>CM053157.1:62380314-64880314 GCA_028571685.1 Heterohyrax brucei
AGAGGGAACACTGCTGGGAATTAGTTGTCAGTTCTGACTGATGGTCACTATTTGTGTGCAGAGTAGAACTGCTCCATCAGAGTTCAAGGCTGTGACCTTCCATTAGCAGATCACCAGACTTGTCTTCTGAAGCATCTCTGAGTGGGTTTGCACCACTAACCTTTAGGCTAGCAGCCGAGAACTTAACCAGTAGTCAAGCTCTTAACCATTTGTATTACCCAGGGATCCTGCTGGAGATTCAGAGGACCACAGACAGTAGAGGACTCAGAAATAAGGTTACCAGATTTAGCAAATAAAAATACAGGATATCCAGTTAATTTGAATCTCAGATAAATGACAGATTGTGTTTTATTGTTATAGGCAATAGTAGGGACTACAGAAAATTATTTGTTGATTATTTGAAATTTACGTTTAGCTGGTTTCTGGTTTTCTATCTGGCAACCCTACCTAGAGAGGAAATTAAAACATTTGCCATTTTCTTGTGCTTCTGTCTGAGACAGGGTAGGAAACAGCTTCTGTTATTAGTCTACCAGTCTAGTCTTCTTCAAGTACACCTTAGTATGGTTAAAGCCTATGACCCAATTCCTTTGAGCAGACATTTCATCAGAATCTAGGGTGCAGGAAAAAAAAAAAGAATCTAGGGTGCAAGGTGTGTGTGTTTGTTGGGTGCTAAGAATACAGAGAGAAGTGAAAAGTTCCTGACATAAGGACTCGTCCTTTTGGTAAAACAAAACGAAAAACAAAACACTGCTCTCCACCCTAAAGGACAGAGTAGAACTGCCTCCTAGGGTTTCCAAGGCTGTAAATCTTTATAGAAACAGATTGTCCCTTCTTTCTCTCCTGGAGCATCCTGGTGGAATCCTGGTGGGTTCCAGCTGCTGACCTTTTGGTTAGCAGCCACACACTTTAGCCAATGTGCCTATATAGTGCCTAGCCCATTGGTAAAGATGTAACCCAGGAGTGGTACGTGCTAATAGAGGGCCAAAATCCAAAAATTATTTTAAAAAACAAGAACAGGAATCATCAATAGTTATTAGGAGCTTGTCAAGACACTGTTCCAAGCACTTTACAGACTATTTCATTTAAATCTCATAAGTACCCTGTGAGGTGGGTTTTATTTTTAACTCCATTTTACTTAATAAGGAAACTGAAACTTTAAGGTAACCATACAATTTTTTGTCTAAATTGGGAAGCATTTTCAAGTATAAGGGAACACCATCGTAATTACACAGGACAACAGGCAAAAACCAGAATTTCCTGGCTCACGGGGACTATGGCATTCTACTCGTAGGAGGTGCGCCCAGGTCAAAAGAGGTAGAATGTTATCTGAGCCACGCCCGAAGCCCACCCTTAAGGCAAAGATTAGACAGGCCTATAAGATGAACAGTCACACACATGAGCAATGTGCTGCTTAGTGCAACCAAATACACCAGACCAAACGGGCCACTCTTTCCCAAAAGCAAGACAAGATAGGCAAGAAGGGACAGAAACTAGATCAACGGACACACAGAAAAGGACTGCTGTCACATGTGAGGATTGCAAGTGATGCCGTGAAACAGCGTGTATAAATTTTTGAATGAGAAATTAACTTGAGCTATAACCTTTGATCTAAAGCACAATAAAAGAAATAAATGGTAGCAACTGGTGGTGGGAGGACTGAACGCAGAGTGATGGTTGTAGAACTCACCCCCAAAGAGGAAGGAGGGTGTTCATTGACATTAAATTTCCTCCCAGCAGGTGGTAAGATTCGCTGAAGTGGTGTCTCTGCTTTGCCTTTTACAAACCCTGGTGGTGTACTGGTTAAGTGTTATGGCTACTAACCAAAAGGGCAGCACTTTGAATCTACCAGGGTCTTCTTGGAAGCTCTGTGGGGTTGGAATCCACTTGATACCAACAGGGTGGGGAGTTTTTTGGTTTTTGGTTTTGTGTGTGTGTGTGTGTGTGTGTGTGTGTGTGTCCTTGGCACCTAGCACGCAGTACCTGGCATGTAAAAGAAAAAATAAACCCATTACCTTGGAGATGATTCCAATCCAAGGCCGCCCCATGTGTTATAAAGGAGAACTGCTCCATGGGGTTTTCTCAGCTACAGTCTGCACAGAAGCAGATCGCCAGGCTTTTCTCTTGAGGCACCACTGGGTGAGTCTGAACCACCAACCTTTAGGTTAGTAGGTAAGTGCCTACTGTTGGGGCCCCAGGGTCCTTCACTAGACATGTACAAAACCAAACCCAACCAAACCTGTGGCCGTCCAGTCAGTTCCGACTCACAGGGACCTGTACCCGATGAATGGGTGAATCTGGGAAGCCCTTTATGGTGAGGGTGGGGGGGTGAGCACAGCCTGAAATACAGAGAGGACCCTGGCAGGGTCCCCTTTCTTTTCCTTGCTCCTCCCTCTTTCTGGATGCTTGAGGCATGGTGACAGAGGACCACTAAAGGGGCCAAACAAATGATGCCAAACCAAAATGCTGGTGACATCAGTGCTCCAGATGAAGTCACAACGGTCCCTTTTGGAGAGAGTGTCTGCTTTACACGGCCACTCTGGCGCCCGCTGCCTGCCGTCTGCAGCTGCACAGGCGCTGTGGACTGAGAATTCTCTCCTGTTCTGGGCCCCGACAGATAAGTGGCACGACGGCCTTCAGCTGTGTCCAGCCTGCATCTCCAGAGCTGTTCTGCCCTCCACGTGGAGCTGGCCCCCAGGGAATCCCCTTGCTGTCCCTCTAACAGCTCAGACCCACTTCCTGTCTTCCTAGCGCACCCCTGGGCCTGGCGCCACGCCCTCAGCCTCGCAGTCGGCGCCCTCGGAGCCCGATGCCACCATTTATCTCCAGTGAACTCGAGCCCGGGACTATCCTTGGCAAGCCTACACCCTCTTTAAAAGGGAATTACTAGGTCTTTAAAACAATAAACAAATCCCTCCTCCTTGCTGAAGATCAGTTACTCGCTTCTTAACAAGAGAAGGCAAATTTGTAGAAGGGAAGAGAGGCAAGGTCTGACTGCTGACTGCCTTTTCTTTTCTCTCCAGAAAGATATCATTAAACCCAGCTGACTCCTACCCTGCAGCTGTAGAATGAGGGAGAAAGGGCTCTTTCTGATATTTTTGTTCTACCCACAATTGAACGGCATGTAATTGAACTAACCAGACTGTAAGCTTAGGTCCGAGACAGTGTCTTTTAAGTATACCTTTTAGGATTCCAAAGGCCTGGCATGGTGTTTTATATGTGAAGGTCCAATAAAGGAAATTAATTTGATTTGACTGCTCAGGGTGTGCCTTAGCTTTGAGAAACTTGAAACCTGTTGCCATCCCCTGGATTTCAACTCCTGCTGACACCAAAGTGTTAGTTGGTCTGGGTCAGGCAGAGGCATACCAGTTACTTAAATCCTAGTCCTGAGGGCTGAAAAGAAGGAAATCCTAATGACTTTTCCAATTACGTCTGTCCCCTTTCTCCCTTTACCACTAGAGCTTTGCCACTATTAAGCTGGCTGACCTTCGGTCTCTGAATTTCCTGGGGCCTCAACTTCCTGGCACTGAGTAAGACAGGTTCCGCAGGATGACCTGAACGCTGCCTTCCAACTTTGACCTTCCAAAATTCCAGAATTCTGGTTGACCAAGTGGCAAGCAGGAAGAGACTGTCCAGTAGATGCTTGATGGGAGTGGAGTAGCTAGGAAGGATAAAACAAATGTGAATTTAAGAAGGGAAAACATACACTGGAAACAAAGATGCACTTTTTTTCTTTTAAGGTTTTATTGTGCTTTAAGTGAAAGTTTACAATCCAGGTCAATTTGTCATACAAAAACTTATACGTACAGTGCTGTATAACACTAGCTGTTCTGTCTGTGCTGTGACAGCACTCTCCTCCTTTCTACCCTGGATTTCCTGTGTTCATTCAACTAGCTCCTGTCTCCTCCTGCCCTCTTATCTTGTATCTGGATGGGAGCTGCCCAGTTAGTGTCATGTATCTACTTAAGCCAGGAAGCACACTCTTCACCAGTATCATTTTATGTCTTACAGTCCAGCTCAGTCTTTGAAGAGTTGGCTTTGGGAATGGTTTCAGGTCTGGGCTAACAGTGAAGGCCTTCGCTTCTGGGGACCCTCCAGTCTGTGGGGCCATCAAGTATGGTCTTTTTAATAGGTTTGAGTTCTGCACCGCATTTTTCTCAAGCCGTGTCAGGGACTCTTTGTTGTGTTCCCTGTCAGCGCAGTCATTTGTGGTGGCCAGGAACCATCTAGTTCTTTCTGGTCTTATGCTGACATAGTCGCTGGGTTATGTAGCCCTTTCTGTCCCTTGAGCTCATGTTTTCTTGTGTCTTTGATGTCCTTCATTCTCCTCTGCTCTAGGTGGGTTGGAACTGACTGATGCTTCATAGATGGCTGCTTGGTAGCTATTAGGACCCGGATGCCACATGGCAACAAAGATGCACTTTCTAGTGTTCAGTTCCAGGTCAGTGCACCTGACATAGCCACCACCTGTCATTGGAAGTGTACTTGTTGTTGTGATGTTCAGTAGGTTTCAGACTAAGACAGAGTAGGAGGAAAGGCCTGGGGATCTACTTTCAAACATCAGCCCACAAAAACACTATGGATCTCTAAGGCCTGTGCCACATGGAGATAGCACAGGACAGGTCAGCGTTTTGTTCCATTGTACATGGTGTCACTGTGAGTTGAGAGTTGACTTGACAGCAGTGAACAACAACAGTAGATATGACTACTTAACAAGCACTTTGGAAACCCTGGTGACATAGTAGGTTAAGTGCTATGTCTGCTAACCGAGAGGTCAGCAGTTCACGTATTTTAGCTGTTCCCTGAAAACTCTGTGGGCCAGTTCTACTCTGATCTGTAGGGTTACTGTGACTTAGAATCGACCCAACAGCAGTGGCTTGGCATGGCCTTAAACAAGTATTTCCAAGTTGTTGGATCCCCTACTTGTGGATCAGGAAAGGCTTCCCAGGGAAAGTGACCTGGAGTGAGTCACCCTGGGCTTGGATTATTTCTCAGAAAATCTCTCTACCTCTGGTGTCTCTTCAGTCTGATTGGTCCTGGCAGATCTATTAAAACATGAATTTCTTGGCTTCATTTGGTTCCTGGAAGACTTTCAGTGGTCCCATTAGAGTAAAGATTTATTCTCCATGCTCAGCCTCTTTCAGGACTTGCCTCTGCCTCTGGGGTCTGGAGCACGATGAACACTGCTGACTTCTGCATACCCGAGAAAAGGGATCAGAACCAAGCCTGGCTTTTAAAAGCTGTCCTTCCCGGCTGCCTTTGAACTGCATCCTGTGGCTGGCATTTTCTACTGTAGACAACCCACATTGCCAGCTCTAAAGTTATTAAGGAAAAACTGAAGAGAGAAAAAGTTAATTAAAAGGAAAACTTATCTGTCTGATATCTAGCTCCTTTTACCGTGAAAGTAAGGGTATTTGAACAGTGAACTAGCTTGTCTGTGCCCCTTGTATTTTATTTAAGACTGCCTCCCCCTCTAAGGAGGTGCCCTGAAATTTGACAGTAAGCTTTTGTGCCGTCTCCGTTACTGAGCTTTCATCTTAAATATCTCGGATGAAAATTAGTTCTGAAGACAGTGCAGAGGATGGGAGTACGTACAATTATGAGTGAAGAGAGAGCGGGCAGGTTGGAGTAACGGGTGTATCTAGCCTCCAAATGAGTGACGCTTCTTCACAGGAGACATTTCAGACAATACTAAGTATACTTTGGTTTATAAACTGTCAGAATAACAGATGTACATATCACCAAAACGCTGATTGTTTTCTGCCTGTACGTAAGGAATGATATGTTACCTGCAAAGACCAAGGGGTAATCCGTCTGTAAAAGCGTATCTGTTTGGTGGAATGTGTCAGAGATGCAGAAGGTATGAGGACAGGAAGTGTTCATCTCCACAGTGCTCAGCTTCTTATCCCTCACCTGTGTTCCTGGAGCTGCGAAACAGACACTCACGGAAATAAGAGTGTCTTGATTTTGCACCATAAAATAAAAGCCAAACTTGTTCCCGTCTAGTCGATTCTGCCCCATGGCAACCCCATGTGTTACAGAGATGGGCTGCTCTGTAGGGTTTTCCTGGCTACAGTCTTGATGGAAGCAGATCACCAAGCCCTTTTTCTAGGGTGCCACTGGCTGAGTTTGAATCTGTAACCTCTAGTGTCCTAAAACCTAGACAGTGCGGTAGAACTTCTCGTCACATTTCGTGTTTTTTCTGTTTGAGATCACAGCTGAGTTCTGAAGGACACTTGGGCCTCTCCTGGGGAGGTCATCTTAGTGTATGTAGGAAGGAGAATGCAGAGGCGTGAGGGGTGGTCTTTAGGGAACCATGGGAATTTGATTTGACTACAAAGGAGGATGTTGGGGGAGGAATCAGTTCACCCTGCAGAGGGGCCTTGGTTTTCACCGGATGAGGATACAATCGTATCTGTGATTCTGACAGCCGGAAGAGAGTTGAATCGAGGAGGCTCCCAGTTCTAAAAGTCCCAACAAGGTTACCCCTCACCCACTTTCACAGCTCCTTCATACACACAGTTTCCTGAGTTTCCCCAAAATTCTTTAAACAAACTTTGTAAAAAGTATCTTTTGGAGATTCTCCCAGTGTCTTCCTAAGACTCTGCAGGGGGTGGTTGCAGTTCATGGGGTGCTGAGAGAGTGGAGAGGTGGAAGCAGTGGACTGGGGTGGAGGGGAATCTCCTGGAGTCTGTACTTTTCTGCAGGTCCTGGGTCACCTTTTAGCATGCCAGTGTGTAAGAACCTCCAGGAGCTGGGCTTTGGACAGGCCTTCCTACCTCCAGTTTAGCTGTTGAGAAAGGGCATTTCTTCAAGTCTTGGGCCTCATGATAAATTTTATGTCTACAGATGCTTAGTCTGAAAGCATAAACACCAAAGGAGTGAGATTGGCTGATTTGTTTTTCTTTTACTCATCTGCATTTTCTAATTTTTTCATATAGAGTTTGTAGAAGTTGTATAATAAGAAAAAAAGTTATGTAAAAGAAATTTGATGAGCTCCCAGTATTTGCAAGCATTGAGCGAGCTCGTGGAAGAAATGAATTGCCCAAAAAGGGTTACAGACTGTAGGGAAGTGCTCTTGTTTTCAGCAGGAAAGAGAGACCTTGTAACAACAGGAAGTGCTGAGAGGCCGAGGTACCCAGGCTTCCAAGCAAAGGGTTTCTGGAAACAATGGTAGCCTGTGGTTCAGGAATATTGGGCAGGAAATGAAAGGTTGCTGAGGGGTGGGGGAGCAGTGAGGAGCTGTCCTTCACATACATGTACCCAGCCAAGGATGAAGTTGTTTTTCTAAATGCTCTTGGTATCTCATCAACAAAACTGATTTTACAAAAACACAGGAATGGGAAGAACCTATAATACGCCAGGTCTGGAAACCATTAGGAAACTATGTGGCCCAGGAAAACGGAAGGTACGATAAACGAGAGAAAGTGCTTCTCACTTCTAGGGCATGATGACCTCGAGGAGGAGGTGACTTTCTGATGAACAGACCTACATTCAAACCTAAACCCATTACCATCCAGTAGATTCCAAATGATGGTGACCCTATAGGACAGAGCAGAACTGTTCCATAGAGTTTTCAAGGAGTGCCTGGGGGATTTGAACTGCCAGTCTTTTGGTTTGCAGACATAGCACTTAACCACTATGCCACCAGGGTTTCCTAGAAGAGTCCAGCCTCCATAAAAATAAAAATGGTATAATGGTAAATGGGACTCCAGCCATATTAAAGGAGATATGAATAAACCTTCTAAGTAAGAATTAAGTCTATATTTTATTTAACACAAATTCCATTTGCACGGGTGGGAGTTAAGTTGAAGAGTTATTAGCCGCATAAAGGAGAAACAAAAACACCACTGAAAAGCAAAAGTGACCTTCCTGCTTGAACTAGAAGACCTAGCTTGCAAACTAGAACTGGTAGGAATGAGGACTTGAACACTGAGAGGTGAAATCTACCTGACTTTCTAGCCTGTATTCTCCTCCCCAGCTTCATCCAGGAAGATGGCATCTTGTGGGAAGTTAGACCCAGTAGGATGTCAGCAGTCATCTTAGCATAAATAGATGCTGAGGATGACTGGCTCGAGAACATGCAGCAGGTTCCGTTTGCTTTAAGTGAATGTACCCAGCACCTAGAACCTGTAAGCTATCTGGGGGAACTCAAAGAGAAAGACCCTTGGAGGCTCTAAAGTCTGTCACTTGAAGGTCAAGGCTAGAACTCAAGTGTCTGTTTTTCTAGTATATAGTTTATTTTTCGTTGTTGTTGAGGATGCACACAGCAAACATATACCAGTCCAGCAGTTCTTACATGCACAGTGCAGTGACACTGACGACATTCTTTGAGCTGTGTAGCCATTCTCACCCTGCTTTTCTGAATTGTTCTTTCCCCACCCAACATAAACTCACTGCCCCCTAAAGTTTCAATCTAATCATCCCTAGAAGGTCAGGTTTTCTAATTCTTTATCTAAGTTGTTCTCCCTTATCAAGCTTGTTAAAATAAAAATCGTATTAAACCAATAATTCAACTTGATTGAAATTTACTTAATATACAGTTTGCCAGTTGGGGTAACTATTTTACTACCCATTGCCCCGTAATTCTGACTCGCAGCTGCCCTGTGGGACAGAGTAGAATGGCCCCGTAGACTTCCTAAGGCTGTAATATTGCCACATCTTTCTCCTGCAGAATGGTGGCTGGGTTCGAACCTCTGAGCTTTCAGTTAGCAGCCAAATACTGGGTTCCTGAACATTTTAACTAGACAACCAAAAATGTTTCAAAGCTGAAAGACTTCAGAAAATTCTTACACCCCGTCTTATCCACATTTCAGTGGAAACAGGGCTAGACAGTGTTTTTGACAGTTTACCCAAAGGACGGCATCCAGTCTGAACCTGGAGTTTATTTCCCAGAATTGACTAAATTCTTCAGAAATGCACAGTGCCAAGGCACATGGTCATTACTAACTTGAAAGATTATTGTTTGACTTTAAGATGACCTGAGTGTTCAAGGGTCGAGATTCAAGATGGTCTTGTTAACTACAGACCTAAGCAGAGGTCATGCTACCTGTTGCAAACAGGCAATCTTTGAGACAGGGATGAGAGATAGGAAACAAGAGCTTTTCTTGTATACTAGTATGTAAGGAGACAGAAGGGACAGATTCCTCCAAAGTCTGTCTCCCCAAAATAGAGACTAGCTGAAAATTTTATAGAAAAGGGGGATAATGTTTTATGAGTCCTCGGCATTTGTAGAATTTTAGTTCTTCTTTAGGTGGTCACAGCAATTGCATCCCAGATGTATTGATCTCTTAATTGGTATTTTGGGCCTGGAGGTGCTCTGGCTGTCATATAAATTCCCAGTCACAAGGCAAATTCTTTTGGTTTTTTTTTTTTATGATTTCTAGATTACTATCACTTGTTTTCCCACAGTCGTTAAGAGAGCATAGATTAGTCCTTAACTTGAGAGAAAGTAGACAGTGAACTCATGCCTGGGAATACAAAATAGAATTAAGAAACAAAATGGTGCAGGTGATATTCAAGATGTGGCCACTTATTTTACTCTGCATTTCTAACCTCAGAGCAGTGGCCAGGCCCCAGAAATCTGAATTCCTGGGGAATTAGACAAATTTGCCTTTACTTTCCATTCCTTGCTGGCCTGTGCTTCAGTATGCCCAGGTTCTAGTTAAGATGTATAGTGCAAAGTACGTAGGCTTTGGAGTCATACAAACTGACATTAAAACCCAACTCTGCCACCAGCTTTGTGATGGTGGTTGAGTTGCCTAACCATATCGCATCTTAGTTTTCCATCCATAAAATGAGACGTGATGCCTACTTCCCAGATGTGACAATTAAATGAAATAATCATGGTCAAGCACAGAACTCTGTGCCCAGCACATAGTGCTTGGTTAATATTAGCTCCTTCCATCCCCATGAACATACACTAGGCATGCAAAAAAAAAAAAAAGTAGGTGGCCTGGACACTCTCAGAGGAGACAACATTTGTGTTGTCCTCATTCTTAAGATGACTGGTGTTCATGAAGCATAGTTGAGAAGCAGGCTTCTTTTCCAGGTTTCTGTCTTGTTAACTTTCTCAGTTCAAGTCTCACTTCCCCACGCTGCTCTCTCTGCGGGTAGTCCTCCTCTTCCTTCAGTCCCACATCAGGGTCTCTGCCTGGGTGGCTTTCCAAGGAGCAGGTGGCAAGAAAAAGAGGGATTTTGACTTAATTTCCTTAATTTCCTAGTGCTGCTGTAACGGAAGTGCCACAAGTGAACAGCTTTAAAGAAAAGAACTTTATTCTCTCACAGAGGCTGATTGTGCAGATTCCTTCCTTATGGGGCAGTCCTGCTGTTCCTTGGCTTATAGACAGGCCTTATGTGGCATATGTCCCTTCCTCTTCTCCTCCTCCACCCCTGCGGTGTGTGTGTCTGTCTGTCTGTGCCTGGTCTGTTCTTTATATTCCTCAGAAGTGATTAGATTTAGAACCCACCCTACTTGGCTGTGGTCTTATTCACATAACAAACAAAATGCTGTTTCAAAACAGGATTCCATCCACAAGGGTTCAGATTCCAACATGTATTAGAATGGGGGAGACATAATGTAATTTGTACCAGGCCTCTGGTTCATGGCAAAAAAAATGAAAATCTTGATCAGGCGATTGAAGCTGACTGTGTTCTTTGTGCAGTTACACTGAGAACTGAATGATTTGTTGAAAATAAGAATGAAAAGGAAATTGATGTTCACAAGTTAAGACTGAGGATAATGGTGCGGTGGGGTCGGGGGGGTGGGAGAATAGATGGCTGAGTGGGTGAGTTTAGTGCTGATAGGTCTCTCTGCCATCCACGAACAACCCCGTGGTGTGAGTAATGTCTGCTGTACAACTCTCCTGAAAGCAAAGCTTCTCTACAGAGAGTCAGACAGTAGGAAGGAGGGGCCCCCCAAGTTGTTGTAAATTATGAAAAACATAGCAGCCTTGACTTTTAGCAATGGGATAACAGTCCTTCTGTACCTAGCTTGTCTGTGATCTGTATACAAGGTGAGTAGGGCTACCTCTGAGCCAAAGGCTAGGGGGCACTTCTTAGAGGTTTGTTTTCTCTGGGCCTGGCGTCATCATCCCCCTCCACATTTTCTCTGTTTACCCTGGCCCATGCTCTCTGGCACAACCCTTCTCTCCCTCCCCCAACACAGACACCCACACACACACAGTGAGAGAACCTCCTGGGCTGTTCCCACTGGCTCCTTCGTGTCTGATGATGGCAAGATACTTTCACCATCCTCAACCAGCCATGTATCTCTGAGTCAAGAAAGGCACTTTCCTTCCCTAAGAACATCTTCAGGCAGCAGATACAAAAAGAGGGAGCCTTCTCATCTGCCCCCTCCTGTCTCATAGGACAAATCATAGTGTGACTTGAAGGGACACCTTATTTTTGAAATATGTTTGCAGCCAGTCTTTTTCCTCAAATTACCACCCCTTTCCCCCTTCTCTGAGGCCTTTTTGTGAAGGGAAGAACTCTGGGGGTTGCCCTGAATAGGCAGCTAAAGGTCTAGACCCTGAGCAGCCTGGTTAGATGTTATTCTGTAGGCAATAGGGAGTCATTGCATGTTTTGAAGTAAGGGAGCTTTATCATCCAAGTAATGTTTTAGAAAGATTTATCTGACTGGGAAAGTCAAGATAGAATGCAATCTTCCAGTTGCTGTTGTTAGGTGTCTTTGAGGTGGTTCCAACTCAACCATATGCACAGAAGAATGACACAGTGCCCTGTGCTGCCCTCACAGTCATTGTGATACTCGACCCCACGGGGTCACTGTAGCTCACTGAAGGCCTTCTTCTTTTTCTCTGACTCTCTACTTTACCAAGTATGATGGCCTTTTGTAGAGACTAGTCCCTCCTGATGAACTGTTCAAAGTACGTGAGACAAAGTCTTACCACCCTCTTTTCTAAGGAACACTCTGGCTGTGCTTCTCCAAGACAGATTTCCTCCCTGTTCTGGCAATCCGTCAATATTCTTGGCCAGCACCATAACTCAAAGGCATTATTTCTTCTTTGGTCTTCTTAACTCATTGTTCAGCTTTCACATGCATGAGGCGATTGAAAATTGCCGTGGCTTGGGTCAGGCACACCCTAGCCCTCAAAGTGATGTCTTCGCTTTGCTTTGGAACGCTTTAAAGAGGTCTTTTGCAGCAGATTTGCCCAGTGCAATATGTTATTTGATTTCGTAACTGCTGCAACCCTCCTAGGCCTTCATAAAACTCACCCAATCTGCCTGAACTTCTCTCTCACCAGACAGGTCTAGTCAGCATTCCTGGAATTCACCACGTTATGTCTCGCCTCCCCTTGTTTATACCATTTTCTGCTCCCACCAATTAAAAAATAGGTGACATTTGTTGTTCATAAGTGCCATGGAGTCAGTTTTGACTATAATGATGCCGTTCAACAGAGCAGAAGTGTCCTGCAGGGTTTTCTAGGCTGTGACCTATGGCGGTGTAGTGGTTAAGTGCGATGGCTGCTAACCAGAAGGTTGGCAGTTCAGATCCACCAGGCACTCCTTGGGGCTGTTCTGCTCTGTCTGTAGGGTCACTACAAGTCAGAATTGACTCAGCATCAGTGGGTTTAACCTTTACAGGAACAGATCTCTAGATCTTTCTCCTATGAAGTCACTATTTCAACCAGCTTTTGGATTAGCACATGAGTGCTTAAGTGTTGCACCACCAGTCCTCCTCAGGTGGAATTTACTGAGTACTTATATGCCAGGCACTGGTGGCATAGTGGGTTAACTGTTACATCTGCTAACCAAAAGGCTAGCAGTTCAAGTCCTCCAGATGTTCCTTGGAAACTCTAGGGGGCAGTTCTGCTCTGGCCTACAGGGTCACTATGAGTCTAGACCCTACTCTACAGCAGTGGGTTTTGGGGTTTGGTATATGACAGGCACTTAGAACAATCTACTCTAGTATGTGTTGTAGTGTATATTGAATTGTATCATATCGTATATCACTTAGCTCATCCCTATATATTTTTGTCAGAGTTCTTACTGCATAGCCTCGATTTGTCATTCTTTATCGCCTTATTTCACTGCCCTATAAGGCCCTGAGTTTGAGGGTCGTGTCTCCACACTCCCTGATACAGTTCCTGGGCAACGGTCAGTTCTTCGTAAATGCATGCGTTTCCTGTTCTTGTTCAAACTCTAGAAGCCCTGCCTGACACCTTCCCCCACCATCTATAATCTCCTTTAAAAACTTCCTTCACATTTTTTGTGACTCTCTGGGACACTTGACATGTTTTGCTGGACGTTTTCATACTGGGCAGCTTAGTATGTCTGAGCTTGAATTTCTTCATTTCTAAAACAAAGATAAATAGCTCTCTCACAAAGTAGTTGTGAGGATTGAGTTGGGCAAAATAGCGGACATGAAGTGTGTAGCTCAGGGATCCACACACAGTAGGTGCACTGTAATTGCCTGTTCCGTTCTCAGCCCCATAAGGGCAAAGATCTCATTCACCTTTCAGTCCTTCAGGCCAGACAGGCCCTCATTCCATCAGCTTTGGAGACCGCTGGGTTTGGTAGACCACTGGCTTTGGTAGAAGGAAGGGACTGAGGTGGTCGGGCATAAGCGGATGCACTGACCCTGGAGACACAGGGCCTCAGCTGAGATGACGGTTCAGGTGGTAGACCAGAGGGAGAACCTGGACACTTCTTCAAGAAAGAGCTGCGTTGATGTGGTATCTGAGACCAGAAGTGAGGAGGAAAGGGGGCCCTAGGTGTGTCCCTGAGTGCTGAGACTCGGGAGCCACTAGGAACCTTGGTCCAGCAATGCAGCAGTTAGTGCTTGGCAGCTCGGGGCCAACAGATCAGGCACAGACTTCTGTTTCACAAGGGACAATTACCTCACTGATCACAGGAACCCCTCTGGCTTCTGTAATGAAACTTATTTTTGAAGATCTTATTTCTGTAAGAATTTAGTTTTCTTTATTCTCATCATGGGAAACGCCTAAAAACAAAATTAAAAGTTCAGAAAAGCAAAAATAATTTTGTTGTTCACCACCTAGAGGTAACTACTAACATTTCAACGTGTCATTTTTTTGTTACTTTGTATATTAGGAACCACAAAGACGCACTGCTATGGAGAAAGGTGGTATGAAAAGGAGACGAGGCTCTTTACTATTTATATTGTGCATCTTTGTCATTTTTAAAAATCAACATGTATTGCTTTTGTAGCTTTTTCAAAAGGAATTTAGAAACAAAGATACTAGCCACAGATTTTCTTAAAAATGAAGCAACTATTTTCTGTTTTCTACCCTGAGAAGTTGAGGAGTGGTTTCTGCCCCTCCTTCTCCCCCTCCCCTACTCCCACCCCCAGGGTTTTCTTATTCTCCTAAACACAACTGGAAGCTTGTATGTCTTGCCAGACCTCAACCCAAGGGTGCAAGGCTATGATTACTGGGTCAGCAGCTCCTGGATCAGAAAATGAATATGGCAAGAAGCTCACATCATCTTTCTTCCCGTTGGTAAAGTGCACAGGGTAAGGTTGACCTGCATTTCTCCGAAATGCACAGTGAGAAGTTTCTCCCCTGTGACTGGGTTCTCCTAAAAGGAGCACTCAGGGAGCGTGAGCTAGGGGCCCCTGAGGCTCGGGAGCAGTGAGGAGTAGGAGAGACAAATCCAGATGAAGGCCCCCTGGGCTGGCTCCAGGGTCAGCTCTGGGCAGCACTGTGTAGCTGCCCCCTTGGTCCCACCTTTCATGGTGATGCCTGCCTGGCTCCTGCAGGTGGTCTTTGTGAAAACAAACCAAACGAGACAGAAGCCGTTCCTCACTCTTCTCGCCTATTTTCATCCTGAATGAAAGTTACACTTGAGTTCTTTGTGGAGCTAAATTTGAAGGTCCTCTAGCTCTGAAAGCAGTTCCCAAAAGATAATCCTAAAAATGTTTTGAGGTCTGGTTTCCTGAAAGCAGTACTCAGCTGGATTTATGTGGTCTTATATCTATAAGTTTTAGTAAACAGTTGCATTGCTTATAGTGATATTTTGTATGTACGTGAATAACAAAGAATCAAAGGATATAGATGTAATAAGTCAGAAGTGAAACCTGAAAACTCTTCTCCTGATGTCAGAAGCACGTGCAGTGAGAGAAAGAAGTAAACACCTGCACTTTATCAAAATTGAAAACTTTTGTGCTTTAATGGCCACTATGAAGAAAGTGAAAAGACAACGATAGCATGGGGGAAGATGTGTGCGGGTCATATATCTAACAAGAGTCTAATATCCATAATGCTATCCATTATGTATAAGGAATTCTTATCATTCAAAAATAATAAATTTTTAAGATGGGCAAAGAATTTGAATAATTTCTCTGAAGAAGATATAGGAATGACCACTAAACACATGCAGAGATGCTCCATACCATCAGTCCTTAAGGAAATGAAAATCAAAACCACACTGAAAAACCACTTTATACCAACAAAGATGATTATAATCAAAAAGAAAGACAATAACAAGGGTCGACAAAGATGCAGAAAAGTCGGCCTTCGGACCTGTTGCTGGGAATTTAAAGCTCTATTAAGTATTTTGGAAAACAGTGTGGCAGTTCCTCAAAAAATAAGCGTAGAGTTACCACGTGACTCAACAGTTCCCCTCCTAGGTCTGTACCCAGGAGAATTGAAAACCTGTTCACATGAAGGTTTATTGCAGCATTATTCATAAAGGCCAGAAAGTATCGACAGTTGACCATTTGCTTCCCCCCCCCATAGAGATTAGGGAGGAACATGTGGAAGAAGAAAGTTGAGGGAAAAAAGCAAACCCTTTGCTGAGGAGTCAGTTCTGACTCAGAGCAACCCCTGTGTTACAGAGTAGAACTGCTCCATAGGGTTTTCTTGGCTGTCATCTCTGTGGAAGCGGTCTGCCAGACCTTTCTGCCACCGAGCAGCTGGGAGGAGCCCAGTTGCCAGCTTTTAGGTTAGCAGCTGATTGCCTCCTGCTTGTACCACCTAGACTGAAGAGAGACAGGGAAAAGGTGAGACAGAAAAATAAAGAGCAGAGGCTAGCAGGTAGGAAGAGAAGTTACAGGGTGCTAGTATGTACAGCTCTTAGATTCTTGGGTGGGATGCTTTGTTGACAGCAATGAATAATGGAAACAAAACAAAACACAGTCATCAAGTTGATTCTGACTTGTAGTGACCCCATAGGACATAGTAGAACTGCTTCATAGAGTTTCCAAGGAGCATCTGGAGTATTCAAACTGCTGACACTTTGCTTAGCAGCCAGCCAAAAGCCAAGTGCCGTCGAGTCGGATGCCACGAGAGTTCTTTGAGGAGCCCTGGTGGCACAATGGTTAACACGGCTGATAGCCACAGAGTTGGTGGTTCAAACCTACCAGCGGCTTCGTGGGAGACAGATGCACTCCTGCAGAGATCACCTGGTGGGCGGTTCTGCTCTTGTCACATGGGGTGGCTGTGGGTCAGAATTGACTTACTGGCAGCCAACTGCAACAGTTTAAAGCTTTTCTGCATATTTGGAAAAGTGCTGAAAAGGGGGTTGCTTAAAATCCTCTTCTCTCTCCCAAGTGCACAGCAACGAATTCTCATGGGTTTCCTTCATCTTAGGCCACCAGGGTGTTCCCACGTTTCTGCTACCTCAGTCCAGATAATGAACATGCTCGTTACACTCCAGAGTTTTCTGGGGTCCTCTGTGATCCCTCCTTTCTGCCTTTTCCCTGCATTCTCTAACTGTAGATTGGTTTGCATTTCCTACAGTTTTATGTGAATAGAAAGATACAATATATACTCTTCGGGAATCTGGCTTTTGTCGTTCAACGTAATGCCTTTGGGAATCATTCGTATGATTTAGCAGTAGTTTATTCATTTTTATTACTGAGTAGTATTCCCAGGTATAGATTATCCAATAAACAAGGTCCATGCATGTTTACTTGTGCTTACTTACTAACCTGCAGTGCACAGTTTCACCTTGCTTACTGTCAGCCTGTGTGTGACCCTGAGCATTGCACTGTATGGTTGTACCACTAGACTTGACTTTGAAAGCTAGGAATGAAGGACCTGCAGCAAGGACAAATCTCATTGATGCAAGACCTTGAGCTCATGAATGGGGAAGGGAGAGTGCCATCTTTCCCTAAAGCACAAATGTAATTCACACTGTGAAAGAACATGACCACCGTCACCCTGTAACTGAGCAAATAAAACTGTGCTTGTCTGTCTGCAGATCTGATCAAGTCCCCATCACCTAGGGAATGGAGGCACCTTTAATAGGGCTAACAGGAGGTCTCTGAGAAATGATTTGGCTGCCAGCCTTTTGTGAAATGCCTTTTAGTTGTACCAGGTTGGATCAAATGAGAACAGGGGATTTTAAAAGTGTTTTTGGAAACCCTGGTGGGTGCTATGTCTGCTAACTGAAACATCAGTGGTTCAAATCTACCAGGTGCTCCTTGTGAGCTATGGAGCAGTTCTGCTCTGACCTAGGGGTTGCTATGAGTCAGAACTGACATCAGTGGGTTTCTTTTTTTCCACAAACTGTAAAGCATATATCAAAGGCAAAATTTAGTTTTTCAGTCACAAACCATCTCGAAATTGATTTTGTGCCCAGATTAAAATTTAGCGGGTAAGGTCATTGATCCAGGAAAAACAAAACAGACAAAAAAAAAAAAGATGTGGCAAGGAGAGTTAGAAAACATCAGTGAAACAGTTCAGATAACATTCTGTTATAATCAGCAGCTCTGTGTACCTCTGGTGGAGGACACCGAGTTCTTTGGAGCCAGGATGAGTCCCACAGAACTAGTTCTGTGACTCCAGCCTCCAGCATCACTCCATGTCATGCGTAAGTGGACAATGGAAGCTTTCTTTACAGCTGTAGCCACTCAGCTATTTAGTATCAAGCTTTTAGCCTGCACAAAATTCTAGGGTGTCCTCAATCTGGTTGGACCCCAGCAACAATAATCTAAAGAATTCTGAAACTTTGAGACTAAACTCTTAGTGGCCACTGCAGCTGTACCCTCTGGGATGGTGTTTAGACCCTTGCTACTTCAAAGTGTATCAGCATCCCTGCAGTATCAGCATCACTTAGGAATTTGCTAGAAATGAAAATGTTTGATACCCTCCACTCCAGAATGGGTAGAATCTGCTTATGAATTGGATCCCCAGGTGATGTGCAAGTACGTTACAGTGCAGAGAGTTCTGGTGGTCTACGAGGACTGACAATTAAGTTGGCAAACTCATCCTAGAAAAAGTGCTACACACCTCATTGTTGAATATCGCTACAGTCACCTGCAAAACGCACCCTTTGGGAAGCTGTGCACCACTGCCAGCGCCTAGTCCACCTTTCAAAGCAGTTTTGGAACTCTTTTTCTGGAATGGCCATCAGAGCTGTCATCATATTATTCCTGATGTCCTGAATGTCATCAAAATGCCTTCCTTTCAACATTTCCTTTATCTTTGGGTAGAGAAAAAAGTCACTGGGGGCTAGATCAGGTTAGTAGGGAGGGTGTTCCAATACAGTTATTTGTTTACTGGCCAGAGACTCCCTTACAGACAACTATACAATTAAGTTCACGAACTTGCCACCATGCACAATGGCCATTCCACACAAAAAGCTCCAAAATTGTTTTTGAGAGTGGACTAGGCACTGGTGTCAGTGCATAGCTTCTCAAGAGGAATACTTTGAAGGTGACCGTAGTGATATTCAGCAGTGAGGTATGTAGCACTTAGAACAATTAAGTTCACAGACTTAATTGTCAGAACTTGTAGATTGGCGGTTCTTCAGCTTTCCAGGTGCATCAGCCTCTTGGGAAGACTGCTGCTGCTGCTGCTGCTGGTCCTGAACCAGGGATGGCAGTCTGAAAACCGCTGCTGTAGTGAGTACAGACAGCATCACATAGAGATTAAGTGAAGCCTTTCACTCTGGCACTGGGTTGGGTTTCCACTTAAGGAGACGGATAGAGAATTCCTATACTTTCCAAACTAGCGCAAAATGAGAATTTGAGGAAGCAAACACGCCTCGGGCACGGAGCTGTGGCCCTTTCTCGGGTTGTTTTAGTGTTGCCTCCTGTTTAAACAGAGCCATGGACAAGAGGTTCTAGGGCCTCTGTACCAAAGCCAGAGTCAACTCATGGCAGAGGCTCCATCCGGGAATGTGTTTTCCCCACCCTTAAAACTAATAGAGCCTGAGGTGCTATAACCCAGAGCTGTGGGACCAGGAAGTCCCTATCCAAGAATAGGCTGGGACAGGTTAGAGACCCTGTCCCAACACCTCAGTGGAGTATTGTTTATAGAGATCCTTCAAGTCAGAGCTGTGAGTTTTTCAGTCCTCCATGTGAAAGCTCAGATATCTTAAATCCACATGAGCCAGTGCTGTGGTACAGACTCACATTGCAGTATCCTCGGAGGGCCAACCACAGCTCTCAGCTGCTGATTTGCGTCCCATATACTGAAGGAGCCTGCTGTCTTTCTGACACAAGGATAGATGCACAGAAAAGAGAACCCATATGTTTTAGTCAGCTAGTGCTGCTTTAACAGAGATACCACAACTGGATAGCTTTAAAAAGAGAAGTTTTATTTCATCACAGTCCAGTATGCTAAAAGCCCCAATTCAGGGTGTCAGCTCCAAGGGAAGGCTTTCTCAACTGGACCTGGAGGAGAGGGCTTGTCTTCAGTCTTATCCTTTCCAAAGGATGCACTCAGCTTCTGGCACTGCTTCTTGGTGGTTTGTAGTCCCCCAATCTCTCTGCAAGCTTCTTTCCTTTATATCTCTGGAGATGGCCTCAAGGCACAAAACAGTCTTACACACTGAGTCCTGCCCAACCAACAACTGCCGTCCATCCACCTTCATTAACATCATAGAGGCAAGATTTACAGCATGGAAGACATCACACAATAGCAGGAATCACAGCCTCGCTAAATTGGTATAGATATTGGGGGGAATACAATTCAATCCATGATTAAAAAAAAAAAACTGCTGTCAAGTCAGTTTCAAGTCATAATGACCTTATAGGTCAGAGTATTACCCCATAGAATTTCCAAGGACAGCCTGGTAGATTTGAACTGCCTACCTTTTGGTTAGCAGATGTAGCCCTTAACCCACAACGCCACCAGTGTTTTCCAGTCCGTGCTAACACAGGAAAAAACATCACTCTCAAAAGGTAATATTTAACCAAAAAAAACCCAAAGACATTCCAAGAAGTAAAGATGAGCTTTGATTGGTATGAGGTCAGTCAACTCTGCTTTAAGCTTCCGCTGGATGGGAAAAAGCAAGCTTCATTTCACCAAGATTACAACTAACTTGCAATTATAAATACACATAATGGATAGCTATAAATAGAAATAATAGCTGTCATTGTGGAATGCTTATTATATGCCAAAGGCTGTGCTACATGTTCACAGGGATTAATTATTTCAGTCCCAGCTATGACATAAATATAACTATTATCCTCATTTTACAGATGTGGAAACTGAGAAAGAACATCATCACATATTTTACCAAAAGTCGCAAAGGGACTTTGGCACCCAAACCTGAGCTCTCATCTGTAGACCACATGTGGCAGGTTACAGGATGACAGCTTCGTATGGTGGTGAGAGGTGACCGCCATTATTGTATGCCGCAGTGATTTCTTTCAAAAGTATTTTTAAGCACTTAGATTCTTTGTGTTTCATTTTGTTTTGTTTTTTTGAGGAGTGGAGATGGGAGACAAAATCTTACCAAGAACCCCACTTTAGAAAAGAGATCAAAGCATAACTCTTCTGGTTGAAGCCAGAAAGAGGTTCTGGACCCCTGCGCGCTCCCCCAGCGGCCCTCCTCAGCCACGTCTGGCTCCCACACAATGTTCACTCGTAGGAAGTGGTTCCACCCCTGTGGTCTCTGGCTTCAACATTTCCACGCCCCAAGTTCACTCCCTGCACCCTGCCTCCTTGGGATAGCTGACAAGATTCTGCCTAGTTTCAGAATCAGAGGACAGGAGCAAAACATGGATGTGTACTGGAGGGGAATGTTTCTGAGGGCACATAACCTTTGAGAGGGGTGAAATAATTGAAGTATGGTGCAAACTTTCTTGAGTACCTAAAATTACAGTCAGTTAAAAGGGGCTGAGGGAGGAGTACTTAGAAGTACAGTATTTAGTAACGTGGCATTGAAGTAGCGTGTTGAGTCAGAACTGTTAGCTACTTAAAGGTCCATTCTGGCTTATCATTGTGTGTACATGTGATCATATGCAGTAAACATTAATGGATTGACATTAATCTAATGGTTTAAAGGATTGAGTATGTGTTTTGGGAGTGAGCACAGTGCTAACCCAAGCAATTAGTTCATAGAGATCCCATACCACCACCATGCTCCAAAACACCAAACCCACTGCTGTGGAGTCGATTCCGACTCGTAGTGACCGTGTAGGTCAGAGCAGAACTACCCCATAGAGTTTCCAGGGAACACGTGGCATATTGGAACTGCTGACTTTTTGATTAGCAGACTTAGCATGTAACTACCGCACACTGAACTCCAAGAAGCTGCGTATTACTTCATTGCTTGAGGCTTGGGTCGTTCCATACTAAACGATTCACAGCCATCTCACAAGGAGGAACCTGAGTTAGATATGACAGGGGCCAGAGTCACCACTTGCCACTCAAGGTGCCATCAAGAAGGCCTACAGCTGACATACTGAATCATCAAGTTGACCTGCTTAGTCCTGAAGACAGAACAGTGCAGCCAAACTTCCACCCCCGGGCACTAACCTTCTAAAGAAGCAGGATCAAAAGGCCATGCCTGTCCCTTTTATGTGGTTCCCTTAAATCAATAACCGGCTTAACTCATTTGGCTGGGGATGAGTTCTTCTCTTTTGGGGTAGGGTTTGCACCTTTATGGACACAACTATTAAGGTCTTTTTGCTGCTATGGAGGAAGAGAAGTAGATTTCAAGACAGATCACCTGGGTTTTCATCTAATCTTTCACTTAAAGACTATGAACGTGATCTGTTTTTCTCATTCTCTCACTTGTATTTTTTATTTGTCATTTATGTAGGTATAAGTGTAATTTTTAAATTGTAAAACAAAGACATGTTAAGTGTGGAAATTTATAACATACAGCACCAAAGTGTATCTGCTGCTCTGTTCTTCACATCAACCAGAGGCAAACACTTCTCATGTTGTGGCAGATTTTCTTCCAATCTTTTTTCTGCTGGTTTTTTTTTAAACACAGTTAGATTCAGAATGTATATTCAATTCTGTCTTGTTTTTCTTTTACCTGTGTTGTGAAGATTTTCTTATGTATTGCTTTTCAAAAATAACACAGAATCTTGAATAAGTTAATTAAATTTACCTATGCCTCTGTATCTTCCCAGGCTTCAAACTGGTTCATTCTAGTTCAAATCCCTGCTGATAATTCGCATTTCTAACAAGTTTCCAGAAAGTTGTACATAAGAATCACCCACAGATCTTGTGAAAATGTAAATTCTGATTCAGTATACCTGGGGTGAAGTGGCAAATTCTCAGCAAGGAGATGAACCTAAATGAGCCGGTGTAAAGCCCTGATTTCTTCACGTTTTGAAGAAGGCAGTGGTTTTCCAACTTGAATGTGCGTCAGAGTCACCTGGAAGGCTTGTGTAAACACAGATTGTGAGACCCCATCCCAAGAGCCTCTGATTCTGTAGGTCTGGAGTGGGGCCTGAGAATTTGCATTTCCAGCAAGTCCCCTGATGATGCAGCTAATCAGGAGACCACATTAAACCAGTGAAATGGGGACACTGAGTTGTGGAATTCCAGTCAATGATAATTTCCAATTCTAAGTTTCTGAATGTTTTTCAAATTCTTAAAAAAAAAAAAAAAAAAACACCACTACAAGACATAAAATGATGCTGGTGAAGAGTGTGCTTCTTGACCATAAGTAGACTAACTGGACAGCTGCCGTCTGGAGGCGAGATGATAGGGCACAGGGGGACAGGAGCTATTTGAATGGACACGGGAAGTACTGAGTAGAGGGGAGGGGTGTGCTGTGACACCGTGAAGAGAACAATTAGGGTCACATACCAAGCATAAATTTTTCTGTGACAAACTGACTTGAACTGGAAACATTCATTTAAAGCACAATAAAAAAATAAATTAAATAACCAGCAAACTTCAAAACTGCAAGTTTAGTCTCTGATTTTTTTTTTTAATTCCGAAAGGAATGTCATCTACCACTCACAAGTAATTGTTTCCGTTTGTAATTCTTCTGTGTTTCACATTTACTCTACTTTGAAATTACCTAAATTTTTAAAAGTATGTCTTTAAAGGTCAGTCCAGTTGACATCTGTTTTAGTCATCTAGTACTATTCTAACAGAAATATGAGTGGATGGCTTTAATGAACGAATTCTTACATAGACCAGTAGGCTGTACGTCCAAATCTGCTCTGGGGGAAGGCTCTCCCACTTTGTCAGCTCCGGAGGAAGATCCCTGTGTTGCACCAGTCTTTGTTGAGGGGGCGTCTTGCTTGACGCAGGAACCTCAGGTCTGAAGGACACGCTCTTCTCCCATTGCAGCTTTCTTGATAGTGTGAGGGTTTCAACTCTGCTTGCTTCCCTTTCCTTTCATCTCTTGTAGGATGAAAGGATAAAAGGTGGTGCAAGCCACACTCCAGGGAAACTCCCTTTACATTGGAGCTGGGAGGTGACCTTAGGAAGAGTGTTAACAGTCCCACCCTAGTCCTCTCTAACACAATCCACTTTGTTAACCCCACGAGGAGGGTAGGATTTATAGCGTAGGAACACAAATGGAGCGCAATCACAAAATACTGGAAATGATGGCCCAGCCAAATGACTAAACACGTTTTCTGGGGGGCATAGTTCAATCCAGGACAACATCTAATATTTTATTGTTTTCTCTTCCTTTGTGTAGTTCCCTATGTATTGAAGAGTTGTGCAGAATTTATAGAGACTCACGGCATCGTGGATGGAATCTATCGGCTTTCTGGCGTCACCTCAAACATACAGCGGCTGAGGTAGGCCAAAGGGGCAGTCCAGAATTAGCTCATCGTCACTCCTCTGTCCTCAGCTGTTGGGAGTATTAGAACTTGAAGGAACTGAAGGGAAGGTGGCAGGGTAGAAAATCAGAAACTCATTTTTTGAGATGCCTGACTGTTCTTAACCTAATCAGGAAGTGCTGCAGTCTGATGCCATTCTGTCCAGCAAAAGTCCCCAAGGGCTTTTCATCTGGTTCTTTGCCCTGCACCAGATTCATCCTTCTTATGTGAATTTGATCTAAGTCAAATGACTTAAATTACAAGTTAGAAACTTGGAATTTACCATTTGCCCGCCTACCCAAAGCTCAGTTAGGTTAGGTTCCCATTACATTGTTTTCAGAACTGGGACATCTGTGTGGGTTTTGCTGTTGACACACACTTAAGAATTGACATTCTGTCTAGTTATAACTTTGGTGGTCTGCATGACGATGCATTTCCCTAGTTGAAGCTGTTATTTAAAAAATTTCTGGTAGATGAACTGTGTTCAGTTCTATGGATTTATGCTAAACATTTGGAAGAAATTTTTATCACGTTGAATTAGGAGGGCAGTAACCATCAAAATACCACACAATTTTTTGTATATATATATTTATGAATACATATAGTGTGTGTATGTGTGTACTGTGTACATTCTCTGACAAAAACAAAGTTTATGTATTTTGAATATTTTAACACCAAAAAAGAACATATTTTAATAAGTTCTACTTTTATATACTTACCATATTTCTTTAGTTATAAATATGGACTTTTAAAAAAATAAAAGTATTCTTGTTACAAAGTTAATAAGTAGAATTTAATAGATAGCATAGGTAATCCTGGTTTTGTCTTCCTCCTGCTTGGACTTCTGACCCTCTCCTCAATATCTTCATTGTAATTAAATTATACCATAGGAATAAAACATCCTTTTCACTACTAGAGAAATGATTGTTGTTTAAAACAAAACGAAAAAGATCGATTTCTTGCTGCAGTAGACTTTAATGAATCTATGTATTTAAATAATTTCCACTAATTTACTAGTGTGACTTTTTTAAAGTTTCTGTAGTAAATACTTTTTTAAAATGTGTTTTAAATGAAAGTTTACAGTTCAGGTTATTTTCTCATACAGAAGTTTATATACACGGTGTCTTGTGACTGTAGCTGCTCTCCCTGTAATGTGGCAGCACGCTCTTCCTTTTCAAACCTGGGTTTCCTGTGTCTCTTCATCCAGCTCCGGTCCCTTTTGCCCTTCCTTCCATCTC
Source organism: Heterohyrax brucei (assembly GCA_028571685.1). Classification (NCBI taxonomy): domain Eukaryota; kingdom Metazoa; phylum Chordata; class Mammalia; order Hyracoidea; family Procaviidae; genus Heterohyrax; species Heterohyrax brucei. The sequence continues at coordinate 62,405,506 of CM053157.1, forward strand.
ACCACTAGATGGAAGCTGCCCATTTAGTCTCTTGTATCTACTTGAGCTAAGAAACACACCCTTCATGAGTATCATTTTATGTCTTATGGTCCAGTCTAATCTCTGGCTGAAGAGTTGGCTTCGGGAATGGTTTCAGTTCTGGGCTAACAGGTAGTCCAGGGGCCCTGTCTTCCGGAGTCTCTCCAATCTCAGTTTGACCATTAAGTGTGTTCTTTTTACTAGAATTTGAGTTCTACACCCTCAAAAGATAATACTTTTTTAGTGATTTACTCTTGATTCTAAAATATACAAGCAGTTTGTATCATGGAAGGTGAGTTAGGTGATGGCCAGCTCTTTTTTATTTAAGGGCTTTCTGAATTTTGACAGGGGCAAATTTTGTCTATTGAAATGAATAAACTCGATTATTCTTGTTACAATCTCTTTAAAAACAAACAAACAAAAAAAATACATGTCTATGAATTTATCGGTTCTCTTTCCAAGGCCCCACTCAGTTTGTTTCCAGTTCTTATGACATCAGGGATTTCCTTACCCTTTAATTAACAACAACGACAAAAAACTATTAACTGCCGAGTAGATTCTGAGTCATAGTGACCCTATAGTATGGAGTAGAACTGCGCCATAGGGTTTCCAAGGCTGTTAATCTTTATGGAAATAGACTGACATATTTCTCCTGAGGAGTAGCTGGTAGGTTTCAGTTGCCGACCTTTTGGTTGGTAGCTGAATGCTTAGCCACTACACCACCATGGCTCCCTCACACTTCATTAAAGGGGCAGAAATAGACAGCAGGAGGAGAGGCAACAAGCTCTTTTGGAAATGCTACCTTTGGGATTCCCACTGCAAAGCCTGGTGGCATAGTGGTTAAGAGCTATGGCTTCTAACCAAAAGCAGTTCATATCTTGGAAACTATGAGGCAGTTGTTTTCCGTCCTATAGTGTTGTTAAGAGTTGGAGTTGAGTTGACAGCAACAGGTTTGGGTTCTTTTGTTTTTTTGAAGAGTCTCATTAACTATCACAGGTTGGCTGACCAAGTGAAATACCCCTCAGAAGTCTGACTTCTATATTAAACTCAAATATGTCATTTCATGAACTGGTTTTTAACTTGTGAGTATATATTGGAGTCCCTGGGTAGTGCAGGTAACCTGCCGGCCTGCTAACTGAAAAGTTGCAGCTTTGAGTCCACCTCAGAAGAAAGGCTTGTTTATCTAATTTTGGAAAACCTACCACTGAGAACACTGTGGAGCACAATTCTGATGCACAGGCGTACCCACTGCCGTTGAGTCCATTTCTAACTCTCAGTGACCTTATAGGACAGAGTAAAACTGCTCCATAGAGTTTCCAAGGAGCTCCTGGTAGATTCGAACTGCCAACTTTTGAGTTAGCAGTCGTAACACTTAACCACTACACCACCAGTGTTTTCTCATGCACATGAGATCGCCATACATGCAAATAAACTCAACAGCATAGTTAACTACGTTATTTGAGGCTGTGTATTCATGTAACCTTGGAAGGAAATGTTATCTAATTGGGTAGGTCATTCCAGGTCTGGAATCTGATGATATTTCCAAATACTCCACTGTGGATTGTTTAGGAAGAAATTTGTAAGCTTATCTGTCCTGTGGGAGTGACTACCAGACAGCTGACTTTCAGGCTGCCATTCAGCGTCATCCAGCTTTGGTGCCATTCAACATGGAAGAAGTACTGGATTAAGGTTCTCACACATTGGATTTGAGTCTCCACATAAACCATGAATGTATGGAAATGGACAATAACAGCCTGACACACCCTGGTCTTGGTCTCTGTTCTAAGAAAGGGAAGTTCATCTGGAACAATATTTTGGAAAAAATGAAATCTCATTAGACTTGTTTGCCAAGTAGTACTCACATTTCCTCACCGTTACTGAGAACGAAAGCTGTGACAAGTTCCTTTGTAAATGAGCATTATGTTTTCCAATCACTAGCATTTTCGGGGAAGGTCCAGGCCTGAAGTGGCTGTCTTTCCATAGCTGCCTTGGGCCTGGAGTATAACGTCACTCTGAATTAAGGTCAGAATGTCATCAAATCAGCCATTTAGGATCTTTTTTAACCCTAAGCAGACAAGCAGCTGCGGACATGGAATACGTGTGCCCTGGGATTGTTATGTCTCTGTCTGTGTTGTTTCAGGCAGGAGTTTGGCTCGGATCAGTGTCCAGATCTGACAAGGGAAGTGTACCTCCAGGACATCCACTGTGTGGGCTCGCTCTGCAAGCTCTACTTTCGGGAGCTTCCCAACCCTCTCCTGACTTATGAGCTCTATGAGAAATTCACGGTGAGTGTTTGGATTTCCATTATGGTTACCAGGTGGGACACATGGATGGGCCAAGGAGAGTTTCAGCATTAAAATAACAATGGTAATAGTCACCAGATGGTTGACATTACCTTAGCACAGTGATGGGAGTAGGGTGGTAGATTGAGAAAGTCAGGTAGTGGGATTGCTTACCAGATTTTTTCTTTTTTCAATTTTCCAAATCACATGTGTTTGTTTTAGGGACTAGGTTAAGGTCTGTCTGTATTTATTTGACCAAAGGTGCCTTGTTGAATAGAAGGAAAGGGGGAACCAGAGAAGTAAAGTGATTGGCCAAAGGTCACATAGCAAAAGCAGAACAGGAACCTGAGACTGCAGTTGCCCTGCCCACTGCTAGTTCATTTTTATGAGGCTGCTCTGTCTGGGTTTCTTTTGGGGGTTAGGAAGAGGGATGAGTGGGTAGAGAAGGGAGAGGAAGTAAGGCAAAGTCAAGACAGAGGTGGTAAGAAAACTGGGGAGAGAAAAAGAAAAGCCGCCAGGAGGAAGGGCAGCACAGGCCAGTGAGTTTGGCTGGTGGGTTAAGTGAATGGGCTGGGTTGGTAGGGGAGGTGAATGGGCAAGAGCTGAACACCCACCTAGACAGCACTGCGGGGTCAGCAAATAGGGCATTTGTCAGAGGACAAAAGGGGAATAGGGTTCCCTTAAAAGTATTATTTTAAATCATTAAAAGGGTGCTACAAAGAGGGTAGAAACCCTGGTGGCATAGTGGGTAAGTACTACCTTTTGGTTAGCAGTTCAAATCCACCAGGCACTCCTTGGAAACTGTACAGGGCAGTTCTCTGTCCTTATAGGGTTGCTATGAGTCAGAATTGCCTTGACAGCAGTGGGTTTGGTTCTTTTTTTACAGAGTGGCAGAAACTCTTGGGCATAGTAAAGTGCTATGGCTGCTGATCAGTAGGTCAGGAGTTTAAATCTTTCAGGTGTTCCTTGGAAACCCTATGAAGCAGTTCTGCTTTGTCTATAGGGTCACTATGAGTCAGAATCGACTCAACAGCAGTGGGTTTGGTTTGGTTTTTGGTAGAGATGGCATTAAAAATAGGGTTTGAACATTCAGCTGCATGAGTGGTACTTGGCGGTACCAAGTAAGCAGAGAGTTGGGTTTAGCCAAGAGGGACGAGGGAGGTGAGAGTATATGCAACTCATGGTTGAAATAACTGACCATGGAATTAGCCTGGATAAGGAAGAAAATGAAGGTGTGAGGCAGAAGTGTGACAGCGATAAAATAGGTCAACAGATTGTCCATCCCAGTAAGATGAATCGAGTGCTGAATTGGGGTGGTCTGAGGGAGATGTGTGAAATTGAATTATGGAGGCTTTGTCATTATTGATAAGGACCAGATTGAGACTGTCACCATGGGAGATCTTCCCTGTGACTCCTGTGATTAACATTTTGAGCATACAAAAATAAATGAATACTACTTTTTTAAAAAAATTAGTCTTGGGCTACTAAAAATATATTTCAGAGTTTTCAATGAAACAGGGAACACTAATAATGATAATTGGAAAAAACAGATCACAGTTGTATATTTAAAAAAGGATGAACAAGAAGGGTGTTCAAGAGGCTAGTAGTGATTAACTGTAATGATGAAATTATATATATTTTCTGCTTCTGTATACTTCAACTTTTGAAGTTTTTCTCCTCTAAAAATCATTCATTTTTTTCTGCCTTTAAAAAAAATATTTTACTGTGCTTTAAGTACAAGTTTACAATCCAAGTCAATTTGTCATACAAAAGCTTAAACACACATTGCTATGTTAAGTCTAGCTGCTCTCCCCGCAGTGTGACTGTACCTCCCATATCCACGCAGCCAGCTTCTGCGCCCCTCTGCCCTCTCGTCTTGCCTGTGAACACAAGCTCTGTTAGTCTCATGTATCTACTTAAGCTGAGAAGCACACTGTTCACCAGTATCATTTTAAAAATGCATTCATTTTTTAGCGAGAAAAAAATAAGCCAAAACTCACAAAAAATGTAGGTGCTAATGTTGACCAGAAGGGCACCCAACAGAAACCAGCCATGTGAAGCTGTTGGTCGTGAGGGGACCATTCCCCTTGAGATCAGAGTCTGAAGGTAAAGGAGCCGCCGGTCTGAACGGCTAAGTCGTAAATGACGGCAGCTCTGGCCGTAGAACCACAGGCGAGTCGTTGCTGGAACCCCGAGAGACTGCGGGCCTTGTGCTGGTCTGCCCGATTACAGTCACCACGCCCATCCATGAGTATTTATTCATTTTAGAAGTATTCCTAAAAGCCAATTTGGACGGAGACCTTTGCTCTCTCCCCTTAAAGAACAAAGACAACTGCACTTAGCATTTCCTTTAGTCTTTTATTCTATGCATAGTGTTTTGTTTTCTCCAAGCAAAATAAAATTTTATTGTAAAATTAAAGCAGTACAGAAAAGTAAAAGGACAAAATTCACATCTGCTGAAATCTTTGGGCAACATCACAGACTTCTCGCTGTCTCTCTTGCTCTGTGTGTCTGTGTGTTTATCTGTACTGGTCTCTCTCCAGTTCTCTCCACACTTTCTTTCTTCAATAATATATATTGTTGTTTGGAAATTTCATTTTTTTTTTGATTCAACAATGTAGTTATCTTTCTGTGTTAATAAATGTAATTATACCCTATTTTCATACAATATTCTCTCATATGAACTATGGTTTTTGACACTGTTCTCCTACTGGTGGGCATTTAGATTGTTTCCCACTACTTGATTTTCATAAACAACATTATAGTAAATATTTTTATACATAAATCGTTACACATTTGTCTGATTATCTCTTTAGGGAAAAGTTATAGAAGTGGATTTGCTTATTAAAGTCTTATTTTAGTTGTTTACATATTGTCAAGCCATCCTCCAAAAAGTTGTTCTTCTCCCATAACCTTGTCAACACAGGATATTTCTGGTTCTGTAAATGTTTGCCAGTCTGAATCAGCCCCAAATAATTTCCTATTGTTGTTTTAATTTGTGCACTTTATTCCTTGTTTTCTACAGACACGTAATCCTGTTACCTATGCAATTTCTGTGTCCTGGATAACATCATCTGTAAATGTTCTGGAGTAGAGTTATCATGTGAAGCAACTGAATGAGTTTAATTTTTTTTAACTAATATCTCATTCGATTATATTTGGGAGTAGACAGGGATTCTTATCTAGAGACTTCAGAGATATAGTTTCTTTTCCAATCTTGTTTACAGGCTCAGAATGAAACCCGTATTTATTTCTCTCCACTCTTGTTCTCTGACATTGCTAATCATGCTGTTCTCCCACGGTAACAGAAAAATACCAAGGCAATATTTTATCAACTTATAATCAGATCTGAAAGAAATCTGGTGGTGTATTTGGCTCAGTGGTAAAGAACTGAGCTGCTAACCAAAAGGTTAGCAGTTCAAATCCACCAGCCACTCCTAGGAACCCCTGTGGATCAGTTCTCCTCTGTCCTCTTGGGTTACTGTGAGTTGGAATGAACTTGACAGCAAGAGTTTGGTTTGGTTTTTGGTTGTTGACAGTTAAAAGCAAAATTGACTTTGCATGCAAGGAGTGCCAGTTAAGTTCACAAACTCATCCTAGAGAAAGTGCTACATAACTCATTGCTGAATGTCAGCATGGTCACCCTTGGGAAGCTATGCACTGATGCCAGTGCCTCGTCCATTCTTCAGAGCAATTTTGGAACTCTTTCTGGAATGGCCATCAGAGCTGTTGCTGTACTACCCTTGATGTCCTGAGTGTCATCAAAATGTCTTCCTCTCAATATTTCCTTTGTTTTCAAGTAAAAAAACAGTCATTGGGGGCCAGATCAGGTGAATAAGGGGGTGTTCCAGTACAATTATTTGTTTACTGGCTAGAAACTCCCTCAGAGAAAACACACAGTTAAGTTGATGAATTTGCCACCGTTCTACCATGCTCAGTGGCCATTCCAGAAAGAGTTCCAAAATTGCTCTGAAGAATGGACGAGGCACTGGCATCAGTGCATAGCTTCCCAAGGGGAGTATTTCAAAGGTGACTATGGAGCTATTCAGCAATGAGGCATGTTGCACCTAGAACAATTAAGTTCATAGACTTAATTGTTGGACTGAGTGAAGTTAACTGTGTCAAAGACTTTATTATTTAACAGATTTCTGTAACCATAGTAATGAAGTATGATAATATAAGCAAACTATTTTCAGGGACATAGATGTAAGTGTGTTACATTGTCACAGATTTATACAAGACTTATTTAAACCCACTTGCGCAGCTAAATTAAAAAAATATCACAATGAAATAATAATAGAAGTAAAGTATTAATGGAATAATGATCCTATTAATGATAACCAAAACGTGTTTCTGTCAAGGCGTTTCTGATTCGCGATAATCATAGTACCAGCTAAAGCCAAACCCACTACTGTCAGCTCAATTCCAGCACACGGTGACACAGTAGGACTGAGCAGAACTGCCCCCTTGAGTTTCCAAGGAGTGCCTGATGAATTGAACTGTCAACCTTTTGGTTAGCAGCCGTAGCACTTAACCACCATGCCATGCCACCAGGGTGTTCTATAATGATCATAACTGTCATTTAAAAACCTTTTGCCACTGAGTCAATTCTAATTCATAGTGACCCTACAGGACGGAGTAGAGCTGCCCCACTGAGTTTCCAAGGAGCTCCTGGTAGATTCCAGCTGCTGGCCTTTTTGGTTAAGAGCCATAACACTTAACCACTATGCTGCCAGGGTTTCCAAGCTGCCGTTTATTGAGTGCCACCTGTATGATAAATTCATTGTATCAGTTACTGTATCTGTTACTGTATTTAACCCTCAGAGTAACCCTGTGAAGTAGGTTTTATTGTCTCTCTTTCACATCTATCACTGTCTAGGCGATTTCAACTCATAGCAACCCGAAAGGACAGAGTATAACTGCCCCATAGGGTTCCCAAGGATAGAATTTACAACTCGGAAAACAGGCTCAGATGTTAAATACCTTCTAATATACCGGCTGCTCCTTGACCTTATGGAGCTCTGCTTTGTCCTGTGAGGTTGCTATGAGTCAGAATCAGCTTGTTGGCAATGGGTTTGTTTTTTTAAATAAATAAATGTTATATACACAGTATCTCAAGTTAAGGAAGGAGCAGTTCACAATAAACCATGTTAGGAAAATTGGTGAACCGCTGAGGGGTGAGGGCTGGAAACAAATTTACATCCTTATTATTTAGGTCATCTCGTGGTGGTAATGGGCTTTCTAATGATAAAAAGTAAAGGAGAAAAGTTGCAAAAGACAAATTTAGCAAACTAAACTACACATAAAAAATCTGTTAACAAAATGCAAGTGACCAACTATAAATCACATACCAAAGATGACAGGGGTTGGTATCTTTTAAATATGTGGAACTCCTACTTACCAACAATTAAAAAAACACATAACACCTCAGGAGGTAAATGAGCAAGGAACTTCAATAAGCCACTCATAGAAGAAGAAATGTTGTTGTTTGCTGCTGAGTCAGTTCTGACTCATAGCAACCCTATACAATTACAAATATGTCACAGTAATCGACTTCATATTAGAGAAGCAATGTTTTAATGTTATTACCCGGTGCTGGTGAGCCCGTAGTAAGACTGGCTGTTTTATACTTTGGTATTGGAAGTAGAATTTGTTTGGATTATTCCAAGAAGTCATTTGAAATTATCACTGAGAATCTTAAAGTGCTTGTATTTGTAAATAATTTGTAAATGATAGCAAATCTATTGTTTTCAATACTATGTGGCTGTGAAAAGTCACATTTTTAAATATATTTTATTCATTGTGATTGAGTGAAAGTGTACAGTCCAGTTTAAATTTGCGTGCCTGCCTGTGTGCAGCTCCTACGGCTCTCCTTGCCCGGTGACAGCACACTCCTTTCTGTTCTATACGTGTCATATCCTCTGAACAATCTCCTGTCCCCTCTTCCCACCCTCCCCCTCCCCCCTAGAAAGAGGCCAGTAGGATGACATCCTATAGATGCATAGAATCATAAAATGCACACACAATATGGTCACTCAGTGTTACCAAGTTCCATCTATTCCTGTCTGAAGAGTTGACCTTAGTAATGATTTATGGACAGGGGCAAAATCAGGACTAGGGGCCATGCTCCCAGGGGAAACCTGAGGCCACTGGACCATCAAATGCAGTTTTTTAGTGGAGTTCTCAGGATGTACCCCATTTTATTCTTGTGTTGTCACTGAGAGTCAACTTTGTGAGCCCCATCACAGCTGTCACTGGTGGTGGCCAGGCACCAGCTGGTTCTTCTGGTCACATGCTGATGTAGTCACTCATTCACATGAGTCTTTCTGTCTTCTGGGTTGTCTTTCCTCTATGTCATTTTGGTCCTTGATGATCATCTGTTCCTGCTGAGTTGGGACCATTTGGCACCCCAGAAGGCAGCTTGCTAGCTTTTAAGTCCTGAAACGCCACTCACCAATATGGGGTGGAGAAGACTGTCTTAGCAACAGGCTAGTTATGCCAGTTGGCCTCGATGTCCCCTGAGAGCATGGTCCCTGGACAAAAAGTCACCTTTTTAAAGAATATTTTCTTATCAAGGTGTAAAGGTAAGTGGGAAAAAGAAGGATACGTAACTAAATTGGCAGTGATGCCAGTATTCGTATTTGGTGCAGGGAAGCTTGAGCAGGCTGCTTCTTTTACATTTCATGTATGAGCAGATTAATGGTGGTTATTTCTGGGTGGTAGGATAATAGGTAATTTTTACTTCAGATTGCATAATTAGTTTTGAAGCCAGAAGCCTGAAACCAGTTTCCCTGGGTCCAAATCAAGATTTCAGCAGGGTCATGCTCCCTCTAGAGGCTCTAGGGAACAATCCTAGAAGCTTCTAGGCTTCCCGTGGCTGCTGGCATTCCTTGGCTTGCAGCCACATGACTGCCTGCCTCTGTGGTCACATTGCCCTCTCCTCTTCTGTCTGTGCCAAATCTACCTCTGCTCCCTCTTATGATACATGTAATTGCATTTAAACTCCACTCGAATTATCCAAGATACTCTCTTCATCTCACGATGTATAACTTATCACATGTGCAAAGACTTTTTTTCTTTCTTTTTTAATTAAATTGCATTTACAGCTTCTAGGAATTAGGTCCGACTATCACTTGGGACAGTTACTCAACCTGTTATATAGTACATCTTATTTGTGACCAGAAGAAAAGAATCGTTTTAGAAAAAAATAAAATCTTGATCAGATTGATCCAGCTAAAATTATTACACCCTATAATAAAAAAGCAAAAACCGAACTCAGTGCCATCGAGTCCATTCTAAGTCATGGTGACTCTGTAGGACAGAGTAGAACTGCCCCACAGAGTTTCCAAGTAGCATCTAGTGGATTTGAACTGCCAGCACTTAGGTTCACAGCTGTAGCACTTAATGTAGAGTGCCCAGAATTAAAATTGCTAATTTGGGATTTCTAGCAAAGGCAGTTTAGTGAAGCATTAATTTTTAATTAAATTTATACTGAAATAATTTCCGTATATATCTGTCTGTCTCCTTCATTAAACTGTTAGCTTCTGAAAGACAGGAACTGTGTCTATTTTATTCATGAGTCTGCTGTATTTCCTTTCCCTGATCTCCAGCTACTGGAAAATTCCTTAAATATTACTAGATAAATATTTGCTGAGAGGTTTGTTGACCCAAATACATCATTTGAAATGTCACTCAGGACAGACATCTAGAGCTGGGCAACAGGGGAAGGCCGGCAGGTTGGCTGTGAGCTCTAGATGGCTGTGCAGCGAGGAGTGGCAAGTGTCACTAACTGTCCTGGTTTTTTAGGGATGCTCCCAGTTTTAACACTGAAAGTTCCAAATCTCAGGAAAGCCCTCAATCTAAGGCAAACAGGAATAACTATTCACTCCAACAGGAACCCACATTTAAGGGGTACTGTCTTCGCCAAGCTGGTGCACCCCATCGTCGGTAATTGGTCCTGGGGTAGCATTGTTGGGGAAGTATCCGCATGTGGCTGTTGGGCATTTTCAAATGCAAAGCAAACATTGACTCCTTCATTTTTTCATTCTGTTCAACAATTAAGTTTGCAAACCCCTCCTAGAAAAAGTGCTGCATACCTCACTGCTGAATATCATTACAGTCACCTTCCAAGTCCTCCCCTTGGGAAACCGTGCACTGATGCCAGCGCCAAGTCCACCCTTCAAAGCAATTTTAGAACTCTTTTTGGAAATACCGTCTGAGCTGTCGTAGTATTAACCTTGATGTCCTGAATGCCATCAAAATGTCTTCCTTTCAGTATTTCGTTTATCTTTGGGTAAATAAAAAAGCCACTGGGGGCCAAATCAGATGAGGACGGAGGGTGTTCCAATACAGTTATTTGTTTACTGGTGAAAAGCTTCCTCCCAGACAACTGTACAATTAAGTTCATGGGCTTGACACCATGCCACCATGCACAATGGCCATTTCAGAAGGAGTTCCAAAATTGCTCTGAAGGATGGAGTAGGCTCCGGCATCAGTGCATGGCTTCCCATGGGGAGTACTTCAAAGGTCACCATAGTGATATTCAGCAATGAGACATGTAGCACTTAGGACAATCAAGTTCATGAACGTAATTGTCGGACCTCATATGTACACTGCCAGGCCACAGTTCTCGGTGCTTGGGGATTTAACCGTGAACAAAACAGATAAAATCCTTGCTCTCATAAAACTTAGATTTTAGTGGAGGGGATGGATGATAAATGTTTTAACACAGCTCACAGAGCTGCTGACAAGGACTATGAAGAGCAGGGCATGGGGGAGTGATGGGGTTTGCTATTTTAGGTGAGATAAGCAGAGGTCTCTCTGGGAAGTGATACTTAAACATTGACAAGAACTAAGCGAGGGGACAGATTGTGCAGCTATCTGGGGCAAGAGAAGAAACAGCAGGTGCAAAGGCTGTAGCTGGGGACGTGCCAAGCTTGCTCAAGTGAACCTGTGAAGGACAGTATGGCCAGCTTGGAGCGAGCAAGAAATGGGGGAGATGGGGTCAGGGAAATGGGGCCAGATCACATAGGACCTTGAGTCCATCTTCCCTGTTTAAGAAAGAAGTATTGTAGTGTGCACAGTTGTCTGGAAAAACATGTAGTATTTGCCCCTGGAGACAGGTCTGGACTTGGAAGGAAGACCAACTTTCCTCTGCATGCTCCATTGGACACCACACATCATTTTTTTTTTCTTTAGTCATTTGCGTGAATTACTTTTTAAAAATCTAGTTAACAGCTTAAAATAACTCAGCATAATAAAAAACAATCTTTATAACAATTAATGCAAAAAGAAAAAGTAATGGCTGGGCCTGCAGCTGGGATGTAGTTGGAAGGGAAGGTGACACACTTTGTCAGACCACTTGGGTGGTAAGTCTAGGGTGGGAGACAATGGCTAAGTTTGGCTACACAGAGAAGCCAGAGTGAGAGGGCCCCCAGCCCAGACCAGGCTTGCTGATCTTAATTGATACTGATCAAGGAGAAGAAGCAGGCACACATTCACCCTAGATCTATTACTGTTTTATCCTTAGCCCAACTGACCTGGCTGGTATTGAATGTGGAAACTCCGGTGGCATAGTGATGAAGTGCTATGGCTGCTAACCAAAGATTGGCAGGTCAAATCCAGCAGGCGCTCCTTGGAAACTCTATGGGGCAGTTCTACTCTGTCCTATAGGATCCCTGTGATTCAGCATCGACTCGACAACAGTGGGTTTGGTGTTTTGGTTTTTAGTGTTGAATGCAGACCAAAAAATGGAGGTGGGCAAACTTCTATCTCCCTCTCCCCATTTCCCAGCAGTGGGTGCGGGTGTCCAGCAGGGGGACCTGTTGTTGGTAGTTGCTGTCCTTTAAAACGCGGATCACCAGGCCTGTCTTCTGAAAGCCTGCTAGGTCTGTTTGAACCGGTTGGCTGATACGCCTCACCTCAATTGATTTTGACACCCAGAGGGGACAGAAGAAGAGCTGAAAGTAAGTTCACAGTTACTGGACCCTTCAAGGGAAAAAGCACAGACCTAAAGAGCCTCCAACAGTCCCTGGGTGGTGCTAATGTTTGTGCTCAACTATCAAAGGAAACTCTGGGGGTACAGTGGTTAAGTGCCGCGTCTGCTCACCTAATCATTGGCAGTTCAAGTCTGGCAGCTGCTTCTTGGAAACCCTCTGGAGCAGTTCTCCTCTGCCCCACAGAGCCGCTATGAGTCAGAATCAACTTGACAGCAGTGGGTTTGGGTTTGGTTTGGGATTTACCTAAAGCTTCAGCCCCACCCAGTGGCTCCCTGGAAGAAAGGCCTGGTGTTCTGCTTCCTTAAAGAGTGTTGTTAGTTGCCGTCAGGTCAATTTGGATTCATGACTGCTCCATTGAGTTTTTCCAGGTTTTCAGAAGCAGATCATCGGGCCTGTCTTCCAATCTCCTCTTAACTTCACAAGGGGGAGGATAATCAAGGTCAAGACTGATTCCTGTGAAGCAGATGACAAACGTATCACCTCCCTCCAACCTTTTACCTAGTTGGAGAGCAACCATCCCTTCCCACTGCACTCTCTACTGGGTTCAATAATTCACTGCCATGGCCACATAGAACTCACAGACAATATTCACATTACAGAATTTGTTAGGGACGTAAACCAAGAAAGCAAAAACAAATCCATTGCCATGGAATCAATTACAACTATCTAGCTACCTTATAGGACAAAGTAGAATTGCCCCATGGGGTTTTCAAGAAGCAGCTGGTAGATTCAGACTGCCAACCTTTTGGTTAGTAACTAAGCGCTTACCCACTGTGCAGCCACGGCTCCATTTGGGAATTAACAGGTTACAGTTTAGGATCAGAAGCAACTCAGGATATAGTTCTTCAGTCAGGACAGCCTCTTATCAGACGTCCCCGCAGGTAGGCCTCTCTCTGACCCTCAGCCCCTTGGCCTGGACTCTGTCCTGCTGCTAGTGTCACACAGCTCTTTAGTTCCCCCCAATAAGTGCCCGGGGCACCCAGCTCTACCAGCAAGCCTCCTGCCCAAAGACACTCAGCTCCCTCACTCTGTGGGTCATGAAGCCTAGCTTTGCCAAGTACCAGGAGGAACTCCACTCCGTCAGCAAGTCTTCTATCAAAAACGCTTAGCTTTCTTGCTCTGCGGGTCACCAAGCCCCCTGCACCATCCCCGGCTGTCCTCCTGGTTCTACTGCTGCCATTTCTATGCCACTGCTTTTTGTTGTCTCCAGTGTTCAGCTGTGTCTCTCTGTCTCTTGGACTTAGGAGGTCCTCAGTGCAGGAATACTGGGTCTGGAGGATGGGCTGCCCTTCCAGCTTTTCTTTCTTAGTGGCATTGAGTTCCCCCTCTACTCTGGGATTGGCTTCCTCTTAAGCCAAATGGGATGGCAAAACCGGCCAATCCCCTTACTAGGGTTTCGTATGCGTTATTTTCATGGCACCATTCCCACAAGGTTTCATGCACCTTGTCTGCATTATCAGCAGGTTGTCAGTCCTCTTAGGGGACCACACAGACTGGATTTGCATAGTCCCACCCAATCATATGGGAGTCACATATACTATACTAAGTAACTCAGTGCGCCACAAGAAGAAAGAATCAATCAAGCCTCAATATCCTCGTCTTGGAAACCTTGGTGGCTTGGTAGTTAAGTGCTGTGTCTGCTAACCAAAAGGCCAGTAGGTCAAAAGCACCAGGTGCTCCTTGGAAACTCGATGAGGAAGTTCTACTCCATCTCATAGAATCACTGAGTCGACATTGACATGGTGGCAGTGGGTTTGGTTTTGTAGCCTCACATCAGAGATTGGGATTGATGGTACCTACCTCTTAGGAGTTACCACAATGAAATGAATTAATGCATGTAAATCCTTCACAACTATACCTAGCACATAGTAAGATCTGGGTAATTGTTTGATGGTATCATTAATTCATTGGATAAATATTTAAAGTTGCTAAATAACAGTGTGATGAACAGAGCAAGCAAACCGTTCTTGCCATCATGGAGCTTATGTGAGGGAGACAAACTTTAAATAATTGAACACCTAAATAAATACTTAATTACTCTTACTACCCAGTGCTAAGAAGGAAGAGAAGAGGGTGCCAAGAAAGAATTAAGAGAGAGAACCTCTTTTGAGTGGGACAGTAGGAAAGTCTTTGATAAAAGGACATTTTATCTGAGACCCGATGTGTATCAGCCAAGACTGTTTCAGAGTGTTCAGAAACTACTGGAATGTTTCACAGGTTTCAAATGATGAGAACATTCTAGCTGCCTTAAGCCTTAAGAAAGAGTTTATGGCTCATCTAACTGAAAGTCCAGAAATAGAGCTAGCTGGCTTCAAGCCCAACTGAATCAAAGCTCAAACAAAGTTGTAACACTTCCACCTTCTCTTTCTCTTCCTCTCTCTGTTTCTTGAGTTACACTATTGGCTGCATTCTTAGGCAGGCTCTTCATGGTGGGAGGATGGTGGCTACATCTCTAGATACACAACCATGTATCTCTTCCCATAGTTCACTAGAGTCCCAGGATCGCACTATCTTGACTTGGGTCATATGCCATTCTCTGATAAGTGTGGTCGGAGGCTTGTGATGATGTTTGGCTCAACTTGGGGCTGAAAATACACATGCCTAGAGGAAAATCAGAGTTTTGTTTTCCTTTGAAGGAGTATGTGATTGTGGGGCAGGCAGAAAGGTTAGTTATCCGTTGCATAAGGATGAGAGAGTTAGTTAAGCAAAAAGTATTATAGGCAGAGAGAGCAGTATGTATGAAACCCGAGGCAGGGAAGAAGTGAAGAGAAGAGAAGATGACCTGTGTAGCTAGACCATAGGTTGAGAGCAGACTGACAGGAGATTTGGAGAAGTAAAACCAAAAACAAATCCATTGCCATCTGGTCACTGTTGACTCACAGCAACTCTACAGAGCAGAGTAGAACTGCCCCACTGAGTTTCCAAAGAGCATCTGGTGGATTGGAGCGGTAGACCTTTAGGCTAGCAGCCATGCTCTTAACCACTGCACCCCCAGTATCAAATTATGCAGATCTTATTAAGAGTCTTGGGAGACCTAGTGGCACAGTGATTTAGTTCAGCTGCTAACCAAAAGGTCAGCTGTTGAGTGTACCAGTGGCTTTTTGGAAACTCGGTGGCCCAGTTGTTCTCTGTCCTGTAGGATTGCTGTGCCTGGGAATTGACTCCATGGAAGCAAGCTTGGTTTGTTTGATATTAAGGATCTTGGTGCCCTTGTGGTGCTGTGGTTCAGAGCTTGGCTACTGACCCAAAGATTGGCAGTTTGAATCCATCAGCCACTCCTTGGAACCTGTATGGGGCAATTCAACTATATCCTATAGGTCACTATGATTACTGTGGAATTGACAGGAATGGATTTATTAAAAGCCTTAAATTTCAATTTAAGAGCCAAGAAAACCCCATGGGGTTGTTCTGCTCTGTGACACATGAGTTGCCTCACTGGTCTTATTTTTTTTAACAGCCTTTGAATAGGAATATGGGGGTCGGATGGGGAGAGGCTGGGAATAAGTAAATAACCACCAGTCCCAAATGGGACCTGCAAGCATCAGAGGATCAGCCCAGCCCACCTCTCAGATGACTCACAAACTCCTAAAATATGAAAGGAAATTTCCATAAGGGCTGTTAAATTGGCCTGCACCTTTATCCCCCAGACACATTTTTAAAAATTAACAAGAGGCAAAGCTTTGCAAAGCTGGATCCTGGCTTTGGAGAGAGGTGAGCCAAGGTCTCCACACCACTCCTCCTTTCCACAAGACGATCCTCAGCCCCTCGTTCCCCTAGACTTCGTTCCTCTGCTGCCGCGGTGGGGCTCCCCTGCCTGGTGGAGCCAGGGGCCTCTCCACAGTCCCAATCGGGGTTTCTAAGTGAGCAGCTCCAGGAAGAGTGGGAGGTGTGCGGGTGCTTCCTCCTGGCCCCACTCTCGTCCCCGCCCTGTACTTCCTGTATATCCTAAAGTGACACTGGGACAGATTGTGCTTAGTTGGGTATAGTCTCAGAATTGCAAACCCACGAGAACGTTTGAACGCCTGTGACAGAGAACCCCCTAGTCCCACAGTTTCTCCACTTCTGCTTCGCTGTTGTTAGGTACTGTCACGTCACAGTGACCCCGTGCGAGAGACACTACCTGGTCCTGCGCCGTCCTCAGACTCGTTGTTAGGCTTGAGCCCATTGTTCTTTAAACTTGACAACTGCCAAGCTGCTTAGGAAAGTAAACCTAGAGCTTTCCTTGCAGAGAATTTCGATTGCCTTTAAAACCAGTGGAAGACCTGGTGGTGTAGTGGTTAAGTGCTACATCTGGTATCCAAAAGGTTGGCAGTTCAAGAGTTGAGACCCCAGAGATGCTACCATCCTCCTGTGAACAGCTGATATTCAACAAAGGCCCTAAGATTTTAAACTGGGGTAAAAACAGTCTCTTTAATAAGTGATGCTGGCAAAATTGGATGTCCATCGGCAAAAAATTGAAACAAGACCCATATCTCACACCTTTAAGAAAAAGCCAACTCAAATTGAATAAAAGACCTGAATATCAAACCTAAAACGATAAAGCTTATCCAAGAAAAAATAGGATCAACAATGCAAGTTCTAATATGCAACATAGACAGACTTCAAAATCTGACAAAGTATGAGCAACAGAAAATAGATAAATGGAAACTACTAAGAATCAAAAGGTTGGCAGTTCAAATCCACAAGGCTGTCCTTGGAAATTCTGTGGGGCAGTTCTATTCTGTCTTACAGGGTTTCTAGAAATCAGGATCAGCTCAACACTGGTGGGCTTGGGTGGTTTTTGTTTTTTTGGTTTTTTAAAACCAGTGGGCTTCTAGATATATGATTTATTTGAATTAAATTCAGAAAGTACAAAAAGAAAAAAAATTTGGTGACCAAAGCCCTGGCACAACGTCCTGTGCGGAAGTACAAAGTTTAGTCTTTCAACAATTAGAGAGCATGTGCCAGGTTCTGTTCTAGGCACTGGGGGATCATCACATCTCTGCACTCACAAAATTTACGTTCTCGCAAGGAAGACAGGTAGTAAACAATGAATCAGATGGAGCAATACATTCTGTAGCATGTATAAGGGTGGCGAGTGCCAGGGATGGTAGCCGAGGGCAATGAGGGGACTGGGAGGGCTGGGCTGGGCCAGGGCTTTGAACTTCTCCAGGTTAGAACAGACACAGCCAGTGTAGCCAGGAATGGGCCTGGCAAACAGAAGCTACCTGGGAAAGTTAATTACCGTCCACTTTTTTGTGCCTTAAAATTCTCATTTACACAGTTTGAAATTTAGCGTTTATACCCAGCTTGTGAGTGATGGTTGAAGACTGAGCAGAGGTGAGCAGCAGAAGGAAATCACAGCCACTACTGTTAGGAGCTTATGTTTGATTGCACTGCAAGCACAGTGTATTAGATTAAAGAAATCTATCTTATGATCACACCTTTCATTATGTATAAAGGTAATGCAAATTTCACCAGGAGGACTCTGTAAGTTGCCTGTGAAATTCAAGGTCTTAAGAGTTCAAGGAAGCTCAAAAGTTGTTTTTAAAGTATATCTTGATCTAGGTATAGTTATAATATAGCTTGAGATTTTGGACATGTCCAGTGTACGTATATGATACCTCACTAAAAGAAAAATGTAATGACAATTGGCATTGAACTTAGGTAGCTGCTCTGATGTCTCCTTTTAAGAAGGTACTGGAGCCTGAATACAGGCAGGACAGGCTGTCAGGCCAGGGGCACAGGGCAGGCTGTGTGGAGTCCGCCCGGGGATGCCCATGTTGTGAAGACCTGGCAGGTGGGACACGGGTGTAGGCTGGCCTGTCATCCTGCCGCCTTTACTCCTGTCTCCGCCTCTCCTCGAGGGCCCTGTGCCAACACAGGAACAGATTATCCACACAGGAAATGTCCAGAGAACCAGTCCAGGCAAGGCCACCGGCCTTCAGGGACAAAGCTCTTATCCCTGCTGAGGAAGCCATGTCTTCCCTGCTTCCCGGCATCTACGACAGGCAGCAGCTGAGTACACAGGGTCACGGCATCGTCACGGGCCAGGCGGAGAATGGCAGTGCTCATTCAGGGAGACTACTGGCTGAGTAAATAGGGTGCCTCTCTGTCGTCTCTGCCTCTCACTCTGGCTCTCGCCGTGGCCCTCATCCCTTTAGCTCTCTGACTACGAGTCTCTGTGACTCGACTCGCTGTGCCACACAAGACACACCCAGGATTATAGTTTTTTACCATATTCCTGACAAATGCCAGAGGATGCTGACAGACCAGAGCAAGCCACACATCCCCTCATGCACACGTGGTCAGACACTTCATATCATGGACCCTCAGAAATGTCTGTGGTCTGTTTGTGTTTTTAATAGACATGCCTGCCCCTTGGGAATTTGTCTCTTGGTGTCACTGTGAGACCAGAGTAGTGACGGGGGGCTGACTGATGGAGCCCCCACAGGTGACACCCTCTCACTGGGCTGCTTCACGTTCTTCCCCACAGGAGGCAGTGTCCCGTTGCCCGGAAGAGGACCAAGTGGCCCGAATTCAAAATGTCATCCAGGAGCTTCCTCCGTCCCATTATAGGTAAGAATTTGGGGAAAATGAACTTGCAGCCTCTCAGGGTGATGTGGTACGAAAGGTACAGGTGGGCATCAAAAAAGGGAGCAAATTCACCGGACGGTGGCTTTCCTGGGTGTTTCTAGGTTGGTGAACCAGTCACTGGCACCAGAGGACTTGGTGCCTGACTAGGGACACTGGCAAATTTTGACCAGGGCAGCCCATCTTCAAGCTACTTGCAGAACCCCGTCACAGTCCCAGAGGAACTCATTCCGATCACACAAGCCGGCCTCACAGTGACATCCTATCATCCTATGGTACTTGGGTCTTATGCAGATCTAGAGCCTGACCAAGTCTGTGAAAACCGAGGTGGCCTCTGGACAGGTTGTCACAATAGCTCTTGAGCATGGGGCCACTGATCTGTCCTCGTGTTTAGAGGGTTGTTCGTTACATCATCTCCATCCTTTGTTTTATTCTCACAACATAGCCCCTGATTCTACCCTCCTTCCCAGTACTCCCCAGGCCTGCCCCTCCCATAGGAGATTGTGTCAAAAGGCAGATTTAAGAAAAAAAAATTTCTAGCAGTAATAGATATTACTCATCAAATGAAATTAGCTCCCTTGAGTAATACCAAGTTTCTTGGAGTTGGAAGTATTCAGAAAAGAGCTTAGATGAGAACTGATTCCAACACTTGACAGAGGCTATCCTGCCCTGAGTGGGGAGAGGAGTGAGTGGCTTCTGAGAACCCTTGGCCTCTGATGGGCTGAGATTCCCTGATTCTGTGTCCATCTAGTGGTCCGGGGGCCTTAGCTGATGTCTGACCAGACCATCCTCCTTCCTGTTCTGAGCCAGTGTACACAGGGCCAGGAAAATTACTTCCATCAACCTTGATAGTTCTGCAAGCTTCACAAGACAGAAATATTTAGAGTTTCTTCAGTCCACACTTGGGGGATTATCTCCAGATGTCAGGCTTTACAAAGGCACGCTGAAGTTGCTGACTTTGTCAAAAACATGAACCCTGCAGGACCTTGGAATACCTGATCCGGCACCTGGCTCACATCGCCTCCTTCAGCAGCAGGACCAACATGCATGCCAGGAACCTGGCCCTGGTGTGGGCGCCCAACCTCCTCAGGTACCCACCACCCCTCACCTCTCACTGCCCCAGCAGGCTCACGGTGGCCTGAAGAGGAAACAAAGACTGTCTTCTTCAAAATGGAAGTTCTTTTAGGATAAACCTGTTGCTAAGTTGTTATTTGTAGCATGTGTGAATGAAAGGTGATTTTAATAGGCTTAAACTCTTTGCCTGCTGCTAACCAGGAAACTTGGTTTTCTGGGTATAACTGGGATGTGACTAAGATTACGGTCCTTACATTACAGTTTTTTAAAAAGGCCCTTCTTGTCTTGGGGGCTCATTGGCTTTTGTTCATTTTAGTGGGCTCACAGCTAGTTATAACCTGAATCTGCCTCTTCATATGGCTTCATAAATGATGGCCTGTCCCATGGAACACTTGGGAGGCAGAGGAAGGGAGAGCCTGTGACAGAAAAAAATGAATTTCTGTATGTTCACTAATAATAGCATTTATACTTGTATTTTTGCAATACCAAGCCTGTTGCCGTCGAGTCGATTCCAACTCACAGTGACCCTATAGGACAGAGTAGACTGGCCACAGTTTTGCGATAGAAGATCATGTACATAGTGCCTAGTTACTGTTTCAGGTTTGTTGTGAATGTTGGGCTTCACAGCCTTTGTAGAGTACTTTTAAACCCAAACCAAAGCAAACCCATTGCCGTTAAGCTGATTCTGACTCATGGCCATACCACATGTTATAGAGCAAAACTGCCCCTGGGATTTCCTGACTGTGATTTTTACAGAAGCTGATTGCCAGGCCTTTCTTCCTAGGCATTGCTTGGTGCATTCCATCCACTGACCTGTAGGTTAGCAGTCGAGTGCAAACCATTTGTGTATCTATCTACATCAACCTTTTCACTGGTCTTAAATATAGTTAAAATATTCTGTAGCTTAACAGGAAACCCAGGGGGCATAGTAGTTGAGTGATACGACTGCTAACCAGAAGTTTGGCAGTTCAGATCCACCAGGAGCTCCTCGTAAACTCTTTGGGGCAGTTCTACTCTGTGTAGGGTCGCTATGAGTCAGAATGAACTCTATGGTAGTGGGGCGTTTTTGGTATAGCTTAGGAAAACCGTAGATTTAGAAGATGGAGCATGTCCGCAAGGCCCACCAGTGCTCCTTACTACTGTAGTGCAGGCTGTAGGTAGGGCAGAGTTGCTCACTGATTGTGTTTCTCTCATGGTTTAGGTCTAAAGAAATCGAAGCCACAGGTTGCAACGGAGATGCAGCCTTCCTTGCAGTTCGGGTACAGCAGGTGGTGATTGAGTTCATCTTGAACCATGTGGATCAAATCTTTAACAGTGCACCAGGGTCTTTGGAGAATGATGGTAATGGCCCCTCCTGGCACCACCAGCCCATTTTCTTTCGTGCCGTAGCCATGGGGCCCAAGAATAGAGTTGACTTGCTTCTGGCTTTGAGTGTTGACTGTGCTTGTGGCTGACTGCTTTGCAAGACATGTTTGTGGATCATGTGTATGTATTTCTCTGTGTATGCAGTAAAGGCATGGTGTGTTTGCATGTGGCGTTAGTGTGTTTCTCTTCAGCTGCATACATGGCTTATCCTGAATGTGGCATGCAGATCTAGAATAATGTTCTGTTAGTCCTGGTGAGTTCTTACTCTCTGAGTTCCTATATAGAACCATTGGCAACGTTCTTTTCCTTAGCCATTGGATTTTATTTTTATTTTCAGGATGATATTTCAGATGGTCCCTATGCCTTCCTCTTAAAGTCTTAAGTAAATGGGTTATGAGGCAACATGTTTATGTATGTATTCAGAAGGACTTATCACTTACATGTGCACTCAGAGTACTTTGTTTTCATGTGTGTTTTTTTTTCTTTTTTACAAGTATTTATTGAGTACTTACTTTGTTCTGTCCTACACCAAGCACTAGGGATACAAAATGAGTGTGTGGTTATATATTTATGGACAGATGTAGATAGAGTATTTAGCATTATTGTAACTGTAGCCATATTGATGAGAAAGACATAGCTATTTCAGGCTAGATGTTATGGGATGATTTTTCAATCCTGTAGGTCTCATAATGGCTTATGACCCCTATGCATGAACTGGTTGATGCCACTTTAAGGCATGTGAGCCTAATTTATGAAAACTGGAAATTTAATTATGAGTAAGCCTGTTTCTGTATGACAGTGGTTCCCAGTGTTAGTGTGTGTTCACATCTCTCAGTGGGCTTGCTAAAGCACAAGTTATTCAACCTCATCCACAGTTTATGACTCAGAAGGTCTGTAGTGTGCCTGATAATTTGCATTTCTAACAAGTTTCTGGGTGATCCTGAAGCCGCTGATCTGGGATGCACACTTGGAGACCCATTGGTATATGAGACCCGTGTCTGCAGACTGTTTGTGCTACCTGATCAAAGCATTCTTTTCCAGACGAGGTAATATATATAGAAAAACCAAGTATGATCACTGGAATAAACAACAACAACAACAAAAAAAACCCATTGTTGTCGAGTTGATTCTGACACATAATAACCCTACAGAATGAAGAACTGCCCCATAGAGTTTCCAAAGAGCACCTGGTAGGTTTGAACTGTCAGCCTTTTGGTTAGCAGCTGTAGCATGTAATGACTGTACCACCAGGGTTTCGAGTAATCACAAGAATCCGTTGCAATTATATTCCAGTTCTTGATACAATTGTTCCCATCCTTATCTTACCCTCTGTGTGGTTTCTGACCTTTTTTAGCTTTATATTAATTCTCCCATTTACAGATGTAATTTTTAGTGTAGGCTGTATCAAATCTGTTCTGGAAGTAAGTGAAAACTGATATGCACTCGTTCATTCTTTTGAGTTAACTAGTAATTTAATATATACCATGCACTGCCAAAAGAGTAAACAGCTCTGTTCTGGAAGAGGTACAACCAGAGTGCTCCTTGGAAGCAAAGACAGCAATACTGCATGGCCCATACTTCGGATATCTTCTCAGGAGGGCACAGGCCTTAGAGAAGGGCATCATGCTTGGTAAAGCAGAGGGTCAGCAAAGAAGTGGAAGACCCTCCATGGGATGGATTGACACAGTGCCTGCAACAATTGGCTTAAGTATCAAAATGATTTCAGGCGTGACACAGGACCAGACAGTGTTTCGTTCTGCTGTGCGTAGGGTCACTGTGAGTCAGAACTGAGTCAACAGCACATAACAAAAACAGTAATTCGATGGGGCCTTACCCTCAGCCTGGAATTATCCCAGGCACTCCGCATTCATCATGCCATTGACGTATCACAATAGTCTTCATTCACTTTTTATCAACCTTATTTTATGGAGCAGGGACCTGAGAACCCGAAAAGCTTAGTAACAACCAAGGTCACATAGCTACCACTGCTGGGACTGAATGTTGAACCCAAATCCTTTTGCCTGTGCTCCCTTCTTACCTCTAGCCTGCCTCTGAGGGAAAAAAAGAGAATGCATAAATCAGCCAGTGAGGAAAATGAATGCCTTTGGACAACAGATACCATCCATGATTGTTTGTTTTAAGGTGGTTCCTTTTTCAATCTGGAAATGTCTGTTCTCTTTCCTGGGAGTCCAAGTTCAGGACAGCAGCTTTAGGGGAAGGCGTTCTCTCTCTGGCAGCTCTGGAGGAAGGTCCTTGTCTCTTTTGGAGCTTTGGCTCCTTGGTGACCTTCATGTGGTGTGTCATCCCTCTTCATCCATCTCTTACTTGCTTAATCTTTTATATCTCAACAAATATTGACTTAAAACACACCCTACACTAATATCATCTTATTAACAAAACAACCAAATGAGACTATAGCCACAAGTATCGGGGTTTGGACTTATAGCACATATTTTGGGGGACACAGTTCAATTCATAATAACTTGCTATTCAAATGTTTCATTTGAAGGTTATTGTTCTAAGTTCTTTTTTAAAAAAAAAAAGTTGAGTTTTGGATGACAGTTTATACAAGTTAGGTTCCCCTTTGACAGTTGCCATGCAAATTGTTCAGTGACATTAGTTACATTTATCACAACCTGTCAATATTTTCTGTCTTTTTTTTTTTTTTTAACAGTTTTCTTGTGAGTTCTCATTGACATTGGTAAGGTACCGTATTTAATGTTTACACAAAATGGATTAAGTCATCATGTCTGGAATTTTGGATTTGGACAGAATTCCATTTCAAACTGGCGAGATTTTAGAAGTCTCATAATCTAACATCTTGTAGTACTTTTATTTGATACATAAGAACACTGAGGCCAGAAAAACCGTGATAAACTCAAGATTCATTAGAAAATAAAATGTACTTGGAGCTGCTCCAGGTTCCAGGCACTGTTCTGGACCTTGGGCACACATATGTGCACAAAACTGCCAAGACCCTGCCCTGAAGACCCTCCGTTTCATAGAACTGTGGTCGAGGTAGGAAGGTAGGCCATGTATAAGTTTACAGATAAATATATTAGCATATTAAAGGCAATAAATACCATGAAAAAAAAAAATACAGCAGGGTATGTGATGGTGAGTGACTCGGGTATTATTTTGGGACAGAGTGATCATGGTCTCTGAGGAAGTGATCTTTGAACTGAGACTTGAGTGACAAGAGAAACCAGCTATGTGAGGATGTGGGGGACAAGTGCTCTAAGCCCAGAGAACAGGAAGTGCAAAAGCTTTGAAGTGAAAACAGACTTCAAGTGTTACAGAAAGTAGGCCAGTGTGATCTTCAGAAACAGGCACCCCACCCTCTGGCTTCTGAAGACAGTCACTAAGAGTGCTGAAAGAAACTCTCAGGATTTCTATTAAAATTTATTTTTATCTTATACTTTTTAATTATCATTGTTTTAGATATGTTTCATGACACACATAACACCAGCAAGTGGTATATAAGTATTTATACATCTATGCATACATGTCATGGGAGTATGTATTTAAAAAACAAAATTACCACTGTTTATTTTTTGGACCACCAGCTCCTTGGGCAAAGAAGGGGGAAGCCGATGAAAGGTCCTCATAGGTCTTGTTGAGAGGAGTTTGTTCGCAGTGTACTGAGAAGGCATTGGAGGATCTTAAACAGGGAGTCACGTGATTGGGGCCTTTTTGCTGAGGAGGACAGGAGGGGGGAAAGGCAGCAAGGCAGGAAGGAGGAGAGCCAGTTCAGGAGCTCTTGTGGGAATCCTGGTGGAAAAGCATGGCCCTCTGTGGTAGGATGTTCGTTCGCCCTGGAAAGAAGGCAAGGAGCTGGGTTCACAATGTTCTTTGGAGGCAGAGTCGCAGGGCTCGCTTATGATCTGTATGTGGGGAGATGCACATCTAAGAAGGGGGGAATAAAAATTAACTACTCCAGGTGTTTGATTCAAGCAGCTGGGTGGTCAGGGGTGCCGTTTGCAGACATGGAGAGGGTTGGAGGATGAAGCAGGTGGAGGTGAGGAGTACACATCAGGAGCTCTGCTATGAAATGGGAACTTAGACATCTGTGCAGTAGGCCTCAGGGGAGAGGCAGGGGCTAGCCCTGGGTCTCCTGATGCTGCAGTTTATGTTCTTCCCATTTTTCCAGCAGCTCTGGTTTGTTTGTTTGTTTTAAAGTACATGGATAAGTAACAAAGTCATAAATAATCTAGAATCTATAAACAAATATTGAGAGTAAATTAAATGTAAATATTTTTAACCTCCTCTGAGCTGCTCGAAACTTGACTGAAACGTTTTCATGATCCCAGGATCCAGGCAATCTCTGGATTATGAACATTTGATGACATCTAACCCATAGTTACAAACCAATCCCATAAACCTCATTATATTAGAAATGCAAGGTATATATGAGGATTGACAACTAAGTTCATGACCTCATCCCAGAATAAAGGGCTACATAGCTCACCACTGAATATCACTACGGTGGCCTTCGAAGTCCTCACTTTATGAAGCTATGCACCAATGCCAGCACCTAGTCCACCCTTCAAAGCAATTTGGGAACTCGTTCTGGAATGGCCATCAGAACTGTCATCATATTACCCTTAATGTCCTCAATGTCATCAAAATGTCTTCCTTTCAATATTTACTTTATCTTTGGGTAAAGAAAAAAGGCATTGGCTAGATCAGGCAAGTAAGGAAGGTGTTCCAATGTAGTTCTTTGTTTACTGGCTAAAAACTCCCCCCCAGACAACTGTACAGTTAAGTTCTTGAACTTGCCACAGTGTTACCATGTACAATGACCATTCCAGAAGGAGTTCCAAAATTGCTGTGAAGAGTGGATTAGGTTCCGGCATTGGTGCATAGCTTCCCAGTGGGGATACTTCGCAGGTGACCAGAAGTGATATTCAACAATGAGGTGTGTAGCACTTAGGATAATTAAGTTCATGGACTTAATTGTCAGACCTCATACAATGGTTAGTAATAACAGGTAGGTGATACTTTGTGACCATCAAAGCATTATTATTATTTGTGTATTATTAGGTTAAAGATATTTTCGTATGTCTGAACATGTCTTTAATGCCTTTATGCATAGAAAGATACACTATATATTAAGACAAACATTTGGCTGACGTAAGTTACAAACCATGCCTAACTGTTCAAAGTTAGGAACAAATCTGACTTAAAGACAGACTTAGGAATAGAGCTCTTCTGTAATCTGGGGACTGCCTGTAGATCTAATTGCAGTCCTGCTGAACGACTGTTGCTTGTCCTCGCTGGAAGTGCCCCAGCATCATAGACTGTCTCTATTGTCCATGAGACCCTTTGTCAGTAGCTTTATGTCCCTCCATCCTCATAGGGTCATGTTCTGCAAAGAGAGAAATAGTATGTCATTGCTTTCTAGAAATAAGAAAGGCTGATATAAAAAACATCCTACAATGCACAGGACTGAACCAAACCAAACCCACTGCCAACAAGTCGATTCTGACTCATGGCTGCCCCACAGCTTAGAGCAGAGCTGTCCTATAGAGCTTCCAAGAAGTGCCTGGTAGATTTGAACTGCTGACCTTTTGGCTAGCAACCATGGCTCTTAACTGCTACACCATCAAGGTTTCCATGTACAGGATTTTTTGGCCCAGGTTTGTCCATGCTATCCTGGAGCCTCCTCTCACCCTCGTAAGTCACAGAAAACTGACAGAGTTACCCAAGACTAAATATCAGCAAACTTAGACCCCTCCTTTTTAACTCCAATGGTTGTCTCAACCTCAGCACTACTGACATTTGGTGGGGGAGGTTCTGTCCTGTGCATGGAAACCCTTGGGGAGGAGGATGCAAAATCGTTCTCAGCTGAAAGCCACTGATACAGAGAAAAGAGACAACCCTGGACGTCACTGATCTGTGAGCATCACCTCCATTCCTACAGTAATGCCACAGAGCAGGAGAGGATTGGCTTGCCACAATGGGTGAGGACTAGGTAGTGAGTTAAAAGCCACATATGCTTGAGGGACTAGTTAGGCTATAAAATGCCTTTTCGCTACAGAGAAATAAAGCCTGGGTGATCTAGGTGAAGAAAAGGCCCCAGCTGTGCCCTATCCTAGCTGAATGAGGCTATGTCTGGGGCTGGACATAGATTCTCATCTGGTCAAGGCACTGGGTGGAGTTTCTAGGGGTAAAGACTACCGCTGTTACTCTGGCTGACAATGAGTGCTCAGTACGTGTTTGCTGTGTGAATGAATGAAGAGCCTGTTTCACTCAGCTGGTACCACTGTAACAGAAATACCAAAAGTGGATGGCTTTTCAAAGAGAAAAGTTTATTCTTACGCAGTCTAGTTGGCTACAGGTCCAAATTCAGGGTGTCCGCTCCAGGGGAAGGCTTTCCTTCTGTTGGCTCTGGAGGAAGGTCCTTGTGTTGCATCAGTCTTTGGTCGGGGAGTATCTTGGTGCAGGAACCTCAGGTCTGAGGGATGCGCTCGGCTCCTGGTGCTGCTTTCTTGATGGTATGAGGTTTGTAACTCTCTGCTTGCTTTGCTTTCCTTTTATCTCTTGTAGAATGAAAGGATAGAGGATGGTACAAGCCACATCACAGGGAAACTCCTCCCTTAGCAAGGGAGCCTCAGCAGTCCCACCCTGATTACGTCTTGTAATGTAATCATCCTATCTACTAGCCAAAGGCAGAAATTAGGATTTATAGCATAGGAAAGTCACAAAATGGAAAACAATCACAAAATGTTAGGAATGGTGGCCCAGCCAAATAGCCACACACATTTTTGGGGACCCGCAGTTCACGACAGGTCCGTCTGTGAAAAGTATAGAAAGTGAAGGTTACTCCTGGAGCCCCTTTTGCCCTCTGGCTTGTGTGGCCAGGAAGGCTGTTGGTCCTACTAAAGCCCAAGAGAAGCCATGGTTGGCACAGAGCGCCGTCAGGAGGTCAGGAAGGAAGGAGTCATAGACGGGAGTCTGGCAGGGCCTGGTGTACGGATCCTTTCTCAGGACTGAGCTCTTCTCTTTTATTTACAGAAAACCGGCCCATCATGAAGAGCCTGACCTTGCCAGCCCTCTCCCTGCCCATGAAGTTGGTGAGCCTGGAGGAGGCTCAGGCACGGAGCCTGGCTACCAACCACCCGGCCCGGAAGGAAAGGCGGGAGAACAGCCTGCCTGAGATTGTCCCTCCCGTGGGCACCCTCTTCCACACCGTCCTTGAGTTGCCAGACAGCAAGTACGTTGTTTCCATTCAGGTTCCCGAAATGCTTGGGTTGGTGGGAGAAGTAGGGTCTCAGGGCCATGGTGGTGGCATGAGCTGGAGGTGCAGTCTGACTTGGGAGTAAAGAAATGTTCCAAGAGAAGGGAGTTGTCTCCACAACACTGTCATCAGCAGTTGATGCCTTCACTCACTGTCCCCAAAGTTATTAAGACCCCTTCTCTCTCACCAGAGATCCTTAGCATCACCATGGGGGTGACTGTGGCAAGGGTCAGGGATCAGGACTAAAGTCTCTTACTCCTTAGTTTAGAAAAACAGACATGAAGTTTTTTTAAGAGGAGGTTTGTTAAAAACAAAAAACAGGACCTCTGCACCTCCACCATCAGGTGATGTTGGAAATTGACAGAGGACAAGCTGATGAATAATGCCGCTCTGGGCTGAGAGCTCTGGGCAGGCAGCACTTGTAGGCATGCTTTCCTGGCCTGCCTTCCTCTTCTCAAGCCTGTCAGAGACTTCCCTCCCCTCTGAAAGCAAAACAAACATCGTTCTCATTTGTAGGACACTTTCTGTCCTCATTCCTGCCTTCCTTTATTTCAACTCTGGTCTCCACCTGTCACCCATTCATATCCCAGAGTAGGAGGAGACAGCCGCTAAAGCAGGAATCCTAATTCTAGGCGAATAGCGGGGAAGGAGCTGAAAGGCACTCTTGACACTGAAAGAGG
Organism: Heterohyrax brucei; assembly: GCA_028571685.1. Classification (NCBI taxonomy): domain Eukaryota; kingdom Metazoa; phylum Chordata; class Mammalia; order Hyracoidea; family Procaviidae; genus Heterohyrax; species Heterohyrax brucei. Next base: position 62,434,736 of record CM053157.1, read on the forward strand.
TTATCTCTGGTGTTAGTCAGAGAAGAAATATGACGACAGGTACTGCTGACCTCCTCTTGGAGTCCTCCCCGAGCTGGTGGGGCTATTTCCCTTTGCGGAGGGCGGGCGTGGGGGCCACGATGCACAGTTGTGCGAGGTCTGCCACACTGCATGCTACGGGAATGGCTCACCTGGAACATACCTGGAGAGGAATCCCTCCATCTCCTGTGTGCACAAGTCATTCTCTCATGACTAGGTCCCACTGTTCCTCCCCCTAAAGCTTTGGTGAATAAAACTTCTACCCAGGGATCAGGGAGAAGAGTCCTCAGAAGGTCTGCCACGTACATTTTCTCTGTGCCTTCAACCACATGAAGGTGTACCACATCCAAAGACAACCACCTGCAAGACTCAGTGTGTGCGATAAACCAGGCCAGGTCTAAAAGCACTGCAGACCTGTCCCTGATTGATCATAAAAGTATGCTAGGCTTGACACCTGGATGGTCTGTGAAAAGTCCTTGAGCCCTGCAGAGATAGCATTCTCTATGGAACCCATGGGTTGCCTCCTAGAACTTCATGAAGTCCTAAGGCTGGGCCGTGCCACAGTAGGGCAAGGCCTCTGGTGATGCCTGGTGGTTCCAGGCTCACCTGCACCCGTCCAACTAGACTTGCCACTTCATTTCCTACCTCCTGATGCAGTAGCGTGCTGTGAGACTCCAGGACAATGGAGGCAAAGCCGGACAGACACACTGCCCTCTACCCTTCTCTGCAATGGTTCTGACCACACTCAGAGGACAACTGTGTCTGTCCCCACTTGCCTCTTTTTTTTGTCTCTTATGAGCCGCATCAAAAGTAGAAGAAAACTGACTTCTTTTCCAGATCTGCTTTCTCAAATCCAGTAGCTCTTCAGTCCCTGAAAGACTTCACCAGTGCTTGACTCACCTGTAGGTGTCCCAGAAGGGTGACCACAGTTCAAGGAGTGTCACAAGACTGCAGTTTACAGTCTATAATGGTTACTTCTGTAAAAAAAAATAAAATAAAAATAGGTAGATAAATAATAGGTATCTTTGAAAACCAAGGACTAATGTGTTTACCAGAATTCCCTCCAAGGAACTTTTGTCCTGTAAATGTGTCACACACAACTCCCTGGCTGCCTGGTCTGCCTTACCCCATACCACCTCCTACCATCTCTGGCAGTACACTTTGGAGAATACAGCCCTTGCTCTAATTTGTGAAAGTCTAGCATGATCACATAGGGCATTCCAGACAGCTGAATGTCAGGTTCAACTTGACTTTTCAAAAGCAATTTCCTGAAATGTCAGAGCCATTCATAACTAAGAATATGATTAGACTATTCTCTCTCTCAATTTAAAAGTACCTTCAAAATGTCTAGTTACCAAACTGATCCCTAATGGCTTGGCTTCTTTAGGAGAAAGCTCTCCAGTAAATCAAAGAAGTGGAAGTCAATATTTAACCTGGGACGTTCTGGATCGGACTCCAAATCCAAGCTGAGTCGAAATGGAAGTGTGTTTGTGAGAGGACAGAGGCTCTCAGGTAAGCCTCAGTAGCAGCTGTATTTTATATCAGGTTTCCTCCCGCCTTCGCCGTTGGCTTGCTTCCTGGGTCTTCAGTTTGATCAAGTCAAACTCAGCCTTAGAAGAGAAATTTGTACATTAATTAGAGGGTCTTTTTTAAAAAAGTGCTGGTTGAGTGGATACCAGAAGTAAAGAGTAGAAAAGGAGAGTGTGCTGTCACTGGGAGGGAGAGAAGGAAGAGAGGCAGAGGGGCAGGTGCGGGGGGTTTATGTGGACAATTGGCTTGGATGGTAAACTTCCACTTAGTCACAATAAAAAAATTAAAAAATAATTTTGGACTTAGAGAGAAGTTGCAAAGGTAGTACATGGAGAACCTGTGTGTCCTTCACACAGCTTCTGCTAATGTTAGCATCTTGCATAGCTCTAGTATTATCAAAGCTGAAAAATTAACAGATACAATACTATTAAGTACTTTATAGATCTTGTTCAGATCTCACCAGTTGTCTACTAAGGTCCTTTTTGTGGTCGAAGATCCAGTTTAGAAGCTCACATGACATTTAGTGGTCATGCCTCCTTAATCTCCACTAATCTAGGACAGTTCCTCGGGGATTCTTTGTCTTTAGGATGTTAACACTTTTAAGAGTACTGACTGGTTATTTTGTAGACAGTCCTCAGCTGGGGTTTATCTCATAAATTCTCATAAGTAGACTGAGGGTATGAATGGTTGGAGCAATATCACAGAAGTGATATCCCTTTTCCAGGGCATCATATCAGAAGGTACATGAGGTCAACATGGTATCGCTGGTGGTACTAATCGTTGGGTTAAAGTGGTGTCTACAGGTTTTACCACTGTGAAGTTATTTTTTCTTCTACAGTATCTCATGGGAGATATTTTGAGATTGTGCAGATATCTTGCATCTTAGTCATCTAATGCTGCTCCAACAGAAATACCAAAAGTGGATGGTTCTTAACAAAGAGAAATCGATTCTCTCATAGTCTAGGAAGCTGGAAGTCTGAATTCAGGGCACTGGCTGCAGGGCTTTTGTTCTCCATCGGCTCTAGAAAAAAGGTCCCTGTCACCAGTCTTCCCTTGATCTGGGAGCATCTCAGTGTAGGAACTTCAAATTCAGAGAACACGCTGTGCTCCCCAGGCTGCTTTCTTGGTAACATAGGTCCCCACTCTCAGCTCATTTCCCTTTCCTTTTATCTCTTGTAAAACAAAAGGTGGTGCAGGCCACACCCCAGGGCAACTCCCTTTACATTGGATCAGGGATGTGACTTTAGTAAGGGTGTTACAGTCCCACCCTAATCCTTGTTAGCATAATCCAGTCTTGACCCATTAACCACAAGCAGAGATTAGGATTTATGACACAATACTAGGAATCGTGGCACTCCCAAATTGATACATACAGTTTCTGAGGAAAACAATTCAATCCATTACATCTTGTTTCTCATCATGGTTTTGTTTATGTACACCCATTCCTCACTTATGGACATGACTAGTTTCTAAAGACAGGTCATTATGCACAAATTGATATTAGGCAAAAATAGAGGTTGACTACAATGTTATGTAACTACCAAAGAGAACGGTCATGAGAATTATGTCCAGCCAAATTGACACATGACCTTAACCATAACCAGTGTTACTCTTACCTTGCACCTGAGTGTTTTACTGCCAGACATATATCGTTAATGTGCAAAATAGATAGTGGATTTCTTTACCATTGTCATAAATGCAAAATATCAGATAGCAAGATAGTCGAGAACTGAGGAGTAGATGTACACAGTCTGACAATTATGTTTGTGAACTCATCTAGAAAAAGTAGTACTTGTTGCTGAACATCACCATGGTCACCTTCGAAGTACTCGCCTTGAGAAGTTGTGCACTGACGCCAGCACCTAGTCCACCCTTCAAAGCAGTTTTGGTACTCTTTTTCTGGAATGGCTATCAGAGCTTTTGTCATATTACCTTAATGTTCTGAATATCATCAAAATGTCTTCCTTTCCGTATTTCCTTTATCTTAGAGTAAAGAAAAAAGTCACTGGGGGCCAGAACAGGTGAGTAGGGAGGGTGTTCTAATACAGTCATTTGTTCACTGGCTAAAAACTCTCTCCCAGACCACTAGACAATTAAGTTCGCCAACTTGCTATCGTGCACAATGGCCATTCTGGAAAGAATGCCAAAATTGCTTTGAAGGGTGAACTAGGCACTGGCTTATGAACTAGATCATAGCTTACCAAGGGGGTACTTTGAAGGTGACTGTAGTGATATTCAGCAATGAGTTATGTATCACTTAGATCAATTAATTTCATGAACTTAATTGTTGGACGTCATATTTTAGCATCCATTAATGGTTCCTGCCTGCAACAGGTATTACTGTGGTACTGGCCCGATGGTGATTTGCTATTTCCATTCATCACTGTCCATTTACTAATTAGAATTCTACTATATAGAAGAGCTGTCCCTTTTTCTCAGGGTCATGATGCTTACACAGGGATGCTATACTACAGGATGTATTTCTGACTCATGGATAGGAATTGATGCAGGAGGAAACTGAGGGAAGCACCATGTAATGGGAAATAGAACCAATACAGCTGGACACTGGATTAGGAAAGGGAAGACCAAAGAAATCTGTATTAATATTATTTAATGTTATACATTGAAAATATGATAAAAAGAGAGTAGTACTTATTAAAAAGAAAAAAAGAAGAGTTGTAGCAACTAAATGTCCAAATGCAATGGGCAAGCCTTAGCTGAATCTTGGTTAGGAAAAAAGGCTTCAAAATACAATTTTAGGAACAAATAGAGAAAATATAGATATAGGCTGACTGTTAGACTGTATTAAGGAGTTCATAAATTTTCTCTGTGCTAGTGGTTCTTAGGAAATACATGCTGAAGTTGAAGATTTAAGGGTAAATGTTAAAATATTGAAAGTCCCTTTTAAATGGTTTGGTCAGATGTAGGTTAGATAAATCAATCTAGAAATAAAGCAAATATATAGCAAAATGTGGACAGCTGTTGATACTAAAAGGTAGGCTTAGAGGTTTCAACTTTTTTAATGTTTGAAATTTTTTTTAAATATTTCATTGGGCTTTAAGAGAAGTTTACAATCCAAGTCAGTTTGTCATACTAAAACTTATATATGAGTGTTTGAAAATTTTTTTTTTTTTTATTTAACATAACTGAGTGAAAATGTACATTCACATGAAAATTTACATACCCCCCTATATGCAGCTTCCACTGCTCTCCCTGTCCGGTGACTGCACACTATTCCTCTCTGCTCCATACATGTCTCATCCTCCCAACACTCTCCTTTCCCCTCCTCTCCGTCCACTCCCCTTCCTCCAGCCAGAGGTCAGCAAGATATCCTATAGATGTATAGAACCATAAAGTGCTTCCAATATATGGTTACTCTGCATTGCCAAGTCCATTCCATTCCTGTCCAAAGAGTGGACCTTCGTTATAATTTATGGGAATGGGCAGCATCAGGGCTGGGGGCCATGCTCTCAGAGGAACCCCTAAACTGCTGGACCATCAATTAAGGTCTTTTAGTGGAGATCTCATGATGCACCTCTTTTTATTCTTGTGTTGCCAGTGAGGCTCCTCTCTGTGAGCTCCGTCATGGCTATCACAGGTGGTGGCCGGGCACCATCCGGTTCTTCCGGTCCCAGGTCGATGTAGGCACCCACTCTTGTGGGTCTCTCTGTCTTCTCGGTTGTCTTTACCCCACGTCATTTTGGCCCTCGGTGAGCATCCGTTCCTGCTGAGTTGGGACCATTTGCTGTGTCCTCAGATGGCAGCTTGGCAGCTTTTAAGACCCCAGACGCCACTCACCAATGTGGGGTACAGAGAGCTCTCTTAGCAGTTGTGCCAGTTGGCCTGGAATTCGCCTAAGAGCATGGTCCCCCGGCCCCCGCCCCAGCTACTCTATCCTTGCAGTATTGAGTTAAGATGGAAGGAGTACTCAAGTTATGCTGAAGTCCACTTAATGTTGTTCTTGTTCCTAATGTGTGCTGTCACCGCTTTCTCCCAACTAGATTTCTAGTAACTACCTAAACTAAACCCTCCCCCCCTTGCCCTCCCTCCCTCCCTCCCCTCCCTTGCAGCTGTCAAAGAGTCTTTTCTTCTATACACAAGTCTGTTTTTGAGATCTTATCGTAGAGGTCTCATACAGTATTTGTCCTTTTGTCGCTGACTACTCTCACTCAACATAATGTCTTCCAGTTGAAACCAGGTTAGGAGATGTTTCCTGGAATCATCGTTATTCTTTATCATTGCGTAGTGCTCCATTGAGTATATGTACCACAGTTTACCTATCCATTCTTCTATTGTTGGGCATCTGGGTTGATTCCACCTTTTTGCTATTGTGAACTGTGCCGCGATAAACATTCTGGTGCATATGTCCGTTGGTGTGAAAGGCCTTGAATCTGTGGGATATATTCCAAGTAGTGGAATTACTGGGTCAAATGGTATATCAATATCCATTTTTTTAAGGAAGCGCCAGATTGCCTTCCAAAGAGGCTGGACCATTTTGCAACCCCACCAACAGTGTAGGAGGGTTCCACTTTCTCCACAGCCTCTCCAGTATTTGTTGTTTTGTGTTTTCTGGATCATGGCCAATCTTGTTGGGGTGAGATGGTATCTCATTGTTGTCTTGATTTGAATTTCTTTAATAGCTAAAGATCGTGAACATGTCCGCATGTGTTTTTTGGCTGCCTGGATCTCCTCTTTAGTGAAGTATCTGTCCATCTCCTTTGCCCATCGCTTAATTGGATGGTTTATCTTCTTCTTATTGATATTTTGTAGTATCTTATAGATTATGGAGATCAGGTGTCGATCTGACATAGAGTTGCCAAATATTTTTTCCCACTCTGTAGGTGTTCTTTTAATTCTATTAATAAAGTCTTTGGATGAGCAAAAGTGTTTGATTCTTAATAGTTCCCATTTATCTACTTTCTCTTCTGTTGATTGAGGTTTCTTTGACAGATTTTGGAGTCTGTCCTCATTATGTATTAAAACTTCCATTGTTGTTAGTGTTTGAAATTTTTAACAGTAAAAACTTTAGAGGATAAAAGCTAATGCCTATTTTGAAATATTTTCCTTGAACCTACTGATAATTGTGTACTAAGACTCAGAAAGCACAGATACTAGAAATATTCATGTTTGTTCAGTTGGAATGATTTAGGCTGCAAAGAATGGAAAATCCAACTTAACTGGCTTATACAATGAGGCCATTTACTGGCTCCTGTCATTGAACGTTTAGATGTAGGGCATGCTTCGGGAGTGGTTTAATACAGTACCTCTGTTTCCATTCTCAGTGTCCTCAGCTGTGCCCACTCTGCAGTTTGAATCTACCAGGCACTCCTCGGAAACCATATGAGGCAATTCTACTCTGTCCTCTAGGTTTGCTATGAGCCAGAATCAATTCAACAGCACTGGGTTTGGTTTGGTTTTCGCTTTTTTAGTACCCTTTCTGTGGGTCACCTTCATTCCTAGACTGACTCCCTTTGCTATGGCAGAGTGGCTGTGTAGCGCTCAGCTTTAACTTTGGATTATCACCCTGTACACGGGGAGAAAAAGCATCAGTTCTCATGACTTGCCTCCAAGAGCAGAAACCCTTCTTCCCAAAAGACCTGTCAGATTTTCCTCACACCTCACGAATCTACACTGAGTCACATGGATCAATCCCTATGACTAAAAGAATGTCTTGGCTTAGGCCTGGGTTCCTGAACCAGTCACTGTGGCCTGGAGAATGGAATCGCCAATAAGATGCACCCAGGAAGTACCAGGCACTCTGAGAAGGGATAAGAGAAGTAGATTCTGGGCAGGCATCCACCCAGATAGGGAAGTGTACCCTTCCCAAAATGGAAGGATACGCCAAGTGAAGAGGGCAGGTTGCCACAGGCATGGCAGATTAGATACAAAGGATAAATTAGGAATCTCAAAGGAGAATTTGAGGGGAGGAGAACCTGGCAAGAAACTCCTCATCTAATAATAAGAGGTTTGCTTAAAGCACACCCAAGACCGAATTTCAGTTACAGAACCTGTGATGCCATGATGCAAGAGGTTCCCCAAGGGATGAAAATCCATAAAGAAGCAACAAGACAGATGAACTAAAATGAAAAGAAAAATTTGCCTTGATCTTGACTTATGAAGATTCCCACCCCCAGATGGCTTTCGAAAGGAGCAAATCCAAGGTGCTGGCTCAAATGGTACTAAACTCATGGGATGCGTGGGATGGTCTGGAAGAGACCTGAGTATCGGCAGCTTTTAAAAAGCTCCCCAGGTAACGGTGATACCCATCAAGATTCTAAGGTCTTGTGAACAAACAAGGAGCCCTGGTGGCACAGTGGTTGAAGCACTCAGCTGCTAGCTAAAGGGGCTGCAGCTCAAACCGCCGATGGTCTGTGGGAGAAAGGTGTGGCGGTCAGCTTGTGTACAGATTGACAGCCTTGGAAACCCTGTGGGTGGCTCTGCGCTGTCCTCTAGAGTCACTCTGAATAGGAGTCCATTTAGTGGCAGGGGGTTGGGTTTCAGATGAACAAATCAATCATAGATCACTAAAATCCACTGAACTCTGAAAGGATACAGGGATGAAAACACAGAACAATCACTATCAATACAAGTGGTTTCCTGTGGCCTTGACTGTTTCCTGGGTGGCCATCTTTTGCCAGAAGAGTGCTGGCAGAACTTGAGGAACTGAAGACCACTGGACCTTATGGAATCTGTAGTTAACAGGAGGTAGGCCTGCAGCCCTCTAACTCAGTCCACCAAGGGCAAGGCAGAGGGGCTCTGTGTGTGGGACAGAGATGGTTCTTTGTCCAAGCATGCATATGAAAGCAGAGAATCAGGGAGTTAATGTGTTTACATAACTTTATAAATCCTTAAACACACTCCATAAGTCAGGGCATTTTAAAAATGGATTCCCCATGCACAGGATTGGGTTTCTTGTGGGAAAAGGAGGATGAAGGGGCAAATTAGCCCTATTTAGAAAATTGAATAGAAATAAGAGATAAAGGGTAAGAAAAACGGGACACAGTCAACTGAATGAAGATGTATAAACTATCTCCCAGGGAGTGGTATTTGAATTGGTTCAATTTAAGCTTTTTTAATATTATCAAACAGGAAGAGTTCTGAAAATTCTTCACCATGAATTCTTTGTGCAGACAAATCCTAAATCTAGAGATGTAAGCAAAGAAGATGCAGAGCTTGCAGAAAACTGGTGGGTGTAGCCCTGTGAGGCCAAGCCAAGGTCCAAGACAAAAAAATGTAATCTAGACGTAGTCATGGGCCAAGAGGCTCTAAGCCTCTCAGACAACCCTTGGGGACTGCCTGCAGAAGCCATAGCTCAAGTGTGCCACTGTGGTCCTCATGCCCACGAGACGCTACATCATCAGGAAAGGGGTCTGACACCAAAGGTGAAAAGTGATGTTCCCAGGGACAGAACTGGAGCCCACTCTGTGTGTCGTCAGGGTCGCTTGGCCACTCCTCCTTAAGGCAGACGCATGAGAACTGAAGGAAGTTCAAAAATACAGTTCCCAGAAACACGAAGGCCGAAACCTTGTCTCAGAATGTGTGACTGAAGAAAGGGCTGCAGCCAGGTTGTTGTAGGATGTGATACGTCCTTTTGTAAACTTGTGAAAATAGCAGACCTTCAAAGTGTAAGCGTTCAGGCTTCATGGAAGAAAGGGGGCTTGAAGGTTGTCTCTGCCATCTCCATAACTCTGCACCTCTGAGTGAACAGGCTGTGTCCTCCCACAGCAGCCCCTGGTCACGCATAAACCCAAAGTGTGGAGGCCCAGGGGCTAATTCTGAGCCTCCCAAAGGGAACATGATTTGGTGCAAGGAGGCAAGAAGGAGGCTTAGCTACTAACCACAAAGTTAGCAGTTCCAATCCACCCAGAGGCACCTCGGAAGAAAGGCCTGGCAATCTGCTTCTGAAACATCTCAGGCCTTGGAAACCCTGGAGTAAAAGAAACTGGAACTGCAAGTTTTGTTTTGCCTATATTATATATTGGAGCCCAGTCTTCTGTGATACACACGAGGTTGCCACCAGCTGGAATTGACTAGACGGCAGCTGGCCTGCTTTTTTAAAGAGGGAAAAAGCTGCAAGTTACCACCCACTTTGGGTTGGAGCAGACTCTGGCTGCTTCTTGTGGAACCACCTCCTCCACTCCCCTTGTTCACTGAGTCCTGGCAGACCACGGATAACCACTGCAATGCGCAGTAGTCAGCTCTGACTGAGTACTTCCTCTGTTCCAACCTGGTACAACCTAATCACTTTATATACTTTCTTCATTCAGTCCTCACAGCAGCCCTATGTCTCCTCTCTTGCACTGAAACTTATGGGGAGGTTCAACTGCTCGTCTGAGATCACACAGCCCAGAGTGGCAGAGTTGGAATTCAGACCTAGATCTCTGTGAACCCAGAGTGGCCTCAAAGGCTACTCATCCTGGATTTATTTTCCCCACTCCTGGCAAGCTAGACCTAGAAGGACCGCCTTTCCAGCCTCTTCAGCCCCCTGATGAGAGATCGTATTTGTGAAAGTATCTAATACTATGCCTGGGATAATAAATTTTTTCTCGTTTAAACCTCACACCCTTCCCAAACCTGCTAAGGCCACTGACAAATGTGCACAGTGCACAGCAGGCATGTGTTAGGTCCTCAGCGAGGGACTGGCTGAGATCTGCTCTGGGGTGAGGTTGGTGGGTGAGACCACATGGGGAGCAACCAGTCTGCAGATTTTAAGGAGCCAAGCTATACCTGCGGAGAGAGGCTGCCCTGGTTCCCCTGGGCCCTTGCACCTCCAAATTGCTAGGTGCTGAGAGGTGTGACCCACAGCCAGAGAACCCTGCTCTCTGAAAAACCAGAGGGTTTGCCTGGAGCCCCAGGGATTCTTCCCAGAGAGTCGTGGTTAAACTAGACACAGAACTCCATTTGACAAAATTTCTATTTATCTTTATCTGTAAACTGTTAATGAAATTTTGATCTACAAACACTCTGGTTTTGTAAGGCTAGTCCCATTAAGAATGTAGGAATATTCAGGATAGGTGTGAAGATGTTTTCCAAGGGGACAAATTATAAATACTTGTAAAACTTTTGTTAAAATTTTCTCATGTGTAATTGCATCCTGATCTCATGTATGGAATACTCCTCTTCATGTGCACTCAGCAGTAATTTTTTTTCTTTTGCCTCTAGTGGAGAAGGCTACTATCCGACCAGCAAAAAGCATGGACTCGCTGTGTTCAGCACCCGTGGAAGGTGAGATTTTGCAGTTAGCTTCTGAACTGCCTGAGGGACTAGAGCGCATACACAGAGTTGCCTTTCTAAACTGCTGTGACTGCACGTTCCCAGACACAATCACATACAACCCACCAGCCCCAAATCCCTCCCTATCCCTTTCTGCACTCAGGGAGTTCATGTGGCCTTGGCATAAACCCTCTGTGCTAACTCAGGACTAGCCCTGAGAGAGGTTTCCTCCTGGCTGGCCGTAACTGGAGAACAGGTGTACTTTGCATTCAAACGTGATCAGGTAAAAGGTTAACACCTGGAAAGTAGGGCAGGTGAGCCCTCCCCCTTGAGCATAAAGGAAGAAACAAACATTGGTTTACAACTCACGGTTTTGAGTCTGTGCCTGGATGCTTATGTGTCATGAACTTAGATGTGTCCATGGGCAATAGCTGCATAATGCTTGTCAAGCCATGGTTTGGGGTTGACAGATTCAACGTTCATTAGTAAACATAGATTGAGCACCAGCTATGTAATAGGTAGTCTGCAACTGCCAACTGTAACACCTTTTTTTGGAGCATATGTCTGTACAGTTGCATGCGAGGCGACACATATCACCCAAATGCCAGCCTCCCCCATATGTATTCTCTCAGGTGTAGACTTTTTTTTAAATGGTGATTAAGTGAGACTTTACAATCCAAGCCAGTTCGCCATATAAAACCCCAAACCCTGTCCTTCATTCAACCAGCACTTGTCCCTTCTTCTCCATCCTCCCATCTCTCCTATGGAGAGGAACTAGTTGGATAGCCTCACATATATATTAAGCCAAGAAGTGCACACACCCAGGTGTAAACCTAAGAGATGGCTTGCCTGTACCTCTCATCTCCTCACTTTGGTTAAGCAGCCAACAAGTACTATTACAAGTCATAGGAAGAGGGCTTCCCTGACAGATACTGAAACTCCCCTAGTAGTTATTCTATTACTTTCCAAGCCCTGCAGGACATTTTTCTCTTTAATAAATAAAACAGCCTGAAATAATAGAAAATCTTTAAAGCAACTTTAAAAACAAATTACAAACTTTTAAGTGTGGTCTTTTTTTTAAAAAAAACAACACATTTTATTGTGCTTCAAGTGCAAGTTCACAATCCAAATCAATTTGCCCTATAAAACCCTGCACGCACACTGCTATGTAACTCTAGCTGCTCTCCCGCTCCATGACAGCACACTCGTCCTTTCCACTCTGTAGTGTCTGCATCCATTCAACAAACTCCTGTCCCCTCCCCATCCACCCTCTCATCCTGCCTCTGAACAAGAGCTTCTTAGACAGCCTCGTGGATCTATTTAAGCCAAGAAGAGTATTTTTTGCCCTCATCCCAGTGTCAGTACTCTGATACTTTTGCCATTTTCTCTCATCTTTATGTTTGTCTGTCTATTTTGGTTTCCAAACTCATCGACCAGATTTTCAAGATTTAATACTTCAAAACCTAGCTTACCATTTATTTCTGTGGTTGTCGGGCAGGTCATCTGATCCCCCAGAGCCTCAGTTTGCTCATGCCTTAGAGGAGATCATTACAACCACTTTCACTGTGGGTATGAAATTAAACATAATGCTGCATAAAATGTCCTTCATCAGCACTTGGTACTTAGTAGAAAGCTGGAAAGCCTAGTGGTGTAGTGGTTAAGACCTACAGCTGCTACCCAAAAGGTCAGCAGTCAGTCTGAATCCACCAGCCACTCCTTGGAAATCCTGTGGTGGCAGTTCTGCTCTGTCCTGCAGAGTCACAATGAGTCAGAATCAACTTGACAGCAACAGGTTTGGTTTGGGGTTTTAGTAGAAAATTATTTTCCAGATCTCTGGCAAGCCACTGGTCTTCTCTCAGCTTCTTTATTCCCAGAAGGGCTTTTTCTTCTTTGCCTTCACCTCTAAGTCAGCTGACAACTCATCAGCACAATGATGCTTTTTAGCCTTAAACTCACACTTCTGGTCTCCCATCCTCTGAATCCACAGGAGGAAGCCTGGGGAAGGAGGTGAGTGTGGCTGTGAGCGGTATTTGTTTCCTTGCTGAGAATTGAAACTCTTGTGTGGGTGCATCAGCCTGAAACACCTCAAAACAAATAAAACAAGATTCTAATGTTTTGTCTCCCTCCCCTCACGCCCCATCACTTTCAATAAATATCAAAATCTCCCATATGTCTCCTGAGTACTTTATGATCTACATTTAGTGCTTGGCAAATAACAGCTCTGTTTAGCAATGGTAGCAGCAATGTCTATAGGAAACTTCTCTAACTACAAAAAAAAGTCATCCCAGCAGCTGCAGCAGCCAAAAGTGCTTCCTCTCTTGTCAGCTAAATCTTACCTGTCTGTCTTTATCAGAGTGATTGTCGCTTTGTTACCAGAATGATTGTCGCTTTGTTACCAGAGTCTCTGGGTATTGCAAACAGTTGATGACTCAACTGTCACCGAAAGGTTGTCAGTTGGAACCCCCCCAGAGGGTCCTCAGAAGACAGGCCTGGCAATCAGCTTCCAAAAGGTCACAGCCTCTAAAGCCCTAAGGAGCACACCTACTCTGCACATGGGGGCCAGGGGGTGGGGGCAGGGTGGAGCTTGCCACCAGTAGTGAAAAAGTGGAAAACTACTGCCGTCGAGTGAATTCTAACTCATAGTGACTCTATAGGTCAGAGTAGAACTGCCCCACAGAGTTTGCAGGGAGCCTTTGGCAGATTTGAAATGCTGACCTTTTGATTAGCAGTGGTAGTGCTTAACCACTACGCCACTAGTGGTAGTGGACAGCAGCTAACCACAACGACGGTGGTACCCTGGTTGGATTCAGTGCCTTCTGCGAACGCAGCTGCTGGGTGCCTGCCCTTCCTAGAAGGCTCTGCAGCTGTGTGTCCCCAGACCACTGATCATGTGCCTGTTCTTCTTCAATAGGGAAAGAAACCAAAGGAAATTTCAATCGAACAGTTAACCCCGGTGGCTTTTTCATTCCCGCGACGAAAATGCCCTCGCCCAGCCCTGGCAGCTCCTGTGACCTCAGCAAGCAGGAGGGAGAATGGGGCCAGGAGGGGATGCCAGCTGGGGCTGAGGGGGGCTTCGAGGTGAGCAGCGACCGCGGCCAGCTGCAGGGTGCTGCGGCGCGGCCCCTGCCCGAGCAGCTGAAGGTGTTCTGGCCAGTGGAGGACCCCGAGAGCGAGCAGGCAGCGCCGAAGATGCTGGGGATGTTCTACACCTCGAGCGATGGCCCCAGCAGGTCCGTCTTCTCCAGCAGCCTCTTCCAGATGGAGCCGTCGCCGCGCCACCAGCGCAAGGCTCTCAACATCTCCGAACCCTTTGCCGTGTCCGTGCCGCTCCGCGTGTCCGCGGTCATCAGCACCAACAGCACCCCCTGCAGGACGCCCCCCAAGGAGCTGCAGTCTCTTTCCAGCCTGGAAGAGTTTTCTTTCCAAGGGTCAGACAGTGGAGGTGGGCCGGAAGAGGAGAAGCTACTGGGAGCTGAGGCCTCTGCAGGTAAAGTGGAGAAAGAGGCTGTCTTTGCATTGCACCCCTCAAAACCAGATCTAAGTGTGCTGAAGTGTTTCCTGTGTGCCTGTGGAGCCAGACTGCCTGGGTATTTGTCCACGGCTGGCCATTTTGCTGTCTGCTCTTTTGCCAGTTAACAGTTTCTTAATCTATAAATCGTAAATAATGTGTATAATCGTAGCTTCATCATAAATGTTTTGGAAATATTAAATTACTGAATACATGTAAAGCTCTCAGAATAGTGTCTAATACATGGGTCAGTACTGACATGCCAAGACCTAACAACAAATTGGAAAACTGCCTTTAATCTTTTTCTTTGATTCACTACTACTGCCCAAAAGACAGAAACATGAAATGTTTTCTCTATTTGGAATAGTTATGAAAGGAAATAAGAAACCTTAAGTTAATCTCATGAGAGAGAGGAGTAAGGAGACCTTTTGTTCCTGGACCTTTTGGCATCTCCCTTCTGCCCTTGGTCCTACATCTAGTTTCCTCAACTTTCCCAACAGCCCAGTTAGTCACAGCCAGAGAGGTAGGCATGTCTGATACGTAGTAACTGCTCAGTAAATGTTACCTGTATTCTCTACCACTACTTTGGAAACCCTCGTGGCATAGTAGTTAAGTGTTATGGCCACTAACTGGAAGGTTGGCAGTTCGAGTCCACCAGGCGCTCCTTGGAAACCCTATGGGGCAGTTCTACTCTGTCTATAGGGTCGCTCAACTCAGTAACAGTGAGTTTGACAGTGAGTTATGTCGTCAGTCCGTGTCTTAGGTGTTCCATGTGTATAGCTCATTTCTCCTCACAGCAAACCATGAAGTAGAGGTAATTATTATCCTCATTTGCTTAGACGTCAGTAGTTTGGCTTGTGATGCATAGTGAGGAAATGGAAACACCCAGGATTTGAATCTAGACCAAAAAGATCCATGCTTATAAGCACTCTACCACGCCCCCTCACAACCTTACGATGGGCAGGATCCTTCTGTAAGGGCTGTGGGATTACCGAGATTGTTAAGACATGATCCTATCTGCCAGTTTGCTTGGTAAATCAACTAAACAGAGCAGAGTAAGCCTGTGGAAGCAGTGTAACAGGCTCCTGGAGCATTTTGAAATGAGAGAAAAGTTAGATGCCTGAAGTCTCATCAATGAGCCATTCACAAAGGCCTGCAAGTGTCGGCGAGACACTTTCCTCAGTAGGATAGCAGGAAGACTTCTCAAAGGAGATGATGTTTGTGTTGAGCCTTAATGCTAGAATTTCTGCATGCAGAGAAGGTGGGAGAAGGACATTCTGGGCAGAGAGGCAGCAGAACACTCTAAGAGGTCCCAATTGACTTAATTCAGATCAAGATGTTGTGAATGTGGGCAGTTGACTGACATCTCGGAGTCCATCTCTTACCTGAAAAGCAGGGGTGGTTCTTATCTCAAGGGCTGCAGTGAGGACTGAATGGCAAGATATCCCTACCTGGCCTACCCAGGGGCTGGCTCAAAGCAAATGTTCAGTGCACATTAGTCCTTTTCTCTTCCCCTTTCCTGCAGGGTCACAGGCTGAGCAAAAACTCTGAGGCATCAAGGGATGGCTTGTTTGAAGAATGACCCACGGGCTGATGTGGGTGGAGTGGGAAGGAAGGATAGGGAGAAAGTGGAAAAACTAAAAAGTTTCAAAGGCTTTTGTGAGATTGGTTACCCTTTCCAAAAGGGAGGTTCCGTGGCCCCAACAGTTTTGAGGAGGTGGTCTATTATCTTTTTTTCCCTTACTCTGTAATTAAGACTGTTATTGTGTGGCATTCAGTTAATTTCCACACATAGCAACCCTCTAGGGATGAGAACAACTACCCCATAGGCTTTCTAAGGCTATAATCATTAATGAAAGCAGATTGCCACATCTTTCTCCAGTGAAGCAGCTGGTGGATTTAAATTACTAACCGTCCTTTCATTAGCAGCCAGCCTTCAACCACTGCAGCAGCACCCAGTCTGTATTTAATTGGCAGAGGAAAGACACCCAAGGAAACTCCAGCCTACCCCTCTGGCTGTGACTGGTGCAGCTGCTGGGGCAGTTGAGGAAATTAGATATAGGACCAAGGGCAGAAAGGAGATGCCCAAAGGTTCCCAAAGGTTCGGGAACAACAGATCTCCTCACTCTTCTCTCTAATGGGATTAACTTAAGGGTTCTTATCTCTTTCCATAATTATTTCAAATGGAGAAACCATTTTATTTTTCTACCTTTTAGGCAGTAGTAGTGAGTAAAAGAAAAAGAGTTTAAGACAGTTTTCCAGCTTCTTGTTAGTAGGTGTTTCACGACAGTACTGATTCTGTGTGCAACAGAATGAAACACTGCCCAGTCCTGCTCTGGGCTGACGGTTGTTGTGTCTGAGCCTATTATTGTAGCCACTGGGTCATTCCATCTTGTTGAGGGTCTTCCTCTTTATTACTGAGCTTCCACCCTTCCAAGCACGATGTCTTCCTCTAGGAATTGATCCCTCCTGACAACATGTCAAAAGTATGTAAGATATAGTCTTGCCATCCTTGCTTCTAAGGAGCACTCTGGTTGCACTTCTTCCAAGACCAATGTGTGTGTTCTTTCAACAGTCCATGGTATATTCCATGTTCTCTTCCAACACCTCAATTCAAAGGTGTCAATTCTTCTGTCTTCCATGTTCATTGTCCACCTTTCGCATGTATATGATATGATTGAAAATAGTATGGTTTGTGTCAAGGGCTTCTTAGCCTTCAAGGTGACATCTGTAGTTTTCAACACTTTAAAGAGGTCTTTTGCAGCAGACTTGCCCACTGCAATGAGTCTTTTGATTTCTTGACTGATGCTTTCATGGGCATTTATTGCGAAGCAAGTGAAATCCCTGACACCCTCAGTCTTTTTATCTGTTGATCATGGTGTTGCTTACTGGTGCCGTTTTGAGGAATTTTGTTGAGGTATAACTACACTGAAGGTGTCGTCTTTGATCTTCATCAGCAAGTGTTTCAAATCCTCTTCACTTTCTGCAAGCAAGGTGTGTCCTTCTGCGCAACAGTGGTTGTTAATAAGTCTTCTTCCAGTCTTGATGCCCCATTCTTCATTTAGCCCACCTTCTTCAATTGTTTGCTCAGCAAAAAAAAAATTGAGTGGGTATGGTGAAAGGATACAACCCCAACACACACTATTCCATTGTTCTGTTCAAATGACTGCCTCTTGATCCATGTACAGCTTCCTTGTGCACACAAATAAGTGTTCTTTTGACAGTCCATATTCAGTATTCTTATCCAGCATCTCAAGTCAAAGATGACACTTCTTCTGTCTTCCATATTCATTCTCCAGCTTTTATCCAGCTTCCTAGTGTTATCCATATGTTATGATCCATTCAGTTGAATGCCTTTGTGTAGTTCATAAAACACAAATAAACATCTTTCTGGTCTTCTTTCAGCCAAGATACATTTGACATCAGCAATGATATCCCTACTTCCCACCCTCCTCTTAATCCAGCCTGAATTTCTGGCAGTTCCCTGTCAGTATGCTGCTGTGGTCGCCTTTAAATGACCTTGAGCACAATTCTACTTGAACGTGATATTAATGATATGTTCGATAATTTCCACATTTGGTTGGATCAGCTTTCTTGGGAATAGAAGTAAATATGGATTTCTATCAGTCAGTAGGTCAAGTAGCTGTTCTCCAGATTTCTTGGCTTGGACGAGTAAGCCCATCCAGTGTTGCATCTGTTTGTTGAAACATCTCAGTTGATATTCCATCAGTTCCTGGAACCTTATTTTTTGCCAGTGCCTTCAGTGTGGCTTCAGCTTCTTCCTTCACTGTCATTGGTTCCTGATCGTAGCTATATGTGGACCAATTCTTTTAGGTATAATAAGTCTGTATTCCTTCCATCTTCTTTTGATGCTTCCTGCATTGTTTAATATTTTCCCTGTAGAATCCTTCACTATTGCAATTCGAGACTTGAATTTTTTCTTTAGTTCTTTCAACTTGAGAAATGTAGAGAGTGTTCTTCCCTTTTGGTTTTCAAGCTCCTATTCTTTGTATATGTCATTATAATACTTTGCCTTCTCAAATTGCCCTTTGAAATCTTCTATTCAGTTCATTTACTTCATTTCTTCCTTTTGCTTGACATTCAAGAACAAGTTTCAGAGTCTCTTCCAACCTCTAGTTTGGTCTTTCTTTCCTCTTGTTCCCTTCATGTATGATGTCTTTGATGTCATTTCACAGCTCGTCTGATCTTTGGTCAGTGTTCATACGCATGAAATCTGTTCTTGAAGTGGTCTCTAAGTTCAGGTGTGCTACAGTCAAGGTCATACTCTGGCTTTCGTGGACTTGCTCTAATTTTCTTTAGTTCCAGTTTGAACTTGCATAGGAACAGTTGATAGTCTGTTCCACAGTCAGCACCTGGTCTTGTTGTGACTGATGATACTGAGCTGCTTCATCATCTCCTTCCACAGATGTGGTTCATTTGATTCCTATCTATTCCATCTGGTGAGATCCATGTGTATGTTTTTTATGTTGATAAAAAAAAAGGTATTTGTAATGAAGAAGTTGTTGGTCTTGCAAAATTCAGTCATGCAATGTACAGCAATGTTTCTGTCACCAAGACTGTATTTTTGAACTATCGATCATACTTTGTTTCCAACTTTTGCATTCCAGTCACCAGTAGTTATCAACACATCCTGATCGCATGTTCAGTCAAGTTCAGACTGCAGTTTAGTAGGCTAAAAGTCAAATACGAGGCTCTGGCTTCAGGGTAAGTTTCACTGTCCACTCAGAGGGAAGGTCCTTGGCAATCATGTGTTGGTGTTGGTGTTGTTGTTGTTAGGTGCCATGGAGTTGGTTCCATATCATAGCAACCCTCTGTGCAACAGAACCAAAACACTGCCTGGTCCTGTGCTGTCTTCACAGTCGTTGTTGTGCTTGAGCGCATAGTTGTCACCTCTTTGCTAATCCACCTGGTTGAGGCCCTTCCTCTCTTTGGCTGACCCTCTACCTGACCAAGAAAGGTGTCTTCCTCCAAAGACTAGTCACTGAAGCCTCACCAATTCTCACTTCTAAGCAACATTCTGTACTTCTTCCAGGAGAGATTGTCTGTCCTTCTGGTAGTTCATAGTATTTTCAGCGTTCTTTGCCAACATCGTAATTCAAAGGCATCAATTCTTCTTCGGTCTCCCTCATTCATTGTCTGGCTTTCTCACGCATGTGAGGCGACTGAAAATGCCAAGATTTGGGTCTGGGACACCCTTGTCCTCTAGGTGACATCTTTGCAATAGTGTGGCATGTACCTTAGCCTCAGTTTGTGCTTGCTTATTTAATCTGCTCTTCAGTATCAAAAGAGGTTGACTTAAGACACACCACACTAATATTGCTTATTAGCATAACAAAGAAAACCCATTCCCAGTTGGGATCATAAGCCCAGGTGTAGGGTTTAGGAGTTACAGTATGTATTTCTGGGGGACCCAGCTCAATCTGTAACAAAGTCTGTACTAATGGTCATGGTCAGTGGACAGCAGGCACTGAGCTCTACAAAGAGAGATACTGGTGGGTCTTCCCAACTAAGAAATCTTAGTAAAAGCTAAAAATATCTTTAAACAATAATGATACATTTACCTTTTTTGACTCAGACTTTTCACTTTAAAGAATTGGTCTTAAATTCCTGCACAGGCACAAAAGTGATGGAAGCACATCATGGGATTATATGTGATGCAGAAAACTGGCCAGAACCCCAATGACTTTCTCCAAGAGACTGGTTAGCTAATACAGCACGTCTACCAGTTGAGTCCTGTGAAGTGCAGTCACTTTTTGGGCCCACCCTACATTTCCTCAACCACTTGGGCACACATGGTAGACAACTTCTATGCTCACGGAAACATCATATCTCCAGTATATTTCTGATTTTTTGCCTCAAAGCTTTTTCTGAAGTGAGAATCTCACTCAGCCCTCATTTAGGACATCCT
The DNA here is from genome assembly GCA_028571685.1 of Heterohyrax brucei. Lineage (NCBI taxonomy): Eukaryota > Metazoa > Chordata > Mammalia > Hyracoidea > Procaviidae > Heterohyrax > Heterohyrax brucei. The sequence continues at coordinate 62,454,934 of CM053157.1, forward strand.
GAGAGTATGAGCAATTAACTGGGGCAGCACTCATCCAACAGGAGATAGAAAATGTGGATAAATGACTCAGCTTCATCCTCTGGCAGGATAATTGTGAGACAGTCTTGCAGAGTTCCTCAGAGAGATGCCAGGGAGTGAATTCAAGTTGCCTAAGTGGTAACCAGCTCAACAACATACTCTTTATTGACTTTTTTTCCATCTCTGTTTCACCTCAGAAACCCTGGTGGTGTACTGGTTAAATGTTACAAATGCTGTCCATGAGGTTGGCAGTTCAAATCCACCAGGCACTCCTTGGAAACTCTATAGGACAGTTCTACTCCATCTTAGGGTCGCTGTGAGTCAGAATTGATTCAATGGCAGTGTGTTTGTCTTACGTTTTCACTCCTGCTTCCTGCTGTAAGACTTTGTCTCAGGCTCTGCTTAGAAGGGAACCCACACTAGGACACACCCCGAAGAATGCCTTCAGCCTCATGTAGTTATTTCATGCTGCTGTAACAGAAATACTACAAGTGGGGCTGTTTTAAAGAACACAAATTTGTTTTCTCACAGTTCTGGAGGCTGAGTCCAAAGCAGAGTCTGTGCTGTGTTATTTCCTTCTTTGTTGGTAATGCTGGGTGTTCCGTGGTTCCTTGGCTCATAGACAAGTCCTCATGTGATATCTGCCTGATATCTGTCTTTCCCAACACATGCATAGCTCTATGTTTAATCTGCTCTTTCTAGAAATCAGATGTGATCAGATTTAGAACTCACCATACTCAGGTTGGAAACCTTGGTGGCATGGTGCTTAAGTGCTACAGCTACTAACCAAAAGATTGGCAGTTTGAATGCACCGGGAGCCCTTGGAAACTCTATGGGGCTGTTCTGCTGTGTCCTATAGGGTTGGTATGTGTCTGTCCTTTATAGATAACTACTATTATTTCTTTCTGATTTATTCTCCCAGAGTTTATTTTTGCGAATGTAAGCATATACTTTCCACCTGGGCACCAGGGTTTTGCTATGAATCAGAGTTGACTCAGTGGCAATGGATTTAGTTTGCATAGTCTTCACTTTGGAACTCTGTAAATGTTTTCTATATTTACGAGTAAAATTAAATTTCACAAAACAAGCCTCTTGATTGATAAGCAGACGCGAATAATGTGATTGTCAATTCTGAGGTATTATTAACTCACACATCACGATGCCCTCATGAAACCTGACTGAGTTTCAGGCTGGCATCAAGGTGAGACACCTTGCAGTGAAGGCACCAGAGTAAGCAGTGGCATTGAGCAGGGTTTTTCTCAGCTAACAAACTTTTCTGAGCTTTTACTGCGTGTGAGACACTGTACTAGATGCCTTGTCTCCCTTACCTATCCAGTCCTCGCAAATCCCCTGCAAAGCATGTGTTACTGTGCTGTTGGAGCAAGACTACAAAATTTGAGAAACTAAAACTTGAACTCAGAGTTCTTTAATTCCAATCAATGCAAGTAATAATATCTATTAAAGGTCTGTGATATGCCAGACATAGGTGCTTAGTCTTGATCCAACACTAGGAAAACAGCCATTAACAATGAAATAGGGCTACCCTTTTTATGAAAGGCAATAGGGGTCAAACTTGAGGTTGCCTGCCTCTTCCTCATGTTGGTAGATGTCTGAATCAGAGTTTAATCACTTCAATACAAGGTTCGACAATTAAGTCCGTGAGCTTAATTGCTTTAAGTGCTACATACCTCTTCACTGAATGTCACTACAGTCACCTTCAAAGTACCCCTGTGGGAAGCTATTCACCAATGCCAGTGCCTAGTCCACCCTTCCAAGCAATTTTGGAGCTCTTTCTGGAGTGGCCGTTGCACACGGTGGCAAGTTTGTAAACTTATTGTCTACTTGTCTGTGAGGAGGTTTTTAGCCAGTAAACAAACAATTGTATTGGAACACCCTCCCTAATCACCTGATCTGGCCCCCAGTGACTTTTTTGTTTACCCAAAGAGAAAGAAAATATTGAAAGGAAGATATTTGGAGGACATTCAGGACTTTGAGGCTAGTACGATGACAGCTCTGAAGCCCTTCCAAAAAGAGCTCCCAAATAGCTTTGAAGGGTGGACTAAGTGCTGGCATTGGTGCATAGCTTCCCGATGGGAGTACTTTCAAGGTGACCATAGTGATATTCAGCAATGAGACATGTAGCACTCTTTCTAGGCTGAGTTTGCAAACTTAATTGGCGGTCCTCATATGTACAAATTGAGGGGCAGATAACCTCTGGGAGGGGTCACATGAGAAGCTGTCAATCATAATCATCATACATCTTTGCAGCTTAATGTGAAGAGCAGATCTGAGTGACCTTGGGCACAATGCTTGATTTCTCATGACATCAGTTTCTTTCCTTGTCTGTGATGTGAAAGCTTGTACTAGAGCCAGGTCTCTCAGCCTCAAAGCTATCGACATTTTAGGCCAGATAATTCTTTGTTGTTAGGCTGTCCTCTGCATTGTGGGATGTATAGCAGCATCCTAGGCCTCTACCTTCTAGAAGCCTGTGGCATTCTTCTTCTCCCCCTTCCACCACTCCAGGGTGACAACCCAAAATGACTTCAGACGTTGCCAAATATTCCATGAGGGGTCACGGGGGCTCCTGGACTAGGGGATCTTCATGATCCCTCCCAGCTCTGAGAGTCTGTGACTCTGGGACCTGTGGACAGGCCACTACTAAGAAGAAAGGGAACTCCTGCCATCCTGGCAAAGTGGGTCTGGGCTATGACAGTAGCAGTGCTGGAAATGGTGTCACCTTCAACTGATAACTTCCCTCCTCACTGCAGCTTCTGCACCTAAGAAGGCCACGCCCGAGGATGCCAGGCCAGTACCTGAGGCGGTGGGAGCGGTGGAAGGCAGCAGAGGCCTTTCCCCACAGCCAAACAGACAACTGGAGGAACAGAAACCGTTGGACATCGCCCTGGGCTCTCAACATTCAAGTGAACTGGATGAGAGGCTGGATCCAGAGAGGGCTGAGATGGAAGGTGGAGCTGCTGGCCAGGTGGAGCCCTTTGCCCTGCAGGAGAGTCCCCAGGCCAGAGCTGAGGCTGCATTTCTCCAGGAGATGGTAAGGGGCACTCTCTGCCTGGTCCTGCCAATCACATTCCTGTTTTTCCCAAAGGCTGTTAGTACAGCTTAAAGTAGTTTTTTTTGCTTTTGTTTGTTTCTGAAGACCAAAACAGTTTCTGCTAAAGGAACTTTAGGAGACAGCCTGCTAATCTGGTCTGGGATTTCTACAATGGACATTTCAGAGGTCCCATGATGATAGGAAGGAACCGTCCAGCTCAGCTTCCCTAGGACAGACTCAACTGTAAATATTTCCTTTAAAAAAATATTTTATTGTGCTTTAAATGAAAGGTTACAGTCCAAGTCGAGTCATCATACAAAAGCTTGCTCACACACTGCTGTGTAACTCTAGCTGCTCTCCCTATACTGTGACAACGTGTTTTTCCTTTCCACCCTCTATTTCCTGTGATCAGTCAGCTAGCTCCTGAGCCCCTCTGCCCTCTCATCTCACCTCTGGACAGCCTCATGTACCTCCTTACTCCGAGAAGCACACTCAGTGTCATTAGCATTTTATCTCTTACATTGGTGTCCAACCTTCGTCTGAAGAGTTGGCTTTGGGAGTGGTTTCAGTTCAAGGCTAACAGAGAGTCTAGGGGCCACGCCTTCTGGGGAACTTCCAGTCTGTTAGACCATCAGGTCTGTTGTTTTTTAATGTTGTTGTTGTTAGGTGCTGTCAAGTTGGTTCTGACTCGTAAACAACAGAGTGAAACACTGTCCAGTCTTGTGCCATGTCCACAGCTGTTTTTATGCTTAAGGCCATTGTTGCAGCCACTGTGTCAATCTGTCTCATCGAGGGTCTTCCTCTTTTTCGCATTTTTTTTTAATAGTCAACTCTAAATGCTGCTGGTCTAAAGTCACCATAAAGCAGAATGTAATGAAATCCAATTCCAGAAGCAACACAAAACCTGCTTGTCGTATCTACTCTCAAACATGACTGTTTACAAGATCCAGCCGTCTCCTTCCAGACGTCCTGGAGGGACAGTTGTCTGTGCTGTTTTATGAAAATCTTCTGAGAGATTCCCAGGATCTGTTCTTTGCTTTCTCTTATGGTTTCTGGAGAAGTTTATATTTGATGTCAGAGCTGACTAAATCTTGTCCCATTTTTAGAGGCAGCATTGTCCAAGAAGGTTTTACAGGATGTCCTGGTGATAAGATGCAGGTGTAAGGAGGCTTTCCTAGGGATGCTCTGAGAAGAATCCTGTACTTAGGAGGCGGTTTTGTGACCCAGAGGAAGATACCAAAGGGGAAAAGGAATCTCTTTGCCCTTAAAATGGCTTCAAAGAATTTGATTTCTGGGATATGCACTAAGGACTGTGTACTGGGGATTAGGGCAGTGCTGGAGTACTGTGGTGGCCTCAGGAGGGCTGAGTGAGGGTTCCGGGAACACGTTTGCATTTGTTCAAGGAGAAGGAGATACTTTCTTAGGCTAGGTTCCCTAGAAAAGCAAAACCAATGAAGCATGTGTACGTATATATGTATATATAGAAAGAGAGAGAGATTTATCTCAAGAAAATGGCTCACATAGTTGAAGAGGATGGCAAGTCCCAAGTTGGGGGCTCAGGTGTCAGACAGGAAGTTTCTCCTGACTCACTTAGCTGCAGGGGTTGATGAGCCCAAGACAGGCAGATAAGCCAGCAGGCTGCTTGTTCACAGGCAGTGTAGACTGACACATCCCATGATCAGCAGGAAACCTGCTAGCTGAAGTCCCAGGAACCTGAAGTCAGATGACGATGAGCCAGATGTAAGATCTAGACCAAGAGCATTGCTGGAATATCCTTTTATATATTGGAAGCAGGCCATACCCCCAAGCAGTCTGTCTTCCAGTTGATTGGCTGCTCATAGCAGATCTCGTCCTGCACTTGATTAAATCGTCTCATAACTGTCAAGCCACCAAGAATCGTGTCCCAGCAATGTTGACATACAACCTTAACCAGCATAGATAGACATTTTTATGGACAGTGGATTCTGGGAAAGCTTAGTAGGTAAACTGCATTTCTTTGAGAAGCCAATAGAGGGTGAATTCACGGGAACCCACAAAGACATGGAATGCATTTACTCATTTGAATGTATATGGAGCAGTGGGATCTCACGAGTGAACAAGACGGTCACAGTTTGTGCCTTCTTGGACTTTCTTGGAGCTGACAGTCTAGTCAGGGAAGGGGCCGTTAAACAAGTAATTTCTCAAGTGCTGTGGCAGTACAGGAAAGTCCCCGCATGGCACAACTGAAAGGTTGGTGGCTTCAACACACACAGAAGCAGCTCAAAAAAAAAGGCCTAGTGTGTGCTTCTGAGAGGTCGCAGCCCTGACAATCCCATGGAGCCCAGTTCGATTCTGACACATACTGAGTCACCATGAGTCAGAATCAACTCTACGGCAACTGGGTTTTTTGTTTGGTTGATTGGTTTATGGACTTATGGGTTGCTGTGAGAGCAGAGAAGAGGAGGACATAACCTAGTCAGAAGGAACCGGGGTGTCACAGGGTCACATCACATTTAGGATAAGAAGTAAGCCGGGAGGAAAGGGTAGGCAGTGTGCTGGCAGGGGCCGCATTTTAGGCCGAGAAAGAAGTTGTGCCATGCAGCTGAGGTGGGAAAGAGCACGAACCATTCAAGGAGCAGGAAAAGACCAAGACAGCTGGGCTGGAAAACATGAGGTCCGTGGGAAGCAGGAGTCACTTGTGGCAGGGCTGAACTAAGGACAGTATTATGTTCAAAATTTTGCCTTTACTTTGGCTGAAATCGCATCCCTGATCCAATGTAAGGGACATTTCCCTAGGGTATGTCCTGTACCACATTTTGTCTTACAAGAGATACACGGGAAGAGGGGCAAGGGACAGTTAGGAACCTCACACTACCAAGAAAGCCGTGCCAGGTGCAGAACATGTCCTTTGGAGCAGGGGTTCCTATCCAGAGGAGCACCCAGTCGAGGGGAAAATTGACAACAAGGACCGTCATCCAGAGCCAGTAGAGAAAGCCTTCTCTTGGAGCTGATGCACTAAATTTGGACTTCTACCAATAGACTGTGAGAAAGTAAATTTCTCTTTTGTTAAAGCCAAAAAGAAAATTTTGTTTCTGTTTTTATTTTTAAAGGGCCACTCAGTCCTGGGCAGAGAATGGCTTGGTGAAGGGCAGGAGAGGGGGCAGGGGTGCCAGTGGCAAGCATGTGGTCCAAACAGAACAACAGCGATGTAGACTAGGGTGAGAGTGGTGGGGACACAAGTGGAAGGGTTTACGGGCAATTTAAAGGTTGAAACAGAGGAGTCAGTGAAGCACTGGGTAAGGATTGAGAAGGGAGAGTCAAGGGCACCTCATAGGGTTCTGGCCTGAGCAATAACGGACACTGCAGAGAGCAGAGAATGGAGTGGGGGAGGTGTTTCGAAGTTCATTTCGTTATCTAAAGTATCGATTTCCGAGTAAGAGGTCAGTGCATGTAGGTGCTGAGGGCAGCAAACAGATGAGGGAAGGAGTATCCTTGCCCTCAAGGGGGGACATAGGCTAGTTAGTAGGCAAAGTAGCAATGTACACAGATAAATACAATATAGTAGAGTCAGGTCTCAAAAATAGCCCTGCCAGAGAGGAAAGTGTGGAGAGCAGGTGACAAGTGTTGGTTGAATGGATACTGGATGTAAACAGCAGAAAGAAAAGAGTGTACAGTCCCAAGAGGAGGAGAGCAGACAGGGTTGTAGAGAGGCAGGTGCTCAGGGTTTTATATGGCAAATTGACTAGGACTGTAAACTTTCACTTAGTCAGATAAAAAATAAAAATTAAAAACTAGCCCTGCCTTTAGACCAAGTAATGCTTTTCTTGGGTGTTCATAGAAAGGAAGTAATTCAAAAGCAAACAGCCCCTTTCAATGAGACAGACCCTTTGTTGAGCAGCTGCTCACAGCGGAGTAGGTACCCTCTGAGCCTGGAGAATCTAAGATGAATAAAACACAATTCCGGACCTCAGGGAGCTCCCGGTCTGCTGGGGGGACATGAATTAGCGGTAATAGGAGGGCACGTGCCGTCAGTGCCAGCTGAGAGGTGCGGAGCAGGCGGCCCTGGGCGGACTGCTGGGCAGGCCTGCACCCCCACAGGGTGGAAGTGCTTCCTTGAACTGCGGCTTCTTGGAGGGTCAGGCCTTGAGACAAGAAATAACAGAAGCTGCCAGTCTGTGTGCCTGCCCAGACCCCGTTTTCCTCCATGGTCTCCTGTCTGTAGCTTTGGGCTTTGTGTAGGAAAAAGGAGGAGACCAGAAGGAGAGCTCCAGACCAGGGAGAGGCTGGGACCCAAGGACATGGAGGAGGAAGAGGCAGCCTACCAACCCCAAAAAATCAAATCACGTCCTTAACAGTGGTTATTTGTTATCTGAGTGATGAGTCATCTAGTAATGTAAGATTTTGGTGGTTTTTTATTTTTATTTTTTATCGTGATTAAGTGAAGAGTTTACAATTCAAGTCAATTTGCCATACAAAACACCGAACACCCGCCTCTTTGCAGTTCTGTGTGTTCTCCTCACCCTGTAACAGCACACTCACCCGCTCTACTCTTTGCTTCCGGAATCTACACCTGACCCCTCCTCTCCACCCTCTCCTCTCTCTTCTTAAAAGAGACCAGTTGGACAACCTCATATCTATATTAAACCATAAAGTACAGACACCACCTGCATCACTCTGTGTGCTGTAGTTGAGTTCAATCTTTGTCTGAAGTGTTGACTTCAGTACTGGTCTCAGCTCTAGGCTAGCAGCAAGTCCAGGGGCTGTGTTCTCGGGGACCCTCGGAGCTGTGGAACCATCAGATGCGATCTTTTTTTAGTAGACTTCTTGATCTGCACACACCTTTTCTTGTGCCACATCAGGAACTATACATTGTGTGCCCTGACGGGGCAGTCTTTGGTGATGACCAGACACCATCTAGTTCTTCTGATCTCATTCTGATGTTGCCTCCTGGTCACCTGGACCCTTCTGTCCCTTGGGCTTATCTTTTCCTCGCGTCTTTGATGTTCTAGGTTTTCATCTGCTCCCAGTGAGTTGGGCCAACTGATGTCCCTAAGGTGGCAATTTACTGGGTTTTCTGACCCAGGCTGTTTTTGTTTGTTTATTTGTTTTTTAACATTATCCATTTATTTTGTATGTATTTAAATTTTTTCCCACATGGGATATCGATTTCTTTGGTAATAAGGAAAAGAAAAATACCAGTATGTATTTATTTGGAGAATAAATCTTAGGGGGAGAAAAAATGTGTTGCGATCAACTCAATCTGGACTCCTCGTGGTAGGACAGAGTAGGACTGCTCCACGGAATTTCTAAGGGACACCTGGCAGATTCACACTGCTGGCCTTTTGGGTAGGTGCAGTAGCACTTAAGCAGCGGGCCACCCAGGTTTCTCCTCTTAGGGCGAGGGTTAATGTTTTCATTCCATTAGGTGATTCTCGTTCTTGTGTGGTTTCAGATAAACCTGGAGTCAGAGGAGGCCACAAGTTTTGCTTGTTTTATGAAGTACTAGTGTACAGGGATTAAGTGCTTATGTTTCAGTGTAGATAGAGAGCTTCAATCCTGGTCTGCTGCTACGTGGCTTATGCAAACTGCTTAATCTATTTGAATTTAGGTTTCCTTGTCTATGGAAAACCTGGTGGCACAGTGGTTAAGTACTACATCTGCTAACCAAAAAGTCAGCATTTTGAATCCCCTGGCACCCTTTGGAAACTCCACAGAGCCGTTCTACTCTGTCCTATAGGGTTTCTGTGAGTTGGAATCGACTCAACAGCAGTGGCTGTCTATAAAATAGAAGTTAATTACAGTAACAGTTATTGTGACAGTTAAAGACAAAAATACACTGAAAGTATTTTACGGCCCGTAATGAGCACTCAGCGTCCCTGCATGCTGTGGATGGTTTAGCGTTCAGCAGCTGACCAAAAGACTGGAAATTCGAAATCACCCAGAGATGCTATGGAAGAAAGGCCTGGCAATCCACTTCTGAAAAGGCAGCCACTGAAAAGCCTGTGACATGCATGGGATCGCCCTGAGTCAGCATCAGCTCATGGCAACTGACTTTCTCTTTATTGTTTGTTAAGCACCCACTACACCTGTGCAGTTATCACTCAGTGTGCCTTTGACTTGCTGAGGGCCTGTAAGCTGGCACTACCCCAGGCCCCCCCCCCCCCCCCACTGGGAAACTGTGGATGTCAGAGAGGAGAGCGCTTGGTCTGAGATAATCCGTTTCTTGCTGTTTTGCAGGATGAAGATGATCTGGCCAATGCCCTGGTCTGGCCAGAGATTCAACACGAGCTGAAAATCATTGAATCAGAGGAGGAGCTCTCCTCGCCACCGCCGCCGCCACCGCTACCGGCCGCGAAGATGAGCCCCGCTCAGCCAGCCCCTGAGTCAAATCCTGGCCCTTCACCTGCGGCGGATCCGGCCTCTGGGGAGGAGCAGAGCCGGCAGAGCCCCCAGGGGGCTTCACCTGAGGCCAGCGGGGAGAAGCCAGAGCCCACCAGCAGCCTCCACACGGGCGAGCCCGGGAGGGGCCCGCGCCCGGACCCCACCAGCCTGGCTCCTCTGGAAATAGTTCCTTTGGAGACAGCGTCTCCGCCAGCAAGGGTAGAGGTGGGAGACTCTGGAAAGCTGTCGCCTCTCCTCCTGCCGGCTCCTCCCCCTCCGACCCCTCTAGAAGAGGCACCCGGAGTCCCGCTGTCCAAGGGCAGCCCAGTGAGAGAAGACCCAGCGGGAAATGGGAGGACAGACCCCTGTTTAGACCAGCTGAAGTCCAAAGGCAGCCCTGCCACCACCCCCAGTCTGTGTCGGGGAGATGAGGCTGCCCCCGGACCAAGTGAAGAGCAGAATCCTAAGTATGCTGCTCTCCAGCTCCAAGAGCCTGGTTGTCCCGGCACAGCGAGAGAGGTGGAGACGGCCCCACTGGGAGACGGGGACGTTGCCCATTCTGTACAGGAGCCCTCCGACGGGGATGAAGATGATGCCGTGACAGACGGTGCCCAGCATGGCCTGGAGATGGTGGAGCCCTGGGAGGAGCCCCAGTGGGTGACAAGTCCCCTACATTCCCCCACCCTGAAGGATGTGCAGGAAGCCCCCTTGCAGGACCGCCAGCGCCCCCAGCTGCAGAAGAGGCTGTCCCACAGGCCCAGCCTTCGGCAGAGCCATTCCCTGGACAGCCAGACCACGGAGAAGAGCCAGTGGACTCTGGAGGGGGCCTCCTCCAGCAGCTGTGCTGATCTGGAAGCAGAGAGGAGTCCCGACCTCCTGCAGCCCCTGGCCTCCAGCAGAGAGGTGACCAGGCGGGAGGAGAGAGCCCCGAGGTTCTTCCAACAGTTCTCAGGCCTGAAGGGGGCAGGGATGGGACCAGGCAACATGCAGCCCAACCCAGCAGAAACTGGCCTGATCAGTCCGGCAGAGGGAAAAGAGCTGGTGGCACACTTGGGGCCTGATGACCTGCAGATTGAGCGAGGCAGTGTTCTTAGGTCCGAGAGCAGCAAGGAGAGTTCGCCCAGTGGGCAGGAATGCACTTCCCCTGGAGAGCATCACCCCAAGTTACAGCTGAAGAGCACTGAGTGCGGGCCCCCAAAAGGAAAAAACAGACCATCTTCCCTCAGCCTGGACTCTGCTTCCTTTGCTGACCTTGTCCGGTTTGAGAATGTGGCCTCTTTGGGTTCACCTGGAATGCAGCTGTCTGAGCCAGGAGGTTCTGAGGTCACATGGATGACCTCATCCCACTGTAAAGCAGACCCCTGGAGGGTCCACTCCCAAGACCCCGAGGACCTGGACATTGTTGCTCATGCCCTAACAGGCCGCCGCAACTCCGCTCCTGTGAGTGTGTCAGCTGTGAGAACCTCCTTCATGGTTAAGATGTGCCAGGCCAAGGCAGTCCCAGTCATCCCGCCCAAGGTTCAGTACACCCAGATCCCACAGCCCCTGCCCTCTCAGAGCTCCGGGGAGGCTGCAGCCCAGCCTCAGGAGAAGAACAAAGGGGAGCCCAGCTCAGCTGGTGGGACCACTCAGCAACCTGCCAAAGATGAGTCTTCCACCTCCTTGGAGAGTCCAGAGGGAAAGAAACCAAAGCAAGATATGGGAGTCTTTGAGTCTTCACTGCTGAACACCGCAGCATCCTGTGTGTGTGAGGGGCCTGCCCTTTCTCCAGAGCCAGGCGTGTCTGACCTCCTCTCCACCCAGGATGCAGTGGTGCAGTGCAGAAAGCGAACATCAGAGACAGAGCCTTCTGAGGACAACCTTCTCTCTTCAAAAATAGAGCGACCATCTGGAGGTTCAAAGCCTTTCCACAGGTCCAGGCCAGCAAGACCTCAGAGCCTAATCTTATTCAGCCCTCCCTTCCCTATTATGGACCACCCACCCCCTTCATCCGCAGGGACAGATTCCAGGGTCCTGCTGTCCCCTATCAGAAGTCCCATCCAGACAGTTTCCCCTGGCCTTCTATGTGGGGAGCTGGCAGAAAACACGTGGGTCACACCAGAAGGGGTTACACTTAGGAATAAAATGACCATCCCGAAGAATGGCCAGAGACTAGAGACTTCCACCAGCTGTTTCTACCAGCCCCAGAGGAGGTCAGTGATTCTGGATGGAAGAAGTGGGAGGCAGATAGAATGACGTCAGTTCACCTGCTGGGGTTGGAAAAAGGTGTGGTTCATCCGGAAGTTGCTACTGGGCCAGCTTGCCCTTAGTCCAGGCACAGGCTATTCAAGTTTGGTATCATTTTGACCTCTGATTCTTTTTTCAGTCTTTGACTGTCCATTTTCCAGAAAAGTGATCAAGGGAAGGAACAGGAGATGAAATTTAGGAAAGTCCATAAGAAGAAAGGGGGAAGGGTCACACAGGAAAAGAGGTTGGAGTGCTTGCCACCAGTGAAATTTGGGGCTTGTTTGTGAATTGCATTGCACTGTGTTACCATGTCTTGGGAGCTGCCTGTGGTAATGTCCTTTGAAAGAAAGAGTATTTCTTTGCCTGGGTCAGAAAATGTAAAGGTCTCTTCTTTACTTCCTGCTTTCTGATGCTTCTAAGCATATGTTCTTTCAGAACAGCTTTCTAACCAGCTTTGTAGAAGTGGACTGTCCAGAAGAGAAGCGGATTTGGAGATGCAGACTAACGTGCTCTCAGACACCCGAGTGGATGAGCTGAACCCATGCTCATGCCCTGGGATTGCTGCCTGCCTGTTACCGATGGCTCCCCAGAGCTACAGAGAAACTCAGAATTTATACCCAAGAGCAAACTCTGAGACTGGCACAATCCAAGAAGACTCTGACTTATTAATTTGGCGTTCCACCTGCCGCTGTCCTGACCTCTGCCTTGTAAAACCAGTAGCTGAGCAGGATGGGGCCAGAGCTGGAGGTTACAACCTCAGGTGCAATGTGCTGAATTGTCATTTAGGTGTGCAATAGCGAGGTGAAATGATCTGCTTGCTTTCCAACACCAGAGTCCAGGAATGGACTATCGTCCTAGAAAAAAACCTCCAACATAAGCAGTAGTGTGCTCCAAACTTGATGTGTTTTAATTGGTGGGACTCAACCCAAAACACCTCTAGCTCGGTCTCACTCCCCCTGTGCCCTAGGCTTGGACCAGGAGTGCAGGAGAAGATGCTGTGTGGGGCCCTGGTGGGGAGGGAAGAGCTCTAGGCCAGTGGCCCTCTTTAACACTCAATGAGATCTGTCCTTCTGGAAAATGTCTTTTATTCTAGCCAGTGGGTCCCTTCCCTTGCATCTCCTTCCACTGATCAGGATCAGATTTGAGGTATCACTGTCCCCTCACCCGCCAACCATCCCAGGCACTCAAACTGTCCATCTACAAGCAGAAGCAATAAACTAATCTGAGTTCCTTTGACTTATTTAAAACCTCCAATGGTCCTTTCTTTTGCAGCTGGAGAAAGAAAGGAGAACTAATGTGAGCTGCTGGCAGAGTTCTGGTGCTCCAAAAGAGCTTCACAAGAACTCTTCTCAAGGCAAAGCCCGCCAGTCTGTCAAGTCTTTCCAACCTTCTAAGACCACCATCTTGTTTGAGAAACAGGACCTATTGTTAGCCCTCTGCACCTCTTTTTAGCATCAAGTCTGGCTGAACTCGGTCCAGAAGTGCAGTCGCTGCAGACACTGCTCTAAGGGCCAACCCCGCAGCCCAGGCTGGTCCTGGGCAGGTGGGGGCAGGGCCAAGGTCACCTCCAGTAAGAAACTGGAAGCAAGTCCCCTGCCGCAGATGAGTAATATCCTGTCTTTGATGAGCCTTACATCTTGAGTCAGAATTGACTTGACAGCAGTGGGTTTAGTCTTACATCTTTGAAACCCGTGCCTGTGGCAGGGGTGCTAGGGAGTGTCAGGCCAGCTGATGAGTTCTGCCTGCAGAGAGCACTAAGATAGGTGAGCGAGGGAACCGGTGGGAGGGCCTTTGGCCAGTGGTTTCACATTCACAGCCATTGAGATGTCAACCTGTGAGAAACGTTCTTGATCATAACATTGTCCCCCCCCCCCCGAGTAAATAAAGCAAGGGGAAGAAATATCACAGTGACAGATGAGGAAGGCTGTGGTCAGAACACTGAAAGGCACATTTGCTGCCCTGTCGTAAAGTGTGGCAGGCAGGCTTTCTGTCCACCTTGGCACACCTGTGGTGTCTGTTTTTGGATAAGGACCACATTACAGTTGAATGTGAGAGTGGGAGGGGACTGCGCTTTGCGTCACTGTCAGAACTCTGAGCTGAGGAATGAAATATTTAAACGGTTTTATAATTATTTTAAATTCTTGTTTGTAACGCTTCTAGAAGATATTTTTATTGGGATGTAGGCAGAGAAGCTACCACTTACATGACTGGTTCTAAGGGCTGATCAGGCTCCTTGCTGATTTGTAGAATGGCTGCTGCGTTCTGTTCAGGCCCCGGTGCCTTTGGTTTGCAGTGTCTTCAGGAGTGTCAGTGTTTGGATGTCATCATGAGACACACTGTCATCATGACAGCTCTCTGGAGATAGTCCCTTGTCTGTGCCTTCTGAGCCAGTTCTGTCAGGCAGTGGAAGGTGGTGACTCAGCTATAGTCAGTGCCCTGCTGCCAAAGCATGGACCTCTCCTGCAACTAAGTCCCAGCCTTCCACCCCTCGTGGATAGTCAGAAAGTTCCTGTGGGCTGGGGCTAGCCTTGGGCTCATGCAATGCCATTCCAGGGTAAAGATAACCCATTTTACTTTTCCCCCAAGAATGCCCTGGTATTCTAAGTTCGTGCACCCCCATGGGGCACCCTGAGGAGAGAGGACTGGGAAGAATCAGCTTGCCGTCTTCCACCCAAGGAAGGGACAGAACAGGAGCTGTTCTTGTGGGGATCTACCTGGTGTCTTTGAAAGGTCAGCAGAGTCAAACTTGCAAAGTGTTACTTCAAAGCAGCTATCAGTCCTCAGTGGCTGCCTTTTTAAAGGTTGAATTTGAAGTGAGATGCATACATGTTACTAATGTTTTCTGTCCTCGTTAATGATTGCTTAAGAATACAATTACAGTTACTTGTAAAATGAGCCTCCCAGGCCAAGCTTTGTTTGTTTGTTTGTTCATTTGTAAGTACCAGTTAAAACCAGTGGATAGAGAAAACTGGTTTTTATTCTCTGCTTCATTCGGATCCAGCTGGACAGCACTTGGCTTGGCTCATTTGGAATATGAAGAGGCCTGATCCAGTACCCGACGAAGATGCTGTGAGCCTAATCAGAGCTCTAAAATTCAAAATGTTGTCTAACTCAAAATTCTGGATTCTGAGGACATTAAAAATGTGATTATCGTTCTCCAGAAGTAATTTTTATCAAGAGATGAGTTGTATTGTGCTGAATGCTTGACAGCTCTTACATCCCTGAAGATGTAATGAAAATGAGGCCGCGGGAGAGGGTAACAGCAGATGAAACGGCCCCTGAACAACCAGGGACAAGATGTGCAACCACTGCAACTTACAGACAGGGCGGGCAGGGCAGGGAAACAGCAACTGTCATCTTTTTAAAAGGACAGTCAATAGTGTTCAAGTGGCCTACTGACTTGAAGTCACCAAATTAAACACAATTCCAAATCCAGGAGAAGGTACCAGTGAGGAAGTGAGGCACTGAGAGAACTTGGGTTTGATGATTTAGAAAAGCAACTAAGAGTCAATAGTTGCGGCATTTTGCACAGTCCTAATTGCTTTTGTTGTTGAGTTCTGTGGGGTTTCTGCAATGACAGGTAAAGTCAGTGTCCCACGCTCTCATAGAGGGGGTTGGACATCTGTCATGACAGGCAGCCTAACTGTTGATGCTGAAGTTTCAGCTCCAACTTAACCTGTTACTTTCATGTCCAGTGTTTAGCACATGGTAAGCACATTTGACAAAACTGTATAGAACGGTCTTTTGTCAACATAGGCCTTGGGTTCTTCCTGAAAGAGTGTTAGGGAGCATAAGAATTGTTGGGGGTTGGATAAAGAGAGGTTTCCAGTAGGTCCAGGACCCATCAGGGTGGATGAGGCCATGTTTTCACGGCTGATCCTGTCTGGTGACAACACAAAACCTTGGGCGTAAGGGCTGCCGAGAAACAAGACCCACCACCATCAGGTCCACTCCTGCCTACAGAGACCCTGGAAGACAGGGTGGAGCTGCCTCATAGGCTTTCTAAAGAGTTGCTAGTGGATTTGAACTGCCAATCTCCCAGTTAGCAGCCACTCCACTTGACAACACTGTGCCACCATCAGTCTCCCAGTGTTGTCAAGGGTGTGATTTTAAGCACTTCCGGCGGGAAGGACAGCTCAGAATGTGCAATGATGAAGAATGTGCTCTCCTTTCCTATATTGATCCCCTTTCCTAGCAAAATAAAGGACCCAAAGAAAAGCAGGTTTCTTTCCAAGTGAAGGGGGGGTGGTAGAAGGGTGATTTTCTGAGATCAGTGCCACTGTAGACAGGTTAAGACTGAAGGCCACCAAAGTGACCAGCACCCAGTAGCCTGTTTAGTAACCTTGCAGCTCAGGAGTGATACAGAGCTTCTCTCTGAGGACGAAGAAGGATGTAGCTACATGTGCGAAGCCCGTGAAGTACACAGCCATGTGTTTTCCTGGATGACTTAAAATGCTTTGCAATATTTGAGTGCCATGGGACTGCCTGGTATCATTCTGCAAAGTAAAGCACTTTTTGAAAGGAGTATATCCAGAGACAAATAAATGCAATTAAAACAGACTGTTAATAAGCTTTAAAATTTTACTCAAATAAATGATACAAAACAATGCTCTTGATGAAACTGTGAGGTAGAAGAGGACATCAAAACTGGTACCCAGAAAAGTGGGTATATACATCAAGCGCATTGCTCTCATTTGTTCTTTCTCTCCAGCCCTTTCAGAACAATGTGATTCGACTTGAGCTTCAGTTTTGTGGTCCCTGGGGCTGGATTTGAGGTCGAGTTGGACTGGATCGTGGGGTGGGGGTCAGTGTTGGGTTGTGGTGTTATGGTGAATTGTGGATGATGAATCATTAAATGAAAGGACTTGGGATTATCTGATCTACCCCCTGACTGCACAGCAACTAGGGAAACATGACACAAGCTCCTGGAGCCTCAGCAGGGGGAGCCGAATCTCACCTTTTAGACTCCTGGGCCGTTGAACTTCGATTTCCCATCAAAATAACATCCTGCCCTTATGCAACCCTTTCCCTCCTCACTGCAGTTCGCATTGCACGTGGAAGGTAGAGACATCAAGGGCCTGGGGAATGGCTGAAGGAACTGCTAGCACCTCTGTGTTTCTGAAAGCTTTGGCAGTAGGGGACACAGCAGGGTTGTCAGTCTGCTGTCAGCCATCGCTAAAATGTCATTTTTTTTTTTTTTTTTGGATACTTCAATGTTTGGTCTCATAACAAAAGTTTGCTGATTTGCTGCAGTAATTTTTATTTTATCTTTTTCCCTGTGGTAATTTTTGTCATTATTGTACATCTCAACAATTGTCAAATGCTATCACTGTCACCTGCTTAATGTGTAGCACAAGATACCATGTTGAATTGGTGTCGATGGATACTGTAATGAAAGCATGCAAAGAAAAGCATATTCCTGAGCTTGTAGTCACATCGGTCTGCTTGCAGAGGTGTGACCTCACTTTTCCTATCACTTGGCTCAGTCAGGGGGGACCATTCTTTGATTATGTTGATGCACTGGGGGAAAAAAACCCACAAACAGTAAAAGCTGATCCGGGCATTTACCATCACAAAAAGGCAAGGAGGGAAGGGACACTGGATCAAAATGACTGGCCATTAGGAAAACAATCATGCAACCTAGGCTCACAACCTAGTAATAGTTACGGTAAAAAAATATATTAATGCCAAAAGGATAAAAATACTATTGTTTTGGTGACAATATTGTATCTAGAACAGAACACCACTCAGGGCCTGCAGCTCTCCTACCAGCCATCACAGCTGCCCTCACAGCTGTCCTGTCCTGTGTACTCCCAGATCTCCACATCTCCTTTCCTGGACCACACCCTCTCCCAACACTACCACCCCACAAAGTTCCCAACACTCCTACAGCCCAGTGTCTTTACTGATGTTTCCTGACTTCCCCAGACTCAAACACAACTTGACACTTCCCTGAGGACTTCTTTCCTTGCACAAGAGGCTGCACGTTCTCCCACAATTACAGAGGCCACGGTCGGTTGGAAAAATGAGGGGTGTATGTTCTATGTTCTCCTTCCTAGGAAACTATGGTGTGGTGGTCGTTAAGTGCTGCAGCTGCTAACTGAAAGATCAGCAGTTCCAACTGGCTAGGTGCTCCTTGGAAACTCTGTGGGGCAATTGTACTCTGCTCTATAGGGTCACTAAGAGTTGGAATTGACAGCAGTGGCTCTGGTTTTGGTTCATGTTCTCCTAAAGAGGCCTGGAGTGGTTAGAACACATGGCTGCTAACTCAAATGTTAGCAGTTTGAACCCACCAGCTGCTCCTTGGGAGACAGTTGTGACAAGATTTCCAGTGTTGGAGACCCTATGGGGCAGTTCTACCCTGTCTATGAGGATTGTTCTCCTGGTTTCCCGCTTCTGCACTGCCACATCTTTCCATCTCAGGCAAAATTTCCTTAATCAATTTTTTTTTAGCATCCAGTTCTTGTAATACCCTCCCTTGTGGCCATGATGTAGCCAGTGACCCAGATTTCCCAAACCTTGGCACCAGGTTCCGTTTCTTCTGCTTTTCTCACCATCACCCTGGATGACTTAAATGTTCCCAAGGAAAACCTACCCCACACCCTTGCGGCAGCTACATACAGCTTTCACTTCTCCCCAGTGTTAGTTGTTTGTTTCCAGGATTCTATATCAGGTCATTTCATAACCTAAAACTGTGATTCTGAACTTCCATTTTGCATTCCCAGCATCTTTTCCTATGTTTGCTCCCTTTATTCATGTTAATTACTCAAATTGCTAATGCCTGGCCTGGAAACCCTTATGGTGTAATGGTTAAGGGCTACATCTGCTAACCATAAGGTTGGTAATTCCAATCTGCCAGGCATTCCTTGGAAACTCAATGTGGCAGTTCTACCCTGACCTGTAGGGTTGCTTTGAGTGAGAATTACTCCATGGCAGGGGGTAATGCCTGGCCCACCCATACTCTTTCTGACATATGAAACTTGCCAATTAAATTCATGAACTCATCCTAGAAGATACATACCTCATTACTGAATATCTCTACAGTCACCTTTGAAGCACTCCCCTTGGGAAGCTATGCACCAACACCAGCACCTAGTCCACCCTTCAAAGCAATCTGGGAATTCTTTTTCTGGAATGGCCCTCAGAGATGTTGTCATATTACCTTTGATGTCCTGAATATCATCGAAATGTCTTCCTTTCACTGTTTCCTTTATCTTCGGGTAAAGAAAAAAGTCACTGGGGGCCAGATCAGGTGAGTAGGGAGAGTGTCCCAATATAGTTAGTTTGTTGACTGGCTAAAAACTCCCTCACAACTATATAATTAAGTTCTTGAACTTGCACCCTGCCACCGTGTGCAATAACCATTCCAGAAACAGTCCCAAAGCTCCCACTTCATGCTTCCTTCCCTAGCCATTCCAGACCCCAAAGTGCACTATCTCCACTATTCCCACCAGAGCAGTAACTTCCTTGACCACTACTGAATCTGTCTGGGTAACTTCTGAACTAGGACCAGCGCTCTTAATACTTTTCCTGTGTCATCGAGTTAGACTAGAGAAAAGGGTAAAATCATGATGTGTGGGGATGTGCATGAATGTAAAATCCTGCCTACCCTAACCTGGTCTTTGTCAAGATAGGGCCTTGAGAACGGCAAAAGCCTGGCAAAAGCTCTCAAGGGTTTCTCTGTGTACTGAAAACAGTACGTGCTGAAGACAGCATTCATTGAGAATAGTTCAAGGGCTTTCTCATCCCCCTTGCTGGGAATGCCGCTCTTCTTTTGAAGTAAGGAACATGGATAAGATGCCTTTTCTTACTTTCCCAGCAGAAAACTTGTTTACTTTGCTCAATAAAAGCTAGTGGATTAAACAAACTGGTGTCAGTCCCTACTCACAGGGGACTGTCCCTTTTGTGCCCCACAGCAAACTAAAGTTTGTTGTCAGTGTGGTTTCTTTGACCTTGGTGCCTCACCTAAATCACAGCAGTGAATACTGTCCCATGTGAATTGCACCAACGATATGAGTACCTTCAGAATGTTATGGTCACCTGTCTCAACAGTGGCCTCGTTTACAAATCTGTAACAGCTATTCCATTGTTCTAAAGCGCCTCCTAGACACTTTTTTCCCCAGTTGTTGCTGAGTCAATTACATCTCATGGTGACTCCATATATGTCAGAGAACTGTCCTCCATAGGGTTAATTTTCTTGAAATACATCACCAGGCCTTTCTTCTCAAATGCCTCTGAGTGAACTTGAAGCCTCAACCTCTTGGCTAACAGCCAAGTACATTACCCACTTGCACAACCCAGGGACTCCTTCTTACATGTCCCCTCTCTACGTGGGGATAATCACTTCTTGCTTCACCAAAACCTCCCACTCCCACTCTACCTTACCCATGGGTTTGTACCTCCCCACCATTCCTCCACTTGCTGAAATCACCAATAATCTAACTAATAAACAATCCCTACAGTCTTTTCTCAGGAAACCCTGCTCACACAGTGCTTAAGTGCTACAGCTGATAGTCAAAAGACTGGCCGTTCAAATCCTCCAGGCACTCCTTGCGAACTATATGGAGCAGTTCTACTCTGAGCTATAGGGTAGCTATGAGTTGGAATCAACGGCAGTGCATTTGGTCTCTGGTTTCATAGCCATTTCTCAAGTCTTTTGACTTCTTTTTTAGTTCATGCTGTTGATTATTCCTTTCCTGACATTCTTTTCCTGGTTTACCTCTTCTCTTGGGTTAGCCTCTTAGCTGATCCACACCTCTTTCTTAGCCTCTTTCACTTGAAATCTTCATTCTCTCTAAATATGGTCCATCAGAACTCTGTCCTTTCATCTTTTCTCATTCCACATACATTCCCTATATTATTTATGCCCATGGCTGCTTCTCCCACCCATACATTGGTGGCTTCCCTCCCCTAAATCCTTATTTTCTCTTGCATGGACTTTTTAAGCAGTCGGTTAACTGGTCTCCCTGCTCTAAGTCTCGCTGACACTCTAGCTTCTCCAAAGCCAGCCTCCATCCTGCTAAGACACACAGAGGTTCTCAAATTTCAGCACTCACCAAAATCTCTGGAGAGCTTGGTAAAACAGATTGTTGGGCTCCACCCAGAGATTGTGCCTCAGTAGGTTTGAGGTAGGACCGCTAAATGGCCATTTCTAAAAGTTCCTAGGTGACGCTGATGCTGCTGGTCTGGGAATAACTTGAAGGGACTTTGAGAATCCTGTTTACCATTTAAACTCTTTCCTTGGTTGTCATGTGTCTACAAAAATTCTCAGACTCATGTCTGCTTAGGAATTGCTTGCAGAACGTGGGCTTCATACTCAAGTATGGTGTGTCACTGTTAGGAGATCTGATGCAGTGTTCACGGATCACGTCTTGGAGTTCAGGCCTCCCAGATAACAAAAACTCAGACTCCTTAATGTATACTTCAAGTCCTTCTATAACTACTCCTTGTCTAGATCGCTAGCATTATTCAGCTACAGTTGGTAAATACCTAGTGCAGGCCCATTCCTTGGCTTTCTGTATATGCTGTTTCCATTACGTGAACCCTCCCTCCCTCGTCTGTTCAGCAAACTCCAAGTCCTACTTGAAAAGTGCATCTTAATGTCACTGCTTCAGTGAAGCCTTCTTCGACACCAAATACATGTTCCATCCCATGTGGCAAATTTCATCACTCCCTTTTCTATATCGCCACCGTAATGAGCATATACTTCTGTTATTGACCATCGGTATTACAAGTACTGGCTTGTCTGTCTGCTGGTACTGAGTGAATACTCAACGTGACTATCGCCAGCACTCAAAAGTGTCCTGCACCTAATTGCCCGGCGAACAGAATAGGGGGGAGGCGCAGCAGTGGTGGAGGTGACTGATGGGGAAGCAGGGGGAAAAGGCTTAGGGAATATAAAGATGGAATCAGAATAAGGAGGACATGGAAAAGTATTTCCATTATGCTCATGCCTCCACTTCCGAAACATTTACCCACCTCCAGCCACCCATAAAACTGTCAAGTGTCTTCTTTTTCCAGTATCCCAAGTTGATTCTACTGGTACTACCTCCAACCCCCACCCCAGTACACACACATATATATCAAAACATTTGCTACTTCAACATGTTTTACACGTATGAATCAGTGGCATTAACCGTGTTCAT
Organism: Heterohyrax brucei; assembly: GCA_028571685.1. NCBI lineage: Eukaryota > Metazoa > Chordata > Mammalia > Hyracoidea > Procaviidae > Heterohyrax > Heterohyrax brucei. The sequence continues at coordinate 62,476,732 of CM053157.1, forward strand.
CCAGCTGTGCTCCCCTCATCACTCTCCATTTCCAAATGTCTCCATCACCCTCAACAGAGACTCAGTGACACTGCACCCCCCAAGCAATGACTCCTCTTACCCCCTCCTTACAGCCCATTATCCATTAAGGAAATTTGGTCTCGATATATTTGCCTATTCTAGATATTTAATATAAACCAAACAAAACCCACTGCCGTCAATTCTGACTCATAGCAACCCTACAGGGCAGAGTCTGCTTCATAAGGTTTCCAAAGAGCACCCGGTGGATGTCAAATGCCAAATTTTTGGTTAGCAGTCATAATACTTTGCCCCTGCAATACCAGGGTTTCCAACACTTCATAAAAGTGAGATTAAAAAAGCATTGTCCTTTTATGACTAGCTTATTGCACTTAGCATGTTTTCAAGGTTCCATGTTGTAGCATGTATCCACATTTTCTATACCCATTTACCTGCTGGTGGACATTTAGGTTGTTTTCATCTTTCAGTTACAGGCAGTCCCTGGATTACAAACAGGTTCTATTCTAAATCTGTCTTTAAAAGGAATTTGTACATATGTGAGAACACAGGTTCTTATTAAACTTCAGTTAGTCAAGTGTTTGTCTTGTTGGTATGTGCTGTCAGGTCTATTCCAACACATAGAGACCCAGTGTACAACACAACAAAACACTGTCCTGTCCTACACTATCCTCACAATAGGACTATGCTTGAGCCCATCATAGCAGCCACCCTGTCAATCCATCTTAAGAGTCTTCCTCTCCTTTGTTGACCCTCTACAGAGCATGATATCCTTATCCAGACAGTGGTCCCCCTTGAAAACATGCACAAGTACATGAGATGAAGTCACACCATCATTGCTTCTTAAGGAGCATTGTGACCCTACTTTCCAAGAGAGATTTGTTCCTTCTAGCAGTCCGTGGTACAGTCAACATTTCTGGCAAGCAAAATTCAAAGGCATCAATTCTTTTCCTTTTTTCACTGTCTAGGCTTTACACGCATATGAGGTGTTTCAAAATTCCATGGCTTGGATCAGGTACACCTTAGTTCACAAGGTGACATCTTTGCTTTTTAACACTTTAATGAGGTTTTTGGAGCAGACCTGCATAATGCATTACATTGTTTTATTTCTTGACTAGTGCTTCCATGACATTGATTATAGAAATCCTTGATGACTTCAAATATTTTCTTTATGAGAACACTAGCTGTTGGTCAACTTGTGAGGATTTTTATGTTGAGGTATACTCCACACTGAAGGCTGTAGTCTTTGATCTTCATCAGCTGCATCGTCTTTGCTTTCAACAAGCAAGGTTGTGTCATCTGCATATTGCAGGTTGTTAATGAGTCTTCCTCCAATTCTGATGCCCCATTCCTCTTCATATAGTTCAGCTTCTTGGATTATTTGCTCAGCACACAAACTGAGTAAGTATGCTTAAAGCATACAGCCTTGACACACACCTTTCCTTATTTTAAAGTATACAGTGTCCTCTTGCTCTCTTCAAACAGCTGCCTCTTGGTCTATGTGCAGGTTCTGCATGAGCACAATTAAATGCTCTAGAATTCCCATTCTTCCCAACGTTATCTATAATTTGTTATAATCCACACAGCTGAATAGCTCTGTGTAGTCAATAAAACACACAGGTAAACATCTTTCTGGTATTCCCTGCTTTCAGCCAAGATTTGTCTGACATCAACAATGATACCCCTCTTTCTACATCCTATTCTGAATCCGGCCTGAATTTCTGGTGGTTCCTCTCAATATACTGCTGCAAATGCTTTTGCATTATTCTCAGCAAAATTTTACTTGTGTGTGCTATTGATATTGTTTGGTATATTTCACATTCTGTTGGATCACCTTTCTTCAGAATAGGCACAAATATGAATCCCTCCGGTCATCTGGTGAGGTAGCTGTTTTCCAAATTTCCTGGCAAAGACCAGTACCTCCAGCCCTGCACCATTTGTTGCAACATCTCAGTTAGTATTCCATCAGTTCCTGGAGTCTTGTTTTTCACCAGCGCCTTCACTGCAGCTTAGATTTCTTCCTTCAAAACCATTGGTTCTTGATCATATGCTGTCTCCTGAAATGGCTGAAAGTTAACTAATTCTTTTTGGTACAGTGACTCTGTGTATTCCATCTAGTTTCTTTTAATGCTTGTTGCCTAGCTCAGTATTTTGACCACAGAAATCTTTCAACATTGCAACTCCTGGCTTGAATTTTTTTTTTCCCAGTTCTTTCAGCTTGAGAAATGTCGGGCATATTCTTTGCTTTTGGTTTTATAATGCCAGATCGTTGTACATTTCTTCCACTTGCTTTAGCTTCTCTTCACTCAAGAGCAAGTTTCAGAGCATTTTGACATCCATTTTGGTCTTGTCTTTCCCGTCTTTTTTAATAACCTTTTTGCTTTCTTCGTGTATGTCCTTGATGTCATCCCACAGCTCATCTGGTCTTTGGTCGTTAATGTTCGTGCATCAAATCTATTCTTGAGATGGTCTCTAAATTAAGGTGGGATATACTCAAGCTTGTATTTTGGTTCCAATGGACTTAATTTTCCTTAGTTTCCACCTGAACTTCCATAGAAGCAATTGATGGTTTTTCTTTTCTGCAGTTGGCCTCTGGCCTTGTTTTGACTGAGACATGGAGCTTCTCCATTCTCTCTTTCCACAGAGGTAGTCAATTTGATTCCTGCGGATTCTACCCAGTAAAGTCCACATTTATAGTTGCCATTTATGTAGTTGAAATGGTAGTGTAGTGGTTAAGTGGTATGGCTGCTAATCAAAACATCAACAGTTCTAATCTGCCAGGCAGTCTTTGGAAATGCTATGGTGCAGTTCTACTCTGCCCTATGGGGTCACTGAGTCAGAATTGACTCTAATGCATTTTTTTTTGTTTTTGTTTTTAACGTTATTGAAAAAGGTATTTGCAATGAATTAAGTCATTGAGCTTACAAAATTCTATAATGTGGTCGCTACCGTTTCTATCACCATGGTTATATTTTCCAACTACAGATCCTTTTTTTGTTTCCAACTTTCTCATTCCAATCACTAGCAATTATCAATGTATTCAGATTGCATGTTTGATCAATTTCAAGCTGCAGATATTGATAAAAATCTTAAATATCTTCATCTTTGGCATTAGTGGCTAGTGCACGGATTTGAATAACAGTTGTATTAATAGATCTTCCTTGTAGAAGTATTAACTTGTCACTGACAAGGACATATTTCAGGACAAATCTCGAAATGTTCTTTTTGGCAATGAATTGTGCTGCCATTGATCTCCAATTTGTCACTCCCAGTATAGCAGACCATGTGATTATTCATTTCAGCTAATGCCTAGGATACTGATCTTCCTGTGCTCCATTTAACTTTTCACTATTTCCAATTTTCTTAGATTCTTACTTTCCATATTCCACCTTCCAATTGTTAACAGATGTTTTACAGCTGTTTCATCTGATTTTGAGTCAGCCATATCACAAATGAAGGTCCTGAAAGCTTGGCTCTCCATCCACATCATTACAGTCAACTCTACTCTGAATTGGTAAACCTTCAGTTGTATTTTGAGTGCCCTACAAGCTAAGAGACTTGTCTTCTGGCACCGTTATCAATGTTCTGATACTATTTATAGTCTTTACTGACCAGTGTTTCATTAAGACTGACAGATCCCTCGTCTAGTCTTAGTCTGTAAGCTCCTGAAACCTGTTCACCATAGGGGATCCTGCTGCTATCATATGAAATAACGATGGCATAGCTTCCAACATCACAGCAACACACACCAGCACAGTGCAAGTGTTCCTCTTATACAGTGTTACCTTTCTATGCATAAAAAAATCAAACACTTCAATACACTAAAACATCTTTAACATAATACAGTCATATTTATACCTAGTGGCACCCATTATTACATATCACTGTATGTACCTCAAATTTTTAACATAAGAGTCTTTACCGGGACTGGTATGTAATGAGGGATTATACATAAGTTGGACATTCTTACCTCAGGAATTGTCTGAATTGTGAATAGTGCTGCAGTGAACACTGACATCTAAGTATCTGTTTGCATTCCTTCATTTAATTATTTCAGGCATATACTTAGGAGTGGAATTGCTGGGCTATAAAGTAGTTATGTTTAACTTTCTGAGAACCACCGAACTTTTTTCTGCAGTGGTTGCACCATTTTATAATTCCACCAACAATGGATAGGGTTTCAATTTTTCCACATACTTGACACTTGACACCTGTTGTCTTCCATCTTGGGGGATCATAACCATTCTAATGGGAAAGACACAGTATATCTTGGTAGTTTCAATTTTCTTCATGACTAATGGCAGTGAACATCTTTTCATGTGCTTTTTAGCCATTTGTCTTCTTTGGTGAAATGTTTAAATTCTTCATCCATTTTTTGACTGGGCTGTTTGATAAACTGTATGGATTCCTTGTATATTCTTGGCATTAGACCCTTATCCAATGTACAGTTCTCAAAATTTGTCTCCCAATGTATGAGCTGTCTCTTCAGTTTGTTGATAGTCTGTATTGCCCAAGTTTCTTAACTTTGATTAAATCCAATTTACCCATTTTGTCTTTTCCTCCCAGTGCATTTGGTGTTACATACATGAATTGCCAAGAGCCAGATCCCAAAGCATTATCCACTTGGTTCTACAAATTTTAGGTTTTAGTTCTTACATTTAGGTCCTGATTCATTTGACTTAAATCTTCATATATGGTATGACGTATGGGTTAAGCTTTATTTTTCTGTATATTTGAAATCTAGTAGTCCCAGGACCATTTATTAAAGAATTCTTTCCTTCATTGAATGGATCTAGCACCCTAGTAAACAGTCTACTGAACATAGATGCATAAATTTACGTTTATTCCAATGGTCTATTTGTCTATCTTTACACCAGTACCAGGCTGTTTTAATTATTGTAGTTTTGTTTTCCAGTTGGAAAAGGTTAAGTATACTACTTTATTCTTCTTTTGTAAGATTGCTTTGGCTATTTGGAGCCCCTTACAGTTTTATTTCACTGTGGTTAAAGATGTTTTGTATGATACAAATCTTCCTGAATTTATTCAAACTTGCCTTAACATTCAATCTTTCCTGGAGAATGAGCCATGAGCACTACAGAACGTATATTGTACTGCTGATACATGGAATGTTCTGTTAGGTTTAGCTGGTTTACAGCACTGTGGAAATCCTCTATTTTAGTAATCTTTGTTCTGGATGTTTTGTCCATTACTGAAGGAGGTGTGCTGATGTTTCCAGGTATTATTGTAGAACGATTTCTCCCTTCAATTCTGTTTGCTTTACAGGTAGTGCCCAACTTGCAATGTACTCAAGTTACAACAAACCACACTTACAACCATCCATTTTTTTTGTACGTCTTGTCATCAGTAATATGAACTACATGTAACACTGTACCATGTATTTTGCTGATGCTATCCTCCTCAGATGTTCACTTGCATGTTTCCAACTTGCAAAGACAAAGATCAGATTTATAAAGACTGATAATAAAAAGCAAAAATGAAAACTTAAAACTTAAAAAGAATGAAGTATCTGACTTACATCAGTATTGACTTACAACAGAATCATCAGAAAAGAATCCTGTTGCAAGTTATGGACTGATGACCTACATATATTTAAGGACTCTGATATTAACTGCATATATAATTACTACATCTTCTTGATGAGCTGCCTTTTTAACATTACATAATGCCCCTTTTGGTCTAACAAATTTTGATTTAGAGTCTATTTTGTTTAATACTAAAATTGCCACCACAACTCGTTACAAATGCATGGGATTTTTCCATCCATTCACTTTCAATGTGCCTGAGACTGTGATGCGTCTCTTGCACACAGTATATAGTTGCATTTTTTTAAAATCCATTATGCCATTCTCTGCCTTTCTATAAGAACGTTTAGTTTATTAACATTCGAAGAAATTACCAATGACTTACCTCTGTCATTTTGTGTTTCTTATCCATTCTTGGCCCTCATATTACTATCTGTTTTGTTTTTGTTGATTTTTTTGTAGAGAACCATTTTGATTCCTATCTCCTTTTGGGTTTACACTCATGTACATAAAGATGTCTTTGGTTACCTATGAGGATTACTTTAAATATCTGATACTTAACAAAATGGTTTCAACAGATAACCAACTTAACTTCAGTAACATACAAAACTATTCTTACACTATTCCCCTCATTTGGTTATTAGCTATTACATCTTTATACATCACGTGCCATGTAACATAAATTTGTACTTATTTTTTTATACTTTTGTCATTACAAAGCATGAAGGACATAGCAAGTAGAATTACCAACAAATACCTTAAAAACTAGCTTGCATATTGGCCCTTGCAATCATCTTCATACCTTGTTTTCTCTGTGTACAATTTCAAATCACTATCTAGTGTCCTTTCCTTTCTATCTTATTGACTCCTTCTAGCCTTTCTTGTAGGACAACTCTGTCAGTAATGAATGTTTGTATGGGAATATTGTCATTTCACCCTCATTTCTGAAGAGTAGTTTTGCCAGACACACTATTTTTGGTTGACAGTTATTTCAGCACTTTCAGTATCTTATTCTACTGCCTTTGGCCTTCAAGATTTATGAAATCAGCCTTTAATCTTATTGGGAATCCTTTGTCTGTGACAATTCATATCCTTTGTTAAGAACCAGCTCACAAAGCATTAACCCTGTTTATTCCACGACTTTTGACGGTTCCCCCAAATTTCTCCCAATCTATAGGCTGTCTCTTCACTTTAACAAAGTCCTTTATTGCAAAAAAGTGAACTTTGATCAAGTCCAACTTATCTATTTTGTCTTTTACTGCTTGTGCTACCTTCAAGACTGTCTTTTGGAGAGATTGGTTCTGTGTGTCCTGATGCAGATTTCTTTGGGTTTATCTTACCTGGAGTTCATTGAGCTTCTTTGATTTGTAGATTCATGTCTTTCAGCAGATGTGGTAAGTTTTCTGCCGTTATTTATTCACATATTCTATTCCTTTTCCTCTTTCATGTCCTTCTGGGATTCCCATTTTGCATGTTAGTTCACCTGATGGGTCCCACCATTTCCATTAGGCTGTACTCAGCAGTCTTGAGTCATTTCTCCTGTTGCTCTTCCAAGTCCACAATTCCAATTACCTTATCCTACAACTCCTTCCAATGAGGTTTTTACCCCTCCAAATGATTACATCAGTTCCAATGTTTCTGTTTCGTTCTTTTAACAGTGCCTATCTCTTGATTCTTATTCTTTGTTCATGTACCATTTTCCTGATTTTCTTTTAATTCTTAAGTGTCTTCATTTTAGTTCAAGCTTGTTTAATATTGTTTATTTTACTCTTCTAATCTGTTCATATCCAGGTTTTCACATAAATTAATCCTCTTTGTCTTAATTCTCTGAATGAGCCATTATTTCCAGTTTGTGTGCCTTGTAATTTCACTGCTGTGGTTGTTCTCGAAGCTAGATCAACAGCGTGTTACAATGTGTTACCTTTCACAATCCCCTCATACACATAATGCTGCTGAAAGCACTGATTTCTGCAAGAACTTTTTGGCAGGTATATCTAACACTCTCAGACTGGGCTCAGTGCAGTGAGCATGTGGGCTATTTTTCAACACTAGCGCCAGTTGCATTTCTAGCCCTTTCTACTTCTTTGTCCTGATCTATTTTCTCTTTAACGCACTTAACTACTACTAATGACTAATGTATAAATTTATACAGCCCACAACTCTTGCCCTCTGCAGAGTAAAAGCTCTATGAAGGCAAGTCCTTTGCATTTCTTATTCACTGCTATATCTCAATGCCTAACACAGTGCCTGGTACTCAATATATATTCCTTGAAAGGGTGAGTAAGTTGACACTGAATGCCAAGAAATTAAACTTAAAAAAGTTATGCATCACAGTACTTACAGAAAGAAAAGTCCATATGAACACAGAAGTGGCCAATCTGGGTAGCGGCAAAGACGCTTACTCCTTACAGTGCTGCCACTACTGAAAACCTGTTAGGAACTCTTCTGCAAAAACTGTGTTCAGAGCTAGTTTATGAACTACATGATGGGTTTTTACTTTGTAAGTCTATTTTGTTTCACCAAAAACTTCTCAGAGTTTAAAAAACTCAATTTAGCAAAGAAAACATTTGGGAATATGTATCAGTTCTTAACATAAGCCCTCAAAAGTTTAGATGACTAATGGCAACATTAATGGACTTAACAAAGTTAATGTACACACACACACATGCACATACTTTGGATATAGGCCAAATTCTCTGAGGACAAGGAGGTAACTTCTTATGTTTTACTTCCTGTCCCATTTCCAAAATAATGCCATTGGTAGGTAGGCTGCCGCAACACTGAATCCATCACTGTTTAGCTAAGGATTCTTCCAGCTACTTGGTATCTTCTACCTGCCCACACTCTAGCTCACATGGCATGTACACTCATCATCTCCCACTCAATCAGACATGCACAATCTCTCATGAATGGGAAATACTCTGAAGGTTGCCTTGAAAAGTATTAGTTCAAATGGCTAATCTTAACACTGAAAATCCTGAATGAGATGGAGTGACACAGTGGCTGCAACAGTGGGATTCAGCATCACAACTGTGAGGGTGGCCCAGGACCAGGCAGTGTCTCCTTCTACTGCACACAGTGTCCCTATCAGACAGAGCCACTGTGGCAGCACCTGACAACAGCAACCTTCAAAGGAAAATCTTTGAAGGCAAAGGAGATGACAAAATACGGAAAATGACGGCAATATCCTAAGCCTCACGACAGCAGCTTATCTAAGTGTATTGAAGTGTCACAGGACAGAACAAGCCAGCTGAGTCCCTGTGTCAGAAATGCTTCTTTTGAGGCGGCAACACAGAGAAGCCCACCCAGAACTCGAATCCACTCTTCTCCCTAGGTATTCCCTCACTGTTAGCCAGTTGAACACAGAGGAGATGGGTGCTGGCAGGCAGCTCCAGTGATCACTCTTTTGGTCACAAGAAGGCCACCTAAGACCTAAAAATAAAGAGAAGGACTAGAAGGAAAGCAGACATACCAAAGGTACTGTGTCAAACAATACATAAGCTATATCCATAAATGAATGAGTTATTCTAGAGCTATACACACAAATCAATCTCTTTACTGGAGAGGCATATTTCTCATATGTATATTACTCAAATATGCTAACATATGAAAGATCACATCACCTTGTTTATGGATACATTTAATATCCCTTGCCCTTCCCACCTTTCAAAACATAATAGTATACAAAATATAAAATATCTTAAATATTTATAAAAATCGCAAGAAAAAAATAGAACGTATGAAAATATTTTTATCTGAGTTCTCCCTCGTGGTTGAGCGGCAGCTTAATTTGCCTTGAGTTCATAACTGTTGAGTGGGTAGGAATATGCCCTGCCTAATACTATTCTGTCCCGAAGGAGCTTAAATAAAACATAGTAGTTGCAGAAGAGAATCAGAGCCATGGACAGCGTGTGGTTCCACTTTTCGGAGCGCAGCAAGGAATACAGCTGGTAGAAGACGACACTGCCCTCAATAAGGATCAGCAGATTTAACAGCCTTAATGGACGATGAAATAGGAACTGTAAGGAAGTTAAAAAGTAAAACGTTATTTCACACAAGTCAAGACTATAGTTATTCTTTACTGTTATTTCTCAAAAAATAATTTCATATCTACAGGTTGCTACATGCAGTAACAAACCGATCTGCTTATTGGATATTACTCAGGATGTTGCTATTTAAACCCAAACCTTTTCTTCTTTGCACTAAGAATAATGAAGTAATTTTATCTCAATACCTCTGAGACACAGAAAGACACTATGTACAGATCAACACTGACTCTAAAAGATTTTTTAAAGATTGTATCTTATATTTGAGGAAACAAAAAGTATCTTCAACTGTCTTGAGACAGGAGTCTTACAAAAGACCTTGCAGGAAATATTTTAGGCCTTGCAGGTCAAGAGACAAATACTAAAGATATTATACTGGTACTCAGAAACCACTTAAATATGTGAAATCCATTTCTAGCTTGTGAGCTGTAGAAAAAACAGGCAGCAGACATAAACACCTACATTAGATACTACGGGGGACAGACATCACAAACTGTACTATCAGTACACCAATTTCTTGCTTTTTCCTTTTTATTCCATTTACCCACCATGGTCACTGACTCAAGATTGTCCATCCCATATACTCTGCTGTTTTGGGGGGTAATTTTTTTCTAGATAATGAAAAGTTGGGTGCACGAAGACAGGACAATCAGGAAGGAAGGAAAAAAGAGTCAGAATTAGAGTTAGGCTCCAAAGAAGGACTACCTGTGTCCAATCCCACCCAATTCTTCACTTTAAAGGGGCTGAATACTGGTTGACTAGTAAAAAGGTTATTAGGAATTGAAAGATAGAGGAACCCTAACAATTCAGCATAACCAGGCTAGTCCTGAATTTAGATGAAGATAGACTGTGATGACAGCAGAAGGTCAGATGTGAAAGAACTAGTTTATGTGAACTTACACCTCAGGGCAAAGACCTAAGAATGAAAACAAATAACCCTGACAGTTCTGGAAGGTGTCTAGGTTCCCAGAGTCCTTCTTCAAGCAGAAGAAAATGCTTACCTGAGTTTCACTGCATGATATCTAGTAATATCACATATAAAACAGGGTCAGAACTAATGTGCTGAAAGAATTCAGAAAGACAAGTCCAGGTTCTACAGCAGCATCCTATAATGACACTATATACCTAAAGGTGAAGACAGACTTCCAATTGTAACTGCTATAAGTAATGGGTACATTTTAGCTGAATGTTCTTAAATCTTAAGGCGCCTGGATGGTGCAGTGGTTAAAAGTGTTCAGCTGCCAACAGGTCGGCAGTTTGAACCTACTATCCATTCTGTGCGCGAGAAATGCTGCAATCTGATTCTGTGAAGATTTACAGTCTTGCAAGTCCTATGGGACAGTTCTATGTCCTACCGAGTCACTATGAGTGAAAATGGACTTAATGGCGGTGGGTTTGGTTCTCAAACTGTAGCACACCTGAGAATCACTGCCAATTTTGCAAATGCTGCAAATTCCTGGAATTCTCCAGAGATCCTGACTGAGAACTCTTGGGTAGTGGCCTGGTTTTTAAAGTGGGTATATCATTAATGACCTGTGAAATTCAGCTGAATGAAATAATATTCTATGTAGAAATCAAATGTTTTATGTAGCTGTGTCTCAAATCTATTCCTCCATTTTAAGGCAATCCTATAGGCATCTAGAAGAAGATGCTCTAGGTTCCTCATTCATGAAGCTGAATGAATACTATATGCCGAAATCAACTGTTTTAAGTAGCTGTGACTCAAATCCCCTCCTCCACCCTAAGGCAATCCCACAGGCATCTCGAAGGAGGCACAATAGTTTCCTCATTCATGGAGGGTTCTCTCACCCTCCACACTGTTCTCTGCTCACACCATACCCCATCAAGGTGTTTGCAAGCATCCTGATCTGTTAACAAGCTGTCCAGTAGCTATCTGAAAGGCCCCTAGTAACAAACTCCTACAGAACGAGAAGTCCCTGCACTCTCACAAGCAACTGGGATAGCATTTTAGATACAATGGAAGGGAAGAGGGAGGAAGGGGCAAGGAAGAAAGCAAAGGAGCAAGACAGGGACTCAAGTATCTCAGCAAAAGATGACTTGTTCTTCTTTAGAATGTGATCTCCACCCAAAGGCAAGACACACAATATAGGCTCCTTACCAAGAACAGTCCTCTATACTGAACCCCTTCTCCCCACTGTCACTGGTTATTGGCCCTTATAAGTAAATACTTCTGTCTCACAGAGCCAGAATTTCTAGAAAATCCAAAAGGTAGAAGAGAACAGAACCCAAAGTGGAAATGCAAATGGGGCAGAGGTTGGCTTTAGCAGCTATCTGTTGATACTTTCTATTTTAACTTTTAGGACTTTTTTCCTTTTAATCCTGAAAAAAATAAAAGTTAGGTCTAAGATCATAGCATATGTCTGACTTCTAAGTGAGGAAATCACCTTCTCTTGGAAAGAGAGACTGTATATTAAACATATATTTAAAAAGTAGTATCACTATTATATTACTATATTAAATATCACTTAAGGATATACAGGTATGTCATAAAAAAACTACTAAAACAAACCATTATAATTAAAAATTATACAGTAAACAAGGAAAGGCTACATAATTGTCTACCTGTGTTAGGTGCTTATACATGTTTCTAGTCCTCACCAATACTCACTTTACAGATGAGGAAACCAAGGCTTACAGTGTAGTCACATACTGCCCAGTGAAGTCCTAACCCTTAACCCTAAGCTTACATCTGAAAGTAAGTAAGTGGTACTTGCATAAAAGCGGGCATGGGATACATCTGAAGGCACTGCCACGTTGTACGGCCCCATGGCTCTGTATAAACATCGGCTGTGTCGTACCAGCACCCCTTGAGGCCATATTGTGTTTTCTGACCAACTGAGGAAGAAAGCAACGCAGTGTTAGCATGTTGGCAATTTCAGATAAGACACTGTCTGGCAAGGTCAGCTATATTTCTATGAAAGAGAGTAAGTATTCAAGGCTTTTTCTGCCTGAATTCTGAAAATACAATAATTCCGTGGTCCAACTGGACAGACAGAGAGGACTTGTTACTGTAACTTCATTACTTTACAGCAGAGACAGTTTGCAAAGTGACACAGTTAACTCAGTTTCCAAGGACTTAATTAAAGAGTTTAGGAGAATGAGTAGAAATAAGTGTACAAACAAGGCATCTATGAGCCAGAAAATGGAGTGTAAGTAGGTGGACTGTTATCTCAATCCCAAGTGAGCAAAGTCTACCGGTGCAAAAACTAGAGGAAAGAAAACAGAAAAGAAAGCTGATGGCAAAAGGAGTCCTGGAGAAATTAACAGACTGTCAAACTAGCACGACATTTACTGCAGGAATTACATCCCGAACAGCCACAGAAACTCATCAAGTATTTCAAATCCCTCCTGTATGCGAGCTCTACAGTAGAACACAGAAACACACAACGTACTGACACAGACTGCTCTTTTTACCGCTTTCATGGTTTATTTTTACAGCGGCACCTCTAGGCTTCCTTCCAGCAACAACATAATGGGACTTGGGAAGGGGCTCTTCAGGTTAAGGTTTTCTAAATATCTGAATTAATTCACCTCTTCCTGATTTTGGAAAAGTTAGTTTCCTACAGTAAGAACTGGGACAGCATTTTAGATATGTTAAAAAATAAAGTAAAATTCTAGCACCCTAGAGCTTTCCCAGTTGAGACAATGTTCCGCCGGACCTGCTCACACTTACCAGCATTAAAGTGGAGATACACCTCATGGCCATGTGCCATCAGGAGCCTGCAGATGCACAGTACTAGCACTGTGGATTGTACTTTCAATTTTTATTGAAATCTGTCCTTTGCCCACAGTCGGGTTTCTTTTCAGCCTGGCCCAATCTCTTTCAGTTCCTGGGTGTGAAGGCCTGTGCTAATCTGTATCAGACATCAAGGCAGATAATTGAAGGGAGAAGTCTGAGGGGGAGAGGGTAGGGGAAGATCACCTCAATCTGTCCCACTGAATTAGAAAAGAACTTCTAGGTGATGAAATCTGTGAAATGTTCAAATTACAAAAAAGAGGCAGATAACGATGGCCCTGATCTGAGAAAACGGCATGATGAAGGGCTCAAAAGTGAGAAAAGAAACCAAAGGTTCTAAAGTTAAATGGGAGTAGAGGTACCATGCAGAGACATGACTGATGTGGGACAAAGAGAGAATACTGAGACAGAAGAACTCAGTCAGGGACAGTTGTCACTGAAACATAGGAAATGCAGGGAAACATTCAACAAACAGTTTAGCAAGGAGAAAAAAAAGACTGAAAGGAAAAAACAGTAAAAAAAAAATGCAGCCAAGGAAAATTACTAGAACGAATCTGCATTGGTTAGAAAGACAAAATAAGCAAAGCAAATTTCAGCTGTCTAAGGGTGAAATGATTAGCTGTGGCAGTGAAGATGAGAAGGTAAACCTTAAAGTCCTTAAAAAGAATTAAAAATACATCACGACTCTTTGAACTGAGCAAAGAGTTAGAACTGAAAGAAAACTCAAAGATTACACCTTGGGAGTCAAATGACACTCTCGTGTGCCGGGACAGTAGAAGTTAGAGGGATTGAAGGAAGGGGCTGGGGATGGTGGTGGAAATGAGTTAATGTCCCCTGTGTTCAGTTTAGAGCAATGGCAAGCATCGACGTGGACAAAAACTAAAAATTAAATGTTTAAAGCCAAGGTCAAGAATGACATAGAGAGCAAATAAATGTGATCAGCAGCATGTAGAAAGTGTTACATGGCTTTACCCTCTAGCCTACTCACATGTGCTGGGGAGCGTTGCTGTAAGACCCGTGTTCCAGCTTCTGCCATTTGCCCAGGTGAGCAGCTGATTTATGCAGCAAGTCACAGTATTTGGAGGGCAGCAGCTGGGTGGTAAGCATGACAAAAGCATTGATCCACACCATAATGAGGTGCTCACATGACCAGCGCATGTCATAGTACTGGGTGCTCTGGAAGAGATCAGAAGAGAGAGAGATGATCCATGTACTGGCAAGCCGAGGAGGCACGGATGGGTGCATGTAGACAAATGCCACACTGAGTCACACATGCATTGGTTGTCCTGCTGTCCGTGCAGAAAGTTCAAGAGCAGAGTCCTCCAAAATCCTTCAACCTGACTTTCTGGCTGGATGAGTTAGGGCTAGGAGGGAGAGGCAATTATATTTTAAGCGCTTGCTTCCTGGAACAAGTGTAGGGCTCTTTGTGAATGACCACTCCAGCCGCAGAAGTGCTTCTCAATGGATGAAGGAAGGGCACTAAAGTGTCCCAAAAGATTGTGGGCCCAAGTGACATCCAGAACCATTTTCTTTTCTATTGAAATAAACCGAAGTTTAGATAAAGGTTAGATTAAGTTCAAGGAAACTTGCTGATAACCATGTTATGACCAATCACAGTAAGTTGAATTTTACTGACGCCTCTTAAGCTACTGTGTACCGATTCTATTTCAAGTACAATTTTTATTCTCCCTGAGTGGTAACAACTTACAAAAAAAAAACAAAAAACAAAAAAACAGGGGGTGGGGGACTATTACGGGTGCATCACATATATGGAAATACCTATCCGCCAACCAGGAGCGGTATTAGTGCATTCCAGATGCAGCCGAACTCCACCATCCAGGCTGCCAAAGGGGAGACAGAGAAAAGGGGGATTAAATAAGAAATACCCAGTTGATGTAATTTACACACAAATCCAGGAAGCACATAAAAGAAAGATAAGGGCTTACCTTCACAAAACACAGGGGGAGAAATGCAACATAGTAGGCACTGAAGAGCGAGTTGAAGAGCACTTCCTTGATTCTGTGGTTGAAATCTGCTTTCAGACATTCTACTTCATTGCGAATGAGGTCAGGAGACAGGGGGCAGCTGTGGGTGGGGATGGGCGTGGTATTATTGAACTGTTCTTTCAGAGACTCCAGGAGTAGGGAGAGGAAGTCTTTGGATTTGGCCAGGCCACCGACAGCGGAGGCACTCTCCTCTACGGCCTGGTGTTGGACCACATAGTTATAGTCTGTGAGCAGAAGGTGTGCTCTGCTATCCTGGTGGAAGCAGCAGAGAGGAACATAAACACCAAACCTGTAGAACAAGATGGATACGAAAATGAGACCATGGGTACTGTCTTAGGTCAAACTTTGTAATTATGTCAATACCACAGTCATGATTCACTCCTGTGCACAAGACTCAAGGGGACTTTGGCTGAGAGTACATTCATTATTTGGGAATCTCTTTAACTAATTTCTCCCTATGAAAGCAAAATACATTCAGTGGCAAACAGGACACTAGAGAAAATCACAATGACAAAACATAAGCCATCTAGAAATAACCATTTTAATAATTTTTATAATTGGGTACATCTTCACATACATAAAAATAGATACCACTTTTTTTCCCTTTAACATGTTTGGCCTCATACAGTATAAAGTATATCCTACTGTTTTAATTATACACACACATCTATGTGTTTTCTCATGTCACTACATATTTTTCTGTAATAATCTTTAAAGATGCTATTCTCATACAGACACACTTTAATTTGGCCATCTGTCTCTACTGCATGCGTAGGCTGTTTGTTTTTCACTACTATAAATAACAATGCAGTAACCATTTTCCTACACACATATTTGTATATATCTGTTAAATTTTCACATGGCTTGTCCCTCACCTCCAATGTCCCTTCTTAGGAAAGGCCTGCCCTCGCCCCCGTATCACCTACCTACTTCTTAGTGAGGGGCTCCCAACCTCCTCGCTACACCACACCCTCCACTCCTATGGGGACTGCTAGTCACACTTCACTGGTGGTTTTTCCCCATAGAACTTGTGACTCAAAATTTTTTTTAATGTTTTTGTTTTTCTCTATTTCCTTCCACTACAGTCTAAGCCCTACAAGACAGAAATTTCAGCCAGCTTGAAAAATTGCTATATCCTTGGCGACTGGAATAGTGGCTGGGACACATGACACACTCGGTAAATGCCTGATGAATTATTCCAGAAGCAGAAGGAATACACTTGGAGGGGCAGAGTGACTTGGTTAAAGGACTGACTGTATTTGATGCCATCTGATTACTTCTTATAGTTATTCCAATCCTTGGTGTCTTCAAGTTTTTTTAGATACTTCACCAAGTTCTCATTAGGGAAATTCCACATGGTTATCTAGGTGCTACAAATAACACAGTTGTTTCACCGACATAAATTCAGATATAAAAAACAGCAAATAAAAAGACAGTCTACTGAGTTGTTACAATTTTGTAACAAAATTAACAAATGACATTGGTCATTGTTTTCTACAGAGCAAGAAAAGAAAAGCTTGTTACTTAAAGAATCCACCCTGAATGTGTGGTATTATGAAGGGCAGAGAAGACTGTGAGAAGTCCAGTGTCTATAACCATAAACTACGTGGACATGGGCTGGGGTTAGACGCTGGCAAGGGTGGGAGACTGCAATCATGGCCTCAGTTCTACAGTGTTCCTTGTCTTCGTACCCTTTGCCATGTCATGCAACTGCAGAGCCCTCACGCTATGTGTGACAGGACCTATAGGTGCCCCACTCTGTTCCTGGGCTAGGACATGTGATTTGCTTTGGCCAACAGAATGTCACCAGACATGCTGCAATCAGAAGCCTACAGGAGGCTTGTACAATGGAGCTTGCTTCCATCACTCTGCCACTGTCAGGGAAGCAAGTCCAAAAGAGCCTATTAGAAAATGAGAACACAAGGAGCAAAGCTGAGTTGTCCCAGATGCCTGAAGTGACGGTTGATCCCCAATTTGTGACTGAACCTAGCTAAAATCAAAGGAGCCTCCTGATTTCCAGCAGACCCCAGATATATGCAGAGTAAATACATATGGTTCCATGTTGCTCTGGTTTTGTGGTAGTTTATTATATTATTTTGTGGCTATTGCTAACTAATGCAATGCAGAATGAGAGAAACTGGAAAGGTAGCATCAAAGGCTTAGGTCATGAAAAGCTCTGTAAGGTAGAGGAAATGATACATTACAGAATTTTAAAGATTAATTAATATGATTAAATTTCCATTCTGAAAATTATTCTAGTTACAATGGAAAACATAATGGAGAGGGCCGGAGTGGATTATCAGCGAGTTAAAATCAACTCAACTGTAACAGACACTAGTAGTAGATTATGGAGAGCAGTACACAGATCCTAAATACATTTAGGAGACACAACTGCTACATGTGGGGCTAAGGTGCTCTCGACTGAGAAGCTATTTGAGAATTAGGGGAAAAGCCCAGCAGAAAAGAAGCTCTTAGGTTCTTTTTTTTCCTAATGTCTGAACAAATAGAAAAAGAAAGCTGTAGCTGCTGTTATGATCTAGTTTTTAAACTGATTCTAAATAAAAGTTAGATTACAGAACTTTTTAAAACATAAATATATTGGAATAAAAAATTTGTTTACATCAATCTTATTTCACTGTTTTATAGGGTATATAGAGCCTCTAGAATAAGTAAGCTTCCTTACATGCCTAAATTAATTTGCTAGCCATTTGGGTTCTTCAATACTGCCCAAATACTCCTTGATTAATCCATAATTAGCATTATGAATCAGATACGGTTAACCTGCCAACTGATTCAACCATCTATTACTTGGTAAACAAATAAATCATCATTTGTTTTCAACTCACTTAAAATATTAATCTAGAAACACAGAAACAATTGATGTTACATGACATACACTTGCTAAGAAACTTGCCATGAAATGCTTGTAACAAGAAATTCAGTGTAGAAAACAGTGCCTTAAATAACTTTTTAAATAAACAACATGATAAGACTGTCATTGTGTTACTGATGGACAGCTTCTTCTTGCCATCTGTGCCTGCAGAGTCTCTGACTAGGCCTTGGTTTTACACTATGGGACCAACCGTATAACTTCATGCTTACACTTCAGACCACAAATGGTATATGGCAATGGTTCTCGAACTTAAGTGTACATCTGCATCACTTGGAGGGCCTATTAAATACAGACTGCTGGATTCAACCCTCAAAGTTTCTGGTTCAAAAGGTCTGCAGTAGTTGGGAGGACGAGACATGTATGGAGCAGAGAGGAATAGTGTGCTGTCACCGGACAGGGAGAGCAGTGGAAGCTGCATATAGGGGGGTATGTAAATTTATATGTGAATGTACATTTTCACTCAGTTATGTTAAATAAAAATTAAAAAAAAAAAAGGTCTGCAGTAGATTCTGAGAATTTCTATTTCTAGCAAGTCTCCAGGTGATGCTAATACTGCGGTTCTAGGAACCTCATTTTGAGAATTACTGGGTATAGAGTAATGGTTAAGACCCAAGTCTTCTCATTCACTGACTACTTGACCATGGAAGTTTCTTCATCTCTTAACCTAGCATTACTAGTGGCAAAGACTGCTAATGTGTGCCAATGGCTGGTTTTCCTGTTCTTCCACAGCCATGGAATTTTAGTTGGGCAAGTAACTGCACTAGTAGAGACTTAATTGTCAAGCTTTTCTTACTGATACTTAATGGCTTTTTAAGTTCCAACCAATGGAAGGTGGACAAATAATCAACTTCTGGGTCATGTCCTCCCCCTCCCAATCCATCCTGCTAAGGAGAGTAGGGCACTGAAACAGAAAAAACCTGGGTCTCTGACACCACGGAGCTGCCACAGCTCCCCAGGATGACTCACATCATACTGTACAGGAGAGACAAATGAACTTCTAACCCTTGGATTACTACGATGATTTCCTAAGGTGCTGTTTATAAAAATCCAGTACACCATTTACAATAAATTATTAAAAATAAACAACAAGCAAACCTACAGCTGCCAAGTTGATTCTGATTTATAGTGACCCTACAGGACAGAAAAGAACGCCCATAGGGTTTCCAAGGAGCAGCTGGTGGATTCAAACTGCTGACCTTTTGGTTAGGAGTTTATCTCTTATCCACTGCACCACTAGGGTTCCCAATGAATGACAGCTACCTAGCAACATCCTATAAAGAAAGTACCAGCTAAATGAATATAAGTTAAACTAAGCAAAGAAGTTAATACGTTAATATATATGAGGTCTGCAAACTTAACTGTTCTAAGTGCTATATACCTCATTGCTGAGTATCACTGTGGTCACCTAGAAGTACACCCCTTGGGAAACTATGCACTGACGCCTGCACTTATTCCACTCTTCAAAGCAATTCTGGAACTCTTTCTGGACTGGCCATTGTGCATGCTGGCAAATGCACTAACTTAATTGTATAGTTTTCTGTGAAGGAATTTTTAGCCAGTAAACAAACAACTGTGTCGGAACACTGTCTATACTCACCTAATCTGGCCCCTAGTAACTTTTTTACCTGAAGATAAAGGAAATATTGAAAGTAAGGCATTTTGATGACACTCAGGATATCAAGGGTGGTATGATGACAGCTCTGATGGCCATTCCAGAAAAAGAGTCCCAAAATTGTTTTGAAGGGTGGATGAGGCACTGGCATTGGTACACAAATTCCCAAGGGGAGTATTTCAAAGATGGCCATAGCGATATTCAGCAACGAAGTATGGAACACTTCTCCTAGGATGAGATCATGAACTTAACAAGCAGTCTTCATACAATGAGATACCACTGAACATCCATCAGCACAGCTAAAATTTTAAAAAATGAAAAGCATCAAATGTTAACAAAGACGTGGAGCAACTAGAACCCACAGACTGGGTGAATGGATAAGCAGCTACAACATTTTAGAAAACGGCCTGGTAGATTCTTATAAAACTAAACATAGGTAGAAGTATTTGCCCTATGACCTAGCAATGCCACTTTCAGATGTTTGCCCAAGAGTATGAAAACATATTTTCACAAAAAAGATTATTACAAGAATGTTGCTAACAGTTTTATTTACAACAGCCAAAACACTGGAAACAACTGAGGTGTCCACTTAAAGGAGAATAAATTTAAAAACTGTGGTATAGTCATACAACTGAACACTACTTATAAACAACCACTTGGATAAGTCTGAAAAACACTATGCCGAGAAACAGAAGTCTTACATAAGAGTGTATATGTACTGTATGATTCCATACGTAAAGCCCCAGAAAAAGGAAACTAACCCATGGTAGAAAAAATCAGAACAGCAGTTGCTTCTGGAAGGGGATAGGGATAGGGCTTGACCCGGAAATGGGATCATGAAATCTTCTCAGGTAATGATAATGCTTTATAATTCAGCAGGGATTTGAGCAAAGGTTATACTTCAGATTTGCAAATTTTATTGTACTAGGATTTTAACTAGAAAGAAAAAACAGTAAACAAATACTAAATGCTAGATAAATATGCACATGCTGAAGTGTTTAAGCATACTGAGATTTGCACTATAGCTCTGAAAATGGACCAAAAATAAGACGTAGTGATGGACGGGCAGACAGGTGTTAAACTAATTTACTATAGTGGACAGAATCTACGTGGTAGTCACTGTAAAATCTCATCAAGTTTGCATATAATTTTTTGTTGTTGTTACTTTTGAATTAGTTTTTCTTTTTTAGAGCACTGTGATTTACAGAATTGAGCAGCAAGTACAGAGAACGCCCATATACCTCTTCTCTGCTCACATACATCACTTCCCATTATCAACATCTTGCACAGCACGGCACATGTGTTAGAACCAAGGAACCAATGCTGGTATGTTATTATTAAAGCCTGCAGTTTACACCAGAGTTCACTCTGCTGTACAGTTCTACAGGTTTGGGAAAATGCCCATCATGTGTCCACCACTACAACACATACAAATAACTGTACTGCTTCATCTATTCAGCTCTCCCTCCTCCCCTGAGACTTCTAGAAAAGACTGATTTTTTTTTTACTGTCTCTATAATTTCCTTTGCCAGGATGTCACGTGGTTGGAATCACAGAGCATGTAGCATGTTCATACTCACTTCTTTCACTTAGTAACATGCATTTAAGGTTTCTCCATGTCTGTTGTTAATTTGGTCATCTGTATTTACTGCTGAATAACATTCCATTATATGCATGTACCACAGTTTTTGTTTATCCATTCAATTTTTGAAGGACATTTACCTTCTAATTTTAGGTAGTTAGGAACAAAGCAGCTACAGATACTAATGTGCAAGTTTTTGTGTGGGCATGTTTTCAAATCATTTGAGTAAATATCAAGGAGTATGACTGCTGGATCATATGTAAGCATATGCTTAGCTTTGCAAGAAACTGCCCCAAATGTCTTCCAATGTAGCTGTACCATTTGTATTTCCACCAGCAATGAATGAGAATTCCCATTGCTCCACAACATCTCCAGCAGTTGGTGTTGTCAGTGTTTTGGTATGTAGTGCTATCTCATTGCTGTTTTAATTCATAAGGCCCTAATAACACACAATACTGAGCATCTCTTCATACGCTCAACACCTGTACATCTATTTGGATCTCTTGCTCACGGGTTATCTGTTTTCCTATTGTTGAGTTTAACAGTTTTTTTATACTTTTTACAAATATTTTTCTCCCTATCTGTGGCTTGTCTTTACCTCTTCTTAATAAAATATCTCATAATGAAATGTTCTTCCTTGCCCTCTCTAAAAAAGTCAACAGGGCTTGGTTGTGGCATACTTCTCTTTTACTACTCCTTCAAAATTCACGTAACTTGATCAAAAGGAGAAGTTTGATTTGGTCAACTCATTCAATTCCGCAGAGAGAGCTAATATTTTGGTTTTCCTGAGGCAGTTCTAGATTATGCCTGATGCTCCAGTGTTCCACCTAGTTACCTTAAACTAAATCAGAAGTATCCCAGTATAGAAAATAAATTATATGGTCACCCTATCCTCTGATCTTCCATCTTTGGTTTATACTCAAAAGAATTCCATTTTTCCCTGTTTTACATCATGGCCTTGGCAAGACGCAAGTATTCTTTAAGAATTATTCTTGGCCTCGGAGTTCCTCTGGGAGCATGGCCCTTGGCCCTGATGCTACCTGTATCCATAAATTATAATGGAGATCAACTCTTTGGACAGGAATGGATTGGACTTGGTGACACAAGAGTGACCATCATCATGTGTGCACTTTATGGTACTATGCATCTACAGGATGTTGTCCTATTGACCTCTTCCTAGAGGTGGGGGGGAGAGTGGAGAGGAGGAGATAGATTGTTGGGAGGATAAGACATGTACAGAGCAGAGAGGAAAAGTGTCCTGTCACCAGGCAGGGAGAACAGTGGGAGCTGCATATAAGTGGGCATGCAAATTTCTACGGGAATGTACATTTTCAATCAAAATAATAAAAAAATTATTCTTACAAATGTTTATGACATATTTAGAGCCTACGAAATATTCTTATGACTATTTTTCTTACTAATAAAAACTGAAGTACTCACGGGTAGCCAAGGAAAAGGAGATTGAGGACTGAATGGCTTCGGAAGAGATTGACAAGGGTCCAACACAGCACCCATCCACACAAAGTGAGGAGCACCAAGCGAGCCGATATCAGGACCATGTAGTGAATCATAGATGCCGCACCTGCCTTGGTGGCCTAAGTTTGGAATCATCAAAAGAAACATTTTATAAGTGATCTTATTCAAAAACAGTGCAACTCAAGAAAGTATAATGGAAACTAGGCTGTGCCAAAAGAAAGAGAAAAAAGGGTGAAGGAAGAAAGGAGGAAAGACAGGGAAAAGGAGGCAGGGAGAGGAAGAAGCCTTACTCCACTTACCCTCCTCATTTCTGAAGACTGAGACTTCTCCAGGTAGTTAGCTGTCCCCACCTTACACTCTCAGACTGCCCAACATGGATTGGGGCTTCTCGAAGTATGGTCCAAGAACCACATTCACCAGCATCACCTAGACTGCTCAGTGAATATGCAGATTCCTACTCCTCTCCTCATGTATACCAAACCAAATCAAACCCACTGCTATTGAGTTGATTCTGACTCATTGAGAACCTAAGGACAGAGCAGAACTGCCCCACAGAGTTTCCAAGGAGCGCCTGGTGGATCTGAACTGCCAACCTTCAGGTCAGCAGCTATAGCACTTAATTACTGTGCAATCAGGGTTTCCTCCTCATATACACGGGATCAAAATTTCACGTGAAGGAGCCTTTAATGACCCATGAGGCCAATTTTTATGTACATAAAAGCAAGGAGCCCAAAGACTTAAACTCATTTACTTCTTACTAATTTACCTGTCTTAATATCCACTAGACTCTAATGCTGTCAGTGACACCAACAGTATTTCCATTGTTTCTTTGAATCCTCAACCCTAATTTACTTGTTGAATTAATGTTTAATATATCACTAAAGTTTCAAAAAATAATCAGACCTTCTTTGGCAGATCTCAATATAAGTATCTTCTGCAAACATGGAACTAATGTATAATCAATTCCAAGTCTTTGTATGACAACTCTTCAAATATTATTTAATCTCAAATCTTTAAAACTGACTACATAAAAGTAAGGCAACACACTTGTCTAAACATGAAGCTATCCAATGCCATTTTCTTTCCAAATAAACTAAAGAGCAGAGAATGAGCAAAATACAGAAGAAAATCGCTGTTTCTTACGACCTCTGAAACAGCACTATCAGAACCCGGAAAAAGGGAAAAAATTGTCTCAGTGAATAGCACGTGATAGAGGAAAACAATCTTTCAGGATCCCCATATAACCACTTCTTAGTTTATGGATTATATTATACATAGCAACTCTATACAGGGTAGCCTGGAAAACCTGGTAGCATTCTGGTTAAATGCTACTTCTGCTAACGAAACGGTCAGAAGTTCCAATCCACCAGGTGCTCATTGGAAACTTCAATGGATCAGTTCTACTCTGTCTATAGGGTCACTATGAGTTGCAATCAACTCAGTGGCACTGGGTTTTTTTGGGGGGTTATGTAAGAAAGCCAGGTGGTGTACTGGTTAAATGCTACAGCTACTAACCAGAAGCTTGGCAGTTCGTCTGCCAGGCCCTCCTTGGAAACTTTAAGAGGCAGTTCTACTCTGTCCTACAGGGTCAATATGGGTCAGAATCAACTCGATGGCAGTGAGTTTGGTGATTTTTGGATAGGACATATTAAAATAATCCCTAGGGTTTCCAAGGAGCACTTAGTATATTTCAACTGTTGACTCTTTGGTTACCAGCTGAGTTCTACACCACTGCACCATCAGAGCTCCATTATACAAAACAAGTATTACATACAAAACAAACCAAAAAAATCCACCACCATTGATTTGATTCTGACTCACAGCGTTCCTGTGAAATAGAGGAGAACTGTCCCATAGGACTTCCAAGGAGCACCTGGTGGATTCCAACAGCTGACCTTTTGGTGAGCAGCTGAGTTCTTAACCACTGAGCCACCAAAGCTCCATACACACACACATACTATATATTCAGTATGTAACTATCTATACGTAGTATGTGTAGCTATGTAAGCATGCGAGGAACCAGCTGAAGTAATACCACAAATTAAGTCTCTAACTGTGGTGAAGGTTTAAGCTGTTCCCAGCCACAGTGGGGCACAGAGCTCCACAGCAGTCCTCATGCCAGTGAACCGCCTGTAACAGAACCTAGGCTAGGTATTTAAGCTAATGGAATCATTCCACTCTCAAAAGCTCAACATTAGAAGTAAACAGGCTGCTTCTGCCCAATGGCACCAGTGCAGCAGAGCTTGAATGCTTTCATCTATCTTTCTTATTTCACAGCCCAAGCTCTCAGGCACTGTGTTATACCTTACAGTCACTACACCAATCCTAGGGTTTCATGGTGTTGAACCTGACAGACAAAATCCCTATCTTTATGATGCTGCCG
This sequence comes from Heterohyrax brucei, assembly GCA_028571685.1. Classification (NCBI taxonomy): domain Eukaryota; kingdom Metazoa; phylum Chordata; class Mammalia; order Hyracoidea; family Procaviidae; genus Heterohyrax; species Heterohyrax brucei. The sequence goes on from CM053157.1 coordinate 62,502,045, forward strand.
AACTAGGAGAAACACACAGGAAACTTAAATTAACACAAATAATTATTCTTACAGCTGTGATGAAAGCTACAGGAAAAGAGGTTTCTGTGGACAGCAAATAACAAGAAACCCTCACTGAGGGAAGACTTCCCTGCAGACATGATATTTAAGCTGAGGCTTGAAGGACACGCAAGAGTTATTCAGGTGAGATTAAAAAACATCCATGATGCTATGCTAAGCAAAAAGTTCAGGATATTGCACCAGAATGTTTATTGCAGCACAGTCCATGATAGCAAAACGATGGAATCAACCCAGATGCCCAACAACAGAAGAATGGATAGGTAAACTATGGTATATATACTCAATGGAGCACTACACAATGATAAAGAACAACAATGACTTCAGGAAACATCTCATGACCTGGTTTCAACTGGAAGACATTATGCTGAGTGAAAGTAGTCAGCGACAAAAGGACAAATATTGTATGAGACCTCTACGATAAGATCTAAAAAACAGACTTGTGTATAGAAGAAAAGACTCTTTGACAGCTACAAGGGAGGGGAGGGAGGTAGGGAGCGGGTGAGGGTTTAGATTAGATAGTTGCTAGGTATCTGGTTGGGTGAAATCGGTGACAGCACACGTTAGAAACAAGAACAATATTAAGTGGACTGAAACATAACATGAGTACTCCTTCCATCTTAACCCCATACTGCAAGGATAGAGTAGCTGGGGCAGGGGGCGGGGGACCATGCTCTTAGGCGAAAGTGAGGCCAATTGGCACAACTAGCGTTTTGCTAAGAGGGCTCTCTGCACCCCACGGTGGTGAGTGGCGTCTGGGGTCTTAAAAGCTGCCAAGCTGCCACCCAAGGGCACAGCAAATGGTCCCAACTCAGCAGGAACAGATGCTCACCGAGGACCAAAATGACATGGGGGAAAGACAACCCAGAAGACAAAGAGACCCACATTAGTGGGTGCCTACATCAACTTGGGACCGGAAGAACCGGATGGTGCCCGGCCACCACCAGTGATAGCCGCAATGGAGCTCACTAAGTTGAGTCTCACTGGCAACACAAGAATAAAAAGGGGTGCACCCTGAGATCACCACTAAAAAGATCTCAATTGATGGTCCAGTGGTTTCGGGGTTCCCCTGGGAGCATGGCCCCTCGCCTTGATGCTGCCCTTGACCATAAATCATAACGAAGGTCCACGCTTTGGACAGGAACGGATTGGACTTGGCGATGCGGTGACCATATATTGGATGCACTTTATGGTTCTATACATCTATAGGATGTCATCCTGCTGACCTCTGGCTGGAGGAAGGAGACTGTGTGGAGAGGAGGGAAAAAAGAGACTGTTGGGAGAATGAGACATGTATGCAGCAGAGAGGAAGAGTGTGCTGTCACTGGGCAGGGAGAGCAGTGGAAGCTGCATATAGGTGGGTATGTAAATTTATACGGGAATGTACATTTTCACTCAGTTATATTAAATAAAAAATTTTTTAAAAAGTTCAGGATATTAAACTCTATACAGAGGATGTCCCAAATATATGAAAATAAAGACATACATATAATCTTTGTATGTACATAAAAATCAGAAGGAATTATACCAACAGGATGGTGATTTTTAATTTTCTACTTTGTACCTCAGTGTTTTCCAAAAATGGTTTCCCAATAAAACTAATACTATCCCATTTACAAAAAACTTTTTACAAGAGAGCTGCTTTAGGTTGGCGAATGAATAGTTGGGTTATTTCTGGTCTTGCGGAAGACACGTTGAAGTAGAGTCAGCCTGGAGGTAAATAAACAGCCTATGCAGACAGAGACGGATTCCTCTCTGAGTAGCCTTTAGCTTTCTGAATTAATTACTTCCAGTGTCTACATTAAAAAGATGTGTCTTTTTCAGGTAGAGATTCTTCCTGTGATAGAAGCGAAAAAAGGGCTACATTTTAATGAAAGAATGGAAAGATGATTTATAATGTATCCTATCTATCTAATATTGGTATTTTAGGAATAGATACTCAGGTCTTATTTTTAGTTTTTGAGTAGGTAATGTATTCAGAGTGCTTAAAATACAAAACCTTAACAGTGTGGAAGTGAAGTTTCTCTCACCTGCTGGGCCTGTCTCCCAGCTATCAACTAGGCAATCCACTATTAGTTTACATGTTCTTCTAGAGACAATTTACTCGCATATAAGCAAATATATTTTGCTCCCTCCACCTTGCTTTCTTCACTTAATATCTTGGAAGTCAATACATAAACACTTTTTACATGTTTTTAATGACTGTCCGTTATTCCTTAATGTATATATGCCATAAATATCTAAATACTCTCTTATTGATTAAGGTATACAATTAAGTCTCTGACTAAAAATATATTTAAATTTAGCTTAGGTATTCTGTTTTCAGTAAAAATCAAGCCATTGGTGTCAATCAATTCTCACTACATGTGTGACAGAGCCTAACAACAGCTCCATACTGTTTTCTTCACTGCAATCATTCATGGACTCAAATTGCTGAGCCTTTTCCTGAAGCGCCACGGGGCGGGTCTGAACTGCCAACATTTAAGTCAGTAGCTGTGCTGGCTAGGATTGTGTGTCAAGCCAGCTGGGCCACAATTCTCACAGCTCTGGCAGCTGCATGCTGTTGTCATCACTTCCCTACTGAAATCTGGTGTGAGATCACCTCCCACGCTGGAATCTGCTGAGTGGCACCAGAGGGGCAGGGCCCGTGGCAGCTCACCACCCCTCAGCCTTCATCCCTCCACCCTCCTCTGCCTACTTCCTTCCTGTTGGCCCTGCCCAGGGTTTTCCTTGTTCTAGATCCTGTAGCTGGCTCCCGTATGTCTGGCCTCCAGTTCCTGGGACTTGGGCTAGCAGCTTGCCTCCTGATCTTGAGACCTGTGGGTCTTCACAGCATGCGACGGCCCTGCTCTCTGGCCTGCGGATCTCGGTTTCACCAGCCTTTGCAGCTACATGAATCAGCAGAAGTCTGCGCCAGCCCAGCTTTCCTGTCTCCTCATCTTGAGTGCCCCAGCCCCTGTGGCTACGTAAATCAGGAGAATCTTCTTTCCTGCTCCACAGACTTGTGACATACAGCCTCTAAAACCCATGTGAGCTATTTCCTTAATTTAAGTAAATCTCTCTCTACATGTACACTTTACTGTTTTTCTTCTCTAGAAAACTCAGCCTAAGACAATAGCTGAGTGCAAACTGTTTATGCCACTCAGGAACCCTGACTAAGAACTACAGGGTTTTTTTTTTTTTTGAAAACAGCAAATACATTTTCCAAGGTCATGCAAAAGCTGCTGAATTATTGTTAGGGTATTAGTAAAAGCGGGAGTAAGGTACATTAAGTTAGAGCCCTTTCAACTCCAAGACAGAATCTCTAGCCATAAAGGTTTTCACACACTAACCTGACATATGAATCTGACACACACAAGTACCATTTTTAAGTAACTGGAGGGATGAAACAAAATCACTCCATGTCTGTTTCAACAGACGCAAACAAAATGTCACTGAGTTCCTCTAAAGAAAGAACAGTTTCTCCATATATCCAAAAGGAAGCATCTATTTTCAGCACCTAAATACCTGAGAGAAAAGATTACAGATAGCCTTTCCCACTGTGAAAAACAGACACTTTCTCCACCAGTATTTTTCAGTCAATGTCAAGCTACTTTCAGATCATGACGTAGTATCTCCAACTGCTCTGTGCTCACAGGAATAAGATTCCCAGAAATAACAGCTCACTCGCACAAAGACTTGCTATGTACATTTTGGAAGAAAAACGCTGATACACAGTTGTCTGTCATTACAAAACCCACTGCAGTCATGTCAATTTCAACTCACAGCAACCTATAGGACACAGCAGAACTGCCTACAGAGTTCCCAAGAAGTGGCTGGCAGATTTGAACCACTGACCTTTTGGTTAGCAGCTGAGCTTTTAACCACAGTGCCACCAATGCTCCATTTGTTACTACAGTAACAATATTTATCTAAAATAAGTATTTACTTATTTATTGAATTATAAGCCCCAACATCAAAACTACCAGTCATGTTAGCTAAGTTAATTGTTTCTGTTTCTATAATCATTTTTAGGGTCCAAGATAATAAAATCCTAAGAAAGCACATTTTGCTCCCTTGCTGCAGTTTACAAATAAACAAAAAATGTACCAATGGCCAACTCTATCCAACAACTTTTAAAAAAGATCATTTTAATGTTTCAATTCTTTCTGACTGTTTTACATACCTAAAACCTCACAGTGTAGCAGTTAAGTGTTATATCCGCTGCCTAAAAGGTTCGCAGTTCAAATTGCCAAGCAGTCCTGGGAAACTCTAAGGGGCAGTTCTACTTTGTCTTACAGGGTAACTATGAGTCAGAATTGATTTGACAGTAGTGGGTTTTAATACAACTGTACTTGGACATTTTGCACATTCAACCTGAATTCATTCTAGCAACTCACACTAGCTTGAAGTGATAGACAGGATATAGTGAACTGTTACCTCTGAGATGAGGGCCCACACAAGCCTCCTTGCAAGCATCACTGTGATGAATGCTGCCAGGTGATAATCAATGAGATGAAAATTCTGCAAGAGAAAAAACAAATAACTGCATCAGAAAGAAGGAGAATGTGTATCCAGTGGGAACTATTCCATGAATAGAAGTTGACCTCCCTCAAAAGATCTTTCTCAGACCACCTTATATTTATAGACCCAGGGAATTTAAGGGATCCTGAAGACAGCCCCTACTTCTCTTTTCATGACAAACTACTTTAACTTTCCATAATACTACTTTTAACCACATGGGGCATACTCCTTTCCTTTTTAGAAAATTCACTGCATTAAAGGGAAAAGATTACAGCTTTGGATTAACAAGTGAAAATCTGCAGTTATGATAAAACAAACTGATCTAACCTATCATATTTTGAATGAGTATTAAATTTAATAGACCAGTTAGGTTTTCCAGTCTTATGAAGTTACTGTTGTTGGTCTTTATGTAAGCTTATGCTAATCTAATTGGACATTTGCTAAATTAAACTCCCTACTAGCTGATACATTAATTACACTGTATTAATCTTTCTCACTTGACTTAGAAATACATTTCGCACTTGATCTTTTCTTCTGTAAAACAGTAGCATTACTACGATGTTGTCTATGGTTCCTTCTGATACACAATTGTGACTGTAAAATGAAAAGTCCTTTGCAGCAATATCCCAAGAACCAACAAAATTAAGATGTACTTTCATTTTGATGATAAAAGATCTGTAACTGAATTTCTCAAGTTAACTCATTATTTAATAAATCTGGAGTCAGCAACTAAAACAGCAGCTTCCTGATACGGCAGGAACACTGACTTCCTTTGCTTTAAGGTAACATTTGTAGGTGATTTTTTTTAAGGAACTCTACTCAGAAATGGTCCACTGGGAGTAAGAATCTCTAAATAGCCTGAAAATTCAGCAAATGAGAAGTTTCCAGGGCGGTGTTAAAGAAAGAGGAAATTCTATAATGAACAAACCCACAGGTACCTGTGCAGTACAAACAGGATAAATACAGCAGTAAAGTCCAGCAGACTGGTCTGGATGTGAGTGCTCAATTTGCCATTGTGTGATCTTGGGCCAGTTTCATAATATCTAGGTCTCGCTCTCCTTATTTACATAAAGAGAGTCATACAGCAGTACCTATCTGCTTTAATAAAGAATGAGATAATACTCATAAAAACCACAGTAAATATTTTACTAAGTGCTAGTAGCCATTGTTAGTGTTAGGATAGTAAAGTATGCACTTAAAGCACTATACAGCTATGAAAATTTTTTAAGATCATTTAGTCCAGCCTCTTCATTTACAACATCACAGCCAAAAACGCAAGGGTGAAGTACGACTCCTCTACACAATAACTTCATGAGCCAGGTAAGAATAAAAACTATCTTATAAAAAGGCACACAATTTGACACTACATCATTCAAATTCTTAAAGAGAAAAACTGAAATTTTCTACCGATCTTAAGTGGATAGTTGGTCAATAGGGGAAGCAAATTTCTGTCATCAAGTGATACAAAAATTAAAAACAGCCTCATCCACCCCGAGACCAAAAGAACTAGATGGTACCTGGCTGCCAATACTGATGTTTAATCAGGGTCACAAGAGACAGACGACAGAATGGGAGAAAAATGTGGGACAGAACCTCAGATTCCTACAAACAGAAACACACGAATGAAAAACAGACCATCTGGACTAGTAAAGACTGGAGGACTCCCAAAACCACTTCCTTGCGATACTCTTCAGACCTTGAAGGTCTGAGGTCATCTTTCGGCTAAATAACAAACTGGCTCAAAAAATAATATTGTCACCCAATAAGCACCATGCTCCTTAAAAAAAAAAAATCATCTATGAGACCAGTCAACAATTAATTTAAAACAAAAATGAGACTGTAAGGGGGCACAGGGAAATTAGATTAATGGAAACAGAACCACCAGAATAGAAATCAGACTGTTCATGAACTGTGAAGAATGTAACCATTGTCACCCAACAACCTGTATAACAAACTGTTGAGCAGGAACCTAAACTGCTGTGTAAGCCTTCATGGAAAACACATTAACATATTTAAATGTATTTTAAAATACATTTAAAACAAATTTGGGCTACACTGCATTGTTTTTGTTTATCAGGTCAGGAGTATTTCCCAATTTTTTTGTTTAAGTCCCAGAAACATACATAAACTGCCCAGGACTATAGTTTTCTTCCTTCTAGGGCACATTTCCATCATCATTCAAATATGCCATCACCAAATACATACCTGTCAAGACACTGACTAGCCTCACCTGTTATTTTATATACCCATCTGTGGAGAATCTTCTTCCTGTCAAGAATATCACTAAGCTCCTAATTGGAAAAAGCACAGAAGAAGGCTACAGCATAAATCATGTACCACAGTGGAGACAGCTAGTCCTGACTCAATTTTTTTTTCTTTTTGGTAGCAGAACCCCAATTTTATTTAGGGTTAACAAGACACGCAGCCAAAAGACTACATTTTCCAGCCCTCCTTGCAGCTATCTGAGGCCACAGGGCTAAGTTCTAGCCGTTGAGATGAAAAGTGAAAGTGCTGCATGGGGCTTTCAGGAAGGCTTCATACACAGAGCTAACTTGGATGTAATGAGTGCCCTTGTAGCCTTCCCCCTTCCTCCTTCCCGTCTCTGCAGCACCGACATGACGAGTAGTCCTGAAGCAGCCATTCTGGTCCATGAGATAGCCATGAACACAGAAACCACACAGTAGGCTGGTAACTGAAGAACAGAAGCCCACCTCTAATGGGCTGCCAGCATACAGCCCAGGACTATCTACCTCCAGACTTGTTTTTTATGAAAAATACACTTTTCTGTTCAAGTTTAAAACACTATTACCTTAATTCATCTAAAAATAATAGAACAATCTAATCCTGACTGACATTAGTAAAACAACCTTTCCACTGAGAAAATGGCATGACACATTAGCTGGAATACAGTGAATTCACTCCTCCCTCGAGACCAAAACTGCCGGCTTTTCACCAAAGTCCGTATTCTCCTCCTTCTCATGGATACTCAGTTGAACATGTTTCGCAGATTCCCCGCAGTTAGCAGCGGACACGTGTGGAAGCGATATGAGCCTGGCCTCCAAGAAACTCTTTTCAACAGTCCTCCATGCTCCTTTCCCTTTCTAGTGACACAGAGGGAACTGAGCCACCCTGAAGGCCACAACATGTTAGAGGATGACAGGGTCTTTATCAGCTTGGGCCTGTGATTCACTTCATGAAAAAAATACCACTCCTGCCAACAGAACAATCACCTCAGATTGTTATGTTTAAAGCATTATACAATTTGGGGCTCAACTGTTACAGAAGCTGGCATTATCCTAAGGGAACCAGTGTGAGAGCAGAGTTGCTGAACTTGAATCATACTGACACTTTCAACAAATTTAACAAAGCATTCAGAAAGCTAAATATCAAATTCCTTCTGTGATATTACTATAATAAGCCAAAGCCAAGTGCCTTTGAGTCAGACCCGACTCATGGCGACCCTAGGGCCCAGGGTAGAACTGACCCCCGGAGTATTCAAGGAGCGCCTGGTGGATCTGAACTATAATAAATGACTTAAATGTTTTCTGCATTTTCACTGGTATTTTTACTTCTGGTCATTGCCCAAAGCCAGATATTTATCCTTAAACCAACTTAGCATGACAATGTATGTCTGAAAGTAAGCTACAGTTTAGTAGAAAAGCATTTTACCTCAAATTGGGGTTAAGCTCAGGCGTGGGTGTAGGATGTGAGAGCATACACTAGAAGTGGGCTACCCACAACCGCTCAACTTGGAAACCAAACTGTTCCTTTAATGTGGTCTACCTCTTCAGATGGACAGAGAAATAGGGCCTGGGAGCAGGGGACCATCCTCTCAGGGGACATCCAGACTAACTTGCATACCCAAGCTTTTTTTTTTCTCACTCTCTCTCTTAAGATAATGTTCTACAAACCAGCTGTGTGAGTGGGTCTGGGGTCTTAAAGGCTACCAAGCTGCCATCTAAATAGCAGCACATGGTTCTATTCCACCTGGACCAGAGGCAAAGGGTTGACACGGACAGGAGGAAAATATGAGCCCACCAGAAGGGGCCATATGAGCCAGAGTCTGCTCCAGCACAGGACCAGAAGAACTACATGTCGCCCGGCCACCACCAATGTCAGCCCAGATGAGGTACATGGAACAGAGCCCTGGACATGGTGGGAGTAGAGGGCAGAGCTGGAACTCTATCAAAAGACCACAGCTGATGGTCCTTCTGAACAGAGGGCCTCCTGGGAACATGGCCCTGAACGTAACCCCAAACTCCATCCAGCACTTGGGCCAGCTCCCCAGACAAAGACTGAACTGAACTACATAAAACACAGAGTGGGGCTGGCAACGATCAAACCTTTAAACATTGACATGGGGTTGTCTGAGAGGATGACTGGGTGAGGGGGCCCAGACCTTAGTCAAAAGGTCACAGGAAGTTCCAGATAAAATGCAAAGCACGCTGTTGGGCAGGGAGGAGCAGCTAAAACCAAAAATGGTGAAAGTTCTGAGTGTTCCATGGCAAATGATACAGACTGTAAAACTGTCCTTGTATCACAATAAAAATACTAAAATAAAAAAAGAATTTCCTTGCAGGAAAAAATTCTTACACACCGACTTTCCAACCAATTTCTTAGTTAAGTAACAGGAAGAACTTAAAGACCTCCTAGAACTTACCAGTGAAGTGCAGGAAGCAGGATGGTTATAAGGATACCACCACACTGTTTTATAGATGTTGATGTACTGAATGAACAGGGCAACCAGTAGGTAGATGAAAAACAGAAATTCAAAGAGCAGGCTCCCATCCACAGGCAAGTCAGGAATTTGGCAATGACGAACAGGACCTGGGGTGATTAAGGCTGTGATAGGTGGGACCGGAAGGCCAATAGCACTACCATTCCTGAAAGAGAAAACTACGGTTAACTCAAATGATTATACCCTTCAGCCTTCAGTATCCCAGAGTACAAAGGATCCTGCTTCCTCTTCCACCTACCCCGTAACGTCAGCCTTCCCTAAGACTGCATTCTGGGATTCTCTTCTCTGTTTCCATTATACAATTCCTCTTAGTGATCTAATATGTGGCTGCAGTGTCCAGTATGTCCTGCAGGCTGAAACTACAATTTCCCTCCATGTTACTAAGTTTTATCCATGTTGTTCAAGAACCTACTGGACATCTCTGTGCTCTTCCTCCTCTAGTGCTGATCCTAGTTTACGGCCACCCTATTAGCTGCCCAAAGTAGAAAACTAGGAATCGTATTTCAACTTCATTCTGCCTCTCCGTAGCCAATAAATCCCTAAATTTTATAGATTTTATTTTTTAAAACTTTCTCCAAGCTGTACCTTCCCCTGTAAATCAGGGTTCTCAACTAGTTCTTCCCAGTTCAGTCATGGCTGAGACAGTGACACCACAACAGACAACAAATTTTTAAAATTTGAGTGAATGAGAATGACAACTGGAACGGAAGAATCACAGGTTGAACTCCTGCAAGAAACCTAACATCCCTCTTAGAAAACAAGGGTAGTGCATGTGCTGCATCACAACCAAGTATCAGATTTTGAGCAGAGTCAGAAACAACACTGCTCTGCTCAAAAAATAGCAGAGGACCACACCCCTTTAAATATGTCACTCTCCAGTCTTGCCAATAACCCAACTCACGCTTCAGTCTCCTGAAAGAGTTCACCACACGTCCTGCAAGTCTCCTACTCCAGGGTTTCTTCAATCTGTAATTTTTTCCATTCTGGTTATCATTCTGGATCACCCAAATGGTAAAAACCTGGGTGTGCTCAGGTTTCCCTGCATCAGTCATGCATGAACTAGTCTGAATTGGTTTGGAGCCCTACTGTAAATCCACTGCCTTCGTTCAAGCATACATGATTTTCACTTAAATTATACAGGAAGCCCCCTAAATTCAACTCAGTTTTTACCAAATCTTCCAGCTTGTCTTGAGTGATTTTTCTAAAATACAGGTCTATTAATATTACTCTCCTACTCTCCTGCCTAAACTTTCCAAAGCCAAGAGAATAATATCCTTTTTTTTTAGTATGTCTGATAAGGCCCTCTGTTTAACAGACTAACTTATCTCTTATCACACCTCCACATACACCCTATATAACACACCCATGCTAATTGTTGTATGTGATTAAACATGATTTTGTGTGCATGTGTGTGTGTGCACACATGCACTCTTCCCTGAGGAGCCCTGGTGGTACAGTGGTTAAGAGCTGAGCTGTTAACCAAAAGGTTAGCAACCGAAATCCACGAGTCACTCCCTGGAAACCTTATGGGGCAGCTCTACTGTGTCCTACAGGGTCACTGAGTTGGAATTTACTCGATGGCACCCAACAATTCCCTTTACCTATAAACTCCCCCTAATCCCCTTCCTTAACTCCTTACATACACATTTGCTGACAAAATGCTTCAAAAGCTTTAAGATGGTTAAGCGTATCTTCTGTAAAACCTTGTCTGACTCACTCAAAATAAATCTTTCCTCAGTACTACCAACATATCTAAACTATGTCCTTACTACTGCACTTTTCATACTGTTAACATTTTTATATACATCTATGTCTTCTCCACTATACCATAATCTTAAGGACAAGGATTACACTTATCCTAGTTCACTGCAAATATATACATTTAGGTTGAGAAGACAGCAGACCAATACAGGTGAAGAGAGAGATCTCTTAGAACACAAGTATAGATATAAAGATTTTATTCACTATCTTACTATTCTTTTTTCCAAGCTCTGTTACAGATCATAAAAGCTACACTATCTATAATGATAAGTCAGGAGTAGGAAATAAAATTTCCATTGTTTATGTTCCTGGGAACAGCTACAGAGATCTAAGGGCCTACAACTGTTTACAAAAGGTAAAGAGGCTTGCTTTTAGTACTTCTAAAAAAGGTTCTAGTAAAGGAACAATATTAGTATTACCATTCTACTCTAAAGCTTCCAAATATAGAATTCTAGCCTTAATATGTAACATTTATAGTACTTTAAGTGACTCATGGGAACATGAACTCTGTTTATTCTGAACAGTTAAGAATACCATTGCAAATTCTTGGCTTCAACATATACATGAGGTCGCCTGAGCAACTCCTCTCTAAAAGCGAGATAAGAGGGTGGTGGGGGACAGGAGTTGGCTGAATGGATACACAAAATACAGGGTGGAAAAGAGGAGTGTACTGTCATAGGATGGGAGCAGTCAGAGCTGCACAGTGGTGTGTGTTTGGGGTTTTATATGGCAAATTAATTTGGACTGTAAACTAATCAGAGTATTCTTTGAAAAAAAAAAACATAGCAGAAACTCAGAAGAGCTCAAAGGGAATCTATAAAGAAACAAAACATTAAAGTTTCTTTCTTGTATTCCATAGTATACTCCAACAGAACAAGCCCACTACCCAGTAGTTGGCTGTGATTTACCAATAGGCTTTAGAAGCATACATGCTCAGTAATAAACCAATTATCAACATGCTATATGATCTGTTGTGGGAAGTGGGCCACATTCGCATAGAATACAACAAGAAAGGTACCCTCTGGAGTTGCACATTTGGTGGGTTTGAACGGAGGGATTAATGGTAACAATCAATCTATTCCCTCCTCCTTAATCGTAAGATGTGGAAATAAAAAATGTTGGTGAGAAGTTACACGTTTAGACACTCTTTGTTTCACAACAAATGAAACATTCTTCCCCTTCAGTCAAAAATTCACTAAGGGGGATAAACATACTCAACTATTTGTCATGATTTAAGGATTATAAGGGTTCGTTAGAATCTTTCCCAAGTAAAGCAGACTAATGCCTGCTACAAAACACCTCTTTCCAGTATTAAAAAGCAAAGATATCATTTTGAGGAATAAGGTGCAACAACCCAAGCAATGGTATTTTCAGTTGCCTCATCTGTATGCAAAAGCTGAATGATGAATAAGGACGACCGAAGAACTGATGCCTCTGACTTATCATGCTGGCAATGAATATTAAATCTATCCTGGATTCCCAGAAGAATAAATCTGTCTTGGAAGCAAGCATGCTTTGTCTCATGTACTCTGGCAATGTCATCAGGAGGGACCAGACCTTGGAGAAGGATATCATGTTTAATAAAGTAGTGGGTCAGAAAATAAGAAGAAAACCTGTAACCAGATGGACTGACACAGTGGCTGCAACAATGGGCTCAAGCGTAACTATTATGAGGATGGTGCAGGACATGGCAATGTTTCATTTTGTTGTATATAGGGTCACCGTGACTTGAAACCAACTCCATACTTCCAACAACATCCTTCTGCCATTAGCCAAGTCAAAATAATGCTGTGCTTTACGAAACATACTCAAAACAAAAACATATCTATGCTTGTGATACTCTATAAACTTCAAGTTAGAGGATAGAGGTCAAATAGAGTGATCCACAGCATTAGTGGAAAATGAGCATTTGAGAATCTATTTCTATAAAAGCAAATCTAATGGGATTAAATCTTTTCCATCTAGTCTACAAAGCTGAAAGCTTAAGAACATAAGAACAAACATGACCAAACTATATTGCTGTCAGCCGCTGTCGAGTTGCCCCATGTCACATAGTGACCCCACATAAAGAAAACACTGCGTGGTCCTGTGCCAGCCCTATAATTGGTTGTGGGTTGGACCACCGTGATCCATAGGGTTTTCACTAGCTCTATTTTGCAAGTAGGTGGCCAGGTCTTTCTTTCTAATTTGCCTTAGTTTGGAAGCTCCACTGAAATCTATTTAGTATCACAGCGACACAGGGACCTCCAAGGACAAATGAGTGGTAGCTGCCCATGAGGTGCAATGGCTGGGAACTGAACTCAGTTCTCTTGAATACAATGCAAGAACTCTACCACTGAACCAACACTGCCCTCAAGAAACCAAACCAACTCGACCCAACCCACTGCCATCGAGTCAAGTCCAACTCACAGCAATCCTATAGTGACCCTATAGGTCAGAGTAGAACCGCGCCATAGCTTCCAAGGAGCACCTGGCAGAACTGAACTACCAACCTTCAGGTTAGCAGACATAGCACTTAACCCACTATGCCACCAGGGTTTCCACCCTCAAGAAAGCAATAGCTAAATTAAATAGATGGTTAATATGTCTCAGAAACTGAGTACCTGAGATCAATCTTGGAGAAAAAAAAGTATTATTTCTCTCAAAGTTTATAAAAAAAGATTCAAGAAAAGCAAAATGACGTAACAGAGATACAATACAGGATAGTTCTAGCCCTAGGTTTTTTACTAACTAGCTGTGGTCTTTGAGAAAGTAACTTTATATCCCTGAGCCTGTTTCTTCATCTATAATTCAAGGAGTTGGAATGGATGCTATCCAAAGAACCTATCATGGATTGAACGGTGTCCCCCGAAAATGTCTATCAAGCTGGCTAGGCCACAATCTGTGTATTGTGTGGCTGTGTATCATTTTGTCATCTGATGTTTTTTCCTACGTGTTGTAAATCTTATCTTTATGATGTAAATAAGGTGTAATTAACAGCAATTATGCTAATGAGACAAGGACAATTTACAAGATTAGACTGTGTCTTAAACCAATCTCTTCTGAGATATAAAAAAGTGAAATAAGTACACAGAAAGGGGGACCACACACCACCAAGAAGCAAGAGCCAGGAAGGAAAGTTATCCTTTGAACCTGGAGTCCCTCAGCCAAAGGGCCCCTCAAACAGGGGAAGACAGATGACAAGGACCTTCTGCCATCACTGACAGAAAGAGAAACCCTTCCCCTGCAGCAGGCACCTTGAATTTGGACATTTAGCTTCCTACACTGTAAGAAAATGTATTTCTCTTTGTTAGAGCCATCCACTTCTATTACTGCTACAGCAGCACTAGATGACTAAGACAGAACTCTTCTCAATGTGCACTATGAATATTTCCTTTCAAATTGTACTGATTGTCCCCAAGGCAACACTCAGATTCTATGATTCGTTAACAGGACTCCCACGACTTAGGAAATAGTTGTGCTCATGGCTAAGATTTATTACAGAATAAAAGAGACGAATCTAAATCACCAGACGCCAAAGTCCAGAGGAAACCAGGCACAAGCTTCCAAAAGTTTTCTCTCAGTGGAGGCACACAGGAAGCACTTAACTTCTCCAGCAATAAGTTAGAAGACATGACATGCTATCCACTAGAGAAGCTCACTAGAGACTCACTGCCCTAGATTTTACCAGTTGTTGATCTGAGGCACCTTCTCCCTACCAAGTGCTGGAATACAAGACTCCCAAAAGAGAAGGTGCTTAGCATAAACCACATTGTAAGCAGTGTAGGCATAGTAAGCCATTCTCATATTTAGGAAAAGTTATGTAATAATGCATGCAACCATTTACCAGTCAGACACCTGTTTGCAAGCTGGCCCTTCTAAGGACAGCCATCTCAGGCCTGCTATAGTAACTTATTCGGCACACAAGCTTTTAAGGAACCTTGGTTGCTCAGTGGTTAAGAGCTTGACTGCTAACCCAAAAGTGGGCAGTGTGGAACCACCAGTCACTCCTTGTAAACTATGGGGCAGCTCTACTTTGTCCTAGAGGGTCAGTAAGAGTCGGAATTGATGTAACAGCAATGGGCTTTTTTTTTATTCTGATGGGCCCATCAAGCAGTGGAATTTAGGTACACAAATGGACAAAAGCAAGAAAAACTCAAAAGGATAAAGAGGAATTAGAAGGGACAGAGAAAGCAGCAGTCATTAAGACATACATTCATGTCACATTACTAACCACGTACACGTAAGGAAAAACAAAAATCACTTAGTCCTTCTCAAATAAGGTTCTCCCTTCAACTAGAAACTCTCCAGGAAACGCAGAAACACACAGTATTTTCTTCTTCTTTAGAAGAACAATCTAAATCATTGTCCAAAGAACAGATCCCTGGCACTTCAAAGTTATAAAGGAGGACAACAATCTGTGCTTTTTAATCTCAACTGTATCACCATAGTAGCTCTCACAGTTCCTAGTTTAACTTTACCAATGAGGCCATAAGCATCTACAAAAAGGAGCACATGTTGTCTTCTGCAGTTGACCTATGCCTTGTAGTACCAAATAAGTCATCCCAAATCACTCCATATTTAAGCAGTTATCCACTTCTTGAATACCCTACAGACATTTCAGTAATGAGTTCTCACCTGGACACTTCTCCCTTTGTATACATCCTTCCTAAAATTATACTGTAGCAATTGCTACTAGCTTTGTCCACATTTTTTTTTTATTTCCCTTCCTACATAACTTAAGAGAACCTATCCCAAATGCTCCCTTCCCAGGGGGAAACAAATTCAGAACCTTCTTCTTCCAAAATAGCCTAAGTAAAAATATCAGCAAATTCTCACTCAATAATAGTTTTAATGGCTTTTCAAACTGAGAGGTCCTGTGATCTTTCATTTTACTCTAATCCACTGAAAAACTCCTGAAGAAACATAAGTTAAATAATGAGAGTGACAGATAGTAGATCAAGGCAGCTAGGGCTAGAACCTTGACAGCCAGGATTAAAGAGATACCACGGAGGTGGAGAAAGGAAACAATCATGGTTAGGCCCAGTACAGGCAAGTATTTTCCAAATGTTTCTAGTTCTTCCCATATTGTACTTTCAGACTCCACATGAAAGCAGAACTATCTAGGAATGTGGTTTTCAAGTTTTTTTTGAAGTACCAGAATACTTCATTTTCCCTCCCCCACATCATATTTTACCTGGTACCTTCATATTTAAAATATACAGGAGAAGGCATTAATTTGATTAAGAGGTAACTGGGAAACCTCAAGTTTCACTACTTGGCCTGTCTGACCCCTTCTCCCTTCTAAGCCCTCCTATGGTAGTCCCTGAGACACTGGCAAGGGATTCCATGGGACAGTTTGAGAACTTGATTATTTAGGGGACTCTTCAAAGCCAAAGTAGGAGAGGATGAACAAAGCACCTCTGGAGTTAACACAGATGCAGAGCCAGAATGTTCTAGCTAGAATCCTAGCTGGGAAGAGGCAAGATTTTCTACCATAATTTAAAAGTACTGAATTAGTAAGTTGATAAAAAAAACCAAACCTGTTGCCACTGAGTCAATTCCAACTCACAGCAAACTCTACAGGACTGAATAGGACTGCCCCTCACCCCCAATAAAGTTTCTAAGGAGCAGCTAGTGGATTCAAACTGCTGAAATTTTGGTTAGCAGCTGAGCTCTTCACCATTGTACCACCAGGGCTCCTCGTCACCATATATTTGTAAAATCCAAGTATATATTCAAATAGCAAACAGCTTTCACTTCAATATCTATGTTAGATACACCTTTCTTCAAAACATTCTCCTATATTCTCATTCTCTTGATTTTTTTAAGCATATAAAATAGTATGTCAATTGCAGAAATTTTGGAAAAATTTTAAAAAGCAATAGCAACTTGTTTATTTTCAACACCCTGCTATGAAGCAGACAGTATCAGCTGACTCTTTACCACTTTCAAACAATATTTTTAATAAAATAATTTTTAAGCCCTTGATGTGATGAAATGTGACATAATTTTCAAACCTCATGTCAACTGTCAGTTTTAATTTACCCTACTCGCCATCCAAAATACTAATAAGTGGTTAAACCACTGCATTTGCCTTGCACTTTAATTCATGTATCCCATCTTCTGACAACCAAAAAGGCAATACTAGAATTTGGATAAGGAGCCCCAGTTGGCCGGTGGTTAAGCACTCAGCTGCTAACTGAAAACTCAGTGGTTCAGACCTACCAGCTGCCCCTCTGGAAGGATATGGCAGTTGGTCCCCATAGACTACAGCCCTGGAAACTCTACAGGGCAGTTATACCCTGTCCCATAGGGTTGCTATGACTCAGAACCAGCTCAGTAGCATTTACTTAGAATTTGAATTAATCTTGTTGAGAAGGCTGATAATTCAAAATTCTAACTTGATCTTGATTAGAATTGATTAGAATTGACCTTGATTACCTTGGTTAGAAGGCTGATAATTCAAATTCTAACTCGATGTCACAGAGCTGATTCTGACTCATAGCAACCATATGGGACATGGTACATCTACCCGGTATAGTTTCCAAAGGCTGTAGTCTATAAGAGAAGCATGGTGATTAAGTGCTACAATTGCTAACCTAAAGATCGGCAGTTCAAATCCACCCAGGCACTCCTTGGAAACTCTATGGGGTAGTTCTACTCTGTCCTACTCTGTCCTATAAGTCAGAATCAATTTGGCGGCAGCTGGTTTGGTTTGGTAATAAAGAGTTGGACTCCTTTCATTTTGTGGGGCCCATATCACATCCTTCTACTTTCAAAGTATTCTGAAATACTGGGTTCTTAGTCTTCAAGGGCAGGATCTATATTCCAGTGTCAAAAATAAATTCAGATCACCAAATAATCTGAAAAACACAATGACTTTCTATGTTAGTCTTACTGACCATAGCACATTTATAAAGCATGCACAGTCTGACTTCTTTACCTGTTTCTCAGGCCTGTTCCATTGCCACAGCCCCCGCCAACCAGAGTCTGTAAAGAAGGTAACGCTGAACGGCTTAGCTGCTGCCGGGTAGGGCCCCTCCTTCCACCGGGCATGTCCAGGAACCAGTCTGCTTCCACTGCCACCTGTAGTTGCAACCCAGGTTAATGGATGTCAACGTGTTCCAACTCTGAACAAAAACAAATGAATTAATGTCAGTTTCCTATTTTTCAAGTGGACAACAAAATAACCAGAAAAACAATGAGCTGGCTTTGTAAAACCAGAGTTTCAAACAAATGTTTTCAATGTCTATGACACACTTTATTCTAATGAAAAAGACTACTCAGACTTGAGTGCATCAGAAGCCTAGGTTCTGATCTATGTTCTTTTCAGCATTAGGGAGGTCACAATCTCTGCCTTTTGTCAGGGGATTTGTAAGACATAAACGCTATTATTACAATTCGAAGAACAAAGAAATGCCACAATACATATATTTTCAACTCAAGTGTAATATTTCACGGTAAGCCAATTTAAATACAGAAAAATCAGCACAAAGTTAGACTTCATGATCAAGGGATTGGGGTTCGGAAACCAGATGGGCCCCTCAAAATCTGATTTTAACTGAGGTGCTTAATCTCTTGAGTTTGTTTTCTTAATCAGTGAAAAAAAGTAAAAGTGCCCTGTCCTGCAAAGGTTCTTGAGAGGACTGAGAAAGATGAATGAAAACATACCACTAGACCCTTTTAACCCTTTACAAGTTTAACTCTTCAAGTGTTATCTCCGTATGGTAGGGTGAGAACAGTGAACGAAACGCAAAGGAAGGCCCACTCCAGCAAACTGAAACAAAATCATTTAGAAATTACTAAAAGGCACACAATAAAAAACCTCAATGAAAAGACACTATGCGTTTTTTGAGAACATGGCAAAATCACAGTTCAGCCAACAAGAATATCAAATCCGTTTTCCTACACAACATGACCACACTAAAGAATGACACCCTGGAAAAACCCTGGTTTTCCAAAACGTCACCGCAGACCGATCCGATGTTCCCTGTTCCTAACAGCCTTTGATTAACACTCAAGTGAGACAAAGCATTCAAACTGCTGGATGCAGGTGCTGCTGTTTCTTGGCTCAACTAAGGAGACAGGCCAAAACTGGGAGGGAAGAGGCGACAGACGAGTTGTGGGGATATGCATGGCGACAGACTACAAACTTCGATAGACTGGCCCCCAACAGGGGACGACAAAGCGGCCCCGCCCCCAGCGGCGCACCCCGGGGACCACAGCGGTCCAGAAGAGTAAGACAGCACGCAGCTCCGTAATACTCACGCATGGAGGTGGCCCAGCCAGCGGGGCGGGATCCCTGAGAGGAGGCGGCGGTTTTACAGACTGGACCCTGGGTAAGAGAGCTGCCTCCCTGCGATGAGGCGCTCCAAGCCGGATGCTTGTTGGCACGCTGTCTCCACCAGTGGAGTCGAAAAAGGGGGTCCAGGGTTCTGGCTGCCAGACCCAAATCCAAACCCTGCGCCAGTGCGAGAGCCAGGGCCAGACCTAAAGCCAGAGCAGGATCCAGTCAGCAATCATCCTCAGCCTCCATTACCCGGAGCTGAGCAGACGTGGCAGCGCACGGTGATGACGTCAGCTTCGCGACGGCTGGCCACCTAGACGCGAGCTGTACCCCGGAACTACACAGCAGTGCCGAGAGCGGACACACCCGCCACTCCCTCGCGCACCTGCGCAGTGGGACTCGGCTGCTCCGGCCTCGCCCCGTCCTTCCCCGCCAGGGGCGGTCTACGTATTACTAGTTCACTAGGTCTCTGTCAACCGAGTCCCTAGGATGTGCAGGCACCATGGTGGGAGTCCTTGTTATCTCATGAACTCCAGGTAATAACCGTACACAGGTTATCATCCCTGCTTTACGGATGAGAGGACGCTCAGAGACTTTGAGAGACCTAGAATCTCATCAGTGCTCAGTAGAGGAGTCCAATTCACGAAGTCTTGCTTCAGCATCCAAGCAAGTGCTTACTTTGTGTTAACTGAAAGACTACACGCTCAGAGGTGCACGACATAAAAGAGTTTACAATCTGTTGGAAGAGACAAGGCACCAGGAAAGCACATGCAAGGCTAAAAATATGCTCAAGGTGCAGAGATAAAAGACAGTGTGATGAACTCTGGAATCGCCATGGTGTCAACACCAAGAAAAATGTACACCAGGGAGCTACGAGTTTATAAAAGCCAAGGCTCCAAGAATGAACAGGCAGTTGCCTAATGGAGGGGAGGTGTGGGAGGGTGAAGGGAGTGGGGGAGTAGCTTTCTGGTAAAGGATGTGCAGGTAAAAAGGTAAGGAGGTAGGGAAAGTCATAACGAATTCAGGAACTGCCAATAGTTTGATATTAGAAGAAGAGGGAGAGTCAGGAGGTCAAAGGAGAGATGGGAAATATCATTCCATAGATGTTAAGCTCCATAACAGAAAGTCCTGTGTATTGATTCTTGTTAGCTGAATGAGCTCAAACTCAGGGCCACAGGAGAAGAAAACATTACATGGCCTTGTGTCAACTTCACAATGGCATGTTTGAGTCTATTGTGGAGGCGATTGTGTATTACCTCCCGACCTAGACTGTTTATCCTCCATCACTATGTTGAACAATATCCTGTTATGATCCATCAAGTTTTCATTGACTGCTTTTCAGTAGTAGATCACCAGGCCTTTCTTCTAGTCCATGTTAGTCTGAAGACCCCACTGAAACCTCTTCACCATGGGTGACCATGCTGGTATTTGAAACACCTGTAGCATAGCATACTACCAGCAGAATAGCAATACACAAGCCACTAGATACAACAGACTGACAAGCGATTAATCTTTAATAGAATTTTTTTTTTTTTATGTGTAAACCAGACCGTTGAATGGGCTAGAAGATTTACCTACTGTTAGGGAGCGTTTTAGTCAGCTAGGGCTGCTCTTAGAGAAGTACCACCGAGTGAATGGCTTTAACAAGGGAAAGTTTATTGTTACACAGTCCAGTAGGCTACAAGTCTGTATTCAGGGTGTCCGCTCCAGAGGAAGGCTTTCCCCCTTGTCGGCTCTGGAAGAAAGTCCGGCATTGTATCAGTCTTTGTCCAGGGAGCATCTTGGCACAGAAACCTCAGGTCTTGAGGATGCGCTCTTCTCCTGGTGCTGCTTGCTTGATGGTACAAGGTTCCCAATTCTCAGCTTGCTTCCCTTTCCTTTTATCTCTCACAGGATGAAAAGATTAAGGGTGGGGCAAGCCATACTCCAGGGAAACTCCCTTTACGGTGGAGCAGGGAGGTGATCCTATAAAGGGGTTTACAGTCCCACCCTAATCCTTTCACATACAGCATAGGGAAACCACAAAATGGAGGACAGTCACAAGACGCTAGGAATGATGGCCCAGCCACATGGCCACACTTATTTTGGGGGGGACACAATTCAATCCATGACAGCGAGAGAATGGTGGAAAACAAGGGCAGAGGCATACCAGTCCAAAGGCCCAGCGAAGTTCATTCGAAGAGAAGGAGAATGAGGTCTAAGCCGAGGGGTGGTTCAGTCCACCCCTAGCCAGTAGGGCAAGTTTTTAATAATTTTAAAGTTCCAGTGAGGTAGTGTGGGGTGAGGGGATTTATGGTTTGATAAGGAAAAACTGTTGATTAGAAGGGGGAAGGGTAAGGTTTGTTTATGGTCAAGGTTTGACAGCGGAAGAGCTTTGATTAGGAATGTGGAGGTGGCGGGCATAAAGTTTTGTTTGTGGTCAAATTCCTATGGGCTGTTTTTGGGTAATGGTAGGGGAAGATGGCTTATGCTAAACCTTTCTGAAATCTAGGGACAGAGTTCCCAACTTTTGGTTTAGGGACAGAAGTCCTCATTATCTTTCTATTGCTTGCCACAAGGGTCGTTGATGTGTCGTAGGGTATATGGGGAGTTGGGGGGTCCTCTGGCCTCCTGGCATTCTGTAAAGAGAGAGGTCCTTTGATTGCTTTTACAGAGATTTCACTATAGTTCTTCTCTTGAAGGAGCAGAATCTGGTTCACTCGTTGATGGGTAAGGTTGCAGACTGACCACTAGATCAGCTGTGTTATTTCTCTATATAGGACCAGGCCAAGAGAGAGTTCTAAAATGAGTAACATAAGAAGTGTTACAAATGGCAGAAGCCAGGGAAGCCATGTTTGTGAGTATAGCCAGGTATACCAGTTGCCTCCTTGCTGTCCTTGTAAATTTGTAGCTGTGTCTTGGACTAGGCCTGAGTAGTTAACATAGAAACAGCATTCTTCATCTGGAAAGAGACAAGTACACCCCTTTTCTGTGGTTAACAAATCTGGGGTGCATCTGTTTTATAGGGTGACAGCAGCTAGAGAATCTATTTGGTCTTGTATTTTTACCAATCCTTTGGATATATCCTGCATGGTTTCCTGTAGGTTTTGTGAGAGAAGATGGAAATAAAAGAGTCAAGTGTTTATCCCTCCTATTCTCGTACCAATGCCTACTGTGACCCACCCCCAGGGGAGTCAATAGAAGTATAAGGATGGGTTCCTTCTTTGGCCTGACTGAGACTTGTACAGGTACCAGCATGGATTGGTTAGGAGGGGCAATATCAATGTTTGGGGGTAAGTAGATCAGAGGGCATGTTCCCATCCATTTTGTGGGAGGGCAGGAACATGCCTTGCCCCGGCAAAAGAAGAAGACACCATCTTCTAGAAGACATATGCTTATATGTAGGGAGAAAAGGTGGAGGAAGTTATATGACCTCCACCTAGTGGATGGTTCATTACTCCAGACTGAAAAGGTGTTGGTAAGGGCTTCCCCTAATGGAGCTGATTTTGGAAGGTTTTTGGGAGCAGGGAAGAGTGTTGATCCAGGAAAAGGGGCTTTGGCTTGGGGCAGTACACATTTCAGAGGATGCATCTTGCAGCCAGAGTGGTCCTGAGAAATTTACTGGTTGAAGAAACATGCCATTCACTGAGAGGGAAAAAGAGTAGCCTATCCTTTGGCTTTGGGTCCTGTGAGTAGGGGGTATTCTGATAGTATTGCTGCAGAGTTCAGACTCTGGTATCCTAGGTTTCAGCCTTTATTTGTTGCAAGCAGAAGGGAGCTTGCCTTAAGAGAGTTAAGCTCGGAGCTATTTGTGGAGGTATGGGAGAGGGACGGTATGTGCTGGACAATGGTTTAGAGCAGTAGTGTGGCTTGACTGGCTAAGGTAGTTGGGTAATTGCCTAGGAGAGTGTCGGTTATATGGAAAGAGTTGGATGCTTTATCTTTAGTATATATCAGGTGGACAGTGGTCTGGGTCCATGTTTCACTAGGGGGTAGAAGTTCAGTGTTAAGTGTCTGGGGAGAGGGATAGACAGATCGAGCACCTCTGATAGCAGTGTGGCTCAAGAGAGAATGAGCTAAGGGTATTGTCATAGATTGAATTGTGTCCTCCCCCCAAAAATGTGTGTAGCCATGTGGCTGGACTATGATTCCCAATAATTCATGATTGTCCTCCATTTTGTGATTTTGCTGTGCCGTATGTTAAAGGATTAGGGTGGGACTATAAATCCCTTCATAGGATCACCTCCTTGCTCCACTGTTAAGGGAGTTTCCCTGGAGTATGGCTTTCCCCACCCTTAATCCTTTCATCCTACAAGAGATGAAAGGAACAAGAAGCAAGCAGAGAATTGGGAACCTCACACCATCAAGAGTAGCACCAGAAGAAGAGCACCTCCTTCAGACCTGAAGTTCCTGCACCGAGATGCTCCCTGGACAAAGACTGATGCAATACCACACTGTGCTCCAGGCCGACAAGGGAGAAAGCCTTCCCTTGGAGCGGACACCCTGAATATGGACTTGTAGCCTACCAGACTGTGGAAGAATAAACCTTCCTTTGTTAAAGCCATCCACTCTGTGGTACTTCTGTTAGAGCAGCACTAGCCAACTAAAACCGGTATTATGTAGATAAGGAGGGATATGTGTAGGGGCCTTGGTAGGGAGGGGGCTGGTGATGAAGAGGCAGACAATCATAAAGATGTGGAGAGGCCTGTTTCTAACCACTGGGAGATTTCCTTCCCTGAATGATCAATGAATTCCCCCTGTAAATAGCAGTCCCAGACAAGAGAAAGTAAAGTTTCAGGAATTTCTGATGGATTGGGTGGAAGTAAGTTTAAGATTAGGTTGCAGAATGTTCCCAGAGAGGGCATGGGAGGGAGGTCATGGGGCTCACCGTCTGGCAGAGGGGGTTTGGTGGTCTTATTCAACTCCATCATCAGGGATTTTTGTTAGTCAGATTCTGGTCAGAGAGAGGGTAGCAGTAGCTTTCCACTCCTCAGTGGGCCAGGGTTCTTCTCGGGCCAGGGAGTGACACCTTGTAACTTGGTGGGGGTAGCTGTGGTTAAGAGCATGAGGTGTGGTCCCACCCACCCAGAGGCAGGTGGTTTGGGCTGTAGCACCTTGAGATATACCCAGCCTCTGGGTCTTACTGGAATTTGTCAAGTGGGGGGTATAGGAGAAGAAACATGGAGTTAACTAATTCCCGTAACAGGTTTCGGGTTTTGGTCAGTTCGGAGAGGTATTGCGTTAGGGGGCCTTCAGAAAGTGGAAAGATGCCAAGGACGAAGGGTCAGCCATACATGATTTCAAAAGGACTTACTGAGTGAGGTTTGTGGGGGCTGATGTAGGCACATCAGAGCAATGGGAAGAATAGTGATCCAAATGTGTTTTGATGAGGCTGTACATCCTTTCTCCCTTACCTGAGGCCTGGGGCTGGTGGGAAGCATGAAGTTTCCACTGGATGTTAAGTTTTTAGAGACACTTTGGGTTATTAGGGAGATGAATGCTAGACCATTGCCCAATTCGAGGGTCTGAGGAAGTCCAAATCAGGAATTATCTCTGTAATCAGGACTTCAATAGCCATGTCAAGCTTTCTCTGATGTTGACAAGAATGCTTCAGCCCACCCTGTACAGATATGAATGCACAAAAGAAGGTACTTTAGATGTCGTACCAGGGGCATGTGAGTGAAGGCAAGTTGCCAGTTTTGGCTGGGGGGTATCTCCCGTAAGTTGGTGGGGTTCTTTAATGGTGGGTTAGAGGGGAGTCCCAGGATGGATCTTTAAAGCAAGTGAGGCATGCTAAGGAAATTTTAGTCAGGTCTTGAAGTAGAGTCAGGTAGCGGATACAGTGGTTCATGAGCTTGGCTAGAAGTCTTGGGCCAATGTGTATCTGATTGTGTAGCTTGGTGAGAGTTTGTCCTGCTGTTGGCTGAGGGAGGACTATCTTGTTATTATGAGTGTACCAGCCATTAGTGAAGGTAGCGCTCATGTGGAAGTAGGATTGATGTTTACGTTTGCTGTATGGAGGGGCTGGAGTACGGACAAGGGGAAGGGTGGTTTGTGGGAAGGGAAGCTCTTCTCTGTTTCTTAGCCTCTTTGTCTGCCTGATTATTTCCTATGGAGACGTGTGAGCCTTCCTTTTTGTTTTCTCTTGCAATGCATGATAGCTGCTTTGGAAGGGAATTTGTTGGCATCTAATAGTTTAAGTATGAGGCTTTGTTAATAACTGGCGGTCCCTGTGTTGTGAAAAATCCCTTCTCTATAATGGTATGTGTGAGTGTATAATGTGATATGCATATTCTGAATCTGCATAGACATTTATGTCTTGCCCTCTAGATAGAGTTAGCGCCCATATGAGGGCAATGAGTTCTGCTTGTTGTGAGGTGGTGCCTGGGGGCAGTGGTCCAGATTCAGTGATGGAATCAGATTAGACTATGGCATATCCAGCCTTGGTGGTATGATTTTGTCTAGTTGAATGAGCTGCCATCAATAAACCAGATAGTGGAAGAGGGAACTGGGGAGGAAGACAGGTTAGGGAAGGGGTTTAAGAAGTAGGTAAGTAGGTCTCCTTGCTCATGTGATAGTTGAGATGAGGATTCAAAACAGAAGAGCAGTAGTAAGGTGGCAGGATTTAAGAAAGGACTGTGGTTTAGTTTTATATTGAGGTTTTCAATAAGGATGGCATGAAAGGTTTGTAAGCATGTTTGAGAGACTCTGTAATGATACGTAAGTAGGTTTTAGAGGGTGTGACAGGTGTGTACACATATTTTGGGGCCAAGGTAAATCTGAAGCATTCTTATGCTAACAGGGAAGCAGCCTGAAGAGTACAGAGGCATGTCTTCCAGCCTAGGACAGTCTTATCTAGCTATTTGGAGAAGTATACTATAGGGAGATAAGGAAACGTCTTTGTGTCAGGACTTCTAGAGGGAAGTCTCTCCTGGTGTCTATGAAGAGATGAAAGTGCTATTCAAGATCTGGTAGAAAGATAGAGGAGACTTGTAGGAGGGCCTCTTTGAGTTTAAAGAAGGCCTGTGAGATGCTGGGTTGGAAGGAAGTGGTTTGCTGAGGTTTCCCACAGAGGTCTGATATAGGGGCTTGGTGGGGATTCCAAAAATGGGCATCCAGAGGTAGAAGATATTAGTCAGTCCCACAAAGGAGAGGAGATTTGAGTTGGTGGTGCGCAAGGGGAGTGAAGCGATGAGTTTTTTCCTTTCTGGGGTGAGGCTGCAGGAGTTGAGGGAGATGCTGAGATATGTTGCCTTGTTCATGCAGAGTTGTGCCTTAGAGCAGGATACCTGATATCCCAAATTTCCCAAACAATTGAGGAGTTGGATAGAGTCAGTAAGGGAGGCATGAAGGGATGGGCTTCATAGGAGGAGATTGTCCACATATTGGATAATTGAGGATTGGAGGCATAAGAGTTCACTGAGATTAGTCACCAGTACCTGGCTGAAAAGGTGTGGGCTATCTCTAAACCCTTAAGGGAGTAGGGTCCTTGTAAGTTTTTGAGTGTGTTTAGTGTCAGGGTCTGTCCAGGTGAAGGCTAAGAGATCTTGGGACTCTAGGTGTAGAGGGATGGTAAAGAATGTGTCTTTTAGGTTCAGGATGATGTGTTTGGAGGAATCTTTGATAAGAGGCAACAGGGGTTGGAACAATTGGGTCAGCAGCCTAGTGGCTGTGTTGACTGCGCAGAGATCTTGGACTAGTTGGTGGGACACATCTGACTTGAGGACTGCTGGCAGGTGTATTGCATGGTGACAAAGCGGCCCAGAAGACCTGGTGGGTTATCAGGCACGTTGTTACAGGTTTTCGGTTTCTTATGGCCTGGAGTTTAAGGGGGCATG
Source organism: Heterohyrax brucei (assembly GCA_028571685.1). Lineage (NCBI taxonomy): Eukaryota > Metazoa > Chordata > Mammalia > Hyracoidea > Procaviidae > Heterohyrax > Heterohyrax brucei. The sequence goes on from CM053157.1 coordinate 62,529,190, forward strand.
GGGTTTGTTATGGAATTTAATGGGGTCAATGCGAGTACTTTTGGCTGCGGGATGGTGGGTGGCTATGAAGGAGGTGGAGATGTCCCAGACTTGGGAACGTACTTTCAGATGTTGACTCATCTTGTGGGTTAGGAGTCTCTCTAGGGTTAGAGGGGGATAGAAGTGTTGGAAACTGAATATGTTCATCCAGGTTGGACGGATATAGCATGAAGGTTGTCTAGAGCTTGTTAAGAAGATCTCTGCCTAATGAGGGGGCGGGACATTGGGGATTACTAGAAGGGTGTGGGAAAAAGTTAAGTGATCTAACTGGGAGGTTAAAGGAGGGATTTTAAGGGGGTTTGATAGAACTCCATCTACACCAAAAATAGAAATGGAGGAGGGGAGAATTTCCCCTGAAAATTCAGGCAATACTGAGTAATTGGCCCCCATATCTAGTGAAAAGGAGACTTGCTTACTAGTGAACTGAAGACAAAGCTGGGTTCCATTAGTGAGATGCTGATGGTGGAGGTCTTAGAGCCTGGGCCTCCTCAGTGCTCGGTGTGCAGTCCAAGGAGATCTGACAGGGTGTATCCTGGCTCAGTCACTGTCTTTGAAGGGGTGGTCCCAGACCCAGCCGTCCGAGGACACTTGTCCTTCCAGGGCCCTTGGATAACCATAAGCTGGGCATGGCTTAGGTGGAGCTTGAGGGCTTGAGCAGGTTCAGGCCCAGTAGCCTTCTTTCCCACATTTGAAGCAAAGGCCTGGAGGTTGGGAGGAGCTATCTTGGGTTTTTTTGTAGGTTTCTGGGCAGTCTCTACTTTTTCCTTGAAGTGCTGAGGCCAGCATTTGGTATTTTGCCTTGTTTTTTTTCTGGGAAGCCGCTTCCTCTCACTTGTTAAAAGACCTTAAGGGTGAGTTTTGAAAGATCCCTTTGGGGAGTCTGTGGATTGTCCTCCAGCTTTTGGAGTTATTTACAGATGTCTGAGGTGGATTGGGAAATAAAGTAGGTATTTAAGCAGAGTTGTGTTGCTTCAGAAGTGTAGTCTGGATTAGCATGTTTGATTAGAGTTTCTGTGAGTATATTTAAGAAGGCAGCAGGAGTTTTGTGTGCCTTTTGGGTAACTTTGTTCATTTTGTCGTAGTTCACTGCTTTGTATGCCACCTTTTCCATCCCCTTTAGGGGGCAAGTGATGAGTTAGGCCAAAGCAGGGAGGTCAGGTGAGTCAGATTGGTAGTTCCACTTAGGGTTTGTGGAGGGCATTGCTGTCACCCAGGGGAAAGGGGTGTCAGTTAGGGTTTGGGGTATGAAGTGAATCAGCAAAGGCTGTGGCTGTGGACCAAATGTGAGCCTTTTCCTCCAGAGTAGTCATGGAGGAGAATATAACATAAAGGTCCTGCTACATGAGTGTTGAAATGAGGCATAAGTGACAGCCTTTGAGGAAGGGCGCAGTAAAAATTCAAGGTATTAAAGAAAGCCCCAGGAAACAACTTAATAGCAGAAAATACCATTGAGTAATCTCACCTTTGTCTTACAAAACACTGTCACAAGACAAGCCTGGGGGCAGCCTTGCAAGTGACCCCTAGACCTTGACCACATTTTACAACTAATAGGAATTCCAGGTGTCCTTAACCAATCAATGTAAAGGTCAGTTCCCCTTCCCTGCTTTGCAGTCTCACGACTTAAATACTGGGCGCTGAGGAAACTCATGGTCGCCCCCTGCTCTGTGTAGCTTGGGGTGTGTCCCTGGTGCACCAGTATTTTTCCTATTGGGCATATTTTTTTTAATAAAATTTAACCTTTAAAGTAACAGCGTCGCATCTTGAAAATCGCGGACCCTAACATGAGGTTGTATGACTGGGTTAGATACTGGAATTCTTTGTGAAAATGAGAGGAGTCCAATGAAAAGGACCCAAGACTATTTTTGATTTGAGACAGATCAGCCAGATTGAAGAGAACATGTACCTGGATAATGCCCTCAGCTCCTGCTACTTCTTGGAGGGGTAAAATGGGTTCAGGGTGTTGTCCCCTAGACCTAGTGTGTGAGGGTAAAAGGGGGGCCAGTGGAGGGGTTGGACGCAGACCTCAGGTGGGTGGTAGGTCATGAAACACGTGAAGGCAAAGGGAGGGTTGATACAGAAAGAGAAAGTGGAGTTTCAGAAGAGGAGGGAGAGTCTGCCAGAGCTGAGGGAAAAGGGGAAGTGGAGGTGGAGAGGTGTGGTCAGAGGGATTGAAATCAGATTTAGGAAGTAGTGACTTAGAAGGCTGAGGTTTTTCATTAAGGAAGAGGATTTGAGAAGTGAGACAGGTTTGGCAGAGAGAGGGACAATTATGAAGGAAAAAGAATGCCTGGATATAGGGGACTGTGGACCACTTGCTGTTGTGAGTGATGAAATTGTCTAAATCACAGAGAATTATGAAGCTGAAAGTGCCATTTTGGACCATTAGCTCCTGTCATTCAATTTGTATTGGAGCCAGGCCATTTTGCAAAAAGAGTCATTGTTTGGACCATATTTGGCCCCAGAGTCCTCGAGTGCCTTGATTTTTTTAGGAAGCACCCCAAGAGGATATTCTTAGGGGGGTTAGATTAGCTAGTCCCCATGGTGTAGAGGGTGAGTAGGAAGAATAGAGAGGGAGAAGTGACTAGTCTGACCAGGGAGAGGCAGGCATCCCTGCGTTTCACTGGGGACCAGGTTCTAGTAGACACAGCTTGCTGTCCAGGCATCCCCAGAGAACAAAGATGGCAAGGGTGGGGAAAGGAACCAGTGTTCCACACCCTGACGGAAGCTTTGACCCAGCATTGGGGTTTGTGCGAAAGAGAAATGGGAGAGATGGCAGGGCTTCCCAGCGAGGGAAGTCTCTTCCTCTAGCTCACCAGTTTAGAAATCTGTATGTGTGCTCTTGGTTGTCTGGTGTACCGCGGCAAGGTTACGAGGGTAGGGAGGATCCTGGAGCTGATGGTCTCATTCACCTGTCCTGGGTTTCAGCACCAAAATGTTGGGGAGAGAATGACACACAACCGGGGCAGAGATACACCAGTTCAGCAGTCCCGTGAAGTTCATTTGAAGAGAAAGAGAATGAGGTCTGAGCTGAGTGGTGATTCAGCACACCCCTGGCCAGCAGGCCAAGTTTTTTATAATTTTGAAGTTCCGATGAGGTAGTGTGGGATGAGGGAATATGTGGTTTGATAAGGAAAAAGTGTTGATTAGAAGGGGGAGGGGATTAAGTTTGCTTATGGTCAAGGTTGGATAGGGTAAGAGCTGTGATGAGGAGTGCAGGGGTGGCGTGTGTAAAGTTTGTGGTCAAATTCCTATGAGCTGTTTTTTGGTAATGGTGTGGGAAGACGGTTTAACCTTTCTGAAATCCAGATCTGTCTCACAATAGTTTGATGGATGCTATCACTGTTCCTATTTTACAGAGGAAACTGAATTTACAGAAATTCAAAATCAACCAGCTAGTAAGTGGCAGAGCTGGAATAAAGCTTTAATGGCCCATATCAAACAACTAAGGTTAATATATTATTACCAAATATTCATTCCATGTGTCCTAATGCCACAGAAAACTAAGCAGAGTTCATGCTGCCTACCACAAACAGCCAATCTTTGAGACAGGTGAGATGAGAAACAAGACATTTATTGTGTGCAGGTAGGTGAGGAGATAGAGGGGATCATTCTTCCAAAGTTTGCCTCCCCAACATGGAGACTAGCTGGGAGGTTTTGGAGGAGGAGGAGCTAAGGATTTATGAGTCCTAGAAATTCGTAGAAAGTTAATCTTATTTAGGTGGTCACAATGGTCACATCTCAGATGTGTTGACATCTTAATTGGTGTTTGGGGCCCAGAAGTAGTCTGCCTATTGTGTAATCTCCTGGCAGATCCCTTTTTTTGGTTTTGCTCTTTAGATTATTATCACTTGTTTTTTCCACAGTCATACAGAGAGCACAGATTAGACCTTAACCTTGAGGGAAACTAAGGGAAACAATGGATTCACGCTTAGAGACAATCAGGAAACAAAATAGTTCAGGTTATGCTTAAGATACGGCCACTTATTTTGCTCTGCCTGTTCCACCAATGTACTACAGAGCTTTGATTTGTGAATATATAAAATTTAATATAGATCTCTCTATAGTTTTTCTTTTTTTTTTATTATGACTGAGTGAAAATGTACATTTCCGTATAAATTTACATGCCCACCTATATGCAACTTCCACTGCTCTCCCTGTCCGGTGACAGCACACTATTCCTCTGCTCCATACATGTCTCATCCTCCCAACAGTCTCCTTTCCCCTCCTCTCCACCCACTCTCCTTCCTCCAGCCACAGGTCAGCAGGATGATACCCTATAGATGCATAGAACCATAAAGTGCATCGAATATATGGTCATTTTGCATCGCCATGTCCAATCCATTTGTGTCTGAAGAGTGGACCTTCGTTATGATTTATGGGCAAGGGCAACATCAGGGCCAGGAGTCACGCTCCCAGAGAAACCCTGAAACTGCTGGACCATCAATTGAGGTCTTTTAGTGGAGGTCTCAGGGTGCACCCCTTTTTATTCTTGTGTTGCCAGTGAGACTCAACTTAGTGAGCTCCATCGCAGCTATCACTGGTGGTGGCTGGGCACCATCTGGTTCTTCCGGTCCCAAGTCGACGTAGGCACCCACTCATGTGGGTCTCTCTTATCTTCTGGGTTGTCTTTCCCCCATGTCATTTTGGTCCTTGGTGGACATCCGTTCCTGCTGAGTTGGGACCATTTGCTGTGTCCTTGGATGGCAGCTTGGCAGCTTTTAAGTCCCCAGAAGCCCCTCACCAATGTGGGGTGCAAAATGCTAGTTGTGCCAACTGGCCTCGATTTCACCTAAGAGCATGGTCCTCTGCCCCCTGCCCCAGCTACTCTATCCTTGCAACATTGGGTTAAGATGGAAGGAGTATTCAAGTTATGTAGAAGTCCACTTAATATTGTTCTTGTTTCTAATGTGTGCTATCACCGATTTCACCCAACCAGATTGCTAGCAACGGTCTAATCTAAACCCTCCTTCCTCTCCCTCCCTCCTTCCCCTTCCTTGCAGCTGTCAAAGAGTCTTTTCTTCTATACATGAGTCTGTTTTTGAGATCTTATCGTGTCGCTGCCTAACTGTCCACCGGCGGAAAGAAGACAGGACACACGGATACGAGCCGCCTTACTGGTTGCTGACTTTATTATTATTCTTATTATTCTCCTATTATTCTTCTCCCTCCTTTCCTGGTGCTTGCTCAATTTATACCCTAGATTCCTCCAATCCTCATGTGCCACGTTCTCCCAAGATGGAGGCCCACGATAGGCTAGCGGGAAGCCACTGCCCACAGGCATGCGCCATGAAAGCCCTAGGTCTGGTAAACAAGGGCGTGGTTGGGGTGCTGTTCTGGCCCTGAGCGCCATCTTGGGCCATCATGTCCCGCTTACCACATTATCGTAGAGGTCTCATACAGTATTTGTCCTCTTGTCGCTGACTACTTTCACTCAACATAATGTCTTCCAGTTGAAACCAGGTTAGGAGATGTTTCCTGGAATCATCGTTATTCTTCATCATTGTGTAGTGCTCCATTGAGTATATGTACCATAATTTACCTATCCATTCTTCTATTGTTGGGCATCTGGGTTGATTCCATCATTTTGATACCGTGGACTGTGCTGCAGTAAACATTCTGGTGCATGTGTCTGTTGGTGTGAAAGGCCTTGATTCTGTAGGATATATTCCAAGTAGTGGAATTACTGGGTCAAATGGTATATCAATATCCATTTTTTTAAGGAAGCATCAGATTGCTTTCGAAAGAGGCTGGACCAATTTGCACCCCCACCAACCATATAGAAGAGTTCCACTTTCTCCACAGCCTCTCTAGCATTTGTTGTTTTGTGTTTTTTGGATCATGGCCAACCTTATTGGGGTGAGTAGATCTCTATATGTCATTTCACCTCATAGGGTGAAGAATTTTGTACCTACATTTTTATGTTTGTTATTAACTGCTTCCTAGCTTGACACTCCTTTGCCCTTTTTCTGTTGACTTACTAGCACTCTCCCTTTATTTGGCAATAATTTATTTAGTTCTCACCTGCTAGCTAGGTTCGAGGTTGAGACCACCCAAGCATGCCTCACGAGAAAGGCCTGCTGATCTACTTATGAAAAACTAGCCATTGAAAAACCCTATGGAACACAGTTCTGCTATGACACACATGCATTGGAATCAACTCAGTGGCAACTGGTTTGGTTCAGTGAGTCAGGAACTGTGCTAGCAAACCACAAATTATTTCCCTGCCCTCTTGGAATTCATATTCTAGTGGGGAAACATTTATTTAATAAATAAGAGTAGTACAAGTTATGATAAATATTATGAAGGAGACAAGGGACTAATCCAGAAAAACAGAAAAATGTTAATTTGAGGAGATAGCTGTCTAAGGCAGTGACTTTTCTACAGAAACCTATTACTGGGAAGGAACTCACAATGTAAAAAACGAGAAAGAAAAGCAATCCAGATAGAAAAAACATGCCGAGATCCTAAATTATGTTGGAGCTTGGCATGTCTAAGGTACTTAAAGTAAAACAATGCGGCTGGATCATAGTTAGCAAAAAGGAACATGCCATGAAATGAATTTGAAGACACAAGAAGGAGGCTGAATGAGGAAAAAGTCTTTTTAAACTAGAAACTTCACTTTTTAAGTGTAGTGGTCAGCCATTGAGGAGTTTTAAGCAAGGAAGTAACACAGTTTAAGAATTAAAATTACTCGTTGCTTTGTGGAATGTTGATGTGTTTGGGGTAGTAGAAAGTATTAGTTACTTTTACTTAATGGAGACATATGAAGCCCTATTTGTGGAGTCCTAGCAGTGTAGCAGTTAAGAGCTGTGGCTGCTTACTGAAAGATCAGCAGTTCGAATCTACTTGGAAACTCTGTGGGGAAATTCTATTCTGTCCTACAGGGTCATTATGAATTAGAATCGAACTGTTGTTAATAGCACACACAAATAAAATTTTGCTGAAGATCATTCAGAGTTGGTTACAGTAGAACATCAACAGGGAACTACCAGAAATTCAAGCTGGATTCAGAAGATGTGGAACAAGGGATATCATTGCTGATGTCAGATGAATCTTGGCTGAAACAGAGAATACCAGAAAGACATTTACTTGTGTTTAACTGATTATGCAAAGGCATTTGCCTATGTGGATCATAACAAATTGTGGATAACATTGCAAAGAATGGGAGTTCCAGAGCACTTAATTGTCCTCATGAAGAACCTGTACATAGACCAAGAGGCAAAATCAGGGAAGGTGTGCCTGCATCAGGATTGTATCCTTTCACCAAACTTAGTATGTATGCTGATGCAAATAACCTGAGAAGCTAGGCTACATGAAGAAGAATGGGGCATCTGGATTGGAGGAAGACTCATTCACAACCTGCAATATGCAGATGATACAGCCTTACTTACAGAAAGTGAAGGAGACTTGAAGTACTTACTGATAAAGATCAAAGACTACAGCCTTCAGTATGGATTTTACCTCAACACAAAGAGAACAAAAATTCCTACAACTGAACCGGTAAGCAGCATGATTAATGTAGAAAAGATTGAAGTTGTCAAGGACTTGATTTTACTTTGATCCACAATCAACACCCATGGAAGCACAGTCAAGAAATCTAAATTTAAACATAGATGAAAACATTCTTTGATGGTTATAGGGGTAGGCAAGGAGGGAGAAAGGTATTCACTAACTAGATAACCAAAACCAAACCCACTGCTGTCAAGTTGATTTTGAATTATAGCTACCCAATGGTATACAGTAGAACTGCTCTACAGTTTCTAAGAGGTGCCTGGTGGGTTTGAACTGAGGACCTTTTGGCTAACAGCCATAGCACTTAAACACTGTGCGACCAGGGTTTCCAACTAGGTGTAGACAAGAATTATTTTAGGTGAAGAGAAGAACAACTGTATTGGAATACCTTCTCTATTCACCTGATCTGGCCCCCAGTAACTTTTTCTTTATCCAACAATAAAGGAAATATTAAAAGGAAGATATTTTGATGCCATTTAAGCATCAAGAATAATATGATGACAGCTGTGATGGTCATTCCAGAAAAAGAGTTCCAAAAATTACTCTGAAGGGTGGATTTGGTGCTGGCATCGGTGCATAGCTTCCCAAGGGGAGTACTTCAAAGGTGACCATAGTGATATACAACAGTGAGATATGTAGCACTTTTTCTAGGTTGAGTTTGTGAACTTAATTGTCAGTCCTCATATGCTGTCACATTGTAGGGTGTAACTAGGGTCACATAACAATGTATGTCTAAGTTTTTGCATAATAAACTGACCTGAATTGTAACTTTCACTTAAAGTGCAATTAAAACAAAACAAAACAAAAAATGACACATTAGGCATAATGCAGCAAAAATCCTCTTTCAGGTATTAAGGAGAAAAGCTGTCACTTTAAGGACAAAGTGCCCCAGATCCAAGGTATGGTGTTTGCAGTCTGCCCTCTGCGCCCTGTGACAGCACACTACTCTTCTACTCTGTGCTTCCGGTATTAATTCAACCAACACCTGTTCCCTCAAATCTCCACTCTCCCCTCTCCCCTCTATAAAGGTACTGGTCAGAGAGCCTTATATATATATTTAAGCCAAGAAATCGTGATATTCAGCAACGAGGTATGTAGCACTTAGAATAATTAAGTTCATGGACTTAATTGTTGGACCTCATATGTATAGATATCTTTGGGTAGAACAGACATTTTCACAACATTACGTCTTCCTATCCATGAGCAATGTAGATTTTTTCATTTACGCAAGTCTCTTTCGGTATCTTGCAGCAGGGTCTTGTAGTTTGCACTGTATAGGTCTCATATCTATGGTTACATTTATTCCTAGGTATTTTATCTTCTTGGAGGCTACTGTAGATGGTATTGATTTTGTGATTTCCTCTTTGATGATCTCTTTGTTGGTATAAAGGAATCCTACTGATTTATTCACATTTATCTTATATCCTGACACTTTGCTGGACTCTTCTATTATTTCCAGCAGTTTTTTTTTTCTTTTTGGTAGATTCTTTATGATTTTCTGTTTATAAGATCATATCATCTGCATACAGACATCCTTTATTTCTTTACTTTGTCTGACTGTTGTGGCTAGAACCACCAGCACAATGTTGAACAAATATTTTCCCAGTGTTTTTGATGCCCTTCATTCTCCTCTGTTCAAGGTATGTTGGGACCAGTTGATGCTACTTAGATGGCCACTTGCTAGATTTTAAGACCCCAGACACCATTCACCAAAGTGGGATGCAGAACATTTTCTTAAAACTTAGTTGTAAACAAACAAACAAAAAAAACAACAACTTAGTTGTGCCAATTGACCTAGATGTCCCCTGAATCCATGGTCTCCATACCGCTGCCCCTGCAACTCTGTCCCTTGAAATGATGGGTCATATTTCAGTAACCTCTAAATTTTGGTATACTCTGGCTGTGCTGACCTCCCTTTTATTGTGTGCTGTCACTCCCTTTACCTAACCCAACTCCTATCTGTAGACCTCTTTCTCTCCTTCCCCATCCTTGTAGCCAGGAAAACTATTTTTGTCCGTGCTTAAACCATTTCTTGAGTCCCTGTATTAGTGATCTCTAATAGTATTTGTCTTCTTGTGACAGTTTCACTCAGCATGTTTTCTAGATGACTCTGTGTTATTGGGTGTTTCCCAGGATCCTTATGCTTTATCATTGCACAGTATTCCATTATGTGAATATACCACAGTTAGTTTATGCATTCTTCTGTTAATGGGTGCCTAGGTTGATTCCATCTCTTTCTTTCTTTCTTTCTTTTTTTTTTTTTTTTTACCCCTCAGGTAATGATTTTTATTCATTTTTTTTTTATGACTGAGTGAAAATGTATCTTCCCATATAAATTTACATGCCCACCTATATGCAGCTTTCACTGCTTTCCCTGCCCGGTGACAGCACACTATCCCTCTCGGCTCCATACATGTCTCATCCTCCCAACAGTCTCCTTTCCTCTCTTCTCCATCCACTCTCCTTCCTCCAGCCACAGGTCAGCAGGATGATGTCCTATAGATGCATAGAACCATAAAGTGCATCGAATATATGGTCATTTTGCATCACCAAGTCCAATCCATTTGTGTCCGAAGAGTGGACCTTCGTTATGATTTACAGGCAAGGGCCAGCATAAGGGCCAGGGGCCATGATTCCAGGGGAACCCTGAAGCTGCTGGACCATCAATTGAGGTCTTTTAGTGGAGATCTCAGGATGCACCCCTTTTTATTCTTGTGTTGCCAGTGAGACTCAACTTAATGAGCTCCATCGTGGCCATCACTGGTGGTGGCTGGGCACCATCCGGTTCTTGCAGTCCCAAGTCGACGTAGGCACCCACTCTTGTGGGTCTCTCTATCTTCTGGGTTGTCTTTCCCCCATGTCATTTTGGTCCTTGGTGGGCATCCGTTCCTGCTGAGTTGGGACCATTTGCTGTGCCCTTGGATGGCAGCTTGGCAGCTTTTAAGACCCCAGATGCCACTCACCAATGTAGGGTGCAGAGAGCCCTCTTAGCAAAATGCTAGTTGTGCCAATTGGCCTCAATTTTGCATAAGAGCATGGTCTCCTGCCCCCTGCCCCAGCTACTCTGTCCTTGCAATACTGGGTTAAGATGGAAGGAGTATTCAAGTTATGCTGAAGTCCACTTAATATTGTCCTTGGTTCTAATGTATGCTATCACCGATTTCACCCAACCAAATTTATACCAACTATCTAAACTCTACCCCTCCCGGCCTCCCCTCCCTTGCAGCCATCAAAGACTCTTTTCTTCTGTACTTAAGTCTGTTTTTGAGATCTTATCGTAGGGGTCTCGTACAACATTTGTCTTTTTGTCGCTGAATACTTTCACTCTACATAATGTCTTCCACTTGAAACCAGGTTATGAGATGTTTCCCGGAATCATCATTATTCTTTATCACTGTATAGTGCTCCATTGAGTATATATACCATAGTTTACCTATCCATTCCTCTGTTGTTGGGCATCTGGGTTGATTCCATCTTTTTGCTATTGTGGACTGTGCTGCGATAAACATTCTGGTACATGTGTCCGTTGGTGTGAAAGGCCTTGATTCTGTAGGATATATTCCAAGTAGTGGAATTACTGAGTCAAATGGTATATGTATATCCATTTTTTTAAGGAAGCACCAGATTGCTTTCAAAAGAGGTTGGACCATTTTGCAACCCCACCAACAGTGCAGTAGAGTTCCACTTTCTCCACAGCCTCTCCAACACTTACTGTTTTGTGTTTTTTGGATCATGGCCAACCTTGTTGGGGTGAGAAGGTATCTCATTGTAGTCTTGATTTGAATTTCTTTAATAACTAAAGATTGTGAACATGACTGCATGTATGTTTTGGCTGCCTGGATCTCCTCTTTAGAGAAATGTCTGTCCATCTCCTTTGCCCATTGCTTAATTGGATGATTTATCTTCTTATTGATATCTTGTAGTATCTTATAGATTATGTCTCTATGGAGACATAGAGTTGCCAAATATTTTTTCCCATTCTGTAGGGGGCCTTTTAATTCTATTAATAAAGTCTTTGGATGAGCAAAAGTGTTTGATTCTTCATAGTTCCCATTTATCTATTTTCTCTTCTGTTGATTGTGGTTTGTTTGACAGATTTTGAAGTCTGTCTATATTGTGTATTAAAACTTCCATTTTTGCTCCTACCTTTTCTTGGATGAGCTTTATCACTTTAGGTTTGAAATTTAGGTCTTTTATACAGTTGGAGTTGGTTTTTGTATAAGGTGTAAGATATGGATCTTGTTTCAATTTATTGCAGATAGATAACCAATTTTGCCAGCACCATTTGTTGAAGATACTGTTTTTACCCCAGTTTAATGTCTTAGGGCCTTTGTTGAATATCAACTGTTCATAGGCAGATAGTGTCATCCCTTCGGTTTCAATTCTGTTCCATTGATCGATCTGTCTGTTCTTGTACCAGTACCAGGCTGTTTTGACTACTGTGGTAGTGTAGTATGTTCTAAGGTTGGGTAATGAGAGGCCTCCCAGTGTGTTTTTTTTCTTTAGTAGTACCTTACTTATCCGGGGCTTCTTCCCTTCCAAAAACAAAATTGGTGATTTGTTTCCCCATCTCATTAAAAAATGACACTGGAACTTGTATTGAGATTGCATTATATAAGTAGATTGCTTTGGGTAAAATAGACATTTTCACAATGTTAAGTCTTCCTATCCATGAGCAGGGTAGGTTTTTCCATTTCTCTAAGTCTCTGTTGGTTTCTTGTAGTTCTCTTTGTAAAGGTCTGTTATTTCTCTGGTTAGATAAATTCCTAAGTAGTTTACCTTCTTAGGGGCTATAGCAAATGGTATTGATTTGCTTTCTTTGATAATAGTCTCACTGTTGGTATAAAGGAATCCTATTGATTTACTTATGTTTATCTTGAATCCTGAGACTTTCCTGAACTTTTCTCTCAGTTTGAGTAGTTTACTTATAGATTCTTTGGGATTCTCTGCATATACAATCATATCATCTGCAAACAGAGAGATTTTGTCTTTTTCTTTGACAATGCAGATGTCCTTTATTTCTTCGTCTTGTCTAATTGCTCTGGCTAGAACTTCTAGTACAATGTTGAATTGGAGAGGTGAGAGTGGGCATCCTTGTCTAGTTCCTGTTCTGAAGGGAAAGTCTTTCAGTCTCTCTCCATTCAGGATGATGTAGGCAGTTGGCTTTGTATAAATGGCCCTGATTGCGTTGAGGTATTTGCCATCGATGCCTATTTTGCTAGTAGTTTTTAGCATGAATGGGTGTTGGACTTTATGAAATGCCTTTTCTGCATCAGTGGACAAAATCAGGTGATTCTTGTCTTTTGTGATATTTATGTGGTTAATCACATTAATTGTTTTTCTGATGTTGAACCAGCCTTGCATCCCTCATAGGATTATTTTCTGGACATGTTGTTGTAGTCTATTGGCAAGAATTTTGTTCAAGATTTTTGCATCTAGATTCATGAATGATATTGGTCTGTAGTTCTCCTTTTTGGTTGGGTCTTTCCCTGGCTTTGATATCAGGGTCACGCTGGCTTCGTAGAATGAGTTAGGGAGTACTCCATCCCTTTCTACACTGTAAAATAGTCTCAGTAGTATTGGAGATAACTCTTCTCTAAAAGCTTGGTAGAATTCTGCAGTGAAGCCATCTGGGCCCAGGCTTTTTGTGGTTGGCAGTTTTTTAATGACATTTTCAATCTCTTCCTTTGTGATGCGTTTATTAAGTTGTTCTGCTTCATGTTGTGATAATTTGGGTAGGTGGTGTGAGTCAAGGAATTTGTCCATTTCCTCTAGGTTTTCAAATTTGTTAGAGTACAGTCTTTCATAGTGTTCTGTTATGATATATTTGATGTCTGTTGGATGTGTTGTGACAACCCCCAACCCCCCTCTCATTTGGGTTATTTGTTTCCTTTCCTGTTTTTGTTTTTTAGTAAGTTTAGCCAGCGGTTTGTCAATTTTGTTGATCTTTTCAAAAAACCAGCTTTTGGTCTTTTCAATTTTTTCAATTTTTTTTCTATTCTCTAATTCATTTAGCTCTGCTGTAATCTTTATGATCTCGTTTCTTCTGGAGCCTGAGGGGTTCCTCTGTTGTTCTCTCGCTACTTGTTCAAGCTGTACGGTTAGTTCCTTGATTTGGTTTCTTTCTTCCTTCCAGATGTGTGCATTTATGGAGATAAACAGACCTCTCAGCACTGCTTTGGTGGTATCCCATAGGTTCTGGTAGGAAGTGTTTTCATTCTCATTGGAATCCATGAATTTCTTTATTTCATCTTTGATTTCTTCTATAACCTATGCTTTTTTGAGCAAGGTGTTGTTCAGTTTCCAAGAGTTCCACTTTCTATCTATGTTTTTTCTGCTATTGATTTCAACTTGTATGGCTTTATGATCTGAGAAGATGCTTTGCAGTAATTCAACAGTGTGGAATTTGTTGAGAGTTGCATTATGTCCTAACACATGGTCAATTCTGGAGAATGTTCCATGTGCACTGGAGAAGAAGGTGTAATTGCCCACTGACGAGGTAGAAACTTCTGTATATATCGATGAGGTTTCATTGGTTAATTGTGGCAATAAGGTCTTCTGTATCTTTACTGAGCCTTTTTCTAGATGTTCTGTCCAGTATTGAGAGTGGAGTATTTAAGTCTCCCACTATTATTGTGGGGTAATCTAACTCTTTTTTGAGTGTAGTCAGTGTTTCTTCGATGTATTTAGGTGCTCTGACATTAGGTGCATAAATGTTTAATATAGTTAAGTCTTGCTTGTGTACTGAACCTTTCAGAAATAATTAGTGTCCATCTTTGTCCACGATGGTGGATTTGACATTAAAATTGATTTTGTCTGAGATTAGAATTGCCACATCTGCTCTTCTTTGTGTATTGTTAGCTTGATATATATTTTTCCATCTGTTAATTTTCAGTTTGTTCCTATCTTTAGGTCTCAAGTGAGTTTCTTGTAGACAACATATGGATGGGTTGTGTCTTTTGATCCAAGATGTCACTCTGTGTCTCTTAACTGGAGCATTCAGTCCATTCACATTCAATGTAATTATTGATAGGTATGTGTTCACTGCTGCCATTGTGATATGTTTATTTTGTGTTGATGTTTTCTCTGTTGTTCTTATTAGTCTGTTCCAGGACATTCTTTTTTGTGACGTTTCTCCTTTTTCAGAGCTGTTTTTGTAGTTGTTGAGACTCCTGTGTTACATTTCTTGAAATGGTATGTTACATCTTTGTTGTTCTTTATGGCTACCCCTATGATCCCCCTTAATAAACTATATGTAAACCCAATTTGAATTCCTACCAGTCTTGTCATCTTCCTCTCCATCTGGAAGGACTATAATGACTGTAGTACATCCCTCTTTTTAATATGATGGCACCATAGTTTTCATGGTAATCACTGGATTGCTTCTTTCCATATTAAAGCTGTGATTGACTTTGGAGTCTTCCCTGAGTAGAGTTTTGAGTAGTGTGTCATTCTAAAATATAGTTAGTGGTTTTGTTCTTCTAAGCCAAAGGCAAGAACTTGTTTCAGTATTTCTTGTAGTTTTGGTTTGGTTTTCACAAAGTCTCTGAGTTTCTGTTTATCTGGGAATGTCTTAATTTCATTTTCATATTTGAAAGATAGTTTTGCAGGATATATACTTCTTGGTTGGAAGTTCTTCTCCTTCAAGGCTTTGAATGTGTCATGCCACTGTCTCCGTGCCAGCATGGTTTCTGCTGAGAAATCTGATGAAAGCCTACAGGGTTTCCCTCTGAATGTTAGCTTTGCTTTGAGTCTTGCTGTCTTTAAGAGTTGCTATTTATGTTTCATTTTGTTAAGCTTGATTATAATATGTCTTGGAGTCTTTCTTTTGAGATCTATATTGGGTGGCATACGATATGCATCTGAGATGTCTATATTCTCTTTATTCATGATTTCTGGGAAGTTTTCTGTCAGCAGCTCAGCAACAATACTCTCTGTGTTCTCAGGTGTCTCATCCTGTTCAGTGACTCCAGTTAATCGAAGATTGTTCCTCTTAATAGAGTCCCACGCTTCATCATTTTTCTTGTTTCTTTTTTCTGATTTCTGCTCATAGACGCTGGCATCAGTAGCTCTGTCTTACAAGTCAGAAATTCTCTTTTCCATTTGTTCCATTCTGTTTTCTTAGCTTTGAATGGAAGTTTCTATGTCTTTGATTTTGTTCTTGATTTGTTGGATTTCAGAGTACTGCTGTTTCATCAGAGCGAACAGCTTGCTTAGTTTTTCCATTTGTTCTGCTGTATTTTGTATAAGGTCTAGAAGGGCTGTGTATGTAATCATTTTGTATTCACCTTCAGATGCTTTCAGAAAAGTTTCTTCATCTGGAAAACTCCTTGATTGTTTTGTTTGCGAGCCTTCTGAAGCCATAGGTATTTTCTTGTATGCCACAAGTGTCTGTTGGTTTTTGGGTTTCATGTGAGTAAGTAGAGGCTGGGAGAGATACTGTGAGGATGGACCACAGATGTTTCTCTAGGCTGTCTTAAAATGTAAAACAAAAGGTATCTAACCACTTCCCAAGTCAGTCAGGTTTTCAGGTGTAGAGGTCCCTCTTCCCAACAGGCAAAGTAAGAACCTCTGAATCCAACCCCAGATAATACAAACTAGTTTAAAATACAGAAATACTACTGCCCTGTTCGCCTCTGCTGACAGGGCCCAGCCTTAGGGGACACTGTGTAAACCACTGCTTTTCTGGTAGGAAAGCGCTCTCCTGTGGTCAGGCTCTGGCTGCCAAGCTAAGAAATAGGTCCAGCTGTGGCCACCATATCTAAGATGGCACCCTCCACATGGTCAGCAGACAGAGGGGCTAAAAGGTGCCGAGAGGTTGTAATTCCTCTGCCTCTGTTTCTGGGCCCACACCATAGGCAACATTGTGTAAACTACTGCTTTTCTTTCGGAGAAGCACTGTCCTGCTTGCAGACGCTGGCTCCCAGGCTAAGAATTAGGTTCTGCTAAACTCTGGGGGTCAGTTCTACCCTGGCCCCTAGGGTCGCCATGAGTCGAATCCAACTCGACGGCACTTGGCTTTTGGCTGGCAAAATCTCTGTATCCAACATGGCTTCCAGCACACTCACAGTGCAGTTCCGTACAAACCACACTGTGGCAGTGATAAAAAGACAGGCCCAAAGTGGTTAGATTAGCAGAGTTCTATGCCTGGCTCTCAAAATATGGGAATTTTACCTGCCTATTCCCCCAGTGATGGCAGTGGGTTTTTTGGGATCCCATCCCCAGCAGTGCGTCTGAGTCTAGCTGCTAGGCAAGACGCAGCTCCACCTGCTGGCCACTATAGAGGAAAAAAAAGTCAAAATGGTGCATTTACCTTCAGTCGATGAGAGCCAGGGCTAGCCAGGAGCGGGTGTCAGGGAAAGAGAGGCGGTTTTTCATTCGGTGGTATGAAGTCCAAATTAACAGCCCTGTGCCGTGTCCTGGGGGCTCACTAGGTGACCAGAAGGCTCCATTTGATTATCAATTCAGGTCTTGGTTTCTAGAGGGATATAAGGAGATGTGTGCTTAGTCCACCATCTTGACTTCGCCTCCTCTCTTTTTTTCTTTTTATTGTGATTAAGTGAAAGTATACAATCCAAATTGGCTTTGCATGCCCATCTAAATGCAGCTCCCTCTGCTCTCCGGTGACAGCACATTCCTCCTTTTCACTCTATATATCTAGTATCCTCTTAACAAGCATCTGTCCCCCTCTATCCACCCTCTTCTCTCCCATCTAGAAAAAGACTAGTAGGACAGCCTCCTGTAAATGCACAGAACTATAAAGTACACACACCATAGGGTCACACTGTTTCCCTGAGTCCAGTCCATTCTTGTCTAAAGAGTTGCCTATTACTGGTTTCTGGTGAGGGACAGCAACAGGTCTAGAAGCTGTGTTCCCAGGGGACCCTGCAGGCTGTCGGATCATCAATTCAAATCTTTTAGTAGAGTTCTTGGGCTGCACACCTCTTTTTCTCATGTTTCCTCGGGGACCCTACATTGTGTCTCCTATCATGGCTGTTTTTGGTGGTGGCCAGGCAGCATCTGGTTCTTCCAGTCTCATGTTGATATAGTCTCCCATTCATATGTGTCCTTCTGTCTCCTGCTCTCTTTTTTCCTTGTATCTTTGTTGTTATCTGATCATCTGTTCTAGATGAGTTGGGTCAATTTAGTGTATCTCACATGGCAGCCTGCTAACTTTTAAGACTCCAGATGCCACTCACTAATATGGGGTGCAGAAGACTCTTTTAGCAATAGAGTCATTATGCCAATTGGCTTTAATGTCCACTGAATACATGGTCCCCCTACCCTCATCCCTGCTACTCTATCCTTTAAAATCGATTCCATCTTTTTGCTGTTGTGGACAGTGCTGGAATAAACATGGCTGTGCATGTTCATCTGTTTGTGTGACAGCTGATATTTCTCTAGGATACATTCCAAGAACAGATTGCTGAATCATATGGTATTTATGTCTCTAGTTTTTAAGAAAGTGCCAAATCAATTTCCAAAGTGGTTGTACCATTTTACTTTCCCACAAGCAGTGCAGAAGTGTTCCAGTCTCCTCGAAACCTCTCCAATATTTATTATTTTTGGATTAATGCCAGCCTTGTTGGGGTGAGATGGTATCTCATTGTAGTTTTGATTCGTATTTCTCTAATGGCTAATTGCAACCACTTTTGAATGATCTTGGGCAAAATTTTGCTTCTTGGTGATATTAATGTTATTGTTTGATAATTTCCAGCTTTTGTTGGATCCCTTTGCTTTGCAATGAGCATAAGCATGGATTTCTTCCAGTCAGTTGGCCAAGTAGCTGTCGTCCAAGTTTCTTGGCATAGACAGTACTGCATCTGTTTGTTGAAACATCTCAGTCAGTATTCTGCCAGTTCTCGGAGCCTTGTTTATTGCCAATGCCTTCAGTGCAACTTGGACTTCTCCCTTTTCTGTCATTGGTTCTTGACATAGGCTACCTCCTGAAATTGTTGAATGCTGATCAATTCTTTTTGGTAATTGACTCTGTGTCTTCCTTTACACACCAGCCACTAAGGCCAAAATGAAGAAGTTAAAGATTTTTACCAACTTCTGCAGTCTGAAATTGATCAAACATAGAATCAGGATGCACTGATAATTATTGGTGATTGGCAAGTCTAAGTTGGAAACATGAGGAAGGAACAGTTGTTGGAAAATACTGTCTTGGTGATAAAAATGATGCTGGAGATTGCATGATGTAATTTTGCAAAAGTAATGACATATCTATTGCAAATACCTTTCTTTCACAACTTAAATGGCAACTATTTACATAGATCTTTCCAAATGGAATAAACAGGAATCAAACCTCCAGCATCTGTAGAAAGAGGTGATGGAACGGCTTAATATAATCAATTTGAACAAGACTATGTGCTGACTGTGCAAGTTGCTCACCTGCAAGTTCAAGTTGAAGCTAAGGCAAATTAAAACCAGTCACAGGAGCCAAAGTATTACCTTGAGTATATTCTACCTGAATTTAGAGAGCACCTCAACAATAGATTTGACAAACTGAACAATAACGAACAAAGAGTAGACAAATTTTGGAATGACATCAAGGACATCATTCACTGAGTAAAGCAAAAGGTCCCTAAAAAGACAGGAAAGAAAGAAAAGTCAAAATGGATGTCAGAGAATGAAAGTTGCTCTTCAACGTCTAGTAGCTACAGTGAACAGAAGAAATAATGAAGTAAGAGGGCTGAACAGAAGATTTCAAGGGGCACTCAACAAGACAAAGTATTACAGTGAAATGTGCAAAAACCTGGAGTTAGAAAATCAAAAGGGGAGAACATGCTCAGCATTTCTTAAGCTGAAAGAACTGAAGAAAAAAGTCAAGCCTCAAGTTGCAATACTGAAGGATTGTCTGGTTGTTGTTGTTAGGTGCCACTGAGGTGGTTCCGACACATAGTGACCCTATGCACAACAACAAAACACTGCCCGGTCTTGTGCCATGTCCACATGTCCACAATTGTTTTTATGCTTAAGCCCATTGTTGTAGCCACTGTGTCAATCCATCCCATTGAAGGTCTTCCTCTTTTTCACTGACCCTCCACTCTACCAAGCATGATGTCCTTCTCCAGGGACTGATCCTTCATGACAACATGTCCAATATATGTAAGGTGCAGTCTTACCATCTTTGCTCCCAAGGAGTGCTCTTGTTGGACTTCTTCCAGAACAGATCTCTTGGTTCTTTTGGCAGTCCATGGTACACTGAACAATCTTCTCCAGCACCACAGTTGAAAGGCATCAATTCTTGTTCTGTCTTCTTTGTTCATTGTTGAGCTTTTGCACGCATATGATGCAATTGAAAATACAATGGCTTGGGTCAGGCACACCTTAGTCTTCAGGGTGACATCTTTACTTTTCAAAACTTGAAAGAGGTCCTTGGCAGCAGATTTTCCCAATGCAATGTATTTTTTGATTTCTTGACTGGGGAAAATATTAAATGATGCAGGAAACATCAAAAGAAGATGGAAGGAATATGCAGGGATCTTCAGGTAGTTCATGGTATATTGTCGTCTTTGCCAACACCAAAATTAAAATACATCAGTTTTTCTTTGGCTTTCCTTATTCATTGTCCAGCTTTCGAATGCATATGAGGGGGTTGAAAATACCATGGCTTGGGTCAGGTGCACCTTTGTCCTCTAGTTGACATCTTTTCTTTCTTTATTAAAACAAACAAACAAACAAACAAACAAACAAAAAACAACAACATTTAAAGAGATCTTTTGCAACAGATTTGCCCAGCACAGTAAGTCATTTGATTTGGGTGTTGACTGTGGATCCAAGTAAAAGTAAATCTTAGACAAGTTCAGTATTTTCTCTGTGATGAAACACAGGTATGCTATATTGTACTATGTACCCACACTGTCCAGGATTATATTGCCCATTGACTTGTTTTGTCTAAGTCACTCCAACTGTTATGAATTCTTATTCCTAGCCGGTCTGTGCTATATACTTGTTCACTACCTCCCTGGGGTCTAACAGTGCTGTACACACTCAAGTGCTCAGCAAACCTTTGTTGTCTAATAAGCCGTTTGATGTTGTGGCAAGCCCTGGTTGTGGGGCTAACTGTGAAGCTGTGGGAAAGCTTCATTTTCCCGGCTGCAGAAAATAATGTATTTTAAATAATAACCATTATGAGACGTATTCTCCCGAGGATGCCAAGGTAGATAGCGAGCTGGTCTGTTTATTCACTCCTTCCTGTGCTCCAATTTTCTCTCACCCCACCAAAGAGAGGGAGAAGAAAATAGTTTGAACCCTTTACATTGCGTTCCACATAAAGTAACTTACCGAATAGGTTGACTCTAAACATAATTAGCACAATTACACGCGTCCTGCCTATCAGCAGCCAGGCTTACTTTCAGTACAGCGGAACCCAGGCTTCTCAGGGCTTCGTTCCCAGGTCGGAAGACGGGGAGAAGGAAGCGGAGGAAGCGTGCCACGACGCCATCATTGTGCAGGGCAACCGGCAGCTCACAGTGTCGGCGCCTACGGCCATCTTTGTGCGGAGTAGCCGGCACTGACAGCGTGCTGGACCTACGGCCTTCTTTGTGCGGGTAGACGTACTACTCACATTGCGCGGCACCCACGGCCATCTTTGTGCGGGGCGGCGCTTCCGCCGGCGCAGCTTCAGGGACTCCGCAGAGGGTCCACTAGCCATGGATATGTCGACGTGCGCAGCTCCCTGTCTGTGGCTGCTGTTGCTGCTCTTGTCCCCAGCGGGGGGCCGCCAGAAGGAGTCAGGTGGGCTCTGGGCAGGGCTGGGCCAGCCTCTCGGGATGTAGGTCTGGCGGTGGTCCGCCGCGGCTCTCTCGCTGTTTGTGCCTGGTGCAGTCAGCCGGGGTGCTGCTAAATGCTGTGTCTGCGGTAGCGCCAAGCTGGGCGGCGTGCACCGGGCGCCTTGGAGCGCGGAGCGGGGGCGTGGAGGTATCTGGTGTTGTCTCTCCTACGGAGGACCCAGGAGAGTAACCTGTCTTTCAGTATGGGGGTGGGGGTTGGGATGGAGAAAATCCCACTGTTTGTGAGCTGCCGGGGGTGGGAGGTGGGGGGCATTGCTTGCCTGGCTACGGCATATCACCTTAAAACGCACGGGGGATTTATTTCGTGCGTGTGTTTATAGGAGTGTGTGTGTGTGTGTGTGTGTGTGTGTGTGTGTGTGTGGAAGCATGTGTGGTTTTTAGCCTATCCCCAGAGAGGTAAAAGGAGGGTTAATATCTGCAGCTGTTAATTGATCTCTTTGTGGACCTCAGTTTGAGAATCCCTGATCTGCCTGGTTTATCTGTAGCCTTCTGCGTGCCAGACGTTCAGCTTGGGAATTTTCCTTGGATACCTGACGGCCTCAGCTGAGGAGCCAAGTTGACAGAAGTGCTGGAGGTTTAGGGAAAGAATCTTTCCTATCCTATCCCATCAAGAGGATAGGAAGAGGGTGTCTGAAAGGTTTGACCTTCAGTTGTGTCTGTCTGCTGCTATCGAATAGGAACGTTTTCATGGGTGTTTTGTTAATTCTCATTTACCTTGCTTTTTGAAGGTTCAAAATGGAAAATACTTATTGACCAGATTAACAGGGCTTTGGAGAATTATGAACCATGTTCAAATCAGAACTGCAGCTGTTACCATGGGTGAGTTTTCCCTTTGATTAGTCTTTGAGAATTTTGTTCTTGTCAGGAGAAGGTATTCTGAAATCTAGGAGAGACTTTGGTTATCGCAGTGAGAGAGCCAAACATATTTTGAGAGCATAAAAACATGCTGAGATGGTTTTCCTGTTTCTAACCCACTGCCATCAAGTCGATTACGACTGACAGTGACCTTATGGGACAGAGTAGAACTGCCCAATAGAGTTTCCAAGGAGTACCTGGTGATTCGAACTACCAACCTTTTGGTTAGCAGTTGTAGCGTTTAACCACCGTACCACCAGAGTTTCCTTCCTATTTCCTGGAAACAAAAATGCCATGGGAGAGGGAAGGCCCTGGAGGTCTCAGCGTTGCTGCTAACTTCTTGTGGGACTGAGTTGATGTACTTGTGTGTTTTCCCCAGTGTGCTGAGAGCTTTTTGAGGTCAGGGTCTATGTCTTCCTCATTGTTGTATCCCCAGTGCTAGCTAGCCTTTAGAAGTTCTCAGTAAGTCTTACTGAATGAGTGAACATATTTGTATGTTAATATAATCAGAAGTTTCTGTTAGTTATTTTTAAAGTGTGCAAATCAGGCAGCATTAGGAAGGGAGTGTGGTACGGTAGAAAGATATCTTTGCAAGCTGTCAGCAGGCTTGGGTTTTAGTCCCAGATCTCCCACTCCTTTGCCCTGTAGCAAGCTAGTTATTGAGTACGGAGCTTTAAAAAAGGATATGAAAGAGTTAAGTTCTGGTTATTGCTATTGTTGATGGGGAAGCAGACATAGTACTGGATAGCAGACATACTACTTAACCACTACACCACCGGGATCTTCATCACCACCACTGCCACCCACTACTGTTGATTTGAATCGAGTCTGACTCGTAGTGACTCTGGAGGTTAAAATAAAACTGCCCCATAGAGCTTCCAAGGAACACTTGGCGGATTTGTACTGCCAACTTTTAGGTTAGTAGCATTTCCAGGATTTCCATAGGTAATCTAAAACATGGACAACACAGCCACAAAAAGTCAACTTCCCTTCTTCCCAACCCATAAACAGTTCTTGTTCTCTACACCCACTGCTGTCAAATCGATGTTGACTCATAGTGACCCTACCTGTGAGAGTAGAACTGCCCCATAGAGCTTCCAAGGAGTGCCTGGAGGATTTGAACTGCAGACCTTTTGGTTAGCATGCCACTAGAGTTTGTCCTCTATTGAATAAGAATTATCAGAAGAGAATCTTTGGTTTTCCACTGTAGCAAAGATTTATTAGAAAGAAGCTTGCAAGCGGAGACAAGGAGGCCCCCTACTCCTCCAACCAAGGCTTTGTTGGGGCTAATAAAGAATTTTAGAAGGGAAGGAACTCATATTTTATTCATTACAAGGCCAGAAAAAGGTGCGGCTAGGGTAATATATGCATGCAGGTAGACTTGAAGATGGCTTCTGTAATGGGGGCTTCTGGGGCTGGTAGCAGGACCTATTAGGGGTATTGCACCTGCACAGTTTTTTGCTCCCCTGGTTTGATTCCTCAGGCCTGGTTGAAGTCCTTTTGTGCTTCTGTTAGAAGGATATGCAGCGGTCACCTCTGTCTGGTCCGTGCATGCCTCTGAATGTGGTCTAAACTGACTTTTCTGAAGAACAACTTTAGGGATAATTGAAAAAACTTGTCCCTGGATGTGGGTGGTAAAATAAGTTGCTTATTATGCTGGAATGTTTCAAGGTGTTGTTAGGCTGGCCCTTCAGGACTCTGTCTTGCTATCAGGCTGATAGAGTAGATGGGTATGGATCAGTCAGACAGACTAGAACAGGGGAGTCAGACAGTGTTAGGCTGCACGGCGTAAACTGTACCTTCCGTGGGATTCAGAGAAGAGGAGGACAGTGGGGACCTCAGTGACTGGGCAGATGTGGTGTGTCATGAGTGGTATGGAGTAGAAGTAGATCAGGTGAGGAAGGGGCAATCCAGATGGAGGGAGGAAGATGGGAAATTGATCTTTTTTGGCTGCGTTGTGGATGTTTTAAAAGGTGACCTCTGGAAACCCTGCTGGTGTAGCACTATGCCTGCTAACCAAAAGATCAGTTCAAGTCTTCCAGATGCCCCCTGGAAACTCTGGGGTGGTTCTGCTGTGTCCTATAGGGTCGCTGTGGGTTGATGACAGTGTTTTTTTTTTTTGTTGTTGTTGTTCATGGTGCTTTTGGAAACCCTGGTGGTGTAATGGTTAAGGTCAAAATCTGCTCACCAAAGGGTACCGAGAGGTCGGCAGCTCAAATCCACGAGGCACTACTTGGAAACTCTGTGGTGCAGTTCTGCTCTGCCTTATAGGGTCACTATGAGTTGGCATCAGCGTGACTCCAGTGAGTTTGGTTTTATGGTGCCTTTGGGAGAAAAGTTACTCATTCTTGCCCTCTATACGTTTTCTCCCCTTAGTATGACATTAATACTAAACAAAAATGCACAGCTAGGAAGCAGGTGCAATGATACCACCCTCTTGGCCCACTTTCCTGGATGATTTCTGTTTCTTTCCCAGTGTCATAGAACAAGATCTGACTCCATTCCGAGGAGGCATCTCCAAGAAGATGATGGGAGAGGTGGTCAGACGGAAGCTAGGGACGCACTATCAGATCATTAAGAATAAATTGTACAGGGAAAATGATTGCATGTTTCCTTCAAGGTAAGGATAACGAGGGACATATGTCTTCTCACTTATTATATGTGGGTTTATTTGATACTGTTCTCACAGTGGGGCCGTTCAGGGGGCTGACAAGTGAATCCTTCCTCATATTTCAGAGGTACAACAAAATAATGGCAAGGTCTTCTTGCCTGGGTATTTTTCTTGTGAACCCTTCCCCACCCTTCTGCCTCCATCTGCTGTACCCAGAGCAGACTTTCTGAAATTTGTTCATTGAGAGAGTTCTTTGTGCTGTGATGGAAATGGTCTTGAGCTCCTCCCGTGGCCTCATCTTTAGTCAGATTGTCCCATGCAGTCTCCTGTCTTGGTGACGCTTGGGCACATCCCTCTGGGTGACCAGCTGTGGCTCTGCCCCTTCTCTTCCTCTCCTGGGTATGGCAGCTGCAGAACCCAGGCTGATGAGACACAGCAGGGATAAGCTGAGCTGAAGGAGGAGGTGAAGTCTAGGTGCTTGTTGAGTGCCTGTCGTGATTGCAGTGTTGCTGAAGACATTGAACACGCGAGGCAAGGCGGTAGAGTTGACAGAAGGTGCTGAGGCTGCAGACTGCACAAGGGCCTCTAGCACAGCTTCAGGTGTGGGGTGTGAGATGATGGATTAGTGGGCTCGGAACTAAGGAGGGAGTTTAGAGAGGGACATGGACTGAGCCTAGATTTGGGGTTTAGGTAGCATTACATGCAACAAATGATACCATCCCTTTTAGGGAGGTTTTTTTTTTTTTTTAAAAAAAAATTTAACTCAAATCTTTATATAATTAACTCAAAAACTTCCCCCCAAAACAACAAAAAAACCTGTTGCCTTTGGTTCGCTTCCAGCTTATATTAACCCTGTAGGATAGCATAAAATTTCCCTCTGGGGTTTCTAAGGAAGTAATCTTTATGGATGGAGACTGCCACACCTTTCTCCCTTGCAGGGTATGCAGGTGCAAACGGGGTCCTTGTGGTTAGCGGCTGAGCACCTAACCACTGGGCTACCAGGGCTTCTCTTTGTTAGAGGATATAAAACCCGGAGGGCCTGGTGTTTTCTGACCTAAGAGCCTTCTTTCTCTTGTAAGCAATCCCTATTCTGCCGTTAAAAAAAAAAAAAAATGAACCCGAGCCCACTCCCATCAACTGGATTCTGACTCATAGTGACCCTGTGGAACAGAGTAGAACTGCTCCATAGTTTCCAAGGAGTGTCTGGTGGATTCAAACTGCTGGCCTTTGGGTTAGCAGCTGTCACTCTTCACCACTGTGCCACCGGCATTTCCAGAGAAATGAACAACATTATGAAAAGTGTCCCTCCATTTTGACATCAGGAGTCGTACTGTTTATTTATTTTATTGTGGTTTAAGTCAAAGTTTGCAGTTCAAGTTAGTTTCTTGTACAAGATTTTATACCCATGCTTGTATGTGATCCTAGTCTCTCTCCCTGTAGTATGACAGCTCACTTACCCTTTCAACCCGGGGTTTCCGTGTCCTTTCAGCCGGCTCCTGTCGCTTTCTGACTTCTCATCTCACCTCCGGAGGGGAGCTGCCCATTTAGTCTCATGTATCTACTTGGGCTAGGAAGCACGGATTTTTTTAAAAATTTTTGATTTAACATGACTGAGTGAAAATGTACATTCAAGTATAAATTTACATGCCCACCTATATGCAGCTTCCATTGCTCTCCCTGTCCGGTGACTGCACACTGTTCCTCTCTGCTCCATACATGTCTCATCCTCCCAACAGCCTTCTTTCCCCTCCTCTCCATCCACTCCCCTTCCTCCAGCCAGAGGTCAGCAAGATGATATCCTATAGATGTATAAAACCATAAAGTGCTTCCAATATATGGCCACTCTGCATCGCCAGGTCCAATCCATTCCTGTCCAAAGAGTGGACCTTTGTTATAATTTATGGGAAAGGGCAGCATCAGGGCCGGGCGCCTTGCTCTCAGAGGAACCCCAAAACCGCTGGACCATCAATTGAGGTCTTTTAGTGGAGATCTCATGATGCACCCCTTTTTATTCTTGTGTTGCCAGTGAGACTTCTCTCTGTGAGCTCTGTCGTTGCTATCACGGCTGGTGGCCGGGCACCATCCGGTTCTTCCGGTCCCAGGTCGATGTAGGCACCCATTCTTGTGGGTCTCTCTGTCTTCTTGCTTGTCTTTACCGCATGTCATTTTGGTCCTCGGTGAGCATCTGTTCCTGCTGAGTTGGGACCATTTGCTGTGTCTTCGGATGGCAGCTTGGCAGCTTTTAAGACCCCAGACGCCACTCACCAATGTGGGGTGCAGAGAGCTCTCTTAGCAAAACGCTAGTTGTGCCAGTTGGCCTGGAATTCGCCTAAGAGCATGGTCCCCCGGCCCCCGCCCCAGCTACTCTATCCTTGCAGTATTGAGTTAAGATGGAAGGAGTACTGAAGTTATGCTGAAGTCCACTTAATGTTGTTCTTGTTTCTAATGTAGAAGCACTGATTTGATTTCTGGGCTAACAGAATTCAGGGTCCATGACTTCCAGAGTCCTTCCAGTCTCAGACCGTAAGTCTGATTTTTTTCCTAGAATTGGAGTTGTTCAGCCCACTTTTCTTGTGGTCTGTCAGGAACTCTCTGTTGTGTTTTGTACCATGGCAGTCGTTGGTGATAGCCAGGTATCATCTAGTTCTTCGCTTCTCAGGTTGATGGGGTGTCTGGCGTATGCAACCCTTTCTGTCTGTAAGGCTAATCTTTTCCTTGTGTCTTTGATGTTTTTCATTCTCCTTTGCTCCAGGTGGATTGGGACCAATTGATGCATCTTAGGTGGCTACTTGCTAACTTCTAAGACCCCAAACACTGGTCACCAAAATAGGATGCAGGATGTTTTCTTAATAATCTTTATTATTCCAGTTGACCTAGATGTCCCCTGAAACCTCAGACCCCTGTTTCTGTACTCTGCCCTTCAAAGTCTGTGGTTGTGTTCAGCTTTTGGTGTAGTCCACTTATGCCGACTTCCTCAGTATTGTGTGTTCTCCTTCTCTTCACCTGAGGTGATTCTTACATATTAACCCTGGTGGCGTTGTGGTTAAGTGCTGTGGCTACCAACTAAAAGCTCAGCAGTTTGAATCCATTAGGTGCTCCTTGAAAACTATATGGGACAGCTGTACCCTATTCTGTAGAGTTGCTATGAGTTGAAATTGACTTGATGGCAATAGGTACGGTTTTTTGATTTTTTTATGTAGTCACTGAGTATTCCTGTCCCTCTCTCCCTGCTCTCATAACCCTGAAAGAATGTTTTCTTCTGTGTTTAAGCCTTTTCTTGAGTTCTTAAAATAGTGGTCTCATACAACATTTATCCTTTTGCAATTGACTGGTTTTACTCAGCATAGTGTCTTCCAAATTGTCTTAGTACTGTTACAACAGAAATACCACAAGTGAATACCTTTTAAAAGAGAAGTTTTAATCTTTCATAGTCCACTGGCCACAAATACAAATTCAGAGCATCAGCTACAGGGAAGGCTTTCTCCGTTGGCTCTGGAGGAAGGTCCTTGTCTTCAGTCTTCTCCTAGATTGGGAGCTTCTGAGGTGCAGGGACCCCGCATCCAAAGGATGCACTCTGCTTCGAGGCACTATTTCTTTTGTGATGGTATGAGGTCCCAATTCTGTGCTTCCTTCCCTTTCTTTTTTATCTCAAGAGGTTTCATGAAGGCACAATACAGTCTTGTAGACAGAGTCCAGCCTCACCAATACAGCCACCACCCCTCCTCCCTTATTAACATCATAGAGCCAGGATTTACAACATATAGAAACATCCCAGAATACCAGGAATCATAACATAGCCAAGTTGCTGCACACATTTTTGGGGGAACATAATTTAATCCATGACACAGATTCATCTATGTTAGGAGATGTCTCCAAGATTCATCATTGTGCTTTATCATTGTGTAATATTCCATTGTGTGAATATATCGTAATTTGTTTATCCGTTCTTCCACTGATGGACACCTAGGCTGTTTCCATCTTTTTGCTGTTGTGAACAATGTGGTGATAAACACTGATGTGCATATATTCGTATATTCGTGTGATGGCTCTTACTTCTGTAAGAAATATTCCAAGCAATTGTATTGCTGGGTAATATGATACTTCTGTTTCAGGCTTTTTAAGCAAGCACTAAATCAGTTTCCAAAGTGGATTGTACCATTTTACATTCCCACCAACAGTGTATGTGTTGTATCTTTCTGTACCAATGTTTATTATTTTGTATTTTTTGGATTAACGCTAGCTTTGTTGAGATGAGATGGTATCTCATGGTAGTTTTGATTTGGCTTTCTCTAATGGCTAATGATTGTGAGTATTTTCTCGTATGTCTGTTCAAAACCAAACCAAACCCACTGTAGTCAGGTCAGTTCTGACTCACAGCAACCTTACAGACAGAGTAGAACAGCCCCGTGGAGTTTCCAAGAAGCATGTGGCAGATTTGAACTGCTGACCTTCTGATTAGCAGCTGTAGCACTTAACTGCTATGCCACTGTTACCTGCCTGAATTTCTTTGGTGAAGTGACTGTTCATATTCTTTTCCTGTTTTTTTTTTGTCTTTTTGTTGTTGAAGTTTTGCACTATTTTGTAGATTTTAAAGATTAAACACTGATTGGATTTGTCTTAGCCAAAAATTGTTTCCCAGTCTGTAGGTTGTATTTGCTTATTTTTAATAACAATTTAATTGTAAATTAGTACTTACTGCAAAGATATGTAAACACAAGAAAGAAGAAAATGAAGATCACTGTTATAGACTGAAGTATGTCCCCCAAAATATGTTGTAAATCGTAACTTGTAGGGTCACTATAGATTGGAATTGACTGGAAGGCCATGGGTTTTTTTGTTTTGTGCCTGTGGTTCTAATCCCATTTAGGAATGTCCTGTGTCTGTTAGTTTAATGAGGTAGAAGCAGTGTAGGGTATGTTTTGAGGCACTCTCTAATGAGATATATCCAAACCTACTGCCACTGAGTTGATTCAAACTTACAGTGACCCTGTAGGACAGGGCAGAACTGTCCCATAGAGTTTCCAGGGAGCTCCTGGTGTATTTGAACTGCTGACCTTTCAGTTAGCAGAGGGAGCATTTAACCACTACTCCACAAGGGTTTCCTCTTTTGAGATACAGAAGAGATTAAACAAGCAAGTGAGTAAGCAGAGATGGGGAAAGAGAGATACCAAGCCACATGAAGGTCTCGCATAAACAGAAGTTCAATGAGATAAGGAGACAAGGACCTTCCTCCAGAGCTGCCAGAGAGAGCAAGCCTTTCCCTAAAGCCGGCATGCTGCATTCAGACTCCCAGTCCCCTAAACTATGAGAGAGTCCATCTCTTTGTTACGGCCATCCGCTTGAGGTATTTCTGGTACAGGTGACTTAACACAGTCCCCGGCTGCCCTTCTGCCGTGTGCTGTTTACTCAGTGTCAAGGGAAATAAAGTGGTAGTGGGAAAACCAGTGAGGTGTTATAAAGAGGCATTTAATTCAGTACAAAATAGGAGCATAGGGAGATTTTTGATTTCCACAAATGAGAAATGGAATACAGATGTGGGTTACGTTGGATTTTAGAAACTTACCCAGTGTTCATTGGAAACTGGTGGCATGGTGGATTAAGTACTATGTCTGCTAGCCGAAAGTCTGCAGCTGAAATCTGCCAGGTGCTCCTTGGTTACTCTATGGGACAGTTCTCTGTCCTATAGGGTTGAGAGGAGTTGGAGTCAATTTGATGGCAGTGGCTTTGGCTTTTTAATGTTCAGTAGATAACTGAACAATTTCCACATAAATTACTTTCAGAGTTTGTCGAAGGCACATATCTGCCTCTTCCACTCCTCAGAGCATTTTGGTCACAATCACATGGTCTTAGAAATGTTTCTAAAGAAGTATAGGCCTTTATTCCATAGACAATAATATAGTCTACAGTCTTACTGCTGTCTTACCAGGTACTCTGTAGCATTAATGACACTGGCAGTTACCTACCCCAGCTACGTGTGCGACTAAAGATGTGATAACACGGAAATAGAAGGAAGTATTCAGAATCAGAATCCTTAATGAAAAGGACACTGTTATATAATGCTCATCTATTCCACCCTTTGATGGCTGCATAATCATCATATGGATTTCTTTATTTAGGCTCCTTATCAGTGAATATTTAAATAGTTCCAAGCCATACTCCTGTATTTTTTGCTTGACACAAGCAGTGCTGCAGTGATCATACTTATACGCTAGAGTATTTTTGTCAATATATTTGTAGGCTAAATTCTGAGAAGTGAAATAAGTAGGCCAATTAATGTGTTTTCTAAATCTCCATGAGTAGAAGCAGATTGCCCTCCAAAGAGCTTGTACCTCTCCGTTTTCCCCTGCATTGGCCGGCATGCGCAGAATAGATGACAAACCCTCACCAGTACAGTGTGTTATCAGACTTCTTGCTCTCTGCTAGTCTTGTCGGTAATAACTAGCATCTCACTTTCATTGGCATTTCTTGATCCTTAATACAGTTGAGCATGTTTCTCTATGCTCCTAAACCTTTTTTTTTTTTGGTAGTTATCTCAGTATATCTAAAACAAGATTTTAAATCACTCATTTCCATGCTGCCAGAAAATTTTGTGTTGCAATCCTGTCTCTGTACAGTGGGGGTCAGGACCTCATAAAATGGTGCACAAGCAAGCCAAGCTGTTAGTGCCTTTCTCTCTTCCTTTCAAGACACCATCTGGGGTTTCCTGGGGAGGCTAATCAGGATGCTGTTTTCTTCTGGCTTGTGGAACTGATTGTGATAGGGTCTTGTATTCAAGTTAAAGTTAAAGATGAGGAAAGCTTTACTATCTTTCCTCATAAATTATGAGACCTAATTATGGTGAGACTGAAAAATGGTGTGTTTATGAGAAGCAAAGCCCAAGGGACACAATGAGGTATTACTTTTCCAATTCTTATCAGAATTTGTATTTTGCTTACTGATGAGATTTTCCATAAAAGCAAAAAAAAAAAAAACTAAAAATGGAAGAGAAGGACTGGTAGGAATAACAGTGCTATCCCCTTCAAACATATGATAAATTACGTGCAAGATTTTATTCCGTACTATCAGCTATAATAGCTAGGTGAGATAATGTGCACAAATTGAAAATGTAAAATAGTCCTTCAGAAGCATTGCTTTTCAGTTCACTGATGATCCACACACCTGCTTCTCTTACTGTAAAGAGTAGGTGGGATCCCATCTTGTCCTGGAGAAGGCAGTACTGTGGTAAGTTTATGGCGTTTCGTGTTGGCAGGTGTAGTGGTGTTGAACACTTTATTTTGGAGGTCATTGGGCGCCTCCCTGACATGGAGATGGTGATCAATGTACGGGATTACCCTCAGGTTCCTAAATGGATGGAGCCTGCCATTCCAGTCTTCTCCTTCAGTAAGGTAAGTACAGGGAGAGCCCGGGTGATGGGGTGCGAGGGGGTGATCCTCTAGGGTATGAGTAGGAAACTATCCTATGGCGGCCTGATGTCCAGTGGTGAGGTCCGGGAACAGATCTGAACCCCTGTTAGCCTCACAGGGGTTGAGGACCTGTAAGACATGTAAGATTGCTTCAGTGTCTCTGGGGCTGGGCATGGGGTAGAGAGTGAAGAGCTTGAGAAACTTACCAAACATCTGAGGTGGTGCTCAGAGATGCTACAGATTATTGAAGAGAAGATCCCAAGAAAGTTCACAAACTTGCAGTTAGAGAACACTTCAGCTGCAGAATATCTGTTGAGCACCTACAAGGTGTTTGTGTGTATCAGCCATAGTGTTGGGTACCATCTAGCCTGTCTCTCAGTGTGTGCCGGGAGGCCAGCAGGACTCCTAATGAACCCCAAATTACCAAATAACTTCACATAGTGTGTGTCCAGGCAGTGCAGTGAAGGCTGAGGTAGACAGTCCTTGAGTGTCTGAGAGGGCAATGTGAGAGGGTGGCGTGGAGAGAAGTGGGGTAGCTGGGATAGGTGTGAGGGCTTGGGGAACCTGGGTCACTTGGTGTCTCCTCGTTGCTCAGGTTCATGCCAGTGGTGCTACGACAGGAGGGGTAACCGGCTGCCTAGAGATGAGATATGAAGACATTTTGTGGTGGGGAAGGAGGGTGGAGATGCTGGAGGAGACAGATGAGAAGATTCTGTGGGCAAACCCCACGGACTTTGGGGAGAAGAGCACCATCTCTTACCTCCTTTCTGTAACACAGAGGAACTGTTTGTCCCTGCTTACTCTTTATCACAGTCTGCTTTCCCTTTAGACTGCCTTTTTTCCTGTGTTACAAGGGGGCTGAGACCATATTTGGGTTGCATTTTTAGCCTCGTATCCCCAAGGTGCTAGATCCTACAGTCTGGGGTGAAACTCACGTAGAAGAACCAATGGAGGCTCCCGTGTAAGTCAGGAAGGACATTTTGTTTGTTATTTGTTGTTAATCAGGTATGAACGTCAGGATACTAACTGTCTTTTCATCTTGACTTCCTATTATTTTCTAAAATTAGTAATTCCTAGTTTCCAAGGAAGGGATTTTAGTCTGCCAACTTCAAGTTAATTGTGCACTTTTTACTGAGCAGTTGTCAGATGTGAGGTCCGTGATAAATCACGTATCATTTTTCAAGGGCTTGAGAAAAGACAAATGGTGTATTGTACATGTAATTCTAGTGGAAGAAACAGTAGAATTAGAGGCTTGTAAGTGTGCTGAGTTTTAACGGAAGTAACCATAAAAAGAGAGTTTTGCACCATTTTGTTTTTAATTCTTTTTGTTTAAATTGTGATTAAGTGGAAGTACACAATCCAAATTGGTTTTGCATGCGCACCTACCTGCAGCTCCCTCTACTCCGCCCACCAGGTGCCAACACACTCCTCCTTTTCACTCTGTATATCTAGTATTCTCTTAACAAGCATTTGTCCCACCTTCTCAACCCTCTTCTCTCCCATGTAGAAAGAGACCAGTGGGACAGCCTCCTGTAAATGCATAGAACCATAAAGTACACACACCACATGGTCACACTGTCCCCGAATCTAGTTCATTCTTGTCTGAAGAGTTGATTCATTACTGGTTTCTGGTCAGGAACAACAGCCGGTCTGGGAGCCATGTTCCCAGGGGACCCTCCAGGCTGTCTGACCATCCATTCAGGTTTTTAGTAGAGTTCTTGGGCTGCACACCTCTTTTTCTCATGTTGTCTCAGGGACTCTACATACATCGTGTCCCCCATCATGGCTCTTTAGTGGTGGCCAGGCACCATCTGGTTCTGTGCACCGTTTTTAAAACATGTTGGGTAATTCTCCTTCTCCTCATTCTGCCCATGGGTCCTTCTGACCATGATCAGTGAATAACTTAAGAATTTATTGACAGGCTGCTGTGAGCGCAGCAGTCCCAGAGTGACCGGTCCTGGAGTGACCAAGAGCAGATGGTCTAACACTGAGTACTTTTTATCTGCCAGGCACTGTTCTCACTGTTGGAAACCTGGCGACACAGTGGTAAAGAGCTATAGCTGCTAACCAAAAGCTCAGCAGTTTGAATCCACCACAGGCTCCTTGGAGACTCTGTGGGGCAGATCTGCTCTGTCCTGCGGGGTCACTATGAGTAGGAATCAAGTCGATGGCAGTGAGTTTGGGTGCTCAGTGTTTCACATGTATTAATTCATTTAATCTTCAAAGCAAGTCTGTCAGGCAGGTATTATTGTTAGTGTTTTTATTTCCCCTGTTAAACTGATAAGGAGACTCAGGCAGAGAAAAATTTAGTACCTTGCTTGGATTGGGAAGAGATAGAGAGAATTCAGCATTCAGATTCTTACTATCTGTCTTGGGAGTCTATGCTCTTAGCCATTGCACTTTATTTTCCAGCTTTTTCTCTCATGAGACCATCTGGGAAATGAAGGCAGTATAAACTCCAAATGTAATAGGTGTTAAAAGACAAGAGAGATATTTGAGAATTGAGTGGATTATTCTTTTTTTTAATTTTGATTAAGTGAAAATATATAATCAAAATGAGCTTTGCATGCCCGCCTGTCTGCAGCTCCTTCTGCTCCCCTTGCCTGGTGACAGCACACTCCTCCTTTTCACTTTATGGTTGTTGATACCTCTTAAGCTCCTGTCCCCTCCTCTCCACCCTCTTCTCTCCCATTTAGAAAGAGACCTGTAGGACAGCATCCTACAAATGCATAGAGCCATAAGGTACACATACCATATGGTCACATTGTGTCCCCAAGTCCAATCCATTTTTGTCCAGAGAGTTAGCCACAGTAGTGTTTTCTGGACAGGGGGAGCAGCAGGTCTGGGGTCATGCTGGATTATTTTCTTACACAAAAAATGCTAATTGTGTGTTCTCTAGAAAAGTAGAACTTTGGAGAACTGAAAAGGTTGATATTTACCATGATTCAGTGTGGGTAAATAGCTCACTGATCTAGTTTCAGTGAGCCCACACATTTTAACTCACAGTCACTTTTACCTTTTCATGATCAAAGTGTAGACTTTTCAGACTAGGGAGGATAACTTCTTTAGCAAAGTGACACTAGCCATTGTCCAGATCCAGTGGCAGGGCTGCAGTTTGACTGTTATCACTCTGTTCCAAGACTCTTTTGGAATGACCTTTTGTTTCTGTTGAAGACATCAGAGTATCATGACATCATGTATCCTGCTTGGACATTTTGGGAAGGGGGACCTGCTGTTTGGCCAATTTATCCTACAGGTCTTGGACGGTGGGACCTCTTCAGAGAAGATATGACAAGGTAAGTCCTTTAGAGAGTCTTATTTTTCCTTCTTTGTAGGTTTTCTTGAAATAAACAGAATATTAGTAAAAAATAAAAATTAAAAATGAGTAACTTTCAAGTTAAGAGGAGGCTAACTATAGCATAAACAATTTTGTATGTGTATAAAGGTATTTACACGTCCACAGATAAAAAGCAGAAGAACCTACCCTAGGGCATCAGCAGTGCCTCTGTGGACTGAAGTATTGGAGGCTTTTGTTTGCTTCCTTAAGTTTTTTCTGTGCTCTTGAGATTCTCTAGATAAGAATGACTTGCTTTCATAATTAGAACACATGAATGACCATGGTATGGGGATGATGGAAAATTACTTGGAAAAACATATATGTGCTTGATAACTTAGAGCTAAGTCCCTTGGGCAGGGTGTTGTTATTGTTGTTTTGTGCTGTTGAGTTGTTTCTGACTCACCGTGGCCCCTGTGTGACAGAGTAGAACTGACCTGTAGGATTTTTGTGGCTGTAATCCTTATGGGAGCAGGTCGCCAGATCTTTCTCCCACAGAGCTGCTGGGTGGATTCCAACCACCAGTTATTCAAGGTGAGCGCTTAACTGTTGCACCACCAGGGCTCCTCTGGGTAGGGATGCCAAACTAAAATCAAACCCACTGCCACTGAGTTGATTTCAACTCATAATGACCCTAGAGGACAGAGTGGAACTGCCCCATAGGGTTTCCAAGGCTGTAAATCTTTGCAGAAGCACCTTGTTACGTCTTTTCTCCTATGGAGCCGCTTATAGTTTCAAACCACTGACCTTTTGTTTTGCAGCTACGTGCTTTAACCACTGCTGTACTAGGGCTTCTTTAAAAAAACCCATTGCCATTGAGTTCATGCCAACTCATAGTGACCCATAGGACAGTGAAACTGCCCCATAGAGTTTCTAAGGAGCGCTTGGAGATTTGAACTGCCAGCCTTTTAGTTAGCAGCCATAGCACTTAACCACTGTGCCACCAGGGTTTCCAGGGCTCCCATAGGCAGGGATAAACTAAAAAAGCCAAACCTCGTGCCACTCAGTCAATTCTGACTCATGATGACCCTATAGGACAGAGTAGAGCTGCTCCACAGAATTTCTAAGGAGTGCATGTTGGATTTGAACTGCTGACCTTTTGTTTAGTAGCCATAGCACTTAACCACTATGCCACCAGGGTTTCAGGCAGGAATAAGAGCACAGAAATGTCCTTTTATGTGCCTTCCAAAGTCCTGCAGGATATTTAATCAAAACTACAGGGCTTAGAAGCCTCAAGACCATATGTGTAAAAAATCCTAGTCTTGACCTCTGGGGTGATCGTGGGTCCCCAGTGAATCAGATGAGAACTGTGGACTAGATCATCATATGACTGGATATGCCTCAACCCCTTGACTCCATTCTGCTATTATATCAGATTTCGGGTTGTCTAGATCATTCCTGGAAACCCTGCCAGCATAGTGGTTAAGGGCTATAACTGCTAACCAGGAGGTAAGCAGTTCTGATCCACTAGCTGCTCCTTAGAAACCCTGTGGGGCAGTTCTACTCTGTCCTGTACAGTTGCAATGAGTTGGAACTGACTCAGCGGCAGTGAGTGTTCTTTTAGGTCATCAAAGCCATAGATATTTCTTAACCTGGCTGCATTTTACATTAATGATTCAAACAACATTGACATTTAATTAGGGAATTTCTAGAAACAATATTTATACATCTTCTCTTAGATACAAGGAAAGCAGTCGTTTAATTCCACTTGTGTTTCCACAAATACATATCACCAGTAATCCATATTATTGGCTAATACCTCCAGAAGGATAAAGTCACAACTAAAGGGAACATAATTTAAGGCACAAAAACTGTTCTCTGATCACTTGGAGCAATAGAGGAAGAAAGAAAGTCAGGAATAGCAGGAAATGGATCTGTGGCTAATTGTCTCTTTTGCCATGAGACCAGGGAAACTGGATGATACCTACTTACCACTTTTGAATATTTTGATCCAAGAGTCTGTAGAAGTATCCTGATAAAAGGAAGAAAATGTAGAACAGAATTTGCGTTCTTATTGACGTGCAGACTTTCTGGAGCCATGGAAAGTGGATGAATTCATGAAATTGTTGCCCTGAGATAATCTTTAAACCTTAAACTAAAAATGTCTCTTGAAGTCTTCTTAAAACTAAGTAATAATTTATCTTAGCTAGTAAAAAATGTCTGCATTGAACTTTATGCTCTTTTACAAACTATCCACATGGGATCAAATCCACAACAGTAGCTCAAAAGGTTTGACAGGACACTTAGAGTATGGTGAGTTTATGTTAACTATGGAAGAACAACTCAGAAAAGAATAGCTATGCAATTCAAAAATAAATCAGGGTCACTAATTATACATGTAGGTACTGTTAAGTTGGTTTATGTTAGTCTCACCAACAAAATAAAATGTAAAAAGAGGAGAACATATATCATTTAGAACTTCTCTTGAGTAGAAAAGTAGCCTTTACCAGCTTATTTTAAAATGTAAAGCTCTGGACTGAACTTCAGAAATGGTTGAAACACATCCTGTATAGTGAAAGGAAACCCTGGTGGTGTAGTGGTTAAGTGCTACATCTGCTCACCAAAAGGTCACCAGTTCAAATCCACCAGGTGCTCCTTGGAAACTCTATGAAGCAGTTCTACTCTGTCCTGTAGGGTCACTATGAGTTGGAATTGATTTGACGGCAATAGGTGTGTTTTCAGTATATAGTTAATAACAACATGAAAACATAAAATCTAATAAAAATTCATTGTTTTAGATCAGCAGCCCAGTGGCCATGGAAAAAGAAAAACTCTACAGCATATTTCCGAGGATCAAGGTGATTATTTCTGATACTGTACAAAGATTCTTGCAATTATTATGTAAAATATAAGCAACTTTGAGGGTATGAAGAACTCTGTAGCTCAAAGAGAAGGTGAAGATAGCTAAGAAATAAAGATAGAATCATAGAATTTTAGACTTGAGAAGAACTCAGGTTATTTGCCTATATCACTCTTATTTGAATTTAAGTTCAAAAAAGTAAAGTTCATCCATTTCATTCATTCTAACTCAGGGTGCCCTAAGTGTGTTGGGCCTTTTACTGTGCAGTGTTGAACAGAACAGATGGTTTGTCTGCTTGCCTGAGAGCTTACTGTTTCTTAGGAGTAACTTATGATGTTGACCACTGTCATGTTGCTGGCTAGTAGCAGAGCGGGAATCATCTAGCTCTCCTTGTTGCTTATCATCAGACCATGTGACAGCCAAATCACAGTTGCCACAGAGTGAGACCTGAGAAAATGGAGAGGGAAGGGGGCAGAAAAGAGGAAGAGAGAAATGGAAAAGGTTAGTGATGGGGAAGGACCCTGTCTGTCTTGTTCAGTTCTATATCCCCAGCACCTAAAACAGTCCCTAGCACAAAGATACACAATAAATAGTTGTTGAACAGATGGCTAGGAAACAGACTGTGAAGGAAGAAGGATTTTGTAGTGTTTCAGTCAAGTCCTTTAAGGTTACACCCTCTTTTTGTCCTCTCGTTTACTTAGACAGTGGACTTCCAGATGCATGTGGACTGCCCATCTACCTTTGAGATGCTCACACCTTGAAATCACAGATTCTTAACTTGGGGTCCATGCCTAGGCTCTGAGAGTTTTAGGACCTCCTTGAAACTATTTGAGATGTGTGCATTTTTTAGGGAAGGGGTCCACAGTTCTTATCAGACTCACAGGGGATCCATGATACCCCAGATGTCAGGATTAGGATTTTTCCACATGTGGTCTTTAAGTGTTAAGCCATGGAATTTTTTAAAGTATCATGCTTGACTTTTCAGGACATACTTAACAAAGGTTGTATCGCTGCTTCAGTGAGTAGTGATTACCTAGTCACACAGCTGAAAGTACCTGTGATTTTAGATGCTATATGAATCCTTCTAAAGGAGAAGTGATTCCTTCATTGCGACCAGGACAACATACTCTTAAAGACCAGATGACAGCAAAGAAGGGCCAAACCCTCCCATCCCTGAAGGGTAAATGGGGCAACAGCACAGGACCACCTAGATAGTACAGTTCCTGGTGTTCTCTGCCATTAGGTAACTAATGAATGCTCCGTCTCTGTGTAGTCATTGCACTGGGTCCTAGTACCACCGCTCACCTT
The DNA here is from genome assembly GCA_028571685.1 of Heterohyrax brucei. Taxonomy (NCBI): domain Eukaryota; kingdom Metazoa; phylum Chordata; class Mammalia; order Hyracoidea; family Procaviidae; genus Heterohyrax; species Heterohyrax brucei. Next base: position 62,568,851 of record CM053157.1, read on the forward strand.
TCAGGGAACTTGGAATGGTATTGTGGTGTAGACCACATAGTTTTATGTCATGCATTTCTTTTTATAGGACAAGTCCAGAACGAGATCCTCTCATTCTTCTGTCCCGGAAAAATCCAAAACTTGTTGATGCAGAATACACCAAAAACCAGGCCTGGAAATCTATGAAAGTAATCACCAGTCATCTGAATAGAACTACAGCAGCGAACATTTTCACTCAAAGAACATTGCCACCTGGGAAAACTTCATAATAGGTTTCCCTTCAGTGGTAGGATGAATTTTAGAGAAACTTCCATGGATCAGCATTGGCACATACGTAAATTCTTCTTTTTCAAACTCACGCTGGTTTTCTGGCACATATCATGACTAGGATATTATATGACCTTGAAGGTATAGACCAGAGGTTGGCACACATTTTCTATAAAGGGCCAGACAGAGGTAATAAATATTTTAGGATTTGTAGGTCATGTGAACTCCTGCAGGAACTTTGCTCTGCCATCCTAGTATGAAGGCAGCCAGAGATAGCAGATCAGCACATGAGCCTGGCTATGTTGTAACAAAACTTAATTTATGGGCACTGAAATTTAAATTTCATATAATTTCTACATGTCATGACATTTTGTTCTTTTAATTTTTTTTTCCAGACTTAAAAATGTAGAAATATTCTTACTTCATAGGCTATACTAAAAGAGGCAGAAGGCTGAATTTGGCTTGTGGGCTGTAGCGTGCCAACCCCTGACGTAATCCTTAGTTCTCAGCCTTGACCGCCCAATACAGCCAGACAGCTTTGTTTTAAAAGAAGAGAATTAAATGAATCACAATGTCTGGAAGTGGGACCCAGGTGTCTTCACTTCTTTAAAGCTCCCCAGATGACTACAGTGAAGGCACGAACGAGGACCTTTGGTTTAGAGTCCGTCTTTGTCCTCTTAACTCTAAGACTTCTTGCCCTTGTCAAAGAACTTTAAGCCCTAAATTTTCTCATCTGAAATTTCTAACGGTGGTATGAGAAAAAGCTCTAAGCTTCCTGAAGGAAAAATGAAGTATATCTGAGATACATGAATTGTTTGATACAGTTTTAATAAAAAGTGCAAATGAACCTTAAGAAATGTCATTACTTAAGTTTAATGAAAAAATGAAATACTTTTCCGTATTTCAATGAAAATATTTGAAAAATATAAAATGTGAGAAAATATTTTCATTCAACAAACAAGTAGTTTGCATTTACCACTGGAGCCTGCAAAGGCAGCCACATTCATTTAATTCATTTCTTTTCAGGGCTTCAAAACAGTTCTTCCCAGTTCATTTGTGGCCAAGGAAGTGACACAAAAACACACCTGAATTTTGAAAATTTGGGTGAACTGGAACCAATAACCGAAATGGGAAAACTTACAAGTTGATCCTGTGCTAGAAACTTCGTCTTCCTTTTACAAAACAAGGACAGTGGATAGGTTGCATAGCAACCAAATCTCTTGGACTTTGGATTCTGTGCAGAGTTGGAAACAGCAGTGTCCAGCTCAAAGATGGTGGCCAACCATGCCACTTTCAATGTATGTTGCTCTTCTCAGTCCTGGTAAAAATCACTTTGCCTCTTCAGAGTCTCCAGTTCTGTGACTTTGAGCTGTAATTTTTCTCATTCTGGTTATGGTTCTGGATCACTCAAATTTAAAAAATTCACGTATCTTTGAGTTTTGCTTCCTTGATCAAGACTTAACTGCTTCCAGTTGGTTCAAAGCTCTGTATTTTGTAAGACTTATTTCCCTCCTCAAGTAATTTACCAAATGGTTGGATGAAATATATGTGATGTTGTCAAACTCCAGTGGCCCCAGGGACCAGCAGGTGATCTAAGGCAGTGAGCAGGATCCACTGGAGAGCATGAAGAGTTCCCGTGGATTAATACCAAGTGGGAATAGGAGCCCAATTTGGCACTTTTTCGAGTTTTTGAAGGAAAGTTGGAAATCTGGATTTTTGTAAAAAATATCCTATCACCTAAGATGTCAGTGGAAACCCTGGTGGTGTAGTGGTTAAGTGCTACATATGCTAACCAGAAGGTTGGCAGTTCAAATCTGCCAGGAGCAACTTGGAAACTACAGGGCAGTTCTACTCTGTCCTGTAGAGTCACTATGAATCGGAATTGACTTGACTGCATTGGGTTGGGTTTGATGTGGCTTGGTAAGATGTCAACAGTGGTTTGAATATTTTAAGTACTTTGAATGCCCAACCAAATTTGTGTGGGGGCTCCACCTGTACACCTGCCAGCCACCACTTGTAGCCTGATGCGTAAACAATTGATGTAGACTCGAATGTGCTATACATTATAGCACGGAATTCAAAAGAGGGCCAGATGGCTTTGGAAGGACCTTAAACTTTAAAATTAGACAGACCCAGATCAAAACTCTATCTCTTCTACTTGGGGTCATATAGCCCTGGAAAAGTCTCCCAATTCCTGAAGCATTGCCTTCCTCATCTGTAAAATGCCTTCTGAGTATGTCTACTCTGAAGCTTAAGTGAGGTAATGCTGATGAAATGTTGAACACAGTCCTGCTGCACGTGGTTATTAGTAAATGTTATTACTACTAATGCTAATGATGATAACTTCCTTTTCATTTAAAGGATACCTTGGGAAAGCCAGCTGCTAAGGATGTCCACCTCGTGGATCACTGCAAATACAAGTAAGGCTTATAGCACCCTTGAGTCTCTTCGTGTCCACATTTTGAGTTAACTTCATTTGGGGTAATAATGTTAATGCTGGGACCAAGCTGGATTTATGGAAACCAAACCAGACACATTGCCATCCAGTTGATTCCAACTCATGGTCACTGTGTAGGCCAGAGTAAGAACTGTCGCATAGGATTTCTGGGTTGTGGCTGGTGGATTTTAACTGCCAACTGTTTGGTTAGCAGCTGAGTTCTTAAGAGTTCCTAACTGTACCACTCATTACTTTCATTCATTTAGCTATTATTTGTTGTGGGCCTACCATGTGTGAGACTGGAACCTGAGCTCTGTGGGGCCTGCAGAGACAGGTGAACATGGTCTCTGCTTCCAGAGAGCTTGCATGCTGATAATCGAAGTGATGGGATTGCTTCTCTCTAGCCACCTCCCATCCAGTAGTTGAAGTTAGATTGCCTGTTAATGAATAAATTATTCTTTTACTTTTTTCTCGTGTTTCAAGTGAAAGTTTATATTTCCAGTTAGTTTTCTCACATAAAAACTAACACACATTTTGCCATGTGACCCTAGGTGATCTACCCCGATGCTGACAGCATACTTCCTCCCTCCACTTTGTATTTTCCGTGTCTATTTAGCCATCTTCCGTCCCCCTCAGTCTTCTCAGCCCGCCTCTAGACAGGTACTACTCCGTCAGTCTCCTGTATCTACCCAAGCCAAGAAGCACCCTCTTCACTACTGTCATTTTGTGTCCTATAGACCAGTTCAGTCTTTGCCTGAGGAATTGGCTTCTGGAATGGTTTCAGTTCTGGACTAAGATAGTCCAAGAGCCTTGTCTTCTGTCGGACCATCAAGTCTGGTCTTTTTACTAGAGTTTGAGTTTTGCGCCCTGCAGTCATTTGCTCCATCAGGGCCTCTTTGTTGAATTTCCTGTAAGGGCAGTTTTTGTTGGTGGCTGGGCACCGTCAAGTTCTTTGGGTCTCATGTTGATGTAGTCTGTGGTTTATGTGGCCCTTATGTCTCTTGGGCTTATACTTTCCTTCTGTCTTTGATGCTTTCCTTTTTCCTTTGCTCCAGGTGGGTTGAGACTAATTGATGCTTCTGAGATGGCCACTTGGTAGCTTTAAAGGCCCCAGAGACCATTCAGCCAAACTGGGATGCAGACCGCTGTAATAAACTTTGTTATGCCAGTTGACCTAGATGTATCCTGAAACTGTTACCAGGAATACATCATCATCATTATTATTGTTATTATTTTCAGAAAACCAAAAACCAGCACTGCCGCTCCTGACTTGTGTTGGTGGTGCAGGCAGTTTGTGATGAGCTGCTAATCTGTAGGAGGGCAGTAAATCCATCCAGCAATTCACAGAAGAAAGGCCTGGCAAATTGCTTTTCTAACGATTATAGCCAAGAAAACCTTGAGAACTGTTCCGTTAAGTTTATATGATTAAAATGTTATAGTTAAATGATGGAACTAAGAAGTAGATGAACAAGTAAAACTAGCCCAGAAGGTGGACAATGGGAGAATTCAGAGAAGTGACCACTGATTTCCTTGAACAGTATGGGGGGCTGCTGGGTAAAAGTGACTCTGGAGACAACAGTGCATATGTATTAACACAAATACCAAGAAGAAAATGTTCTTTTCTAAGGTAGGTTTTATCCAGGGAGGTGTTTCTTTGGAGATTTATGAAACATGGCAGGTCCTCTCCTGACCTTAGGAGACATTGGAGATGCGCAGAGAGCAGGGAGTGTCTTTGACCAGATGGGATGGATACCCTAGGAAAAGCAAGGCTTTGGGTGCCCATGATGAGTTAGAGACATTCAACCTAGAGAAGCTTGTGGAAAACGAGGTCCATCTGAGCCTTGTAACCTCTTTATGGAGCACCAGCTCCTGACCCCAACAGCTGTGCCTGGGAAAAGTACCCCTTTTTCCCTCACCCTGACTTTGAAGGAATAACCTGTAGCCCCAGCCTGGAAAAGTGAGGAGTTTGTGGAACCCCAAAGGGGCATGTTAATCTGTCCTTGAAGGCTACTGAAAATGGAAAGAGAAGCCAGAGGAGGCCTAAAAGGGAAGGGAGGGGGGAACAGTAAAACTATACCCATGGCAACAGGGATGTATTCAAATGCTTTTTGTTCTTTCTTTCTCAGGTATCTGTTCAATTTTCGGGGTGTAGCTGCCAGTTTCCGGTTCAAACACCTCTTCCTGTGTGGTTCACTTGTTTTCCATGTTGGTGAAGAGTGGCTAGAATTCTTCTATCCACAACTGAAGCCGTGGGTTCACTACATCCCAGTCAAAACAGATCTCTCCAATGTCCAGTGAGCATCTCTACCCGGTGCTGTTAGGTCCCCACCATTTAAGACATTTACTCTGGAGGAGTTTTTTTCATTGAAAGCTTTTCTTTTTGGGTCAAATAATGTAGGCGTTGCATTTATCGAAGTGGGTTGCAAGTGAGATTTAATTTGAAGGAAGTACTCATTGCTGGTATGAGATGTGATGTTGAGACAGTGTCAAGTGAGAAAGCTGTCATGTCTCAAGAAGGGAACATAGGTGGATTCGATGTGGCTATATTGTCAGAGGACTTTCAGGTCTAGCATGAGCGTTGATCACAGTGATGCTGAGCACATTTCCTGTCATGACGATGTCATGACGTCACATGTCCTTCTGTGGTCCACTGCAGGAATTTGGAGAGTGAAGGACCATTTTTCCTTTACTCTTTGCAGTTGATGCTTCTTGAATGTTCTTACATATTTTGGTACAGTCCAAATCTGCAACAGGTTGCTGTTAGCCTGTAGGGGGGGACTTTTTGTTGTTATTGTGGTTCTGTGAGGACACTGATATCTTTGCTGAAAGGCAATAATCCACCGTTGCACATCTAGAGATCAGCCATAGACTTCAGTCTGTACTCTTTGTGCTTTATTACTCATAAGCCTTGTTCATATATCAGAGTCTGAGAACTCTTTTCCATTTTAGAGAGCTGTTGCAGTTTGTAAAAGCAAATGATGCTGTGGCCCAAGAAATTGCTGAAAGGTAAGTTCTGTTCCTGTTTCCTTTTCCATTTTATCAGCCTCATTTTACCTCAGCTGAAGTTATCTGAATGTAATATTCAGATTTCATCCTTGTTTTATAAAGATGATTCGAATTCCCACTTTTCTGGAGGAAAAGTGTATGCACACCTTCATATACGCCCAGGTTTGCCTTTTGTAGAAGTAGGTTGAAATCCCTGAGGTAATTAAACACCTTTTTCTGAGAACTAGTTGTTTATGTTTGTTTTTAAGAAAAATAAGTTCTTGTGCTAAATGTGCGCATGTGAATCTGATGGCTCCAGGTTTGATTGTGAGGATTCAGTGAGTTAATTCAAAGAAAGTGCTCTGGATAGTGCTGGGTGCAACCTGTGCACTCACATATAGGCTGTTACTATTAAATGTCATTTCACAGTGTCTTTGTTTGCCTTGTTTCTAGGGGAAACCATTTTATTCTCCACCACTTGCAGATGGATGATGTCACCTGTTACTGGGAGAACCTGTTGACTGAATACTCTAAATTCCTGTCTTACAATGTAACCAGAAGGAAAGGCTATGATCAGATTACCCCCCAGATTTTGAAAACAGAACTCTAGTTGGCAGCTATGTCTGTAGGCAGTAGGACCTCACATGTGCTGTGGTGGGAAGCCTACCATGAGCATGGTACTTGTACCTTGAATACCTGCTGCAACTCTCTGGAAACATCCAAAATGTGTATAATACAGAGAAGCAGCAGCTCCACTTTGGCTGAACAAGAATCAGAAGTCAGGAGACAGGGGTTTGGAACCCAGTTCTACCTTTCATTCTCTTAGGACCAATCACAGCTTGTGCCTCAGACCGTCCATGCGTGTATGCCTATCACTGTGAAGCTGACTGAGTCCACCTGATGATGGCTGTTGTCCCATGATTTGGAGCAGAAAAAAAGCATCATTTGGGACTAGCAGAACTCATTGCCGCAATTCTGCAGTTTTTCTAGGCTTGATCTCTGTCGCTACATTTTAATCTAGGAAGTGCTTTGAGGGTCTGTGAAAAGTACTTGGAGATCATCTCCTGAAAGGTCTCAGGAGTCAGTGGCTGAGCCATGCAGTGATCTAGAAGTTCTTTTGTAAAAGCTTGAGCTCTCAGACTCAGGAGAGGTTTAGTCTATGATACCACAGAGGAAGGGGTCAATTGCATGAGTAATTATTGCAGTTGGATTTCAAGATCCCTTTTGGTGCCTTCACCCCCTTTTTTGTATTGCCTCGCTAAAGAGCGAGGGAAGAGACTTGTAATAAATTCAGGAAGTAGTCTTCACTTTTAAAGGAACCTTGCATACCACTGCAGCTATTCCCCACCCTTTGTACATCCACAGTCCTTTTCCTTCTTAAATTGGCAGCAGTAGGTCATCCACACTTTCAGTGTCTGGCAGAGCCTTCTAGGAATCCTCAGATGCAAACTTTTCATTAAGTTGGGAGCTTATAGCATCTGAATTCAGCACTGATTTACAGCGGTGATAACTTGTTTTCATGCAAATCTGAGCCAGAGTGCCTCCTTTTTCCTTTTTTTTTTCCCCCTTTAAAAAAAAAAAGACATTTGAATTGTAGTTTTGTCTTTCACCATGTCTCTCCCTAACATAGCTGTAAATGAAGAAAAATTTTTAGGTGAAAACCCATGTCACTGTCTGATGACTTAGAACCATGCTTATCTGTAAGGCCCAACCTTTCCACACAGAAATCAGCTCTTTGTTTAAGAAATATTTGATACAAATTGGTTTCTAAATTAGTTAGTTAGTAGAAATTTACTCAGTAGCAGTGTACTGAATGGATAGATTCAGTCATGTAAAATCAGGGATTTGATTTGCAGTCGTCAGAAATGCATTTGGCCTTTTTTAACTCCTTTCCACAGACTTTTAAGTTTAAGGACTGTCCTAAACCCAAACCAAACCCACTGCCAGTTGAGTCAGTTCTGACTCATAGTGACCCTGTAGAACAGAGAACTGCTCCATAGTTTCCAAGGACCTCCTGGGAGATTTGAACTGCCAATGTTTTGATTAGCTGATGTAGCACTTAACCATGATGCCACAAGGGATTGCGTAGGAGTCGAACATCCTAGGTAAAGGCATTGCATGGAATGAGGCAGATATTTAAATTTGGATATTTCTTGTATTTTTACTTTTTGAGTATTAAAAAGTCACAGGGATTGTGTCAGTAGGTGCTGTAAGTATGTAGGTAGGCACTCTAGGTATCTGAGCTGTGCTGTGGTTTTGCCTTGTCGTTATGAGGCCCTCATAGGTCTTATCACTGTCTCAGTATTTTCATTTTCCTCTTGCAAAAATAGTAGCAAAATTTGCTTTCGGGGGATTAGGAGTTGAAACTGCATTGCTGTGGAAGTGTTTCCTCATTTTGCTTCAGGTTCCAGCCCAAACATCACTTCCCGTCTAAATCCTTTCTTTCATTCCTCTAGGCAGTTTTGGCCTACCACAGTATTTTGCTCATGCTTGTGTAATAGCACCTTTTGCTGTATTATTTGACTTCTTGATGTGTAAGAATCTTGTTGTAGTCATTTTGATGTCTCCATTATCCAGCACAGTGCCTCGCACAGAGTGGACACTAAAGAACTTTTGGGTGAGTAGACAGATGGATGAAGATAGCTGGCTTAACTAGATCCCTGTTTACTGATTGCCAGCCATTGGCTCAGGGGGTGTGGGCGGGGGTTGGACAGTACTGTAAGAATTGGATCAGTGCAAATCCTCATCTGCCCTGTGAAGAGTAAGGGCCTGTTTGTATTTCTTTAAATGCAGAAAAGGTTATTCATGTTTTGTACTGTTACCTCAGTGCAGATGCATGAGGATGGTATATACAGTATGGAATACATGTTTTTGAAAATAATTTTCATCTCCATAATTTTGAGAACCTTTATGTTGTTGTTAATACTAGCAATGTCCCAGACATACCCTTTCTTCCTCAGAGAGCTCAAGGCCACAGTTTTATTGAAGGAAGGAGCATAGGTTTATTTCAATGAAGTGGGATACTTGGAGAACACAATTAATGCTTTTCTAGTCTATGTTTTGATGGCAACATCTGTGTGACAGCTACTGTGTTAGGTTAGACTCTCCTAGTTGCCAAGAACAGAAGTTCTTTTTGAAGTGAAAGAACTCACTAGAAAGATGTGAAGGCATCTTGCAGACTCTAAGTATTAGTTTCATACCATCGGAACTGTCAATCAGGGCAATCCAGGAATTGTAGCAAGAGTTTTGGACTGTGTCTCAGGTGCTGCTCTGCTACAGTTTCAGAGGCTTCCAGGCTCTGTGGATCAGCCCAAAATTTCCAACAGAAGGGGAGAAAAAAAAAAGATCCAACTTACTCTGTCCCAGGCTGATTATAAATGAGCACATACACAAATACATAGAATACATCTTCCCATACATGGAAAGACGCCTCCACCTAAAATAATCCTACCGTGTTGAGTAAGGTGCAGGGCAAAGAAATGCAATTACAATGTATTTTATATATTTATCAAATAATGCATGAACATTTACTGTGCACAAGCAGTGGGATGTAAGAAGTTTATAACATGCTCTCTAACCTCCAGGGACTCTAGTTGAGATAGAGTACGTAACAATGTGAGTTCATCACAGGCTGAAGGTGATTAAGGGGGACATAATTCCACTGCCGTCAAGTCTTTTCTGACTCCTAGTGACCCTACAGGACAGAGTAGAACTGCTCTGTAATTTCCAAGGAGCAGGTGGTTACCTTTTGGTTACCAGATGTGGCTACTAACCACCACCACCACCACCAGGGTTTCCTGGGGTACATAACTACCAATTATTTATAAATACAATATGGATTTGAAATTTAGAGAAAATTCCCAAATGGGGCAGTTGAGAAACTTCATGATGACAGTTCTCTGGTGGCAAGTACACACCTGGGGAAGAGAGAGCTGTATGTGAAATGGAATGGCCCAGCTAAACCCTCGATACCTTTGGGCTTAAACAATTTTGCCATGAAGCCCTTCAAAAGAATCCTGGTGGCACAGTGTTTCAGAACTTGGTTGCTAACCAGAAGGTTGGCTCTTCAGATCCACTGGCTACTCAGAAACTGGGGGCAGTTCTACTTGGCCCTATTGAGTTGCTATGAGTTGGAATTGACTCAGGCAGTGGGTACCCTTCAAAAAAATCAGACCATGGGAGAAGAATATTTCCCTAGTGATAGAAGGTAAGCCCTCGAATTCAGAGACGCTATGGGGTAGGAGGGTGACAAGGAAGTAAATGAAAGTCTGAAAGTGCTGAGGTGGAACAGCAACAGCATGAGCAGTAGCTAAGTGCCCAGAGACTTTCCTGAGGTACAAAATGGCAAAGGGAACCTTTGAAGTGAGCCTCCACTAGCTCCAAAAGACAGCTATGGAATTAATGAAATCTCCCTATTTGTATGACCTCGTTTGCATGTATAGGCTGGTGAATTGAAGTCATATAGACATAATTTCATCAGGATCTACCCAACTCTTCCCTAATTCAGGTCTCTCCTCATTCCTCAGCCATTCGGGGGTAATTTTAAGAACTCAGCTTTCTGCATGTAGGTTTGTAAGATTGCACAACCATTTTCTTGGGCTTTCAAGCCCTGGAATTTATACTTGTGCCTACCCTTGCCCAATATGAGATGTAGTTAAGTGCTGTGATGGGCACTGACTCTAACCTTATCTCCCTGACACCTCAGAAATCTTTGGTTCTGGCAGTAATTCAGCCATGTAATCTAATGCATTACGTTTCTGGGCCTACCCTACAGAACGTCCAGTTACCAAGTTCAGAATTCCATTTACTGCAGTCTACTAAAATAAACGAAATCCACTGCCATCGAGTCGATTCCGACTCATAGCGACCTTACTAAGGAATATGGTAATTCATCCACTCTGGTGGCACCTTGTTTGAATGACATCTCGAAAAGAATAAAGAAGTATGTTCGGTGCCAAGCAAGGATTAAGTGAAACCAGTTTGACACTATTTTAAATGCACGCAGTTTGATAAAAACCGTTTCCCGAAACATAAGTCACCAGGGGTTGTGACAGGAAATTACTGCCAGGTTATCAAAAACCTGATAGGAACTCCAGAAAACATCCTGCATTCTGAGTAGGTGCAAGCTTCTAAACTAAGGGAAATGAAATCCACCCTGTGAAGACTTGTCAAAAGCTGATTCTTCAAAAGAACGTGTTTTGGAAATCCCGGTGTAACTGACACCAGGAACCTGCATCAATTCCTTGCCCTTTCCAGAGATCAGAAGCGACGACGGAATACAAATAGAACCTGCCCGCCTCAGAGAAGGCTTCCAGTGCTGTGTCAGCTGAGTTGAGAATTCATTTGCCAAATTTTCCTTCCCTCTTCCCATACTGCAAACCCTGGTGGGTGGTGGCTAAGCAAAGGTCGGTAGGTCGATTCCGCGAGGCGCTCCTTGGAAATCAGGGAGCAGTTCTACTCTGAACATACAGGGTAGGGTCGCTATGAGTTGGCACTGACCCCACGGCAGTGGGTTTGGTTTTGTTCTCGCACTCAACTAGCACTGAATCCTGCTCCTCATCCATTCCGGATTTCTGGCGTTTTAAGTACACGGCATTACTTCAGCCAGTGGAACACCTTGCCATTTGGAACCAGCTCCATACCGGCTGGTCGCATCCCAGGAGGACTCGGGCGCCGGCAGGGGGCGGGACCGGCGGCGTGGGCGTCCCTGTGCTGCTGATGCCTATTCACTTCCGGGGGAGAGCCTGGCGAGGTAGCGAGCCCGTCCCGTTTCCACCCGGAAGTGTTTTCTGTTCAGTCTTGACCTGACAGGGGCTTTCGCCCGCCCCCTTGACCTTTGCCACGATGGGGAAGGACTTCCTGTCTCGTGTTCCAAGGACTTCCGAAGTGAGGTCGGGGTCGTCAGTACGGTGTAGGGTTTTATGGTTGCGAAATAGTTTCCATTTCTCCTCCCAAGACGCCTCCGGGCGAACTTGAGGACCTGAGATCCGAGTTTGTGTCGGTCCGCTGGTCCGGAGAAGGACATGGAGGAGGCTCCGAAGGCGCCACGGAGCTGTCTCCTCAGGGCATTAGGTTCTTGCCCCGTGGTCTTTGCAGCTGAAGCTGTGGCCGCCGACCCAGAGGCCCCTGCAAAGGGTCAGAAGCTGACTCCCTACTTCCCAGAACCCCATTACTCGGAATCAGGATGGGATCGTCTCCGGAACCTGTTTGTTAAAGAGTAAAAGTACCTGGGGTCTATTGGGGAGGGACCGTAAACGAGGCATCCTCCAGCCTAGATAATCGTGGGCGAAAGACCCCTGGGTGGTGTGGTTTATTTTTTAATGGGTTTGAGGTTCTAATATTTGAACCCTAAGCATGTATTCTGACCTTTCCATTTGGTAGTGGATTGACAGACCAGGTTTCAAATGGAAAGAGTCAGCCGAATTGAAAGTATGACCTCTTGGGAATATTGAGTGTAATTCTTATTTTACAGAGTAGAAAAGTTGTGCCATGCTAGTTAGTGGCAGAGCTGGCTCCAGAACCTGCACGTCCGACCTCCTTTTATAGCAGTAGTTTTCGTGTTTGTGTTGATCACGAACTTGGGTATTTCTTGACCTGTAACCTCCCATTCCAACCCCAAAAAAGGAATGTTGGGAAGAGACCAGAGAGTGTCAAATTATTATTTTGCAACTAAAGCATAATTAAAAAAAAATAGCAGCAACTGTTGTCTTGTCATTTTGTAAGCCTTATTAGCTAGAGTGAAAAACAAGGATTTGTTTAAGAATAAAGGATAACATTAAATTGAATTAATTCTTGCAATAAAATCAGAAAGTTCGTCCATTGATTCACATAGTCATTCATCACTTACTGGTGAAACTGTGCTCTGGACTACCATTTATGAAGAGGTGTGTCTTACTACACAATGTAGTTAAAATCGAAGCGTTATTATTGTTGCTGAGATAGTTGAGAGCAAGAGAGTCGGTGGTGTTTTAAGCAGATAAGGCAGACTGTGTAAGTGGTCTTTGGCAGTATTTGTGATGCTTGTGAAAGACCTTGTGCAGTGTGTAACATTTTGATCATGTGTATGAATCACAGGATGTTGAAGCTTAAAGAGACAGGATAATCTAGTGTACCTTGCATGCTCCTTACTGTATCATGGGTTAGGAAACAAGAGTTCTGAGAGATTGTAATCTGGCTGCATGACACTTAGCAGTGAGTGACAGAACCAGTCTAGATTTGTGCTGTTCTGCATCCTCCGCCCTCATTCATTAGCTGCTTGGACCAGCTATTAACTTTGTAGACCCTTTTTTTTTTCATCTGGAAAGTAGAGATAAATAATTGTTCAGAGGGTGAAAAAAGCCGAGTATGTACATGTCCTGGCAAAGTTTTAATGTGTCTTATTCATCATATTAAACCATCAAATTATAGAAGTTTTTTTCTGTTACTGTAAATGTAAAGGTTAGTTTTCTAAGAGATTTTATTTACATTTCTTGTAGTTACAGGAACTGTATAGATTCACTGAGTATTATTTCAGGAGTTTTGTGGCTGTTGATAATTAGACTTAAATAAACCCTTGCACAGTGCTCTGAAGAAAGCAAATTAGTAATTAGAAATAGTGTATTTAGTACTTTACCTAGGAAAGCCCTGATTTACAGTAACTTAATGCTCTAAAAAAAGTTTTTTTTTTTAGAGTAATTATAAGGATATTTTCCATTCTGTTTTCTTATGCATTTGGGAGCTATAGGTTGAATTCAGATTTTTAAAAAGAATCATTTCTTTGTTTTAGATTGGTCTGTGTTGTCCACTGCACAGTGAAATTTCTTAAAGGCTTTTTTTTTTTTTTTAATTGCAAGTCCTTTTTTAAATACCAGGTTTTTATTCTGGCAGATATGTTCCTAAAATCCCACAAATGTGTGCAATTTCTAGAACATAGTCTGAAATTCAGGAAGGAAAGTAGTGGTCTCTGCATCCAGCGTGCAAATTCTTCCTGTTTTCAGGAATGTAGTACAATGGTAGTAGTCATCGGAGAAAAGCAACTTTAAAAAAATCTTTTCATTGCAGTATAGCATATATTTAGGAAAACATACATAACAAAACTAATCAATGAATTTTTACAGAACTGAACACACATGTAGCCAATATCCAGAAAGACTATTACCAACCTACTGAAAGTTTGCTATTGCGCCCTTCCAGTCACTACCTACCCAAGAATAACCACTATCCTAATTGCTAACAGCATAGGTCAGTTTTGCCTTAAATTTGAGCTACCTGTAATACGACTGCACTATTGAATTCATTAGAGGGTTTAATAAATTCTGCCAGTAAAAAGCATCTATGTAGTGGCGGTAGCATTTGGGTTAATACTGACCGTGGTGTGCTTTACAGAGCAATATCCGTAAACTAATCCCAAACAACATTGTTTTTTGATATTTTAGTGAACATCAGAGAATTTCTGAAGAACTTCAGAATATTTACAGGGCAGCAATTTCAGCAGGTGTCATTGGCTTTGCGTATGGGGGAATACCGGCTTTCATTCATGCTAAACAACGCTACATTGAACAGAGCCAGGCAGAAGTTTATCATAACCAGTTTGAAGCTGTGGTATGTACTAGTAGACCAATAGTATTTGGGGGGCATGCCAGTAATTTAGTTAGCACTTGAGTCCTTCAGTTAGTTATAGGGTTGAGAGGGCCTAGGATGTCAGAGTAGTAACGATGGAAATAATGATGTGCAGATATGATGTGTACATGTGGCTGATAGCTTTCCTTGACTTTAGGATGAGGCATGTTTGGGATCACCACTGTGGCTCTTCCTTCTGAAATATATTTCTCCTCCCCTGAAAAATCAAGGCTTAACTATAACATGTTTACCCCATTCACAAACCCATTGTTGTTGAGTTGATTTAAACCCATTGCAACCCCATGTGTTACAGAGTAGAACATTCCATTGGGTTTTCTTAGCTGTAATCTTGAGGGAAGCTGGTTGCCAGGCCCTTCTTCTGCAGTGCTGCTGGGTAGGTTCCACCTACCAGCCTTTAGTGAGTAGTTGAGCACAAGTTTAGTGCTCTTTCTTTCTTTGGACACATTATCAGGAAAGACCAATGCAACGTGGTGTTTGGTAATATGGAGGCTCAGCAAAAATGAGGAAAACCCTCAGTGAGATGTGGTGACACAGGAGCCTCAACAGTGGGCTCAAGCCTGTCAAAGATTATGACGACGGCGAAGGACTGGTTCGCTTTTCGTTCTTTCATACACCGGGTCACTATAAGTTGGAGCTGACTCTGTGACAGCTAACGGCCTACAGAACTTGACTGTTTACGAATGCTAACTCCTTCATTAGCTCATTAGATCTGAACATTAACTGTGTTGTGTAAGTGAGGAAGTTAAAGCTCAAAGGTTTTAAAAGTTTTTTTTCTTTTGAAATTATGTCAAATTTACAGAAATATTACTAAAATAGTAGAAAAAATTCTTACCTTTCACTCAGGTAATATGTCTCCTGCCCACTTGCACCCAACTGTGTCAGCAACACCGTTTGGCTCTTCTCATTGAACCACTTGTGAACTTTTTGCCACATAAGCATTATCTTTTTCTTTCTCAGTAATATACACTATAATTTTTTTCTGAACTGCCCAGGAGTAAGTTGATGGAGTATTTACAGTGAGTATTTTCTAAAGTGCAGATGTTCTCTTTTATAAGCAAAAAATATGATTGTCAAAAGCAGGAAGTTAACACTGATATAGCACTATTCACTGTAGACCTTACGTAAACATTGTTAGTTTATAAAAGAATTTATTCATTTATAAAAGAATTATAAATATTCATTTATAAAAGAATACTTTAGTTCTGGTCTGTGATCTAATACTGGAACACATTTTGCATTTGACTGTTATGACTCCTTAGACTCAAATCTGGAACAGTTGCTGTCTCTTTTTTGTCTTTCATGACCTTGACATTCTTGAAGAGAATGGGCCATTTATTTTTAGGATGTCCTTTAATTTGGATTTGTCTAATGTTTCTTAATTAGTTTCAGGTGATGTATTTTGATGGGTGTGTGATAGAATTGCTGTTGGATCCTTGTTAGTTCATGTGTTAGGGAGCACATTGTATGTATTTCTTCTTTTACTGGTGATGTATACTTTAATTGCTTGGTTAGGATGGTCTCTGCCAGGTTTATCCACTGTAAAGTTACTGTTTTTTCTCTTTGTAATTAATCTTATCGGGTGATACTTTGAAACTGTAAATACTCTGCTTTTCACCAGATTTCTCCCATCTAGTTTTGGCATTCAGTGATGATTCTTGACATTTATTACTGCGGTGTGCCTAACAGACATTTTCTAATTTCTGTTATTCTTTCTGTTGTTTATGTTCTGTAATAAGGAAGTTTTTCCTTTTATTTAATATCAGTATGGATTCTTGTTTTCAGAGTTACAGTCCACTGCCATCAGCAGTCACTTTGATACTCATATTGACCTATGTTTGGGCAGTAGAAGCCCCTTCAAGTTAGTACCCGCGACCTTTTGCTATGTCACCATTATTTTCTGAGCATGTTTTTACTTTATGGCCCAACAAGATGTTCCTGGCAACTCTTTTGCTTTTCCAGTGTTAGTCCTGAAATTAGCCATTCCTCTAAGGAACTCTAGTTTTTTGGGAGAGTCGTATTTAAAAACTACAGTCTGGGCGCTAGAGATGCTCAATACTTCTAGGACTTAGGCAGAGTTAGAAAGTGTATGTGTGTGTGTGTGTATAACGTATTCATTCATATACTTATCTATTTCTGTGTCTATTAAAAGCCATGAGTTCATACTGATACCTCTCAGAGAAGTTTTAACTTGCCTGAGATCTTACAATACCTAGGTATTATCTTAGAGTCTTTAAAAATCCAGAATTTATCCTATAACATACCAAACTTGCCTCGTGACAATCTAGGGAATGTGGCCAGTGGAGACAAACAGACCTACCTTTCAATGGTTACTTTTATTCCGTACTGACTGGGTGATGCTGGTTGGAAATGTACCTCTCTAAGCTTTGGCTAAAACCTGCTTTAAGGGACTGTTGTAAAATTGGATGATGTAGTGTACAGAGGAGCACTGGTGGCATAGTGGTCAAGAGCCTGCCTGCTGACGAAAAGATCGCCAGTTCAAATCCACCTTCCAATCCTTAGAGACCCTATGGGGCGGTTCTACTGTGTCCTGCAGAGTCACTTTGAGTTGGAGTTGATGTGATGGCAATGGGTTTTTTCCTTTAGTATATTAAAATACCTTTAAAGTAGAAGATACCAAAAAAATATGAAACCCCTCCTGTTAAGTCAGTTCTAGCTCACAGTGACCTTGTAGGTCAGAGTAGAACTGCCCCATAGAATTTCAAAAGCTGTAATCTTTATGGAGGCAGACCACCACACGTGTCTGCCACAGAATGGCTGGTGGAACTTCTCACCTTTCAGTTAGTAGCCAAGCAGCTAACCACTGTGCCACCAAAGCTCTTTCAGAAAGTGTTAGTTCTTTATCTTGGCTCCTTTCTTGCATATCTGTATCACTTGAATCCATACCTTTCAATTTAGTACTCAGTTGTTTTTCTTTAGTTTGCTTCCCCAGGATTTGCTTACTATAGAGAACTTGTCTGATACTGGTTTTATGTATCTATCATGGTATTTGACACATAGATTCTCAAAAAATACTTAACTGATGATTACTTGACTGCTTTTCTGTCTCCTGGTACAGATGGATGCGTATTGGCTAAACCTCAGTTGTTAAAGAAGCATACTTCTAGGCATTTTCTCAAGTATGCTTGTTGCTGCTGTTATTTCTATCTGTTTGGTATACCTGCCCAATCCATAGCTGACATTGTGCGTAACCAGTGTTTCTCCATTGTGGTTTATGAAGAAGAAAAGTGTAGAGGTATGTAGGAATTACACAGTCTTTTTATTTCCTTTAGCAATCTGCCCACCGTGCTGCTACCCGAGGCTTCATTCGGTATGGCTGGCGCTGGAGTTGGAGAACTGCAATGTTGGTGACAATATTCAAGTGAGTTTCCTTGGAATCCTGAGAGTGGCTCAGGGTATTCTTTTAGGAGCACACTTTTGAGCAAGTGGGATAATAAAAATTGAATACTCACGTTCAGGTTATTCATGACGCGTTTTCCTAGGAACTTTTAACTGCGTGAAAGACTGGTCAGTTGTAGTTTGGTATCCATGATGGAGATTTACCAATAATGACTATGTTATTTTTATATGAGGCTTCTCAGTAAGAAAACTTTCACAAAACTCTTCTTTGAATTTCTGTTTCTGAGTGAATGTTTATTCCAGAAATTTGTTTATTCTTTGGTTTTTTCCTTCAGCAGGAGAAAGTCCACCTAGAAAATCCACAGGCATATGAGCAATCTGGAACAGATTGAAGGGGTTTAGACTAAGACCAGAGATTGACCTACAGGCTCTTCTAAATTAATAGCTGCCACTTTTATGAAAACAGCAGTCAGGATGGTACATATGCTATGCTTTGTATCTTACGTTTCCTCCTTCCTGCTTCTCCCCAGCACAGTGAACACTGGTCTAAACGTGTACCAGAATAAAAATGCCCTCAGCCATTATGTCATTGCAGGAGGTAAGACTTTTTCATTTCTTGTTTGCATCTTTTAACATTTTCAAATAGGACTCAGGAAATACTTAAGAACTTACAAATCAGAGCAGCTAAATTCTTTGGTTGGTTTCCCATCACCTTTTACTCAACATTCTTGCAAAATGTACGTATAGAGAGCGTTGTGTTTGGCTCTCGATATTCATGGTGCACAAAATAGACAGAGCCCCTGCCTTCGTAGAGTATTATGGACAGTGTGGATGGGCATAATAGATTCTCATGATAGAAAGTAACAAATAGATGGGACAGTGGAATCTAATGGGGACAGAGTGGTCAGAAAAGGCCTTTCTTAGGAAGTGACATTTAAGCTGTTACTTGAAGGATAGAGTGACTTAGACAGAGAGAACATCAGGGATGAAGACTTTAGGGCAAGAAAGCTCCTCAAAAGCACGTGAATATGACTGCAGCATAGTGAGGGGGAAGAGTGGCTTGAAATGAAGTTGATGAAGTGAGATAGGAAGGGGTCAGATTTTTCTTTAAGAATTTGGATTTTATTTTAAAGTTACCTGTCTCTGTTAGATATATCCTCTTTAAAATGAGCATTGAATTATTTCTGAAAATGTAAGTGAATTGCCATATGTGCTCAATCACTGTTAATTCATGTACCTTCTCACAGACATTAAAACATACATATATGCTGAACAGAACACTTTTTCAAAATTTTATTTTTATTGTGAGTAAGGGAAAGTTTACAATCCAAGTCAATTTGTCATATAAAACCCAGACACATGCCTCTCCTCACCCGGTGACAGCAACTCCTGTTTTCCACTTTGTATTTCCAATATGCATTCAATCAACCCTTGTCCCCTCCTCTCCAGTCTCCCCCTACCTTTAGAAAAGAACAGGTTGGACAGCCTCATGTGTATATTTAAGCCAAGTACACACACCACCTGCATCATTTGTTGTCTTACCGTCCAGTGTAATTTTTGTCTGAAGAGCTGGCGTCAGTACTGGTTTTAGTTGTGGACTAGCAGCAAGTCTAGGGGCTGTGTTCTTAGACGACTCTCCAGGATGTAGGGCCATCACATCTGGTCTTTTAATAGAGTTCTAAATTTGTTGTGCTACACCAGGGACTCTGCATTGTGTTCCCTGTCAGGGCAGCCGTTGGTGGTGGCTGGGCACCATCTAGTTCTTCTGGTCTCGTGCTGTTGTAGTTTCCCAGTCACAGGGACCCTTCTGTCTCCTGGGCTCATATTTCCGTCCTGTCTTGGATGTTCTTGGTTTTCATCTGCTCCAGGTGGACTGGGACAGATTAATTGAACATAGCATTGTTTTAAACTTTTTATTTGGAAATAATTTTGAGCTTAACAAAAAGTTGTGAAAATAAAAATAATGCAAGGAATACCATGTGCCCTCTATAGACACAGAGTCGACCATTAAAAACACTATCCTATTTGCTTTATCATTTGTGCTGTCTTATTCTGGGTACATACATGTACATAGTTTGAACTTAATATTTTAAAATAGAAGCTACAGATAGGTAGTAACAGCACTGGAGGGGGAAACATTAGTTGCTGTTAAGTCAGTTCTGATTCATGGTGACCCCATGTATTTTGAAGCAGACCTGCCCTTCATAGGGTTTTCATGGCTGTGACCTTTCAGAAGCAAATGAGCATGTCTTTCTTCCATGATGACTCTTAGGTGGGTTTGAACTGCCAACTTTGGGCAGGTAGCCCAGCACTTAACCATTTGTGCTACTCAAGGAGCTTCTGATTTTTAACAGCATTAGAGAAGCAACAGTTTGCCTTTGTCTCATTTGTAAGCATTTTTACATGAGTATTTCATAAGCTTAGCTGGCTGTATCCAAACCAAACTCTTGTCTGCTTTGTCCTGTCTCTGTACTTGCTACTGCTGTCATCTTCTCAGTCCGCTACCTTGCTAAATGCTAAAACCAGAAACTGAGGAATGGTAATGGCTTTGCCTTTTATTACCCCTCTTTCCAAATCCCTAGTCCTGTCAGTATGTTCCTTAAATATATGTGGAATCTCTTACCTCCACTAATTCCTGCTATGTCTACCCTTGGTCTGCTCCATCTCTACTTTTGTTTTAGTTACTTCTTTGGAATATGGATGTGATGAGACCACTGCTCTGCTTGAAATTGTTCAGTAGTTACCCCTCACTCTGAAGTCAATTCTTGATGCACTCCCATGTACTTCTCTCTGGGTCCAGTTTTATGAGTCTATTTGGATTTTCCAAATATATCCTTTTCTCACTTTGTGTATATTGATTCCTCTTACTGAACCTACTTTTTCACTCCTGCAAATAATTTTGTTCAGCTCCAGCTTTATCCTTTTAGTTCAGACCATTTTTCAACCTCAGCTTGTACAGTGTCCTCCCTAGCTTCCTTTTTCTTATCTTTAGGTCTGTTGAGGTGTCTTTCTCTGTGTTTCCATAATTGACTATAAATAGTCAATTATAAATAGTTTTGTCAAAACATTTCTGACACTATGTTGTAGTTGTTTACTTGTTTTACTTCCACCTTGTCTGACTTATTTGAATTTAAAAAAAGTTTGCTGCTTATATCAAAGACACTTGATACATAGTAAGGTAGAATAAATGTTTCTTGATGGAATGTATGAATGATTAGAAAAATAGGAATAAAAAATATATTGATACATATAAATTTTTATCTCAAACTAGCAGTCAACATCACTTAATGGTATAACACTGGAGTGATTTCCCCTGAAGTCAGAAACAAGTCAAGATGTCACTCCTCACCATTATTATTTGGCATTGGTATGATGTTTGTAAAAATATATTTGATATCTGGAATGAGTGAATGAGGAGTTTGACAAGTTCTCTTCCCAAAAAACAACAATAAAACTGGACAGAATTATCAAAAACAACTATCTAAAGATGCTGGAAATTGACCAGAGGCATAAAACAAATTGAGAAGTGTTTATTCAAGAATACCTACTGAATGTTGGTAAGAGCAGTGGTAGTCTGTGGATTTTTAGCCTACGGCTTTTCCTGCCTTCCAACTTTGGAATCTGTGCTGCAGAAATTCCTCAAGGGCAAAGCACACCAGGATGGCCAGCATTTTTGCTGCTGGAGCAGACTTTATTTGGAGCAAAGTACAGAAAACTCCATGTCCGGAGATGTTACTGGAAACAAGTAACCTGAGGTTTTGAGATCCTTGCTAGCACAGTGGTTAAGAGCTATGGCTACTAATCCAGAAGGTTGCCAGTTCAAGTCCACTAACCACTCCTTCGAAACTCTGTGGGGTAGTTCTGCTCTGTCCTGTAGGATCTCTGTGAGTCAGAATCAACTCAATGGTAGCAAGTTTTTTGGGGCAAGTGATAAAGCAACAGATCAGGCATTTATCAGGGTATCCAAGTAAGAAAATTGCTTAAGGGGATTTTACTAAGATCCTATCTGTCTTTGGTACTGTGGAAGCCTGCAACATGTGTAAGTATTTGTACAATCCAAAGAGACTGGTAAAGGCCTTGGTGAGCTAGTAGTCTTTGAGTGTGAGACCTTGTGAGTACAGAAGATAAAAGCAGGGAAAGACTTGTAAACTGCATGAATTTTAAATAAATTACCGGAGCCACAAACACTTTGGCAATGGGTGGGAAGCCTTACTAGCTTAAGATGTTTAAACACAACCTCTGATGAATCATTATCTGATTAATGAGGTAGGACAGTTTCTAAGAAGCCAGGCAAAAAATAAAAGCGCTGACAGAATTTGCCCGGGCAAGTGACTACAAAAACAAAAAACCACAACCTCATTACTGGGGACTGGAAGGAGTTTGCAACTTCAGAGTTGCTACCACGTAGTATCTAAAATGTCCAATTTTTTTAACAGAAATAATAACAGAAATCACAAGACATGCAAAATGGGAAAAAAACAGTGGGCACTGACCCATGGAGGGCCCATCTGTTGGACATAGCAGACAAAAAACTTCAGAACAGGATGCCACGTGTGAAGATGACAGTGACTCTTTACACATGACTCTTTATTAGCAAGGGCTATTAATATAGAGACAAATTATGAAAAGGAATCAAATGGAAATTTTGGAGTAGTTAATTATACTAAACATTGAAAATTTACCAGGGGAGAGTATTTCAACAGATTTGAGATAGCAGAAGAGAGATTCAGTTAACTTGAAAATAGATAGTATTGATTATCCATTGTAAAGAATGAAAGGAAAAAAGTGACAGAAAACAAAAAGCGTTAGATATCTGACGGACAACATCAAGTGTGTCAGTGTATTTGTAATGGGAATATTTAATGGAGAGGAAAGAAAGGAGCAGAAAAAAGCATTTGAAGAAATAACAATTATGAGTTTCCAAAATTTGTTGAAAATATTAACTTACACATCCAAGAAGCTTAACAGTCTCCAAAGGATAGAGAGATCCACACCTACATATATAGTAAACTGTTGAAAGACAGAAACGTTTGAAAGCAGCAAGAGAAAAGTTATTTGTTGTATGCAAGAAACTCTCCCCCAATAAGATTAATAACTGACTTTTCATCAGAAATAACAGAAGCCAGAGTAGGATAACATTCAGAGTTCCAAAAGGAATAAGCTCTGTCAACAGAAAATTCTATATGTGGTAAATGTGTCCTTCAGAAATGAAGACAGAATAAACATATGCCTGGATAACAAAGAATGGTAACTGAAATGTACATGAAGAATTAAAGAACACTGGTAAAGGTATTTATGTAAGCAGTTAGTAAAGACAATATAGACATGTATTTCTTTTATTCTCAACTAATCATGAAGACAGCTGTAAAACAGTAGTTATAAAATGAAGTTGTTGGGCCTATAGCATTTAAAAATATCTATGACAATGATAGTATAATAGAGGAGTGGAGGTGTAGTGGGACAGATGATGACATCAAATGAACTACAGTCCACAGGAAGAAAAGTACCAGAAATAGTAAATATGTAGATTAATAGGCTCTATAAGTCTATGTTATCTCCCCTTTAAACTACATAAGGCTATGCCAAGCCGGCTATAGTAAGTTACAATTACATATTATTGAGTTTTAACATGTACATATATGTGTGTGTATATATGTATATTTATGGACACACACATACAAACATATACACATATGTATGTTGTTATGAGCCGTTGAGTTGATTCTGACTCAGCGACCCTATGAACAACAGAACAAAACACTACCCGGTCTTGTGCCATGTCGACAGTCGTTTTTGTGCTTAAGCCTATTGTTGGACCACTGTATTAATCCATCTCGCCAGGGGTCTTCCTCTCAGGGACTGATCCGTCCTGACAACATGTCCAAGGTGTGTAAGATGAAGTCTTACCATCTTTGCTTCCAAGGAGCACCCTGGTTGGCTTTCTTCTGGAACAGATCTGTTTGTTCTTTGGGTGGTCCATGGTACATTCAGTGTTCTCCAGCACCACAGTTCTAAGGCATCAGTTCTTCTGTCTTCTTTGTTCATTGTCCAGCTTTCACATGCATATGGTTTGATTAAAAATATCATGGCTTGGGTCAGGCTCATTTTAGTCTTCAAGGTGATGTCCTTACTTTTGAATACTTTTAAAGAGGTCCTCTGCATCAGATTTTACCAATGCAGTGTGTCTTTTGATTTCTTGACTGCTGCTTCTGTGGGCATTGATTGTGGACCCTAGTAAAATGAAATCCTTGACAACCTCAATCCTTTATCCATTTATGACAGTGTTGCGTACTGGTCCAGTTGTGAGGATTTTTGTTTTTCTGATTTTGAGATGCAATCCATACTGAAGGCTGTGGTCCTTGATCTTCATTAGTGTCTCAAGTCTTCTTCGTTTCCAGCAAGTAAGGTAGTGTCATCTGCATAACACAAGTTGTTAATGAGTCATCCTCCAATCCTGATGCCTTGTTTTTCTTCATATAATCCAGCTTCTCAGATTATTTGCTCTGCATACAAATTGAAAAGGTATGGTGAAGGAATATAACCCTGATATATGCCTTTCCTAACTTTAAACCATGCAGTGTCCCCTTGTTCTGTTTGCATAACTGCCTCTTGGTCCATATACAGATTCCTTAAGGGCACAATTAAGTGGTCTGGGATTCCCATTCTCTGCAACATTAGCCATAATTTAGTATGATCCACAGTTGAATACTGTTGCATAGTCAATGAAACACAAGTAAACATCTTGCTGGTATTCTTCACTTTCAGCCAAGATCCATCTGACATGAGTGATAATATCTCTGGGTCCATGTCCTCTTCTGAATCCAGCTTGAATTTCTTGTAGTTCCTTGTGAATATACTGTTGCAGTTGCTTTTGAATGGTCTTGAGCAAAATTTTACTTGTGTGTAATATCAATGATATTGTTCGGTGATTTCCACATTTGGTTGGATCACCTTTCTTTGGAATGGGCATAAATATGGATTGCTTCTAGTCAGTTGGCTAGGTAGCTGTCCTCCAAAATTCTTGGCATGGACAACTAAGCACTTCCAGTGCTGCAGCTGTTGGTTGAAATATCTCAATTGATATTCCATCAATTCCTGGAGCCTTCAACACAGCTTCAACTTCTTCTTTCAGTACCATTGGTTACTAATTATATACTACCTCTTCAAATGACTGAACTTCGAACAGTTCTTTCTGGTATAATGGTTCTGTGTATTCCTTCCATCTTGTTTTGATGCCCCATGAGTTGTTTAATAGTTTCCATGTAGAATCCTTCACTGTTGCAACTCAAGGCTTGAATTTTTTCAGTTGTTGCAGCTTGAGAAATGCAGAATGTGTTCTTACCTTCTGTTTTTCTATACCCAGCTCTTTGCATCTGTCATTATAATACTTTCTTTTGTCTTCTTGAGCTGCTCTTTGAAATCTTCTCTGTAGGTCCTTGACTACACCATTCCTTCCTTTTGCTTTAGCTGCTTGACATTCAAGAGCAAATTTCAGAGTCTCTTCTGATATCCAATTTGGTCTTTTCTTTCTTTCCTGTCTTTTTAATGACCTCTTGCTCTCTTCATAGATGATGTCTTTGATGTCATTCCACAATTTGTCTGGTCTTTGGTCGTTAGTGATCAACACATCAGATCTATTCTTGAGATTGTCTTTAAACTCAGGAGGGATGTAGTCAAGGTCATACTTTGGCTTTTGTGGACTTGTTCTAATTTTCTTCAGTTTCAGTTTGAATTTGCATATGAGTAATTGATGATCTGTGCCACCACTGGCACCTGGTCTTGTTCTGACTGCTGATATGGAGCTCTTCCATCGTCTTTTTTCCACAGATGTAGTCATTTGGTTCCTGTATATTCCATCTAGTGAAGTCCCTGTGTACAGTTGCTGTTTGTGGTTGGTTAAAAAATGTATTTGCAGTGAAAAAGTCATTAGTCCTGCAAAGTTCTGTCATAAGATCTCCAGCATTATTTCTGTCACCAAGACCATGTTTTCCAACTACTAGTCCTTCTTCTTTGTTTCCAACTTTGGCATTGCAGTCACCAGTAATTATGGATGTATTCTGATTGCATGTTCCATCAATTTTAGACTGTAGAAGCTGGTAAAAACTTCAACCTCTTTATCTTTGGCCTTAGTGGTTGGTGCATAAATTTCAATAATAGTCGTATTAACCGGCCTTTAAAGTATTCAAAAGTAAGGATGTCACCTTGAAGACTAAAATGCACATGAGAAAAAGAGGGGTGCAGCTCAAGAACTCTACCAAAAGACCACAGCTGACGGTCCGATGGCCTGTGGGATTCCCTGGGAGCGTGGCCCTTAGACCTGCTGCTGCCCCTGTCCAGAAAACATCACTGAGGTCAACTCTTCAAACAAAAATAGACTGGACCTGGGGACACAGTGTGACCATGTGGTGTGTGTGCTTTATGGTTTTATGCATTTATAGGATGCTGTCCTACTGGTCTCTTCTTAGATGGGAGAGAAGAGGGTGGAGAGTAGGGGGCAAGAAATTGTTGGGAGGATACAACAAGTACAAAATTAAAAGAAGGAGTGTGCTGTCACTGGGCAAGGGGCGCAGAAGGAGCTGCAGATAGGAATGCAAAATTGATTTGGATGGTATACTTTCACTTAGTCATAATTAAAATATGTATATATTCATCAAGCTGGATTGTATGCTAGGACATATAACAGTCTCAGTATAGAACAACTGAAATCATACAGCTTTGTTCTCTGACTTCAGTGGAATTAAAACAGTAGAAAGGAATTTGGAAGACCCACATGTATTTGGAAACTAGATAACACATTTCTAAATAATCCATAAGTCAAAGAAGAAATCACAAGGAAAATTAGAAAAGTTTGAGTTGAATGGAAATGAAAGTGTAATATATCCATATTTAGGCATGCAGCCGAATCAATACTTTGAAGACAGAAAAACCCAAACCTGGTGCCACTGTGTTACAGCCAACTCATAACAACCCTATTGGACAGAGTAGAACTGCCCTACAAGGTTTCCTAGGCTGTAAATCTTTCCAGAAGCTGACTGCCATGTCCTGCTCCTGTGGAGCAACTGGTGAGTTCAGACATGCCAATCCGGTGGTGAGCAGCCGAGCTCGTGATGCCTGCACCACCAGAGCACCTTCATCAGTACTGAGGGGAAACTGATCGCTATAAACACTTAGGAAAGAAGAAAGATCTTGAATGAGACATCCAAACTTCTACCTTAAATTAGAAAAGGAAGAGTGGACTAACCCAAAGCTAGCAGAAGGAAGCAGATAATAAAATTTGAGTGGAAAGACCGTGGCCAGGACACTTGATAGCATGAGAACTGAAACAGCAGTGTCATTTTAGGCAGCCTCAGCTGGGAATGTTCATAACATAACACCTCTGTTTCTGCAGGTGGCCACGAAAGTGCCTTAACATATTCATACTGGGGTTACATGTTGTAGGGAATAGAGGAATTCACAAATGAGTCTGAATAATAGGATCTACTATAAGTGAATATGTGGGTGATCTCTGGTGGAATGATACATAAAGTATAAAACCATAGAGGAAATGATGAACAGATTTCACTGCATAAACTTTTAAAAATGTCTCTGTATCATAAATGCCATGTTATTAGTTGCTGTTGAGTTATTATTACTGCACACCACTGGAGACACTAAATGATAAGCAACATAGAATTAATGATGTTTGCAGGTAGCTTATAAAGGCCCTTAGACTTTGGAAAGACAGGATACCTCACTTGAAGATTAGATGAAGGACAGGTTTGTAATTCACAGAAATAATACAGCTAACCTTTAAAACTGAAAAATAAAACTGTCTTTCTCTGCCAGTTGGAGAATTGTAAGTTAAAATGTGATACTATTTTTTGGGCTCTCCAAGTGGGAAAGATAAAGTGAGAGAATATGGAAGAACAGACACACACTTCTAAGGGAAAGTAAATTTGTCCAGCCTTTTTGGATAGCAGTTTTAGTAATTTAAGTGAAAAACCTTAAAAATGTTTATATCCTTTGACCTAGAAATTCCATTTTTATGAGTTCACCCTGAGGAAACACTTATGAAAAGATTTATGTGCAAGAATTAGTGTCACACACTTACTTAAAGACAAACACAAAACCTAGGTGTTGGTCAAAACTTGTGATATATCCATGCAGTGGATTTGTGGGAAAAATTTAATGATAAAGAATTTAATAATGTGTTTGGTAAAAGTAAAAATCCAGTGTATGTAGCATGGCACTTATTCAATTTATAAAATTCCTGTGTTTGGGAAAAGATGAGGTATATGCTCCAAATTATTAGCTGTCTCTGGGTAATGGAATTAAAAATGATTTTTATTTTTGTTGCCATTTAAAAAGTTAACATATAGTACTCTTAATAATAAAAAAAGCTCAACTATTATTTTAGAAAACGTTTCCACCCTAGATGACTTTAATTGCCTTGTGCAGAGTGGAAGAAGATAATGAGTGATGAACATGAATACTTACAGGATCCCAGCGGAAAGAAAACAGATTCTGTGCCCTGGCCTCCAGGTGGCATTGTAGGCCGTGTGGTACCAGCTTGTAGGCCTGCCTGGGAGGGACAGTATTAAGCAGTACAGAAAGATTGAGGCTGGAGGAAGATAAGCTGCAAGGGGTTAGTGAAGATTTTTTTCTTCTTTTAGGGAGGGGTCCTGGTGGTGTAGTGGTTTAAGTGCTACAGCTGCTAACCAGAAAGTTGGCAGTTCGAATCCACTAGGTGCACCTTGAAAACTCTGTAGGGCAGTTCTGTGCCAACTTTTAGGGTCCCTATGAGTTGGGCCCGACTCAGTGGCACTGGGTGAGTTTCTTGAGGGAAAAAAGGTCAACAAGAATAAATTACAGATGGTTAAGGAACTTGAGCAAAAATGAAGCAAAATGAGAAGATTCTTGGATCTATAGAACATATTAAGGGTTTAGCCTTGTAATAAGGGGCCCTGGTGGCTCAGCAGTTAAATGCTTCCCTGCTAATCAAAAGGTTTGTGCTTGGAACCCACCAGCCACTCTGTAGGAGAAAGATGTAGAGGTTTGCTTCTGTAAAGATTACAGCTTTGGTAAATGGATGGGACAGTTCTGTTCACTCCTGTAGGGTCTCTGTGTGAAATGACTCGAGGGCAGTGGTAGCTTTGTGTAAGGGACGTCTCTTCATTTACACCTGCAGAGTAAATGAGAAGCTAGCTGTAGTGGCATTATAGATTCAGGTAATTCAGGCTGTGGTGGTATATTATTATTGGATTCAGGAAGTTTGCTTAAGTTTGTGTGTCCTTTCTTTAGAGGAATTTTTTAAAATGAACTTTTAGTATTTAAAGATGACTTAATAAAATGACTTTCTTCTTTGTTTTTAAATAGCTGTTACAGGAAGTCTTTTCAGAGTAAATTTAGGCATTCGTGGCCTAGTGGCTGGTGGTATAATTGGAGCCTTGCTGGGGTGAGTGTTATAATGGTTTGTTGCTAAACTAACACAACTTCCTTAGAGCCTACAAAAAGTCTCTAGACTGGGAAACCCTATTGGGTACTTCTGCTCTGTGCTGTAGGGTTGCTCTGTGCGGGAATTGACTAGAAGGCAACAGGTTTTTGGTTTTTTTAAAATTGGGATTGGAAGTAGCTTTGATTGTCCAATTCTAATTGTATCCCAGTTGTTAACTTCCAGTTTTCTCCGGGTAAAAGCTGTTCAGTATCATTCATAGCTGAAACTGTTTGTAGCACAACCAAAGCTATTTATAAGGAAGCAGAGGAAAAGAACATAGATGAGTTAACAGGCACATTCTACCAAATTGTTTATTTAATAAGGTTTTAAAATTTTTATTTTTATTTTTTTAATTGTGATTAAGTGAAAGTTTATAATCCAAGTTAATTTGCCATACAAAACCCCAAACATGCATCTCTGTGCAACTCTGTGTACTCTCCTCACCCTGTGACATCACACTACTTACTGTTCGTACTTCCAGTATTCATAAAATTTATACTTGTCCCCTCGTCTGTACCCTCCCTTCTCACCTCTAGAGAAGAGCTGGTCAGATAGCTTCATGTATCTATTAAACTATAAAGTACACATACCACCTGCATCACTGTGTCCCTTGGTCCAGTCCAGTCTTTGTCTGAAGTGTTAGTTTCAGTACTGGTGTCAGCTCTGTGCTAGCAATAAGTCCAGTGGCCGTGTTCTCAGGAGACCCTTGAAGTTGTCGGACCATCCAGTCTGGTCTTTACTAGAGTTCTTGATCTGTACACCTCTTGTTCTCGCGCTACATCAGGGACTGTACGGTGTGTTCCCTGACAGGAAGGATGTGTTTGGTGGTAGCCAGGCGCCGTCTAGTTCTTCTGGTCTCATTCTGACGTAGTCTCCCAATCATATGAACCCTTCTGTCTCCTGAGTACATATTTTCCTCATGTCTTAGATGCTCTTGGTTTTCGTCTTCTCCACATGGGTTGGGACCAATTGATATTCCGTAGATGGAAGCCTGCTGGTTTTTAAAGACCATAGCCACCACTCACCAATATGAGATGCAGAACAATTTCTTAGAAAAAGACTAGTTATGCCAGTTGTCCTCGGTGTCTGCTGAAACCATGGTCCTTAAACCCCTGTCCCTGTTGCTCTGTCCTTTAAAATGTTAGGTTATATTTGGAAAACCTTTCTGCTTATGATGTAGTCCAGTTGTGCTGACCTGTTTTCTACTGTGTGCTGTCACTCCCTTCACCTGAGTTCCTGTTAACTGTCTGATCTATGAATAACCCTCTCCCTCCCTCCCCACCTTTGCGGCCATCAAAGAGTATTTTCTTCTATGCATAAGCCTGTTCTTAAGTCCTTATAAAGTGGTCTCATACAGTATTTGTCCTTTTGCATTTGACTGATTTCACTCAGCTAATGCTTTCCAGTTAATTCCAGGTTATGAGATGTTTCATAAAATTAGTGTTGTCCTTTATCGTTGATAGTGTTCCATTGTGTAAATATACCATACTTTGCATATCCATTCATCTGTTCATGGGCACCTTGTTGATTCCATCTTTTTGCTGTTGTGGATAGGGCATGTATCTGTGACAGCACTTATTTCTGTAGGATATATTCCAAACAGTGGGATTGCTGGATCATAATGGTATTCTATTTCTAGCTTTTTTAAAAAATTTTATTTAACGTGACTGAGTGAAAATGTACATTCACGTATAAATTTACATGCCCACCTATATGCAGCTTCCACTGCTCTCCCTGTCCGGTTACTGCACACTATTCGTCTCTGCTCCATACATGTCTCATCCTCCCAACAGCCTCCTTTCCCCTCCTCTCCATCCACTCCCCTTGCTTCAGCCAGAGGTCAGCAAGATGATATCCTATAGATGTATAGAACCATAAAATGCTTCCAATATATGGTCACTCTGCATTGCCAAGTCCAATCCATTCCTGTCCAAAGAGTGGACCTTTGTTATAATTTATGAGAAAGGGCAGCATCAGGGCCAGGGGCCATGCTCTCAGAGGAACCCCAAAACCGCTGGACCCATCAATTGAGGTCTTTTAGTGGAGATCTCAGGATGCACCCCTTTTTATTCTTGTGTTGCCAGTGAGACTCCTCTCTGTGAGCTCCATCGTGGCTATCACTGGTGGTAGCCGGCCACCATCCAGTTCTTCCGGTCCCAAGTCGATGTAGGCACCCACTCTTGTGGGTCTCTCTGTCTTATTGGTTGTCTTTACCGCATGTCATTTTGGTCCTCGGTGAGCATCCGTTCCTGCTGAGTTGGGACCATTTGCTGTGTCCTCGGATGGCAGCTTGGCAGCTTTTAAGACCCCAGACGCCGCTCACCAGTGTGGGGTGCAGAGAGCTCTCTTAGCAAAACGCTAGTTGTGCCAATTGGCCTGTAATTCGCCTAAGAGCATGGTCCCCCGCCCCCGCCCTAGCTACTCTATCCTTGCAGTAATGAGTTAAGATGGAAGGAGTACTCAAGTTATGCTGAAGTCCACTTAATGTTGTTCTTGTTTCTAATGTGTGCTATCACCGCTTTCTCCCAACTAGATTTCTAGTAACTATCTAAACTAAACCCTCCCCCCTCACCCTCCCTCCCTCCCCTCCCTTGCAGCTGTCAAAGAGTCTTTTTTCTATACACAAGTCTGTTTTTGAGGTCTTATCGTAGAGGTCTCATACAGTATTTGTCCTTTTGTCGCTGACTACTTTCACTCAACATAATGTCTTCCAGTTGAAACCAGGTTAGGAGATGTTTCCTGGAATGATCGTTATTCTTTATCATTGCGTAGTGCTCCATTGAGTATATGTAGCATAGTTTACCTATCTATTCTTCTATTGTTGGGCATCTGGGTTGATTCCATCTTTTTGCTGTCGGGGACTGTGCTGCGATAAACATTCTGGTGCATGTGTCCATTGGTGTGAAAGGCCTTGATTTTGTAGGATATATTCCAAGTAGTGAAATTACTGGGTCAGATGGTATATTGATACCCATTTTTTTAAGGAAGTGCCAGATTGCCTTCCAAAGAGGCTAGACCGTTTTGCAACCCCACCAACAGTGTAGGAGGGTTCCACTTTCTCCACAGCCTCTCCAGCATGTGTTGTTTTGTGTTTTCTGGATCATGGCCAATCTTGTTGGGGTGAGGTGGTATCTCATTGTTGTCTTGATTTGAATTTCTTTAATAACTAAAGATCGTGAACATGTCTGCATGTGTTTTTTGGCTGCCTGGATCTCCTCTTTAGTGAAGTGTCTGTCCGTCTCTTTTGCCCATCGCTTAATTGAATGGTTTATCTTCTTCTTATTGATATTTTGTAATATCTTATAGATTATGGAAATCAGGCGTCGGTCTGACATAGAGTTGCGAAATGTTTTTTCCCATTCTGTGGGTGTTCTTTTAATTCTATTAATAAAGTCTTTGGATGAGCAAAACTGTTTGATTCTTAATAGTTCCCATTTATCTGTTTTCTCTTCTGTTGATTGAGGTTTCTTTGACAGATTTTAGAGTCTGTCCTCATTGTGTATTAAAACTTTCATTGTTGTTCCTACCTTTTCTTGGATGAGCTTTATTGTTTTAGGTTTGATATTTAGGTCTTTTATCCAGTTGGAGTTGGTTTTTGTATAAGGTATAAGATACGGTCTTGATTCAGTTTATTGCAGATGGATAACCAATTTTGCCAGCACCATTTGTTGAAGATACTGTTTTTACCCCAGTTTAATGTCTTAGGGCCTTTGTCAAATATCAGCTGTTCATAGTCAGATGGTGTCATCTCTGGGGTCTCAGTTCTGTTCCATTGATCCATCTGTCTGTTCTTGTACCAGTACCAGGCTGTTTTGACCACTGTGGCAGTGTAGTATGTTCTAAGGTCAGGTAATGAGAGGCCTCCCATTGTGTTCTTCTTCTTTAGTAGTACCTTACTTATCCAGGGCTTCTTCCCTTTCCAAACAGAATTGGTGATTTGTTTCTCCATCTCATTAAAAAATGTCACTGGAACTTTTATTGGGATTGCATTATATAAATAAATTGCTTTGGGTAAAATAGACATTTTCACAGTGTTAAGTCTTCCTATCCATGAGCAGGGTAGGTTTTTCCATTTATCTAAGTCTTTCTTAGTTTCTTGTAGTAAGGGCTTGTAGTTCCCTTTGTAAAGGTCTGTTGTTTCTCTGGTTAGATTAATTCCTGGGTACTTTATCTTCTTAGGGGCTATCATAAATGGTATTGATTTGATAATTTCCTCCTTAACAGTCTCGTTGTTGGTATAAAGGAATCCTACTGATTTACTTATGTTTATCTTGTATCCTGAGACTTTGCTGAACTCTTCTATCAGTTTGAGTAGCTTATTTATAGATTCCTTGGGGCTCTCTGCGTATACAATCATATCATCTGCGAACAGGGAGATTTTAACTTCCTCTTTGCCAATGCAGATGCCCTGTATTTCTTGGTCTTGTCTAATTGCTCTGGCTAGAACTTCTAGCACAGTGTTGAATAGGAGAGGTGACAGTGGGCATCCTTGTCTAGTTCCTGATCTCAAGGGAAAGTCTTTCAGTCTCTCTCCATTCAGGATGATGTGGGCAATTGGCTTTGTATAAATGGCCCTTACTGTGTTGAGGAATTTGCCGTCTATGCCCATTTTGCTAAGAGTTTTTAGCATGAATGGGTGTTGGACTTTATCAAATGCCTTTTCTGCATCAATGGACGAAATCAGGTGATCCTTGTCTTTTGTGTTATTTATGTGGTTAATCACGTTAGTTGTTTTCCTGATGTTGAACCAGCCTTGCATCCCTGGTATGAATTCCACTTAGTCATGATGGATTATTTTCTTGATAATATTGTTGTATTCTGTTGGCAAGAATTTTGTTGAAGATTTTTGCATCTAGGTTCATGAGTGATATCGGTCTGTAGTTCTCTGTCTTTATTGGATCTTTCCCTGGCTTATGCTGGCTTCATAGAATGAGTTTGGGAGTACTCCATCCCTTTCTATACTGTGAAATAGTCTCAGTAGTATTGGGGATAACTCTTCTCTAAATGCTTGGTAGAATATGCCGTGAAGCCATCTGGGCCCGGACTTTTTTTGGTTGACAGTGTTTTGATGACCTTTTCAATCTCTTCCTTTGTGATGGGTTTATTAAGTTGTTCTGCTTCACGTTGTGATAATTTGGGTAGGTGGTATGAGTCAAGGAATTTGTCCATTTCCCCTAGGTTTTCAAATTTGTTAGAGTACAGTCTTTCATAGTATTCTGTTATGATATTTTTGATTTCTGTTGCATCTGTGGTGACAACTCCCCTCTCATTTCTGATTTGGGTTATTTGTTTCCTTTCCTGCTTTAGTAAGTTTAGCCAGTGGTTTATCAATTTTGTTGATCTTTTCAAAAAACCAGCTTTAGGTCTTTTCAATTTTTTCAATTGTTTTTCTATTCTCTAATTCATTTAGCTCTGCTCTAATCTTTATGATCTCATTTCTTCCGGTGCCCGAGGGGTTCCTCTGTTGTTCTCTTTCTACTTGTTCAAGCTGTAGAGTTAGTTCCTTGATTTGGTTTCTTTCTTCCTTCCAGATGTCTGTATTTATGGAGATAAACAGACCTCTGAGCACTGCTTTGGCTGTATCCCATAGGTTCTGGTAGGAGGTGTTTTCGTTCTCATTGGAATCCACAAATTTCTTTAATTCATCCTTGATTTCCTCTATAACCCATGTTTTTTTGAGCAAGATGTTGTTCAGTTTCCAAGAGTTCCACTTTCTATCTCTGTTTTTTCTGCTATTGATTTCAACTTTGATGGCTTTATGATCTGAGAAGATGCTTTGCAGTAATTCAATGGTATGGATTTTGTTGAGCATTGCATTATGGCCTCTCATGTGGTGAATTCTGCAGAATGTTCCATGTGCACTGGAGAAGAAGGTGTAGTTGTCTGCTGATGGGTGGAAAGTTCTGTATATATCAATGAGGTTTAGTTGGTTAATTGTGTCAGTGAGGTTTTCTGTATCTTTACTGAGCTTTTTTCTAGATGATCTGTCTAGTGATGAGAGTGGAGTGTTAAAGTCTCCCACTATTATTGTGGAGTCATCTAACTCTCTTTTCAGTGTAGTCAGTGTTTCTTCGACATATTTAGGTGCTCTGACATTAGGTGCATAAATATTTAATATAGTTAAGTCTTGCTTGTGTACTGAACCTTTCAGCAATAGTGTCCATCTTTGTCCATGATGGTGGATTTGACATTAAAATTGATTTTGTCTGAGATTAGAATTGCCACCCCTGCTCTTCTTTGTTCATTGTTAGCTTGATATATATTCTTCTATCCTTTAATTTTCAGTTTGTTCCTGTCTTTAGGTCTCAAGTGAGTTTCTTGTAGACAACATATGGATGGGTCGTGTCTTTTGATCCAAGATGACACTCGGTGTCTCTTTACTGGAGCATTCAGTCCATTCACATTCAATGTAATTATTGATAGGTATGTGTTCACTGCTGCCATTGTGATATGTTTATTTTTATGTTGATGTTTTCTCTGTTGTTATTATTAGTCTGTTCTGGGACACTTTTTTGTGAGTTGATTTTTCACTTTTTTCAGAGCTGGTTTTATAGCTGTTGAGACTCGTGTGTTAGATTTCTTGGAATGGTATGATACATCTTTGTTGTGCTTTACAGCTGCCCCTATGAACCCCCTTAATAAACTATTTATAAACCCAATTTTAATTACTACCACTCTTGTCATCTTTCTCTCCATCTGGAAGGACTGTAACAACTGTTGTACATCCCTCTTTTTATTATGATGACACCATAGTTTCCATGATGATCACTGGAGTGCTTCTTTCCGTATCAAAGCTGTGAATTACTCTGGGGCCTTCCCTAAATGAGTAGAGTATTGAGTAGTGTGCCGTTCTAATATATAAAGTTAGTGGTTTTGTTCTTCTAAGCCAAAGCCAAGAACTTCTTTCAGTATTTCTTGTATTTTGGGTTTGGTTTTTACAAAGTCTCTGAGTTTCTGTTTATCTGGGAATGTCTTAATTTCATTTTTGTATTTGAAAGATAGTTTTGCAGGGTATATAATTCTTGGTTGGAAGTTCTTCTCCTTCAAGACTTTGAATGTGTTGTGCCACTGTCTCCGTGCCAGCATGGTTTCTGCTGAGAAATCTGACGAGAGCCTACAGGGTTTCCCTCTGAATGTTAGCTTTGCCTTGAGTCTTGCTGCCTTTAAGAGTTGCTGCTTGTGTTTCATTTTGTTAAGCTTGATTATAATATTTCTTGGAGTCTTTCTTTTGAGATCTATGTTGGGTGGCGTACGATATGCTTCTGAGATGTCTATATTCTCTTCCTTCATGATTTCTGGAAAGTTTTCTGTCAGCAGCTCAGCAACAATACTCTCTGTGTTCTCAGATGTCTCACCCTGTTCAGGGCCTCGTTTTAATTGAAGTTTGTTCCTGTTAATAGAGTCCCACATGCTTCTTAATGTTTCTTCATTTTTCTTGTTTCTTTTTTCTGATTTCTGCTCATAGATACTGGCATCATTAGCTCTGTCTTCCAAGTCAGAAATTCTTTTTTCCATTTGTTCCATTCTGTTTTGTTGGCTTTGCATGGAAGTTTCTATGTCTTTGATTTTCTTCTTGATCTGTTGGATTTCAGAGTACTGGTGTTCCATCAGATCGAACAACTTGCTTAATTTTTCATTTTGTTCTGCTGCATTTTGTATAAGGTCTAGAAGGGCTCTGTATATAATCAATTTGTATTCACTTCCTGATGCTTTCATAAAAGTTTCTTCATCTGGAAAACTCCTTGGTTGCTTTGTTTGGGAGCCTTCTGAAGCCATGAGTGATTGCTTGTATGCCACAATTGTCTGTTGCTTTTTGGGTCCCATGTGAGTATATAGAGGCTGGAAGAGCTGCTGTGAGGATGGATTGCAAATGTTTCTCTAGGCTGTCTTCAAGTGTAAAGCAAAAGGTATCTCAACAGTTCACAAGTCAGTTAGGTTTTCAGGTGTAGAGGTCCCTCTTCTCATCTGACAAAATAAACGCCACTATGTCCAACCCCAGATGATAACAAACTAGTTCAGAATACAGCAATGCTACTGCCCTGGAGGCTTCTGCTGACAGGGCCTAGTCTTAGCCAACACTGTGTCGAGTACTGGTTTTGTGATAGAAAAGTGCTCTCCTGTGGGCAGGCTCTGGCTCCCAAGCTAAGAATTAGGTCCAGCTGTGGCCACCGTATCCAAGATGGCGTCCTCCACACAGGCAGCAGACAAAGGGGTTAAAGGTGCCGAGAGGTAGTGATTCCTCTGCTTCTGTTGCAGGGCCCCCAATGTAGGCAACACTGTGCAAAATCACTACTTTTCTGTCGGAGAAGCGCTGTCCCGTTTGCAGGCGGCTGTCTCCCAGGCTAAGAACGATGTCCCGCTAAAATCTCGGTACCAACATGGCAACCCACACACTGACCGTGAAGCTCCGCACAAACCCCACTGAGGCAGCTACAAAACGAAAGGCTCCAAGTGGCTAGATTAACAGAGTCCTGAACCTGGCTCTCAGAATATGGGAATTTTGCCTGCCTATCCTCGCAGAAGCGCGTCTGAGTCCAGCCGCCAGGCAAGACCCAGCTCTACTCGCCAGCCGAGACATAGGGGAAAAAAAAAAGTCAAAATGGTGCGTTTACCTTCTGTCCATGAGAGCTGGTGCTAGCCAGGAGCGGGAGTCAGTGAAAGAGAGGAGGTTTTTCGCTGAGTGGTATGAAGTCCCAATTGACAGCTCTGTGCCGTGTCCTGAGGCTGATTAGGTGATCAGAAGGCTCTGTTTGATTGTCAATTCAGGTCTTGGTTTCCAGAGGGATATAAGGAGGCGTGTGCTTAGTCCGCCATCTTGACTCCACCCCCTCTATTTCTAGCTTTTCAAGAAAGCACCAAATTGCTTTCCAAAGAGCTTGTACCATTTTACACTCCCACCAGCAGTGTAGAAGAGTTTCAGTCTCTCCACAGCCTCTCCAATATTTGTTATTTTGTGTTTCTTAGATTAATGCCAGCCTTGTTGGTGTGAGATGGTATCTCATTGTAGTTTTGGTTTGGATTTCTCTAATGGCTAATAATTGTGAGCATTTCCTCATGTGTCTTTTGACTGCCTGGGTGTCCTCTATGGAGAATTGTCTGTCCATGTCTTTTGCCCATTGTTCAGTTGGGTTATTTGTCTTTTTCATGTTGAGATTTTGCAGTACCTCATAGACTGGAGAATAGACGTCGATGAGATTCGTCGTTGCCTAGTATTTTTTTCCCAGTCTGTAGGGAGTCCTTTTAGTCTTTTGATACAGTCTTTGGATGAGTATAAGTATTTGAGTTTTAGTAGTTTCCATTTATTTTCCTTTCCGCTGTTTTTGTGCATTGTTAGTAATATTTTGTAGTCTGTTTATGCCATGTTTTAGGGCTCCCACTGTTGTCCCTATTTTTTCTTCTATAATCTTTATTGCTTTAGATTTGATATTTAGATCTTTGATCCATTTTGAGTTAGTTTTTGTGCAAGGTTTGAGATGTGGGTCTTGTTTCACTTTTTTGCGGATGGATATCCAGTTTTGCTAACACTGTTGGCTAAAGAGACCTTTTCCCCCCAGTTCACAGACTTTGGGCCTTTGTCACCTATCAGCTGCTCATAGATGAATGGTGTTATTTGTGGATTCTGTCCCACTGGTGTATGTATCTGTTTTTGAACCAGTACCAGGCTAGTTTTCTAATTTTTTTTCTTTTTCTTTTTTCAATTATAATTAAGTGAAAGTGTATAATGCAAGTCAATTTTGCATACCGTCCTCTCTGCAACTGTATCTGCTCTCTCCACCCTGTGACAGCTCACTCCCCCTTTTTACTCTTTACTACTAGTATCCTCCCAGCAAGCATCTGTCCCCTCTAGGAAGAAGCCAGTAGGACAGCCTTCTATAAAGATATAAAACCGTAAAGTACACACATCACCTGCATCACTCTGCATCCCCGAGTCCAGTCCTTTTTTCATCTGAAATGTTGACCTCAGTGCTGGTTTCAGGTCTGGGGTCACAGCAAATCTAGGGAACATGTTCCCAGGGGACCCTTGAAGTTGTCAGATGATCAGTTCCAGTGTGTTAATAGAGTGCTTGATCTGCACTTCTCTTTTTTCATGTTACATCAGGGACTTGACATTTTGTCCCGTATTAAGGCTGTCCTTGGTGGTGACTGGATACCATCTGGTTCTTTTTGTCTCCTGCTGATGTAGTCTCCCAATTATATGGGTCCTTCTATCTCTCAGGCTCATTTTTCCTGGTGTCTTTGATGTTCTCTATCATCATCTGTTCCAGGTGGATTGAGACCAATTGATGTTCCTCTGATGACAGCTGCTGGCGTTTAAGACCCCAGACACCTTTCACCAATATGGGGTGCAGAAGATTCTCTTAGCAGAAGCTAGTTATGCCATTTGACCTCGATGTCCCCTAAAGATGCAGTCCCTAGACTGCTGTCCCTGCTACTCTGTCCTTTGAAATATTGGGTTGAATTTAGAAAATCTTGTAGTTTATAGTATTGTCCATTTAACGCAGACCTGTCTTCTACCAAATGCTGTCACACCCTTCACTTAACCAAGTTCCTATTGACTGATGTATGACAAACCCTTTCCCTCCCTCTCCACCCTTGTAGCTGTCAGAGTCTTTTCCTCTGTGCATTAGTCCATTTTTAAGTCCTTATGATAATAGTCTCATACAATGCTTCACTCAGCATAATGTCTCCTAGTTGATAGAAGATTATGAGATCCTCCCTAAAATCATCATTGGATAGTGTTGTATGTGTATATCATAGTTTGTTTATGCATTCCTCTGTTGATGGACACCTCGGTTGATTCCATCTTTTTGCTATTGTGGTCTGTGCTGCAATAAGCATTTGTGTGAATGTATCTGTTTGTGTGACAGCCTTTATTTCTGTAGGATATATTCTAAGCATTCTGATTGCTGGATCATATGGTATTTCTGTTTCTCACTGTTTAAGAAAGCACCAAATTGCTTTCCAAAGAGGCTGTGCCATCTTACATTCCCATCAGCAGTGCAGGAGAATTGCCATCTCTCTACAGCCTTGCTAATATTTGTTGTTTTGTGTTTTTTTGGATTATTGCCAACCTCATTGGGGTGAGATGGTATTTCACTGTAGTTTTGATTTGGATTTCTCTAATAGCTAATGGTCATGAGCATTTTCTCGTGTGTTTTGGCTGCCCAATCTCTTCTTTGGTGCAGTGTCTGTCCATGAACTTTGCCCATTGTTTAATTAGGTCGGTCTGTCTTTATCTTGTTGGTATTTTACAGTACCTTGTAGATTATGGCGATTAGACGTCGATCCAACGTATAGTTGCCAAATATTTTTTCCCATTCTGTAGGCAGTCTTTTAACTCTCTAGACAAAGTCTTTGGAAGAACATAAGTGTTTGATTCTTAGTAATTCCTTTTTATCTGTTTTCTCTTCTGTTGTTCATACATTGTTGGTAAGATGTTGTAGTCTGTCTAAGTTGTGCATTAGAACTTCTATTGTTGTTCCTATTTTTTCTTCCATAATCTTTACCATTTTAGGTTTAATATTTATTTGGATCTTAGATCATTTTGATTTAGTTTTTGTGTAATGTATGAGATATGGATCTTGTTTCAGTTTTTTGCAGGTGGATATGCAATTTTGCCAACACCACTTGTTAAAGAGACTATTTTTACCCCAATTTATAGCCTTTGAGCCTCTGTCAAATATCAGCTGTTCATAGGAGGATGGTGATATTTCTGGATTATGGATTCTGTCCCATTGGTCTGTATATCTTGTTTCTGTACCAGTACTAGGCTGTTTTTACGACTGTAACAGTGTAATAGGTACAAAGGTCAGGTAGTATGAGGCCTCCCATTTTGTGCTTCTTCACTAATGCTGCACTCATTTGGGGCTTCTTTACTTGCCAAACTAAGTTGGTGATTTATTTCTCCATCTCATTATAAATGACATTGGGTTCCTCGTTAATAGGATCTTGTAATTTTCTTTATATGGGTCTCTTACATCTCTGGTTAGATTTATTCCTAGGTACTTTATCTTCTTGGAGGCTACTGTAAATGATATTCATTTGATGATTTCAAATATCTTTATCCAGTTCTGGTGTCGGGATTATGCTGGCTTCATAGAATAAATCTGAGAGTGTTCCATCCTTTTCTATGCTGTAAAATACTTTTAGTAGTAATGGTATTAACTCCTGTCCAAAAATTTGGTAGAATTACCCAATGAAGCCATCAGGACCAGGACTTTTTTGGTTGGTAGTGTTCTGATTATTTTTTCAATTTCTTCTTTTGTTCTACTTCTGTTTGTGATAGTTTGGGTAGGTAATATGGTTCTAGAAATTAGGTTTTCAAATATATTGGAGTACAGTTTTTCATAATATTCTGTTACAGTTCATTTCTTTTGGGTCTGCTGTCAAATCATTTTTTTATTTGGGTTGTTTCTTCTGTTTTTCTTTTGTGAGTTTGGCCAGTGGTTTATCAAATTTGTTCATCTTTACAGTAAACCAGCTTTTGGTTTTGTTAATTCTTTCAGTGGTTTTTGTATTTTCTAATTCATTTAGTTCTGCTCTAATTTTTCCTTTTTCTTCTGATGCCTCAGGGGTTCTTATGTTGTTATCTTTCTACTTGTTCTAGTTGTAGGATTAATTCTTTGATTTGGGCCCTTTCTTCATTTTGGATATGTGCATTTATTGAGATAAATTGACCTC
The DNA here is from genome assembly GCA_028571685.1 of Heterohyrax brucei. Lineage (NCBI taxonomy): Eukaryota > Metazoa > Chordata > Mammalia > Hyracoidea > Procaviidae > Heterohyrax > Heterohyrax brucei. The sequence continues at coordinate 62,610,649 of CM053157.1, forward strand.
TGAGCACTGCTTTTGCTGTATCTCGTAGGTTCTGGTAAGATGTGTTTTCATTCTCATTTGATTACATGAATTTCTTGTATAACTCAGAAGTTTTTGAGCAAGGTGTTTGTTCAGTTTCCATGAGTTTGAGTTTCTACCTATGCTTTTCCTGCTGTTGATTGCAACTTTTGTGGCTTTATGGTCTGAGAAAATGCTTTGCAGTATTTTAGTGCTTTGGATTTTGTTAAGCCTTGCTTTATGGCCTAATACATGGTGTATTCTGGAGAATGTTCCATGAACATTGGAAAAGAAGATATACTTGTCTGTTTTTTGAGTGCAGAGTTCTGTGTATGTCTCTTATGTTGAGTTGGTTGATTGTTGCAATAAGATCTTCCATATCTTTCTTGAGCTCCTTTCTGGATGTTCTGTCCATTACTGAAAGTGGAGTGTTGAAATCTCCTACTATTATTTTGGAGCGCTTTGTTTTTCAGTGCTGTCCACATTCATTCAATATATTTAGAAGCTCTTTTGGGGGGTTTGTAAATATTTAATGTTGTATATCCTCCTTATGTATTGACCCTTTAAATGATAATTAGTGACAATCCTTATCCACTGTGGTGGATTTTACTGTAGTCTATTTTATCTGAGATTAATGTTGCCACTCCTGCTCTTCTGCATGTTGTTAGTTTGGTGTATATTTTTCCACCCTTTGAGTGTCAGTTTGTTCATATCTTTGGTTCTAAGGTGTGTTTCTTGTAAGTAGCCTGTAGATGGAGTGTTTTTTTTTTTTTGCTGTTGTTTTTAATTCATTCTGTTACTCTTTGTTTATTGGTGCATTTAACCCATTTACATTCAGCATAATTATTGATAGGTATGAATTTAGTGCTGTCATTGTGGTGCCTCTTCTGTGTGTCATTGACAGTTTCTTTCTTCAACTTAATTTTCTGTTGTGATTCCTTATGGGTTTTCTTTTTTGGTCCTTTTCAGTGTTGGTTGTGTATCTGCTAAGACTTCTAGATTGTGTGTCTTATTTTGATGTTTAGCATTGTTAGTTTTGTTTGCTTTGTGAGTATCCCAATATTCCCCCCAAATGATCTAAATTTAAGCAAGACTTTGAATTCTTTGTATCACATTGACTTCCTTTCTGTCAGAAAGATTTATGAATATGTTAATTTGGCACTCTTTATTATAATGTTGTCATAATTTGCATACTCAAATCTCTGTTTCCTATTTTTAATATTTTAGCTTTGATTGAGCTTTGTGGATTCTCTATTCAAGTTGGACTCTGCATGCTGTGTCCTGAATTGTGTTCTTAAGTATATAGCTGATATTGTTGTTTTTTACAATTGAAAATCTTCCTTCAGTATTTCTTGTAACTTTTGTTTGGTTTTTGCAAATTCTGTAATCTTCTTTTTATTTGGCAATGTCCTAATTTCACCACCATATTTGAGAGACAGTTTTGCATGATGTATAGTTCCTGGTGAGAAGTTGTTTTCTTTCAAGTGTTTGTATATGTCATCCCATTGCCTTCTTGCCAGAATGATTTCTGCTGAGTCATCAGAGCTCAGTCTTAATGACTCTCTTTTGTAAGTTAGTTTTTATTTGAGCCTAGCTGCCTCTGAAAGCATCTCTTTATCTTTCATTTTGTTAAGTTAGATTCTATTATGTTTTGATGTCTTTCTTTTGAGATGTACCTTTTGTGGAGTTTGATGAGTATCTTGGATAGATATCTTCTGATCTTTCATGATGTTAGGGAAATTTTCTATCAGCAAATCTTCAAGAATTTTCTCTGTTTTCTGTTATCACTTCCTGTTCTGGTACTTCAATCATTGATAAATAATTCTTCATAGAGTCTCACCTACCTCGTGGTGAGTCTTCATTTTTTTAAATTCTTTTATCTGATATTTCCTCAGAAATGCTGAGACCTCACTAAGTCTGCATTCCATTGTGTTGATCTTGCTTCTCTGCCTTTTTACCTTACATTGTTTAACTCTGTGATTTGTTGTTAATCTGCAGAATTTCAAGTTGTTGGTACTGTAGCAATTCTTGTAGCTTCTTTTTTTTGAGTTTTTTTTAATTTAATATGACGGAGTGAAGATGTACATTTCCGTATAAATTTACATGTCCACCTATATGCAGCTTCCACTGCTCTCCCTGTCCGGTGACAGCACACTATTCCTCTAAGCTACATACATGTCTCAGTCTCCCAACAGTCTCCTTTCCCCTCCACTCCACCCACTGTCCTTCCTCGAGCCAGAGGTCAGCAGGATGACATCCTATAGATGTATAGAACCATAAAGTGCATCCAATATATGGTCACTCTGCATTGCCAAGTCCAATCCATTTGTGTCTGAAGAGTGAACCTTCATCATGATTTATGGGCAAGGGCAGCATCAGGGCCAAGGGCCATTATCCCAGGGGAACCCTGAAAACACTGGACCATCAATTGAGGTCTTTTAGTGGAGATCTCAGGGTGCACCCCTTTTTATTCTTGTGTTGCCAGTGAGACTCAACTTAGTGAGCTCCATTGGGGCTATCACTGGTGGTGGCCGGGCACCATCCAGTGCTTCCGGTCCCAAGTCGATGTAGGTACCCACTGATGTGGGCCTCTCTATCTTCCGGGTTGTCTTTCCCCCATGTCGGTGAGCATCCATTCCTGCTGAATTGGGACAATTTGCTGAGCCCTCTTGTAGCTTCTTTAATTTTTCATTTTGTTCTGCTGTACTTGGTCTAATTTTCTTGAAGTGCTCTATGTACAACTCTTGTATTCTACCTCCAGTAACTGCAGGAAGACTTCTTCATCTGGAAAATTTTTTGATTCTCTGTGTAGGAGTTTTCTGAAGCCATAGTGGTCTGCCTCTTAAATGATTAAAAATTGATTTTTGTCTTCAAGCCATCAGAAAGCTGTTGTGATTTATTTGTTAGGTAATTGTGCTCTAATATATATAAATATATTTTAATTTGATTTTGACTGTCTAAGTGTCTCGTCATCTGAGCAAGATTGATTATTGGAGCTTTAATAATTGTGATGCCAAGATGTTTGGCACTGCGGCTACACTGAGAAAGGTACCAGGAATTGCTGGCTCAGGCAAGCTGGCAGAAGTCTTTTTCTCTTCTCCCCTTTCTTTCATTATCTACATCTGGGACAAAAGCTCGTGGCACACATGTAAAGTGTTCCACTTCTAGCCCGGGTAGTGGAGTAGAATGTAGCATCTGGTGTAGAGCAGAGGAGGAGGTGAGGAAAGGGTGGGGATAGGGAAACTCCCAGAGATTCGAGCAGCTAGCATGTGATGTTTCAGTGAAATTCATCTGCTGCTTTGTAGGTGCAGCAATCCGCAGCTCAGGGTTGCTGGTGGAACTGTTTTACTCCTCCCTTTGTTTCCCTCTCCAAGTACAGGAGAAAAGCTCAGGGCACACTCAGAAAATATCTTACTTCTAGCCCAAGCAGTGTGTCAGTGTTGAGTGTCCTGTATAGATCATAGACTGGAGGGGTGAAGGACTGGGATTAGGGAGGGAAATCAGCATGTAGGAATGGTTTGAGCCATGAGAGTTTGAGAGCTCTTAGCTTGTGATGCTCTGGTGAAAGTCCTCTGTGGCTCTGTAGGTACAGTAATTTGCAGTTCAGTTTCCCCACTAAGAAAAACGTGTTCCTCTTGCTCACCACTGCTGCACTTGGCTGCCAGCCACTGCTGTGTTCTAGAGATGTGGCCATCCTCAGATCAGCTTCTCAGCTGAGAACGGTATGTCCCACTCAGGCACCAGTCCCTTGCATGGCTGTTGGCCCTTGCAGCACTCCAGGCCCAGCTGAGAAAGCTATACTCCCCTCCTGCACTGCTGCTCCACTCCCACACCAGCAGAAGTGGGCCCCTTTGCAGCTGTTGATCCGCTTCTGACAAAGGTCATTTGTTGTTTGCTTCCTGTTGCCCAGTCTGATCTCTCAGCTTTCCGCCTGACATTGGGGCTCCTGAATTGTCCAGTTCATTTCGTTCAGTTGTTTTTCAAGTTCTTTGTCATTAGAGGGTTCAGAGGAAACAAGGCTTGTCTTCTGTCTTAACCTCACATCCTAATTTTTTTTTGATGTTCTCTTCCTTAGCTTTATTTTTAAAAAATTCAAACCTACAGAAAAGTTGAGTGAATTAGTAAATTGGCCATCCACATGCCCTTTACCTAGATTCACCAGTTTTTAACATTTTGCCATACTTGTTTTATATTTCTTTTTGTGTATGTTTGTGATATCTGTATATTTTTTCCTTTTTCTTGTTTTCTTTCAGCTCTATCAGTTGAGACCTTCTGGCACTTTGCCCTTAAATACATGAGCATGTCCCTCTCAAGATGAAGAACATTCTCCAATGAAATCACATTTAATAGTGATTCATTACAACTGATATACATGAACCCTGCAGGAAAAAGATCTGGCAATCTGCTTCCGTAAAGATTTATAGCCTTGGAAACCCTATGGGACAATTTTACTGTGTCTTGTAGGGTTGCTCTGAGTCAGAATTGACTCAATGGCAGTTGGTTTTGAGTTTATCTAGTATGTGGTCCATGTTAAAATTTCCCCATTTATCTGAATAGTGCCCATAGCTTTTTTCCTGTAATCCAGTGTCCAAACAAGTATTGTACATTGCAATTAATTATGATATTTCTTTAGACTCCTGTTCAAGGACACTTCCCCTGCCTTTTTTTCTTCCTGAATATTCCTCAGTTTTATCTGATTGTCCTTTCATTATTAGTTTTATGTTTTTGGCAGGAATGCAAAATAGGTGAAGTTATGGTTCTTCTCAGTGTAACACATCAGGAGACAGTATGTCATCCATTATACGTGATGTTAAGTTTGGTTACTTGGTGTATTTATTTCTATTGCTATGTAGCAAATTACTGCACATTTAGTTGCTTAATGCAACACTAACTTATTATCCCACAGTTCTGTATAGGTTAAAAGTCTAGGTAAACTCAAATTAGTTCTCTGCTCACAGTTTCACAAGACCCAAAGTAAGGTGTTGGCCAGACTGAGCTTTTATCTAGAGGATCTGGGGAAGAACCTGCTTCCAGCATTATTCAGGTTTTTGGCAGAATCCAGTTCCTCGTTGATTATAGATCTGAGGTCCCCATTTTGTTAATGGCTGTCAGGCAGAGACTGCTCTGTGACCCTAGAGGCAAGTTGCTAGCCTTCTTGGCTCCTTCTACCTTCAAATGAGTGACAGCACATTGAATCCCTCTCATACTTTGAATTTCTCTAATTTCTGTGCTGCACACAGCTACAGAAAACTCTTTTAAAGGGCTCACCTAGCTAATCTCTTTAATTAGATTCAAATGATTATTAACTTTAATTACATGTGTGTAGCCTTTCCACTTGTAACACAGTCGTGGGCATAGTATACCATTGTATTTATGGTTGAAAGATTAGGGCAGGAAATTTGAGGGGACCATTTTATAATTGATTACACTGGATTAAGGTAATGTATGCCCAGTTTCTCCATTACAAAGATCTTTCCCTCATTTGAAATATCAAGTAATCCTGGGGTAAGTGTGCAAATAACCTGTTCCCTAACTGTTGTTCTCCTTGTAGTTCTAACATTCACTGATGATCTGTGCTGAAATTCTTTATTAAAAGGTGGTTGTAAAGGGCTGATTTGCTAGTTCTGTCACTGCTTGTGTTTTTATTTACTGGCATTATTCTGAATAGAAGAGCTTTCCTCTTTCTTTCAACTACCCACACCTCTTTTTTTGAGGGGAGACACCTATATAAGCTTAAGAGTTTCTCTCTTTTTTCTTTTTACTAAGCATGTCATACTTATTGCTGACGTTATTGTTGTTGTCATGCTAACATACCAGCTGAATTTGGAGGGAAAAGTCCATTAGCAGCAAAAAATAATTTTGAAATGAAGGCACTTTAGTTGTAGCAGAGGGAATTTAAATTATATCAGGTTTAGGGATTCCTGCTCTTTGAAAAACCAAGGGACAAATCCTCTGCAGCACTATAATAGCTGTAACCTAAGTGGGTGTCTTAGTATAGGTGAATATTAGCATTTTAGATACCAGGCTCTTCAATTTTAGGGTGTTTTGGTGGCCTTATACCCCCATAGCAATAAAGTATCAGTCAAGTATTAATTCTAAACCATTAATCTTATTTCTTCAAAATGCACTGTAGAGCTGCTCACTAAAACTTGACATGAATATATATATTTCCCTCCTCGTCCTTAGTTATTACTTGTGATTTTTTTAAAAAAGGTCCAATTCATAGATCTGTTACTTGTACCAGCTAACTTTAGAGCTTTGCAATGATGGTGTTTCAGACTGGAAGGAAACTGTCTCGGCACTTTTTTCTTTATTTGACAAGCATGTGTTAATTGTCAAACGTTCTGGCAGTAGTTTATGAACAAGTGGCTCAGGGGAGTTGCTCGTGCCTTAGCAGAGATGCTCACATACTACTGGTCTCCTGGCATTTTTACTAAGCTTTCTTTTGCTTTCCCTGCAGCACGCCTATAGGAGGCCTGTTGATGACACTGCAGAGTTACTGTGGAGATAGTATTCAGGAGAGAAAACAGAAGGATCGACAGGTGCTCCAGGCACTTAAACGGGAAGAATGGTAAGGACTATGTTCAGTCTAGGAAATTGGAGTTTTATAGCCTCATGTGGTGATGGTCTGTTAACCACAAGTACTCTCTTTTTTAAAGAAAATATTTTATTATGTTTTAAGTGAAAGTTCACAGTCCAAATTAATTTGCCATACAACTCCCCCACCCCACCCTCTGTACTCAACTCTGACTTCTGTCCCCTCACCCGTATGACAGCACACTCTTCCTTTTCACCCTGTATTTCATATATCCATTCAACTGCTCTGTCTCATCTAGCCTCTGGTCAAAAGTTGGTCAGACAGCCTCATGTATGTATTTAAGCCAAGAAACACATTCTTTGCCAGAATAATTCTGTGTCTTATAGTCCAGTCCAAGTTTTGTCTGAAGACTTGGCTTCAGTACTGGTTTCAGCTGTGGGCTAACAGAGTCTGGGGGACATGTCCTCCAGGGACCCTCCAGTGTGAGGGACTGTCAAGTCACTTCTTCTGATAGAGTTCTACTTGTATACATCTGTTTTTCTCCTGCTACATCAAGGCATCTACCCTGTGTCCCCCGTCAGGGCAGTGATTGGTGGTGGCTGGGCACCATCTAGTTCTTCTGGTCTCATGCTTATGTAGTTTCTGGACTGTGTGGCCACTTCTGTCTGCTGGGCTCATATTTTCTTCATGTCTTTGATGTCCTTCATTCTCTTCTGCTCCAGATGGGTTGAGACCAGTTGATACTATGTAGATGTCCACTTGCTAGCTTTTAGGAACCTGGACACCACTCACCACAGTGGTGTGCAGAACATTTTCTTAAAAAAAACTTAATTATGCCTGTTGACCTAGATGTCCCCTGAAACCATGGTCCCAAGACCCCTGTCCTGGCTACTTTGTCCTTCAAAATGTTGGATTGTATTTACAAAACCTTACAGATTTTAGTGTAGTCCTGTTTTGCTGACCTCCCTTCTAACTGCATGCTGTCACTCCCTTTACCTAACCCAATTCCTACCTAGTATCTAATTTATGAATACTCGTCTCTCTGCCTCCCTCCCCACCCTTGTAACCGTCAAAGACTATTTTCTTCTGTCCTTAAACTTTAAGTCCTTATAATAGTGATCTCATTCAGTACTTGTCTTTTTGCAGCTGATTGGTTTCACTGAACATAATGTTTCTCAGACAACTCCATGTTGTTTGTCACATGTTTCCTAAGATCATCACTGTCCTGTATCATTGCGCAGTATTTCATTATGTGGATGTACCCTCGTTTGTTTATTTGTTCTTCTGTTGATGGGCACCTAGGTTGGTGCCGTCTTTTGCTGTGTAACCACAAGTACTCTTAATTGCCGCTTATCAGAGTAGAGTTTATTTTCATGAAGTGCTTAAACATATACACTAAATGGCCTTTTTTTAAGTAGATGTTTTCTAGAGCAGTTGTATAGAGTTGCCTCCCCACACAGTTTCTTCTGTTACTAACATCTTGTTATTTTGGCATGTTTATTGTAATTGATGAGCTAGTAGTGATATGTTGTTATTGTTGATTCAACTTTTGTAAAAGATAGAGTCCTGTTATGTTGTCTATTTCTCCTATGAGTTTTCTCAGATAGGTCCGTTTCATCTAAGTTTATAAACATTTGTGAGCCTGTTATTGTTAGGTGCCATCAAGTTGGAGTTTGTGGGCATAAAATTGTTCATATCATTAATTTTCCTTTTAATGTTCATGGGATTAGCTGTGAAGACCCACTTTCATTTCTGATGTTATTTTACCCTGTGTTTTGTGTTATTTTTCTCGATTAAATTTAATTGATCTTTTTCAAAGAGTTAATTTTAGTTTTGTTGATTTTTTTAATTTTCCAATTTAATTGATTTCACCTCTCAGTTTTATTCTTTTCCTCTTCTTATTTTGAATTTAATTTACTCTTCTTCTAGTTCCTAAGGTAGAAGCTTATGTTATTGATTTCAGATATATCTTCTTTTCTAATACATTCATTTAGTACTATAAATTTCCCCCTAGGCCCTGCTTTTGCTGCTTCTATTTTGGTATATATAGCTCAGAGTGTTTTTCATTCTCTAGAATTCTTCTTTGTATGATTTTATTCTTTTACATTTGTTAAGGTTTTTATTATGGCCTAAGATATTGTCTGTCTTGGTGAATGTCCCATGTGAGCTTATTGTGTTCTGCTGTTGCCAGATGCAATATTCTGTAAATGTCAGTGAGACCATATTGACTGATGGTGTTCATTTCAGCTGTACCCTTATTGATTTCTGCCTCCTGTGTCTGTTGAGTACTGATAAGAGAGCTATTGAAATTGCTAGCTGCAGTAGTGAATTTGTGTATTTCTCCTTGTGGTTCTATCAGTTTTTACTAATGTATTTTAGTGCTGTGTTTTTAGGTGTATATGCATTCAGGATTGTTACATCTTCTTGAAGAACTGATTTGTTTATCATTATTTAGTGGCCCACTTTTCCTCTGATAATTTTCTGTGCTCTGAAACTTGCTTTGAATTCCAGCTTTCTTTTGATTAGTGTTAGCGTAGTATATATTTCTTCATTGCTTTGCTTTTAATCTATCTGTATTTTTATATTTAAAGTGAGTTTCTTACAACAATAAGTAGTTGGGTTTTATTTTTTATTGTTCTAAAAGTCCTTTTTTTTCCCCCCTACTCTAATAGTCTTTATCCTCTGGTATATTTAGACCATTCAGATTTAAGGTGATTACTGATACAGTTGGATTAACATCTACTGTGTTTTTAATTCCTTTTGTTGAACTTGTTCTTTTTGTTTACTGTCTGCAGTTTCTTTTTTTTCCTCTGATTTTAATTGAGTCTTTTATACAATTTTGGGAGCACTGGTGGCACAGTGGTTAAGGACTACAGTTGCTAACCAAAAGGTCAGCAGTTCAAATCCACTAGCTGCTCATTGGAAACCCTATGGGGCGTTTCTACTTTGTCCTGTAGGGTTGCCATGAATAAGAATTGACTTGATGGCAATGGTTTTTTTTTTCCTCTCCATGTAGATCCGCTGGTTAAGTACTTGGGTGCTAACCAGTTCAAACCCACCAGCTACTCCATAAGAGAAAAATGTGGCAATATGCTTCCATAAATACTTATAGCATCGAAACTCTGTATTACTTTCCTTCTCTCAGAAGAACTTCTTCTAACAATTTGTGAAAAACAGGTCTACTGACAGCAAATTTCCTCAACTTTTATTTATCTGAGGGAGTATTTCTCCTTCATTTTTGAAGGATAATTTTATTGGATACAGAATTGGTGGGTTTTTTTCCTTCAATACTTTCAGTATTGCACTACATTCACTTCTTGTTTGCATGGTTTATGAAGAAAAGTCCAATGTAATTCTTACCTTAGCTTCTCTGTAGGTGAGGTAACCGGCCCCCAACCCCTCCACCCTGATCCGTGAGATAAAGGGGCCTTTGGTGTGCAGTTTTGTGTTTATCTATGTAGAGGTTAAGTTGTGTCTGTTGTTTCCTGTAGCTATAGCTATCAGCGGCAACAATTTCCTCTGGTATTCTTGTTTCTGTCTCCCTTTCCTGGCAGAGCCTTGGTGGTTCAGTGGTTAAGAGCTGTGCTGCTAAACAAAAGGTTGGCAGTTTGAATCCACCAGCCACTCCTCTGGAATCCTATGGGGGCAGTTCTATTCCATCCTGTAGGTTTTACTATGAGTCAGAATTGAATGGGCCAGGAGTTCGGTGTCATTTTGTTTTTTGGTTGCTTTTGGGTTTTGTTAGGAATAACTTTTAAATCAAGGCTGAGTTTCACAGTGCTCTCAGTTGTAATCCCCTGTTATTATACAGTAGCTCTATTGACGTGGCCATAAGGCATGGGTGGGTTGGGAGTGCTTAGGTTCTGTGATTAGGTTTCAGCCTCCTAGTGAGCTTCTGCACCTGGGCTGTGGCCCTCTTAGTCTTCTCAGGTTTTTTTTTAATTTGAATGACCCCTTAGGTGAGACAGGCAGGCTAGAGAGCACTGGAGTTGTGTATTTCCCTCCCTTCACATTAACAGGTAGGTGGGACTGAGCCAGGTATTTCCTTTCCCACATCCACTCCCTGTGTTAGTTTGGTTCTGTTGGTATAATAGGCCTTGTCACAGAGAACAAGTGCTGTAGGGATTTCAGAATGATTATTTTGCCCTTCAGCTGACTAAGTAAGAGGGGATTTTTCTCAGCTCTTAGGAAGCTGGTGGGGCACCAGCAGATGGACATCTCCTGCTGCTGTCTGGGTAGTTAAATAGACAAGCAGTCATTTTTTCCAGCGTTTTTATCTGAAACCTCCATTTGTGCTAAACACACACAGTCTCTTAAGAAATTCGTTAATATCTATAGGTCTGCTGTCCAAGGATCTAAGTTCTGTAGAAGAAAGAGCAAATGAAACCTTAAAATCTGGCTTTAAATCTCAGCTATGCTATTAATTACTTCTTAGACCTTCGATGTTTTCCTAACTTCAGGCTTTCCCTTTTCTTAGCCACTCTAAGGACAGACTCATGCCATAGTAGTTAATCTATGCTGTTTCCTTCCTTCCTTTTCTGTATGACAGGAGGATCAGTGGGGTGTGTACTTAATGCTAGCATAAAATTTACTATTATGGAGAATTAAAAACAGGAAGGTATTAGTGTATCCCTAGGTCTTCAGGTGACATAAGAAATTTTTGAAAAGGAAGTTTTGAGAAAGAGTTGGCAAAAGTAAGGAAAATATACTGGATATTTGAATGTGATATAGGAAGTTAAGAGGAGTAACATTTCGAAAAGCAAAAATAGCAGCTATATTTCAGTTAAAAAGAAAAGGAAGCCACAAAAACTAACGAATGTCATCAGTTATTTAGAATTGGAAAACTATGAAAATGAGTAAGAACAATAACTGGAGTTACAATAATGAATGACTACTTTGGTTGGCAGAAGAGAACAGTGTTAAGAATGTTATATGAGGTCTGACAGTTAAGTTCGTGAACTCATTCTAGAAACAGTGCCACATACCTCATTGCTGAATGTCACTATGGTTACCTTCGAAGTACTCCCCTTGGGAAGCCATTCACCAACACCAATGCCTAGTCCACCCTTCAGAGCGGTTTTGGAACTCTTTTTCTGGAATGGCCATCAGAGCTGTTCTATTATCCTTGATGTCCTGAATGTCTTCCTTTCAATATTTCCTTTATCTTCTGGTAAAGAAAAAAGACATTGGGGGCTAGACTAGGTGAGCAGGGAGGGTGTTGTAATACAGTTATTTGTTTACTGGCTAAAAACTCCCTCACAGACAACTACACAGTTAAGTTTGTGAACTTGCCACTGTGGCACCGTGAGCAATGGTTGTTCCAGAAAGAGATCCCAAATTGCTTTGAAAGATAGACTAGGCACTGATATTGGTACATAGCTTCCCAAGGGGAGTACTTTGAAGATGACCATTGTGATATTCAGCAGTGAGGTATGTAGAACTTACAACAATTAAGTACATGGACTGAATTGTCAGACCTCGTGTGTGTGTGTATGTGTGTGTCTGGATGATATTGCTGAGATTAGTTGATACAATAAATGGTTCTGTGCTTTGCTTTGGAATAGCTATGAAAATCAAACAAAATAGCAGCAAAATACTGCCTTTATTGAGCACAAAAAGTGGAGAACTGGAAGTACAGATAAGGAAGAAGAAACAATCAAATCTAATTGTAAACAGTTGAGAAGAAAGTTATAGATGATCCTGATAATCATTTAAAGAAACCAAACCTCTTGCTGTGAAGTTGATTCCAACTCTTAATGACCCTATAGGACAGAGTAGAACTGCCTTGCTGGGTTTCCAAGGAGCTGGCAAGCCGTTTGGTTGGTATCTGTAGCTTTTAACCACCATGCCGCAAATGCTAATGCTCTAGAAAAAAGAACCTGTCTGTTACTTGTCGGGACCAGACTCTCGAGATGGGCATCATGCTTGGTAGCACAAAGGGTCTGCAAAAAAGAAGACCCTCAAAGACACCATGGCTGCAACAACGGGGCCAAACATAGCAATAATAATGAGGCTGTCATGGGATAGGGCACTGTTGCATGGTGTTGCTCACAGTGTCGCTCGGAGTTAGCCCTGATTGGACAGTCCCTAACAACAGAGGCATTATTTGGAAATTAAATTTTAACTGTTCCTAAATACATCTGTGGTGCTGTCCTATTTGTCTTTTTCATCCTTCTGTTACCATTTTCATCCTTCTGTTCCCTTCCTACAAGGTCTGGCAACAGGAAGTGTCACAGGCATTGTGGTCAGATTCCCCGGCCCTGAGGGCAGCAGAAAGCCAGGCAGCAGGGCTCACACCTCAGTGCAGGGTGCTGTAGCTCCCTTGTGTCACCTGTAACTCTAGGACCCAGCATCCAAGTATCTTTGGGATAAGAGCTGGAACAGGTTAGGAGTGAGAAGAAAGTCAGATGTAGCCAAGTACAACAAGCAGTGTTTGCTTATAAATTGTCGTACCAAAGCAGGGAGAATAAGAGTACTATTTTTTTTTTTTATTAAATCTCCATAAGAACCAAAGAAATGAAATGGTACTTGATACAGCCTTGTCATTCTCTGATTGCAGGAAAGCCAGACTGCAAATGACGGAGATGCTCCCTGAAGAGATTGAAAGTGGCTTAAAGAAAAATCAGTCTGAGGATGATGCTAAGAAAATTGAAGAATTGTTAAATCTTCCCAGAAATCCTTCATCAACAGATAAACAAGAGAAAGACTGAAAATGTGTCTGGATTTGAAAGTCGTTGGGGAGTTAAAGGGAAATGTGTTCTCACGTCTGTTGAAGGCCAGTGGTCAGGCCGGGACAACTATTTAGTAACACTGGTACCTCTATAGGTGACTTACCTTTTTTTTTTATCCAAGAATTACGCTATTGTACCCTCACTATATTTAGTCTTAAATTTAAATACACATTTCTGTCTAACTAATAGGCATGTAAATATGTATTTAAATTTAAGGCTAAATAAAGTGAGGGTAATGTGTATAAAAATATATGTATCTTTTTACTGGATTTTACAAATGTACATACATTTCCCAAAATATCCAAGTTGAGTTCTGCATGAATATATTTATTCTTGTAGCCCTTTAGGTGGGGTCCTGGGAGTGCCCAGGAAGAGGAGAGGAAAGACGCAGGGAAGGCAGATGACCTGTAAAGCCCTTGAGATGTAGAAACAGCATGGGCCGAAATGTGTCAAGAGTTGTTTGGTTTTGTTTTCATAGAAATTGAAGATGATTCCTGCGCCCTTTGAAATAAAATACACATTTAACAAAAAGGAAATAGATAAGCACTATTAAAAAAAACTGTGATTTTGTGTCCTTTTAGTTAATTCAGTGGGACCGTTGCTGACCAGCTGTCTACCCTGTCATATGTAGGTGTTACTTAGAAGAGATACATAGTCCCTACACAGGAGTTTGCTGCCTAGGAAGGAAGCAGTCCTGCAGATCATGACTTCTACTAATTGAGAAGAAAAAAATTACTGAATTAAAATAAATGTATTGAGTAGGCAGAAGCCGCTAGTATTTTGTTTTGCTGTTAGACTCTGTGATGATTATGATGTTGTGTCAGTCTGGCTAGACCATGATCCCCAGTGGTAGATGTAGTCTGGTGACCTTGGAATCATGTAATCACTCCCATGATGAGATCTGTTGTGAGTAGCCAGTCAGTCAAAAGGGAGTTTCCTTGAGGGTGTGGCCCATATCCCATGTAGGTGGAGTTTTTAGCAAGCCTCCCTGGCTTTTCTTTGCTCGGAATCCTCCAGCTGGCTCCTGTTCATTTGACCTCCTATTCTTGGAACTTGAACTAGGAGCTTGCCTACCATCTTACCTGCTAATGGTGGGGTTCGTCGACTTACAAGGCCTGTGAGCCAGAAACTACCTGTCCGGCCTTCCAGTTTTGGATTCATCAGTCTCTGGAGGTAGATAAGTCAAGAGAAGCCCCCAGCCTGACCCATAAACCTGGGGCTTTCTGACCTGTACAACTGTATGAGTCATTTCATTGCTGTAAGTATTTCTCTCTATATATTCTGCACAGATTTTATTTCTCTAGGAAGCGAGTGTAAGACAGATTCCTTTGTTCCTACTCAGAATATGGTGGTTCCACAAGAACAAGATTTTCAAACTAGTGTAGTGTAGCAGCTAAAACCATGGGCTCTGAAGGCAGACTTAAGGGCTGTGAGTCCTAGCCATGTGGGGAGCCACCGTGTGACCTGCGGCAAAGCCATTTTACTCAAACTGTCAGTATTCTCTCACCTGTGAAATGAAAGAGTACCAATGTCACAGTGGGTGTAAATAAGATGATGTATGTAGAGTGTTGAAAACAGCATCCTGGCACAGAGGAAAACAGTTCATACATATTCGTGGTTATAAGGCTTTGAGAACCTCTACAGCAGGATATTGTCACTGTGATTTGCATACACTCTAAAGGTGTGTTTTTCTTAATTCCAGGATTCAAGTTCATAAATTGCCAACAAGATAGCAGTTAGTCAGTTTTTTCATTGTTTTGTTCACACCTATGTGTAGCTTAAATCCTTCAACTAGAAATTATAAAATGAGATAGCTACTTTTCAAAATTGTCTTGTTTGTAACAGAAAAAAGTAAAACATAGCTTTCTGGAAAAGTAGTATTAGCTTGTTTACCAGCTATGATAGGCAGTAATGTCATACAGGTAGCCCAAAATTTAAGAGATGATTAAGCCAAGCCAAGCCAAGTGCCGTCGAGTCGGATCCGACTCACTCTGGCCCTTACATCTGTCCTCTTTTGCTGTCCTCTTTTGTAGCCTCTTACTTCTTGAAATCATTTTTGGATAATGTATAGGGATCGTGAATCTTAACTAAATGCAGCAGTTCCTACTTTCTTGTTCATTTCTTTGTTTACAGTGTTATAAGCCCACTGCTGTGATTGTCTCTCGTGGCTTAGTTCTGGGAGCTCCCATTCAAGAGCATGTTTCTGTCCCTCAGCCTCTATAGCAGCATCTAGTCTCTTGCAGCTGCCCAAACAAAACATTTTAAATTGAGCCACGTTAGGGAAACTTGGCCAGTTCCTGATGTCCAGCTCCACATTTTCAGGTGAAAATGTCTGATTGGCCCAGCTTAAGTCAACTCAACTCCTGTTCCAGGGAAGTGTGAACAGCAATTTCAGAGAAGGGGAGGAGTCACAGCTAATGTAGAAACAGCAATTTGCCACTGCTTTTGAGGTCTCTGCTGATGTCAGAAGAATCCTGATAGCCAAAGAGGAAAAGCACTTCAGCGACCTAAGGAAGCCATGTAGAGTCCTCTCGTCAGTTTTCTGTAAAGAGTGTTGTTGTGGTTATGTAATGCTGCTATAACAGAAATACCCAAGTGGATGGTTTTAACAGACAGAAACTGATTCTCTCACAGTTTAGGGGGCTACAAGTCTGAATTCAGGCAGCTGGGTCTACGTGAAGATTTTCTGTTTCTCCTGGCTCTGGAGGAAGGTCCCTTGTCTCTTCCGAGTTTCTGTTCTTGGACAGTCTTCATGTGGCTTAATGTCTCTTCCCTCCCAACTCTGTTTCTGAACTTGTGCTGCTGGCTGGGGGCTACTGTGTCCTAGCCTGCTTGCCCTCCCTCCTCCCTCTCCCCAGTAAGTACTTTTCTGCTTGGCACCTTGAGACTATTTGCAGAATAATAGGCCCAGGCTACACTATTCACAACTCAGGCTAAATTGTTTCCTTGAAACTGTTTGCAGGATAATTAGCTCAGATTAAACTATTGTTCCTGTCCTTTGTTTGAAGACAGGACTTCTGTGTGCTCTGTAACCAATCAAAAAAACATCCTATAAAGATCATGACCATTTTTGGCAGTGTGTGCCACCCTGTGGTCTTCGTACCTGTGAAGCATACGAATAAAGCGTGTAAAAGAAGGTTGGGGTCCCTGGTTCCCCATGAGAGATCTTGGTCCTGCCTGGCCCCAACTTTGTCTGTGTGATGATATTTCTTGGTGTGGTGTGTTTTTTGTGTGAATGAGATTTCCCGTCCCCTTTCCTATCTCCCTTGGACATGAGCTTTTCCCAGTGCTGGTCACTGGGGTGCCAGACACAGCAAACTTGCTTATTTAGTCTCTTTTATATCTCAAAAGAGATGGACTGAGGATACACACCCTGCATCAGTCCTGCCTCTTGAACAAAACAAGGGCAACACGTTCCCAAATGGAAGGGTAGCCCCTAGCCTGGAAGTTTAGGGCTAATAACATGTACTTTAAGTGCACTCTGTTCATTTCTCATTGTTTATTGCTTAATACAAAATACAAACTATCTCATTTTAAATAAGAATTTTCTCATAAAAATATTTTACAAATGCACTAAAATTAGCATAAAGCTATTCAGAGAAATTATCAGTCCAATATGAACAAGTGTAATATAAATCTTTAAATTACTCCTATGGAAAAGTAGGAGAACAAAAAGAGGAACAGAATGAAAAATGGAACACTGGCTAAACACCAATAATATTCCATTGTCCTCTCATGTACCTATATATGTCGACACACATGTCACATATTAGGCACCTTTAATAGCAGCTAAAAATGTTGCTGCAGTGTTAGGCAATAAGATCAAGTCTCTACAGGGAGTCAGTCCTGGGCAAAGTGCATTTCCAGAAGCGACAAAGGCAGACGGTTGGAACTGTGCCAGTTGCTTCCAAGGGCACAACTCTGCTAAGTCACACAGGGTTGCTGTGTACACAGCATCTGTGTACGCAAACACATCAGAGTTCAAAGCCCAGAGCCACGAGATCTGGCCCTGGCTCTGGCCTTCACAGGGCTGACGAACTTGGTATTCTCAGACCTGCTGATCCAGGTCACCAGAACAGCTGCTGTTTTTCCTGTGCTCCTCCAGTCACTTCCTGAAATTCTGGAGAGTAGGTGTGTGATGCACAGGATGGGGCAATCTATCCGAGGAATCTCCAAGGAGAGGTCAGTCCTACATGTAGGCGATACCTGAGGGAACAAAGCAGATACTTCAACTCCCGACACAAGGGAGGAGAGCAGGTAAAAAAAAATATATTGCTTGGTGTCTCGAGACCAAGGGTATCCCCAACTTGAGGTAACATTGTAGATGTTAATGCGGATGAGTCAAGGATATAAAAACCCGCTGCTGCTGAGTTGAGTCTGACCGAGAAGGAGCCCTAGTGGTGCAGTGGTTTAAGTGCTGAGCTGCTAGCTGAAAGGGTGGCAGTCCGAACCCATCAGCCACTCTGTGCGAGGATGTAGCAGTTGGTTTACATAAAGATTATAGCCTTGGAAACCCTATGGGGCAGTTCTACTGTGTCCTACAGGGCCACTAGAGTTCAAATCGACTCAGTAGCAGTGGATTTTGTCTTTGTTTTTAAAATATGGAAGAACTTGGTAATAACTGGGTAGTTTTTACTAGATGAAATCTCTATCAAGCAAATGTTTAAGCATCTGCTCTACAAAATGTTATTTATCAAGGCACACTTGACCCATGTGGAACCACGAAGACTGTATAAGACAGTTGCTTTTCTCACTAAGCCTGCCATCCAGTAAAGGATGTAAGACATGACACACAGAAGTGAACTCCAGGTGGTGTGTGGTGTGCTAGCGGTAACATGTGCTGCTGAGGTTTAGAGGCTGAGCTGCTTGAACTGGACAAGACAGCCACAGAGGCTTGATGCTGGAGAAGTCATGGATTTATTATGTAGTATCAGCAGAAAGAACAGAAGAACTTTTAGAGGGAAGACTTGGGAAATTCTAGGGAATCACAGAACTGAGGAAGACATCCTGGGAGGGAAACCCTGTGGAGTGAGAGTTGGAAAAAGCACAGGACAGGAAGTTGGGAGACTGTTTTGAGGAAAGTATGCATAGACAGCTATAGTGTAGCGAGTGGGTGTCCTGAAATTGATGTCCAGTTTCAGTCCTGTTTCACTCTTTATCTGCATGAAACCCACCAAAACCAAACCCACTGCTGTTGAGTTGATGCCGACTCATAGCAGCCCTATAGGACAGAGTAGAACTGCCCCACAGAGTTTGCAAGGAGTGCCTGGCCAATTTGAACTACCTGTCTTTTTTTTTTTTAATGATTGAGTGAAAGTATACAGTCCCATATAAATTTGCATACCTGCCAATGAGCAGCTCACACTGCTCTCCCTGCCTGGTGATGGCACTCTCTTCCTCTCCATTCTGTACATGTCATATCCTCCTAACAATCTCCTGTCCCCTCCTCTCCACCTCTTCCCTGTTTCCAGTAAGAGGTCAGCTGGATGACATCCTATAGATGTATAGAACCATAAAGTGCACACATGATATGATCACTCTGTGTCACCAAGTCCAGTCCATTTCTGCCTGAAGAGTTGACCTCCATTATGATTTATGGACGGGGGCAGCATCAGGGCCAGGGGACATGCTCCCAGGGGAGAACTACCTATCTTTTGGTCAGCAGTCATAGCACATAGCCACTGTGTCACCAACCTTAAGCAAATCACTTAACTTTTGGGAGTCCCAGGCTCCTGTCCTATAAAATTGAGGTAGATCTTGCTCACAGATATTTTATAAAATTAAAATGAGATAATGCCTTTACAAAATATGAATGTAAATTTTTGCTTTTTTTTTTTTTCACTTAAAAACAACTGTGCTAATCTCATGTCCTGTGTTTTCCAGCCTTCAAATGTTAAAACTGAACCCTTTTGGAGGCTATGACACCCCTGGACCTGGCCTGAGTTTCCTGGATTCCAATGTTTCTCTTACGTGAAATCACCTGATGATTTTAGGAGAACATAGAAGTGATACAAGTCAACAGTGTGACTGTGAAAAAAGCTAATGTTGTGTTAGGCTACTTTAACAGAATCTAGATTCCAGGAGGTTGGTATCCCATTGTTTACTGAGCCAGTTATAGACTAAATCTAAAGTCTTGGACTCTCATTTACTGACATCTAGTGTGTTTCTGAAAGGATGATTTGAATTGTGTTGGAGAAGAATACTGAATATATCATGGACTGCAAAAAGAATGAACACATCTGTTCTGGAAGAAGTACAACCAGAGTGTTCCTTGGAAGCCAAGGTGATGAGACTATGTCTAATGTACTTTGGACATGCTGTCAGGAGGGATCAGTCCTTGGAGAAGGACATTATGCTTGGTAGAGTGGAGGGTCAGTGAGAAAGAGTGAGACCCTCAACAAGGTGGATTGACACAGTGGCTGCAACGATGGACTTAAGCATAAAAATGATTGGGGACATGGTGCAGGACGGGCAGTGTTCTGTTCTGTAGTGCATAGAGTTGCCATGAGTCAGAACCGACTCAACGACATCTAACAACAACAAGAGGTGTGTTCATATGTGCCATCAGGAAACCAGGGCATAGGAACAGCAGTCAAAGAACTGAGAATGTTCTGACTAAAGAGATGTGCTGGAATATGGAAACTTACAGTTTTGAAAATTTTCCTGTAGACACTACAGTCCTTTCTGAGTTTTTGAGTGGACACATAATGTGATAAAAGTGATAATAAAATTGAGCTCTGTGCTTGAGTCAGTAGGATGACTAGGTAGGAGACAGAGAGATTGAGGAGGACGTTACAGTGTTAGTACAGAGTGACCCATAACTGACCATAATCAGTCCTATTAGTTCTGGGGGATACATGGATAAAGAAACAATTGGATATGGATTTAGCCCCAGAATATTACTTCATTGTGAACTCCAAGTTTTATAGATACAGAAAGACAATGAACTGGCTGACGAGAGAGAACATTGCGGGAAGGTGGGATGCACGGCAAAGGAAGAGATTGCAATAAGCAAACTGTGGAGAGAAAGGAGAGGGAGGTCAAATATCACTATCTGTGTGGAGTAATCCGAAGGGGGTTTCTGAGATGGTGGGGTAGCATGTCGGTTTTAAATTTGATACTGAAAGGAAGAGAAGATTGTGCCTCACGTTCCACACAAGGCCACACGTTTTTCACATTGGCAGGAAGAATGTGGAGGACATTACCTTCAGATGTTCTGTCTAGGTCTGCAGCAGGTCCTTGGCGGTAAGCACGAGCTGCAGTGAAAATGATAGATGAGTGTCCCATAAATCTTGCCCATGCATTTAAGCAAGCCTTCAGGGTGGCTTAGAGCTGAGCAGTGTTTCAACATGGGGTGATTTCTCAACAGGGAATGTTTAACAACGTCTAGAGACATCTTTGGTTGTCATGACTAGGGCTTGGTGTATAAGCAGCCAGTGGACAGACGCTAAGGATGTTGCTAAACATCCCACTGGGCACAGAACAGCCCCGTAAAATAAAGACTTAATCAGCTTAAAATGTCAATAGTATGGAGCTGACCAACCCTGAGCTAGAGGGTTGCCTGCCTTAGGAACGTCTTGACGCTCACCGGTTCCCCACATCCCCACCATGGGAGGGAATTCACCACAGCAAAGTGTCTCTAGGATGACTTCACTGAGCTTGAACTTATTTTTTTGCTGAAGGCTGAGCAATTACAGTTGTTGGTTTTCTGTTTTCATTTGCTCAGTGTATGAGGTCCAGTATTAAGCCCCTCAACTTAATTGTTCTAAGTGCTACATACCCATTGCTAAATACCACTACAGTTATCTTCGAAGTACTTGCCTTGGGAAGCTATGCACTTCCCAATGCCTAGTCCCACCCTCTAAAGTAATGTTGGAACTCTTTCTGGAATGGCCACTGCATGTGGTGTCATGGTGGCAAGTTTGTAAACTTAATTGTGTAGGTGTCTGTGAGGGATTTTTTAGCCAGCAAACAAAATAACTGTATGGAACACCCTCTCTACTCACCTGATCTGGCCCCAGTGACTTTTTTCTTTACTCAAAGATAAAGGAAATATTGAAAGGAATACATTTTGATGACATTCAGGACATCAGGAGTAATATGACTACAGTTCTGATGGCCATTCCAGAAAAAGAGTTCCAAAATTCCTTTGAAGGATGGACTAGGTGCTGGTGTCGGTGCATAGCTTCCCAAGGGGAGTACTTCGAAGGTGATTGTAGTGATATTCAGCAAAGAGGTGTGTAGCACTTTTTCTAGGATGAATTCACAAACTTAATTGTCAGTCCTCGTGTGTGATTTCTAGTCCAAGGAAGATCTGTGCACCTTTACAGTGATTCTGGCCTTACCTCTGGCCTAGCAGTCCCTCTTCCATTGCAGTTGTAGAGATAGAGGGTAGCATATGTCTAAGGCTACAGATATAAATTCATAAAAACATCCTAGAAACTTTTCCTCAACCACTCCTGATCTCTCATTCAAAAACTGTGTTCTGAAGGAACTAGAAAGCCATGTGATTTTCTCAATTTCATTACTGCATCTTATCCCCATGGGGGGGAAAAAATCATTCCTTCTCTGTAAGTGTTGTCATTCTGTTTTTCTTCCAACTCCAAATCAAAAGTTAGAAAATTAGTTAGCATCAGAAATGTCTTCATGTTAGCAAGCCTCTGTGTCTCCAGGAAAACATTATACAGCTGGGGGAAGATAACTGGACAAAACTAGAATGTGTCTGGAAGGCAATGACTTCCCATCTTTGCAATTCCAGTGCAGGACAGGCACATAGGAGGCATCCAAGAAAGGTTTGTTTGGTCAATAGACTTGGTGAGATGAGTAAAGAGCAGCACTCAAGTTACCCTAGACTTTGCTTCAATCAAGAAAACAGAATGGGCTAAAACCTCAGAGGGAGCAGAGGGAGGCTGAACTGACCTGACAGTTTGGGCTTCCAGAAATTGAGATTGTGGTGATAGTACAATAGTACTTACTACACTTCCAGCAGCATATGATTAATGCAGTGATCCCACAAATCCCAGCTAGCGTGATGAGGGTAATGGCCCAGTGTGGGAACTGACCAACATGCGGAGCAGGTTTGGCTGTGGAGTGCAAAAGAAGGGTGTCAGATCTAATGTGTTTACCACTGCCTGATAGCCATTTTATGCCCCTAATAAAAGTAGTCTAGTAATACTGCAGCCACGCCTTTGTACAGTGACCTTAGTAAGTCACAACATGACTTACTATCATTCTATTTGTGGGTCTAAAAATGCTATTACAGTAAATGCACACAATTCTAAAATATATCTGGCTAAGTTAGTTTACTCTTAGATTCTGTGCAATAGAAACCTCCCCAAGCAGTGTCAATTACGTGTTATCCAGGGGAAGATCCGTGACACTTGTCGGTCTCCGTACTTGATAACGCAAATAAAGGTATGGTTGCTTGTCAGGTTGAAAAGAAGTTCACTGCTGATGGTGTAGAGTTCAGTTGCAGAATCTTGGGAAACTGTAAGGTTGATTGCATTTAATACTTCTCCATCTTCCAACCAGAAAAGGCGAGGTTCTGGAAAACCTCCAGAGGTTGAACAGAGTATCTTTTTAATGTCAGCAGATGGGTTTCCCAAGTCAGTTATAAGGGGATCATGGAAATCGGCTGAAAAAAGAGCAAAGATATTAGTACAGTTGTGTATCTGTGTGTGTGTCTACACACACTTACTTATCAACTATCTTATGTGACATTTCATATTTATTACAATAACAGAAAAACTTCCATCCAGTTATTCTGCACGTTAATAATGTACATATGGCGGTAATGAATGCTGAGCTGTAAGTGAGAGTAATGCTGGCTGTGGCAGTTGAAGTTACATGTTGACTTGCCTGGGCCATGTTTCCCGTGGTCTACCACTTATATAATGATATTATTTGGCAGTTACATAATTACATAATTTGACAGTTACAGAATGTGTAATGTATCATTCTGTTTTCTGATCTGATGTGGTCATCCTCCATTTTCACATAACGCTGATTTTGCATAATGACCTTGTCTTTGGAATCCAACCACGTTGATCCATGAAGAGTGAGTGTATATGTGTAGAAACACACACACATATTTGGGTTCATATTTCTAATAAATCATCTAATTTTAATAAGAATGATAAAATAAGATATAATTTGCAGTTCCCCATAAGTCATTACTGGTGGTGGTGTTAGGTACCATCAAGTCAGTTCCAACTCATAGTGACCCTCCTGTATAACGGAATAAAACACTGCCGGGTCCTGTGCCATCTTCACAGTTGTTGCTGTGTTTGAGTCTGTTGTTACAGCTACTGTGTCAACCCATCTCATTGGGAGTCTTCCTCTTTTCACTCACCCTTTACCAAGCATAATGTCATCTGGGGACTGGTCCTTTCTGATAACACGAACAAAGTACCTTAGACAGAGTCCTGCCATCCTCCCTTCGAAGGAGCATTCTGGCTGTACTTCTTCCTAGACAGATTTGTTCATTCTGCTGGCAGTCCATGGTACATTCAGCATTCTTCACCAACATCATAATTCAAATGCATCAGTTCTTCTTTTGTCTTCCTCACTCACTATCTAGATTTTGCATGCATAGGAGATGATTGAAAACACCATAGCTTGGTCAGACACAACTTACTCTTCAGTTAACTAGCACTGCAATCGCTGATGCTATAGATAGCTTAACAAAAATAAATTTATTTTCCCACAGTTTGGAATCCTAGAAGTCTGGATTCAGGCTGCCAGCTCTAGGGAAAAGCTTTCTGTCTCTAGGGTAAAGTCCTTGTCTTCTTTCAGCATCTATAGACCAGGAATTGCTTGACTATCTCCATGTGTCTTGGCATCAGTTTTTTCCTGGTTCTAGGAGATTCTCAGCTCAGGACACCAGCACTCTCCAGGCTCCTCTTCTTTCTTGGATGCAGGAGACCCCTCCCTCTGCTTGATTCTCTCCCCTTTTATCTCTTGTAAGCTAAACCGTGATTCAAGCCACACTCCGGGGAAACTTCCCTTATACCAGATCAGGGCTGTGACTTGAATAAAGATGCTGGCTTAAGTAAAACTGATGCATCCCACCCTGATCCTGCCTCATTAGCATAAGAAACAGCCTGGTCCCCTTTTGCTTTAGCGTAGCTAAGCCTGCCAATTAAAGGGTTGAGGTTAGGATCTGCAAAATATCACAAAATGAAGGATCTGCACACAATACTGGAAATCATGATCTATCCACGTTGACACGTTTTGGAAGGACACAATTCAATTCATGACAGTCCTCAAGGTGACATCTTTGCTTTTTAACACAGTAAAGAAGTCTTTTGTAGCAGATTTGCCCAATGACATAGTCATTTGATTTCTTGACTGCTACTTCCGTGGATGTTAACTGTGAATCCAAGTAAAACAAAACAAATGTTGCTTATTGGTCCAGATGTGAATGTTTTTGTTTTCTTTATGTTGAGGTATAATCTACACTGAAGGCTATGGTCCTTGATCTTTATCAGTAAGTACTATAAGTCCTCTTCACTTTCAGCTAGGACGGTTGTGTCACCAGCATATTGCAGGTTGTTAATGAATCTTCCTCCATTGCTGATGTCCTGTTCTTTTTCACATACTCCAGCTTCTTGGATTATTTGCTCAGCACACAGATTGAGTAAATAGGGTGAATGGATACAACTCAGACACATAACTTTCCTGATTATAAACCAGGTAGTATTCCCTTGTTTCTTGTTCTGTTTGAACAACTGCCTCTTGATCTATGTGCAGATTCCATGAGAGCACAATTAAATGTTCTAGAATTCCAATTCTTCATAATGTTGTCCATAATTTGTTATAACCCACACAGTTGAATGCTTGTGCATAGTCAATGAAACACAGGTAAACATCTCTCTGGTGTTCTTTGCTTTCCAGCCAGGATCCTCTGTCATCAGCAGTGATAGCCCTTGTTCCACATCCTGTTCTGCTCTGGCTTGAATTTCTGGCAGCTCCCTGTTGATATCCTGCTGCAACCATTTTGTAATTATCTTCAGCATACTTTTATCTGCAAGCCAGCCAAGTAGTGATATTAATAATATTATTTGATAATTTCTGCATTCTGTTGGATCGTCTTTCTTTGGTACAGGCACATATATGGGTTTCTTCCAGCTGGTTAGCCAAGTAGCTGTGTTCCAGATTTCTTAGCATAGAGGAGTGAATGTTTCCAGCATTGCAATTATTTGTTGAAACATCTCAATTAGTATTACATCAATACCTGAAGCTTTTTTTTTTTCACCAATGGCTTCAGTGCTTATTGGACTTCTTTCTTCAATACCATTGTTCTTGATCATATGCTACCTCCTAAAATAATTGAATATGGACTAATTCTTTTTGGTACAGTGACTCTATGTGTGCCACTCATCTTCTTTTGAGCTTCCTGCATCATTCAGAATTTTGTGCATAGAAACCTTCACTGTTGCAACTCAAGGCTTGAATTTTTTCTTCACTTCTTTCAGCTTTGGTGTTCTAACTCTAGGTCTTTGCACATTTCATTGTAATATGCATACTTTGTCTTTATGAGCTGCTCTTTGAAATCTTCTGTTCAGCTCTTTTACTTCATCCTTTCTCCCTTTTGCTTAGTGACTCTAAATTCAAGAGCAAGTTTCAAAGTCTCTTCTGACAATTATTTTGGTCTCTGCTTTCTTTTTAATGATCCTTAGCTTTTCTCATGTATGATATCTTTATTGTCATCCCACAACTTGTCTGGTCTTCCATCATAAATGTTAAATGTATCAAATCTATTCTTGAGATGATCTCTAAATTCAGGTGGGATACACTCAAGGTCATACTTTGGCTCTCATGGACTTGTTTTTCCTTAGCTTCAGCTTGAACTTGATTATGAGCAATCGATGATCTGTTCCACAGTTGTCCCCTGACCTTGTTCTGACTGATGATACACGTACTTTTCACTTATCAACATGGTTTCCAGAGACCAAGTCATTATGTGAAGATCAGCATTATGAGAAAATGTAGGATGACCACATCACATCACAAGTGGAGGATGCCAATATCATTACATAACTGTCAAATCATACTACTATATAACAGCCAAATCACTGAGAATCATGGCCCGTCTGAGTTGACACATAACCTTATAGCTATCACAGCCAGCATTACTCTCACTGTGTACTTTGGCACTTATTAATTTCAGACATACAGTTTTAATGTACGAAAGAGTTGGATAGTAGATTTTCTTACTGCTGTCTTAAATGTGAAACGTTGGATAACTAGGTAGTTGATAAGTGAGGAGTAGGTGTGTTGAGTTTCTCCATCTTGTCGGATCCGACTCGACGGCACTTGGCTTGGCTATCCGTAGATATAGTCAGATTGATTCTTGTGTATCCCATCATGTGTGTAATCACCATTTATGTTATTGAAAAAAAAGGTTTTTCCAAAGAATAAACCTTTGTTCTTATAAAATTCTGTCACACAGTCTCCCGTATCATTTCTGTCACCGAGACCCTGTTTTCCGGTTACAGAGTCTTCTTTTTTGTTTCCAACTTTCACATTCAGATCATCAGAATTATATTTTTAATGCAGATAACAAACACTTTTTCCATCTGTTTGCCAACCACAACCTCCCACTTCAAGGTATTTTCATAAGCACTTTATATTAAATCTTTTTACACCAACATGTAAAAAAAAATTGGCTTAGTGGTGCTTACAAAAAAAAGAATAGGCAAATGCTATTTGTGTAAAAACACAGTACTGATCAATTCTTCTTGAGTGCATATTTGATCAATTTCAGACTGCAGAAGTTGAGAAAAACCTTCAAAATTGTGATATTTGGCATTATTAGTTGATGTGTAAATTTGAATAGTAGTGGTCTCCCGTGTAGGTGGATGGCTATTATCCTGCCGCTGACACTGTTGTACTTACATCTTGAAATGTTTTGACAGTGAATGTGATGCTGCTCATCTTCAATTTGTCATTCATAGTATAGTAGACCATATGGCTGTTTGAGTCATTTAAGCTTGCTAATGCCTAGGGTGTCAATATTCAAGCATTCCATTTTCTCTTTGACAACTTGCAATTTTCCTTGATTTATACTTTGTATTCCACTTTGTGATTATTAATGGATGTTTGCAGCTTTTTTTCTCATTAATACTTATGTACAATACAAAGACTAATATAAATTGTTTAAATAAATTCCTCCACACTTTTGATGATGATAAGAGATACCTTTAACAGAAAGGTGAAGAAGTAGGTTCGTAAGAATAAATGCCGACATATACTTGCATTTTTAAGCAGTAGACAGGAAAATAATAGATAACATTCACTGAGCTCTTGTTATGTGTTAGGCCAGTGTACTACCTCATTTCATCTTCAAAACAACCCTTGGAGGTAGGCTGTAGATCAAAAAAGGTCAAATCGTCTTCCTACCTATAACTAGAACCAGAGATTTGATCCTTGAGTTTGCTTTCTTCTCTGCAGCAGCATAAATTATGCGGCCAGTTCTTTAACATCTAACTTGGCCAGGAATGACTGTAATTATCAATTTGAAAATATCAGATTATAATAATACAGCAGTGATAGTAATAGACAGTTGGATACTATTTGGAAAATACTAATGCCTGCATTGCTCTTACAGCTTTCGAGGGACGTGCACAGGGATGTATGGGATGTGTCAGTAGATTGTGTGTGGTTAATAGTACAGCTGCATCAAGTCAAATGTCTTCTTATGATTCAGAAGGTGCTTCACGTAATTACAGCACCTCACGGTGATCATCACAGACTTGAACTGCCAAAGTGCAAGAAAGGTGTAATAACAGATGTTTCCAGTGCATTTTGAAAAGTCAGTTAAGGCTCATTGCAAAACTAGTGTTAACAGAGGCCTTTTAACGACAGGGGGAAACTGAGGCCGGAGGCCAGGGAGGCTTTGCTGCAAAGCAATCATCCCAACTCCCTTTGGTAAACATAGCAGTCACGTTTCACAAGGCCAAATGGTGATAAAAAGCGTTACTCTTCGATTATAGAACTGCCCCAGGAAAAGAACAATGGGACAGTCAAGACAGGTGTGATAACTGCTTTTTTTTTTTTGTGAGACTACTAAGTTGGACCAGACAATGCCAAACCTCGGCCCCCCTGTTTGGATAAAGGCTCACAGAGGAAGACCATGAAATGCAGAACTGGAAACTCAGACTGTCTCATTGACCACTTTCCTTGGGGTTACTTCACCCCTACACTTACATGGTAGTTTCCCTGTATAAACCCCTCCAGTTTGACCAGAGCGGGGCAGACTTTGGAGGCGCTGTCCCCTCTGCCACCTTTGTGTAGCTACACAATAAATCTTTGATTTAATTCATCCTAACCTGCTGTCTCAGAGATTGGCTTGCGGCAGGTGGCACAAACTCCGGTGTTTTCCCGGGAGTTTGTAAGTAAGACACTAGAGTCTTACTTATGGTAGGAAATTAAAAGAGATACATTGCTCTTGGTAAACTTCCCACCTAACTCAATGTCTTTCAGGGCTAGAATAAATCAAAACACTTCACCAACCTATGATGGATAATTTCACCGAAGCTTTATGTTCCAGCTTGTAAACACCTTTCTCATCAGTCTTCTGAACGACGCAGGTGTATGTGCCC
Source organism: Heterohyrax brucei (assembly GCA_028571685.1). Taxonomy (NCBI): domain Eukaryota; kingdom Metazoa; phylum Chordata; class Mammalia; order Hyracoidea; family Procaviidae; genus Heterohyrax; species Heterohyrax brucei. The sequence goes on from CM053157.1 coordinate 62,639,520, forward strand.
TTGTCGGGCAGACGTAGGGCCAGGATGACAACGGAGAGGTTGTTGGAGATGTCTATGATGGTCCGGTTCTCGTACTTGGGTCCTGCTGATACTTTCCCAGATATGACAGTCACCACCACTTCCCCCTTCTTTTGCCAGTAGATTCGAAAATTCATCAGTTGGTGAGGGGGTATGTTGTATTCACAGGACATCACTGCCATTTCCTTCACTGTCTTAGTCATCTGGCTGTCACCTACAGGGAGGCAAACAGAACACTGTTTCTTACTGAACTCGCAGCTTTGTGCCTAGGGACTACACATGACCAAAGCATCTAGTCTTTTTGGTCTGCAGTGCTTTTTAAATGTGTTAGAAATTACCATTTAGAAAACTGAATGTGATTGCTGAAAAATAAGTTCAGTTTCTAAAATAATTAAGACACATCACTAAAGACGTGTTCCAGCCCATACCTACTGCCGGTGAGTTGGGTCTGACTCATAGTGACATTATAGGACAGAGTAGAACTGCCCCATAGAGTTTCCCAGGAGCACCTGGCAGATCTGAACTGCTGACCTTTTGGTTAGCAGACATAGCACCTAACCACTACACCACCAGGGGTTCCTGCAGAAACATGTTCATGTATCAATAATTATAGTGTAACCCACGTACTTCCTTTTTCTTGAGGATTTTCCAAAGACGTGAGCAATCTGGAGCCAACATGAGCCCTTTTTCAGACCAGGCAATTTTTAGTTCTGTTACTTCTTACTTCTCTTACCCAATATAACACTACCTCTAGAGAAGTCAGTCCTGCCCATCTCTGCCAGCAGTGCCCGTGTTGAATCACCCTTCATAGTGACTGGTTATCACTTCCTTCAGTTTTATTTCTTCTCTGGCTCATCTAGGGGTTCCTGAGTGGCACAAACTGTTAAGTGTTCAACTACTAGCCACAAAGTTGGTGATTTGAACTTACTACAGAGGCACCAGGAAAAACAGGCATAGTGATCTGCTCCTGAAAGGTGAAAGCCTTGAAATCCCAAAGGAGCAGTTCTGTTCTGCACGTGTGGGGTCAACACAAGTCAAAAATAGACTTGATGGCAAACGATTTCAACAACGTGGGTCCTCTATGGAGCACAAGTGCTATTTCATTTAATCCTCCTTTAATAGCTATGTGAGATATGTTTTAGCATCCCATTTTACAGAAGAGGCAACTGAAGCTCTAAGAGGTTCAGGAAACCTAGGACAGGGCAAGTAAATCGAAGATTGCATGAGCCCATGATTCAATCAGTCATAAGGGAACAATAAGGGAGGCAGATGAGAGAATCACAGGAACTACTTAAATTGCCTTTAAAAAAATATGTTCTGTTTCTGGCTAAAGTGACATCTCGTTTCTTGCACTGCAGATGTAAAGAAGATATTTCCAGGGAAGTCCATTTATAGAAGGCCTCCTGCCTCTCTCTGTCCTCTTGTCACTTGCTTAGGTATATGCTGTTCCAGAGAGCCAAGGGAGATTTCAACTGCAAAGCCTTGACTCTTGGAGTCACTGCCTTTTCCATTTCATTTTAGTCCCCAGTTGTGTATGGTACAGCAATGCAGCAACACATATTTGCACATATGCACAGATCCACTTTAATTGTGTAATTGCCTTTGCGGGACTAACTAGGGGTAAATTTTAGGTGGATTAAGCCAAAATCAAATGTGTTGCTGTTGAGTTGGTTCTGACTCGGGGCTACCCCATGTATGACAGAACAGAACTGTTTTGTAGGCTTTTATGGCTGTGACATTGAAAGAAGCATGTTGCTGGGTCTTTCTTCTACAGCACTGCCAGCTAGGTGCAAATTGCCCACCTTTAGGTTTATGGTTGAGTGTAAACTGTGCAGCTTCGTGTGACTTCAATGGCTTGGTGTGGGAGTCAACTCTGACCTGTTTTTTAATGCACACCCAGATTCAACCTCCTTGCACTTGGCTGACACAGAATCTATAAATTGTGAAGGTTGGGTATTAGCTTTCTTTCTTTCTAAATTGTGCTTTGGGTAAAAGTTTACAACTCACGTTAACTTCTCATTAAAAAACGTATACATGTATTGTTTTGCGACCATGCTTGCAATCCCTGCAGTGTTACAGCACACTCCTTCTTTCCATCCTGGGTTGCCTCGTCCCCTCCTGCCTTCTCATCCTGCTTTTGCTCAGAAGCTGCCAATTTTATTGAACTAAGAAGCACATTCCTCACACATAGTATTTTTTGTTTAGAGCCCTCTAATCTTGGTCTAAAGAGTGGTCTTTAGGAATGGTTTCAGTTCTGGGTTAGCAGTGCATTTGGGGACTGTAGTTTCAGGGGGTCCTCCAGTCTCTGGCAAACCATTAAGTTTGGTCTTTTTATGAGGGTTTGAGTTCTGTTTAACGTTTTTATCCTGCCCTGTTTGGCCCTGTATGCTGTGTTCCCTGTCAGGGCCATCATTGGTGGTAGCCAGGCACCATCTAGTTCTTCTGGTCTCAGATCAGTGAAGTCTGGTTCATCCAGTCCTCTAGTTGTTCAGGCTAGTATCTTCCTTGTGTCTTTAGTTTTCCTTATTCTCATTTGCTCCAAGGTGGATGGGACCAATTGATCTATGACCAATGCTTGCACGCTTTTAAGACCCAACATGCCACTTATCAAAGCGGGATGTAGAACATTTTCTTTATAAACTATGTCATGCCAGTTGACCTAGATGTCCCCTGAAACTATGGTCCCCAGGCCCCAGCCCCAGTTACTCTGTTCATCGCAGTATTTGGCTGTGTCCAGGAAACTTCTTTGTTTTCACTTTGATCCAGGTGTGTTGACGTCCCTTGCACAGTGTGTTGTCCTTCCCTTCACTGAAGTTGACCCTTGTCTCCTATCTAGTTAGTGATTTCCAGTCCTCTTCCCTCTCCAGTCTCCTCACCATCAAAGAGTGATTTTTTTCTGTGTTTAAACCTTTTGTTGAGTTCATAGTAACAATCTCATACAATATTTATCTTTTTGTGACTGACATTTCACTCACTGTAATGCCCTCTAGATTCATTCATGTTATGAGATGTTTTGCCGATTTATCATCGTTGTTTATTGTTACATAGCATTCTACTGTATGTACATATCATAATTTGTTTATCCATCTGTCTGTTGTCGGGTATTTAGCTTGTTTCCAGGTTTTTGCTATTGTGAACAGTGTTGCAGTGAACATGGGTGTGCATGTTTATTCTTGTGACAGTTCTTAGTTCTCTTGGATGTATTTCTAGGAGTGGGAATGCTAGATCATATAGTACTTCTATTTCTAGATCCTTCTCCAAAGTCATGTACCATTTTGCAATCCCACCAGCAGTGCATAAGAATTCCAGTCTTTCTCACTACCTCTCTAACATTTTTTGTTGTCTGTGTTTTAGATTAGTGCGTGCCTTGTTGGGGTAACATAGTATCTCACTGTAGTTTCTATTTGCATTTCTCTAATAACTGATGATTATGAGCATTTCCTCATGTCTGTTAGCCACCTGAATGTCTCCTTTGGTGAAGATTTTGTTCATATCCTTTGCTCATTTTAAAAATTGGGTAACTTGTCTTTTTGTGGTTGAAGTGTTATAGCATCTTGTAGAGATTAGAGTGTTATCAGATGTGTCATTGCCAATATTTGTTTTCCCAGTAGGTAGTTTCTGTTCTTTACTCTTTTGGTGAAGTCTTCAGATGAGCCTAAGTGTTTACTTTTTGAAGCTCTCAGTTATCTAGTTTATCTTCCTGTGTCTCTGTTCTGTTAGTTACAGTTTGTACTCTGTTTATGCCCTGTATCAGGGCTCCTAGTGTTGTCCTTCTTTTTTCTCCCATAATCTTTGTTGTTGTAGATTTTATATTTAGGTCTTTGATCCATTTAGCATTGGTTTTTGGTGTGGGGTATAAGTCTTGTTTAATTTTTTTGCAGATGGACAGCCAGTTATGCCAGCACCATTTGTTAAAGAGACTATCTTTTCCCCATTTAACAAACTTTGGGCCTTTTATCAAGTATCAGCTGCTTATAGGTAAATGGATTTACATCTGGATTTTCAATTCTGGTACATTTTTCTTGCATTACTTTTCTGGCTAGGACCTGTAGCAGAATGTTGAATAAAAGTGATGATAAACGGCATCCTTGTCTGGTTCTCACATTCTCAAGGCCAGTGCTTTTAGTCTCTCCCCATTAAGATTGAGATTAGCTATTGGCTTTGTTATGCCCTTTATTACAACGGTAAGCGAATAAGTTTGTGAATTCATCCTACAAAAATTGCTACATACATCACTGCTGAATATTACCACTGTCACCTTTGAGGTACTCCCTTGGGAAGTTATTCACCGATGCCAGCACCTAGTCAACCTTTCAAAGCAATTTTGGTACTCCTTTTCTAAAATGGCCATCAAGCTGTGGTTGTATTACTGTTTGTGTCCCTAATGTCATCAAAATATCTTCCTTTCAATATTCCCTACATCTTTGGGTAAAGAAAAAAGTCATTGGGGGCCAGGTCAGGTGAGTAGGTGGGGTGTTCCAATACAGTTTTTTTCAATTGGCTAAAAACCACCTCACAGACAACTATACAGTTAAATTGAAGAACTTGCCACCTTGTAACTGTGCACAATGGCCATTTCGGAAAGAGTTCACAAATTGCTCTGAAGGGCAGACTAGGCACTGGTGTCAGTGCATAATGTCCCAAGGGGAGTACTTCAAAGGTAACCATAGTGATATTCAGCAATGAAGTACATAGTACTTAGAACAACCAAGTTCATGGACTTAATTGTCAGGCCTCGTGTATCAAGGATTTCCCTTCTTAGTTGTGAGTTTTTCTCATGAATAGGTGTTGAACTTTGTCAAATGTCTTTTTTTTTTTGCATCGATTGATAAGATCATCTGATTCTTTTGCTTTATTTATGTGATAGATTATGTTGATTGGTTTTCTAATGTTGAACCATTCTTGCATACCTGGTATGATTCTCACTTGGTCATGGTGAATTGTTTTTTTAAAATGCTATTGAATTATTTTAGCTAGAATTTTCTTGAAGATTTTTGCATCTGTGTTCGTGGTCAATGATTTTCTTTTTTTGTGGTGTCTTTGGCTGGCTTTGGTATCAGTATTATGCTGGCTTCATAGAATGAATTTGGGAATATTTCCTCCTTCTCTATGCTCTGAAATACATTTAGTGGGACTGGTTTTATCTCTTCTCTGAAAGTTTTATATAGTTCTCTAGTAAAGCCTTCTGGTCTAGGTCATTTTTTTGTTGTTGGAAGTTTATTTTATTTTATTACCTCTTCAGTCTTTTCTTTTGTTATGGGTTTATTTAGTTTTTCTACCTTGGTTTGTGTAAGTTTAAGTGGGTAGTGTGTTTCTAGACATATGTCCATTTCCTCTAGGTTTTCAAATTTTTTGGAGTACGGTTTTCCATAGCATTCTATTATGATCCTTTTATTTCAGTGAAATCTGTTGTGATATCCTGCATCTTGTTTCACATTTGGGTTATTTGCTTCCTCTCCTGCTTTTCTGTTGTCAGTTGGGCCAGAGGTTTGTCAATTTTGGTGATCTTTTCAAACAATCAACTTTTGGCTTCGTTGATTCTTTCAGTTGTTTTTCTATTCTGTATTTCATTTGTATCTAATCTGTATTATTTCCTGTCTTCTGGAGCCTGAGGATTTCTTTTGCAGTTCTCCTTCTATATGTTCCAGTTGTAGGGTTGATGTTTTGTCTTGTCCCTTTCTTTTCTTTTGGATATATGCATTTACTATAAACTGATCTCTAAGCACTGCTTTTGCTCTATACCAAAGGCGTTTCATTGTGGTGTTCATAGTTTCTTTGTTCCACTGAATTTTTTGTGCTGACTCGTTTTTATTTATGTATTTTCTTTTCAACATTTTCATTACTGTTGATTTATGTTTGCTGAGTCTTTATGTCTTTCTTCCTTTTTGCTTTGATGGGTAGGTCTGTTAGGTGTTCTAGAATACCTAGTTGCTGTCTTTGTGTGATTTCTATCAGCCTGTAAATCTTGTGTGTGTGTGTGTGTGTGTGTGTGTGTGCTTTAGTTGAAAATTCACAGCTCCAATTAATTTCTCATGCAAAAACTTTTCATTCTCACTTCATTCTATACATTTCTTTATTCCATTCTTAATTTCTTCTATAACCAAGTACTTTTTGAACAAGGTTTTGTTCACTGTCTCTGCATTTAACTTTTTTTCCTTGTTTTTTTCTGTTATTGATTTCTACTTTTATGGTATTATGGTTTAAAAAAAAAACACGCTTTGCAATGTTTCAGTGTTTTTGATTCTGCTAAGGTTGACTTTGTGGCCTAATATGTGGTCTATTCTGTATAATGTAATATGTGCTTTAGAAAAGAATGTGTGTTTTTCTGCTGTTGGGTCAAGTACTCTCTATATGTCTTTGAAGTTAAATTGTTGATTGTGGCATTTAGATCTTGTGTGCCTTTGTTAGTTTCTTTCTAGATGTTCTGCACTTCTGTAAAACTGGTACATTGAAGTCTCATACTGTTATTGTAGAGCTGTCTTATCTTTTTAATGCTGTTAAAGTTTGTTTTATGAATTTTGGAGCCCTGTCATTGGGCTTGTATATGTTTATTATAGAGATGTCCACCCCTTTAAACACTTTATAGCATTGTTTCTTATCTTTTTTAGTGGACTTTGCTTTCAAATTTTTTTCCTTCTTTTTCCTGTTATTGATTTCTACCTTTATGGCATTATAGTCTATTTTGACAGGAATTAATATTGCCACTCCTGTCCTTTTTTCATTGTTGCTGACTTGATAGGTTTTTTTCTCTCCTTTGAGTTTTAATTTGTTTGTGTTTTGGTGTCGAAAGTACACGTCTTGTAGACAGCATATAGATTATATTTATTTATTTATTTTAAATACGTGCAGCCATGCTCTGTCACATTATTGGTGCATTTAGGCTATTTATATTCAGTCTAATTATGGGCAGGTATGACTTTGCTGCTATTGTTTTGATTTTTTTTTTTATTTTTGATGGTGTTCATGGTTTCTTTGTTCCACTTAATTTCTTGTGCTGAGTCCTTTTTATTTATGTGTTTTCTTTTCAACATTTTCATTGTTACTGATTTTATGTTTACTGAGTCTTTATGCTTTCCTTCCTTTTTGCTCTGATGGGTAGGTCGTTAGTTTCCTTTGTGGTTACCTTGAAACATATATTTATTTCTCTAAGTTTAAATCAATCTTTTAGTTCATGATATTGCCTTAACTTCTTTATGTGGAAGTTCTATGAGCACAATATTCTCTCTCTCTCTCTTATTGTTTTTTAACATTGTTAACATTTACATATTGCCATCTCTGGTGCCCTATTTTCAATCTTTTAGTTTCAATTTATTTTTGTGAATTCCCTATCTGGGGTGATAACTGGTTAATCTGTACTATATTCTAGTTTTAGATTATTGTTCAACATTGTTGGTTCTCTAACTAGAGGAATCACTTCAATACTTCTCCTAATTTGGTTTGGCTTTTACAAATTCTCCTAACTTCTGTTTATCTAGGAATGACCTAGTTTCACCATTGTATTTAAGGACAGTTTTGCTGCCTATATAATTCTGGGCTGACGGTTTTTTTTCTACGAGGCTTTCTATATATCATACACTGACTTTTTGCCTGCATGGTTTCTTCTGAGTAGTGAGAGTTTAGTCTTATCAGTTCTCCTTTGATTATGACTTCTGTTTATCTCTAGCTACCCTCAAGATTCTATCTTTGTTTTTGTTTTGGTAAGTTTGATTGTGATATGTCTTAGTGACTTTCTTTTAGGATGTACTGTACATGGGATTCACTGAGCTTCTTACATGGATATCTTCTGGTCTTTCATGATATCGAACAAGTTTTCTGCCTTGAAATCTTTGACATTTATCTCTATGTTTTCTGTAACGGCCACGTGTCATGGATTGAACTGTGTCCTCCAAAAACATTTGTAGCAGTTTGGCTAGGCCTTGGTTCCTGGTATTGTATGATGTTCCTGTATGCGATTAACCCTGCCTCTGTGATGTTAATGAGGGAGAATGGGTGGCAGTTGTATTGGTGTTGTAAGATTCAGTGTGTAAGATATGAAAGAAAGGGAAGCAAGCAGAGAGTTGGGGACCATATACTATCAGGAAAGAAGGAGTGCTGGGAGCACAGCATATCCTTTGTCCTGAGGATCTCTGTGCCTCAGAAACTCCCAATCCAGGGGAAGATTGACAACAAGGACCTTCGTCCAGAACCAACAGATAAAGATATCTTCTGGAGCTGATGTCCTGAATTTGGACTTTGCCTACTTTTCCATGAGAAAATAAATTTCTCTTTTTAAAGCCATCCACTTACGGTATTTCTGTTATTACAGCTCTAGATGACTAAGACACCCCTCCCCCTGTCCCCCGCCAATTTGGGTGCTCTGATCACTTGTAGGTTTTTCCTCTGGATAATGTCCCTCATAATTCTTAGACTTTCTTAATTTTTTTTAATTCTCTTTTTTTTTGTTCCTCAAATAAATGGGTATCAAGGGATTTATTTTGAATCTCACTATGTCTGACTTCCATTGTCTCAGTTTTGCTCTTTTGATCTTCTATTGAATTGTCTATTTTTGAAATTCTGTTGTTAATAATCTTTTGAATATCTACATGCTGACTTTGGTTTCTATCAGCCTGTGAATCTTGTGTGTGTGTGTATGCTTTAGATGAAAATTTACAACTCCGATTAATTTCTCATGCAAAAACTTAAACACGTATTGTTATGTGACATTAGTTGCATTCCTCACAACGTGACAATGTAATAACCCTTCCTACCACAGGTTTCTTGAGTCTGTTCAAGCAATTATTGTCTTATTCTGTCTTCTTATTCTGCTTCTGGACAAGAGTCACCCATTTGGTCTCATGTAACTGACTGAACTAAGAATCATACTCTTCATATGTAACTACTTTTTGTTTTATAGTCCAGTCTAATCTTTATCTGGAGAGTGGGTTTTGAGAATGGTTTCAGTTCTGCATTAACCGAGGCCATAACCTTGGGGGTTATTCCACTATCTGTCAGATCACTAAGTCTGGACTTTGTACTTTTCTCAGTCGGGAACAGTCTGCTGTGTTCTGTTCTCTGTCAGGGTAATCATTGGTGCTAGCTAGGCATGATCTAGTTCTTCCGGTCTCAGGCTGCTGGAGTCCCTGGTTTATGTAGGCTTATTGTCTCTTGGGCTAATATTTTCCTTGTGTTTTTGGTACAGGTGGTTTGGGACCAATCAATGCATCTTAGATGGCTGCTCTCCAGCTTTTAATACTCCAAACTCCACTCAGCAAAGTGAGATGCAGAATATTTTCTTAATAAACTTATGCCAGTTGAACTCGATGCCCCTGAAACTATGGCCTTAGGCCTCAGCCCCAGTTACTCTGTGCCTCAGAGTGTTTGGATGTGTTCAGGAAACTTAGTTTTTTGCTTTGGCCCAGGTTGTACTGATTTTCCCTGTATTGCTGTTGTCCATCCCCTTATCAGTCTGTTAATTTTGTCATTTTGTACTTTTATTGTTTTCCTGAATTCTTCTTTTATTTTGTCTGTGTTTTCCTTGGCTTGATCTGAGTTTTGCCTATTCTTCATTCTGATCTCTTGGGGAGACCTGGATATTGATCTTTTGAATTCCTGCTCATTTAGTTCCATTATTTTATCTTCTTTTGGAAGGCTTCCTGGTTTTTCATTTCAGTTGCTTGCTGGAGTCATCTTGACCTGCTTGTTTTTGTGATCTGACATTGACTGTTGTTTTTCAGGCATCAGTGTTGTTGTTGTTGAGTGTGACTGAGTTAGTTCCAAGTCATAGTGACCCTGTGTACAATAGAATGAAACACTATCCAGTTATGTGCTGTCCTCACAATCAATGTTATGGTTACACCCTTTGTTGAAGCCACTGTGTCAGTCCAGCTGGTTAAGGGTCTTCTTGTTTTTCACTGACGCTCCACTTGACTAAGCATGATATCCTTCTCAGGGACAAATTCCTCCTGATAATATGTCCAGTGTATGTGAGATATAATATTTCCATCCTTGCTTCTAAAGAGCATTCTGATTGTACTTCTTCTAAGACAGCTTTGTTTGTTCTTCTGAAAGCTTATGGTATATTCAGTATTCTCTGTCCATTCCACAGTTCAAGGAGTCAGTTCTTCTTTAGTCTTCCTTATTTATTGCCCAGCTTTCACATGCATGAGAGGTGACTGAAAACAGCATGGCTTAGATCAGGTACATCTTAGTCTTCAAGCTGACTTTCAGAACTTTAAAGATTTTTTTTTTTGCAGCAGGTTCACCCAGTGCAATATATCTTTTGATCTCTTGACTGCTGCTTCCATGGGTGTTGACTGTGTGTCCAAATAAAATGAAATCCTTGACAACTTGAGTCTTTTCTCTGTTTATTATTGGTCCTGTTGCTAGAACTTTTGTTTTCTTTATGTTGATATATAATCCATACTTTGATCTTTGATCTTCATCAGTAAATGCTACAAGTTCTCTTCACTTTCAGCAAGGAAGGGTGTGTCATCTGCATAATATAGATTGTTAGTGAGGCTTCTTTCAATCCTATTGTCCCATTCTTCTTCATATAGTCTAGTTGTTTGCTCTGCATACAGACTGAATAGAGATGATGAAACAATACAGTTCTGATGTACAACTTTCTTCACTTTAAACCACACAATATCCTTTTGTTCTGTTCAAATGATTGCCTCTTGTTTTATGTATAGGTTCCTCATGTGTACAGTTAAGTGTTCTGGAATTCCAACTCTTTGCAGTATTACCCATAATTTATTATGATCCACACAGTCAACTGTCTTTGCATAGTCAATGAAACACAGGTAATTGTCATTCCAGTATTCTCTGCTTTTAGCCAGGATCCATCTGACATCAGCAGTGATATCCCTAGTTTCACATCCTCTTCTTAATCTGGCTTGAATTTCCAGTAGTTCTCTATCAACATACTGGTGCAACCACATTTGAATCTTCAGCAAAATTTTACCTGTAAATGATGTTAATGATACTGTTCTATAGTTTCTGCATTCTGCTGGATCACCTTTCTTGGGTGTAGACATAAATATGGATCTCTTTCAGTTGGTTGACCTGGTAGCTGTCTTCCAAATTTCTTGGCATAGACGAGTGAGCACTTCCATTGTTGCATCTGTTTGTTGGAACGTCTTAAATGGTATTTCATCAATTCCTGGAGCCTTGTTTTTCACCAATGTCCTCAGTGTAGATTGGACTTCTTTCTTCAGTAACATCAGTTACTGCTCTTATACTACCACCTGAAATGATTGAACATCAACCACTTCTTTTTGGTACAGTAACTCTGTATTCCTTCCATCTTCTTTTAATGCTTCCTACATTGTTTAATACTTTCCTCCTCCTGGAATCCTTCAGTATTACAGCTTCAGGCCTAAATTTTTTCTTCAGTTCTTTCAGCTTATGAAATGCCAAGTAGGTTCTTCCCTTCTGTTTTTCTATCTCCAGGTCTTCACACATGTCATTCTAATACTTTAGTTTGTCTTCTTGAGCCACCCCTTGAAATCTTCTTTTCAGCTCTTTTCTTTCATCATTTCTTCCATTCACTTTAGTTACTCTACGTTGAGTAGCAAGTTTCAGAATCTCCTCTAATGTCTACTTGGTCTTTCTTTTTTGTCTGAGTCTAATATATATGCAGCCTAAAGCTGAATTTAGTGCTTTAGCAGCTACCTTACATTTTTGACACCTGTTAAGTACATTAACAAGTAAAACCTCTTGTTTTCATCTTCAGGCATGCCACCAAGCCCTGCCTCCACATCCAGTCCAACACCCTACAGGAAGGGTGAATTGCTTCCAGTGATGTCTCCTACAAAGAATTATCCAAGTTCTTCTTTTCCCTGCTGTTCCATGCAATGGCACATTTGAGCATTTGGGGGTACAGAAAGGCACTTGTTTGTCTTACTTATGTAGCCAGACATGTATGAGCCAGAGACAGGGAGACCTAGAGAGGGAGATGATCTCCTTGTCCCACAAGGAGGTAGGCTATGGGTTAAACAATATACTCAAGGCAATGTGAAGTGACAGTTAAAACATGTGAGATCTGGAAGGGACCTTCATAATCTTTCATTTTGGTGGGCTTATTTTACAGATGAAGAACTTGAACTGAGGAAAATACCTGCCTATATTTCACTGTTTTTCTTTCTGACCCAGGCTTTTAGGGCTATACCTCTTGTATACTAAAGTGTTCACTAATCATCCCCTAGGGTCACCAAGAGTCGGATCCGACTCGACGGCACTTGGCTTGGCAATCACCCCCAGCTTAAGGCACACACAAAATCCAAATCCGTTGCTACCAAGTCAGTTTCCACCTGTGGCAACCCTGCATGTAATAGAGTATAACTTCTCCGTGGAGTTTTCCTAGCTGAAATCTCTAAGGAAGTGGATAGCCAGGCCTTTCTTCTGCAGAGTGGCTAAGTGGGTTTAAACAGCGAACTTCTGGCTTACCAAGAATGAACTATAAGAGAGAAGCGAGGAGGCATGGCCAAGATGGCAGACTAGACACACATCTCTTCAATCCCCTCTGAGAACTAAGGCCTGGATTGATAATTGAAGGGAGCACTCTGGACACCTAAGGAGCCCTAGGATACACCACAGAGTTTTCAGATTGGACTATGTGTCACTAAATGGAAATCTACCTCTTCCTAGCACCAGGCAGTGCACGCTGAGCCCCACTCCTACTGACTCATCACTGGGGTGGTCTGCAGGTACTGATGCCTTCTTTGTTATCCAGGAGGTGGTGGATGGCCTTGAGATGACAAATGCACTGAATTGAAGTGCTAAAGTAAACAGCAGATAGCACAGCAGAGAGTGCATGGAATAGCCACATTTTGAGAGCCTGGCTCCTGACTGAGGTCACTACTTTTCTGGCCCCTTTTCTGAGCTCTGCCATAGATTCTGCTGTTTCACAGCAGGAAGGGCAGCTCAGAGGAATGCCATCTTGGTTGGCTAAGAGGCAGAGTCACCCAACCAGAGCCCTCAGTAGGGGTTAATTCCCAAGCTGAGAAGCAGTGCCAGCCCAGAAAGCACTTTTCTAACAGAAAGGCTGTGTTTAACACAGTGTTACCTTACATCTGGGGCCTGGCTGAGGATGGCAGCAAGGCAGTAACCCCTCCCGGCTTTGAACTATGTCACAGCATCTGGGGACAGCCAAAGAGGTGCTTCTGTTGTCAGCTAGAAGGCAAGGCCTGCCACACCTGATGGCCTGATTGATTTCAGCAGCTGTTGGACAGGTCCCAGCTTTTTAAAATAAGACCACATAGAGAAATAACTGCTGAGCAGCCTGGCAGCATCTCTTTCAGCCTTTACTGACCCACATCACAGGGTTGGTTGATGGCTCCCCAGTGACACCATAAGTAGGGCATTGTGTTTGCTAGCCAGGAGGTGGAGGCTGCCACCCCAGAGGGTCCACTGGGGCCAGTCACTAGAGTACCAGGGGCATCTGGTGACCAACTCCCTTCTCAGAACTATGCCTCAGTTTCTGTTGAGGTAACACTAGAGAAACTGAACAGTCTCTAGCTGGCCCAAAGGCAACAAACCTTTGCTAATCATTTAAAGAAACAGTCCACCATGGCTCCAGAAAACTCCCAAAATAAAGAATCAAAAAACTTCCCAGATGAAGAAGACTTTCTGAAACTGTTGGAGGTTCAGTACAAAAGAATCATACATAGAGCTCTCCTATAGATTAAACAACATGCAGCAGAACAAAATGAAAAATTAAGCAAGCTATTTGAACCAATGGAACATCAAAGATCTGAAATCCAGCGGATAAATAACAGAATTAGGCAATTCAATCCAAAGCCAAACAAGCAATATTGAGGAGATAGAAGTCAGACTCAGTGACCTTGAAGAAAGAGCAACTGACGCCAGCGTATATGAAGAGAAATCAGAAAAAAGAAATAAGAAAACTGAAGAAGCATTAAGAAACATGTGGGACTCTACTAAGAGGAATAATCTATGATTAACTGGAGTTCCTGAAGGGGGGGGGATAGCTGATAACACAGAGTATTGTTGTTGAGTTGCTGACAGAAAACTTCCCTGAAATTATGACAGAAGAGAACATAGATATCCAAGACATGTATTGGACGCCACAAAAACTAGACCCTGAAAGAAAGACACCAAGACATGTTATAATCAAGCTTAATAAAATGAAACATAAACAGAGGCTCTTAATGACAGTGAGGCTCAAAGTAAAGCTAACATTCAGAGGGAAGCCCTATAGGCTTTTGTTTGACTTCTCAGCAGAAACGATGTTGGCAAGGAGGCAGTGGGATGATACATTCAAAGCCTTGAAAGAGAAAAACTTACAACCAAAAATGATATGTCCTGCAAAATTGTCTCTCAAAATAAAGATGAAATTAAAACATTTGAAGATAAACAGAAGCTTAGAGACTTTGAAAAACCAAACCCAAACTACAAGAAATACTGAAAGAAGCTCTTTGCTTAGAAAACAAAACCATTAAGTGTTTATTTAAGGAGGCAATGCAGGACACAGCATCCAGAAACCTACTCAGTTAGGGAAGGCACAAAACTCAATCAAAGCTACAATGTTATAAGAAGGCAACCAGAGATCATATGACAAAAACTATGTCACCATCACACTAAAAAGAGAGATATACTATAGTAGTTATAGTTCTTTCAGATGAAGAGGAATTTAAAAAGATACACAGATGTTAAAATTGGGTTTAAACTTAGAATATTAAGGGGGATCATAGTGGTAGCTGCAAAGCACAATAACAGTGCAACATATCAAAATAAGAAACGGAATACAGGAGTCTCAATAAATACAAAACCAACAGTGAAAAAGAAGAAAAGTCAACCCATAAAGAAAAATGACCCAGAACAAAATATTATGAACAACAGAGAAAACATCAACACAAAAATAAATACAGCAACATGACAGCACTAAACACATATGTGTCAATAATTTCACTGAATGTAAATGGACTGAACGCTCCAATAAAGAGACAAGTGACATCGTGGATCAAAAGACATGGCCCATCTTTACGCTGCTTACAAGAAACACACCTTAGACTCAAAGATATGAACAAACTGAAAATTAAAGGATGGAATAATATATACCAAGCTAAGACCATACAAAAAAGAACAGATGTGACAATACTAATCTCAGACAAAATGGATTTTAATGTGAAATCCACCATCGTGGACAAGGATGGTCAGTATTTATCACTGAAAGTTTCAATACACAAGCAGGACTTAACAATATTAACTATTTATGCACCCCATACCAGAAAATCTAAATATAGCCAACAAACACTGATTACATTGAAAAATGAGGTAGATCACCCCACAATAACAGTTGGAGACTTCAACACTCCACTTTCAGTAATGGACTGATCATTCAGAAAAAAGTTCAGTAAAGACACAGAAGATCTTATTGCAACAATTAATCAACTAGACCTCATTGACATATACAAATCTTTTTATCCATCAGCAGGTAAGTATACCTTCTCCAATGCACATGGAACATTTTCCAGAATAGGCCATGTGTCAGGACATAAAGCAAGTCTCAACAAAATCCAAACCACTGAATTATTGCAAAGCACCTTCTTCGACCATAAAGCCGTAAAAGTCACAGTGAATAGCACAGATACAAATTGGAACTCATGAAAACCAAATAACACTTTGCTCAAAAATCCAGGGTTACAGATGAAATCAAGGACTAAATAAATTTATGGACTCAAATGAGAATGAAAACATGTCCTACCAGAACCCATGTAATAACAGCAAAAGCAGTGATCAGCAGTCAGTTTATCTTATAAATGCACACATCTGGAAGGAAGAAAGGACCCAAACCAAAGAATTAACCCTACAGCTTGAACAAGTAGAAAGAGGAACAGAGAAACCACACAGGCCCAGAAGAAAATAGATCATAAAGATTAGAGCAGAACTAAATGAATTAGCAAACAGAAGAACAACTGAAAAAATTAACAAAACCCAAAACTGGTTTTTTGAAAAGATCACCAAAATTGAAAAACTATTGGCTAAACTTACAAAAGGAAAACAGGAGTGGAAACAAATAACCTAAATAAGAAAGGAGCTGAGAAGTGTCACAACAGACTCTACTGAAATCAAATGTCATAACAGAATTCTATGAAAGACTGTACTCTAACAGATTTGAAAATGTAGAGGAAATGGACAAATTTTTAGATTCCTATCACCTACAAAAATTATCACAAGGAGAAGTAGAACAACTTAATAAACCCATCACAAACAAGAGATTGAGCAAGTCATCAAAAAACTACCAACCCAAAAAAGTCCTGGCGCAGACGGCTTCACCAGAGAATTCTAACAAACTTTTAAAGGAGAGTTAAATCCAATACTGCTTAGACAATTTCACAGCATAGAAAGGGATGGAAAACTCCTGAATTCATTCCATGAAGCCAGCATAACCCTGATACCAAAGCCAGGGAAATAGCCAACAAAAAAGGAGAATTGCAGATCAGTGTCACTCATGAGCCTAGATGCAAAAATCTTCAATAAAATCCTTGCCAATAGAATGCAACAATGTATCAAAAAATAATTTATCATGACCAAGTTGGATTCATACCAGGGATGCAAGGCTGGTTCAACATCAGAAAAACAATCAATGTGATCAACCACATGAATAACACAAAGAATCATTTGATTTTGTAAATTGATGCAGAAAAGGCATTTGACGAAGTCCAACACTGATTCATGCTAAAAACTCTCAGCAAAATAGAAATAGAGGGGAAATTCCTCAACCCAATAAGGGGCATCTACACAAAGCCAATTGCCTACATCATCCTGAATAGAGACTGAACGAATTCCCCTTGAGAATGGGAACTAGACAAGGATGCCTGCTCTGACCACTTGTATTCAACTTTGTCAAAGGAGTTACAAAACCACCTACAGAACAGGGAAAAGATATTTGGCAACGACATGTCAGACTGATGTCTGATCTCCATAATCTACAAGGTATCACAAAATACTAGCAAGAATAAGATAAATGACCCAATTAAGTGATGAGTAAAGGAGATGGACAGAGACGTCACCAAAGAGGACATCCAGGCAGCTAAAAGACACATGAGGAAATGCTCGTGATCGTTAGCTATTAAAGAAATCCAAATCTGAACTACAATGAGATACCATCTCACCCCAACACAGTTGGCCACTATCCAAAAAACACAAAACAACAAATGCTGGAGAGGCTGCAGAGATTGGAACACTCCTACACTGTTGGTGTGATTACAAAATGGTGCAACCTCTTTGGAAAGCAATCTGGCACTCCCTTAAAAAGCTGAAAATAGATACACCATTTGTTCCAGTAGTCCCACTGCTTGGAATATATTCTAGAGAAGCAAGGGCAGTCACACAAACAGATACATGTGCACGAATGTTTATTGCAGCACAGTCCACAGTAGCAAGAAGATGGAATCAACTCAGATGGCCATCAACAGATGAATGGATAAACAAACTATGGTATATATACTCAATGGGACACTATGCAATGATAAAGAACAATGATGATTTTAGGAAGCATCTCATAAACTGGTTTCAACTGGAAAATATTACGCTGAGTGAAATCAGTCAGTGGCAAAAGGACAAATATTGTATGAGACCCCTACCATAAAGACTTAACAATAAATTCATGTACAGAAGAAAATGCACTTTGACAGCTGCAAGGGTGAGGAGGGAGAGAACCAGATGTAGATTAGATTGTTGATAGAAATTTGGTTGGATGAAAGCAGTGATAGCACACAGTAGAAAGAATATCAACCTAACAGGACTTCAACATAAACTGAAAACTCTTCTAATCTTAACACAATAGTGCCAGGATACAGTAGCAGGGGTGGGGTTCTGGGGACTATGCTCTAGGGGACATCGAGGCCAACTGGCATAACTAGCCTATTGGTAAGAGAATCTTCTGCACCCCATATTAGTGAGTGGCATACAGGGTCTTAAAAGCTAGCAAGCTGCCATCTGAGGTTCAAAAAATTGTCCCAACTAATCTGGAACAGATGATCACCAAGAACAACAAAGACATGAGGGAAAAACAGTCCAGGAGACAGAAGGTCCCATGTGAATGGGTGACTGTATCAACAAGTGACCAGAAGAACCAGATAGCGTCCAGCCACCACCAAAGACAGTCGTGATGGGGCATACAGAGTTGAGTCCCAGTGGCAACATGAGGAAGAGAGGAGTGCACCTCAAGAACTCCACTGAAAGTCTGCAACTGACTTTCTGGCAGCCTGGAGGTTCCCCTGGAGCATGGCCCCTAGACCTGCTGCTGCCCATGACCAGAAAACATTACTGAGGTCGACTCTTCACACAGGAATGGACTGGACTCAGAGACACAATGTGACCATGTAGTGTGTGTACTTTATGGTTCTATGAATCTATGGGATGGTGTCCTGCTGGCCTCTTACTAGAAGGGAGAGTAGAGGGTGGAGAGGAGGGGACAGGAGATTGTTAAGAGGATATGACATATCTAGAATGAAAAGGAGGAGCATGCTGTCATCGGGCAAGGAGAGCAGAAGGAGCTGCAGAGAGGTGGGCATGCTAATTTAATTTGGATTGTATACTTTTACTTAACCACAGTAAAAAGAGAGAGAGAGAGAAGTGAGCAGAGAGAGAGACCTCCTTACTATGAAGAAAGAGCCAGGAGCAGTGTGTCCCTGCACTGAACAGCTCCTTGAGTAGGGGAGGATTGATGACAAGGAGCTTGTCTCAGAGCTAACAGAGACAGAAATTCTTCCCCTACAGGTGGCACCTAGGATTTGGACTTCTAGCCTCCTAAACTGTGATGGAATACATTTCTCTTTGTCAAATCCACCACTGGTGGTATTTCTGTTACAGCAGCACTAGATGACTAAGAGAGCCATTCTTCCAGGATAAGTACCGTAACATTGACCCCACTGTGAACTCCTTTGCATTGAGGAATAGAGACCTTTTCTGTCTAGGCCTGGGGTAACTCCATGGCTTCAGGCTGAAATGCCTCTTCTCATCTCCACCCAGACAAGGCCTTGGTGTCATCCCTGGATGACCCAGCTAACCACACAGATCCTACATTCCCAGCTTCTTTATTTTTCCTGTCCATCTGTAGTCCATGCACACAACTGCCCTATAGCCTAGATATGCTGAGGTCCCATTTAGGACATTCTGCCCATTTTCCATCAGCACATCCTAATAATATCAACATTTCACAACTCCATCTCCTTTCTAGGGTCTAAAACCCCCTGCTATTGAGCCAATTCTAATTTATAGCAACCCTATGAAATGGTAGAGCTTCTCCATAGGGTTTCCAAGGAGTGCCTGGTGGATTCAAATTACCGACCTTTGGTTAGCAGATGTAGCTCTTAACCACTACGCCGCCAGGGTTTCCTGTTAGGGTCTGGAACCCATAAAGAGCACCAATGTCACCTATCTGACTTGTATTTTCTGATTTTTTTTCAATCCAGAAGGCATTGTCACTTTCCTTATGCTGTTCTAGACCTAAAAGCAGCATTTCTCTAAGACCCAAGCTCTTTAACAATTGGGCACACCTCACTGAGTGCTGTTAGCCTGAACCCTCAACACCCTGCATCCCAGGACCACACAGACCCCACTGGGGAGGCCCATGTCTGGGGATCCCGCTTCTGGGCCCTCACTCTTCTTGGATGACAGGATTACAGGACACAAGCTACCTCATAGGTCATTTTTCGGAGCTTTGTCGGACTGAATAGGGCCCCCAAGAGCACTTACGAGGGTTGTATGATGGTTGCTCTTTCTATAGCAGTGAGGTACCTCAGAAAAATCATAGGAACACATTTCGGCAGTTGTACTGAATATTGTCAGTCCCTACTTTAGGGAATATAACTGGAAAGGGGGAAGAAATGAAAAGATGTACTTGAGGTGACCTGAGCTTCCTTGTGGCATAGCAGTCGGGGTACAGCCGTTAACCACGTAAGCTGTTGAAATCCCCCAGGCAGTCCTTGGAAACCCTATGGGAAGGTTCTACTCTGCCATATAGGGTCGCTATGAGTCAGAATCGACGGAAGTGGGTTTGGTTTGGTTTGAACTTCCTTTAAAAAGGGGTACAACAAAAGCCAAGTGATATGTGGGAGGAGCTATGGATGGCAAAGTCCCGTTGACTGGGGTCCTAGTCCCAGCTTGGCCATTTGCTGATTCATTTTGGTTTCTTTATCTGCAAAAGGGGTAAGTTATCGATCCCTCAGGATTATTGTAAACTTAAAATCAATTAAGTGATAAAGCAGAAGAATTCCCCAGAACATAGCAGATCTCTGGAAAAGTTTCCTTTTCTCTGTCTTCCTCCTCTGGCCCCACTTCTACCTCCCTGGGCCCTTCCATCTCACTCAGGGGCTATGTTGGGTATACAGGACTGAGGTTTTGCTGTGGGGCCAAACGGATGTCATGACAGAAAGTAGCTCACTCATCTGGCTCCCCCAGTATTTGTTCGTTTCCCCCACAGATCCCTTTGCTCACACTCACAAAGAATCCAAGATTTCAAATTAATTTTGACATGGGATGTCCTGTCAAAATGAAACCATAACTAAAAGTGAAGCTGTCAATGACGATTCCTAAGAAGTTTTTGTCCAGCCATCTGAGGAGAAGTGTGGGTGTCTTTGTAAAGGTCAGTAGTGACACACCATTCAGTGGGCTGTTTGAGCCTCGTGTCTGAGATCCTTCACCAAGTGCTGGTGGTGTGAGGAAGAACCAGACTGAAAAAGAGGAACCAGAAATCTTCTGGGCAATTTGGAAATTCCCGCCGGGACTCAGCTTCCATACTTGCAGACGCTATAATGTGTAGCCAGTGATGAGAAAACAGTTGAAAAATCTTTAAAAGACTGTGTTCAGTGACTCTGAGAAGAAACGGGGAGTAGGATGCAGGAAATCTCAGTTTTACCACCTAAGACCCCTGCCTACCAGTTTGTTGCACTGCAATGTTTTGCATGTTGCCATGGTGCTGAAACTTATGACACTAAAGAGAACTCACTGCCGCTGAGTCAATTCCCACTCAGCAACCCTGTAAGACACAGTAGAACTGCCTTATAGTTTCCAAGGAGCACCTGGTGGATTTGAACTGCCGACCTCGTGGTCAGCAGGTATAGCACCTAACCACTATGCCACCAGGTTTCTCCTATGACACTGGCACTCCAAAATGCCAGTAGGGTCATTGATAGCGGACAAGTTTCAATGAAACTTCCAAACTTAGACAGACTAGGAAGAAAGGCCTGGTGATCTACTTTTGAAAATTAGCCAGTGGAAACCCTGTGGATCACAACAGAATACTGTCTCATCTAGTGCTGGGAGATGGGCTTCCTAGGTTGGAAGGTCCTCAGAATACACAATGGCCACAACTATGGGCCTGAGGATCCCACTGACTGTGAAGATGGTACAGGACTGGGTCACACTTCGTTCTGTTGCACTTGAGGTCACCGTGAGTCAGGGCTGACTTGACAGCAGCTGACACTAATAGTCATCCCCCAAGACCTGCTTCTATTCCTGACCTTGTTCCAGCATTGTACAATGGATGTCCCAACACCTACCTAACAGCGGGTGTGAGGAGTCACGTCGGGTAATAGAGGTACAGCTCCTGCACGGTTATCTGGTACATAGTAGATGCCAGTGCCTCCCTTGTCCCTTACTCACTCAGGTCTTTGTTCCAGTGTCACCTTGTCAGAGAGGCCTTTTCAGACTCTCCCTAAACAGTACCATCCTCCCCAACCCCGTCCTTTGTGCCACTCTCTGTTCCCATACCCTGATTTCTTTCTCTTCAAGAAACTTGTCTCTTGCTGATGTCAGGGGCTTTGCCTGTTTGCTTCATTGCTGTGTCCACTGTGTCTAGAAGAGTCCCTGGCCTATAGTAGGTGCTCAGTAGATCCTTGCTGAATGCAAGGTGGTTTACGTATATTCAGCATAGACAAAGGACTTGAATAGGCCATTCACCAGAGGATTTACAGATGGCCCGTGAGCACCTGAGAAGATGCTCAGCATCATTAGTCATCAGAGAAATGCACAGCTAGACTTTAGGAAGTGAGGCCTGGTTCCACCCACGGCATAGTGGAAGCACAACCTGGAACAGATTGGTTAACCTCTTTGGATCTCAAGTTCTATTTCTGCGAAATGGATACAAGATCCCCCTGCTTACTTCACATAGTTATGACGGGAATCACAGATGGGAAAGTGCTTTTTTAACCATAAAATGCTATTCAGGTTAAGGTGCTATTTTTAAGCAAGACTGTTCCTGTCATTCACAGCAGCCTGACTTGAACTATGCCCTGGATGGCATGGGCATTAATATAGTAAACGGCAGACCCTTGGACTGAGTCGAATGCCTAAGGCTGGGTGAGATGCCTGCAACCACGTTTGCCCAACACCGGTCAGGAAGGTACAGAAGCTGTGAGAGGGGAGGAGGGAAGACCAGGTACACAGAGAAGCCAACTCAGCTCACCTCTCATGGTGGAGGTCTGTGAACTGCCCCAGGGCTATGGCACCTTGGGGACCCTCAGCAGCGCTAACCCCTCGCCCTTCTCTTCCTCACTGCGTGGCCGTCTTGCTAACTGGACAACTTCAATTCCCCAAAGCAACTCCTTAGGAGAAGCTGTTTGCTAACAAGCATAGGTAAGACAGAGGTCTCACAGTGTTGTATTGAAAAATCATTTATCCTATGCTGGGCTCCCTGCCCACCTCAACTGGGCATCTGAATCTTGCTTTTCCCTGGAGGTTGTATGTAAACCCCATTGCTCCTGCATACCATGATTAAGAGTGTTGCTGGTGTAACTTGTACAAACTCCCTCTGTATAACCCTGTTAGAAGTAAACTAGCTTCCTGCCTGCCCTTAGCAAGCAGTCTTGGCAGCAACAGCTCCTGCGGACTCCTTTTCCTTGCACAAGGAAATAAAGGAGCCTTTTGCTGGCTTTTGGCTTCCTGCTCTCTCAGCTAAGGTTCTCACATTCTGGCCAACATGAGTCATGCTGAGAAAGAAACTGGAGTTTCCACCCAGTAACAGGGAGGCCACTATTTTTACACCAACGATGCATCTCTCTCAAGAATCCAATCTGCATTATAAACATTCCATAAAAGAGAATGATACATGCTACAACATGGATGAAATTTGAAATAAGCTAGGTACAAAAGGCCACATGTCGTATGGTTACCTTTATATGAAAAGTCCAGAATAGGTAAATTCAGACAGATAGAAAGTAGATTTGTAGTTGCTGGGGAGTGTGGAGGGGAAGGAAGGCAGGTGACTGCTGATGAGTACACGGTTTCTTTTTGAGTTGATAAAAATTTTCTGGAATTAGTTGGTGATGGTTGTGAAACACTGTGAATATACTAAAAACCACCAAATGTTCACTTTAAAGTCATGAACTGTTTGTTATTATAAAAAAATGCAGGGAAAATTGGAAGACAGATAAGTAATAAAATTTTGTGAATACCTTAGAGGAAAAAAATTATCCTAGAAAGATGAGTTGTTTTCACTTGCCACTGAGTTGAGTCTGACTCATGGTGACCCAATGTGTGCAGAGCAGAAAGGCTCCATAGGGTTTTCAAGGCTGTGACCTCTCAGATGCAGGCCTGTCTTCTGAGGCATCTCTGTTGTTGGCATTGCTAGATGCCATCGAGTTGTTCCCAATGCATAGTGACCTTGTGTCACTATTCATTCGACAGAATGAGACACTGCTTGGTCCTGTGCCGTCTTCACAGTAGTTATGCTTGAGCCCACTGTTGCAGCACTGGGTCAGTCCATCTCCTTGAGGGTCTTTTTTGCTTACCCTCTGTCATGGATTGAATTGTGTCCCCCCCCAAAATATGGGTAGCCACGTGTCTAGGCCATGATTCCCGGTATCTTGTGACTGTCCTCCATTTTGTGGTTTTCCTATGCTGTAGGTTAAAGGATTAGGGTGGGACTGTAGATCCCTTTATAAAATCACCTCCCTAATCTGAAGGCAGTTACCCTGGAGTATGGCTTCTCCCCACCCTTAATCCTTTCAGCCTGCAAGAGATAAAAGGAAAAGAAGCAAGCAGAGAATTGGGAACCTTGCACCATCAAGAAACCTGCACCGGGAGAAGCGCGTGTCCTTCAGACCTGAGGTTCCTGTGCCAGGATGCTCCCTGGACAAACTGATGCAATACCAGACTTTCCTGCAGAGCCGACAAGGGAAAGCCTTCCCCTGGAGCGGACACCCTGAATATGGACTTGCAGCCTACCAGACTGTGTAAGAATAAACCTTCCTTTGTTAAAGCCATCCACTGTGTGGTATTTCTGTTAGAGCAGCCCTAGCTGACTAGAACACCCTCTACTTCATCAAACATGATGTCCTTATCCAGTGACTGATTGTTCCCTCATGGTAACAAAGTATATGAGCTGAAGTCTCACCATCCTTGCTGCTAAGAAGTGCTCTGGTTGCACCTCTTCTCAGGAAGATTTGATTGAGCTTCTGGCAGTCCCCAGTATATTCAACACTCTTTGCCAACACCATAACTCAGAGACATCAATTCCTCTTCAGTCTTCGTTATTCATTGTCCAGTTTTTACACGCTTGTAAGGCAATTGAAAATGCCATGGCCTGGGTGAGGTGCACCTTCAAAGAAGTCTTTTGCAGCCGATTTGCCCCAGTGTTGTATGTCATGTGAGTTCTTGACTGCTGCGTCCATAGGCGTTCATTGTGAATCCAAGTGCATCTCAATCCTCGATAACTTCGATCTTTTCTTCTTATCATGATGTGGCTTATTGGTTCAGTTGTGAGGATTTTTGTTTTCTTTCTGTGAAGGTATAATCCATACTGAAGGCTGTAGTCTTCAATCTGCGTCAGCAGGTGCTTCAAGTCCTCTTCACTTTCAGCAAGCAGAGTTGTGTCATCTGCATTTCACAGGCTGTTAATGAGTCTTCCTCCAATTGTGATACTGTGGTCTTCTTCATAGAGCCCAGCTTCTTGGATTATTTGCTCAGCTACAGAATGAATAAACATAGCGAAAGGATACAACCCTGATACACATCTTCCCTGATTTTAAACCACAAGGTAAATCCTTGTTCTGTTTCAAAGATTGCCTCTTAGCCTGTGCATAGGTTCCCGATGAACACAATTAAGTGTCCTGGAATTCTCGTTCTCCACAATGTTATCTGTAATTTATTATGATCCACAAAGTTGAATGCCTTTGTGTAGTCAATAAAACACAGGTAAACATCTTTCTGTTGTTTTCTGCTTTCAGGCAAGATCCATCTGACTTTAGCTATAGCATGCTTTGTTCCATATCTTCTTCTGAATCTAGCCTAAAATTTCTGGCAGTTTTCAGTCGATGGACTGCTGCAAACATTTCAATTATCTTCAGCAAGGTTTTACTTGTGTGTGATATTAATGATACTTTCCAGTAATTTCTGCAATCTGTTGGATCACATTTCTTTGGAAACAGCAGAATTATGAATCTCTTTCAGACAGTTGGCCAGGTAGCTGTCTTCCAAATTTCTTGCAGCATGGTTGAAAAGTCTCGGTTGGTATTCTTTCAATTCCTGTAGCCTAGCTTTTCACCAACGCCTTCTATGAAGCTTGAACTTCTTCCTTCAGTATCACTGGTTCTTGATCATATGCTATCACGTGAGCTGGCTGACCATCAACCAATTCTTTTTGGTTCAGCAGTTCTGTTTATTCCTTCATCTTGCTTTCTGTGTCATTCAGTATTTTACTCACAGAATCCTTCAAAATTGCATCTTGAGGCATGAATTTTTTTCTCCAGTTCTTTCAGCTTGACAAATGCCAAGCATGATCTTCCCTTTCAGTTTCCTAACTCTAGGTCTTTGCACATTTCATCATGCTTTATTTTGTCTTCTTGAGCCACTCTTGGAAATCTTCCATTCCACTCCTTTACTTTATCATTTCTTCCATTTACTTTAGCTACTCCATGTTCAAGCGGAAGTTTCAGAGTCTCTCCTGACATCTGCTTGGTCTTTTGTTTCTTTCTTGCCTTTTTTAATGACCTTCTGCTTTTTTCATGTATGATGTCCTTGATGTCACCCCTCAGCTCATCTGGTCTTTAACAATTAGTGTTCAGTGCATCAAATCTGTTCCTGAGATGGTCTCTAAATTGAGGTGGAATATACTGAAGGTCATGTTTTGGATGTGTTTGAATTTTCTTCAAATCAACTTGAACTTGCATGTGAGCAACTGATTGTGTTCTGCTTGTGGCCCCAGCCTTCTTGTGAGTGATGACCTTGAGCTTCTCCATCATCTTTTTCTACACATGTAGTATGTTTGATTTCTGTGTATTTCCATCCAGTGAGGTCCAGCTATATAGTCACCATGCCTGTTTTTTAAAAATGTTATTTCCAGTGAGTAGTTCTTTGGTCTTACAAAGTTCTATCATGTGATCTCTGACATCACTTCTGTCACTAAGGTCATATTTTCCAATTACTTATATTTCTTCTTTTTTCAACTTTCACATTCCAGTCACTAGTAATTAATGCATCTTCATTGCATATTTGATCAGTTTCAGACTGCAGGAGTTGGTAAACATCTTTAATTTCTTCATCTTTGGTGTTAGTGGTTGGTGTGTAAATTTGAAAAATAGTCATATGAACTGGTTTTCCTTGTAGGCAGATGGATATTACCCTATCACCGACAGCTTTGCACTTCAGGATGGATCCTGAAATGTTCTTTCTGACAGTGAATGTGATGCCCGTACCTCTTCAATTTGTCATTCTGGGCAGAGTTGACGGCATAATTATTCCATTCAAAATGGCCAATACCAGTCCATTTCATCTCACTAATGCCTAGGGTCTCTATGTTCAAATGTTCCATTTCATTTTTGACAATTTCCAATTCTCCTTGATTCATACTTTGTACATTTCATGTTCCAATTAGTAATGGATATTTTCAGCTGTTTTTCTGTGTTTTTTTTTTTTTCTCATTTTGAGCCACACCATGTGAGTAAATGAAGGCTCCAAAGGCCTTATTCCATCCATGTCCTTAAGGTCCTCTCTACTTTAAGGAGGCAGCTCCTCAGTCATGTTTTGAGTGCCTTCCAACCTGAGGGTCTTGTCTTTGGAGACTGCATCAGACAATGTTCCTCTGTTATCCATAGGTTTTCACTGGCCAGGTTTTTTCAGAAGTAGATCCCTAGGTCCTCTTCCTCATCTTCCTAGTCTGGAAGCACCACTGAAATCTGTCCACCGTGAGTGACCTTGCTGGTTGGTATTGGAAATACCAGTGCCATAGTTTCCAACATTACAACATGTGTAGCTCACCACAGTATGAAAAACTGACAGACGAGTGACAGAAGGCATCTGTCAATGGGTGCCAACCTCCAACTTCTTGGCTAGTACTTGAGTGCTTAACTCTCTGCACCACTCAGGAGCTCCCTGGAAAAATGAGAGACTGGCAGTGTAGTCCAGCAGCCAGTGACTTTGATCTTCCTCTCAGAGAGGCTGCTCTGACGGCAAAGGTCCTTAGTGGCAGGTGGAAGGGCTGCGTCACTACTTCTCCTAATGGAAAAGAGAAGGAAGTGGCTGGGGCCAGCCTTTGAAAACACACGCAGTGCTGCGACGTACATGATCTCGCTGAGGACTTCCATGTGCTTTTTAAATGAGGAGTTCTTCCTGACTGTAAAACATATTCATTTCAGAATGGAAAATAACAGAAAACCATAAAAAGTCACCCATAATCTCACCATCCAGAGATTTTGCTGTTAGTGGTTTTTTGTATCCTTCCCGTGGAAGTGTCTTTTTTCAACCACCTCCCCTTTTTTTAATTTAATTTTTTTCATTGTGTTTTAAGTGAAAGTTTACAATTTGAGTCAGTCTTTCACACAAAAACTTACATACTCTTTGCCACGTGACCCTAGCTGCTGTCCTCACACTATGACAGCACACTCCCCACCTCTCCCCCGTATTTCCCATGTCTGTTCTGTTTTAGTCAGCTAGCCCTGCTCTAACAGAAATACCACAAAGTAGATAGATGGCTTTAGCAAAGAAAAAATTATTCTTACACAGTCTGGTCAGCTACAAGTCCGAATTCAGGGTGTCTGCTTCAGGGGAAAGCTTTCCCTCTGTCGGCTCTGGAGGAAAGTCTGTATGTTGTATCAGTCTTTGGTCAGGGAGTATCTTGACACAGGAACCTCAGGTCTGAAGGACGTGCTCTTCTCCTGGCATTGCTTTCTTGATGATGGGAGGTTCCCAGATATCTCTGCCAGATTTTTCCCTTTATAGCTTGAGACCACATCAAGGCACAAAACAAACATACACTTTGAGTCCTGTCCCACCAACACAACTGCTGCCCATCCACCCTTATTAACCTCATACAGGCAGGAATTCCAACAGGAAAGAGCATCACACAATACCAGGAATTATGGCACAGCCAAATTGTTCCAGATTTTTTTAGGGAACACATTCAATCCATGACACTATTCAACCAGCTCCTCTCCCTCTCTGTCTTCTCATCTCACCTCCTGTATCTCTCTAAGCCAAGAAACACACCCTTCACAACTATCATTTTATTTCTTGTGTGCTAGTTCAATGTTTGTCTGAGAAGTGGGCTTCCAGAATGGTCTCAGTTCTGGGCTAATTGAGAGTCCAGGGGCCCTGTTTTCTGAGGACCTGCCAGTCAGATCATCAAGTGTCGTCTTTTTACTAGAGTTTGAGTTCTGCACTGTACATTTCTCCTGCTCCATCGAGGACTCTTTGTTGAGTTCCTTGTAAGGGCAATCTGCGGTGGTGGATGAGGACCACCTAGTTCTTCTGGTATCATGTTGATGTAGTTTCTGGTGTATGTGGCCCTTTCTCTGACTCCTTTCTAAGTACCTTCGATGTAGTAAGGAGGCAAACAAGTAATGTGTTCTGCCCTAAACCTAAATGTTGGTGGTTCGAGTCTACCCAGAAGTGCCTAAGAAAAAGATCTGGTCATCTACTTGCAAAAAAATCAGACATTAAAAAGTCTGTGCAGCACAGCTCTACACTGCCACACCTGGAATCACCATGACTCAGGATTGCCTTGATGGCAACTAGTGTTTTTTTTTTTTTTTTCAGTTGTGCTTTAGGCAAAAGTTTACAGAATTAGTTTCTCATTAAGCAGTCCAAGAATTGTTTGGGCCACTGTGTCCATTTAGTCTTCCACCCAAGGTTGAATTAGATATATTATTGTTTGTTTTATGGGCTTGTCTAATCTTTGGCTGAAGGGTGAACTTTCTGAGTGATTTCAGTACGGGAAACAGTTTCTGGGGGTCATACCCTTGGGGTTTCCAGTCTGATTTTTTGTTGTTGTTGTTTTATTTTGCTGCAGTGAACCACCATTGAGAAGACCAGTCTGCATTTGGGCTGGTGCTGGTTACCTGGGAGGATGAGGCATATCTGCTCTTGAGCAGCTTAGACTTGCTTTCTGAGAAAGTCAGACTTGGTTTTTATGTTGCTCCTGACTTCCTTTCCTTTAAGATCTAGCTGTGCACACTCTGTAACTCTGATCCTTACTTTGTCTGTGTGTGTGTGTCTAAACAGCGTTTATGTCACTAAAATGCTGAAAGACTTGAAGAGTTGACCCCAGGGTAGTAATGGGAAGACTGTCACTTGTGGGATCCCTCGGCTAACAGCATCCTGACAGTCACCTGGGGCCTTCTGGTAGTGGCTCTGTTAGTGGTGGTGCTGTGGGGGTATTCCCTTTTTTCCTAGTTCAGTGATCCTTAAGCCATAGACTTATTTTCCAGTTGTCATTATTACTCATACAACCCCTTGGGTGTCCAAGTAGGGTTTTCTTTCAATGGCTGATTTTTGAGAAGTTGATTGTCTGGGCATTCTTTTGAGATTCCTCTGGGTGGACTCGAATCTTCAACCTTTGGTTAACAGCCAAGCACTTTATTTAACCTTTTGCACCATATGGGCCAATACTTTCCTGCATCCCCTTCCTTACAGTTGTACCTTCCTTAAGGAACCACAACAGTGAAACAGCTGCCCATCTCAGCCCTGCTGAGAGCTGCCCTGTTAGACTGCCTCCAGCCTTAGAACCACAAGTTCCTGAAGGACCTGTGTTGGGTGTTTCCACCTCCATACAGACTGCTTGTGCCCCATCCAAGAGACAGGGGTCACATGTCCTGGGCAGCAATGGCTGGGAAGGTGGAGAGCGTGAGCACACTTGTCAAGGGTTTGAGACTTCATTCCAGTTAGAAGAGGAAGGTCTAATGTATGAATCCTATCCTGAATCAAAACCCGAACCAAATCCAGAACCGTGGCTACTGAGTTATAGTAGTTTTTAATTATTCAGCATCACCATTATCTAATTTCAGAAAACCCTAACTCATAGCATCCTAAATGCCCCACAGGACTTCCAAGACTGTAAACTTCACAGAAGGAGACTGCTACATCTTTCTCCTGCAGAGTGGGTAGGGGGTTCCAACTGCTGACCTTTTGGTTTACAGCTGAATGTTTAACCACTGTACTACCAGGGCTTCTCCCCTGAATCAAAAACAAAAAACTAAACAAACTCGTTGCTATCAAGTTGATGCCAACTCATAATGACAGGACAGAGGAGAACTGCCCCATAAGGTTTCCAAGAAGCAGCTGGTAGAACTGAACTGCCAACCTCTTGGTTAGCAGCCAAGCTTTTAACCACTGTGCCACCAGAGCTCCTGATCCCTCCTCTCTCTTCACCCACTGAGACAACGTAGATGCCACTTGCACCTTCATTCCAGGCTGGTATACATACACGCACACATACATCTCTCCAGTCTGCCCACTTCCCTCCACCTCCATTCTTTTCATCAAAGCTGCCTCATGTAAAGTGACTTGGTGGTGTAATGGTAAACAACATTTGACTGCTAACTGAAATGTTGGCAGTTTGAGCCCACCCAAAGGCATCTCAGAAGAAAGGCCTGGTGACTGACTTGTGAAAAATCATTCATTAGTTTAATCATTTATCAATTCTGATTTCTTATTTTCCTGGTTCAGTTGCCAAAGCCTTGGTTTTAATTTTTCCTTTATGTTTTCTCCTTTCCTCCATCATTTTGTTTATTGTCTAGGAAGTGTGTATACATTTCCTTGTATTCTGAACTTATTCACATTTCCCAGAAGACTCTAATTTGGCAATCTCTCTCTAACTTTCCAGAAGAAAATGATAACTATTGGAAATGCAATATGATTGTCGAGTATATACAGAATCTGACATATGAACTGTGAGACTTTAGTCATGGTTCTGTCATGGAGTGAAATAGCAAATTTAAAAACTGAGAATCCAAAAAACCAAGCCTACTGCCGTGGAATTGATTCTGACTCATAGGGATCCCTTAGACAGAGCAGACCTGCTGCATAGAGTTTTCCAAGGAGTGTCTGGTGGATTTGAACTACTGACCTTCTGGTTAGCAGCTATAGCACTTAACCACTAGGCCACCAAAAACTCAACAACAACAACCCACTGCTGTCAAATCGATGCCAACTCACAGCAACCCTGTAAGACAAAGTAGAACTGCCCCAGAGTTTCCAAGGAGCTCTTTCTTGGTAGATTTGAACCGCTGACTTTTTGGTTAGTAGCTGTAGCACTTGACCACTATGCCACCAGGGTTTCCTCAAGATAGGAAGTTAAAAAAAGAAAAATTACCATCATTGCAGTCACGTAATCTGCCCCTCTCCCCGCCCCCTCCACTCTTCGTCACTTTCCTGAGTTCCCGTCCCGCACACGCTGGGGATTCTGGGCCGTGCCCTCAGCTCAGCCATGTCTGAAGTAAGCAGCATTTAAGGCAGGGACCTTTGCTAGTTGGGTCTGTGCAGACTGGCCAACTATGCTAGAGGCAAAAGCCCCCTCTTTATTTAGGGGAAATTAGGAGTCACGTGGTTTAGCAGAATCAGACCTTCTGCTTTCTGACTTTAAAAAAGAATACCCTCCTGCCGTAGGAGGCAGCCAGTTCGTTAATGGGGCGGAGGACCGACCTCAGAAAGGAGGGAGAGAATGGTTGCACTATATGCAAAGAATGTAAGCAGCGTGGCTAAATTTTATATGGAGAAACTGTTGAACTGGTGTATGTTTTGCAGTGCATATTCTCAACAACAACAAAACATGTGAAATTAAAAAGAAAAAACACTCCTACCAGCCGAACACCTCAGCCTCCCTGAGGGTCTGCTAAAGTCCAGCACCCTTAAGACCACCAGAGCTGAAACAAAAGCCCCAGAAGGGAATGTGTTCTTTGTGGGACACACCCAAATTAGGGATGCAGGAAATCAGATTCCACAGCTACTCTCATTTTCCCTTCAGTTTAGAAAGAAGATCATCACTGTTCAACCTGACAGGCAGAACACTTGGGCTGAGTTAGTCCTTTGCCGTTACAGTTTGTGACACCCTGTGCGGTAACTCATGGCATCATCCCTTCTCCCCCACGGACCTTCTTTTGTACTAGGCCATACAAAATCCTTAATAATGTCAGTTACACTAATGTTTCTCACAAATCATAATTCCCAAATAGCTGTGAATGTAAAGAGAACAGTGGTGACCTAAATAACTGGTGACATTGAAATTATACCTTCCAATCACAATATCATCTGCACAGCCTAAATGCGTTTACATTTACACAGTTTATGTGGCTCACATGAAAATTCAGTAAGAAAACAATAGATTTGAAGTAAAAATGTTTAAGAATTACATCAAAATAGTGTTCATTTTAACGTTAAACTTCACCATTATGTGAAATATGTTACTGGATTAGATTTGCATAGTCACTAAAAGCCCAAGTAATGTCGGAGTAGTAGACAAATGCATGTAGAAACACGTTCATAAATGAAATCATACCATAAAAATAAACAGGAGCAAATACACAAGCATTTCAGCACTGAGTGAGCATTTTGACTGAATTAGAACTTTCCTTCCTTTGAAGGTTGCAATCTATGAACGACTTTATCAGAATCAAGGCTCTGGGCCAACTCTTTTTGTAATGTGTCCCCATTTTTTTTAAGCCATAATTCAAACTGAAACCCTGAAAATGTCATTAAGGTCAGATACATATTTGCAATACAATGATTTTGTTTAAAGAAGATGTTAATAAAAAGTAAAATTTTAAAAAACTGAATTTCAGATTTGTTATATTTCTAAACATGTATCAAGAAGCAGTATTTCCCCCACTTCATGTTTTAAACTGGCAGTTTCTCTATTTAGTTATCAGAGTTAAATGATCAGTAGTTTCATACATGTAAGTTTATTATTAATTTTAATCATATAGTAATATGATGTAGTTGTGAGTTGCTTAAATGTAGTATTTCTTAGGTTATACAAATACTAACAACAAAATTGTTTTGTAAAAATCTTCTCATATCGAATTACAACATTATTAGAAACAGAATGGAAGCCTTTTTGCTTTTTCTCCTTTCAGTTACTGCTTCATTTTCAATAAAGTTACTGATGTAAGTTCACAGATGCTAATTACCACAACATGATAGATCAAACACCAGAAAATCCGACCAAGTCAGCAAACTATCAAAACACTGGCAGCAGTGGAAATTAGAAGACGTGCTTGTAGGTGTACAGACGAAACCACGTAATTCCCAGGATTATTGTAATTGGATAATAAAAACAGCTCTGACCAGATCAAATTCAAAGATTCAAAAGTCAATTAGCAAGGCATTTTGACCTTGTAGGTACAATGATTCATGTAAGTTAGGTTTAAGAAGAAAAATTTTGCTGTTTTAATTAACGATGGGGATATTGTCATAAAAAAAGAAATTTCTCCTAAAACACTGCACAAAACTGTTAGAGTCATTTTGCTGTCACCTCCTCTGAGAGTGTCACTGGGTGTGGCTGGCACCCCTCACACCTCTCCAGCCGTGCTCCTGCTTAAAGATCCCTTTCAGCTCAGACCATAACAGCAGCAGGCAGCACAAGGAACACTCTCTCCTTTCTCTTAGCCCCAGTAGCAGTGAACTCAGGTAAATTCCTGAAAGTTGCTTACCTAAAGAGAAGTGAAAAAGACCAGTCAACACAAAGAGCTTTAACAACTTGAAGAACGGCCACTGGAGTGCTAGTGTTCCTTGCATCGTAGTGTGACCCTCGGCTTCAGCTGCTTAGGAGAGAAAGAAGAGCAATCAGAGGCCAAATAAGAGCTTCCAGGCCTCCTGCCGCAGACAGGGGCAGATGGCAACTTAGTTGTCCACCTATCTCCAGAGATGTTTGCAAAAACTAAACAGTGCTTGGATAGTGTATTTGAGCCTACTAACCCTTCCATATAAAAGCTTGTGGGTTTCTTTCAATATATGAGAAAGAAAGAGAGAGAGGCAGAGAGAAAGAAACTGTATATAAAAGCCCCAGGAAGGAAAGTCTGCTGACCATGAGTGGCAAACCCCCTGGTTGCCTACCTGAAATGAGTAGGTCATCTTATCCTGATGAGTAGTCAACGTTAACCTGAGAGACCATTAAATGAAAACATGACTATGACTGAGAAACAAAGATGGGCTGAACTCTGCCGGGAGGTGGCCTTGCTTTGTTGTGTTGAGACACTCAGTAATAGCTCTTCCGTGGAATGTCTCTCATTCAAGAGAAGTTACTGAGACTTGTTGAAGACCCAGAGCTATAAGGACCCTTGGTATCAGCTTACACAGTCAAGGTCAGATCCTCTTCAGAACATACTGAGAAACACAGAGCAATGCCACTGCTGTTGAGTCAATGCCAACTCATAGCAACCCTGTAGACAGAGTAGAACTGCCCCATAGAGTTTCCAGGGAGGGCCTGGTAGATCTGAACTGCCACCCTTCTGGTTGGCAGCCATAGCACTTAAACACTACACCACCAGGGTCCAGAGAGGGCATATTCTGTGCAAGACAGGACTTAAA
This sequence comes from Heterohyrax brucei, assembly GCA_028571685.1. Classification (NCBI taxonomy): domain Eukaryota; kingdom Metazoa; phylum Chordata; class Mammalia; order Hyracoidea; family Procaviidae; genus Heterohyrax; species Heterohyrax brucei. The sequence goes on from CM053157.1 coordinate 62,674,284, forward strand.
TGAGGAAACAGCTTCTTTCTTAACATACTAACGTAGGAAGCCAAGTGTCTCAGTTCTTAAATGGCGATTAACGTCTTAAACACAGACAATCTCAATCAACAGAAGAAGTCTCTTGGTAAAAAGAGGGGGAAAAAAAGGAGACACTCTGCAAAATTACTTATTTATAGTATGTACTATAATGTGAAGTAGCTGATTTTTTTCCAGAAAATATAGGAAAGCTTTGGTTCCTTCTGGCTGCTACTGCAGCCTCTGTCCCCTGGTGCTACCCAGGATGCATTTGCAGCAGCTCTTTGGGCTTTGGGCACCCACTCCCCAACTCCCAAGCTAGTTGTCTGGGTCATATTATCGTACCAGTTACACTCAATTTTAACCAAGCTGATCTTGGTTAGCTTGAACACATTTATTCAGGAGGATTTCAGTGGCTTAAAAAAATAAAACAACCTCAAATTCAGCCAACAAAAATGAATAATTCTCACCATCTAGGAAATTTAAAAGAATGGGCCACAGCTCCAATAGTGATTCCCCAAGTGTTCTAGGAAGTTGGAACCTCCCTAGAAACAGGAGATCCCAAGAAGACTCCTTGCAGAGCAAGTACTTAGTTCCTTTGAGGGGCAGGGGGCAGTGGCCGGCTCAGCGGTAGAATTTTCACCTTCCGTTCGGGAGGCTTGAATTTGATTCCAGGCCACAGCATCTCATGAGCAACTAGCATGTCTGTGTCAGTGGAGGCCCACATGTTGCTGTGATGCGGAACAGGGGCTTCAGTGGAGCTTCCATACTGAGAAGAACTAGAGAGAAAAGGTTGATCTGCTCTTGAAAAACCAGCGGATTAAAAATCCCATGAATTACAACGTTCTGATCCATTGTGCATGGGTTCCCAGGAGTAGGGGCCAACTGAATGGCAGCTTGCAACAGCAACATGCCTCTCAGCAGAGGGGCTGCTTGACTAAAAAGCAGTCAGCTTGTTGGTAACCACTGATACCAAGTCATCTGATATTAAGATAATAGAAAACGTACTTACGGTACTTGCTGAAGAAAAGTTTATCTTTCGTGGCAAAAATCAAGGGACGAGGCCTCGCTTCTGAGCTGCTCCTTTCTTGCTGTCTCCAAGACAATGGCAAGTCAATCAGATTTTCAGGCACTATTATGTCATGGAGGTGTCATTTCCTCTTCCAACTTCCTTTTTCTATTTGAATGATCTGAGGAGTCTTGTCTATCCGGCAAGATATACATGAGTCAAAGAGGGGTGGCTTTGGTGTTGTGTGGCCCCCTCTGCTGGCCTCTTTCTATAAGTCATCTCCTTCAAGGGTGAGGCGTATTGAAACCACACCTACACTCCTCTCTCATCACCACACATGAACAAATGAACACTGAACACTCATGCGCAGCCCGGATTGGGCAGCTGGTGGGGAGGGCAGAATGGTCCATCAGTAGGGGGAGGAACAAGCTTACTGGCTTTTCCTGGGATGGTACGTAAGTTTTATGTTCCCAGTTGGTTTTTTCTGTGCTGGTTTAATTTTGTCTTAGTAGCACAGTTGCTCTCCTTGGCTATGTCCCTCCACTACAGGAGTAGGCCATAGGTTCCCTGCCTCCACTGCCACCACCTTCACAGGGTGGGTTCCCGGCAACAGGGTTGGACGTGTTTGCCAGTCACCTTAACCAGGGTAGAGCGGACCTCAGATGAGCACCAAGGGTTGGGCTTGGGAAAATTTTAGTACTCTCCCTCCAAGATCTCCATTACATACCTCCAAGCCACTGCAAGCAACTACGGGTCTAAAACAAATCCTCTTATCCTCTGTCCTTCACAGTTCTGGCCACCATGCCAGTACCCCTCCTGTATAGAACAATTCTGAGTAGCCCAAGGGTGAGCACTGACTCAGGCTGTACCAGTGGATTAGTTTTGTGCAAGCTGACAGTACCTTGCCTGTGTGCTTGTGGCCCCAGGGCTTCTCTGTTGCCTTGGCAGGAGAGCCACTTGAAAGCACTGAATGTGTGTGGGAAGTTATGTTCATGGGGCTGCCCTTGAGTAACTTGTCTAGAAGGTGATAGACAAATGCTTTCCCCCTTTTTTCTCCCGGGGGAGGGGAGTTCTGAGACATTGTTTAAAATTCTCCCCTCTGAAAGGTCTTCTGGGATCAAGTACCAGCTCCCTGCAGTGGAGGCGAACTTGTTTAGGTATCCTTCTACTGGTCTTCTCCCCTTCCGTGTTTCACAGCTCCTGCCCTTCACCCCTGGACTCACATTCTCAAATAAGCTATTTCACTCAGGACTTTGTTTCTGTCTCTGCTTTCCAGAGAATTCAGGCCTAATACCAGGGATACTTCTTGCAGTAGACATATGATAGTTTTCCTTTTGAAATAAATGTGTAGAAGTAGAAGGTGAGACAATTTAGTGGCAAAAAAATAATAACTTCATGTGTAAGTGTGGCAAACCTTGTGTCTATGGTATAGCAATGTCTGCAATGTTGGCTTATAGCTATTAGAATGCTGGATTTCCTGGCAAAGATCAGACTTGAAGCTACGCTGGCATCAATGTTAATCGAGACACTGAGATCCCTTTTAAAAAGAAGCTGGAGGCCGCCAAGCTGGCAGAATAGTTAGGCACTTCTTTTGGTCCCTCTTATAACAAAGATCTGAACAAAACAAGTGAATCAGTTATGTATGATAATCTAGGAGCCCTGAACATCAAAGACTAAGTGAAGGAGCTGGATTGAGTGGCAAGAGGGAGGGAGAGACAGTTCAGAAGCAGCAAAGATTTGCCAGAACTGACCTGGCTGGCACCCTGCATGCTGCATCAGCTGGTGCATGTGGGCTAAGGCAAACAGTGGAACTCAGGAAGCATCTTCCACATCAGGAGAAACTGATCAGCAGAGTTTACACAGGTCTCGGGAGTTAGGAGGAAGCAGCACTGAATCTGCAAAAATTTGAGTGCAAGTGTCTAACCTACCACACAGGAACAAAATGACACTTCCCCTGCTGGGAAGTGCCTCTCTCCCCCTTACCCCACCCCTCCCTATTCTGCTTTGGACCCAGTCAGTCTTCAGCAATTCCCATGTTCCCTAGGCTGGAAGTAGAATCCTTTGCCCAAGCCACTCTCTTGGCTTAGAGATGTGACAAATAAACAAACAGGAAAAAGGAATCTGCCAGCCCCCCTAAGCTGGGACCTCAGAGCAGGCACTGATCCTTTGCCTAGACACAGGCCTAAGGGGTTCATGGATTTTGAATGCCTTTCACAGATGCCATTTAACAGTGTAGTTCCTCATTGAGACAGTACAGCAGAGTACATACCTGAAACTTATTTTCAACTGCAACAGCTAAAGGGATGTGTCAGAATTGTGGCATTCAACACTGCCCTGGCCATTAAGCAGGGTCCTCACATACCCCCATCAGGGGCCTAAGGACTGGTGGCTCCACCTGCTCCACCTAGCCACCCATAGCAGAGGTCTAAGAATAAATGAGGCTTCCCAGTCCTTACAGTCACTAGCTATGGATACCCACCTACATGTTCAGGGAGCAGGGACATGTCTTCTACCAAGGCACTCAAGGGCAGCTGTCAGCCCCATACCTTGCTCAGCACCTAACTGTCTACTACAGCCTGATACTTGTGCCTGCTCCAATCATGCTGCTGTAGCCCTGCCTGTCTAAAACTATACATGAGAGCTTGCATCACACACTTGGTGACCAACAACTTGGATACCTAAGCTGAATCCACACAAGAAAAGTAAATGGATGCCCAGGTGAGAACTTCAATTATGCCAATAATCAAAGTAGCTCACACAACCAGCCTATTTGGGCATATCAAAACAAAACAAGAAGTTAGAACACCACAAGGAAACATAAAATAAATAATATAATAAGTTATCATGGGCTTACAGACAGCAGTCAATATCAGATCACATAAAGAAGTGAACATGACTGCTTCAGCAAGCAACCAACACAATGAACCAACAAACCTAGAGGAAGAGAAGGTCTTGGAATTACCAGAAGTGGAACTGAAAAATTAATATGCAGAGTTCTTTAAGAGATCAGGCAAAATGCAGAACAAGTCAGGAAGCACACAGACAAAGCAGCAGAGGAGCTTAAGGTTATATAAGAGCATAGTAACAAATTTAACACGCTGCAAGAATCTGTAGAGAGACAGCAAACAGAAACCCAGAAGATTAACAACAAAATTTCAGAATTGGAGGCAATGTGACATTAGTGAAATTGAAGCTACAGCACTTGACAGCAACTTATTTCAGGAAAAAATCAGAAAAAAGAATTTAAGAAATGAAGACACCCTAAGAATTATGTGAAACCAGAATGGGGGTGGGGTGGTTAGGTGGGGGTGTAACAGAAAATACAGAAAGAATTGTTAAAGGTTTGTTAGCAGAAAAATTCCCTGATATTGTGAAAGATGAGAAAATATCCAAGAAGCTCGTCAAACCCCAGCCAGGGATGACCCTAAAAGAAAGCCATGAAGACATATTGTAATCAAAACCAAAGACAAAGAGAGAATTTTAAGAGGAGCTAGTAAACCCAGGTGGCCCAGTGTTTAAGTGCTACAGCTGGTAACTGAAAGACTGGTAGTTCAAATCCACCAGGTGCTCCTTGAAAACTCTATGGGGCAGTTCTACTCTGTCCTATAGGGTCACTATGAGTCAGAATCAACTTGACAGCACTGAATTTGGAATAGATTTTGAGGGATAAACAAAAAGTTACCCACAAAGGAGCGTCAATAAGATTAAACTCTGACAGTCAGCAGAAATGATGCAGGAAAGAAAGCAATGGAATGAGGGGAAAACAAATCACCAGCCAAGAATTACACATCCAGCAAAACTGTCTCTCAAATACAATGGCAAAATTGAGTTATTTATGGATAAACAAAAATTAGGAATTTGTAAAAACTAAAGCAAAACTACAAGAAATACTAGAGGGAGTCCATCAGTTATAGAATCAGAATTGATAACATGAGAACATAATCCAAGACTAGAACACACGACAGAATAACCGGATATCAACCTGGAGTAGGAAGTGACAAAAATAAGTCAAAGCTAAAACACTGAAAATAGGGAAGCAGAGACATCAATATGTAAAAGATGACAATGTTAAAAAGAAAAAGAGGTACTAAACAGTGTAGTCATAGAACTTTCATGTAGAGAGGAAGTCAAGGGGATATCAATAAGTAAAAGATTGGCTTAAACTTAGAGAAATAGAGGTAAGTTTTAAGTAACCAGAAAGGAAACTAATAGACTTACACATCAAAATAAAAAGAAGAAAAACATAAAGACTCAGCAAATATAAAATCAACAACAATGAAAGAGATGAAAATACCTAAAAAAAACTCAACACAGAAAATTAAATGTGATGAAGAAACTGCTAACACCACAAGTAATACATCAAAATCACAATACATTGTACCTATCAATAATTATGCTGATGTAAATGGATTAAATGCACTAATAAAGAGACAAAGAATGGCTGTCTCTGAATTAATTTTACCAGTACAGAGACTGAGAGCAGCAAATTGAAAAAAACATGATCCTTCTATATAATGACTATAAATGACACACCTTACACTCAAAGATACAAACTGAAAGTCAAAGGATGGAAAAAAATATCAAGCTAACGAGGACCAAAAAACAGTCTCTGACAAAATAGACTTTCAAGCAAAATTTTCCACAAAGGATAAGGAAGGTCACTATGTGGTGAGTAAAGGATCAATATACCAGGAGGACATAACCATAACAAATATTTGTACACCCACCTACAGGTTCCCAAAATACCTAGAATGATCTTGAATAGCATTGAAAAGAGAAATAGACAGCTCCACCATAGTAGTAGGAGATTTCAACAAAACACTCTCAGTGAAGGACAGAACAGCTAGAAAGAAGCTAAAGACATGGAAGAGCTCAATATTATAATCAACTTGTTCTCATAGACATATACAGAATACTCTACCCAACATTAGCCAAATATACTTTTTTCCAACACACATGGAATATTCTCCTGAATAGACCACATATTAGGCCACAAAGCAAGCCTTAACACCAAAATACTAAAAAGCATCTTTTCTGACAATAAAGTCATGAAAGTAAAACTCAGTAAGAGAAAAGCAAAGTAAAAAAAAAAAAAAATCAAATACACGAAAACCAAACAACGTCTTGCTCAAAAACTGCTGGGTTATAGAAGAAAGCAAAGAGCAAATAAAAAAATTCACAGAATCAAATAAGGATGAAAATGCATCCTACCAGAACCTTTAGGATAAAGCAATGCTCAGAGGTCAGTTTATAGCAATAAATGTACACATCCAGAAAGAAGAAAAGGCCAAAATCAAAGCAATAATCCTACAACTCAAATAGAAAAACAGCAGTAAAAAAAAAAGCCCTCAAGCACCAGAAGAAAGAAGTAACAAAAAAAAAATTAGAGCAGAAATAAATTAAATAGAGAATAGAAAAACAACCAAAAGAGCCAACAAGCCCCAAAGCTGGTTCTGTGAAAAGATCAACAAAATCAATAAATCATGGACCAAACTGACCAAAAACAAACAAACAGGAGACGAAGCAAATAACCTGAATAAGAAACAAGATGGGCACTGCCACAACAGGACCAACTGATATGAAAAGAACCATAGCTGAGTACTATGAAAATTGTACTTTCACGAATTTGAAAACCTAGAGGAAAGGACAAATTTCTAGAAACTCACTACTATGTATCTAAACTAACACAGAGACAGAGGTAGAACAACTAAATAAACATAAAACAAAAGAAGAATTTAAAGAGGTAACAAAATAAATAAATAAAGACTCTCAACAACAACAAAAGGTCCTGGCTGTGAAGGCGTCACTGGAAAATTCTACCAGATTTTCAGAAAGGGGTCAACACATTACTACTACGTGTATTTCAGAGCATAGAAAATGATGGAATACTGCCAAGGTGATTCTATGAAGCCACATAACTGTAATCCAAAGCTAGGTAAGCCAGCTTATAAGACACTACAAAAAAAGAAAACTGTAGATCAATAGTCCTCATGAACATAGACACAAAAATCCTCAACAAAATTCTAACCAATAGAATGCAACAACATATTAAAAAAATAATTCACTATGACCAAGTGGAATTTATACTAGGTATGCAGTGATAATTCAACATTAGAAAAACATTCAATGTAATTAATCATATCAATAAAACAAAAGACAAGAACAACATTATCTTACCAGTTGCTGCAGAAAAAGCCTTTGACAAAGTTGTCAACACCTATTTGTGATAAAAACTGTCAGCAAAATAGGGATAGATAGGAAATTTCTCAACATAATAAAGGGCATCTCTACAAAGCCAACAGTCAACATCATCCTAAATACAGAGAGTCTGAAAGCACTCCCCTTGAGAATGGAAACTAGACAAGGATGTCTTTAATCACTACTTTTATGCAGCATTGTGCTAGAGATTCTGTCTAGAGCAATAAGGCAAGAAAAAGATATAAAAAACATCCACACTGGTAAGGAAGAAGTAAGAGTATCACAATTCACAGATGACATGATGTTGTATACAGAAAACCAAAAAAAATCCACAAGAAAACTACTAGAACTAATGGAGGATTTCAGCAAAGATAAACATATAAAAATCAGTTGGATTCCATCAAAGAAAACTTTGAAGTGCAAATTAAAAAAATCAGTACCATTTATAATAGCCCCCAAGAAGATAAAATATGTAGGAATAAATCTAATTGGAAGCATAAAAGACTTATACATAGAAAACTACAAGACACTACTATAAGAAACCAGAAGGGACCTACGTAAGTAGAAAAATACACCTTGCTCACCAATAGGAAGACTCAACATTGTGGAAGTGTCTATTCTACCCAAAGAGGTATATAGATACAATGCAACCCCAATCCAAATTCCAACATTTCTAAACAAGATGGAGAAATAAATCACCAACTTTGTACAGAAAAGGAAGAGGCCCCAGATAAACAAAGCATTACTAAGGAAGAAGAACAAAGTGTGAGGCCTTACACTACCAGATTTTAGAACCTATTATACCACCACAATAGTCAAAACAGCCTGGTACTGGTATAACAATAGATACACAGACCAGTGGAAAAGAACTGAGAATCTAGAGGCAAATCTATCCATTTATAAGCCCAAAGTTTGTTAAATGGGGGAAAGACAGACAGTATGACAAATGGTGCTGGCATAGCTTGATATCCATCTGCAAAAAAAAATGAAACAAGATTGATACCTAACACCAAGTACAAAAACTAAATCAAAATGAGTCAAAGACCTAAATATAAATAAAATCTAATACAATAAAGACTCATGGAAGAAAAAAGAGACAACACTGGAAACCTTAATACATAGCATTAACAGAATACAAAACATCATTAACAATGCACAAACACCAGAAGGTAACCAGATAACTGGGAGCTGCTAAAAATTAAACTCTTAGGCTCATTCAAAGATTTCCTCAAAAGAGTAAAAAGACAACTTGGAAAAAATTGTTGGCTCTGTCAAATCCAGTCAGCATCCAATCTCTAAAATCTATAAGAGATTGCAAAACCTCAGCAACAAAAAAAGACAAATAACCCAATTAAAAAATGAACAGAGTTTTAACAGAACCTTTACCAAAGGAGATATTGAAGTGGCTAACAGATAATTGAGGAAATGCTCATGGTCTTTAGCAATCAGAGAAATGCAAATCAAAACTACAGTGAGATACTGTCTTATCCTAACAAGGTGAGCACTGACACAAAGAAAAAGAAATAACATGTTAGAGAGGTTATGGAGAGACTGGAACACTTTTACACTGTTGGTAGGAATGTGAAATGGTACAATCACTTCAGAAATTATTTTGTGCTTCTTTAGAAAGCTAGAAATAGAAATACTACATGAGCCAGCAATCTGACTCCTTGGATATATCTTAGGGAAATAAGAGCTATCACACAAATAGATACATGCACACAAATCTTCATTGCAGCACTGTTTACAATAGCAAAAAGAGGGAAACAACCTACGTGTCCATCAAAGGATGAAGGAATAAACTAATTATGGTACATACATACAACAGAATACTATTCAATAATAAAGAGCAATGAATTCATGAATCATCTCACAACATGGATGAATCGAGAAGGCATTATGCTGAGTGAAACTATTCAGTTGTAAAAGAATATTGTTATAAGAACTCAAGAAAAAGTTTAAACACAGAATCTCTTTGAGTCAGAATCCAACAGGACAGCACCTAACAACAGCAACAGGTGTGTTTATCCTCTTTTTTCAGAAACTCCACTGAAATAATAGTAAAATGGTTAGGGTATGCTTTTAAAAAAATAGATCTACAATTACAATGAAAATAGGAGAAGCATAACCTTCTGGAGCAAATTTCTTGAGACTCAAAAGTGAATGGAGATGATCAGTGAAACAGGACTGAAGAAGCTCATTCTAGAAAACTTTATTACTGGGAAGAAATATCAATTAAAATAATTTAAAGAAGTTTCAGTTGGGAAAGAGGACAGGATCGGAGAGGAAAGGACTAGGGGTTATGGCATCTCCGTATAGGTTCTTCCATACTACTTGATTTTTCAAAAACTCCCAATACAGTTTTATGTTAATAAAAGCAAAAGGATTAATTTTCATTATTTATTTTTGTCACTGAAAATAGACATAGCAAAACACATACAGAAATTCAAGTTTCTACATGAACATTTCACTGACAGTGTTTACTTTCTTTGAGTTTTGCTACCATTCTAACTCCGCTTTTCTGAGTCGTTCATCCCCTAACACCTAAATTCACTGCCTCCTAAGATTCCTATTCAATCTTCCAAGCTACTGTAGTCAATTTGATCCCATACAGATAGTTCGTATGAAAGAAAATAATGCTCAAGGCTGACATTCTTTACTAGTGAACCTTAATTATTTTTTGGAAAAGAATTTCTTTTTAAAAGTCTTATGTGAGTAAGTAAAATGGTAAACTTATTAAAAATATTTTTGTAATATTAGAGTGAGGGAGCAAGACACACAGCCAGGAAGCTACAACAAGAAAGACAGGCCGACTTGATTTCCTCTTTACTGGAGAGGAAAGGACCAGAGGGTGTGGTATCTTCATAGGGGTTCTTCCATATCACTTGATTTTTGTAAAATTCCCAGTATAGTGTTATATTAAAAAAAGGATTAATTTTCATAGTTTATTTATCTTTGTCATTGAGAATATACACAGCAAAACACATACACAAGTCAAGTTTCTGCATGAACATTTCACTGACAGTGAAATGTTTATGTAAATGATGCAAACACAGATTTAAAACATATGTTCAAAAAAAGACATCATATTGAAATTAAAACACAAGAAACTTAAAAGACAAGTCATTGAGGACCCTCCAGGAAACACTGAGTTGGGGGGATGCAGTCTTGTTGCTCAGAAGCCATGCGGGATGAGGAAGTCTTGTACTTTGCTTTGTCCTCTGAATGGGATGATCTTTATGGAAACAATGAGTCAATCTTTCTGCTTATGTTTCATTTTGTTCAGCTTGATTATAATATGTCTTGGAGTCTTTCTATTGAGATCTGTATTGAGTGGTGTTCGATACATATCTTGGATATCTATATTTTCTTCTTTCATAATTTCTGGGAAGTTTTCTGTCAGCAGCTCAGCCACAATACTCTCTCTGTTCTCAGGTGTCTCGCTCTGTTCAGGAACTCCAATTAATTGTAGATTGTTCTTCTTAATAGAGTCTCACATGCTTCTTAAGGCTTTTTCACTTTTCTTGTTTCTTTTTTCTGATTTCTCCTCATAGATGCTGGAGTCAGTGGCTCTATCTTCCAAATCAGAAATTCTCTTTTCCATTTGTTCCATTCTGTTTTCTTGGCTTTGAATTGAAGTTTCTATGTCTTTGATTTTGTTCCTGATCTGTTGGATTTCAGAGTACTGATGTTCCATCAGATCAAACAGCTTGCTTAGTTGTTCGTTTTGCTCTGCTGCACTTTGTATAGGATCTAGTAGGGCTCTCTATATAATCCTTTTGTATTCACCTTCTAATAGTTTCAGAAAAGCCTCTTCATCTGGGAAATTCTGAGGTGGTTTCTTTTGGGGGCCTTCTGATGCCATGGGTGACTTCCGGGTTACCATCCTCTCCAACGTTTGCTGCTTTTCGGCACCATGTGGGTCAGTAGAGGGTGGGAGAGATACTGTGAAGATGTACCACAGTTGTTTCTCTAGGCCTTCTTAAGATGAGAAGTAAAAAGTATTTGGCACTTTCCAAAGTCAGTCAGGTTTTCAGGTATATACATCCCTCTTCCCAGCTGGCAAAGTAAGCACGTCTATATTGAACAGCCAATGTTATAAACTAGCTCAAAATACAGAAAGGCTAACTGGCCTGCTGGCCTCTGCTGTCGGGCCCCAGCTGTGGGCAATATTGTGTAGAACTCTACTTTTCTGTTGGAAAAGCAGTCTCTCCTGGGTAGGAACTACCTCCCAGCCCAGTAATTAGGTCCAGCTGAGGCTTCCATATGGATGACCCCGCCTCCCAGCAAAACAAGATGGTGTCCCACATAAGCTCGCCAGCTGGCCGGAACCAGGCGGATAGAGAGGCCAAGAGTGCCAAAATGCCCAGAGTCCACAGCCTCTGCCGCTGGGCCCCAGCCTCCCTGCTAGAAAAGCACTCTGCCCCCAGCAGGAGCCACCTCCCAGCTTAAGAACCAAGTCCTGCTGGGGCCTCTGCCTGGGCTTCTTCGTTTCCCGATAGGCCAGAGGAGCCCAGGTGTATAGAGTCCAAAGCCAGGCTCTCCGAACCTGGAAATTATGCTTCCTGGTCCTACTAGCAGTGCGTCCGAGACCAGCAGCTAGTCAATTCCCAGTGCAGCCCGCTGGCCAAGACACAGGAAAAAAATTCGAAACGGTGAGTTACCTTTGGTCTGTGCAAGCCTGTGCTTGCAGAGAGTGGGATCAGTGAAAAAGAGGAAGTTTTGCGTTCAGTGGTATCAAGTCCAAATTAACAGCCCTACACTGCATCCCAGGGCTTACTAGGTGTCCAGAAGGCTCCGTTTAACTATCATGTCAGGTCTTGGTCTCCAGCAGGGTTTAGAGGGAGGTGTCAGTCTGTCATGTTGACTCTGTCCCCCTGAGCCAATCGTTCTTCTTTTGACTTGAGAGCTGCTTAACTCTACTGTTAATTTCAAACCTTCTCCCCATCCAAAGGGGAGAGTTGGGCTGAACCATGTCCTCAGATCCATGTAAATTTCCCTGTGCATGTTTAGTTCTCAGAGCTCACGGTCCTGGAGCTGTATGGTTGCTGGGGAAACTCCTTTCTCATAGTGGATCCTCTCTTGCCTCAGAAAGAAAATCCGTTTTTGAGTTGAAAAAACTTTCAGAAAAGTTTTATTTTTTGTTTCTCTGACAAGACACTCCCATGGTGTTTGGAAATTCATTTTTGTGTGGTCTCTGCAGAGTCACCGGAAAGTTTCTGATGATTGTTCCAGGACAATTCTACAGGGCACCAACCCTGGGACCAGTGTGCTGATTTCTGCTAGGGACTGTGGCCACAGTGTCCTTCAGCTTCTCAGTTGAAGACTTGAAATATTTCTGACTCCTTCCTTTGCTTTACCCAACCACGTTGACAGTGCCTGAACCCAGCATAGCACAGCCACACCTAGTCCATAAGGCCATGACACACGCCAGTAGTGCCACAGCCTACCAAAGCTGGTAGGAAACATCACTGGTAAGAGACTGGTCACCTCCTCCTCTTAGAAAGCTCTCACACTCTGTCTAGTTCTCAGAGGGAAAAATCACGGGAATGCATAAAATGAAAACCAAAAACCAAACCCAGTGCCATCGAGTTGATTCTGAGTTATAATGGCCCTGTAAGTCAGAGTAGAACTGTCCCATAGAGTGTCACTCAGAAGCCATGTGGGACGAGGAGGTCTTGTACTTTGCTTTGGGTCCAGGCACTGTAATGTGGTTGGACGAAGCAAAGAAAGGAGCCAGAGAAATATTTTAAGTCTACTGAGAGGCTGAAGGACACTGTAACCACAGTCCCTTGCAGAAATCAGCACGCTGGGTCCCAGGGTGGGTGCCACTAGCCATCTTCCATTCTTAAAGAACCAGAGACCAAAGGCTACCTCCTCACCTGACTCTTCTGTCCTCTGTGTGTTCCTTCCCTTCTCTGAGCTCCTGACACTTGTACCACTCATTTGACACATCACTTTAATTCCCCCCAAACATGAGTTCTTCTTTTATATGGAGGGATTTGAAAATGAATAGACAAAGTAAAACAAAACAAAATGCTAAACCTGCTGCTTTCAAGTAAATTCTACTTCATGGTAACCCTATAGGACAGACTAGAACTGCCCCGTAGGGATCTCAAGGCTGTAATTTTCACAGAAGCAGACAGCCACATCTTTTTTTCTGTGGGACAGTGGCTGGAGGATTGGAACAAATGGTCTTTCAGTTGGCAGTCGAGCATTTAACCACTGTATCACCATGGCTCCTTCAAGACTTAGGTAGGCCCTACAAAAAAGACACAAATCCAGAATATTAGAAAAAGACCAGGGCAACTTGTTGAGTATGAATCTGCAGTTACAATAAGATGTCAACATGATATTGTGAGGTATGAATGGAAATACAATGCACTGTGGCCAGGAATTGTCTTTGTAGATTCCTTTCACGTGAGTCTTAGATCCTTGTTGAAATGTTACATCTAGTTTCAAACTAAATGTGGAAAATAAAGAGCACCCAGGAAACAGTAACCAATGAGATTAAAAAGGATGCAAAACTGGGCAATTCTGAGAAAAGAGAAACAGAGAGCTAAGTTAATTATTTTAGGCTGGCCTAGAAACTTTGAAATTGCCTCATATACATGTGAAAGCTGGACAACAAAAAAGGAAGGCAGAAAGAGACTCGATGCCTTTGAATTGCGGTGTTGGTGAAGAATACTGAATATCCAGTGGCCTGTTGGAAGACTGAACAAATGTCTTGAGGAAGGACAGCCAGAATGCTCCCTAGAAGTGAGGATGGAGAGATTGTGAAAGTACTATCAGGAGGGACCGTTCTCTGGAGAAGGGCATCCTGCTTCAGAAAGGAGCATGTCAGCCAAAGAGAGGAAGAACCTCAGTAAGAAGGATTGACACAGTGGGCTCAGAGCTAGCGACAGTGGTGAGGGTGGTAGAGGATCAGACAGCCTTTTGTCCCCCGAGTGCCCTGAGTCAGGAATTGACTTCACCTAAAGAGCGGGAATCAATCTCACCTGAAGAGCAGGAGTTTTCAAATATCCTCATGCCTTAAGGTCATTCTCTTTGTTATTGAAAGGCCCTTGTGAGGACTGTAAATGCCCTCCATTTCTGTGGATGACCCAAGTGGAGAAAATAGTTTTAAATAAGAGCAGGAGCTATTTTGAGCTATTTTCGTTGTTTTTAAAGGCAGATTCTGTGTGATGAAACTGGAAAAGGCAACTTGCACAGGAGATGGTAGCTTCATTTCTTGATCTTTGTAAGAAACCAAAAGATATCCTCTGTCCAGGAGAGTTGAGGCTTCTCTGCCTGATGGTGGAGGCCTCTCTTCAATCCTGGCTGGTCCAGGGCTGTAGGATTGGAGACATTAAGACTCACCACAGCTATTGCTTTCCGTCTGTCTCCTACCACGCTGTCCACCAGAGCTGCTCAGGAAGCTTAAAATTCACTTTTTTCTGTTTTCTATCTTCTTTTCCTCGTTCTCCACGAAACAGAGAAAGGAAACAAAGATCATGTAGTCAAAAAAAGAAGCCAGAATGATCTCGGTACTTTCAAAAGGGGACTAGTTTCCCTCTCGTGAAAGCAAGCACTCATTAAAGACAAAGAGTCACAAAAGTAGTCTGTTATGGAGTCAGCATTTGGGTGTTATTTGTCACTTAACTACACTAAACTCTTAACCTATCCCTAAAATGAAGCACCACACCCATTTGTTAGGTTTTTGTACTACAGTAATCTATGTGTTGCTCTGCCCCTGGTCATGTAGTGGTTAAGTGCTACAACTGCTAATTAAAAGGTCGGCAGTTCAAATCCACCAGGCACTCCTTGGAAACTCCATGGGGCAGTTCTACTCTGCTCTACAGGGATGCTGAGTCAGAATTGGTTCGATGGCAATGGGTGCGATTTGTTTGCCTTGTTTGGGTGATGCTGGAGGCTATGTCACTGATTTACCTGGCAGGCCCTGCCACGGTGGACAGGTTTCAGAGAAGCATCCAGACTAACCAGACAGCTTCTGAAAATAAACAAATACTGGAAGATGAACCCCCTGCAGTGGAGGGCACTTGAAATACCTAGCGGCTGCAACAATGGATTTAAGCACACAAACAACTGGGAAGACGTTGCGTGACTGAACCATGTTTCGTTCTCTTGCACCTGGGGTCACCGTGAGTCAGAGCCACCTTGATGGCAAGTGATTTATGAGTTGAAATTGGAGCCCTTATTCCCTGTCCTTGAGTATAAAGAGGGAACCCTGGTGGCATAGTGGTTAAGTCCTCTGGCTGCTAACCAAAAGGGCAGCAGTTCAAATCTGCCAGGTGCTCCTTGGACACTCTACGGGGCAGTTCTTCTCTGTCCTGTAGGGTCGCTAGGTGTTAGAATCAACTTGACGGCAGTCAGTTTTGAGTATAAAGAGGATAACACAGCTGAATCAGGACTCACAAGGACACACCAATTATGCCTGGGGGTATAGAAATAGTAACTAGGACAATCTTGGGAAAACATTTCTTAAGGCATCTATCACATAAACAAGCTTAGAACAGAAAAGAACCACTCATTTTCCCTTCTTAACTTTTTCTATTAGCATGTAGTAAATAATAAGATTTGTTGGGCCAGTGAAGACTCTCTTGACTGATTTTACTGCAATTTGTACAAATGATTGCTAAGAAAGACCATTCAAAATGTAGAATCACTGGTTTGGCAGTTTTTAGCCAACCTGTGAAAGGGAAGCTGTCAGTGGTTTTACCAATTTGTAATGTTAGTATATACGAGGATGATTCTGTAACTTTTCTTGTACTTGCACTTGGACAGACATGGCTCTGGCAGCATGCTTGTTCTTTTTCCACTTATGTGTCTTGGACCACATGCCACATAATATCTTTTTCTTGCTTTTCTGTCACTTTGTGGGGATTATACTCTAGGACAGAACTAAAGACTGCAAAGCAAAGGAAGGAACTTCCTCTTTCTTCTTTGTATTTGCTTGTTTCTCTGAAAAGTGAACCAAACAGTTGCCATTTGTTTCTTATTGAAACGCAATATAAACTAAAGGCTGGGGGTGGGGTGGGGAGGGAAACAACTTTAACGTAAGGTCATGGCATTGGTCTAACACAGACTTAATTCTGCTTATAAAATCAAAGAGAAATTTCATGTTTCACAGACCCCTCTCAGGTAGGGAAACACTAAATGCATCTTCCATGCACATATTAAGCTGCTATTTCAATATGACAGTCTGAGTTCTCTGCAGAAAGGCCCGGTGCATAAAAGCGCCACACCATTAAGGACAGAATTGATGGGAGTGAAGATCCCTAGCAACACTCTTGCTCTGAACCCCTCAGAGCCTTGCTCTGGGATGTTGAGTGACTTCCCGGTGGCTCCAGACAGTATGGGAAACCCACTGACACTGGCTGCCTTTGGCTGTCCTCTTTTGAGATACCCCATGAAGTCCTGGTGCACCTGCCCTGGGTACTGCTCGAGGAGGGGAGCTTACAAGCGGTTCCTATTGGCCATAGCAGTTCCGCTGCCAGCTGTGAGAGATCACTGAGTTATTTAAAATTAATTGCCATAGGTGCTTGCTTTTCATAGGCCCCTGGCCTCACCCCAAGTTTCGGGAGAGCCCTTCAAAGAGCAATTTTAGGAATGAACATGAGAGACTATGGTGAGGGAGCTGATACCTGATCAAAGGAAGGAGAGGACTGGTAAGATGACAGCAGATCAGTGTCCCCGCAACTAGATTCCTCTTTACCAGTAGTCTCAAGGATGCTTTTAGGTACAGAAAGGAGAGTGCAGTCCTGTAGTTCTCCCAAGCTGACCCTGATAGCAGGATTGTGGGGCAGAGACTGTGCCTGAGCTGCAGAGCCTCAGCAAGTTTCCCCAGGTTTTTGTTTAAGAAATTATTTTGCATTTTCTGGAAGCTGTATCTTCACCCCTGACCACTAAGCGAGCCGTAAAGTCTGTTAGGGTGGGGCTAGGGCCAGGAACACCCAGAGCCTCCTACAAAGCCAAAAGGCAGATCGGGACTGTCCTGGCCAGCTCAGTCCTCAATCTGTGGAAATTCCTGCAAGGGCAGGAAGAAGGGAGCAGCACAGGTCATTGCTAGGAAATGAACCAGGTAAGCTTTCCAAATGTACTGGTGGATCCCCAGATCAAAGACTGGGAACCCCTGACCTACAGAAGCAAGTTGCTTCATCGGGGGAAGGAGGCCAGTAATTTGAATTTCCCCCATGTTTCTTTCTGTTTGGTGTAGAAGGCAAGCAGCGACCCCCAGTTTTTAAGCACTAGTTATTATACACTCACCTCTTTGAACCTCTCCACACAGTTACTCACCCTCCCTTCCTGCTGCGTTTGATAGTTGCCTTTTGTTTTTTCTTTTCTTATAAGAATTATAGCACATGTTAGTTTTTTTTTTTTTAAACCGTGACTTTTACACTGTTACTTACTACAGACTCAATCTTCTTTTTGAGAGGCATGGGACATTTTGAAAATCACGCCCAGGAGGTTTATGTTTTTAAAGAAATCAACGTTTACCACGTCATTTCAGATTTTTTCCTAAGTGGTAATGTGAAGAAGGTCTTGGACTGCGCGTTCAGAGACCACGGTTTCTAGGTCTGCTTCTCTGACCCTGGGTAATTTATTTCCTTGTGCCTCGATTTCCTTGCTATAAAATGAAGGGGTTGTGGAGGTATCCTTCTTGGCAGTAGTATTTCGTTGTTTAAAGTCTTCCTTTATGTCTATATGTGTCCTATGAAATTTTTTTTGGCCTCACGAAATGTGACCAAAGAGGCTGTTTTCTAATTGTTTTTCCAAGTCTTCTGTTAAAGCTGCCGGGAAGATCTTTGGTTTATGGTATGCAAATCTGTCACTTGGTTTTACAGCTGAGTAATCCTGCAGATGAGTCTCCTTATAGATGGGTAACTTAGAGAGGGACGGTCTTTCAGGTGAAATGACTGAGTAAGAAAAGGAAAGCAGAGTGGTGGTGCTCATAACTCAGGGAGCAGGCTGGACTGGGAGTATTAACTCAGAACTTAACACTGGGCGGAATTGAACACCTAACTGTGCAGCACTCAGGGAACAGATGCTGACTATCTTTGCTTTTTCATTTTCTTCTTCTTTTTGTAATTGTTTCTCATGCCCTGTATCTGTTTATTTCTAAGCTTCTGACAGTTTTAGTTTTTCTCCTGAATTATTCTTCAAACTCAGCCTACAATGGCATGAATTGTGCATGTAGAAATTGTTGAGATGGCCTGTGTTCTGTCATGCGTACTTTCACCGCACACACACGAAAATCAACCTGGATGTGACACTCTCTGAATACTTTGCCTGAGTCAGTCATGATGCCTCACTCTCACTTTCGTCTCTCATGTTGGCCAGCCCTGCACTTCTCCTCACGGCCTGCAGTCATTATGTTCTAGGAAGTCTCCCTTATTAGCATGGTTTTTGCCTTATCTCTGTAACTGCAAGGGGCACCTAACAATGTGCTTGGCACATTTCAGATGTTCAGAAAATCTTTTTGGTTATTAAGGGGGATCATAGGCACAGCCGTAAAGCACAACAAAAATGTAACATACCATAGCAAGAAATGTAACACAGGAGTCTCAACAACTACAAAACCAGCTCTGAAAAAGGTGAAAAATCAACTAACAAAAAAGAATGTCCCAGAACAGATTAATAAGAACAACAGAGAAAACATCAACATAAAAATAAACATGTCACAATGGCAGCAGTGAACACATACCTATCAATAATTACATTGAATGTGAATGGACTGAATGCTTCAGCAAAGAGACATCAAGTGACATCTTGGATCAAAAGACACGACCCATCCATATGTTGGCTCCAAGAAACTCACTTCAGACCTAAAGATAGGAACAAACTGAAAATGAATGGATGGAAGAATATATATCAAGCTAACAATGAACAAAGAAGAGCAGGTGTGGCAATTCTAATCTCAGACAAAAAGTCTCTTTGGTACAAAAGACTCAATGATGCATGATGTATGAACAGCTGCTTTGGTTTCCCTGTCTCTCTCATATTAGCTTTCTTCTAAAAAAGCCCATATTTCTTTTTTTTTTTTCTGCACTTCTTTTCGTTTTAACAAATATATGTTGAGATCCCATCCTGTCGTATGTTTTCCTTTGAACCTCTTTTCCACTTGTGTCTACTAGAAACAGAATCAACTCAATGGCCTCTAACCAAAGCAGAGTCCAAGGGGCCCTACCTATGAGTTCTCTATTAGCTCTTCCTTCTTTTAGGAAACCCGGCTGGTATAGGGGTTAAGTGCTACAGCTGTTAAACAAAAAGCTGGCAGTTCAAGTCCATCAGCTGCTCCTTGGAAACTCTATAAGGCAGGTCTACCCTCTTCTATAGGGTTGCTATGAGTCAGAATCTACTCAAAGGCAATGGGTTTGGTTTGGGGTTTTTTATTCTTATTTTACCAGGCAGTTATGATATTACACATTCAAAGCCATGAAATGGCAGAGGTTTATGAGATCAGCTTGTGTTTTTCATTTAACTGTGCTTTTCTTTTCCTTGTGTTGAACTAGACACAAGCTTAATCGTGGTGTGGTTGGAGAAAAACTGAGTCACCAAAACCAACCCAAACCCACTGCCATCGAAGGATGCTGACTCATAGCAACCCTGTAGGACAGAGTAGAACTGCTCCATACAGTTTCCAAGGAGTGCCCAGTGGATTAGAGGTGCTGACTTTTTGGTTAACAGATGTAGTAGCATTTAACCACTACACCACCAGGGTGTCTGTCTGAGCCTGAGGAACTCGTATTTCCTTATATTGACCTGGAAGGGAGCTTATTCTAAGGGCGTTACCTTACCTCCTCTTTTGGAATTGATTATAGTAATAATACTGTTGAAGGCTGAATTGTGACCTCCAAGAGTACACATTGTAAATCCTCGCTGCTGTATCTGTGGATGTAGTTCCATGGGCAGATAGGATTTTCTTTGTTATGTTACTGAGGCCGTGTGGGTACATGGTGTGTTTCAAGCCAATCACTTCGGAGACATAAGAGAGTGGATTAGACTCAGAAACAAGCAAGTGTGAATGGGAGGAAAGTAAGTGTCACATGGAAATCTCCAAGGAACTCAAAGACCTCCTGGAGAGGCTGACATAAGCATTGCCCCAGAACAGAGAGCGGCTTCCCCTAAATCCAGCACCCTGAATTCAGACTTCTGGTTCCCTAAACTGTGAGAATAAACTTCTGTTGATTAAAGTCACCTACTTGTGGTCTGTTACAGCATCACTAAGAAATTCTGACAAATACTTATTATAAATGACAGACTAAAATATATACAGTGTAAAGCTAAGTGGTGAAATAAAAAAGGGAATAAAATTGTATATACAAAATGACAAGTTTTTAAGTAAGCATGTACATAAAGGCTGTAAGATACATAGTCTGACTGGTAGAATGTGCATCTTACTTTTTAAAAATTTTCTTTAAACATGTGATACATAAAAATTCTTATTGTGAAAGATTAAAAGTTTCCCCTGATCTCTCTCCCTGCACCCAGCAAACCCTCATGTTCCCTTTGAGAGGCAGTCATTATAATCATTCCTAAGCATTTGATGTCTATCATCCCAGCTGTTTTACAAGGTCAGTGAAGTTCCTGAACTCATCCTAAAAAAAGTGCTACATACCTCTTTGCTGAACATCATTACAGTCACCTTTGAAGTTCTCCCTTTGAGAAGGCATGCACTGATACTTGTGCCTAGTCTACCCTTCAAAGCAGCTTTGGAACTCGTTTTTCTGGAAAGGCCTTTGTCATATTATTCTTGATGTCCTGGATGCCATCAAAATGTCTTGCTTTCAATATTTCCTTTATCTTTAGGTAAAGAAAAAAGTCTTTGGGGGGCTAGATCAGGTGAACAGGAAGAAGGGTGTTCCAACACATTTTTTTATTTACTGGCTACCGACAACTATACAATTAAGTTTGCAAACTTGCCACCGTGAGCAATGACCTTTCCAGAAAGAGTCCCAAAATTGCTTTGAAGGGTGGATTAGGCACTGCTATTGATGCATAGCTTCCCAAGGGGAGTACTTCAAAGGTGACCATAGTGATATTGAGTGATGAGGTAGGTAGCACTTAGAACAATTAAGTTTGTGGACTTAATTGATAGACCTCATGTTAAATCTATATGCTGGCAAATAGTCTGAGAAGTTGGAGTATATGAAAGAAGAACAGGGTATCAGAATTGGTGGAAAACTCATTGACAGCCTGTGATTTGCGATGACTCAAACACCTTGTTTGCTGAAAGTGAAGAGGCCTTGAGGCACTTGCTGACAAAGATCAAAGATCACAGTTTTTGGTTTGGATTACACCTCAACCTCAAGAAAACAAAAAAGCTCACAACTGGACCAATAAGCAACATTATGATAAAAGGAGACAAGATCGAAGTTACCAAGTATTTCATTTTACTCAGATAAATAATCAACACCCATGAGGCAGCAGTTATGAAATCAAATGATGTATTGTGTTAGTCAAATCAGCTACAAAAACCCTCTTTTAAGTGTTGGAAAGCAAAAATTTCACCTTGAGGACTAAAGTGTGCCTGACCCAAGCCATGGTGTTTTCAGTCACCTCACATGGTATGAAATCTGGACCATGTACATGAAAAACCAAAGAATAAGTGATGCCTTTGTATTGTGATGCTGAAGAATAATGAATTCACCATGGACTGGCCAGAAGAATGAGCAACTGTTTCAGAGGAAGTACAACAAAAACGCTCATTCATTAGAAGGGGGGTAGTGAGATTTTGTCTTACATACTTTGGACATGTTGTCAGGAGGGACTAGTCCCTGGAGAAGGACATTGTCATGAATTGAATTGTGTCCTCTCCTCCCTCCCCAAAATGTGTGTAGCTATTTGGATCATGTTCTTACGTGTTGTAAATCCTGCCTCCAAGATGCTAATGAGGCTGTCAGTTGTGTTGGTGGGGCAGGACTCAGTGTGTAAGACTGTACTGTGCCTTGAGGCAATCTCTTGAGATATAAAGGTAAGGAGCTAGCAGAGAGATTTGGGGACATCGTACTTCCAAAAAACTGCTGGGACCTGAGTGTGTCCTTTGGAAAGGACCCAGGGTCCCTGTGCATCAGAAGCACCCAGTCCAGGAGAAGATCGATGATAAAGATCTTTTACCAGAGCCATCAGGGAAAACTGTCCCCTGGAAATGACACCCTGAATTTGGCCTTTTAGCTTACTCAACCAAAAAACCAAAGCCAAACCCACTGCGACGGAGTTGGATCTGACTCATAGCAACCCTAGAGGTCAGAGTAGAACTGCCATAGTTTCCAAAGAGTGCCTGATGGATTTGAACTGCTGACCTTTTTGTTAGCAGATATAGCACTTAACCCACTATACCACCAGGCTTTCCACTCAGCTTACCAGACTGTGACAAAATAAAATTTCTCCTTTAAAAGTCATCCACCTGTGGTATTTTTGTTAAAAGAGCGCCCGATGGCTAAGATAGATCTCAGGCTTGATAAAGTGAAGGTCAGGGACAAAGAGGAAGACCCTCAAGGAGATGATTTGACACAGTGGCTACAACCATGAGCTGAAGCACAGTGAAGATTGTGAGGATGGCAGGGGACTGGGCAGGGTTTCACTCAGTTGTACGTAAAGTCGCTGTGAATTGGAAATTGACTCAGTGGCATTTAACAACAGTGACATTGGTGTGTATTGAAAATGCCTGGTAAGTAAAGGAAGCATGTCTTCCTCAATAAACCGAGGGGAGGGAGTTAAGGCGTCATCATTTTTGTGTTCCCAACGTCTACAGCACGCCTAACCGTGAGTCTACCGTGTTGACTCCAATGCACGTGCACCATGTGTATGTCTGAGTAGAACTGCGCTCCCTATGTCTTTCAAGGGTAGATTTTTAAGAAGTAGATCCACAGGACTTTCTTCCAAACTATCTCGGAGTGGACTTGAACTTGCAACCTTTCAGTTAGCAGATGAGTGGATTAACCACCACGTGCAAAATCCAAGGATTCCTCAGAAAGGCCCAGCACCCGGCACAATGGCAAATCTATTGCCGCACATGAGTCACTGCCAACTGGAGCGGCAGCCTGGCCCCAGGGCCGCCCGACCACAAAGGCCTTCTGTGCAAGGAAGTGCCGTAGGGCCCCCAGCGCAGGGCACGGGGCACCCCCCGCCTCACCCGTGCTGCCGGGAATCCGTCGGGGAGGGGCAGATGTGGGAGGCACGCAGGTGGGCGGAGCCAGAGGCTCCAGGCTCCTCCGAAGACCCGGAGCGCCGGCCGCGGCCGCCCTGCGCGCGCCTCCCATAACCACTTCCGGCCGCGCCCCGCGGGCTCGGCCGCCTCTCGCCCGCTGGGCACCACGGCTCCCACGGCTCCGCACGCCGCCGCGCGCAGCAAAGGATCCCGCCCCTGGCTCCGGAGCCACTTCCCCGCCCCGATCCCACGGCAACCAGGTAGCCCCCTTCCCGCCCCGAGCGCTGACCCGGGAGTTGCGGGAGCCATCGACAGGCAGGCAAACGCTAATTCTTTTTAAGTTGTTTTCAGTTTAAAAAAAAAAAAAAAAAGAAGCAAAACCTTGCCATTTCCAGGGTGTCCAGAACGTGGCTGGGCCCCCGGGTTTTGCCGGTGTGGCGGCGGGTGGCACTGTTTTGCAGTGTGTCTGTGTGTACTACCCAAATGTGTATGTGTGTGTACCACCCCCAAATGAGTGCACCACCCAAATGTGTGTGCGTAGTTGCGTTTGTGTGTACCACCCAGAAAGCAGAGGACAAATGGGAAGCAGCTGTTCAGACCACAGCTTTGAATGCATAGTTCCGGTGTGAAACACTGAAGTGAAGGTTCTGGGGAGTTGAAGGAACCCAGTGAAAGCCGGAGGTGGAGCCTATGGGTGAAATGAAAGGGAATCTCCAACAGAAAGATGTTGGTTAGTCTCTCCCGACCCAGCCAAACCCCCACCCTAGCCGCTTGCCGTACACGAAAAGCAAACATGGGAAGAAAACCGAGGGGAAGGTACAGTTGCTTAAGAATTGTCGGAAACCAATGAAACATGGTCTCTGAAGATGTTGGCACAGAGACCTCGGGGAGTATCCTGTAATGTCCTCCACTGTTACAGACCCTGCCCCCAACCCTGATGTACAGGTGCTGCAGGGTCCTCCAGTGACTAGTCATCAGTTGTAACTAATAAAATATGTACCTACTGTTTTACAACTATCCTTTGTGAGCCAAGACAGTCAGGATGGTTAGTAACGGGGTGTGCATATGTCCTCTTCACTGTGTCCTTGCCTCCAGGTGCCGGTGGAGTCCCTATTCCACAGCAGCGCAGCTGGAGGAGGACCTCTGGAAGGAAAGAACTGTGACAAACCTCAGCAGAGCTGAGGTAGGTGAGCAGAGGGGGAAGAACTTGAGCTGACAGGAGAAGGAGCTAGTCTCTCAGATGCCTGAAGGGACCACAGCAGTGGACTCACACGTGTACCAGTGGTCAGGGAGATGACACAGGACTCAGTGTTGCTTTCCGTTATACATAATGTCTTGAGTCACACATGTTATATGTATAAGTCAGGGCCCATTCGTGGGCAGCAGCAAAGCCAGGGCAGATGGATCCAGATGGGTAAAATGGGCCGGGTGTGGGGGCTTGGACCTGAATGCCACAGACAGTAGGACACGAGTGACAAGTTGAGTGAAGGAGAGGGGAATTTAGGAAATGCACTCATGGAGAAGTGGTGGTATCCCAGGGTTCTAATCTTGGAAGTCAGATTAAGTGAGCTCCCAGTACTCCAGAAGTTAATAATGTAGAAAAAGAACAAAATTTAAATAATATTGGAAGGAACATTATGTGGAGAAGAGGTTCTAGTTCAATCAATAGGAAAGCAAAAACATTTTCCTTGGTTCTATACGAATAATGGAAATCAAAAAGCAAAACATAGTGCTTGCTGTATGCCAAGCACTGTTACAAGTGCTTTACACAACTGAACTTATTTTTTTTTCTCACAGCAAAGCAACGAGTTAGTAGCTATTCTTGTTGCCATTTTACAGATGAGAAGGCTGAGGCACAGAACTGTGACTCAGTCTAGGCTTGAGATGGAAGGGTGATACCAGGCATCTCAGGCACAGAGTGAGCGATAAATTGGTCTAGGCTGAGACAGAGGGGCGATACCAAGCATCTCAGGCACAGAGTTATGAATCAGTGTAGGCTGCTGAGACAGAAGGCTGATAACCAAGCATCCTGGCCTGGAAACATAAAACTTGGATCCCAGTGCCTCTCCTCCATGGTTAGGTGAACTTAGTCTCTCTGAACCTCGATTTTCTTATCGTGAAATGCATATCGTAATCCCTCCGTAGTAGTGGAGGCGCTGAATGTGCAGTTGTGTCGGGGAGCTGTGCATTGTGACTCTAGTAGACGGTATTATTTAAGTAAAGAAGGGATAACTTCCAAGGCTAAATCTCAAGTGAAAAGAACAAATGAGTAGCTTGATTTCATTTGCAGAATTTAGTGGGCTTACCCTTGGAGAGTGGAAACTGTGGTGGCACGGTGGTTAAGAGCTGCTCACTAAAGGCTGGCAATTCAAGTTTACCACGTGCTCCTTGAAAACTCTGTGAGGAAGTTGTGCTCTGTCCTGTCGGGTCACTGTGAGTCAGAATTGACTTGATGGCAACAGGTTTGATTAGGTTACCCTCACAGAGAAGCAACATGGAGAGAGAGTTAAAAACATAGAGTTTGGAATCAGATTGGTTTAAGTTTGAATTGCAGCCTGCCACTTACTGCCTGTGTGACCTGATCAAGTCATATAACATTTCTCTGTTAGTGCTGTGATTTCCAGTTTATTTGAATGTAAAATGGGTCCAGTTATATTTCTGAGAGCACCTTTGAGGAGTGAATGAATGTATGTAAAGCACTCACTAGAGAGTCCCTGGGTGGGACTCAGTTACTAATTGAAAGGTTGGAAATCAAGTTTACCCAGTGAAATCAGCCATTGGAAAACCCTAAGGAGCACAGTTCTAGTCTGACATCCGTGGGGTTGCTGTGAGTTGGAATCGACTCCATGGCAACTGATTGTTACAGTGCCTGCATATAGTGAAAAGAAAACCAGACCCACTCCCATCAAGTTGATTCTGACTCATAGCAACCCCTTAGGACAGAGTAGAACTGCCCCATAGTTTCCAAGGAGCCCCTGGTGGTTTTGCACTGCTGACCTTTGGGTTAGCAGCTGTAGCATGCAGCCACTCTGCCACTAGGGTTTCCTGCAAGTCGCTAATGCTCAATAAAATGTACATTTAAAAAAACCCAACCTACTGCCGTGGAGTCCATTCTAATTCATAGCGACCCTGTAGGACACAATAGAACTGTCCCATAAGATTTCCAAGAAGCGCCTGGAGGATTTGAACTGTTGACCCTCTTGGTTAGCAGCTGTAGCTCTTAATCACTACACCACCAAAATGTAGATAGAGCTCTTTAAGTTTTCTCATTCTCCTTTCTCCTTCTCTTCCTTCCTGTGTTACGATTTCTGCCCAGAGACAGCCGCTCGGAGCCCATCATGTACGAGGAGCTGATAGAGAGGTATGTGGCCGCCATGGTGCTGAGTGCAGCCGGAGATGCCCTGGGGTACCACAATGGAAAGTGGGAATTCCTCCGGGATGGGGAGAAGATTCACCAGCAGCTGGCCCAGCTTGGGGGCTTGGATGCCATAGATGTGGTGAGGTGGAGAGTTAGTGATGACACAGTCATGCACTTGGCCACCGCAGAAGCCCTCATAAAGGCTGGAAAAGCTGAAGACTTGTCTCGACTGTATTCCCTCCTTGCTGAGCATTACCAGAACTGCATGGAAGACATGGATGGCCGAGCACCAGGTAAGTGCAGCCAGTGGGCGTTCTCCGAGGCAGAGAGTAAAACGGGCCAAGGGAATCACTGAGGATGTTGACAGCGATTTATATCACGGAGACAATGCTGTTGTGTCTAACCATAAAAGTAAAAACAATGGTTGTCGTTAGTGGCCAGCCAGTCAGTTCCAGCTCACAGTGGTCCTGTGTGCAAGGTCCTGTGACCTTGCAGAAGCAGATCACCAGACCTATCTTCTGAGGTCTCCGGGTGGGTTTGAATTGCTGATCTTTCAGCCAGGAATGAGTGCTCAACTATTGGTGGTGCCCTGAAAAAAAATCACTCATTGCCGTTGACTTAATACTGAATCATAGCAACACTGTAAGACGGAGCAGAACTGCCCCACCGGGTTTCCAAGGAGCACCTGGTGAATTTGAACTCCTGACCATTTGGTCAGTACTCATAGATCTTAAACCACTGGCCTCCAGGGTTTCTGACTCTGACTAGGGTCAGGGGTTTGTGCACTGAAGTTAGGAACTGTGTGCACCTGGTCCAGCTTACCTACTATTTAACTTAAAGACACAGGAAAGGATCTCATTCATAACTTCTATTTCTGCCTGTATTCTGAAACTTCAGTTGTCAGATTCTTACTAGACTATTTCAAGGCCTGGACTTTGATGTCTGATGGTTTGGGCTGAGTGCCTGATTAGCTGCTTATGTGATATTAAACAGGTTTCTTAAATTCTGAGCCTTAGTTTATTCATTTCACAAAGATAGTAATATTTATTGCCAACCTTTTTGAGTTACTGTGATGATCGAGTAACAACTGGTAAAGATTCCAAGGTTCTCTGCTTATGACTTTTCCCTTTTTACTGTTAATCTTATCACACTAAGGATTGTAGGTGAAGAAAGATAATATGGAGATTGGGTTTGGAGTTTGATACACTTATCATATTTTCTTGGCTTTTGTCATTCCTTGAAGAAAACTGAAGACAGGGCTTGGTTCCTCCGTATTGCCGAGGCCTTTGCTTTGGTGACACTGACCCGTGTACTCTCCCTGACTCTTGCCCAGGTGGTGCCTCAGTGCATAACGCCTTGAAGCTGGAGCCTCACAGGGACAATGGCTGGAGGATTCCCTTCAATAACCACGAGGGGGGCTGTGGGGCTGCCATGCGGGCCATGTGCATCGGTCTGAGGTTTCCTCACCCCAGCCAGAGGGACATGCTGGTCCAAGTGAGCATCGAGAGCGGCCGGATGACCCACCACCACCCCACAGGCTACCTGGGAGCCCTTGTGTCTGCCCTTTTTACAGCCTATGCTGTGAATGGCAAACCACCCCAGCAGTGGGGAAAAGGTCTGATGGAGGTGCTACCGGAAGCTAAAAAGTACGTTGTCCAATCCGGCTACTTTGTGGAGGAGAATCTTCAGCACTGGTGAGTTTATCAGTGCAGGTGTTTGCTAGAATGTGGTTGGGTCTTGATGTGTAGATGTACCTGCTCACATGTTCGTCCACTGTATGCAGCCCCGTTCCTGCCTACTTGCTAAGGATTTCAGGTTGACTGCCAGCAGTGGTTGCCATGGTAGTCCAGTGGGTGGTTCAATGAGCTGTTGTTTTCTTAGGTGCCGTTGAGTCAGTTTTGGCTCCTAGCAGCCCAGTGTATAGCAGAGCAAAACGCTGCTCGATCCTGCGCCATCCTCTTGATTGCTGTTTGGCTTGACCTGTTGTTACAGCCACTGTTTCAGTCCATCTCTTTGGAGGTCTTCCTCTTTTTCACTGACCATCTACTTTACCAGTCTTTCTCCAGGGACTTGGTCCCTCCTGGTAACGTGTCCAAAATATGCGAGATGAAATCTTCCCTTCTTTTTGTAATTACTGTACTTTAGATGAAGGTTTATAGCGCAAAGTAGCTTTTCATTAAAAAATTAGTTTGCGTATTTTTTTGTGACAGTGGTTACCAACCGCACAACCCGTCAACACTGTCCCTTCTCAACCTTGAGTCCCTGTTACCCAGCTTTCTTGTCTTGTCCTGCACTGTAGGCCTTGCCCCTGGGCTGGTGTGCTCCTTTAGTTCTGTTTCATTGGCCTGTCTGATATTTGGCTGAAGGGTGAACCTCAGGGGTGACTTTAGTACTGAGCTAAAAGGGTGTCCAGTGGCCATCCTTTCAAGGTTTCTCCAGTCTCTTGTCAGGCCAGTAAGTATGGTCCTTCTGTTATGAATTAGAGTTTCATTCTGCATTTTTCTCCAGCTGTGTCAGGGCCTCTGTATTGTGACCTCTGTGAGAGCAGTCAGCCATGGTAGCTGGACACCGTCTAGTGCTGGAGGACTCTGTCTGGTTGAGGCTGTGGTAGTTGTGGTCCATTAGTCCTTCGGACTAGTCTCTTCTGTATGTCTTTGGTTTTCTTCATTCTCCTTTGCTCATGAAGGGTTGAGACCGGTGAAGTATCTTAGATGACTGCTCACAAGCTTTTAGGACCCCAGATACTACTCACCAAGTAGAATGTAGAACATTTCCTTTATAATCTATGTTATGTCACTTCAGCTAGATGTTGCCAAAGACCGTGGTCCTGATAGCCCTCAGCCTCGTGATTCTGTCCCTCGGGAAGCTTGGATGTGTCTATGGAGCCTCTGGGACCTTGCCTTGTGCAAGCTGTGCTGACTTCCCGGTACTGTGTAGTGTCCTGCCCTTCACCAAAGTTACCACTTATCTGCTGTCTATTTAGTGTTTTTCCATCCGCACCCCACTCTTCCTCTCTCCTTCCTTGTAACCACCAAAGAGTGTTTCTGTTTGTGTGTAAACCTTTTCATGACTTTATATAGTAGTGGTCCCATACCACATTTGTCCTTTTGTGACTCACTGACTTCACTCGGTGTGATGCCCGCCACATTCATCCATGTTGGGAGATTGGCTGCTGTTCTCACACCTAAGGAGCTCTCTGGCTGTACTTTTTCCAAGATAGATTTGTTCCTTCTTTGGCATTCCATGGTATGTTCAGTATTCTTCACCAGCACCATAATTCAAAGGCATCAGTTCTTTGGCCTTTTTTATTGATTGTCCAGCTTTTGTATGCATATGAGGTGACTGAAAACACCGTGGCTTGGGTCAGGAACACTTTTCCCAGATCTTGCTTCCCTCTGTCTAAGGATCTTGCTCTGTATCACAGCTGTCTCTGGTTTTCGTGGTTCTACTTTATTGAGACGAACTTTCCTACGTCTCTTCTCGTTTCACAGAACTTGTTTCCTCAGTACTTTTTTTTTGGCTAAAAATGCTTTGGAATCATTGGTTAGAATGTCTGATAGATAGGATTTTCCATCAGTGAATTAAGACGCAGTAAGACCACATCTTCCCTTTTTTGTGAATTCACTTCACATTACCTTTCTTAAAATGGAAAGGTCCAGAGGCTTTCTATTGAAGTCATCCACAGTCCTGATATTCTCAAGTTCCCCCTTGAAATGTAAAACTTGACATTATCTTCATCCCCTTGAACAGTCAACCTTGATTTTATGCCCTTTAACCTGATGTATAACTTCTTTATTTAGCAACAAATGGTAGTTACTTGTTTACGTAGATCTTTAGCGAAAATTTATTGAATGACTGTTGCTTTGAGCTACTTTTGATTTTGTGTATAGGTTACAATATTCGCACAAGAAATTTAAGTCACCTTGGAATTTTCCCTTGTTTACACATCAATCTGATGCCTTTCCTTTTGTTGTAATTTTTTTGGTTATGCAGACTTTTTTCCTTCCTACAGGTCCTACTTCCAGGATGTATGGGACAAGTATCTGAAACTTAGAGGAATCTGGGATGGCAAATCGGCCCCTACCTTCCCGAAGCCTTTTGCTGTGAAAGAGAGAGATCAGTTCTACACTTCCATCAGTTACTCAGGCTGGGGTGGCAGCAGTGGGCACGATGCCCCCATGATTGCCTATGATGCCATCCTTGCAGCTGGAGACTCCTGGAAGGAGCTGGCCCATCGAGCCTTTTTCCATGGTGGAGACAGCGATTCCACGGCTGTCATTGCCGGCTGCTGGTGGGGAGTTATGTATGGTTTTAAAGGAGTGAGTCCTTCCAACTTCGAGAAACTAGAATACAGAAGCCGGTTAGAAGAAGCAGCAAGGGCATTATATGCTCTTGGTTCAATGGAAGATACTGCAATTGCCCTCTAGGGCTGTGTGATGTTCATTTCTGGTGGTTTCTTCTTTTGTATAAGACTGTCATCCCTTTTCTGTTTCTTTTTACTTTACCCAAAGTCGAGAGTCATAACGGTGAACTGAGAAAATTTGGAGGTCACAGGTCCTTTGGGTCCCTTAAACTCAGTATTTCTAAATTCGTCATTGTCTCCCCATATCTGTCCCTTTTTGTATGTAAAAGAGGGTTTATCTCAGTTGTTGGGGTCAGCGTCTCCCAAGCTAGCAATCTCAACAGCTTCCTGCTTGAGTTTTCGTATTTATTGTTGACTTTTTCACTGTTTTGCCTGCTTGTCTTTGGTTTGGTCCCCCCCCAAGTGAACTTCTCAGCAGCTGTGGGTCCCTCCCTCTTACTGCTATGTGGTGGTTGTGTGTCTTCTGGGTCACTCTCAGCATCTTTATGAGGGATTGTGCCTCTCATTCCTCTTTGTGGCCACTCACCGCCTGCCCCCTGAGACATACTCCGTAGGTATATTCTGTCTCAATAAATAAGTTCATCAAGTGGTGTTCACATGAGTGCCTGCAACATGCAGTCCCACATCTGTATCATATGGCTTCTGCCTCTCTGATGGCCAGGAGTGACCTGGCCACTATGTACTGTAAGAGATGGGGAGTTTGATGCTTGATGCTTTGACCACACCTGTGTGCTAGTAGCACAGTGGTTCAGAGTTTGTCAGCTACCCAAAAGGTCAGCAATTCACCTCTCCCAGGGGCTCCTTGGAAACCCTCTAGGACAGGTCTGTTCTGTCCTATAGGATCGCTGTGAGTTGGAATCAACTTGACAGCAATGAGTTTTTTTGTTTTTCAGTATACTAGTAACATGAGACAAAGACTGGCAATTCCATATGTGAAGAAGGACTCCAACAGAGACATGTGATTTACAATTCTCTTATATATAAAAGGAGAAATAAATTTGCAAGCTCTTTTTCTGAGTTACAGAACTCATTTATAGTTGTATATTTTAGAAAACAGAGATGTCATTCTAAATATTACAACTAGACAAAAAATTCTTAAGTAGGACAACCAGAGTTTTAGGCTTTTTCGAGTGGTAGATTACAATTTGCAGAATATAGTAATCTCTTAAATTTGAGTATCTTAAAAGACTTTTGTACGAATACATTTGAGGATAGTTTTACAGTAATAAATATAAAGCATACATTTTCACACAAGATTCCCAGGCAGACGATTAAGGCAGAAACATTTATAATTGTGTTCAGTTCTCTGCGTGATTAGAACTGACTTGATGCAGAATAGGGTAGGCTGTTTAGGACAAAAGGACACCACCCTCTGAGATTTCTTTCACCAATCATAAGGAAAGCCTGCAATTTCTAGAGTGAAGTTTAGAATTCTGTTATCACTGACCAAACCTCAACAGACCCAGAAATTTAAATCTTAGAATATAGAAAAGGGCAGAAGTATATTTTAACAAATGAAATGCAAAGCATGAGCTGTTTTACATCAATGTAACTGGTTTGGTGAATGGTCTGAATTTAGCAGAGGATAATGTGATTCTGTTTTTTCAAACTACGTCATATATACTGTTTTGAAGCTGTTTCTTTCCCTGTCTTTTAAAACCATATTGGGTAAATCCCTTAGTTTTACAGTCTTTGGGACAGGGGTTGGGGTGGGGGTCGGATTGTTAAAAAATCACTCTGGTCCACCCCAGTTCAGTTTCATCAGTTTTGATACTTGAATGTCACACCCTTGCTTCTCCACACCATCAGTCAAGCCTGGGCCTGAGGGACCTAGAGGGTAGATGGGAGCAGGAAAGCACTTTCCATGCCTCCTCTCCTGGGGTTCCTGTTCTTCTTCATTGCTACCCTTCAGATTCTTCATGGGTCAATACTGGCAGGAAATGCTCAAGCCAGCTGTGTTCCAAAGGGTCCACTCAACCAATGGGAACTCATCCGCTCTGATCACAACCATCAGTGGGAGTGCATGCTGGTCCATCTTAGGCCATCTGTGTGCCCACACCCTCAAGTAGATCCCAAGGAAAGAACAGGCTGCCCAGCAGATGTCCCAACAGGAAACAAGATGCCATTGTCACTGACACCATTGATGTCAGTAGGCCCTCATTCATTTGGCTGCTTGCAGAGTATAGGAGGGGAAGGAGAAAACAGGTAACTGATGATAGGCCTGCCCCTCATCCTAGTCCACTGAGAGTGTGCAGGGGTGTGAGGGGGGAGGGGAAAGGGCTTCCAGTGTTTTCCAGGATAGAACTGTAGTCAGAATTGGAGACAACAGCACAAGACCCTTCAGAAATCCCTTTAGATGTGCTTCACAAGATCTTAGTGTTTATCATAAACACTTGAAAAGGACAGACTCTCTCAAACCTCAAAACCACCTCGTCAGACCTCCCTCTCAGTTGGAGACCTTGCTTCCTATTTCTCTGAGAACATACGAGTGATCAGAAAGGAAGATTCGTGTTGTCCCACCACCACATCTGCCAACCTACGTACATGTGGGCTCATGTCCTCTGCCTTTTCTCCTGACTGTGTGCTAGCTTGTGTGTGTGTGTCAGAAAGAGAGAGAGAGAAAATAAAGAGTGGTAGGTGAGAATGGGGGAAACAGGTGGTAATTCATAATGTTACAGTAAATAAAAAATACAGAATGTGACACATTTGTTGAATTAATACATAGGTAGAGAAAACTGGAATAAGTCAAATGTAACATTACAGGCATTAATACTTACTTTGACCTGCTATGTGATAGTACTTCGTTTCCTTTGTTACCAAAGATTGCTAGAAGTTGACTGAAGAAGACTGGGTAATAAATTTTCAAGATCTGGAAAGCTGGATCCATCAGCCCTTCTCTAAGCTTCCTAAACCACTGTGTCCTTTCTGTACCTTCCTACACTGACTCACATCTTCTTTAACAGCCACAGAGCTGCTCGGGTGGTTGAGGAGAAAAGGAGACTGAAGACTTCACAGCTCAATCGGCTTAGTAGATAGACTCCTCAAAGAATTTGGTTGTGTGGGGTTTGGTCAAGTGTGGTCTAGGGGTCATTCAAGACAGGAGCTGGGGTGACTGTCATCATTGTTTTACTTTTTGAACTTTAACCCCCAACCCCCCAAAAACAAACAGCATTACCTGCAGTAGATTTAGACTCATAGCAGACTTATAGGGTAGAATAGAACTGCTCCACAGGGTTTCCAAGGAGCAACTGGTGAATTTGGACTGTCAGCTTTTTGGTTAGCAGCCTGAGCTCTTAACCACTGCACCACCAGAGTTCCCTTTTGGAATTCAGGAGTTGAGAAAAAGACACTACTATTTCCATTCCATTCTTGACCAAGGATTGAGTGAGAGCCTTCCCATTTGGAGGTCGAAAAGAGAGGGAAAGAAGGGAATGTCGCCATGTGTCATGGATTGAACTGTGTGCTGCCAGAAATATGTGTCAACATGGCTAGGCTCTGGGGACCAGTGTTGTGTGGTTGCCCACAATTTTGTGGTTTGATGTAATTTTCCTATGTGTTGTAAATTTGAAATGTGGTCAATGGGAGAGATAGGTTATGTTAAAGAGGACGAGGGTGGTATGCATTGATCCTATTGAGGTCACATTTCTGATATGATGTAAGGGAAATTTCCCTGGGTGTGGAGTCTTAAATCACCATATATCTTACAAGAGAGAAAAAGAGAAGCTAGCAAAGAGATAATGGACCTCATACGACAATAAAGAATTTCAAGGAGAATCACCTGTCTTTTGGACCCAGGGACCCTGTGCTGCGAAGCCCTTGGACCAGGGGAGATCAGTGACAAGGATCCTCCCCCATAGCCAAAAGAGAGAGAGAGGCTTCCTCTGGAGCTGGCACCCTGAATTTAGGCTTACAGCCTCCTAGACTGTGAGAGAATAAACTTTGCTTTGTTAAAGTCATGCAGCTGTGGTATTTCTGTTACATCAGCACTAGTTAACTAAGACCTCATGTATGAGCCAGTTCACAAATGAAGGAATTGGACTGAAAAATCCTAGTCAACCTGTCCAAAGTCACACAGCTGAGAAGAGATGGAGCTGAAATTGGAACTGTAGCCTGTCTGCAAAGGTCTTTTTTTTTTTTTTTTTGCACCTACTCTGCTACACACTAATTATTAGCTGTCACTATTAGAAAATTATTCCTTGGACAAAGCCAAAATGAAAACCAGGAGTAAGATGGTGTTGTGGATTGAATTGTGTCACCTTAAAAATATGTGTATCAATTTGGGCTATGGTTCCTGGGGTTTGTGATTTTTCTGCACACTGTACAGCCTGCCTCTATGATGTTAATGAGGGAAGACAGAGAGCAGTTATGTTGGTGAGGGAGAACTCAATCTGTAACCTTATTTTGTGTCTTGAGGCTGTCTCATGGGATATAAAAGAAAGAAGAGAGCAGGGAGACAGGGAACCTCATGTTACCAAGAAAGTGATGCCGGGAGCAGAGCGTATCCTTGGGACCTGGGGACTCTGTACCTGAGAAGCTCATCAACCAAGTGAAGACTGAGGACGAGAACCTTACTCTAGGGTCAACAGAGAAGGAAAGCCCACCCCTGGAGCTGATGTTCTGAGTTTGGACTTTTGGCCTACTTTACTGTGAGGAAATGAATTTCTCTTTGTTAAAGCCATCCACTTGTGGTGTTTTCACTAGAGGATTAAGACCAATGGTGCTGGTATGACCTGTGCCCTCTCCTTCACCTTTGCACAAGCATGTGGTAAGGTCAAGAGGAAAGACCAATGTGGTCTGAGATCCAGATTTGGAGGGAAGAGTAGGAAGGGGGCAGAGGTGAGCCTGAATAAAACTGTGTGGAAGGTGCCATCACTGAAAAGTAAGATAAACAGCTGCTGTCAATTTCAATTCATATCAACCCCATGAGGGTCAGAGTAGAACAATGTCACACGTAAGTAGAATTTTGCTGAAGATCATTCAAAAATGGTTACAGCAGTACACCAACAGGGCACGGCCAGAAATTCAAGCTGGATTCAGAAGAGAACTTAGAAGAAGCAGCATCACTGCTAATGTCAGATGGATCTTGGCTGTAAACAGAAAGTACCAGAAAGATGTTTTCCTGTTTTATTGAGCATGCAAAGGAATCAAGCTGTGTGGGCTATAGCAAGTTATGGATAACATTGTGAAGAATGAGAGTTCCAGAACGCTTAATTTTGGTCATAGAGAACCTGTACACAGACCAAGAAGTGTTGTTCAGATGCAGCAAAGGGCTACTGCATGGTTTGGAATCAGGAATGGTGTGTGTCAGGGTTGCATCCTTTCACCATACTTAGTTTGTGTGCTGAGCAAATAGTCCAAGAAGCTGACTGATAGGAAGATGAAAGGGGTATTAGGATTCCAGGAAGATTTATTAACAACCTGCATATGGTGGTCAGGGTTACATAAAATTTGGCTGCTGTGTTAAGTGGCAGGATGGGGTTTGTGGTGGCTCCCCGCCCCTCAGCTCTCATTTCCTGACCTTCCACTACTACTGCTGGTCTGCTCACATAGCCAGGAGCTCCTGCTCTCTTCTTCCTGTGTCTGGTTCTGGGACTTGAACTAGCAGCTGTTGGATTCATCAGTCCTTGCAGTTGGCACTTGAGAGTCCTGCTCTCTGACCTGCCAATCCTGGGTTCGCCAGCCTCTGCCGCTCCTGCTCCCTGACCTGCCGATCGTGGGTTTGCCAGCCTCGGCGCTTCTTCTCGTCACAAGCTTGGGATCCACTGACCTACACAACCAGTGATCTAGAACTCTGGTCTCTGACCTGCTGACTTTGGGTTCCTCAGCTTCCATGGCCACGTGAGGCTTGTGCCAGAACTTGGGACATTCAGCTTCTGTGATTGTGTGAGCTGTTTCCCATATCTATATCTATCTATATATTATAAATCTTTCCTTGTACCTACACGTGTTACTGGTTTTGCTTCCCTAGAAAACCCAGCCTAAGACACTGCATTACAGAGGTAAAGTAACCCTACTTTCTGAAAGCAGAAAGGACTTGAAGCACTTGCTGGCAAAGATCGAAGACTATACCCTGGTATACTGATTATACTTCAACAGAAAGAAAACAAAACCCCTCACAACTGAACCAGTAAACAGCATCACAATAAACCTAGAAAAGACTGAAGCTGTCAAGTATTTCATTTTACTTAGATCCACAATCAATGTCTGTGGAAGCAACAGTCAGGAAATGAAATGAGGTAGTGCACTGGGGAAATCAGCTGCAAAAGACCTCTTTAAACTATTGAAAAGCGAAGACATCACTTTGAGGACCAAGGTATGCTGGGACTAAGCCATGGTAATTTTAATGACCTCATATGCATAGGGAAGCTGGACAAGTAATAAGGAAGGTCAAAGAAGAACTGATGCCCTTGAATTATGTGTTGCAAAGAATACCCACTGTAGTACAGCCTGCCAAAGGAATAAACAAGTCCATCTTGGAAGAAGTACAGGCAGAATGCTCCTTGGAAGTGAAGCACGGCAAGACTTCATGTTAAGTATTTTGGCCATGTTATCAGGAGGGACCAGTCCCTGGAGAAGCACATCATGCTTGGTAAAATAGAGTGTCAGCGAAAAAAGGGAAGACCCTTGGCAAGATCAATTGGCACAGAGGCTACAATGATGGGCTCAAACATACCAACGATTATAAAGCTGACTCAGGACTGGCAGTGTTTCATTCTGTTGTGTATAGTATAACTGTGAATTGGAATTGACTTGCTGGCACCTAACAACAAAAACAACAGAAATTTTGTCTCCAACACTTCAGGGGTCCAGAGGTCTAAAATCAAGATGTTGGCAGGGGCATGGGCCATCTGAAGGCTGGAGGAAAGAATCTGTTCCCTTTCTTTAGTTTAGCTTGTGGCGTTACCAAAGCATGATGTTTAAGCAGTTGGCTGCTAACTTAATGGCTGGGGTTTGGAAATCACCAGCTGCTCCAAGGGAGAAAAGATCTGCTGATCCGCTACCATAAATATTGCAGCCTAGGCAACCCTAGGGGGCAGTTCTACTCTTTTCTATAGGGTCTCTGTGTGTGGGGATCGACTCAGTAGCACCTGAGAACAATGGATATTGCCAGCACACTTTGGTGTTGCAAACACATCACTGCAGTCTCTGCCTTCATTCTCCCTGTGTGCCTTTCTTTTTCTGTTTTTTTCTTCATAAGGACACCAGTCATTAAGGGCTCACCCTGCTCCAGTATCAATTCCTCGTAACTAATTACATCTACAACAATCCCATTTTCAAATAAGGTCACATTCTGAGGTTCCAGGAAGTATTTGAATTTGAGGGGAAATGTTACCCAACTCATTACACCATGGTTACACAGAACTTTACATGCTCTAACGATAGTTTGTAAAGAGAATGTTCTATATCCTACTTTGGTGATGAGTGTCTAGGGTCCTAAAAGGTTGTGAATGGCCATCTAAGATACTCCATTGGTCTCACCCCATCTGGAGCAAGGGAGTATGAAGAAAACTAAAGGCACAAGAGAAAGATTAGTCCACAGAACCAATGGACCACAAGTACCACAGCCTCCACCAGACTGAATCCAGCACAACTGGATAGTGCCTGGCAAGCAAAACTAATGGATCTGAAGGGGATCACAACAGAGGGTTCCAGGCAGATCAGGAGAAAAATTTAGAACAAAATTCTAGCTCACAAAAAAAGACCAGACTTACTGGCCTGGCAGGGACTGGAGAAACCTCGGGAGTGTGGCTGCTGTACATCCTTTTACTGAAGTCATGCCTGAACTTTAGCCTTCAGCCAAAGATTAGACAGGCCCATAAAACAAAATGAGACTAAATGGGCACCCCAGCCCAAAGGCAGGGACTAGAAGGCAGGAAGGAACAGGAAAGCTGGTAATTGAGAACCCAAGGTGGAGATGGGGAGAATGTTGGCGTATCATGGAGTAGGCAGTCAAGGGCACAGAACAGTATGTGTATGAGTTGTTGGATGAGAAACTGATTGGCTTTGTAAATCTTCACCTAAAGCATAATTTTAAAAAAGAAAGCCAAAAAGAAAAAAAAAGAATTTTAGGTGCTATGTAGACAACGTTCCATCCATGACAGTGCCCATAGGTAGAAGTGGCATAGTCTGCTTGTCAGCCCATTTTGGGATGCCCAAGCGGGCTCAGTCTCCAACAGTGCCAGAAGACTGCAGTTTGGGATTGCTGAGGAGGGCAGAAGGAAAAAATAATAATCTGGCAAAGGGACAGGAAGGAAGAGCTGTTTCTGAGCTGGGTTGGCAGTGGCCCTTACTCCCTGGGTTGCTTACCTAAAAGGGACAGAGCTCCCCATGAGGCCAGCGGAAGCCTCCTGGCTACCTTTGTCCTCATGCTCATTCATAGAACCTAAAATCTGCACTTCTGTGTATTCTTTGCCCCTCCTCCACCACAGCCTCCCCAAGGACTCCTCTGGGTCCTTCCCCCAAATAGCAACAGTTATGGATAAATTTACACTTTAACAGTCTAGAAGGTGCAAATCTTGTCTTCATAATATAAAGCTGCTTTCTAAAGTATAGAAGCCCTGGTGCCATAGTGGTTAAGTGTTATGGTTGCTAATCAGAAGGTCAGCAGTTCAAATCCGCCAGGTGCTCCTTGGAAACTCAATGGGGCAGTTCCACACTGTCCTATAGGATCTCTATGAGCCAGAATCAACTCGATGAAAATGAGTTTGATTCTAAAATACATTTCTTAAAGTTGTTTTAGTTAAAAACTTTAGATAATTATTAGTATAAGTGGTCATGGGATATGGCAGGAACATGGAAGGTAAAGCGTGAATAAATGGAATTTGGGAAGCATTGCCCTGAGCAAATCGGTAAGTCTCCAGTAGCGTGATTTCCAATGGGGACTATTCACGTTACTGATGGCTAATGGAAGTCGGGGCCAATAATGCCTACCCTGCAAAGCTGTGGACAGGAGACTATAAAAACTGTACATTAGTGTAGGAGATAAGAACACAGTCCCTCTATAAGACATCAAAAAGTATTCATGGAGAGTGTGCTTCTTGGCTCAAGTAGATACATGAGGTTCAATAGGCAGCTCTTCTCTGGGGGTGAGACAAGCAGGCAGAAGGAAACAGGAGCTGGTTGAATGGACACAGGAAATACAGGGTGAAGAGGAGGAGTGTGCTGTCACACTGTGGGGAGAGCAACTAGGGTCACCAAACAAACAGTGTTAAATTTTTGTATGACGGAATGACTTAAACTGTAAACTTTCAGTTAAAGCAAAAAAACAAAAAAATGTGGTCCCCGATGCCTGTCTTTCCAGGTTCAAATCCCAGCTCTGCTACTTACTAGTTGTGTAGTTTTAGGCAAGTTCTTTGAGCTTTCTCTGTTTCCACTTGTATAAAATGGGCTGATTAATAATTTCAAACTTGTTAGATTGTTGTATCAATGACAGTGAATGTAAATAAAGCATTTAGAGGAGTGCTTGGCATAGAGTAAATACTAAATAACTGTATTAAATATGTTAATAGCATATAATGGGATCTGGTATATGGTAAGCACTCTGACAAAGTGCAGAGAGCTATGTCAACATGTACTATCTATACATTATTGATCTCTTCTTATTTGTTTATCTGGTGCCTTCTATCAGCCTGTTGTGAACTGTGAGACTCAGGGAAAGCCCCACATGGATCACTTCCCAGTTAGTGTCTTCCACCACTTGGGAAACTTCAGACATAACCCACGGGGACCACGGGGTTTTCTTCCCCTTTATCTCTTGTGGTACTGCCCTGCAGCACTGCACACGCAATGAAATGCCCTTAAGGTTCACATATATTTTTAAGGAATCTCAGGAAATGTGCATTAAACCATATGAATTTTAGAATCAGTCATTTAAAAACTGCAAGCAATTTGGGGTCTCCAAACACCTTCAAGTGGTGTAGTGGTTAAGGGCTATGTCTGCTAACCAAAAGGTCAGCAGTTCGAAACCTCCAAGTGCTCCTTGGAAACTCTGTAGAGCAGTTCTACTCCATCTCATAGCATCTCTGAGTCAGGATTGACTCAGTGGCAGTGGGTTTTAACACCTGAAGGCCTAGAATTGCCTGTGGGGCTCTTGTCTCACTGTTCTGTAAGAGCCACAAGTGGCCTTTTGCCTGGACAGATGTGACGCAGTCTTCACTTGTTTTTCCTGGGGAAACCAGAGTCGGGATACAGATGGTTTTAAAATGAAAGTCACCATTATGTGGTTGGGTTGCAAGGAGTGGGAAATGTTTTTTTTTTTTTCTCCATCAAAATTTAGACTGTGGTGCCAATGGTTATTAGGCACTTGGCTGCTAACAGAAAGATTAGTGGTTTGAGTCTACTCAGACGTGCTTCGGAAGGAAGCCTTGATCACCTACTGCCCAAAAAATGAGCCATAGAAAACCTGAGGGTGCGCAGGACCTCTGTGACACACCGGGCGTTGCTGCATGTGGAAGGAGACAAGATGGCAACTAGTTTATTTTTATGCTATGTATTATGACTTGTTCTAAGAAGGTGTGTGTCTGTGTCTGTGTGTGTCTGTGTCTGTGTCTGTGTATGCACATGTGTGTACGTAGGAGTGCATTCAGGATATCACGAGTGGAGACTCCAAAATCATGCTCTTCACTTTAAATTGGAGGAGAGACTGGCAAAAAATTGGACTTCCTGGTAATGGACTAGGGTAGAGGCTTGAGCTATTTTCAATACCAAAACACCAAATCCACTCCTGTCGAGCTGATTCCAAGTCGTAGTGATCCTATAGACAGAACACAACTTCCCTATACAGTTTCCATGGAGCACCTGGCAGATTTGAACTGCTGACCTTTTGGTTAGCAGCTGTAGCACTTAACTATGACACCACCAGGTCGGGGTACCATCATTTCATGAGATATTCTATCTAATGGGATCCTGTACAAACTTAAAAAGGAATGAAGCAGCTCCAAAGTGTTTTGTTTAGTGTGAAAAGTAAGATGCTAAAGGGTTTGTTGTAGCAGGCCAACCTGTGTGTAAAAACTTTTAACAGGTGAGAGAGGATCTTTCTTGAAGGAAATGGCAGAAAATGATAACAATGACTACCTTCTACGGGATCTGGGAGCCTGGGCAACTAAAGGCTGGAAATTTAGTTTTCACTGAATGTTTTTGCAGTCTTTGCTGTTTTTAACCACATGCATAGACAACTATTTAAGAATGTATTTTAAACGCTTAATGTGACCTCCTTTTGTAGTTTTAAGCTGCTGAGGCCCAGAATTATTATTTCTTAACATTAGTTTATATCCTTAGCCCCCCTCACTCACATGCACTGAAGTCAGCAATGTCCCATCTTCTCCCCGTCTCCCCTCCACCCTCCACCCCTGCACACATGCAGGCAAACTCACTGTGTGTCAGCTGGGTTCCTGAAAGTGGGTGAGGGAGCTGGGACTCTGAGCTGGAAAGAGGTAAACAGGGAAGGCCACAAAGGGACTCAGTGGATTCTAGAGGTGATGGGGCGTATACATTTTCTTCTCCTCTGCTGTTCTTTCTACTCTTTCTGTTTCTTTCCAAACAAACATTTAGTGAGTGCCTGCTATAAGTCAGACACCTCTCTCGGCACCCAGCACACGAAAGTGAACCTGGAGCCATGAGAGGAATGAACAGCAGATATTGAGCTTGGAGCCCTTGGTCGCTTGTTTTTCCCCTTGTGGACCCAGATCCTGGACCAATAAAGTCATCTAACATCACTTTCAAATGGGAGCCATCTCGGGATCAGCTCGATCCCTACCGTCTTTTCTCAAGGAGGGCGTGGGGCCCACAAATATGCCCCACCAGACGCCCCTTGCCTTTCCTTGCTTGGCTATTTACTGAGCACCTCCATGTGGCAGGTACAGTGCTAGGTGCTGAGGACGCCTGGGTCACCAAAACGGACGTGCTCTCCTGCAGCTAGTGTTGTTGCTGGGGGAGACAGTATACACAGTGTATAAATGGCTGTTCCCTTGGTCTGCTAGCAGCAGAATCTCTAGGCTCATACGCGAGACTCGTTATCTCACTTTCCAGGAGACCCCCACTTCCTCAGGCCTCCTCAAGCAGCGTCCCCAGCCCCCAGCCCCTCTGAGCTCCAGTTTTCTCACTGGTAAAATGCAGACAGTTACTGCAAGAATTAACAGAAGTGGAAACTCTATGGGCCAGTTCTACTGTGTCAGCATGAGTCAGAATCAACTGGATGGCACTGGATTTGGTGTTTTAGTTTGGTTTCGTGGTTCTAAACCAAAAAACCCACAGCTGTCAAGTTGATTCTGACTCATAGCGACCTCATAGGATAGAGGAGAACTGCCCCATAGGGTTTCCAAGGAGTACTTGTTGGATTTGAACTGCCGACCTTTTGGTTAGCAGATGTAGCACTTAACCACCATACCACTAGGATTTCTAGTGTGCCTTAATGGCCCCAGTCCTGGACCTGTTTCCGACAATTCCATTTGGTAGGCCTGAATGGGGCCAGCTACCTTCCCTGAGTCTCTGGGTGAGTCTGAGACAGGTGGTGCTGGAAGCCCATTGTGCTAGATGACAAGGGTGAAGGGAAAATACTCCCTGAAGGTCAGTTGTGCTGATGCCACACACAAGGTCACCTGAGATTAACTGGCTTACAGTGGCCACTTGGGCCGTGCTTGGACGGCCATGAAGATGTGGAGAGCATAATTGATTGATGGCCCCAGATGCTTCCCTTCTGGGTGCACCAGGGCTGCTAAGGCAGCTCTATTCCTGCAAGACACGGATTTCTCTTAACAGGTGGCTAGTTTGAGGATTCCCCAAGTGCCTCACCAAGAGTCACCCCAAAACTGTGTTGCAGTCCAAGCCTCTTTCTATGCTCTTCTTCCTTCTGTCTCTCCTTCACAGGGGTCAGACCTTCATCGTGTCCTAAAGGCCCTCTCTGCCTCCTCAGCACCTCTTATCCTTAGGGGTGGCACCCCTAATTAATCTTTTGCACATCTAGTCCTGGTACTTCTTTGAGGACCTGAACGAATACATCTGGCTTGGCCTCTGGCATCAGAGCAGCCTTCCACAGAGACCTCTGCTGGGCCCCACGTATTGTCACACCTCTTCCTGGGGCCCGCAGTGTGTGAGCAGGGGGATCGAGCATGAGGGGAAGTGAAAGTTGTCCCAGTGAGCTCACAACATACCCAAGTCATTTTTCCCTTGTCCTCCTCAGGCTTGGCCTAGCACAGCCACGTTGGCTCCCAGGGTTGTTGCTGGGTGGTGCAGCCCACGGGCACTGTGT
This sequence comes from Heterohyrax brucei, assembly GCA_028571685.1. Taxonomy (NCBI): domain Eukaryota; kingdom Metazoa; phylum Chordata; class Mammalia; order Hyracoidea; family Procaviidae; genus Heterohyrax; species Heterohyrax brucei. The sequence goes on from CM053157.1 coordinate 62,718,614, forward strand.
CTCAATGGCCAGGTTGTCCTGTTTCGGATCCCAGCTCTGTACGACCTTATGCAAGTACTCTGCCTTGCTGTGGCCTAACATCTCTGTGTAGCACAGAGATGAAGATTCTACTGACTGAGCAGAGTTACTACTGTCGGGGAGGATGTTCCTGGCCCAGTGGGTGGTGTGTTACCTCATAGCGATGTGTGAGAATTTATGGGGCGCTAGGCCTGCTCCCTGCCCTCTCCCTCCCCATGACGGGCCTGGAATATAGCTCTTGTGGTTTCTTCCATGTCTTTGGGTGAAGAAGCCATGTCGTACTGTGAAAGTGTCCTGGTTTCAGGCCCCGCTCTGCCACTTTCAGCAACAGGGGCTCTGCAGGTCATTTTATTTCTCTGATACCCGGTTTCTTCTTCATCTGTGGGTTTAAGAAGGTGACTATCTTATCTTAGAGGCTGGACTTTACATCTAGTCCTGAGAGACAATGAAAGGCTAGTGTGCTCCTGAGGCAAACCTCACTGTATTCATTCTATCCATTAGATATATACTGTGGAAATCCTGGTGGCATAGTGGTTAAGTGCTACTGCTGCTAGCCAAAAGGTCTGCAGTTCAAATCTGCCAGGCACTCCTTGGAAACTCTACAGGGCAGTTCTCCTCTGTCCTGTAGGGTTGCTATGAGTCAGAATGGCAGTGCTGGGTTTTTGTTTTGGTTTTTGGTTGTTGTAAGGTGCTAGTATTGGCTCTAGCTCATGGTGACCCTATGTGTAACAGAACTGAAGGACACCCTGACCTGTATCAACTTCATGGTCATCAACATGTGAGTCTAGCTGGATAATATATTCTGTATTCCATAGAAACTCTATATTCCATAGAGTTTTCATGAACTAATTTTTACAACTGGGTCACCAGGCCTTTCTAGTCTAGAGGGCCCACTGAAATCAGATGGTTGACCCTGCTGTAGTTGAAATACTGGTAGCATAGCTTCTAGCATCACAGCAACACACTACAAAAAACTAAGAGGTGGTGGCAGAGATGTATACTCAACAAGTAGTATTGATTCAGTTCTATGCTAGGTACTGGGATGCAAAATTGAAAAGAGAAGGTCTTTGCCCTTAAGTGGCCAGGTCTTCCTAGGGACACAAACAAGTCCACAAATAATTCCAATACAATGAGGGTTTTGTGAACCCCCCAGAGATGAAAGACATCTGCCCGGGTTATGACTAGGGTTTTATAATGGGATGTGGGAGAGGTGCAGGAAGTAGTTTCCTGATTGTGTTTGGCTCAGAGAGGAAGGACAATGTGTTTCAGAGTCCTCTGGTTTACAAAAAAGAGGAAAATGTTTATTTTCATTGAGAAGAAGAAACTGAAAACTGTGGACCCTAAGCAAATCAGGAAAGTTTACTTTCCTTTTAGAGATCACAAGACCAGCTAATGGTTAGTGAGATCCTAGTGGGTGTTCAGTGTCCACGCCTGTGAGACGCTGCTTTTTTGGTCTCTTTGGCATTAAGGCTTCCTTCCAGCTGTGAGCCTTCCAGCCCAACGATGCCCAGGCGCCTCAGGGAGAGATGCCTCTGGTTTGGGGGGCTCATTTTCTGGCTTGGCATGGGAAGTTCAGGTAAGCTGGGGGCTCAGCCATCGGGTAGAACTTGTATCAGCACTAATTCCATTTCCCAAGCATTTAGTCCTGCAGTGCTAGCCTTTGGGAGGTCCCCTAGAAGCCCTTTCCCTCTACTGAGGTAATTAAAGGGGGAGGGGGAGGAAGACTACAACTACCATGGGAACAGTGGTAACTAAAGCACTTTCTCTCGTAAAAATTCTACTTCCCCTGATTGTTTGACTCACTGTTTTTTTTTTTAAAAAAATCCACAGTCCTCCTTTTCCCCTTCTTTATGCCATAACAATTTTAAGAAAAGACGCTTTGATTAATTCTAAAATAGTCATTTTTATCCTGACGAGCATCCATTAGTTAATTTGAAATTTGAGTCTCTAAATGATTAAGACTTCGTCACTGAGGTTGTTAGATGTCCTTTCTAGTCCTGCCAGCTCAAGTCAAGTTCAAGTGTGGCATTCCCTCCCAGCTACATTCTGATCATCAGTGGCTGCTCACCGCTGATGTCTTTTAGACATGTTTCCCCCAGATGCCATTTGCATGGTGTTTTCCCCTGGTGAAGAACCCCCGAACAGTTCCAGTTTACCTAATATAGTCAGTCCAAACCTAGCATGGCAGTGAAGTCCTCTGACAAGAGAAGATTCTCTGCCTTCTGCTCACTGGCCTCCAGAAGGTGCCCTGTGCCATCTGCTTGTCATTCCCTCTACCTTTGACTCATTTCTATTCTTTGCATCTTCTGAAGAGGCTTCTATGATTCAAATTTCCCTCCCAACACTTTATTCCACTACTCAGCATCCCATCCCAGCTGCAGAGTTCATCTACTGTTATCTACGGGTACCTTTTTCGGAGGTGCTCTCTCCAAGTCAAACATTTTTTCCTGAAGGTGACGATCTCAGACTTCTGCCTTTCTCAGTGCTGTACCCAGTGCTGTGCTTCCATGCAGCAGATGCTCAAGGTGTGCTGCTCCAGCTGTGCTTGGGGTGGCGCTGTGCTGAGCAGATAGGGCACGGGCTCTGTGCCAGATAAAAGCAGATTGGAATCCTTGCTCTGTTTCTTAGCAGCTGTGTAACTCTAAGTTACTTTTCTTTACCTATAATTGAAGATAATCCCTACCTGATAGGAATGTGTTAAAGATGAGATGATGTAATCTGTGTCTATTACTGTGAGCAGCCATCAAGTCAGCTCCTCACTCATGGTGGCCCCATGCACGAAATGAGGAAAGTGTCTCTATTTTCATTGATGATTAGTCCTGTGTCATTCCCACCATCGGTTGTGAATTGGACCGCTGTAATCTACAGGGTTTTCACTGGCCGATTTTTGGCAGTGTATGGCCAGGCCTTTCTTCCTAGTCCGTCATAGTCTGAAAGCTCCACCTAAACCAGTTCAGCCTCACACCCAGGTGCCAGCCTGCACTGATAAGACCAGTAGTGGTTATGCACAAGAGCACTGGCCAGGAATGGAACCCGGGTCTTCTACATGGTAGATTAAATCACACTTCTCCTTGAAACAGTACACGGTCTGACAATTAAGTCTGCCAACTTAATTGTTCTAAGTGCTGCATACCTCACTGCTGAATATCACTATGGTCACCTTCGAAGTACTCCATGTGGGAAGCTATGCACCAACAGCAGTGGCTAGTCTACCCTTCAGAGCAATTTTGGAACTCTTTCTGGAATGGCTATTGTGCACGGTGGCATGTGGCAAACTCATGAACTTAATTGTATAGTTGTCTATGAGGGAATTTTTAGCCAGTAGACAAAGAACTGTATTGGAACACCCTCCCTACTCACCTGATCTGGCCCCCAGTGACTTATTTCTTTACCCGAAGATAAAGGAAACAATGAAAGGAAGACATTTTGATGACATTAGGACATCAAGAGTAATACAGCGACAACTCTGATGGCCATTCCAGAGAGTTTCTAAACTGCTTTGAAGGGTTGACTAGACACTGGGATTGGTTTATAGTTTCCCAAGGCAAGTACTTCAAAGGTGATCGTAGTGATACTCTCAAAGGCCAGTCTGGATGGCTCCTGGAAGGTGGGGCTGCACCTTGTTTGTCTGGCAGAAGCCCACCCTCAAGTTAGCTGTGGGTGGAGCCTGGGCATCCTCCTACCCACAGAGTCTCTTTTTGAGGAGCACAGAGCAGGGGCCCACATCTCAGGTCACAGTCCCAGGCCTCTTCTGTTATCTCCTCTGTTTGATAATAGCGCCTGTGGTGGTGGTTTTGAGCCCATGCTGTCCTTGAGAGTATCTCCCCCACTTCTTGATCCCAGGCCACACCATCTAGCTGTTTTAGCAAAATGACACTTTCTCAGAGCAAAAACTGTATGTGGGGCCCCCATCTACAGAACATAACATACCACCAATGAAGGCCGGAATGTGGGTGCTACGTTTCTAATCATGAGAGATCCCAGAGCTGATCCTTGTGGACCACCAGGCTGTGCTGATGAAGCTGGGGTTGCCACCTGGGGTCATGATGACAGTTGTGTGGCTACCAACCTCAGCATGCCCTTTAATTATTTCTCAACTTCCTTTAGGTTGTAAGATATTGAGGAAATCCTGAGTCAAGCAGATGAGAAGTAATTAATTTCCTTGACGATTTTTGGCAATTGCTTACAAGCGGGCAAAAATATTTAAGAAGATCAATGTTGAATGGTGATATCATAAGAAATTCAGATATATATGCACAGAAAGAAAGAGGAGCATTTTTCCAAGGTCTCCTCAATACTCAGAATCTCAAATTGGTGTGTCGTCCATGGCCTCCGATATAGTGAAGTTTGGTGGATGGTACCTATAGGATTGTGGAGGGAAGTTTTTGGTTTGTTTTAAAATGGATTAATATTGATTTTGAATTTTATATCAAATTAAACCTTTTTGGCATCCCTGAGACATCTCTGTAGAACCCTGGGGTTTCTTGGAACATGGTTCTGAAGCCCAACTTGACAGACACACCACAAGGGACTTAACTCTGTCTAAACTCTTCCCTCTCTTGACTTTCTAGTCTCTGTCTTTGTCATTTTCCCACAGCGGCTGCCTTCCAGGCTTTTTGACCTTTGCTTTCCTTCCCCTGATATTTTCTTTCATTTCCCTTTGAGTGTATTTTCTTAGCACCCTGGCTTAGTTCAGTGCTGACTCTAAACTGGATGCAATCTGGGGCTTCCCACACTTGGGTACTTCCCTAAGGCTAGCTTCTCGGGGCAGAGCTTGTCATAGTAGCAGAGCACACAGTGACAACACATCATCTTTTGCAATTTAGATGGTGCTGCATTTTTCAGTAACCCAAGGGTTGATTTCTAATTACAACTGTGTGTGAGCTAGGTGGTATATTTAGATTGTCCCCTGCTTTAAGAGAAATCACAGATGTTTCCTAGGGTACCACCTCAATTCACCGGTCACAGGAGCCTTGTTTTTCTTGTCCTGGTGGTCCCTGTGGCCACACTGAACCTGCCTTTACGGCAGGAGTGCAGGGCAGCTGAGCAGACAGCTTACAGCCCTCACCGGGCAATCCTGCATCCTGGTTTCCACCAGCTGCCAATGCGGGAGCCCAGAGCAATTAGCCCTGAAGGGTAAAGGGAGCTCCAGCACATAGGCCCTGCATTCACTACTCTTCCTGGAAAGATGAGTCTGAGCAAGCCTTCCAGACTTCTCTTCAGCCCTTGTGCAACCCTTGGAACCAAAGACAGACAACTTTGGACTCATTTCAGAGTTGCACAGCCTGTATTTTTATCCTGTATTCCTCCTTCCTGTTGCTTATGTAAACCCAGAGCAGTCAGACCATGGAAATAATGTGATCAGAAATAAAAATTGTAAACTTTAAGATTTAAAATTGTGTAAAGATACAGATAGCATATGGAAATGGTAAAAATTCATGCAATTCTAAAGGTATAAAATGACCTTGTGACCTCTCACTCTGTCCATCCATTCATCCATCCACCTACCTACCTGTCATCTGTCTATCTACGCACACACACACATTAATCCTTATATGTATCACCGTATAGACTACCTCATTTTTTCAGTGGCTATTTATACAATATGATGGGTCTGAAAGGATTTATATTTTATGTAGTTTGATACCTGTGAGGAAAATTTGCCCTGTGAAGAGGTAGTTGCTGCCAGGGTTCACTACTTGTTAGTAATTTCCACTACTATTGTATTTTCCCCTCCCACTTCTCTGCCCAAATTCTGTAACATCAAAGATTTTGTATTGTCCATCTGACAGGAAAAATAGTATTTACATTGTTGACTTAATTTTTATTTCTTATTAAAATTAAGGACAGATGTCTTTTTATGCTTTCTACTGTCGATTTTCATTTGCGCTCAGTTAATTACCTGTTCCTGTCCTTTGTCCCATTTTCTATTGGCTTAATTGCTTTACACCTCTAACCGATTTGTAAGAGCTGTATGAAAATTACCTATGAATTGCAAATGGTTTTTAACTGTGATGCTCTCCACCTCCCCCTTCCCCCCATTATTCTGTGTCTGAATCTTCCTGGCTGTTGGAAGATTTTAGCTGCAAGTCCTCAGTGAGTTCAACTAAAACTGACTTTTCACATACCTCATCAGAAAGTGGGCCAGGCTCTTGGTGCAACGACCCTTTTCACCTCAGAAACCACAGGCAGTAGGCTCACGCATGCTCTGTAGTCAGGGGCATCTCAGACAAGGATGGAAAAGTCTCTTCTTCAGTTTCCTTGACTATCATGATGAAACACTTCAGACTCTCAGAATTGACACTCACGTCCTTCTTTGGTTCAGAAAACCCCCATTTCTGCATCTGTTTCAGGCATATGTGACCTCACCTAGAGTCTCAGTACCCATGGCTCAGTGTTTAGTCTGATCTCCTTCACTGATGTGGACCCCTGGGCCCTCAAGAAATCTATCAAGCCCCTTCTTCTCACAGGCTGTCACCAGCTGGTCATCTAGACTCTTTTCACAATTCATGGCCAACCCGGGGTCCCTCCCGCTCGGCCTCTCCTCTGTGAACACAGCAATGCAGTGCTCTGCACAGGCTGGTTTGGCCATTCCCACCTGGAGAGTGCTCTGTGTGAGGGCTGGGACTGCCTCTTTAATCTTTATATTCTTCTTTATACTACTGCTTCCATCGCCTCACCTGGACGTGTGGTAGTCTCTAGAATCCTGATGGATTAGTAAACTCTAAATATGTTCACACAGAAATTAACCAGATGAACGACAGGAAACAGAATAGAGCTACTTGCTCCTTGGCAGAAGGAGCCTATAAGAGCTTACCAGAGGGCATTGCTGCTTGCCCAGTATCATCACCTGACATCCTTCCGTCTGTCCGTCTGTCCGTCCGTCAGTCCATCCACCTAGTGGATAGGAAGAGGGGATGGAAATGTCTAAAGGGAGGTGCAGGAGATTCAGATTGGAGCAGCCTCTGTTCTCTGCATCTGTCCAAAAAGATCTTTGCAACACAAGGATGAAGGAGGCAGCTTGTCACTACTGGGTCTGCCACTTGACCCTTATCCCTGTCACCTGCCAGAGCTGTTGCCTTTCCTTGAACATCACAGGTTACCGAGACCTAGAATTATGGATTTTTCTGAGAGACGAGTTATAGATGAAGAGCACAGTGTTGTCCCAGGAATACCCCTGCCCTGGAAGAAAGTTGCAGTCAGAGAATGCTACTTGCCAATATAGACAGCCTTCCCTCAGATGTGAAGAGGCAGAAACACACTCAGGCAGAAAAACTGACTTTTGGATCCCCTGCTCCTTAAAAGTCCACTGTGTTTAAAGTTCCTGGCTTGCCTACTGGGGATATATTTGTGCCCAGAGGCTAACACCTGGCCTAGGGGTGAATTATCCAGAGACCACTGAAGCTGTTCCAGAGCTGTGGTGTCCAGCTTCCTTAGCACCCCCATTTCTAATGACGGAGGAGTCTCCTGAAAAGTCCTATGTTCTATCTGATTTGTATTCCGGTTTCACTGAGGTAGTCTTCAAACTCTAGTGCTTCTGAACTTCGCAAAATAGAAATTGTTTCTCTTTGGCTAAACTCTGGGTATTTTGCACTACCAAAAGAGTACAAAGGAATGCATGCTGCTGTAGAAAAAAAAAATTACCATAACACACTTATGAAAATACCTCACATGGTGAGGGCATAGTTGGCAAACAAATGTACAGTGTGTGGGTTATATGGGCTAAAATATGTTACTTAAATAGATGCAGTTTATGCTGATTTGTGTATACAATCTCTTTCCTGGAAAGAATCACAAGAAATACTGAGTAACAATTACCTTTGGGAGAGGGACTATGGAGAGGCACATTTGAAATTGTTTTACTTTTACTTTGTAAAGATCAATATGTGTATGAGGTATTTTTATACAGGCATTCTTGTGAACTAAATTGTGTGCCCCCCCAAAATGCATGTGTCAATTTGCCTGGGTGACGAGTCCCTCATTGTCCACCATTTGATGAGATTTTCCTATGTGTTATAAATTGTCATTATAGTTTAATAAAATAGGTTAGCAGCAGTTACACCGAAGGAGTCTAAAAGATCAGGTAGTGTCTTAAGTCAGTCTCTTTTGGGATATAGAAAAGAGAAGCGAACAGAGACTCAGGGACCTCATTCCACTGAGAAAGTGGTACTGGGGCACAGAGCATGTCCTTTGGACCTGAGGTTCCTGTGCTGACAAAGAGAAGACTGATGCGTCAGAAGTACCTTCCTGTGGAGTCAACAGAAAGGAAAAGCCTTTCCCTGGAGTGAGCACCCTGAATTCACACTTCTAGCCTATTGGGCTGTGACAGAATATGTTTCTCTTTGTTAAAGCCATCCACTTACGATATTTCTGTATTGCAATGCTAGATGACTAAGTCAGGCACTGTGCTTTTGTGTGTGTGTGTGTGTGTGTGTGTGTGTGTGTAGCAATAGTATTCTTTTATATTATTTTTGTGGTTGGAAACACCTGGAGTTTAGTCAAAGAGAAAAGAACTCTACTTTTCAGAAGAAAGAGGTGGCAGCCTGCTTCTGTAAGTATTAACAACCTTGGGAACTCCAAGGGGCAGTTCTGCTCTGTCCTACAGGATTGCTATGAGTTAGAATCAGTTCACCAGCAGTGTGTTTTTGTTTTAAGAATCAACACAGATTATGTACAACCTCCACTACCCCATCTTCTTTGTACTGTTTTAAATTTTAAAAAATAATGTGGAATTATTACATAAAACTTAGCAAATGCATAAAAATAGATGGGGAAAGAAATATTGTGCATAACTCACCAACAACAGATATATTTTAACATTTTGGAATATTTGTTTTTAATTTTTCTGCTTTTTTTGTAAATTATAAAGAAATAAGTATATTAAAAAGTACAGTAAATAATATGACAACTGAACTTACACCAACTTTCCCACCACCCAAAGTTGATAAATGTTAATGTATTTTTACTCTGCATCTACATTATTTATCTCAAATGCTGCAGGTTGTACATTTGTAGACTAGATTACAGTTTATAGATTCATTTTCCTGCACTGGAATATAGCTAGATTGTTTCCAGATGTTTTTTAGTACACAAAGGGACGTACTGTGGAAATGTTAGATCAATTTCTGAAATGGAATCTCTGGATCATAAGGTAATTCACTTTCTGGCTTTACCAGGTGTAGATGAGCTACTCTCCAAAGTAGTTGATGCATTTTATATCCCTCCCCAGAAGTGTATGAACTCCTGTTTCCTCCACAGATCTGTCGGATATGACATAACTACCTCTTTGCCATTGTAATTTACTTTTTAGTGTTTATTATTACAGTTGAACTTCTTTTTGCATAACCTTAGGATCTCATCTTCTGAAAACTGCTTTTCATAGCATCTGTGAGATTTATTCATGTGGTTTGTGGAATCTTGTACTGGATTATTGTTTTTTCTCATTGACATATGTCTGTGTATGTATGCATATACAGAGACCTTTGTATATACATAGACATATATACATACATACACGTATCTATGAGTTCTGACAATTAAGTCCATGAACTTTATTGTTCTAAGTGCTACCTGCCTCATTGCTGAATATCACTGTGGTAACCTTCAAAGTACTCCCCTTGGCAAGCTATGCACCTATGCCAGTGCCTAGTCCACTATACCCGGTAAAGCCAGAAAGCTTTAAAGCAACTTTGGAACTCTCTGGAATGGCCATTGCACATGGTGGCAAGGTGGCAAATCCATGAATTTAATCATATAGTTGTCTATGTGGGAACTTTTAGCTGGTAAACAAATAACTACTGGAACACTGTCCCTACTCACCCGATCTGGCCCCCAGTGACTTTTTTCTTTACCCGAAGATAAAAGAAATTTTGAAAGGAGAACATTTTGATGACATTCAGGACATCAAGGGTAATAACGATGGCAGCTCTGACGGCCATTCTAGAAAAAGAGTTCCAAAATTGCTTTGAAGGGTGGACTAGAAGCTGGTGTCAGTGCATAGGTTCCCAAGGGGAGCACTTCAAAGGTGACGGTAGTGACATTCAACAGTGAGGGATGACACACTTTTTCTAGGTGAGTTTGTGAACTTAAATGTCAGGCCTCATATGTCTGCTGGTGCAGCAACTTTCAAGTCCCTTGAGTATATTGCTAGCAATGGAATTGTGAGTCACATGGTAGTTCTATTCCATTTGTCTGTCAGTTCTTCATACTGTGGCAGCCTGCACGTTGCTGTGGTGCTGGAGGCTGTGCCACTGGTATTTCAAATGCCAACAGGGTCGTCTATGGTGGGTAGGTTTCAGCAGAGCTTCCAGACTCAGACATTGTGAGTGTCTTGTTCTGAAAAAAAGTGGTTAGTGACAAGTTTATGAATAACAGCAGAATGTTGTTTAATTCAGTGCTGGAAGATGAGCCCTGTAGGTTGGAAGGCACTCAGTGTATGACTGGAGAACTGTCTCCTCAAAGCAGCAGCTACCTTAATGACATGGTTGGAATCAAACTTTTGGGACTTTCATTTGCTCAGGTGCCACAACTCAAAATGAGAAAAAACAGCTGCAAACTTCCTTTAATAATCTGAATGTGAAATGTACGAAGGATGAATCCAGGAAAAGTGAAGCCTGCCGAGTGCCGTCGAGTCAAGTTGTCCTAAATGAAGTGGAATGCATAAAGATTAATATCCTAGACTTTTGTGAGCTGAAATGGGCTGCTACTGGCCACTTTGAATTGGGCTATCATAATCTCCTGTGCTGGGAGTGACAAATGGAAGAGGAATGGCATCACATGCCTCATCAGAAAGAACATCTTAAGATGCTGAAGCATAGCTGTGACAATGATAGAATAATACCTACAGGCCTAAAGGAAGACTGTTTATTATGACTAGCATTCAAATTTATGTGCCAACTGCTTAAGCCAAAGAAAAAGAACTGAAAGATTTTTACTGACGTATGCAGTCTGAAATTGATCAAACATGCAATCAAGATGCATTGATAATTCCTAGTGATTGGAATGTGAAAGTTGGAAACAAACAAGAAGGATTTGTAGTTGGAAAATATAGCCTTGGTGATTAAAATGAAGTGGGAAATTGTGTGATATAATTTTACTCCACCAGTGACTTATTCATTGCAAATTCCTTTTTCCAACAACATGAGTAATGATGATATACTTAAACTTCACCAGACAGAATACATAGGAATCAAATTGACTATACTTGTGGAAAGGTATGATGGAGAATCTCAGTATCATCAATCAGAGCAAAGGCCAGGGACTGACTAGGGAACATACTATCAATGTTCAAATCCAAGTTCAAATTGAAGCTGAAGAAAATTAAAATGAGTCCATAAGAGCCAAAATATGACCATGAATATATCCTACCTGAATTTAGAGACTGTCATAGTTATCTATTGCTGCTATGACAGAAATATTACAAGTGGATGGTTTAACAAATAAAAGTTTATCCTTTCACAGTCTTGGAGACCAGCAGTCCCAATTCAGGACATCATCTCCTGGAAAACATTTTCTGTCTGTCAGCTTTGGAGGAAGATCTTGTCGTCACTCTTTGCTTGCAGAGTAGCTTCTCAGGGCAAGGACTCCAGGTCCGAAGGACACACTCCACTTCCAGCACTTTTTTCTTTGTGATATGAGGTTTCCCTATCTGTGTGCTTGCTTGCTTCATGAAAGAGACTGACTGAAGATACAGCCCAATCCTGTAAATTGAGTCCTACCTTATTAACATCACCCCCTCTAATTCTGCCTCATTACAACTTAAAAGTAGGATTTCCAACAAGTGGGAAAATCTTATCAGATCCCCAAATGGTGGGCAATCACACAATAATAGAAGTCCTGGTCTTGCCAGGATGACACGTATTTTGGGGGATACAATTCAATCCAAAACAGAGACCATCTCAAGAACAGATACGTCACATTAAACACTAATGATCAAAGACCAGATGAGTTGTGGGATGACATCAAGAACGTACATGAAGAAGGCAAACTGTCATTAAAAATGACACAAAAGAAGGAAAAGACCAAAAAGGGTGTCAAAAGAGATTCTGAGACTTGTTCTAGAACCGCTAAAGGCAAATAAAAAAAATCATGAACAGATTTCAATAGGTGGCGTGAGAAGACAAAGTATTATAACAAAATGTGCAAAGACCAGGAGGTAGAAAACCAAAAACGAAGAACACACTCAGCATTTTTCTTGCTGAAAGAACTGAGAGGAAAAAAAAGTAAAATGAAATTCAGGCCTCAAGTTGCAGTACTGAAGGATTCTATAGGCGGAATAGGAGCCCTGGTTGTGCAGTAGTTAACCAAAAGGTCGGCGGTTCAAACACATCAGGGGAAGATAGATGTTGTGATCTGCTTTGTAAAGGTTATAGTCTCGGAAGCCCTTTGGGGCAGTTTTATTCTGCCCTATAGCTTGCTATGAGTCAGTACCAACTTGATGGCAGTAGGCAGTAGGGCAAAATATGGAACGATGCAAGCAGCATCCAAAGAAGATGGAAGGAAAACACAGAGTCAGTATCCCAAAAAGAAGTGATAGACTGTTTCAGGAGGTAGCATATGATTAAGAACTGATGGTACCGAAGGAAGAGGTCCAAGTTGCATTGAAGACACTGCCAAAAAACAAGGCTTCAGGACCTAATAGAATGCCAATGGAGATGTTTCACCAAACAGATGCAGTGCTAGAAGTGCTCACTTGTCTATGCTAAGAAATTTGGAAGACAGCTACCTGGCCAACTGACTGGAAGCAATGCATATTTGTGCTGCTCCAAATAATAAGGGGGATCAAAAGACTGCAGAAATTATGGAACGGTATCATTAATATCATGCGTAATTTAAATTTCAGTGAAGATAATTCAAAAGCAGTTGCAGCCGTACATTGGAAGGAAACTTCCAGACGTCCAAGCCTGATTCAGAAGAGGATGTGAAACAAGAAATCTTATTTCTGATGTTGGATGAATCTTGGCTCAAAGCGAAGGATACTGGAAAGATGTTTAACTGTGTTTTATAGACTAATCACATATTTTCCATATAAAGTGTTATAATGAAATATGCAAAGACCTGGACTGTGTATCACAACAAATTATGGGTAACATTGTGAAGGATGGGAATTTCTTAGTAGTAAATGTGCTCATGAGGAACCTGTATGTAGATACACCAAGAGACAGTTGTTTGAATAGAACAAGGGACACTGTGTGATTTAAAATCAGGAAAGCTGTGCATCAAGGTTGTATTCTTTCATTATACTTATTCCATCTGCATGCTGAGGAAATAGTCCAAGAAGGTGGACTACATGAATAAGAACGTGGTATCAGGATTGCAGAATGTGATATTCAGATAACACCACCTTGCTTGCTGAAAGTGAAGAGAACTTGAAGCACTTATGGATGAATATCAGAGACTAAAGCCTTCAGTAGGGATTATTTCTCAACATAAGGAAAACAAAAATCCTCCTAACTGGACCAATAAGCAATATTATGATAAATGGAGAAAAGATTAAGTTGTCAAGGATTTCCTTTTATTGGATCCACAATCAACACCCGTGAAAGCAGCAGTCTAAAGTCCTCTTTGAAGTGTTAAAAAGCAAAATGTTGCTGTGAGGTGCCCCTTACGCAAGCCATGGTATTTTCAGTTGCCTAACATGCACGTAAAAACTGAGTGATGACTAAGGAAGACTAAGAAGAATTAATGCATTTGAGTTACAGTGTTGGTGGAGAAGATTGAATGTACCATGGACTGCCAAAAAGAAAACCAAACAAATCTGTTTTGGAAGAAGGACTGCCAGAATGCTCCTTAGAAGCAAAGATGGCAAGACTTCACCTCACGTGCTTCGGATGTGTCATCAGGAGGGATCAGTCCCTGGAGAAGGACATCCTCATGCTTGGTGGAGCAAAGAGTCAGCGAAAAAGAGGAAGATGCTCAAGGAGATGGACTGATGCAGTGGCTGCAACAAAGGTCTCAAACACAGCCACGACTGTGAGGATGTTTTCTTGTTTACAGGGTTGCTACTAGTTGAGACTGAACAATCACCTAACAACAACAGCAAGTTAAGCAATACTCCTATTCTTCTCTGGTATTTTATCCTTAAGCATGAAAAATACACACTTTGATTGCAAAAATGATGTGGTCTTTCATAAATAAATGCCAGATTATTATACTAGCTTATGCATAGTAAACTTCTTGCCCATATGCCCATTTCTTCCTTCCAGCCTAAGAACAGATGCCCTCAACTTAGATTTTTCTTGTTGTTTCCCCCCTGACAGGAGAAGCACCTTTTGCCCATCTACCAAAGTGCACTGACTTCCAGAATGCCGGTTTCCTCCGAGGCACCAAATTGAAAGTCCAGTTTCTCCTCTTCACCCATTCAGATCCTAGCTGTGGGCAGCTTGTGAAAGATAGCAGTGACCTCCAAGCCTCTGGATTCAATGCCACTCTGGGAACCAAGCTACTTATCCATGGATTCAGGTGAGAGCTAACCAACTAGTGGGATCTCCTGTGCTAAGAGCTGAAATGTCACCAGGGACTTAGCTTAGAAGTAGAGGTATGGGGAGCAAGAGGAAGGATAGATTACTGATGACCACATACTCTATCTCTCACCTCCTCCTCTCTATGAAGGTGTCTCATATCAACGTGCAGAAGCATTACACTGTTGATTCTCGTTAGGAATTGACATCACTCCTCCTGTTAGTCTTGTCTACTCATTTAAAAACAGTAAATACATGTGACCCTGAATAAGCCTCTGAAGGACCTGGAGTCACAGTTTTCATATCTGAATAAAAAGGAGGTCTTGATTTGAGACTGCATGACACATCTCAGCCACTGAAGTCATAGGCTTTGTGTACTCATTTAGTGGATGACAGCATGGTATTTTCACCCAGAATTTTGCTTCTTCTTTTTCACTTCTTCCTTGGTTTTACAACATGAAGAACTGGGGTCACTTTCATCACTCTCAGAGATTCATGTCCCTCAGAAGCTAGGCATTTCTCTTCTAGAATTTCTCTAAAGCCCTATAGTCCACATGTTCTCTAATAGAGTCACTGAGTCTCAATTCAGTCACCGTCCTTGCCTCCAATATCTTGTCTCTAAACCCCACTGAGAAGGTGCTAAATGGAGAGAGACTGCTGGGAGGGAAGAAGAATGTGGCAAAGCAGCAGTACTGTAGAGTCATGGGAGTTGAGAGTTGAGGCAAAGGAACCGCACAGAGGTTGATCATCTTTAATCTCTAGATTCCCTTTGCCTCTTAAATCTTTGTTCTTCAGGGACCCGATTGCACTCTTGCTTAGGCATCCCCCCGCAGTCTTGCCCTAAATCTCTCCTCTGGCCATTTTAGATCCAGCCATGGTCTGTGGCTGAATACATACTGTCAACCCAAGAAGAGATAATAAAGCTGGGGATTTTGTCAGACCAGTCCCTCTGCTTCTCAATCCCAGGAAGCCACATTTCTTGGCACATGCCCAGTCTGCACTCTTCTGTCCACAGGAATACACTCTGAGTCTCTCCACATCGTGAGTCACTATGCAGACTTCTCTGACCCCCATCTGCTGGGAAAGCTTTGTGAAACTGTTTCTATCACTCTCTCTTGCCTAGAAAACCAAAACCCAAATGAAACCCACTGCTGTTGAGTTGTTTCTGACTCCTAGTGACCCTAGAGGACACAGTAGAACTGCCCCATAGAGTTTCCAAGAAGAGCCTGGTAGATTTGAA
Source organism: Heterohyrax brucei (assembly GCA_028571685.1). NCBI lineage: Eukaryota > Metazoa > Chordata > Mammalia > Hyracoidea > Procaviidae > Heterohyrax > Heterohyrax brucei. The sequence goes on from CM053157.1 coordinate 62,734,331, forward strand.
CTGCTGACCTTTTGGGTAGCAGGTATAGCACTTAATGACTACGCCGCCAGGGTTTCCTTTTCCTAGAAAAGTCCTAAGATATTGTAAGTGTCAGAAGGATGGGGATTATATCTTATTTGCTTCTCTAAGAACCTGAACATTTAGTCAGTTTATTACCTATGCACTATTATGTATTTATTGTATTCAGGTTTTGATATTGAGAATACACACAGCAAAACATACACTGGCCCAACATGTCCTACTTGTACAATTCAGTGACAGCAATGACATTCTTAGGGTTGTGCAACCATTCTCACCCTCTTTTTCTGAGTTGTTCCTCTCCCATGAACATAAATGCACTGCACCCTTGGGTCCCATCTAATCTTTTGAGTTCCTGTTGTTAATTTGACCCCACATAGCTCTTTCTTAGAAGAGCATAATCCTTGAGATAGACTTTCTTTACTAGTTAAGCTAAACTAGTGTTTTACTTTAAGAAGACTTAAGGGGTTATCTTTGGTTTAAAGTTTACTGCAGGGCAATAGTTTCAAGGTGATGCCTGCATTTTTAATATAGCACCTCGCATACTGACTAGGAGTCCCTGGGTGTGCAGATGGTTAAGTGCTCAAATGCTAGTTGAAAGGTTGGTGGTTCAAATCCATCCAGAGGCTCTTTGGGAGACAGGCAAGGTGATCTGCTTCTGAAGGGTCACAGTCTTGGAGGCCCCATGAAGCAGTCCTACTCTGTACACATGGGGCTACTGTGAGTTAGAATCAACTCAATGGCAGCTAGCAACAACAACAAAATACTGCCTGGCCCATAGATACTAAATAGAAACTTGTTGAATTAATGAAAGAGTGAATGAATGATTGAACAAAATCATCATCAAGAGCCCACATTCTAGACCGACTATTAAGATTGCACTACAGTACAAGGCCACGTTTTCTTTTCCACCAATAACACGAGCTGGGTCAATGTACACAGTCTGTGTGGTACTGGTTAGAGCTCAAATCTGACCTGAATTTGGAGCCCTGGCACGGGCTGCATCTGCCTAGAACAAAGAGACATCCTTTCACGCATTACACAAGCTTCATGTGTACTGGCAGAGGCCCTGGTGACTTTCGAGCTGTGTCAGCAAAAGAGAGGAAGATCCTCAACCAGAGAGATGGGCACACCAGCTGTGATGGTGGGCTGACACACAACAGTGATCAGGAGGACAGACAGGACCAGGCAGCGTTTTGGTCTGCTGCATATAGGATTGTTGTGAGTCAGAGGTGACTTACCAGCGCCCAGCAATAAGCAGGTGCTCACCATACTCTATGATCTATTGCTCATGCGCCCCTTTGTGTTAGTTACCTACTGCTGCTATAACAGAAATACCACCTAACTAGGTGGCTTTCACAAACAGAAATTTATTTTTTCACAGTTCAGGGGTCTAGAACTCCAGATTCAGGGCACTGGCTGTAAGGAAGCTTTTCTCTCTCTGCTGGGTCTGGGGGAAAGGTTCTTGTGTCTTTTTAGTTTCCGTTTCTCATATCCTTGGTCACTTTCATGTGACTTGGCATCTGTCTTCCCCCATCTGTGCTTTCTTGCTTCCTTGCTTAATCTGCTCCTTTTATATCTCAAAAGACATTGATTCAAGACACACCCCACACTAATATTGTCTTATTAACATAACAAAGAAAATCCACTCCCAAACAGGATTATAACACAGGCGTAACAAACCACAACACCCTTCACTCTCCACTGAGTTCCAGCTCATAGTAACCCTGGAGTGATAAGGTAGAACTGCCCCACAGGATTTCCAAGGAGTGGCTGGTAGATTCGAACTGCTGACCTTCGGTTAATAGCACTTAGGCACTGTGCTACCAGGTCCCCAACAAAAGTGTAGAGTTAGACTTTACAGCACATATTTTGGGAAGGATGAGATTTAATCCATAATACCCTTCTCTCTAGTTTTTAAGCTTTTTTTCTGAGTTTAGGGTTAACAGAGTTTTCTCTGACAAGGGGCGTCAGCCTGAGAGGTAATTTTCTTATATTTTCTGGCCCTGTGTCTAGGGCTTTAGGAACAAAACCTTCTTGGATCGACCAGTTCGTGAGAACCCTTCTGCAGGCAGCCGATGCCAACGTGATTGCAGTGGACTGGGTTTACGGCTCCACCGGCGTCTACTACTCCGCTGTGGAGAACGTGGTGAAGCTGGGCCTGGAGATCTCCCACTTCCTCAGTACACTCCTGGTAAGTGCAGGCCAGCTCAGGGCAAGCAGTGGCTGCTGGTGCCAGGGAGCTGTTAGAGAAAGCAGCAGTCCAGGAAGGGGAACATCAGGGCAGAAGCACAGTCACCCAGCAGCTTTAGAGGCTTTGGTCTTCACTTACAGGACAGACAGATGTTGGGAAGGGTGTTCCAGGTCTCTGAACCTCAAGTTCCTCCTCTGCATAAAGCAAGCCATTGTACACGAGAAATAGTGAATGGGAATTGCCTGGGATATCACAGTTCCTTAAGAGGAAACACACACACAGAAACCAAACCCGTTGCTGTGGAGTGGATTCTGACTCATAGGGACCCTGCACCACGGGGCATCTGAGGAACTGCAGGTGCGTTCTACCAGCTGACCTTTGGTTAGCAGCTTGAGCGCTTAATCATGGTGCCACTGGTGCCACTGAGGTTCTTAACAGCAAAGAATGTGGTTATTGTTCTCATACTTGGGGTGAAAGAGAAAGTGAAAGGATAGGCAGAACTGGGGTGCCCAGGAAGAGGGCAGTGGTGAGCATTCTGCCCTTGGCCCTGAACCCTGTGTGGTGGATGTGTCTAGCCCAAGATGTTCTCTTTTCTTTTCTTTTTTAAATTGTGTATTACATGAAAGTTTACAGATCAAATTAGATTCCCATTCAATAGTTTGTACATCAAGTGTTTTCTGGCCTTGCTTTCACTCCCCACAACGTGTCAGCACTCTCTCTGTTTAGGCCCTGGGTTCCCTGTTTTCTTTCGTTCTGCTTTTCTATCCTTTCCTACCTTCTTGTCTTTGCTTTTGGACAAATACGAGGACTGCCAATTAAGTTTGCAAACTCATCCTAGACAAAGTGCTACATACCTCATTGCTGTGTATCACTTCAATTGGTCACCATCCAAGTCCTCCCCTTGGCAAGCTGTGCACCCTTGCCAGCGCCTAGTCTACCCTTTAAAGCAGTTTGGGAACTCTTTGTCTGGAAGGGCCATCAGAGCTGTCGTCATACTACTCTTGATGTCCCAAATGTCATCAAAATAACTCCCTTTCAATATCTCCTTTGTCTTTGGGTAAAGAAAAAGTCACTGGGGGCCAGATTAGGTGGGCAGGGAGGGTGTTCCAATATAATTATTTGTTCACTGGCCCAAAACTCCTTCACAAACAACTATGCAGTTAAGTTTGTGCACTTGCCACTATGTGCAATGGCCATTCCAGAAAGAGTTCCAAAATTTCTTTGAAGAGTGAACTAGATGCTGGTGTCGATGCATAGCTTCCCAAGGGGAGTCCTTTCAAGGTGACTGCAGTGATATTCAGCAATGAGGTGTATAAGCACTTAGAACAATTAAGTTTGCAGACTTACTTGTTGGACTTTGCATTACCGTTTCAATCTTGCATAATTAATTGTTCTAAAAAGCTCCTTCCTCTTGGGTATTATTGTTTCTTTTATGAGATTTTCTGTTATTTGGCTGGAAGGTGGGCACCAGGTACGGCTTCAGTTCTGGCTCAGAAACGTGTCTTAGGGAGATTCCTCCAGTCTCTGTCAAACTAGTGAGTTTGGTCTTTTTTGTGAATCTGATTTTTTTTTCTTTAAAAAATTTTTGTTTATTATCATTGAGTGAATATGTACAATCTTATATAAATTTGCATGGCCACCTATGTGCATCTCCCACTGCTCTCCCTGCCTGGTGACAGCACATTCCTCCTCTCCATACTATACATGTCAATCTCCTAACAATCTCCTATCCCCTCCTCTCCACCCTCTCCACCGCCTCCAGTAAGAGGTCAGCAGGATGACATCCTATAGATATGTGAAACCATGAAGAACACACACGACAGGGTCACTCTGTGTCGCCAAGCCCAATCCCGTCCTGTCTGAAGAGTTGACCTCCATTATGTGAATCTAATTTTTTGTTCCACATTTTTCTCCCACTCTGTCCAGAACCCTCGTCTGTGATCCCAGTCAGAGTGATTGGTGGTGGTAGCTGGGCACTACCTAGTTCTTCTGGGAAGGCCCACTCCTTTCTGAAGCCTCAGAGGAAAGCGTGAGGCTGTAAGACCAGAGACTGCTGTAGCCTCAATGGAATTCACTGTCTGTGTCTTGTTCCAGATGCTGGGTGTTCCCGAGTCCTCAATCCACATCATTGGTGTCAGCCTGGGGGCCCACGTTGGGGGCATGGTAGGATATTTCTACAAAGGCCAGCTGGGGAGGATAACAGGTAGCATTCTTTGTTATCAACCCTCCCAGGGTTTAAAAACAGAGATGGACCTGGAAACGTCCTGGGGGCAATCGAGGGGCATGCTGGTCTTTCATCCTCGTGCTCATCTATTGCCACTAAGTTTTATGGATTATGGCTCTTTCCCATGAAACAGTATCACATTATTATTGTATGATCTCTAATACCATTGTCAGAGACCACACATTTCTTTCCAAGTCTCTGTTTCTACATCTGGAAAATGGGTTGTGACAGCCTGTATTCCTTTTTGGTCCACTGTGAAAGTCACCACTGGACAGTTGTACTAAACAATTTTCAAAAGGTTTGGTGGATTTATGCTTCCGGAGTAACCCTCAATAATGAAGGGACTTGAGTTGGTTGGCAAATACCCCAGCTTCTTGACCCCTCGGCGAGACAATTCTGAGTCATTTTTAGAGTCTCTGAGAGGGTCCCCACTGGGGTTAGGCCCAATTCCCTACCGTAATAACCCACACGTTAATATTTTCCTTCATTTCCTGATTTGTTTTCCCACTGTCCGCCCAAGTTTCTCCAATCTTCTCCCCAATAAACTACGTGCGCATTAAACACTTGTCTCAAAACCCAAGAAAATCCAACTCCTGGTCATTGAGTTGATTCAGACTCATGGCACCCCCATGTGTTACAGAGCAAAACTGAGCTCCATATGGCTTTCTGGGCTGTAATCTTTACAAAGTCAGGAAGCCAGACCTTTCTTCCCTGGCACCTCTAGATGGGTTCAAACTGCCAGTATTTCAATTGGTAGCTGAGTGCAAACCATATATGCTACCCAGGGACCTGCCCACCTAATCTCAAGGTCAGCTTCTTTGGCGGGGGGATGGGAAGAACAGTTGACACCTGGGGATGTTCACACCTGCTTCCCATGGTGTTGTGACAGCTAGAGGTAATGGCTCTAAAACTGCCCAGCTCAAGTCCTGGCACACGGTAACTGCTCAAAAACTTGTAGCCACTACCACCTCTCTACTGGGATTAATAGTACTCACATTAACCCTTGCCAAATGGTTAGTGTTTTCAAGCTTATGTTAGAACCAGAGAAACCAGGTCATTGAGAGATTTCCTCCCAAAGGACAACAGAAAGTAGAGTTTCTTGAGAAAGGGGGTCCTGAGTTAGCTCTCCCAATGCTTGGGTCCTGATTTGGGGGCCTGTATGATCTAAACAGAAAGAACTGCCAGGGTGGGAATGCTGAAGGTCCATGAGGGCCCCTGCAGCTGGGTAGAAAGGAATGCCTCACATCAATCTGTTCCTATAGGCCTGGACCCAGCTGGACCAGAGTACACCAGAGCCAGCCTGGAGGAGCGCTTGGACCCTGGAGATGCCCTCTTTGTGGAAGCCATCCACACAGATACTGACAGTGAGCTCGAGTCATCTTGATGGGGTGATGAGGGCAGGGGTCAGGAGGCTGACATATAGCTGCATGTCCCCAGGCATGTCCCCTACCCCTCTGACACTGAGAAGCTGACCACATGATCTCTGACACCTCTTCCAGCTCTGTCATTCTCATACCACTGACGTGAATGGTTTTGATTTTTGCTACCAGTAGGCAGGAGGTTTCTCATTGTTCAACCAAAGTGTTCAGCTGGGACTTTCACTCTCTGATATAACACCAAACAAACCGATAAGTGATGGGAAAGACATTGTGGTCTATTGGTACTCAGAAAGCTCACGCAGCATAGGGGCGCCTGGCACCAGTGCCTGCCAGGACTTGCCTCCTCTCTAGGGGATCAGTCCAGACCTCTAGTCCAGTAAGGAATGGGAATCTTCTCACATAATAGTGACAGGCACAGAAAAGACTCCCAACTCTGAATCCTTAATGATCGAATTAAGCTCTGCTGTCCAACTGGGTAGAAGTTGGGGCACGCCTACTTGTTTCTATTGAATACCAGTTGAATCCCTCAAGTGGCCATGGAGTCAGTGCCAGGCATGGTTCTCAGTGCAGTGGACCAAAGGAGAAGTAACATCCTGTCCCTGACCAGCAGAGTTTGCAGCTCAAATGAAAGATGTCCTTGTCAGAGCCTTCTTTTATCATCCAAAGATTGGATCGAGTACTGAACTAGATGTTGGAATTAACAGCAGACAAGAGGCCAGCAAAGTCCCTCCTTTGGGGGCCTTAACCTACTAGTAAGTTAGTAAGTCAGACACATTGCGATTATCATGCAGGATATAAATAAGGTCGTGTGATGAAAGGTACCTTGGGGAGAGGATCTACTTTAGCTAGGAATGCTGGGGAAGGTTTGTCCAAGGAGGGGACATTTAAATTGAGACTTCACAAATGAGAATGAGCCAGTCCTTAGAAGAGCTGGGAGAAGAGCAGTTGGAGGAGAGAATAGCCAGAATAAAAGCCTTGACCTTCTAGAGACAGGAAAGAGAACCACTCGGTTAGAACATAGTGAGGGAAAGAAGGGGTACTGAGTGAGGCTGGACAACAGGGTGGCATCTTCCCCCAGCTGGCCATGGCAGAGTTTAAGTCTCATTCTGGGATTAGTGGGAGCAAGGGAGCAACAGGAACTTCTTTAAAAATTATCCCGGCAAGAGAAATGAGGTTCTGATCCATTCTACGATGAACTTTGTTTCAAAGTTCTGGATGAACTTTGAAAACTTTATGCTCAGTGAAATACATCAATTGCAAAAGAAGAAATATTGAATGATCTCACCTATCTGAAATATAAAGAGTAGGAAAACGTACAGAGACCAAAGTTTATTGGTAGTCACGAGAGCGAAGAGGAAGGGAGCAATGGAGCAGCAATCGTGTAGACAGCCATGAACATTTATGGTGATAGGACTTTTGGCAAGTATCACATTGAATCAGCAGTTCTTGTAGTATGTATATTAAAAAAAATAAAACATTATGTTTAGATTCTTAAAAGGTAAAAAAAAATAAAAAGAGCAATTCTAGCTGCTGTGCTGAAGACGGGACACAGGAGGGTGTTTTAGTCAGCTAGTGTTGCTTAACAGAAATACCACAAGTGAAGCGCTTGGAAGAGAAATTTTGTTTGTCATAGTTCAGTAGGCTAAAAGTCCAAATTCAGGGTGTCAGCTCCAGGGGAAGCCTGTCTCTGTTGGCTCTGGGAAGAAGAAGGTCTTTGTTGTCAGTCTTCCTTGGGACCAGAATCTTCAGAGACACAGAGACCTTACCAAAGGAAACTCTCAGCTACCAGCCATTCTTTCTTTTCTGATGACAGGAGAACCCCAAATCTCTCTGCTAGCTTCTGTTCTTTATAGCTCAAGACATTGCCTCAAGGCACAATGAGGACCTTACACCTTGAACCCAGCCCCACCAGCACAACTGTTGCCCACCCTCCCTCATTAGCATCACAGAGGCAGCGTTTACAACCTAAAGGAACATGGCACAACACCAGGAATTGTGGCCTAGCCGAATTCCTACACATCGTTTTTGGGGAAGACAACTCAGTCCTTGACAGAGGGTATAAAGGGAAATATAGTGGCCAGTTCCAGTGGTCTGGGAAGAAGGGGTGGCAGTAGAGACTGAGAAAAACAGAAAGATTTCAAATAATTTTGAGGATGGAGTTACTGGATTTATGATGGGCTGAACATGGAAGCCAGGGAGAAATCAAGGGTTATTTCTAGTTTATTGCTTTCAGTGAGTGAGTGACATTAATATATAAACAACCAATTTATCAGTTAATAAACTCACAATGGTGAGAGATGATCTCATTGCTGTTAAGTGGATTCTGACTCATAGCACTCCTATAGGACAGAGGAGACCTGCCGTACAGGATTTCCAAAGGACAGCTGGTGGATTCAAACTGCCAGCCTTTTCCAGGAACCTGAGCTCTTAACCACTGTGCAACCAGGGCTCTGTGCGAGACAATACCAACCCCCCAATCCAAACCCATTGCTGTCAAGTTGATTCTGATTCATAGTGACCCTGTGGTCAGAGCAGAACTGCCCCATGAAGTTTCCAAGGAGCTCCTGGCAGATTTGAACTGCCGACCTTTTGGTTAGCAGACGTAGCACTTAACTGCCATGCCACCAGGGCTGATAGGAAGGAGAAGATCAGTGTCTTTGGTAGCTGGGCCTGACCCAGTTGAAGGGATAGGTTATGCCACATTCAAGAAGTGGTCACAGTGATAGATGAGGGCCACAGGCTTGCTCATGTCTCTGTAGCCACGTCATGTTTTTGCTCGGTCAGGAGAGCACAAAAATCTGTTGTGTGTGAGAATGTAGAAGGGTGGTCTAAGATGTATTTATCTAAACTGTTGCCCCCCCCAAAATAGAAACTATTACACAAGGAAATTTTTCAAGCTTGCAAATTAACTGATTTATAAAGATTGTGGTGGGGGTATGTTTGTCCAATTTATTAGCATTTTATGGATCTGGTCTTCACTTCTTTTCAGCAATGGAAAGCCCCTTTTAGAAAATCCTAAGAATGAGGTCCTAAGTTTCATGGCACTCAGGAGTGATAGGTGCACCCATTCAGTGCAGGAAGTGGGTGGGCTCCCAGAGTCAGACCTCAGTCTCTGTGGAATCTGGGCTGTGCTAGGGAACCTGTAAAATATGATCATTTAGTAAGAAGCTAATGAGATTTTCCTCCTTTCAGACTTGGGTATCCGGATTCCTGTTGGACATGTGGATTATTTTGTCAACGGAGGCCAAGACCAACCTGGCTGTCCCACATTCATTCATGCAGGTCAGAAAGCCACAAAGACTTGAGTCTTTGGTTGCTTTTGAAACTGGAATTCCCCAAGAGCTTTTAGGTAGAACCAGCCACTACAGGGACACAGTGGATCTTTCTTTTGGTGTCCTTTACTATGCCATTGGTTGTATGTCTTTACTTACTTACCACTGGTTGTATGTCTTTACCAGTTGCCTTCAAGTCATTTCCAACTCACGATGACCCCATATGTGTCAAAATAGCACTGTGCTCCATAGGGTTCTCAACGATTGATTTTTTTTTAGGAAGAAGATCACTAGACCTTTCTTCTGAGCTGTCTCTAGATGGATTTTAACTGCCAACCTTTCAGTTAGTAACTGAGTTGCTTAACGATATGTGCCACCCAAGGACTCCATTGCTATGTCCCATAGTGCGTTACTTAACACTTGTTGAATGGATTAGACCCCAGCAATTCTGGGAGTAGAGCACCTGAAATTAAAAAAGCATGCATTATATTTTTCGCTGTCTTCCTCTGTCTCCTGTTTTACCAGCTTGTCTTAGCTCTTGCTATGATCTAATGTCACTCAAGTCAATGACGTCTATTATTCCCTGGACACTAGTTTGTGGCATAGTCTCTATTAACCACATCCTCTGCAGAGCCTGACTGCAGCAGAAGCTGGCAGATGTGCCTAAAGCTGGCTGATGAACTGAAGGATAGATTCACTACAGGACTGTTCCCCAAATCACTTCAGTTTAACTGTTTCCCCAAATTGTTTTCGAGATCATCTTTTTTGATATCTTCAAAGAAAATACATTTCTTCCCTTTTACAATGAGAGAATGGAATGCTCCTTTGGAATGCTCTGTATGAACATTTTCGGTACTGCATTTGTGAAAAGCTAAATATCACAGGATAGTTTAGTCATCTTACGAATATAATCAACATATCAGCATTTCCTATGGGAATTTTAGTTGATCTTGATCTCTGGTGCATTTTTATTTACTGCTTTACCACCTTTTTAATATTTTTAAAGATCTCTTTAGCAGTTTTTTAAAGAACCACTAACTTAATTTACCCATTCCAAATCATACTTCTTTATAAATTTTCAGCAATTTTGATTAGGTGAGATTATCTGGTCTGAATGGATTTGAAAAATCTTGTAGCATTTTAGCTGAGCATTTTTCAGTTTTTTCCCACAAACCAACTTGAGAAGGATTTAGTTTGTCTCTTCCCAGCTCCCTGCTGCAGCTAGAAACATCTGTGACATAGAGAATGTCCCTACCATGGGGAAAGGAAAGTCAACAGCTGAGTTAGTATTGATTGTTAGTCCAAGTAAGGGTAGCAAGGCGAAGAGAACAAATCCATTGCCGTCAAGTGGATTCTCACAACGACCCTATAGGCCAGAGTAGAGTTGTCCCATAGAGACTCCAGTCCATACCTGGCGGATTTGAACACTCGACCTTTTGGTTAGCAACATACCACTTAAGTGCTCTGCCACCAGGTGTTCCCCAAGGTGACCAGAAAGTCTTAAAGACCCCAGAACCTTGGAGTCATGGTTCACCACGGACTTCTTAGCCCTGGCCAATCCATCCAGTGTGGGTTGCTGTGAACTTTTAAATGCTAAACAACAACAACAAAACTAAGTTTTTGGTAAATCAGGACGCTTGGCAACCTAAGTGGGTCAACATTTGGCCAAGTGAACCTCTGCACTTTGGCTTTCAGAGATTGACCATGCGCTGCACATGAGGTGAGTTTAATAAGGTTGACAATGTTGGTTGTGTGGGTCATGATGAAGATAAACACGTGCAGATGGAGATCCATTTTGAGAAGTAGGTCCAACATCTCCAAATCTCTAGATGCTCCCATTTCTGAATGAGAGTTTACATGATCATATAAGAATGGGTCTCATATCAAGCAATGTTCTTGATAGATTTTTGTGTGTCTCAGGAAAATAAAAACAAAAATGAAGAACATAGTAAACATCTATGTTGTCATCATTGCGTACTGTGGAGTCAAATCTGACTCATAGTGACCCCATGCAACAGAGTAGAACTGCACCACAGGGCTAGAGTGGTGGTTAATTGCAACAGCTGCTAACCAAAAAGTTGGCAGTTCAAGCCCACCAGGCACTCCTTAGAAACTCTATATGGCAGTTCTACTGTGTCCTATAAGGTCCCTATGAGTCAGAATCGACTCCACAGCAATTTTTTTTTTAAATCTTTTCCGAAGCAGATCTCTGAGTCTTTCTCCCATGGAGCAACTGGTGGCTTCCCGCCTCCAACCTTTCTGTTAGCTGCTAGGCTCTTAACCACTGCATCACCATGTCTACTGATATTAAAAAACATGGCCTGGGGAACATCCTTGTGTATTTATAGTTCCTGGAATAGAAAATTCAACAGAGTTACAGTAACTTACACAGAGGGAATTTCCATTTGTTGTGAACTGAAACCTTGGTTGTTTTTGCCCCCTGACCAGGTTACAGTTATCTGATCTGTGATCACATGCGGGCCGTGCATCTCTATATCAGTGCCCTGGAGAGTTCCTGCCCCTTGGTGGCCTTTCCCTGTGCCAGCTACAAGGCTTTTCTTGCTGGACACTGCCTGGATTGCTTGAACCCTTTCCTGCTGTCTTGTCCACGGATTGGTAAAATACCACTGCCTTCAAGTTCCTTTGACCATTTGGGGAAAGTTCAAGCCCTGCTGGTTGTCTCTTCTTTAGGTCCTGATCTCCTGTGGTCAAGAGCAAGCCTGTGTAACCAGGGGAAGGAAAAATGAATGCTTAAATGCTCAGCCTGCTCTGAGCTGGAGGTGGTGTTTGGCCCCTGTGTCCCACTCCTTGCTGTCTATATTGCGTCCTGCTGCCACATTAGCTCTGCTCATGCCCTCATATACATGTGCCCTCACTGAGAAGTCCTGTCTCAGGATACTGTCTAAAAACATTGCTGTCATCCAAGGCCGTTGTTCCCCAGCAGGTGTGTTTTGCAGGTCTTTCTAGCTAGGACACTTATTTTGCAACTCTTGATAGATTCTAAATCAAGAAGTTGGTGGAAGGGAGACTCCCAAGAGTAGCACCCATGACCACTTTAGAGGTATGAAGTTGTGGTAGTCAAATGCTCTGGAGGAGTGCCTAATTTCTGGGAAGCTTGGGTACCTTCTTGGATGAGAATGGACAGTCTGGGCAGGACTCTGGGACTCATTCACCTTTGGTCAGTCAGTGATGCAAATGTCCTGGGGTTGTCTGAGATGAAAAGCTCCAGAAAAACTTCTTGGGTAGTGGAAATGATTCTGTTCCCCTGCACTGCCCTCCCCACCTCTTGTCCCTGGCTGCTGCTCAGAAATGCAGGAACCTGTCTCAGGTTGTGTGAATGAAACCAATACTAGCTTGAAACGCTAAAAAAAACTACCACCTGACTCATGGTGACCTCTTGTGTGTCACAATAAAACTGTGCTCCATATGGTTTTTGAAAATGCCCAGTGCTGGCTTTTCAGAAGTAGATTACTAGGCCTTGTATCTGAGGCAGCTCTGATTGGACTGGAACTTCCAACCTTTCTGCTAGCAGCTGAGTCCATTGTCACTGGCATCACTCAGGGACTCCAAAAGAAGGGATTGTTGTTGTGTGTCACTTGGTGGCATATTGGTTCAGAACTACAGCTGCTAACCAAAAGGTCAGCAGTTTGAATCTCCCATGAGCTCCTTGGAAACTGTATGGGGCAGTTCTATGAGGTCTTAAAATTAAGTCCACAAAATTAATTGTTATAAGTGCTATATACCTCGTGCTGAATAGCACAATGGTCACCTTTGAAGTACTCCCCTTGGGAAGCTATGCCCTGATGCCAGCACTTAGGCCACCCTTCAGAGCAATTTTGGAACTCTGTCTGGAAAAGCCATTGCACACGGTGGCACAGTGGCAAGTTTGTGCACTGAACTGTACAGTTGTCTATGAGGGAGTTTTTAGCCAGTAAACAAATAGCTGTATTGGAACATCCTCCCTGCTCCCCCAATCTGCTCCACAATGACTTTCTCTGTACCCAGAGATAAAGGAAGTATTGAAAGGAAGGACATCAAGGGTGATAACGATGACAGCAGCTCTGTGGGCCATTCCAGAAAAAGAGTTCCAAACTTGCTTTGAAGGGTGGACTAGTGCTGGCATAGGTGCATAGCTTCCCAAGAGAAGTACTGTGAAGGTGACCGTAGCGGTATTCCGTCTTACAGGGTCTTTGTACATTGGAATCAACTTACCAAACCAAACCAAATGTGCTGCCATTGAGTCGATTCCAAGCCACGGTGGCCCTGGGGGACGGAGCAGAACTACATGCAGGGTTTCAGAGGCTGGATTCTTTGCCTGAGCAGATCACCAGGTCTTTTCTCCTCAGGAGCAGCTGAGCTAAATATCCAACCTTTCGGTTAGCGGCCAAGTGCTTAAGCCCCGCATCACCAGGGCTCCTTAAAGAAGGGGTAGCTTTCCATCATAAAGTAAAACAACATTGTTTCCCACTGGTCATATGCCACCATGTCCCCTAGCACTGTCTACCCAGCCTCATCTCTCACTACACGTTCCCCTGAACTGCACTCCCTGGCACTGATACCACCTGGCACTTCCTGCAACATGTCATGTTTTCTCACCACCTGCGCCTTTGCCCAGACTGTACTCACTGTCCAGAATGTCTGTCTCCTCCCTACGCTCAATAACCATTGCTCTTCAGGTCACGTACTTCCTGTTTCACCACGCACTACTGCACATAATACACATGCCCTGATATAACCATCCAAGTAGATTATTTTGCAAGTTAGAGACGTAACTTCAGTTTTCTTGTGTGTATCTTCTCTTCAGTTTTCTTATGTGTATCTTCTCAGAATGGCCAGCTGATCTGAAAAATGTGCTTCTTGCTCTGCTTGTGTGTTGTTCCGTTACTTGACTATGTTACTGTATCCTGGGGCTTGGTTCAGGGTACAGTACGTAATGAGTGTGCAGCGTAGATGTCTGTAGAATGAACGGGTGCATGAAATGATCACTGCAAGGCTGGGGGCCATGGGACCCCAAAATGCCCTTCACAGCACTCTGCCCTCTCTGCTTCTTTATTTACAGGGCTGGCAGAACAAGGTGGTGTCAAGATAGAGCCACTGCCCACAGAGGTGAGCGTCTACCTCCTGACCGCTCCCAAGGCTCCGTACTGCGGTGAGTGGAGGAAAGGGTACCTGCTCAGTGCTGCCAGTGTTCTGACTGGGAGAGGCCAGGGCTCCCCCTCGGGCTGTTTCTAGACCAATGTGGTATTGGTGGCAGGAGGTGAAGGCTGGGGTGAGTGGGTGACAGCAGCTCCTGGCCTCAGAACACAGACTTTCCAAGCTAGTAGTCCAAACCATTGCTCTACAGACAAGCACTGGGGGCATCTTAACTACTGTGTACTGATTCCAGATCCTTGTTGCCCATGGGCAGCTGCCTTCCAGTGCAGCTCTCTAGAGCGTGATGGGCTGTGCACTTCCGCTTCCTCCTTTCTGCGTGCTTCTTTCTCCTTCCCTGGGGCCCATCCCGTGTGCCTCCCACCCCGACAGCCCTCCGAGAGGAATACCAAGGCTCACGCATTCTCCTCCTTCTGCTTCACATACACATTCCAGCAGGGACCTGTGCCCTCCCAAGTGCTGTACTTCATTAAATCTAAAACTCCTGTGATTGCAAAAGATGCTAACTATGAGAAGGAAGTGTGTTAGAAGCCAAGACTCCAGTCAGTACAGACTTAATTATCATTCTCCTTAAGCAATTTGCTTTTTAACTAGGGCAGCTGTACTGCCCGTTGTGCTTAGGTAGGTACTATCTGGTTTACTGTGTGTATGGGTAAAGGCATCCTGGTTAGGGTGATAAATTCTATGAATTCCATAATTTTAACTGATTTTCTTATCAGCTTGTGTCAGTCTTGTAGAGACATTTTTGTGGCAGGAGACTTTCCCAGCGCTGGATGTCTGCTCAGATTCTGGTCACTCAGCCTTGAATTCAAATTTTAATAGCTGTGTGATCAGTAATACGTTACTTAACCTCTCTGAACCTCAGTATCCTTATCTGAAAAAATGGGGACAATACCAGTATCTGTTTCAAAGAATAAATTGTAAGGATAAAGTGTAAGAGCGTACATTAAGTCATTATTAGCACAGCCACTGGAATCGTTAAGCGATAGTCCTTTTCCCTTTAATCAGTGGGAGAACTGAGGAGAAGAATAGATGGGGTGTTTCCACCTTCATGCTAGGAGAATTCCTGGTTACTTCTTGGGAACAAAATGGGTTGCAGAGTCAGTATGGGTTTCCATATACATCAGCTGGTCTGACAACCCATCTCTGAGAGGGAGGCAGGTGTGAGGAAAGGAGGCTCTGAGAGGCCAAGAGACTCGCCCGAGGCTACCCCCACCCACTGCCATGGTGTCGATTCCAACTCGTAGTGACCCTGTAGGACAGAGTAGAACTGTTCCATAGTTTCCAAGGAGCACCTGCTGGATTTGAACCGCCAACCTTTTTTGGTTAGTAGACCTAGCGCTTGACCACTATACCACCAGAGTTTCCCAAGGCTACCAAGCTGGAAGAAAAAGCCAGGATACAATTCCAGGCCTCCTGCCTACAAAATTGATACCTTCCAAGCACCACTCTCTTCTACATTCTTTTCTTTGTGCCCATTTGTGAGAACTGCTGTCTACCGACAGGCCTCATGTTATTCTCGTGTCAGCTCCATCACCTATCAGAAGTCAGCTTGGCCGGAGGATGTTTCGTCTAGCGCATGCATGCGGGGTAGGTGGGGACAGTGCTGCCAGGAGCAGACATCATTTTCTAATTCTAGATTCTGGGCAGGTTTGCAGTGACCTGAACTGGCTCCTCTGAGTCTGGGGAGCTAAGAATACACACCACAGGAATGCCTGGTGAAGACGGGGAGGTTAAAAGCATTTTGAGGTCCCCGCTGAGGGAGATGCCGGGACCCGTAGTTTCTCCGTTTCATGTTTGTTGACGGTCCCCTTCCCCTTGAAAACACAGCAGAGGGGTGCTAAAGTAAACAAGCCAGCCCGAGCACCTGTTTGCCCAGCTGCTGTCATCCTTCCCCGTTGAAGATTGAAACACGTCGCCCAGTGGGTACCTGGATGTGCTCAGGTGGTGTCATGAGCTGAGGTACCCTGGCTCGCCACCTACTCCCAGACTATGGCACCGGAGTCCTATTGCCTAGCTTTGGCCTCCACAGTGCTCATCTGGGGGCTGACCTCTGCCATGCATACTTCAGCATGGACAGGGAATGTCCTGCCAAATGACACTTTGGCCTCCTGTGTTACTTTGCCTTGTAGAACAATTCTCCTCACAAAGCACCTGCCCTACATTACCACATTAAATCTGCACTGTGTCCTGTGAGGTGACCTCAGAGGTTGCTGTCCACAAGGATGCTGAACCACAGAGACGTTCAGTCAGTTGGCGGAGGCAACCCAGCTTGTAAGCAGCAGGGCCAGGCCTTGGATCCAGGTCTTCCAACCAACCAGCCAGGCCCATGTACTGCCTCCCAAGTCAGGCTTCTGCAGAGATTTGATATCACTACAGTTCCCACTCACCCAGCTTCTGCACACATGACCTGGAGTTCCCAGGGTACCGTAGAGAAAATGGTAGCAGAACATGAGGGAACTTTCCTGACTGATAATACCTGCTGACAAAGGAGCAGACTCAGTCCAGGTGATTACCTTCTTTTATTTATTTATGTATTTTTGCTATTTCAGCTTTTTTAAGGGTGTGCAACTTACTGACAGCAATTACAGCCGTGTACCCCTATCCCCTAATCAATTTGATTTTTCCATCACCACTAATCTGCTTTTCCGCTCCGTCGTACCTTTGGTAGTGTAGTGGTTAAGTGCTACATCTGCTAACTGAAAAGTCAGCAGTTCACATCCACCAGGTGCTTCTTGGAAACCCTGTGGGGCCACTGTAGTCTGTCCTATAGGATCTCTGTAAGTCGGAATCAACTTGAAGGCAGTGGCTTTTTTAGCCTAGTCTTGGTAAACCCTAATAAATTTTATTCTCTATACATTTGCCTTTTCTTGTCTTTTTTATGTGAGGCCCAACAACAGTCGTCCTTCTCTGACTGACTTCCCTCAGCATAATGCCTTCCAGCTCCATCTATGTTGTTGCATTTATCAAGACTTCGTTTCTTGTACTGGCTGAGCAGCACTCCACTGTATGTACACATCGCATTTTGTGTATCCATGCCTCTGTTATTAAGTGTTTAGGTTGTTTCCACTTTCTGGCTGTTGTGAACAGTGCTGCCGTGGACAATGCTATACACGTCTCTACTTGAATCTCTGCTTTCCAGTCTTTGGGGTATATACTGGGAGTAGAATTGCAGGGTCACATGGTAGTTCTATTTTTAGTTTTTCTGAGAAACTCCCACACTGTTTTCCCAACAGCTGTTGCATTTCACGTTCCCATCAGCAATGAATAAGAGTTTCCAGACAAATTCTTAATGCTTAACGCTTTTTCCACATTCCAATTTTCATCTCCAGTTCAGGCCTTGCCCATCACCATAACAATCTACATCCTGTAATAAACAGCAGAGAGAGGCAGAAAGGAAGTGGCATTGGATGTTTTCCTGGTGTGTGGGTGGACATAGGGTGCTCTCTGATCTTCTTGTGGGTTCTTCAGTTCGCTAGCCCTGTCATTATCCCCAAATAAGCCATGACGTTCCTTCAACTAAGTTTACCTCAATTTAAGTTTTCCTTGGTATTGACGATCTCTAAGATACGACAAATAAAAAAGTGCATGTGGGGGCGAGATGAAAGGTTGTATCGCAGGCTATGTTCCAGTAGCTAAAAGAGCTTCCAAAAATGCTCTGAGACCCAAGTTACAGCCAAATGCCCCTGAGCTAAAGAAAGGAGAGGGCATGGGGAAGCTGCAATCCTTCTTAACTTCTTGTGCCAGAGGGGCAACAGCTCGCAAAGGTATCACCATGAACCAGGCTACTAACGCAGTCCAGGTGTAAATACTCACTTTGAGAGCCACAGTGTCCTGGAGCTGCTGGGTCAAGATGCCCAAAGGTGACCAGATGCCATAGGAGAGAAATAGTCTATACACACGTCTTGGTTTCCTGACATCGTGTATGCAATAAGGGGAGGAGAGGTGGTGCTTTGTTCCCGAGTTAACTATTTAGTATATGACAGATTTTCTTCTTTCTTTGCAATGATAACACGGCCAAACAGGGAAGAGTGGAACATTCAGGCATTCAAAAAAACCAAACCTGTTGCTGTCAAGTAGATTACAATTCAAAGCAAGCCTGTAGGACAGAATAGAACTGCCCTCCAGGGAGCAGCCGGTGGAGTTTAACTGCCAACCTTTTGGCTAGCAGCTGAGCTAATTCCAGCTTTACAAGTAATAGTAAAACCTATCATCTACTGAACGTTTTCTAGGTTCAGGCACTGTCCGCAATACTCTTTATGTATTAGCTACTTTAATTCTCATGTGAACCCTTAGTGTATCTACCATCACTATCTCCAAATGCCACTTAAGAAAATTGAGGCTGTGACATGATAGGTGATTTGTTCCAGGTCACACAGTTATTAAGAGGTAGAAAAGACATTCCTAACCACACTGTCCCTCTCTGTTGCATTTCACTCATTGTATCAACTGACTCCTGCCCTCTTCTGCGGTTTGGTTCCCTAGTGCATCACAGCCTGGTGGAGTTGTCCTTGAAGGAAACAAGAAAAAAGGACACCAACATTGAAGTCGCCTTTCTTAGCAGCAACCACACCTCCTCAGTCAAGATCACCATGTACGTAAGCATCCTCTGTGCTCACCTTTCTCCCTCAGAGTTAAAAACAAAAATAGCAGTGCCGTGGAGTCTGTTCCAACTCGTGGTGACTCCTGTGTGTCAGGGAACTGTACTCCAAAGGATTTTCGATGGCTACAATCTTTGGCAAGTAGATCACTAGGGCTTTCCTCTGAAGCCTCACTGGCTGGATTTGAACAACCAACCTCTCATTTAGTAGATGAGCTCTTACCTATACACATAACCCAGGAACTCTTCCTTAGGAGTTAGATGTCTTTTAATTCTACTGCAGTACAGACCAAGGAGACAGTATCTCAGGAGAGGCTCTGTGTGATCATGATGGAGGGACTGAGCTGACTAAATGGGGAGTAGGGTTGGTGCACAACCTCTTCTGTAGACTGTCCATGGACACAAGCTGGGCAGGTGTTCCAAGTTTAGGATGAGCGCTGCGGCCAAGCATAGAGCATTCAGACAGTAGCAGAGAGACAGGCGATCGCAGTCAGGAACCAAGAGATAGGCAACAGCTGTCTCAACAGGTGGTTAAACCGAAGCAAAACTGAGTGCTGTTGAGTCAATTTAGACTTGCAGTGACCCTATAGGATCAGAGTAGAACTGCCCTATAGGGTTTCCAATGCTGTAAGCTTTTACAGAAGCAGAGTGCCATGTCTTTCTCATGAGGACCAGCTAGGTGTGTTCAAACCGCCAACCTTTTGGTTCATAGCTGAGTGCTTTAACCACTTTGCCATCAGGACTGCTTGACAGCTGGTTAGGACATAGGAATTGAGCCTCTGGTAGGAAACTGAGTTCAGGAATCCAGGTAGGGTGTCAGCAGGAATGTCTGTCAGCAGGGAGGAGGGCCTCAGTTCCTGGTCTGGGAAGGGCTGGTCAGAGCTCAGAAAGCACCCGTGCCTGGGAGGGGAAAGCAGTACTAGGTCAGTTACCAGAACAGAATCCAAGTCAGTTAACAGGTGGGTACAAGGTGACCGTGAGACTAGGGCCAGGAGAGCTTGAGGCTGTGTGGTCCCAGTTCCTCCCCAGAACTGGGGCTGATTACTTCCTTCCTTCATTGGATCAGCCTTGGAGTGATGGCACCAGGTTTGCAGGAGGAAGAATCAGACAAACAGCCTCAACTACAGGGAGCCAGCCACAGGCCTGTTGGGGGATGGGGACTGAGCAGCAGTGTCACATTTTTCTTTAAAAAGCAGTTGGTTCATTATTTATAAGCTGGTCCCTGTTCAGACAATGTTACTCTATCGGTAAGTCATGAAAAGAGACAACTGGATATCAGGTCGTCTAACAGAAAGAATTTAACACAGGGGACTTATGATGGATGGACTGGGAGGCTGAAAAACCAAAAGGGCAAGTGATAAGCAATCCATAGATTAGCAACAGTAGGGGCCATTACCCACCCTAGTGCTAGGGGACACAGTAAGAGGTGGTGTTGGTGGCAAGGCCCACTGGGAGCTAGACTCAGAGTGGTGGCTGGTCAGTAAGAGCCAGAACTAGAAAAGAAATGCAATCACTCCAGACACACTGCCTGAAGCAGTTTCCTACCAGGGACACCCCTTGGTTAAACCTCACTTTTGCAACAGAGCCTGAGAAATGTGGTTTGCAGGGGAAGGGAACTGAGAGCAAACTGGCAAGTGACAAGAGAACCAATCCCAACTCACTGCTGTCAAGTTGGTTCTGACTCACAGTGATCCTATAGGACAGAGCAGAAGGACAGCATAGAATTTCCAAGGAATGCGGTGGATCTGAACCGCCAGCCTTTTGGTTAACAGACGTAGCCCTACACCACCAGGGTTTCCAAGTGACCAGCACACACATACAAACGTCTAGCTGTAAACTGTAGCAAGTGCTATGGGACACAAAAAAAGCTGGCCAGGTCTGAGGGTCAGGGAGCATCACTGAGGAAATGATGTTTGAGTAGAGATTTTGAAGGATTTGCAGGAGGCCCCCAGATCAAGGGAGTTGGTGAGAATATGGACAGTTCCATGCACCTAGAACAGACAGAGCAGGGGCAGAGGGTGTGGTGAGAAGGAAGGGAGGCAAGTTAGGGTCAGACTGTGCCAGGCTTTGAAAGACAGATGGGGCATTTGGTGTTTTATCTGAGAGCAGCGGGGAGCCCGTGAAAGTTTTAAATAGGAGCGTGATAGGATCACACTTGAGCTTGGAAGCATTTCTCTAGGGTTGTACTGGTTTCCTAGGGCTGGCATGACAAAACACCACAGAGTGGGTGGCTAATAAAAAGAAGTCTTTGTCTCACAGGCTGGAAATCTGAGATGAGGGTGTTGGCTGTGTTGGTTCCTTCTGAGGCTTCGAGGGAGACTCTGTCCGGTGCCTCTATCCTAGCTTCTGGCGGTTCCAGACAGTCCTTGGGAGCTGCAGGCCACGTGGCATCCTTGCTTTGTCTGCCTGTCTTTGTGTTCCTGTCCTGTTTTCTAAGTTCCACCAGCCATGTAAGACTGGGACCTACCCTACTCTAGTGAGAAGCCCTGGTACCAGGTACAAGAGAGACTCCAAAGGAGAAAAGACCTGCAAATCTGCTTCAGTCAAGATCACAGCCCAGAAAACCCTATGGGGCAATTCTATTCTGTCCCATGGGGTTACTAGGGGTCGAAATAGACTCAGTGGCACACAGCAACAACAAACTCTAGTAGGATCTCATGTTAACCTAACGTAACACCTTCAAAGACCCTATTCCTAAACAGGATGACATTCCCAGGTACAGGGACTGTTGTTTGGTGCCATTGAGTCAGTTCTGACTCATAGTGACCCCCTGTACAACAGAACAAAACACTGCCCAGTCCTGTGCCATCCTCACAGTTGTGGCTGTGTTTCTGTTAATCCTCTGTTTTTCATCACCTCTCTGCTCTACTGTGCACGATATCCCTCTCCAGGAATTGATCCCTCCTGATAACATGTCCCAAGTATGTGAGACTGTCTCTCCATCCTCGCTTCTAAGGAACATTCTGGCTTCTTCCAAGACAGATTTCTTCTTTCCTACAGTAGCCCACAGTATAGTCAATATTCTTCACCAACACCAAGGGACTATGCCGTCAAAATATCTTTTGGAGGGACACAATTCAAACAATTGCAAACATTTGGCGTATAATCAGGGAAGACTAACTTTGCACTGGCAGGAGGGTATGCCTTCTCAGCTCACAATACTGTCACTAACCAGAGTTGTGACTTACTCAAGGTCACATAGCTATTACAGCAGTCAGGACTCCAACACAGATTTGGTGCACACCTGAGTCTTGAAGATGGTAGCTGGGTAACTGTAAGTTGAATACTTTTCATTAGATGAGTTCAAGGTTAAATGTTTTCTTCATTTTTCTAAACCACTAGTAGATAGTGAACACAGGCAGGAGTCATCACAATTGATAGACAACCTTGACTGTTCATTAGACTCACCTGGAAAGTTTTAAAAACCACTGACCCCTAAGCCCAACCAAAGGCCCTTTCCGTTGTAATCTCTGGGCATAGGGCTCAGACAGTGATATTTTTATAACCTCTCTGAGGGATTCTAATGGACATCTGTGGTTCAACATGTCTCTCTCCTAGAAGGGATTTGCATTACTTTTTATAAGAATGTTATCTTCTACCTTCAACTCCTTGAACTTTTTTTTCTTCCTCTGTCTTGCAGATCAGAAATAGAAAGAAAAAATGAGAAAACCCGATGTTGTGGGTCTTTCCCTTACTGTCTATAACTTCTGTACAACACCAAGATTTCCTTCTACTTAGAAAACCTACCTGGGCCAAGCCCCCAAGTCCCTTACTTAAAGCATCTGTGACTTACTAGCCCCTCAATCTAACCAGTGTCTAAAGGGAACAACCTTCTTATATTTTGCTCTGGAATATTTCAAAATAGTTTTGGAAGAAAAATGAACAGACATTGAAGAGCTTCTCAGCAAAGTTATACAGGTTCTTCCTCAAAAGGTTAAAATAAATCATATTGCCTAACCCTGGCTACTACTACAGAAAGAACACCTGTCGTCCCCAGTGAAGGCCAGAAAGGAAAGGGAAAGCAAGCTTGCTGGCGCTGTGGGGATATCCAATACCGTGCCTGCATGTGGCGGAGTATGTGGTACTCTCCCTTCCTGCCTCAGAGACCCCGCTACCTCAGAGACAGAGAGGAAGAGTCACTTTCCTGTCCTCATTGTGTTGGGCAGCCCTGCTGGGCACCTTCCTGGCTCCCCTCATGTAACACTCTCACAGCTGTTTTGGTGACTTTAAAGCCAGGCCTCTCTTTTCTCCCACTTCAGTCTCCTCCTTGCTTGCTTTTGTCTAAAGTCTGACAGCTCACTTTGAAGCTCCCACCTCTCCAGGCTGCTCTCTTCATGATCTTCCCTCCATCTTTCTAACTTTGTCACAGGGGCATGAGTCCAAAGGGGTGCCCAAGTTTTGCAAACCAATGGAGAATGCAAGGGGTGAGATTGAGAATAATGGGTTACAAGAGACCTGGAATTTGTTTTTATTCTGGGCCCCCTAGGCTGTGGTTCCAGCTCTCCAGCAGGGGAGCAGAGTTTATACCTAGAGCTAAATGACCCCCAAACCATCGTGGTAGTCTAGGTGAGCCAGAGTCATATCTAAGAAATGACAGGTAGGGTGCGTGCCCTGGGTACCACTTGGTGGTGGGAGTGCCAATGAGCAGTGTCTATTGGCCTTTGCAGTTTCCATGGCCAGCTGTGGGAGATTGTTCAGCAGTTTAAAACTAGCTGCCATAGATGATATTTTTCACAGATACACAGCTGCCAAAACCACACAAGTATATCCCAGCTCTGTTGTTTTTATCCTTCAAGATTCATGCTCTTGTTCTTGGCTTAGTATTGTTGATCCATCTACACACTCACATTCAGTTAAAACAGAGTAGTCTTCATATATATTTTTAGACTGAATATTCTAAATGAGAGCTTTTACTTCCAGATAATTGGATCCAAGTGTGGCGATCTCCTCCAGTTCTGGACCCAGGAATAAGGGGAATGAATTTCTGTAGATACTGACACATGGAGAGCTATTATTTTGCTATGCTTTCCATTTACTTATTCTCAAAGATATTTTCTGAGCTACGTTTAGAACTGTGGGTATGTGGGCAAGTGGGATTGCTCACTCTTTGTGCCCGACAGCTCACCAGTGATACAGTGGAGCCAAATCTTGTCAAACAGGAGACAAAGACAAAAAGAGCTGCAGTCATGTACTTTCTTTTGCCCTTGCAGACCTAAACAGCAACTCCACGGGAGAGGGATCCTTGCCCATCCCCACCCACTGTGCCAGATAAACCAAGTGAAGTTCAAATTTCAGTCTTCCAACCGAGTTTGGAGAAAAGACCGAGCTACCATTGTTGGGAAGTTCTGCACTGCCCCTTTGCCCGTCAATGACAGGTATGCACTAGACGTGAGGCTGTCCCTAGTACCCATTGCTGTCTTAGACACACATCAAGGATCATCCTGACCTTAGATGTGTTAACTTGTTGAGGTTCAATCTCATGGTGATTAGCTTGTCAGAAAAATAAACAAGCAAACCAACCAAACCCATTGCTGTTGAGTTGATTCTGACTTATAGTGACCCTACAGGACAAAGTAGAACTGCCCCATAGAATTTCCAAGAGCACTTGATGGACTTGAACTGCTGACCTTTGGGCTAGCAGCTATCACACTTAACCACTACACCACCAGGGTTTCCAGCTTCTTAGAAGCAGAGATGGTAAAGAACCCAGGGTTTTCAAAACTGCTTCCTGAACCTCTTGCAGGGCCATCTTATGCTGGGGATGAGAACGGAGTGAAAAGACGAGAAAGCTTAAACTCCCTATACCCACTTCAATATAAGGAACCCATTCTCTCTGTTTTATATATTTGATTTCTACATAAAATATTTTTGGCGCAAAGGTTTCTCATTGTGTGTGGCCTCCTCCTCAGCCTCCACGTCACATGTGCCACTGGTCACACTCGTGGTGGGGATCAGGAATCCACAACTCTTTCATCCTTTCTTTAGCAGGCATTTCTATTATTAGTCTTACCACTATCCCTGGGCACCTGGAGGCCAGGAGTTGGGTCCTTCTCTCACCAGCCATCATGAAGAGACATAAACACCTAACCCATAGTATTGTGTTTGCCTCCTGCCTCCCCCATGACCAACCAAGCAACTGCTCTGAGTACATGCCTTCTTATTGCTCTTCTCTTGCAGTAAAAAGATTGTCTGCTTACCTGAACTGGTGAATTTACAAGGCGGTGGGACTGTTTTTCGTGACCTGAAAATAGCCTGTGTGTAGCATCAACCTGGGTACAACGCGAAGTTCTGGACATCTATGGGAACCACTTATTCTAGGCTGTTACTATTACTAGCATTTAGCTGTAACTACCCATACCTTGGGCATCTGTATCTGGTATTCAACACATAGGGAAATCTCTCTTTTTTTAAACTTTTTAAATATATAACTCCATGGAACATCTGAATTGTTTAATTTCCTTATTAGAATGGAATTCTGTTATGTACATGAAATGTGATTGACAGTCTGTGGAACCGGAGAGAGCAATATTGACACAGCAACTGAAAAAAAGCATCTGAAACAAGGGATGGGCTGAAGGGAGGGGAGGAAGATGACACCATTTGCCTTCCCTCAGCATTGCTGCCTCTAGGTGACTAGAAGGTTTGGGGGATGAAAGGAATCTTCTGTGTACATAAGTAAATTTTCTGTGGATGTTTCCCAAACTTTGACTTTCGTAAATAACCTTGTATTAGCTGCAGACTAGCAAGAAATAGATGAACTTAATGAAGGGACTATTTATGGAAGTACTGGTAGGGTGTGGTGGGGACCCACCATCTGTAGCTAATGGCAGTAGGGGCTGGAGCACCGGAAGCTGCAGAGGGACAGGGCTGTCAGACCTTCAGCTAAGAGACACAGCCAGCCTGCAGTGATCCTGTCGGGAGGGAGCCAGTTCAAATAGATATCTCCTCTGGAGCTACCAGTGGTGTCCAACTAGGTCCCCATTTGGTGACTAGTTACCCATTTGTGAATCTGAAATGACATTATTTTCTTTTGAAGTTCAGGGGTCTGAGATTTTATTACTTTTTTCAATATGGACATTCATTCAGACACAGTAGCCTTCAGAACAAAACTCCTTCCTAGCAAGCTATGATGAATCATTACACACACACACAAAAAAAAACCAGTTCGACAATCGAGTTCACAAACTAAATTGTTCTAAGTCCTACATAGCTCGTTGCTGAATATCACTATGATCACCTTTGAAGTACACCCCCTGGGAAGCTCTTTTCTGACACCAGTGCCTAGTCTACCCTTCAAAGAAATTTTGGAACTCTTTCTGGAATTGGCCATTGTGAACAGTGGCATGGTGGCAAGTTGGTGAACTTAGTTGTAGACTTGTCTGTGATGGAGTTTTTAGCCAGAAGACAAATGACTGTATTGGAACATCTTCCGTGCTCACCTGATCTGGCCCCCAATGACTTTTTCTTTAGCCAAAGATAAGAACATATTGAAAGAAAGACATTTTGATGACATTCAGAACATTAAGTGTAATACGATGACAGATCTGATAGCCATTCCAGAGAAAGAGTAGTTTTTTGTTTTAATGAAGTCCAACTTATCAGTTTTTTCTTTCATAGCCTATTTTTTGGCATTGTATCTAAAAATTCATTTCAAATCCAAGGGCCCCTAGATTTTCCCCTATGTTATCTTCTAGAAGTTGTATAGTTTTACATCTTACATTTTAGTTTGAATCTATTTTGAGTTAATTTAAGTTCTGTGTTTTGGGGGGTTTTTTTGTTTTTGTTTTTTTGTATGTAGGAATTCAGTTGTCCCAGCATATCTTAAAAAAAAAAAAAAAAATGCTACCCGCATTTATCAACAGAGTGAAAAGATAAACTATTAATTGGGATAAAATTCTCAGAAACCATATATCTGATAAGGATCCAATATCCAAAACATTTTTTCATAAAAAAGAAAAAAAACCCTACAACTTAAGAGCAAAAAAGACAAACAATCCAATCAAAATCAGGCAAAGAACTTGAGCAGACAGTTCACCAAAGAGGATATTCGCACGGCTAATGAACACATGGAAAGACATTGGATGACATTAGCCATTGTTGCTGTGTGCCGTCCAGTCAATTCCAACTTAGAGCAGCCATCTGACAGCATAGAACTGCCCTGCAGGGCTTCTTAAGCTGTCCTCTTTACAGGAGCAGATTGTCAGGTCCTTTCTGCCCCAGAGGTCTGGTGGGACTTCTGGCTTTTTGGTTAGCAGCTGGGTATGTGACGACTTTGCCACCAGGGCTTCTTTATTAGTCAGTAACCGAACTAAACTAAAACCCATCGCTGTCGAGTCTATTTCCACTCACAGTGACACTATGGAACAGAGTGGATCTGCCCTATAGGGCTTCCAGAGACGGGAGATACCAATCAAATCCACAGTGAGAGGCCACCTCATCCTCATTAGAATGGTGACCCTATAGCACAGAGTAGGAACTGCTCTGCTGAGTTTCCAAGGAGTGCCTGGGGGATTCAAACTGCTATCCTTTTACTTAGCAGTTGTAACACTTAACCACTATGCAACCACGGTTCCACTACAATGGCAAAGATTTAAAAAATGGAAAACAACAAGTGTTGGCAAGAGGCAGAGAAACTGGAATGTTCCTCCATTACTGTTGAGACTGTAAAGTAGCACACTGCTGTGGAAAATAGTTTGGTGGCTCCACAAAAAATTGAACATAGAATTACCATATGACTCAGCAATCCCAATCTTAGTTATATAAAAACCAAAACCAAACCCACTGCTGTCAAGTCAATTCCTACTCACGGTGACCCTACAGGTGAGAGCAGAACTGCCCCACAGCATTTCCAAGGAGTGCCTGGTAGATTTGAACTGCCAAACTTTCGGTTAGCAGATGTAGCACTTAACCACTATGTCACCAAGGTTTCCATCCTAATTATATAGAAGACCTGAAGGAAAACAGGAACACAAACAGAAACCTGTGTAGCCCTTTTCCTCGCAGCCCAAATGTGGAAACAACCTAAATGTCCATCAGCAGTAGAGTGAATAATGAAAATGTGGTGCATACAGAAAATGAGTGTTACTCGATACGGAAAGAAACGAAGTCCTGATGCCACCACATGGATGAAACTTAAAAACATGCTGAGGGAAACAAGTCAGTCACAGAAGGACAAATACTGTGTGACTTCACATGTATGATAGAAAAAAATACATAGGAATCAAAGATTGTTCATGGTTATTGGTAGGAGAGAAAGGGTAAGGGGGAGTTTCTACTCAGGGGATCTTGAGTTTTTGTAAATGGTGGTGGGATAATTTGGAAAAGGATCATGATAATGGTTGCAAACATGAAGAATGGCATCAATATCTGAAGCAAACATGTTGAATTGGCAAGTATTTTGTTGCATATATTCTAATCACAATACAATGACAACAAAGCCACGTATCTGACTCTTGTTTTTATTTCTGTTTTGTCAATGTTCCCGGAGGACCAGCTTGCTGCCTAAAAAGGGTAGCATCATGGGGCAATAGAAAAGTCTTAGAAGAAGATGCATTGGTTAACTTTTTGCTACATGTTTATGACTTACTTCATTCCTGGTCTGTAAAGATCTGTTCTAGGATACAAATTGGGGATGCAATTTTCCCAAACATTATCATCAATAAAATCTGAGATATAAAATGTTAATTTTCTTACACAAATCCTGAGACCCTAGTGATTGCTTACCAGATATCTTCCTTTGGGACAAACCACCGTTGTCTAGAAATCATTTTTGTCAAGGCTGTAAGGCTAGACTACTCTAGTACACATATAAACAGTTTGAATTATCTTCTGAGATTGAGAGTCACCCCCTGTTTTAGTCAGCTAGTGCTGCTCTAACAGAAATATCACAAAGTGGATGGCTTTAAAATGAGAAATATTTATTTTTACATAGTTTGGTAGGCTACAAGTCCAAATTCAGCATGCCTGCTCCAAGAGAAATCTTTCCCCACAGTTGGCTCTGGAGGAGAGTGCTTGTGTTACATCAGTCTTTGTTCAGGGAGCATCTTGGTTCAGGAATCTCAGGTCTGAAAGACATGCTGTTCTCCTGATGCTGCTTTCTTGATAGTGTGATATTCCCAATTCTCTGCTTGCTTCTCTTTCCTTTTATCTCTTGTAGGATGAAAGGGGAAAAGGAGGTGCAAGCCATATTTCAGGGAAACTCCCTTTACAGTGGAGCAGAGAGCTGATCTTATGAAGGGATTTACAGTCTCACACTAATCCTTCAACACACAGCACAGGAAAATCACAAAATGGAGGACAATCATAAAATATTGGGAATCATGGCCCAGGCACATGGCTACACATATTTTGGGGAGGATGTAATTCAATCCATGACATTCTACCCTTTGGAACCCCAAAAATCACATCTTTGAGACATGTAAGACATTCACCCCATATGATAGAAGTCTTAAATCAGATCCAAGTCCAAAATTCAAAAATTCTTTTACATCCATGAAACCTAGAATATAAGCTCTCTGCTTCCAAAGGTACAACAGCAGAACAGGTACAAGTCAGACATTCCATTACAGGTGGGAAAGAAGGCATTAACAGGCAACAAGGAAGTCAGCAGAATACATTACATTAGCCCCCAGAGCTTTGAAAATAATCTTCCACTTTCTGAGACATTTTATACAATAGCCCTGCCTTCCAAACTCTGGGCCAAACTCTCTGGATTCTCAGTGGAGACCCCTGGCCTTATGCTACAACTCTGCCTCCTAGGCTCACTTGGACAGTAACTCTGCCCCATCAGCTTTAAGTGTACCTTAAGCCCAACTGAGTGGCAATTCCACCCTTACAAACACAGAAAGCCCTGGCTCCACTGCTTCAAACCCCTGATGTCATGGCCATACCTTTTGAGACTGAGGCAGCTCAACTTCTCATGCTGTTTGTCTCTTCAGCTTCTGCTTTCTATAGCCTTCATGGCCCAGGCTTCAGGCCAACATCTGCCCTGCTGGGGCAAGTATTCCAAAGCTTTGTAGCTCCACTGATTCAAGTACCTGGCGGCACCCCACTCTGCTAGGAAGCTTCCTGCACAAAGGCACTCAGCTCTCTCTCTCCATGAGTCAGCGAGGCTAGCTCCACTGATTCAAGTGCCTGGAGGCACCCCACTCCACCAGGAAGCCTCTGTGCACTGGCACTTAGCTCTCTTGCTCCATGGGTCAGTTCCAGCTCTGCCTCTGGTTCTGCTGCTGCTGCTGGTCCTCTGCTGCTCAATTCTCACCATCTGTGCCTTCTTTGGTGTTAACAGTTCTCCTCAGTTCCTTCTGAGTCTTTTATCCATTCAGTTTTAAAACAGCTTTCAAATTTTAGGTATTTGTTACAGCAGCACCCTACTCCCTTGGTACCAAATTCCTAGCTGCTCTAATGCTCCCTTAATCTGAGAACTGAACCTTCATCTTTGGGTGGGCTCCTGGGAGCCCCAGTTGTATCATATGACCTTTTTTTAGCCCCATTTGGTTGGACCAGAAGAAGACATCTGACTCAAGCTGGACCAGTCAGATTCTCCTTCCTGTGAATTTGAAATTGTTACTAAGAGACAACGTCTCCTCTGACAGTTGGAATTGCTACAAATGAACTCAGGAACAGAAGGCGATCATTCTACTTTGAGATTAGGAAACCAAGGAAGACTAGCCTATGGGGGGGAGGGAAGCGCATTGCAGGGTCCCCAGCAAGAAACAGGTACAGAATATGGTGCCTGTGTCCCTGAAGGTTTTTCATTTCTCTCTTCTCCTCCTGTACTGAAGCCTGGTAATATTACAATGATGGATCCTATAAGTTACCCTTGTCCCCTTATTAATTAATTTTCTTTGCTTCATCATTGTCATGTCATCATCATCATCTGAGCAAAAACTTGCTATGTGCCAGGTAGAGTTCTAGTCACCTCATAGAAATTATCTTATGTAATCCTTCCAATAATTCTACAACTTGGTGACTATTATTACCTCACTTTACAGAGAAGGAAACTGAGTGACTGGAAAGTTAAGAGACTTGACATGGTCACACAGCTAGCAAAGGGTGAAATCAGGATTCACGCATCCAGAATTTGTGCTCCAACCACTACGTGATCCAGTTTAGCACACTCAGGTTGGCGCCTAGTCTTGTAACCAAGGAGTCTTAACCAGAGCCCACCTCAGTCTGGCCCTAGTCTGCCTAACTAAAATTATTTCCAGTTTACCCTCAATGTACTGACGCCAGTATCCCCATAAAACATACAGTGTCACCTCCATGCCTTTGTTCCTTACCTCCATTCTCTTTTAGATTCTGTCAGTCATTTTGGGCCCACTTCCAGTTCTATCACCTCCAGGAAGCCTGATCACCTGCATTTTCAGCTGGTGTCTATCCTGCCGTGCAGTGGTGTCCCAGAGCTTCTGGTACATACATCAGCCTTCTATGATGAGATTGTAAGGATCCTGAAACAAAGGCTATGCTTTTGTTTCCTCCACAACAGAGCTCATTGTAAGTACACAGTAAGTATCCCTTGAATTGAATTAAAGACAGCATACTTAATGGTGTAATCAAAGGCAAGGAGGGAATTTCAGGGGCAAAGAAGCTTAACTTTAAAGGAGCAGTAGGTGTTAGGAATTGCCTTCATCAATTCATCTTGTTTTAAAATTTAGTCTGACAGTATTGCAGTCTAGAATTTTAGAATCTCTGCAGGACAATGCCATGGCTGCATATAAAAAATACTAACTTGTAACATAAATCTTCCCAAATAGCTGAGTTTTTATCTAGCTCTTAATTCTCTGCTCAATGGTCTGACATTCTGAAAGCGACACACACTCCCCCAGACTCAAACACACCACTGACACCTCCAGTCTGTTCACTTCACAATTCTTTCTAAAAACATTTTAATCTTATCATTTTCCTGCTGCAAAATTTTCACTGGACTCTTCTTGATATCCTTTCTTAACATCTTAATCTGGACTTCAAGAACTTCTGTGGCCTGGTTTTTATCTTTCTGTCTTGATTTCTCTCTCATTCTTTCCCAGAAGAAATTCTTGTCTTCCACTGGATTAATATATAATATCACAATAATAATTATTATGTATTGCTTAAATAAACCTAGTATATTATTCAGCAAGCTACAGAGTGTCAGAGAAAGATACCAAGGCAAAAAAAGGTTATAGGAATTGCTCAGAGTCAAACAGCTGCTAGAGAGCTCAGCCAGTCTTCTGCTTTAGTGCCCTATCAAACCTGTCCTGCTACTTCTGCTGACTTCAGTGATTCTTTATTCCACGGACGTGTTAGTTTTAATAAACGTTTGAAGACAAACAGGGGACAATATTTAGAAATACTTTATTCACTCTCTTTCTGCTGCTGTCTTGACATTGTGGGTCTCTTAACCCCTGCCAAGGCCTAAGCTGGTATACAGATTCTGATTCAGCAAAATTTCATTTGTGTGCTATCTTAGGTTTCTAGTGATGCCATAACAGAAACACCACAAGAGGATGGCTTCAGGGGTGGAGTCCAGATGGTGGACTAAACACATGTCTCCTTAAATCCCTCTGGAAACCAAGATCTGAACTGATAATTAAACAAAGCCTTCTGGACACCTAGTGAGCCCTAGGACACGGCATAGGGTTGTTAATTTGGACTTCATACCACTGAACGGAAAACCTCCTCTCTTTTGCCATCCCCTGCTCTTGATGAGTGCCAACTTTCATGGACCGAAGGTAACTCACCATTTTAACTGTTTTTTCTCTGTCTTAGCCAGCAGGCAGAGCTGGGGCTTGACTAACAGCTAATCTCAGATGCACAGCTGGTGGGATTGGTGGGCAAAATTGCCATATTTTGAGAGCCCAGCTTTGGACTTCGTGCATTTTGACACCCTTGGCCTCTCTTTCCACTGCTGTTCCCATGTCCACATGTCAATAGTCAGGATCCCTGGGCAGTTTTACCAACCGTGAATGCTGGACTCAGGCACAGAGACTCAGCCTTAACTGATTGGCTACACACTGTCAGCCATAAGATATCATATATACATATGTATGTATGTGCGTGAGTGAATGTGTGAGAGTAAGTATCTATATATATCTATATTTTGTATAATATCTATACATATATATCTATATATACATATAGATATCTATATATACATATATATCTATATTTTGTATAATATCTATATTTTGCTTAAGGTCAAATATACATATGTATTTATATGTATATAGGCTTTTCTATTATGAAACATTTCAAATATACACAAAAGTAGAAAGTGTAATGAATTCTCAAGTTCCCATCACCCAGCTTTAGCAGTTGTCACGTCATGTCTTATTTTGTCTGCAGCACTGGTATTTCTTTAAAAGCTTTCCAGTTTATTTAAATATGCAGGGTTGAGAATTACTGCTCTGAACAATAATTGAATGAGACCACTGCAAACATAGTGTATACCAACTGTATGGCACACAGTGGAAGCGGTGAGAAGGACCATTGACTCAGACCAATGAGAAAAGAGGGAAGCGTTCCCATGAGCCTTCTCTGGTGCCCAGGGTCTCCAGGGCTCATCCACCCTATTGCAGTGCTTCTGTCCGGGACTAGAAGCAGAGACGCTTCTTCAGCAGGGTCTGCATATCCCCGGTCAGGAGAGAGAATCTCTTGCCTACCCCTACATTAAAAGTGAAGGCCTTCTCAAATATATATTCAGGAATAATGGGGTTTGCTAGGTTAGCTAAAGTAAGACAGCGTAAATGTGAGCTTTTTAAAAAATATGCATATGCTTTTGATGAAGAAAAAACAGACATTAAAATATTTTTACAAGTTTTTTTCTCCTCTTTTATCCCATTGTACTTTAGATGAACGTTTACAAAACAAACTAATTTTTCATTAAACAGCTAGTGCACATGTGGTTTTATGACACTGGTGGATAACTCCAGAATATACCATCACTCTCCCTTCTCAGCCTTGGCTTTTCTCTTACCAGCTTTCCTGTCTCCTCTTCCTGTCTTCTAGTCCTTGCCCCTGGGCTGGTGTGCCCCTTTAGTCTCATTTTGTTTATGGGCCTCTACAGTCCTTGGTTGAAGAGTGAATGAACCACTGGAGTGACTTCATTACTGAGCTGAAGGGGTATCCTGGGCCACACTCTCAAGGTTTCTGCAGTCTCTGTCAGGCCAGTAAGTTTAGTCTTTCTTTTTAAGTCAGAATTTTGCTCTACATTTTTTTCTCTGGCTCTGAGTGGGACCCTCTATTGTGATTCCTGTCAGTCACCGGCGGTAGCCAGGTACCATCTAGTTGTTCTGGACTGTCTGGTGGAGATGATTATAGATTTAGTTCATTAGTCCTTTGGACTAATCTTTCCTTTATAGTTTTAGTTTCCTTCATTCTGCAGTACTCTCAAGGGGCTGAGACCAGTGGACTATCCTAGAGGGCCGCTTATAGGCTTTTAACACCCCAGATGCTACTCACCAGAGTAGAATGTAATACATTTTCTGTATAAACTATGTTATGCCAGTTGAGCTAGATGTTGCTTGAGACTTTGGGGTCCCCAGCCCTCAGCCCAGCAATTCAGTCCCGCAGGGAGTTTCGATGTATTTGTGAAGCTTCCATGATGTTGCCTTGTACGTTGTGCTGGCTTCTCCTGCATCGTGTACCAGTCACCATAGTTACCACTTACCTGACATTAAAGTAATTTAGATGTTATGGCAGGAGAAATATGGAAACCAGGAGAAACAGGAGAAAGAAGAAGAAGGAAAGAAAGAAGGAACAGCTGTCCACCACTTGAAAGAGGGACAAACAATAGGACTGAGCTGCTCATTGCAGGTGATCAGGGTCCTCAGGCCTCAGCTTCCAGGTAGAGCCTGGAGAAGCTAGACAGAAACCAATCCTCTTTCCTCAGCAACCCATGAGTCAAAGAAAAACTCTTCTGTCTTGAATAGATGAAAGAAACAAAGACAACGGGAAAGTGGAACTAGAAGTCTCTGTAAAATCCCAAGTGTCACCCTGACCCATGTTGAAAGAGGTGCTTGAATCACTTCACAAATGTTTAGCAGCTAAGCTTAACAATCTGCTAAATGCCAGGCGTGGTACTATGTGAGGCATTCGGATCACTGTACTAAGACCCTGCCCAGCTAGCAATCGCCTCGTGGTCCAGAGGGAGAAATATGCTGTGAGGTGAGAGGTGAGGGAGGCAGACAGGTCCTACGGGATCATGAGAGTCCTGAAGGGCCAGGTTAATGCTGAGAGGTGGAAAGTGGGAGAGATGAGTGGGAGGGGACCTAGGTAATGGCCTCACGGGAATAATTAGGGTCTCTGGGCAGAGGACTGAGGCGTAGAGGGCCATGCCAGGCCCTTAAACAAGGGTTTGGAGTGGTGGCTGGGCTAAGCTAATTCATGCGTTGAGTGTGTCCTGGGCTCCCCCTACTGAAGTGAAGAAATCAGGTACTTTAGACAGCCAAGTGTGGTGATCAGAGGAACAGTCATCTCAGAGAAGGGAATAAAAAGTGAAAGAAACCCTCATGATCGCCAGGGAAATTTCTAAGTGGGAGATACTTGTCAGCGTAAGACATTCTATGCCAACAATTAAAAATGAAACTGCTGACAACATTGCTTATGCTTTTTCAGTTCTCAAGACTTGTGTGGGCATCTACAGTAAGCCAGGGTGTCCAGAATACAAAGGAAAGAAGGCTCAGGACCTCTGAGACAGATTTGACCTCCCTCTCTAGGCAATTCTTCCCTCCAGGTTCTCTCCCTGATTTCTGCCTCTCTGT
Organism: Heterohyrax brucei; assembly: GCA_028571685.1. Classification (NCBI taxonomy): domain Eukaryota; kingdom Metazoa; phylum Chordata; class Mammalia; order Hyracoidea; family Procaviidae; genus Heterohyrax; species Heterohyrax brucei. The sequence continues at coordinate 62,769,911 of CM053157.1, forward strand.
TCTCCTTGCCACCACTTGGCTCTGGGCCTTGGTTCTCACAACGTCATTGACCACTTCAGTTGCTGTTTAACTGGTTTCTCAGCACTGTTCTTCCTACGCAGCTCCATCAGACCCTGTAATATGCCCTGAATGGGGTCTGCACTAGATGACACCATCTTGAAGCATTGCTTTGAGCTTATCGTTTCCCTTCTCACGTCTCACTGCTTTTGGATTATTAGATTCGCAGCTGGTCCCTGGAGCCATAGGTTCACTTTTCAAGCTACTCCGAGTCCTTTCCAGTCCTGGGACTTTAGTTCATGTTCTATCTCTTACCGGGATTGGTTCTGCCTTTCCAATTTCTCTCTTCCCTTTAAGGCACAGCTCAAAGTCACCTTCTCTGTGAACTCTTCCTGATTCCAGCAGTAGGAGGTGACATTATCTTCTGTTGAACTTCTGTAGCTTTTGCTTTCAACCACTCACATAATGCATTCCACGACTGACTGGTATAGTGCTTATCTGTGAATGCATCAGGGATACAGCTTCATTTTAAACTATTTAGGAATAATAAGAAATCTATTCACAAATGGAATAAGGAGTCTTCGGGGAAATAATAATTCTAAGAAGAATCAAGCCAGGGCGCTTAACTTAATAATACGGCCTTGGTTCTAAGGGGTAGAGGGTGTCTATAACTCATGAATTTCCTTCTCTAAATCTTGAGCTCCTGGAGAGCAAAGACATGAATGATTGTGGTCTCCAGTATAGCGTTTGACTGGAATAGGATAGTCATTACACTTTCATAAGATAAAAGAATATTCATTGTCCTCTCCTTGGAGCCAAATCTGTCAATATTTTAGACTTTATTGTTGAAAAATTAAGTTATAGTCAAGATTCTCTTTTTTATTTGTGCATACCTCTAGTGTGGAGTTAGTGTACCAAAAAACCCACTCCATTGAGTAGATTCCAACTCTTAGTGACCATATAGGTCAGAGCAGAGTCGTACCACAGAGTTTCCAAGGAGCACCTGGCAGATCTGAACTGCCAGCTTTCTGGTTAGTAGACGTAGCACTTAACTGCTACACCACCAGTGTTTCTAGAGTTACCATAGGGATCTACAAATCCTTATTATGTCAAAGTTTTCAGTAGAATGAATAAATAAAATTCTTTGTACATGTATGTAATATTACTTAAATATAATGTTGTGGTTAATATAAAACCCCAAATTTATTTAAAAACCTATTGGAATCCAAATGTCTTTGATCATTACATATATCATTAGACAATGAAAGCACAACTTCTATCATTCAAAGTCTACTTTTTATTTATTTATTTATTTTGCTTTAAGATAAGCACTTATCCTGAGGAGCCTTTGTTCTGCATCATAGGTATGCAGAAACTCTCTTACCTTGGTGATCCCCAGTTTGGGGAGTGGTATTGTATTTCAGGTAGTGTTGAGTCTCACTTATAATTTATGATGTGTTTTTTTTTTTTGGCTATTGTCATTGTTTGTTTATTGCTTCACTTGCTCTCCACAAAAGTCCTTAGGTTTTGACAAGACAGCTGTTGAATTTTTCAAGACTGACAGGGGCCTTCCATTGTGAACTTACATAGAAGAGACATAAATCATACAAATAAACAAATAAAACATATTCCATGTAATTTAGAAAAAATAAGAAAAGGACATAAGAGCTGTGAACAGAAGAACTTATAAGTTTCACCAACCATGTACTTGGAATTGCAAAAGGAGAGAAATGTCTTCTGAAGAAAATATGAGCAGGGCTCTGTGATGCTGAATTTGGATGAGCATCTTAGATGGGCTGGTGATGCTTGAGCTGAGAGCTGGATGATAAGAAGAAACCAGCCAGAAGATGGTCTAAGAGATAAGAATTTCAGAAGGAAACAACAACTACGGAGGTTCTAACACAAGAAGGAGCTGGGTATGTATGAACAACAGCAAGAACACTAGTGTGGCTGAAACACGATGAACGAAATGAAAGGAGAACAAAACAAGGTTGGCGGGACAGGAAGGTAGGACCTTGTGAGTTGTATATGGCTAAAATAGCAGTAGTTATCAAGCGGTCATCTGCTCCTCCATATTTTCCAGTCCTTTTTAATCAACAAAGTCCAAAGGTAGTTATTAACTAAACCTACATGACTAGTCTTGTTCAATGGACTGAATAGGGGTGACTGTGCTTCTTCCTTGAAATGGCAGAGCTACAGGGCCAAAGCAGCCTGGATCACTGAGGGACAGTTGCCCTAATGAGTCATATAGTCTATCAGTGGACTTAGAGTAAAAGTGAAATAAACTTTCTGGTATTAAATCATAACAAGACTATTATTAGTATCACATGGTAAGAGTTTGAATCTTATTGTAAGTGTAGTGGGAAGTCACGTGAAAATGTTAAAGGGCAGGGTGTTAAAATTTTATACATTTAACATTTTCACTCTAGTTTATATAGAATAGATTATGAGGAAGAGGGACATGAAAAATCAGACCAGTTATAAGTCTACTGATGTTATGCTAAGCCAAAACCAAACCTACTACCATCAAGTCAATTCTGACTCATAGTGACCCTATAGGACAGTGTAGAGCTGCCCCATAGAGTTTCCAAGGAGCACTTGGCAGATCTGAACTGCTGACCTACCTTTTGGTAAGGAACTGTAGCACTTAACCGCCACACCATCAGGGTTTCCACTGTTAAACTAGACATGGAATAATAATGGTTTGAAATTACTGATAGCAGTGGTAGTAGCAAATTGAATTCATGATATATTTTGAAAGCAGAGCTAACAGAACTGATGGAAAGATGCCAAAATTTTGGACTTGAGCAACTGACTACAGAAGAGAAAGGGATAGTAGAAGGTAAAAGGCTGAGTTTTTTGATTAAATATCAAGATTCTTCCTAAATAGAGGCAAAATGTGAGCATGGGGGTGGGCGACTTAGTTAGTAAGTGACTATAGGCATCACTTTTGGTATCCTCTTTTATGGAATTCCTTGCCTACCTTAATGACATTATGATGAATAAATCAAGTACAAATAAACAAAAAAAGGAAAAAATATCCTTACTAGATATGCAAGAGATATGATGAGTAGGCTGGAGCTGTTGGGTATTAAGTTATATGACATAGAGCTTGGAGAACAGGTAAGGGCTAGAGATGAAATTTGGGGGAGTGATTATCACATAGAATGGTTGTCCTCAAAGTGAGGTCCATAAACCAGTAGTATCAGTACTATTTGGAAACTTGTTAGAAACAGAAGTTCTCAGGTCCTGTCCTAGGACTACTGAATCATAAAGTCTTGGAATGAGGTCCACCACATATTTCAGAAGATTCTGATATAATTTGATAATGACTGACACTGAAGTCTCTTAAAGTCATAAGGTCATCTACTAAGGCAAAGTAGAGAGAGAGGAGGAAAAAAAAAAAGAAGAGCTAAGACAGTCTGGGGATTGAGCCCTGAAATATTCCAAAATCTAGAGATCTTGAAAATTAGGAGAACCCAGAAAAGGGACTGAGAAGAATAGCCAATAAGGTAAAATAAAAAGGAGAATATGATGCCCTGAAAGCCAAGTAAAGAAAGCCTGTCAAAAAGGAAATTGAGACTGACAGAAAATACCTCGAATGGGGGATGGAGAGAAAATACAGAATACAGAAAGAATATAAACAAGAGTAGAAAATATATATGGGACACAGTGAAGAGGTCTATCATACATATAGTTGGACTCCTACAAGGAGAGGAGAAAATAGGCAAGAAACAATATTAGAAGATATGATGGCCTAGAATTTTCCTAAGCTAATGAAAGACATCAAGTCAGAGATTCAAGATTCAAGCAGTACAAACCCCAAGCAGGATAAAAACAGAGAAAACCACACTTAGCCACATCATGTTAAATCTGCTGAAAACTAAAGACAAATTAAAATATCCAGAAAGCACCCATAAGGAGAAAATACATTCTGTTCAAAGGTACAACAAGATTGACAGATAACTATGCAGTAAAAGAATGGAAGTCAAGAGAAAATGGAATATGTTCAAGATCTAAAACAAAACACCTGCCAACTTAGAATTTTATACTCAGTGAAAATAACCTTTAAAGAACAAGGACAAAATGAAAACATTCTCAAGCAAACAAAAACTAAGAGAATTTGTCATCAGTAGATTCTCAAAACAACAGTTCCTCAGGCAGAAGAAAAATAATACAGGTGGGAACATGAAGATATGGGAAGGAATAAAGAGGCACAGAGATGATAAATATGGATAAGTATAAATAAACTAACTGTATGAACCAATAATAATTTTTTTTGAGGAATTTAACACCTATGTTGGTGTGGCTAGAAAATTCTAAGATCCTTGCATTGCTGATAAGGTAGTAAAAGTATTAACTGATATAAGGATTTAATAAGTCAAAGGTGCATCTGAAATCTCTAGGGTTACCACTAAAAAAATAACATAAGTTAATAACAACAAAGAAAATTCAAAAATTAATAAAGATAAAAAGTATATTTCATAAGTATAAAATGATAAATCTACTAGAGAGAGTAATTATAAATTTGTGTGCATTTGATAACATAGCTTCAACATATCGAAAGCAAAAAGTGAGCAAACTACAGTGTCATATTTATCTCAATAACTGATAGAAAATACAAACATTTTAAAACACTATGAAAAATTTACACATCAATAATAAACTTGTCTAATTACTGTATAGATCATCAACCTTAACATTCAGCTATTCTTTGAAGTACGCTGTAAAGTTATCAAAATTGACCTTCTACTGAACCACAGAACAACCATCAACAAATTTCAAAGGATTAAGATCATATATTCTTAGACTAGTAAAATTAAACTTGAAATAAACAAAAGTATAAATACTAGAACATGCTTAAGTGTTTGGAAATAAAAACACACACACATGCTAAAGAAAAAGATAAGGATCTGCTAGAAGCCCTAACACATGACATGAATTCAATAAAACCATAATTAACAATGCACAAACACCAGAAGATAAAGTAGAGGGCTGGGAACTCTACCAAAAACCTTCACCAAAAGGGTAAAAAGAGAAACTACAGACTGGGAAAAAAATTCTGATTATGATATGCCCAATCAAGTTCTAATCTCTAAAATCTATAGAACACTTAAACACAGTTTAAAAAAAAAAAAAAAAGCCAAATAATCCAGTTACAAAATAGGCAAAGAATATGAACAGACACTTCACCAAAGAAGACATTCAGGTACTTAACAGACACAAGAGGAAATATTTGAGATCATTAGCCATTAGAAAATTCAAATCAAAACTACAATGAGATGCCATCTCACTCCAATGCTACTGCTACAAATTGAAAACCAAGAACAAAACCAGAAAATAACAAATTTTAGAGAGGATGCAAGGAGACTGGAATGCCTGTTCACTGCTGGTGGAGGTGCAAAATGGCACAGCCACTATGGAAAATGATTTGGTGCCTCCTTAAAAAGCTAAAATAGAAGTATCATACAATCCAGCAATCACACTCTTAGGAATATATCCTAGAGAAATAAGAGCCATCACACAAACAGACACATGGGCACCCATGTTTCTTGCAGCATTATATACAATAACAAAAAAAGATGGAAACAAACTGAGGATTAACAGATGAATGGGTAAACAAATTATGGCATGTACACACAACAGAATACTATCAGCAGTAAAAAACAATGATGAATCCACAAAACATCTCACAACATGCATGAATCTGGAAGGTATTATGCTGAGTAAAGTAAAAATGTCACAAAAGGACAAATATTATATAAGACCATTATTATAGAAACCCGAGAAAAGGTTTACACATACAAAAAACAATCTCAAAGTTTCATCTTTGATGGTTATGAAGGAAAAGTGAGTTAGGGAGAGGAAGTCATTAACTAGACAATAGCCAAGTGTCAGTGGACAAGCTTCAACTTTAACAAAAGGAAAGACAACACACAATATAGGGAAGGTCAGCACAACTAGATCAAAGCAAAGCTGGGAAGCTTTGCAGTCACATCCAAACTCCTTCTTAGACTGAGTCACTTGGTCTGAGGGCTGGGAACCATCATCTTGGAGGACATCTAAGTCAAATGGCATAATACAGTTCATAAACAAAATGTTCTATATCCTACTTTGGTGGGTAACATCTAAGGTCTTAAAAGTTTGTGAGTAATCATTTAAAATACATCTATTGGTACCACCATATTCAGAGCAAGGAAGAAAGAAGAAAACCAGACACAAGGAAAATACTGGTCCAAAGGACTAGTGGACCATATGAACTACAACCTCCACCAGCCAGATTCCAGAAAAACTAGGTGGTACCCAGGAACTACCACCAACCACTTTGACAGAGAGCACAGCAGAGGGTTCCAGGCAAAGCAGGAAAACAAACAAACCAACAAATATAAAACAAAATTCAAATTCATCAGAAAAGAATAGATTTATTGATCTAACAGAGACTGGAGGAATGTCTGAGACTATGGCCCCTCAGAAATGCAGCCACTCACAAAGTTTACCTCACAGTAAAAGATTAGACAGGCCTATAAAACAAACAAAAACACACATGAGGAACTTCCTCATTAATGCAATCATGTAAATGAGACCAAATGGGCAACACCTGCCCAAAAGCAAAGATGAGAAGGCAGGAAGGGATAAGAAACCTGAATGAATGAATACATGGAAAACAGAATTTAAAGGGAAGGAGAGAGTGCTGACACACTGTGAGGACTGCAACCAATGTCACAAATCAATCTGGGTACACATTACAGTATATTTATACTGTAAACCTTCATCTGAAACACAATAAAATTAGAAAATAAAACACTTTTGAATAATCTATGGGTAAAGGAATAAATCACAATGGAAATTAGAACATACTGATATTGTGAACATCAAATATGTCTGAATTAGTTGGATATAGCTAAAGCTGTGGCCAGAGGAAAATGTGTAGCCTTAAGTACATTTAATTAAAAAGAGAAAAGGCTGAAAGTAAATTATCTAAGCACACATATTAAGAAAGTAGAAAGAAAATAAATAAACGCAAAACCAAAATAACATAATAGGTTTTCATATAGGCATTTGGCTTGGCTTGGCTTGGCATAGGTTCCCTTTTTCACTCACAATAGGAAGTATCAACAAAGCTCAAAGTTGGATTTTTGCAAGTATTTTCACAGTTAATAAACCTGTAGCAAGACTAAGAAAATGGAGGGGAGGTAGACATGACCAATATCAGAGGTTATCACCAGAGACCCTACAGAAATTTTAAAGATAGTGATGATATTGTCAACATATTTATATCAATAAATTTGAAGATGCTGGCAAAATTGATAAATTCCCAGAAAAAAACCCACAACTATCCAAAACTAACTCTATAAAAAATAGGAAATTTGAATACTCCCACCACTGTTAAATAAAATAAATATATACTTTAAGCACTTCCCACAAAGAAAATTCCAGACCTCACATGGCATCACATGTGAATCCTGCCAAACATTTAAAGAAGAAATAACACCAATATCATACAATCTCTTCCAGGGAACATAAAAAAAGAGAATATTTACAACTTCTTTTACAAAACCAGCATAATATTGATAACAGAACCTCACAAGAATATGTATTACAAGATACATAGATAGAAAAATCCTAAATAAAATATTTGCAAACCAAGTTCAGAAATACATCAAAAGGAAAAAAATCGTAATAAATTTGGATTTGTTTCAGGAATGCAAGGTTGTTTTTCACATTCACATATCATTTGGTATAATTCCCCACACTAACAGCATAAAGGAGATCAACAGCCCCAGTAGGTGCAGAAAAATAATTTGATAAGATTCAGTGCTCATGCATGGTTAAACACACACACACAAGCCCAACTCTCTTAACAAATTAAATAGAAAAGAAATTCTTTTATCTATTAAGGCTGTTATGAACACCTAATAGCACACCTAATGCTCAATAGTGAAATGTTGAAAACATTTTCATTGACCTTAGATATGAAAGAAGAATGCCATCTATTACTCCTTCTATTCATTCCTGTACTGGAAGGGTCTATCCGGTACAACAAGGGAAAAAGCAGAAGGAGGAGGAGGAGGAGAAATAAAAAGGGAAAGAGGAGGAAGTTAAAGGTATACAGCTTTAAAAGGATGAAATAAAACTTTCATAGTTTACAGATGACAATTATAGCTATGAAAAATCTTGAAGACCTTGTGGATTAGGAATTAGAATTGGTAAGTGAATTTATTAAGATTACTGGCTGCGAGGTTAATATATAAGAATCAATTGTATTTATATATGCCAGCAATAAACAATTAAGAAGTAAAAAAAAAAAAAAAAAAATTTAAGTGATAGTATTTAAAATAGCATCAAATTAAATATCTAGAAACAAATATAACAAAATCTGTGCAAGGACATCTACACATAAAACTACAAAACACTATTGTGAGAAATTAAAAAAGACCCAAATAAACAGTGTTGTGTCGTATCCAGAGATTTAAAGCTCAGTGTTGTAAAGATACAGATTCTTTCCCAACTTGATCCGTAGTATCGATGCAATTCTAATAAAATCCCAACAGGGTTTATTTTTGTGTGTGTGTGTGTGTGTGTGTGTGTGTGTGTGTGTGTGTGTGTGTGTGTGTGTGTGTGTGTGCGTGGAAGTTGCAAGTTGATTCTAAAATTTGTATAGAAACACAAAGGGAAAGACCTAGAATAACCAAGACTTGAAGAAAAACAAAGATATTGATATAATCAAAACCAGATATCAAGACATATTATAAAGCTACAATAAGAGTGGGTAGTATTGACAAAGGATAGAAAAACAGACCAACAGTGTAGAATAGAAGATCTAGAAACAGACATGTGGGCATATATTTATGGCAAATGGGCCACAGCTTTGGGAATAAGATAATCATTTCATTAAGCAGTGCTCAATCAACTGGATAGCCACATGGAAAATATTGAATCTTGATTCTTCATACCATACACAAAAAATCAAATCCAGGTTGATCTAGATCAAGTATAACTGTGAGAAATAAAACAACAAAACATCTAAAAGGTAATAAGGAGAATATCTTCAGGGGAGGAAAAATTCTTAAGCATACAAAAAAAAGCACACTAATTGTGGTGGAAAAAAATGGTAAATTACTACATTGAAATTGAGAACTTCCATGATATTCATCTGAAGGCATGATTTAGAGAAAAAAGAAAAGCCACAAAGTAGAACATATCTGAATACATATAACCAACAAAGGACCTTTAACTTGAATATTTAAGGAATTCTTTTAGGTCAACAAGAAAAAACACACAAACAAGGGGAGAAATGGACAACAAACTGGAACAGACAAATCACAGTAGGGGGTCTCCATGTGGCCAATAAGAATATAAACAGGTACTCAACCTTGTTATTTGTCAGTGAAATGATGGTTAAACCCCAACAATATACTGCTATAAACACTCACATTAAAAAAAAAATAATAATGCTACTGCTGGTGAGGACGAGACAGCAACCAGAACTTTCATACACTGCTATTGGGGATGTAAATTGGTATAATCACTTAGGAAAATTGTTTGACAGTATTTACTAAAGTCATATATATGTAGTCAATGATATGTCCAATTATGTCTACATATCTGAATATATCTATATAACCAATTCCTGAACAGTTCTCGTCCTAGGAACATGCCTTAAGAAATCTATATCTATATTAAAATCTATGTACAAGAATGTTCTTAGCAGTAATTCATAAGTTCTCCAAGCTAGAAGCTATCCAAATGCATATCAGCATTACCCATGCTATCAAGTTGATTTTGACTTATAGTGACCCTATAGGACAGAGTAGAACTGCCCCACAGGGTTTCCAAGGAGCAGCTGGTAGATTCAAACTGTTGACCTGGTTAGTAGCCAAACTGTCAACTACTGAGCAACCTGTGCTCCCATCATCATTAGGATGATTAAATAAATTGTAGTATATTCATAAAACAGAACACTATACAGCAACAATGACAAAAAATCATTGTTAACTACAACACTAAGGACAAACCTTATGAACACACTATTAAGCAAATAATGTCAGAGTAAAAAAGTATGTGATGTGTGATTTCATTTATACGGAGCATGACAAGGCAAAACTAACCTATGATAATAAGTCTTGATACCAGTGATGGTTATGGAGAAAAATGGGTGCTGACTGGATGGGGGCATGAATGGGATTTCTGGGATACCCATAATTTTTTACTTCTTGACCAGAGAGGTTTCATGAATACGCACACTGTATATGTATTTATAATTGGTACACTCTTCTGTGTATTTGTTTCAGTGTAATGGTTAATAATTTTTAAAACTCAAAGTACTCACTGCAAGTGATTACACGCTCTCCATTTGATGTTTTGAAATATTGACAATTGTTCAAGCTTGCATCTTAGAATCAATCTTTCAGTGCTTTTCAAGATATGGGGAACCATGGTCTGTATTACATACATAGTCATTCAGTTGAAAATGTCCTAACAGGCCAAGGTTTCTCTCTAATCTCTGTTAATACAGCTCCCCAATTCTACTCAGTAGGAGGTGTCTCCTCTCAGGCTTCTTTTTTTTTTCCAGTATTTCAAGACATTTGTATTGGGTGGTTTTAATTACTCCTTATCGCTTGCTATACGTTCCTCTTGCATGTGATGATTAGCTAAACAGTATATCCCCGAACTGAAGAGGGAAGAAGAAAATCAGAACCTAAAAAACATTCAAGTCAGAGATACCTGAGAGGTAGAATTCATTTGGGCTCACAAGTAATTAAGTAAGATCACAGCTGAGCTCTGTTTACTCGACATGACATTTAAAACCCTCCTAATCATTTCACTGCAAAACATTATGAAGAGTTTCCTTCTCTAGTTCTTAGGCTCCTTTTACTCCACACTTTCAGATAATACAAAATGCTCTCTCTCCGACTTTAGCGAGATCCTTCTTACTCTTTCTCCTACCTTCTAGATACCCAGCACCTGACATACCAAAAATGACCCAATATTTTAAAACATGTCTGAGAGTTATTTAACACAGGTCCCAACAGAGATGGAGTCTATGTCCCTGTTATGGAGTGAATTGTGGTCCCCAGATATGTGTGTGGTAAATCCTAGCCTCTACGCCTGTGGCTGTAATTCTGCTTAGCAAGGATGTCTTTGTTAATGAAATAGAATTAGTGTAGGGTATACTCTGAGTCAACCTCTTTTGAGTTATACTGTTGCAACAGTGTATTGATACAGAACTGCCTAAAATTCAAGATGGATTCAGAAGGGGTCATGGAACCTGGAATATCATTGCTGATGTCAGATGGATCTTGGCTGAAAGCAGAAAATACCAGAAAGATGCTTACCTGTGTTTCATTGACTATGCAAAAGCCTTCAACTATGTGGATCAAAACAAATTATAGCTAGCACTGTGTAAAATGGGAATTCCAGAACACTTAGTTGTACTTTTAAGAATCTGTGTGTGGATCAAGAGGCAGTTGGATGAACAGAACAAGGGGACACTCCAGGGTTTAAAGTTAGGAAAGGTATACATTAGGGTTGTATCCTTTCACCATATTTTTCAATGTGTATGCTGAACAAATAATCAGATAAACTGGATTATACAAGGAATGAGGCATCAGGATTGGAAGATGACTCATTAACAACCTGTGTTACACAGACAACACCACTTTACTTGCTAGAAGGGAAGAAGATTTGAAACATTTACTGATGAAGATCAAAAATCACAGCCTGCAGTATGGATTGCACCTCAATATCAAGAAAACAAAAATCTTCACAACTGGACCATAAACAACATCATGATCAGTGGAGAAAGGATTGAGGTTGTCAAGGATTTCACTTTACTTGAGTCCACAATCAATGCCCAAGGAAGCAGCAGTCAAGAAATCAAAAGACACATTGCACTGAGAAAATCTGCTGCAAAGGATCTCTTTAAAGTACTGAAAACCAAAGATGTCACCTTGAAGACGAAGGTGCGCCTGACCCAAGCCATGGTATTTTCAGTTGCATCATAAGCATGTGAAAGCTGAACAATGAACAAAGAAGATAGAAGAACAACTGATGCCTTTGAATTGTGGTGTTGGAGAAGGATGTTGAATATTGAATGTACCATGGACTAACAGATCTGTTCTAGAAGAAGTACAAGCAGAGTGCTCTTTGGAAGCAAAGATGGCAAGACTGCATCTTACATACTTGGATATGTTGTTGGGAAGGATCAGTCCCTGGACAAGAACATCATGCTTGGTAGAGAGGAAAGTCAGCAAAAAGGAGGACTGTTGGCGAGAAGGATTGACAGAGAGGCTGTAGCAAAGGGCTTAAGCATAGAAACGATTGTGGGCATGCCACAAAACCAAGTAGAGTATCTTTCTATTGTTCATAGGGTCACTATGAGTTGGAACTGACTCAATGGCACCTAACAACAACAACCATTTTTGAGCTATACAAGAGGTTAAACAAGCATGCTAAGAAGCAGAGTTGAAGGAAGAGAGATGGCAAGCCACATGAAGATTGTCCCAGAGCACAGGCTCAGAAGAGATGAAGACCTTCTTCCAGTGCCAACAGTCAGCATCATGAATTCAGATTTCTAGTGTCCTAAACTGTGAGAAAAAAATTTCTATTCATTAAAGCCATCTGAATAAAATATAACTTGTGGTATTTCCATTACAGTAACGCTAGATAGCCGAGACAGTTCCATCCTCTTCACTGGATGGGGCTTTATAGTTGCCTTCTTAAAGCAGAATGTGGCAGGAGTGTGGCTACATGACTTCCAGGTAAGGTTAGAAAAGACCATGCACCTTCTGTTGATCCCTGGGGACACCCACTTCAGGGACCCACCATCACCATGCACAAATCCTAGCTAATTTGAGGCTGCCATACAAAGAGATTAGCCAAGAAGAGAGCAAGAGAGGCCCAAGGACCTCCAGCTGTTCCATTCCTCAGCTGGAGACAGGAATGAGAAAAATCTCAGCCACTCAGATGTCACACGTGAGAAACCCTGAGTGACAACTTCCAAGCTGAGTCCAGCTGATGTTTACATGCATGAACAAGATAAATTATGATGACTATTTTAAGTCAACGTTTGGAGGTGAATGTAACATAGTGATAGATACTGGGACATATTTTGAAGTACTTGAGGAGAAAAAAACAATATGTTAAATTTATAAATCTGTTAAAACATGTTCAAGAAAATTTAATTAACTAAGTTTATAAAAATACCCCCTAGAAACTATTGTTCAATACTAGATACATACGTAGAACAGAGGATTTGTAAGGTGAACTTCAAACCTTAAAAAACTATGTTTTTAATTTCTGTTAACCAAAAAATCAAACCTGTGGCCTTTGAGTCACTTCTGACTTGGTACATTTTAATTAAAAAGAAAAATAAAAAAGAACCACCACTGAGAACTTCTTGGCCTGCTGATACCACTGATTTTTTTTTCAATCTCTCAATGAAACAACATGGGGCAAGGAACAGAGTGGTTTATTGAGTGCTTATTAGGTGCCAAGCCATGTGCAAAGTGCTTCACCTAAACTGACTGACTGAATTGTCACAGCAACCTTGTGATGAGTTCTACTTAACAGATGAGGCTCAGAGAGGCTCTGGAACTTGTGTACAATCACGCAGTTAGTGTAGGATGGAATCTGTGCTTGGGCGCTTTCAGTTGCGTTCTCCCAAAGAAAGGCCCATGACGGGGAATTTTAACAAGTCCTTCAGGGCCCTGTAGTAAAGCTGCAGTGCTGGCCTCTTTTGTGTCCTCTCCAGCCAAACCCGGGCACCTTCCAGTGGGTGAGAAGATGGGTGTGCCTGCGGGTGACCTTCCTGTGACTATTGGGCAGACAGGTAGGCCCACCATGGAGAACAGGATTGCCCACGCATCCTTAAAGTTCAGGGGTGCGGGCTGGCGCCAGTGGGGCCTGTGTCTTCCACATCACTTGAGAACAGCTCTGGAGAGGAGCTTCAGAAGCTGGAAATGAAAAAGAGGAAGAATCTCAGCACTGTGGCTCTGGATAACTTGCTTAACTGTGTGCAGAGAAACATTAATGGTTTTATGCAGCTTTGTTTTGTTTTTCTCTCTATGAATCCCGATATTTTAACTTTACTCAATCCCTGATACAGTAGGGGCGTTGTACCTAGGAAGCATTTTACTGTGAAATATTAGGGCACGTCAACTTTGAAGTTATCTAGTCCAATCATTTCATCTTATAATCAAAGAGACTAACAAATCAACTTTTGTTTCTTCTTACGAAGAATCTGGAAGCTCTGATTGCATAGTGGTTAAGTGCTATGGCTGCTCACCAAAAGGTCAGCAGTTCAAATCCACCAAGTGCTCCTTGGAATCTCTATGGGGCAGTTCTACTCTGACCTATAGGGTCACCATAAGTCAGAATTGACTTGACAATGGGTTTCGTTGGTTTTATGAAGAAGCTACAGAACTCCCCATCCTATCTAACTCTGCTGAATACAAGCTAAAGAAAAGCAGTCTGTGTAAAAGAAGGGGAAGTTTTATAAGACATTTTACTTTTATTTTTACAAGAAGATGGGTATGTGAAGGAGCCTTGCAAAGCAAAAATAGTTGAATAATCCCAGGTTGGGGTGGAAGTGGGTGGGTTACAAGGCGCTATCAGGCTGCTGTGGTCCAGGAGACCGGGAGGGCACTGATGCTCCTAACTCACATGACACACCAAACACCCAGCAGGTAGAAGTGGTTTTACTGTTAGAGATCTCAGAGCCTGAGACCTTGGGGCATCTCCTCCCATGCGTCTTTCCAGAGTGAGTTTTCTGTCCCAGGAATCTTTCTGTGGTTCTGTGAGAAATGTGTTGTTTAATAGCAGTGACAGCTACCCAAATGCTTTACAGTCCCTTCTGAAGGAAAGAGCCTGGATAGAATATGACTGTGACTGTCCCCTTCTAAATAAGGAAAGGAAATCAGCTCTCTGTTATTCAGGGGTTAAGGAGCTCATGTATGCTTCCTTTGGACCTCCACTTTTTGGCTGCTTGTTATTATTAAGGGTCTCTGCCAGTTGCCACCTGCAGTGGAGAGCCAGACTGGGGGAAATAAAAGGGGAAACTGTATTTCTCTGACAAAATAAAGAGAAAGAGAGAGACTAAGTAACTGCATTAAAAAACAACAAACCATTGCCATTGAGTCAACTCTGACTCATAGCAACCCTACAGGACAGAATAGAACTGCCCCATCAAGTTCCCAAGAAGCTGCTGGTGAACTCAAACTGCCAGTATCTTGGGTAGTAGCTGAGTATTAAACCACTGCACCACTAAAGCTCCCAACAAGTGTATATGCAGGAGTATTTTAAGATAGCGTATGCATCTAACTAGTATTTACAATTTACAAACTGGTTTTCTGTAGTTTATTTCAGTTACTACTCCTAGCAAGCTGGTAAGGTTGACAGAGGCATTCTAGTCCTGTTTTGCACCACTCTTGGTGGTGGTTAAGAGGCAGGACTGGAATGATCTGATCTCAGAATAATAGCATCACAGGACTAGAAGGCACCTTTATAGCAATAATCTTCTGATTATCGTAACATTTTCCCAGAGCCTGAATCACCTGTATGAAATACGAGATTTCTTTTGGTCCTTGTTTGAATTGTAATAATGATGAGTAACTTGTTATCCCATGAGGAAATCCATTATTAATACTGAGCTGAAATCCTTCCCTTTATAGCTGACAGCCTTTAATTCAGTTTCTGCATTCCATAACTAGTTACCAAGTTACACTTTTTAAAGTTTAAAGATACTGCTTTCCTGTCTCTTGCAGATTAAACATCTTCTCTTCTTTCAATTGTTTCTCATGTGACTACCTCGTACAGTGTCTGAAATATACAGTAAATAAGAAATGTACATTGAAAAATAAGACTAAAGGGTCATAGCAGCTCAGAGAGCAAGGACTGCAAGGCAGGAAGAGACAGGAAAGCTGACAATAGAGAACCCAAGGTTGAGAAAGGAGATTGTTGATATGTTGTGGTGTTGTTAACCAGTGTCATAAAACCATATGAATACTGTTTAATGAAAGCCTAGTTTGTTCTCTAAACCCTCATCTAAAATATAGTTTTAAAAAAGAGACAAACAGATGTTTGTTGAATTGGTTCTCTGGCCCTTGGCACTGTGTCGTGGTCTTGGGGGCGTCTCCTGACTATAACTGGCCTATATTACTGTGATGTTTCTTAGTGTCTCAACTGATCACTGGAAGTGAAATTCTAAAAGAGAAGTCCTTCACTCATTTTGCAAGTATATATTGAGCATCCCCTATGTAAAGGAAGATTTCAAGTAGCATCCTGCAGAGAGTACCCATAGAATTAAAAGGAAAAATTCCAGTGAAGTAAAGATAAGGTGGAATTGGCTCTAAGACCTCTCCATTAATACATTATCCAGCAGCAACGCTTTTCCCATTAGAGGAAGTAACGCCCACTTACAGTTCAGTTTAGGGCACTACCAGACTAAAAGATGTACCCTCTTCAAAAAAGAACTTCAGTGGAAGCTCTACTTGCTTTTAGTTCAGCTTAAATTGACTTCGTCTGAGAGACAAGCACTGGTGTCAGTGTGACGTTGTCATGCCATTCTTAACAATGCACAATTCAGCCACCTTCATGTGTCTTATGTAAGTGCTGGTGCTGGGATGAATAGCAATGAGCTCCAATTTTTGGTAACTAAAGCGCCAGGGAATAGATGGTGAATTTTGCTTTACCTTATAAAGGAAATTATAGCAAATTGCTACCAATCCCAAGGGAACATGCTATTTCTTTATGGTAATAACCCCAGATGGACTTTAATAACAGAGGAAGTCAAATCCAACATCCCAAAACACAATTTGTAAAGAAAATCTCAGGCTGAAATTAGCTTTCTGAAATTTACCCAGTTTTGATCATGTTTTCAATTTGTTTCAAAACCTCTGGTTTGTAAAGTAAAAAACTGTATGTTTCTTCCTTTTTCCCTACTAGTTAACCAAAAGTTAAAACAACAGCAAACCTATTCCCTTATACCATAATACCAGCAATTTAGAATATTTGTTAGATTAGCAGTTTATTAGTCGAGTTTCAGAAAAGGCTAAACTTGGAAAGTGGTATTTCACAGGATAATACTCAGGGGTGAGTCCTTTGGAGACTGAGTTTGGACCTTCTCTCACATAAAATGGCTACACTCTATGGTAACCCATTGCCATCAAATTGATTCTGACTCATAGCGACCCTGTAGGACAAAGTAGAAGTGCCCCATAGAGTTTCCAAGGGGCACCTGGCAGATTTGAACTGACGACCTTTTGGTTAGCAGACGTAGCACTTAACCACTATGCAACCAGGGTTTCCAAAGGGCTATTTCAGAGCTGTAAATTTAGGCAACCAGTTTATGGGGAAGAAAGAATAAATAGAACCAGGAAAAGAAAAGAAGAACATGCAAAAGCAGACAGCTGCTGTGAGTTGATAAGAGATTGTACAGGCTCAAGGAATGTTGAACAAAGACAGGGATCCATAGGGCATCACTAGTCTGCAAGGCTGGGGTGAACAAGTAGCAAGGTGAATATCCCCACAACAGGAAAAGGACACTGAGTGTAGTTGATGCAATGCCATCAGAGGAAGTCAGAAGTCATGACGGATGCCGAATCTTTGGAGTCAACCCAAAGCCGGTTCAACTCAGGATACTAGTATCATGGGAGATTATAAACTCCTTTATCTATACTATAATCAATTATTGAACCTCATATTATTCACCTCTAACCCCTTTCATTATTTATTTATCCTGTTTTTCAAAAGGTACAAACATGCCCTAGTGTACTCTGGAAGGCCTTGTCACTGAGCTAGTTTCTTAAGAAAATTTGTTGGTATTTCCCCAAAAATGGTGTGTTTCTGAAGGACCCTCACTTGGAAATGCCTTCCCAACTGGAAACAGTGGGATTTTCCTCAGGAAAATCCGGGCCTCCCACCATGGTTGGGTGGAGGCCCCGAGGAAGATGTCACGGTACTGCGACAGCAGCCAGGGGAAAATGAAAGCCATTTCCGAGAACTACCCAGCCTAGATTTTCTTGAGCTTCTGAGCTGTGAGAGAAGTACTTTCCACTCCATGAGGCCCTCCCAGAGTCACGCCTAGTCCACCTCGCATAGGTGTGGTCTGCTGGGGAAAGTCAGGCTTCAGTATAGCTATCTGACGCTAGTAATGTCTAGTCAGAGAGGCCTCCAGTGCTCTGACTCGTCAACACGTTCTCTGTTGCAGAAGAGAGCAAGGTGGACACGTTTTCCTCCCCACAGGTTGTCAGCCTGTACCTCTCATTGAAACATGCACTTTTAACAAAGATGCCTGCCCCATCCAGGCTAAATACTGAGAGCTTTGCAGCACTGACTCTCTACCAAGAAGAGAAATTAGTAGGTACCAGAACCATGCCAGTTTTTTTCCCCTTTAGAATGCATGCTACCTATGAAGCCCATATTAGCCCCAGCTGTGGCTGTGGCTTTCAGGACAACCTTGCAAAAATACGTAACACCTTCCCGGCCCGCTTAAACTATCAAAAAGCCCTCTTTCCAAAAAGCAATGACTATATAGGGTCGCTATGATTTGGAGTTGACTCAACGGCAGCGGGTTTGGTTTTATTATTATTATTGTTATTATTAATGAATGTGTTAAATGTCCTTTCATGCTCTGCAGGCACCCTGGGTGAGTTGCTCTTGGTAAGGTTGGGTCAGTGCAGAAGGTGTGGCAGCTGTCTTGTGAGTACTTACATAGGATGCTGAGCTCGGTGGCTGTGCCCGTGTTAGCTCTCCCCTCACCTCATGTACTCCCCATCACTCCTATAATCCATAAACGATTCTGATCCTGACACCTCCTCAAAATCCTCCAGCACCAGACTGCCGGAGTCCTCACCCAGGATGCTGCTGTCGGGCCTGGACATCCTGAGAGAGTTGGTGGCCGCTGGCGGGGGAGAACAAGGAGGTGTTTTCTGGGCAGATGCGGGGAGAAACTGAAGGGAGGACACTGCTGGCTCATGGGCTTCCTCATCATTCTTCTCGGATCCTGGACCCACATCCTGGGCAGCAGGACCTAGGACGTGATAGAGGCTGGGGAGGCGGATGTCAATGCGCAGTCCAAACTTGGCAAAGAACTTGTCGTTCAGAGCGTAGAGCTTCTCTGAGATATCATAGCCCAGCAAGGCAGAGAAGAGGCAGGAGATGTACCGATCTTTGGCCAAAAGAATGTAGAGACTTTTCCGAGGCCAGGAAATGTAGCTACATGTGGTCTCAGCAGTCAGAGTGACCTGAAAAGGGTCAAGAGCAGAGAGAGAAAGTTTCAGCTAGCAAATGTGTCCGGAGAAACACTTTGTTACCTGGTAAATGGCACTTTTGTTGAAGAGCTGCGCAGGATTATTATCCCTCTACAGCCTTGTAGGGAGGAAGTCTGGTAAGTGACTTTTATTCGTTGCACTGACACGAGGGCTGTCGTGTGTCAGGGCTCTGGTAGCAGCCATTCGCTCACTGGGCCGTCTCTCCTGGAACTTGACTTGCCACCTTCTGACGTCCCCTCATCTTCTACTCTGTGGTTCCATGACTGATACCACTGATGGCTGCAGGGGATCTGAGTATGTTGGGACTCCAAGAAAGAGGAGGGTGTCCTAGTGCTCTGAAGTGCAACTGAAATGCTAATGATTTCATTTTAAGAATAAAGAAGGATAATATATTGGGGTAGGGACTAAAGGAGTTGGAAAGAAGCTCCATTAGCTTTTGATTAGATGTGCCAAGCAGCAGCAAGTGGTCAGAGCACTGCCCTGGCGTTCAGGCCCTTAAAGCCGCTCTTGGTTTGAACCCCCAAATTAACCAAAAGGATCTGATAATGAAGGTCAGAAAAAGAGAAAGAGGAACTCTCAAGAGCAGAGACTTAAAGGTACCCCACTCCATTTACTCATTCCTCTAGGAATTTCTGAGAGTCCACTGCACGCTCACCCCACAACGCAAAGCTAAGTGACACTTCAAGGTAAGGAAGTAATGATGAGTGCCTGGCACAGAGCAGGTGCTTGATAAAACTGAGGTGTAAGATGAAAATGTGCTTAGGATAGAAAAGAAAAGAGCAAGAGAATCACATAACTGTACATTATCTGATTGGCCATAGCACTTTAAAAGTGAGAAGACCAGCAGAGTTCCTGATGGAAACTGGCGGCTGGAGACCCTGGAAATGATGGTGACCCTGATGATCATTGTAACAGCTAATGTTTTTTGAGAGGTAACTCTGTGCCAGGCATTGTTTTAAGTTCTTAAATAGTCTAATTAACAATAGAGTTGGCTTTATGAAATTCTTTATTAGACACTTAGGTAATCTTTTTAATGCCTGCATTGCCTACCAGGTGTCCCGCCACCTTCCCTTCTTCCTTTTCCCTCCTGTAATAGCCTCTCCATCCCATTTCCTTTATCCATTTTCTCCTTTTGCCCCCACCTCAATAATAAGCCCTGCAGTCAAGGCCCTGAGTTACAACACTGAATAGCTAGTGTCCGGTAACGGCTTTATCACTTTACAGGCAGTATGACAGCAAACCACTTACTCTAAGCTTGTTGCCTTATGAGCAAGAATTTTGAAAGTAACACCGCCCATCCATTGCTAATAGTTCAGTAAGTATTCGTCACAATCTGACGTAGCCTAAACCTTATCTATACTTACCAGCAATTTCCAAGAGAGAAATCAGAGTACCGAACATGAAGTGGGTGTGTGTGAGTGCCCAGAGCTGAGATGAACAGACACGGTGTCCTTAAAACTCAGCACAAAGACTGCAGGCAATCTTATGAACATGCTGGTGCTTCTTCCGTCTTAGAACAAAAGCAAAATATGAAATTTTTTTTCTTTACCTCACATCTTTAGCTATATACCCATCACTTACCCATTGCTGTCTAGTCAATTCTGACTCACAGCTATCCTATAGGTCAGAGTAAAACTGGCCCATAGACTTTCCAAGGAGTGCATGATGGATTCCAACTTTGATTAACAGCTGTAGCTCCTAACCACTAAGCCACCAGGGCTTTCTCCTGGCTAGCTCCCACTCCATTAATTTGCTTTCCTTTTGAGACAAAACTGAGAAAAAGTTACCTATGCTCACTGTCTCCAATGTCTCTCCTCTCATTCTGTCTTAGACCAATAAGGTTTTGTCCCTAGTGGTTCACAGATGCTATCTGTTAGGGCACCAGTAAACTCTACGCAGCTGAGTCAAATGGTTAATTTCTACAGCATTCAAATTCATTGGTTGCTCTGTCCTCTCCAATACACTTTCTTCACTTGGTTCCCAGGATGCCACACTCTCCTGTGGTTCCTTCTATCTCCACATTGCTCTTTATCAGAATTCTTTGCTATTTCCTCTCCTCTCCAACTTTTTGAGGTTAGAGTATCTCAGGGCTCAGGTCTTGAATCCCTTCTCTCACTTGTATGAGAGATCCAATCCCCTAAACTCAGTGTCATCAAATTGATTCTAACTCATAGTGACCCTTCCTATAGAACAGAGTAGAATTGCCCCCAGATGCAGACCACCATCTCTTATCCTGTGAAGTGGCTGGTAGATTTAAACCACTGACTTTTCAGTTAGCTGCCAAGTGCTTAACCGCTGTGCCATCCAATCCAGTGGCTTAAATATCATTTATATGCCAACAACTTCCAAATTCATGTCTACAGCCCAGACCTCTCTAATGCATTCCTGACTGAAATATCTGACTGCCTACGCAACATCTCCACTTGAATGCCTGTAGATGACTCACTCAGCACTTCCAAATCCTAACTTCCTGTCCCCTGCCCCCTTCCCGCCAAGTTCTGCTTGCAGCCTTCCTGTCTCATCTGATGACAGCACTTCCATCCCTCCAGTTGCCCTGGTCAAAATCCTGAGAGTGATTCTTGCTCCTCTCTCTCACAAGCCACATCTACTCCAACAGGAAATGCTTTTGGTTTTAGGACACAGAAAACACAAGCTTGGACCCTCTCTGACATGACGCACCTCTCGCCTCTGTGACTACCTCTCCGGCTGTCTCCTCCTTCTCCCTCACAGGTCCAGCTGCAGTGGTCTCCCTTCCGTACCTCTCCCACCTCACAACCTGTGCACTGGCACCCCCTCTGTCTGATATGCTGTACCCTAAAGTTCACACTGTCACCTCCTTCAGGTCTTTGCTCAGGTGTCAATTACTTACCAAGGGCTTCCATGACCAGTCTATTTAGAATTGCAGTCATACCTCCCTTACTCTGCTTTATTTTTTTTTTTTAACTAGCAGTGATTATCTTTTAACATATAATACAATTCATTTATTCATTATGTCTATGGCTTATTTTTTTTGTTTCCCCTATAAGAATGTAAATTGCATGAGGGCAGGCACCTTAATTATGTGCACTGATATATCCCAAACACATTTAACAATCCCTGGTATGTATCTGGAAACCCTGGTGGAGTAGTGGTTAAGTGCTACATCTCCTAACCAAAATGTCAGCAGTTCAAATCTGCCAGGCACTCCTTGGAAACTCTATGGGCACTTCTACCCTGTCTTATAGGGTCACTGTGAGTTGTCATTGACTCAATGGCGGTGGGTTTGATATATACTTATATTTATTGGTATATACCCTGGTGACATACTAAGTGCTTTGGCTGCTAACCAAAGGTCAGCAGTTTGAATCCACGAAACACTCCTTGAAAAATCTATGGGGCAATTCTACTCTGTCCTATAGAGTCCCTATGAGTCAGAATTGAGTCCAAGGCAGTGGTTTATTTTTTGTTGGTGGTGGTTTTTGGTGGTGGGTGGCATATACTAAGTGCCCAATATAACCTAAGAGAATGAATGAATCAGGTGAAGACTACCAGTCTGGTGTGCTGTGAAACAACCTAATGTCCTCTCATATCTTACGTAAAGCCCTTTCTCAGAGCTCCTTGGAAAATCTGCCTATTGGTTGGTTCCTACATATATATGCGTGTCCGTAATAGTTTGGACAAGTATCTAGCTTTTTCTTGTGTACTCACCTCAGAGGTTGGCTGGGTGGATTAAATGAAATTACGTGTGTAAGTAGGCCTTGCGTTCAGTAAACCACAATGAAAATGAGAGAAGCAATGATGATTTCTGCGTGCGCCTCTGTGCTGTGGTCTCGGTGAGTAATGGTAGTGTCACAGCACTGGTCAGTCAATAAATTCTTATTTAACGGCATTGCTGAGAGGTGTGATGGCATGCTGATTGAGTTGTTAAATACAATGTGAATTGTAATCCAGGCGTTCACTGTAGATATTCTCTCAGTCAATAAAGACTATGGAATTGCCAAAGGCAAGGACAAAAATGAACTGGTACTTGGGACACCATCTGGCATTTACAAAGAGGAAATGGGACTTTACAAGGCCAAGAGCAACTGTATGGCTTTGGTGGCTCTCATGGCTCCCGCTGGAGTACAAACTAAAAATAAAAAAGGGAGGAACATGACTGCGCCTGCATTCCAGGCTGAGAGGCCATCTGGGGTGACAGCCTTTCCTTCTGAGCATAACTTTGGGGAGGACACCCGGCTTACCCAGCACCTGTTCCTCAGTGTCAGGGTCAGAAATAGAGTTGCAGTCTGGCTGGCTGAGGACCTGACTCAGCCCCCTTGGAGGTTCATGGCAGTGAGGAGTTCCCAGAGGAGACTCCGGGGGCATCAGAGAGGGTGTGTGTGAAGGCTGGGGCAGCAGGGAGAGGAGGACTGGGAAAGGAGGGGCTCTGTGGCTCAGAGCCCTGGCAGTGGGCTCAGGTTTGCCTCTCAGTCTCCTTCCTCACAGAGCTCGCAGTCAGGATGGGGACGGAAGAAGGCCCAGTCAAGTGGCATTGCCTGGCATGTGTCTATTCTGGGGCTGGCTCAGACCAGCTTGAGGGACTCCCTGATGGACGCAATAGAGGACGCATGGAGCCCAGTACCCACAAACGTTCTACATGTGGATAGATTCCACACTCCTGGTGCTCCCTCTCATTATAAAATAAAAGAAAAACATAAATAGTAGATCCAGGTGACTCGGCTTTGTCACTTTCTAGGCGTAAGGGCTTGGGCAAATGACTCAATAATTTTTGAGTTTCAGTTATCTCGTCTGTTAAATGTGGCACTAACTCACAGAGTGGCTGTGAGAGCCACCGAGGTAACATCTAGTGCTTGCTGCAAAGAGGGTAGCTGAAATCTAAAAAACTAACAGAGCAACTGGCAAGAGGCCCCTGTGACCATGCTGCCTGCACGTGTGTGTGTGCGCTCGTGTGTGTCTGTGTGGGTCTGTGTGTGTGTGTCAGTGCCCCCTGGAGTCCTCTAAGACACCAACTGCCCACGGCCATGCCAGCAAAGCAAACCTGTAATGAACGCCTGCTGTGTTCCGGGCAGTGTCGTCAGGAGACTGGGGATACAGAAAGGAGGAAGCCCAGATTTTTTACTTCAAAGAGTTCAGTTTGCCATGTGGGAAATAGAAAGCAAACCAGATGAGTGGAACAGAGAGCAATAGTGTGCATCAGTTAGTGTAAGTAAAAGGAATCGAACAGACACAAACACAGGGAGACAATGAGCTGTCAGAGTGGACACCAGTGAGGTCAATGTGGGCAGGTTTCCAGAGGAAGTGAGATGCTGTGACCTCCTGTAGAAGGGGAAACACATTCCAGACAAAGAGACAGTAGAGGCCACGGCACGGAGCTGCAAAACAATGTGGTACCTTCAGGGAAGTGCTGGCAGGAGCTTAGCACGGCCGGTGTGAGAGAAGGGCTGGAAATAGGACTCACAGGAGAGCCTGAGTTACCCCCTGAGGTCACCGGGATCTTCTGGATGAGTCACAGGCCCAGCTTATCAGGGCAACATCTCCCTGTGCCACTTTGCCTACGCCGAGATCCCAGGCACTCTCTTTAGAAGAAAATACACCCCCTCCTAGCACTACCCTGGCAGTACCGCCATGGACACCGGTGAGAGACAAACAACAGCAGTGGCACTCTCCTCGGGCTACGGCGGGACAGGGCAGAGTGGTGCTGCCATGGGGCTCCTTGTTACCTGGAACACCCCCTCCTCGGAGGGCTGCAGCGATTCCCACTCAGGAGAGTCCATGAACTGGTAGGGAAAGACGTAGTGCAGAAACTGCCCGTCCTGGCTAACACGAATCCTGGCAAAAGGAGAGAAGAGACTGTGTGGGAAAAAAGGCAGTGGCCGCCTAAAGCCCTGTCGCTGACGTTGTGTGGCTCGTCAACACAGCTCTTCCAGCAGGACTTCCAGCAGGACTGAAACATGGTAAACTAAATTACTGCATAGGAACAATTTAGAAAGAGATGCCATCAAAACTTCCGCAGGCCTCACTTTTCTTCTCTTTACCAATGGTTTTCAGTTCCAAGCAGCATGCTAGATGCCCTAGGAGAACTTTAAAAAAAAAAAAACCCAAACCAAAAACCATGCTTAGCTTTATTCCAGAGCAATTAAGCAAGAATCTCTGTAAGCAGGATCTGGATATTAATAGTTTTGCCAGTCTCTCCTAGCGACCCTAGTAGCCAGAAAGAATCACTGCTCTGGAGCGCCACTAAACAATACGGTAGCCACCAGCAACTTGACAGCACTTAACAGCCCGGTGGCATGGTGGTTAAGTGCTACGTCTGCTAACCAGAAAAGGTCAGCAGTTCATATCCGTCAGGTGCTCCTTGGAAACTGCATGGGGCAGTTTTAGCCTGACCTCTAGGGTCTCTATGAGTCAGAAGGACTTGGCAGCAGTGGCTTTGGTGTTTTGGTTTAACAACAACAACAACAGCTACATGTAGCTATTTAAATTTACTTTTAATTAATTGAAATCAAGTACAATTAACAATTCAGTTCCTTAGTTGCACTAGTCACATTTTAAGGGCTCAATAGCGACAAATGGCTAGTGGCTACCTTATTGATCGCCGTAGAATTAAAACATTTTCATTGCCACGGAAAGTTCTATCCAACAGCATTGCTTTAGAGTTCAGCCCAGGACAACTTCCTGACCTTACACCTCTCCCAGTCAACCGTGTGAAGATCCATTGTTTTTACATCATGTTCTTACATGGTAACCACTTTACAAGTGCTGTCTTATATAACCTTCTTTGTAAACAAGATTATTCTTTCCTATGCTTTACAGCTAAAGAAACGATGCTCACAAAGGTTGGGTCACTAGGTTAAACCACATAGCTGTCAAGTGGCAGAATTGATGTTCTGTTTGGCAGTGACACCACGTTGCCACCTATCATCTGAGTTTTGGGTGGGTGGTATAGTGGATACTATTAGTACTGCACTTTGCTACCCTATCTAACCATATAATGACAATACAGCTTCTGTCTAGAAAATGAGATTCTCCCACCTTGTCCAGCAGTGCTCCTAGTGATCCAAGCTGAGCCAATCCAAGTCCTTTCCTGGGAATTTGGAACAGGAATTGACCGTGGCTCATTCCTTGAAGGAGAACAATTATCAGGCATTGTTAGTGTTCCTTTTCTAGTCCTGCCTGAGGTCAGTTGCATCCATTACCTGAGCTTTGTGAGAAGTCCTTTTGTCCTTGTGCTTTTTTGTCACCTAGTGCTGCTATAATAGAAATACCACAAGTGGAGAGCTTTAACAAAGAGAAATTTGTTTTCTCACTGAAAAATAGGCTAAATGTCCAAATTCAGGGCATCAGCTCCACGGGAAGTCTTTCTACATTGGCTCTAGAGAAATGTCCTTGTTAGGGAATGTCTGAGGCACGGGGACCTCAGGTCCAAAGGACACACTCTGTTCCCAGGAGTGCTTCTTTCCTGGTGGTATCAGGTCCCCAACTCTCTGCTTGCTTTCCTTTCCTTTATATTCCAAGAGATTGCCTCAAAGCACAATATAGCCTTGACATTGTGTCCTGCCCTACCAACACAACAGCCACTCATCCTCCTTCATTAACATCTTAGAGGTAGTATTCACAACAGGGAGGAACATCACACAATACCAGGAATCATCGCTTAGCCAATTGCTACACACATTTTTGGCAGATATCTTCTCAATAAAGTTCACGTTTTGTTTTTGCTAGCCAGGGTGGGTTTCTGTGGCTGCAACTAGGGATCCTGAGATACAATTGTTTTAATTCTATGGATATTCTTATTCAACACAGTCAACATAACTGCTCTTGACTTGCCCATGACTACAGGCTTGGAGGGTCTCTGTGAGTTGGAATCAACTCAACTGTAGTAGATTTTTTGGTTTGATTTTATAGACTTGGTTTTAAAACTGTGGCTTAAAAGTACCGCTGATGCTGCTTACATTTGCAGACTTGTGTGGCCAGCATCTAGCCCATTGCTATCTACGCCCCTGCAATATAGGGGCATTGCATTCTATGGGTATGTCAGATTTGATGGCACATCACTGGCTATGCATGGGGGACAATGAGTATATTCCAAGGGCAATGCTATTTCTGAAAAACAACTTAAGACCCTACATGGGCTTTTTTCTCTTTTCAGAGAAAACTCAATAGTTTTGAGTTCAACCTACTTGTTAACATGAGTTTTGCGAGGCAAGGAGGTCCCTCTGTTAGAACAGGGGACAGGCAGAAAAGATTTCTAGGTATATCTTGTTCATTTGCAGGAATCTATGACCTCTATTATTTCTGGAGTTTTATGCACTAAATAAACTTGCATGGAACACCTCTTGTTTTCCTGGAGGTCTGAGAATCCAGAGATGGGTACAACTTTGAGGACTTCACAAGTTAGTGGAAGTCACAGGTGTATAACTAGCTGCAATTCAAGGTGGTAAGTACTATAAGAGCAAAACAAAGAAGAGGAGCACAGAGGAAGGAGAGAGAACAATTCTGTCTTCAGGTGGCAGCCTGGACACTTCTGTGAAACCTCTCCACCATGGGTCCCCTTGCTAGCATTTGAAATACCAGTAGCACAGCTTCTAGCATCAGAGTAACAACCAAGCTGCCGCAGTGAAACAAACTGACAGACATTTGATGGTACTAGAGTTTTAGCCAGGCACATGATGACCCAGCTAGAGACTACCTTCACTTCTCTGTCACCCTTGCAGATATGTGTAGTCTTTTGAATAAGTTCTTGTCAATGGGATATTCGCACTCCTGAGTCTTGCTCTTAGTGAGTGCCTAGGTATATGTGCAGCTGTACCATTGACTGAAGACCATCACCAATTAATAAAGTATGACCTATTATCTGATAAACTAAAGAAAAGACAGATGGGGACTGTCATGGATTGAACTGTGTCCCTCCAAAAGTGTGTGTCAATTTGGCTGGCCAAGATTCCCCATGCTGTGTGATTTTCCTGTGTTGTAAATCCCGCTTCTGTGGTGTTAATGGAGGAGGGTGGGGCAGTTTGTGTTAGTGAGATGGGGCTTAGTCTACAAGCTGGGATTGAGTTTTGAGTCAGTCTCTTGAGATATTAAAGACAGAAATGAGTAGAGAGGGAGACCTCATACCACCAAGAAAGCCATGCCGGGAGCAGAGTTAGTCCTTTGGACCCAGAACTTGGGTCCCTTTCCCAAGAAACTTTTAGTCCAGGGGAAGATCAATGAGAAGGCTAATACAGAGCAAGAAAGCCTTTCCCTGGAGCTGATGTCCTGAACATGGACTTTCAGCCTACTTTACTACGAGGAAATAAACTTCTCTTTGTTAAAGCCATCCGTCTGTGATATTTCTGTTATAGCAGAACTAGGCGACAAAATTACAGACATAGATCTCAAACCAAGCTAAGATGTAGATACCCAGCCCTTAGCTTCTGACAACAGAAACACATTTGCTCCCTTAAGAAAAGGTAATGTGGACTGACACACAGAACTTCCCTGAGTAATGAAAATGTACAAGAGAAAACACAAATCCACGTTTTCCTGCCTTGGGGTCTTCATGTATTCTGTCCCCTCCAGCTGGACGTCTTTCTGAACCCCACGTTCTCCTTAGGCCTCAAGTTAAACATCTTTTCCTCTAGGAAGTCTTGTCTTGCCTCCCTACGAAATTTAGGTCACTGGTTACATGTTCTCATCACACTTTGCATTTCGTCCGGGAAATTACTAGGTCCATTATTAACCAGTACATCAAACCTTAATTCCTAATGTTCTTGATAGACTGTAAGCTCCATGAGTGCAAAGAATGATATTTTTGTATTTAACACGGGATCTCTAGGCTCTACTGTGGTAGAGTTAATAAGTATCTGTGGAAGGAAAGAAGAAAGAGCGGGAGGGTGGGAGGAAAAGAAAGAAAGAAAGATAGAGGCAGGAAAGGAGGAAGGAAGTTGGGGAGGAGGAAGGGAGAGAATGAATTTACTTGTATCTCTGTAAAGCAGGATCAAAATCTCAAGAAAAGTCTTATGTAAGACAGGAAAAGAGAATGAAGCTGCTGCAGTAAACATCAGATCTTCATGTCATCTCCTCAGGCAAGGAACCTGGCCTCTCAAGCAAGCCAGAAAGGAGTAGTAACATCTTAGAGCATGAGTGACATCTAATGAGCCCACATGGCTCACTGAAGTCACTGTCCTTGGTCATTTAAGTCTTCCCTTCTTGATTTCCTGGATGACAGGTAATTTCCTCCTAGATGACAGACTTTGACCACTGGTCATCTACTCAGGAGCTGGTACACATGGAATTTTGTGTTTTGAATTTTGTTTGAGATAAATTCTGCAGCAGTAAGCCCAGCTTAACAGCTGCATCACCTCTCTGAGTCTTGAAAGAGACTGGCTTCCCTTATTCAAATAAAACATAATAGACTCCAGAGATATGAGCAAAGGACCCCGGATGAGTCTGAACGTGGGACAGGGGAGGTCTCCATAAAAGGCCCCAACTTTCTGGCATGGGGTTTTTGTCTGCTGCTTTGAAGTATTTACTTCCACACTGTAACCAGCCCCAAAACCAATGAAATCTGGAGCTGTTGAGTCAATTCCAACTCACAGCGACCCTGTAGGACAGAATAGGGCTGCTCCATGGTGTTTTCAAGGCTGTGAATCTTTATGGAAAGAGACTGCCATATCTTTCTTTCTCCTGAAGAGTGACTACTGGTTCAGACTACTGACCTATCTGTTAACAGCCAAGCGCTTAACCACTGCACCACTAGGGCTGCTGTGAAACCAACCCAAGGTACAATAACTCCTTTAAAACCAGAGCCTGATCATGGACTTCTTGCTAAGCCCCTGTCTCCAACTTAGCAAAGCTGAGACAGGCTGATATCCAAAGACAAAAAAACAAGAACAAAACCCTTATTCTAAATCTTAGAGGTGCCAAAAAACCCAAAATTGTCTAATTTCTAACTCAGATATTTGTTGCTATGTATAGTAGAAAAAGCCACATGGAATGGGCAAGCTTCCCGTTCCCTAAACAGGAAAGTGGTCTTACACAAGTTCATAGTAAATCCATCATACAAAGATAACAGAACAGACAAGAGCCACAATTAATATGCTTACAGCAAATGAGCACCGTGGCAGGTACTTCTCCTAACCATTCCAATTCCCTCCATTCACAGAAGAGCTATGACAGGTCATAACATCATGGATCTCATGAGTGAGCAGGTTCCCACAGTGTCCTTATTCAACAGCAGTGGGTTTGGTTTTCTGGTTCTGGCTGTCAGCCTTAACTGGTTTTATTTTTTCTGGAAGTAACCGACTCAACGGCACTTGGCTTTTTGGCAAGCATCTTCTGATTTCTAGTTACTTTTCTACCACCTTGTCCTGGTCTGAAGCAAAATAAAGTGAAATAGGGTGAAAAGCTGAGGACAAACCTTTTGAAATATTTGGCTTCCTTTTTACAGACCTAGCCCAAGTACATCCTTGTTTAGTTGCTTATTATTCAATGCTCAGACCCACATACAAGTCCAACTAGGGCAATGTTTCCAAGGATCCACAATTCCCTACCAAGTGTACTCCCTGCAGGCCCCATGGTGTTTGCTCAGAAGACACAGGCCAGTGGCTAGCAGTCATATCCGGGCTGATGCAGCATGTTGGTCCTAATGTCACTTCTGCCAGTGTCTGTCAACCTTCTTAAAGGAGTAGTGTGCCTCCACCAAATCCTCAGCGAGACAAGTGTGGGCATCACCCTTCTCTCACTATCTGTCCCTGCAGATTTGTAGCAGTTGACTTTTTGGTCAGCAAGAATCTCACTGCAACAACCAAGAGTGGAAAAGTGGACAAAGTCACTTCCTCTAAATGACTGGCTGTATATAGAATGGGTATGCCCCAAACCCTGATGTCATCATGGTTAAGTGCTACGGCTGCTAACCAAAAGGTCGGCATTCCCAATCCACCAGGTGCTCCTTGGAAATTCTATGGGACAGTTTTACTCTGTCCTATAGGTCACTATGAGTTGGAATAGACTCGACAGTAGGGAATTTTTATACCACACAAAATTTGCACAGGCTGTTCCCAGGACACTTGGGGCCACTTCCTAGATGTTCTTGGCAAGGAACACCCATTAGGGGAAACCCCTCTATTTCTATATCCCTTATACATGGTTGGTACCTAGCAAGTATTTGCTGAACACATATGGAAAAAAACAGATCAATCTTATTGAAGTGTTCACTTTTCCAGAAGCATTCCTGAAAAGTCTTACAGAAATACTGCTGAAACTAAGCCATGGCACACAGAGGTATGTACATGAGTGTGGTCACTTTCTTTAGGCCAGGCTCCAGAAACGCCCACGCCACACGTCACAACAGCAAGTACCCACACAATCCTTCTTACCACCCAAGAAGATGCCTTATGCATCATCTGGCTTCCTCTTGGAAAATTCTAAGAAAGAGGAAACATGCGTTCTCTTAGAAAAATCCATTTTGGTCTGTTTGACTTGCCACATCCTTCTTTCAATGGTTAAAAAAAACAAAACTAAACTAAAAACAAAACAAATCATTGCCGTGGAGTTGATTCCAATGCCTAGCAACTCTATTGGACAGAATAGAACAACTGCCCCTTAGAGTTTCCAGTGACTGCCTAGCGAATTTGAACTGCTGACCTTTCAGTTAGCAGCCATAGCTTTTAACCACTACACCATGGAAAAGGAAATGCTGGGAAGTAAGAAACATGGGCTGAGGAAAGACTCTTGGGTGATGGCAGCATTGCTTACCGACCAGCGAGCAGCAAGGACAGGCGGTTGATAGGTGTCTCACCCTCCACAGCATAGGTCTGCTCAGTGGCCAGAGCCAAGACCTGCTCCTGGCAACAACGTACAATCTCCTTGTATGTGTGCAGCGGTACCTGCAGGGGCAGGTACAGAGTCTTGTAGAGGAGGTCAAACTCCTTGGGGAGGGTTTCCTCCCACAGGCGGTATACCAGGTGTGCCAGCTGGAGGAGACAGGCCATTGCCAGCAGGGTACTCCAGAGGATGATGTCCAGACCACAGGCGTTGAGCCAGCCCCACAGCACATAGCACAAGTAGCCTGTACCCAGGAAGCCAAAGAGGTAGAAGCATCCGTATACCCCACTGCCCCCCATGAAGCCCAGGAGCAAGATGCAGTTGGCCAGATGGTAGAGAGCCCCTTCAAGATCCTGCCTCCAGGCAATGCACGCTGGCTCCTGTTGGAGCAGCTGACCCACGGTGCTGCTGTTGGTGCTCATCTTGGGGACGTCTCAAAGCCTTGCTGAGCTCTAAAACTGCCTTCACATAGGATACTCTGAAAATTAGTTATCTGTTCAGAGGTGCCCTCTCACCTCCGGTTTCTTGTCACCAACTCCTCCAGTCCTGGAATGAACGCTGCCCGTGGCTTTGGAAATGAATGGCAGAACATGGTACACTTTGTAGAGAATTTTAAAATCTTCTGTCTGTCTCTCCCCCTCAGCCAAGCTCTATTCTCCCCCACAGGGCTCTGGCGGGCTTCCTTGGCTCTGGTTTTCTTAGGACAATCTTTGAAGTTGGCTCTTAGCAGAGAAATGTTATTCTCCCAAGAAAACATAGACCGTGGGACTGAACTCTTCAGCGAAGTACGGTATGAAGTGACCACATCCTGCTCTCTGTTGTCCCCGAGCCGAATGAAGAGAAAGCCCAGCGCGGGAGGCACACTTGTGTTCCATTTGGAATGCTTCTCTCTTGGCACCGGAAGGAAGGGTGACCCCAGATGGATACCATGTTTGGAATTGGAATCCAAGAGGTACTGGCAGTGAGTGAAAACAGGCCAGGCACACAGGCAGGCTGGCAGGGCACTTAACATACCTCCCGGGAGGACAAGATAAGACTTGGGACAAGAGGGGCGGGCAGGGAGGGACAAAGGAAAAATAAGCAAAGAATTTTTCACACCACCTCAGGCGGGACATGGTCCAGAGCCCCTCGTGGGAGGGTCAGAGACTCTCTGAGACAGGAGAACACATCTAGTTAGAAAAACATGGAAATGTCATCAGAAAAAATCCTAACATTGAAGACTGGAAAATCCCCTTTAAAGCCATTGTTGAGTCAAATTATAAATATCATTAGACATTTACGTCATAGCCATGAAGAGCAGTTATGCAAAGAAGCTTTTTCAGTTGTAGGCTGACTTCCCTCTGCATATATCTGGATCTGTTATGTTGTTGTCGTTAGGTGCCCATGAGTCAATTCCAACTCATGTGACAGAGTGACACTACCTTCCAGGGATTTCTAGGCTATAATCTTTATAGAAGCAAATTGCCAGCTCTTTCCTCCGTGGAATTGCAGGTGGGTTTGCATTGCCTGCTTTTTGGATAGCACTTAACCACTATACTGCCAGGGCTCCTCATAGCTGGATTTTGTAGTAGTTAATACAATGGCAATAGTATGCCCAGACCATCACCCTACCTACCCCAGATTTCCAAATTATAACAAGTCGGCTCCGACTCGACGGCACTTGGCTTGACACCACATATTATAATAAGTACCAAGCACGAAGTGTTCCTTGGAAACTCTCTGGGCCAGTTCTACCCTGTCCTATAGGGTTGCTACGAGTCAGAATCAACTTGTTTATGGTGGTGCAGTGGTCAGTCAAGAGCTTGGTTGCTAACCAAAAGGTCACCAGTTCAAATTTAGCAGCACTCCATGGGAGAAAGATAGTTTTTTTCCATTAGCTGTTACTGCCTTGGAAACCCTATGGAGCAGTTCTACTCTGTCCCCTAGGATCATTATGAGGGAGGATAGATGCGATGGCAGCAGGTTTAGTATTTCCTTTTTTCTTTTGGTTTACCACATATTACAGAAGAAACCCTGGTGGAGTTGTTGTTGCTGTTAGGTGCTGTCGAATCAGTTCCAACTCGTAGCTACCCTATGAACAACAGAAAGAAACACTGTCCCTTCTTGCGCCATGTCCACAATTGCTTTTTTGCTTAAGCCCATTGTTGTGGCCACTGTGTCAACCCGTCTCATCAAGGGTCTTCCTCTTTGTTGCTGAGCCTCCACTCTACCAAACATGATATCGTTCTCCAGAGATCGATCTTTTCTTACAACATGTCTGAAGTATGTAAGACCTAGTCTTGCCATCTTTGCTTTCAAGGAGCACTCTGCTTGTACTTCTTCTAGAACAGATCTGTTTGTTCTTTTGCAGTCTATGGTACATTCAACATTCTTCTCCAACACCACAATTTAAAGACATCAATGCTTCTTCTGTCTTCTTTGTTCATTGTCCAACTTTCGCATGCATATGATGCAATTGAAAATATCATGGCTTGGGTTAGGCGCATTTTAGTCTTCAAGGTAACATCTTTATTTTTGAATACTTTGAAGAGGTCCTTCGCAAGCAGATTTTCCCAGTGCAATGTGTCTTTTGATTTCTTGACTGCTACTTCCATGGGTGTTGATTGTGGACCCAAGTAAAACAAAATCCTTGACAAACTCCATCTTTTCTCAGTTTATGACAGTGTTACTTACTGGTCCAGTTGTGAGGATTTTTGTTTTCCTGATGTTGAGGTGGTCCTTGATCTTCATCAGTAAGTGTCTCAAATCTTCTTCACTTGAAGCAAATAAAGTGGTCTCATCTGTGTAACACAGGTTGTTAATAAGTCATCCTCTAATCCTGATGCCTCATTCTTTTTCTTATAATCCAGCTTCTTTGATTATTTGCTCAGCATACAGATTAAAAAGGTATGGTGAAAGGACACAACCTTGATGCACACTTTTCCTGACTTTACACCAGGTTGTGTCCCCTTGTTCTGTTTGCACAACTGCCTCTTGATCCATATTCCTTAAGAGCACAATTAGATGTTCTGGAACTCCCGTTCTCTACATTAGCCACAGCTTAGTGTGATCCACATAGTCAAATGCGTTTGCATAGTCAATGAAACACAAGTAACCATCTTGCTGGCATTCTTTGCTTTCAGCCAAGATCCATCCAACATCAGTGATGATATTCCTGGTTCCACGTCCTCTTCTGAATCCAGCTGGAATTTCTGGCAGTTCCTTGTGAATATACTGTTGTAGTTGCTTTTGAATGATCTTGAGAAAATTTTACTTGAGTGTGTTATCAACAATCTTGTTCAGTAATTTCCACGTTCGGATGGATCACTTTTCTTTGGAATGGGCATAGATATGGATCTCTTCCGGTCAGTTGGCCAGGTAACTGTCCTCCGAATTTCTTGGCATAGACAAGTGAGCACTTCCAGCGCTGCATCTGTTTGTTGAAATATCTCAGTTGATATTCCATCAATTTCTGGAGACTTGTTTTTTGCCGGTGCCTTCAGTGCAGCTTTGACTTCTTCCTTCAGTGCCATTGGTTACTGATCACATGCTACCTCTTCAAATGGCTAAACATCCACCAGTTGTTTCTGGTGTAATGACTCTGTGTATTCTTTCCATCTCGTTTTGACACTCCCTGAATCATTTAATATTTTCTGCAGAATCCTTCACTACTGCAACTCAAGGCTTGAATTTTTGTCTTCAGTTCTTTCAGCTTGAGAAATGCAAAATGTGTTGGCTGCTAACTGAAATGTTGGCAATTTGAATCTACTGGCTGCTTCTTGGAAATTCTATGGGGCAGTTCTACTCTGTCCTACAGGGTCGCTATGTGTCAAAATCAACTTGATGGCAATGGGCTTTTAAGTACATAAAACTAGTACACTTGTTCTGCATTTGGAAGGAGTACAGCCAGAATGCTCCTTAAAAGCAAAGATGGTAAGACTTTATCTCATGTACTTTGGACGTGTTACCTGAAGGGACTGGTCCACAGAGAAGGACATCATGCTTGGTAATGTAGACGCATGGACATGGCGACTGCAACAATGGGCTCAAGCACAGCACTTAGGAGGGTGGGGCAGGACCGTGGAGTGTTTCTTTCTGTTGTACACAGAGGTGCTGTGAGTCAGAACCAACTTGGTGGTACCAAACAAGTACACAGATTTAGATCTGGTACTTTACATATATGCTAGTCATCACCACAACCATCATATTATCCTCCTGCAGAAACTCTGGAAACCTTGATGGCACAGTGGTTAAGCGCTATGGCTATTTACCAAAAGGACAGCAGTTCAAATCCACCAGGCGCTCCTTGGAAGCTCTATGGGGCAGTCTTCCTCTGGCCTATAGGGTCTCTGTGAGTTAGAATTGACTCGACAAGGAAACCCTTGTGGCATAATGGTTAAGTGCTATGGCTGCTAACCAGAAGGTCAGCAGTTCAAACCCCCCAGGTGCACCTTGGAAACTCTGTGGGGAAGCTCTACTCTGTCTGTAGGGTAGCTATGAGTTGGAATTCACTCAACAGGAGTGAGTTTCATTTTGGTTTTTGGTTCTAAACCTGAAAGAAGTAGATATTTCAAAGAGGTAATATGATTCCACAGGTAGAACCAGAAATGGTAGAACCAGAAGTTGAATCTCGGTCTATCAGGATGACTGCTGCATCCCAAGCAAGATGCACAGTAAGTGGAAATACAGAACTAGATCCATGACTTCCAACTCAGACTCCCTCCAAGAAATCTGTTTGCTTCCAAAGAATTCCTGGATGTAGCCAGGGAGTTACTTCAAACTGCCAAAAAACACCAAAGAAACTTGACCTATGGCTTCTGTGTACCTCCTTGATCCTTCTTTGCTGCTAGGCTAGCAGTGACTTTATTCTTATGTGTCCCTGCAGTTCAGATAGGTACCCAGTGTCCTCTCAGAACTGTTCTAGTACTCAAGTCATAGGTACTTTTACCATATCAGGAA
Source organism: Heterohyrax brucei (assembly GCA_028571685.1). Taxonomy (NCBI): domain Eukaryota; kingdom Metazoa; phylum Chordata; class Mammalia; order Hyracoidea; family Procaviidae; genus Heterohyrax; species Heterohyrax brucei. The sequence continues at coordinate 62,806,903 of CM053157.1, forward strand.
CACTGGTAGCATATTTGTTAAGTGCTGTGGCTGCTAACCAAATGGTCAGCAGTTCAGATCTGCCAGGTGCTCCTTGGAAACTCTATGGGGCAGTTCCACTCTGTCCTATAGGGTTGCCATGAGTCAAAACTGACTCAACAGCACTGCATAATCTTTACAGAATCCAACTGGGGCACCCTTCTCCTGCAGAGTAGGTGGTGGGTTTGAACTGTTGACCTTGTGGTTAGTTGTCAAATACTTAATGACTGAACCCCAGGCCTCCTTATATTGCTAATAAAAAAAACAAAAAAACAGAGCTCTTTGCTGTCCAGTTGATTCCGACTCATAGTGACCCACAGCCTGGTTAAAATTAATCCAAGAAACGAGAAAGTTTCAAATATGTTGAGAAGTTTGTATCATGGATTGAACTGTGTCCCCCCCCAAATAGGTGTAGCCATGTGGCTGGGCCATGATTCCCAGTATCTTGTGACTGTCTTCCATTTTGTGATTTTGCTGTGCTGTACATTAAAGGATTAGGGTGGGACTGTACATCCCTTTATAAGATCACCTCCCTGCTCCACTGTAAAGGGAGTTTCCCTGGAGTATGGCTTGCCCCACCCTTAGTTCTTTCATCCCGCAAGAAATAAAAGGAAAGGAAAGCAGGCTGAGAATTGGGATCCTCACACCACTAAGCAAGCAGCACCAGGAGAAAAGCGCCTCCTTCAGACCTGAGGTTCCTGCGCCAAGATGCTCCCTGGACATAGACTGATACAATACCAGACTTGCCTCCAGAGTTGACAAGGGGAAAGCCTTCCCCTGGAGCAGACATCATGAATTTGGACTTGTAGCCTACCGGACTTTAAGAGTAAACCTTTCTTTGTTAAAGCCATCCACTCTGTGGTATTTCTGTTAGAACAACCCTAGCCGACTAAAACAGTTTGCAACTCAATTCAACAAATATTTATTAAGCACTGATTATGAGACATGCATTTGGGAATCAAAGCACACCCTACCCTGAGAAGCTTTCACCATGATAAGAGAAAGACACCTCTTCAAATGACAATTCATTGTGGAGCACAGTAGCCAACTTACATTGAAAGAGTGGTGACATTCTAGAACGAAGGATGGAATCAGGAAAGGAAGAAGTAAGATGAGCCAGCATTTGTCTGGAGGCTTAGGGGCTGGGTACATTGGCTAGGTGGATGAAGACCAGTATTTCTAGCTCTAGGAACAGCAGAAACACGGGCACAGAGGGCTGAAGATGTAGGGTATTGTCAAGGATGCCACTTTTTAAATTTAGTTAAAAGCAACTGGCCAATAAATGTGTTATCTTATTCCTTACTTCCTAAAATTAAAGAGAGTAAAAACAAACAAAAAAATCAGTTGTAAAGGAGAAGAGCTAGAGAGTGCTCAGAGAAGGAAAGCTCCCAGTCCTCTCTCCAGGCAATGACTCAGACACACGATGTCATTAGCAGTGGAGTGTAGAGGTTTCCATAAGCTGCTTTTATGTTACCTGGTGGCACAGTCAGTAAGGGTTCCACTGCTAACTACAGAGGCTGGCAGCTGGAATCCACCAGCTGCTCTTTGGGTGTCTTACGGGGCAGTTCTATTCCGTTGTGTAGTCACTATGAGTCAGCATACACTTGACAGCAGTGAGGGTTTTTGTTGTTGGCATTGCTGGCCTCCACCTACCTCAGTAGCGCAGCTCATCCTTTTAGCCACACCCCAGAGCTTCCTGAGAAGCTGACCCGGCCAGCTGTGAGCAAGGAAGCAGGAAGACAGAAACCACAAGGTAACTGGGGCTCTGCCTAAGACAGAATTTCAAAGCAGATCATCTTTCCCAGCAAGCCTGCTCAGTGGTCTGGCTGACCTTTTAAAGAGACAGGCACTGGTTGGCAGCTGTCCAGCCTCAACTAAACCTGCTTCCCTGTCTTTCCCTGTACCTGCTCAAGTGAGCAGAGCATACAAGCATCTATTTAAGCAGCCACTGTATTGTTTCATGTCATCCCAGGCCATTTTTTTTTTTAAATGGAAGCTATGGCTAAGAGGTTAAGGAACTTACCAAAAGTCCCAGAGTAGTTATGTGACTAGCACATGAAATCTAAGACAGCGTATGCATATTTCGTGTTCCCTGTGCTGTACCATCTCACCAGATAACTTTGGGACATAGACAGACAAACACGTACATATACATAGGCACACACCCATTTATTTTTATAGGAAGCACTGGTGGTACAGCGGTTAAGCCCTCAGTCTCCATTGCAAGGGTCAAAGATTGGAACCCACGGGTAGCTCCAGGGGACCAAGATGTGGCGATCTGGCTCTGTAAAGATTTACAGCCTTGGAAGCCTCACTGCGCGGTTCTGCTCTGTCATAAAGGGCCGCTGAGTCAGCATCGAGTCAGTTGCAGTTGGTTTGCCTTGGCTCTGTCACTACAGCGAGACAGGAGGATGCTGCATGATAGCATGTAACAGGTCTTACAATCAAGATGTCCTATTTTTCACAGCTCACAGCAGCAGCATTTGTGAGGCTATAGCAGCCCTATTTATCACCTTTTTTTTTTTGCTTAGTCTTGACAAATATCCATGAAAAGTCACAATTCTACAAAGTATAGAAATCATTTATTATCAAAGTGGGTGTTCTGTTTGCCAAACATTCCATGTTATCTGAAATTTACAATGTGCATCATCATCCCGCTGAGAGAACAATTCAACATTTAATCAAAAAATTTGGCAACCAGCTCTGTTGCCAATCAGATGCCTGTGTGTCAACAAACCCCACATTCCAGTAAAAACATCGCCACCGTTCATCAGAGTGTGTGCGAGAATCCATCCCAATCAGTCTGGCATCGAGCACAAGAACTGGGCCTTTTGTCTAGCACAATTTGGTGGATTTTGCATTTGGACTTGAAGCTTTACTCTTACAAAATTGTTTTGACTCAAGCACTGAAGTGAGATGGTCCAAAAAATAAACCAACCAGCCTAAACCTGTAACTGTCAAGACAATTCCAGGTCATGGTGACCTCATATGTTAGAGTAGAATTGAGCTCACACAGTTTTCTTGGCTGTAATCTTTATGGGGAAAACCTGGTGGCATAGTGGTTAAGTGCTATGGCTTATAACCAAAAGACTGGCAATTTAAACCTACGAGACACACCTTGGAAGCTGTCTGGGGCAGTCCTACTTTGTCCTGTAGGGTAATTGTGAGTCTGACTTGACTGGTTTTATTTTTTATGGAACTGGAATTGCCAGGCCTTTCTCCCAGAGTGCCACTGAGTGGATTCAAACGACCAATCTTTCTGGTTAGTAGCTGACCACAAACTGCACCTCTCAGGGGACCTTTGTGAGAGGATGACGGGTGCAGAAATCCCACAGGCTACCTGCAGTGACAGCAGCATTGATGTCCGCAGAATGGGACCTCTGGCTGGAATATGGCAGTGGAAAGCTGTGTCTTTTTCAAAAACCCAGATTTGAGAGGTAAGAAAAATGTATGTCAAAATAGGATGTTCATTCTGTCTACAAATACATAGGAAGAAGCATAGGGAGAAGCTGAGGGAGAAAGAAAACACACATACACCGTCATATCATTTATTGAGTCAGCTGATAAACATTTATTCGGGACAAATTAGGTGCATCAGGGAGTATGAAGATGAACAAGACAATTACAACCTTCAAGGATCTTTTAGTATTCCAGGAGCTTTTGAGGGACACCAACCAACAAATAACCGCAACCCAATAAATATACCCAGGCTTCAAAGAAAGCACTGATGAGGAGCAAGCAATTGAGGAAATACATCATCAGGAAGTTGACATTTATGCTGGTCTAAAAATATGAGTAGGTGCTTCCCAGCTAGGGGAGGGTAACAGAATGTGAAGTCAAGCTCAGAAGTAAAACGAAGTAATAAGTCACACTGCTGTAAGACAGACAGCTCGGGGGAGATGGATCCCATCATGAAGTCAGGTGGTGAAGAGGGGGCCTCTTCAAGTATGGCTGTGAATGGCTGCTGGCCTGCAAACTGTTACTGGTCCATGCTAGGGCAACTGCAGAAACTGAGAATGGTTTAAACAGTGATTTGACAGAGAAATTTATGGCCTTTGAATTTAACAAAAATTCAGGGCTTGTGTATCACATGCCTTTTTAAAAAGTAATTTCATTTTGCTAGTAGTAGTTTGTGATGAATGGGAAAATAAACTGATCCTTCACCACAGTTTGAGATGCATGGGACTTGAGATTAGTATATAGACATTAAAATAGGACACACATTTCCAAGTTGATTTTAAGTAGACGGTATGGGTTGCCTACCCAAATCATTTATTTCTCCTTAGTTTACAGAATACTGAATTCGCTTACACAATTCGCTAAGAAAGGTGGGTGTCCCCTTCAGATGCCAGACCCTGAACTAAGCCTGGTCTAAGCCAAGCTCGGATCTTATTCCCTTTGACAGCAGCTGGTGTAACAGCAGGCATGTGACCAATGAGATCTCAGCAGACGTGTGCAGGGGGTCTGCTACTTTTATCTTGGCTTGAACACGGATGTGACATCATAGCCGAAGCTAGCACAGCCCTGTAATGTCACGCCTAAGAACGAGATTACAGAGAAGAAAAACAGAACAAGCCTAGGTTCTTGGAAATATCACTGAGCTGTATTACAAACATGTAACTTTCAACTTCTACACTTCATGATAGGAGAGATAATGACATTTATCACCTAGGTAATTAGTTGGTTACTGTTACTTGTCTTGATTCATAACTCTAAAAGGGTCTCCCTAAGGACTATTCTTTAGCAAATGGCTCTCTGAACATCTGCTGATCAGTTTTTTATTATAAAAAACTGAACATCAGGAAATTTAATACGCTTGACTGACAATTTTCTTTCAAAAGGTTAACTCTGAAAGGATTTACTTCTTTACACTCAATCCACGCATTCAAGGCGACCTCATTGTTCAGCAGACAAGGTGGTGTAGAAAACTAGCCAATACTGACTTACCATTTCATCCTTTGTAACAGAATCTGTTTAGATATCTAACCTACACCTGGATCCAAGGAAGGGACCTGGCCTAGCCAGTGAGCATAAAGCATTCTGCTAACAACTATTATTGGCCCATAACATACAAGACCATTTTGGTCCAATCAGATTACAGAAAGGAGCTAACAGTCCATGCCCGAAAAAGGGTTTCTCTCCCTTTTGTTAAACAGTGAAGTACATAATCGTCTTCATCAATCCTGGAAGAGACAGGTCTTAGGTGAAAACAACTTAGGTCTTGGAAGATAGCATTGAGCCTGTGCTATTAATGCATCTAGAGTTTGCCCTAACTCTGAACTTTGTTAAGTGAAAAAGACGTCCTTGATCTAGATTTACCGTGACTTGCTGTCTAAAGCACTGTAACTGACACAGATGAAACTATCATCTAGCATTTAACAGCTAAAGAAACACTGGGTTATGAGTAGTCAGTCACACAAGTACTCTTGATAGAAAAGGATTTTAGTGAAAAGTTTCCAAATATTCAGTGAAATAGATATGATCAGAAGGAACATCATGGCACTGAGCAATTTTATATTTTTAGGGTGTTTATATACATGTATGTGTCTATGTGTGTACATAAAAGATTGAGGTATCTGTATACCCATTAGACTATAAGCTCCTTGAAGACAGGGTCCCTGCCTCATTAATCTCTGTACACCACTTAGCACAGTTAGCCAACTGTACCATATTTTATGCAAGTAACAGATGCCTTTTATGTTTGCCAGCTGTTCTCTTCTCCCTGAAGGTATTTTCACAAGCACCACTATGCCAGTTTTTTTACATGTTGCTGTTAAAAAAATAAACATAGCACACTTACAAAGTCACCTTGTGGGAGAAGGGTACAGCTGGCAAATACGGGTGCCCACTATTTGTGTAAAAATACAGTAGGCCCATGGTAAATGGTGACTTGTCTTTCATCTCTTGAGGATAGGACGTCTGATTCACACAATTACTCCGACCTAGAACAGTTTCTTGCACATAATGTCGTCATTAGCTGCCTCCCTGTGGTGGACCCAGGTTCAATTCCTGACGAGAGCGCCTCATGCAGTCACCCTGCCAGCCAGTGATGGCAGGCTAACAGGCTACAAAGAAAGGCCAGGAAACCGGCCACTGAAAACTCTAGAGGCCATGAGGGTCCAGTCTGCAATCACTGATGGGAATGATGTCTTCTGTGCACTGGATGCCATGAGTCACGGGCCGAGTCCCCAGCAGCTAACAACGAAGTGCACTTCAACACAACCAGCACTCACATCATACAGCACTAGCTATTAGACTAGGATGATCTCCTTAGCCTGAGTACCTGTATCTCCTACAAAGTGGGGGTTACAGTTTTCCCATCAGCCTCCAATCAGACCTGTAGCCATGTCTAGGGATATGGTCCTGTTATCATCAACTTTCTAGTCAAATGTTTCAAAACAACTCAGTAGACAGAATACTATGAACAGACCTCTGCTAAGAGTTTGCCTGCTCCTGCAAACAGCAGGGGCTTAGTAAAGATGGTGCATCAGAATGTGGTGGCTACTTATTCAGAGGCCACGTTCATTTTTCAAAGTGTCACCTCTTTCTACCTACTATTAGTACTGAAACACTGCACCTTAGCTTTGGGAAAAGGCAGGGGTTCTTGTGAGATGAATTTTTAACTGTGGCAGATGTCAAGAAGGCAGTTTTTAATTCCTTTATGAACCAAACTGGCAAAGATTTTAAAACAAATGAAAAGTGTGCTACGGGTTTACAGAAATGGGCACTCAGATGCCAAGGAGTACCTTTTTTCTTGGTCAGGTACCACACATCCTAAAGCCCTGAAAACACACGCAGCCTCCAGCCTATTCTTAGCTGAGTAATTAGCGAAGGACATTTGTAAGGACTTTCCCACAGAGATGTCACTGCTATTCTCAAGCAGCCTAATAAAAAAAGGGTAAAAAATGTGTCTATATACTGAGAGAAATTTGTGAAAAGATAACCAAAAAGTATTCTTTATTGTAAACGGGTAGGATTTGAGATGATTTCTTCTTCCTTACATGTTTCTATAAAACCAACCAATAAAATACAAAAAATACAGAATTCTGCTATGCTATCTGCTGTGTATTGTTCAAGGCTTAGAGTGAGTTCCTAAGAGTGTTTGTCACTTAGCAGGTACTCCATAAAACATTTATTCAATGAATAAACTTACAAATAATGGACTGGCTAAACTACAGTAAGCCACAGATCGTTTTATACAAAGAGAATATACATGAAAAAGTAAAAATAAACTCACTGACGATAAAATCTATTAAGGGCAAAGGTCAAAAAAACAAAACAGTATATAGGATCTTGCAGAAAACATGCTGCATTGAGAAGTCTGGAACAACATATATCGAAGATTAACATTAGGTGATGAGGTTATGTTTTCTTTTCCCCTTCCTTCCTCCCTCCCTTCTTCCCTCCTTTCAGGACATTTTCAAGCAGAGTCTGGACAACCATCTGCCAAAGATATGTACTGGTGGGAATTTGTCTTATAGGATTCTATATTTTTCATCCAAACGAGGACTGTATAAACTATAAAGAGTTTACTAAAACAAAAGTATTATATTCAAGTGAGTATTTATATGAAAACATGAATAAAGAATCAAAGAATTAGTGTGAATAATACTAAGTGCTATATACTGTGCCAAATACTTCATCTATATCCTTTAAATAGTACTCACAGCCTTTTAAGTTAGGTGTTACCACTATCCCTGATTTTTTCTCTCAGATGAGAAAACAGACCCAAAGTCGTGGCTTGCTTGAGGTAATGCAGCTGTTGGACCCAAGCCTGTCACACTCCAAAACCATGCTCTTAACGAATTAATTAACTAGGACAATATCCTAAGACATCATTTAACTACGCTCCTCTATTTTATAGGAGGCAATTTTCTGTTCATACCACGACCTATGTATGCTATGTATACTCTAATTTACAATCTTCATTATCTTTTAGTCCTACAAATCATCCTAGTAAACAACACTAATAATTTAATCATTAAGATGGATAGCTTTTCCAGTTCTTAAGAAAGATAAAAATAACAACATATTAGTTTTGACTGAGATCATATTACGGCCATAACATTCATCCTGAATTGGCAACGGGGAACTGATTCTCACTTTCATGGACCTGCTTTTGGAGATTTCACTGGGTAATGTCAGTACCTGTTTTCTCCTTGTAACAAATACCTGAATTCCCAGAGTAACACAGTAACAAGAACGTATCACAAGATCTTTTTATACAACATCTTTTATGAAAAGTCACCAGAGGAACTCAAAAAGAGACACTTCTGAAGATCTTTGACCAGAGATATTTTTTTTTAATAAATTATAAATATTTTTCCACACATCAACGCATTACTCTCATGCTTCCGAAATTCTTCATTCACAGAGCGGATCACCTACAAAAAAGACTTATTTTAGAAAGACAAATTTCAAACATCATGCATAAGGGAACTAAGACCACTATAAATGAAATGACTCCACTAAATATTACCACCACAATTACTCTAAATCAGTCACTGACATAAAAGTTCCACACTTTTAGATTCTGATTTAGCCTAACTAAGAACATCACTGAACAGTTCAATTCATCACACTGCTAAATCTTAAAAGCAATTTGTTGGACAAAAAACAATCATTTATATTTATTTTCTTAAAAACAGCTTCTAAAAGAGCCTAAGGCAGTTTATTTCTACAGATATTCAAGGGAAGAGACTTGCAAACTCCTCCTTGCTGATGCAAGCATGTTTGACAAACTCCTTGAAGTGGAAGGCAGAAGGTCAGCCTTTGTGAGCAGACAAGGCACTTCCTGTGGAAAGTTACTCACTTATTCCAAGGGCAAAACAGGGGTCACTTTCCCTTTTAAGTTCATTTGGAAAGATCAAACAGGCATCTTCCACAAAGGGTAGGACTGCTGGCCTAGTCAGTATCAATCAGGCCTCTGTCCAAAAAGTTTTTACCAATCTTGACTCCCAGTTCTATGAGAGAAGGCAGAGGACACTGCTAGAAAGGTGGCTAAATAACTGGGCTAGTCAATGCATGACTAAGGCTAGAATGTCCCTCATCTAGTTTTTCCTTTTATTTGGTTGAAAAAATAAGGTACACCTTATTATCAGTAAGAACATCTAAGCTCTGTTTTCTAAAAGTCTCAAAGGAAGACCACACTAAGGAAAGCCACGGATAGGAAGGAGAACCAAAAATGAACCCTCTGAGCCATTCAAGCGATAGCAGTCCATACAACTATTACCTCTTCTGCTACTGACAGCCTGAGAATTACCTGTACATTTTACCTTTCTCACTTGAGTGTGAAATCCCTGACAAGAGCTCACTGCCTTCGCTTCAACTCTGTCTGTATACCCAGCCTCATCTCTCACCTCACTGCAGCCTCATCTCTCACCTCACTGCAGCCTCCCAGAGACACTACCTACCTCTATTTCCCAGAATGCCATGTTTCCACACTGTGTGTTTTTGCCCAAACTATACTCACTGCCCACAAAGGCCCTTAGAAGTAAATATACTTACTATAAATATAAAATCATGAAATACATTATGGCTTCCTTTTAATAAATGAAGAAACTAAACCCAGAGGAGTAATGTCTTGAGCAAAGTCAAACGTAGTTGAAGTAAAATAAAAAGCATGCTAAGCTAGACATCATGACGGGAAGGCCAAAATCAAGTGTCAGGTCTTCCAGCCTATACTGTTAGCACTAAAGTTCTGATATTTCATATCAGGTCAGAATAGGCTCCTTCTCCCTCCTTTCTACAGCTAAGTGAGAAAGACTGGCCCCCAAATTCCATGGCAGGAAAGAGGTGAAAGAGAAAGAAGCCAGGATCTCTAAGACTATTATGTTGCTCTGTGACTTGGTATTATCCATCAGCTATTATTTATGTTAATATGGACAATATGAGGGGAGGGGTACAAGGCAGAGGGAGTCAGCCCGGAGACCAAGGTGCCAGCTCTGATACTCCTAACCCACCTTAGGCAAGTCATTTGATATCTTTAAGTTTTAGTTTCCTCATTTATTCATGCATTCATTTACAATCCTCTACTGAGCCCAAATTACATGCCAGGCATTGTTACAGGTTATGGGGATATGTCCACGAGCAAGAAGAGAGAAAATTCCAACTGTCAGTTTACATTATAGTTGGGGTAAAGCAATGAAGAGGATATACAAACACACAGTGTGCAGGTGTGGTAAGCATTAAGCCTAGAGAAGCCACTAGGCACATACTGTTAAAAGAATTTTAAAAATTAAAAATTTAGTCCTTTGGTCTCATTAGGCACACTTCGACTGCTCAACAGCCACATGTGGCTAGTGGCTACTGCATTAGACATTACGATACAGAACAATTCAATTGCAAGAGTTCTACTGCACAGTGCTGGCATACCGTGGGTAGGCAAGGTTGCTGTTTCAGGTGGGTACCACAGAAAAGCCTCTCTAATAAACACTGTCACCTCTAAACAGACACCTGAATGAAGTTAGGGAGTAAGGAAAGCACTGTCTGAGGGAAGAGCTGCTAAGCAAAGGAAATTGTTTATTTATGGGGTGGTTGGGTAACATATCACTTGCACTAAAATTTGGATTCAAAGTTCAATAATTAGAAAATGCTCTGAGGTTTTAATTTTATTAGAAAGAAGCATGGTATAAAATTCTGTGCTGTTTTTTTTTTTTTTGCACAAGCAATGCATCCATGTGTTGCCTAGTCCCTATTTAAATGTATTTCCCAAAGACAGAGAAGGAAACAAAGAAAAAAGAACATTCCTTTTAGTTCCTTGAACCTGGACATTTATGTATTTTAAACTTCCGACAGCTAAATTCCTCTAATAGCCATAACTCTAAAGGCTTTTGCGACCCCTTCCTTAAAAGCTGAATTCCCCTTTTCCAGTTCCTAAATACTCTGAATGCCTCTCAATTTATTGGCATCCTTTACTTCTCACATTAGAAAACAAATAAACAAAAAAACTAAACCCACTGCTGTTAAGTCGATTTCAACTCACATGACCCTAAAGGACAGAGTGGAACAGTCCCACAGAGTTTCCAAAAGAGTGCCTGGTGGATTTGAACTGCTGCCTTTTTTGTTAGCAGCCACAGCTCTTTAAGCACTAGCCACCAGAGTTTCCCCACATAGGGAACTGAAGTTATTTTCTTCAGTGACATGTAAGCACGTTACATTAACTTGTGTTATCAAAGTCACTCGTTTCAAACAGAATGTGGAAAAACGGCTGCTAACTCTGTAAAGCGGCACAAAATCTGAAACCACAAGTTTATGCATTACCTTGTCAAACACTTGCTCACCATTTCATATCTTGAATCCCAGGGCCCTCATGCATTCCTTGTGGGCCTCAATTAGGTGTCCACAGTGCTCTTCTCCTTTCTCGATGATACTAGAAAACAAAATTTACTTGTTACCCAACAAAGGAGGCATTAGGCACTTTACCAAATAAGCATGTACCCCAGCGACTGGGGTGAGTGAAGCAGAACATGGATGTGCTGGACTCTTAACTGGCATTTTGAAAAAATATTACACCAAACAGCTTGTCTCTACTGGATCATATGGTATTTCCATGCTCAAGAGGACAGCCACAGATCCCTAGTTTTGGGGGATATGATTTGAAGAAGTAATTAAGCATGTCATATACTGCCTCTAGAAACCATGGTGGTGTAATGGTTAAGAACCACAGCTGCTAACCAGAAGGTCATAGTTTGAATACACCAAGTACTTCTTGGAAATTCTACGAGGAAGTTGCACCCTGCCCTATAGGATCACTGTGAGTCGGAACTGACTAGATGGCACCAGGTTCACTTTTGTTTCTGGTATACTGCCTGTAGTCCACACTCAAGGAATAATACTGTTCTGTAATAAAAGCAAACCCTGGTGGCATAGTGGTTAAGTGCTACGATTGACCAAAAGTTCAAATCTAGCAGGCACTCCTTGGAAAGTCTGTCCTATAGGTTTGCTATAAGTCAGTACTGACTCAACAGCAGCGAGTTTTTTCTTTTTTTCCTAATAATGAAACAGAAAACTCCAGTTGCCTAGTGGTTAAGTGCTACAGCTGCTAACCAAGACACCAGCAGTTCAAATCTGCCAGCAGCTCCTCGGAAACTCTATGGAGTTCTACTCTGTCCCATAGGGTTGCTATGACTCAGAATCAACTTGATGACAGTGGGTTTGGTTTGGTTTTAGTTAAAATAAAAGGAGCTCTGGTGACACAGTGGTTAACGTGCTCAGCTACAGTCTGAACTCACAGCCACTGTGAGGGAGAAATATGGATGTGGGGGAGAAAGATGTGGTGATCTGCTTTCATAAGAGCGTTGGAAACCCTATGGGGCATTTAGTTCTACTCTGCCCTATAGGGCTGTTGTTGAGTCAGAATCGACTGGGTTTGGTTTTTGGACAATGAAATAGATTAACTAAATGTTTATGTTAACTGAAGGACAGAGCTAAAAGCTCAATACTTTGGCCTTCTGTCACAAAGAAATTAACTTTATGATTCTACCCTACATCCACAGAAAACCAAACTACTGCCGTTGAGTCGACTTTGACTCATTGTGACCCTACAGGTCAGAGGACAACTGCCCCATAGTTTCTAAGGAGTGGCTGGTGGATTTGAACAGCTGACCTTTTGGTTAGCAGACGTAGCACTTATCCACTATGCCACCAGAAATAAATCTACTTCTGATCATATGACATTCGAAAAACAAACAGCAAAAAAGATCTGGGAGCCAGGAGCAGCAAGATGAGCCCCTCATGATGACCTTAGAACTTTTAACTTAGAAAACTCACAAAACAGAGACCAGGACCATTTAAGCTTTATTTCTAGGGAGAATGTAACATTAGCAAAGAATGAAATTAAGCTAAGTCCAATTACAAGAAATAACTTTCAACTCCAGATTCCTGGGAAGGCCATAGCGGCCTGAGGTAAACAATGCAAAAGGAATTCAAGAATGGAATAAGTTCTCCCGTCTATCACCCTCAGAAACCCTGCTGACACAGTGGTTAAGTGCTACATCTGCTAACCAAAAGGTCAGCAGTTCAAATCAGCCAGGCACTCCTTGGAAACTCCATGGAGCAGTTTTATTTTGCACTGTACCCTCACTGTGAGTTGGAATTGACTTGATGACAGTGGGTTTGGGTTTTTTATCATGCTCAGGTGCTAACCAAAACTTCAGAAGTCCAAGTCTACCCAGAGTGCCTTGGAAAAAAGACATGGGGATCAACTTCTGAAGTCAGCTATTGAAAACCCCATGAGAACACAGTTCTACTATGGCACACATGAGTTGGAATCAACTTGACAGCAAGTGGTACAGGTTCCCAAATCCTACAGTTCAAGAAAGGGCTGCCTGAAAATGGGGAAACCTGTAGAGGACAGTGAGTCCCTCCTGAAGATAAAAGCTCACATGCACTGAGCATTTACTGAATGAATGCCTGGTGCCGTACCAGCCACCTAATGTGGTTTATATCATTCACCCTTATAATTCTGGAGGCTGATGCTTTGGTTAGATCCAATTTAACAGACAAATGACATGGCTATTTTGACAAATGACACGGCTATTTTAAATACTGTGCTCGAGGTCACAAAGTCGGTGAATGTGAATTAATTACTCCTTGACTACATTCAAGGCTCTCAATTATGATATTGTATTACAAAGTTCAATGCACACTTACTGTTACTTTGGAGGCAACTTCAATATCAGTCTTTCAATTCTCCCTGCACAGCATGATTTGCCAAGTACTGAGTATTAATAAAAGCATTAAGCTCCTTCACTCTTATTATCCAATTATGCCACAATTTCTCAATTTTTTCATGTGAGGACAGAAAGGGGTTCAAGGCACAAGACGTGTATTTACGTTATCTGAGGATTCCGTCTATAAAATCCATTCCACAATAGAGGCCATTTAAAACGGAAATAAACTTTTTGGTGGATTGATGGTAATCTACATGTACTATTCTGAATACTAGATATATAACTCCCTAAATCCTACACTGGTTGGTTTTTTAAATTATCTGCCTTTGGGACGAAAGAAAATGACCCTCCACTTCTGTCACAGAACAGTAAGGTATGTGCTTTGTGTATCTAAATTTTGTGAGAAATCTCTATACAGTCCCGAAACTTTTACTTTTTCCCAAATTTTTTATTATAACTTTTATAATGTAGTATAAAACAATCACTGTTGTACATCTCCACTAACTTTGGGCTCCCCTTAAAGGAAATAGCACCTTTAGCCATTTCTACACCTTCGGACCAGACGTAGTGCTTGACATCGAACAGATACTCAAAATCTTTGCAGAAAGGAATGAATGGAATAAAAGCCTCAGGTGACACTGATCTCTCCCCTCTCACTTTACCCATTTGCGCCCCAAGCAGTGCAGTCAATAGACAGGGCCAACTGCGCAGCACACCAGGTACTATAACTCTCTCTCGAAAGCACAGCACACCAAAGACGGCTATGAACGAGCCCCACGTGGGGGCTGAGGGTAGAGGCACTGAACACTGGCACCGCGGAGCGCTCAGCCACCGGCCGCCCCCTCCCCGGCTGCGCACTGACCACGCATCGCGCGCCTTCTTGGTTTCTGGGCAGGCGCAGCACGGTTTCAGCGGCTTCTTCTCCTGCGACTCTGATGGGGCAGGACTTGCTGCCGTTAGGCCCGGCATCTTTCGTGCCAAAAGCAGATACCAACACAAACCCGCAAAACTCCCCGGGTCTCGGCAAAGGTCGCCACTTCCGCCAGTCGTTTTCCGAAAGGACAGGAAGTCCTGCCTCTTTCGCGCCGGAAGAGGAGCAAGGATATAACGAGCGCGTGCTCAGTACCACACAACACACGGCGTAGGCGCAAGTCAGTGCCCGGTGATTGATAGCGGGGAGAAGGGGGGCGGGGCGCGCCAATTCGGCGCAGGCGCAGAGAGGTCGGGTCGCAGGGTTTTTGTAAACCAATCTAGCAGGCCTGGGAAAGGGTAGTATTAGAGAGACGTTTTAGAAGTCGGAACTGAAGCCCAGGAAGTGAAATTACTTGTCTGAGTTACACAAGAGAAACCACTAGTAAAAGTAGGTCCCATAAATATACTTCTCTTATTTTACCACCTCTTTCTTGCCCTCCGCCCAGTCTTTTACTGACCTGGATAAAAATATATAGCAAAGGCATTTGAACAGTCCAATCCTCAAGTATTGGAGAAGAAAAAAGAGGCACCTCTCATTAAAGCCTTAGCTGATTCACACTTAATAGCCTTGAACAGATTTATTTCAGAATGAATTGTTCAATCCAGGGCTTCCAACCAGTTGGGTCAACTGGAAGCCCTGCTGAGAATTCTTATTTTTACCTCGGATATACTGAATCTGAATCTACGCATAATAAGACTTCTTGGTGACTGTTATGTATAACTTTCTGGGACCTTGGAAGAAGGTGGCCACCATCCCTGATCGTGCCTCCAGCTCTGCCTCTGCCCCTCCCTAACAGTCCTACAAGGCGAGCCTGAGTTAGTGCCACAGCCTGGGCTGCTGTTGGAAGTGGAAATTTTATTTTGTCTCAGTCTAGTAGCCTAAAATTCCAAATACAGGGGAAGGCTTTCTCTGCTGGCTTTGGCAGCAAGTCCTTGTCATCAATCATCTGGACTGGAAGCTTATGATGTGCAGGGACCTGAGGTCCTTTCCAAAGGACTTCTGGCACTACCTCTTGGTGGTATGAGGTCCCCAACTCCCTTCTTGCTTCCCTCTCCTTCATATTCCAAAAGATTGCCTCAAGACACAGTACAGTCTTACATGTAGAGTCCTGCCCCACCAACAGAACTGCCTCCCAGTCTCTCGTTAATATCATAGAGGCAGAATTTACAACATGGAGGAACTTCACACAATACCAGGAATCACGGCCTAGCCAAATTGCTACAGACATTGCTATACACATTTGGGGGGAACACAATCAACCCGTGACACAGTCTTTCTGTGGTCTCTTGGAGACCCAGCCAACCTGGGATCTGGATGCTGCTGGGTTGTTACTCAACAAGGCCTAAGTATGAAAGCTCAAACTAAGGAATTAAAGCTGCATATAGGTGGGCATGCAAATTTATATGGGAATGTACATTTTCACTCAGTCATAACAGAAAAAAAAGAAGTTAATGAAGGAGAATATCTTTACACTCAGGGGTAAGGAAAGATTTGATTAGCACAAACAAAAAAACACAACTTTAAGTTTCAAGAATTGATTAAATTATACAAAATTAAGTCTTAGAGTTTAACATAAACCTTGAAAACAAAGTTAACAAATAGATGGTGGATTGGGAGAAGATATTTGCTAGAACTAAATCCAACAAGGGATTCATATCCAGAATATTCAAGGAATATGTAGAAACAGGAAACCCCGGTAGCATAGTTTGTTAAGTGCTATGTCTGCTCACCAAAAGGTCGGCAGTTCAAATCTGCCAGGTGCTCCTTGGAAACTCTATGCGGAAGTTCTACTCTGACCTCCAGGGTCGCTATGAGTCAGACCTGACTTGACAGCAGTGGGTTTGGGGTTTTTTTTGGTGCATCGAAGCTAGCAATAAGAACTGTTGTTAGGTGCTGCTGGGTTGATCTTGACTCTTAGGAACCTCATGACAGAGTAGAATAGCTCCATAGGGTTTCTGGGCTAATCTTCATGGGAGTAGATCATCGTCAAAGTCTTTCATGGAGTAGCTGGTTAATTTTGAACTGTCAAGTTTTCATTCAGTGGCCAAGCACTTACAAAGCCCATTGTCACTGAGTCTATTCCAACTTATAGCAACCCTGAAGGGCAGAGTAAAACTGCCCCATAGGTTTTATAAACAGCAGTTGATAGATTTGAACTGCTGTTGGCTAGTAGCCACAGCTATTGACTACTAAGCCACCAGGGTTTCCAAGTACTTATAAGAACCACAATAAAAGGCAGAGAAGGAACATGAACAGATAACATATGGAGGGTGCAATGTTAAAGCAACATTTTTGTTTCCCTGCCTATTTGAGATACGGGAATATAGAGATGAGAAAATCCTAGAGGCTAGCTCTTTTAAGAACTGTTCCCAAACAGTAGTTACCATAGAATAGAAATGATGACAGTGCAAGGTTGTCACTTTTTACCCATTAGACTGACAAAAACTTTAAGACTGAATAATGCCAAGTGTTGGTGGAGATGCAGGGGTGCAGGAACCCTTCCAGAGAATATAAGACTTGTTCTGTCATTCTGAAAGGCAGTAGGGCAGTACCCAGTTAATAAGAATGAATGTGTTGTGACTCGGCAATACTCTGCCTAGGTCTATGTTCCAGAGAAATTCCCCACAAATCCATAAATGCACATGTATGAGAATAATCAGAGCACTTTTTTTGTGGCAGAGAATTGGAGGCAATCTGGGCATCCATCACTGGGGAGATGGATAGGGAGAATACGGTATCACTGGGCACAAACTGGAAAACATTGACAATATACACACAGGTCACAGCGATAGATTTTCAAAACAATGTGACTGTAGGGTGTAATGAGACAGAGAATAGATACATGGCACAATATTAATTATGTAAATTGAAAGGCAAGGTGAAAAATCAAACATACACATAAGAACACCGCATTGAAAAGATTTGATTTAAAGACTTAGAATGGTTGCCAACTGGGGGGAAGATGGGGAGGCAAATATGAGTTGAGGCTGGAGATAAATGCAAGTAAATAGCGTGACTTTGCAGAGACCGGTGATGATAATGTGGCATGCACAGAGGAAGATAATTAAGTCAATTCTCTGCACCTGATGAGAAAGGAAAACTATGCTGATAGAATCCCACTAAATGCGGTGTGAAACGCACCACCTTATGTGGTAGAAATTGAATTCCATTACTTCAGTGTTCTTTTTCAGCTGCTTTGACAGAAATATCACAAGTGGATGGCTTTAAAAAGAGAAGTTTTATTTTGTCACAGTCTGGTAGGTTAAAAGTCCAAATTCAGGGTGTCAGCTCCAGGAGAAGGCTTTCTCTGCTGGTTCTGGAGGAAAGCCCTTGTCATCAGTCTTCCCCTGGACTGGAAGCTTCTGAGGCATAGGGACCCTGGTCCCTTCCAGAGGACACACTGAGCTTCAGGCACAGGTTCTTGGTGGTATGAAGTCGCCAACTCTCTGTTTACTTCCCATTCCTTTTATCTCTTGTATGATGAAGGGATAAAAGGTGGTGCAAGGCACACTCCAGGGAAACTCCTTTCACATTGGACCTGGGAAATTATTTTAGGAAGGGTGTTACAGTCCCAACCCTAATCCTTTCTAGTATAATACATTGTATTAACCAGATGCAGAGATTAGGATTTACAGCACAAGAAAATCAGAAAATAGAAGGCAATCACAAAATACAGGGAATCAAGGCCCAGCCAAACTGTTATACATGTTTTTGGGGGGCCCAGTTCAGTCCATGACACAGACCACAATTTTAGGTAGTATGGAGCAAAGCAAGTTTTATACTAAAGCCTTAAACTGCTTTCTTGCTTTTAAGTAAAAAAACTTATCACTTCGTCATAAAGAGAAATTGTAAATTCCTGGATAATATGCTGTGATCCTGTCATACTCATTTTGGTCCCCCAGCAGGGTGGGTACAGCCTAAGTGCTTTTTACCCAAGCAAGTTATTTGCAACAAAGCTTTATCTTGCCTGGTTGCTGCCAAGAATCTAGATTTTTTCTCCTTGCCCATACAAAAATCTCTTATCTTAAATAAACACAGAAAAAAATGTTTATACTGATTTTCTTTCATAGTACTGTACAGTAACTCTTACATTGGCACCAATTCTTAACAGAAAAGAGGATTAAAAAAAGAAAATTGAGAAGCTCAATTTGAGTGTATAATCGGTTGAAATGACAACATAATTTTCAGCCACAGCACCCTCTATGTAGGGCTGCTCGGTTTCTGACCCATCCTTTAATCTTCACAGCCATTGAAATTAGTACCTTACGTTTATAGATCAGAAGATGGAGGTTCAGAGGAAGGCATGATTAGTTCAAGGTCACAGGGGTGGCAGGCAGCCTGAGTGTCCATGTCCCCCTCTAAGGTCTATGATCTATTTATTGTCCTATGTAATTTGCCAACATGCAAGGCAGATATTTCTTTTTTTTGTTTTCAGCAACCAGCGCAGCTCCACATGTATTTATTTTGTATGGATTCAATGCAGGGATTTTACAGAAAAGGAGTGTAAATATGATGATTATAAGAATGGGCTCTGCTATCAAACTGACAGAGTTGGAATGTCCATTTCACTACTGGCCAGCTGTGCAGTGCTGCAAAGCCACAGTCTCCACATCTATAAAATTGTTATCATTAACCACATTCATCATTATTAACAGTACTCACCTTAGAGAATGCTACAGGGTGAAAAAAGGTTACCCAAAGTGCTTGCAACAGTGTCTCAGACACAGTACCTACATGATAATATTGTATTTGGAGAAAAGATGTTGAAATTCAAAAAAGGTTTGAAAAAAATCAATGGACTGTAATTATGATTTTCAAAATTCTTTTGAACTCTATGTTTTTCTAAAAAGTGGCTGTTGTTAAACAGAAAAAAGGAGATGGCAATAAATGGGATTTTTCAAATTCCTTGACTTCAAATGCTGCTTGCTTTCTAAGCAGTACTTTGTGGTTAATTTTATGTGTAGATGTGCATGTGTGTTTATTTATTTTTAAAGCACAGATTTAGGGTGGAATAATTTGCATGTAGTAAAATGGTCCTTGGGCAAAAGATGTAGCAGTCAGTTTCCATAAAGGTCACAACCTTGGAAACCCTGTGAGGTAGCTCTGCTCTGTCCTGTATGGTTGCTACAAGTTAGAACTGACTCGATACTAACAGATTTGTTTTCAGTTTTTAAAACACATCCTTTGGGGCTACAGCTCTATGATTTTTTTTTTCATTTTTATTTTATTTTAATTTAGCATGACTCAGTGAAAATGTACATTCCCATATAAATTTACATGCCAACCTATATGCAGCTTCCACTGCTGTCCCTGCCCAGTGACAGCACACTATTCCTCTCTGCTCCATACATGTCTCATCCTCCCAACAGTCTCCTTTGCCCTCCTCTCCACCCACTCTCCTTCATCCAGCCAGAGGTCAGCAGGATGATATTCTACAGATGCATAGAACCATAAAGTGCATCCAATATATGGTCACTCTGCATCGCCAAATCCAATCCATTCGTGTCTGAAGGGTGAACCTTCATTATGATTTATGGGCAAGGGCAGCATCAGGGCCAAGGGCCATGCTCCCAGGGGAACCCTGAAGCCGCTGGACCATCAATTGTGGTCTTTTAGTGGAGATCTCAGGGTGCACCCCTTTTTATTCTTGTATTGCCAGAGAGACTCAACTTAGCTCCATTGAGGCTATCACTGGTGGTGGCCGGGCACCCTCCGGTTCTTCTGGTCCCAAGCCTATCTAGGCACCCACTCATGCGGGTCTCTCTATTTTCTGGGTTGTCTTTACCCCATGTCATTTTGGTCCTCGGTAAGCATCTGTTTCTGCTGAGTTGGGACCATTTGCTGTGCCTTCAGATGGCAGCTTGGCAGCTTTTAAGACCCCAGACGCCACTCACCAATGTGGGGTGCAGACAGCCCTCTTAGCAAAATGATAGTTGTGCCAATTGGCCTCAATTTCGCCTAAGAGCATAGTCCCCTGCTCCATACCCCAGCTACTCTGTCCTTGCAATATTGAGTTAAGATGGAAGGAGCATTCAAGTTATGCTGAAGTCCATGTAATATTGTTCTTGTTTCTAATGAGTGCTATCACCGATGTCACCCAACAAGATTTCTAGCAAATATCTAATCTAAACCCTCCCCCTCTCGCCCTCATTCCTTCCCCTCCCTTGCAGCTGTCAAAGAGTCTTTTTTCTATACACAAGTCTGTTTTTGAGATCTTATTGTAGAGGTCTCATACAACATTTGTCCTTTTGTCGCTGACTACTTTCACTAAACATAATGTCTTCCAGTTGAAACCAGGTTATGAGATGTTTCCTGGAATCATCATTATTCTTTATCATTGCATAGTGCTCCATTGAGTATATATACCATAGTTCACCTATCCATTCTTCTGTTGTTGGGCATCTGGGTTGATTCCATCTTTTTGCTATGATGGACTGTGCTGCGATAAACATTCTCATGCATGTGTCTGTTGGTGTGAAAGGCCTTGATTCTGTAGGATATATTCCAAGTAGTGGAATTATTGGGTCCAATGGTGTATCAATGTCCATGTTTTTAGGAAGCACCAGATTGCTTTCCAAAGAGGCTGGACCATTTTGCAACCCCACCAATAGTGTAGGAGAGTTCCATTTTCTCCACAGCCTCTCCAGCATTTGTTGTTTTGTGTTTTTTGGATAATGGCCAACTTTGTTGGGGTGAGATGGTATCTCATTGTTGTCTTGATTTGAATTTCTTTAATAACTAAAGATCATGAACATGTCTGCGTGTGTTTTTTGGCTGCCTGGATCTCCTCTTTAGTGAAATGTCTGTCCATCTCCTTTGCCCATCACTTAATTGGATGATTTATCTTCTTCTTACTGATATCTTGTAGTATCTTACAGATTATGAAGACCAGGCGTTGGTCTGACATAGAGTTGCCAAATATGTTTTCCCATTGTGTGGGTGTTCTTTTAATTCTATTAATGAAGTCTTTGGATGAGCAAAAGTGTTTGATTCTTCATAGTTCCCATTTATCTATTTTCTCTTCTGTTGATTGTGGTTTGTTTGACAGATTTTGGAGTCTGTCCACATTGTGTATTAAAATTTCCATTGTTGTTCCTACTTTTTCTTGGATAAGCTTTGTCGTTTTTGGTTTGATATTTAGGTCTTTTATCCAGTTGGAGTTGGTTTTTGTATAAGGTTTACACCTTATGGATCTTGATTCAGTTTACTGCAGATGGATATCCAGTTTTGCCAGTACCATTTGTTGAAGATACTGTTTTTACCCTAGTTTAATGTCTTAGGGCCTTTGTCAAATGTCAACTGTTCACAGGCAGATGGTGTCATCTCTGGGGTCTCAATTCTGTTCCATTGATCCATCTGTCTGTTCTTGTACCAGTACCAGGCTGTTTTAACCACTGTGGCAGTGTAGTATGTTCTAAGGTTGGGTATTGAGAGGCCCCCCAGTGTGTTCTTCTTCTTTAGTAGTACTTTACTTATCCAGGGCTTCTTCCCTTTCCAAACAAAATTGGTGATTTGTTTCTCCACCTCATTAAAAAATGATGCTGGAACTTGTATTGGGATTGCATTATATAAGTAGATTGCTTTGGGTAAAATAGACATTTTCACAATGTTAAGTCTTCCTATCCATGAGCAGTGTAGGTTTTTCCATTTATCTAAGTCTCTCTTAGTTTCTTATAGCAAGGGCTTGTAGTTCTCTTTGTAAAGGTCTGTTATTTCTCTGGTTAGATTAATTCCTAGGTAATTTATCTTCTTAGGGGCTATAGTAAATGGTATTGATTTGATGATTTCTTCTTTAACAGTCTTGTTGTTGGTATAAAGGATTCCTACTGATTTACTTATGTTTATCTTGTATCCTGAGACTTTGCTGAACTCTTCTTTCAGTTTGAATAGTTTACTTATAGATTCTTTGGGATTCTCTGCATATACAATCATATCATCTGCAAACAGAGAGATTTTCACTTCTTTGCTGATGCAGATGCCCTTTATTTCTTGGTCTTGTCTAATTGCTCTGGCTAGAACTGCTAGTACAATGTTCAATAGGAGAGGTGAGAGTTGGCATCCTTGTCTAGTTCCTGATCTCAAGGGAAAGTCTTTCAGTATCTCTCCATTCTGGATGACGTAGGCAATTGGCCCTTATTGTGCTGAGGAATTTTCCATCTATGCCTATTTTGCTAAGAGTTTTTAGCATGAATGGGTGTTGGACTTTATGAAATGCCTTTTCTGTGTCAGTGGACAAAATCAAGTGATTCTTGTCTTTTGTGTTATTTATGTGGTTAATCACATTAATTGTTTTTCAGATGTTGAACCAGCCTTGCATCCCTGCTATGAATCCAACTTGGTCAGGATGGACTATCTTTTTGATATGTTGTTGTCTTCTATTTGCAAGAATTTTGTTGAAGATTTTTGCATCTAGATTCATGAGTGAGATCAGTCTGTAGTTCTCCTTCTCTGTTGGGTCTTTCCCTGGCTTTGGTATCAGGGTTATGCTGGCTTCATAGAATGAGTTTGCGAGTACTCCATCCCTTTCTATACTGTGAAATATTCTCAGTAGTATTGGAGATAACTCTTCTCTGAAAGCTTGGTAGAATTCTGCAGTGAAGCCATCTGTGCCCAGGCTTTTTTTGGTTGGCAGTGTTTTGATGACATTTTCAATCTCTTCCTTTGTGATGGGTTTATTAAGTTGTTCTGCTTCACCTTGTGATAATTTGGGTAGGTGGTAGGAGTCAAGGAATTTTTCCATTTCCTCTAGGTTTTCAAATTTGTTACAGTACAGTCTTTCATAGTATTCTATTATGATATTTTTTATTTCTGTCAGATTTATTGTGACCACTATCCTCTCATTTCTAATTTGGATTATTTGTTTCCTTTCCTGCTTTTCTTTAGTAAGTTCAGCCAGTGGTTTGTCAATTTTGTTGATCTTTTCAAAAAACCAGCTTTTGGTCTTTTCAATTTTTTCAGTTGTTTTTCTATTCTCTAGTTCATTTAGCTCTGCTCTAATCTTTATGATCTCATTTCTTCTGGTGCCTGAGGGGTTCCTCTGTTGTTCTCTCTCTACTTGTTCAAGCTGTAGGGTTAGTTCCTTGATTTGGTTTCTTTCTTCCTTCCAGATGTGTGCATTTATGGAGATAAACAGACCTCTGAGCACTGCTTTGGCTGTATCCCGCAGGTTCTGGTAGAAAGTGTTTTCATTCTCATTGGGATCCATGAATTTCTTTATTTCATCCTTGATTTCTTCTAAAACCCATGTTTTTTTGAGCAAGATGTTGTTCAGTTTCCAAGAGATCCACTTTCTATCTGTGTTATTTCTGCTATTGATTTCAACTTTTATGGCTTTATGATCTGAGAAGATGCTTTGTGGTAATTCAATGGTATGGATTTTGTTGAGAATTGCATTATGTCCTAACACATGGTCAATTCTGGAGACTGTTCCATGCGCACTGGAGAAGACGGTGTAGTTGTCTGCTGATGGGTGGAAAGTTCTGTATATATCAGTGAGGTTTAGTTGGTTAATTGTGGCAATGAGGTCTTCTGTATCTTTACAGAGATTTTTTTCTAGATGATCTGTCCAGTATTGAGAGTGGAGTGTTGAAGTCTCCCACTATTATTGTGGAGTCATCTAACTCTTCTTTGAGTGTAGTCAGTGTTTCTTCGATGTACTTAGGTGCTCTGATATTAGGTGCATAAATATTTAATGTAGTTAAGTCTTGCCTGTGTAGTGAACCTTTCAGCAATAAATAGTGTCCATCTTTGTCCACAATGGTCTATTTTACATTAAAATTGATTTTGTCTGATTCTAGAATCACCACACCTGCTCTTCTTTGTTCATTGTTAGCTTGATATATATTCTTCCATCCTTTAATTTTCAGTTTGTTCCTATCTTTAGGTCTCAAGTGAGTTTCTTGTAGACACCATATGGATGGGTCGTGTCTTTTGATCCAAGATGTCACTTGATGTCTCTTTACTGGAGCATTCAGTCCATTTACATTCAGTGTAATTATTGGTAAGTATGTGTTCAGTGCTGCCATTGTGATATATTTACTTTTGTGTTGATATTTTGTCTGTTGTTATTAGTGTGTTCTCGGACTTTTTTTTGTCAGTTGACTTTTCACCTTTTTCAAAGCTGTTTTGGTAGTTGTTGAGACTCCTGTGTTACATTTCTTGAAATGGTATGATACATCCTTGTTGTGCTTTACAGCTGCCCCTATGATCCCCCTTAATAAACTATGTATAAACCCAGTTTTAATTACTACCAGTCTTGTCATCTTCCTCTCCATCTGGAAGAACTATACCGGCTGTAGTACATCCCTCTTTTTAATATGATGGCACCATAGTTTTTATGATGATCACTGGATTGCTTCTTTCCTTATTAAAGCTGTGATAGACTTTGGAGCCTTTCCTAACTGAGTAAAGTTTTGAGTAGTGTGTTGTTCTAAAATATAAAGTTAATGGTTTTGTTCTTCTAAGCCAAAGCCAAGAACTTCTTTCAGTATTTCTTGTAGTTTGGGTTTGGTTTTTACAAAGTCTCTGAGTTTCTGTTTATCTGGGAATGTCTTAATTTCATTTTCATATTTGAAAGATAGTTTTGCAGGATATATAATTCTTGGTTGGAAGTTCTTCTCCTCCTTCAAGGCTTTGAATGTGTCATGCCACTGTCTCTGTGCCAGCATGGTTTCTGCTGAGAAATCTGATGAGAGCCTACAGGCTTTCCCTCTGAATGTTAGCTTTGCTTTGAGTCTTGCTGCCTTTAAGAGTTGCTGCTTATATTTCATTTTGTTAACTTTGATTATAATATGTCTTGGAGTCTTTTGAAATCTATATTGAGTGGCATACAATATGCATCTGAGATGTCTATATTCTCTTCCTTCATGATTTCTGGGAAGTTTTCTTTCAGCAGCTCAGCAACAATACTCTCTGTGTTCTCAGGTATCTCACCCTGTTCAGGGACTCCAATTAATTGAAGTTTGTTCCTCTTAATAGAGTCCCACATGCTTCTTAATGCTTCTTCATTTTTCTTGTTTCTTTTTTCTGATTTCTGCTCATAGGTGCTGGCGTCAGTAGCTCTGTCTTCCAAGTCACAAATTATTTTTTCCATTTGTTCCATTCTGTTTCCATGGCTTTGCACTGAAGTTTCTATGTCTTTGATTTTGTTCTCGATCTGTTGGATTTCAGAGTACTGGTGTTCCATCGGCTCGACCAGCTTGTTTAATTTTTCCTTTTGTTCTGCTGCATTTTGTATAAGGTCTAGAAGGGCTCTGTATATAACCATTTTGTATTCACTTCCTGATGCTTTCATAAAAGTTTCTTCATCTGGAAAACTCCTTGGTTGTTTTGTTTTGGAGCCTTCTGAAGCCATGGGTGACTTCTTGTATGCCACAAGTGTCTGTTACTTTTTGGGTCCCATGTGAGTAAGTAGAGGCTGTAAGAGATACTGTGAGGATGGACAGCAGATGTTTCTCTAGGCTGTCTTAAAATGTAAAGCAAAAGGTATCTGACCACTTCCCAAGTCAGTCAGGTTTTCAGGTATAGAGGTCCCTCTTCCCAACTGGCAAAGTAAGCACCTCTATATCCAACCCCAGATGATACCAACTAGTTCAGAATACAGCAATGCTACTGCCCTGTTAGCCTCTGCTGACAGGGCCCAGCTTTAGGTGACACTGTGTAAAGTACTGCTTTTCTGGTAGAAAAGCGCTCTCCTGTGGGCAGGCTCTGGCTCCCAAGCTAAGAATTAGGTCCAGCTGCGGCCACCATATCCAAGATGGCATCCTTGACACAGGCAGCAAATAGAGGGGCTAAAGGTGCTGAGAATTAATGATTCCTCTGCTTATGTTGCAAGGGTCCCACCATAGGCAACAGTGTAAATTACAGCTTTTCTGTCAGAAAAGTGCTGTCCTGTTTCCAGGCACTGGCTCCCAGGCTAAGAATTAGGTCCTGCTAAAATCTCCGTATCCAACATGGTGTCCCGTACACTGGCAGTGCAATTCCGTACAAACTCTGCTGTGGCAGTGATAAAAAGACAGGCCCAAAGTGGCTAGATTAACACAGTCCTAAGCCTAGCTCTCAAAATACAGGAATTTCACCTGCCTATCCCCCCAGCAATGTGTCTGAGTCTATCCCCTAGGCAAAACCCAGCTCCGCCTGCTGGGCAAGACAGAGAAAAAAAAAGTCAAAATGGTGTGTTTACCTTCAGTCCGTGAGAGCCAGGGCTAGCCAGGAGCGGGAGTCAGTGAAAAAGAGGAGGTTTTCAGTGGTGTGAAGTCTAAATTAACAGCCCTGTCCCATGTCCTGGGGCTGATTAGGTGATCACAAGGCTCCATTTGATTATCAATTCAGGTCTTGGTTTCCAGAGGGATATAGAGAGACGTGTGCTTAGTCCAACATCTTGACTCTGCCTCCAGACATTTCTTATTTTGAAATTGATCAGTAAGCTATTTTTAGTTGTTCTACTGGACTTCTGTGTGTGTGCAATGAAGGAGGAAGAAGAAACAGAAAATATCTAAGATTTGGGGAGTTAACAAAATCAGGATAATGTGTAGAGAGAGATTATAGACCAAAAGATTGAACAGCTTTTCTACAGCTGAGAGAACATCACCGACTCTCCTTTGATGCTTCATTGGAGAGCAGGTACTGGAGGTGACAATAGCTCTGTGTGACTTTCTCAGAGTCAGCCAGCATCAGCAGGCCTCAGGCAGTGCTGATTCTACAGTTCCTTTAACTTGCTACACTCAGGGCATTAACTTGGCCTTACTTTCCTCCTTGGCCTGTGACCCTTTTCATGCTTTCATCAAGTTCCCTGTCTCTTGAGAATCCTTAGGTGGTGCAGAGTTTAGGTCTACCTAAAGGTGCCCCGGGAAAAAAGGCATAGCAATCTACTTCTGAAAAACCAGCAATTGAAAACCCTGTGGTGCCAGGTCTACTCTGACATACATGGGGTCACCATGAGACAGAATTTACTCTATGGCAGTTGGTACTGGTCTTTAGATATGACTATGACTGTGCCACTCTTGAGGAGGGGGAAGACCCCAAAGCTGTTGAATCCCAAAGTAGAGTATTCCATCATTTATATCCAGCTATGTAACTTTCCTCTTGTTTCAGGGTGGTATAGTTAAGTCACACATGTGGGTTACTTTTTCTTCTACCTTATAATTTATGAATAAGTAAACTTTAAGTTCTCAACAGCACTTGGCGTGGCTTGGCAAGTTCAACTATTGGTTTTTAAATTATCATTATGCTTATTTTAAAATGAAATCCTTACTTTCTTACTCAGCCCAGATGCCTTTGGGCTGTGGGCTAGCCTATGTTTGTATTAAAGGTTAAGACATAAAATACCTGAAATCGAACACTTCTCATTCTTCCCCAAGGCTAACCTCAATACCTCACTTCACCTGAGAAAAACACAGGTTTAGGGAGCATAATTAAAGATTAAATTGAGAATTGGCCTGTGAATACTAATTAATAATAGAGGTCAATTGTTTTCTTAGAGGCAACACTGAGGTTGATTTGACTAGTACCACTCAAGTTCTCACACCTCAGTTTTTATTTCATCCAGCAATACTTTGCTCTTTTAAGTGCCTAAGGGCTCTTTGCTATTGTTACACTTGGTAAGTTAATAGGAAGCAAGACTTGAAAAGACACAGCTGCAAACATCCATTAATAATTGGGCCCTGGAATGTATGAAGTAAGAACCTAGGAAAATTGGAGATTATAAAAAATGAAAGGAAGGTATATACATCAAAATCCTAGGCATTAGCCAGCCAAAATGGATAAGTATTGGCCACTTTGAATCAGACAATCCCATGATCTACTCTACTGGTAATGACAAACTGAAAAGGAACAGTGTTGAATTCATTGTCACAAAGAACATTTCGAGGAACGTTGTCAGTGATAGGATAATATATATACACTTACAAGGAAGACTGGTTATTACAACTATTATTTAAATTTACATATCAACCAATAGGAGCAAAGATGAAGAAACTGAAGATTATTACCAACTACAGCAGTGTGAAATTGATCAAACATGCAATCAGGATGCACTGATAATTACTAGCGATTGGAATGCAAAAATTGGAAACAAAGAAAGACTGATATTTGGCAGCTATGGCCTTGGTGACAGAAATGATATTGAAGATCACATGACAGAATTGGCAAGACCAATGACTTCATTACAAATGCATTTTTTTTTTGACAACATAAACAGCAACTTTAAATGTGGACCTTGACAGATAGAATCCACAGGAACCAAACTGACTATATTTGTTGAAAGAGATGATGGAAAAGTTCAATAGAATCACTCAGAACAAGGCCAAGGGCTAACTGTGGAACAGGCTGTAAACTGTTCATATGCAAGTTCTAGTTGACTGGAGCATAGTAGAACAAGTGCCCAAGAGCCAAAGTATAATCTTGAGTATATGCCACCTGAATTTAGAGACCATCTCAAGAACAGATTTGACATGTTGAACACTAATGACTGAAGACCAGAGAAGTGTGCAATGATATCAAGGACATCATACATGAAGAAAGCAAGAGGTCATTAAAAAGATAGGAAATAAAGGAAAAAACAAATTGGATATCAAAAGAGACTCTAAAACTTGCTTTTGAATGTTAAGTCACTACAGCAAAAGGAAGAAATGATGAAGGAAGAGACCTGAACAGAAGATTTGAAAGGGCAGCTCAAGAAGATAAAGTGAAGTATTATAATGACATGTGCAAGGAACTGGAGCAAGAAAACCAAAAAGGAAGGATGCATTTGGCATTTTTTTAAGCTGAAAGAACTGAAGAAAAACAATTCAAGCCTCAAGTTGCAATAGTGAAGGATTCTGTGTGCAAGATACTGAATGACACAGGAAGCATCAAAAGAAGGTGGAAGGTATACACAGAGTCACTGTACATTGCACCAAAAAGAGATGGTAGGCATTCAACCATTTCAGGAGGCAGTGTATGAGCAGGAACCAATGGTACAGAAGGAAGAAGCCCAAGCTGCACTGAAGACATTGGTGAAAAACAAGGCTCCAGGAATTGATGGAGTACCAATTGATATGTTTCCATAAACAGATGCAGTGCTGGAATGCTCTCTTGTCTATGCCAAGAAATTTGGAAAACAGCAATCTGGCCAACTACCTGAGAGAGATTCATATTTATGCCTATTCCAAAGAAAGGTAATCCAACCGAATGAAGACATTATTGAACAATATCAGTAGTGTTTTAGTCAGCTAGTGCTGCTCTAACAGAAATACCACAGAGTGGATGGCTTTAGGAAAAGAAAGTTTATTCTTACATCGTCTGGTAGGCTAGAAGTCCATATTCAGGGTGTCTGCTCCAGGAAAAGGCTTTCCCCTTGTCAGCTCTGGAGGAAAGTCCATTATTGCATCAGTCTTTGTCCAGGGTGCAGGAACCCTCAGGTCTAAAGGACACACTCTTCTGGTGCTGCTTTCTTGATTGTGTGAGGTTCCCAGTTCTCTGCCTGCTTCCCTTGCCTTTTATCTCCTGCAGGATGAAAGGATTAAGGCTGGAGCAAGCCATACTCCAGGGAAACTCCCTTTACAGTGGAGCAGGGAGGTGATCTTATAAAGGGATTTACATGCCAACAGCCCAGCAAAATCACAAAATGGAGGACAATCATAGAATACAGGGACCTATGGTCACATGGCTACACCTATTTTTGGGGGGACACAATCCATGACAAGCAGTAATGCCAAGTGCTGTATACCATACGCAAATAAAATTTTGCTGAAGATCATTTGAAAGTGGTTGCAGCAGTATATTAATAGGAAACCACCAGAAATTCAAGTCAGATTCAGAAGACCAGGAACAAGCGATATCATTGCTGATGTCACTCTAAAGACTAAGGTATCTCTGACTCAAGCCATGGTATTTTCAGTTGCCTCATAACCCGTGTGAAAGCTGGGCAGTAAACAAGGAGGACTGAAGAAGAATTGATGCCTTTTATGGTCTCGGAGGAAAATATTGAGTATACTGTGAACTTCCGAAAGAACAAACAAATCTGTCTTGGAAAAAGTACAGCCAGAATGTTCTTTAGAAGCAAAGATCGGGAGACTTGGTCTTACATACTTTGGACATGTAATCAGGAGAGACCAATACCTGGAGAAAGACATCATGCTTTGTAAAGTAGAGGTCAGTGAAAAAGAGGGAGACCTTCAATGATATGGGTTGAGATGGTGGCTACAGCAATGTCTCAAGCATAACGATGATCATGAGGATGGCGTGGGACCGGGGCAGTGTTTCATCCTGTTGTACCTAAGGTTGCCGTGAGCTGGAAATGACTCGAGGGCATCTAACAACAACCAAGACTTGAAAAGGTGGCTGTAGTCAACCTGCTGATAGTGAAGTGAGTATGTTATTCAATGACACTGAACAGGGACATTAGCTACCAATACTCTCTAAAATCCTTCCACAAAACAGGTATCCCTACCTGTTTTTTCATGCCTGACTAACTCAGGTATGCAAACTTTACCAAGTCAGGGTAGGTAATTGAATTTGATGGAGAAGGAGTGACACCATATGCTGAGAGAGAAGAATTGCAAAGCTTAATTTCTCATTTGCCTAGTTGGTAAGTTCAAAGGTAACTATTGTGGTATTTATATTTCTGTCTCTGCAAGAAGAAAGGATGCTTTTCAATTTTCTCAAGTAAATATGGGCTGTACAGCATTCCTTTAGCTTTTTAAGAACTCTAGATGCTCTGAGATTTTACCCTACTTGCCTGTCACAGTTTCCATGCACACTGGCAGAAGCCACCAAACTGCTAGGTCAGATGAAGGACAATTTATTGGTTACAGCAGTAGCAGCAGTCAGCGTGTCAGCACTTTTATTCCAGTTCCTTGACCCCGATTCCCCCAGGGTGATGTGAAGAAGACCAGATGTCATCTGCATACAAACTGATTTGCATTACAGGAAATGAACACTGAACTTAGGCAATCCAAATCTTTAATAATGGACAGTAAAAATGACTGCCCTTTGCTCAAAGGGAGACATTCTGTCTGTCTTGTAAGGCTGTAAACAAACCTGCTTTTTGCTTCAGAGATATGCATTATATCTGGTCTTCCAAGGTTGTTTACTATACAAAACAAAAAACAAACTGACAACAACAAATGCTGCAAGTTCCTGTCTTGTAAAGGGTCACAGACACATAAACAACTGTGGGGAACTCTCTCCCAGTATGGCTAACGATAACTTCTATTTTAATGAAATTTTACCACGTAGCGTTATTCTCCACTATCAAGTTTCTTCTGTGTAAGTCAACAAAGATACAGACCTAGTCTCCTGAAAGTTGTGTATTAGTCATCTCTTACTGTGTTAACAATATTACTGCAGGCAGTGGTAATATATTTTCTTCTCTCATGGTTTCTGTAGATCAAGAATCTGGGCATGGCTAAAGTGGGTCCTCTGTTTAGGGTTTCACAAGATGCAGTTGAGATGTTGACCAAGATTGCCAATCTCATCTGAGGTTATCCTGAGGCAGGAAATTCTTCCAGTATCGTTTGGGTTGTTGGCAGAATTCAGCTTCTTACAACTGTAGAACTGAGGGCTTAAAGACCACCTATATAGTTCCTTGCCATTTGGGTTCCCCAACTTGGCCACTTACTTCCTCGAAGCTAGCAAGGGAATAAGAGAGAAGAGAATGGCAACCAAATGAGCCCTACAATTTTAGGCAACATGATCACACAATCGTATATAGCCCATCACCTTTGCAGTATTCCCTTAGTTAGAAGCAAGTTACACTTACAGATATCACTCAAGGGAAGGGGATCACACAGAACATGAGCACCATGGGGGGGTCACCTTATGAATCTGCCCATCATAGGCTAATTATCTAAGGATAAACTCAGAACAAAGCCTGTGTGGAACATATACGCCACTGAAGACAAGTTGGCCAGCTATCCAAAAACTAAGATCAAAGGTGTATTTTCGCATTTAATTCTTTGTTGGGGAGAATTTCCTTCTAAAAACAAAAAACCACTGTAAGTTGTTGAAATGCTGTCTTAGTCATCTGGTACTGCTCTAACAGAAATATCACACTTGGATGGCTACAGCAAAGAAAAATTTGTTCTTACACAGTCCAGTAGGCTACAAGTCTGAATTCAGGGTATCTGCTCCAGGGGAAGGCATTCTGTCATTGTCAGCTCTGGAAGAATGTCCTAGGGTTATATCAGTCTTTGGAACATTTTGGCCCAGGAACCTCAGGTCTGAAGGACAGGCTCTACTCCCACTGCTGCTTTCTTATGATACGAGGTTCCCAACTCCGTTTACTTCCTTTTCCTTTTATTTCTTACAGGATAAAATGATAAAGGGTGGTACAAACCACACTCTAGGGAAAATCCCTTTACATTGGAGCTGGAAGGGGACCTTAGGAATAGTGTTACAATTCTACCCTGATCCTCTTGAACATAATCCACTTAGTTAACCACAGGCAGAGGTTAAGATTTATAGCATACAAAAATCACAAAATGGACAACAATCACAAAGCATTGGGAATCATGGCCCAGCCAAATTGCTGCACACACTTTTGGGGATACATAGTTCAGTCGATGACATTAACTGTCAAATGTTACTTTTTATAAAACAAACTATAAATTTAAAAATTCAGCTAATGATCCAGTTTAAACTGGAATTTTGCTTTCAGATACTACTTGTTTATTTTGTCATTGAACCTAATTTTTCTTAAGATCACTAAATAGAAGGCAAAGGTGTTGAATGTACACTTAAGTATAGGGATTTTATCTTTAATAGCCATTCCTATTCTTTAACACCATGCTTTTCTTTTGTGTGTTCACAGAACTTAAAACAAGTCCCAGAAGTTAAACAGAAAAAAACCCAAATTACTAAGTTGTTCTTGAGTCAGTTCTGACTCACAGTGACTCCAAGAGTGTAAGAGTAAAACAATGTTCCATAAAGTTTTCAACGGATGAGTTTTTTCAAAGTAAATCCCCAGGCCTTTCTTCTAAGTTACCGCTATATGAACTCAAAGCTCCAAACTTTTGGATAGCAGCTGAGTGTGCTGTTTGCATCACTTGGGACTCCTCCCAAATGCTAGTGCTATGTAATTGAGATACTCAGTGTGAAATAACATAAATGCAGACATTGGGAAAGTAGCTGGGCTTAAAAGACAATAGTAGCTAACATTTATTGATTACTATGATGGGATCTTCTGTGAAAGGGGAGTTTCTCTGGTTGTGTGGCTTGCATTGAGTTGGGCAGATGTTGAGGTAGGGCTCAGGAGTTTTCTTATTCTGGATTGTGCAGCTAGCTTCTGTTCCTCTGACCTCCAGTTCTTGAGACCTGAGCTGGCAGCTTACCTGCAGTCTTGCCGACTGATCTTGGGATGCACTCATCTTCACAGCCTGTGAGTGACAAGCCGGGATATTGCAGCCTCTGCCACCATGTGAGTCATTTCCTTGATATAAATCTCTCTGTCTGTATATGCATTTATATAATTTACTGGTTTCTCTCCTGTAGAGAACCCAGCCTAAGACACTTGGTGCTGAAAGTAGCTCTGGAGAAACAAAATTTTAAAGATATATTTTCTAAATTGGTTCTCAACTTTGGTTATGAGGTAGTCATAAAATAGTCTTAAAGACAATGGCTCTGCTTTCAGTGGTAAAAAGGGCACTGCTTACACATGGTATGAGGCAGCAATTCCGAGATGTAAAATATCGCCACTTTTGGTACTTTCCTACAATCTTGTCATAATGAGAAGTATAAAGAAGCTTGTTGGTTGGTCCTACTTTTCACTAGACAGACTGGTAAAAGAAAGAGATGAGTTCAGGGTTTCAGAGTCAAAGCTCAAGCGCTACATAAGTGACCTCAAAGTTTCCACTTGTGTCTTATAAAAGAAGCCTTATTTCTTGTAGTAACAGCTGATATTTTCCAAAAACCAAACCCAGAGTCTTATTTTAAGAGTGGCTGAATGACAATGCCAGCTCGACTGCCAAACTCCAACAGTGTCTGAAATTAAAGTGAAGGCATTGATTAGGAATTGGAATCTGTAACCTGAGATGGGAACACATGGGCAGATAATCAAGAAGCTGAAGACACTGGGCCCCTAAATGTCATTAAGTCACTCCTGCCAGTAGAACTAGTAGCCCTTCCAACTCCCATCTAATGAGATTAACTCAGGTGGATCTAAGTGTTTTGTCTGAATCCTAACCTGGGACAATGCTGAGATAGATGCTTTATAAGACAATGTTGAATGTTCAAATGTTCTCAAGACATTTCCCCCAACAGTTTTGGCTTCTAGACCTATAACTAGACTTAAGTTCCAGCGAGCTCTAAAAGGTGAAGTACAAAGTATAACCCATGAGGGAGCACAGTATTCTCAAAAAAAAAAAAAAAAAAAAAACCTGTTTAAATTTTCTAATATGTATAAACAGAAAGCTGGGGAATATGTGTGGGAATGGCTGTTAAGGGTGGGGGATAATGAATGCAAGGAATATGAAGATGGGTAAGTAGGAGTTAATTTGTATGAGCTAACTAAGTACAGATTTTTTCCTTCAGTGTTTCAGCTTGAAAAGTTAGGAAAGGATCCAACAGTTTATTTGGTTGGCTGCTGAAGCATGCGTTATTTGATGGCCTATACTAAATGAGGAAATTCTGGTGACTTTATGGTCAAGAGCTATGTCTAGTAACCAAAAGATCAGTGGTTCAGATCCATCAGGCTCTCCTTGGAAACTCTATGGGGGCAGCCTACTCTGTCCTATAGGTTCGCTATGAGTCAGAATTAACCAGACAGCAGTGGGTTCCGTTTTTGCCCATTACAGTAAATCAAGCTGAAGTACCACATCTGCATTGGTATACTACAGAAGAAGTTATCCAAAGGCTTGGGGAAATTGGCATGCTGGAGTGGATTTATTAGTTTAGACTCACAGACCCACACATCCGATGCCCAGAGGACATACCTTTCTTCACAACAGTGAGGTATAGTTTGTGAAAGGAGTCCTAGCATTCTTAAAGACTGCTGTGATTGCTATTTTATGTAAGTCACATTTGACACTGGGAGCTGCCCTAACAGAATTAAGATACGTAACTACAATAAGGCTGACTGGACCCCGTAGTGGTAGGAGCCAAGTGGAGCATTCAGTCAACAAAGACAAGGTGAGCATGGTTACCATAATGGACAGCAGAGTCAAAACAGTAATCAAAATAGCCTGACTTAAATAGACTTACGGCGTTGGCTACTTAGTCACGGTGTCCCTAGGAATGAAACAGAGAATCTATTTCCTATTTACTTGATCTGTACAAGCAGATGAATTCTAGGTTGGGTAAATGGCAATCTAACTCAAACAGCCAGAATAGAGAGTTTCAGCCCCTTAATCAATTCCCAGACTTGTATGAGTCCACATCTACAACCTCTTAACTGAAGGAAAGGCCAAGCCCCCTTGAGGAAGGACTCGAATACATTGCCAGAAACTTATACTGCTAATCTTTCAGCCTTCCCCATAGGGGTCTGCGACCTTTTACAGGAGTGACTATTCACTGGGAAAAGGAAATAATCAGACTTTTCAGAAATTACTGGATACTGGCTCTGAACTGACCCTAATTCCAGGAGATCCAAAACATTACTGTGGCCCACCAGTCAGACTGAGGACATATGAAGTCAGGTTACTGATGGAGTCTTAGCTCATGTCAGATTCACCCTAGGTTTAGTGGGTCCCAGAGCCCACCAATCCTGTAGTGACTTCCCTAGTTCCAGAACACATAACTGGAATAGATACACTCAGCAACTGGTAGAACCTCCAAATTAGCTTCCTGACAAGTAGAATAAGGGCTATTGTTATAGGAAAAGCCAAGTGGAAGCCATTAAAACTGCCTCTACCAAGGAAAATAGTAAATCAAAGAGCAATTCTGCATTTCTGGAGGGATTGCAGAGATTGCTGCCACCATCAGGGAGTCGAAGGAGGTAGGGGTGGTGATTCCCACAACATACCCATTCAGCTTGCTTATCTGGTCTGTGAAATCACACAGATCTTGGAGAATGATGGTGCATTATTGAAAATGGGTGAGTTCAATTGCAGCTGCTGTTTCAGATGTAGTCTCATTGCTGAGCAAATTATTAGGTCCTGTGGTACCTGGTATGTAGCTATTTATGTGGCTGGTGCCCTTTTCTCCATATCTGTTTTGAAGAAGAATCCGAAGCAGTTTGCCTTTCGCTGACAAGGCTAGCAACACACCTTCAGCTGCCTATTTCACAGCTACATCAACTCTCCAGCTTTACAGTATAATTTAGTCCAGAGGGCACTTGATTGCCTTTCTCTTCCACAAGATGTCACCCTGGTCCATTACCTTGATGACATCATGCTAATTGTACCTAGCAAGAAAGAAGTGTCAGTGACTCTGCACGTATTGGTAAAACGTTTGTGTGCCAAACTAAAAACCAAACCTGTTATGATCTATTCCAGTCTGACTGACAGTGATCCTGTAGAACACAGCAGAACTGCCCCATAGTTTCCAAAGGGGCCCCTGCTAGATTTGAACTGCCAACTTTTTGATTAGCAGCCATTAGCACCTAACCATTATGCTACTACGGTTCCAATTTGCATGGTAGAAGGTGGGAAATTAATGCTACAAAAATTCAGGCAACTTACACCTCAGTGATATTCTAGGGGTCGAGGGGTGTGAGGCATGTCACGATATGCTTTCTAAAATGAAGAAGTTACTACATCTGGCTTCTCCCACAACAAAAAAGGAGGCGCAATGCCTACTGGGAATCTTTAGATTTGGGAGGCAGCACATGCCTCATTTGAATGTGCGACTCTGGCCTATTTATCAAGTGACTCAAAAAGCTGCTGGCCTACAGGGACAATGTGAGCATCAGAAAGAAAACTAGCATAATGTAGAAACGCAGGTTTTCCGAGAAGCAGCATTTGCCCTAGCGACCCGCGTGGACCCTGGGCTGGCAGGGAAAATCTCGCTGGCTGTCTCCAGAATGTCACGGAAATGAAGGCCGTGCCTCCCGTCCCTTCTCTTTTCCAGGGTTTTTCACCTCTTCTTTTTCTCCTCCCCTTTCTTTCCCTCCTCTCCGTTCCCCAACCCTTGCACCTCCAGGACCACCTCTTCTCTCAGTTTACTTTCCCATCCTCTTCTCGCTTAAGCACCTCCCAGCCTAGACCTTGCTCCAGCCCTCTGGTACCTGAGTCCTGCTTCTCCAGCCCCTTCTATCCACCCGGCAGCTTGCGCTGTCGCCCCGCCCTCCCCTCGCGCTCCTCCCCTCACGCTCCTCCCCTTCACTCCAGCACCTCGCCCCGCCTCCCCCTCACGCCCCGCCTCTTCGCCCCTCCCTGTACCCCGGCGCGCGGCGGCGGTTACTATAGCTACGGTGCAGCTGGTCGCTGGCGAGAAAAGGCAGCACCATGAGCCACGTAGTGACCATCAAGGAGCCCCAAGCCAGGCTACAAGTGTCTGAAGCCCATTGCAGGATGAGGTCGGAGCTCAGGAGCAAAGTCTCCTCCAGTCGAGATTATGATTTCCTATACGGTAAGGGCGGTTCTATTTCTCCGGCTTGAGAGGCTGGAGTGTTGAGGTGGTGGGACCGACTTGGGCGTAGGGAGCGAAGTCGGGCCTCTGCAAGATCCCTTTGCCTGCCGTTGTCCTTTGTGGAGCACAAGCAATTCTGAGCCTCCCTGGTAGCCACGCTGTCCGGGGTGAGTCGGAAGCTATGGATGCTTCTGCGTCTGGGAGCGTGGTGCAGAACCGCCCTGCTTACCTGGTCACTCTCTGATAGTGTGCGCGGCCCAGAGATACCTTCCTGAACCTGTTTCATAAGGCCTTTTGGTATCCAGAAAAGGATTGTGTGATTGCGGACATGGAGTCTAACTCAGCGTTCCTGCTTTCAAAGCCCAGTAAAATCCACCCATTCTCTGGGCAAATCCAAAATTGACATCCTTCGTAAAGAAGTGCCAGATTACCTTACCTTTGTTTTATCTTTAAACTTAAAGTGCATCCATCAAAGCACACTGTTTTTAAATTAGGTCCATTGGTTTCTTGGGGGCTAATAAATTCACTTTTCTTTTTTCTTTTACATCCACTTGGCTTGGCTACAGTGATTATTGTTTCCAGCTCACAGTGAAAAGAATTTGAGTAATTTTCCTATTTTATTTTTTAGTATACACCTTACGGATATTTCACTGAAAGCTGGTACCTGACACAGCAGTGACAAGAATGAGGTTGATTGTTACAGACATTAAATTCTTTGAGTCTTAAATGTTCCATCTTAATTATTTATATAGAACAGTGCTCCATTATCATAGTCTAATAACCATAAAAATTGAGAACAGTAGTTGGAAATTAATCTCATTCAGGGTTCAGTCAGAGTTAACCATTTACATTATTTTATGCAAATAAGTCCTTTTCTCTGTTGAAACCTGACGGCATTTCAATTCTGGTATTTTTGTGTATTTTGGACATGTCAGGAGAGATCAATCCCTGGAAAAGGACATCATGCTTGTTAAAGTAGAGGGTCAGCAAAAAAGAGTAAGACTGTCAACAACGTGGACTGACACAATAGCTGCAATAACGGGTTCAGGCATAACAACAATTGTGGGCCTGGCACAGGACCCGGCAGTGTTTTATTCTTGTTTCACGTAGGGTTACTGAGTCTGAACCAACTCGACGGCACCTCACAACATTTTTCTAAGATATTAGATGAACAGGATGCTGAAGACCATCACTACAGTGTACTGCAACGTGTGGACTTGTCCCTTCCCCGTGTATACTGCGCTTACCCAACGGTCCTAGCGAGGCCCCAGCCGCGTCAGGCTAATGGCCCAAGAGGAAAGAGGCATGCGTGCCTTCCTGTTTTTACTCACCGTCTCTGGCGTTCCATTCAATTCCACTTTATTTTAAATCCCTAATTGTTTCTGTCCTGTCTCTTCTTCTAGACCTTAAGTTCCTGGAGTTCCCTAAGTTGCCATCCTATAGATTTTTGTAGCCTCCTCAGTGCCTTTCCCAGGAGCTCTGGTGGCACCATGGTTAAGAGCTCAAGCTGCTAACCAAAAGATGGGCAGTTGAGATCCCCCAGCCCCTCCTTGGAAATCCTGTGGAGCAGTTCTCCTCTGTCCTGCAGGGTTTCTGTGAGCAGGAATTGACGTGACAGCAGTGAGTTCAGTTTTTCTTGTTAGCACATATTCCAGTGCTAGGTGCCTCATAAATGTTTACTGGATTTACTATTACAAGAATTGTAATTAGTTACATATGCATTTCTCCAATTTTGCCCTCAATATCCCAGGCTTTTCCCCTGACCCATGCAGTGCCGCTACCCATCTGTTGTGTCCTCTGTGATTTCCAGTGTCTCTATTTCCTGGTATAGGATCTATGTGACAATTGATTAAACATTCTGGCTAGTCCTTTATCCACTCTTAATTTCTATGAGTTGGAACTGACTCAACAGCAGTGGATTTTTTTTTCCATCTGGTGAAATAAATCTAGTAAAGCTCTGTAAATACATTTCTGTGTTTGTTTTAAAGTTAATTTGAGAATGGGATAACATCTTCATTCAAAACAGGCAAAGAATTTATTAAGCTCCTTGTTTCTTTTATCCCTGAGTGTCCTTTTGGCAGAGACATTGCTAAATGTTTCCATGTCCCTTGCAGACAACAGAAACCTACTCAAAATAAGTCAAATGAAAAGCTGGGTTGTTATGATAAAACAGGCAGTGTTACAGTTGTTTATGGACTGGAGGCAAAGGACAGACAGGACAGACTAGAGTCAGGACAGGGAACTAAGCTGCCAAACTCTCCAACCCTTTTTCTTGGACCTGTAGTCTTTTACCCTGTTAGGGTTTTCAGATTTAGCAAATAAAAACACAGGGCATACAGTTAAATTTGAATTTGAGAAGAACAAAGAAAATTTTCGTATAACTTTTAGTTCCATACAGTATTTGAGACAAACAATTTATAAAAATGGTATGAGAATGTGAGACCTCTACTAACTGCAGGTGGCAGGAGGAGAAATGCCATCAACATCAGCCTAAAGCTGATTCCTATGAAACAGAGCTCAGATATACTAGGACTGACAGTGAAGTTTATGAACTCATCCTAGGAAAAACGCTGCATGCCTCATGGCTGAATATCACTACAGTCACCTTCAAAGTACTCCCTTTGGGAAGCTATGCATCAGTGTAGAGGCCTTGTCCAACCTTCAGGGCAATTTTGGAACTCCTTCTGCAGTGGCCATTAGAACTGTCATCGTATTATCCTTCGTGTCCTGAATGTCATCAAAATGTCTTCCTTTCAATATTTCCTTTCTCTTCGGGTAAAGAAAAACTCAGTAGGGGAGAGATCAGGTGAGTAGGAGAGTGTTCCAACACAGCTCGTTATTTACTGGCTAAAAACTCCCTCACAGACAACTATAAGTTCACTAACTTGTCACTGTGTGCAGTGGCCATTCCGAAAAGAGTTCCAAAACTGCTTTGAAGGGTGGACTAGGTGCTGGCATTGGTGCCTACCTTCCCAAGGAGAGTATTTCAAAGGTGACTGCAGTGATATTCCACAATGAAGCATGTACCAATTCTGACACCAGCCACTGCTCCCAGGGTGCTCTCTACTTCACTGCTGGATTTGATCACTTACTGCAGTGGCCACACAGCACTCAGAGACTCTACTCATGATTAAGGGGCTTATTAAGGGAAGTAACAAGTTACAATTCAAGATCAGAATCAACTTGAAAGTAACGGGAACAATTCAGGATACAGTTCTCTGATGAGGGTAACTTTTGTTTTGGCTGTTCCTTGTGGACCCTCGCTCTCAGCCCAGGCCCTGTGCTCTCATCTGCCTCCACTCACCAGGGCCAGAGCTCTTTAGCTCTGCCATTGAGTGCCTGGAGGCCCGCCACTTGCTAGGAAGCAGGCTCTCAGCTTTCTTACTCAGAGTCGGGAAGCCTACTGCAGCCACTCCACTCCAGCCACCTAGTTCCCTCTGTTGCACGGTGCTGCCACCTGCAGTGTTACCCCTCTCTGGTGTTACAGTGTCCCCTGGGTCTTGGAGGTTCCTAGTGTAGGGACCCCGGGTCCGAAGGATGTGCTTTGCTCATGGCTCTTCTTTTTTATGGTAGTGATGTCCACGTTGGCCTCTGGAATTAGCTCCTTTTAAACCTAGTGGCATGGCAAAACTGATCAGTCCTCTACAGGGGTTTCTTGGTCCTTATTTGCATTATTAGCAGACTGTCCAATCTGTTAGTGAGCCACAAGTACCTTATTTGCATAGTCCTACCCTGTCATTTTTGTGGGAGTCACAAGACTATGGCTAGAAGGGCCATATAATTTGCTGCACCGCATAATTATTGGCTACTTTTCTGAAATTCACTGTTGCTTTCTGTGCAAATACTTCCATCTGATGGAAAGCCGCTTGTGTGCAATTTGTGTTAGTGTGGCAGGGACTTCAGTCACACTCCATATGCCCTCTTAACCCTGCAGCATTAACTGTATGGAGTCTTTTTGTATCTTAGTTGAAAATTTAGGAGACAAATAAAATTGCTTTTTGGCCAACCAATGAACTGATGGGCTTTGGGTCAGATTTCCACCCCAGTGAAAGGCACTAT
Source organism: Heterohyrax brucei (assembly GCA_028571685.1). NCBI lineage: Eukaryota > Metazoa > Chordata > Mammalia > Hyracoidea > Procaviidae > Heterohyrax > Heterohyrax brucei. The sequence goes on from CM053157.1 coordinate 62,849,110, forward strand.
GGTGGGAGGTCACCTTTCCAGCCCTTTTACCCACCTATCACCCCTCAACCCGTAGATTTCAACTTAGTCAATTGTCTATACAAAGCTTTTGCTCCTAGAAGCTTTACATGGATAACTATGATTTCATTCTTTTCTGATCACTATAGCAATTAAGATAAGTTCATATACTTGATATTGTCATAATACTTTATACTTAACATCTTTTATAAATTCACTCAATTTTTTAATTGTGACTAAGTGGAAGAATACAATCCAAATTTATTTTTGGATATGCTAGAAATCTGAGTTAAGGGCACTGGCTCCAGGGGAAGGTCTCTCTCTGTTGGCTGTGGAGGAAGATACTTGTGATGCCTCAGTCTTCTCTTGGTCTTGAAGCATCTTAGCAGAGGAACCTTGGATTCAAAAGACACACTCTGTTCTTAGGTCTGAGTCCTTAGTGATATGAGATCCTCATGTCTCTCTGCTTGTTTCTGTCTTTTGTATCTTAAGTCAAAAATGTTGACTTAACTGATTATGTTGGAATGAAGTCCTTGACAACCTCAATTTTCTATTTATCATGATGTTGCTTATTGGTCCAATTGTGAGGATTTACATTTTCTTTATGTTGAAGCGCAATCCGTACTGAAGGCTGTGGTCGCCAATGAATACTTCAAGTCCTCTTAACTCTCAGTAAATATGTTGGTTATTCACATAATGCAAGTTGTTAATGAGTCTTCCTCTAATCCTGGCGCTCTGTTTTTCTTCATATAGCCCAGCTTCTTAGATTATTTGCTTGGCATACAGACTGAACGTGAAAAGATATGACCTACACACACATCTTTCTTGACTTTAAATTACTCGATATTCTCCTGTTCTGTATGAACAACTGCCTCTTCATCTATGTACTGGTTCCTTGTGGGCACAATTAAGTGTTCTAGAATTTCCATTCTTTGCAATATTACCCATAATTTGGTGTGATCCCCACAGTTGAATGCCTTTGCGTAGTCAATCAAATACAGGTAAACATCTTTCCAGTATTCTTGGCTTTCAGCCAGGATCCATCTGACATCAGCAGTGGTATCCCTGGTTCCATATCCTCTTCTGAATCCATCATGAATTTCTGGTAGTTCCCTGTCAATGTACTGCTGCAACCATTTGTTAATGATCTTTAGCAAAATTTTACTTGCATTATGGTATCAATGATACTATTTGATAATTTCACCATTTCAGTTGGATTATCCTTCTTGGAAATTGGCATAAATATGGATCTCTTTCAGTCAGCTGGCCAGGTACCTGTCCTTCAGATTTCTTGGCATAGACAAGGAGCACTTCTGGCACTGTGTTTCTTTGGTGAAACAGCTCAACTGATGTTCCTTCAGTTCCTGGAGCTTTGTTTTTTTGCCAGTGCCCTCAGCACAGCTCAGCTTGCACTGCTTCCTTCAATTCCTGATCATACATATTACCTCCTGAAATGGTTGAATGTCGACCAGTTCTTTCTGTGTCATTTAATATTTTCCCTGTAGTATCCTTCAATACTGCAACTCAAGGCTTGAATTTTTCTTCAATTCTTTCAGCTTGAGACATTCTCCCCTTTTGGTTTTCTCTCGAAACCTGTTTGCACGTGTCATTATAATACTTCATATTCTCTGGTTACCCTTTGAAATATTCTGTTCAGCTGTTTTACTTTGTCATTTCTTCCCTTTGCTTTAGCAACTTAACATTCAAGAGCAAGTTTCAGACTCTCTTCAGACATCCAATTTGTGTTTTTCTTTCTTTCCTGAATTTTTAATGACCTCTTGCTTTCTTTATGTATGATGTCCTTGATGTCGTGCCACTACTCGTCTTTGGTCATTAGTGTTCAGTGCATCAGATCTGTTCTTCAGACAGTCTAAACTCACCTGGAATATACTCAATGTTGACTTGTTGACTTATTCTAGTTTTCTCCAGCGTCAGCTTGAACTTGCAGACGAACAATTGATGATCTGTTCCACAGTCATCCGCTGGCCTTATTCTGAGTGATGTTATTGTGCTTTGGTGGGAACGTCAAAGAGTACATACAGCCACTTTGGAAATTAATTTGGCGCTTTCTTAAAAAGTGAGAAATAGAAATACCGTGTCATCCAGCAATTCCACTGCTTGGAATATATCCTAGAGACATAAAGGGTGTCACACAAACGGATATATGCATACAAATATTTATTGCAGCACTATCCACAATAGCAAACAAATGGAATCAACCTGGGTGACCATTGTTTTGGTCATCTGGTACTGCTCTAACAGAAATACCACAAGTGGATGGCTTTCAAAAGAGAAATTTGATTTGTCACAGTTAGAAAGGTAAAAGCCCAAATTCGAGATGTCAGCTCCAGGGGAAGGCTTTCTCTGCATGCACCGGAGGAAGGTCTTTGTCATTCTTCTCCTGGACTGGAAGCTTCTGAGCCACAGGGACACTTGTCCTTTTTAAAGGATATGTTCAGCTCCTGGCAGTGCTTTCTTGCTTGATGGTATGAGGTCCCCAAATCTCAGCTTGCCTCACTTTCTTTTTATATCTCAAGAGACTGCCTCAAGGCACAAAATACTTTCACTCATTAAGCCTCACCCCATACCAATACAGCCGCACCCATCTACCCTCATTAACATCATAAAGGTAGGAATTCCAATATGGAGGAACTTCACATAATATGAGGAATTATGACCTAGCCAAATGGTTACAGATTTGGGGGAGAATACGATTCAATCCATGACACCCATCAACAGATGAATGGATAAGCAAACTGGTATATTCACACAAAGGATTACTATGCAATGATAAAGAACAATGTTGATTTTAGGAACCATAGCATGGAGTCATCTGGAAGACATTATGCTGTTTGAAATTAGTCTGATACAAAAGGACAAATATTGTATGAGACCATTATTATAAGGACTTAAGAAAATGTTTAAGTGCAGAATAATCTTCGATGGTTACAAGGGTGTGGAGGGGGAAGGAGGGGTATTCACAGATTAGATAGTAAATAAGAATTGGGTTAGGTGAAAGGAGGGACGGCACACAGCAGAAGGGAGATTAGCACAACTGGACTACACCAAAATCTAAAAGGTTTTCTAAATAAAACCCAACGTTTTGAAGGACAGAGTAGAAGGGACAGGGGTCTGGGGACCACAGTTACAGGGGTCCTCTAGGTGAACTGCCATAACTAAGTTTTTTTTAAAGACAATGTTCTTCATACCACTTTGGTGAGTAATGTCTGGGGTCTTAAAAGCCAACAAGTGTCCATCTAAGTAGTATCAACTAGTTGCAGTTCACCTGGTGTAGAGAAGAGCAAAGGTCATTAAAGACATGAGGAAAATATGAGCCCAGCAGACAGAAGGCACCATATGATCCAGACTACATCAGTGTGAGAACAGAACTCGATGGTACCCAGCCACCACCAGTGACTGCCCTGCCAGGGAATACAATGTAAACTCCCTAATTTTTGTAGCAGGAGACAAATGATTGTGCAGAACTAGAACTCTATTAAAAAAATCACACTTGATGGTTTGTCAGACTGAAAGGTCCCCTGAGGATATGCCCTGTGGACTCTCTGTTATTCCAGAGCTGAAATCTGTATGGAAGCGAACTCTTTAGACAAAGACTGGACTGGTCTATCAGACACAGAGTGATGTAAGCAAAGTGTGCTTCATGTCTTAAATACACGTACATGAGGCTGAGCAGCTCCTGTCCAGAGGTGAGATGAGAGGGTAGAGGGGGACAGGAGTTCATTGAATGGATGTGGGAAGCATAGGATGGAAAGGAGTGTACTGTCACGAGTGTTGGTCGGTGTGGGGAAGGAGAGCAGTTAGAGTTGCATAGTGGTGTGTGTTCAGGGTTTTTATGTGTCAAATTGATTTGGATTGTAAACTTTTAGTTAAAACGCAATAGAATAAAATAAAATAAAATAATTACGTGGCTTTGCCAGTATTCCTGGAAGTAGAAACGTTTTATTCCTTATGCTGTTTTACTGCTTATTTTGCAGATCCATTGTTTACTGTGTCAAGTGAGAAAGACCATGCACAGGCAAATCTGCAAGCCACTCTCTTGCGAAGCAAACTGGTAGGTCTGACTCATCCACTAGGCAGCATACTGAGCTTGATTCATCTCACTTGGCCAGCTGCACTGATCAGACTGAATAATCTCCAAATCTCTGTCGGATTTAGTGTTCTGCAGAAAGCACTTGGCCAGGATTATTAGGGGGCAAGAATTTTAATACCTGTGGCCCGAAGTGAGATTACATTAACTAATAGGGGATAACGGACTCATTAAACTAATTTACTTTAATGGGAAAAGTAATGTATGCCTATGATTTAAGAATTCAGGTAATATAAAAGCAAATACAGCATGAAGTAAATTCTCAGTCCAGGTCCCCAGCTTCTCACCTCCATATAAACAGCCATTATCACCAGTTTCTTGACGGGACTGTAAGACACAGAGTGATGCTGATGAAGAATGTGCTAGAAACATTCTATGCATACGTGAATGACCCCTCCTGTGCAGAATAGAAGGAAGCCTGGTGGTGCAGTGATTGAGCACTTCGCTACTAATCAAAGGGTCAGAGGTTTGAACCCACCAGCGACTCCACGGGAGAAGACTGGTGTCAGTTACAGTGAGGTTACAGCCTAGTAACCCGCAGGGAGCAGTTGTGCTCTCTCGTAGGGTCATTGTGAGTTGAATTCGACTCAATGGAATAACAACAACACATTGTGTATACTATTTTATACCCTTTTTTTCTTTCAAGATTTACCATACAACCCTTTAGAAAATTGAATGGTATAATTTTGTCCTTATCTTCCCCACCTCCCTGTCCTAATGTCAGAGAAGATGTCCCAGGTTTACAGCCATGTTCAGTAACCTGGCCCATTATCCACGATATTCTCTGTGTTGGAAGACGTCAGATCCCGTCCCACCATGTGTCAGTCGGGAGTGGAAGGGACGTGAAGAGCAACGCAAAGAAGCTCTCCGGCAACTTGCAGCGTAAGTGACAGGTGCTGCTAAAAATGTGCTTTTCTTTTCAAAAATTTCATTTGTTTATTCTGTGTGATTTAAAGCTGTGAGTTGTTATATGTAGTTTAATGGCTCCCAATTTTCTCTCTCCACCCATTTGATAAAAACACGTTTGTTTCAGGGACAGTAGTTGTAGGTTGACTGGTTAGTACGTATTCTCAAAGGTTAGAGTGAATGTATCAACAGGCAACTTGACACCCAGGGCTGAGTTTCTTGTTGTTTAAACCATCTGAGAAATTGCAAGAACACTTTTCTGCTGGTGTCCAAATATATTTTTGTGAAAACTTGTAGCCAAAGCTCCTTTAGGTGAAAATCTCTTGAAATCCTTACTCTGTTAATTATTTACAAGTTGATATTAAATAAATTAAAATATATATATAATGCTGCCTCTCAGCCTGGACATGAAAAAGACTTAGTTATTTTCATGTGCAGTCAATTAAAGGCATTTTTTATACGTGCACATGGTTAAAGAACTCAACTGCTACCAAAAAGGTCAACAGTTCGAACTTCACCAGATGGGAAAAGACGTGGCAGTCTGTTTCTGTAAAGCTTAGAGCCTTGGAAACCATATGGAACAGTTCTGCTCTGTCCTGTAGCATGACTGTGACTTGGAATTGAGTTGACAGTGATGAGTTTGTTTTTCCTGGGGTCTGATTCTTTTCTCACCTGTTACCTTCTCTTGTTAGCTCTGGCTTCCCAGCTCAGGGAAAATGACCCCATCTAGTCTAATACATAGGACAGTAAATGCATGTTATAAAGACTTTCTCTCAGTGTGTGGTACTCTGTAAACGTCTTGCTTTATAGGTGTACAAATAGTAAGTAGGAATTATATGTGGAAATGATATCTTCAACATGATGATATTTTCCTGCTTCATTTTAGATCTGACCCTTCTTTTCAGATGCCCAAAGAAATTTATGAAGATCCTGAAGTTACTGGAAAGAATCGCTATAAGTATTTTGAAAGGTAGAAAGCAATTTTTAATGAATATGAAACTTGATCTTACTAGAAGACTTCACCATGATGATAGTGACTGTAGTTTTTTTTAAATCTTTTATTTATTTATTTTATTTAGTATGACTGAGTGAAAATGTACATTCCCGTATAAATTTACATGCCCACCTATATGCAGCTTCCATTGCTCTTCCTGCCCGGTGACAGCACACTATTTCTCTCTGCTCCATACATGTCTCATCCTCCCAACAGTCTCCTTTCCCCTCCTCTCCACCTACTCTCCTTCCTCCAGCCAGAGGTCAGCAGGATAATATCCTATAGATGTATAGAACCATAAAGTGCATCCAATACATGGTCACTCTGCATCGCCAAGTGCAATCCATTCGTGTCCAAAGAGTGGACCTTCATTATGATTTATGGGCAAGGGCAGCATCAGGGCCAGGGGCTATGCTCCCAGGGGAACCCTGAAACCGCTGAACCATTTATCAAGGTCTTTTAGTGGAGATCTCAGGATTCACCCCTTTTTATTCTTGTGTTGCCAGTGAGACTCAACTTAGTGGGCTCCATTGCGGTTATCACTGGTGGTGGCCGGGCACCATCCAGTTCTTCTGGTTCCAAGTCGATGTAGGCACCTACTCATTTTTTAAGTGCGTGCGGTATGCCAGGCACTGTTTTAAGTGCTTTATGTACCTCTCATCTAATCTGCATAACAGAAAGACAGGATGGGATATTTCATTCTCCTTCTACCAGTAAGGGAGCTGAGACTCAGAAAGAAATAAATTGCTTAGTGTCACACAGCTAGCAAGTGGCAGAACTGAGACTTTAATTAGGACTTGATTGATACTGACTGAATATAAGAATGCATATTTGAGAAGAAAGTGGAGCTGTGAAATAAAGCGAGACACAGCCAAGTGCCATGGCAGCCGTAATGCTGGGAAAATCGAGAAAGTGGATGAAAATTGTTAGAAGTGGCAAAGCATTCTGTGTGTATGAATGTCGTCAAAATCAACACCAAAAGAATTCACTGTTTCATTTGTGATTAATACTCATGTGATAATCACATACTGTAGTCTCCCCTTATCAGCAGGGAATACCTTCCAAGACCTTCTGCGAATGCCTGAAACTGCAGATAGCACCGAGCCTTATATATACTATGTTTTGTTCTGTATGTACATACCTATGCCAACTCGACGGCACTTGGCACACATACCTATGAGAAAGGTTAATTTATAAATTAGGTACAGTAACAGATGAACAACAGTAGCTAAAAATAAGATAGCTCAATTATAAAAACATGCTGTAATAAAAGTTACATGAATATGCCCCCTCAGGAGGACAGAGCAGTTCAGCCTGCGATTTCATCACTCGTGTAACATTTTCACATTGAGTTTGACTGAAACTGTGGAAATCACAACTGCAGATAAAGGGGGACTGTTGCACTCTGTTCAAATAAAAATAAGATGGGGATTTTCCTACAGATCTTACCTGAATTAGACAAATACTCTTCTTTTTGCCCCTTAATTTTGTTTGTTTTGTTGTTGTTGGGAATATACACAGCAAAACATAACCACTTCAAGCGTTTCTAAAGGTACAGTTTAGTGACATTGATGACATTCTTCCAGTTACACAACCTGTTCTCTCCTTCCTTTTCTGAGTTGTTCCTTCCTCGTTAACATAAATTCACTGCCCTTCAAGGTTTCTATCTACTCTTTAAGTTACTGTTGTCAGTTTGATCTCACACAGATAGTTCTCAAAAAAGCACAATGCTCAAGGCAGGCCTTTTGTACTAATTAAGCTAAACTATTGTTCGGTTTTAAGATGACTTCTGGGAGTATTTTTTTGTTTTACATTTCAAAGGTTATCTCAGGGCAATAGTTTCAGGGCTTCATCCATCCTCCATGGCTCCAGAAAGTCTAGAGTCCAAGAGAATTTGATGTTCTGTTCTAAATTTGCCCCCTTTTGATCAGGATTCTTCTGTGGAAGAAAAATACTCTTGTTACCATATCTACATAAACTTCATTGAGAAAGTAAATCTGCAATCCACATTATTATTTATAAGTAAGCTTCTACTGGATATTTTATGAAACTGAGTTTTTCAGAGAAATGTTGAACTCTAAAACTATAGCATCCTGAATTCCTAGAGACTTTTGGGGAACACTTTAAGTTACATTTTTGAGAAATTCAGAATATCTCAGGAAACATGCAAAGTTGCTGGCAGCCTATGCCCAGCTGAAGTTTGGGTATGGAACACTAGTTCTCAGCAATGGTGGTTTGTTTACCATCTATAGGGAAGATATTGGAGTGTTTACTAAGAATGCAGATATTTGGGCTCTGCCCTCTATCTGTTGAATCTTCTGGGCCAGATACTGAAATTTTTATTGTGTGCAAGCACCTCCCTAACCCTGAATGATTTGGTGTATACTAAAATTTGAGAATCACTGGCATATGAGATAGTCAAGTTCGTTGATTTTAAGGAATGAATGTTAGAATGAGAATGACCTTCACAGTGCACTCAGTTCAAAAGTCTCATAATCCTTTCCTTTTCCTCCACAGGCCTTTCTTTCCGTTTTATAAACAGGTGCCATTCTCTGTTGTTTATTCAGTAACCAAGTAAGTAACCGTTAATTAAAAAAATTCTACTTCATTTATTATTTCTTTCCATATTTGATTCCAGAAGATAGTTATCTAAACCAGTATTTTTCAAACTGTGGATCACAAACCATTAGAGGATTGCAAAATCTTCTAGTGGGTCATAAGCAGCATTTCAAAAAATGAAATAGAGTAAGTATAAAATTACCAGAAACATCAAGGTATTATGGGCAAGTTGTTTGTTATTTATAACTTTTGTTTCAGATATGTATAGATTCTAGGTTATGACATAAGATGTATTTTTATGAGTTGTCATTAAAAAAAAATCGAAACGTGATTTAAATGTTCTCCTCACCACCCCCCTTGTCATTTGATATTATAGTTCTTCAATATCTGATTAAGGAAACTAATCAGTCATGAAGTAGTTTTTGAGTGCTAGAATCTTAATACTTCTTAATCATCTAGTCTACTCAATGCAATGTGGGGTACAAAGATAAATAAAACATAGTTTCTGTCCCGTAAGGGAGTGAACCAAGGTGAGAGGAAGGTAAAGGGAATAAATAGATGCAGTTCCCCAGGCTTTAGTTGCAGGTCAAGGCAACACACTAGGTAGAGGATCCTTTTAAAAAATCCCTAAAATCCCACCGACCATCCCCAACCCTGACTGCCTTTTTAAACTGTGCTTTGGATGAAAGTTAACAGAGCATATTAGTTTCTCATTAGACAATACATGCACTGTTTTGTAACATTGGTTGCCAACCCGATGATGTGCCTACATTCTCCTGTTGTTGACCTTGGCTTTCATTATCACCTTTCCTGTTCCCTCCTGCCCTCTTACTGACACTGTCCTCTTCTTCACCTTCAACTTGCATTCTGTTAACACCATTCCTGTCCCCTCCTGCCTTCTCATCCTTGCTTCTAGTTTGATGTGCCATTTAATCTTGTTTTATGGGCCAACCTCAAGAGTGACTTCAGTACTGAGTTAAAGTGTGTCCTGGGCCCATACTTCTGGCATTTCCCCAGTCTCTGTCAAACCAGTAGGTCTTTTGTTTGTGAATGAGAATCCAATTTTTGTTATATTCTAATATAGATGCCATAATGGCACAGAAAGAGCTCAGCAGCTAACTAAAAGGTCAACAGTTTCAATCCACCAAGCACTCCTTGGAAACCCTATAGGGCAGTTCTACTCTGTCTCATAGGGTCACCATGAGTTGGGATTTTTTTTTTCTTTGATGTTAATGTAGCTTAATATTTGGAGGAAAAATTCCTAAGTATTCATTAACCAATCAGAAAAATCTTTCTTTAGGTGTCAGATTTCTGAATACAAATGTATTTAGACCTGGGTTTTCAAGTAGATTTGACAGATACAGTTGTTCCTAATGATGTGTGGGTTGGAGAATAGGTTGGAAACATGGTGTATGACGTCATGCTTGGTCAAGTAGAGCATCCGCAGAAAAGAGGAAGACCATCCATGAAGTGAATTGACACAGTGGCAGCGCCAGTTGGCTCAACCACATCAAAGATTGTGAAGATGGCACGGGACCAGACAGTGTTTCAGTCTGTTGTACGCCGCATTGCTAGGAGTTGAAACTAACATGATGGCGCTTAAACGACAACAAAGAAAACATCATAGGGACAGCACAAATGTGTTAGCAAATGCTGTAATCCTCAAGATAAACGCCAATCATGATCCCAGTGCCCCCTGGTGTTTTAGACTGGGTATGGAGACCCCTGGGTCTTGCAGAGATAAAGAACAGATACTGTGTTTGTCATAGATTGAATTGTATCCCCCCCAAAATACGTGTAGTCGTGTGCCTGGGCCATGATTCCCTGTATTCTATGACTGTCTTCCATTTTGTGATTTTTCTTATGCTGTATGTTAAAGGATTAGGGTAGGCCTGTAAATCACTTTGTAAGATCACCTCCCTGCTCCACTGTAAAGGAAATTTCCCTGGGGTATGGCTTGCCCCACCCTTAATCCTTTCATTTTACAAGAGATAAAAGCAAAGGGAAGTAAGCAGAGAATTGGAAACCTCACACCATCAAGAAAGCAGCACGGAGAGAACGCATCCATCAGACCTGAGGTTCCTGCACCAAGATGCTCCCTGGGCAGAGACAGATACAATCCCAGACTTTCCTCCAGAGCTGACAAGGGGGAAAGCTTTTCCTTGGCGCCAACATCCTAAATTTGGACTTGTAGCCTACTGGACTGTGTAAGAATAAACTTTCCTTTGTTAAAGCCATGCACTCTGGTATTTCTGTTAGGGCAGCACTAGCTAACTAAAACAGTGCTTTACCCCTATACAGAGCAACTGGGGAGGTGCCAGACTACTTCAGACACCTGCAGACTTGCATTCCATAAAGTACTTTGTTTGAACAGAAGAGGAATTCTGAGATGAGAAGATCTGCGTAGACCCCTCTGGTAATTATTTAAATGCAGGCTCACTGGGTCACCTGCTTTGGAGAGCATATTTGCTGTAGGTCTAAAAGTTGTTAAACTGACTGTATGGAGTTCTAGGGCTAGCAGTGATGAACTCTGCCTCCCCTACTCCTTTCTAAATAATTTTGACATAAAGGATAAAGATTACCTCTAAGAGTTAAACCATGAAATGTAGGTATTTATTTTAGAAGTTTTTAAAAAGTGAATTAGGATTACCAAGTGCCAGTGACTCTGGAATTAGGCACCTTTGAGTTTCCAAGCTGTAAGAATAATGCCACCTTGTGTTAGCAGGATGGGCTTGTCCGGTGAGTGATCAACTGGCCGCCTGCAGCCATGCTTCTTGAGTAGCCAGCAGCTGGAGTCTTTATTTTAGCCCTCTAGTGCCCAGTGGTACCTACAGCGACCATGACCTTTGTCAGCCTTTAGGGTTTATTAATAAGCTGTTGTGGCACTGACAATACATGTTGTCACAAGGCAGGAGCCTTTGTGACTGTTGAAACTGAAGAAACCAGCATGTGCTACAGACTACTGTTTTTACTGGTGTGAGGTGTCTGAATTTGGGATATGAAAAATAGAATTTTTGATGACGTTTATTTGTTACACATTTGTACCAGTAGGCGCTGGGGGAGACTTGGGGGTATAAATAGTAGTACTTTATATGTACCACTGAAAACTGAGGTAGGCTTATTGGAAGAGTAACAATAATAGCGAAAAACCATACTGCCTTCCAAAAATTCAGATACGCTCAATGATTCAGCGTACTTCCTTTAATGAAAATGCATGGTATCAACAAATAATCAAAGTGGAACAAACTGGGTCACCACTAGGTTAGATTCTGTGAAAGCATCTTGGTAAGAGGGATAGAAAGTTAATACTACAAAGCATTCAGTGGAGTCCACACTAATGGATTTGCCAGCTTCGTGAAGTTGCTCTGTGTGCAGCTGTGTTGGTGCTGGAAGGAAAAATCTAGAAGACTGTGGATGCAGCAGGGTGTACCTGGGTGTACCTGGTTCTTGGGTGAGGGTGGAGGAGGAAAGCCCTAGGTGGGGGTGTCTTAGGGTAAGTTCTCTAGAGAGCAAAACCAGTAAAGCATATACATATATAAAGAGATTTATATCAAGGAAATGGCTCACACAGTTGTAGAGGCTGGAATGTCCCAAATCTATAGGTCAGTGTCTTAGTCATCTCCTGTTGCTATAACAGAAGTACCACAAGTGGATGGCTTTAATAGGAGAAATTTTATTCTGTCACAGTCCAGTAGGCTACAGGTCCAAATTCAGGGCATCAGATCCAGATGAAGTGTTTCTCTTTTAGCTCTGGAGGAAGGCCCTTGCCATCAGTCTTCTCCTGGACTGGAAGATTCTGAAGCACAGGGATCCTAAGTCCTTCCCAAAGGACACACTCTGCTCCTGGCACTGCTTCTTGGTGGTATGAGGTCCCCAGCTCTTTGCTTCATATCCCAAGAGATTGCCTCAAGACACAGTGCACTATTATAGATTGAGTCCTGCCTCACTAGCCCAACCACTGCCCATCTTCCCTCATCAACACCACAGAGGCAAGATTTGCAAGATAGAGGAACATCACACAATATTGGGAATCGTGGCCTAGCCAAATTGCTACATGCATTTTCTGGGGACACAGTTCAGTCCATGACAGTCAATTAAGAGGCTTCTCCTAATTCCTGTAGCTGTAGGGCTGGAGAATCTAAGGTTAGCAGATCAGACAGCAGAACTCTTGCTCACAGGTTGCAAAGATCAGTGAATCCCAAGATTGGCAGATGAGATGACAGATAAGCTTCTAGCTCCAGTCCCAAGAACCAGAGCTCAGACAGAAATGAGCAGCAGGATCCTCAATGAGCAAAAGCCAATGAGCCATGCTGGAGAGTCCACTTAGGTTTGATGCAGGCTCCTAAGAAACCTGTACGTGGAGCAAGAGGCAGTCACACAAATAGAACAAGGGGACACTGCACAGGTAAAGTCAGGAAATGTGTGCGTCAGGGTTGTATCCTTTCACCGTACCTTTTCAATCTGTATGCCGAGCCAATAATCTGAGAAGCTGGATTATACGAAGAAGAATGAGACATCAGGATTGGAGGACGACTCATTAACAACCTTCATTATGCAGATGGCACCACCTTACTTGCGGGAAGTGAAGAAGATATGAAACACTTACTGATGAAAATCAAGGCCTTCAGTATGGATGGCACCTCAACAGGAAAACAAAAATCTTCAGAAATGGACCAGTAAGCAACATCGTGATAAATGGAAAAAGGATCGAGGTTGTCAAGGATTTCATTTTACTAGGGTTCACAGTCGATGCCCATGGAAGCAGCAGTCAAGAAATCAAAAGATGCATTGCATTGGGAAAATCTGCCGCAAAGGATCTCTTTAAAGTAATGAAAAGTAAAGATGTCACCTTGAAGAGTAAAGTGTGCCTGACCCAAGCCATGGTATTCTCAGTCACATCATATGCATGCAAAAGCTGGACAATGAACAAAGAAGACAGAAGAATTGATGCCTTTGAATTGTCATATGGAGAAGAATGTTCAATGTACGATGGACTGCCAAAAGAACAAACAGATCTGTACTAGAAGAAGTATAACCAGAGTGCTCTTTGGAAGCAAAAATGACAGGACTACGTCTTATATACTTTGGACACACTATCAGGAAGGATCAGTCCTTGGAGAAGGACATCATGCTTGGTAGAGTGGAGGGTCAGCAAGGAGGAAGACCCTTGACAAGATGGATTGACAGAGCAGCTGCCAACAATGGGCTTAAGCATAAAAACAATTGTGGACATGGCGCAAGACTGGGCATTGTTTCGTTCTGTTGTGCATAGGATCACTACGAGTTGGAACTGACTCAATGGCACCTGACAGCAACAACAACACACTCCCAAGGACTCTCCTTTTCAACTGACTGGCTACTCACAGCAGATCTCATTATACAAGTAATCATGTTATATCAACTCTTATCACAGATGTGATGACACCATTATACAACTGCCAGACTACATCATAACTGTCAAATCACTGAGAATTATGGCACAACCAAGTTGACACAGAACTGTAACAATCCAAGTCCACCCTTGTCAACTTGGCACATGTAACAAACCAAAAAACTCACTGCTGTTGAGTCTGTTTCAACTTACAGTGACCCTATAGACAGAGTAGAACTGCCCCGAAGAGTTTCCAAGCAGTGCCTGGTGGATTTGAATTGCTGACCTTTTGGTTAGCAGCTGTAGCACTTAACCACTATACCCCCAGGGTTTCCAGCCATGTATACATCTTCTTAAACTTCTAATCCATGAACCAAGACAGTTATGAACTAATACTTTCTCCTCACATCATACAGCTAAAACACATGAGGGACAAATACTCATAACAGTTACAGTCCTCATTTCTGCAACTGGTCTCGTGGTCGTAACTCATATTTGAAACTACCTTCTTCCACCACCCGTTGTGTATTCCCTTTGCCCTCAGCAAGCACCTTATCTGATCATGGTTCTTTATCTTGTTGGGTGACTCAAACCTTCATTTCTGAAAGGTCTAGGCCATTAATAGTCACATTGCAATTGGGTTGCTGTAGTTTTCCACTGACTTGAATCACAGGGCACAGGAGTGCTGAGACATGCCCTAAGGGATCTCCTACACTCCACACACACTCTTCTTTACCTCTGTTGTGTAGTATTCATTTGACTTCCTCTTGGTAATTAGGATTAATCACACTGGTAACTCTTTCTAAATGGCATTTTTTCTAAATGGCTTGAAATGTATTTTTCTTAGTGCTCAGCTGATATGCTATGTTCATATATAAGCAGCTCTCTTTGCCTCTGACTTTTTTTGTTAAGTGGAGCCATCTCTTTATTGTACCAGTTTGTACTTGCAGTAACAGTTTATGATAATGCCTGTCTCTTCACAACTTCATCAGTGCTAGGTACTTTTAATCTTTTTAATCTTTGCTATGTGATGTGTAATAACAGAACATCTTGCTGTTTTAATTTACTTTTCATTGATTACTAGTCATGTTTGTTGTCTTTTCATATGTTTGTTCACAGTTTTATCTCTTGTTTTGCTAATTGTCTTGTGCCTGTGTTCCCGTGAAGCCAACTGTTGTATTAATTTACAAAAGATTTTATGTAGAAAGATGATTTAGTTTTTTATCACACATGTTACAAAACCCTCTTCTCATTTTGTTGTTTGCCTTTTAAATGTATTCATATCTCGAGGTATGGAAGTTTAAATTTAAGCTTCTTTTTGTAGTTTCTGTCTGTTGACTGTGTTTAAAAAGATTTCCTTCACTCCAAGAAGGAACCTCAGTCGCTCTGTGGTTAAGTGCTTGTCTGCTAACTGTAAGGTCAGCAGTTTGAACCCACAAGCTGTCTGTGGGATAAAGATGTGGCAGTTTGCTTCTGAAAAGACCTATAGCCTTGGAAACCCTGTGGGGCAGTTCTGTTCTGCCCTAGAGGGTTGCTATGAGTCAAAATTAACTTGACAGCTATTAGTTGGTATTTTGTTTGGGGAAAGTCACTCAAAGATTATACTAATATCTACTTATGCTTCCTATTAGTGCTTTCATAGTCGCATTTTTACATTAAAACTTTAAAAATACCTGCAGTTAATTGTTGTGCAAGGGATCAGGTAACTTTCCACATGGTTAGCCAAGGGATCTTAGCATTTATTATTGAATCTTCTATCCAAAAAGGAGCTTTGAAAAACAGATAGCAAGCATCTCTTCTCTTCTTGGGTCTTAGCTTCTGTAGGTAAACTAGTAAAATTGGTTAAGTGACTGAATGCAGAAAAGAAAAAAAGCAGGGGTTGTAGTGGTTCTGAACAGATTCAGGAGTTAGTATATGACATTCTAGAATTTATCTTTTATAGCCTTGTACTCTACCCATGACTACTGATATACATATAAATAGGTTCTTTTGTGAATAAGCAGGGGTTTTTTGGTTGCTTGTTTCTATTTTTTTAACCCCTTCAGTATCTTGTCAGAGGTAATATGAGGACTACCAATTAAGTTCACTAACTCATCCTATAAAAAGCACTACATACTTCATTGCTGAATATTACTATGGTCACCTTCAAAGTACTCCCCTTGGGAAGCTCTACCCTGACTCCAGCACCTAGTCCACCCTTCAAAGCAATTTTGGACCTCTTTTTTCTGGAATGGCCATCAGAATTGTGGTTGTATTACCTGTGATATCCTGAATGTTATCAAAATGTCTTCCTTTCAATATTTCCTTTGTATTTGGGTGAAGAAAAATGTCACTGGGGACCAGATCAGGTGAGTAGGTAGGGTTCCAATACAGTTGTCTGTTTACTGTAAAAACTCCCTCACAGACAGTTGTATAGTTAAATTCACAAACTTGCCGCCCTGCCACCGTGTGCAATGGCCATTCCAGAAAGAGTTCCAAAATTGCTTTGAAGGGTGGACTTAGGTGCAGGAGTCAGTGCATAGCTTCCCAAGGTGAGTACTTCCAAGGAGACTGTGGTGATATTCAGCAATAAGTTATGTAACACTTAGAACAAATAAGTTTGCAGACTTAATTGTTGGACTTGTATTAACAAGACAATTCTCTAAAGATTATTGGGCCTAATCCTGTTTACAGTGGATTTATAACATTATATCTGTCAACAATTAAAGGGGGATAGAATTAACAAAACTGTATTTTTACTTGATTATGTTGTATTCTTAGTGATCTTTATCAAGTTTTAATTTTTAAAATAATTTTCCCCTTTTAGGACAGAACCATATGCTTTTCTTCCTGCCTCTACTAAGTACCCACCCATCCCTTCAAAATGTGCCGTGGGCACTCAGACTGATTACCGGGATGCTGAAGTTCAAACAGATCCGTATTCTCCAGAATATGTGGTATGTCAGGACTCAATTCCTGAACTCTTGACCCTGGCTACTCTTACTTGGGGTGAGTTGGCAATTCTTTTTCATATTTGCAGGTGATGTTGTGTTTCTGGAAATGACACACATAGACAGAGTCAGCTGTGGTTTAAAGTATTGCTATTTAAAGTGCCCTGCTCTCTCCAGTTACTTCACAAGCTTGTGTTTTAGTCAGCTAGGGCTGCTCTAACAGAAATACCACAGAGTGGATGGCTTTAACAAAGGAAGGTTTATTCTTACACAGTCCGGTAGGCTACAAGTCCAAATTCAGGATGTCCACTCCAGGGGGAGGTTTTCTCCCTTGCCAGCTCTGGAAGAAAGTCCGGTACTGCATCAGTCTCTGTCCAGGGAGCATCTTGGTGCAGGAACCTCAGGTCTGAAGGACACGCTCTTCTCCCGGTGCTGCTTTCTAGATGGTGTGAGGTTCCCAATTCTCTGCCTGTTTCTCTTTCCTTTTATTTTTTGCAGAATGAAAGGATTAAGGGTGGAGCAAGCCATACTCCAGGAAAACTCCCTTTACAGTGGAGCAGGGAGGTGATCTTATAAAGGGATTTGCAGTCCCACCCTAATCCTTTAACATACAGCATAGGAAAACCACAAAATGGAGGACAGTCACAAGATACTGGGAATCATGGCCCAGCCATGTGGCTACACCTATTTTGGGGGGGGGGGAACACAATTCAATCCATGACACACAATAATAGTAGGAAATTAAATATATCACTTTCAACGATGGACAGAACAACTAGAAAGAAGCTCAATAAAGATATGGAGACTTGAATGCTACAGCCAACCTACTTGACCTCATGGACATATACAGAATACTCCATCCATCAACAGACAAGTATACTTTGTTTTCTAATATACACAGAATATTTCCCAGAGTAGACTACATATTAGGGCATAAACCAAGTCTTAGCAAAATCCAGAACACTGAAATATTGCAAAGCTTCATCTCAGACCATAGAAGCATTAAAATCTAAAGCAACAGTAGAAAAAGCAGGCACACAAGGTCAAATACTTGGAAACTGAACAACACCATGCTCAAATACTTTTGGGCTATAGAAGAAATCAAAAGTTGAATAAAGAAATTTTTAGAATCAAATGAGCATGAAAACTTATGAGACACAGCAAAAGCAGTGCTCAGAGGTCAACATATCGCAATAAATGCACACATCCAAAAAGAAGAAAGAGCCCAAATCAGAGGATTAACCCTACAGCTCGAACAACTAGAAAGTGAGTAACTAAAGAATCTCTCAAACACCAGAAGAAAAGAGCTAATAAAAATTAGAGCAGAACTCAACTCGACGGCACTTGGCTTGGCTTGGCAACGAATTATAGATTAGAAAAACAACTGGAAGAGTTAACAAGACTCAAAGGTGGTATTTGAGAAGATCAACAAAATTGACAAACCGTTGGCCAAACTGACAAAAGAAAAACTGGAAGGCAAACAAATAACTTGAATAAGAAGTGAGATGGACGATAGCACACCTGACCCAACTGAAAATAGCAACAAAAAAAAATCACTTCATAATACTATATAAAATTACACTGTAATAAGTTTGAAAACCTAGAGGAAATGGACAAATTTCTAGAAACAAACTGTCTGCCAAAACTTATATAATCAGAATAGAACAACTTAATAAACCTATCACACAACATGAGACTGAAAAGGTAATTAAAAACTCCCACTGAAAAGAAGTCCTGGTCCAGATGGCTTCACTGTAGAGTTCTACCAAACATTTAGAGAGGAGTTATCACCACTATTACTAAAGGTATTTCACAGCATAGAAAAGGAGAGAATACTTCCAAATCCATTCTGTGAAGCTAACATAGCCCTCGTACCAAAGCCAGGTAAAGACTGCACAAAAAAGGAAAATTACAGACCAATACGCCTCATGAATTTAGATGCAAAAATCCTTAACAAAATTCTATCCAGTAGAATTCAACAACATATTAAAAAAATAATTCTCCATGATGAAGTAGGATTCATACCAGGGATGGTTCAATATTCAAAAAACAATCGATGTAATCCACCACATAAATAAAACAAAAGGTAGAAATCACCTGTTTCCATCAATTGATGCAGAAAAGGCATCTGAAAAAGTCCAATACCCATTCATGTTAAAAAACTCTCAAGAAAATATGAATAGAAGGACAATTCCTCAGCATAATAAGAGGCATCTATGCAAAGCTGACAGTCAGCATTATCCTAAATGGAGAGAAACTGAAGTAATCTTCTTGAGAACAGGAACCAGACAAGGATGTCTATTACCTCTTTTATTCAATGTTGTGCTGAAATCTCTAGCCAAAGCAGTTAGACAAGATAAAGAAATAAAGGGCATCCACGTCAGTGAGGAAGATGTAAAAGTATCTCTATTTGCAGCTAATATGATCCTGTACACAGAAAACCATGAAGAATCTACAAAGAAACTACTGTATCTAATAGAAAGGTTCAGCAGAGCATCAGGGTGAAAGATAAATGTAAATAAATCAGTTGGATTCCTTTACACTGACCAAGAGATCATTAAGGAAGAAACCACTAAATCAGTGCCATTTCCAGTTGATACCAAGAAGATAAAATGCGTAGGAATAAATATAACCAGAGATGTAAAAAACCTATATAAAGAAAATTACAAGACTCCGAGAGACCAAAAGAGACTTATATAAGTGGAAAAACCTACCATGCTTATAGATAGGAAGACTTAACATCATGACAATGCCTGTTCTCCCCAAAGCTATCTGTGGAAAAATTGCAATTCCAGTGTCATTTTTTAATGAGATGGAGAAACAAATCACTAACTTCATGTGGAAAGGAAAGAAGCCCCAGATAAGTACAGCATTACTAAAGAAGAAAAATAAAGTGGGAGGCCTCACACTACCTGACCTGAGAACCTATTATGCTATCACAGTAGTCAAAACAGCCCAGTACTGGTACAAAAATAGATACATAGATCAATGGAACAGGATAGAGAACCCAAATATTACTCCATCCACCTGAGAGCAGCTGACATTTGACAAAGACATAAGATCTGTGAATGGCGGAAAAAATAATCTTTTCAACAAATGGTGTTGGCAAAACTGGACATCCATTTGCAAAAAAGTGAAACAGGGCCCACATCTTACACCATGCACAAAAACTAAATCAAAATGGAGCATAGACCTAAATATTAAACCTAAAAGAGTAAGGATCTTTTTTTTTTTTAATTTTTATTTAACACGACTGAGTGAAAATGTACATTCATGTATAAATTTACATGCCCACCTATATGCAGCTTCCACTGCTCTCCCTGTCCGGTGACTGCACACTATTCCTCTCTGCTCCATAGTTGTCTCATCCTCCCAACAGCCTCCTTTCCCCTCCTCTCCATCCACTCCCCTTCCTCCAGCCAGAGGTCAGCAAGATAAGAGTAAGGATCTTGAAAGAAAAAAACAGAGACAACATTGGGAGTGCTAAAACAGCATAAACAAACTACAAAATATTACAGACATTGCACAAACAAGGGAAGAGAGATTAGAGATAAATGGGAACTTCTAAAAATCAAACACTTATACTCATCCAAAGACTTCATCAAGAGGGTAAAAAGACCACCTACAGACTGGGAAAAAAAAAAAAAAACTTGTCAACCAAAGATTTAATCGGTGTCTAATCTCCATAATCTACAGAGTACTTGAAAACCTCAACAAGAAAAAAACAAGTAACCCAATGAAAAAACTGGGCAAAGAATATGAACAGGTACTTCACCAAAGGATGGTATCTATACAGCTAACAGATACATGAGGAAATGCTCATGATCATTAGTCATTAGAGAAATGTAAATCCAAACTACAATGAGATACTATCTCACCCCAGCAAGTCTGGTGTTAATTCAGAAAACACAAAACTGCAAATGTTGGAGAGGATGTGAAGAGATGGGAACCCTTCTACACTGCTAGTGGGAATGCAAAATGATACGACCACTATGGAAAAATGGTTTGGCGATTTCTTAAAAAGCGGGAGATAGGAATACCATATAATACAGCAATCCCACTGCTTGCAGTATGTCCCAGAGAAATAGGCACTGTCACACAAACAGATACATGCACGTCAATGTTCACTGCAGCACTGTCTACAATAGCAAAAAGATGGAATCAGCCAAGGTACCCTTCAACAGAAGAATGGATGTATTCGCACGGTGGAACACTGTGCAGTGATAAAGAACAATGGCAATCTTTGGAAACACCTGATAATATGGAGTCATCTAGAAGACACTGTGCTGAGTGAAATCAGTCAGTCACAAAAGGACAAATACTGTATGAGACCATTATTATGAGACTTCAGGAAATGGGCTAAGCACAGAAGAAAATAATCTTTGTTGGTTCCCGGGGGAGAGGGAGATGGATATTCAGAGATTAGATATCAGCTAGGAACAGAATTAAGGGAAGGAAGTGAGAGCACACACCAGAAGGGAGACCAGCACTCCAGGACTAGACCAAGAACTAAAAGATTTCCTATATACAACCTAACACTTTGAAGGTTACAGTAGCAGAGGCAGAGGTCTGGGGACCATGCTTTCATGGGACTTCTAGGTCAATAGGCACAAGTAAGCATTTTCTTTTTAAGAAAATGGTCTGCATCCCAACTCGGTGAGTGGCGTCTGGGTCTTAAAAGCTAACAGGCTGCCATCTAAGGAGCATCAATTGGTCCCAATCCAAGTGGAACAGAAGAGAATGAAAGACAGCAAAGACAGGAAGAAAATGTGAGCCCAGGAGACAAAAGGGGCCGAGTGATCCAGAGTCTACACCAGCATGAGACCAGATAAACTAGATGGTGCCCTGCCACTTCCAGTGTCTACCTTGGGACAGTGTCAGACTCCCTGACATAATGAGAGAAAAATAGGAGTGCAGATCTAGAATTCTGTTACAAGACCAGACCTGATGGCCCAACACCCTGGAGGGTCACCCTAGAGCACGGCCCCTGGTTTTGCTCCTACCCCAGAGCCAAAATTAGCGTTGAAGAGAACTGTTTAGAGAAAAATCGTACTGGGCTGTAAGGCAGGAGGCTGTCGGAGCAGCTCCCCTACAGTAATGGGAGGGGAAGGTGGAGAGGAGGGGACAGGACTAGGGGGATGACTGTGCAAAGCACAGAGTGGGAGGGATGAGTGTGCTGTCACTGGGCTGGGAAAGCAGGGGGAGTTGCATAGAGGTCTCTGCATGGAGTTTGATATGGTGAATTGACTCCATTTGTAAATTTTCACTTAACCACCACAAGATATTTACTTTCAAAAAAAACTCATTATGAAAAATGATCATAGTTTGGTTGGCTAAGAGTTAAATTTCAATATGAGAGCATTACAGCGCTGGAATCTCAGGTCCAAAGGATGTGTTCTGCACTCAGTGCTGCTTTCTTGGTGGTAAGAGGCTCCCCACTCTGCTTGCTTCCCTTTCCTTTTGTCTCTTATAGGATAAAAGGTGGTACAAACCACACTCTTGGGAAAACTCTCTTTACACTGGAGCAGGGAGGTGACCTTAGGAGGACTGTTACAGTCTCACAATAATCTTTCTTAATAGGCAGAGATTAGGATTTACATCATAAGAAAATGACAGAATGGAGGGCAGTCACACAGTACTGGTAATCATGGCCCCATCAAATTGCTATGCGCATCTTTGCAGGGACACAATTCAATCTATGACAATATATTTTGCATTATTTTATTTAATTCCCACAACCCATTATGCTGATAGTACTCTACTGGTTGTACAGAATAAAATGTTTTGAAAGGAAACTCATGTATTCAAAACCTACAGTCTGTTAAGCTATTCATCCTTTTACATAAGATGCTTTTGTATAAGGGTGTAATAATTGCTTTGAATGTTAAAAATTCATAACAAAATTGGAAATATTTTTGGACCTTTTTTTTTTTAATGTAGACTCTTCCTTGTTCCAGAATTTTTTTGAGCTGTGGCTTTATTAGAATGCAGTCTATTACTTACTAATTTAATTACAGCAAGCTAATAAGTATCTAGCATCTTACGCTGTCTCTAAGGGCCTGGGAATAGGGAGAAGCAAGGGGGAGATAAAAGTAATGTTGGACATTTAGAAAGACAAATGGGAGGAATTCTTATTATGAAAGGAAAATGTACAGATTTGAGTTAAATTTTTTTGACATGCTAGCTTTTGCCAGCCTGCCCAGTATTGTTTGATTTTGTGGTGTGAGGATTCAGGGAGGCATCGAGGGCTGGCCCTTTACAACTGACTGTATTGACTAAGGCTCTGAGGCTCATTCAGGGCCACGCTGTTAGCCACAGAGCTGCCACAGAACCGGAGGCCACTGATTCGCAGGGCTGCGCCATACCCCATGCTTCTGCTAGCATACTTGGTACCAAATTAACTCCCTTTCTCTCTCTCTCTTTTCTTTCTTTACACTTGAGCAAGATTTATTCAGAAAGAAAAGAAGCCTGCAGGGGAGGTAGAGGGGGCTCAGTTGGCAGCCTAGCCTCCAACTTGCTGAATAAAACCTTGTCTGAAACTTTTAAAGGTTTTTTTTAACAAAAAAATACTCTATTGTGCCTTAAGCGAAAGTTTACAATCCAAGTGAGTTTGCCATTTAATCCACCCCCCCACCACTATGCAACTCTAACTGCTTCCTGCCCTGTGACAGCACACTCCTCCTTTCTACCCCGTACTTCCTGTGACCACTCAGTCAGCTCCTGTTCCCCTCCACCCTCTCATCTCGCCTCTAAACAAGAGCTGCTCAGGTAGCACCCTGTATGGATTTAAACCAAGAAGCACATTCTTCGCCAGCATCGTTCTATTTCTTATAGTCCAGTCCAGTCTTTTCTGAAGAGTTGGCTGTGATACTGGTTTCAGCTCTGGGCTAACAGAGAGTCCAGGATCCATGTCCTCAGGGGACCCTCCAGTCTGTTGTATCGTCAAGTCTGGTCTTTAATAGAGTTCTAGTTCTGCACATCCAATTTTCTCCCACCACATCAGGAACTTTCCATTGTGTTCCCTGTCAGGGCAGTCACTGGTGGTGGCTGGGCAACATCAAGTTCTTCTGGTCTCATGCTGATCTAGTCTCTGGTTATGTGGCCCTTTCTGTCTCTTGGGCTCATGTTTTCCTTAAGTCTTTGATGTCTTTCATTCTCTTCCACTTCAGGTGGATTGGGACCAATTGTTGCTGCTTAGATGGCAGCTTGCTAGCTTTTGGAACCTCAGATGCCACAGCAAAATGGGATGCAGAATGTTTTCTTTAAAAACTTCATTATGCCAGTTGACCTAGATGGCCTCTGAAACCATGGTCCCCAGACCCCTGTCCCTGGTACTCTGTCCTTTAGAGTGTTGGATTATATTTAGGAAACCTCTTAGCTTTTGGTTTAGTCCAACTGTACCAACCTCCCCTACACTGCACACTGTCCCTCCCTTCACCTAACCCAGTTCCTAGCTACTATCTAATCTGTGCATACCCATGTCCCTCCCTCCCCTCTTGTAACCATCAAAGATTATTTTGTTTGTGCTTAAACTTTTTCTTACATCCTTAGAATAGGGTCTCATACAGGATTTGTATTTTTGCAACTGACTGATTTCACTCAGCATAATGTCTTCCAGATGACACCATGTTATGCTTTCTAAAATCATCACTGTTCTTTATCATTGCATGGTATTACATTGTGTGAATACAGCTGACAGAGCTGAAGAAAAAATTAGTAAAATGGAAGATTGACTGAATAAATATTCCACAGTACAACGTACACAGGATTATAGTGTTTAATAGGATATAGCTCATCAGAGCCTCTCATTTCTGTCTCTCACTCTTGGTCCCAAAAAGATGATGCAGTAAGTCCAGGCTACATTTAAAGGTGCTAGCCACCAGAGTGTGACTACCAAAAACCTATTGCCATCAAGTCAATTCCGACTCTTAGCAATCCTGTAGGACAGTGTGGAACTGCCTCATAGAGTTTCCAAGGAGCGCCTGGTAGATTTAACCAATCTTTTAGTTAGTCATCACAGCACTTAATCAAAATACCACCAGAGTTTCCAGAGTGTGATTGAGTCCCCAAAATTTGTTCTAGGGGACTGCAATTGATGGTCCAAAGGACTGGGAGTTTCCCTTGGGGCATGGCCCCTAGACCTGATGCTGCCCCTGATCATAGATCATTACTGAGGTCAACTCTTTGGATACAAATGGGTTGGATTCGGGGACAGGGAATGACTCTATTGTCTGTGCACTTTATGGTTCTATGCATCTATAAGATGTTGTCCAACTGGCCTGTTACTAGAGGGGAGTGGAGAAGGTGGAGAGGAGGGGACAGGAGATCGTTAAAAGGTTATGGCATGTATGGAACAGAAAAGAGGAGTGTGCTGTCACTGGGCAAGGAGAGCAGAGGGAACTGCAGATAGGCAGGCATGCAGATTTGAATTGTATTGTAAACTTTCGCTCAATCACACACAAAGAAATTTGGTCTGGGGCGGCATATATAAGGTGGGGGCTCAGCCAGTGTCTCTAGATTGGTCAGGAAATTAAGGATTATGACAGGATGAAACAAAAATATGATGAATTATCAGCTAATGATTTTTTTTTCATTACCTGTTACAAAAACTTCTGGTCTTTTAAAAATCTTTGTCCAACAATTCCCTACCCCTCATCGTATTTTCCCATTTCAGAAACATGATACTTCTGTGTATTCTCATAATATAGGTTTGTCTAATAAAGAACCTTTCAAGGCTGCAACTAGAATGTCTTACAGTTCATTGCTAGCAAGCGGCAGGGAGGGTACAACCAACACAAGCTGTAAGGCACATCTGGAGGAAGTTTTATAATATTATTTCATCCTGTCATAACCCTTAAATTTCGTGCGTCTTCCTGTGTATGCTAGCTGGTGGGGTCCACGTGTAGAGGTGCGGTGTATGCTGTTGTGTAGCCAGCGCCTACCAACAACGATAACCTTTGACTTTCTAGGATAAGAGTAGGAGGAGGTAAGTGATGGACTGACCGGGTTCATGAGTCAACCCACTTGTTTCTAAAGTGTTCTTGCTGCTTCCTCCTTGAGGCCGAGGGCTGCCAGCAGGACTCGCCGAGGTGGAGATGATAGAACGGGCCAGGGAGAAGCGCGCCTGGGAAGCCACCCTTCCTGCTCTGACGGACACCGCCCAGTTTGAGAAGAGGAGGAGGATGATGAATGAGATGGAGAGGAAGGAGTGGGCCTTCAGAGAACAGGAGATTGAAAAGTAGGTTCTCGATCACCTGGACAACTGGTCTGACACTAATGGAAGTGATGTTAATACTTTTGATCTGCAGCACACTTTTTCAAATGTATGGAAATCAGGAAATCAGGCTTCTAGGTCTTTCTGTGTAGTTCTATGTAAATTCTCTCTTACGTTAAATGTATAATGTCCTCTATGTATGGGATGAAGCTCACCAGGGAACCCAGATGTGAACAATTCCTTGAGGCAGTTTTATTTCTTTATTATTTACCTAGACTGTATCTGAATCCCACTAATTTCTATAGAAGGTCCTTCAGACTTCCTTGTTCACTGCCAGTGCCACTCCCCTTTCTCCCCACCAGCAGCCTCCTGGCTGGTCCTGTCTCTCATCCTCCCTGGTACTGGATTCACACTTAAGATGTCTTAAATTCTTTCTGGAGCCCATGGGGCATTTACCGTCTAAAAGACAAATTCTAGAATTTATCAGTTAAGTGATGAGCTCACAGCCCATAAATAACAGTTTGTTTAAGTACTTCTGGCTGCATTTTCAGTCATTGTAACTGATAATATTTTCATTAATAAAGGTGTCACCGGAGGAGTATGTATAAATGACAAGAATTAAAAAATGGTCACAAGGAACTATCTTGTCAAGATTGTCCTTTGTTCCAGGCTGTCCTAAAGCTGGCTAACTGCAGTGCTACCATGGCCCCTGACAGTGTACTTACTATCAGACATCCAAGAGAGTTAGTAAATCAGCTTGATCTGAATTTAAAAAACTCAATCTTTTTTGCAACACCTGTCGATAGCACTGGGTTTGGATGAAGTCTAAATCCAAACTGTGAGATGTTTTGGCAGAAGTTTGCAATTACATAGAAAAGAATGTTTAGGGTAAAGTCAGTGTCAGATACCCAATCCTGTCTGCAGGAATTGAAAACTTTGTGCTGTAATGTGGAGACATACATGTTTTCAAAATTGTTGCTGTTGAGTCACTTCTGACTCAGAAGGATGTTAAGAATAGTAATAATGTATCTTGTTGGAGGGAAGGCACCCTTTAAGGAAATGAGTATGTTTACTGAACTGAGAATCATTTTAATGACTGTATTTGGAGTCCTTCCTGTGTGCTGGGCTCTGTGCTGTGAGCTGGGGAGACAAGGAGGGTTAGGAAGCTCTCTGGGCGCTGACAGAGCTCCTTACAGTCCCTCAGACCAACCACTGTCTTGCAGGACGGATCAGGTGATGTGCTATACACAAAGGGCTGGGGGAACTCAGGTGAGAAAATTAGTTCTCCATGAGGTGGGTGAAGATTTGGTAAAACTACTCGGGGGAGCTCCGCTCTGGCCAGGTGCTGAAGGGTGACTGGGAAGCCATCGGTAGTTAATACTATCAGTGAGGAGGATGACATGCATACAGTGCACATTAGTAGTGCCAGACAGTGTCATGGACCAATAGTTCTCCAAGGGTGACCCCAGACCACCAACTTGTTAGAAACACTGAATGTCAGAGCCCACCCCAGACCTACTGAATCAAAGGATCTGTGTTGTAACAAGCTCCCTGGCGTCTTCAGATCCTCACTCAGGTTTGAGAACCACTGTTCCGGCACTTTGTATACATTAACTCACTTAATGCTCCCAGTAACTTTAGAGGTGGATGCTATTCTTAATCTCCATTTTTCAGTTGAAATTGAAGTAGTGAACTTGAGAGTTGAAAATAGGCATTCTGATTATAGAGCGAAAGGTAACAAACAAAGGTGTGTGGTTGACTTTTCCGAGGACCTGTTGGTCCCCACTCATTTGTCACTGCTCTTTACCCTGTCACGTATTTGCCTTGAGAGGCTCTGTCAGAGTGACGTTTGCTCTGTCTCTAATCTTTTCAAGTTGAGTGTTCGTCCCTGTCTGCCAAGGCCTTGCTTCTCCCTTGCCAGTGTGGCGCAGCTCAGTCCGTGCTTGTCCTAAGACTCTGCTGAGTCACTGACTCCTCTAAGGAACTTTTCACCACCTTCCCTGAGCTCTCCTGACCCCACCTCACTGTGGGTCATGCTAGGCACCACTGTTCTCTTTTTGTTCTCTCACAAAAATCTTCTCATTGTTCTAGTCAGGTGTTTACTTCCTTGTGTTTGGACTGTTGGTTTATATGCCTTCTTCACTACAGCAGTGCTTCTTAAATAAAGTGGCTTGTTTGGTTCACCTTTGTTGGTTCCCAGCCCAGCATATGCTGAACACTTAATGAATATTTGACAAATGAGTGAGTGAATAAGTTAATGTATATCTTTTTTAAAGTAAGAATAGAGTGTTCAAGTCTCCTTCAGGAAGGAAAACCTTGGCAGCTCTGTGGCACAGATTAGAATAAAGAAAGACTAGAAGCAAGGAGGCCAAGTTAGGAGAGAGATCACAGAGACATTAGCTAGGGATGGACGCAAGACGTATTTTTGAGAGCGAATCATTAGAGGAGGGAAGAAGATGTAAGAGAAGCATTAGACTTCTGGGCGAAGAAAGTGAGTGTTTTTTGTTTTGGTGGTTGTCAGGGTCAGCTAGAGCTTCAGGAAGACACTTGGAAATTCTAGTCCAGAAAGATCTAGGTTATAGGTGTAGATTTTGGAGTTATTTGTATGTGTAGCAAGCTAGCCTCAGAAGAACAAGTTAAACAAAAGATTTGTTGAGTACCAGCTATGTGCTGGGTACTGTATTCAGCATTTCCACACTGACCCCTTAACATAGCCTGCCGTAAGCTTGTCATCTCTTCTCTCCCCATTGTACTTAATGCACCAGCAATACCAGTGGACTGGGAACTGTGTGCCAGCACCTTCTTGCTCACATATGCCCAGCCTAGGGAGTCCTTTTACACTCTTCTTTGCCCTTCAGAATTATAACAGTGTATATCACTATGGTATCAAGACTCACCACTGAGTTGCCCTTCCCCCACTAATTCATCTGTTCCATTTCGGCAGAGTGGTCTTTTTAAAATACTTGAGTGTGATACTAGCTCAAAGAGAAGGTCCTGCCTATGGCAGCTGTTCTCTTGCTCTCTAGTAGAACACACTGTTGGAAATATCATATATGATTTCATTTATGGTTTGCAATTCATTTGAAGACTGCAGGACCTCCGTCTGGAAGTTCTAAAACAGCTGCTGAAGAAGCGTCAAGAGAATCAAAATGAAGTGAACATGAAGAAGTTGGATGCCCAGTGGTCTAAACTGCAGGAAGCAAAGGAGGTAAAAGTGGCAAAAATTCAGCGCACACATGTATCAGGTAATGGTGTCATATAAACATTGACGAAAATTAAAAAGTTGGCTTTGCTTTGAATCTTTGACTAAACCTCATTGAACAGTGCTATCATTTTTTTTCTGCACCTGGTTTGTCCAATAGTAGATAAGGGATAGGAAATGAGTTATTTTTCAAAGAGAGATGAAAACCAAACCAATCCCACTGTCACTGAGTTGAATCTGACTCATAGCAATCCTGTCGACAGAGTAGAACTGCCCCATAAAATTTCTAAGGAGTGCCTGGTGGATTTGAACTGCCGACCTGGTTAGCAGCTGTAGCATTTAACCACTACTCCACTAGGGTTTCCAAAGACAGAAGAGTGGAGAAAAACCCCTCAGTGAGAAAATCAAGTGATGCCTTACAGATAGTTAAGTTATTGACATTATGGGGTGTGTGTGTGTGTGTGTGTGTGTGTGTGTGTGTGTGTGTGTGTGTGTGTGTGGTGGTAATAGCAGTATATGTGTACTTAAGGCTTTAAAGAACAGACATGTACTTTCTCCCAGCTCAGGAGGCTAGAAGTCCAAATTCAGAGCACCAGCTCTAAGAGAAGGCTCTGTGTCACTTTTGGGGAAATCTCTCTTTCAGCTTCTGCAGCCCCCTCATTTCACAGTTCCTTCACAGTCTTCATTTGGAAACCATGGTTACATAGTAGTTAAGTGCTACAGCTGCTAACCAAAAGGTCAGCAGTTCAGATCTGCCAGGTGCTCCTTGGAAACTCTGCATGGCAGTTCTTCTCTGACTTACAGCGTTGCCATGAGTCGCAATTGACTTGACAGCAGTGGTTTTTTTTTTTAACTTATTTGTTTTCTACAGTCTTCACACATTTATCTCCCCCTGTTTTGTGCTCTTTTCAGTGTCTCATCTTGTCTTTTTATAGTTCAGAAGTGATTAGGTTTAGGACATACTCTATGCTAATATGATCTCATTGGCATGTCAAACCTTAATTCCAGACAGGATTACATCCATGATACAGGGGTTAGGGTTCCAGCACTTTTCTTGTGGGGGACCCAATTCAGTCCATAGCAACATATTCATGTGCTGAGGCCCTGGATAAAGAACAGTGTTTCACAATTTTTTTTCTAATTGCCCATAACAGTCATTTTAGACATTGTTTTTCTTGATTGCTTCCCCTAGGTAATTTTAATACTACAGACATACTATTTGTTTATGTACTGTATATATACCTGTCATTTATACATAGAAAGAGGAAGTGTAAAGCTTTTTCTTTTAATTCAGTGCCAGATGAAATATGACTAAAGGTTTTAAGTCAAAGTTTAAATTAAAAAATTTAGATTATTCCATTTAACTTTATAACTGTGTTTTCTGAATAACTTTTAATGAAACTTATTTACTTATGTGATTTATAATGTATCAAATTACATCTGAAAATTAGCAATTTAGGTACATATATGAAATAGAAAGGTAATCAAATTTTTAAATTCATTCAAAATTTTTCCAGGAAAAATACAATTAATTTCTTAAAAATTTTTAGTGAATTTAACTTGACTTTTTCTGATGTGAGAAAATAACTCTACTAGCTCGAAGTATCTCCACTTTTTTTCTTATCAGTATTTCTCATAATTAATGATGAATTAACTTTTATGGATAAATAGTAAAGCATAAACTATTTTTATTGAATTGAAAACCCCAAGTCACAACTAAAAGCCATAAGGATCAACAAACATAAACATACACAAGGCAGCCAGTGGGTGTGTAGATCACTTCTTTATCTGCCTGTCTGTCCGTCTACCTACCTATCATCTGTTTATTTATTGTGATTACATGAAAGTATACAGTCCAGATGAATTTTGCATGCCTGCCTATCTGCAGCTCCATCTGCTCTCCCACCTGGTGGCAGCACATTCCTCTTTTCACCCTGTAGTTCTGGTATCCTCATAAGGAGCACCTGTCCCCTGCTTTCCATCCTCTTCTCCCCCACCTAGAAATAAACCAGTAGGACAGCTTCCTATAAATGTGTAAAACCATAAAGAACATACACCATATGGTCACACTGTGTCCCTGAGTCCATTCCATTCTTGTGTGAAGATTTCACCTCCGTATTTGCAGACCGCTGCTTGAGATAGTACTTTGCAATCTCCAGGTATGATTTCAGCCCTATTGAGAGTACCCGATAGAGAAGCTTCAGTAGGGTGTGGGTCTACAACAGGATCTGGAAGAAAAGGAGCAGGTGACTTCTTAAATGAAAATACTCCCATTGTATGCATGATTTAAGCCTTTTCTTCTGACTCCCAAACAATTCCAAAACTAAAAGCTGGGACATAGTCTGATTTATTCTGGTATTAGCCAGGATGGGTGGACATTACTGGAGAATTTATAGACCTCCCTTTAAATTATTGTCCTGTAGGAGAATAATTCTCCTGGTTCTGCATTGACCATCCTTTTTTTTCCCCCAGCTATTTGAGTTTCTTTTGTTCATTTAACAAATTTTTACTGAGTATCTTTTCTTGGCCCAGTGCTGGGTGTGCAGTTATGGAAGATTTCTGATGAGTACTGATTGAAAACACTAGCAGATTCAGCTTTTGTCATTCCCACCTGTCTCATGATAATCTAGGCCACAGAGATGACAGACCTGTTTTTAATTTGTAATCTGGTTGTAGTGGGTGGTTATCATGAGATTCATTCATTTAACTAGCTTCCTGGGGAATAAAACCAGAATTGGTTTACTATTCTATGTCTAGATCATTCAGAACAATATTTTGGAGGTAGTCACAGAGACATGTTTTGTTTTAGCAATCAGAAAACTTGTGGGAAAGGGAAAGAATGTGGAAGGGAAGTTGGAGAGAAAAAATATCATCAAGGATTATTCTGATTATGCATCACAGACCTATGGACCTCTATCTCGCCTCGGTCGCTTCCCAGACAACAACTCAGAGAATTTTGTAGTAAGAAACCACTTTCTCAACACCTACGAAGGTAAGCAACTTACAACAGTGAACATTCAGAATGAGAAATTTACCTTGAAAATATAAATTAAATATATAGAATATAAACATTTGATTAAATGCTAAACAACAAATAAAAATATTTGCAAGAAACAATCATTAACAGGTTTAATATCATTAACGATGATACAATGAGTTTGTACAAACCAATAAAAATATTAAGACTCCAATAAATAAATGGATATACTATAGAATAATTTAACAAGGAGTAAACTCAATTAGCTGCTAAACATTTGAATGTTTAATGTTATTAATAATCAAAGATATAAAAAATGACATAGGAATGACATATTTTTCTGCCAAATTCGAAATATAAAAATGAGAATATCTAATGCATTCAGGTGATGAAAGAAGCACACTCATATATTCCTAATGAAACTTAGTAATATACATTGGGAAAGCAATTCAATAGTAAAAATTAAGAATCTTATATTTTTCCACATTTTGGCTCAGCAATTCCATTCTTGGGCATATGTGCTGAAAATAAAGTTTGAAACATGGGGACAGCTTTCCACATCACTTGTAATAATGGAGAAAAGGAAACACCTTACATTTTCAGTAGTAGGGCATATACATAAGGTGGAACTTTTTATAGCAATTTAAATGATAGAAACCAGACCTTTATTTACAAAGGATATGTGTAAACTATCATGTTAAGTAGGAAAAAAACATTCAAATGATATTTAGGCTGTAATTTCAATTATATTTTTAAGAATGCATACAAGAATACCAGTACCTGTTGCCATCAATTCTATTCTAACTCATGGCAACCTCATGTGTACTGAAAGATAAGTCACTAAAATGTCAATAGTCTTTTTTGGGTGGTTGAATTTAGGATGATTTTTTTCCTTTTTTCCATATTTTGGATGCTTTTCTAATTTTTGTAATAAATACAAAATCACTATTAAAAACTCTTTTAAAATAAATACAGGTTTATTACATTTAAAGAAAGCCTGAAATGAGAAAGCTTTCTTAAGAATTTAATAAAAATTAATTGTGGAAATGTCTTTCAAAGACTAACAAATCTATTCTTCTTATGGGGGAAACCAGGAGATTCCCCCTAAAAAAGTTTTTATGCCAGGTTTGTGAAACCAGAAAACAAACCCACTGCCGTTGAGTCGATTCCAACTCACAGTGACTCTAGAGAACAGAGTAGAACGGCCCATGGAGTTTCCAAGGAGTGCCTGGTAGATTTGAACTGCTAACCTTGTGGTTAGAAGACATAGCACTTAACCACTACACCACCTGGGTTTCCAAGGTTTATAAAGTAAACAAATATATATACATATGTATATATAATAAAGTCAACCCTTTAAGAAAGAAGTATATATAATAAAGTCAACCCTTTAAGAAAGAATACCAAAAGACTAGTAGGCAAGGAGATGAAGAGGCTAACATCACAGACAAGTGAGGCTTATTTAAAGTATTTAAATTTCAGCCGACAAGTGCAAGCATCACTTGGCCAAGATCATGAGTTGATGGTCACAACTGCTGGATCTATCACTGGCTGGCCATTTCTGGAACAGAATATGATAAATTTTCTGTACACCCACTTAGAATGGTGGTACCATATTCCATAGGATTGTTCATTTTCTGTTGGTAATCATTCTGGAATGTATTACTTTTGTTGCAAGTAATTTTAAAACGCATTTGTCATTTTGTAGCCTAAGAAATTCTAGAAATTTGCTCTACCTTTCAAGGATAGTTTATTCTTTTATATGAGATATACCCTGCCCCTAATTCCAAATGAGACCACTTAGCAAAACAGCTGTTAAAATTAACAATATACTGTGAAAATGCTCCATCTGAGCACCAGATGCTAAAATTGTGCTTTCTTCCTATAGGATTAGTTGAACTTGAGACATGTCTACCTGATTTTGTGACAGAACCCCGCATCAGACCTCTAAAACCAAAAGCCAATACCACCAAAGATGGTTTTCTAAAGAGGACAGCAAGGATGGAAAATGAGTTGGCAGAGGTCCATAAGGTATAACCATCACCTTCACAACAAGATGCTTCTCAGTGTGACTTTTGCAGAGAAACCCCAAACTCCAGACACTGCACTTCTTCTTGGGCAGCCGTGTCCAGGGGTCCTCAGTGTACAAGCCTACTTCTCTCCTCACGAAACTTTTCTCTTCCAGAGGATGCCTGTGCTGTGCTGGCCCCGTATGTTGTTTTCCTCGCATTTCAAACTGTAGGGAACTTCATCTTGGAGGTTTTTCTCCCTGTTAGCAGAAATCATGTTGCTTTCTGAAAGCAGTTCTGACCTTGGATCCATATAATAAAATTTGGCACTGCACTGAGGTATGCAAATTTCTAGCATTAGAAATTAAAAACTGGTTTTCACAATATCATAGGCTACATTTTCTCCCTTCTGTATTTGATCTCAGAGCATCGTGAAGAAAGGGAGTTATCTTCACATCTTCTCTTGTCTAGTTCAAAACACAAGTCAACAAAAAAGTCTGATGGCTCTTCCCGTGAGCCAAATACACCTTCACCAACTGCCTGTCTCTTGTGTTAGTTGGACTGTGAGGACACAGACTTGAATACTCTAGAAGCCTTGATTTATGATACTGGTTTTCAGTCTTTAGCACACATCACATTCACCTGCAACACTTTTTAAAAAACATTTTGCTGGGTCCCTCCCTAAAATTTCTGACTCAGCAGATCTGGCCTAGGGCTCAACTGTTTTGTACTCTGACAGGCTTCTGGTTGGTATGATGCTACTGGTCCAGGGACCACACTGAGACCCACTGATTTATAACATACTCTCATCACTTGTCCATGCATGTCTGTCTGTTTAGTTGATTTTAGTGTTACAGAAATAATCCATGGGAACCTATACTCAACATCAAAATTGGGATTTGGTAATGATTTACATGTATCTATGTACTTCTTTCCCACTTCCTACTGCTGCCTGTCTCCTTCTACCCATCCTGAACCCTGTTTTTCTTTTTTTCACTTTGCTTTAAATAGTTATAGGATCCACATATATTCATAAAAATTACATTTCTCTATCACATTCCTTTTTACGTAGTCTTATGTATGGAGCCCTACTGGTACAGTGGTTAAGTGTGTGGCTGTTAACCAAAGGGATGACAGTTCAATTCCAACCCATAGCAACTGTGTCTTACAGAGTAGAACTGCCCCATAGGGTTTCCAAGAAGTAGCTGGTGGATTTGAACTGCTGACTTTTTGGTTAGCAGTGGAGCTCTTAACCAGTGTGCCATCAGAAGTCCACTATATGTGAATACAATTGATTTTTGTACCTTGACATGGTATAATTCAAACTTGCTATTAATTCTAGTAGGCTTTTTTTTTAGTATTGTTTGTTTTTTGTAGATTTTCTCCATAGACAATCATGTCATCTGAAAATAAAACACTTTCATTTCTACCTTTCCAGTGTTTTCTTTTGCATTTGGGTGTTGTATTATCTTGTAATGATCTTTTTTCTAGCTTAATCTTTCTTTTAACAGCTTTTGAAATGTAATTGACATACATAAACTGCACGTGTTTAAATTTGATAACCTCAAACGTACGTATGTGCTTGTGAAACCATCATCTCAATCAAGATCATGAACATATCCATCATCTAAGTTTCTTCGTGCTTCTTTGTAATCCTTCTTCTGTCCCTGCTTCTTGTCACCTCCCCTTTCATAGCCACTGCTACTCTGCTTGTTGTTCTAGATTAGTTTGCATTTTCTAGAAATGGAATCAGTTGTACAGTAGATATAGCATTTTTTGATCTAGCTTCTTTCAGCACAGTTGAGTCATCCATGTCATCCAAGTTGTTGTGTACATCAGTACTTGTTTTTATTGCTGAGTAGTATTCTACTGTATGAAAATCTCACAAGTTGTTCATCCACTCAACTGTTGATAGGTGTTTGGCTTGTTTCCAGTTTTTTTTTTTTCTTTTAATTATGATTGAGTGAAAATGTACATTCCCATGTAAATTTGCATGCCCACCTATGTGCAGCTCCCACTGCTCTCCCTGCCCAGTGACTACATACTCTTCCTCTCCATTCTATACACACCATATCCTCCTAACAATCTCCTATCCCCTCTTTTCCACTCTCTCCCCTGCCTCCAGTAAGAGGTCAGCAGGATGACATCCTATAGATGCAGAGAACCATAAAGTGCACACACGATATGGTCACTCTGTGTTGCCAAGTCCAATCCATTCCTGTCCGAAGAGTTGATCTCCATTATGATTGATGGACAGGGGCAGCGTCAGGGTCAGGGGCCATGCTCCCAGGGGAACCCCAAGGCCCCTAAACCACCAATTGTGGTCTTTTAGTGGAGATCTCAGGGTGCACCTCTTTTTATTCGTGTGTTGCCAGTGAGATTCAACTTTGTGACCCCCATCACGGCTATCGCTGGTGGTGGCCAGGTACTATCCAGTTTTTCTGGTCACATGTCGATGTAGTCACCCACTCATGTGGGTCTCTCTGTTTTCCGTGTTGTCTTTCCCCCATGTCGTTTTGGTCCCTGGTGATCATCCATTCCTGCTGACTTGGGACAATTTGGTGTACCTCAGATGGCAGCTTGGCAGCTTTTAAGACCCCAGATGCCACTCACCAATGTGGGGTGCAGAAGACTCTCTTAGCAAAATGCTAGTTGTGCCAATTGGCCTCAATTGCCCCTGAGAGCATGGTACCTGGTCCCCCGCCCCAGCTACTCTGTCCTTGCAATATTGGATTAAGATGGGAGGAGCAATCATGTTAAGTGAAGTCCACTTAAAATTGATCTTCTTTCTAATGTGTGCTGTCACAAATTTCACCCAACCGAATTTCTATGAACTATCTGATCTATACCCCACTCTCTCCCTCCCCACACTTGCAGCCATCAAAGAGTCTTTTCTTCTATGCATGGGTTGTTTTCAGTTTTTGCCTATTATAAATAAAATTATATAAACATTCATATATAAGACCGTGTAACTATAGGCTTTATTTCTTTTGGATGAATAGGAAAGAATGACTGGATCATATGGTGGGTATATCTGTAAATTTTTAAGAAATTACCAAACTTTTCTAAAGTAGCTACCACATCACAGTCCCACCAGCAGTGGATGAGAGCTTTATTTCTTCTGCATCCCTATCAACACTTGCTGTTATGTGGTGGTCAGCCTCTGTAATTTTAACCATTCTTACAATCAAATGCACTGCCTTTGAGTTGATTCCAACTCAGTGACCTTATAGGATATTTTTTACAATAGTTGAATGATTAGGTGGTGGTTATATTAAAACATGAATTATGTGAATGATTGGAATGAAACAATAATGCAGAACTGCCCCTTAGAGTTTCCAAGGAGCTCCTGGTGGATTCAAACTGCCGACCTTTTGGTTAGCAGATGTAACACTGCTGCTCTGCCCTATAACATCGCTGTGAGTCGGTACTGACTCGACAGCAGTGGGTGGTGGTTTGGTTTGGCGTATAGATGTATACTGATACCCTGTTGTGGTTTAATTTCCCTACTGACAATATTTAGCATCTTCTTATGTGCCTATTTGCTCTGCATATATATGTGTATATATATATAATATACACACACACATATATATATGTGCACGTATATTTGTGTATGTGTTTAAATTGCGCGTTAGGGGAAAGTTTACAGAGCATGTTAGTTTCTCATTCAGTGTTCCTACAGGAAGTGTTTCATGGCCTTTGTTCCATTCCCCACGATGTTCAGCACCCCTCCCACTTGTGCCCAGGGTCCCCCATTTCCTTTCGTCTGGACTTTCTACCTCTTCCTGTCTTCTTGTCTTTGCTTTTGGGCAGGTAATGCCTTCTTGATTTTATATAATTATTGTTCTAAAGAGTACCTTCCTCTTGAGTGTCGTCTATCTCATATGCTTGTCTATCACTTCGCTGGGAGGTGTCCATGTATCTTCTAGGTGATGTGTCCTCTCAAATCTTGTACCCATTTTTAAAATGTAGTTGTTTTCTATTTTTTTTTTAAAAAAAATTTATTGTGATTAAGTGAAAGTTTACAGCCCAAGTCAGTTTGCCATGTAACTCCCCGAGCACCCGCCCGCCTCTTCGCACTCTTATCTGCTCTCTTCATCCTGTGACCACACACTCTTCTTGTTATGCTGTACTTCCAGTATCCACTCAGCCAATGTTCGTTCCCTCCTCTCTGCCCTCTCCTCTCCCCTCTAAAAATGAAGCAGTAGGGCAGCTTTATGTATTAAACCATAAAGTACACACACCACATGCATCACTCTTGTCTTCAAGTCCAGTGCATCCTTTTGTCTGAAGTGTTGGCTTCAGTACTGGTTTCAGGTCTGGGCCAGCAGCAAGTCTAGGGGCCACGTTCTCAGGGAACCTTCCAGGTTCCATTAATTTTGTTTTTTGGTAGAGTTCTTCATCTGCGCACCTCTTTTTCTCATGCTACACCAGGAACTGAACACTGTGTTCCCTATCAGGGCTGTCTTTGGTGGTGGCTGGGCATCATCTAGTTCTTCTGGTCTCGCGCTGATGCAGTCTCCAATTCATATGGGTCTTTCAATCTCCTGGGCTCATTTTTCCTCATGTCTGATGTTCTCAGTTGTCATCGATTCTAGGTAGGTTGGGAATAATTAATATTCCGCAGATGGCAGCTTGCAATCCAATCTTTTTTTATGTTGAAATTTTTACATTTTTTACAATAGCTGAATGATTGGGTGGTGGTTGTATGAAAACATGAATTATGTGAATGATTGGAATAAAAAAATAATGAAGGAATAAGAAAAAGACAATGATTAATTTTGCATGCAATGCTTTTGAGGGAAAAGAGACGTAGATTCCTTTTTAAAGAAACCCAGACATTTTCTGTTTGTAAGGAGAGCGAATCCTAATTCATCTCAAATGGTACATAATGAGATTGGTATAATTGGTACTATCAGCACTGAAATGTGTGTGCATTATTTTTCCCCCTCATCAGCATCTTAGTCATCTAGTGATGTTCTAACAGAAGTACCAGAACTAGATGGCTTTAACAGTGTTTATACCTACAGAGTCCAATAGGCTAGAAGCCTGAATTCAGGGAGCTGGGAAGACACTCTGTTTCCACCTGCTCTGGAGAAAAGTCCTTGTACTGCATCAGTCTTTCTCTGGTCTGAGAGAGCATCTTGGTGCAGGAACCTCAGCTCTGAAGGATGAGCTCTGCTATCAGTGCTGCTTTCTTGGTGGCATGAGGGTCCCCAATTCTCTGCCTGCTTCCCTTTCATCCCCTGTAGGGTAAAAGGTGGTGCAGGCAACACTCCAGGTAAACTGCCTTAACAAGGGTATTTCAGTCCTACCCTAATTCTCTTTAACATAATCGAGTGTATTAACCACAGGCAGAGATTAGGATTTACAGCATAGGAAAATCACAAAGTGGAAGACAGTCACACAATACTGGGAATCATGGCCCAGCCAAATTGCTACACGTATTTTTGGGGAGACACAGTTCAACCCATGACAGCCAGGCTTTAGTCTTTATTAACCCAACAATCTCTTGAAGCAGTACTTTTCCCAAAGTGACTCTTCCAAGCAGTCATTCTTTTGAGGTCTTCGGTTGTGACTTAACAGCGAACAGCATTTCTCTCCATGTAGTGTGTGTATTCTTTTTTAAAAATAAAACTAAATGTTTTTAGTTACTTAGGTTAAAAAAAATATTTTTGGCTGGTCTTTTTGGTTACTGAGTGAGATATTATTATATGAAGTCTATCAGCTTGCATAGGGATTGAAGAGAAACTGTCTTTAAAATAGGTTTATATCTGGATGACATATCGTCTTCGTTTTTCAGTCACATTAGTTTGAATATTCAATCATAGAAACCTAAAGGTACCAGTGGTTTTTTGTTCTCTTTTAATACTTTATGATCTGTGTCACAGTTTGATCACAAAAAAAGATATCCAGAATGCCATAAAGTAGTTGCCTTATCACAATATTTTCTGGTTATTCTTGTAGAAGTTTAGGCTAGAATACAAGTATATGTAGAGTTTCATTTCTATCCCTGCAGAGGTATTTTATATAAGTACATGTTGCTGTGTGTAATACCAGTTTGTATGTGTAAATACATGTGTATGTATGTGTATATATGTATACAAACAAATGTTATAAATACATATATTTATAATTATTATCACATAGCCAAGCCAAGTGCCGTCGAGTCGGATCCGACTCAAGCAAATACTATAAATACATATAATGCATCTTTTTAAACACTTTGTTATACAAATATTCTGCCTTTGCTTTTTTCACTTACTGTATCTTGAAGATGCATCAGTTTTACCAGAAATGCTTTTTCCTTTTTTTTTTTTTTTACCACTCTTAGGTATCATTGTGGAAACCCTGGTGCCATAGTGGTTAAGTCCTGCATCTGCTAACTGAAAGGCTGACAGTTTAAATCCACCAAGTGCTCTTTGGAAATTCCATGGAGCAGTTCTACTCTGTCTCTTGGGGTCACTGTGAGTTGGAATCGACTTGATGGCCATGGGTTTTGGTTTATATGTCATTGTGTGAATGCACCATGTTGCATTTAACCAGGCCCTTTTGATGGATATTTAGGTTGAATCAAACATTATATGATTATAAGCCACACTACCATGAGTAATGTTGTATGTATATAATTTGGTGTGTACATGAACATATGTAAACTCCTAGATGTGGACTTGCTGGGCCACCATATATGTACATTTATATGCATTTAACCCACTACCCACTGCTGTCGAGTTGATAGCGACCCTATAGACAGAGCAGACCTGCCCCATAGAGTGTCCAAGGAGTGCCTGGTGAATTCAAACCACTGGCCTCTTGGCTAGCAGATGTAGCACTTAACCACTATACCACCAGGGTTTCCGTTTGCATTTATATGTACATTCATATAAATTTTCATCCCTAAACAATGTGCCAGTTTCAAAAGTGTGTGAGAGTACCTGTTTCCTCACATAATCTGTTATGTGTGATCAATTTTAGGAGTTTCATATGGAATTTCTCAAAGATTTTTACTCGAGGGATACTTGAGTTTAAAATCAGTAATAGCTGTTAAGACTGCTACAGCCTTCGTTGATTCATTTGTTGTTGTTGCAATTCGAGCTGCTACAGGTGTGCTATCTGTTTTATTACGAAGAGCCTCCCAGGCTTTGCGTCTCTCACAACTACAAACATTTTGGGTGGGTACAAGTTTTGCCCCTAATTTTCTATTTTCACTAATTGCAGATATTGGCTTAGTGCCTGTGTCTTATTGGTCATCTGTATATATATATGTTTTGTGGAAAATATTGTGTGAAAATTATCATATTGTGAAAAAGTAACTGAAGAATGATTTTTTTAAAAAAAAATCACAAAGATCAGATTTCTTTATACTTTTAATTTAAAATGGCACTCTGTGACTGAAAATGGAACCACTAAAGAAAACCTTACATCACTTATAGCTTTGGCAGAAGTTTTAGTGATCACACACACACTTTCACAAGAAAATAAGCTCATTTTGGAATATGTAGGCCTCTAAGACCAAAGTTTAGCTCACTCTATACTTTGAGAAAATTGCCATTTAGTGCTCCTGTTTTCTTTCTTAACAACAAAAAGATAGGAAATATTCCGATCATTCACTGCAAAGGGAAGTTTTCTCTTGCCCAGACATTATTAAAAACAGTTTGTGTGGTTGAAGGAGGTCAGCACAGCTGAACTTCACCATAAGCTAAGAGGTTTTCTAAATACAACTCAACATTTTAAAGGACAGAGCAATAGGGACAGGGGCCTGGGGACCATGGTTTTAGGGGACACCAGGGTCAACTGCCGTAACTAGTTTGTTTTCTAAGAAACTGTTCTGCATCCCATATAGATGAGTGGTGCCTGGGGTCCTAAAAGCCAGCTAGCTGCCAACTAAGGAATATCAATTGGTCCTAACACATGTGGAGCAGATGAAAACCAGGAACATAAAAGACATGAAGGAAAATAAGCCCAGGAGACAGAATAGTGCATATAATTGGGAGACTACATCAACATGAGACCAGAAGAACTAGGTGGTGCCTGGCCACCACCAAAAGCTACCCTGGCAGGGAATACAGTGTAGAGTGTCAGACAAAGCATGAGAAAAAATGGGTGTGCAGATCAAGAACTCTATTAAGATATCAAACTTAATGGTCCCACATCCTAAAGGATCCCCTGAGAACATGGATGGCCCCTGGACTTTCAGCTAGACTAGAGCTGTAAACAGTGCTGAAGCCAACTCTTCAGACAAAGATTGGACTGGACAGTGGGACACAGAGTGATGCAGAGACAAAGATTGGACTGGAGTATGGGACATAGAGTGATGCAGAT
Source organism: Heterohyrax brucei (assembly GCA_028571685.1). NCBI lineage: Eukaryota > Metazoa > Chordata > Mammalia > Hyracoidea > Procaviidae > Heterohyrax > Heterohyrax brucei. The sequence goes on from CM053157.1 coordinate 62,891,702, forward strand.
GGTGTGAGTCCTTCTTGGCTTAATATATATATTAGGCTGTCCAACTGTTTCCTCTCTAGAGGGCAGAGGGGAGGGTGGAGAGGAGGGGACAAGTGTTGCCTGAGTGGATACTGGAAGCACAGGATGGAAAAGAGGAGCGTGCTGTCTGTCACAGAGGAGAGCAGATACAGTTGCAGAGAGGCGTGTTTTGGGTTTGATATGGCAAACTGACTAGGATTATAAACTTTCACTTAATCACAATAAAAATAAAATTTGAAAAACAGCTTGTGTGGAAGAATAGGCAATGAGGTTTTGCTTGCATATTCATGACAGAACTTTTTTTAATTTTAAAAAATATTTTATTGTGCTTTAATTGAAAGTTTACAATCCATATCAATTTGTCATAGAAAAACTTACACATGCATAACTGTGTAACTCTAGCTCCTCTCCTCACACTGTGTCAGCATATTCCTCTTTTTTCTACCCTGTATTGTGTCTGTTTAACTAGATCCTTTCCCCCTCCACCCTCTTGTCTCTAGACAGGCACTGCCCAGTTAGTCTCAAGTGTCTACTTAGGCCAAGAAGCAAACTCTTCTCCAGTATCATTTTATGTCTTATAGTCCAGTCCAATCTTTCTCTGATGAGTTGGCTTCAGAAATCGTTTCAATTCTGGGCTAAAAGAGAGTCCAGGGTCCATAGCTTCTGCGGACCCTCCTGTCTGTTGGACTGTCAATTCTGGTCTATTTAATAGAATTTGAGTTCTGCATCCCATTTTTCTCCTGCTGTGTCAGGGACACTTTGTTATGTTCTCTGTTGGGGAAGTCATGGCTGGTGGCCGGGCACCATCCAGTTCTTCTGGTCTCACACTGATGTAGACTCTGGATTATGTGACCCTTTTTGTTTCTTGGGCTCATATTTTCCTTAAGTCTTTGCTGTCCTTCATTCTCCTCTGCTACAGATAGGTGACACCAACTCATGGTTCTTAGATGGCCACTTGCTGTTTCTTAAGACCCTAGACGTCACTCACCAAAGGGGAATGCAGAACATTTTCTTAAAAACTTTGTTATGCCAGTTGATCTAGATGTCCTCCGAAACCATGGTCCCTGCCCCCGTTACTCTGTTCTTCAGTGTTTGGTTATATTTAGGAAACTTCTTATCTTTTCGTTTAGTCTCCCCCTTCTACTACGTGTTGTTCCTCCATTGACCTAACTCAGTTTTGTCTACCTTCTAATTATGACCTCACCCCTCCCTCCCCACCTTTGTAACCATCAAAGACAATTTTCTTCTCTGTTTAAGCTTTTTCTTGACTATAACGGAACCTTTTAAGAAGGCAAACTTTTTTTTTAAAGGTTCCAAATTTTTTACTACAATGAATACTTACGGGTTATGTGCCATATTTTTTGAATGGTTACTGTCTCCTCTGGAATTACATAGCATCCTCTGAGTGATGTAATCACCCCAGTTTAGGCTTTCTCAACTGCATAACCATAGAGAGTATAATTTCTGATTGATGTTCAGCTCTAAGACTTAGAAGTGGTAGCGAAGGGAAAGACAAAGGTAAAGAATTACAGTAGTTGGTATTATTTCAGGCACTCTTGGATAAGAAGAATAAAGTTCCTGAACCAAAGAAACCACTACGCTTCCTTCAAAGAAAACCAAAACCTCAGCCTCGGCTTCCAACTCCAACATTGGAATTGAGTTCCAATGTAAGTTTTAAACTTTTAAATTGGAAATGTTACTTCACTATTGCTGTGAGTTTTTCTTAGGATAGTTTAGGTTGAAAGCAAACAAGGGTGGAGTTAATTTCCCAAGTTTTGAGTTTAAATTTTGTCTTTATTCTTATGTGACAAGCATTGAACAACTGTAAAAATAAGCAAAACGAAATGGAATGGGATATTTCAAAAATAAAAACACAGAATGAACAATGTTGCCAAGGTAAATAGGCTTCAGAGAGTAAACCTCACAAAAATCAAATAAAGAAGACTGAGTGATGATCAGATATCATGACTGTCTTCTCAGGTGGGAAGGTGGCTGATGACAGTTGAAGGTGGAGAGGGATAAACTGCCTTCAGAGCTGTCACTCAGAGAGGCAGACTTCTGGAGAAGGGATAACTTTAGAAGAGTCACCCTGACCAGGCTACATACCACTTTCGCAGATCCCCGCATTCAGTTTGGCATGATTAACCAGACTTGGTTAAGATTTAGAGGATTAACTAAAAAATAAACAAAACAACAAAATTCATAATGAAACAATGCCACAGGGGCAATTTATCACTTTATGGAAACAAATATAACTCACCAGTAGACCATTCGTTCTTCTTGATGGGTCAGCATGTTATCTTCCAATGCAGGGCAACCCTTATAAAAAGCCAAATCGTATTTTGAAGTTTGGTGTTGTCTTAGTCATCTAGTGCTACTATAACAAAAATACCACAAGGAGATGGCTTTAAAAAGAGAAATGTTATCCTGTCTCAGTCCAATAGTCTACAACTTCAGATTCGGGGCCTCAGCTCCAGGGGAAGTCTTCCTCTGTTGGCTTTGGAGGAAGGCCCTTATCATCAGTCTTCCTCTGGACTGGGAGCTTCTGAGGCACAGGGACCCTGAATCCTTTCCAAAAGACACACTCTGCTCCTGGCACTGTTTTCTTGGTGCCGTGCGGTCCCCTACTCTCTACTTGCCTCCTTTTCCTTTATATCCCAAGAGATTGCCTCAATGAACAATATAGTCTTACACGTTGAGTCTTGCCTCACCAATGCAACCCCCCCGCCATCCTCCTTCATTAACATCATGGAGGCAGGGTTTACAATATACAGGGACATCACACAATACTGGGAATCACAATCTAGTTAAGTTGCTACTCCCGTTTTTCAGGGGACACAGTTTAACCCATTGCATGTGTGCGTGTTGTCAGAGAAGGACAGTTACTGGGAGCTCTGACTAATGCCTATTACAGGAGCATGATGAGTTGCCTGTGTGGAAGGCCTAGAATGCTCCCACTGACTGACCAGGATGTGCTCCCTGGTGTACACCACCCCTTCTTGCCAGGCTTGGTGTAAAGCACAACCTTCAGCTACTATGTTGTCCTTCACATATGTTTTAAGGCCATAGGTTAGACTGTTTTCTTTTAGAGAGGAGCCTTAATTGTATTTTCAGACCCTATGCTTTCTGCTTTTGACACAGTCTTTTAAAATGATCTTACTGGTTCAGTTACATTCTTATGAGAAGCACCTCACTCTAAACTCTGACATAGACTAGTGATAATCTCTGTCTACACATGATCAAACATTGAAAAAAAGAAGAACTATTGCAGGAGGGATGGCTATATGTAATACCTGCTGCTTCAAGAAAGACTTCATTGAAAAAGAGCATAGAAAAACTAAAATGGCTTAATTTGTAGAGGTAGTATAACGGTGGGAAATATTTTGCTTTTGATTTGAAATGTTAATGTTATTTGATAAACAAATTCATGAATTTTAATGGTAAAGTAAGTAACTTTTAGAATACTGTATGTTGGAGGAGAGCAGGGACCCTGTTTTATTTCTCTTTAAATCCTTCAGGCATCTAGCACAGTCTCTTTTGCTTGGTATAAGTCTTCAAAAAATATTTGATGCTAACAGCTGCTGATAAAAAAAAGTTTTCAAGCTATTTGGTTTTCCCTTTGTTCTTTTAGGAAGAAGAAGAAATAGAAAAGGCTGTGATCTTCCTTCAGAAGTTACTTCGAGGCAGAGTCGTTCAGAACACAGTACGTAGGGCCCACTCTCCAGCCCTGTTTCTCCTCTCACAGCAGATTTGTAGAATGACTGTGTTGACTCCATGGGGTGAATTCACTTTTGCATTCTGCTCTACTTTTGAGCTCAACTCTTGAATTAGCCACTTGGTCTCCTCTGCTGCCCTAGTTTTCCCAGATGGGAGGTACAGTGTCAGAGAGAGAAAGAAGAAGGGCTTGCCTACTGCTTGCCACAGTCAAAACATAAGGCATTGTGACTAATTTTTCCTTGAAATTGCTAAATTCAGGGATTTTCTCACCTGAATTTTGACTATTACATCATAAACTGAGTGGACTCCCCAATTTGCCGCAAGTCATAATATAGTTATTTGCATCTAATAACAATGCCTGCATTATAAGTGAAATAACTAAATAAGAACAGTATGAACCCTTGTGTATACCCACATAATATATCTTTTGCTCTACATTTATGTTTTTCATTTTGTATCATCAACTCCATTTACAAGCAAGTTATCTGAATTTGATGGTGATTAAGTATCACAGATTCATCCTCTGGTCTCTCTGTCTATAAAGGCAAACTAGAGCAAACACATTTCGATTAAAAAGAAATTATAATTGAAAATTTTAATTATTTTTTTGTTGGCTTCTAAGTCAGCTTTAATTCTTAAGAGACTCAGTTATGATGAGTAAAAGTCCAAGGAAGGTGAATGAGCAGTTTGCATTCCTCAGGATTCTTAACTCTTTTTCCAGTGTTCCTCCAGAGAAATCCCATAGTTAAGTTCAGACAGCAGGCTGTATATTACAAACCATGGGGCAAATTTATTAGAAAAGATCACCATGAAAAATACCATCCAAGGTTTCTTAGGGAAGGAGCACAGGAAATGAGGGAAAGATTCTAGTTTTTTAATACGTTCCTGTAGTTGACACTCTATCTTGAAACGCATTTTAAGATAACACGGTAAACGACTTAATGAAGACTAAGCCCTTTTGCTGCCTTAGCAGTGGAAGGTGCACAAGAAAGGGGTGCCTTCTAACTGTGGACACTTATCTACCCTGCAGATCCAAAAGGCAGTGCGGCTGTCTGCTTCCAGGTGTCTCTGACAAGTCCTTGTATGGGAATCCTGGTGGTTGGCACAAAGGGGTATTAATTCCCAAGTCTCTTTTGGATTTCATACAGATGTTTGAAGGGAAAGAAAGGCGACTGGAATTGATCCAAGAGTTACGTACCATCCATGCTCTACAAGAAGATGAGAAACTGGTGAAGAAAACGGAGAAGCAAGTGACTTTGGCCTTACAGCGACAGAGGAACTTACATGAGCACAAGGTTCTTCCTTCTTCTTTCTGGTTTCATTTCCTCACTCTGCGTTTTGTTTTTTAAATTATTTATTTTTGATGTTACTGAAAATATACACAGCAAAACATACACCAATTTAACAGCTGCCACATGTACAATTCAATGACACTGGTTACATTCTTTGAGTTGTGCAACCATTCTCAATTTCTGTCTTAAGCTGGGTTCCCCAGAGAAACAAAACCAGTAAATCACATAAATATATACAGAGAGAGATTTGTATCAAAGAAATTGGCTCACTAAAATGTAGAGTCTAAAACGTCTCAAGCCTGTGGATCATGAGAGAGGCGTTTCCTGATTCACGTAGCCACAGGTGCTGAGAAATTCAAGACTGGCAGATTGGAAAGCAGGGCTGTTGTTCACAGCCTTTGGCTATCAATGTATTCCAAGATTGGAAGGCAAGACTACAAGGCTTCTTCTGATTCATGTAGCTGTAGGGGCTGGTGAACCCAAAATTGGCTGGTTGGAGAGCTGGACCCCTCTCACAGGCTATGAAGATCTGTGAACACCAACACTGGCAGACAAGCTGATAGCTCATATCATAAGAATCAGAGGTCTGATGAACAGGAGGCATCCACAGGATGTAGACCCAGCAAAAAGCCAAAACGTCTGCTGCGTTTGGATGTGGGCCACACCTTCAAGGAAATTCCCTTTCAACTGAATGGCTGCTCACAGCAGAGCCCGTCACGGGAGTGACATACATAAACACTGAGAATTATGGCCCAGCCAACCTGATACACAGTCTTAATCATCACACTATCCATTTCTGAGTTGTTCCTCTCCCATTAGCTTAAATTCACTGGCCCCTAAGGTTCCAATCTAATCTTTCAAGTTGTTGTTGTCAATTTGATCCAGTATAAATAGTTATTTTTTCGCTCTATTATTGTGCTTTAATTGAAAGTTTACAATTCAAGTTAGTTTCTCATGCAGAAATTTCTACAACCATTTTTATGTGACCCTAGCTGTTCTCCTTATGTGACTGTACAAGTGTCCTTTCTACCCTCTGTTTGTCATGAATATTCAACCAGCTCCTGCTTTCTCATCTCACCTCTGGACAAGAGCTTCCCATTTAGTCTCACAGATCTGCTTGAGCTAAGAAGCACACACTTCACAGAGATCATTTTATATCTTATAGGCCGGTCTAATGATTGTCTGAAGAGTCAGCCTCAAGAACCGTTTTAGTTTGGGGCTTACAGAGCATCTGGTGGTCATCAGTCTCCATCAGACCATGAAGTCTGGTCTTTTTACTAGAATTTGAGTTCTGCAGCTCACTTTTCTCCTGCTGTGTCAGGGACTCTCTGTTGTGTTCCTTGTCAGGGAAGTCGCTAGTCTTAGCAAGGCATCATCCAGTTCTTCTGGTCTCAGGCTGATGTAGTCTTTGTTTATGTGGCTCTTTCTGTCACTGGAACACATGTTTTCTTCTGTTTTGGGGGTTCTTTATTCTCCTGTGTTCCAGTTGGGTTCAGACCATTTGATGCATCTTAGGTAGCTGCTTCGGTTGAACATTGACCAGTTTTTTCGGGTATAATGACTATATTCTTTCCATCTTCTTTTGATGCTTCATGAATCGTTCAATATTTTCCCTGTAGAATTCTTCACTATTTCAACTCGAGGCTTGAATTTTTCCTTCAATTCTCTCAGAATGAGAAATGCAGAGCATGTTCTTCCCTTTTTGGTTTGCTATCTCCAGCTCTTGGCACATATCATTATAATATTTTACTTTGTCTTCTTGAGCCACTCTTTGAAATCTTCAGTTCTTTTACTTCATCCTTCCTTTCTTTTGCTTTAGCTACTCGATGTTGAAAAGCAAGTTTCAGAGTTTCTTCTGACATCCAACTTGGTCTTTTCTTTCTTTCTTGTCTTTTTTAATGACTTCTTGCTTTCTTCATGTATGATATCTTTAATGCCATTCCACAACTTGTCTGGTTTTTGTTCATTAGTGTTCAGTGCATCAAATCTGTTCTTGAGATGGTCTCTAAACCCATGTGGGATATACTCAAGGTCATACTTTGGCTCTCATAGACTTGTTCTAATTTTCTTCTCTTTCACTTTGAGCTAGCATATGAACAAGTGATGGTGTGTTCCACAGTCAGCACCTGGTCTTGTTCAGACTGCTGGCACTGAGCTTTTTCATCATCTCTCTCCACATATGTAGTAGATTTCATTCCTATGTATTCCATCTGGAAAGGTCCATGTATATAGTCATCATTTACATTGGTGAAAAAAGGTATTTGCAATGAAGAAGTCACTGGTCTTAGAAAATTCTACCACATGATCTCTGGCATCATTTCTGTCACCAGGGCCGTATTTTCCAACTACTGAGCCTTCTTATTTGCTTCCAATTTTTGCATTCCAATCACTAGTAATTATCAGTGCATCCTGATTGCATGATTGATCAATTTCAGGCTGCAGAAGCTGATAAAAATCTTCAGTTTCTTCATCTTTGGCTTTAGTGGTTGATGTGTAAATTTGAAGAACAGGTGTATTAACTGGCTTTCAAAACAACCTCCCCCACTTATAAATCAATCTGGGGGGGAAAAAAGCCATTTTCAGAGTTTAGTGTTCTAAGAAAGTAAAACTTACAGTGAAATTACTATGACCTATCTTTAGTAACATGTGTAACTTATGTGTGTGTGGGCACTAGGCACAAGTGATAAGCAGCTTGAAAATCACTGTATGTCTATCCCTTTTATATGGCAGCTGCACCCTGGGTAGTCACTGAGCTTTGGGAGCTGAGGACAGGAGACAGAAGTCCACAGAAAACTGTTAGACTCAACAGTGGGACAAGACAAAGAGGAAAATGTGGACACTGGAGTCTTTGAATACAGAACTCCTAACCAAAAAAGACTAAACTCATTGCCGTCGAGTCAATTCTGATCCATAGCAACATTAAAGGGCAGGGTAGGACTGTCCAATAGGGTTCCCAAGGAGCACCTGGTGGACTCAAACTTGTAGTCTTTGGGTTAGCAGCTGAAGCTTTTAATGACCACACCACCAGGTTTAGAGCCCTAGAAATGATGGAGAGGGAGTTTGCCCAGATAGCAAGTGAAACACCCTGTAGATCTTCAGACTGGTGCATTCCTGGGCCTGCTGAGGTTCCTGCACATGCTGCTAAGCCAACCCAGGCTTTTCCATTCATCCATTCTATCTACCGGGCTGTATCCATGACCAATACCATGTCAGCTAAGAGCTAAGGGAGGAGTTAATGGGAAAGGTTGTCACTTAGCCTAGGATTCACGCTACCCTACCTTGATTACACCAGTGATCTACAGGGATCTGAGGGAGGGGACACCTCATACACCTACAGCAGTTTGTCTTCTCTTTCTCCTTCATTTACACTTTCTGTAGAAAATATTTCAGAAAATGCATAAGCCCCAATTATGTGATTGATGTATTACCTGGTATTACTGCAGAAGAACCACCCTCCTAAATACTTATACTTAATTTTCAAATTAGATTGTATTACCCCGATTTCTTGCAATGAATATAAATCTTGGAGTTTAAATGGTTGCCATGTGCCCCCCAAATAAGGGAGGCCATGCTCCCTAGATACAAGGAGAAAGTCTGTGATCTCTGAGCTGAGCAACCACTGTTTATGAATGTCAGGGCTAGTAAGACTCTCTTAGCTGACCCTTTCTTTCCATCTCTCCCCATACAAGTTAGAAAGTATGTAAAGGCTGATGAGTGGTGGTGAGGATGAGAGTGCTGAGGTCAACAACTGCTTGGATGGCAGCCTCACCCAGGAGCCAGACTGCCTTGGAGACCTTGACTTCTTCCCTTCAGATACAAACCAGAAGGAGAACTGAGCATAGCATATCTTGAGGCAGTGTATGACTGACCTCTTTTTCCTTATGCATGAGGGTAGGAGAGGCAATGGGATGATGCTACATAGGTCAGAGGCAGGTTGCAGGAAGTTATCGGTGGGAATTTGTGGCTGACTCCTGGCCGAGAACTCCACAGCCCTCCTATTGAACCTTAATCACATAGATAAAAAGACTTTTTCCTGCTGTTTCAAAAGGAGTTGTTAATGGCTTTCAAGTTGTTTAAAAGGATAAAAAGTATTAAGGTTTTCCACTTTCACATTATTCAGGATCTTAAAATTGCCCAAACATGTGTAAAGAAGCAGGCATTAAAAAATTAAAAGGTATCATGAGTGAATTTTTAGGAGATTCTATTTCATTAAATTCCAGTATTATCTTTAGTAGAGACCTTGATGTTTCCTTTCACATCTGGGAAGGCACATGCACTTGACCTTCTGTCTAACACTGAAAAACAACAACATACCCAATCTCTGGGGTTACTAACAAGTATTTTGCTGAGTCATCTTCATAACCCATCAGTGGCTATCTGAGCAATCTACCTTCTCATGTTTCAGTTTGTAACATAGGTTTTCCTATTAAGAACCCTTGGGAGGGAGCCAGTCTAAAGATAAAATTTTCCCAATAAAAACTAAGTGCATTTCTGAAAGTGAATTAGCTGTCAAGAGTGCTGAGTAATCTAGCATTCCTGCTTATAATCAGTATGCCGAGTGGAATTTAAACCCTTAAAATTATATTTCTGTTATTATTGTAGGTATTACTGGTTGAGAAACATTTGACTGGACTAGAAGGAAGGGCGATGGCAGACATGTTTGACTTCCTGTCCAAAGAGCTGATCAGATTGCAGGAAGAGAGGAGAGTCCACGCCTTCGTCATGCTGGCTGAACGACAGCGGCGGATGCGAGAAGCTGAAGAGAGTGGTCAGCGCCAAGTGGAACTAAAGCGCCTGCACGAGGAGGAGGCGATGTTCCGGGAGGCAAGTGGGGGTAGCTGGATGCATAGAAGCTGTGTAACCGTCACCCTGGATGTAACGGGCATTCTGCTAACATATTGCTGTTAGTCCATTAACACAGTGTGAAATTGGTTGTTGGGATGCTCACTGAGGGTAAGCATAGGGATTCAAGGTCATGCACTAGGAATTTTAGGTGCGCGCACAAGAAGGGCCACATACTCAGAATCCTGCTGCAGCACCAGTCAACAAGCAGCTACCGAGTTGCTACTGAGTCCCGAGCATTTTCTCAGATGCAATGACATACTTAGACATGAAGTAGAAAAGATGAGGGTCCCAGCCCCGAGGAGTTCATCATTAGTGAAGAGACAGGCACATACAAAACTGAGGGTGCTGTACTGAACATTTAGAGCCCTGGGGACACGGAGATTCCTGGTGGTACCGTGGTTAAGGGCTTAGGCACTGACCAGAAAGTCAGCAGTCTGAATCTACCAGCTGCTACCTGATGGGGCAGTTCTGCTCTGTCCCACGGCATCACTGTGTGTTAGAACCAACGCCACAGCAACAGGCTTGGCTATTGTTGTACTGGGTATCCATCTGTAAACCTGCCAAATTGAACTGTCTTCCTTAGGTTTCTCACTTAGGTAGAAAAACTATGAAGAAAAGTGAGGCAGTGTTCACCCTGGCATCGGGAGAGTGGAAAGGGTTGCTGAGAACCCACGGGGGACTTCTAGGATACTAGCAGTGGCTGTGTGGGTGTTGGCCTTATGTTTTTTCAATACAATGTGTAGTTTAGGGCTCTGCACTTTTCTTTATGTGTATTTTATTTCACAACTTAAAGACAGCATTCACAAGAAACAGCCTGGGGCTGACACAGTACTTGAGTGAATTCAGCAGAGACCGGGATCCTTGTAGCTTCCTGCTCTTCCTTCCCGAAGGCACAAGCCTCATGGCTTTAGTCATCCCCTCTCCAGCTGTTCAAAGAGAAAGCAAGTAACTTGCTCTTAACCGTTTACACATTCTTTCTGCACACATCATTTCTGCATATATTCCCTTGGCCAGAACTTAGTCATGTGGTGGCCACATGTAGCTCCTGCAGGTGCTAGGCAATGTAGGCTTGATTACGGGCATCCAGGGGTTCTATTACTTAAGAACAGAGAGAAGCTACTCGGAGATACCCTGTAGTCTCTGCCGCAGTTGGGTAGTTTGAACAAGTCACCCTACTGGTCGGGAGAAACCAGGATCCAAACCAGGGTTATTGGCTCTGAAGCCCATGATCTTATTCCACTGATACGTTTGCCCACCCCTGAGTAAGGACCATAATTCTAAAATAGGCTAGATGGGTGAAGGATATGCAGAATGGGTAGGTGGATGGGGAAAAAAAAAAAAGGAATGATCAGTGAAGGGACTGTCACCTTTGTGAATGAAATAGATGTGCTAAGAAAAGGCAACTAGTATGTGTTTCTCCTGTCTTATTTATGGTGACGTTTCTGTTTGTAGTCAGTGTGGGTATTTTGCTCTCTGTAGGTGGTTAAAGTTCACCACAGCACTATAAACTCCTACCTGGAAGACCTAATACTGAATACTGAAGAGAGCACTGCGGACGAACAAGCTAGGGCAGAAATTGAGAAGATAGCTGAGGAAATCAACGACATCGCTTATGAAATGGAAAGCCGGTATGTACCCAGAGGACAGACGGTAGAATGAACAGCCCCATTTGTTATTCATTTGTATCTGCCTAGGAGCTTAGATTTTACCAACTAGGAGAAGCAAATATATAATCCATGTTTCTCTGTGCATTCTTCTATTAGCCTAATTTTCTTAGTAGCTAGCATGCCTGTAACTCTGTGCAGCAGGAGCACTGGGAATTGAATTCTTGGCTATCCTCTGCAGTTTGGATCTGTTTCATAGTATATATTTTTAGAATTGTTGAAAGCATGAAAGTGATGTAAATAAGTGTGTGCAGCATTGGTTGGACTTTCAACAGCACAGCAGAGCTACCCCAAGGTCTTTGCCTTCCATGTATAAGCTGTGTCTCTAATGTTCCCTTCCTGGAAGTCAGTGTAAATGGAAGGCAGGGTCAAAACCAGAATTTCCATGGACGTAACCAAGTTCATCAGCAGCATGATGTTTTTGGATCACTTAATCAAAGAAAGGAGCTCCGGTGGTGCAGTGGTTAAGAGCTTGGCTGCTAATCACAAGGTTGGCAGTTTGAATCCACTAGCCAACTTGGAAACAGTGTGTGGCAGTTCTACTCTGTCCTATAGAGTGGCTTTGCATAGGAACTGACTCATCAGCAAGAGTTTTTTTGTTTTAATCAGGGCAAAGGGGTTTGGGGCATTTGAGTAGTGGAGTTCCTCACCCAGGCAAGGAGGATCAAAATGTAAATTGGTGACCCAAGTATGACAACAAAGGAAATAAATAGTTTTGTTCATTTTCAGCCGAATGCAGTTTCAGTCAGAGGAGATTGTGGCTGAACTGGTGTATAGTTTCCTGATCCCAGAGGTGCAAAAGCACTTTGTGAAAGAAAAAGGTAAGTTAATGTGAATGCTTTATTTCAGAATTAAAAAAAAAGAAATCTAGTTTTTAGTATCCCAGAGATTTAAAACTGAGCAGATGTATGGGGCCATTTCTGAAGCAGAATCACTGAGTTTTCCTATTGCAGTGCTTTTCAAGGTCTTTTTATGCTGTCTGATGCCTAAATATTTAGTACAGATGGAAGAGTAGAACCCAGTTCTAAAGATTGTAACAATTACATTCTACGTCTAGGGACTGCCAATTAAGTTCACAAACTCATCCTAGAAAAAGTGCTACATACCTCATTGCTGAATATCACTACAGTCACCTTCAAACTGCTCCTCTCAGGAAGCTGTGCACTGACACCAGTGCCTAGTCTACTCTTCAAAGAAATTTTGGAACTCTTTTTGTGGAATGGCTATCAGAGCTGTCATCTTATTACTCTTGATGTCCTGAATGTCATCAGAATGTCTTCCTTTCAATATTTCTTTTGTCTTTGGGTAAAGAAAAAAGTCACTGGGAGCCAGAAAGGTGAGTAGGGAGGGCGTTCCAATGCAGTTATTTGTTTAATGATTAAAAACTCTGGAGCTGGTGCATCGTTGTGATACAAGACCCATCCATGAGTTGCTGGCAAAAAGTTCAGGTCGTTTTCATCTAACTTTTTCATGCAATCTTTTCAGCACTTCCAAGTAGTAAACTTGGTTAACTGTTTGTCCACTTGGTACAAATTCATAATGAACCATCCTTCTGGTACCAAAAAAGTTAGCAACATCGTTTTGACTCTTGATTTGGACTTATTCAACTTTTTTGGTCATGGAGAATTGGCTGACTTCCATTGTGCACTTTGACACTTTGTTTCAGGGTCATATTAGTACACCCTTGTTTCATCACCAATGATAACACAGCCCAAAATATATCATCTTGCCTTATGCGAAAGGTCTTGGCAAACTTTGACTCTCCTTTACTTTTGTTCATTGGTGAACTCCTTCAGGACCATTTCTCATGCCAAGATTTTCAGTTAAGATTTTCCTGCTTCTGTATCAATGCTTAATTGGTCTGCTATGCTTCTCACCATCAACTGACAATTTTGACACACAATTGAAAAAATTTTTGCCATGCTTTTATCAGTTCTGCTCATTACAGGCCATTTTGATTTCTCTCCATCAGTGATGCTTTTTCTCCTCTCAGAAAAACATTGAATCCATTTGCACATGCTGTTTTCTTCATGGCATTATCTCCATCAATAAATATAGTGTTTGTTCACTGCTCTAATTCAAGCTCTGACATTCTTGCAATGGCACACAAAAACATACAGCAGTAATGAATACCACTCAGCAAAATACCACTACATGTCGACATGAGCACAGCTGTGAGACACTGACATACCAAGGTTATGAAACCTAACAGAGTTGTTTGTACAGTGCTGCCAAAGTAAGCACACAGTGGTAAGTTCACAAACTTAGTTGTCAGACCTTGTAAGCTTGACAAACATCAAAATGCAAACCTTATTTAATAGGAGACACACTGATACACTCCCAGAAGAGATATATTCTATGATTTATTTTATTTTACATGATGCTAATATTGAGAAGCCTCAAGCTCTTCATATATTAGCCATGTTTCTGAGGCAGGGCAAGTTTACCCTGTGTTTCCAAGCAGGTGTGTCCGCAGGGCCTAAATCCATGCTGCTGCTCTGCCTTCACCACACATATCCTCAGTTGCTGCAGGGACTGTATCTTGCTATATCATAATTTGTGATTTGTAAAAAGAGACGCTTTTTTAAAAATTCTGTTTTAATTGAATGTTTACAACTCAAGTCAGTTTTTCATATGGAATCTTACATAAGCTTTGTTATATGACCCTAGCTGCTCTTCCCACACTTTGACAGCACATTCCTCCCCTCTACCCCCAAATTCCCATGTTCATTCAACCAGCTCCTTTCCCCTTTCTTCTCCTCTCACCCCCAGACAGGAGCTTCACAGTTATTCTCCTGCATCTACTTAAGACAGGAAGCATACTCTTAACCAGTATTATTTTATGCCTTATAGACCAGTTCAATCTTTGATGAGTTGGCTTCTGGAATGGTTTCAGTTCTGTGCTAACAGTCAGTCTGGGGGTCATGTCTTCTAGGGACCTTCCAGTCTGTCAGACCATCAACTCTGGTCTTTTTACTAGACTTCAGGTTCTGCACCCCACATTTATCCCACTCCATCAGGGGTGCTTTGTTGATTTCCCTATAAGGAGGGTCACTGATGGTAGTTGGGCACCATCTAGTTCTTCCAGTCCAATGTTGATGTAATCTCTGGTTTCTGAGGCCATTTCTCTCTAAAGGTGACACATTTTTAAAGATTGAAGCCTTTAGTCAACAGAAAAGGTCTTTTAAAATTCTTCTGGAGCTCTCAGACTTAAAAAAAAAAAAATTTAATTGTATTTTTGGTGAAGATGTGCAGAGCAGTTCAGGTTCCTATTCACCAGTTTCTACACTGATGTTTAGTGACATCAGTTACACTCTTCACGAAGTGTGAACTGGAGATCTCAGACTCGGTGGCAGAGCTGAGCCCAGAGGGATCAGGAGCATTTAAGTGAAATGACAGCTCATAAATTTTTTAGAGTTAAACACAGGGGAGTTCTAGACAGGCTGAAAAAGAAAAATGTGCAATATTTCATATTATTTAGTCAAGGGTCAAAGGATGGTGGGATTCTAACACATTTGGAGATGGCAATGAAATACTGTATTTTCCCTTTACACAGTTGTCCTGTAATTTTAAATCAGTATCCTCTAGTGATGAGCATTTAATTTGTTTCCAGTGTGCTTTGCTATTCCTGGCAGTGCTGCAATCAGTATCTTTTACACAAAACCTGGCCATGCTCCTGAGGCCAAATTCCTAGTCTTACAATTGCTGAGACAAAGGTTATATAACCGAATTATCCCACCAAAACACTGTTGTAATTCATATTCTCATCAACAATGTTTGATAGTGTGTATACCAACAAAATGGAATGTTCAGAATAAATAATAAATATTTCTGTGTTACCTTATAAAAGGGATTATACACTTTCTAGGTTCCTAAGAAAACATGCAATGCCATTCCAGTTCTCCTAGGTCTGAAGTAAGGTTAGTTGGCTTCGGATCAGTTCTACCTAGGATCTTTGAAGAAGAGTGGAAACCAGTGGATCTGATGTTAACTAATTTGTTATTTTAAGTAATTATCACTCACTCTTCCAGGCTGATCACCTCCCCCAACTTCTCCTGGGTCTGATAGGAAGGAGCTGGCAGAGTAGCTTGAACTGAAGGCATCATTATGACTTGTCTGTGGGCAGGCTGGGCAAATCTGTTGCCTCTCTCCTTCATATTTCTGCCAAATGAAGAAAGTCATATGGACAGAGAATGTGCTTTAGGACCTTTTGTTTGTCTTGTCAAGTAAGAGAACCATGAGCATTATACATACTTTTTATCCAAAATTAAGATAACATTACATACTATCATTTTGAGCTCTCTCTCTCTCACATTTTCTCCCTCTCTCTTTTATAAACAGCCAGTGGATTCAAAAAACTTGAAGGACACCTTTATATAGATATAAAATAGCAGTAACTGCCAGATTTTAATTTGGGCAGTACATTAAGCATTTTAAAATATGTATTCTAATTCTTACAACAGTTCATGGGTGTATTCTCACAGTCAAGGAAGTTAGTGTTTAGAGGTATTATGTGACTTGCCTCTAAGCCACACCAGTAGTAAAGAGGGATTGGAACCCTGGTCTGTGTGGCTCTGAAGCCCCTGCCCTTTCAGCAATATTACTGTGAACTGTGGTGAACTGCTTTGTGAATTACCCTGTGTAAACTAACTGATTCCTAAGGAGCACAGGGTTTCGTACAGTCCTTTACTAAGCTCTGTGACTTTAGGCAAATTTCTCACACTTCCTGTTTTTCAGTTTTCTCATCTGAAAATGAGGATACTAATAATACTGTATTTTGTTTAGAGTGGTGGAGTGGATCCAATGAGTAATTACATGTCAGTGCTTAAAACAGTTGTTGGCACCCAGTAAGGACTTGAAGCATGGTAACTGCTGGTACCATCACAGAAACCCTGGTGGCTTAGCGGTTCAGTGCTACAGCTGCTAGCTGAAAGGCTGGCAGTGGGAATCCACCAGCCACTCCTTGGACACTCTATGGGGGCAATGCTGCTCTGTCCTGTAGGGTCACTGGGAGTCCAAACTGACTCGATGGCAGTGGGTTAGGTTAATATCATCATTATTATTACTATTATTATAACCCCATTACCAAGGGCTTGTGATGTTTAGTATTGTCTTTAGTTTGAGGGCTTGATAATAAATTTTCCTAGCCTATGGAGCCTGGACAATCTTCCAAAGCCATGAGCTCAGAAACTCAGGATTAATCAAGTGCCCTCCATATTAAGGATTAAGGCTCAAGAAGATTGTTTACCTTTAAGTCATTTACCATCTAGATAGACAACAAAATGTAACTCACATAAAGTAGTTCAGTGCTGAATAGGTTGTCACAAACTCCAGTAAGCTAAATGTGGGCTGCTATAATCAGGAGATTTCTTGGAGGAGCTGGGGTTGAGCTGGGCTTTGCAAAGAGTAGGCATTGGAGTGCAGGCATTCTAGGAGTAGGATTGGAGGCAGAGTGTGGAGGAGAAGTGTGATCCCACAGAACCAGAGACTGGGGACAGGGTTAGCAATGAGAAATCACTTGGGGAGTGGTTTAACCTAAGAAGATGTCTTTCCAAAACAGATCAGATAATTTTTATTTAACCCAGTCAGCCCCAAGTCTGAGAATATGTGGTTTGCAGAATCATCGTTTCTATCACTGTTCTCTCAGAAGCCTTTGGGAGGGATTTCATTCAGGTTTTCAGAATAAACACACTTCTGTCACTTTGTCACAGTGAGGAATGCACAGCGCAAGCATATTCTTGCAGCCCATGAGGTCATCCATGAACACACTGAATCCATGCTCGTAAGGAAGTTTGCCAATAAACCAGAAGATAAAGCCCCAGACACTAAGGAAGCAGCTAAAGATGAGGAAACCAGCTAAGGTAGGTTTGATTTCTCATCTTTTTTTGTGTATAAGAAAGATATAGAAAGAGGAGGAAAAGCAACATCATTCAGCTTTGTGCTATACTCTGAATGATTACATTGTGAACAGACTATTGCTCAGAAAAATGAAGCACTCCCACTTAAACTGACATATTTCATTTAATTTCTGGGATCTGCTGTTGTAAGTGTTAGAGAATAGAGCTGAGAGTATCACGACCGAATTCTTGTGTTCCAGACAATAGGACCCTGGATTATTTTTAGTTTCTTTTAGCATGTGACTATATTCCATCACAAATAAAGCTACTGAGTGTGTCACCATCATAAAAGAGTTGTTCTTATGGAGCTAGACAAGGGGTGCCCTTAACGCAGTGTGCTAGTGCTAAGCTGCTCATAAGGCAGGCACAGAGGCCCAGTTCCAGCACAAATACTTGCTACAGTGCCCACCAGGTGTCAGCCCCAGGCTCGACTAAACATTCGTACTCACAAGACTGACTTCAGCCAACTTTGATATCTGTCTACTCAGGAAGATATAAGACAGGATCTACAACCTTCCAGCAGAGATGCATTAAGCACTTTTCTTTCTGTGGGAGCCCTTGCCACAGTCCCCACAGAACAAAAAATAGCTATTTAACATCCAGGTCATAAAGATCAGGTAGGTGCAAGGAAAGAGATTTACGTCAGTCAGGTGCAGAATCTGCCCTAGCTTAGACATCTCATTCCCCAGGAGCCAGTATTGTGAATAATTCCATAAATATTGCTCCCAAGTTTCCCAGACTTGCTCAATTACAAAAGTTAGCATACTCAAGGAAGCTCAAAGCTATGGCTTCCTACTACTAGGTATTAACAGTCCGTTGGTAATTCCTCATAGTCCAGATGCAGTGTATTGACAAGGGGGCATTTTCATCTTAAGTAATGTTGCTTAGTAACATAATTGATACATACCATCTTATTAGGTTACTAGGAAAGCAGAGCTAGAGAGTCAATCGAAAATAAAGTTCTCATGTAGAAGGGGAAAAGGAGTTATCCTTTGTCCTGTGCCTTCTCCTTCATCCATCACATGGTGGAGGCACATCATCGTGGTGGCTGGAGGGTGTATTATCGTGATCAGAGGAAGGTACTAAGGTCTATGGAGACATTTTGAAGATTTGGATGATGGCCAGGTCTGCCACTAACTCAGTGTGTCGTCTTATACAAGTAATTTCCTTTGACTTGAGATTTGAGTGTATACACATGCCCTAGAGACTCGTTTGGGAACTTGAAGGGACCATGGAAGGAGGGTTGAGATGAGGAAGAAGTTAAAAATGAGGGTGGAGAGTAAACTGATACATGAATCCTAAATGTGTAGAGTATAAATTGCAGGAGGAAAGGTTTTGTCTTTAACAATGAAGTAACCTCTGAAATCATTGACTGTATAAGACATAGTAAGTACATATATTTACATGCAATGTTACATACTACCTATGTAGCATAAATTTGAGGACCAAAGCATTTTACCTACCTTATTACTGGAACAGCAATCAGCCTTACTGTACATACACATTTAATAAGATTAATAAGTTAGATAGTTTGAATTAAATACATCTGTATTTACCTCTTAGTATAATGCCTGGTCCATGACATCCATAGTGACCTGTGACATCAAGGCAGAGGAGTGCTGAAATAACCTTCTCTTTTATACTTAAAAATCAAAGCTGTTGCTGTCAACTTGATTCTGACTTCTAGTGACCCTATAGAACAAAGTAGAACTACCCCACAAGGTTTCCATGAAGCAGTAAGGGATTCAAACTGCCACCTTTTTGCTAATAGTTGTAGCTCTTAACAACTGCACCACTAGAGCTCCTCCATTTACACTGAGCAATAGTAAAATACTTTTTTTATTAAAATGTATAGGAAATGTTCTCTACTTGTCAGTTTGTCTACTGTTGGGGCTTGTGTGTTGCTGTGATGCTGGAAGCTATGCCACTGCTATTCAGATACCAGCAGGGTCACCCATGGTGGACACGTTTCAGCTGAACATCCAGACTACGAGGGACTAGGAAGGACCTAGCAGTCTACTTCTGAAAATGATTAGCCAATGAAAAGTTTATGAATAGCAACAGAAGACTGTCTGATACACTGCCATAAAAAGAGCACCCTAGTTGGAACACACTCCAAAGATGACTGGGAAAGAGCTGCTTCCTCTATTAGAGTTGGCCACAATGACATGAATGGAGTCAAGATTTTGAGACCATTGTTTGCTAATGTGGCAAGATGCAAGCATCCATTAATAATCAGAACATGAAATGTACAATGTGTAAATATAGGAAAATGGGACATAGTCAGAAATGAAATGCATAAACATCAATATCCTAGGCATTAGTGAACTGAAATGGACTGATACTGTCTGTTTTGAATCCAGCAATCATACCTATGGTTTACTATGCCAGAAGTGACAATTTGAAGAGTAATGGTATCACAGTCATCATCAAAAAGAACATTTCAAGATCTGTCCTGAAGTACAATGCAGTCATTGATAGGATAATATACATATACCTACAAGGAAGGCCAGTTAATATGACTGTTATTCAAATTCACACACCAACCACTAAGGCCAAAGATGAAGACTTTTACCAGCTCCTGCAGTCCAGAATAGATGGAGCATGTAATCAGGGTACATCAGTGATTGCTGGTGATGAGAATGTAAAAGCTGGAAAAAAAGATGAAGGATTGGTAGCTGGAAAATAGGGCCTTGGTGACAGAAATGATGCCAGACTAGCCCTGGCTCTCACGGACGGAAGGTAAACGCACCATTTTGACTTTTTTTTCCCTCTGTCTCGGCTGGCGGGCGGAGCTGGGCCTTGCCTGGCGGCTGGACTCAGATGCGCTGCTGGGGGGATAGGCAGGCGAAATTCCCATGTTCTGAGAGCCAGGCTCGGGACTCTGTTAATCTAGACACTTTGAGCCTTTCGTTTTGTAGCTGCCTCAGCGGGGTTCGTGCGGAGCATCGCGGTCAGGGTGCGGGACGCCATGTTGGTACCGAGATTTTAGCGGGACCTCGTTCTTAGCCTGGGAGCCAGCGCCTGCAAACAGGACAGCGCTTCTCCATCAGAAAAGTAGTGATTTTGCATAGTGCTGCCTACATTGGGGGCCCTGCAACAGAAGCAGAGGAATCGCTGCCTCTCAGCACCGTTAGCCCCTCTGTCTGCTGCCTGTGTGGAGGACGCCATCTTGGGTACGGTGGCCGCAGCTGGACCTAATTCTTAGCTGGGGAGCCAGACCCTGCCCACAAGAGAGCGCTTTTCTATCACAAAACCAGTACTCGACGCAGTGTTGGATAAGGCTAGGCCCTGTCAGCAGAGGCAACCAGGGCACTAGCAGTGCTGTATTCCAAACTAGTTTGTTATCATCTGGGGTTGGATACAGTGGCGCTTACTTTGTCAGATGGGAAGAGGGACCTCTACACCTGAAAACCTAACTGACTTGTGAACTGGTCAGATACCTTTTGCTTTACATTTGAAGACAGGCTAGAGAAACATTTGCAATCCATCCTCACAGTACCTCTTCCAGCCTCTATATACTCACATGGGACCCAAAAAGCAACAGACAATTGTGGCATACAAGCAATCACTCATGGCTTCAGAAGGCTCCTAAACAAAGCAACCAAGGAGGTTTCCAGATGAAGAAACTTTTATGAAAGCATCAGGAAGTGAATACAAATTGATTATATACAGGGCCCTTCTAGACCTTATACAAAATGCAGCAGAACAAAATGAAAAATTAAGCAAGTTGTTCGATCTGATGGAACACCAGTACTCTGAAATCCAACAGATCAAGAAGAAAATCAAAGACATAGAAGCTTCCATGCAAACCCAAGAAAACAGAATGGAACAAATGGAAAAAAGAATTTCTGACTTGGAAGACAGAGCTACTGATGCCAGTGTCTATGAGCAGAAATCAGAAAAAAGAAACAAGAAAAATGAAGAAACATTAAGAAGCATGTGGGACTCTATTAAGAGGAACAACCTTCGATTAATTGGAGTCCCTGAACAGGGTGAGACATCTGAGAACACAGAGAATATTGTTGCTGAGATGCTGAAAGTAAACTTCCCAGAAATCATGAAGGAAGAGAATATAGACATCTCAGATGCATATTGTACGCCACCCAATATAGATCTCAAAAGAAAGACTCCAAGGCATATTATAATCAAGCTTAACAAAATGAAACATAAGCAGCAACTCTTAAAGGCAGCAAGACTCAAGGCAAAGCTAACATTCAGAGGGAAACCCTGTAGGCTCTCGTCAGATTTCTCAGCAGAAACCATGCTGGCACGGAGACAGTGGCACGACACATTCAAAGTCTTAAAGGAGAAGAACTTCCAACCAAGAATTATATATCCTGCAAAACTGTCTTTCAAACATGAAAATGAAATTAAGACATTTCCAGATAAACAGAAACTCAGAGACTTTGTAAAAACCAAACCCGAACTACAAGAAATACTGAAAGAAGTTCTTGGCTTTGGCTTAGAAGAACGAAACCACTAACTTTACATTTTAGAACGACACACTACTCAATACTCATTTAGGAAAGGCTCCAAAGTAAATCACAGCTTTGATTTGGAAAGAAGCAATCCAGTGATCATCATGAAAACTATGGTGTCATCATAATAAAAGAGGGATGTACTACAGTCATTATAGTCCTTCCAGATAGAGAGGAAGATGACAAGACTGGTAGTAATTAAAATTGGGTTTATAAATAGTTTATTAAGGGGGTTCATAGGGGCAGCTGTAAAGCACAACAAAGATGTATCATACCATTTCAAGAAATCTAACACACGAGTCTCAACAACTATAAATCCAGCTCTGAAAAAGGTGAAAAATCAACTCACAAAAAAGAGTGTCTCAGAACAGACTAATAAGAACAACAGAGAAAACATCAACATAAAAATAAACATATCACAATGGCAGCAGTGAACACATACCTATCAATAATTACATTGAATGTGAATGGACTGAATGCTCCAGTAAAGAGACACCGAGTGTCACCTTGGATCAAAAGACACGACCCATACATATGTTGTCTACAAGAAACTCACTTGAGACCTAAAGACAGAAACAAACTGAAAATTAAAGGTTGGAAGAATATATATCAAGCTAACAATGAACAAAGAAGAGCAGGGGTGGCAATTCTAACCTAAGACAAAATCAACTTTAATGTCAAATCCACCATCGTGGACAAAGATGGACACTATTTACTGCTGAAAGGTTCAGTACACAAGCAAGACTTAACTATATTAAACATTTATGCACCTAATGTCAGAGCACCTAAATATGTCGAAGAAACACTGACTATGCTCAAAAGAGAGTTAGATGACTCCACAATAATAGTGGGAGACTAACACTCCACTCTCATTACTAGACAGATCATCTAGAAAAAAGCTCAGTAAAGATACAGAAGACCTCATTGACACAATTAACCAACTAAACCTCATTGATATATACAAAACTTTCCACCCATCAGAAGACAACTACACCTTCTTCTCCAGTGTACATGGAACATTCTCCAGAATTGACCACGCGATAGGCCATAATGCAATGCTCAACAAAATCCATACCATTGAATTATTGCAAAGCATCTTCTCAGATCATAAAGCCATCAAAGTTGAAATCAATAGCAGAAAAAACAGAGATAGAAAGTGGAACTCTTGGAAACTGAACAACATCTTGCTCAAAAAAACATGGGTTATAGAGGAAATCAGACATCAATTAAAGAAATTCATGGATTCCAATGAGAACGAAAACACTTCCTACCAGAACCTATGGGATACAGCCAAAGCAGTGCTCAGAGGTCTGTTTATCTCCATAAATGCACACATCAGGAAGGAAGAAAGAAACCAAATCAAGGAACTAACTCTACAGCTTGAACAAGTAGAAAGAGAACAACAGAGGAACGCCTCGGGCACTGGAAGAAAGGAGATCATAAAGATTAGAGCAGAGCTAAATGAATTAGAGAATGGAAAAACAATTGAAAAAATCGAAAAGACCAAAAGCTGGTTTTTTCAAAAGATCAACAAAATTGATAAACCACTGGCTAAACTTACTAAAGAAAAGCAGGAAAGGAAACAAATAACCCAAATTAGAAATGAGAAGGGAGTTGTCACCACAGATGCAACAGAAATCAAAAACATCATAACAGAATACTATGAAAGACTGTACTCTAACACACTTGAAAACCTAGGGGAAATGGACCAATTCCTTGACTCATACCACCTACCCAAATTATCACAACGTGAAGCAGAACAACTTAATAAACTCATCACAAAGGAAGAGATTGAAAAGGTCATCAAAACACTGCCAACCCAAAAAAGTCCGGGCCCAGATGGCTTCACGGCAGAGTTCTACCAAGCATTTAGAGAAGAGTTATCCCCAATACTATTGAAACTATTTCACAGTATAGAAAGGGATGAAGTACTCCCAAACTCATTCTATGAAGCCAGCATAACCCTGATACCTAAGCCCGGGAAAGATCCAACAAAGACAGAGAACTACAGACCGATATCACTCATGAACTTAGATGCAAAAATCTTCAACAAAATTCTTGCCAACAGAATACAACAACATATCAAGAAAATAATCCATCATGACCAAGTGGCATTCATACCAGGGATGCAAGGCTGCTTCAACATCAGGAAAACAATTAATGTGATTAACTACATAAATAACACAAAAGACAAGGATCACCCGATTTTGTTCATTGATGCCAAAAAGGCATTTGATAAAGTCCAACACCCATTCATGCTAAAAACTCTTAGCAAAATGGGCACAGACGGCAAATTCCTCAACACAATAAGGGCCATTTATACAAAGCCAATTGCCCACATCATCCTGAATGTGAGAGAGACTGAAAGACTTTCCCCTGAGATCAGGAACTAGACAAGGATGCCCACTGTCACCTCTCCTATTCAACATTGTGCTAGAAGTTCTAGCCAGAGCAATTAGACAAGACAAACAAATAAAGGGCATCTGCATCGGCAAAGAGGAAGTTAAAAATCTCCCTGTTCGCAGATGATATGATTGTATATGCAGAGAACCCCAAGGAATCTATAAGTAAGTTACTCAAACTGATAGAAGAGTTCAGCAAAGTCTCAGGATACAAGATAAACATAAGTAAATCAGTAGGATTCCTTTATACCAACAACGAGACTGTTAAGGAGGAAATTATCAAATCTATACCATTTGTGATAGCCCCTAAGAAGATAAAGTACCTAGGAATTAATCTAACCAGAGAAACAACAGACCTTTACAAAGAGAACTACAAGCCCTTACTACAAGAAACTAAGAGAGACTTAGATAAATGGAAAAACCTACCCTGCTCATTGATAGGAAGACTTAACATTGTGAAAATGTCAACTTTACCCAAAGCAATTTATTTATATAATGCAATCCCAATACAAGTTCCAGCATCATTTTTTAATGAGATGGAGAAACAAATCACCAATTTTGTTTGGAAAGGGAAGAAGCCCTGGATAAGTAAGGTACTACTAAAGAAGAAGAACACACTGGGAGGCCTCTCATTACCCGACCTTAGAACATACTACACTGCCACAGTGGTCAAAACAGCCTGGTACTGGTACAAGAATAGACAGACTGATCAATGGAACAGAATTGAGACCCTAGAGATGACACCATCTGCCTATGAACAGTTGATATTCGACAAAGGCCCTAAGACATTAAACTGGGGTAAAAACAGCATCTTCAACAAATGGTGCTGGCAAAATTGGTTATCCATCTGCAAGAAACTGAATCAAGATCCATATCTTACACCCTATACAAAAACCAACTCCAACTGGATAAAAGACCTAAATATCAAACCTAAAACGATAAAGCTCATCCAAGAAAAGGTAGGAACAACAATGGAAGTTTTAATACACAATGAGGACAGACTCCAAAATCTGTCAAAGAAACCTCAATCAACAGAAGAGAAAGTAGATAAATGGGAACTATTAAGAATCAAACACTTTTGCTCATCCAAAGACTTTATTAATATAATTAAAAGAACACCCACAGAGTGGGAAAAAATATTTGGCAACTCTATGTCAGATCGACGCCTGATCTCCATAATCTATAAGATACTACAAAATATCAATAAGAAGAAGATAAACCATCCAATTAAGCAATGGGCAAAGGAGATGGACAGATACTTCACTAAAGAGGAGATCCAGGCAGCCAAAAAACACATGCGAACATGTTCACGATCTTCAGCTATTAAAGAAATTCAAATCAAGACAACAATGAGATACCATCTCACCCCAACAAGGTTGGCCATGATCCAGAAAACACAAAACAACAAATGCTGGAGAGGCTGTGGAGAAAGTGGAACCCTCCTACACTGTTGGTGGGGTTGCAAAATGGTCCAGCCTCTTTGGAAGGCAATCTGGCGTTTCCTTAAAAAAATGGATATTGATATACCATTTGACCCAGTAATTCCACTACTTGGAATATATCCTACAGATTCAAGGCCTTTCACACCAATGGACACGTGCACCAGAATGTTTATTGCGGCACAGTCCACAATAGCAAAAAGGTGGAATCAACCCAGATGCCCAACAATAGAAGAATGGATAGGTAAACTGTGGTACATATACTCAATGGAGCACTACGCAATGATAAAGAATAACGATGATTCCAGGAAACATCTCCTAACCTGGTTTCAACTGGAAGACATTATGTTGAGTGAGTGTAGTCAGCGACAAAAGGACAAATACTGTATGAGACCTCTACGATAAGATCTCAAAAACAGACTTGTGTATAGAAGAAAAGACTCTTTGACAGCTGTAAGGGAGGGGAGGGAGGGAGGGAGGGCAAGGGGGGGAGGGTTTAGTTTAGGTAGTTACTAGAAATCTAGTTGGGAGAAAGCGGTTACAGCACACATTAGGAACAAGAACAACATTAAGTGGACTTCAGCATAACTTGACTACTCCTTCCATCTTAACTCAATACTGCAAGGATAGAGTAGCTGGGGCGGGGGGCGGGGGACCATGCTCTTAGGCGAATTCCAGGCCAATTGGCACAACTAGCGTTTTGCTAAGAGAGCTCTCTGCACCCCACATTGGTGAGTGGCCTCTGGGGTCTTAAAAGCTGCCAAGCTGCCATCCGAGGACACAGCAAATGGTCCCAACTCAGCAGGAACAGATGCTCACCGAGGGCCAAAATGGCATGCGGTAAAGACAACCGAGAAGACAGAGAGACCCACAAGAGTGGGTGCCTACATCGACCTGGGACCGGAAGAACCGGATGGTGCCCGGCCACCACCAGTGATAGCCATGACGGAGCTCACAGAGAGGAGTCTCACTGGCAACACAAGAATAAAAAGGGGTGCATCCTGAGATCTCCACTAAAAGACCTCCATTGATGGTCCAGCGGTTTTGGGGTTCCTCTGAGAGCATGGCCCCCGGCCCTGATGCTGCCCGTTCCCATAAATTATAACAAAGTTCCACACTTTGGACAGGAATGGAATGGTCTTGGCAATGCTGAATAACCATATGTTGGAAGCACTTTATGGTTCTATACATCTATAGGATATCATCTTGCTGACCTCTGGCTGGAGGAAGGGGAGTGAACGGAGAGGAGGGGAAAGGAGACTGTTGGGAGGATGAGACATGTATGGAGCAGAGAGGAGTACTGTGCTGTCACCGGACAGGGAGAGCAGTGGAAGCTGCATATAGGGGGACATGTAAATTTTCATGTGAATGTACATTTTCACTCAGTTATGTTAAATAAAAAAAAAAAAAAAAAAAGAAATGATGCCAGAAATTGCATGATAGAATTTTGGAAGACCAGTGACTTCTTCAACTTTTTTCACCAATATAAGCAGCAACTATACACATGGACCTCACCAGATGGAATACACAAGAACGAAATTGACTACATCTGTGCAAAGAAACCAAAAAACATAAACCCATTGCCATTGAATCAGTTCTCACTCATAGTGACCGTGGGAGACAGAGCAGAACTGCCCCATAGGGTTTCCAAGGAGCACATGGTGGATTTGAACTTTCAACCTTTTGGTTAGCAGCCATAGCTCTTAACCACTGCATGACCAGGGTTTCCTCTAAGACACAGACTATCAGTTGTTCATGAAACTAAACCAACTGCCATTGAGTCAATTCCAACACACAGTGACCCTATAAGTCAGAGTAGAACTGACCCATAGAGTTTCCAAGGAGTGCCTGGCAGACTTGAACTATCAGCCTTTTGGTTAGCAGGTATAGTACTTAACCACTACACCACCAGGGTTTCCTTAATTGCTCACAGGAAGTTCAAATTGAAACTGAGGAAAATTAGAACTAATCTACAAGAGCCAACGTACAACCTTCAGTATATCCCATCTGAGTTCAGAGACCACATCAAGAATAGATTTGATGTGCTGAACACTAATGACCAAAGACCAAGCAGGCCATGGAATGACATCAAAGGTGTCATCCATGAAAAAAGCATGAGGTCAGTAAAAAGACAGGAAAGAAAAGACCAAATTGGATGTCAAAAGAGACTCTGAAACTTGCTATTGAATGTTGAGTAGCTCAAGCAAAAGGAAGAAATGATGAAGTAAAAGAACAGAAGATTTCAAACGACAGCTTGAGAAGACAAAGTAAAATATTATAATAACATGTGCAAACAGCAGGAGAGAGAAAACCAAAAGAGAAGAACAAGCTCTGCATTTCTTAAGGTGAAAGAACTGAAGAAAAAAATTCAAGCTTCAAGTTGCAATAATGTAGGATCATGCAAGGAAAATATTAAATGACTCAGGAAGCATCAGAAGAAGACGGAAGGAATACAGAGAGTCACTATACCAAAAAGGAATTGGTTGACATTCAACCATTTCAAGAGGTAGCATGTGATCAAGAACCAATGGTAGTGAAGGAAGAAGTTGAAGTTGCATTGAAGACCTTGTTGAAAAACAAGTCTTCCAGGAATTGATGGAATATCAATTGAGATATTTTAACAAAGGGATGCAGCACTGGAAGTGCTTACTCATATATGGCAAGAAATCTGGAGGACAGATACCTAGCCAACTGACTGGAAGGGATCTATATTTACACCTATGTCCAAGAAAGGTGAGCCAACCAAATATGGAAATTATTGAACAGTATCATTAATATCACACACAAGTACAATTTTGCTCAAGATCATTGAAAAGCAGCTGCAGCAGTATATTGACAGGGAACTGTCAGAAATTCAAGCTGGCTTCAGCAAGAGGACATGAAACTAGGGATATCACTGTTGATGTCAGATGGATCTTGGCTGAAAGGAGAGAATACCAGAAATGTGTTTACTTATGTTTTATTGAATATGCAATGGAATTCAACTGTGTAGATCATAACAGATTATGGATAGCACTGAGGAGAATGGGAATTCCAGAACACTTAATTGTGTTTATAAGGAATCTTGTTTTTTCACAATGCCTCCCATGCAGCTTTGACTTCTTCCTTTTTTTTTCACCATTTGTTCCTGATCATATGCTATCTCTTGAAATTGCTGAACATCAACCAATTCTTTTTGGTATAACGACTCTTTGTATTCCTTCCATCTTTTTTTGATGCTTCCTGCATCATTTAATATTTTCCCTGTAGAATCCTTCACTATCGCAGCTTGAGGGTTGAATTTTTTCTTTAGTTCTTTCAGCTGCAGAAATGCCAAGTGTGTTCTTCCCTTTTGGTTTTCTGTCTCTAGCTGTTTGCCTATGTCATTAGAATACTTTACTTGGTCTTTTTACATACCCCTTTGAAATCTTCCGTTCTTTTACTTCATCATTTCTTCCTTTTGCTTTAAGCACGTACAGCATGCATGGCAGTTACAAAATGTATTTGTCCGGATAACACTTATCAAGAAGTTCAGCCAATAAATTGTATTTTTGTTAACTCAAACCGAAGCCAAACCCATTGCCATTGAGTCAATTCTGACTCTTAGTGGCCCTATGGGACAGATTAGAACTGCTGCATAGAGTTTCTAAGGAGTGCCTGGTAGGTTTGAACTGCTGACCTTTCTGTTAGCAGCTATAGCACTTAACCACTACACCAGCACTTAGAATATAATGTTTGGTCACCTCTAAAGTATACATTCATCTCTTTTCTTTCTTGTAAAGGCAAGTAGGAGAGGATAGATGTGAGTTTTTTTAGTATGCTTAGGAAAAGTAACAGCATTGTCCTTTGATTAAAAAAAATTTTTTTTTTAAATCCTCTGGAGGGCAATTGAGAACTAATAAAATACTGAAGAGCCTCTGGCCCAAAATATAAGAGCTGAGTTTGATATTTGGAGCTCCTTTTCTTTCGGAAAAATAATGCTAGTTGTAAAAATGTGGCTGAAAGGCAGAACAATGTTTTTAACAGCATTGCAAGGCCAAGAGGCCAAAAACTGGAGTCAAGGTTAAGGCCTTGGCAAAATCACTTCACTGGGTTGAGACTCCAAAAGATATGCACCAATAGAAAACATTAATGACCAGTAAACCATCTCTGGACAGACTAGAGTTTAAGTTTATAACAATATGAATTTAAAAAAAAAAAAACCTACTGCTGTCAAGTCAGGTCTGATAATATGAATAATCCAGAAAAAAATATCAATTCCTAATTAAGGATTAAATTAAGCAGTTTTTAATTCCTATTGCCTGTACAAACCTGTCAGAAAAATAACTTAAATTCTCTTTGGAGAAAATTTGTATTATCTTAGATCTCAATTTATTTTCACAGTTTTTCCTATTGTTTCACAAGTAATTTCCAGAACACAATCAAAGACATTTAGACACTAAAGAAGAAGGAGACATGGTAACTTGAACAAGTAGCAGTAGAATGAATTTAAAGGTAGTCTAAAATATTAGATTTATTAGACATAGACTTTAAAATAATTTTAGGGTTGCTGTGAGTCAAAAATGACAGCAACAGGTTGGTTTATACTTACCACTTTCAAGGAGATGAAAATCAATACTGAAATTTTCAATTGAACTAGAAACAATTATAATAGTTTAGCAGATTT
Organism: Heterohyrax brucei; assembly: GCA_028571685.1. NCBI lineage: Eukaryota > Metazoa > Chordata > Mammalia > Hyracoidea > Procaviidae > Heterohyrax > Heterohyrax brucei. The sequence continues at coordinate 62,922,102 of CM053157.1, forward strand.
AAAGAAAATAGTAATTCTAGAATTTTTTTAAAACTAGCTAAAATTAGAAACTAAATTTAAGAACAGAATAGATATTGCTGAAGAGAAAACCAATAAATTGGAATATGGGTATCTTAGTCATCTAGTACCACTATAACAGAAATATCATCAGTAGATGGCTTTAAAAAGAGAAATTTTATTTTGTCACAGCCCATTAGGCTAAAAATCTACACTGAGGGTATCAACTCCAGGGGAACTCTTTCTCTGTCAGCTCTGAAAGAAGGTCCTTGTCATCACTCTTCTCCTGCACTGGGAGCTTCTGAGGCTCAGGGACCCCTTTCCAAAGGATGCACTCTAGGACCTTTCTTTTATATCCAAAGAGATGGTCTCCAGGCACAATTTAGTCTTACACATTGAGTCCTGCCTCATTAACACAACTGATGCCCATCCTCCATCATTAACACCACAGAGGCAAGATTTACAACAAGGAGGAACATTACACAATACTAGGAATCATGGCCTAGCCAAACTGCTACTGACATTTTTGGGGGGACACAATTCAACCCATGGCAATGGGTTAGAAGAAAATATCCAGGAAAAAGAAGGCCCCAAATAATAAAAGAATGAAAAGTATACACTGAGAGAAGAATACATATAAGATTTCTTAAATAATGCTCAGGAAAGAAGTAGTAGGTATGGACCACTGTATTCAAGAAATTTGACTGCTAAAGGAAGAAAAAATATGTTGGAAGATCATAGGAAATATTAACCTTCCAAAACTGATGGAAGGCTCGATATTCAAGAAGTTTGCTTAATCCCAGCAAATAAATAAGAAGATATCTACACTTAGGGCCTATCATGGTACAACTGCTCAAAGCAAAAGAAAAGAACAAAGAAGTTAAAAGCATTTAGAGAAGAGATGACAGTTTACTTTTTATTAGAAACAATGAAAGCCAGAAAACAATGAAATGATATATTCAATGTGCTGAAATAGTATAATAATGTAGGCAAACCTATCCTTCAAAAATAATGCTAACATATTTTCAGATAAATTAAAACTGAGAAACATTGTCACTGGGAGATGTGCACTACAAGAATACAAAAGGGTGTTCTCCAAGCAGAATGAAAATCATCCCAGTTAGAGATTGGAGATAAATGACGGATAAACGCATAAACAAACAAGCACATGGAGAGACACATGCAGGCCAGAAGGGATCTGCATGGTCCAGAGGGTCAACGGACTGCATGGAGAAAGGCTGAGCTGGGCAGATGAGTGCTGGGCCTGGCAGGGGATCACAGTGCCAGGCAGAATGGTCCCCTCATCCCTTCTTTGCTCTACACCACACCTTAAACTCTGACGTACCACATAGGATGGAAGTAGGATATTTTATACACATTTTATACACGGGCCCTGATCTAATCTCCAGGACTTGGAAAGGAGAGCAACAGCAGCAGGCAGGGCAAAAATAAAAGCTCTGCCAGCTCACCTAAGCTGGCAACTTCTTTTACCTTTCTCAGCACACTCACAGCTCCAGCCATCTGCTGATAGGGCATCAGAATTATTAAGACTCCCAAAATTAAACCACTTCAAATGACTAGACTACTTGGAAAGCCAAAGGCTAAAATAAAATATACTTATTGATATAACTCAAACCACAATAACCAAACAAATATATTGTGAAAACTTTTTGATGGCTCAGAGACAATTTCTTCACATTTAAAGAGGCAGACCACCACAGCTTCGGAAATCTCCCAAAACAACCAACAAATTTCACAAACAAAGAACACTTCCTGCAGTTATCAGAGGTGGAATACAAAAGAGTGGTATTCAGAGCTAAGCAAGAAATCAGGAAAGAGATCAGGCAAAGTATAGCAGAACACACTGAAGAATTAAACAAGCTTCAAGAAATTCTTGAGCAGCAACAATCTGAAATTCAACAGGTTAACAATAAAAGTATAGAACTAGAAAACAATGAGAAGTTAAAGGAGCAGGACTGAAGAAATGAAATACAGAATTAGTGAGACTGAAGACAAAAATAACTGAGGAAAACTCACAAATTTTTTTTAAAAAATGAAGAATCACTAAGAATCGTGGGATTCTATGAAGAGAAATAATATACAGATGATTGGAGTATTAGAACAAGGGGGGGCTAATAGAAAATACAGACAGAATAGTTGAAGATTTGCTGTCAGAAAACTTTCTTGATATAATGAAAGATGAGAAGACAGCAATTCAAGATGTTGATTGAATCCCACACAAGACAGATCCCAAAAGAAAGATAGCAAGACATATTAAAATTAACAAAACTAAAGAGAAGGAGATACTTTTAAAGGAAGCTAGGCTGAAGCAAAAAATAACTTACAGAGAACAGTTAAGACTGAGCTGAGATTACTCAGTGGAAACCATGCTGGCAAGAAGGCAGCGGGCTGGCATATACAAAGCCCTGAAGGAAAAAAAAAAAAAAACTGTCAACCAAGAATTCTGCCCTGCAAAACTGTCTCTCAAATATGATGGTAAAATTAAGACAGTCACAGGCAAACAGAAGTTTAGGGAATTCACAAAAACCAAAGGAAAATTACATCAAACACTGAAGGAAGTACTTTGATTAGAAAATCAGTAACATCAGATATATGCTCCAAGATTCAGTGCAAGACAGAGCACCCAGATACCAACATGGACAGGCAATCCACAAAAGGAAATCAAAGCCAAATCATCAGAAATAGAGAAACAGATCTCAGTATTTAAATGATTACATTATACCAAGTAGAGGGGCAAATTAATATACTCACAGATCTTTCAGATGGAGAGGAAGTCAAGGAGATACAAAGACATTAAAGACTGGTTTAAATTTAGATAAATAGAGGGGTAACTACAAAGGAAATGAGCATTTCTACATATCAAATCAACAAACAAAAAAAAAACAAGGAAATCATCAAGTCTCAGCACTTAAAAAAAAAAGAACCCTGAAAAGCATGAAAAAAAAAAAAAAGACTCAGAATGGACAGTTAAATTTAAAAAAGGAATTGTCCACAACACATAAAAAAGACATCAAAATGACGGCAGTAAGCTCACACCTATCAATAATCACACTGAATGAAAATGGACTAAATGCACCAATAAAGAGACAGAGAGAGGCAGATTGGATTTTAAAAAAAGAAATGACCCACCTATATGCTGTCTACAGGAGACATACCATAGACCCAAAGATATTAACAAACTACAACTCAAAGGATGGAAAAAATGTATCAGGCTAACAACATTCAAAAAAGAGCAGGAATGGCAATACTCGTATAAAAAAACAGACTTTAAAGTTAAATCTACCACACTAGATAAGGAGGGACAATATATAATGGTTAAAGGCTCAATATGTCAGTAAGACATAACCATATTAAATATTTATGCATAGAATGACAGGGTTCCAAATTACATAAAAGAAACACCATCTGCATTGAAAACAGAAATAAACAGCTCCACAATAATAAATAGTGTGAGACTTTAACCCACTGATATCAGTGAGGGACAGAATGTCTCAAAAAAAACTCATTAAAGACACAGAAGATCTAAATGCCACAGTCAACTCATAGACATATACAGAACACTCCACCCAACAGTGGCCAAGTATACTGTCTTTTCCAATACACAAAGAACATTCTCCAGAATTGACCACATATTAGGCCACAGAGCAGCCCTTAACAAGATTGAAAGTACTGAAATAATAGTTATTTGCAGACCATAAAGCCATAAAACTAGAAAGCAAGAACAGAAAACAGATGGAAAAAATATCAAAAAACCAGAAACTCAACAACATTTTGCTCAAAAATGACTGAACAACAGAAGAAATCAAAGATAGAATAAAGAAATTCATAGAATCAAATGAGAATAAAAACATTCTACCAGAACCTATGGGACACAGCAAAATCAGGGCTCAGATGCTCAGAGGTCAATTTATCTCAATAAATGCACACATCCAAAGAAGAAAGGGCCCAAATCAAAGAATTCACTCTTCAGCTTGAATAACATCAAACTCAACTCTTAGATTTTGGCCCAGAGGCTCTTCACTATTTTATTAATTCTCAGTTGCCCTCAAGAGGATTAAATCCTTGCAAGCAGTAAATGGGCGCAATTAAAAGCACATGCTCCTGAGTTGATATCAGTATTGGTAATGCCTATCTGTGTGAAAAGACATTTTCAAAGATGAAAGGGAAAATCTCATTACAGATCACAAGTAACAAATGAACATTTGTAGTCAGTTTTTGATGATTTGAATGCAATATAAGCTAAAGTTATCCCTCCCTGAAGAATTCCATCCTTCTGTTAAGTAGATCCAAATTACAAGTAGACCCCAGTTTATGGCATGTTTGTCTTACAATGAGCCACACCTCTGACCATCGTTCATTAGTAATAGCTACTACATACAGTGCTGCAGTGTGCAATTTGCTAGTTTATCATTCTCTTATGTTGACTCCCAGATGTTCAATGTTATGATATACTGTTCAAAATGCTGCTATATAGGAGGCTGTGAAAACTAACAAAAAAAAAAGAGAGAGAGAGAGAGAGAGATTCAACTTACTCAGAATCAACTTAAGACAGAGTCATCAGATGGAACCATGTTGTAAGTCAGACACTACCTGGACTAAATTGTAGTCAGTTGCTGTTAACATATTTTGGATTTCAGCAATAAAAATTTGTGAAAAGTTGTTTAAAAAATATGTAAGTATGTAACACAGTATCTTTGATTTTGCCTCTTAGCCCACAGTGCCTAAAATATTTACTGTCTGGTCCTTTACAGGAAAAGGTAATCAATTCCTGCTCTCTGGCACTCAAAGTGAATGAAGTAGGACTAAGTGGATGGATCTCACAAATAGAAGGGTGGAAAGAAGCCATATCCTCAAAAAAACCATTGTATGATTGCATTTGTATACAGTTCAAAACCAAGCAGCACTAAATTGTGTTATTTAGGAGTGCAAACTTAGAAGGGAAAAACATAAAGAAAAGCAAGGAAGTGATTACCATAAAAATCAGAATAGCCATTACTTTTAGATGGGGGGAAAGTTGTGACTGAGAAGGGCCAAGTGAAAATTTTGGGAACCCCTGGGTGGTGCACATGGTTAAGCACTTGACTACTAGCCTGAAGGCCGGTGGTTCAAGACCACGTAAAGGCACTTGGAAGACAGGCCTGGCAATCTGTTACCAAAAGGTCACTGCCCTGGAAACCTCATAAGCAGTTCTGTTCTGCCCACCTGGCATCAACATGACTTAGAATTAACTCAGTGGTAACTAACAACAAGTGAAGGCTTGCAGGATGTTGGCAATACTCTCTTTTCTTGACCTGAGTGGCGTTTACACAGATGAATGTATTAATGTACTAAGCCACACATTTGTTTTATGTGCTTTCTTATACATGTCACATTTTAAAATTAAAAGTTAGGATTATGTGTGTATATATAAATACCTACACACATGCCTTTTGCCTGCAGTACACATTCACGTAGTATTTCTGGAAAGAGAAATAAGAAATTCACAAGTAGTTGTTGCTAGCCTGGAAGGCTGCGGGGGGACAGAATTCCTCTCTTTATGTTTACATTCTTTTGTAGTTTGGATTTTTATGACATACACGTCAAAATCCTGGTGGTGTAGTAGTTCCAGGTTACAGCTGCTAACCACTACAGGTCAGCAGTTTGAATCTACTCAGCATTCTTGGAAACCCTGTGGGGCAGTTCTACCTTATTCTGTAGAGTTGCTGTGAATAGAAATTGACTCAGTGGCAACAATGTGGTTTGCTTGTTTGTTTGTTTGTTTTTAACACATAGAAAGTTTTCATTTATAAATCAGTTAATATAAAGTTTTACAGAAGTGCTAGAATTTGGAAACTGAGACCCTTCAATGTAAGAAATGTTTGAATCCTGAGGCCCATAAGTGATGGAGCTGGAATGTATCTGGGTCTCTCCGACTTCAAATCTAGAGCTCGCTGTCAGTTGTCACAGTACTTTTTGGAGTTAGTGATCTGGTAATGAATGTTTCTAAAATGAGACATAACCATAAACATTTGTGTGTATGTGTTTGTCTTTCAGATTATGATTTTTTAAGAGAAGCTGTGTAAATCATCATTAAGAACTCCAGTATCTATGCTTCTCCCAAGATGTGCAGTCCTCTGGGGTTTGTCAGTGTGCAATTCATGAGGAAAGTGATTTATTTTCCTTAAATTTTTAGTAACTTGAAATGATTTTTCAGTAATAATAATCAAATGAAGGCACTTCATTCTTTTTGGTTGTTTCCTAGACTCTCTACTTTCAAGAGAAAGTTTTCTTACGTGTCATTTCAACATTTTGCTAATCATGAAGATATGCCAGCATGTTAAATCAGGCAAAAGGAAATGTTACTAAATATTTCTTAAATAGTTTTGCTTCGGTATTCATAGTGTATTAGCATCATACTATGGTTGAAAATATGTACATCCCATGACGCAGCATTTCATCTCCCTCAATTTATACTCAACAGAAATGGATGAGCACATGGATCAACAGGCATATCAAGAATGTGTATAGCAGTACTGTTTATGATGGCTCCCAAACTGGAAGCCCAAATGGCCATTTCCATTGTAACGGAAAAATAAACTGAAGGGCGTTCATACAGTTGCACATCTAACCACCACTCAGCTTTAGATCTAAGAAATACTTCCACACAGCACTCACAGATACAGGAAGCTGTTCAAGGCAATCCACCTATCCTGTGTGTGGAAAAGCATCAGGGTTAAATAGATCCTTCTTCATTCAAAGATCGTAAGTAGGAAAAACAATAATTAAACAAATGGATCAACAACAAAATCAACATGGGAACCATGTTGGGAGGGTTTCCACTACTAACCCTCATCACTCTTCTCAATTCTAGACCATGGTACCCACCTAGGGGTAGAGTTTTATCTATAAAGAAGACTTGGAGTATGTTTATGCAGCCAGCTGCAAGGAAAATCATAGTTTCTAGTAGAACAGACAATGCCAGTGAGCGTGCTTATCCCTGTGGAACAGAAACTGTGTTAGAACCCTTGCCATAAAGGAGCATGGAGGTTAAGACAGTAGGCCTGAGTATCAGATTGTCTGGACTGAAGTCTTAGTTTTATATGAATCTCACTAAGCCTTAACTTCTTTATTCTAAAGTAGTGCAACCATATAGTGTACTTCAAGGGACTGATATGAGGATCAATGAATTAATTTATATAAAAGGCATAAAACAGCACCTGGCATATGGTAAACACCCAGTAAGCACCAGTTTAGCTATTTCTCCTATCACTTTGGGATAAACCACAGAAGAGAGATAGATGGAACAATTTTCTTGCTTTTAAAGCAATCACCTACTCCTATGTGCAAAGTGACCCAGTGGGTGTCAGCGTCTAATCAATCAGATTTCTATATCTCTTGAGAATGAGTAAAAGACAAGAAGATGGATGTGTTGTCATTCTCAACCGCAGTGGGGAAGCGAGAGAAATGATTGCCCACGTTCTGTAGAAACTTGAAGTGCTGAGGCAAGGGCTCCCTCTCTACCAGACATTTCAGCAGTAGTATACCCACTGTCGTTGAGTCGGGTTTGACTCATAGCAACCCCAGAGGACAGAGCAGAACTGCCCAATAGAGTTTCCAAGCAGCACCTGGCGGATTTGAACGCTAGCCTTTCGGTTAGCAGACGTAGCACTTTCCCATTACACCACCAGAGTTTGCTGAGCAGTAGTGGGAATCATAAAATACTGTGCAGAATCATTGCAGAATTTCCAAAAAACACTTAACTAAAGGCACTGATCTAGCAATCCTTTTTTATTATCGGTGTTAAATGCTGACAAAACTGAAAGTTAAGACTAGAGTGCTTCTCAACTATGGATGCATGCTAGAATCACTTGAGTACTTTAGACAGTTGGTTCTTGGGCCTCACCCAACATCATCTTTGGGTATCGGGCAAAAGTATTTTTTTTTAAAGCTTCCCAAATGATTTCATGTACATTCAGGGGTTAGGACAGAAATCTTTCTCAAGGAAATTCCTCCAAGCTTTTACCATTCACAGAGGCTTATATGGAAGATATGTCTTCAGCCCAGATTTTAATGGTCTTTTATTTTAAAAACTCTGAAGTATTCTAAAGGAAAAATAATTGTGGAAGGAAACAGTGATACTGGACCCAATCACAAGGCCTCGTTCTTTCCCTATATGATACACCACATTGCCCAGGACTGTAATTGCGGGTGTCGTTGTCTCTCTCAAGGAACTGTGCCTCACAAAGTGACTTTTTTTTTTTTTTTTTTTTTTAATTCCTGGTGCCTGGCACTATCTATGGGCACATTTTTAGTAATCTCTCAATAAATGTTTATTAAATTCTACACATTAATGTTTGCAAAAGCAAATGTGTGGTTTTTGGAGATCTTCTCAATGTCTTGGTGTTTAATATAAAATGTGTTTTCTAGAAAAAAATTCTAACATGACATCTATATTGGGTAAATTTTTAATTTATGAATGTTATCAAAGAATTGAGTAGATCATAAAGGGAGTAAAGTCTCCTGTCTCACATCCTAACATGAATTTGTCCCACTTACCCTTATACAAAGAATATCCAATTTATGACACTTCCAACAGAAGTTTTAGAGAAGATGCAGAAATGTTCTTATCATTATTTTATTTTTTAAAATCAAGTTTAAATCCATTTGGATTTTACTAATGGAGTTTCCAGTTATGGCAGAATGAAAAGGTCAGCAATTCCCACTAAAAAAGGGGGGGTAGGGGGTATAAAACTAGACAAAATTGTCAAAGACACACATCTTAGGCTACTGAAAGTCTACTAGACACAAACACAAAGTTCTGACCTGCTAGAGATTTGGGCTAAAAAGCTCAACTCAACTTCTATTCCTTTACCCTCACACAGCTTAGTTAGCAAGAATGGTAGCTAGTTTTCTAGTATGGGATTGGCCCCCCAAACCAGCAGCATTGCCTCCGGAAGGGGAAGATTTGTTTTAGAGTGGTGAAATGGGGTGAAATCCTGTAGCTTTATCTGCTAAAAATGGTAAATGTAGCTGGAACTGAACAAGAAAAGTGTGATTTTGTTAGTCTAAGGAGGCAGTCCAGTTGGGACAAGCAGCAGAGAAATAAAAAACTTGCTGGGAAGATCTTGGAAATGAGAGAGCCATAGAGGGTTGAAATAAGTTCCCCTCACATCATTGACTGACTGGAAGACCTGATGCATGCATGAGGATATCAGAGAAAACTCAATGAAAAGTAAAAGTCAAAGGAGACCTGAGAGCTGGCTGCAATTTGAGTGATTTCTCACAACTCAAATTGATTAGCAGAGAATGGAAGCCATACAAGACTTACAGGCTTGAGGTATCTGGAAACAACCTGTGCCCAAAGCACTGGTACCACTAAGCTATGTAGAAAAGGGTTTACCTCTAAGAACCCATGCTAAAAATAAAAATACAAGTGAAAAACAGCAGCAAGCCAACAGTGGCTGTTCACTACGGGCTCTGCATATTAAGACCATGCAAGAGTCCCAAGAAAACCCAACAGCCCTCAGAAAAATACGATAGAATGCAGAGTTGCTACAACATATTATCTAAAATGTCCAAATTTCTAACAAATTTATGAAACATACAAAGAAACAGGAATGTATAACCCATGCTCAGAAAAAAAAAAATCAGAAACTGACAAGGCAGCTATTATTAATATATTCACAGAATTAAAAGAAAGTATTTCAAGACATTTAAGATAAACATGCTGAAAATGACTCAAAAAATAATAAATCTCAAGAGACATGAAAACTATAAAAAGCTGTGAAAATTTTAAGTTGCAAAGTACAGTAATAAAAATGAAAAATTTACTAGATGGGCTCAACAGCCTAGTTGAGATGGTATAAAAAAGAATCACTGAACTCGAAGATAGATCAATAAAAATACCCAATGCAAACAAAAAGAGAGAAAAAAGATTTCCAATAAAATGAACATCTTGATAGACCTGTGAGACAACATCAAGAATGCCAGTATACAGTAATGGTACTCAAAAAAAATGAACAATATTTGGAGAATTATTGCTGTGTATTCCATCTGTGTGCATGGTTGCAGCTTATGTCTTTGAAAAAAGGAATTTACAAAGAAGAAGTTGTTGGTCTTGCAGAATTCTGTGATGCAATCTCCAACATTGTTTCCACCACCAGGGCTACATGTTCCAAACAGCTCTCCTTCTCTGTTTCCAGCTTTCACATTCCAATCACTAGTAATTACCAGTGTGTCTGGATTGCATGTTTGATCAATTTCAGACTGCAGAACTTGGTAAAAATATTCAGTTTCTTTATCTTTGGCCCTAGTGGTTGGTGGGTAAATTTGAATACTAGTAGTAGTAACTGGCCTTCCTTGTACACATACTGTTGCCATCAAGTCGATTCTGACTCACAGTGATCTTAAAGGACAGAGTAGAACTGCCACATAGAGCTTCCAAGGAACACCTGATGGATTTGAACTGCTGACCTTTTGATCAGCAGCTGTAGCTTTTAACTACTGTGCTGCCATGGTTTCCAGCCCTCCTTTGTAGTTGAATGGATATCATTCTATCACTGACAGAGTTTGTACTTCAGGATGGATCTTGAAATATTCTTTTGATCAATGAATGGGATGCCTTTCTTCTTCAATTTGTCCTTCCCAGTATGGTAGACCACATGAGTGTCTGATTCCAAATGGCCAGTACCAGTCCATTCCACCTAACTAACCCCTAGGATATGGGTCTTTAAACATTTCATTTCTATTTCTAATTTTCATAAATTCATACTTCATTGCATTTCATGTTCTTATAGTTAATGGATGTCTCTAGCAGTTCCTTCTCATATTAAGCCTTGCCAGATTAGCACACGAAGGTCCTGAAAGCTTAACTCCATCCATGTCATTATGGCCAACTTTACTTTGATAAGGCACCTCTTAGTCACATTTTGAGTGCCTTGCAACCTGAGGGGCTCATCTTCTGGTGCAATATCATACAACGTTCCATTGCTATTCAGAAGATTTTCACTGGTTAATTCTTTCAGAAGTAGACCTCTAGGTCCTTCTTCCTAGTCTGTCTTAGTCTGGAAGCTCAGCTGAAACCTGTCCACCGTCGGTGACCCTATTGGTATCTGAAATACAAGTGTCATAGCTTTATGCAATCTACCGCAGTACAACAAACTGGAAGACACATGGAGTTGCAACACTGATGAATTCTACAGGGAACATATTAAATGACACATAAAGCATCAGCAGAAGATGAAAGGAACAGTGTCACTGTGCCAAAATGAATTGGTTTACTTTCAATTGTTTCAGGATGTAGTATGATTAAACCAATGGTAATGAAGGAAGAAATCTAACCTGCACTGAAGGCACTGGCAAAAAAAACAACGCTGCAGGATGTGATGGAATACTAGTTGAGATGTTTCAGCAAATGCATGCGGCAGTGGAGGTGCTCCCTCATTTATGCCAAAAATTTAGAAGACAGCTACCTGCCCGGCTGACTGGAAGAAATCCACATTTGTGCCCATATCAAAGAAAAGTGATCCAACAGATTGTGAAAATTCTTCAATAATGCTATTAAGATCACACACGAGTAAAATTTTGCTGAAGAAGATTCAAAAATGTTTGCAGTAGTACATCTACAGGGAACTGCCAGAAATTCAAGCTGGATTGAGAAGAGGATTAAATTGCTATGTATTAATTGTTATGAATTACATTTTGCCCCTCACAACTGTATTTGTCAATGTGGCTAGGCCATGATTCCTAGTATTGTGTGATTTGGCTACCATTTTGTCATCTGATAAAATTGTCCTATGTGTTGTAAATCCTACCTCAGTGATGTTAATGAGGCTGGATTAGAGGCAGATATATTAATAGGGAGGAGTCAGTCTACAAGATTAGTTCATGTTTTAAATCAATGTCTTTTGAGATTTAAAAGAGACAAGCAAGCAGAGGGAGGAGGAGACCTCATTCCTACCAACTAAGAAGAGCCAGGATCGTGTGCATCCTTTGGACCTGAAGTCTCTGCACCGAGAAGCTCCTAGACCAGGAGAAGACTGATGTCATGGGCATTTCCCTAAAGATAAAGGCTTTCCCCAGAAGCTGGTACCCTGAATTCAGACTTCTAGTCCCCTAAACTGTGAGAAAATAAACTTTTGTTTATGAAAGCAAAAAGAAGGTATTTCTGTTGTTGTAGCACTAACTAAAAAAGACATGGAACTTTGGATATCAGTACCAACACTGGGTGGATCTTGGCTGAAAGCAGAGAATGCCAGAAAGACGTTTACCTGTGTCTTATTGACTGTAAAAAAGGAATTTGAGGGGGGAAGAGTCAAGATGGCAGACTAAGCACACGTCTCCTTATATCCCTCTGGAAACCAAGACCTGAACTGATAATCAAACGGAGCCTTCTGATCACCTAATCAGCCCCAGGACACAGCACAGGGCTGTTACTTTGGACCTCATACCACTGAGTGAGAAACCTCCTCTCTGTCACTGACTCCCGCTCCTGGCTAGCCCCGGCTCTCAAGGATGGAAGGTAAACGCACCATTTTGACTTTTTTTTCCTCTGTCTCAGCCAGCAGGCAGAGCAGGGTCTTGCCTAGTGGCTAGACTCAGACACACTGCTGGGGGGACAGGCAGGCGAAATTCCCATATTTTGAGAGCCAGGCTCGGGACTCTGTTAATCTAGCCACTTGAAGCGTGTCATTTTATATCTGCCTCAGCGGCGTTTGTACGGAGTTTCACGGTCAGTGTGTAGGATGCCATGTTGGATACGGAGATTCTAGCAGGACCTCATTCTTAGCCTGGGAGCCAGCACCTAAAAACAGGACTGTGCTTTTCCGACAGAAAAGCAGTAATTTACCTAGTGCCACCTGCTTTGCGGGTCCTGCAACAGAATCAGAGGAATCACTACTTCTCGGCGCGTTTAGCCCTTCTGTCTGCTGCCTGTGTGGGGGGCGCCATTTTGGATACAGTGGCCGCAGCTGGACCTCATTCTTAGTTTGGGAGCCAGAGCCTGCCCACAGGAGAGCACTTTCTATCAGAAAAGCAGTACTTTACACAGTGTCACCTAAAGCTGGGCCCTGTCAGCAGAGGCCAACAGGGCAGTAGCACTGCTGTATTCTGAACTAGTTTGTATCATCTGGGGTTGGATATAGTGGCGCTTAGTTTGCCAGTTGAGAAGAGGGACCTCTACACCTGAAAACCTAACTGACTTGGGAAGTGGTCAGCCTAAGTGACTTGGGAAGTGGTCAGATGACTTTTGCTTTACATTTTAAGACAGCCTAGAGAAACATCTGCAGTCCATCCTCACAGTACCTCTTCCAGCCTCTGTATACTCACATGGGTCCCAAAAAGCAATAGACACTTGTGGCACACAAGAAATCAGCCATGGCTTCAGAAGGCTCCCAAACAAAGCAACCAAGGAGGTTTCCAGATGAAGACACTTTATGAAAGCATCAGAAAGTGAATACAAAATGGTTATATACAGAGCCCTTCTAGACCTTATACAAAATGCAGGAGAACAAAATGAAAAATTAAGCAAGATGTTCGATCTGATGGAACACCAGTACTCTGAAATCCAACAGATCAAGAAGAAAATCAAAGACATAGAAGCTTCAATGCAAACCCAAGAAAACAGAATGGAACAAATAGAAAAAAGAATTTCTGACTTGGAAGACAAAGCTACTGAGGCCAGCATCTATGAGCAGAAATCAGAAAAAAGAAACAAGAAAAATGAAGAAACATTAAGAAGCATGTGGGACTCTATTAAGAGGAACAACCTTCGAATAATTGGAGTCTCTGAACAGGGTGAGACATCTGAGAACACAGAGAGTATCGTTGTTGAGCTGCTGACAGAAAACTTCCCAGAAATCATGAAGGAAGAGAATATAGACATCTCAGATGCATATCGTATGCCACCCAATATAGATCTCAAAAGAAAGACTCCAAGACATATTATAATCAAGCTTAACAAAATGAAACATAAGCAGCAACTCTTAAAGGCAGCAAGACTCAAAGCAAAGCTAACATTCAGAGGGAAACCCTGTAGGCTCTCATCAGATTTCTCAGCAGAAACCATGCTGGCACGGAGACAGTGGCATGACACATTCAAAGCCTTGAAGGAGAAGAACTTCCAACCAAGAATTATATATCCTGCAAAACTATCTTTCAAATACGAAAATGAAATTAAGACATTCCCAGATAAACAGAAACCCAGAGACTTTGTAAAAACCAAATGAAAACTACAAGAAATATTGAAAGAAGTTCTTGGCTCTGGCTTAGAAGAACAAAACCACTAACTTTATATTTTAGAATGACTTTACTACTCAAAAGTCTTCTCAGTTAGAGAAGGCTCCAAAGCCAATCACAGCTTTGATAAGGAAAGAAGCAATCCAGTGATCATCATGAAAACTATGGTGTCGTCATAGTAAAAAGGGGGATGTACTATAGTTGTTATAGTCCTTCGAGATGTAGAGGAAGATGACAAGACTGGTAGTAATTAAAATTGGGTTTATATATAGTTTATTAAGGGGGATCACAGGGGCAGCTGTAAAGCACAACAAAGATGTATGATATCATTTCAAGAAATGTAACACACGAGTCTCAACAACCACAAAACCAGCTCTGAAAAAGGTGAAAAATCAACTCACAAAAAAGAACGTCCCAGAACATACTAATAAGAACAATAGAGAAAACATGAACATAAAAATCAAGCTAACAATGAACAAAGAAGAGCAGGGGTGGCAATTCTAATCTCAGACAAAATCAATTTTAATGTCAAATCCACCATCGTGGACAAAAATGGACATTATTTATTGCTGAAAGGTTCAGTACATAAGCAAGACTTAACTATATTAAATATTTATGCACCTAATATCAGAACACCTAAATACGTTGAAGAAACACTGACTACACTCAGAAGAGAGTTAGGTGACTCCACCATAATAGTGGGAGACTTCAACACTCCACTCTCAATACTAGACACATCATCTAGGAAAAAACTCAGTAAAGATACAGAAGACCTCATTGCCACAATTAACCAACTAAACCTCACTGATATATACAGAACTTTCCACCCATCAGCAGACAACTACACCTTCTTCTCCAGTGTACATGGAACATTCTCCAGAATTTAGTACGTGATAGGCCATAATGCAATGCTCAACAAAATCCATACCATTGAATTACCACAAAGCATCTTCTCAGATCATAAAGCCATAAAAGTTGAAATCAATAGCAGAAAAAACATAGATAGAAAGTGGAACTCTTGGAAACCGAACAACATCTTGCTCAAAAAAACATGGGTTATAGAGGAAATCAGGGATCAATTAAGGAAATTCATGGATTCCAATGAGAATGAAAACACTTCCTACCAGAACCTATGGGATACAGCCAAAGCAGTGCTCAGAGGTCTGTTTATCTCCATAAATGCACACATTGGGAAGGAAGAAAGAAACCAAATCAAGGAACTAACCCTACAGCTTGAACAAGTAGAAAGAGAACAACAGAGGAACCCCTCAGGCACCAGAAGAAACGAGATCATAAAGATTAGAGCAGAGCTAAATGAATTAGAGAATAGAAAAAGATTTGAAAAAATTGAAAAGACCAAAAGCTGGTTTTTTGAGAAGATCAACAAAATTGACAAACCACTGGCTAAACTTACTAAAGAAAAGCAGGAAAGGAAACAAATAACCCAAATTAGAAATGAGAGGGGGGTGGTCACCACAGATGCAACAGAAATCAAAAACATCATAACAGAATACTATGAAAGACTGTACTCTAACAAATTTGAAAACCTAGGGGAAATGGACCAATTCTTTGACTCATACCACCTACCCAAATTATCACAACATGAAGCAGAACAACTTAATAAATCCATCACAAAGGAAGAGATTGAAAAGGTCATCAAAACACTGCCAACCAAAAAAAGTCCGAGTCCAGGTGGCTTCACTGCAGAATTCTACTGAGCATTTAGAGAAGAGTTATCTCCAATACTACTGAAACTATTTCACAGTATAGAAAGGGATAGAGTACTCCCAAACTCATTGTATGAAGCCAGCATAACCCTGATACCTAAGCCAGGGAAAGACCCAACAAAGAAAGAGAACTACAGACCGATATCACTCATGAATCTAGATGCAAAAATCCTCAACAAAATTCTTGCCAATAGAATACAACAACATATCAAGAAAATAATCCATCATGACCAAGTGGGATTCATACCATGGATGCAAGGCTGGTTCAACATCAGGAAAACAATTAATGTGATTAACCACATAAATAACACAAAAGACAAAGATCACCTGATTTTGTCCATTGATGCAGAAAAGGCATTTGATTAAGTCCAACACCCATTCATGCTAAAAACTCTTAGCAAAATGGGCATAGATGGCAAATTCCTCAACACAATAAGGGCCATTTATACAAAGCCAATTGCCCATGTCATGCTGAATGGAGAGAGACTGAAAGACTTTCCCCTGAGATCAGGAACTAGACAAGGATGCCCACTCTTACCTCTTCAATTCAACATTGTGCTAGAAGTTTTAGCCAGAGCAATTAGACAAGACCAAGAAATAAAGGGCATCTGCTTTGGCAAAGAGGAAGTTACAATCTCCCTGTTTGCAGATGATATGATTGTATATGCAGAGAATCCCAAGGAATCTATATGTAAAGTACTCAAACTGATAGAAGAGTTCAGCAAAGTCTCAGGATACAAGATAAACATAAATAAATCGGTAGGATTCCTTTATACCAACAACGAGACTGCTAAGGAAGAAATTATCAAGTCAGTACATTTACGATAGCCCCTAAGAAGATAAAGTACCTAGGAATTAATCTAACCAGAGAAATAACAGATCTTTACAAAGAGAACTACAAGCCCTTACTACAAGAAACTAAGAGAGACTTAGGGAAATGGAAAAACCTACCCTGCTCATGGATAGGAAGACTTAACATTGTGAAAATGTCTATTTTACCCAAAGCAATCTATTTATATAATGCAATCCCAATACAAGTTCCAGTGACATTTTTTAATGAGATGGAGTAACAAATCACCAATTTTGTTTGGAAAGGGAAGAAGCCCCAGTTAAGCAAGGTACTACTAAAGAAGAAGAACACACTGGGAGGCCTCTCATTACCTGACTTTAGAACATATTACACTGCCACAGTGGTCAAAACAGCCTGCTACTGGTATAAGAACAGACAGATCGATCAGGGGAACAGAACTGAGACCCTAGAGATGACACCATCTGCCTATGAACAATTGATATTCGACAAAGGCCCTAAGATGTTCATTAAACTGGGGTAAAAACAGTATCTTCAACAAATGGTACTGGCAAAATTGGATATCCATCTGCAAGAAACTGAAACAAGATCCATATCTTACGCCTTATACGAAAACCAACCCCAACTGGATAGAAGACCTAAATATCAAACCTAAAATGATAAAGCTCATCCAAGAAAAGGTAGGAACAACAATGAAAGTTTTAATACACAACATGGACAGACTTCAAAATCTGTCAAACAAACCACAATCATCAGAAGAGAAAATAGATAAATGGGATCTATTAAGAATTAAACACTTTTGCTCATCTGAAGACTTTATTAATAGAATTAAAAGAACACCTACAGAATGGGAAAAATTATTTGGAAACTCTATGTCAGACTGACTCCTGATTTCCATAATCTATAAGATACTACAAAATATCAACAAGAAGAAGATATGCCATCCAATTAAGCGATGGGCAAAGGAGATGGACAGACATTTCACTAAAAAGGAGATCCAGGCAGCCAAAAAACACATGTGGACATATTCACCATCTTTAGTTATAAAAGAAATTCAAATCAAGACGACAATGAGATACCATCTCACCCCAACAAGGTTGGCCATGATCCAAAAAACACAAAACAACAAATGCTGGAGAGGCTGTGGAGAAAGTGGAACCCTCCTACACTGTTGGTGGGGTTGCAAAATGGTCCAGTCTCTTTGGAAAGCAATCTGGCGCTTCCTTAAAAAACTGGGTATTGACATACCATTTGACCCAGTAATTCCACTACTTGGAATATATCCTACAGAATCAAGGCCTTTCACACCAACAGACACATGCACCAGAATGTTTATTGCAGCACAGTCCTTGATAGCAAAAAGATGGAATCAATCCAGATGCCCAACAACAGAAGAATGGATAGGTAAAATATGGTATATATACTCAATGGAGCACTACGCAATGATAAAGAACAACGACTACTTCAGGAAACATCTCATGACCTGGTTTCAACTGGAAGACATTATATTGAGTGAAAGTAGTCAGTGACAAAAGGACAAATATTGTATGAGACCTCTATGCTAAGATCTCAAAAACAGACTTGTATATAGAAGAAAAGACTCTTTGACAGCTGCAAGGGAGGGGGGGAAGGGTTTAGATTAGATAGTTGCTAGGTATCTGGTTGGGTGAAATCGGTGATAGCACACATTAGAAACAAGAACAATATTAAGTGGACTTAAACATAACATGAGTACTCCTTCCATCTTAACCCAATATTGCAAGGATAGAGTAGCTGGGGCAGGTGATGGGGGACCATGCTCTTAGGCGAAAGCGAGGCCAATTGGCACAACTAGCATTTTGCTAAGAGGGCTCTCTGTACCCCACGCTGGTGAGTGGCGTCTGGGGTCTTAAAAGCTGCCAAGCTGCCATCCGAGGGCACAGCAAATGGTCCCAACTCAGCAGGAACGGATGCTCACCGAGGACCAAAATGACATGAGGGAAAGACAACCCAGAAGACAAAGAGACCCACATCAGTGGGTGCCTACATCGACTTGGGACTGGTAGAACCGGATGGTGCCCGGCCACCACCAGTGATAGTCACGATGGAGCTCACTAAGTTGAGTCTCACTGGCAACACAAGAATAAAAAGGGGTGCACCCTGAGATCCCCACTAAAAGACCTCAATTGATGGTCCAGTGGTTTTGGGGTTCCCCTGGGAGCATGGCCCCTCACCCTGATGCTGCCCTTGACCATAAATCAAAACGAAGGTCCATGCTTCGGACAGGAATGGACTGGACTTGGCAATGCAGAGACCATATATTGGATGTACTTTACGGTTCTATACATCTATAGGATGTCATCCTGCTGACCTCTGGCTGGAGGAAGGACAGTGTGTGGAGAGGAGGGAAAAAAGAGACTGTTGGGAGAATGATACATGTATGGAGGAGAGAGGAATAGTGTGCTGTCACCGGACGGGGAGAGCAGTGGAATCTGCATATAGGCGAGTATGTAAATTTATACGGGAATGTACATTTTCACTCAGTTATATTAAATAAAAAATTAAAAAAAAAAAAAGAATTTGAATGTGTGGATGCTAACAAATTACGGATAACATTTTAAAGAATGGAAAATCCAGAACACTTCATTGTGCTCGTAAGGAACCTGTACATAGACTGAGAGGTGGTTATTCAAAGAGAGTAAGTCAATACTGTGTGGTTTAAAATCAGGAAAGGGATGCATCTGGGTTGTATCTTCCCACCATACTTATGCAGTCTGTATGCTGAGTAAATATTTAAGAAGCTGGACTATATGAAGAACATGGCATCAGGACTGAAGAAAAACTCATTAACAACCTGCTATAAGCACATGATGAAAAATATGGAAATATACACGTATTACATTGTTAATACTTGTTATAGGGGAATGTGAAACATACGAAAAGAAAGATAAATAAAAAAGGATATATTTAAAAGTGTCAATGATGATGGAAAAGTTTTGGAAACAGTAGTTATGGTTATACAACATTGTAAATGCAATTAATGCTTTTGAAATAAACACTTAAAATGGCGCAAAAAAAAAAAAAAACCCAAAACAGAAAACCAACGTGCTATATGCAGATGATACAACCTTGCTTGCCAAATGTTAAGCGGACTTGAAGCACTTACTGGTGAAGAACAAAGATCACAGCCTTTGGCATGGGTCACACCTCAACATAAAGACAATATAAATCCTCACAACTGGCCCAATAAACAACATCATAATAAACAGAGAAACGACTGAATTTGTCAAGGATTTAATTTTACTTTGATCCACAATCAAGGCACATGGAAGCATCAGTCAGGAAACCAAAAGACACATTGTATTGGGAAAATCTGCTGCAAAAGACCTCCTTAAAGTGTTGAAAAGCAAAGATATCAGTTTAAGGACTAAGGTCGGCCTGACCCAAACCATAGTGTTTTCAGGCACCTCATAGGCATGTGGGAGCTAGACAACAAATAAGGAAGACCAGAGAAGAAGTAATGCCTTTGAATCATGGTGCTAGCAAAGAATATTGGGTATATGATGGAATACCAGAAGAATGAACAGGTCTGTCTTGGAAAAAGTACGGCCAGAATGTTCCTTAGAAGCAAGGCTGGCAAGACTTTGTCTTACATAGTTTGAACATGTTATCAGGAGGGACTAGTCCTTGGGGAAGGGCGTCATCCTTCATAGAGAGTCAGTGAAAAAGAGGAAGACTGTTGAGGAGATGGATTGACACAGTGGCTGCAACCACTGGCTTAAGCATAGCAATGACTGCAAGCATAACACAGCCTTGGCACTATTTCATATCTCATTCTGTTGTACATAGGGTTGATATGTGTTGGAACTGTCTCAGTGACACTTAGCAACAGCAACATACAATGGCATGTCATCCACAAATAAAGCTTTACTTATTTTTTCCCATTGGCATGCCTTTTTTGTTGTTGTCTGATTGCATTGGCTTGAATGTCCAGTACAATCCTGAAGAGAGCTGATGAGAGCAGACATCCTTGTTTTGTTCCCCATCTCATGGGGAAAACATTCAGTCTTTCACCCACAAACCAACCAAACATTTTGCTGTTGAGTCAATTCTGACTTGTAGTGACTCTACAGGACAGAGTAGAACTGCCTCATAGGGTCTCCCAAGAGCAGTTGATGGGTTTGAACTGCTAATAGTTTAGTTAAATATACTAGTTGTAGGTTACTGATAGATGTCCTTTGTCAGGTTGAGTAAATTTCCTTCCCATTCTGGTTTGTTGAGAGTTTATGTTATGAATAGAGGTTGAATGTTGCCAAATACTTTTTCTCTGTCTAGATTACATGATCTCGGTCATTAATTCTGTAATAGAGTATTACATTGATTGTTTTTCAGATGCTAAACCAAACTTTTCATTCTTCGAATAAATCTCACCTGGTCATGATGTATAATCCTTTTTATGTATTGACTGGATTTGGTTTGCTAATATTAGTACACTATTGGTTTATGATTGACACGTGGGTCAATGGAACAGAAAAATATCCAGAAATGAATCCACATACATACAATTGATTTCTGACAGAGGTGCTAAGCTCTGCAATGTGGAAAAAATATTCTTTTCAATAATCTGTGCCAAGAGAGTTGGTTATCTGTATATAAAAACTTAACCTAGACCTCATATAGAGAAATTAACTAGAAGTGGATTTTAGACCTAAATGTAAGAGCTAAAACTATAAAACTTTTATAAGAAAATAAAGAATAAAATCTTTGTGGCCCTGGACTAGGTAAACATTTTTTAGGTATGGTACCAAAAACACAATCCATGGGGAAGAAAATTAAGTTAGACTCCATCAAAATTTAAAATGTTTGCTCTTCCAAAGACACTGTCAAGAGAAGGAAAAGACAAGCTACAGATGGGAGAAAATATGTTCAGGGCTGCTAGATTGTCATATACAATCTAGTCTCTCCTTTTTTTTAATCTTTGTTGTAAGAGAGGCCACTCTGACTACTCTGCCATCTTGGCTCACCCCTCTTTTCATTCTTTATGCTTTTCTTGCTTTATTGTGCTGGTTAGAACCATTAATACGACTTGAATAGAAAGGACAGGAGTGAGAGTAACCTACTACATCAGGATCATGATGACTGGTGGCTACATCTACACCACCTAGCCACCTATGACAGGGGTCCAAAAATAAGCAGTGCCTTCCAGTCCTTACAGCCAACAGTACTGGGTGCTCACACTTAGACTGTAAAACTCACCCACTCATGCACTGTAAGAACAGGGACATGCTTCCTTCCCAGATATGCAGGAGTGGCTATCAGCCCCTTGCCTTAGTGTGTGACACCCTACTGCAACTGAATACCTATGCCTGTACAAATCACCCCCGCTCAGCTCGACACTTGGTGACCAACTATCTGGATCACTGAGCTGAATATATACAATAAGAGTAAAGGGACTTGTAGGCTCACATACCTAGTAACAGCTCTAACCACCTGGTGACAGGACATTAGAGCTTCAAAGTCCCCAGTAATCAAACTAGTTTACACATGCAGTCCTTTGGGCATATCAAAACAAAACAAAAAGAAGAGGCTAGGACACAGTAAACAAACATAAAACAAATACAGTAACTTATTCATCTCTCAGGGACAACAGTTAATATCAAATCATATGAAGAGGTTGGCCATGATTGCTTCACTGAAATCCTAAAATGAAGAATTAAGAAATCATATGGATGAAGAGAATTTTGTGGAATTATTAGATGTAGAATATGAAAAATTAATATACAGAATTGTTAAAGTGATCAGGCAAAACACAACACAGCATGACAAATTTTAACAGCCTGCAAGAATTCATAGACAGAAAACAAATTCAGAAGATTAACAAAATTTCAGAATTACACAACTCAGTAGAAAGTAACAGAAGGCAGAACTGAGACAATGTAAGTCAAAATTACTGAGACTGAAGGTAAAACACTTAACACCAACATATTTGAGGGGGAAAATCAGATAAAATAATATTTTTCTTCACATGAAAAAACCCTAAGAAATATAAGAGACTCCATCAGAAAGAATAACCTGTGACTGATTGGAGTATCAGAATAGGGGAGCAGGGGACAACAGAAAATACAGAGAGAAGTGTTGAAGATTTGTTGGCAGAAAACTTCCCTGATATCACAAAAGATGATACCTAAGGTGTTCATCAAATTCCACACAAGGTGGATTCCAAAAGAAAATCACAAAGACATAATCACATTTGCCAAAACCAAAGATAGAGAATTTTAAGAGTTAGGGATAAATCAAAAGTCATCTACAAAGAAGAGACAATAGAAAAAGCTCAGACTACTCAGCAGAAACTATGCAGGCAAGAGCACAATTGGATGATGTATAAAGCTTTGAAGGAAAAAAATTGCCAGCCAAATAGTATATACCCAACAAAACTGTCTCTCAAATATGATTATGAAATTAGGGCATTTCCCTCAGTCAGTGGCAAAAGGACAAATATTGTATGAGATACCTCCTATAAGGACTTAAAAATAGACTTATGTACAGAAGAAGAGTCATTGACAGCTGCAAGGGTGAGGAGGGAGAGAGAGTATTGGTCATATTACTTGATAGAAATTTGGTTAGGTGAGAGCAGTGACAGCACACAGTAGAAAGCAGATCGACTTAACTGGACTTCACCATAAACGGAAAGCTCTTCTAATCTTGACCCTGTAGTGTAAGGATAGAGTAGCAGGGACAGGGTCTGGGGATCATGCTCTTGGGGAACATCCAGGCCAGTTGGCATAATTAGCCTTTTGCTAAGAGAATCTTCTGCACCCATATTGATGAGTGGCATCTGGGGTCTTAACAGCTAACAAGCTGCCATCTGAGGTACACCAAATGGTCCCAACTCACCCAGAACAGATGGTCACTGAGAGCAACAAGGACATGAGGAAAAAAGACCTCAGGAGACAGAAGGACATGTTGGAATAGGAGACTGTATCAACATGTGACCAGCCACCACCAAAGACAGCCGTGATGGGGCACACAATGTTGAGACCCTGTAGCAACACAAGAAAAAGAGGGGTGCAGCTCAAGAACTCTACTAAAAGACCAAAACTGATGATCCGACAGCCTGGGGGATCCCCTGCGAAGATGGTCCCTAGACCTGCTGCTGCCCCTGACTAGAAAACACTACTGAGGTCAACTCTTTGGACAAAAATGGACTGTGACCACATGGTGTGTGTACTTTACAGTTTTATGTATTTATAGGATGCTGTCCTACTGGTCTATTTCTAGATGGGAGAGAAGATGATGGAGAGGAGGGGACAGGAGCTTGTTAGGAAGATATGACAAGCACAGAATGAAAAGGAGGAATGTGCTGTCACTGGGCAAGGAGAGCGGAAGGAGCTACAGAAATATGGGCATGCAAAATTAATTTGGATTGTATACTTTCACTTAATCACAATTTAAAAAAAGAAATTAGGTCATTTCCAGATAAACAGATGTTGAGGAAATTTGCAAAAAGTAAACTGAAATCACAAAAAATATTAAAGGGAGTCCATCAATAACATCAGATAACAACCTAAGACTAGAACACAGGACAGAGCAAAGAGTTATCAACCCAGAGAAGGAAATCATAAAAATACACAAAAGCTAAAATACTGAAAATATGAACACAGAGACATCATTGTATATAAGATTACAACACTAAAACAGAAAAAGGGGAACTAAAAAACACAGTCATAAATCTTTCATATGTAGAGGAAGTGAAGGCATTATAAAGAAATAAAAGATTGGTTTACACATTGAAAAATAGTGATAGATAGTAAGGTAATCACAAAGGAAACTAACAATTCTACACATTAAAATAAAAAGAAAGAAAAACATACTCATCAAATACAAGAATAATGGTTAAAAAAATGGGGGGAAAAACCCATTATAAAAATGACTCTACATAGACAATTAAGTAAAACAAAGAAACTGTCAACAACACACACAAAAAAAGACATAAAAATGACTGCACTAAACTGGTACCTGTCAATAGTTAACATTGAATGGACTAAATTACCAATAGAGAGTAGCAGAATAGATAAAACAAAGAAACACATCTACATGCTTCCTGCAAAAGATACACCTTAGACTTAAAAACACACACTGAAACTCAAAGGATAAAAATTTATTAATCAAACAACAATAAAAATAAGAGCAGGAGTGGCAAGATTAATTTCTGACAAAATAGACTTTAAAATCTACCACAAAGGATAAAGAAGGACACCAAAATGATTAAAGACTCAATAAGTCAGGAGGACATACCATGTCAAGTATATACGAGGTCTGACAATTAAGTCTGAACTTAATTGTTCTAAGTGCCACATACCTCACTGCTGAATATTACTACAGCCACCTTCAAAGTACTCCCTTTGGGAAGCTATGCACTGATGCTAGCACCTAGTACACCCTTCAAAGCAACTTTGGAACTCTTTTTGGAATGCCCATCGCACACAATGGCAAGGTGGCAAGTTCACGAACTTGGCTGTATAGTTGTCTGTGAAGCAGTCTTTAGCCAGTAAACAAATAACTGTATTGGAACACCCTCCCTACCCACCTGATGACCCCAATGACTTTTTTTCTTTACCCAAAGATAAATATTGACATTTTGATGACATTCAGGACATCAAGAGTAATACGATGACAGCTCTGACGGCTATTCAGGTATGTAGCACTTTTGCTAGGATGAGTACACAAACTTAATTGCCAGTTCTTTTACACAGCAAACCCTAAAGAATCCACAAGAAAATGACTGGATCTAGTAGACAAGTTTAGGAAAGTGTCAGGATACAAGATAAACATATATAAATCAATTGGATTCCTCTACTCTGACAAAAAGAATGTCAAAGAGAAAATCAGCAAATCCATACCATTTATAATAGCCCCCAAGAAGATGAAATACGGAATAAATCTAACCAGAGATATAACAGACCTATACAGAGAAAACTACATGACACTACTGCAAGAAACCAAGAGACTTACGTAAGTTGGAAAACCTACCTTCTTCATTAACAGACTCAGCAATGTGAGATTGTCTATTCTACCCAGTGATCTACAGATACAGTGCAATTTCAGTCCAAATTCCAATGGCATTTTTTAATGAGATGGATAAATCACCAACTTCATATTAGAAAGGAAGAGACCCCATACAAGTAAAGCATTGCTGAAATAGAAGATCAAAGTAGGAGGCCTCGCATTACCTGACTGTGGAACAACAGATACATTGACCAGTGGAAGAGAACTGAGAATCTAAACGTAAAATCATCTGCCTAGAAGTAGCTGATATTTGACAGAGGCCAAAAGTCTGTTAACTGGGAAAAAGAGTCTTTAAAAAAATGGTGCTGGCATAGCTGGATATCCATCAGCAAAAAAAAAAAGGTAATAAGACCCATACCTCATACCATGCACAAAAACTAACTCAAAATGGACCAAAGATCTAAATATAAAATCTAAAACAATAAAGATTATGGAAGAAAAAAATAGAGACAACACTAGGAGCCCTAATGCATGGTATAAACAGAATAGAAACACATTACTAACAGTGCACAAACACCAAAAGAGAAAACAGATAACTGATAGTTCCTAAAAATCAAACACTTACGCTCATCCAAAGACTCCACCAAAAGAGTAAAAAGACAACTTACAGACTGGAGAAAAAAAATTTTTTTTGGCTACAACAAATGTGATCAGTGTTTAATCTCTGAAACCTGCAAGATACTACAAAACCTCAACAACAAAAAAAGATGAATAACCCAGTGAAAAAATGGGCAAAGGATATGAACAGACACTTCACCAAAGACAGCCAAGTGCCTAACAGATACAAGAGGAAATGCTCAGAATCATTACCCATTAGAGAAACATAAATCAAAACTATAGTGAAATGTTATCTCACCCAACAAAGCTAGCATTAATCCAAAAACACAAAATATTCAATATTGGAGAGTCTGTGAGAGACTGGAATACTTACACACTGCTGGTGGGGATGTAAAGTAGTACTCTGGAAATGGATTTGGCACTTCCATAAAAAGTTCGAAATAGCAATACTATGCAATCCATCAATCCTACTACTTGGAATATACCCTAGAAAAATAACAGCCCTCATGAGAATAGATATGTATTCATACCCATACTTCCCACAGCACTTTTCACAACAGCAAAAAGATGGAAACAACTTGGGTGCCCATCGACAAATGAATAAACAAATTATGGTATATCCCCACAATGGAAGAGCACACAACTATAAAAAACAATGATGAATCTTCAAAACATCTCACGACATGGATGAATCACAAAACAACAAATATTATATAAAGACCGCCATTAAAAGAACTCGAGAAAAGGTTTGAACACAGAAGAAAATACTTTTTGATGGTTACATGGTGTGGTGGTCGGTCAGTATTATGCCAACTTGGCTACTCTATTTTTGGCTGCTGTATCAAGTGGCAGGGTGAGGCCTGTGGTAGCTTCCTGCTCCCCAGCTCTCATCTCTCCACCTTCTACCACCTACCACCAGTCTGCTCACCTAGCCAGCAGCTCCTGCTCTTCTGGCGTTTGGTTCCTGGGCCTGAACTAGCAGCTGTTGGATTCATCAACCCTTACAGCCGGCGCTTGAGAATCCTGTTTCCTGACCTGCCAATCCTGGGTTCGCCAGCCTCTGCAGCTCTGTCTCGCCACCAGCTTGGGATCTGCCGACCTACACAACCGGTGATCTAGAACTCTGGTCTCTGATCTGCTGACCTGGGTTCACCAGCTTCCGTGGCCATGTGAGGTTTGTGCCAGGACTTGGGACATTCAGCTTCTGCAAGTGCATGAGCTGTTTCCTTCATATCTAAATATTTCCTTGTACGTTGTATATAAATCTTTCCTTGTACATCTATGTGTTACTGGTTTTGCTTCCCTAGAAAACCCAGCCTAATACACATGGGTTGGGAGGGAGGGAAAAGATATTCACTGACAAGACAGTAGACAAGAATTATCTTAGGTGAAGGGAAGGACAACACACAGAACAGGGCAAGACAGCACCACTGGGCTAACCCCAAAGCTAAAAAGTTTCTTGAATACAACCCAAAACTTCAAGGGACAGAGTAGCAGGGATGGGTTCTGGGGACCATGGTTTCAGGGAACATCTCGGACAAGTGGTATGACAAAGTTTCTTAAGAAAGTGTTCTCCATCCTGCTTTGGTGAGTGGTATCTAGGATCTTACAAAGCTAGCAAGTGACTTTCTAATATGCATCAACCAATTCAAACCCACTTGGAGCAAAGAAGAATGAAGAAGACCAAAGACACAGAGAAAAGATTAGCTCAACAGGCAGAAAGGGTGACATAAACCAGAAACTCCACCAGCCTGAGACTAGAACAACTAAATGATTCCTAGCTACACTAACAACTGCCCTAACAGGAAACACAGCAGAGTTCCTGTTTCTGATAGGGCAGGAGAAAAGTGGGCTGCAGAACTCAAATTGACATAAAAAGACCAGACTTAATGGTCTGTCTGAAATGCAAGGACATGGCTCCCAATCTCTGTTAGCCCAAAGCTAAAACCATTCCTGAAGCCAGCTCTTCAGACGAGTAGACTGGCCTAGAAGACATAAAATGATCGAGCTTGTTAGCTCCAGTAGATACATGAGACTAAATGGCCAGCTCCTCTCTGGAGAAGGGATGAGAAGTCAGAAAGGGCTAGAAACTGGATAAATAGATGGGAAATCCCGGGAGCAAAGGAAAAGTGTAGTGTCACATTACAAGGAGAGCAACGAGGGTCACATGACAATGTGTGTATAAATTTTTGTGTGAGAAACTAACTTGAATTGTAAAATTTCACTTAAAGCACACACACACACAATCCAGCATGGAGGCAGTGTCTGACCTCCTCTAACATCACAACAAGGAAGGAGAATCAAGCAGCCCAGCCCAAGGCAGATTCCTGTGGGTGAAGGTCAGACATGCCTCGTCTCGCTATCTTTACCAACTCTGGCACTAACCATCCCTCCCATGGCACCCTCTTCTCTGCCAGATTTGATAATTCATTGCATTGGCCCCAAAGAATAATGTGTGTATAAATTACATACAACACTCACGATTATGGGGTTCATTAGGAAACTAACAGGTTACAGTTCAGGTTCAGAATATAGCACTTGTATCAGGACAGCCTCTTCCCAGCAGTGCCTGCCAGCACACGTCTTTGACCCTCATCCTCTTACCTGCTCTG
Source organism: Heterohyrax brucei (assembly GCA_028571685.1). Classification (NCBI taxonomy): domain Eukaryota; kingdom Metazoa; phylum Chordata; class Mammalia; order Hyracoidea; family Procaviidae; genus Heterohyrax; species Heterohyrax brucei. Next base: position 62,951,084 of record CM053157.1, read on the forward strand.
GTAAGCTCTTTAGCTCTGCTGATCCATGCTCCAAGGCATCCCACTCCAGCAGCAAGCCCCCTCCTTGGAGGCACTCTGCTCTCTTGCTCCACGGGCTGGGAAGCCTACTATACCATCTCCCTCCAGTCTCTCCTTCCTCTGTGTCCTGCTGTGCCTTCTCGCAGTCTTTGGTGTGTAGTTCTCTCTCCATCTGGGTTTCCTGATTCCAGGAGCTTCTCAGTGCAGGAATCTCAAGCCCAAAGTGTGCACTCTTCTTCTTTCTCGATAGCAGTGAGACTCTCTCTGTGATGGAATTGGCTCTCTTTCAGGCTTAGTGGGAGGACAAAACTGACCAGTTCCCTTAATCAAACTGAATCCATTGCCATCGAGCCAAGTCCAACTCACGGTCATCTTGTAAGACAGAGTAGACCTGCCCTACAAGGAATCCAAGCAGGCGCTAGTAGATTCGAACTCAGCAGTGGCTAAGTTCTTAACTATTGTGCCATCAGGCCTCCAGCTGTCTATTAAGTACTCAGTTCTCTCTTGGCTATCAAACTATAATTTGGCTTCATTATGGTATTTGCCATCATTATGAGCTTCAAGTTTAAAATTAAAATGTAAGTTTTACTCACTTGAGGGCTAACTCATTTAATAACAAATTAATAGCAAGCATGAGTTTCATTTAATGATAAGCAAGAGCAGTAGTATAGGTTCTTCCACGGTGTCTGTGAGTTGGCTTTTTCTCCTTTACAAGAACCCACTGCCAGTGAGTCAATACTCACTTATAGCAGCCCTAGAGGTCAGAGTAGAACTGCCCCACAGAGTTTCCAAGGAGTGCCTGGCGGATTTCAACCGACGACCTTTTGGTTAGCAGATGTAGCACTTGCCACTATGCCATCAGGGTTCCCTTTACAAGGAGAGTGATGTTAATACAGACCATATTTCTGTCTTCTTTTTTCATTGTGCTTTAAGTGAAAGCTTACGGTTCCAGTTAGTTTCCCAGACAAAAATGTATACAGACATTGTTCCGTGACCCCAGCTGCTCTGCCCATAACTGACAGTGCACGTCTCCTTCCCACCCGATTTCTCACGGCCATTCAACCAGCTCCTATCCCTTTCAGCCTTCTCATCTCGCTCCCAGAAAAGAGGTTGCCCACTGAGTCTCACGTGTCTGCTTGAGCTAACAGGCATTCTTCACAAGCGTCATTTTATGTCTTACAGTCCAGTTTAACCTTTGTCTGAAGAGTTGGCTTCAGGGATGGTTTTAGTTTCGGGTTAACAGAGAATCTGGGGACCATGTCTTCCAAGGCCCCTCAAGTCTCAGTCAGATCATTAAGTTTGGTCTTTTTATGGGAATTTGAGTTCTGCACCCTTTGTTTTCTGGCTGTTTCCTGTCAGGACAGTCATTGACCAGAGCCAGGCACCATCTAGTTGTTCTGCTTTCAGGCTGATGGAGTCTCTGGCTTGTACGGTCCATTCTGTCCCCTGGGTAAAGACTATTTTTAAAAGAAATATTGAACCAAACTGAACACCCATGAAATGCAACTTCATACAATGTGATATAAGAGATTAAGGAGTCTACTCTCAGGGAGATTTTGACCTAGTTGGGGATTCAGGCACTGGTATAAAGGCCCTGGTGGTACAAATGTTAAGTACTTGGCTGCTGACTGAAAGGTTGGCGGTTTGAACCCATCCGATGGCTGCACAGGAGAAAGACCTGGCAGCCTACTCCCACAAAGATTCCAGCCTTGGAAACCCTGAAGGCAGTTCTGTTCTGTCCTAGTGGATCGCTGTGAACTGGATCGACTCCTTGGCACTCAACAACAATGACATCACATTCTACAGCAGAATTCCATAAATGAGGTGAAAACAAGGTGCCCCAAAGATTCTAAGAACTATTGGGACCTCAACTACAATTAGTGTGAGTCATGGAGCCTCCGAGTAATTATAGGCCACAGAAATGCTGAGGCTCAATTTTATTGGCTCCCTGTAATCCCCAGAGCTGTTCATGTCTAGGAAGGGAACATTCTTGTCACTGCTTCCACTAGTGATAAACTGGAACTACTATTCTTACTCTTCCTGGGTACCATTCTACTGTCTCCACCTGAGGACAAAAATGGAGATGATCCCTCTAGAATTGCCTGACAGGATCAAAGCCTCACCTCTTTGCTTTTGTCCTGAATGCCACATCTCTCAGGGGACTACCTGAGTAACACACCCTAGAGTGACCCTGGGAGATTTCGAGAGAGACCACATGAGAGACTGAAAAACACGTTTTGTTTCTCAAGTTCTCCTGAAGTTACGCTGTTAGTGCATCACTCCTTTAGCTGATTCTCCTTGTTCTTCTTTATGACTATAAATATTTCTTGGAGGGCGATAAAACCTTCAGTGAATTCACATTAAGGAAACTCCCTAGGCCCACCACATCTGTTTTCTCTTACAAATGAATCATGGCTCAGGAGCTCTGCATAGCTGGTTGTTGCAGTAGACCCAGAAAGTATAGAATGGAGGTCAGATACTCAAATTTCAACTACTTCCTAGCTACAGAACCCTGGCCCAGCAGTTTAGAGCTATAGCTGCTAACCAGAAGGTCAGCAGTTCTACTCCTCTGAAACTCTATGGGGCAATTCTACTCTGTCCTGTAGAATTGCTGTGAGTCAGAATCAACTAGACAGAAAACAGGTCTGGCCGTTTGGGTTTCCAGTTATGCTTGGGGTTGACCCAGGCCCTCAACTGTAGTCATCTGTGGGGTTGCCCTTAATAACTACAGTGTATCTTCTGCATGTTTCCTTAGTTGCTTCAACATAGAGCCGTGCCTAATATTAATACTGGTTTTAGGCTACAGAGTCTTGGCATTCGGGCAGGCTTTCTCTTCTAGTTCACAAGACCACACAAGACAATGGTCTAGATGAAACCTGAAAAGTTCATCTGCCTCAGCAGTTTTGCAGCTCATTCTTAGTTCCCTGACTCTGCTATAAACAATTCATCATTTTTTATAAGGGAGATAAGCCTAGACTTTGTGCATCTGGAGGGATCTGAGAGATGACAAAAGTTATGTATTTTATCCACGACCCAAGGACTTCACGCAAGTTGCCCTGCCTGAGTTGGGGTTGTGATCCTCTTCCTGGACCCAGGAATGCCTCCCAGTACAGAAAGGCCTACTTTCCATCATGGAAAGAAGATTTCTTCCAATGAGTTCTTAACCCTCTTCAGTCCTCTTTTCCTCTTGGCTACAGCCATGGCTTTCTCCTGTGTAGCTTCTCAGGGTACCACATATGCTGTGAGGCCCAGTGTACAGTCTCACACTGCTGTCATTTGGCCTCCAGGACATGCTAAACAGGTTGCCTTCACTGGGACCTTAATCCAGATCACTGATTCCAGATCCTCTCTCTCCAAGACCAAAGTCAACCTTCTAGCAAATGGGGTTTTATAACTCAGAATTTTCCAGTTCTAGTAGAATCTCCAGTGGACAATCAGAAGCTCGATTAAAAGAAAAGAGGAAGCCCATGACCATGGGTCCCATCACTACCACCAGGAGTAAGTCCCCAGCAGTGAGCTGTGTGAGCCACCTTATTTTCTGTAGTTTATTGGGAAGAACACGGCAAGCATCCCCTAGCAAATCCCCAACTCAGATCCTCCACACCCTTGGGAGGGGAGAACTGAGCAGAAGAAAAAATTAAGCAAACAAATACCTGTTCTTAGATATTCTTGCTCTTCTCACCAGGACTGGATGAGAACATGTAATTCAAAATAGAAACAATTAAATCAGGAAATATGCCTAAGTGCAAGATTTCACAAGTCATCTATCATGACAATGTTTTGGAATCCATAATTCCTTTTCCCACCTCCCAATCAAAATCAGTCAGTTTTTGCCTTTTTCCTCATCCTCCTCTTTCTCCCTCCTCTCCCTCTTCCTCTTCCTTCTGTCTGTCTCTCGGTTGTGCTCATGGTGGATGACCCTACTTCACTGTTGTCTGAAGCACGTACGTAGTCTGCCTTTTAAGCAGGAGCAGTTACTTCCACTTCCTACACCTGACATAAAGCATCTTAGAAACAAAAGCAAGTAGAAGAAACAGCCTGTGAAGTCCAATGCTTTTTGCTTCTTGTCTATTCTTTGCACCCGACTCCTAGACCTCTAGCTGCTTTCAACAGCTGCTATAGGGGAACATGCATGATGCTGCTGAAGAGCGAGGAGTTGCTCCCTACTGCAGCAGCCTAACTTGGTGGGATGGCTGGGGACAGGTAGAGCACATGGCCTGGGTGCTACTTAAAGTGGGTGCCAGTTTGCAGTTTCTATTGGTCATCACCCTGGAGGCATAGTGGTTAAGTGCTACAACTGCTAACCAAAAGGTCAGCAGTTCAAATCCACCAGGTATTCCTTGGAAACTCTATGGAGCAGCTCTACTCTGTCCTATAGAGTCACTACAAGTTGAGATTGACTCGATGGCAGTGGACTTGGTTTCTTTTCTTTTTTTTGTATTGGCCACCTCAGTTTCCTTCACTGTCTGTGAGACATCATTCAAAAACTTAACACTAACTGTTGCAGGTGCTATTCTCCCTAGTTAGGCCCCTGCCCTCCTGGTAGGGACTGGAGGAGGAAAGAGCCCTTAGAACTCCATCCCCTTGGTCCTTTCTTCCCACTTCCAGCCACCTCTGTCACCCTGAGGTTGGAGCTGTAGAGCCATGCTCTTGAGAACAGTCCCTCATCCCATACTCCTTCCCTCTGTGTGTGTGTCTCTCTGTTACACAAACATGGGCATCCCCATAAATCAAAACTTTGCTTACTTTCATTTCAGACTCTCTAGGAAGGTGACTTAGACAAAGTAAGACTGTCAGGACATCTAGATTCAAACTACTTTTGTCCCTAATAGTTACAGTGCTGAGACCTTCAGACACACGACGTTTGCTCAGAGCTAGTGAGAAAAGCAGATACCAGCCACATTTGTCCTCTTCTTACAATGAGGACAACTGAGAAAAAAAGCAGTGGGACTTTATGAGAGTAAATACGGTAACCTCTTCATTTTCTAGTTCAAGAGTTGGACTTGGGACTTAGGTGTGCCAGATGCGGGCTGCTTGGAGCCTAGTCCTGACCTGGACTGAAGTGTAGGTGAGAGACAAGATTGGCTCCCATCCTGGGAAACGACCTGTGACAAGGACCAGGAAGAGAAAGTGCTGCCTTTACTTCCTGAAGTCTCAACCTGTCTCTCAAGCCAAGCCTTCACTCCTACGAACGGCAACAGAGTAAGTTAATTCTCCAGTCTTTACCTGGCAGCTGCTTCAGGTGTATTCAAGCTTTGATTGATCCTGTGTTCCTGATTGTACAAAGTAGGCCATACAAGGGAAATCAGAGCAAAGAAGTTACCACCAAACAGGTATGTTTTTGTTTTCTTTCTCACTTGCTGGTAACTGCCTCCTCTCTCCCAACACTACCTATTCCCTGACCCCCAGCTCCATGTAAAACATGTGTGGGAACACAAACACATCTCACATTTGCAGCTGGCTTCATAAACCCAAAAACAAACCTGCTGCCAGGGAGTCAATTCTGACACATAGTGACCCTATAGGACAGAGTAGAACTGCCCATAAAGTTTCAAGGAGTGCCTGGTGGATTTGAACTGCTGATCTTTTGATTAGCAGCCCTAGGATTTAACCACTACACCATCAGGGTTCACAGCTGGAATCATAGCCAGTTGTATATCATGTTGGCCTTGTTGCTCTTCCCATTTCTAGGGTGAAATAAAAAATGCAGACAGACACTTCATATTGAGCACCACTAGTGATGCTGCCTGATCCTACATTTGACACCTAGAGAAATAATCACAGTGGAAAAAAAAATTCAATTCTCCATGAGCCACAAGTCAGATAGACAACCAGCCCCTTTTTGTTGCAGGACTAGAGTACCCTGACCCAGAAGATACCAGGGTCTGGGACTCTGGGGACAGCCCAGCCCTTGTTCCTCTTGGTCTGTGGGGTTACTATTGGAAGCTCCAAGAGTCATAGTTGAGAAATAGCAACATGACGGTCACACAGCCTCACCACCTCATGGCCCGCCTCTCCTCCGCACAACCCTGTGGCTGAGTTGACTTTGGACCACCTCTACTTGTTAGGGGTGACACCTTGTCCTCCACAACATAGCCTCTCTTCAGTGCACTCCGCACCACTAGGCTTTCCTTCCCAACATTGAAACCCATCTTAGCTGAGACTACAGCTAGAGGCATAGCACTAAAGCAACAACTGGACTGGTCAGGAGACACCTCTGAGGCCACTGAACTTGGACTCTGTGAGTCAGTCCACGTGGGTAGTTGCAGGACTGTGCTACTGGGAAGGTCAGTGGTCACCAACCAGATAACCAAAGTGCCAGGGTTATCACCACTGGGATGAATGTTTGGTCTCTAACGGTATATAGCCAGAGTCTAGATTATCCCAATCTAAGACATGAAGACTACTTGTTTAATCAGCTAGTTAATAAGAAAGACGATTTTTTAAATTATCGTTAAAAAGATATGACTATCATTGAAAAGATTTAAAAAGATAAGATTATCATTAAAAACACTTTTTAAAAAATATTTCAGTTAGATCATAAATGTAGTCTACTTGGCTTGGCATAAATGTAGTCTAAAGCTAGGGCTGGCAAACCACAATTTATAGGCCAAACCAGCCCCTCAGCTGTTTTTGTAAATAAAGTTTTATTGGAACACAGCTATGCTCATTCATTCATGAGCCATCTATGGCTCTTTCTGTCCAATTGTTGTTAATTGCTCTTGTGTCGATGCCCACTCACAGCAACTCCACGTGTGCAGAGTAGAACTGCTCCACAAGGTTTTCACTGCTGTGATCTTTCAGAAGCAAATCACCAGGCTGTCTTCCGAGGTGCCTGCCTATGGGTGAACCAACAACTGTTGGCGAATAGTTGAGCATTTAACTCTTTGTGCCATCTAGGGTGTATACTTTTTCCCCTATATTGAGTAGTTTCAGCAGACACTAAGGCTTGCAAAACCTAAAATATGTACTATCTTGCCCTTTACAGAAAGTTCACTTACCCTTAGTTTGTAGCAATCAACTTGTTCTTAAATTATTAGGGAATAAACATAATAGACAACCACAAAACTCAGTGAAATATTGTTTAGTAGGTAATAACTTTCCTAGTTATAGAAGCATTACAAGATTACATGCTCCTTGAAAAATGAAGAAACCCTATAGACAAAGCTAAATTTTCTTTTGGCCATTCCACTAATCCTAATCCCTTCTTCCTCGTAAGTAACCACTGTAACCAGTTTGGTGTGTTTACTTGTAGACTATTTCCTTTGCTGATGCTATTTTATTAGTGCATACACCATGAGTTGGAACCAACTCAACAGCACCTAACAACAACAGTACATGTATATGCATTTTTCATTCATATACATGTATAAACCTAAACCAAATCTATTGCCATTGAGTTGGTTCTGACATAACAACCCTATGGGACACAATAGAACTGCCCCATAGGGTTTCCAAGGAGCCCCTGTTGGATTCAAATTGCTGATGTTTTGGTTAGCAGCTATAGTGCTTAACCACTGCATCACCAGTTTCCATACACAAGAATATGTACTGATATAAAATTTGTCATGTTATTCTCTGTAACCTTTTTGTACTCAACAATTAGACTTGGAGAGCTTTCTATATCTCTATAGAGCTCTACCTCATTCTTTTACATTGCTATATAGTATTTCACAGAGCACCATCCTTTGATTTAGCTGCTTCCTTTTTGGTAGATACATAGGCTGCTTCCAATTTTTCTTTCTTACCAATAAAACTGCAATGAACTTTACTATATATATCTTCTTGTACATCTTCAATAGTGTTTCTCTAGAGGAGGTGCTGAGAAGCTGAATTGTTACTTGATGGGAGATATGTGTTTTAAGCATTGATACTGTCAAATAGCTCTTCATAGTGCCTATACATACTCCACCAGCAGAGGAGGATACCAGCTGTTCCTCCACACCTTTACCAATACTTGCTATTTATTAAACATTTTATTGTTTTTCCATCTGGATTATTGTAAATGCCAACCCCAGTTTGAACCACCAGCAGCTCCTTGGAAACCCTATAGGGCAGTTCAACTCTGTCCTATAGGATCACTATGTGTTGGAATCAACTTCACAGCGAGAAGTCAATACATAAATTTCCTTGGTTACTAGTCAAGTTGCCTGTATTTTTATATAATTTTTGGCCACTGTATTTCCTTTTCTTATGTTACCCACTCATATCCTTACCTCATTTGGTGTTGGGTATATTTTTCTACCATTTATAGAGGTTATTTACTTATTCTTGATGTCAATCCTTTGATACATGCTTATGTCATGTTTTTATTCAACTGATTTTTTAAAAACTATTTTTGCTAGTATTATGGTTATAATTGGAGCCCTGGTGGTGCAGTGGCTTAAGAGCTGTGGCTGCTCTTGGTGCCTATAGTCACCAGTTTGAATCCATCAGCTGCTTCTTGGAAACTCTATGGGGTATTTCTACTCTGTCCTATAGGGTCACTATTGAGTCAGAATCAACTCAATGGCAACAGGCTTTTTATGATTATCATTGAGGAGCCTTCGTGGGGCAGTGGTTAAACTGCTAAGCTGTTACCCACGAGGCTGGTGGCTGGAACCTGTCAGCTTCTGTGAGGGAGAAAGATATGGATGGCAGTCTGCTTCCATAAAGATTGAGAGCCTTGGAAACTACATGTGGCAGTTCTACTCTATCCTGTTGGGTTACTATGTGTGGAATTGACTCAGTGGTAATGGGTATGGCTATAATTATCATAGCTGAATTTATCAATTTTCTACTTTGGGATTTTGCTCTTTGAAGCTTACTAAAGAAAGCCTTTTCCACCCCCAAGAGTCTGAAGGTATCTTAGCACTGTTTTCTAATATGTTTATTATACATAAGTCTTTAGTCAATCCAGAACTTATTTCTATGAATTATTCCAACTTTATTATAAAACGTTCATCCTTATCTCCCCGCTAGTTTGAAATGTCACCTCTCCCATATACTGGGAGCCCTGGATGGCACAGTGGCTAGGCATTCTGCTGCTAACCAAAAGGTCAGCAGTTTGAATCCAACTGCTCCTTAGAAGCCCTATAGGCAGTTCTACGGTATCCTGTAGGATCACTACGAGTCAGAATCGCCTCAGTGGGTGTGGGTTTTGGTTTGGTTTGGAATCCTCCTTTAGTTTCCTGATAATCTAAACTGCATTAAAACAATACGTAACATTTATTTTATCCCATATTTTTAGGTATGCTGTATCAGTACGATACCTAAAAATACCCAACTAACCCACTGCCATCGAATCAATTCTGACTCATAGCAACCCTACAGGACTGAGTAGAACTGCCCCATAAAGTTTCTAAGGAGCTCCTGGTGGATTCAAATTGCTAACCGTTTGGTTAGCAGACGTAACACTTAACCACTAATACCACCAGGGTTTCCTAAAAATAACAGATAAAACATTTGTCAAAACATCAGCTATGGAAATCATATAGGGCAGTTGTATAGAGTCCTTAAGGTTGCTAGGACTTCAGCAACAACTCAACAGAAACAGGCTTGGCTTTGGTTGGAATCAGGAGGAAGGGGCCCTGGGGATGCAGTGTTAAATGCTTAGCTGCTACCACAAAGAACAGTGGTTCAAACCCATCAGCCGCTCTGTGAGAGAAGGATGCTGCTGTCTGCTCCCGTGAAGGTGACAACTTTGAAAATGTATGGGGCAGTTCTACTCTGTCCTATTAAGCCACTATGAGTCACAGTCAACTCAACAGCAACAGGTTTGGTTTTTGATACCAGGAGAATTTTCTCTCAACACTTTTTCCACCACAGTGAGATCTGTTTTTAACTTTAATGAGGACTAATTTAACGCTTTTTTGGATGAGACTGTGGGAAAGGTTTTTGGGTAGCTATCTTATTTCAAGTAAACGAAGTCTTCTTCTATTCCTCTAGTTAACCAAAATTTTTAAATCATGAATAGATATTGAGTTTCATTAAATGTTGTCTAAGTCATCTAGTGCTGCTATAACAGAAATAGCCCAAGTGGATGGCTTTAACAAAAATCAGTTTATTCTCTCACAGCGCAGCGGACTAGAAGTCTAAACTCAGGGAGCCAGCTCCAGGAGAAAGCGCTCTTCTCTGCTGGCTCTGGAGGAAGGTCCTGGTTGTCAGTCCTCCCTCGATCTGGGGGCGTCTCAACACAGGAATGTCAAGTCCAACGGGTGACCCTGCTCCCTGCACTGCTTCCTTGGTGGCTGAGGTTCCCAGTCCTCTGCCTGCTTCCCTACCCTTCTATCTCTTGAGAAATACAGGGCGGTGTAGGTCATACCCCAGGGTAACTCCCTTTATGTTGGGTCACAGAGGTGACAAGGGTAAGAGTGTGACAACCCCACTCTCATCCTCTTTAACATAAAAGTACAATCACAAAATGGAGGACAGTCACACAATATTGAAAATCAAGTCCCTGTCAAATTGCTCCACACATTTTGGGGGGGGGGGGAACATAATTCAATCCATGACAAATGTTTTTCAGATTCTATTAATTTCTTTATCTCATTTTCATATATAATGGGCTCAACTGAAAGAGATATGTTCATCCCCAAAGTGATGGACTCAGTGATGACCCAAGAAAACTACAACCCTTAGGATGCAGACCCAGGATTTTTCCATTACAATGAGCAATACATTCAGAGAATGTGGGTGACATTAACTCAGCTTCTCAGTGTGGATGCCACGCTCTGCGGGTGCTCCGTTGTTAGACTCTTGACTCCATTACCCAGAGTTCAGTGCCCGGGCCGTAAGGGAGGAATACTGCATGTGTCTGGTGCCTATCTTGCTGCAGGGGCGTTCCTGGTAGTACAATCAAGCGGACTGCCTGTAGTTCAGTGGTTAAGCGCATGGCTGCAAGCCAGAGGGTGGGCAGTTTAAACCCACCAGCTGTTCCATGGGAGAAAGACATGGCAGTCTGCTTCTGTGCGGATTTATCGCCTTGGAAACTCTCTGGGACAGTTGTACTGTCCTTCAGGGTCTCTGTGAATTGGAATCAACACAATAGCAGTGGATTTGGGTTTTGCTTAGATGAGTTTTCTGCCACAAAATAACTATATACCAACCTGCCAGATTTTCTGAACACCTATGAAATAACAAACCAAATATCCAATAGAAAATTAAAGTAAGAAGATAGATGTAGATGTGTAATACACCAAATAATTACCCTGGATCTGTCTGAATTCCAAAGAGTCAAACCATGACACTATCGTCAATGGCAGTACTACAGATACAGTCATAACACTTAAGCAGTTAAGTCACAGGTCATTGTGCTCTGTTAAATATTGCAACAGGGGACAGAGTGTACTTCTGCCTTGGGCTACTGCCCAAGGATTTTCTAGAAACAAACCTTCTGACCTCTTGGATCCAATGACTTAGCCCCTAAAAGCACAAAGACCAATTTTCGTTTACACCCTACCGGAAGACAACAACTAACCTCTCATATTTGAATTCTTGGAATGTCATGTTTGTGATTTGAGTAACACATCAGGGCCTCTGTTCACATAATTTCAAGTATATGCCCTATTTTGCCCCCATGAGTTTGTAATAAAAATTAACTTACACAGTGTATTTATTTATATTACAAGAAGAATCGGGGGAGAAAAAGGGGGGAGAAACGAAGTGTTGTTACTTACTGCCTTTGCAACCTTGGACCCATCTGAGAGCCTCCATTTCCTTCCTTGTAAAATGGGTAATTAGGCCGGCACTGCCCTGCTAAACTGTGCTCTGACACCTCACAGTCACCTGGACACCGGATAACACCTTTCAAACCAGTTGCAAACTACAAAACTTGTGAGTTAACCAATTACCAGCCTTCCTCTTTCATTGAATGAAGCCAATGGTTTCATAAGCTTCCCTTTTGGAAATCCAGTATTTGCCCTCTCTGATAGTTTCTATTCCTAAGATAAGGTCTCTGTACCAATTTTCCCCTTTCACTTGAACTCTAACTTTGTCACTTCAACTCTAAATTGCCCACTTTTCTGCTAATCTTGGTGACCAGTTTCCAAAAGCTCTTTGCTTTGATCCTTTGAAGACTGCATCTCTCCACACTTTTTTTCTGGGAAGGAGCTGTTTATCTCACCCTCCAATGTGTATATTGACTTTAAACAATGATGTGTGCTGTGAGTCGTTTTATATGATGTATCTGCTTCATTATTTCCTCTATTTCTGAAGCCTTGAAAAAAAAATTTTAAATTGTACTGCAGATGAAAGTTTACAGAACAAACTAGCTTCTCGTTAAACAGTGCACATGTTGTGTATATGACATTGTTCAATGTCGTAGTCATCTAGTGCTGCTATAACAGAAATCCCACAAGTGAATGGCTTTAATAAAAAATTTACTCTTTCATAGCCCAGTAGTCTAGAAGTCCAAATTCAGGGCATCAGCTCCAGAGGAAGTCTTTCTTTGCTGACTCTGGAGGAAGGTCCCTGTCATCAGTCTTCCCCTGGACTGACAGCTTCTGAGACACAGGGATCCCAGGTCCAAAGGACATGCTCTGCTCCCACCACTACTTCTTTCTTGATACCATGAGGTCCCCAAATCTCTATGCTAGCTTCTTTCCTTGATATCCCAAAAAGATTATGTCAAGGCACAACATGATTTTACACACTGAGTCCCGGTCACCAACACAACTACCTACCACCCATCCTCCCTCATCAACATCATAATGGCAGGATTTATAAAATACAGGAACATCACAGGGTACTGGGAATCATGGTATGGCCAAATTCTACACACATTTTTAAGGGTACACAGTTTAGTCCATGACGGTTAACAACTCACAACACGTCAACCACAGAACTGGAAGAATCCATGGTACTTCCATGACATTGATTTGCACATGCTCTGCTGACTCCCCCAGTATAGTGTACTGTCTTACCCTTCACCAAAGAAGCCATTTGGTTATTGTCTACCTACTGTTTTTCCATCCCCATAGCTCCCCTCCGTTGTAACTATCAAAGATCGTTTCTTTTTCTGTGTAAACTTTTTCATGAGTTTCTACAGTAGTGATCTCATACAATGTTTGTCCTTTTGTGAATGGCTTATTTTACTCAGCATGATACCCTCCAGATTCATCCATGTTGTGAGATGTTTCATGGACTTACCATCAATCTCTATTGTTGCATAGTATTCCATTGTGTACACATATTATAGCTTGTTTATCCATTCATCTTTTGATGGGTAGCTAGGTTGTTTCCTTTTTTTTTTTCCTGTTGTGAACAGTGCTGCAGTGAACATGGGTATGCGTTTGTCTATTTGTGTGACAGCTCTTATTTCTCTAGGATATATTCCTAGGAGTAAGATTGCTGGATCATATTTCTGTTTCTATTTCTAGTTTTTTAAGGAAGCACCATATCATTTTCCAAAACGGTTGTACCATTTTGTTCTTCTCACCAGCAGTGCATAAAAGTTCCAAACTTCCCACAGCGTCTCTAACATATGGTGAATGATAGCTCACTGTGGATTTGATTTGCATTTTTCTAATGGCTAGTGATCACGGGTATGTCTTCACGAGTCTGTTGAGATGCTTGAATGTCTTCTTTGGTGAAGTATCTGTTCATTTCTTTTGCCCATTTTTAAAATGTATTATTTCTCTTTTTGTTGTATAGGTTTTGGACTTTCCTGTAGCTTCTAGAGATTAGGCATCTGTTGGATTTGCCATAGCCCCCAATTTTTCCCATGTTGTAGGTTCTTTTCTTTGTGAAGTCTTTTGATGAACAGAAGTGTTTAATGTTTAGAAGATCCTAGTTACTTGGTTTATCTTCTGGAGTTTATGCGGTGTTAGTTATGGTTTACATCCTGTTGATGTTATGTATGCATTAGAACCTCTAGCGTTAATTCTGTTTTTTGTTCTATGATCTTTATGGTTTTTGGCTTTATATTTAGGTCTTTGATCCATTTTGAACTAGTTTTTGTGTATGGTGTAAGGGTCATGTTTCATTTTTTTTACAGACAGACATCCAGTTTTGCCAGCACCATTTATTAAAAAGATGATTTGTTCCCCTTTTGATGGACTCTAGGCCCTTGTTGAAAATCAGGTAACCATAGGTGAATGGATTTACATCTGGGTTCTTAATTCTGTTCCACTGGTCAATATATCTGTCATTCTAGCATGCTGTTGTTATTGTTGGGTGCTACTGAGTTGGTTCCAATTCATGGCAACCCTATGCACAACAGAACGAAAGACTACCCAGTCTTACACCATGCGCACAATCATTTTCACACTTAAGCCCACTGTTGCAGCCACTGTGTCAATCCATCTTGTTAAGGGCCTTCCTTCTTTTTGCTGACTACCAGTCCTTCTCCAGGGACTGATCGCTCCTGATAACACATCCAAAGTATGTGAGATGTGGTCTTGCTCTCCTTGCTTCCAAAAAGTACTCTAGTTGTACTTCTTCCAGAACAGAACAGATCGTTCTTTTGGCAGTTCATGTACGTCCAATGTTCTTCTCCATCACCACAATTCAAAGGCATGGATTCCTCTATCTTCCTTATTCCTTATCATTATCCAGCTTTTTGCATGCACATGATAGAACTGAAAATATCATGGCTTGGGTCAGGCACACCATAGTCTTCAAGGTGACATCATTACTCTTGAACACTTAAAAGAGGTCCTTTGCAGCAAATTTTTCCAATGCAATGCAACTTTTGATTCCTTGACTGCTGCTTCTGTGGGCATTGATTACGGAACCAAGTACAACGAAATCCTTGACAACCTCAATCTTTTCTCCATTTATCACAATGCTGCTTGTGGTCCCCCCAAAATAACAAAACAGTGCTGTTGAGTCAATTTCAACTCCTGGTGACCCTACAGAACAGAATAGAGCTGCCCTCATAGAGTTTCCAAGGAGCATCTGGTGGATTTGAACTGCCAACATTTTGTTTAGCACACATAGCACTTAATCACTACACCACCATGGTTTCTGCTTATTGGTCCAGTTGTGAGGATTTCTGTTTTCTTGATGCTGAGCATACCAGGCTGTTTTGACTGTCTTAGCTGTGTAGCAGGTTCTGAGGTCAAGCAGTGTGAATCTGCCTACTTAATTCTTCTTCTTCAACAGTGCTTTACTTATTTGGGTCCTCATCCCTTTTTACAGAAAGTTAATGATTAGTTTTTCCATCTCTTTAAAGAATGCTGTTGGTATTTGGATCAGGATAGCTTTCAGCCAAATCGTCATTTTCCCGATGTTTACCTATCTGTGAGCGTGCTATGTTTTTCTGCTTATGTAGATCTCTTCTGGCTTTCTTGAAGTAGTGTTTGGCAGTTTTCTTTGTATAGTTCTTTCACATTTCTGGTTAGATTTATTCCTAAGTTGTTTTTTGTTTTATGCGTTGTTATTTTTATTTATTTTTATTATACTTTAAATAAAGGTCCACAGAATAAACCAATTTCTCATGAAACAGTCAGTATACATGTTGTTTTATGACACTGGTTAACATCCCCATAATGTGTCACCACTCCCCCTTTCAACCCTGGTTCTCTACAGCTAGCTTTCTTATCCCTTCCAGCCTTCTGGTACTTGCCATGGGCTGGTGTGTCCTTTCAGTCTTGTTTGTTCAGTCTTTGGCTGAAGGATAAATCTAAAGAGTGACCTTATTACTAAGCTGAAAGTGTGTCCAAGGGCTGCACTTTCAGGATTTCTCTGATCTGTTAGGCCATCAAATCTGGTCTTTTTTTTTTGAGTTAGAATTTTGTTGTACATTTTTCTCCAGCTCTGCCTGGGACCCTCTAATGTGATTCCTTTCAGGGCAGTCAGTGGTGGTAGCTGGGCATCATCAAGTTGTACGGGACTCAGTCTTGTGGAGGCCATTGCAGATGTGGTCCATTAGTCCTCTGGAACAATCTTTCCCTTGTATATTTAGTTGTCTTCATTCTTCCTTGCTCTCAAGTGGATGAGACCAGTAGAGTGTGGTCATTTACAGATGTTACTTAACAGTGTAGAACATAGGAGTTTCTTCATAAAATATGTTATGCCAGTTGAGCTAGATGTTCCCAGAGACTACGGTCCTCACAGCCCTCAGCCTAACAATTTGGTCCCTCAAGAAGTCTGGACACATCTACAGAGTTTCGATGACCTTGCCTTGCACAAGTTTTGCTGACTTCCCCAACAATTCATACTATTTTACTCTTCATCAAAGTTACCATTTATCTATTGTCTATTTAGTGTTTTTCCATCCCCATCCTTCCACCTCCTCATAACCATAAAAGATTGTTTCTTTTTATATGTAAAATTTTTCATGAGTTTTTACAGTAGTGGTCTTATATAATATTTGTTCTTTTGTGATGAATTTATTTCACTCAGCATAATATCTTTTAGTTTCCTCATGTTATGAGATGGTTCACATATACATCACTGTTCTTTATTGTTGCTCAATGTTGTGGATTTTGTTAAGGATTGTTCTGTGGTCTAGGATGTGGTCTATTCTGAAGAATGTTCCCTGTGCACGAGAAAACAATACGTAGTTTGCAGCTGTTGGTCAGAACGTTCTTATATGTGTATGAGGTCTAGTTGGCTGACTGTGCACTTTATATCTTCTATAAATGTTCAGTTTCCTTCACATGTTCTGTCCTTTACTGAGAGTGGTGTGTTGAAATCCGCTATTATTGTGAAACTGTCAGTTTCTCTTTTCTGTACTGTTAGAATTTGTTTTGTGTAATTTGGGGCCCTGTCACTGTGTGCATAAATGTTTATTATGGTTAAGTCTTCATGATGGATCATCCCTTTAATCATTATATGGTGTGCTTATTATTATTATTATTGTGCTTTATGGTAGATTTTTTTTTTAAGTTTATCTTATATGAGATTAGTATTGCTTCTCCTTTTTTGGCAATTATTTGCTTGATGTATTTTTCTTTATTCTCTGATTTTGAATAGATTTACATCTTTGTTTCTAAGGTATGTCTCTTGTAGACAATATATTGATGTATCCTATTTTTCTATCCATTCTGCCACTGTGCCTCTTTATCAGTGCGTTTTAGGCCGTTTACATTCAGTGTAATTCTTGATAGGTGTGATTTTACTGCTGTTGTTTTGTTGTGCATTTTTTTGCGCTGCTAACATTTACTTTGTTCCTTAATTTACTCTCCTGTGATGAATTCCTTTTGTTTGTGGGTTTCTTTTTCATTTATTTTGTTTTTGTAGATTTTGTTTTCACTGAAACTTTATATTTTTCTTCTTTATTTTTATGTGCAGAATTGTTAACCTTCTTCATAGTTACCTTGACATTTACCCTTATCTTCCCAAATTTGAACTGGTCTATTAATTACTTGCCTCCCACTCTGTTAGCAAATTCTATACCCATACTGTTTATTCTGTCTTTTATTGTTCTGACAGTGTGATCATTTACAATTAATCTCTGTAGTTTCCTGTTGTAATTATTTTGGTTTTGGATAGTCCTTGAGAGTTTTTCCTAGGGTGGTATCTGACAGGTACGCTCTTGCATTCTGGATTCAGGCTGTGATCTGATGTTATCTGCTCTGAAACCAAAAGGCTCTTTTTAATAGTTCTTTTAGTTTGGTTTTGGCGTTATGTATTCCATAATTTCTGTTTATATGGAACTGTCTTAATTTCACCATCATAGCTGAGCAAGCATTTGGCAGGATATATTATTCTTCATTAGCATTTTTTTCAAGGTTTTACATGTCATCCCATTGCCTTCTTACCTGCATGGTTTCTGCTGAGAATCAGAGCTTAGTCTTACTGTTTCTCCTGTGTACGTGACTTTTTATTTTTCTTGAGCTCCTCTCAGAACTGTTTCTTTGTCATTGGTTTTAGAGAGTGTGGTTTTGATACACCTTGTCTTAGTTATCTGGTACTGCTCTAACAGAAATACCACAAAGCGGTTGGCTTTAACAAAAGAAATTTTTTTCTTAACAGTTCAGTAGGCTACAAGTCTGAATTCAGGATGTCCATTCCAGTGGAAGACTTTCCCCTTGTTGGCTCTGGAAGAAAGTCCTTGTATTGCACCAGTCTTTGTTCAGAGAGCATTTTGATGGAGGAATCTCAGAGCTGTAGGACACATTCTTCTCCCAGTGCTGCTTGCTTGATGGTGCGAGGTTCCCAACTCTGCTTGCTTCTCTCTCTCTCTTTTTTTTAATCTCCCACAGAATGAAAGGATAAAGGGTGGTACAAGCCACACTCCAGGGAAACTCTCTTATCAAGGGTGTTGTAGTCCCACCCTAATCCTCCTTTAACATAATCATTTTACCTACTAGCCACAGGCAGAGATTAGGATTTACAGCATCAGAAAAATCACAAAATGGAGGGCAATCACAGAATACAGGGAATCCTGGCCCAGCCAAATTACTACACATATTTTGGGGGGTACACAATTCAATCCCATGACACTTAGTGATTTTCTTTTAGGGCTACCCTATACAGGGTTCGTTGAACTTCTTGGATGGTCAGCTTTTCACCTATCATATTAGGGAAGTTTTCTATCAGCAATTCTTCAATGATCCCCTCTGTATTTTTCTTTATCTATACCATTCTAGACCTCTGATCCTTTGCAAATTTTTGCTTTTGATTATACCGCACATAATTCCCAGGGTTTCTTCATCTTTCTTCATTCTTTTTTCTTATTTTTTTATCAAACAAAATTGTATACAAGTGTTTGTCTTCAGTCTTGTTGATCCTATCCTCCATCATTTCAAACATGCTCCACAGCCCTACTATGACACTGTCCATTTCTGAAATCTTATCGTATGCTTTCTACTTGTGGATTTATTTTAGTATTTTGTTCCTGTACTATTTTCCTGAATTCTTCCATGAATTTGTCTACCTTTTCCATAAGTTTGTCTATTTTTTTCTCATTTTTGTCTGCTTTTTGCTTCAACTCTTGGATAGTTCTGAATTTTAGAGTTTTGAATTCTCTATCAGGTAGTTCTAGTGCCTTTTGTCATGCCATTAAGTCATCTAATGTTTTATTTTGGACACCTACTGGACCAGTCCGGTCGTGTTTTTCTGTTTGTTTTTTAATAAGTTTTTTACATTGGCTCATATCTTCAGGGAATTTAGTATTTTCTTTATTTATTGATTGCATATCTGTTTTGTCCTGCTTTTCAGTTTTATTTGATTATGTCAGAGCAGGCAGGGTGTGCACTCTTTGTTGTTTACTTGTATGTGTCATGATACTTTTCATGTCCTCATCCAATGGACAGGCCCAGTTGCTCAGCTGTGGTTCAGTAGGGCAGGTACAACTGAGGGGAGGGGCTAGTATGGGCTGTTTGTGGCATGTACTAGGGTGGAAAGGGCTGGCAAGGAATCAGTGCTGAGCAGGCTCCAGTAGGCCATGCCTGTGCCACCCTGAAGTGTAATATTCTGTGCTTGGTGCAGGTAGGTAAGAAGGATGGAGTATGTTGTGATATGTGGAGCAAAAATGGCTATGGAGCCAAACACAGAGAAACAAACAAAAAAGAGCACTGAGGGAACTTGGTGTTGGAGTATAAAGACGAAAACTGAAAAAATGGAGGGAAACAAAAAGGAAATGACTAGATTAAAATTTGGGAAAGAAAAGAAAGACCCCAGGGGTCCTATCAGTACAGCTTCAAAGACCAGGGAAGTTCTCCCAGGCTGTGCAGTATAACCTGGCTAAAAGGGGCATAGATGTCACACAGCACCAGGAATTCAGGAGAAGGAATAGAAGCTAAGAATAGAGAGATAAGAACTGAGAAATGAATAAAGACAAAATAAATAAGAGAAAAAAGGAAAAAAGAAATGTTCTCAGGTATCAGAATGTATGTTTTGCAGCTGCTGGGTTTCTGAGTTCAAGGTGGGTGGTTGTGTCCTTTAGCTCTTCTGTCTCTTTATTGAGTGTCTTTCTAGATGTTCTGCCCTTTACAGACAATGGTGTATTGAAGTCTCCTACTATTATCGTGGAGCTATCCATTTCTCTTTTTAGGTCCATCAGTTTATGTATTTTGGAGCCCTGTCATTTGGTGAGTAGATATTTATTGTGGTTATGCCTTCATGCTGAATCCTTCCTTTGGTCATTATATAGTGCCCTTCCTTGTCCTTTATTGTGGATTTTGTTTTAAAGTCTATTTTATCTGAGATTAGTATTGCCACTCCTGCTCTTTTTTGACAGCTATTTGCTTGATATATTTTTTCCATTCTTTGATTTTTAATATATTAATGTCTTTGTTTCTGAGGTGTACCTCTTGTAGACAGTATGCTGATGGATCCTTTTAAAAAAAAAATTAAAAGTCCATTCTGCCACTTCCATCTCTTTGTGGATGCATTCAGGACATTTACTTTATATTCCATGTAATTACTGGTAAGTGTGAGGTTATCACTGTCATTTCATGGGGATTTTGGGGGGGGGTTGCTATTTTCTCTGTTCCTTTTATTCTGTGCTGAATTCCTTTTACTTGTGGATTTTTCTTTCTATATATTTTGTTTTTACTGAGGCTTTCTGTTCTTCTTCTTTGTTTTGATAAGTGAGTTTGTTAAGTTTCTTTGTGCCTACCATGAAATTTACTCTTATTTTCTTGTGTTTGAACCAGTCTATCACTTGGTATTTCTTTACCTTCACCTCCATTAGGAAGTTCTATACCTAAACCGTTTATTTCTTTTTGTATTGTTCTGACATTGTTTCATTTACAGATTAACCTCTCTGGTTTCCTTTTGTAAATCCCTTGGTTTTAAATAGACTCTAAGAGTTCATTTTCTAGGTTGCTATTTGACTTGTACAATCTTCAAGTCCTAGATTCAAGCTATAGTCTGATGTTGTTTGGTCTGAAACCAAAAGACCCTCTATAATAATTTTGTTAAGTCTGATTTTGTGTTCTGCACATTCCTTAAATTTCTGTTTATCTGGAAATGTCCTGATTTCACCATCATATTTGAACAAGAATTTTGCAGGGCATATTACTCTTTGTTGGCAAGATTTTTTCTTCAAGATTTTTATGTCTGTCTTCCTATTGCCTCCTTGTCTGTATGATTTCTGCCAAGTAATCAGAGCTTAGTTGTATTGTTTCCCCTCTGTATGTGCCTTTTTTTCCCTCTTTAATTGCTCTCAGGATTCTTTGTTTTTAGTTTTAGCAAGTGTGATCATGATATACTTCAGTGATTTTCTTTTAGGGTCTGTCCTATATTGGATTTGTGGACCTTCTTGGATGGTCAGACTTTCATCTTCCTTGACATTAGGGAAGTTTTCTTCAACAATTCTTCAATGATCCTCTCTGTGTTTTCTCTCTCTGTTAT
Source organism: Heterohyrax brucei (assembly GCA_028571685.1). Classification (NCBI taxonomy): domain Eukaryota; kingdom Metazoa; phylum Chordata; class Mammalia; order Hyracoidea; family Procaviidae; genus Heterohyrax; species Heterohyrax brucei. The sequence goes on from CM053157.1 coordinate 62,972,330, forward strand.
TGAACTCTGATCCCTCACAAATTTTTGCTTTTGATTGTGGCCCATATCATTCTCAGGGTTTCACTTTTCTTCATTCTTTTTTCTGATTTTTCCTGAAATAAAGTTGTATCCAAATATTTGTCTCCAGTTCGGCTTATTTTGTGTGTCATTGTTTCAGATCTGCTCCTCAGAACTTTTATGGCAGTCTTCCTTTCTGAAATCTTATTGTTTATCTTTTGTTATTTCAAATTGCTTTTGTATGATTTTCAGTTATGAATTTATTTTGACATTTTGTTCCTGTATTGTTTCCCTAAATCTTCCTTTGGGGGGAGGGGTCTATATTTTTCTTATATTTGTCTGCCTTTTCATTGAGTTTATCTATTTTTTCTCTGATTTTTGTCTGTTTTTTACTTCAACTCTTGGATAGTTCTGAATGGTGTTTTATTTTGGATGCCTACTAGAATCATCCTGTCTTGTTTTTTAAAGCATATTTTCATGTTATCTGCTGTCTTCACATTCAGTAGCTAGATTTTTCATTCAATGATTGTAGATCTGTTTGTTTTGTCCTGTTTTTGTGTTTTATTTGGTTATGTCAGAGCAAGCAGATTGTGTATTCTTTATTGTTTGATAATCTGTTGACATGATACTTTTCACCTTCTTGTACAATGGGCAGGGCCAGTCCCTTAGTTATGTTGCAGCAAGGCAGCTCCAATGAAGGGAGGGACTAGGATGGGTTGTTTTGGCATATACTGTGGCTGACCAGATAGGTTGGGGGTCAGGGGAGGACAGGTTCCAGCAGGCCATTCGAGTGCTGCTCAGGGGCATGATGTTCAGTGCATGGTGCAGACAGTCAGGAGGGAGGAGGAGGTTATGATGTGTGGAGCCAAGATGGGTATGGAAAAGAAGAGAAACAGGAGCAAAATAACAAGTGCTGAGAGATCTTGCCACTGGAGTGATGAGAAATAGAGAAATGAAGCAAAAAAAGAAGGAGGTGGGGAGAGAGAAAAAGAGAGAGAAAGAAACATCCCCGGGGATCCTACTGGTGACAGAGGATGTGGTTCCTGGGCCTTGGGGCACAGTTTGTCTACAATGGGCAAAGATGACATAGAACACCAGGTATGCAGGAGACAGGAAAAGAAGGAAATTAGCAAGAGCCCTCAAACTGAGAAATGAAGAAAAAAATTTATAATAAAAAACACAGAGAGAAAGGCCCTTGGGGATCTCACCAGCATGGATGCACAAACTAGAGAAGTAGCTTCCAAGCTGCAAAGTATGGTGTGGCTAGAAGGGGCAGAAATGACACACAGTGCTAGGTATTCAGGAGAGAGGAAAAGAAGGTAAGTAAAGAGAGATTAGAAACTGCAAAGTAAAGGAAAACAAAACAAAACAAAAAGGCCCCAGGAGTCCCACCAGCAGACTAAGGAAGCAGTTCACCAGCTGAACGGCACTTCACAGCCTATCAAGAAGAAGCAAAGATGGCACACAGAGCCAGGTGTTTGAGAGAAAGGAAGGGGAGGAGGTAAGAGACAGGGAATAAACCAAAAGAAGCCAAAAAAAAAAAAAAAGCAATGCCAGCCCAAAAAACGACACTAAAGCAGCCAGCCAGTGTGGTTGGGGCAAATCCAAGAGACACAGGGCTGGCATCTGCTTACAAGCAACTGCAGTCATCAGGGAAATGGCACATGCTGAGGAGGGTAACAGGGTAGAGGATGGGAAAACATGTATCTCTGGTTACCTGGTACTCTGTGTCCAGGTGGGAGTTCCATGAATCATTTTCCCATCCTCCGTGCCCAGTGATCTCCAGTAGGAGACCAAGATGGTGCTACAACACTGTGTTAGCAGATTGGGAACATCTGTTTATATCTGTCTCTGCTCCTTCTCTTCTCTGTCAGTTTCTTCATTTGGTGCCTTGTGTGAGTTCCTTATCTCTTTGTTTGACACTTAGGGTTCCACGACCAACATTTGTCTCTGCTTTACTCTGTTTTCCAGATTTTTGCTGTGGAGGGATGGCATGGTGCTCCTGTCTACAGCACCCTGTTGGCTCTGCCTCCTTGAAAAATGTTTTTGTTTTTCACATTATTTGCTTGACCATCTTCACCATATGGCCAGCCAAGTGCCATATACTTTTTGAATATTGCCAAAGTTTTTCTGTTTGCCTTTTTTTTTTTGGCAGGGGGTAGGTCTGGGTTTGTTAGATTTCTTTGGTCTTGGCTATTGCACATATTGGTTGCAGACTAGCAGCATCACCTGGGTGCTTGTTAGAAATGCAATATCTCAGACACCACGCCAGACCTACTGAATTGAGATTCATATAACAAGATACGCAGGTGATTTCTACACACATTAAAGTATTATACTCACTGTCTGAGACAATAAGACAATAATTATCATCTCAGATAATAACCAGACAGAATTACTATCTGGTTACATTAAGCACTAGAAATTCTGAATCATACCAGAAAGAGACAGAAATTCTGTAGGAAGCTGCCATAGGACTGCAAACAGAGATAGGTGCCAGCTATACCTAGAAGCAGAATCTTTGACATAGTGAAAAACTGTAAAATTGTTTACTATAGATGATCTGGCAAGCAAGGTAAGTATCATGCCTACCTCGCCAATTGAATAATCTCCCTCTGCTAGAGAGCAACAGTTCAGGTACCCGGTCTGGCCCCATTAAAAGTCCCACTGAAGGCAGCTGTGGAGGAGGGGTGGAGCTGCAGAGTTACTGCCTCTTACAGGTTCTGGCTGAGTAAATATAAAATAGCAGTAGCACTGCTAGAACTTGTCTACTTCAGGGGGATAATGGCAATCAAGATCAGTCCAAGGCTGATGCCTATGAGGTAGAGGACAGACATACCTCCAACCTCCAATTCCGACACTAGACATCTCTTCCTGAGTACTCTCAACTTCTAGGTTTGATAATCCATTGAAATGGTCACACAGAACTCACAGAGTCTACAGTAAAGTGGTTTATGAATGAAGTAACAGAGTAGAACTTAGAATCGACAGGCTACAGCTCAGGATCAGGATCGGGATCAGGATCGGGAAGCATGTAGGCAAAGTCTTCCTTCTGCAGCGCAGGGCAGCTCTCTCAGCTCCTTTGGACTGGTCACGCAGGGCTCTCTTGGCCCTCTGAGGACAAGCTTCTGTCAGCCCTCTAAGGACAGCCTCCCCTCAGCCCTTTCAGGACAAGCTCCTCTTGGTCCCCTGAGGGCATGCTCTTCTTGGCCCTGCCATCTGCTACCAACTTTGCCACTGTGCCTCTCCCCAAGTCTGTCATTGTCTTCAGTGTTACAGGCTTGGACCTGTGTTACAGCTCTTTTAGAAGGTTCCTTGTCTTCTCTCTCTGTCTTTTTCTTCCTTCTTCCTTCTGGTTCTTCCTGCTGCTTTCTGCCTCTAAAACCCTCTGTAGGGCTGGCACCTACAACACGCAAAATCCTTGTCAATTTCAGGGCAAGGCCCTCCCATCAGAGCCACAAGCTGACCCATCCCCTCTCACTGGACCAGAGACACTTCATTTGCATGTTAGGCTATAGCTTAGTCATCTGGTACTGCTCTAACAGAAATATTATGAGTGAATGGCTTTAACAACGTTTATTTTCACACATAAAAGCAAGCTGCAAGTCCAAATTCAGGGTCTCGGCTCAGGGGAAGTCTTTGTTGGCTCTGGAGGACGGTCGTTATCATCGTCAACCCCTCCTTGGACTGGGAGCGTCTGAGGGACAGGGTCCCTGGAGCCTTTCAAAGAATACGCTCTGCTCCCAGTGCTCATTCTTGGTGATGAGGTCCCCAGCTCTCTGATTGCTTCCCTTTCCTTGTATCTCTTACAGGATAAAAGGTGGCAAAGGCCACACTCCAGGCAAAGTCCCTTAGTAAGGGTGTTACAGTCCCACACTGATCTTCTTTAGCATAATCCAATCTATTAACCACAGGCAGAGATTAGAATTTACAGCACAGGAAAATCATAAAACAGAGGGAAATCACACAATAGTGGGAATCACGGACTGGCCAAATTGCTACACACAGTTTTGGGGGGACACAATTCAATTCACGATAGGCTACAACTGCCCTCACTTACACAGTATATTTACCAGTCTCCAGGCACATACCCGTCACAGAACCAGACAAAAAGTATCAAACCATGAGGTGTTTACAGCTTATCCAGGAAATGACAATTTAACCTAGACAAAAGTAACAAACCTTCTAGGGTGGAAAACTAGGGCAAATAAATCCTCAGGACTTAGAGGAAAAATCTCTCAAATTATTTTTCCAAAGAACCAAGGCAAAATACCATATGAAGAACTCATTCACCACAGTGAATATTTATAAAATCCTCTTACACAAGGACAGAGATGAGATGCCAGGAACACTGATGTTTAATACCGTTTGCCCCCTTATGTAACTGCCCCCTAGATATTGTCTGTCTTTTGATGATCTTGGAAAGAGGAGAGTATCTTTAGTTTCTTTTTCTATGAAAAACTTTTCTTGATGTTTGTCCTTAAAAAAAACCTAAAGGTTATTTGCTGAGTCTTTTACCAAAATTGAGTCCCTAGGTATCAAAAATGATTAAGGACTCAGCTCCTAATCAGAAGATTGACAGACTCCACCTAAAGGTGCCTTGAAGACAGACCTGTCAATCTACTTCCCCCCAAATCAGTCATTGAAAACGCTACTACTCTGAAACGGTTCTACTCTGACACATACAAGGTCACTGTGAGTTAGTCAACTCGACGGCACTTTTCTTATCAAAATCACAAATATCACTTTACTGCCCACCCCGCTGCTAGCTCATTCCCTTCAAGACAAAGCTCACTCTTTCCCCTTTACACCAGAAAGAAAAGTAATAGCTTCCAGACTTCTCACGTAAGCAAGATTACAGAGTTAAGGTGCAGCAGAGAGGAGAAGACCAACAGCAGGCCAAGTGATGCTGCCTTTCCGGGTCGACTGAAAGAGCCTTCCTGGAGATGGGCTTCTTTCCTTTTGTCATTTTTTTCAAGGCTTCTGGGCTTGATATCAACACCGAAAATGCAGCAAAGAGGAGTCAGAGCAGAAAGCACTCTGCATGCTGCTCTTAGATGTAATCCTCTGTGGACACTCCAGCTGTTTGTGTGATTTAGTGTTATAGGCACAACAGAACCAGGTAGAAAAGGATTTAAACAGAGGAAGCTTAAGCTTTGGGGCCTCTCCTTGCATGGACTCTGTCTGAGTCATCTAGTGCTGCTATAACAGAAATGCCCCAAGTGGATGGCTTTAAAAATAGACATTTTATTATGACACAGTCCAGCAGGCTGTAAGTCCAAAGTTAGGGCATCAGCTCTAGGGAAAGTCTTTGTCATCTTCCCCTGGACTGGGAGCTTCTGAGCTGCAGGGACACTGGGTCGTTTCCAAAGGATGCACTCTGTTCCTGGCACTGCTTTCTCGGTGGTATGAGGTCCCCAACTCCCTGCTTGCCTTCTTTTCCTTTATAGCCCAAGAGATTGTCTCAAGGCACAATACAGTCTTACACATTGAGTCCTTCCCCACCAACGCAGCTGTGGCCCATCTGCCCTCATTAATGTCACAGAGGCAGGACTTACAGCCTACAGGACATTACACAGCACCAGGAATCATGGCCTAACAAAACGGCTACACACAGTTTTGGGATGTCACAAGTCAATCCACGACAGCCTCCTTCCCGACGTGATAAGCTTTTCTAAACTTTTCAGAGTGTGCTATTTAACTACTTAATTTTAGCCCTGTGTGATGTTTTTCCTGGAGTCAAGTAGTGACGGAGTGACCATGGGAATTTTAGGGATCATATGAAGGACAGCTGAGTTGGGGGATAACATGTACTTTGGGTGTATTTGTATAGCTGCAGTTAACTTGTGTGAAGAACTGAATTGTATTAGTCATCCCAGTGTGGACTGCGTTTGAGGACAGCCCCGCACTGCACTGGATGAAGGGTACAGCGCCTGAAGGTGTGTCCCAGCGTCATTACATGCTGTGGGGCCAGCACAGACTACAGGAGGAGAAATGAGTTTTGCAACATGTGGGGCCAGAACCTAGTTTCTGGGAAATTCCTCCACTCATACAAGTTTATATGAAAGAATCTTGGTATAGGTTTTTCTTAAGTCTGACGACAATCCGCAGCTAGTTATGAAGATGTAAGGAACTTTTCTACAGTATCATATGATCCACTGAGCTAGACAACAAGCACATCTTTCTGTTCTTTACATAAAAGACATTATGAAGTCATTACCACAAATTTGGTGGCTTAAACAATGTAAATTTATTATAACTCTCTAGGCCAGAAGTCCAGAATCAAGATCACTAGTGTCACAGTGTCAGCAAGGCTGTACTCCTTTCCAGAGGCACTAGAGGAGAAGCAGTTTCCTTGCCCTTTCCAGCTTCTAGTGGCTATTTGGCAATGCCAGTGGTGCAGTGGTTAAGTGCTATGGCTGCTAAATAACAGGTCAGCAGTTCGAATCTACCAGGTGCTCCTTGGAAACTCTATGGAGCAGTTCTACCCAGTCCTATAAGGTTACTATGAGTCAGAATCAACTTGACAGCAGCGGGGGGGGGGGGGTTTGTTAGTGGCTACATTTGTTTTTGGTTGGTGTCTCCCTTCTACCATCTTCAAAGCCAGCAATGTGACATCTCTCTGAACCCTTTTCTGTCCTCATATCTCTTTCTCTGACCAAACCCAGGAAAGGGTTTCCAGTTGCAAGGATTGATGTAATTAGATGGGGCCCACCTAAATAATTCCCACTAATTCATCTCTTTATCTCAAGATCTGTGACCTTAATCACATCTATAAAGATCCCTTGCCATGCAAAGTCACATACTCACACATTTGGGGGATTAAGATGTGGACATCTCTGGTAGCCACTGGAACGCTGGTGATGCAGTAGTTAAGTGCTTGGCTGCTAACCGAAAGGTCAGCAGTTTGAATCCACCACTGTGCCTTGGAAACCCTGCAGGGCAGTTCTACTCTGTCCTATAGGGTTGCTATGAGTCAGAATCAAGTTGATGTTAGCAGGTTTGTTGTTGTGTCCATTAGTCTACTTGCCATGGAGAAAATATTGTGCTCTAGCTAAGTGCTTGTCTACAAGCTGAAAGCTTGGTGGTTTGAACCCACCCAGAGGCGCCTTGGAAGACAGGCATGTTAATCTGTGTCCAAAAGGTCACAACCTTGAAAACTCCGTGGAGTAGTTCACTCTGTGTACGTGAGGTCACCATCAGTTGGAATCAACTTCATAGCAATTAACATTTTTAGTATCTGTAATTTATTGTGATTTCTTTTCTCACTCTGAATATTCTCTTCGGTAACTAATTGTAGTTGTGTAATTTTATATTCTGTCAGTTACAGAGGGCTTTGCAAATTGTATAAGCCCCTAGAAATACTAAGGGCCATTCCCATCCATAGACTAATGGAGCACTTTATGAAATTTCTTTTCCAAATACCATTAGGGGTGTGGGGCTGGGGAGTCAGCTGTTAGCTGGAGATGGTCAGCTCAAGTGCCAACAGGTGAATAGGGAGATGAGAAGTGAGAATTACTGGTGCCTTAGGAGGCGTCCCTGCAGGGTAATTCACCAGGTCAAAGTATAATGTGGACGTGCCCCAAATCAAAGCCACCTGTGTCCTCATCCCTGGGAGGGCAGAAGACAGGTGATAAGAGAGCCCTTTGGAATCATTACACTATAAGGTTAACAATTCTGTTGTAGCAAGTGCCACGATTCTCCTTAGTTCACCCAGTCGGCTATTTCTAGTCACCTACGGTGACGGGTTGCGCAGTGGTTACACCCTCAGCTGCTAGCACAAGGCTGGAGATTGGAACTCACCAGCGGGGCAGAAGAAAGACACGGTGGTCCACTCCCATAAAAACCACAGTTGCAGGAAACCCTTTGGGGAAGTTCTACTCACTCCACAGCAAGGGGTCTGGTTTTTTGGGTTTCATTTAATGAGTCAGAATCCACTTGAGGGCCCACAACAATGTGGCTGAAACATCGCAGCATATCTGATTCTCCTGGGACCTTTGTCCTTGTCTCGGCTTTAGAAGCTGTCCTGTGGAAGACCTTTGGAAGGTCTTGCCCTTTCTCTGGCAAAACTTGAGGAAAGCAGCCCATCACCTGCCGGTTCTTCTTTGACCATCTTTTAATTGGCTTTCTTCCTCGCTTTCTGCATCTCCCCGTCCCCAGTCCCCATCATCTGGTCACGCCCAGGTCCAACTCGTGGACCTTACTTTTGCTTGAGCCTGTCTCACTTCGCTCAGTGACTCTGTAACCAATCATCCATCTCCCGGAACTCCCTTTGGTTTTTGTTTTTTTCCTTCCCTCTCGGTTTCTTAAACTCTGTCCCATTACTCCTTTGGAGGGCTCTGCTCAGGACTCTTCCAGTGTGCTGCTCATTCCGGTTCCAGTGGGAACTCGCCTGCAGAGTACATCTGGTCTCAGCTTCCTGACTTAAAAGGCAGCCAGTGGCTTGTACCTTTTCCCGAGCCTTTTGTTCTTTCATGTACAACAAGACAATCACTTCCCACGTTTGTACCAGGATCCAGGCCCATTAGATTTGGTTGTGGGTCATAGTGATGCCACAAGTCCTAGAGGAAAGCTGCTCTGTAGAGTTTCTTGGCCATGGTGTTTATGGAAAGACTGTCAGGTCTTTCTTCTGTGGAGTTTGGGGGTGGGTAGTGTCTCAGCGACCTAGTGCTGCTGTAACAAAATGCCACAAGAGAATGGCTTCAACAAACACAAGTTTATCACCTTGTGGCTTAGGGGTCTGTAAGTCCCAATTCAGAGCACTGACTCTAGGGAAAGCCTTTCTCTGTTGGTTCTGGCAGGAGGTTCTTGTCATCATTCTCTTCCTGGGTTCAGGAGCTCCTCAGCACAGGGACTCAGGGTCCAAAGGATACACTCCATTCCCAGTTCTTCTTTGAAGGTGCAATGAGGTCTACTTCTTCTCTATTCGATTCTGTCTTTTATGTCTCAAATAAGATTGACTCAACATCCAACCTAATCCTGTAGATGAGTCAGTACTGCCTCATTAGCATGACTGCCTCTAATCCTGCCTCACTAACTAAATACGAGAAGGATTTACAATGCATAGAAAAATCACCTCAGATGGCAAAATGGTGGCCAACCACACACTACCGGGAATCATGGCCTAGCCTAGCTGACATACGTTTTGAGGGGACACAATTCAAACGACAACGGTGGGTTTGAACTGCTAACATTTAGGTTAGTAGTTAATTATAAACCACTTGTGTTTCTTTTATAGAGGAAGCCGTCACAATTTCTTTAGAACTTCTCTCCCTTATCATCTCCAGACAACCACTCTCTTTTTTTCTCCCTGAGGTTTAGGGTTGTTTTTCTGAAGTGGATGCCCTCAGCTCCTTGATGAGTCTGGCTTCTGTGTGGGGTGCACCTCCACAGTTCATCCTCTTAAGCTGGTCAGATCTGTCTGTGACAATATCCTTTGCAGCTGCTCATTCTGGTCTTTCTTTTTATGCTGATGGCCAAATAGGTTCTATGTTATAGGTGAGGGAGCTGAGTCACGGAGAAGTCAGTGAGTAGAGCAAGTCAGTCCAAGGTCAATGGCAGGGACTGGGACCTGGTTGGCCTCTTGACAATGAGACCAGGACAGTGTCCACTACATTCCTAGCTTTAGGGAGCAAAAGAAAAGTCCCCTGACCTCCAAAAGGCTTCAGGCAACTGGGTCCTGTTTGGTTATATTTACTCATTCCCACATTTATTTGTGCTGTCTTTTATGGAAGAGTTCCATTTTCTCCTTAGTAAGGGATTTGGAATCCCTTATCAAATTAAAAACCCTGGTGGCATAGTGGTTAAGTGCTGTGTCTGCTAACCAAATGTTTGGCAGTTTAAGTTTGCCAGGAGCTCCTCGAAAACTCTGTGGAGTAGTTCTACTCTGTCCTATAGAGTTGCTATGAGTCAGAATCGACTCAATAGCAATGAGTTTGGTTTTTTGATATTTGTCAAATGAAGCAAGGAGCCCTGGTGACACAGTAGTTAAAGCAATCAACGGCTAACTGAGGGCAAAAGATGTGACCATCTGCTTCCATCCCTAGCGATTTACAAACTCAGAAACCCTGCGGGGTCACTTAACTCAGTAGCAGGTTTGGTTTGGTTTGGGTTCATCAAATGAAGTAGCTCAGTGAATATTCATATCTATTCATCTACCTGTCTATAAACAAACATACCCAGGATTTGTTTACAACTTTAAAAGCCTTCTTCCTACCTCTAAATTTTTTATTATGTTTTCCTGTTATTATGAATCATTGATCTGTTCCTTTTATATTATACCTAACTGGTGGATATATTAGGAGATGTTATCTTCGGAGAAGATAGATCACTTTGGTTCACGTCGACACGCCTCTTTAGGAGATACGGTTATTTTATCAGTCTTACATCACTCATGTTTCTGGTGTCATATCTAGGAAATCTTTATCTAACTCATGGTCATGAACATGTATTCCAGTTCTTTTCTCAGAGTTTTAGCTTTCACATTTAGGTATCTAATCTATTTTGAGTTACTTTTTAGGTATGGTGTGAGGATACGGTCTAAATTCATCTTTTTACATGAGAATATTCCATTTTCCCAGCACCATTTTTAAAAAGATAATTCTTTGCCAAATTACCTTGACATCTTTTTTAAAAATCAACAGATTCTAAAAACAAACAAAAAAATCCAAACCTTCCACCACCCAGTCGATTCTGACTCATAGGGACCCTATAGGACAGGGCAGAACTGCTCCATAGAGTTTCCAAACAGTGCCTGGTAGATGTGAACTCCCAACCTTTTGACTAGCAGCCATAGCTTTTAACCTACTATGCCACCTGGCTTTCTACAGACTAGAAAAGTTTATTCTGAACTGTCAGTCCTGATCCACTGATCTGTAATTCCATCCTTATGTCAGTAACATACTGTCTTGATTATTATGATTTTGTAGTACGTTTTTAAATAAAGAAGTTTAAGTCCTCCAACTTTGTTTTGGCTATTCTGAGTCCGTTTCCATAGATTATAAATCTCCATTGAAATTTCCTTTATTTCCATCCCTTTGCCTATCTTCTTGTTCTATCTTCTTGTTCTTTTAACACTAATCACAGTCATTCTAAAATGTTTTTTTGCTAATCTCAATGTTTGGGTCATTTGTGAGTCTGCTTCCTTTACTGCCTATTTTATCTCTTGATTATTACGCACACTTTCTTTCCTCTTCCCATTTCTAGAAAAGTCTTTATTGTCAGCCAAACATTGTATACAAAAAAAATTGGAGATATTCCAAGTAGTATCTTCTACCAAAGAGTGTTCTTCTTTCGCTCTTGTAAAGTTTATAGGATAAGAAGTTAATGATGGCTGTGTCATGGTGATTAAGGTGTGTCAGAGATGTGCTCTAGCTTTAGTAATACTTATTCCACCTCTGATTTGTCCCTGTCCCTAAGGCAAGACCCTCCCAGTCTCCTGATTGGAAGACTGAATGATCTGTCTTCTCAACCACGAAAGACTGCACAAGTTCAGATCTACCCTATAGAGGTGCTTTGCTTAACTTTTTAGCATCTTGTTCTACACAGCTTCAAAATCTTGTAATTGTCTTACGGGGAAGACTGGCTATGTATTTGAAGAAATGTCCCCTGCATCTGGTGGGATCTTCAAAGTACTGCTAGGCTAAGAGAAACATGATTCTACTTTTAGAAACTTCCAACTTGGTGCTGGACATCCTGATGGCATAGTGGTTAAGTGCTATGCCTGCTAACATAAAGGTTGGCAGCTCAAGTCTACCAATCACTCACTGGAAACTCTATGAGGTAGTTCTACTCTGTCCTGTGGGGTCACTATGAGTCAGAATGAACTCAACAGCAGTGGGTTTGGTTTGGTTTGGTTGTGGTTTTGGTTTCACCCAGCGCTGCACATCTAAGACTTAGCAAATATTCCATGAGGAAAAATCAGCCATGCATTTTGGGCCCCTAATGAGAGCCCTCCCCAAACACAAAGCATTCACTGGTTCCTCTTTCCCTAAAGAGACAGAGTCCCTTTGCTTCACCAAGTCTGGTCTTCAATTCATTCCTAGGGCTGGCAAATACTCTCAAGAAGGGTAATAGCTGGTCGAGATCAACTCTCTATTCAAAGGCTCCCTCCTCTGCAGAACAGGGAAGCTTGTCTAGTCTTCATACCTCTCCAGTGTTCCCAAAAGAATTTTTGGTTGTTATTGTACCAATATTTGCATATGATGACCCACTGCACCCTACCTGGAAACAAAAGTGCCACTGGATTACTTGAAATCAAATTCTAATCATCACATTTCTCTAAGAAGTAAGCACTAAATAGCATCTCCTTTAAAAAAAAAAAAAAGGCACGACTACAATTTCAAAAAATTAATAATTCCTTAATATAATTTAATATTCAATCAGGGGAGGAATCTCCTTAATTGATTCTTGAATAATTTGGTTTGTTCATATCAGGATCCAATTAAGTTCCAAGCACTGCTTCTAGATGACAAATCTCTGAAGTCTTTTTACTCTGCCATTCAAAAGCTTGGTGAGATTTCCCTTCAGTTCTTTGGCAAAAGCATTCACAAGTACTGCACGTTCATCTTGTATGACATCAGAGGACACACAATGGCTGTTTAGATCCTTGTTAATTTAATAAATGAAAGTATGTTATGATTTAGATATGTTTTGATTATTGGTAAGGTTGCATATTTTTACATATGTAAAAATTTTCACCTCACTTTACCCTAAATCGTCTGTCCTGTTGTCACGTTTATTACCAACTTTTCCTCCAGCATTATGTATGCCTTTTATGGCCATTTTTGTTGTTTTTCACAGACAGTTTTTAACTCTTTATGTAGTCTAATCTGTCAGTCTTTCCTTTTACAATTTCTTCCATCACTTTTTACCTTAAAAAAGGTTCTCCTTTCAGCTATAGATATTTACAGATATTTTCTGCCAGTATTATTGTTTCTTTTTTTCTCTCTTTTATCTAGTTTTCTTGAGCTTTACTATGATGAGATTAGAGTTAAAATATACTTTTTCTGCAAATTAAGAAAAATAATTTTTTCAGTATCAAGTATTGAAGAATCCTTTTCAGTGACTGGTGATGACTAAGTCATTGCATACTCGGCTGTAACATGCACACTCTCTTTTATGGAGCTCTTGTATTTCTATTCTTTCATCAGCCACAACTGCTTTAAGCATTGCCGACTTTTAATAGGCTATGCAATTTTAAGACAGCTCCTCTCCATTCCTATCATTATCCTCTTTAACAAATTGCTTTAATTATTCTTGCCTATTTCCCTTCCAAATGAAGACCAGATGTTTCCAAGTTATAAACAAGTTGAAATTTTATTAGAATTACATTAAAATCTATAACTTAATTTGACAGACATAGACATCCACCCAAATGCTAAATCTTGAGTATCTCTTTTTATTTATATGCCTCAGAGTTTTAGAGTTTTGTTTTCTTTTCACCATACACATTCCTTGCTAACGTCCCCAGGCATTTGGGTTTTGCTACTATTTTGCCTGGATTTTTTATGTTCATGCTATAATTATTTGTTGACAGTATACAAGAAAATAACTGGTTTTTATATCCTGGTTTTGTATCCTCTCGATTTACTGAACTCTAACCAATGTTCAGAGTTCCCATTTATTTTCTTAGATTTTCTAAGTAATGTTAACATTTTCCACTTTGCAAGTGTCGTATCTCTTAATTTTTGTTTCATACATTAGGCAAAATTTCCAGACTCCCTTAACAGCACTAAGTATAGCAGATGATTTATTTCACTCTTTATTTTGTTTAAAAGAAAAAAAAAGACTCCGGCTTTCTCCCTAGAGTATGCTATTGGATATTGTGACAACGGATTGTCCCTGTTACATTAGAAAGAGTCATTGAACTTCTGGCTTTCAAAAGTTATTTTAGGGGCACACCAGCCCATGGACAAAGAGGAATAGAAGGCAGGAGAGGAGCAGAAAACTGGTAATAGGGAACCCACGGTCAAGAAGGGTGCGTGTTGACATGTCATAGAATTGTTAATCAAAGTCGTAAAATAATGTCTCCTGTTTAATGAGAAACTAGTTTGTTCTGTAAACCTTCGCCAAAAGTACAACCCAAAAATGCACATATATACACATACAAACCCACTGCTGTCGAGTCGGTTCCGAGTCACAGTGACCCTATAGGTCAGAGTAGAACTGCCCCACAGTTTCCAGAGAGGACCTGGCAGATTTGAACTGCTAGACTTTATGGTTAGCAGATGTAGCACTTAACCCACTATATCACGAGAGTTTCCATATACATATATGTGTGTATATCAAACCAAACCCATGGCCCTCGAGTCAATTCCAACTCATAGTGACCCTACAGGACAGAGCAGAACTGCTCCACAGGGTTTCCAAGGAGCACCTGGCAGATTCAAACTGTCAATCATTTGGTTAGTGTATATATAACTCACTTCATCCAGTTTTGCATTCAAAACACAGCCCATTATTTTTAGAAAAGCAAGATGCATTGTTGATGTGTTCTGCATGCACTGTATGAATTTTAAAGTGATTTGTTTTTTGCTCTTGAGTCTCTTCAGCAGTAATAACAACTAAAGAAGTTCATCAGAACAAACTCTACCCAGATATTTGCTTGAAAAAGGAAATAATGTCTTTCCTTGGTTGCAAAGAGCAAAAGTTACTAGTGGGGAGGAAACAGGGCATCAAACAAACAAGGTTCCTTCCAATTGGAACCTCTGCTGAGCATCTGCATTTCTAACAAGTTCCCAGGTGATGCTAATACTGCTGGTTAGGGACCAGTTCTGAGAACCCCTGGTGGTGCTGATGCTGCTGGTTAGGGACCAGTTCTGAGAACCCCTGGTGATGTTAACACTGCTGGTTAGGACCAATTCTGAGAATCCCCTGGGAGCACTGCAGTGGTTTTCAAAACTTATTACACATAAGAATCACCTGGTCATCTTGTTCAACTTTTGGTTCTGATTCAGTATAGCTAGGATGAAAATACAAATTCTCAGCAGGGGTTCAAATGAAAACCAACCAGTTTGAAGTCCTGGAAGAAAAGCACTCCACAGACAGGCCAAGGATGACTGCCTCTCCTCTTGATGTCCCTTTCAGGCCTCTCAACACAAATTTTCTGCCTGCCAATCAGAAGTTGTAAGTCAGGTGGCCCCCAATATTTGGTATAATTTACCTATAATGAGCCCTGATTTTTTTTACGTGAAGTACGTTCATTGCTCTTAAAAAAAATAAATAAATAAATAACTGTTACCAGAGTCAATTCCAACACATAGCAACTCTATAGGACAGAGTAGAACTGCCCAGAATGTTTCCAAGGTTGTGGTCTTTCCGGGAGCTGACTACCAACCATCCTGGCCAGACCCCCGTGGCACCCACATAGGACCAAGCTAATGCTGACACTGTTTAGGGCTTGGTAAAAAGTCTTGGCTGGTGAGAAACAAAAGAAAAAGCCCTCAGTGCCACTGGGTCACCTCCGAGTCATTGGGATCCCAAGTGTCAGTGCAGAACCATGCTCCACGGGATCTTCTATAGCTGGTTTTTGGAAGTATATCACCAGGACTTTCTTCTGAGGCACCTCTGGGTGGATTCCAACTTCCAACCTTTCAGTCATCAGTCAGCTCATTAACCATGTGTACCACCCAGGGACTCCCTCCAACATCAATACTGACTCAAATACGAAGGCAGAGAATGATTGAGTCAGCAGAAAACAGGCAGCATCAGCTCCGGCAAAACCACAGGTCTTTTTAGATGTTAAGGGTGGCATGATTGAATTGTGTCCCCCCACAAAATGTTTGTAACAATTTGACTGGGCCATGATCCCCAGTATGTTGTGATGGTTCTCCACTGTGTGATCTTCCTGTGCTGTAAATCCTAATCTCTGCCTGTGGTCAGTAGACTCGACTAAGTTAAAGAGAATTAGGGTGGGACTGTAACACCTAAGGTCACCTCCCTGCTCCAGTGTAAACAGAATTCCCCTGAAGTGTAGCTTGCATCACATTTTATCCTACAAGAGACAAAAAGAAAGAGAAGCAAGCAGAGAGTCGGGGACCTCATAACTCAAAGAAAGCAGCACCGAGAGCAGAACACATCCTTCGGACCCAAGGTCCTTGCACGAGATGGTCCCAAACCACAGAAAGACTGATACAACACAAGGCCTTCCTTCTGGGCCAACACAGAGGGTGCGTTCCACTGGAGCCAGCACCCTGAACTTGTACTTCCAGCCTACTGGACTGTGTTTCCTTTGCTGAAGCCATTCACATGTGGTGTTTCAGTTAGAGCAGTACCAGACGACTAAGACACGGCCTTTCTGCTCAAAGAGTGTCTACTTAAGTCAGCCTCTGCTTAGAACGCCAAGGGTGTGGGAAGCAGGTGACACTTCCCCGCAATGGGTCAAAATCCACTGGACTACTGATACCATCTTGATGTTCCTCTGACTGTGAAAGGTGGGACTTGCAGCCCTTCCCAGGATCTGTGACAAGATGCCTCTCGGCACTGGTGAGAGTGACAGCAAGGTTCCAGGTTATCTACTGCTACCGATGGAATTCCAATGGCAGGAGCAGAGCTGAGGGTCTTAGGTGCTCCCTTCCTGTCCAGCACAGTAAAGACATCAAAGGTATCATGTGACAGAGGACTGCCTTTGACTAGAGCCACCTAGGAAGGAGTTTTTACACAGGCAGCCACAGACATGAAGGAAGAAACGAATAGTGCACCTATTCAGAAGAACTCTTGTGAAGGTTGCAGTGTAATGCTGGTGTAGGATCACGGGGTCAGAAGTCAGACTGACTTGGGTGAAATTCCAGCTGACCTCCTACCGGCTGACCAAGCAACCCAGCTGCCAACATATGGGCTTGGCAAGCCCACGTGTGCAAAGCAGAACTGTGCTCCACAGGGTTTTCATGCTGTAATCTTTAGGAAGCAAATCACCAGGGCTTTCTTCCAAGGCACCTCTGGGTGGGTACAAACTGCCACCTTTTCTGTTAGCAGCAAAGGACTTAGCCGTCTGTGCCACCCAGAGATTCATCAGCAGTGTAAACTGATCATTCCCAGCAAGCGAGGACATGTATGTGCTCAGTGAAGCCTGGTACTGCCAAGCCCCCCAGACCCAACCCAACCCACTGCCATTGAGTCAATTCCAATTCATGGCCAACTGCATAGCGTTTCTGAGGCTGTAAATCTCTATGGAAGCAGATGGCCACATCTTTCTCCCACAGAGCTGTTGGTGGTTTCGAACTGCTGACCTTACAGCTTTCATCACTGTACCACCAAGCCTCAGGCATGTACAAATAGTAAATTCACTAATTTATTTACACTTTCCCTTGCTAAGAACATAATTCTATCTTTGGTATTCAGCCTGGACACTGGATTTTACAATTAATTATTTTTGCAAAGGCCTCCCTGAAGAAATACTTTATATTCACTTAATACAAGAAAAGATCATTGCAGCCCTACGCTGCCTAGAATTCACCCATTTCCAGACATGGTGAGGAGCAGGTGTAGCACTCAGAAATAAACACAGCTGTGATCCATTAAAACTGCACCTCTAATTGGTCTTGTTAAATTCACATGAAGGAGGCGGCTGGCACACACTAGACACCTAGTCTCTGTCATTTCTCTGCCCAAAGGGTGCCATTTCATTGATGAATGAAAGGCCTACGATTAGGACTAGGGGTGTCAGCTGGCACCCACACCCACTTGCTTAAATCTATTTCCAGAGGTTCTGTTTCCATTCTCTCCCACCTTGTAACAAACCTCCCCAAAACTCCCTGGATGAAATCAATTGCCATTTTATTTTCTCTTATGATTCTCTGTGTTGATGTGGCTCATTTGGGGAGCTCTTTTGCGCCACATAACCCCAACTGAGACTATAGTTATTCAGAGGCTCAGCTGGGCTGGAACATCCAAGAGAGTTCACACAACTGCCATCTTCGTGCATATAGCTGGGAAGATGCTGTGTATCCAAGGCAACTCAGGGCTCTCCTTTGTATGGCTTTCCATGTGGTCCCTTTGACGGTCACTACAGCAAGGTACCCAGACATGGTGGCACAGGGCTTGCCAAAGGCAAAAGCGGAAGCGACCAGGCCTTCTTTCAGCTTAGCCCCAGAGCTGTGACACTTGGACCATACTTTTCGGGAAGATCAAGTCACAGGGCCAGCCCAGATTCAATATGGGAGGGGCTCGCACAAGGGCATGAATCCTGGGAGGCTGGCTCCTTGAGCTATCTTTGGAGCTAGGTAACACAGGCCTCTAATTGGGGCTTTGTAAGAATAGAGGAGAATGGACTAGAGAATGGACCAGAAACCTGTTGTTGTCAAGTAAATTCCAATTCATAGTGACTCTATAAGACAGAGTAGAACTGCCATACAGGGTTTCCAAGGAGCCCCTGGTAGATTCAAAGTGCTGATCTTGTGGCTAGCAGCCATATTTATTAACCACTCTGCTACCAGGCTTTCCCAGAGTGTACTGTTTATTTATCCAACCATTAATTCAGACAAGACAAAACAAAACAAAAGCTCTGCTTATGCTATAGACTGAGATTCTGGCTTCAATTCCAATAAACCAAACTAAAATACTCAAATCTACTGCCATCAAGTCGATTCTGACTCATAAAAAAAAAAAAAAATTTCCATCGAGTAGATTCCAACTCATAGTGACACTATAGAACTGCCCCACAGAGTTACCAAAGAGCACCTGGCAGATCTAAACTGCCAACCTTTTGGTTACTGGCCACAGCACTTAACCAATATGCCACCAGGGCTTCCATTCCGACTCACAGTGAGCCCGTAATGTTTCTTGTAATGTTTCCGAGATTGTGAATCTCTACAGAAGCAGACCACCACATGGTTTTTCCGCAGTACAGCTGCTGGTTTTGAACCTCCAGTCTTTTCATTGGCAGTCCATCGGTTTAACCCCTGAGCCATGAGGACTCCAATACCTCCTTACTAAGGAATTAGGAGAAGTGTTAACTAGATGGGGTTTGCGTAAATGTCTTCCTTCTAGTCTCTTGGTGGACATTTCTTTCACGTTCTTGGGTCTACCTCAGCTGTTGAGCTTCTCCTGTGATTCCCATGAGCCTTTGCTGTAATTACCGCCTCCCTCCCAGGGAAAGGCCTTTTTACTGATTGCAGTAAATGGAACATTGACACAGCTACTCTCTAGCCTACTGTTTGTATTCCAGTTTTGTCTGTTGACCCAATAATGCCCTTGATAGCATTCTTCCTGGTAGAGGATCCAGTCTAGGGTCAGATACTACATTTAGTTGGGATGGCCCTTTGTTATTGTTGTTGTTGTCAGATGTTGCTGAGTTGGTTCCAACTCACAGCGACCCTATGAACCACAGAAGGAAACACTGCCTGGTCCTGCGCCATGTTCACCATCGTTGTTAGGCTGGAGCCCAACTGCAGGAGCCACTGTGTCAATCCATCTTGTTGACGGTCCTCCTCTTTTCTGCTGACCCTATGCTTTACCAAGCCATGTCCCGTTAGCCTCCATTAACATGGATTTCTTTTTGTCTTTTATAACATTGACACCTTTTAAGAATACAATGTTCCCTTTATCTCACTAAATTTTTCTTATTGAGGTATAATTCATAATCACAAAATTCAGCAATGGAAATCTGTAAGTCAATGTTTTTTAATGTATTCACAAAGTTGTTTTTCCATTACCCCCATAAGAAACTCCATACTCATTAACACTCATTCCCCATGCTCTTCTCCTCCTAGTCCCTAGTCAAAAACCAAATCCACTGCCTTAGAATCAATTCCGACTCATAGTGACCCTGGCAACCACATTTTCTCTTTGGATTTGCCTATTTCCCACTTTTTAAAAATTGAATATCCCCCATTGTGTCTCATATCCTTTCATGATTATCTTCATGCTATGTAGTCTTAAAATTCTATATAGGTGCATTCTGTGCTTCTCAGAGTGCCACATTCTGCTGTACACTATATCCATCTGTTCTTCATTGATGATGTTCATTATGATCAGTCAACATGTCTTTCTCCTCTGTGTAATTACTGTGTTGTGATTTTTTTTTGTTAATCCTCACAACTAACAGGCTGTCTGTAGGGAGACCACACAAATATTCTCCAACTCCTTGTCACAATTTTTTCCTGCAGCACCCAATGACAATTACTACCTGATTCCATCTTTGCCACTGTGGTTGTAAAATCTTGATTTCCCCAATGCTGGCACTCTCTGGACATTTACCAGCCCACCCTCAGCATCCCAGTGTAAATCAATAGCCCTTGCATCTCTTCATTTATTGGTTTATTATCAGCATATGTTTATAGGTTTCTATTTTTCAATAGTTTATTACTCATCATTGTACATAATTTTTTTGGTGTTCAAATTGTTCCAGATTTGGCCAGTTGGAACCCCTTGAAACTGTCTTGTGTGTCCTTTTTGACATACCTCCATGAGTTTATTTTTTTAATGCTTTCTTCTTCCTGGCATAAAACAATGTTATAGGCTATTTCTTATCTCCTTGGCCCTGGTGTTAGCTGTTTCTTTAAGACCCACATGTGGTTCCTTTTAGCAGGGAACAGTATTACATCTGACGCTAGGTGTGCTTACCGCTGCTATGGTATCTTCTTGCATGCCTTCGATTTGGACACGTCAGATTTTTTCTGTAAGGAGTCCCAGGTGGTACAGTGGTTAAGTACTCAGCTGCTAATTGAAAGATTAGTGGTTGAAACTCACCCAGCAGCTCCACAGAACAGACCTTCTGCCTCATTAAGATTACAGCCTAGCAATCCCGCTGGGGCAGTTCCACTGTCATAGACCTATGAGCTGCTCTGAAGTGTGCTCCTTAATTTTCAAAGGTCTTATTATTTTTCTGCTATTGATCAAACTTAATTTTATTATTAAAGAATATAGCCTTCATGGTTCCTGGCCTTTGAAATTGTCAATACGTACTTTAAGGACCAGACTGTAGCTAGTTTTCATAAATGTATTGTGTGAGTCTTTAAAAAGAATGTACTTTCTAAAATCGTTGGATGCAGTCTATCTATCAGATAACTATTCGAGGTGTTTTTCAAATTATCTCTCCCATATATTTATTATTTTGTCTGTTTCATCTATCAGTTCCTGAGAGGAGCATGCTTAATTGTCTTTCCACAATGAGAGATCTGTTGTTTATCCTTATAGTTCTGTCAAATGTTTGATTAACATATTTTGAGGTTTTTTTAGATACATGTAACTTTTAAAAATTCTATACCTTGGTGGCAAATTGAATCATTCCTCATTATCTCCAATAATATGTTTTGCCTTTGGTTAGTATTTCCTTGTTTTATCCTTTTTTTCCCACTTTTTCATACTTTCTGTGTAATTATGCATGGGTATATTGGATGTATCTCTTTGAATGTATTTCTCATAAACAGTACAGAACTGAATTTTATGTTTAATTCTGACAATTTCTGTCTTTTATTTTTTTATATAGATGTCCCCTGAGTCTACTACTGTCCTTTGCCTTCAAGCCTGGGAACTTCATCCTGTGAGTGGTTTAGTTATGTCTAAGAAGTGTTCTCACTGTCCACTGTCCACTATGTGCTCTGTTTTCTATATTAAAATATAGAAGATTAATATATGTAGGATCACCTACAGTTATGTATTTAGAAATGTCCACACTGAACCTGTATCTGCTGATGGGATGCTCCCTTACCTCCTCTCTCAACTCTTAGCATATCTATGTGTGTATCCATTTGTAAATTATTGTTTCTGGATTTTAGTTTTGCAGAATTGTCAATCTTACAGCAGTTACCGTAAAACTAAAAAAAAAAACCTGTTGACATTGAGTTGATGAGTTGATTCCAAATTGCAGTGACCCAGAAGGACAGAGCAGAATGGCCCATAGGGTTTCCAAGGAGCAGCTGAGGGAATCAGGTTTTAAAAATAATGACACAATAACTTTAAAAATTATATACTTTCGTGGCAAACTGAACTTTTTATCATTATCCCCAGTAATATTTTTTGTTTGGGGTTAGTATTTGCTTGTTACTTTTTCTATTCTTTCAAACTTTCTGTATCATTATGCTTTGGACATATTTCTCATTAACTGTATATAAGTGGATTTTGTGTTTATTTAATTCTCTGAAAATTTTCATCTTTCAATGGCAACACTTAATATATTTACATTTATTGTAATTAACAGTGTATTTTGTCTTATTTGGTACTTTTAATTTGTACCACTCTTTCTGTTCCTTTTTATCTCATCACTTACCTTTTAATTCTCTGATGCCACGTTTTAGTTTTTATTAGCTTCAAATTTTTGCATTCAACATCCAGACTTTTATTGGTTACCCTAGAAATTTTAACAAGTGTACTTGATTCATCAAGGTCTGAACTTATTTACTATTTTTCCTTCTCTCGGGAACACAGAACCTTAGAAACCTTGTCTGAATTATAGCTGCTATATATTTTAATTATATTAATTTTTCTACCTTCAAAGACATTATTACTATTATTATTACTGGTTTACATAGTTGTCTTAGTCTGGGTTCTCTAGAGAAGTGCATAAATACCTATATGGATAGATTTATATCAAGGAAATGGTTCACATGGTTCTAGAGTCTGGAATGTCCCCAGTCTGTGGATCAGGCTAGAGGCTTCTCTTGATTCATGTACCCAGAGGGTCTGGCAAACCCAAGATCAGGAGGTCAGACGGCAGGGCTCTTGCTTCACAGGCTGTGAAGACTGACAAATCCCCAAGGCTGGCAGGCAAGATCACAGATAATCTGCTAGCTCAAGTCCTAGGAACCAGAGGTCTGATGAACAGGAACCTGCTGCAGCATTCAGAGCAGGCAAAAGCCCTCTAGGTTTCCCAGAATCTCCACCTATACTGAATACAAGCCACACCACCAACGAAACTGCCGTTCAACTGATTGGCTGCTCACAGCAGATCCCGTCGTGGAGGTGATTTACATCATATCAAATCTCATCCTGAAGGTGATCACATTATATACATCGTAATGGCCAAACCACTGAGAATCACAGCTCAGCCAAGGTGACACACAACCTTGATGATCACAATTGTCATTGTTTGTTCAGATTGTATACAGTCAATTTGTATTTATTTCTTAAATCTTTTAGGTTGGTTTTGTGGCCTTTTACTCTTTACTTGGAGAAACATGTGGCGCTCTACTTCTGTACAGATTACAGCCTTGGAAACCCTATTGAGTAGTTCTATTCTGTCCTATAGGGTCACTATGCACTGGAATCAACTTGCATGACTTGGGTTTGCTCTTAAGTCTTCAATCTCTTTCATTTACTTAAACATATTTAAGTATTTAATTCATATTCAGTATTTGATAATTCAAGAAACCTTTGCATGTGTACTGCGCTATCTTTTGTTTTTGCTGTCTTTTAATCATGATGCCATGTTAGTCTCTGAGTCATGATTTGTGAATGGTAGCTTGTTTTTCTTAGAAATTACCTGTATAATTCTTCATTCCTAGGTGGACAGTCACTGCTTCAGAGAAGAAGATGTACAACTGCTTTGGTGAGTTTCTGAGAGCACTTCCAATCCAAGATCTGTTTAAATCAAATTATTAGCTTGAGATCTTTTAAACACTCAAAGTACACATTTTTTGGAAAACTTCTCGTGTTTTAGGTGAAAGTTCACAATGCAAATTTTCATTCAAAAGTTTTATACATAAATTGTTTTGTCACATAGTCTCTTCCATGTGTCGGCACTCTCCTCCTTTCCTTTTCTCCCAGGTTCTCACTGTCCGTTCATCCAGTTTTTGGTCCCTTCCTGTCTTTTCATCTTTGCTTTTGGGCAGGCATTACCCCTTTGGTCTTGTATATTTGGTTGAACTAAGAAGCATGTTCCTCACGTGTGTTGTTTTATTGTTGTTGCTGCTGTGAGGTGCCACTGAGTCATTTCTGACTCGTAAACCACCCTGTGTACGACAGAATGAAACACTGCCCAGGCTTGTGCCATCCTCAGGACATTGTGATGCTTGAGCACCTTGTTGCAGCCACTGTGTCAAGCCATCTTGCTGAGGCTTCCTATTCTTCACTGACTCTCTACTTTACCAAGGTTAATGTCCTTTTTCAGGGACTGATCCCTCCTGGTAACATGTCCAAAATACGTGAGACAAAATCTTGCCATCCTTACTTCTAAGGAGCATTCTGGGCTCAATTTGGGCTGAAAGGTAGACTTTTAAAGTGGCTTCAAGTCTGAGTTGGCAGGGTGGCCAAGGGCCTTAGTCTTGGAGGTTCCTCCAGTCACTGTCAGACGAGTAAGTCCAATCTTATATTTTTATATTTTAAATATTTTATATTTTAAACATGTTCCACATGTTTCTCCTGCTCTTCCCTGGACCCTCTACTGTGATCCTTGTTGAGTCGTTAGCAGCAGAAGCCAGACACCATCTAGTTCTGGGCTCAGGCTGGTGGCGGCTGTGGTTCATGTGGTCCACTAGTCCTCTGGACTAATATTTTCCTTTTTTCTTTGGTTTTCTTAATGCTCCTTTGCTCCAAACATGTTGAGAGCAACAGAGGTATCTTGGAGGGCTACTTGCAATCTTTTAAGACCCCAGAGTCTACTCACCAATGTAGGATGTAGAACAAGTTCTTTATGAACTGTAACAATTGACCCAGATGTCCCCCAAGATCATGGTCCCCAGCCCTCAACCTCAGTAACTCAGTCTGTCAGGGTATTTTGATGTGTCTAGGTAGCTACTTGACCTGTTTTGGTCAAGTTGAACTGACTTCTTCTATACTTCATTTTCTCTTTCCTTTCACTGAAGTTACCACTTGTGTACTATCTTGGCAGTGATTTTCCCTTCCCATTCAATTGACTTACGTCCTTTTTTGAAGATCAGCTGACAATATAAATAGACACATTTACTCTGGGTTCTTGATTCTGTACCATTGGTCTATGTGTCTGTCACTGTAGGAGTACAAGGATGTTTTGACTACCATGGCTGTATGGTAGGTTCTGAGATCAGATAGTTTGAGGTTTCCTACTTTGCTCTCACTCTTCAATAATGCTTTGTTTATTCAAGGCATCTTTTCACATAAAGCTGGAAACAAAAAAGATATTTCTTTATCATTAAATAACATTGTTAGTATTTGGATGGGGATTGTATTGTATCTGTAGGTCAATTTGGGTAGGACTGACATTTTTACAAAGTGGAGTCTTCCTATTCCTGAGTATGGTATGTTTTTTCCATTTATGTAGGTTTCTTTTTCATTCTTGCAATAGTGCTTTGTAGTTTTCTTTTAAGGATTTTTTATGTCTCTGGTTAGATTTATTCCTAATGTTTTACCTTTTTAGGGATATTTATGAATGGTTGTTTCCCTGATCTCTTTTTCAAAGTTCTATCTGTTGTTGTCATTCTCCTTTTTCAAATGTGCACTTGTTGCTATAAGTGGACCTCTGAGCACTGCCTTTATTATGTGTGCATTTTGGTATGATATGTTTTCATTATTTCACTCTAAGAATGTTTTTATTTCTTGATTCTTCTGTTACCCAGTCGTTTTTAAACAACTTGCTGTGTTAACTCAGTTTCCATATTTTTTTCTTATTTTTCCTGTTACTGATGTATACTTCTAAGGTATTGTGATTGGAGACAATGCTTTGTAACACCCTGATATTCTGGATTTTATTGAACATTGCTTTGTGGCTTAAAATTGATCTGTTCTGTAGAATGTTCCATCTGCATTGGGAAAGAATTTATACTTTGCTGTTACTGGGTGAGTGTTCTATATACTTCCATGAGATCAAGTTAGCTGGTTGTTGCCTTTAGATTTTCTGTATCTTTTTTTAGTTTCTATGTGCTCTGTCCTTTAGTGGGAGTGCTGCATTGAAGTTGCCTACTGTTATTTTGGAACTCTCTATTTCCCTTTTTAGTGCTGTTAAGAGTTTATTTATATGTATTTTAGAGGCCTGTTATTGAGTGTATTATACACTCAAATTCTGGTAATGTCTTCTTGGTGGATTGTCTAATTATTATAAAACATCCTTTGTGTTTTATAGTTAATTTTGGCTTAAAATCTATTTTGAGATTAGTGTCAATACTCCTGTCCTTTTTAAAAAAATGTTTGCTTGATGTATTTTTTCCATCCTTCGATTTTTAATATATTCATGTCTTTGTGTCTAAAGTGTACCTCCTGTAGACAGCATATTGACAGGTCATGCTTTTTTATCCATTCTGCCATGTTACTCTCTGTCCCTTTACAGGCACACTTGAGCTATTTACATTCAGTGTGATTACTGCTAAGTATGAGTTTATTGCTATTGTATTGTTGCACGTGTGTGTGTTTGTGTTGCTGATATTTTCTTTTTTCCTCTTACTTTCCTGTGCTGGGTTTCATTGGTTGGGGGTTTTCTTTTCTGTCATCACTACAGATTGGCCTCTCTGTTTCCCTGTTTTAAGTCTTTCAGCTTTGTTTTATTATTGAGAGTTCTCTCCCTAGGTTGGTATCTGACTGATGCTGTCCTGGTCATTGTCTGATTATCATTAGTTCCTTACTGAAGAACTCTCTTTAATAATTCTTGTAAGTTTGTTTTGATTTTTACAGATTCCTCTAGTCTCAGTTTATCCAGAAATGTCCTAATTTTGTTGTATTTGAGAGAGAGTTTTGCAGAATATATTATTCCTGGTTGCATTTTTTTTCTTTCAAGGTTTTATATATATCACCTCATCTCATTGCTTTCTTGCCTGCACAGTTTCTGCCAAGTAATCAAAGTTTAGTCTTATTGTTTCCTTTTTGTAGGTAACTTCTCATTTTTCTCAAGCTGTTTCAGAATTCTTTGTCTGTGGTTTTGGCAAGTATAATTATGTCTTCGTGATTTTTTTTTTTTTTTAGTTTTACCTTATATAAAGTTCATTGACATTCCGGGATGGCTGGCTTTTCATCTTTCACAGTATTTGGGAAGTTTTCTGCCAGCAAATCTTCAACAATTTTCTCTATGTTTTCCATTTACTCCTCCATTCTGCAACTCCAGTCATGCACAAATTCTTGCTTTTGATTATATCCCACATAATTCTTAGGTTTTCTTCATTCTTTTCTATGATTTTTCCTCAAAGTGGTATTCATGGATTTGTCTTCAATTTCACTGCTTCTGACTTCCATTGTTTCAAATTTCTTCCCAAAGCCTTCTGCTGAGTTATCCATTTCTAAAATTTTGTTGTTTATCTTTTGTATTTCTAACTGCTGTTTTTGTGTGATTTCTAATTCTTTATTTTGATGTTTTGTCCTTGTATTATTTTCCTGAAATTTTCTATTGCTTTATCTCTGTTTTCTTTGCCTTTGGCTATATTTTTATTGGCTTTTGTCTGTATTTTCCATGATTTTGTATGTTTTTCCTTGGTTCGTGTCTGTGTTTTCCTCAATCCCTTTCCTAATCTCTTGGTTAATCCTAAATACTAGTCTTTGAATTCCATATTGGTAGTTCCACTGCATTTTCTTCTACTGCAAGGCCATCTGCCTCTTCATTTTGGTCACCTGCTGTAACCCTCTTGTCCTGCACTTTCATATGTTTTTATATTGTCTGCTATTTCAGAGACATTGAGATATCTTTATTGATTGATTATATGTTCATTTAGTTCATCCGACTTGTTTTCCTTTGGTATGTCAGGGTGGGCAGGCCAGGCATGCTTTGCTGTTTGTTCATCTGTGGACATGACAGTTCTCACCACTGTGTTCAGGTGGGCAGGGCAGCAACAGGCAGGGTGAGTCCATCTCTCTGTATAATGGTTTGGCAAAAGTGGCTGAAGGTAGACTGGACAGACACTGCCTCCTGATGTTGGTCCACTGATATAGAAGCATTCACAGCCCCTCACAGCACAGCCAAGGGTTGGACAGTGAGTGGTATAGGCTTGCTTTCCTCCATTCAGCAGTTGATTGAGTGACAGAATAGGAAGGGTAGTATAGGCCTGGTACAGCAGCAGCCCTGAGACAGAGACACTCTAGCTTCAATGGCACACCAAGTACTGACAGAAAGGGGCATGGGGTATGACACTAGGTGAGGAGAACAAAAAAAGAGAGACAGAAAGAAAAAAAGAAAGAAAGAAAACAGGCAGGATAGACCTGGAAGCTGACAGGAAGTAGGGCAATGTAGCATACAGAGCTCAACGGGAGGTACAAAGTGGTAGGCAGTGGATCTCCAGCTGCAGTGGTGTGGCATGGCCCCATGGGAAGGGAAGGAGGTGACTTGTGGACTAGTTATGAGGGAAAACAAACAAATAAATAGATTTTAACATGGCACAGCAGTGATTGGCAGGTGGCGTCAGGTGGAGACGAATGGGACCACAAGGCAGCAGAGGGCCAGTAGCTCTCTACCCAAGGCAGGAGGAAGGGGTGGAGGTGGCACACAGGGCTAGGCTGAAGAAAGAAAAGGTAGAAAAGGAAAAAAAGAAAAAGGAATGGCACAGCAGGAGCTGTCGGTTGGGGACAATGTGGATCCAGGGTGGCAGTGGGTTGGTGCCTTTCTAGCCAAGGTGGTGCAGCGTGGCTCTGCAGGAACATGTAGAGACAAATTACATTTTGTCTGTCAGCCTGTGTGAGGTCAGGATTATGATTTGAGGAATCAGGGGAGATCCCCAGTCCTCGTAAGTTCAAATTTCTAGACTGCTTATTTTCTTTGCAGTTTTCTGGAGGACTAGGGTGGAGGGAATAGGTGCATCTGTCAGAGATTATTTGCCATGACTGTGGAAATAGCTTTGTTTATGGAAATTTTATTAGAAGTTTTTCTTTCATTTTGGGAAAGGCAACATCACCTACGGTGTGACTGCCCCAGGCAGTCAGGGCCCAGAGAGACCTTGGGAACAGCAGTGAACAGAACAGTCCTTGATTTCCGCTCACCACCCTCAGTGTTGATTTCAAATAGAATTCAGGTCACATTCTGAAGGTAAACATTTCCCACGGAGCTATAAACTGCCACAATTCCCTGGATTATTCACTTACACCCATCTAGACTGAGACCTGGGCCAACTTCTTCCTACATCTGTATCCCGGTTCTCCTCTAGTTTTCCCCCCTTGGTTACTCAACTGAAAACCCTCTTTCTGTCTGGAAGTAATGCGCACCTGAAGGGTCATCCTCCTTGGAGCTCCCCAATCCCAGAAATTGTCTTGAACTAGCAGTCTGTTCCCAGAAGCTGCAACCTGTTCACATCTGTGACCAATTCATGGCCTTCTAACCTCAGTCATCTGAGTATTGCTGTTTTGTTCTACCCCAAGGAAAGTCTTCTTTTGCCTTTCCTGTTCTTCCTCCCCTCTTGCCCTTCTTTCTCTCATGTGCTTGTTTACGTGTTCTAGTGCTGAGCCTGGTTAATGTGTACAAAATGTCATGGCCACATCTCTTTATATAACTCGAATTCTCCACTCCCGTTTTCTCCACAAGCTAATCAGCTCTTGGGTCCACAGAAGCATACTGAGCCATGCACAGCAGGGATAGCATTCCCTCTTCAGCCTCTACACATCACTCTCCATCCTTTTCCTTCTCTGTGGTTTTTCATTTCTAGTTCAAAAGACTCACATGCCAACCTGGAGGTGACCCTTGAAGACAGCTGGAACCATGCTGACCTTGTGCAGACTGGAGAAGCAGACTCAGTCTCTGGAGACCTAGCTATCAATGCAGATGGGGAAAATGGGGGTCCCCAAGTCTGTCGTGTTTGTGGAGACAAGGCCACTGGTTATCACTTTAACGTCATGACATGTGAAGGATGCAAGGGCTTTTTCAGGTAGAGTCTCCTGTCAACTCTCACTCACCCACCACCACCAAACTACACCTAACAGGGGTCCTGCCTTTAACCTGCTGTGCAACACCTCAGAGTCAAGGATGGACCTACCTCCAGATTCAGAGTGTGGGCTGCTGACTCGGTCAAAGGCCTCCTGATTAGTCCCCAGTGAGCCATTTGTACCTTACAAGATCCCATGACAGGTGATCTCTGTCCTTCTGTGCTACATAGGAGGCACTCCTTTGATAGAAGCATTGCTTAAGATACTCTGTTGTGTCCCCATATGTTCTTCAATGAAACAGAAGATAAATCAGTAAAGGAGGAAAAAAATTGATAATCCAAAATGTGGCTGTTCATATTAGTCATATGGGGAGACTGGTGAGTAAAGAATAGCATAAAATAAGTGAAGAATATCACAAAACAAGCTCCCCTGAAAGAGATAAAACTCTGTCCCCAAAATTAAGGACCCAAAGTCCCAAGTCACAGCAAGACAGGCCCAGAGAGAAGAGCTTGTGTTGTTCAGCTAAGAAACAGAAAGAGCAAATCCAGCTGAGCAGGGCCAGCTGTCAGCTCAGGGCTCAATAAGGAGGTAGAGAAGCCAACCAGAGAAGGAGGGGAAACGAGAAAGAGCTGTGTAGGGAAGATCACCAGGTCTGCCCCTACAGCTCCCACCTCAGAAATCCAGATTGGGACCTTCAGATAGTCTCAAGACAGACACCCTGATGCGGCCCTCTGTAGAATTCTCCTGGATCACTGGAATAGAAATGAACACTGGAGCCAATCCCAAAGACCCACTCTGCAATCCCAAAGATGGGCTGTTAGTCAGGATATTACATGCTGGTAGGCCAGCTGTTTGCCTCCAGAACCCAGAGGATGACTCCCACACCTGGAAGAGCCTCTGAGTTAGGACCAGCCCAGGAGACCCCCAGAGTCAGCTTTAGGGCTGATGAGTTCAAGTCTGAACAGCTGTCAGGCTCCATAGGGTTGTCTGGCACCACAGGGTTCTCTGCCAAGGGCAGATCCAATGGCACCCATGTTCCATGGAGAAATGAACATTCGAACATTCACACTATGTGAGTTAGAACAAAGCTGCCACTGTTACAAGCAACAGATCAGTTTAAACAATAGTAATAAACATGCTACTTCTCATACCAAGAAGTCTGAAGGTTTCAGGTTGCTGAGTTGAGCAGCTCAATGCTTTGTTTTTCTCTTCTGCCGCCCTACAGAAGAGCAGCCTGCCTCCCCCTGGATGTAGGATGGCAGCACAGTGTCAAGAGCCTCAGGCAGTCACCGTACTATTCAAATAAAGAGCAAAAAGACCCCTCTCCTCCTCTCTCTAAGAGCAAGGAAGCCTTTTCCATCATCCCCAAGACATCCTCCTCACACCACACTTGCTAGAGCTGGGTCCCAGCACACTCCTGAGCTAATCACTTGTCTGGAGCCCCAGATGTAGCCCTGAACTGGATATATCAGGTCAACCCTGCCACACAGAGGGGGATGGGTATCTGAGCCAGACCTTGTTCTGCCAGTGCAGAAGAGGCTGCCTGGAGCTTCTGTCCAAGCAGCATTCCTAGAGGTGGTCCGAGTGTACTAGAATTCTCTGTTCTCCTCTTCTCACCTGGGTATGTTCCTGGGACTCCCAGAGGGAGAGAAGAGGTTGGATCTCAGTACCAAGCAGATCTGGATTCAAATTTCAGCTCATCATTTGCCTGGAAGGCACGTGGTGATCTAGTCTTTCTAAGTCTTGGTTTCCTCATTTGTGCCAGGCACATTAGACAATGAATCTGTAGGGCTGTGAGAGCTGTCTTGGGAAAGCTTTGCAAAATATCTCACCCAGGATCTGTTATATATCATGACCTTCATAGCTGTGAACTCCTTTACCCTCTTACCCGTTTTGGATGGACTCTGAAGTAGTGTCAGAGCCAGCAGGGATGACAGAAGAACACACCAGTGAGGCTGGTCACTGGTCACAGGCCTCTGCCAGTGAGCTCCAACCATCCCCTCAGCACAAGCAAGGCTCAGCTTCCCTGCTCAGCCTTGCTGCTCTGAGGCTGCCTTTAAGGAAACACAGGAAAGACAGAAGCTTGAGCATCATCTCCTTCCCATATTATCCCACTGTCTTAGCTATCTACCGCTGCTATAACAGAAACACCACAGGTGGACAGCTTTAACAAAGAGAAATTCATTTTCTCACAGTTTAGGAGGCTATAAGTCTGAATTTAGGCTGCCACTTTCAGGAAGAGGCTTTTTCTCTGGGTCGGCTCTAGGGGAAGGTCCTTGTCATCCATTTTCTGCTGTTCCAGGAGCTTCTCAGTACAAGACCCTTGGTCCAAAGGACACACTCTGTTCCTGGCTTTTCTTTTTTGGTGGTACGAAGTACCCTTCTCTCTTCTCACTTCTGCTTTGTCTCAAAAGAGAGCAACTCAAAACTCAACCTAATCTTGTAGGTTTGGGTCAATAATCCTGCCTCATTAACATAACTACCTCTAATGCTGTTTCATTAATATCTTACAGGTTAGGATTTACAATGTATAGGATAATCACAGCAGTTCACAAAATGACGGATAGTCACACAATACTGGGAATCACGGCCTAACCAAGTTGACACATTTGGGGGGGCGGGTCACGACTCGGTTCATGACACTTACCTAACTCAGGAGGCAAAGGCTGGGCCCACAGGGTGTGGCTAGTGTCCCTGGAGGAGAGAGGGTTAGGAGGAAGAAAGGCAGCCACTGCAGCCTGCCTCCTGACCATGTTTTCCCACAGGAGGGCCATGAAACGCAACAAACGGCCACGGTGCTGCTTCCGGAGGGGAACCTGCGAGATCACGCAGAAGACACGGCGGCAATGCCAGGCTTGCCGCCTGCGCAAGTGCCTGGAGAGCGGCATGAAGAAGGAGTGTGAGCACGGGCGTCCCCGGGGTGCGGGGTGCCGAACACGGCACCGCAAGCACGACTCACGTGTGCCCGGGTCCACGCCCAACGCCAGGCTGAGCGGGCGCACAGCCACGAGTGTGTCCGCGCGCGCATGCGCATGTGGGAGCTTGTGGTTCTGGGCGTGGGCAGCCAAGTGGAGAAAAGAGCTTGTCGCTCATCTACGGGCATAACTGCAAGCCATCCTGGTAGGACCTGAGAGATGGTAGTTGTTGTTATGTGCCATCGAGTCGGTTCCGACTCGTAGCTACCCTATGCACAACCCTGCCCGGTCTTGCACCATGCCCACAGTCTTTTTTATGGATAAGCCCATCGTTACAGCCACTGTGTCAACCCGTCTCCCTGAGGGTCCTCCTCTTTTTTCGCCGACCCTCCACTCTACCAAGCATGATGTCCTTCTCCAGGGACTGAGCCTTGCTGACAACACGTGCACACTATGTGAGACACAGTCATGCCCTCTTTGCTTCCAGGGTGCACTCTGGTTGTACTTCTCCCAGAACAGAGCTGTTGGTTCTTTTGGCGGTCCGTGGGACAGTCACTATTCTTCTCCAACACTACAGTTCAAGGCATGAGAGATACAGGGTATCTTTATTCTCTGCTCTTGGAGCTGTGGTGGGGGTCTCTGGTCAGGACTGTGCCTCTTCTTGCCCCTCACATGCCCCTATTGGATTCCTCCTGTCTCTTCATTATTTTATCCTTGTTGTCTTCTCGACAGCACTCGGCACTTAACAAAACAGGTCGGGGGGCGGGGTTTGGGGGAAGGAAGCCCACAACACATGGTGTGACAGACGACACCCTAAACTTCCGGCAGCTGGAGCCCACCGTGGTCCCAGCCTGGAATTCTTATAGGGGGACTTTTTGCCCAGCAGATGATAAAGGGTGTCCTCATGCTATTCTGATGAACTTTGATATGTTTGTATTCCCGGGTCACTTTTAGATTAAAGTTCATGCGGGCCAAGGCTAGAAGCTTCAGTGAATGTTTGTCTCCATCCATCACAGAGTGGCCTGAGGCCAGGGTACCTCTCTCAAGGGATGAGTTCTTAGTGTGTGTGGCAGAGAACCTTTGCTGCAGACTCACCTGAGTGAAGACCCTCACCTAGCTGCTCCCACTGATAAAACCCATTGCCACTGAGTCGATTCCAAAATCAAAGCAACTCATGTGTGTCAGGGCACCACTCTGCTCAGCGGGATTGTCAGTCGCTGACTTTTCTGAAGCAGATTGCCAGGCCTTTCTTCCAAGGAATCTCCAGAGGGGTGAACTCAAAGCTCCAAACTTTTGGTTAGCAGCTGAGTGTGTAAACGGAACCATCCAGGAACTGCTGTTCCTGCTGACACATGCCCTCAATCTCAAACCTCCAAGGATCCCCACATCTTTGCTCTGTACACCTAAGTACCCCCCCCCAAAAAAAAACTACTGCCAATGAGTTGACACTGACTCATGGTGACTCTGTAGGACACAGCAGAACTGGGCCATAGAGTTTCCAAGAAGCACCTGGTGGATTTGAACTGCTGCCCTTTTGGTTAGCAGCTGTTGCACTTAATCACTGTGCCACCAGGGTTTCTGCACACATAAATGGGGTCCAGAAATCCATGAAGACCCTAAGGCTCTAAGATGTAGTGAAGATGGTAGTAGCTTAGCTCTCCTGGGACTTAAAGACCCAGAAGGCCTTGGAGGACTCTGAGGAGTCTTGTAGGTATATAATCCACCAGAAAACAATACTATCAGGCACTACTTATTAGCCATGTATCATGTGCCAGGAACTGTCTTAGGCCTTTCGCATGTAGTGCTTGGCTCTAAGAACAGCATGAAATAGAATTGCTCCTCCAGAGTCTAATGAAGAAAACTGAAAGCAAGGAAGGCGAGGGAAGTTGGTCAAGGTCACAGCTGGTAAGTGGCAAAGACTTCATTCACTCAAAGCCAGGCCCTTGGCTTCTGAAGCCTGAGCTCCTTCCGCTGTTCCACAATATTGCCCACAGCTCAGGGCCACCTCAGACACATCTCAACCTTCCTAGACTTCCCCAGGTTAGTGTCCAGACCTCCTGAGTCTGAACAAATGCCAGTTTCTTGTCACCAGCCCTTTTTCTTTGGCCTAAAGCCCACTGACGCCTAGGAAGGTCAAGAAGGGGTCCCCGCCTGGGTGCCACAGCCAGGGGCTGTACACCTGAGCCTGTGCCTGCTTGTCTGCAGTGATCATGTCTGATGAAGCCGTGGAGCAGAGGCGGGCCTTGATCAAGAAGAAGAAGAGAGAACGAGTCAAGGCTCAGCCTCCAGGAGCCAAAGATCTGACCAAAGAACAGTGGACAATGATTGGAGAGCTTCTGGAGGCACAGACGAAAACCTTTGACTCCACCTTCTCCCATTTGAAGAATTTCCGGGTAGGAGGCTTTAGAACTGCTCCACCCTGAGGCTAGATTCTCAAAACCCCAGTCTCTCTCCCATGGGTTCTCAAAACACTGGTTCTCGGCCAGCAGCGTCAGCATCACCTGGGAAGTTGCTGAAAGTGCAAACTCTCACGCCATCCCAGACCTCCTGAATCACAAACTCTGAGCACTGGGATCCAGTGAGGTGTGTCTTGGCAAGACTCCTAGGTGATTCCGATGCATGTACTCTAGCTTGAGAACCCCCGCTCTACAGCAGGTGGGGGCTGGGCTGAGCTGGGAAAGCAGAAAGGTTCCCCAGTGTGGCTGGCATTCAGGGCTTTATGAGGACCTACTGTAGGGTGTGACCTTTGTGAAATGGCATTTATTGATCTGAGTAATGTGAGCACAACAACATTTACATGTCTGCCCCCAGGGCTCACAGTTAGCTCAGCTGGCCTTCCCATCTGTAGCAACCAGATCCTTCTTACTGAGTCCCACATGCCCAATGTCAGGGATGCTTGGGACCCAGCACGGATGAAGACCCTGCTTCACCTGCCATTTGAGCAGACAGCAAGCCTCCTATCTAGCTAAGCAGGGATGTATATGTTCACTCCTTCACATCAGGTAGAAGACAAGAGACAGAAAACAAGTGCTTGGTGTGTGCATGTGTGTGTGTAAGTGCACACCTACAGTTATGCATGTGCTCAGGCTGGGGCTGGGGCTGTGTCTGCATGAGGGCCTGTTTGGGAGCCTGTGTGGGAGAATACATGCCATCTCTCCTTCCCTCCCTCACCTCCTGGCTTGTGTACCAGCTGCCGGAGGTGCTTAGCCATGGCCGTGAGGTTCCAGAGTCTCGGCAGGCAGTATCAGAAGAAGAAGTCACCAAGTGGAGACAGATCAGGGAAGAGATGTGCGCAGTGACGGTCTCTCTGCAGCTGCGGGCGGAGGATGGCAGTGTGTGGAATTACAAGCCACCAGTCAACAGCGAAGGGAAAGAGATCTTTTCCCTGCTGCCCCACATAGCCGATGTGTCAACCTACATGTTCAAAGGCATCATCAACTTTGCCAAAGTCATCTCTTGCTTCAGGTAGGACACGGAAATGGGGGAAGAAGGCCTGGTGGATAGATGTAGAGGGGAACAGGAAATGTCTAAGAGGTTCAAAGGGTCTGAGATAGATGTCCCTCTGAGTGTAGGGGACATTGCCCCTGGGTAGTAGAAATGGTTAATACATCTGGGTGCTAAATGGAAGGTTAAAGGTTTGAGTCCCCCTAGAAGAAAAGCTTGGTGACCTACTTATTAAAACAACAGCAGAACAGCCATTGAAAACACCAAGGAGCTCAATTCTGTCACCGAAACCCAAGAGCCACAGACCTACTTGAGGTTCTTGTCCTTTACTCATCCAGAATGAACAGGTAAGGCACAGTCTTTCCATATGAGTAAGATTTGTAACTGAAGCCTGCAGGTGGACATGGTGAAGGCGTAGGCAGTGCTGGCTTCCATCTCTCCAAGTGAAGGACTTGTCTGAGCTTTTAAAGATTTTACGGTGGAAAGGGGATCATGAATATTTATTACAAGGTAGGGAAAATATGTGGAGCCAGGGTAATAAAGTGTGTGGCAAGCCAACTTTAAGATGATTTCTGCCGTGAAGGCTTCTGGGACTTGTAGTAGGATTTCTTATGGAGTGTTGCTCATGTGCAGTTTCTTGCTCCCTCGGTTCTATTTCCCAATCTTGATTGTTGTTCTCTGGTGCCCACATTGGAAGGACATATAGCAGTTAAGGCTGGATTTTCTGCACATGTTCCCGGAGCTGCTTTCATTTGGTTTCTTCTGAAAAACAATTCTGAGGAAGTTTACACAGTCATTTGGGTGACTTACCTCAGTGTTGCAGGATGTCAGTAATCATTGAGTCTTTTTAACCTCTATCACCTGTTCATAGTTTCTTTCACATTGTTCACTGAAAAGGTAGTTACAGAGGCCTCTAGGGTCCTGTCTCAGTTCTGCTCTGACACACATTGTGTGGCCATGAGCTGGAGTTGACTTCACTGCAAAGGGAGTGTATGGTGTTTGATGCCAGAAAATTCTCCTTCATCTCTGCCCTGTCCCCTTCACTACCAGACGCCTGGAGTAGCCAGTGCTGCTGGGAGTAAATCTCCTGCTGTGTGGCTCCTCAGCTTTGTGATTGTGGGCATGTCCTTTGATCTATGTCTCCCAGTCCGTCCCCACCTGCTAAATGGGAGCTAATCATACCTACGTTGCAGGGTTGTCATATAAAATCAGATAGTATCCAAAGAGTAGCCAGCACACAGTAAACATTCAGATAGTAATTGTCACAAGTTGACAGTTCTATAGCAAAGAATGAGTTGAAAGGAAAGGGAAGGAAGCCCAGGAGAAGAAAAGGAGATAGAAAGACACCGGAAATCCAGAAGTCTGTTGCCAACAGAAGGCTGAATAGGCCATGGGGGTGGTACAGAGGGCCTGAAAGCCGAAGGGTTGGGACTTCTTCAACTAGCTGTGGAGGCAACCACCACAGGCAGCTGGAGTTGGTGGGAAAGCCCAGAACTTACTGGCATGGTGGGAACCACAGGCACACAATCTGTTAGGGCAGCAGTGGCTCTGAACATGTCTTTACTTAGATTGGCCCCACTGACTTGTCAAGCTTGGTTGGTGGAAATGAATCACAGATACAAACACACACACACACACACACACAGAGTCCTGACTTCATCACAGGCAGAGGGCAGGTTATAACTCTGGTGGTGTAATGGTTAAATGCTACATCTGCTAATGAAAAAGGTTGGCAGTCCGAATTCACCGGGCCCTCCATGGAAACTCTAGGGAGCAGTTCTACTCTGCCCTATCGGGTTGCTAAGAGTCAGAATCAACTTGATGGCCCTAGGTTTGGCTTGGTTTTTTTACAGACTGGAACACAGTTCAGATTGTGGCACACTTGTTCAAGGGGACAGGGAGTGAGACATACTCACAAATGTGGGCATCATTAGGTCCTGACTGAGATCAGTCACCCACGGTTTCTGGTGACCACCTGCTATTGAGTACAACTACTCCAGGAGGTAGGTATTACCATCATGTTCATTGTACAGATAAACTGAGGTTCACTGAGGTTTAGAAACTCACACAGGGTCACAGTGAGTCGGTGGTGGAGGCCAGATTTGAAAGCGCCAGAGCTCAGGCTTCAGAGCAGGTTATAGCCCACGCCCTGAACTGGGCCCTGGGGAGACAGAAGAATAAGACTAATTTTGAGGCCTTTGCAGCTACCTACTAGTGAGTCCCTGGTGGTGTCAGCAGTTAGTATGTTTGGTGGCTAACAGAAAGGTTGGAGGTTCGAGTCCACCCAGAGGTTCCTTGGAAGAAAGTCCTGGCAATCGACTTTCAAAGGATCAGCCATTGACAACCCTATGGAGCACATTCTAGTCTGACACACATGGGGTCACCATGAATCGGAGTTGACAGCAGCTGTTTTTTTTTTTTTTTATTATGAATCTAATAAATAATAGGGGGCATGGATCACAAAGGCCTGAATTTCTGAAAAGACTAAGGCTAGAGGTAGGACTTCCTCAAGAATCAGTCCTGAAAATCCCCAACCCAGCCTCCTAGCACCTTCTCCTTTTCAATAATGCCTCCCTTGGTAGGTAGCTAGAGACCTGTCAGCCTAGAGAGAGGTTCCTGCAGGATGGGCTGAGGGGTGGAACTCAATCTAACCACAAATATCAGATGTTTATTGAGCAGCCCATGGGGCTAGGCCTGTGGCCTGTCCTGGAGTGGGCTCAAGGCATCCAGGCTGCTGGAAGGGAGACAGTAGAAATATGGACATATTAAATCAAACCCATACTATATCCTTCATCAGTTTGTTATCTTGCGGTGGTTTGCATGTTGCTATGATGCTGGAAGCTATGCCACCAGTATTTCAAATATCAGTATGGTCACCTATGTCAACAATTTTCGGAGGAATTTCCGGACTAAGACAGACTGGGAGGACCTGGTGATCAGCTTCTGAAAATTAGCCAACAAAAACGCTATAGGTCACAACAGAACTTTGTCTAGGGTGGTGCTGGAAGATGAGGGTTGGAAGGCACCACACAATAGCTGCAACAGTGGACTCCAACTTGCCAATCATCATGAAGATGGGCCAGGGGCCCACGGTATTTCATTCCATTGTGCGTGGGGTTGACATGAGTTGGAACCAACTCAGCAGCAACTAACAATGTCTTAGTCATCTAGAGCTGCTATAACAGAAACACCACAAGTAGAAGGCTTTAACAAAGAGAAGTTTATTCTATCACAGTCCAGTAGACTAAGAGTCCAAATTCACGGCATCACCTCCAAGGGAAGGCTTTCTCTGTTGACTCTGGAGGAAGATCCTTGTTGTCAGTCTTCCCTGGACTGGAGCTTCTGAGGCATAAGGACCCCAGATCCAAAGGACTCACTCTACTCTTGGTGGTATGAGGTCCCCAACTCTCTGCTTGCTTCCATTTCCTTTATATCCCAAGAGATTGCCTCAAGGAACAATACACTCTTAGGGACTGAGCCCTACCTCAGTAACACAACCGTCACCCATCATGTCTCATTGACATCCCAGAGGCAGGATTTACAACTTGTAGGAATATTACACAATACCAGGAATCAAGGCCTAGCCAATTTGCTACCCACAGTTTTGGGGAGACATAATTCAGTCTATGACAAACAACAAATCCAACTCAGATAGGAGGATACTGAAAATTCCTCCCTGCTAAAGGACACTGAACCTTAGGAAGACTTCTGGGAGGAGCAAAGACACAGTCATTCCCAAGTGGGAAAACTGAGGCAGAAGGAATGAAACTAGATCCAGCAGGCAAGCCTTCAACTGCAGGATAGTAGCTATGTAGAGGATTGGAAGAGATGGGGCCAGGTTGTAAGGGACCTAAAGGCCAAGCTCAGTGGGGAGTTGCTGAAGACAGCAGGGGAGCTGAGGCATATGGCAGGGAAGAGTAATCTGATTGGCTGGATTGTGAAGGCGACAGACTGGGGACAGTTGCAAAGCAACCACTATAACCCTCAGGGGAAGGAAGCCATCCTAGCACTTCCCCCAGCTCCCCATGATCTCTGGATTATGGGGATTATCCACCCTCCTCATCTTGCTACCAGGGACTTGCCCATTGAGGATCAGATCTCCCTCCTGAAGGGTGCCACCTTTGAGCTCTGCCAGCTGAGATCCAACACAGTGTTCAATGCAGAGACTGGAACCTGGGAGTGTGGTCGGCTGTCCTACTGCTTGGAAGACCCTGCAGGTAGCTGAGAGCCTCCTGCCTGACCCGGATGAGGGAGGGAACTGCAACGGTTGTGGGAGGATGGGGCCATGCCGGGACATGCTGGGATTTTTTCTGACAGAGGTCTCTACGTCTAGAGACTTAAACGCAGTGGGTAGCGTGAAGGTGGCAAGAGTGCAGTCCATGCTTCAAATACATTGGTCCTGGGGCTATAAGACAGGAAGACTGGGTAAGGGTAAAAAGGTCCTTGATGAGTGTACCAAGGAGGGAAGGGTGGGTCCCAGCTCAGCTTCCTGAGAAGCTGCCTCTCCA
Organism: Heterohyrax brucei; assembly: GCA_028571685.1. Taxonomy (NCBI): domain Eukaryota; kingdom Metazoa; phylum Chordata; class Mammalia; order Hyracoidea; family Procaviidae; genus Heterohyrax; species Heterohyrax brucei. Next base: position 63,012,873 of record CM053157.1, read on the forward strand.
TCCCATATGCCATTGCAGGTGGCTTCCAGCAGCTTCTTCTGGAGCCTGTATTGAAGTTTCACTACATGCTGAAGAAGCTGCAGCTGCACAATGAGGAGTATGTGCTGATGCAGGCCATCTCCCTTTTCTCCCCAGGTGAGGCCCCAATCCTGTCCCCTCTGTGCTCCAGCCCTTTAGCTTTATCTGCATGAGTCAGCCTCCCTCTCTTGCCTCAGGGTGGGTCTCACGGATGGCCTTGCTTCACCTCCCTGCACAGCGAGGGGACACCTCTGCTGCTCTCTCCTTGGTCGGTAGAGTGATGAGGGGCTCACCCAGCCCCAGCCTTCCTGGCCAGCCTCGGTGTCCCCAGTTATAGGAGACAGTTGGCTGCTGAGTTCTCCTCTGGGCTGGGCTGAGTTTGTCTCAGGCTCCAGCCTGGCCGGTCCCCACAGCCTCCTTTCCTTCCCTGTCCCCTCCAGACCGCCCAGGTGTGGTGCAGCGCACAGTGGTGGACCAGCTGCAGGAGCGCTTCACCATCACCCTAAAGGCCTACATCGACTACAAGCGACCCCAGCCTGCCCACAGGTGAGAAGCGAACAGGGATGGAGGATGCGGAGGGTGGTGCTCCCACCCTGCCTGCCTTTGGCCTTGCCTCTAGGCCTCTGGCCCCTCTTGGCTTCTCTGGAGAGCAGACTGGAGCCCCTCTAATGACCAGGGCTTAGCAGCTGTGTTCTATGGCCTCTGCTGAGGTCTCTTGTCCATCAGCCTGAGCTCCCGCCTAATGATGGGAAAACTGAGGAAGAAGGCCAGAGGCCACAGCCAGCTGAGGGGACACTTGCACTCTGAGGCCAGCTCATGACTGCTAGGGCCCTCTACTCTCCTGTCATCGGGGGTGGCGTGTATTCTCCTAAGGATCCCACAGGACCTTTTAGGGACAGCCAGTGATAGTGGTGACGATCCTGCAAATAAGGATGGCAATAAAAGCCACTGCCCTGGAGTCAATTCAAACTCATAGCAACTCTGTAGTGATGATAATAATAACAATAAATATACAGAGTTGTTAGGTGCTACTGAGTCAAAATAAATAATAACTACCCTTTATTGAGAAGTGCCAGCCTGTGTGCTAAGCTATTTACATGTATCATTCTCTTATCCTCAAAATAACTCCACAAGGCGGGAACTGCCATTATCCTTATTCTGAAAGGAAACAAAGGCTCAGGAAACTTGCCCAGGGGTCCACAGCCAGAGGGTGGTAGATCCAGGTCAACTCTTGAACACAACCTCCCAAGTAAAACCTGGTCTGCAGGTTCTCCCACCCCCCAGGCGAAACCCAAGTGAACAGGAGTAGGCTATTTTTGAGTTTGTCATAACTCCAAAGAAGGATGTGCTTAGGACTTTGACCAGACAGGGACTTCCTCACCTCCACTGTGGCCTAGTGCCCCATGGGTACCCACAGACCCAGGAAGGAACCTGGACTGCACTGAGTCCAAGCCTGTGAGGTGCAGGGGTTCGGGCCAGTGTTACTTATTACAGTGCTCAGGTCCTTACGTGGGCTGTAGTGGGTTCTCCATGCTCAGCCTGAGGTGCTTAGGCAGACGAGGTCTTTATTTGATTGGTCTTCCCATGTATGGAGCCCAGGGACCAGAAGTATCAGCTTTCCTTTCCATCACAGAGAAACCGAGTCACGAAGCTCGTCTCTGACACATCAGTTCCCAAGCTAGACCCAGAAGAGAATTCCAGTTCCTCCGTAACTCCTCTACTCAGTCCTAGCCCCCTAGCCACCAGCCGAGGCAATGATTTTTCTTTTTTTTAAAAAAATTAACCTTTCCATCTGGTACCTACGATGGCAGACTTTTTCCACTAAGGTCTCAGAATACAGAAGCCCAGTGGATGAGGGGGAGTGAATCCTCGCCTCAAACATCCATCTACCCATCCTGGCCTTCTTGTCCACAGGCTAAAGTAACAGGAGCTCAGCCAGGCCTTGTATTTGACATGAGACCACCTGAGATAAATACCCCACCTCCCCAGGCTTATGCAGCCTCAGAGCTGTCCCAGGGTGGTGGGTCAGGGGGAAGGTTGGGCTGTACCCCAAACTTTCCTCTGGCTTGTGTCCAGGTTCCTGTTCCTGAAGATCATGGCCATGCTCACCGAGCTTCGGAGTATCAGTGCCCAACACACCCAGCGGCTGCTGCGCATCCAGGACATCCACCCTTTCGCCACTCCCCTCATGCAGGAATTGTTCAGCATCACAGATGGCTGAGCAGCTGCCCCAGTGAGCCTCTGTGGGGGCAGCCAAACCAAGAAACCTCTGAGCTGCCACTCCTGAAGCTAGACAGGTGACCACCACCAGCAGGCAACAGTGTCCTACTGATCCTGCCTCCCCAGGGGACTTGCCATCTGCTGTGACCACAGCTAGCTGGCTTCCAGATGGGGGACATGACTCTTCCCATGCCCAGTCCCCCTGATCCCAGCTAAGTCAGTGGAGAGAGAAGCCATGGACCTGATGCAGAGTACCTGGTCTACAGGTTAGGCCTGTCACAGAGGCAAGACCACCTTCCCTTCAAGAAGACTCTGGTCTGGGGGCACAGTTCTCTGGTGTAGATGGCCTGGGACATTAGAGAGACTACTATCAAACCAAACTGCATTAGCTTCTTGAGTTTGTTCTCTGCTACCTCTTACCACCCTGTCTCTGACCCTATTCACTCTCAACACCCTGCCTCTCTCCCAAGCTGCTCTGTGTATTTCTCTAGAACATTCCCATAGACGCTAATGCACCTGCTGGTGAACATGGGCTTGTTATCTGTGGGATTGTTCTCCAGAGAATCAGGATGCCTGCACCAGACCCAGAAGCTTGTTAGAAGCAGCATGCTTCTCATGTGTGATGTTTGCTTTATTGTTGTTGTTGCTGTGAGGAGCCATTGAGTCATTTCTGGCTCATAGTCACCCTGTGTACAACAGAATGAAACACTTCCCAGTCCTGTGTCATCCTCATGATCATTATCATGCTTGAGCATCTTGTTGCAGCCACTGTGTCAGTTCATCTTGTTGAGGGTCTATGTGTTAAGGATCTATGTGTCTTCTCACTCTTCATTCTGGGCATCTAGCCCTGTGTCTGCATCCAATCAAATGCAATATTAAGCACTCATGTTACACAACTTGCTATATGGGGTATAAAGTGTCTCAGACAGGAATCATGACCTCAAAGAGTTCAGCGCTGAGTAAAGAAATCAAGGCAGAAACACAGATAACTTTGACCAAAAGAAGTAATGACTGACACATGAAGCCCAGGGAACATTTGTGTGTGGATGCCTAGCTGCACTGGGGCTTATCATACACCCGGGGGCCAAGTGAAGTTCCCTAAGACATATGATTGTGGTGGGGGTTGTGGAGGTCACTGACTGGCTGTGTGTATATGTGTGTGACTGGGTGTAGGTTTGCTACATATCTGAACTGGGGTTTGGGTTTGTTCCTGAGGTTGGAGCAAAGGGGGTGCTCTCGATCGCAATGCTACGCCCACAGTTAATAAACATGCTAGAGCACAACAAGTTGCATGCACTGTATGTTCTTTACACATCTCTTTACATATCTGTTCTCAAAGCTAAAGCCAAGCCAAGTGCTGTCGAATCAGATCCAACTCATGGGATCACCATGAGTCAAAGCTAAAGAGAATGAAAATATCTGCCTTGTTTCTGGCCATTAATGGGTAGAAATGCCTTTCATTTTCAAAAATTGCATTTTATTTTCACATAGGCATTTCAAACCTAAAATCTAGTCTTATTAAATACAGTCCTGGATTGAATGTCAAATCAAGTCAACAGATGTAAGCACTGTTGCTTTTGGTTCTGGGAGTAATAAAAAGGAAACACGAGGTGGGAAATGGAAATATATAGTCACATGCTGCATAACAACCATTCAGGCAACATCCAGCTGCGTGTATGTCGATTGTCCCATAAAGTTATGAGGTCTGACAATTAAGTTTGTGAACTGGCCACAGTACACTTACATTGGCAGTACTGTATAAACAACTTGATAAGGTTTCACAACTTTGGCATATCAGTATCTCACAGCTGTGTTCATGTTGACATGTGGCAGTATCTTGATGAGTGGTATTCATTATCATTGTTGCATGCTTTTGTGTGCTGTCATGAGAATGTTGCCTCCCTTGTAGAATCCCACTTGATCATGGTAAATTATTTTTGTTATGTTATTGAATTCTATTGGCTAGAATTTTACTGAGGATTTTTGTATGCAAGTTCATGAGAGACAGTGGTCTGTAATTTTCCTTTTCTATGCTAGTTTTGGTATCAGGGTTATACTGGCCTCAGAATGAATTTGGCAGTATTCCTTGCTTTTCTACACTGGAATAGTGGTGTTAATTATTCTTACAAGTTTGGTAGGTGCCCAATGAAGCCATCAGGGCCAGGGCTTTTTTAGTTGAAAGTATTTTTATTACCTTTTCTATCTGTTCTTTTGTAATGGGTTTGTTTATTTGTACTTCTGTTTATGCTAACTTTGGTGGATGATGTGTTTCTAGAAATTTGTCCATTTCCTCTAGGTTTTGTAACATTATTAATTGAGTACAATTTTTCATTAAGTTCTGTTATGATTCTTTTAATTTCCATAGGGTCTGTTCTGATGTCACACATATCATTTCTTATTCAGGTTATTTGCTACCTCTCCTGGTTTTATTTTGTCAGTTTGGCAAATGGTTTATTGATTTTGTTGATCTTTTGAAATAATCCACTTTTGGTTTTGTTAACTCAGTCATTTTTCTATTCTCTATTCCCTTTAATTCTGCTCTAATTTTTATTATTTGCTTTCTTCCAGTGCTCGAGGGGTTCTCTTGCTGCTGTCTTTCCACTTTTTTGAGTTTTAATTCTTTGATTTGGGCCAATTCTTCAATTTGGATGTGTAGATTTGAGATAAATTGGCCTTTAAGCTCTGTTTTTGCTATGTCCCATAGGTTCTGGGTAAGGATGTGTTTTCATTTTCATTTGATTCCATGAATTTCTTTATTTCTTTTATAACCCTGCCGTTTTTGAGCAAGCTGTTCTTCAGTTTCCATGTGTTTGATTTTTTCCCCCTTCTTTTCCCTATTACTGATTTCTATTTTTATGGCTTTATGTCATAAAAGATGCTTTGTAATATTCCAGGACTTAAAATTTTGTTAAGGATGGTTTTGTGGCCCAATATATGGTCAATCTTGGAGAATGTTCTATGTGCACCAGAGAAGAACATATACTTGACTGCTGTTGGGGAGAGTGTTCCGTATATGCCTAAGAGGTCCAGTTGGTTGATTGTGGCATTAAGGCTTTCTGTGTCTTTTTGAGCTTTTTACTAGGTGTTCTGTTCTTCACTGAGAGCGGTGTGTTGAAGTCTCCTGCTATTATTGCAAAGCTGATTTCTGTTTTCAATGCAGTTAGTGTTTGTTTTATGTATTTTGGAGCCCTGTAATGGGATGCACATTCATTTAATATGGTTATGTCTGCCTGAAGTATTGATCCTTTAATCACTAGGGAATTGTCTTCCTTACCCACTGTGGTAGATTTTAAAGTGTGTTTTGTCAGAGATTAATATTGCCCTCCTCTGCTATTTTGAATATTATTAGCCTGATATATATATTTTCTTCGTTTGAGTTGTAGTTTGTTTCTTTGAGTCTAAGGCGTGTCTCCTGTAGGTACCATATAGATGAGTCATGTTTTTTTAATCCAGTCTGCCACTCTCTGTCTGTTGGTGCATTTAGGCCATTTACATTCAGTGTGATTGTTAGCTATGAGCTTAGCAATGTCATTTTGTGTGTGTTGTAGATAATTCCTTTGTTCTATTTGGTTTCTTGTGCTGAATCGTTTTCTGTGTTTTATCTTTTTCAATGTTGGTGGTTTTGTATTTGGTGAGACTTCTCGTTTTTCTGGTTTTTTATTTTGATGCATAGAATTGATAATTTCCTTTGTGGTTAGCTCAAAATTTACCCCTATTTTTCTAAATTTAAACTGGTGTTTTATTTCTTTATATCACCTTGACTTCCTCTCCGTATGAAAGATTTATGACTACCTATTGTTTTGGGCATCTCTTTTTTATTATAATGCTTACATAATGACATCTGTTTCCCTGTTTTCAGTGTTTTGCCTATGGCTTATTTATATAATTTCTCTCTTTAGGTTGGTATCTAGTTGGTCTATTCAGTGTTCCGGTCTTGGGTTGTTACCTGGTATGATTGGTTTTCTAACCAAAGGACTCTCTGTTTTCTCTCTGGTAATTTTGGTTTGTTTTTGCAAATCCCCCAAATTTCTGTTTGTCTGGAAATGTCCCATTTTTTCTGTATTTGAGACACAATGTTGCTGGACATGTAATTCTTGGTTGGCAATTATTTTTCTTCAAGGCTTTGTATATGTCATCCCATTGCCTTCTTGCCTGCATGGTTTCTGCTGAGTAGTCTAACCTTAGCCTTACAGATTTTTCTTTGTAGGTTATTTTTATCCCCAGTCACTTTTAGAAGTATCTCCTTATCTTTAGTGTTGGCAAGCTTAATTATAACATGCCTTGGTGTCTTTCTTTTGGGATCTACTCTGTGAGCATTTTGATAGGCATCTTCTATAGATATTTTCTCACCTTTCACAATATCTGGGAATTTTTTATCAGTAAATCTTTAACAAATCTCTCTGTATTTTCTGTTATCTCCCCATTGTGGTACTCCAATCACTCATTGCTTATTTCTCTTCAGAGAGTCTCACATAATTCTTACTGTTGTTGATTTTTTAAAAATTCTTTGATGTTTTCTCAAACATGTTAATGTCACATGCTTTTATCTGTAATCTCAGTGGTTTGAGCTTCCATTGCCTCATTCTGCTTCTTGGACTTTCTACTAATTCTGTAATTTTATGAATTTCTAATTCTTGCTGCTCAATACTTCCCTGACACCTGTTTATCAATGTGCTCTGCTACATTTTGCCTCACCTGCTTTCTTGTCTCTTAAAGAGTTCTAAGTATCAATCTTTTGTATTCTACCTCTGGTAATTCCAGGAAGTCTTCTTCCTCTGGAAAACTTGTTTTGGGAGCTTTTGGAAGAAATCATGGTCCACCCTTTAAGTGCTTTGACATTGACTTCTGTTTTCTGAGCCATCAGTCAATTGTAGCTATGTTTGCTTACTGTGTTCTAGATTCTTGTTTTAAAATATAGTTGACTTTTCTTACACGGATTCAGTTCAGGTATCCCAGTGGTCAGTTTCACAGTGTGTGGTGCAGACTCTTGTCTACTGTCCTAGATGGGCAGGGGTGTTTCATATAGGCACAGGTGTCTGGCTGCAGCTGCTGAAAAAGGCAGGGTGCTAACAGACATCTCTGAGTGTCTATGAGGTTGGCGTATCCCCTTATGTATGAAACTACGTAAAAGTACAGTTCCTGCTCTGATTTCTTGGTTTAGAGGAGTCAGCAGAAAAAAAGGAACATTTTCCCCCTTTTCGGAGTTTGCTAAACTGTTTCCCCTCTGAGTCTCAGAGATTGGCTCATGGTGGGCTTAAGGAGCCCTATGTCCAGCTCAGTTAATGGCATCAGACCTCAGAGCCAGGTGCAGTGCAGAGAAGGGAGTGGGAGAATGGCTCAGGGTGGACTTGAAGAGTCCTACTTCTGGCTCAGTTAATGGTATCAGACTCAAGCACTGGGTCCAGTTCAGAGAGTGGAGGAAGGAGCCCCAGGAGAAGTGACACAAGCCCACATTGCAGGAAAGATTCAGATCTGTGCATGGTAGGTTATATGCAACAACTTGGCTTTTGGCAACCTGGTACTGCCCCTCACTGGCTCCAGAGGCATTAATGAACTCCTCAGATAATCACCTCCACTGAGGGAACACTCACCGACCTCTATGCTGAGCCCACCACATGGCAGTCATGGCTGCTTCCAGGCAAGTCATGTCTGTGAATTCCTGTGTGCTTCTGGCACTATTCTCCCATACCCTTTGCTCAGTCCAATTTCTCAACTCTGCCTTTAATGTTCAGGGCTCCTAGAATGTTGTTATATGCACTGGATTCATTTATTACTTTGGGTCTTTGTTGTTAGAGGGGGTCATGAGAAGCATCCATCTACCTTGCCTTCTTGGCCTCACCTCCTGTTCTATCTCTTGAATACAAAGCAGTTGTGCTACCAGTTGTACACGGCATATATACCTATGATGTTCAACACTTAAGTACACAAACTTAAATGTTCTAAGTGCTACATATCTCATTGCTGAATATCACTATAGTCACCTTCCAAGTACTCCCCCTGGGAAGCTATACACTAACACCAGTGCCTAGTCCACCCTTCAAAGCAATTTTGGAACTCGTTCTGGAATGGCCATTGAGCAAGGTGGCACAGCAGTAAAGTTGCAAGCTTACTTCTATAGTTGTCTATTACGGAAGTTTTAGCCAGTAAACAAATAACTGTATTGGAACACTCTCCTTATTCACTTGATCTGGCCACCAGTGACTTTTTTCTTGACCTGAAGATAAAGGAAATGTTGAAATGAAGACATTTTGATGACATTTAGGACATCAAGGGTAATATGACAACAGCTCTGATGGCCATTCCAGAAAAAGAGTTCCAAAATTGAAGGATGGATTAGGCACTGGTGTTGGTGTATAGCTTCCCAAGGAGGGTACTTCAAAGATGACCCTAGTGATATTCAGCAATGAGGCATGTAGCACTTTTTCTAGGACTAGTTTGTGAACTTAATTGTCAGTCTTTGTATAACACATTCTAATAGTGATAATATGCTACTGACTTCTGTACTATCTTGCACATTTTCAACGTGAACTTTTCCTACTTACAAAAATAAAGAGTATATCATATCACATATGCTTCAACCTGTAGGCAGTAGCATTCAGTCTCATGAACAGTGCCTCATTTGAATGCTATAGCATTATGTTTAATTTTCTCTCAAACATGTTACTGTGACTTCAAAATGCAGCAAAACCGGTACTACTAATGGCAGCAGTAAGAACAAAGGAGAAGTATCAATTTGCAAGTGAACAAGCAGTATCCCATACAGCTTTGCTAAGTATACAACACAGTGTTCACACAACATCCAAATCACATAACTCGCTATTTCACAAACCGTATTGTGGATGTTGATAATTTAACACAAATGTAAGAACATACAAATGCATTACTTGAGTTTGCTCATAAAATTATCTATATAAAAAGTTAAGCAATATATATACATACATCTGTACACATCATAATTAAAAGGTACAAACTGAATGCATTTTAAGTGTCTAACATTTTGATGCAAATGAAGCTACAAAGTAATAAAATTTTAAAGAACAGCAACCACTTAGCTTTTGCCAATTTATAAGGAACAGGCCATATTCTGAGAAGATTAAGGAATCATTCACGCTATTAAATCAAAGCAAGTATGTTCCCTGCCAGCCCACAGCCTCTTCTGCACCAAGGAGATAGAGACAGCACTCATTTTTAGAAAAGAAACTGAAGGAAAAAAATAGCTCCTCTCTTCAAACTCAATGAATACAGCTTTTGCCTCTAGGGATTTTATCTAACTATACTCATTTGAAAATACAAGTTTCTTTCATAAATCACATGCATCTCCCCTTCCCTACTGAAATAATTTGCAATTTCCAGAGCCTGAGAGTGTTGTCAGGTCTCAGCTAGAGTAGTTGGGATCTCTGGGTGATGCAAACAATTAACATCCTTGGCTGCTCACCGAAGATTGGCGGTTTGTACCAGAGGCTTCTTGGAAGAAAGTTCTGATGATCCACTTTTAAAAAATCAGCCACTGAAAATCACATGAAACAGTTCTACTCATTCTCTGGAAAACGAGGTCACCATGAATTGGAGTAGACTGGACATCAACTGGTTATTATTATCAGAGTAGGTGAGGTTAATGCAAGATTAAGATGATTAAGATGGGATATAGGGTAAACTCCCACCTCCCAGGATTGATTTTAAACACAGGCAGTTCCTAAAGTACTGGACCTGTAGATATGATTTGCATAGATTGAAAAAGCTCAAGTAGTCCAATTATAGTTAAACTTGGAGGCTAGACACACTGAAGAGCTCACTCATCATACTTCCTTCCTGGAGCTATGTGAATCTCACCTTCATCAAGGTTAAGAGAATCTTAGATCCCAATTTTTCACTTTGAAACACTTGAATTACTCCCTTCCCTGTAATTCTGAGCACCAGTAGCATTACTTTCTAAGCACTGGTAAGGCTATAGTCCAGGTGGACTGGACTATCAGGAGACACTGGAGTCAGGTTCCAAAACTCAGGGGAAGACCTTTCGAATAAACTACTGGTTACCTTTTCGTCACATTGGTTAGAGTCATTCTACAGTCTTTCCATCCTCACCCAGACTTTGATAATCTAATTGAAACTTCGATGTCAACAAGACTTCTTGTGGGAAGGTCCAAAATGGTCCTTCTGGAGAACACAGGATGTAAAGAGAAACATACTGGATCAATCACTCCTTTCTAGCTTCTAACAACCAGTAGCATCACCCTCTGCCAGATTTCCCTTTTTGCACCCACAGGTCTCCTAACAATCCTGGTGGGTGAGTGAAGTACTCTGAAACCTGAGAATGGTTGACCCATCACTTTCCTTTTTGTCCTGCAGGTGTTTCAGTGAGGGAGAACTGCAACCTCTTGTCTTCCCTCCTCACTACTTCTCTAGGACATCTTCCAAAACGACATACATTCTCACCAGTGTCCTCAAACTTCATCAGAAAGGATTGTTTGGTCAGTACATTCTGGAAAGCCATAGCTAAAAATGTAGTTTTTCAAGATGCTAAATTAAAAGGCTATCTTGCAGGACAGTAGCACAGTTTGACTAGGTAATTTTGATAGGTAAGGAAGAGACAAGGTCTACCAGTGACTCAGACAAGTTCTCTTTACTGCCATACAGAGCTCTGTCCCACCTGTGAGCAATGACTTGCCTCTTCCTGCCCACACACACACACACACACACACACACACACACACACACACACACACACGGTGAGTTTAACTCCTTTTTAAACATTCGTGAAATTACTCAACCCCATCACCATAGTAAATAAATGAAGACCACACTTTATTCAATATAAATTTTTTATTGAAGCAGCAGTCACATGACCTTATATCTAGCCTTTAGAGTAGGCCTGACAGAGTGAGCCAGTCCTAAAAAAAAATGTTTCTTTTTGCGCTAAGAGACAGAACATGTTTACATACATCATTATTGGATATGACCAGACTTAAACACAACATGTGTTGGTTAACTGGGAGGTACAGCCCCACTGTTGGTGGTGTTCATATATTTTTACAGACTACTCCCAAAGATCATTGCTAATGGGATGGAAGTTAAAAGAAAATACAGCTACACCAAACCATGAACACAATAACCAAAAACAGCAGCTTACACACATTTATAAAATTTGTCCCCTTCAGGGATTTTCTTCTCTTTTCAAAGCAGCGTATGCAAGCCTTCCTCTACATCAAATCCAAAGGTTTCCAAGACGGAAGCTGCACCTCTTGGGGCTATACAATGGAAGAGGTCACCTGTTTAAGCATGAGAGCTAGTGCTCAGGTCTCGGCTTTTATCACAAAGATTCACATTTCTCTACTCAGAGAAACGGAGATGGAGATGTGACTACATATTGCAGTGACAGAACAGGTAGGGTGAAGAAAGAGGGTTGGATACTGAAATAAAGACCACACACTTGTGAATTTTAATTTCATTTCCAGGCTAACCTACTTTTTATTTAATGCAAATTACAGTACCAGTTAACTATTTCCAAACCAAGTCACATAGAACGCAATGTATTTACAAGGGGATGGGGGAAAGGGAAAAAAAACATTGAGCATACTTTTCACAAAAAAGGTTTATATTTAAAATGAAAATAAAATCAGTCACAGAGGCATTCAAGTAGTAATAATGTTATACAGATTTTGCTTTTCCTTTATATCAAGACAGATTTGCACAAGTGTTTGCAATAGTTTGTATACAACCCACAGTCCTTTATATATATATAAATATATATATATTTATATTTTTTTAGATTTGTTTTTAAGATGGAAGTGGTCACGCTAATTGGTATGTGAACAGGCCCAAGTGATCCATCGGCAACACATTATAAATGCAAATTTTACAGGCAAGCACATTTTCATACATCTATCTGTATCTGCCTGTAGACAGATATAGTAAGAAAAAACAAAAAGATTTTAAGACAAGGAAGGCTACTTAGTCAAGCTAGACTCTATGTACTGGTTGTCATTTTGCTTTATTGCAGAGGTGCAAAAAACGGAGCAACAAACTTGAATAAAACTGGGCATAACCTTTGTGAAAATAATCCAAATCCCAGGGATTACTTTCGAAGCCTCTCAAAGGTAGACCTTAGTCTGGGACTCTGCTGTGCTTCTAGTTGTCTCCTTTATTTTCAGTGGCTCAAGTTTCTGCCAGAAGACAGGTTTTATTGTATGCTTAATTCGTCGTTTCATGCAGGGATTAAACAGTGTTTGGCTCTGTGATTAGATGATCACAAATATGAAGAGGATCAGATGTAATTTTGGTTTAAAACAAAACCCCCAAACTCTTGGGGATCTGGTATTGGCCAAACTTCCTTTGGAAGATTCCAAAGTTAAATCCTTTAAAAAGGAGATGGAAAATAAACGAAACACCAGTGTCTTTATATCCACAGGGACAGGAAATAGTCCTCTCAGAAACCTTTGCATTGGTGCAGACAAGATGACTGGTTAGGCATACTTTGTTAAAACATAAACCAAAAATATGTGTCCATTAGGAGGACTTTAAAAAATGACAACATGTCATTGCAAAGAAGGCGCGGTCTCTGCCTCGTTGGAATGAACACATGATGTTTCAAAAACAACAACCTTTGGTTTGGTAGTATGTTTGTTCTTCTATTCAAGACATCTCATATGGAGTACTCGGAAGCAAAACAAGTAATCTTGATTTTTTTCTTTCAGAAAAGGCCTTCATGTTGGGCACACAGTAAGAATTAAACGGATTAAAAAACTAAAATGACATTTCACTGAACGGGGTAGAGATGGCAGGAGAGAGGGAACGGGCTAAGAGCCCCCTTGTTAAAACAACTGGCCTCTACGTGCAGTGACTGCTAGTAACAGCACTACAGCATTTTACATCACTGATGTATCAAAACCCAATACTATTAAGAAACTTTGCTTTATAAAAACCAATTCTCTGGTCTCTCTTTTGGGAGGGAAGTAGGTTGAGGAGGAGAGCAAGCGTGGAAGGCTCCCAGAATCTGCTGTTACGACCCACGATTAGAGCTTGGGGAAGAGATGAGCCAAACGGAATCTTTTCCATATCCTCCAGCTCTAAGGCTCCCTGATGCTAGACTGAGCCCCTGAATGGACTCAGTATGAAAGGAAACCGGTCCCTGCTACAGTGGAGGAAATAGATGCTCAGAACTCCAACAAAGGCAGGGTGTGGAAAAGTGAGATTCTGAACATGGTTTCCTCTTTCTGCCAAGGAGCGTGGTGTCACTGAAACCTGACAACTGTGGAAGGGGCAAAGATACTGTTTTATGAGTGAGCTACTATTGAAAAGGGAAAGGAAATGGGTGAGGAAGACATGGATTGGGGAAACCAATTAAGGAAATGAAAACCAACCAAACAAAAAAACCCAAACACATGGAAGCGAAGGCACTCCAAACTATATAGATACACTATACATTGCTAGAGTTATTGTTACAATAATACAGGCCGGTACCTACTGTACAGAGTTAAAACTATATGGCTTTAAAAAGCTCGTCTACATTTTGTCTGATTATTAAACAGCATCACTGCCCTGAACAGTAACTTTTTGCTCATTAATAACAGTTCCTGGGTCCACATATTTACATACAAAACAATAAAACTTAAATTTAAAAACATCAAATGAAAATATAATGTACAAGCTTGAATTTGGTGAGGAGCTTTTTATTATTATTATTATTTACAAAAAGATATTCAGAGACCTGGATCTCACTTGTATAAAAGAGTTCTGTGATCCTGCCATGATCCTTGAGAAAGAAAAAATCACTGCACCTCAGCCCTCACACACACGAGAAAACACAGAGAAAAGCACTTGACTTTTCTTCTCCTTTCCTGGCGAGTGGTGGTGGTGAAGTGTTTCCTACAGCAAGCACTGGTTTTTATAGACGAGCACTCTAGTGTCTGTGTCCAAGTGTTTGGCTAGGCAGTTTGATTCGAAAGCAGGTTCCTGCCCGTCGCTCACCTGCCATTCAGAGTCTTCATAAATCCTTTCCCTAAGTGGTCTAGCCAACGCAGTAACTCCTTTTACGGAATTATGCTATGTAACACTTTGATTTCAAATCTTTAATTAGCTCTTACAAGCTCATTACGAAAAGGAAAAATCAGTTGATTTCGTTTGACTGAGTGTGTCTCCTTTCTCCTGAACTCTTGTATAACCCGAGGCTTAAGAAGCGGTTTGTGACCAATGAGCTTAGCTAAACAGCAAGTGAAGAGGAAGATGGCTCACAGTTGTCTTTCTGGGCACTGGTTCACTTTAGCAGGCAACAGGACTCGAGTGGGGAGTCACACATACTTGGTTAACAAGCAGGACAGGGCGCTGGGGCCCGCATAAGGGCTGCTACGAGACTCCACTTCCAAACCACCTGGAGGTTGACACCCCAAACATGGCCTAAGGTGGCAATGAGGTTGAAAGGAGGGTCCATACAATCTAGGGCTCAGCTAACCTTGGAAAGTGTGTGGGGCAGGAGCCAGTGGGTAGGAGGGGAAGGCGGCCATCACTTAAGTGACCCTTAAATGTAAAGTACAGCTGATTGTGCCTTAGAGATTCCTAGGTCAAGTAATGGCCCTAAGCACCAAGGTGACTAAGGTTCATTTTAAAGTATGTAAGGCCCATGTAGACACCAGCCTGAAAAGAGAACAACAAACTAGTCATGAAAGTCTATTTCCTCACTGCAAACATAATCCTTCAATCCTCCTTGCTGTCCAAGGAATATTGCTTTTTCTGCAAGAACAGAGACTTTGATTCTTACACCATTCACTAATAGACAGAGAAAACAGAACAAAAACTCTTAACTGGGTACAGGGGACAACATTCTTCTCATGCTTCAGCCACTCCATTTTGATACTGGAGACAAAAAAAGAAAAAAAGGCAGTACTGAATATATGTATATATAACATATATACACCCATTTATATAATCATGTTTCCTATAAAGTCAGCAGGTACAAGTGACTGTTTGTATCATTTTGATGTGTAGTTTTCAATATTCCTACAGCTAAAATCATAAGGGCCTATTTGACATGCATCAATAAATAAGGTTTTAAAAGCATGGGTTAAAAAAGTGAAAATACAGATTCTAGATTTGGATTTAAAATTAGAACTATGTGTAGATTATGGCAATTTCTGCAAGCTTGATTTTTAATTAAAAAACCCAGTAGACTTATTACAGTTCACATTATGTAACTCTAGTGTCCTCTCAAGTGTCTCTCTCCAAGGGAAGTGACTTTGGAAAAAAATCTGGAGAAATTCCTTCACAGCGGTGAAATCTGCCGGAGAACCCCTGGCTGCCCGGGACCTTGGGCACATCTGGGTTTCACCTCTGCAGCCTGTGTGGCCAGCCCAATATCCTTCTCATTCTCCTGGGTCACTAGTTTAAAACTGTACAAAGATTCACAGAGAACCTCTGGGCAGACAAATGAAGATCTGCCCTCAGGGCAGTCAGAGTTCTGTCTGCTTTTCTGTCACTGGCCTAGACAAGTGTCTTTACCATGAGCCCTGATTACAGCAATATAAGCCTAAACCAACCAACAAAGAATCTTACCCCTATCATTTCAAACTTGATTTAAATCCCTAGGTTATGAATGATGACACATTTCCTTTGTTGCCTGCCATACCTGCTACCAATATGCCAAAGGCAAGTCTTCATACATCCGAGGATATGGATTAATTTTACAAGTGACATTTTAGTCCCCATTGACTTACACCTGCTAAGCTCCCAACCAATTTCAAGCTGTGCACTATTACCAAAGCCTTACACTGGACTTGAAAAGAAAACAAAGTTTAAAAAAACTTCAGCACAGAACCAGGTTTTCTTCTTTTGTGGAAGGGGCATGAGGCAGGAGTCCTGTTTTTAAAGTATACAACAGCAGACCTTTGATAAAAAAAGATTGTCGCGGGAGGGAGATTGTGTGTTCTAGTGCTCCGCTTTCCCCTCCCCACAGCCCTCCCACCCCTGGATCGCCCTCAAAGTGAGAATACAATGAAACTGGTTTGTATTTATAGATATTTTACAAGGTTAAATAAGAACAACAATAATAAAAAAATTGAACACTAAAATGAACAGGTATTTTTTTTTTTTTTCTCTTTTTAATTTTCTTTCCAAACGTGACCAGTGTTGCTGAGTGACACTCAAGTAACTGGTGGTTTTTCCTGTGTGGCTGGCTGTTGGGACTGTTCAGGTGGAGTTGGAAGCTGATGCAGAAGCGGCATTATTGGTCTGTCCACGGTCTCCAGCATTAGCGTCTGCAAATCAAGAGTTCCAAGAGAGAGCATGAGCCACACCATACCACCCTCTGGAAGAGCACAAGCCCACTCCTGTAAGTGTGGACTGTGAGCTGTGTGGCCTTCAACTTGTTTCTGGACTGTTGCTTTAAGTATGGCCAATACAATGAAATCAGACCTCTCTGCTTAGAGTCAAGTGCATGCCAAGGCAAATGCTCCTGGTGCAGGAAACACTGTCGCTGAGTGAATAAAACATATGAGCCTACTTTGTTCGACTGCACTGGGTTTTTCTACTTTGCTTAATTCTTTGGCAATATGCACAACTTTATAATTAGCCTTAAACCTCTACCATTGTCTTTTGGGGAGCCATTATCATTTCATAGCACCTATTAGAATTTAAGCTGATTCAAACTCTTGCTGAGAATTCTCATATCTAACAAGATCCTTACTGAGATTTTTTATTTCTACCCCTAGATATACTGAATCAGAATCTATGGCTTAACAAGATTACTGAGTGATTCGTATGTATGACATTCTCGGAAACTGCTAGAAATGAAAATTCTCAGCAAGGGTTTGAACTGGAACAAACCAGTTCAAGACCCTGGTTAGACTACTTCTCTATCCCAGTGGGCAAGAGACTGATACTTCTGTAGCTAGTCACGGTGCATCCATTTCATCACACACAATGGCTGGGAATGTACTGTTGACCAAATTTTCTCCTAAAGACTTTACCCTAAGAACTAAGCAAGAAGACAGGTGGACTGCCTGGGGTGCGCAGGTCCCAGGAGCCATCTCTCTAGGAACCACAACACTCTTGGCCACGGGGGCTGGAAACACCAGAAAGAACAAAAACCAGAACAGATTCAGTTTTCCTCTCTTAGAACGGAGGGCATCTATAGCTCTCCTACGTCCTATGCTGAGCAGACCAGGAATAAGCCAATGTTGTGGATGCACGTGACATCTGGTCCTGAATCTCCCTACTTACAATTTTTGAATTAGAGCAAGAAGTAAAAGACTGCAGTTAGGGTTTGTGCTTGCAAAGCCCAGGAGAGGGTAACTGACCATGCCCCTCTACAACAATCAGACGTCCTCCTAATAAACCATGCAAGACAGGTCTGCATCAGATGATCAAGTATTTTCCTTCTAAGTCTCTGTCTGGTTCCATGGCTTTTGTTCCAGGTGCCGAAAAGGGAATCTGTGCTTGTATTAAACAAAATTTATTCTGTATGTCTTTAGAGGTAAAAACAACAATGCAGCAATTCCACAGTGATGTTAATTAAGGGTGGAAATCCAAGACTTCAAGTTTCAGAGTCCATGATGCTCTAGTTTTTCTTCTGGAGTAAATTTTTACATGCAAAATTCTGTATCTGATACTCATTCATTTTCCCAGGAGACGCTACATGTCTCCCCCTATCCCCTTTTATTTCAGGTTCTCAGAGACCTCTAACAGTTGCTAGATAACAGTCATGAATTTGATGTTCAATACCTCTGAAGCAGCCCAGGTGGTGCAACAGAGAAGCACTCAGCTGCTAACCAAAAAGTCAGGAGTTCAAACCCACTAGCTGCTTCATGGGAGCAGAGACCCCGGTAATCTGATACTATAAAGATTACTGTCCCACAGTCTGTTCCACCCTGTCCCACAGGCTCTCTTTGAGTTGGGATCAAAGGGATGGCACACAACAACAACAAAATCCCAATACAGAGGAAACTGCCCCCCATAACAGCTCAGATCATAAACCTACATTTCCAGCCTTAATTTCTCACTTTCTCCCCTCCTTATATCTAGTGCATCTGCAAGTCCTGTTCACTCTCCCTCCAAATGTGGCTTAGCAAATGTGCAAACGGAGAGAGCAAACAGAGTGAATGGAAGGTCCCACTTTTACAAACTGCCAAAGGGTGCAAGTAAGAGTGGAGAACAGGTTGGGGGGAGAGCGCAGTAAGGACGGCTCTCAATGATGGCTCTGCCATTTAGAGAAGCGCTACCCAAAAGAACTTTCTATGATGACAGAAACGTTCTCACTTGACTCCTTAATATGGTAGCCATAAGTGGCTATTTAAATCAATTGAAATTAACAAAAGTAAAAATTTAGATTCCTGAGTGCCTTAAACTCATATCAAGTTCTCAATATTTGCACAATTACTAAATTTTTAATGCTTTTATTGTTGGCACATTAGTGAAACAACCTATTTCGCTGATATAAAATTAACCTTTTTGTGTTCTGCATGTACTTTATATGTACACTTGGGGACCTTAAGTATACTTTTATTCCTGCATTTCCTTTACCACCTCATCCCTATCTCTCCAAGACTATTTTGTATGTTTCTACTCACCAGCTATGCTTTTCTATAATGATTAGAAATGTCTCATGACAGGTCAACTCCTCTAAAACATAATTTTGGCAGCCCAAGATATATTATTTACACTGTGTAGCTAAGTTCAGGTGGTTCAATTCAAGCTGTCCCAAGTGGAAATACCTCTATGATAAAATCATGTCTTAGATATTTAGTGTTGCTGACAAATGAAGAAACACAACCATTATTTACAGAAAATCAAAGGTATCTCCTAAGTTTACATTTAAGATGAATCTTAATCTTACACTAACAAAATCAAACTACTTACTACTCGTAAGGAGGATGACTCAGTTTTCTTTTTTTTCTTTATAGTATCTACTATTATTATGACAAGATTATCTCAGTAGTGTGGTAAGGGAGAAGAAGGAGGAACCCACCTTAGCAAAGCATCACAAGCCTTCCTTCATATTATTCAGAGCAAATGACGAGGTACAAGATACCTAAAAGAACTTAAGATGTCGGTGAGCCCATCCAATCACTAGGAAACCTGGGGGCTGGTCAAGCAGATTGCTTTTATTAGATCTGCTATCACCAGACAGGACTCAGCTGCCTGTGAGCTTGGGGGCAAAGTACATTTTAATCAAATCAAGATCTTGGTTTGTTTAAGGTGGGAAATGATGGCCCTGAGGACATAAGACATTTTCATCTTTTCTTTCAGTTAAAAGACCTAACTTACAAATACAAAATAAGAAAGGGCATACAAATAAAGCAGGTGACTTCTTGGAGCACTGGAGGTACACCCCAGAGAATGTTTATTGGACATTCACCAATTAGGAAGGTTTTACATCTGGGAGAGAGGACTCAGATACTGGTTTTGACTGAATAGGAGAGAACATGTCTTGCACTAAAAGAAAGACCCTCCTAGAAGTGATGCTCAACATTGTGTGTTTTTAGCAATCTATATTATTATTCACAAAGTGGATTTGAAACCCTAACACTGGGTAGATGCAATCTCAATAGTGTCACACTGAATTTATCTAAGTGGGATATGGGGATCAAAGCATGTGTTTTAAACTCTACAGCCAATAGAAAATTACAATGAATACAGTCTTATATTTAAATTGGCATGCATATTCTTTAGCTTCCGAGTTGATAATACCTAAAAACGTATGTGTGCACATATACCCTTGCACCCTTTTCCTGCCCTCATCTCGAGTGGATTGGCAGTAAGCTGCTGGGGAAATGGAAAAGTACTCACAATGCCGATGGCCAGTGTAAACTGGACAAGGTTTCCAGAAGGGAATTTGATAGTATGTATCAAAAAAATTTAAATCTGCTCCCATAAAGGTTACAATCTGTGAAACCCCATGGGCAGCTGTCCTCTGTTCCACAGGGTCACTATGAGCCAGAATCAAACTAAATGGGACATAATAAAACAAGGGTGGAAGCAGGGGCTAAGTGGTCAACTAGAAAGGGGTTTAATTCTGCCCAACTGCAAGAACTGACTAGTGATGTACAAGGTCATAGGAATTTGGGGGCAAGATAACAGTGTAGTTAAAAAAAAGGGGAGGGGCCAACTTGGCCACAGCTAAATCTCTACTACAGACTCCCACACAGTCAATTTCAAATTGCTCAGAAAACAACTAGGTATGAGTCTATGGCCAAAGTTCTTTAATACTTGACAAGAAATAGAAAACTAAAAACCAAAAACCATATTCTGACCAAACACTTACAAATACTCTCAATGTATAGTAAAAGAGCAATAAAGGAATCTAAAAGGGTTTTCTTTGATGAGCTCATAATTCAAAAAATATATAACTTGAAAAAGATAAAAATTCTGTCCAATCCCTATCATGATTCTCTTTTCTGCTAGACTTTCAATCTGGAAAGGATATTAAAAAGTCCTATAAATAAAATGCAACCCAAGGAAGGTGAAGGAAATCTGCACATTTTAACTGTCTTCAAACCTAGAATCTGTAGCCCAAGAGATAATTAGTCAAGTGGATTACAGAAATCCAGGGCACCAAAAATTTCCCCATTACCTTAAACCAAAGATTAACCTCTCTTTTTGATAATGTTCCTTGTTTTGATAGGGGGGAAAAGAAGACAACGTTTTCTTGACACCAGCAAAGCATTTTTCAAAGTTTTTCATAGCATTCTTATTTACAGAAGTATTATGAATGTTTGCTTGTAGTTATGCAAACAACAAGAGGGTAACCAATCATCCAGAAACCACCAGAAGAGCAATCTCTAGTGAGCCTTGCCTAGCTCCATTTAAGACATTTTTATCAATTACCTGGAAAAAAGCAGGAAAGAAAAGAAAATTTTCTGATAGGCCCTGCCTTGTCCCGTTGGACAGATTTCGGCAGCTGGTGGATAAAGCCCCAAATGTGACATGGTGGACTAATGGCCCACATCTCCCAACAGCTTCCACCAGACTGACTCCAATATAACTTGCTGGTGCCCGGCTACTGCCAATGCCTGCTCTGGGTCACGACAGAGGGTCTTGGACAGAGGCAGAAATAACACAGAACAAAACCTCTGCTAGAAACAAAGACCAGACTTGCCAGCATTGACAGAAACGGGAGAGAAACTGAGTGTGTGGAGCCTGGACACCCTTTTGGTTCACTGGTAAAGTCACTCCTGAGGTTGCCCCTTCAGCCAAAGACTGGACAGGCCTATATAACAAAATAAGATGAGGGTGGGGGTGGGGGTAAGCCCAGAAGCAAGGACAGGAGGGCAGCAGCAGACACAAGAGCTGGTTAACACGGAGACCAAGGTTGATGGGAAAGTGCTGACATCTATGATGTTGTTGATCACAGTCATAAAACAATGTGTATAATTTAACGAGACAAGTAGTTTGTTCTATCAACTGTCTTCAACTCTAAAACAAAAAACAAAAAAACACATACACACTTATGAAATGTACCAAAAAACCAGCATCATCGAGTCGATCATGACTCACAGCAACCCAACAGGACAGAGAAGAGCTGCCTCCCAACAGGGCTTCCAAAGAGCATCTAGTGAATTTGAACTACTGACCTTTTGGTTAACAGCCACAGCAGTTAACGATATGTCAACAGGGTTCCCATGAAAACGTACAATGATATGTAATTGTATGGAAAACCTAACACTTTAACACATTAGAACATATCCAGGATAGGTTAGTTCTGTACTTACTCCACCGTTGAATCACTGAGCAGAAGATGGTATTACAAAACTCACTGCCATTAAATTGATACCAACGCACAGTGACCCTGTGGGGTTTCTAAGGCTATAATCTTCGTGGAGACAGAGTGCCACATTTTTCTCCCTCAGAGTGCATGGCAGATTCGAACTGCTGGCCTTTTAGTTAGCAGCTGAGCACTTCAACCACTGTGCCACCAGGGACAAGAAGCACCTGATGGATTTGAACTGCCAACCTTCTGGCTAACAGCCTCAGCACTAAGCAACTATGCAACCAGGGTTTCCAATTTCAGGGTACGAAAAAGTAAACTTTCTAACATTGTGATGCAAAGATGAAATGTGTTCACTTTTGCAGTGAGGGGTTTCCAGTTACTGACTATGTATTAGCATGAGACAAATGACCAGTTCTTAGTAGGCGGTAAGAAGGGTGAGCTGAAATCAGTGGTGGTTACATTTAACAGCACAACAACTGTGCTGTTGTTAAAATTTCCTCCTATGTCTCACACTTAACTGCTACCAGTATTGGGTCTCTGAGGTGGCCCTCTGAAGTGGTTCTTACTTGATTAGGAGACTGGTAATTTCTTGCGATTTATCACTCTAGATTGTCCAGACAGATGGTCTCCCAAATGAAGTAAATGAGACAATTCATTCAGAGTGTGGACAAAATAAGAATTATACTTCTATTTAACATGTTTACTTTTCAAGAGCTTCTCTCATCAGTCATAGCTGTGATCAGCCTTAATGCCCCCAGAGAACAAAGTATTTTAAAAATGATTGTTTTTTTTAATGTAGCTTTTTGGGGGGCGGGCAGGGCATAAAACAAAATCTACATCCCTACCTACAATTTAACATAAAAGTTTTAACTTTTGTAGATTTCTGTCTAGCCCCTATTTACCTGCAAACATACATTCTGACACAGATACCAACACGGGTGGATTAGATTTTCGATTTTCCCCATATAAACGGAGATGACCATTTCCAAAAATTTTATAATACTTGTTTTTTCAACGACTATAGAAAGATAAAAATCATGCAGTGTACTCAACTGGAAAAGGCTGGCTCTCATTTTTTATTCTACCACCATTCCTACTCCTATCCCTGCATATACAGCTTTTTGGTTTCTACTAGATTTAGTACATTTAAAGTGAGATTAGTGACCACCGGTATGAACTTGGATGGCTCCTATTACATGCTGTAATGCTTTCCATAAAGTCTTCTCCAATTCATCTGTAATCACTACCTGAACCCTGAACACGAGGAAAGGGGAGTTTAAACATCCACAGAAGTAGTTTCATCAGTATTGTTATCATTAAACTTGACAGATGTACATTACCATTTTTAAGAAAATAAGAACAATACTATTACTACGGTATTTCCTTGTACTGGTCAAAGTTCATTTGGAGAGGCTAGAGAGCAACAATTAACTATAGCTTCCTAGAATAATCTCAGCAAGACTTTAAGTCACAATCTGATTATGAAAAGATCTATTTTCTTTGTTTTTCCATAAGCAGTAATACAAATCCAAACTTCTAGTACCTGAAGTCCTTTAACAGTTTTGACTACCAACAGCAACTGACCAAAATCCCAAACTTACGTCATGACAATATAGTCAGTGTGATCACAGCTGATGACATCTCCGTCAACCTGCTTTAGCCTTCTGGTTTTATCTCATATACTCTGGGACTACGCTTTGCTCCCAGATAAAACATAAATTTTGGAAAACTATACTCTTATTCAAGACAGATATAAAAACATAAAAGCCTTTAAGGCAATCATCTAGGGGCCTGTCTTCTGAAGACTGCACAGACCCTGGACTTCCACAGGGCTGAGCACCAAAAGAAATGGCTTAACAGGTCAGACAGTATTTAAAAGGTTATGTTTTTCTTTTGAATTTGTATGTCAGTGATCTAAAAACCCTAATTCTGAGCCCTAACTGTGCCACCTATCATATTTATAAGTTTAAATAGCACCCAGCCATTCTTTGGAGAAACTACACTCAAGTACTGGGTATTTTTAGGTTATCTATAAAGACAGCAATTCTCACTAAATCAGGTCCCACCCACTGGCTGGCTAAAAGACTAGCAGCATATGCTAGTTCTAATCTAGAAGTCACTGAGAAAACTTCCGTTTTTGGTAGACGTTTAAACGTCTAGTCAGATTCAGATCTAAAGCTTGGTTAAATGTATCTGCATTGCCCTTTCAAAATGATATGATCACATCATTCTATATTATATATTGCTTGAGAATTTGTCATTTCACTATACTAGTATAATTTATATTCAGGCTGATGAACTAAAGTGAGTTATCTTCCATGAAATTATATTTTACAGATGGTTTTCTGTTAGATGGAACTCACTGGATAACATGGAAAGAACTAATATGGAACAACTACGTGGAAAGCATGACCCTTTAAACAACTAAGGTGACAGAATTTATTATTACAGAAAGACATTTGTAGCTTAAATATAAAAAGTTCACGTGGTTTTGCTGTGCCTTTTGGAAATAAAATCAACATTTCACTCACATGTATTCATTGGGCTGTGTTATGCTTTTGATACCTGCTCCTATTTATCACATACAACAAAATGCAGGAGAGCATGACCTTTTATCAAGCGGAGTATGTTTTCACAGAAGAGACTCACATGTCCTCACCTGAGGCTGCTGTGGCATTTGTGGGGGTTGAAGCAGCTGCTTGAATCCGAGCATGAGGAGGGATGAGGATGGTGGCCAGAGGTGGGTTACTTGACAGCTCTAGAGAAAAGGTAAGACACAAACATCACAGCCCACTCTGAACTGGCTATGCGAAACTACTCTGTTAGTAACAATAGGCATAACACCCACTACATTTACAGGAAAAAAGACATGATGAATTTGTATCTCATATTAAATTGACGCGCTACAACCTACAGACAGAGAAAGCCTGCACAAATGCTGTGTTACAAAGTAAAGGCCCTAATCTCTTAAAATTAGGATCTGAGACCTAAACACATCTTGAGGAAAGTTAGTGGCCAAAAGCTTCAGAGCTAGCATACTAGTCAGCTAGGTTTCCATCTTTCACAATTTAAATGTATCAGATTTCCCCATCCTAACCTGACATCAGTTGACTACAGGAAGGGAAGGTGTGGGTGTCAGAGCAAAGAGAACACGACTACAGTCTCCGTGTGTTTGCATGTGCATCCACACACAGCTGTGTGCACAAATCAACCCACTTAACTGCTTACAAGGCAAGCGTAGACAAGAACAGCACAAACACTAGTGGAAACAGGATTGAAGAAATATCTGTTTAAAGTCTTGCTGCTTTTATTAAAAATGTTTTTATTCAACTGTATTTCATTTTTATTTATTACATTTTAAAAGTTCGAAATTGACTTTCTACCTGTATGTGGGAAGGTTAGCCATCTTCACTACATATGAGAGAGACTTTCTTCAAAGAATCAAGCACTGTATACGAGCCTTAACAAATTACCTTACGATGATACTGGGCCTTTTGATACAGAAAGACAGCAAGTAGTGGTACTGAGCACTCAGTGCCATATGAAGCATTCAGTGTCAGCTTCAGATAATGTGAGTGTACATCCTGGTCTGCTAGGATAACCTTGGACTGTGCTTGTTATTTCAGAAATGCATTCACCCAGTGTGTCCTTGTTTTTTACTCTAGTAGATCTGAAGGAACAATTATACAGTAACACCAGCTATACAAAGACATTATCCTCTGTGCCACAACATATACTTTGACTACTCACAGATAGGGCTTAGACCAAAAAAAAAAAAAAAGGAATACAGTGGGTTTTTTTTTTCAACTGAGGAAAATTTCACATAAAACCAGCCATTTTAAAGGGTACAACTCAGGAGTGTTTTGAACACTCACAATGGTGTACAGCCATCATTTCTATCTACTTCCAAAACACTCTATCATCCCAAAAGGAAACCTGGAACCCACTAAGCAGTCACTCCCCATTCCCTAAGCCTGAAAACCCTTTGCAAGGAAAATGGTTATTTTGCGGTAGCAGCTTTCACACGTTCTCTCACGGAAAAACCTTGACAATACTGATACAGTCAACTTGCCTAAGTATCTAAACTTTGTACTAAATTAGATCCTAATGATAAAAGACTCTGATTAAAGAAAAGGAATTACCTAAAGCCAATTATACAGAAAACTGACTTGGATTGTAAACTTCCCCTTGATCACACACACACACAAAATTAAAGCCAAGATTTATGGAAAATTATGAAACTGAGAAAATGTTATCCTTATCTTGTCTCCTTCAATGAGAAGACAGTCTAGTTAACCAGATTAACAGCCTCCCTTGGGAAAATAGCTGAAAATGACTGCACAAACAGTCAGGTTCTAAGGAGATGCTATTCTCTTACAATCTGCTTAGGGCTCTGGCAATTTTGTGCCTTCGTCTGGGTAAGTGTATACAGGTACAGAGCTTGAAAAGGCAATCTTCTTTTTTCTTGGGCAGCAGCCTATGATCCTGGTCTTGGATAAGGGGGAAGAACAACTAATAAATAGGAAAACAAAGGAAAAAGTGAAGAAAACAACAACAAAGAAAGAGAGACAGTGTGGGATCCTGAAAGAAGCCCTGATGGTGCAACGGTGAAGTGCTTGCTGTCACCTGGGAGGTTGAGGGTTCAAATCCACCCAGCTGCTCCTTAGGAGAAAAGACCTGACAGCACCTGATGACAACAGCAACAACAATGTGAGAGCCTGGAGGCTTTGCCACTTCTAGAGTTGGAGAGGAGTAGCCAGTGAAGCCCACAGTTAAGCTTATGTTTTTAACCTAGAGTCCCTAGGGGTGGGTCTGAAGTCGAGGAGGCTTCGGTGAACTTTTTGGAGCCAAATACCCTAAAACACAAGGAATTTTAAACAGGACAACCACTCCTCATTCTATATTCCTCCACCTTCTGTGTCGCGGTGTAGAACTTTTCATCCTTAATCACAGGCACTTCTTAAGGTTCATCCCTTCCATCTATTCCAGCCTCTGTATCTTGGAAAAGTTGCCTACTGTCATCACTTCCGCCTGAGCAAACAGCCTCCTTGTCCTCTTGCTCTAGCCTGTCTCTCCACTGCAAGTCTGCTTCTATTGTGGCAACACACTATGTGGGGTTCTGGCAGACAAGGCTAAAATAGTTGTTAATTACTACCAAACCATTACACCCATCTATTCCCAGTCTCTCCCTTGTCTATCCATGGAAGCCAGCAGTAAAGAAATGGAGGCAGCCAGAATGGATACACTGCAATGAAAGAATGCCAAAAAAAAAGAGAGGGATGGTATTTTACAGAACAAAAACTTCCTAAAATATTTCTTTACTGTAAATACAGCACACAGAAGGCATTCATCGATTTCTCAGTGACTAATGTAAAGCATGCCCTGCTGGACAACTGCAAGGCAGAACGTTCATGGATTTGTACAAAAATCATGTAGTCTGCATGTTAAACATCACCAGTATAACCAAGCAGCAGAACTAAAGCCATGAGATTAGATTACTGTCAGTCTAATCTTCTTTTTTTTGTTACTGTTTTTTTTTTTAATTTTTATTTAACATAACTGAGTGAAAATGTACATTCATGTATAAATTTACATGCCCACCTATATGCAGCTTCCACTGCTCTCCCTGTCCGGTGACTGCACACTATTCCTCTCTGCTCCATACATGTCTCATCCTCCCAACAACCTCCTTTCCCCTCCTCTCCATCCACTCCCCTTCCTCCAGCCAGAGGTCAGCAAGATATCCTGTAGATGTATAGAACCACAAAGTGCTTCCAATATAAGTCTAATCTTCTAAGTACTATTTGTTTGATTTTCCCAATAAATATTGAATATGAACTTGCCAGGATCAGGGAGTGGGTATGTACATTTGAAGGCTGAGGAGCAGTACAGACGATACTGAAAATGAGTAGTATGCTAATATTTATTTACTAAATATGTGTGCTAGGCTTGAGAGTAGAAATATAAGGAAGACAACAGGAGGTCCGGAACACTGCAGTGGGGCTAGCTCTGGATGAGACAGAGGCAGGAAGGAAAAGGCAGGAAGGATAAGAAATAGACTGTGTGACCTCAGACACATGGTTCAAAACAACAAGACAAAAACAGGTTCCACTGATTTTTAACAAGTCAATGGATAATAAGGATTTCTTCAACCAACTGCAGATGCCATTGAAACTATTCATCCAAAAACAAAACAAAACATACAGGTTTTTTAGAGAATGTTCATTATGTGCTCAGTAATCAAACATTTTTATAATGCAGTTTAAACAAAAGAAAAATGGGTTTAAAAATAGATGTCACACAGAGAGGAGCCTCACTGGCAACACAAGAATAAAAAGAGGTGCATCATGAGATCTCCACTAAAAGACCTCAATTGATGGTCCAGCGGTTTTGGGGTTCCTCTGAGAGCATGGCCCCCGGCCCTGATGCTGCCCGTTCCCATAAATTATAACAAAGGTCCACTCTTTGGACAGGAATGGAATGGACTTGGCAATGCAGAGTAACCATATATTGGAAGCACTTTATGGTTCTATACATCTATAGGATATCATCTTGCTGACCTCTGGCTGGAGGAAGGGGAGTGGACGGAGAGGAGGGGAAAGGAGACTGTTGGGAGGATGAGACATGTATGGAGCAGAGAGGAATAGTGTGCAGTCACCGGACAGGGAGAGCAGTGGAAGCTGCATATAGGGGGGCATGTAAATTTACATGTGAATGTACATTTTTACTCAGTTATGTTAAATAAAAAAAAAAAAAAATAGGTGTCAACCAACCAAAGTAAGTATCAGTCAACAAAAGGCTAATCGAACTCATTAAAATAAACTTTGGTGTATTGTTATTTATACCAGAAAACTACAGAATGAAAAGACAAACTGAATAAATTCAGTCAAACCTAACTACCTGATAAAACAATCTTTTGAAGTGGAAAAACAAAACAAAGCCCAAATCTAGTTTGTAGAAATTTTGTTTCCCTTAATTTAAAGTTTATATTCTTCAAAGTATAAGATTTGTAGTTTATTGGTAAGAAAGAGCCAGTAAGAAACTGTCCTAATGTTTTCCTTTTTTTTTCTTTCCTTCTGGGAGTGGGTTTAATACATATGTTTACTCAGACTGTGTTGAGTGAAAGCTGTGTGTGAACCAAAAGGAGAAACCAACTCCTTCATTGACTACACCTATTCTTACAAGTGCAGAAATAAATTACCAGTCACCTGACACACGGAACCTTCTTCACTAGCACTGAAGGTACCCACCTTGCAAATCCCCACAACGGAGTCACTACAAGAGGCAGGTTTTCTTTTTCTTCTGCAAGCAGTCCAAGGTTCTCCAAGGTCTTTCACGTACATATAGACATTGCCAGTGGTTGTCTGTCTACACAAGTAAAACCGCTAGTTCTCTCTATTCATCAGACTACTTGCTAAAAGGGTGTCCATTTTATTTCTGTTTCTTTTTTTAAAAGTCATTCACTAAGATGGTACATCATAATCTCAGACATTACTGAATTCTAATGTTGCTAATTTGGATGTCTATGACCTAACAACCCCATCATAACTGCTTCTCTTCACTGCTAATGATTTCAAAGTACCCAGAAGACATGTGACAAATTCTCAACATTCATATTGCACACCTATTGGGAAAATCAAATAAATACTACTTAGAAGATTAGACTGACAGTAATCAAATTTCATGGCTTTAATTCTGCTGCTTGGTTATACTGGTGATGTTTAACATGCAGACTACATGATTTTTGTACAAATCCATGAACGTTCTACCTTGCAACTGCTCAGCAAGGCACGCCTTAAGAAATCTATGAATGC
This sequence comes from Heterohyrax brucei, assembly GCA_028571685.1. Lineage (NCBI taxonomy): Eukaryota > Metazoa > Chordata > Mammalia > Hyracoidea > Procaviidae > Heterohyrax > Heterohyrax brucei. Next base: position 63,042,618 of record CM053157.1, read on the forward strand.
CTTCAGTGTGCTGTATTTACAGTAAAGAAATATTTTAGGAAGTTATCTAGCAAAGTGTTCAAGTTCTGATGCTTAAGAAAGAATAAGCTTTAGTAACCTAAAAAATTTATACTCAGAACTCCATTTTGGATTAGAGGTAATAAATGAACACTACATGAGTTTTTTTTAAACTGTACTTTAGATGAAGGCTTATAGAACAAGTTTCTCATTAAACAGTACACACAGTGTCTTATGACACTGGTTGACAATCCCATGACATGTCAACACTCTTCCTCCTCAATCTTGGGTTCCTTTATTACCAGCTTTCCTGTCTCCTCTTGCCTTCTAGTCCTTGATCTTGGGCTGGTGTGCGCCCTTAGTCTCATGTTTTATGGGCCTGGCTAATCTTTGGGTTAACCTCAGGAGTGACTTCGTGCTAAAAGGGTGTCTGCTGGCCATACTCCTGGGGTTTCTCTATTCTCTGTCAGGCTAGTTAGTCTGGTCTTTTTTTTCCCAAGTTAGAATCTTGTTCTACATTATTCTCCAGCTCTGTCTGGGACCCTCTATTGTGACCCCTGTCATAATAGTCAGGGGTGGTAGCTGAACGCCATCTAGTTGTACCGGCCTCACTCTGGTGGAGGCCAGGGTAGTTGTGGTCCTTTGGTCATCTGGACTAATCTTTTCCTAGTATCTCTAGTCTTCTTCATTCTCCTTTGCTGCTGAAGGGTTGAGACCAGTGGGAGTATCTTAGATGGCTGCTCACAGGCTTTTAAGACTCCAGATGCTACTCAGTACAGGCAGATGTAAACATTTTCTTTATAAACTATATTATGCCAACTATGTTGTATGTTTCCTGAGACCATGGTACCCACAGCCCTATGGCCAGCAATTTGGTCCCCCAAGGGGCTTGGATGTATCTATGGAACTTCCACCACTTTGTCTTATACCAGTTGCACTGGCTTCCCCACTATATGAACAGTCTTATCCTTCACCAAAGTTACCATCTATCTATTGTCTGTCTAGCGTTTTCATTATGAATTCTTTTATTCAACTAAGAATAACTGCTAATATTTTCAGTTCTAGAGGAGCCAGTCTGTTTCTCTGTATTTAGTTATACCCAATTTTACATACCTCAACTCTATCATGGTCTATACTTTTAGCTTTACTTTTCAAGTAATTCTTCTGTCATTTGGGAGTTGATTCATTTTCAGATCTAATGTGATCTCACTTACTCTTTCCACTATACAATGCTGCACCTCTTCATTGCCTTGGTCATATATCATGCATTACCAGAGTTCTGGGTTTTCTGGAAAAACTATTCTAAACTGACCACAGAACTTCAGGTCAAGATAATAGTTTTTGTTTGTCCCTATACCATTCCAGAACCTTGGTGACAAAATGGTTATAACTTGGCTGCTAACCAAAAGGTTAGCAGTTCAAATCTACTAGCTGCTCCCTGGAAACCTTATGGGGAAGTTCTACTCTGTCATATGGAGTTACTATGAGTCAGAATTGACTCCATGGTAATGGGTTTGGTTGTCTGGTTTATACCATTCCACATTCTTCCTAAATAGTACAGTCAAAGTAGCAGAGCAGATCAAATATCCCAGGGAAACCAGTAATGATTCTCATACATAACTAACAATCTACAGGCTGAGATCTTGAGTACAGTCAACATTATCTGCTTGTTGTTAGTCCTCTAGTTGCCTGAATTAAAACTTACTTGCCCCTTCTGGCCCACTCATGAATTTTCTCAGGCTTCCTCTGCAGGGCATTTCCACTAGAGTAGCATTTCAATATCTAGAAGACTATAGCCGAATCACCTTGCAATTTTCTTCTCCTAGATAATTTATAAAATATTAAAAATAACTGACATCAATTCCTTTGACAAGTAAAAACAGCTCCACTTCTCACTTTTAACAGAGCAATCCCTTTATTTAGACCCCAATTTCCTCATCAGTCCATTCTCTTATAAAGACCTTTTATACCCATTTTCATACAAAATACAATAAAACACAGGATAGCCATGTATAAGGTTTGTAGTTTAGTTGAAAAAAGTACAAGGGGTCAGCAAATTAGAGAAGTCATGAGTTTCATTCATGGTTTCATCCATGTTGTACATTTAAATGAAGACTTCCTAGTCTATATGAAATCTGTCACTGCTATTAATTAAGCAACATCATCATAAACGGAGAAAGGATTGATGTTGTCAAGGATTTCATTTTACTTGGGTCCACAATCTGTGCCCATGGAAGCAGCAGTCAAGAAAGCAAAAGAAGCGTTGTGTTGGGAAAATCGGCTGCAAGGATCTCTTTAAAGTACTGGCAAGTAAACATGGTACCTTGAAGACTAAAGTGCACCTGACCCAAGCCACGGTGTTTTCAGTCACATCATATGCATGTGAAAGCTGGACAATGAACAAAGAAGACAGAAGAAGAACTGATGTCTCTGAATGGTGGTGTTGGAGATGAATGTCCAAAGTACCATGGACTGCCAAAATAACAAACAGATCTGTTTTTGAAGTACAACCAGAGTGCTCCTTGGAAGCAAAGACAGCAAGACCGCATCTTACATACTTTGGACATGTTGTCAGGAGGTACCAGTCTCTGGAGAATGATATGATGCTTATTAGAGTGGACAGTGAGTGAAAAAGAGGAAGATCCTTGACGAGATGGATTGACACAGTGGCTGCGACAATGGGCTTAAGCATAAAAACGACTGTGGACATGTCACAAGACCAGGTAGTATCTTGTTCTTTGTTCACAGGGTTACTACGAGTCAGAACTGACTCGACGGCACCTAACAACAGCACTTATGAATTATGGAACCCTGGTGGTGCAGAGGAAATTCTGGTAGCATAGTGGTTAACTGCTATAACTGCTAATCAAAAGGCAGGCAGTTAAAATGCACCAGGCACCCTTTGAAAACTCTATGGGGCAGTTATACCATTCTGTAGGGATGCTATGAGCTGGAATCAACTCAGTGGCACTGGGTTTGGTTTCCCAGTGCCATGGTTAAGAGCTTGACTACTCACCAAAAAGTTGGTGGCTTGAACTCACTAGCCATTCCTTACAAAACCTATGGGGCAGGTCTACTCTGTCCTGTAAAGTCACTATGAGTCTGAATTGACTTGCTGGCAATGGGTTTGGTTTAGACTCTGTAACACAGTCCTACATGCTTACCAGAAGTCCTTTTCTCTATTCACTTCCCTTGGTGTTCATTTTACTGACTTTTTCTCACTTGCTTTCAGGAATCCCTTTCCTGTCTCATCACCTGCTTTCTTCATCTTCAAACATTCCTGCCCCTCTACCCAAAGCTATCCAGTCTGTCTGAGTCTGGATTTGCTCTCTAGCTACCCCAAATATATACTGTTTTAACTCTCGATGAAGTGGTTCCCCAAAGTTCATAAATTAATGCTCCTTCCAGTCTAGTCAGCATTCTCTCTAATAACCCAGGTAAGTGGTAAAGGAATACTGTGTAACAAATCATACTAATAATCTCATCCCTCCCTGGTCCTTTCACCATCTACCCTCACTTATATCCAAAGGGGATAATGCTTGCTAAACTACTACATTCAGTAAAATTTCAAAAAATTGGGAACTTGTAGAGTGGAGCTAGGGAGGGATTCAGCTCCATACATACAAATCAACTTACTTCCATTATATTCCAGCCTTGGAAACGAGAAGGAATTGGTAAGAGAATATTGATCCATGCTGAGCTTCGCTGCTGCTTAAGGTCTGTTCCACTTTTGAGATCCAGTGACAGTAGGAAAAGGGAGCAAAGGGGTGTTTTTAACATTCGGATGCTGCTAAGAGTGCTAGTCAAGGCTTCCGAACCTAACTGGGGCCCTCTCAACTCGTACTCTCCTGAATGACGGATCCAGGAAGTCAGAGGGTTTCAGAGTTTGCTGTTCTATATCTGATTATCTCTCTTTTCTCCTCGTTGATTACGGAAATCCTTTTTTTGATGGCCAAATTACCCCATGGCACAGCAACGAACATTCAAAGACAGTTTTGCTATAAATTTTATTTTAATGTAACACTACATTTAAGTGTTTAGTCTTCATCTTCAAAGTCTTATTTATATGGCAGATTTATACTTAACTAGGAATTAAAACAACAACAGTAACAACTACAGGGGACATTAGAAATGCCCATTAAGTATCGGCTGCATAAATTCATGGATACCATGGTTATTTAAAGAGGTATGTATCACTGACTGAAACATTTACTAAGCACCTACCTCATACAGGTCAGGGATTATTTTGATTTTGATATGAGCAAGCAGTACAGACATCACTGAAAACCTTGTTGGGGGAATAGAAGAGTGTTTCATACTATTTACTCCAAAACAGAACTTCACCAACAACCCTACCTTACACCTCCACTCCCTCAATGTTTCTTATCTTTGGATTCTATAGCTATAAAAACGGTTAGTTCTCCTTCTTCATCAACATGTCATGTTTTGTTCTGAGAAGTTCTATCTGCAAAAGTTCTATCTTTGCCTTAGTAACAAACAAGATCACCATCTGGAAATACTACTTCAAAATTTGAATACAGGAGATCAAAGAAAATGCCATTAAATAATACCTCCTCCCCTAGATAGCTGTGTTCTGATACAGCAATGCTGTTCCAGAGTAATACTCATCTAGGACAGACAGAGAACCATACTATGTGATCACAGTGCAATTTAAAAACATCTACAAAAACAGGACATTTTGGAGGAAAAAGGGGGGGGCATAGTCTCAAAATGACAGCACTTTATACTTACTACATTTAGTTTTATGAAAAATGATTTTAAAAGCCTACCTGAATAGGTACACTCAGGTACATCCTTTTCACTGATATCCAGTGAATCACATAACCTCTGATAATCACAGAAACTGAACACTATGTCTAGACACAAAGACATATGCACACTCAGACACAGGCATATTTATATAGGTGATACGCTAGGCAACTTTAACACTGTGAAATACCAAAATGAAACAATCATTGTTTTTTAAAAAAAAATCTCGTAAGTATTAGATACATATGAATAAAACTGAACCCTTCTTTTATTTTAAAAAGATACATGCCAAAGCTAAAGCATCATGATAACTTAGGAAAGTTGCCTAAGGACATTAAAGTTGGTTTTTATTAGCTAACAGTATGAAAAATGCCCATTCAAAAGTCCTTCCACATTTAAAAGACCATATTCTAAAACCTTTGCCAATTTATTTTCATGTTAACCTGTCTGATAATGTAATTTACTAAACAGAAAACAGATAAATAGCATTTACCAGGACCTGACTTCTTATTAAAAAAACTTAAAACCACCGTGACATACTACTTCACATCTACTAGGATTACTATAATGAAAAAAGAGAGATAGTAATGAGCATTATATGGAACTCTTGTATGTTGTTGGTAGGAACGTTAATTGAGCGGCCACTGTTAAACAATTTGGCATTTCCTCAAGAAGTTAAACAGAGTAACCACAAAAATATAAATAAAAAAAGAAACTCATAGCTTTGAGCAGATTCGGACTCACAGCAACTGCACAGCACTGAGTAGACCTGCTTCATCAGTTTTCCAAGGAGTAGCCAGTAGATTTGAACTGCCCACCTTTGGCTAGAAGCCAAGCTCTTAACCACTGTGTTACCAGGGCCCAAGTTACCATAAACCTATCCAAAACCACTGCCATTCAACTGATTCTCATGGTGACCTCAGAGACAGAAAAGAACTGCCCCATCAAGTTTCCAAAGCGTGCCTGGTAGATTCAAACTGCTGCCTTTTGGTTTGCTACTGAACCACCAGGGTTTCCAAAGTTACTACATAACTAAGCAATTCCATTCCTAAGTATCATGGATTAAACCATGCTCCCTCAGAACAGCTATCAGCTTGGCTAGGTCATGATTCCCCATAGCGTAACTGTCTACCATTTTGTCATTTTGTGATTTTCCTGTGCCATAAATCCTACCGCTATGTTAATGAGGTAAGATTAGAGGTAGCTATGTTAATGCGAACTAGTGCCTTGAATTCAGGTTTCCAGCCTCCTGGACTGTGAGAGGAAACTCTGGTGGCATAGTAGTTATGTGCTACAGCTGCTAACCCAAAGGTCAGCACTTCCTTGGAAACTACAGGGCAGCTCTACTCTGACCCCTAGGGTTTTAGGAGTTACACCTGACTTGATGGTGTTGGGTTTGGGTTTTTTGGACTATGAGAGAATGGATTCCTGTTTGTTAAAGCCATCCACTTGTGGCATTTCTATTTTAACAGCCCTAGATAACTAACAAAAAATTGGTACCAAGAGTAGGGTGTTGCTCTAACAGATACCTAAGATGTGGAAGCAGTTTTGAGACGTGAATGGAGACTGGAAGAGTTTAAAGTACCTAAAGGTAAAAGCCTAGACTGCCCCGAAGAGACTGCTGGTGGCCTCATGGATATCCAGGACAATTGTAGTGAGGACTCAGGAAGAAATAAGGAGAGCTGTTACACTGGAGACATTGCAGATGGCAAGAAGCAGCAGCAGAACAGGGGACTAGAACATGACAGTGCTAGAGCCAACCCAAGGAGCAGAGTGAGTGCCTTATGACTTACACTTACAAGCAAAGCATGAACCTCCAAACACTTATCATACAGCTGAAGAGCTTTGGAATACTTGAGCCAGCAGGACAGACGTGAACAACTGAGAGAATGGGGCTGCATAAACTGAAGGAGCAGAGCTATGCTTCTAGAGACCTGGAAGGCAGAGTCAAAGGTCAAGGCTGAGGGGCCTCCACTCACAATCAATCCAGAGAGTGAGCACAGCCAGTATCTGGAACCTAGGGGGCAGGGCCATCATCTAAATGGTCTCAGAGAACATATTATTATTAAGAAACCTTCAGGGCTAATGTAACGTGCTCTGCTGACTTGCCTGGTGCCTGCTCTTTCTCCTGTCCCTCCAATTTCTCCTATTTGCAATGGAAATGCCTAGCATGTGGCTGCTTCACCAATGTACTCCAGAAGCAGACAACTTGTATTCTAGATTTCACAGATGAAGAGGAATTTTTTATTTGGATTTGGAGTTGATCTAATAAGACTTTTGCTATGACATGATGAGGTGAATGTGTTTTACATGTAGCAATGACATGAATTTTTGAAGGTCACATGGTAGAATGCCATGGTCTGAAATGTGTGCCCCCAAAATGTGTGTTAACTTGGCTAGGGTCATGATTGCCAGTACTATGTGAATAAACTTCTCTTTGCTAAAGCCTTTCACTTGTACTATTTGTAACAACAACACTAGATGATTAAGACACTAGGCATATACCCAAAAGAACGGAAATCAAAGAACTCAAACAGATACCTCTACATGACTTTTCACAGCAAAATTATTTACAGCCAAATCACACAAACATTAATGAATGAAAGGATACACAAAATGTAGTATATGTATATAATGGACTAATAATATAGGTATTATACATATTATGTCACCCTGGTGGCATAACAGCTAAGTGCTATAGCTACCAACCAAAATGGCAGCAGTTCAAACCCACCAGGCTCTACGTGGAAACTCTGTGGGTAGTTCTACTTTGTCCTGTAGGGTTGCTATGAGTTAGAACTGACTTGATGACAGTGGGTTTTTTTTTTTTTTTTTGCTTTGGTATATGTATTAATGGATTTATCAGAAAAAAAAAGGAAATGAAGTACTAGTACATGTTATAACATGGATGTCACACATATAAGGACACATAATGTATGATTCCATTTACATGAATGAAAGGGCCAGGACAGGTAAATTCAAAGAGACACAAAGCAGACTGGTAGTTGCTGAGGGTTGAGAGAAAGGTGGATGGGGAGTGTGTACTTTATAAATACGTGGTTTTCTTTTGAGGTGACAAAAATGTTTTGGAACTTGATAAAGGTGGTGGTTGTGTAACACTATGTATGCACAATGTCACAAATTGTTTTCTTTTGTTAGGTGAATTTTCTCTTACTTTAAAAAAACACAGCTTAATGATTTGTAGGCCAATGTAACGTATACCAATGTTTTTATATTTTTCTTCAGCAATAATAAAAATTTTTAGCCAGAGACTAAAGAATCAAACATGATTACTGCAAAAAAAATGGCATATGTGAACAGTGTAATTGAACCCTAAATTTTTAAACTGATCAAATTAAAAGGTTTAAATAGTGTTTTATCTTTGTAATTAACATCTACACATGCGTACACACACACACACTGAAGAGCAGCATGGACCAAACATGCCTGAATATAAAGGGAATTATTCAGAGTGTTTCCCAAGTTCTTCACTTTACAGGGGGATTTTTTTATTATTTTGAGCAACAAAATACTTTTGGAGAAGATGCATTAGGGTGAAAAAAGACCTCAATGCTGGTTTGGGAAACCTGAAGATCACCTGACAGAAGCAGTAAAAAGGAGACAAAGACATTTAGTATTAATGTCAGAGGTTCAAGTGCTAGATGTCACTGTATATCAGCATTTTAGAGATCACTTTAAAAACCAATACAGTAAATAGTTATTTTCTTTGGATAACAAATATGGTGGCACAAATGGATAAGTTTGTGGCCGCTGACTGAAGGTTTGGTGGTTTAAATCCACACAGCAGCTCAGTGGGAGAAAAGACCTTACGACCTGCTTCTGTAAAGACTGACCAGAAACAAATCCACTGCAATCCACTTGATTCTGAATCACAGCAAACCTACAGGACAGAGAAGAACTGCCTCACAGGATCTGGTGGTGGATTTGAACTACTGATCTTTTGGTTAGCAGTTACAGCTCTTAATCACAGTATCACCAGGGCTCCTCTATTACTGCCAAGAAAACCCTGAGGGGTGGTTCTACTCTGTCACATGGGATTGCTACGAGTAAGAAATGACTCAACAGCACTTAGCAATATGGTTAAAAAAAAAAAAAAAAGAAACAGTTATGGCATTAAGTCCACCGGCACATGTAGAATTCCCAGTGGTAGACTCTAACAGATGCAAAAGTGCTTCACACAAATGTAGACGAAGCAACTAAAAAAACTATGACCTGATAGTTCACAAAGCAGCTCTACTGTGGAAACAACACAGACATAAAAGATACATATAAGGATTCTGAATGAAATTGCTTCACCAAACCTGAGATGTAAAAAATTAAAGTTCCTAAATCAATATATACACTTATATATAATTTCAAATATATTTAAGTTAGCAACAACAACAAAAACACTTTCAGCATTTTCTTAATGAAAAAACAGGTGGTCACATTATATTCAAGTTTATCAGCAGATGTGGTATTAAAAAAAAAAAGACTAGAAAGAATTCAACACAAAATACTGACAGTGACCACTGTGAAAGATAAAAGTAATTATTTTGGCATTTCACTCTCTACCAAATTGTTAATCCATCTGCACTATCTTACACCATCCAGCTCTTTCCTGAATAATTCCAGGTATCAGAGAAAACAATTTATTCCACCACTAAGGAATTAAAACCTTCTTCACTGGTTCATCACTAATTTCATTCAGTCTTTATTTGTTCGAGAGAGTACAGTTCTTTATAGAAAGTCCAAATGTGTACAGCTCTCTCATTTTTTTCCCACTATTTTCAGTTTTACAGCACGGAGAAAAAGAGTAGCTATTCCTTTCTTTACAACTCAGTCTTTGAGATATTTTTAGAGTTACCAGGAGGCTTCAGTCTTCCTGTTTTCAATGTTTTCTCGTCTGCAGCAATGATGGGAAGCCACAGGAGGGACAGAATTTGTCTAGATCCCTTGCTTAACAGTTCTCAGGGAAGGTTTATAAGACTCAGTTCTCTCTATGTTTGTAAGGTATCTGAATTCACACAAATATAGCCACCAATATATTTCTAGTTTAAAATACTTGATATAAATCCTTGGGAAGTAAGAAATGGTCATCAAACCTAAAGGCAAAAACTGTCTATTAGTTCTATTAGTGATAAACCTCACCTAATGAAATTTCTGTAAGTTCTTCTCATCTGCCAGGAATTACTGTAATCTGCTAAAAATTAGATAAGCTTTGCCTATTTGAAAATTTTTATTTACCTCTATTTTGTTGAAAATCGTGCAATTAATGACCTAATAAGTGATTAGAAAGGATGCTTCTTTATCTGCCTAAGTAGTTAACAGGCCAATTTTTGTCCCCCACAGATTTTAATTGAGAGAGTATCATTTCATATCCAGGGTGTAGCCCCCCTTGAAAAAGTAAAAGAGCTAAGTGTCTGAAATTACCTTGAGTGGTGAAGTTGAAGAGTGCAGGTGTGTCTCGCCCATTTGGTAGTTTGACATTTGGGTCCCGTAATTCATCAAAAAATGAATGTGCACAAGCTTCCAGTGGTGTCAACCGGGCAGTTGGTGTATACTCCAGCAGGCGGCTACACAGTGCAATTGCCTCTGGTGGAGTTCGGGGTCGGAATACCTGGAGTACAAAAAAAAAGGAGGGGAAAGAACAGTCGGTATTTTATTAGAAGAATCTAAGCAAATAACCCTTTGACTACTGAGTCAATCTCACCATGTGCAAAAACATGGCTGCTCTGGGGAAAGGAGCCTTCAAGAACTGAAAGAGTTAACTGCATATGATTCCTCACACTGGGGTGAACTGTTAATTAAAGACCATATATTAGCAAAGCAGAGAGAAAAAAAGTGGGGGAAATGGCAAAAATCTAAATATGCTAATCCTAAGCAGCACGATCAAACATGGACACAAAGGAACGACAGGTCAGTGAGAAGGGCCGGGTTCTGGAGGTGAAGCACAACTAGAACGTGTCTATACACATACTTCACAGTTCTGACTGCTGTGGCAGTAGACAGAAGCTTGTCTCTTTTGCATAACTTCACAGAACACTTGTGTATAATGGATAGCACTGTTCAAATTTGGAAATCAATCTTTTAAAAAAGTTGTTTACTCTGGGCCTATAAATGTTAATGAGTTGGTATTATTATCTCTTCAATAAACAGAGCCTATCATTTGGAGAAACTCTTGGATACTAAGAATTTGACAGAATGCCCTGACATTGTTTTCTAAAATAGCTGTTACTATGAATGTGGCCAAATTACTTTTACTTGAATGAATACTCTGGGTTTCAATCAGGGATGTGTTTTTCAGTGAGAACCATTCACCTAGAGAAAAGGTCAACTGAACTAAAATGCAATTAATTTGTCTAAAGGAACAGAAAGCTTTCTATCCATCTCTGTCTTAAAACCAAACTCCTAAAAACATGAAAACATACTTCATTCTAAATTATGGCCAGTTAAAGAATATAGACAGAAGAACAAGAAATACAAATAGGTGGACAGAAAACCTCTGAGACTAAGGAAAAACAGAAACACACACTGCTTGATTAAAAAGAACATGCAAACAAATTCAAAAGGAGGAGAATGGACACAGACAGACATGTAACAAGCAGGTATGTACACATGAAGAGTGGCAGGTCCACAGCTGAAGAAAGGCACCTGGATGGTGACAGGGTGGAGAGGAGGCTGGAGGGGAAGAGTTCCTGAGGAGGGTGACTTGTGTAACACCCGGCTGCTCACTTAGGCTGAAAGGAGCAGGCATGGTTACGAAGTCAGAGCTAATTAGATTTTCAAGAGATTACTTATAAGAGTATCTTATGTAGTGAAAACTGCATTTTTGCTTTAGTTTTTCTAGTTTATTATGGATAAAGATTTTTTCCATGGAAATTGAGAAGATTAGGATCTTAGAAATTTCTTTGCATCTAAAGGCCTTAGTCACTTTATTCATTATTTGAGAATGTCTTCTGTAATGTCAAAAGTTACCATTATCTTTATTCTTTTGAGAGCTATGACTTGTCTTATTTAGGGAAACCTGCCAGTTATTGTAGTATTTTGGATCTTATATTCCTCCTGGAAACTCTGATGGTTTAGTGGTTAAGTGGTATGCCTGCTAACCAAAGGTCAGCAGTTCGAATCCACCAGGTGCTCCTTGGGAACTCTACAAAGCAATTCTACTGTGTCCTACAGGTTTGCTATGAGTCGACAGCAGTGGGTTTGGCTTTTGGTTTACTTTTCTTGGTTATCCTCCCCTCTTGCTCAAGAGTTCACAATCGAATCCAGAATATAAAAACAAAGTAAGAAGTAAAACTCTGAGACATTTTCATAAAAATTATTAAGCACTACTGATTCATTTTTATTCCTGAGGGCAATACGAATTTACTTGACAGTATACAGATTTTATTTTGTTAAGCAGGCTAAATCCAAAATGCTTATGTATTAATACTGGGGCACAAAAGTAAAATCAAGAGGAGAAAATATAATACCTGCTAATACTCAAAGGTAGGGTAGCTACATGGTGAATGTATTTAGATTACAAAATTTCTTTACACATTAGTGAACGTTTTGTGTTAGAACTATTCATAAACTGCTATTGTAACCTTATTTCTATTTATTATAAAGAAGTCACCCATATCTTTTTGGTGTCTTAGTACTAGCTACTAGTGATCATACAAGATGGTATGGTTCTAAGACATGTACTAAGCTGTTTATCAAGGAATTCTAACTCATGGAGTCGAGAGAGAAACAATGAAGAAAAGAATTTGTTTCAAGAGCATATATTAAAATCAAGACTGAAGCCGCCTTTTTAAAAGCATCCACTGTTCCTTCAAACCCTCTGAGATACTCCTGACAAGAAAAGCCTCAGCTCAGCACTTGGTACACAGAGGGTAACTGGAAAGTTACAGTGGGTCAGAACCCAGTGCCCCCAGAGCTCAGATTTCTGACCATGACGCAGATGGCGGCAGCCATGTAACTGCTCCAAGTTACAGGCCGAACTAGAAAACAGCTCTTCTGAATTACCTTCATGTCTGAAGAAAATGAAACCACAACTAGCAAGATCTGCCTTTTAGTCAAGTTTCTGCTGCTACGTTCCTTGATTCGTTACTGCTTAACAGTCTTGGGTTCCAAAGAACTTCATCAACATTTATTATTATAAGAAGAATGATTAAACAAAAATGATAATGATTTAAAAATCCCACAATCCCTATAACTCCAGTGTAGATTTCAATGAATCACCCAGGAGACTAACAATTAATATCAGGAGCAAACTCTAATATCATACAATATGTGAAAACAGAAATCACAGCTACCTACACGGTTTTTACTATCACATTTCAAGAATGAACAGTTGCTTAGCCTTTCAAAAAATTTTTTTCGCTAGTTTTATAGACCTGCCCTGAAATTTGGGGAAATAAAATTAAGTACATACCCGCACTCCTGAGGTGAAATGTCCTGTTCCTGACGAATCCTAAAGATGATAATGCAGTGAAATAATCCAAACAGGGAAGTCAATCCAAAAGAGAATAGTCCAGCAAGGAAAAATATATCCAATGTTATAAGAAATCCAGAGTGTGGGGGACATAGAAAATGTTTATACAGTTATAAACTTTAAACATCAGTCTCCATAGTAGCAAGTGCAAGTTTTAAAAATTATTTCACCACAGTGTATGCAAAAAAAATTTTTGTTTTGATTGTGCAATGGTGAGGCACAGTAAAGAAACATTTTAATTTTAGTTATTTATGTTCCAATGCCAGTGCGTTTAGTAAAAAAATACAAAACCAAAAAAAGTTAAAATCAAAATGAAATCTAGAAGTAAAGTTCCCAAAGTAAAATGTTTGGTCCTCTATGACCTGGGTTCAGTGTCCATAGACATGGCTGGGGGTAGGGTGAGCAATATTAGCCTGCTATTAAAGATACAAGTTTCCAATATGCTAATTTTTCTCTAATAATGTGTTCTAGTGACAAAGTATAAACATTTTTCCACTAAATATTAGTGACAAGAGGAAAGTAATAAATACAGTTAATTTACATTATTATAGATTTCAACCCAGTATTTTCAATTTGTGTGAGCTAAGAACATACCAGGCCACCGCGGATTATTCCCCATTTTTGGATTGACTTCCCTGATAAAGGTGTTTATTTGCTGACATTCTCATTTCCTTAAGACTCTTCAAGAAACTGACATATTACCTCAGGAGTGCGGGTATAAACTTATTTTTGTGTTGTGGGCTTTGCCCCCTCATACCCTTGCACCCATTCCTTAGGAAAAATGAATATACAGAACATTCTTTTCTTTTTGGAATAACTCACTGAAAAAAGAAATCCTGTCTTTGAGCATTACAACTTCAACACAGTTCCATCAGCAAATATGACCAATTCACCCACCAAAAGCTAAACAAAAATATATACAACAAGCAGTACAACTAAGGGATAGTCACAGCTGCAGGTGATATGTATAGTAATATACACCAACACCTAGGCACAACGGAGCCAAATATGCAAGGGAGGTGGTAGGGTCTATTATGTCTAGGTATTGAGAATAAAAAATGGCAGAACTCACCAGCAGCTGTGAACTCCCTTGGCTATTCTAAGAAAATTTAACATACTTTTAGGATAGTTTCCAGTGGGGGAATTAAATATTGTACAAAAATAAATAATCCGCGGATTACTTTTAGTCTGCAGACTAAAATTTAGTACACGGATCAAAATCCGGCCCATCAGAATAAAAATCTCTCGTGAACTAAAACACAATCACGTGGACAAGAATAGAAAACCACACTAAAAGAACTGAGAGCACAAAGTAAGACTCAACTGGGCCAACTAACAATTAGTGCGCAGACTAAATATGGCCAGCCAAATACGCAAGGCCATGAAGATCTCAACACCCCTATAAAAACCAAAAGTGAAAGTAAATAAGTAAAACAAAGAACAAAAACAAAAACAAAACAAAAAAGGAAAAAATAGCAAAAAAGAAGGAAAAATTTAAAAGAACCAAAACACTGACATGAACTTTTAAAGTGATCCAAATACTACCTCACCTCTGCAGCAACTCAATTTCTTGCATTGAAACAATCATAAACTCTCATCACAAATACTAGTCCACAGAAGAAACTCATATAAAAAAATTCATTCTTTTGCAAAAGAAACTCTCTGTGGCATTAAAAATGCAACCAAATCCTTAAACAAAGAATTATTCAAAATAAAATTGCACTTGGGTAACTCAAAAATGACAGAGGCAATTTCTTCCCCCATATGTTCTAGAATAGATAATGACCATGAAATTGCAGTCTGTAGCTAATTATTATGACTGGATTACAAGCCCTTAAAAAATTGGCAACTTATAAGCAATCATATATGAGGTCTGACAATTAAGTCTGTGAATTTAACTGTTTGAAATGCTACATACATCACTGATGAATATCACTACAGTCACCTTTGAAGTACTCCCTTTGGGAAGCTATGTACCAAAGCCAATGCCTAGTCCACCCTTCAAATCACCCTTGCCAACTCTTTCTCGAATGGCCATTGTGCATGGTGGCATGGTGGCTAGTTTGAAAACTTAACTATACAGTTGTCTGTGAGGGACTTTTTAGCCAGTAAACAAATAACTGCATTGGAACACCCTCCCTACTCACCTGATCTGGCCCCCAATGACTTTTTTCTTTACTTAAAGATAAAGGAAATATTGATAGGAAGACATTTTGATGATATTCAGGACATCAAGGATACAACGACGAAAGTTCTGGTGGCCATTCTAGAAAAGAGTTCCAAAACTGCTTCAAAGGATGGACTAGGAGCTGGCATTGGTGCATAGCTTCTCAACAGGAGTACTTTGAAGATGACTGTAGTGATATTCAGCCATGAGGTACATGAACTTTCTCTAGGACGAGTTTGCGAACTTCACTGGCCGTCCTCATATACCATACTGAGGCCTACAGTCAGGTTGCTTTTCATAGCATCTCAGGGCAATAGTTCTCAGCACTTCTACTGTATTAAGCAGCCAACCAGCAAAACGTAAAAATTCTTATTTTCATGGCTACGGGCAGTGATAATCTAATGTAGTCTACAGTGAGTGCCTGGGAGTGTTAAGCAGCTACTCTTCCCTGGTCCTTACTGGGACCAGTACGCAGCACTCGCACTGCTCTCTGGTCATTCACAAAAGACAAGTACCCGGTGTTAGAAACAAGACACCGTGAATACTCCGGAAGACCTACCCCACCACTGGCTCTCAAATCAGTTGTTAATCATCTACAATGATTTTTCTAAATCTAAAAACACAGGATTAAAAGTGAGATACCACCATGGTTTTGCTCAATAGTGAATCGCGTTGCAGTAGTTAACTAAGAACTTAAGTCTACTTCGGTGCTCACGTGTAGTACATAATTCAATAACTAAAGTCAACTTACTCTGTACACTTAACATACATGACTTTAATTAGTTTTAACTTCATTTATTTTTAAACATTCTTATTAACTGACATTTTACATGTTTATATACCGGTCTAATGATGCACATAAGGTAATCTAATTCACTTTAAATAATATTAAAAAAATGATTATCAGAGGCTACTGAATACCCAGCTTTCAGTGAGTCTACATGCCAAATAAAACTACCATTGGAAGTTAGGATTCTAACAGAGTGGCAACAAAATCCAACACAGCTTGAGCCTATTGAAAAGCTGTGTTTTTCTAATCTTTACTTTGACATCAATTCCTACATGCAGGTGTACAAGGTTGAGCATAAGGAACAAAACAATCCTTTCCTGGTCATGATACTGCTAACATTTAATGAATTTAGCTGCACTAATTACAGGGCTTTTAGAGTTTTTTTCTGAGCTCAAAAAAGAAAGCTTATACACGTATGGAGATTATCGTTTAACCATGCAGTGGAACTTCCCCCCTAACATCATTCACTAAAAACATCACTACAGTCCTACACAGGCATGCCACTGACTAAATATCCACCAATCTACCTTCATTTTTCACTGCCCACAGAACAGTTATGGCAGTCAGGCTAGCCTTCCCAGAAGCACACGAGTCTTCCCCCTTCTTCCACATGCCTCCATAACTGAGGGCTTTTCCCCCACGCTACAATATTAAAGTTTTTTTTTTTTTTTTAATTACCTAAACAAATCCTAACCCTCCTTCAACAACCTGCTTCCTCAAGTTCTTCTGCCACCTTTAAGGCAGCTCCTTTTCCCCTCCCTGACTGCAGATCTGCCTTGTACCACCTATAGCACGTGCAACGCCTCTGAACACGTACAACACACAATCATTATAGTTATACAGTATTACTTATCAGTCAGTATTTGCTTCAGTAGAGTCAGTTATATCACCTATAAGTTTTCTCAAGGACAAAAGCCAAAACTGAACTCACTGCCAAAGATCTGATTATGACTCACAGTGTTCCTGTATAGCACAGAGGAGAACTACCCTACAGGGTTTCCAAGACTGGAATCTTTACGGAAGCAGAATGCCCACATCTGTCTCTCTTGGAGTGGCTGGTGGGTCTGAATTGTCCACCTTTTGCTTTGCAACTCAGTGCTTTAACCACTGCACCATCAGTATTCCCTTTTCAAAGACAAGGACTATATAGAGTCTTTATGGTACCCACACAGCACTATGACATAGGAGACACAGGGTTTAACGATAAATTTAAGTTTTGCTTCCTTTACATTCCACCTGCTACAGATTCGTCAGTTCCTCACAACCTTTAAACTTAAGTCTTCCTTTCTTTGATTATTTCCTTCACACACAGACTGTTGCTGTTGTTAGTTGCGGTCGCTGAATCCCATGTAACATAACCTCATCCCTTGTCTGCAGTGCCCACCTGCTCCACAGCGTTTTCAGGGCTGTGACAGCAAGCCGATCACCAGCCCTGCCTTCTGAGGTATCTCTGGGTGGTCCACCTGCTAACTCCTGGCTAACAGTCAAGGGCTTACTGTTGCGCCGTCCTGGGTCCTCTTGCATATGGATTAACCACCCCAGCAGCTGGATTTTAATGTGTACAGTTTCCAGGGAAGAAATGAGAGGTCAGCCAGTATACACAGAAAAGAGAGGAAGTCAACTCACAAAGGAAAACAGATGTTAGAAGAGAAGCGACTAAGAAAGATGCAGGAAGAAATTTCAGCACAGAACGTAAGAGACGTGTACATGAGACAGATGAAAACAGATGAGTTGAGTGTTCATGGCAGAGGGGGCTGAATAACAGTGCAGAAGCTGACTCATCATGACCAGTGTAAAACAGGCAGGCAGCAATCTTAAGAACCAAAAGACATCCCAACACAGTTTAGGGGCAGAGGAGTGAGAAACACTTGACAACAAACTGTGTTCTGTGCTCTCCACATGCCTCTGGAGGGTTCTGGGGAGATCTGGTGGTGGGGGGAGTAATGTGCTCAACTACATAGCTGGGACAGTTAAATATACCAAATTCTGAAAAATCTTTAATTGAAAGGCACAGACCATTTTTTAAAAGAGGATAAAGAAAATATTAAAGCACATAGTGAGGTTTTTTATTTTTGCTTAGCTTTAAGCACAGGAAATTACAAATTCGTCCCAATCTGATCTGATTCCTTTCATAGCTGAAATGACCTCAGAACTCAATTTCTGCTTACCTTTTAGCTAGTTAGAAATACTAGTACTCATTCATTTTGGATCATGCTTTCTGGATCTTTCCTTAATCACCTACTTACGGTCCCAAATATCCTACAGACACTTAACTATTAAGTATACTAGTAAGTAAGACATCAAAACCTTAGCGAACTAATCTTCTGAGGTAATCTGATATCTATCTGCAGTGTGTGGCATTTCTAGCAAGTCTTATCACTCCCATCCAGATGACTGGGCAGGACTCTGAGATAGGACAACTGTGGCCCACCAAAGGGACTGGTCAGTTGTGCCATCCCCTTAGGCCTCAGGTGAGCCATTACAGAAGTGAGAGAGAGGAATCTACCACCTCCAAAGGCCAACAGCCAGGAGTAAGAAAACAGGTTCCTGCACTGAGAAGCTCGTGGAACCAGGAGGCAGAGAAGGAGCGAGCTGCGATGCTGAACATGGTGAGAAGAGGTGGCCGGAGAGACCAGGCAGCAGGAGACGGGGCAGTGGTTGAACGGGGAGAGAAATGGCCCACGGAGAGAGAAAGCTAGGGGCCTTTGGGCAGAGGCCTACAGCCAGGGAGAGGCGTGTCTGTGAGCACAGCTGGGAAAAGGCTGACCTGATGGAAAAGCTGTATCCTTGAGTTTTCCTGAGCCTAAACTGGAACCTGTTACTTTCCCCAAAAAAACCCATAACCCTGAGTATGGTCTCTGAGTTCTGTGTGGCCACTGCAGTGGAATTACTGAACGGAGTAGAGAGTTTCATGGCAGGGATGACTGGTGTCACAGCTGGTAAAGATGGCTGAGAGAGGAGGCATGTCTGACCTCGGCCTCACAGGAACCTGCCCTGGGCTGTTGCTCTTCAGGCCCCAATCTTAAGAACCAACAGGCATCTCAACACAGTTTGGGGGTAGACGAGTGAGAAACACTTGACAACAAACTCTTGCCTCCTTGTGAAGTTAATGGAGGTCAGACGTTTTTACACCGTATTATCATTGCTACTAAAAAAACACTGCCACTGAGTTCATTCTGACTCACAGCAACAACTCTAGAGAACAGAGTCAAGCCGCTCTCCTGAGAGTTTCCAAGGACTGCCTGGTGGATTCAAACTGCTGACCTTTGGGCTAGCAGACCTAACAGTCACCCATCATGCCACCAGGGTTTCCACATTACTACTAGGACAAAAAAAATAGGAACTGCTGCAAACTCTGGTGGTGTAATGGTTAAGAGTTATGGCTGCCACTCATAAGGCTGGCAGTTTGCAGTCATCAGTGACTCCTTCAAAATCCTACGGGTCAATTCTACCGTCCTATAAGGTCACTATGAGTTTAAGCTGACTTGATGGCAACAGGTGTTACATGTGTTATGTGTATTATCTACACATAAAGAGCCCTGGTGGCACGGTGGTTAAGAAGTCAGAGGCTAGCGAAAAGCTGGCAGTTCGAATTCACCAGTCACTCCTTGGAAACTCTATGAGCAGTTCTACTCTGTCCTATATGAGGTTGCTATGAGTCAGAATTGACTCCACAGCAACAAACAGGTTTTCGTTTTTTGGTGACACAGTGGTCAAACACTGTCTGATAAGCTCACGACTGGTAGTTTGAACCCACAGCCACTCTGTGGGAGAAGGATGTGGCAGTTTGCTTTTGTGAAGATTTTCAGTCTTGGGAACCCTATGGGGCAGTTCTACTCTGACCTAAAGTGTCACTGTGAGTTGGAATCAACTCAGTGGCACTGAGTATCACATATATGGTATGTTTTGGTAAGTGCTCCAGGAGCTGTACACTCACAGTAACCATGACAAGCTCATACAGATAGACAATATTTCACGGAAGAAATGAGATTTGAGGACTTGAGAAAACATTAAGACGTGGTAACACAGAAAGCAGCCTTGGTGGCACAATGTTTAAAGTACTTGACTGATAATTGAAAGGTCAGTAGTTGGAACCCAAAACTAACTCTGCAGGAGAAAAGACCCAGTGATCTGCTCCCATCAAAATTTCAGTCTACAAAACCCTACAGGGGTAGCTCTACTCTTGTTCTTATAGGAATTGTGAATCTACTTGATGGCAAACAAGAATAGCAAGGAGGGAAGAGGAAAAAGAGCATTTTAAGCGGGGAAAAAGACATGATCAGAGAGAGGCCAAAATGACTGCCTTCCCTGGGGAACAATACACCATAAAATTCAGCATGACTGCAGAGTTCCTTCAAAGCCCGCTACCAGCTGGGTAACACTCCCAAATGTAGCTAACATATAAATCCTCTAATCCAACTGTAAGAGATCAGTGCCTTTGAGATTATCTAATCTACTTCCATTCTGCAGTCTAACGCTTTTCGTTCCTCTAAAAAAATATGCAGAAACCTGTGCTACCTAACTTACCTCACAGAATTGTTTATTATAGGATAAAAGGGATTACTCATTTTATAGAACTTTTAAAAAAGCATTGCAGAATCAGGTAGTCAAAATTTAGAAAACCTCATACATCTATCATCATGATATACTTACTAGATCTGTAATCTACCCTAACTAAACACGAAAACTTTAAGTTCATTGCCTAAGAAACCCACTGCTGTCCAGTCAATTCTAACTCATAGAAACCCTACTGGTCAAAGTAGAACTTTCCCAGAGTTTCCAAGGAGTGTCTGGTGGCTTTGAACTGCCAACTGTTTGGTCAGCAGATATAGCACTTAACCCACTACTTCACCAGGCTTTCCTAGCTACATGCGTTCAAGGATGGAGGAAGCCGAAGGACTTAGGAGAAGAGTTTGGAGTCAAGCCACTACATAGATGCCTTAGGTAAGGTGAGAAGCAGAACAAGAACTAAATCTCTTAGTTTTTTTAGGAAAATAAAGGTAGAAAATATGTACAACCTGTCATCCAAAACAAGTAATGTGTGAGACTGAAGGGTATACAACAAGAACACATTTGAGCCATATAATCTCCCTTGTATGTACACATGTATCATATGCCAAATTTTCCTAAAGCCAATGAAGAGCTCAAGAAAATTTTTACTAGGACTAACAGTATCACACGTGCCTTTCAGGAAGCTAACTTTGACAGCAATGGAAAGATGAAATGAAAGGGTGTGAAACCAAAAGTGGGGAATCAGGGGGTAGGAGGTTGTTTTAATGATTCTGTGAAATGACAATAGCCTAAACTAGGTCAGGTGAGCAGAGATGGAGAAAGGAGGGCAGAACAGAGAGAACTATACTAAAGTAGAACCCTCACATTTATTCAGAGCTAAAATAAAATTTTATATGCATAATTTAACTATATTTTCAAAAGAACTCAATGCAAGACACAGCAGATAACATCTTACAAAAGGAAAAAAAAAGAGGCACAGAGAGTAGGAGGAGCAGTGCTTAAACGAGATCCTCACTTCACACCTCAGTCTGTCATTTATGTCATTTGTCTTACATAGTTTAAGCTTCCTCCTCCAACCAACTTCCATCTCTATTTAATCTTCTATCTACGTTTGCATCACTGCCTTTGCTTTTCATCTAGTTTTTATTCTGTGTATACATCATACACCAACGCAGAGGCCTTTATTCTGCACTGTCCCTGCTCCTCACAGCCCTGGTGGTACAGTGGTTAAAAGCTTGGCTGTTAACCAAAAGGCTGGCAGTTCAAATCCACCAACTGGTTCCTTAGAAATTCTACTCTGTCCTGCGGGGTAACTACAGAGGAATGGGTTTACATCCTTTGCCTCTCAGTAATGACCTCGTTTCAAACACTAACATTTACTTATTTCCTAATTAAACCACATTTTTTTTGTTTTTTAAATCAAAGAGGTTGCTTTGAAAATTACGTAGAAGACAATGGCAACTTAGGGAATTTTTAAATGTCCAACATTCCTGCAATCTGACTTCCTTCTGTGTTTACAAGAAGCAGTACTACCCTAGCTGTGTGCACCAATGGGAAATTAACACAAGTACACTTGTTACCTTTGCAAACAAGTGAAAACCATTAGTAAGTCAATGCACACACACTACATGAAAGTTACACAGTTTTTTACAGATGAATTGGTGGGAGAATCAAGTCATCGTTCTGCACATGGTCTAGGAATAGATACCTAAATGAAGTAAATAAAAGGGCTTTATACAAATTACTCAAGTCTGAAAATCATTTGTGTAAGATAGACAAAAATCCGAAAGGGCAAAGGAAAGAGTAAGGCATACAAATTCACTACAGCTCTTCTGCTGACTGCATTTTGACTGCAAGCAGTCATTCCTCACATTTCACTCTGACTGATGCTTGCAACAGACATAATCCAGGGGAAAAAATGTAGAATACAACAAGTTTATTTAAGGAAAAAAAAAAAGAGTATAGCAACAACTAGGTAAGATTTCATGACCTCAATTTCAACACTGTATTTGTCACAAACTCTATATTAAGGATAACATGTGATGAATATTTAGATTATACCCAAAATTAAAAAAAGCTTTGCCCTTCTTAAAAAAAAAAAAAAACAACAACATGCTTACTGAGGAAAATATAGAAATACAGAAAAGTAGAACAAAGAAAGTCAGCAATATTCTTCTCACCCAAACTATTACCAGCTTTTGGGAACGTTTCTATTTATTCTACACAGGAGACCTGGGATGGTATAATCAACACCTCCAACTACAAACTAAAAGGTTGGAGGGTCGAACTCAGCCAGAGGTGCCACAGAAGCAAGGCCTAGTACTGTTTCTGAGAAAATCAGAGATGGAACCCCTCACAGAGCATAGCTCTACTCTGACACATGTGGGCTTGCTGTGAGTCACATTTAATGGCGACTGGTTATTCTCAACACAGAATTCTGTTTTCTTTCTTAACATGGTCAAAAACCATAGTAGACTGAAAATAACTTAGTACAAACTCTTTCACTTGGCATAACCTTACTGTACTCAAACGATAATCAACTTTAACAGACTCAAATTGTTTAAAGGAGCCCCTGAATCCAAACAGGCCACTTGGGATTCTCTGGTTATAAACCAGGTGAGAGCTTCTAAGTACCTTCTGGGCCAGATTCATATGAAATCTTAAATACAAAAATCAAAGAATACTGTATCTTACACTATGTAGTGTATATCTTACATTTAAAAAAGGGGCAGTATCTTAGACTCTTGGCCTGTGAACATTACAATCCATAATTCTGGCATGAACGTAATACTGTGATGTTTTATTCCAAATAAAAGATACATAACAAAAGGATTAACTAATAACAAGAAGATTTTCTGAAGGTGAAAAGAGGTAATAGAATTGTGAGAATTTAAATGATAGTGGAACAATAATACAACTTAGAAAGACAAAGATACAGCCTTCATTCTATGCAACACAGTTTTATCTATTAAAAAATCCAGTTTGCTGTCACATCACTTCTGACTCATGGTGACCCCACGTGTATCAGAGCAGGACTGAGCTCCATAACATTTGCAATGGCTGACTTTCAGAAGTAGATCACCAGATCTTTCTTCTGAGGTGTATTTGGGGTAGATTTGAACCTCCAAGCTTTCAGCTACCAGTCAAGCATGTTCAGCCACCTGTACCACCTACAGCCTTAACTTATTTCACCTCTCATTATGAAAGATCTAGCATTAATTAAATAAATTATGTTATACATACATTTTTAAATCAAGTCTCTAAATGAAATATCTATTATAAAACTGATCATTCCTAATCCACCAAATACATCCAATGAGATAGAAGCTGAGTTGTAGAACAGAGGGTGGGAGTGTGGCACATAATTGGAAGTTGAAAAGAACTCACATTAAAAACATATATATGACTAGAAGTTTACTCCCGACAAGGTACCTATGTGATCTTAAATAACTCACTCTGTATCTACATCTGAAGTGGCTAAACTGGTAAAATGGTTAAAGACTGGTAATGGTTAAAGATTATTTTTGTTTTAAACTCTATTCACGTACTCTGTTTTTTCCCTCTGAATAAGTAATCTAACATATCAAACTGATGTTAGAAATTTGTTTTAAAATAAAATCTCTCAAATTCATTTCAACTAAGTATATCAAGGCAAAATAAAGATATAAATTAAAAGTCTCCTGGTAACAAGCGCTTGTGCTCTTAGACTTGGTGCCATCTGAAGTTGAGATGAAACTTTTTGCAAAGCTAGTGACATCCTGCTAACATAGCAATTATTTCCAACGTCTGTTCCTGAGAAGACCACATCTGCCTTTTGTCCCTACTCCCAAATCATTAACAGTAAAGAAAGCAAGAGAAGAAAAACACAAAACCATCTATAAAAGGTCTGTATTTTAATAGTAAAAAAAAATAAAGTAAAAATTATGTTACCACAGGATATATGATTAAGCACCTCTAACTTTGTAAATAAAAGAATAAATTTTATTCTATAAACTTCTAGTCAAAAGTTATATAAAAAAATCTATACCCTTATCAAATTCTATAATAATACAGGTAGTCTATCCTCACCTTGCAAATAAAAATCCAGGCTAGAAAATGTTGACAGAAAATCAGCAGGGGAAAACTACACCATAAATGGGACGCTGAAGCGCGCACACACTCCGCCAACCACCTTTACACACAGACCTACTATGTCCTTTGTGTTTAGGCAGCTCTGTGAACTCAAAATAGTTCAGTGACAAAGAGACAGTCAACTACTGGCTAACGTATTTTTTAGGAAAATTTATTTTGACTCACCTTTGTCCAGGGATGTGCCTTAATTTGAGGGAATTTGAATTCTGTGTAATTTGGATTCATTTCTCTAATTTGCTCCCTTGTTGGTGTTCCCAGGACCTAGATAAAAAAAGTAAGTTATTGCCATTATTTTCTAAACATTTTTAATAATAGTCTTTATGTTTCAGCCAACTCGACGGCACTTGGCTGGCTTGGCTTATATTGGTTACATAAGAAAGGAATTCCCAAGATTCTTAAAATACTGAGCTGGTTAAACAAGGCAAACTCTGAAAGCCTTGTGATTTGTAACTGGCTATGGAGTCCATGCTAATACTACTATAGAGAGACTTTTTCGATAGTAATAATACTAAACCAAGATCTTAAAAAAAATTACTCAAAAACATTCAAGTAAAAAATTGGGCATCTCAACTCTAGAAAAATACAATCTATTGAAAAGACAGCATCTGAGAAAATATCTTTTTTATTTGATAAGGCAGTTTAGTCTATGCAGATATTTTGTCCTTACCTTGCAAATAAAAAATTCAGAAAATAAATGGTCTATACGAAATCTCTGGGGACAAAACTATATATAATGCTCAAAGTAGGTAATACAGTCAAAGGTTATGGTATCAATCAATATATTAATTACGGAAACTTAAACACTGTTATCAGTAATTCCTTTTAATCCTTGAATATTTACCAAGTGCCCCTTATGTACAAGGAACTGTTTCACAATCTATTCAGGACAGAGAGAACACAGGATTTTCTGCTTTGAACTTATACACTGCATGCTGAAAAAACTCAAAATAAGACAAAAATACATTGAGCACTTCATTCCTGTTGAGTCAAACCTGACTTCAGTAACCCCACAGAGCTTCCTAATGAGGCGATCTTTATAGGAGCAGACTGGCTGGTCTCGTCCCCCACAGAGTCACTGGTGAGTTCAAACTACTGACCTCTGGGCTAGCAGCCGAGTGCTTCACTACTGTGCCACCAGGGCTCCTTTCATTACCTCTGGAACCGTACTAAACAAAAAACCTGTTGCCATTTGGTCAGTTTTGACGCATAATGACATGTTGGTCCTGACTCTCTAGGAACCAGTAAGAACACAAACACGAATGAGAGCTCTATCATGTTCATTTGTAAATGCATTCTTTTACTGTGTGAACAGAGATCGAGTGGACTTACCAGCTACTTAGCTAACTTTTCTGTAAAGGCAGTGAGAGAGAATAAAACAGGTACACACTGTACGGCGATAAGGTAGGATGTTAAATGAAGTTCATGCTAAAATTCTTAATTTTCTTTTTTTATTATAACTTAAGATGCCATCTGAGCGCCTTTGAAGAGTATTCCTTATGAATATAAATCTGTGAAATATACAACACAACAGCTAAGAAATAAAAGGTCTTAAAATAAGCGTCCTATCTTTGAACTTGAAAGAAATAAGTTATGTAAATGACAGTTTTAACTGTTTTCTTATTGTGAAGTACACTTGATGCTATTATGTGTGAAAAAGAACTTTAGGTAAATGGTATCTGTGGCACCTTCCAAATGGAGCCAAAAATAATCAGTTATTATAGCCAGATATCTCCAGCCATTGACAGTCACAGCCTCTCCTTGTTCATCTTGGAAAAAATAAGGGCCAATGATTCCATTGGACCAAAACCCACATCAAACAGTAACTTTGGGGAATAAAGTTGATGTTCTTAAATCTCTACTGGACTGTCACCACTCCAAATGCACCTGTTTTGTTTGTTAAGAAAACTATTCACCCCAAAACAGGCCTCATCACTAAAGATGATTTTTCGGCCAAAAGCAGGGTTAGATTCCGATTGCTCCAGAGCCCAGCCAGCAAATGTACAATGCAATCTATGGTTGTCAAACTTCAGTTCTTGAGTTAAAACAATATTGTAAGGGTAAAGCTTCAAGTTCAGATGCAAAATGTTGTCAACCCAAGACCCAATTCTTGTGCTTGGTGGTGGGAAACCGATTGGGATGGACTCTTGCAAACACAGTGGCGATTTGGTGCACAGGTGCTGTCTGACTGGCAACAGGCCTGGCTGACTCAAGTTTTTTGAACACTGAATTATTCTCTCAGTGGGATGATTATGAGCACTGTAAATTTTATGTGATGCATGGAACATCTGGTGAACAGGGCACCCACTTTGATAATAAACTTTAAAAATTTCTACATGTTGTGGGATCACATGACTTTTGGTGGCTATCAAGACTAATACAAAAAGAGCATTAAATGTGTCTGCTATAGCTTCATAAATGTGGCTACTGTGAGCTGTCAAAAATAGAGGACATCCTTAGTGAAAGACCCGTTATGTGCCATGGATACAGGGCTTTGTTTAATGTACATTTTTTAAAAATATTTAATGTGAAAGAAGATACATTATGTATATAATATATGATGTATAATATATAATATAATATGTATATAACCAAAAGGTTAGCAGTTCAAATCCACTAGAAGTACCTTGGAAACTCTAAGGGACAGGTCTACTCTGACCTACAAGTTTTCTGTGAGTTGAAATCAACTTGAAGGCAGTGGCTTTGGTTTTCGAAACACTGATTGCATAATGGTTAAGTGCTATGTCTGCTAATCAAAAGGCTGGCAGTTCGAATCTACCAGGTGCTCCTTGAAAACTCTATGGAGCAGCTCTACCCTGTTCTACAGGGTCACTGTGAGTCAGAATCAACTCAACAGCAGTGGCATGGTCTTTGGGTTTATCCATACATGAACCCACTTAATCTTTCAATGCATTACAAAATAAATCACAGATATCAGTATATTTTAGCAAGCAATGTCATTAAGGTTTAGTGTTTACAACTTTCTAATTTAAGCAAATTTTTTTACATGTATCACTGCATGCATCAGAAAAACTCCAGAATGTAGGGATTTTTTTTTTTTTTTACCATAATGGAAAACCATCTGTTTTTATAAACAGTGATGATACAGATATACTGTACTTACAGTCAGTGGTCAGAGTTTGATAAGTGGTGTACTTTAGCCTCAAAATACAGGTATTTGTTACTGTTAAGAAGCTTTAATTATTAACCCTGTAAATGCAATCATACTTGATATATTCACTATCAATGATTTAAAGCAATTAACCAAATGAAGAAGGCTGTCAGTACCAAGTGCAATGGAGATCCTATTCTGTTACAGCAACATGACCCTGACTCACTAAAGCCATCAGGCAGGAAAGAGAGCTCCTCCTGCCACAGCATGAGTTACATGTTTAATTCATCTTGCCAAGGATCTAATTACTATCACATTTCCCTATTCTTTTTCGTCTCTCTAGGCTGGCCACTGGGAATTATTACATGTTACGTAACACCACCACAACAAAAGGCTCCTAAATTTTAAAAACTGAAAAGGAACATTTTATTATGACAAGGTCCTTCTCAACACAGGAGATAAGAGCTCACTTATACGGATGATTTCAAATGACGAACCAACTAAAAAAGACACTAGGGAATAATCTAAAAAATGCACACTATCTCTTCACTTGATTCCTAACGGTTTCAGAAAAAACATTACCTTTTAAGAAACTTCTAGAAAAGAGATCCTCTAGTCCAGGAGCCAGTAAATGTTGTTTGTGAAGGGCCCAACAGTATAAATATTTAGTCTTTGTGAGCCACACAGTTTGCCGCTCCCCACCCTGCCACTATCACACAAAAACAGCCATGAGTAAGAGTTTAATTAAAAAAATTAAGAGGCAGGTTGTATCTGGCCCCTGGGCCCTGGATTGTCGACCCCTGATGCAGTCCAAACATTTTTACAGATGAGAAAAACTAAGGCCTATGAAGAGCAGAAAACATTTTCAATGGCTATAACTAGTTGGAGGCAGAGCTGGGACAGAATTTAAATCTTACCACACTGGCAAACCAATTCTAGAAGGCAGCATCAAAGAATCTGCTTATCAGAGTCATGTAAAGGGTAAATAACTTAAGTTTTAATTTCAGTACTTGTGAAAAATGTTGATGCTATTAAGAATGAAACAGGAGTAGATCTGAAGAGGAAAGACTGAGGCAAGACATTCAGGAAGAACCAGAAGACACTTTCCATCAAGAGATGGATATTGTGTACATCATTCAGAAGCAAGATTGGGACTAGAAAAGCAGCTTTGGTAGTGCTTAAAACTGTACGGTACTGGGTGATTGTGACAGTATATAACATAAAAGGCAGGCAGAAGGGGAAGAGTGCTGAAGATGAGACTCAAGAGATGAAATAATAGACGAGAGAAAGGGAAATTAAAGGAGACCCTGACAGAAGTCAAAGAGGATGGAGGAAGTCCCACAGACAATGACACTTTGGAGGCCAAAGGAGGAGAACACACCCACTGAGAGGTCAAGTAAGATTCAGGTATAGTACGGCCTCAAAGGTTTTCACTGTAGTTGGCCCTGAAGATTTCCTTATGGAACAGGTGAGGTCAGTTTTATGGCAGGCATGAGAAATGTAAGCAGGTCATATCATCTGAAATCGTAAGTGGAGACAGCACATACAGGCTTCTCTTTTCAAAAAGCATGTCAGGGGAAAGAGAGAGGAAAGCATGAGGTAGCAGAGAAGTTAGAGGTAAAAAAGAGAAGAAACATTTACTGAGCACCTAGCATTAAAAACACTGTTCTAGGTATATCGATTTTCTTTTCTCATTTATAGTAACTCTATTTCTCCATTTATACTTTAATTTAATTTAAGGTTGACTCAAGTTAACTGACTTCTCAAAGTTACATAGTCTGTCAGTAGAAAATCTAGGATTCAAATGCATGTATGATTTCCTAAAATGTTCCACCCAATATAAGAACAGAAACAAGGCAGAGTTTATAAAAATACATTTAAAAAATTACTTTCTTAAATGAATCTAAACTTGCTTGATTCTTAACCCATAAAAAAGAAACCTAAATCTTTTTGAGATATACAGAATATATTAGGATCTTGTTAAGACTGCCAGGCTGCAATTAATATTAAAAACAAAACAAAAAGTTTACCATTATATTTCTTAACTATTCAGAAAAGCCCACAATTTAAATAAGATCCATATTATAGTAATACAGTTTACTAAACACAATCTTTTCAATGGTTAATATTAATAGACCATGGCAACAGAAGAATATGAAGAAATACATGTACTTAAGTGGTTAAACAAGATCAAGTATAATACATCTCAAACTTATTGCAGAATGCTACAAATATACTTTATATATATTTTTTAAAATGCCAATTAACAATTTTGATAAACCATTTTCAGGCTTTCATAGTTGTAGATTATCCATGCAAATCTCTTGTTTGTTAATGTATAAATACATCTGCCTACCAAACATATTTAGTATTTTTGCCTATTAGTGATTATCTCTTGTGCACAAGTTACAGAAACTTGTTATCACTTCTGTTTGGACAGAAACACCATGTACACATCCAACAGGGATTGAGTCATAATTACTTTAAGATGGTCAAAAGTCAACTAAAGCTTTCACTAAACTGGTGCAACTCTGTACAATTTTGTGTCGGCAGTGCACTAAGTGTGGAATGCCAGGCAAGGGCTTGCACTGTTTAAAAAAGAGAGACAGCGAGACAGACATACTATTAGAGACTTGACCTTGTACTCAAGACAGAGTAATTGGCACTAGAATTCCCCCTAGCTGTACACAATCAGAAAACTGACAAATAAAACTAAGAACTCTTTTAAGAAATACAAGAAAATGCACACTCCATAACATAATATTTACAAGTTTCAGCATCCGACAAAAAAAAAATGACTAAACATGCAAAGAACTGGGAAACACAACCAGACATGGGAGGAGGAGGGGGACAGGGAACAGGGACTTGTAAACTAGTCAATAAAAACAATTCAGAAATGACAACAATGATATGGATTAGCATAATAGAATTTGAAAGAGCTACTATAATTAGGGGGAAAAACAGAAGACATAAAAAAGAGATAAATGGAAATTCTAGTGATAGAAAATATTCCATGTAAAATCCATTCGAAATGATTAATAGAAGATCAGAAGGAAAAAACAAAAACAGTGGACTTAACAGAAACTATCTAAACTGAGGAACAGATGCCAAAAAGGTCAGAAAAACATGTATATATATGTGTGTGTAGAGTCTGAAAAGGGAATGGAAACACTATTTGAAGAAATAGTAATAAACATCTTTCCAAATTTGATGAAAACTATCAACTCAGAGACTCAAGAAGCACAATGAACCCAAGGCAGTATAAAGACAACAAATCACAATCAGCTGGTAAATGTCATTGATAGAGAAATGTTTTCAAGAATGCTACACACACACACACACACTATATACACGGTATTAGCAATAAAAACTGGCTTGTCATCAGAAACAATGCAAGCCAGAACACAACAGACTTCTCTAAAGAATGAGGCATAAACTGGAAATGAAGAAACACCATATCTAGTGAAAATATCCTTGAAAAGATGAGGGAAAAATGAAGAGTTTTCAGGCAAATAAAACCTAAGAATTTGTTACTAGGTGATTTGCACTATAAGAAAACTTCAGGATGAAAGAAAAGGAGTCCATGTGGACATTCTGATTTACACAAAAGAATAGAGTGGAAAATATATGACATTTTCCCTTCAGTTATTAATTTCTGTAGAAGAAACTTTTTAAAGCAAAAACATGTGCCGTGGGATCACATATAACACGCAGTAGTAAAATGTATGGCCACAATAGCACAAAGAACAAGAAGGGAAATAGAAATATACTGCCATAGGGTCTTACTCTATATGACTCAGAGATTATTATTATTTATAGGAAAATTGTGCTAAGTTTAAGACGCATGTTTTCAATCTGCCTATATCCTCTAAAACACAAGGACTGCCAATTAAGTTCACGAACTCATCCTAGAAAAAGTGCTACATACCTCATTGCTCAATATTAATCGCTATGGTCACCTTTGAAGTACTCTCCTTGGGAAGCTATGCACCAATACCAGTGCCTAGTCCACCCTTCCAAAACAATTTTGGAACTCTTTCTGGAATGGCCATTGTACACGGTGGTAAGCTGGCAACTTGCTACGAACGTAACTGCCTAGTTGTCTGTGACGAAGTTTTTAGCTAGTAATCAAATAACTGTATTGCAGCACCCTCCTTACTTTACCTGATCTGGTCCCCAATGACTTTTTTTCTTTATCTGAAGATAATGGAAATTTTGAAAGGAGGACATTTTGATGACATTCAAGACATCAAGGGTAATAACGATGGCAGCTCTCCAGTTCCCAAATTGCTTTAAAGGGTAAACTAGGCGCTGGCATCAGTGCATAGTGTCTCAAGGTAAATACTTCAAAGGTGACCATGGTGGTATTTAGCAATGAGGTATGCAGCACTTCTAGGATGAGTTCATGAACTTAATTCACAGTGCTCGTATACAGAACATGCGATCGAGATGCATCGATAATTACTGGTGAGTGGAATGTGAAAGTTGGAAACAAAGATTGGCAACTAGAAAATACAGCTTTGGTGATAGAAACAATGTTGAAGATTGCATAACAAGAATTTTGCAAGACCAAAACTTCTTTATTGCAATTATCTTTTTTCAGTAAAATAAATGGTGACTTTATATGTGGGTTAAGTGCTATGTCAGCTAACCAAAAGGTCAACAGTTCAAATCTCCTAGGTGTGCTCTGGAAGCTCTATGGGGGCAGTCCTACTCTGTTCTAGTAGGGTTGCTATGAGTTGGGATCAACTCGACAACAGTGGGTTTTGTTTTGTTTTTTTATATATGTGGATTTTGCCAGACGGAAGACAATGGAATCAAATCAACTACATCTGTGCAAAGAGATGATAGAAAAAGTTCACTACTGTGAGTTAGAACAATGCCAGGGGACAACTGCAGAACAGACCATCAGTTGCTCATATGCAAGTTCACACTGAACTTGAAGAAAATTAGAATAAGCCCAAGAGGCAAAATACAACACCTAGTACATCCCACCTGAATTTATAAACCATCTCAAAAAGAGAGTTGGCACACTGAATACTAATGACCAAAGACTAGACTAGTTAGTTGTGGAATAACATCAAAGACATCAATTAAGAAAAAAGAGGTCATTAAAAGACAGCAAAGAAAGAAAGGAGCAAAATGGATGTCACAAGAGACCCACACTTGCTCTTGAATCTAGAGTAGCTGAGGTGAATGGAAGAAATGATAAAGCAAAAGAGCTGAACAGAAAACTTTGAAGGGCAGCTCAAGAAAACAAAGCATTATAATAAGATGTGCACAGACCTGGAGTCAGAAAATCACAAGAGCGTACACAGCATTTCTCAATCTGAAAGAACTGAAGACAAAATTCAAGCCTTGAGTTATAACAGTGAAGAACTTAATGAGCAAAACACTGAGGAAGCATCAATAAAAGATAAAAGAACACAGGGTCACTGTACCAAAAACAAGTGGTCAACATAAAATCATTTCAACATAAAATCATTTCACCAGGTAGTATATGATCAAGAAATGATGGTAAAGGAAGATGTTCAAGCTGCACTGAAGAAATGGTGAAAAGCATGGCTCCAGAAATGGACGGAACATTGATTGAGACGTTTCAACTAACAGATGCAGCACTGGAGGCGCTTACTCATCTACATCAAGTAATTTGGAAGAAGCCAACTAGAAGAGATCCGTATCTGTGTCTATTCCAAAGACAAGTGAGCCAACAAGAAACCGGAAAATATCAAATATTATCAATATAACAAACATGTAAGATTTTGCGGAAGATCATTCAAAAGCATCTGTAGCAGTACATCAACATGGAACTGCCAGAAATTTAAGATGGATTTAGAAGAGGATGTGGAACAAGGGATATCATTGCTGATATCAGACGGTTCCTAGCTACAAGCAGAAAATACAAAAAAAATGTTTACTTGTGTTTCACCAGCTATACAAAGGCATTCAATTTTGTGGATTATAACAATTATGGATAGTACTGTGATGAGGGGCAATTCCAGAACTCTTACTTGTGCTCATGAGGGACCGGGACATATAAACTAAGACGCAGCTGTTTCGACAGAACAAGTGAATACTGTGTGGTTTAAAGTAAGGAAATGTTTGTGTCACCATACTTATTCAATCAAACTTTATGTCCAGCATTTAATTAGAGCAGCTAGACTACATGAAGAAAAACTTGGCATCAGGGTTGCAGAACAACAACCTGCGATATGCAGATGACATAATCTTGCTTGCTGAAAGTGAAGAAGACTCAAAACACTTATGATGAAGATCAAGCACTAGAGCCTTCAGTAGGGACTGCACCTCAACAAAAAGAAAACAAAAATCCTCACAACTGGACCAATAAGCAACATCATAACACTAAAGGTGTCAGGGATTTCATCTTACTAGGATCCACAATCAATACCCTTGGAGGCTGCAGTGAAGAAATCAAATGATGTGTTACATTGAGCAAATCTGCTGCACAAGTTCCCTTTAAAGTGTTAAAAAGCAAACATGTCAATTCAAGGACTGAGATGAGTCTCACCA
Source organism: Heterohyrax brucei (assembly GCA_028571685.1). NCBI lineage: Eukaryota > Metazoa > Chordata > Mammalia > Hyracoidea > Procaviidae > Heterohyrax > Heterohyrax brucei. Next base: position 63,077,107 of record CM053157.1, read on the forward strand.
AGCACAGTGTCTTCAATCTCCTCATACGCAAGGGGAAGCTGGACAAATGAATATGGAAGACTGAAGAAGAATTCCAACCTTTGAATTACAGTGTTGGTGAATAACACCAAATATATTATAGACTGGCAAAAGAATGAACAAATCTGTCTTGGCAGAAATACAGCCAGAATGCTTCTTAGAAGCAAAGATGATGACACCTCATCTCACATCTTTGGACTGGTTGTTAGGAGGGTCCAGTCCCTGGAGGAGGACATCATGCTTAGCAAAGTGGAAGGTCAGCAAGAGTGAAAGACCCTCAACAAGGCAGACTGACAATGCCTGCAGCAATGGGCTCAAGCACAGCAATGATTATGAGCATGGCACAGGGCAGAGCGTTTCCTTCTGTTGCACATAGTTACTATGAGTTGGAATTGACTCAATAGCACCTAATAACTCTTCATGGAAACAGACTCCCAGACCTTACATCTGTGGTGCCACTGTGTTAGTTCAAATCATCAACTTTTAGGTTTGTTCAGCACAAACTGTACAAATCACACAGGGACCTTACTTAAGACCAACCATATTGCAACTCTATGTCAGACCGACACCTGATCTCCATAATCTATAAGGTACTACTAAATCAATAAGAAAAAGATAAATCATCCAATTTAAGTGATGGGCAAAGGAGATGGACAGACATTTCTCTAAAGAGGAGATCCGGCAGCCAAATAACAATGTGGACACGCTCACGATCATTAGCTATTACAGAAATCCAAATCAAAATGACAATGAGATACTATCTCACCCCAACAAGGTTGGCCACGATCCAAAAAAAACACAAACCACTAAATGCTGGAGAGGCTGTGGAGAGACTGGAACTCTCCTACACTGTTAGTGGGATTGCAAAATGGTGCAACCTCTTTGGAAAGCAATCTGGTGCTACCTTAACATAATGGATATAGATATACCATTTGATCCAGTAATTCCACTGCCTGGAATATATTCTACAGAATCAAGGCCATTCACACCAACTGATACATGTACACAAATGTTCACTGCAGCACAGTCCACAACAACAAAAAGATGGAATCAACCTAGATCCCCAACAACATAAGAATGGATAGGTAAACTGTAGTATATATACTCCATGGAACACTATGCAATGATAAAGAACAACGATGATGGCAGGAAACATGTCTTAACCTGGTTTCACCTGGAGGACATTATGTTGAGTGAAAGTAGTCAGCAACAGAAGGACAAATGGTTGTATGAGACCCCTATGATAAGAACTTGAAAGCAGACTCATGAATAACAGAAAAGACTCTTTGACGGCTGTAAGGGTGGGGAGGGCGGGAGGATGACGGAGGAGGGTTTAGATTAGATAGTTGTTAGAAATTTGGTTGGGTGAAATTGGTGACAGCACACATTAGTAAGAAGATCAATATTAACAAGCTTTCAACACAACTTACGTACTCCTCCCATCTTAATTCAATATTGCAAGGACAGAGTAGATGGGGCGGGGGGCCAGGGACCGTGCTCTCACGGGAAATCAAGGCCAATTGGCACAACTACTATTTTGCTAATGAGGTCTCTCCACGCTGCCAAGCTGCCATATGAGGGTACAGCAAATGGTCCCAACTTAGCAGGAATGGATGATCACCAAGGTCCATAATGACATGGGGGAAAGAGAATCTGGAAGACAAAAAGACCCACATGAGTGGATGTCTACATCGACTTGTGACACGAAGAACCAGACGGTGCCTGGCTACCACCAGTGATAGCCATGATAGAGCTCACAAAGTTGAGTCTCACTTTCAACACAAGTATAAATAGGGGTGCACCCTGAGATCTCCACTAAAAGACCACAATTGATGGCCCAGGGGCCTCAGAGTTCTCCTGGGAGCACGGCCCCTGGCCCTGATGCTGCCCCTGTCTGTAAATCATAATGACGGTCAACTTTTCAGACAGCAATGGATTGGACTTGGTGACGCAGAGTGACCATATTGTGTGGGCACTTTATGGTTCTAGGCATCTATAAGGGGTCGTCCTTCTGACCTCACACTAGAGGAAGGGGAATGCGTGGAGAGGAGAAGATAGGAGACTGTTGGGAAGATAAGACATGTATGGAGCAAAGAGGAAGAGTGTGCTGTCACTGTGCAAGGAGAGCAGTGGAAGCTGAATGTAGGTCAGTATGCAAGTTTATATGGGAATGTACATTTTCATTTGATCACCATCATCATAATAATAAAAGACCAACCATATTGATGATAACACCAAATATAAATTGGTCTAAACACTCCAATTAGGAGTTTAGGCCGATATTGTTGGACTGGATTAAAAAAGACAATAACCATATACAGGCACCAAGAAACACCTTTTAAATATAAAGACCCAGAGGTTAACAGCAAAAGAATGTAAAAGAGAAACTGCAAACACTAATAAAAACAAAAGCTGGACCATTTATATGAGTACCAGAAAATGCAGACTTTAGGAAAATTAAATTTAACAAAAATAGTGATATTTCTTAACAATGAAAGCAATTTTAAGACTAAACTTAAAATGACTGGTAATAACGCATGTTGATGAGAACAGCAAACACTGAAACTTCCATCAGCTGTTAGTGGGAGTAGAAAAGAGCAAAACTGCTTAGGAAAACAGCTCGGCAATTTCTAATAAATATGCAATTATCATATTACCATCAATTTCGTGCCTAGTTTTTTTAAAAACAAAAATATAAACACACGTCTACACAAAAACCTGTAAACACACATTTTGCAACAGCTTTATTCAAAATAAGAAAAAATAAAAAAATTCAAGAGTTCACTCATAAGTCGAGTTGGATATTAGTGACTGTGTAAGTAAACTGTGGTATACTGATATAATGGAATGAAATACTACTCAGCAATAAAAGGTATAAATAGTTGATACAAATAACATGGATGAATCAAGATGCTGAGCACAAAAACCACACAGACACAGACTCACATACACACATAAAATACTACATGATTCTGTTTACATGAAATTCTAACACAGGCAAAATAATATGCAGTAAAGAAAAGCAGATCAACGGTCACCCAGGACCAAAGACGGAAGGGTGACCAGCCATCCTGCTTTGCCTGGTCAAAATGGGGTGAATGGTGACCCTGGGCTGTTTGAAGAAACGTTCCTGGAGTGATGGAAATGTTTCCATTAGTGACTGACCAGGGGGCAACACAGCTTCATGTCTGTCAAAATTCATTACACTGTGCACTTAAAATGGCTGCATTCTTTTGGGTATCAAGTATATCTCAATATAGCTGAAAAAATCAAAGAGAGAATAATATGTAATTTGTGACGCCTTTCCTATTTTAAATACAACCAGATTATCATCCTTAGCATGTTACTCTAAGGGTAGCATTGAAACTATTAGTCTGTCAAACCCTAAGGTCAAAATTATTTTATATATACTATATACAGCAAAGGTTAAGACATCATCAAGAGGCATGTAATTTTTCTTTCTCCTTATCCCTGAACTCGACGGCACTTGGCTGGCTATCCCTGAACTCATTCACTAATTTAAAATACTTAAGACACTTTGGTCCTCAAGGATCTCTAGGGTATAGAGACTTGTACACAAATAACTATAACCAGCCAACATCAGAAGCAAAATAAGCACATAAGTGCAAGGTGAAAAAGTGCTACACCGCACTGGAAGTGGGTCAGTAAAGGGTTCTAGAAGGTGAGATGAGCTGGTTTTACCTAAGGAACACAAAGAGAAGATAAATGTGTCAGAAGTACACTCCATGTACTCTAAGTGCAAAGGGGAAACTGCAAACAGTAACAGCTAAATGTTAACAGAGTAAGAATTAGGTGGGTGGCAACATTAAAGGCTGAAAAAAATAAGCAAGTGGCAAATCATGAAGACCAAGGATTCTGAATGTATTACTATGTGCAACCAACACCACAAACAGAATGTGAACAAATCCACTATCCTATTTCTATTTCTGGGTATAACTTTAGGTTGTACATTTAAATTTTCACTAAGTTCAGAGCATTAAGAGTTCAGCACGACGACATCCTACAGATGCATAAAACCATAAAGTGCACACATGATATGGTCACTGTGTGTCGCCAAGTCCAATGAATTTGAACTGAATCTAAGTTCAAAGTTTACTGTTTAGTAAGTTCAGATTTATTCCAGCTGAATTATGTATTTGCAACTTTTGAAACCATGTAAATGAACTCTTTCATTTTATGATAAAAGAAGATATTCAGCAAGGAACCCATCATTTCAGGACACAAAATGAATCATTCACATTACCCTGGATTTTAAGAAATGAAAAAAAATTTTTTAGACTACAGAAGAACACACATTTTAAGAACTTGAACACATTTCCCTGTATTCCTAAAGACTGAGTTTCTCCATGATTTAGGAAATCAAACTGGAGACAAATGTTTTACACAGTCTTCTGTGTGATATCTCACATCTGAAAAAAGAGTGGTGGGAATTGAGACATTAAAAATTATACTGAGGGTAGAGAGGAGGTGACAGGAGCTTGTTAAGATGATATGACAAGTATAGAATGAAAAGGAGGAGTGTACTGTCACAGGGCAAGAAGAGCAGAAGGAGCTACAGATAGGTGGGCATGCAAGATTAATTTGGATTGCATACTTTAACTTAATCACAATTTAAAAAAGGAAACAAAAAATTATCATACCAATGGGAAGGTATACATTCTCAGTTATCCATCACTAGAACTCATGAACTTACTCAATGCTACCTCATAACAGGAACTCATGACCTTTCCCTCTGTTACACAAAACAGCAACTTTTCTTTGGTCCATCATCCCAGAACATCAAGAGGGAAGAGAAAGGGTAGAAGGATCCAGAGAATCCATCCCTTCAGGGAATGCCGTTCATTCTTTCAGGACTAAATCAGCCATAAAGCATTTCATTTGTACATGGTCTTATCTACATTTATTGTGATATTTTTCATTCATTTAGTTACAATTTATCCAGACACTAAGAAATATAAACTCATGAAATATGAGCTGATAATTAGCTTCTTCTAAAAAAGAAAAGAAAAAAAAAGAGGCCAAACCAGCATCTGACAGAAATCTCTGCAATACAAGCATTCCTTCTATAGACTTGCTTTTTTGTAGTTCAACACCAGAGGTCGCCACACATCAGTAACAGAGTTGTATGTGCAAAGCGTTTCATTAAAGCAAAAACCAAACCCACTGCCATCAAGTCAATTCTAACTCACAGCAACCCTAGAGGGGACAGCAGAACTGCCCCACTGGGTTTCCACGGAGCGCCTGGTGGGTTCAAACTGCTGACCTACTGATTGGCAGCCACGCTACTTAACCACTAACGAAAGCAAGTGTGAAGTAAAACAAATTCTATTAGAAATACCTTCTTTCTCTACTTAAATCCTACAAAGACTTCCAGTTCTGGCTACTATCCACAGCTCCAGTCTTTTCTCTTCTAGTGAACTCATGTTCTACTGAGCCCATTGTTCAGAACCTAAGCTCTACCAAACAGAAACACAGAGGCCTGGTTTCACTGCTGCCTTGCCCAAACAAGTGCCCCAGTATGTCTTCCATTTCTCTTCCTTCTACAGATCACAAGTAGTTTTCTATATATTAAGATTCAGCTCAAATGGATTGGACTTGGAGACAGAGAGTGACCCTATCAGGTGTGTAGTTTATAGGATGTCGTCCTGCTGACCTCTTTCTGGAGGGAGGGGAGTAGGTGGAGAGTAGGGGATAGGAGATGACTGGGAGGATAAGACATGTAGAGCAGAGAGGAAGGGTGTGCTGTCACCAGGCAGGGAGAGCAGTGGGAGCTGCATATAGGAAGGCACACAAATATATACTGGAATGTACATTTTCATTCGATGATAATAAAGAAAAAAAGATTCAGTTCAAAGATTGAATCACATGAAAATGATACAAAGCTCTCCTCTTCCCTGAGATTTGCTCAAGCTTCTGGAGTAACACTTGCTTTGCTCTGTTGCCCTCCTCGATCCTCCTCTTGCACATTCTCTTTTACCTCGAGGGCAAGAACCCACTTCAGTTCTTTTGCTCAACACTTGGCAAATATTGCTCACTAAATCAATGTACATAGTTCAAAGTGGTACGCACCCTGAAAGCTCTAGGGGATGAATGGCCAGGTCTATATATAAACGCAAAAGAAATTTTTAAAATAAATGACTGGAAACTGTGTAAAGGAAGCCAAAGAGATGAGTATGAGGCTGAATAACAACATCTCAATTTCTTCTCTGTATAAATAAACTATACATCGAATTTTTGAATACTGTCCCATTTGGCTATCTAGACCCTAAGCTTGACACATTTCTTAAATTGGAAAACTAGGAGACCAAGCTATTCTACTTCAAAATACCATTTTGCTAAAGGTATCTGAATCTCTCTACATGTGAATCACCACTGTACACTTTCATCTTTCAGAGAGCTAATTTGAAGTGTTAGTTTTCTGGTGTTTCCCTACAATTTATGGGCTTTTCTTTTTGAAATCCACTACATTTTCTAGTTGTAAGGAGCCCTGATAGCAAAGTGGGTAAAGCAATCACTTGTTAAACTGAAAGTTCCAGGGTCGGAAACCATCAATGGCTCCACAGGAAAAATGTGACAGTCTCTTTCTACAAAGATTTACAACCGTGGAAACCCTATGGTGTCATCAGAAGTGGGAACCAACCTAAGAGCAGTGGGCACTTTTCCTAGGTAGTCACAATACTGAACTCTCAACACATGCAGACTGGATCCAGTTTCCACCTCTCCCTTGTATTATGGAAATGTGTTTTGTGGTGCAACGTTTCCTTCTCAGGGTTTTCTTCCCATTTCCAAAAGACAAGGAGCAAAAAGCTATAGCAGTAGCAACACAAATCTTGGTGTTAGGTGCAGTGAAGTAGATTCCAGCTCACAGCAACCCCATTTTCCAACAGAATGAAACACCACCTGATCCTAAACCACTGTCACAATCGCTATTATGCTTGAGCCTACTGTTGCTGCCACTGGGTCCATCAGGTTCTTGCTCTTCTGCGCCACTGTCCTACTTTAACAAGCACGATATCCTTTTCCAGGAACTGGTCCCCCTTAAAAACATGCCCAAAGTATGTGAGATGAAGTATCACCATTCTTATTTCCAAGGAGCATTCAAGCTGTACTTCTGCCAACACAGATTTGTTCTTTTGACAGTCCATGGTATTGGCAACATTCTTCACCAACATCCCAATTCAGCGGCAGTAATTCTTCAGTCTTCCTTACACTGTCTAGCTTTCAGTGAGCATACAAGGCAACTGAAAATATCATCTCTTAGGTCACGCACATCTTACTTCCCAAAGTGGTATCTTTGCTTTTAAACGCTTTAAAGAGGTTTTCCTATACCAGATTTGCCTAGTGCAACACTTTTTTTAAAAAAAAAAAAACTACAAATTCTGTTGAATTTATAGATTAAAAGCAGATATGCTAAAAGAAAGAGCTGGGATGTCTTCTCACATCCCACTATTTTGAAAGAATTAGGAAGGATTGGTGTTATTTCTTCTTTAAATATCTGTTAGAATTTCCTGTTAAAACTTGGCCTTCTACTTGTCGGAAGATTTCTAATTATTAATTCCATTTCTGTAATAGTTACAGGTATATCCAGATTTTCTATTTCTCTTTGGGTTAGCTAACGACAATTTCTATCTTTCCAGGAATTTGTCCACTTCATCTAAGTTACCTAATTTACTGGCATAAAGTTTTCTATAATATTCCCCTATACTCTTTTTATAAAAAATTCTCCACAGAGTTGGTAATAATGCCCTTCCTTTCCTTCCTGATTTTGGTAACTTGAGTTTTTCCCCCTCTTGGACAGCCCCAATTTGTCGATTTCACTGATGTTTCAAACAAACCAACTTTTGGTTTCACTGTTTTTTCTGTTGTTTTTCTATTTGATTATTTCACAGAGTTTTGTTTTATTAAGAAGTTTTAAACTTATTATTTATTTTTGCTTTTGGTTTATTTTGCCCTTTTTTAAATTATCATTTGTAATCACTGTACTATAGATGAAGGTTTACAGAACACGCTGGTTTCTCATTATAACAGTTAATACACATATGGCTTTGTGCCATGGGTTTTTCAACCTCATATGTCAACACTCTCCTCAACCCTGAGTTCCTCATTACCAGCTTTCCAGTGCCCTCTTGCCTTCAAGCCCCTGGGCTGGAGTGCCCTTTAAGTCTCATTGTGTTTTATGAGCCTAATTTTTGCCTAAAGGGCAAATCTCAGAAGTGATTTCATTATTGAGCTAAAAGGCTGTTTGGGTGCACAGTCTAGGGGTTCTTCTACTCTCTGACACACCAGTAACTCTGGTCTGTTTTCGTGAGTTACAATTTTTTTTTCTGTATTTTTCCTCCATCGTTGGCTGGGACCTTCAGTCTCTGGCAGTAGCCGGGCACAATCCAGTTATGCTGGACTCAGTCTGGTGCAGGTTGTGGCAGTTGTGGTCCATTAGGCTTTGGACTAATCCTTCCCTGTGTCTTTGGTTTTCTTTCCTCTCTCTTGCTTTAGACGGGTTGAGATACGTGGAATATTTTAAATGGATGTTCATAAGCTCGTAAAATCCCAGATCTTCAAAGAATATACAACAGTTCATTTATAAATTATGCTACGCCAATTTAGATGTTCTCCAAGGCTATGGTCACCATAACCGTTAGCCCTGTTATTCTTATGCTGAATGAAATGTCAATCATAAAAGGGCAGATATTGTATGAGACCACTACTACAGAGACACATGAAAAGGTTTATGCACAAAAAAGAAATAATCTTTGATGGTTACGAGGGAGTGGGTAACCCAAAACCAAACCCAGTGCTGCTGACCCTGATTCACAGTGACCCTACTGGACAGAGCAGAATAGCTCCACAGAGTCTCCAAGGAGTGCCTGGCATATATGAACTGCTGACCCTTTAGTTAGCAGATGTAGCACTTATCTCTAAATCACCAGAGTAGGGAGAGGGAAAATGCTGAAAAGACAAGAGGTAACTTTCGTGAAGGGTAACACAGTATCAATACTGAGGAAATCAGCATAATTTGTCCAAGGTAAACCTGTGAAAGCTCCATGGACAAATTCAAATTCCCTGAGGGACTGTTTGAGTTTCTGACTGTATCTTAGTGGTTGCTGACCAAGGCTCCAAGTACAACGAAATCTTTGAGAACTTCAGTCCTTTCTCTGTTTATTGTGTTTATTGGTCTAGATGTGAGGATTGCCGTTTGCTTTATGTTGACCTGCAATCCATCTTGAAGGCTGTAGTGCTTCAAAACCAGTCAAGTAGATTTTGACTCACCATAACCCAGTATGTGAAAGACACATTATGTTTCAAAGTCCTCTTCACTTTCAGCAAGTAGGGTTGTGTCATCTGCATCCTGTATGTTTTTTAATGAGTATTCCCATCCTGATGCCAGATTCTTATTCATACAGTTCAGCTACCTACTTTATTTGCTGAGCATACTGACTGAATCAGTAGAGTAAAAAGATACAACCCTGCTGCACACTTTTCCTGACTTTAAACAATGCAGCATCTCCTTCTTCTGTTCAAACAACAGCCTCTTGGTTTGTATGTAGAAGTTCCTCATGAGCACAATGCAGTGTTCTAGAATTCCCATTCTTTCCAAGGTTATTTGTAATTTATTATGACGCACAAAGTCAAATGAACTTGCATAATCAACAAAATACAGGCAAACATCTTTCTGGAATTCTTTGCTTTCAGCCAAGATCCATCTGACATCAGTAGTGCCACCCATTGTGTCACAATTTCTTTGGAATCTGGCTTGAAGTTCCAGCAGTTCCCTATCAATGTGCTGTTGCAACCACTTTCGAGTGATCTTCAACAAAACTTACGTGTGCAAGTGATATTAATTGTACTGTTCCATAATCTCTGCAATTTGTTGAAATCACCTTTCTTAGGAATGGGCACAAAAATGGATCTCTTCTCATCAGGTGGGCCAGGAAGCCGTCTTCCAACTTTCTGGACAAAGATGAGTGAGCACCTCCAGTGCTGTACTCATTTGCTGAGACGTCTCACTTGGCACCCTTTCACTTCCTGAAGCATGGTTTTTCATCCTTCTCTTCAGTGCAGCTTGGAGTTCTTCCTTCAATATCAACAGTTCTTTATAATATGATACCTTCTAAAATAGCTGAATGAAGACCAATTCTTTTGGTACAGTGACTGTGTATTCCCAACATCTTTTCTTTAGTCAATAGATTTCTCATAGAATTTTTCAGTATTACAATTTGAGGCTTGAGAAATGCAGTGTTTTCTTTACTTTTGGCTTCGTAACTCCAGGTCTTTGCACATTTCATTCTAATACTCTGTCTTCTTGAGCTGTGCCCTTTGAAATCTTCTGCCCAGCTCTTTTACTTCATCATTTCTTCCTTTCACTTTAGTTACTCCACATTAAAGAACAAGCTTCAGAATCTTAAAACTGCATTAAGATATTCAGTGAAAGATGAGGGAATGCAAGAGAAACCAGCAGTTACCGAGTACAACTGAACAATCTAGTTAGCTGAAAGTATTTGGTAGCCAGAAAGAAAGTGATTAGTATAGGCGAGTCCCCCGAAGTGACTGTGTTCTATTCTATTCCCTCTTTCTTGCCATCTATCAACTTAATCAATTACTCCCTGTTAGTTTGGGGAAGGTGGGGGGGAAGGGTGTGTGTGCGTGTGTGTGTGAGTAAAACTAGAAGAATTCCTGTAGCACACTTTACAAAAATATGCTGCAGACATACTTTATGTGCTTTGTGGGAACATGCTGAAGGCAACAAAGCTACCTTAACAGTAGTTCCACAGTTAAACACCTCCATTTTTTTCTTTTTCTCTTTTACAACATCTTTAAGATACAACTCACACATGAAAAAACTTAACTACCTGAAAGTGTACAATTCAGTGGTTTTCTATATATCCAGAGTTATGCAAACATTTCCACTATGTAATTTTAGGAAATGTTCATCATTCCACCCCCAAAAACCTTTTATCTACTAACAGTCATTCCTCATTTCCCTTCCTCATAGATTCTGGCAGCTACTTACTTACTTTCTCCACCTATGGATCTGCTATTCTGGACATTTAATGTACATGAAATGCAGACTTTTTTTTTTGCCTGACTTTATCTATTCATCATCTACTGAACATTTGAATTGCTGGATATCACAAAGTAATACTGATAAGAAAATGTGTGTACAAGTTTTTGTGTGACATGTTTTCAGGGTTTTTTTGTATATACCTACAAACAGAATTGCTGGGTTCTATGACAAAACTGTGTTGAATATTTTGAGGAAATACTGAAACATTTCCCAACTTGCTAATTCCATGAGCAATTGCTTGAGGGTTCCAATTTCTCCACATCTTTGCCAGCACTACTTATTGTCTTTCTTATCTTAGTCATCTCAGTGAGTGTGAGGGAGCCCTGGTGGTGCAACTGGTTACGCGTGTGGCAGCTAAGGGAAAGCCCTGTGGTTCAAATTTACTCAGCGGCTCCGCAACAGACATACCTCACCATCTGTCCGCATAATGATAAGAGCCTAGAAAACATGACTGGGCAGCTCTACTCTGTCACATGGGGTCACTCTGAATCCAAACAGACTCCACAACACCAACAGTGAGCAGGATATAGCATCTCATTATGGTTTTAATGTGTATTTCCCTAATGACTAATGATACTCAGCATCTTTTCTTGCACTTATTAGCCATTTGCATATTGTCTTTGGAAAAATGTCTATTCAACTCCTTTGCTCATTTTTTAATTGGAGTGTCTTTTTACTGCTGAGTTAGAAGAGCTCTTTATACATTCTTAACACAAGCATCTTTGCAGATGATGATTACCAAAATTTTCCATTTTATGGGTTGTCCTTTCACTTTTTCATTTGTAACTTTTACTTGTAGAAAACTTTACAGCTAATTTCTCACTTTGAAGTTTGCACACATATTGTTTTGTGACACTGGCTGCAGTCCTCACAGTATGACAGCCCATACCCCTCTTCTACCCTAGATTCCTGTGTCCACTCAACCAGCTCTTGTGCCTTCTGGTCTTCTCATTTGGTCTTGTGTATGTCACTGAACTAAGAAGCATGTTCCTCAAATACATATTTTTTGTTTTATAAACCTATCTAATCTTTGCTTAAAAAGTGCTTGGAGTGTGTTTCTTACTTTTGGTTTTGCAACTTGAGGTCTTTGCACATTTCATTATAATACTTCAGCCTTCTCGAGTTGTGTGTCCCTTGAAATCTTCTGTTCTTTTACTTCATTATTTCTTCTTTCACTTTAGCTACTTTACACTCAAGAGCAAGTTTCAGAATCTTACAATCCCATTGTCAGTGAAGATGAAGGAAAACAAAGAAATTAGCAGGCTACTGAGCACAAGTAAATAATCTAACTATATGGAGGTATTTGGAAGCCAGAGAGTAAATGAGAGTGAATTTGAGAGCCAGACTGACTTCAGTTCTGAGTTAACAAAGCATCCGGAGGCCACAGTTTCGGGGGTTCCTTCAATCTATGGAAGACTGTTCAGTCTTGTCTTTTTCTATGGTCTAAATTCTGTTCTACATTTTTTTTTTTTTCCTATTCTGTCCACTACTGTCAGTTGTATCCCCTTGTCAGGGTAGTCACAACATCCAGTTCTAGTCTCAGGCTGGTGGAGTCTCTGGTTCATTTGTTATTTACTCTTTTGGTGTAGTATTTTCCTTGTGTCTTTTATTTTCTTCATTCTCCTTTGCTCCAAGTGGGATGAAAACAACAGATGCATCACAGGTAGCCACTCACAACCTTTTAAGACTCCACACTGTAGTAACCGAAGTGGGATATGCAACATTTTCTTTATAAACTATGTAATGCTAACTAAGCCAGATATCCCCCAAAACTATGGTCCTCAGCCCCCGGTTGCAAGCTTCTCTGCCCCTCAACCTTCTCTGCCCCTAGACTCATTTGGATGAGTCTAGGACATTTCTTTGCTTTTGGCTTGGTCCAGTTGTGCTGACTTCTTTTGTATTCTACTGTGTGTATCCCTTCACTGAAACTGATTGTCTACTACTGAATTAGTAATTTTTCCTCCCCTTCTCACCATCCTTACACAACCATCAAACAATGCTTTTTCTGTGTCTGAGTATTTCCAAAAGTTCTTACAACAGTGGTCTAAAACAGTGTTTGTCCTTTTGTGACTATTTTACTCAGCATACTGCCATCCAGATTCATCCATGCTGTGCAATGTTTTGTGGACTCATCATTGCTCTTTATTCTTTATTGTAATATACCACCACATGTATGTATAACAATTTATCTATTCATTTGTTGATGGGCATTTACATTGTTTACATTTTTTGTTATTGTGAATCATGCTTTAATGAACATGGATGCACCGGCCTCAATTTGTGTGACAGCTCTTATTTCTCTTGGGAATATACCTAGCAGTGGGACTGCTGGATCCTATGGCTATTCTATTTTTAGTTTTATAAGGAAGACCTACCTTGTTTTCCAAAGTGGTCGCACTATTTTACATTCCCACCAGTAGTGCCTAAGTGATCCAATCTCCCAGAAACCTCTCCAACATTTATTACTTTGAATTTGCTTTTTGATTAAGGTCAGCATTGGTAGGGTGAGATGGTTATCTCATTTTAGTTTTGATTTGGATTTCTCTAATGGCTAAGAAACCCTAGTGGTGTAGTAGTAAAGTGCTATGGCTGTTAATCAAGAGGTCAGAAGTCTGAATCTACCAAGCACTCCTTGGAAAGTCTAGTAGGCAGTCCTATACGGTTGCCATGAGTGCAATCAATTTGATGATAGTGGGTTTGGTTCTGGGAATGAGTAATGACTATGAATATTACTTCATTTGTCTGTTACTTACCTGAATGCCCACTTTAGTGAAGTGTTCATTCATAACCTTTGTTTATTTTTTAAATTGGATTGTCTGTCATTTTGTTGTTGAGGTTTTGCTGTTATCTTATAGATTTTAGAAATTAAATTCATATCAGATATATCGTAACTAAAATATTTTTCCCAGTCTGTAACTTGCTTTTACTCTTTCGGTGAAGTCTTTGGATGAGCATCAGTGCCTGATTTTCACAAGCTCTGAGGTATCCAGTTTCTCTTCTGTTAGTAATGGTCCGTGTATTATTTGTGACATGTATTAGGACTTCAGCATTGCCATAATTTTTCTGCCATGTCTTTTAGATTTTATATTTAGATCTTTGCTCCACTGTGAGTTAAGTATGAAGTGTGGGTGCTTTTTAACTTTTTTACACATGGAATACAGTTATGCTAGCGCCATTTACTAAAGACAGTGCCTTTTTCCCATTTACCTGACTTTGGACTTTTGTCAACTATCAGTTGCTCATAGATGGATGGATTTATGTATGGATACTCAATTCTGTTCCACTGGTCTAGCATATGTGTTTGCTGTTGTACCAGTAACAACGCTGTTTCACCTATCACGGTGGTATAACAGATTATAAAATCTGGTTGTGAGCTCTACTCTTTGTTCTTCCTTAGTAATGCTTTACTTATCCAGAACTCTTCCCTTTATGTATAAAGCTGATGACTTGTGTCTCCATCCAGTTAAAAAAAAATGCAGCTGGAATATGGACAGGGATTGCACTGTATCTGCAGATCACTTTGGGACGCACTGACATTTTCCCAGTATTGACTATTCCTATCAATATGCATGGTTATGTTTTTCCACTTATACGGATCTCGTTTGGTTTCTTGCAGTAACATTTCACAGTATTCTTGATCTTTTATGTTCATTAGGTTTCTTCTGAAATATTTTATTTTCTTGGAGACTATTATAAATGGTACGGATTTGGTCATTTCCCTTTTAAAGCTCTCTTTGTTGATGTAGAGGAACCCTACTGATTTTTCAGATCTTGTATTTTGCTACTTTGCTGAAATCTTCTATTAGTTCCAGTAGCTTTCTTGTAGATTCTCTGGGGTTTTCTGTGTATAAAACCCCATCATTTGCAAACAGAAACACTTTTATTTCTTCCTCACTAATTTGGATGCCCTTTATTTCTCTTTCTTGTCTTGTTGCTCTGGCTACGCTCTCCAACACAATGTTGGAAAAAGAAGAGTTGTAAAAGGCATCCTCATTTGGTTCACATTCTCAAGAATACTCTCAGTGTCACTCCATTTAGAATGATGTTAGCTGTTGGATTTGAAAAGTTAGTAGTTTATCAGGTTGACGAATTTTCCTTCTGTATTCCTATTCTGCTGAGTTTTCATTAGGAATGGGTGTTGGGCTTTGTCAAATGCCTTTTCTAAATCAGTAAGATCACATGGTTCTCTTTGGTTTTCTTTATATTACAGATTACACTGATTGATTTCTCTAATGTCAAACCATCCCCTGCATACATGGCATGAATTCCACTAGGTCATAAGGCTATGCTGTTGAATTCCACTAGGTAGAATTTTGTTGAGAATTTTCACATCTATGTTCATTAGGGACACTGGTTTGTAATTTAGTTTTTTTAGTGGTGTCTTACCTGGCTTTGGCGTCAGGGTTATGCTGGCTTCACGGAATAAGTTTGGGAGTATTCCTTCCTTCTCTAGGCTCTGAAATGCCTTATGCAGTACTGCTATTAACTCTTTTTAGAAAGTTTGGTACAATTCTCCAATGAAGCTGTCATGGCCAGGACTTCTTTTTGTCGGGAGTAGTTTTTATTACCTTTCCAACATCTTCTTTAGTTACAGGTTTCTTTAGCTTTTCTATCTGGGTTTCTGTTAGTTTAGAAAGGCAGTGTATTTCCAGAAATTCTTCCATTTCCTCTAGGTTTTCTTATTTGTTGGTGTATAATTTTTCATAGTACTCTGTTATAATACTTCTTATTTCAGTTGGGTCTGTTGTGCAATCACCCATCTTGTTTCTCATTCACATTATTAGCTTCTTTCGTTTTTCCTTTGTCAGTTCAGCAAATGGTTTGCTGCTTTTGTTTTTCTTTTCAAACAACCAACTTTTGGTTTAACTCCTCAACTGTTTTTCTGTTCTCTATTTTGCTTACTTTTGCTCTAGTCTTCACTATTTGCTTTCTTACAGTGTCCTGTCTGCTGATCTTCCTGCTCTCTATTGACTTCTTTGAATTGCAGGGTCAGTGTCTTGATTTGTGCCCATTTTTCTTTTTGGACGCATGTATTTACTGCTATAAGTAGACCTCTGAGCACTACTTTTACTGTGTCTTGAAGTTTCTATTAGGTGTGTATTCATTCTTAGTTGTTTCTGTCTTTTTTTTTATTCTATTCTTGATTTATTCTACAATCCAGCAGTTTTTATGCAAGGTGTAGTTTGGTTTTCATGTATTCTACTTTTTTCCCCCTTGCTGTTTCTGTTCCTAACTTCTACTTTTACAGCACTGAGATCAGTAAAGATGTTCTGCATTATTTCACTGCTTTGGATTCTGTTAAAACTTGTTTTGTGGCCTAAAATGTGGTCTACTCTGTAGAATGTTCTATGTACATCAGAAAAGAAATACATATTTTGACACGGTTCAGTGGTACCTTCCATGTATATCTACAAGGTCAAACATCTTTACTGTGTTTCTCTTTAGATGGTCTGTCAGTCATCGAAAGAGGTGTGCTGAAGTTTTCTACTGTTACTGTGACACTGTAACTTTTTTTCAATGCTATCAGTTTGTTTTATAAATTTTGCAGCTCTGTTGTGGGGTGTGTATTCACTTACTGTTTATGTCTTCCAAATGTGCAGGCTCTTTAATCATTCATTATACAGCATCCTTTCTTATCCTTTATTGTGGACTTTTCTTTAAAGTCTATTATGTCAATGATTTATATTGCTACTCCTGCCCTTTCCTGACTGCTATTTGTTTTATCCCCATCCTTGAGTTATAGTTTATTTGTGTCTAGAAAGTGTGTTTCTTGTAGACAGCATATAGATGGAATGTGTGTTTTTAATCCATTCTGCCACTCTTTGTCTCTTTACTGATGCATTCAGGACATTTACATTCATTGTAATTATTGACAGCTGTGAGTTTCCTACTGTCCCTTTGATGTATCTTTTGTAATGCTGCGAGTTCCCTTGTTCTATGTAGTTTTCTGTGCTGAGTTCTTTTTAGGTATTTTCTTTTTATTACTGTTGATTTTATGTTTGCTGAGTTTTTATGTTTTTCTTCTTTTTTATTTTGACTGGTAGGTCTGTTAGCTTCCTTTATGGTTACCTTTAAATTTACTTTTATTTTTCTTAATTTAAACCCATCTTTTATTTCCTGATTCTTTTCACTTTCCTGATGTTGTCCTCTAAAGCAGAAAGTTTTTTCATTTTAATGAAGCCCTATTTATTGCTTGTATTTTTGCCTCCTATCTGTCAAACTATTGCCTAATGACAAAGATTTTCCATCTGAAAGTTTATGTTTCTGGCTCTTATATTCAGGCCTTTGATCTACATTGAGTTAATTTTTGTTTATGGTGTAGTATGAATGCTGGAGTCCAGCTTCACTTTTTACATATAAATACCCAGTTAGCCAAGCTCCATTTGTTGGAAAAACTGTTCTTTCTACTACTAAATCATCTTAACATCCCTGGTGAACATCTACTTACCACAAATCTAAGAGTTTATTTCTGGACTCTGAATTCAATTGATTTATCTATATAGCTATCTTTATGCCAGTATCATTCTGCTTTGTTTACCGCAACTGTATAGCTAAGTTTTGAAAGAGGGGAGTGTGAGCCCTCCGACTTTTTTCTTCTTCATGACTGTTTTGGCCCTCATTCTCTTCTGCTTACATAAATTTTATACTTGGAAACAAGTCTTCTCCTTCCCCCTGAAAGGCATCTGTTTTGATTATAAAGCACAATGTACAGACTATTCTCATATAAAGCATAAAAGTCATTCTTGGATGATAAAGAGTCACAGAACTAAAAACACTCTTGGTGAATCTCAGCCAAAGTGGTGTGTCTGAGAAGGAGCAGAAAACAGAAAGGGTGTGTGTCAGAATCCCTTGGGTTATTAAAAGAAATAGTGTAGTGCTATATTCCCCCCAAAATTTCACTCCTTTTTGAGATACATAAAAAGTTTACATACATGTCACTCAGCTCTTGCTTTGAGAACCACTAACACTATAGTTCTCAATAGTACCATAAGCTAAGATTTCTGTCATGCTTCCTTCTATCTCATGTGTCAATAAAATGAAAATCTGGATTTATAAATATGGAACAGCAGTTACTATGATTAGGCGCCTCTAACAAGACTTCAGTATATCTTTATACATATGTTTTTTGCTTTCTAACTGTGAAGAATCATTGCTCACTACCATCTTGAACCTTCTGCTGCAAAAGGAAACAGGAATTCCCTAGTGAAACAGAGGTCTTGAAATCAGGGTCTAGAATACATGTGTTTCCAGCCTGGTGAGACTTTTGTCCCTGTCTTTCCTTATATAGCTGTCATCTTATGTATCTGCAGATTACTACAAAGAAAATCAATGTATTAAATCACTGGCCTGAAATTACAAATACATAAAAGAATCTAAAGTGAAAATGTGCAAAAATAAATGTAACTGGTAAGTACCGAGTATCATATCCCAGAAAAAGCATCACACAGATGGTTTTTTAATTCAGTCGTAAAATATTACTAACTGTAACCACTTTTGAGATGCTGATGTCATTAGACTTCAATTTTTGTGGAAAAGGTATGTTATTCCCCCCCCCCTTTTTTTTGTATAAATACAACACCTATCAGCAAGGGAGACAGCAAATACTTTAGCTACTTATTTGGGGGACAGTGATAATTTTAAATAGATGTCATTATTTGCAACTTAAAAGCTAAACTGAGTCAAACTGCCAGGAAATCTCTTTTCCAAGTCTGGACACACATACCTATAAGTGTAGAGCAATTTATCAAGTATAAATTACTAAGTACCCACTAAAATTTAATAGCATTTAAAACTAGTGTTTATGTGAATACTACATTAAAGATGCAGCAGAGCAATTTTTCTTTTAGTATCTCCTTTACTTATCTGGAACTCTGGTGGTACAGTGGTTAAGAAATATACTGTTAGCCAAAAGGCTGGCAGTTTGAATCCACCAGCCACTCCCTGGAGCAGTCCTACTATGTTTACAGAGTTGGTAAGAATCAGAATTGACTCAACAGCAACGGCTTTGCTTTACTCATTTTAAAAAGTTGGTATCATATTGTGTGCAACTCCTATTTACTACAGAGAGTTACTGTCAAACGTAACTACACTCCCTTGCCCTAGCATAAGAGATTTAACTGGCGGCTCCTGAATGAGCTTCAGAAAGTCCATAAATCACTGCAAAAGTCACGCAAAACTCTGAGACAAATATATTTTTTCAGGGGAAAAGAGACCACTGCTATTATAAGCTTTTCAAAGTCAATTACAACCAAAAAGCTATTAAGATTTGTTTCTATCTAGTATTAAACACAGAACAGTTAATCAACAATACAAATTAAGAAACTAAGAAGATCAATAAATATTTTCTGAATATGTAATTTACATGAAACAAAAGGTGTAATGGGATGTACTTACATGTTCTAGGGAGTGGAAAAAGATGCAAGTAAGTTTGCTATGCGGTCCCTTTAATCTGTTCACAACACAAGAGATTTATAACACACAAGTACAAAAATGTCAGCAGGTAGCATCCCATTAAATTCAAAATGCATGGTGACAAAGATGCACTCTAGATTTATTTTTTAAAAAATTAGGAAAAAAATTTAAGTGCATTAGACTGTGATTTAGTATCTCACACTTCAGTCTAAAGAACTGTTTAACAGTGAAAAATGTTTAAGTCAGGAAAAGACAGAGGGTGTACATGCAGGCACTAAAAAATCCAGGAGTACAAGATAAAACGAACTGCTAAACTTTTTCTAAACAAGATGATGAAAAAAGCTTCCACTGTACCTGAAAGCAAAAGGAATCTACCATTATAATATGCTTATTTTCCATAAAAAAAAACCAAACTCATTGTCACTGAGTTGATTTTGACTCACAGCAAACCTATAAGACAGAGTAAAACTATCCCACAGGGTTTCCCAGGAGTGGCTGGTAAATTTAAACGGCTGACCCTCTGGTTAACAGCTGGGCTAGTCCTAAGACACCTCAACATGACTGGTACGCTCATTACAGTAAGCTTTAGGGGCTGCTTCCTGTAGTTTGCACTCACAATTTTTAATACCAGACACACAACAAACATGACTCACTGGATTCTGGATACTGAGTTGTCATTAAGAATCACACTGTTTTGCCCAGACTATACAATTTAAAGCAGAGAACACTAATTTAGCTAAAGATAAATCCCTCCAGGAATACCACTCCTCCTTAAATGGTACCAATAATAATTCCTAGAATAGTAATGATGGAATGTTATAATTTATGTAATGTGCAGCCCCATCCCTGACACAGTAAAGATTTCTTTGAGTGGAGCTCGTTTGATTAGCAGTAGTCTACCAGTATTTGAAAATGCAGATTTCTGAGATGTCAGATAATTGCTGATCTCTTGGTCTAAACTGTACTGCAAACAACAAACAATCATCAATCAAATAAGAAGATAAGGAAAACAACCATACAGACACACATCTATAACAAAATACAGCTCTCTTAACTCTATATAATGTTTTTTTATTTGTTTACTAACAAAAGATTCTGGTATAAAGCATTTGAAAATATCTACACTCATAATGTCATGTCTATGATACCTTCTGTGAAATACGACAAGTCATTTAAACATTGTTCAAAACCTGTATTACACCAACTCCTCACTTAATAACATAGTTTCCAAAGATTGGGTTATTAAAAACTGGTGTTGCACAAAAATGGGGGATTACCACATCATAATCACAAAACAGAGGATGACTATGTCATCTACAAATGCACACTACCAAACTGAGAATTAAGATCCAGTCAAACTGACATGCACACTTAACCATCATGGTCAGCCACTACTATTGCCTCACACCTCAGCATTTAGTACAGCCACATGTATGTCGTTAATGTGCAGAACAGTTGGACTACTGTTGTAAGTGACAAACGTTAGATAAAGAGATAGTTGGTAAGTGAGCCAAGTCAGCCAGAGGAGTAGGTATATACACTTAGCCAAACTATATGGGATGCTTACTGCTTCACTTCCAAACAGATCCGTCTTTGCCTCTTGCTGCTGTGATCACTAGCACTAGTTCTGGTGCACCTGGGAACCAAGATGTACCTCACAACAATATTTTCAAAACAAAGTTAAACAGAGCAAGGATTTGAAACACTCAAGATATGCTGCTGCCTAGAGGCTGAAACATACATTGTTATATGATGAACTGTTTATTTTTAAGCAGAGAAAGGTCACATTAAAATAACAATAGAAAGTACAGCACATACATGAAGAGCCAGTATGACTATCACGATATATGGTACTGGTTATATATGTACCATATGGGAGCCCTGGTGGCACTGTGGTTGATAGTTATCATAATCGAATCAAATGATTATTTGGATCTCATTTCTTTCTACTTTCAAATTTCTTATGTGAAGTTTCTTTTAGAGGTAAGATAGTACTATCTCTTACCTGTGTAAAAACTACCTACACAGGTATACCAAATCAAATCATTACTACAAACAGAAAACTGATTTTGGCAGTTTTACAAGAGAAATTAAGTCATTTTACTTGCTTTACAAACAACTGTGTATAACAGAAGCCCTGGCTGCTTTATGTGCTCAGTGCTAACTGAAAGATCAGTGGTTCAAATCCTCCAGCAGCTCCATGGGAGGAAGATCCAACAGTCTGCTCCTACAACAATTACAGCCTAGGAAACTCGATGGGGCGGCTCTACCCTGTTGTGTAGGCCACTATGAGTTGCAATCAACTAGACAACAAGAGGTATGTATTTAATGTTAAGCTCTTCTAGAATGCAAATCAAATCAAATGCATTACTGTGGAGTTGATTCCAACTCACAGTGGCCCTACAGTCAGATACATCCCAATTTAGAAGGCCTTAAACAATAAAAATGATATTAAAATTCTACCATCACGAGTTGGGACTTTGACTAATTTTGCCTTAAAACTCTTTGATTAGAAAGCAATGGTCGAATTATTACTAGAGGATAAGTAACTATTTGCTGAATAAATAACAGTGTATCTCTAGGAATATTAATTCATTTAAAACTGTAAATTCTACGAAATGGTTAGTTTCTTTGAACCTTTCAGTTTTGTGACATTTTAAAGCAGAAATTAAACTCTAGATAGAAACTGATCTTCCTTACTTGAAACTTATGTTACAAACTCTGCAGGGAGGAAAGAAACTTTTGGTAAAGACTACAGTATTTCCAGACCCAGAACTGCACAAACTGCTTAAAATTCACTCCAGCTGAGAATTTGGGGAACACCTTTCATTTACATAAGAAAGTCAATGATCAAATATTTAACTGAGAAACCAAGTGAGTTACGCAAACTTCTTTTCAAAGGAAATAAAGATATACCTTATCTGAACAATTCCTTTTAATAATGAATTATATAAATCAGAATATAATCATGCAATAAAACATATGCAATCACTGAAAAAATAACTTAGCTGAAAATTTACTATTGACTGCTTAGTAAAACAAAAATCTGTAATATATTAAGATAGCATTTCTGAGTAAGCATTCATATTCATACAGAGAATATTTACTAAACCATTAGCAGAAGTTATTTTTTTCATGATGAGCCAGAAGACTAAACTGTTGTTTTTGTTCTTTTCTTTGTACTTGTATGGCCGTGGTGTATATTTTCTTTACACTCCGCATTGAGCACAAAATATCTTTATAATTATCAAACAAGTACTTGACATTAAAAAAAAAAAAAAAAAAAACCTTCTCCAAGGTTTTACAAGCCTTCAGAGGACTCTCTTAATAATCTTACCGCTATGCCTGATGGGAAAGGTGCAAAAGATAATGCTTTCTCAGTGACTTTATGTTCACAGAATGCTTGAGTATCTGCAAATGTTTTATTTTCCACTGTGTATCTGGAACCATGTCAGATATTTCTTGGGGTTATTATGAGGTTAATGTTAAAGAAGAAAATTTATTACATAATAAAGTCCTAACAGGATTTCTCTTTTTACAAATGCTTTGAAAAGTATTTTCTTCATATGCAGAGGTTAACTGGCAAAATAAAATGCTGAACTGATAACCCTGTGTATGAGATAAATCTCAGAAAGTTAAATATTCTTCATACTTAGAAATGATTTTTCATGTCTTCCAATTCTTCACTGTTTTATACTTCGAACTTATTCTTAAGGTAACTTATTTTAATATTATTCTGAATATTCTGCAAAAGCCTTTCATCAAAGCTCTGAGTTCTACCTTACTAGAGGGCATAGGGAAGCCCTGGTGTTGTAGTGTTAAGAGCTATACGGAGGGAGATTTAAAAGGTTAGACAGAATGAAACAAAGTTTATTCAGTTTATGCAATTCTGTATTATTCATGATTTAAAACAATCAATGGCATGGGCAGCTTAGGACAATGTAACATTTAATAAACAGCCACTTTAACTTTTATTACTAACTCCCAGGTTAATCCAAATTCATAAATGAACAACAGTCTAGCTGCTTACTTCAACTGAATACTGAAGATTATTTTGGTGACTTATATAATAAAACATAACAAGCAAAATAATGAGCATGCCAGCCACGCATAAAATCCTTTAAGCTTGTTGTGCGGTTAGACTATGTGTTTTCACCTTTGCTTACACAAATGCTCAGAGAGAAGGGTATCTACTTTACTAGTGATGTGCTATTCCAGATATTCCAGAGCAATCCTCATAAGGCTTTCAGGGGAGAAACGTGAAACACAGAAAAACAGATTACCATGGATTTTCTAGTTCTCACAAAAGGTAAAAGCTCATGATTATTAGCTCAAAACCTTGCAGAACAGGTACCTATGAGACCACATTTCTAGAAAAATTCAAATATTTTTACAAGCCTGCTAAGCAGCACACAAAAATGTTTGTTCAAAATATCACAATGACATTTATCTTTGACAGCAAACTTGCACAATTATACTTTACAACTTAGATCAGGAACAGTTACATCAAGATTAGTTATAAATTTTTATTTCAATGGAATACATACACTCAATATTTAAGGAAATAATATTAGCAGTAACAGGATCAACAAGATTTAGAACTGTATTAACACACATACACACATACACGTGCCCTATGGTATCATTCAACCTCCACATAACGCAGAACTTCAGGCTATCAAACACATGGCAAAATAGTCCTGGTATTTCATCTATCTTGGACAGAGAAACTCAAGAATGTAAAAGGGACTCAGAAGCTGAATATTTCAAAGTGTCCTGGAACGCTTGGGAACATTCTAATTCCATTATCTTCTATCAATTAAAATATCTATAGATACTAATAGTGCACAAACACCAGAAAACAGATTAACTTCAAACGCCTAAAAATTAAACATTTATGCCCATCCAAAGACTTCCTCAAAAGAATAAAAAGACAACCTATAGACTAAGAAAAACAAATTGGCTACTATAAATCCAGTAAGTGTCTAATCTCCATTATCTGTAAGATACTGCAAAATCTCAATAACAAGAAGACAAATAACCCAATTAAAAAACAGGCAAAGGGTATGAACAGGTATATTACCAAAGAAGACATCTAGGCAGGTAACAGGTATCTCTGGAAATGCTCACAATCATTATGTATTAGAGAAATCTAAATCAAAACTACTCAATACAACAAGCTTGGCACTAATCAAAAAAACACAAAATAGTAATTGTTGGAGAAGCTGTAGAGAGACTGGAACACTTGTATACTGTGATAGGAACATAAAATGGTACCTTCCCAAACTCTAAATCAATTTGGAGCTTTCTTTAAAAGCTAGAAATAGAGATACGATAGAAATACCAAGAACCTCGCTTTTTGGAATACATCCTAGAGAAAAAAGGGCTGTCACACAAATAGATACATGCTCACCAATGTTTATGGCAACACTGTACACAATAGCAAAAAGATGAAAGCAACCTAGGTGCCCAGCAACAAATGAATGGATAAACTATGATATATTCATACAAGGGCATACTAAACAATGGCAAGGGACAATGATCTTGGGAATGTAACATGGAAGAATCTGAAAGACATTATGCTGACTAAAATTAGTTGCAAAAGGACAAATACTGTATAAGACCACTACCATAAGGACTCAAGAAAAGGTTTAAACACAGAAGAAAACATTCTTTGATGATTACAGGGTGGGGATGGTATTCATAGATTAAATAGCAGATAGGAATTGAGTTAGGTGTAGGAAGGGATAGCACAGTAAAGGGAAGTCAGCACAGCTGGACTAAACCAAAAGCTAGGAGGTTTCCTAAATATAACTCAACACTTGGATGGACATAGCAACAGGGGCAGGGTTCTGGGGACCATGGTTTCAGGGGACATCTAGGTCAACTGGCATTACTAAATTTTTTTAAAGAAAACATTTTGCATCCCACTTTGTTGAGTGGCATCTGGGGTTTTAAAAGCTAGCAACTGGCCATATATGCAGCATCAATTGGTCCCAATCCACCAGGAGCAAAGAAAAATGGAAGTCATCAAAGACATAGGGAAAGTACAAGCCCAAGAGACAGAAAGGGCCATATAATCCACAGACTACACCAGGATGAGACCAGAAGAACTAGACTGTGCCTGGCCATCACCAGTAACCGCCCTGACAGTAAATACAATATGAAGTCCCTGATGGAGTAGGAGAAAAACGGGTGTGCAGACCTAGAACTCTATTAAAAAGACCAGACTTGATGATCCCACTGACTGAAGGGTCCCTGGAAAATACTGACCCCCCAGGCTGTTAGCATAGAGCTCAAACTATTCCTAAAGCCACCTCTTCAAACAGAGATTACACTCTGAGACATAAAATTATACTGGCAAAGAACGTGCTTCATCGCTTAAGCAGATACCATGAAGCCTGACTGGATAGCTCCTATGCAGAGGCAAGCTAAGAGGATGGAAGGGGGCAGGAACTGCCAGAAGGGATGCGGGAAATGCAGGATAGAAAGGAGGAGTGTGCTGTCACAGGGGGAAGGGAGAGCAGCTACAGTTACACAGCAGTGTGTGCAAGTTTTTATGTGACAAATGGACTTGGACTGCAAATTTTCACTTAAAGCACAATAACATCTTTTTTTAAAATCTGTAGACAAAGATACTGGAACCACAGCTGGGTACTAATTATGTAGTTTAAGCACAAATACAAGATGACACACAAATGACAAGAGTGTTTTGTTACAGAATCGAACTACTACTACAATTCATCATGGAACAACTTGCAGTAAATAAGCCCCATATGAAAGAAAATTCTTTTACATCAATAAAAATTGAGTTTTTTTTAACACTGCTAAGTGATAGCACAACCAACATTAGCAGAAAACAGAATTACAAAGATTGACAATAAGTGATACAAATAATCTTTAGACTTAAAGGTTTATAAGGTATGATGGCAAGCATAAGCTACAGACTTACCAGATAGTAACTAGCTTCCTCAGCAATTTCATTTGTATTATATATGGATTAATGACACAAAGAATCAATTACCACAAAAATGGTAAAATCAGTAGAGAAATCACACAATTCTAATAAGGAAACCCTGGAGGAGCAGTGGGTAAGTGCTGTGGCAGCTAAACATAAGGTCAGGAGTTCAAACCTACCAGGCACTCCTTGGAAACTCTATAGGGCAGCACTCTTTTCTTCTATAGGATCACTAGGAGTTGCAATCGACTTGATGGCAATGAGTTTGGTTTTTGGTTTCATGAGGCACATATGTACGTCAAATGATGAGAAATATACCCAGAAAACTGCAGTACACTGGGCTCAAGTACATGAAGTAAAAGCCAGGGAACACAAAAAATGCTGAATGGATGTATTATAGCAAGGGTCAGCAAATAACAATCCCCTTTACTTTTGTAAGACCCATGAGACAAAAATTGGTTTTCATAGACGATCACCTGCAATCTGATAACGAGAACTATGAACCTCAATAAAGAGAACTATTACAACTCTGAAAAAAAATGGTTTCATTCTACTCATTAGCAGCTCTGTATTACAAAAAACTGTACTCAGTAGTTACATTTTGAATTTCATCAATAAGATTTTCATGGAAGTTTGTTGGTTATGTAAGAGTCTATGTATTATCCTTGATTTTTCTCTTTTACCCTGCAAAACCTAAAGTATTTTACTACCTAGCCCTTTACAGAAAGTTTGCTAACTCCTGTACTACAACAATTAATTTAAACAGAAGCGTACACAGGCTGTTAGAAAACAAAGGGAACAAATTATTCAAGTGTGTCTGAATGGAGTACAGAAATCAGTAATTACAGGTATACCTCAAAGTACAGATAACCACAAAAAGCAGGTACGAGGATAAAGTGAACCACATGGAGATTTACACTACACTGTAGTCTATTTAGTAGGCAATAATAACATTATGTCTAAAACTAGATATCTGAATGAAGAAATATTTATTTTTATTTTTTTTATTTAACATGACTGAGTGAAAATGTACATTCCCATATAAATTTACATGCCCACCTATATGCAGCTTCCACTGCTCTCCCTGTCCGCTGACTGCACACTATTCCTCTCTGCTCCATATATGTCTCATTCTCCCAACAGCCTCCTTTCCCCTCCTCTCCACCTGCTCTCTTTCCTCCAGCCAGAGGTCAGCAGGATGATATCCTATAGATGTATAGAACCATAAAGTGCATCCAGTATATGGTCACTCTGTAT
This sequence comes from Heterohyrax brucei, assembly GCA_028571685.1. NCBI lineage: Eukaryota > Metazoa > Chordata > Mammalia > Hyracoidea > Procaviidae > Heterohyrax > Heterohyrax brucei. The sequence continues at coordinate 63,104,835 of CM053157.1, forward strand.
TGCCAAGCCCAATCCATTCCTGTCCAAAGAGTGGACCTTCGTTATAATTTATGGGGAAGGGCAGCATCAGGGCCAGGGGCCATGCTCTCAGGGGGACCCCGAAGCCACTGGACCATCAATTGAGGTCTTTTAGTGGAGATCTCAGGATGCACCCCTTTCTATTCTTGTGTTGCCAGTGAGACTCCTCTCTGTGAGCTCCATCGTGGCTATCACTGATGGTGGCCAAGCACCATCCCGTTCTTCTGGTCTCAAGTCGATGTAGGCACCCACTCTTGTGGGTCTCTCCGTCTTCTCGGTTGTCTTTACCGCATGTCATTTTGGTCCTTGGTGAGCATCTGTTCCTGCTGAGTTGGGACCATTTGCTGTGCCCTCAGATGGCAGCTTGGCAGCTTTTAAGACCCCAGACGCCACTCACCAATGTGGGGTGCAAAGAGCTCTCTTAGCTAAACACTAGTTGTGCCAACTGGCCTCGCTTTCGCCTAAGAGCATGGTCCTCTGCCCCCTGCCCCAGCTACTCTATCCTTGCAGTACTGGGTTAAGATGGAAGGAGTACTCAAGTTATGCTGAAGTCCACTTAATGTTGTTTTTGTTTCCAACGTGTGCTATCCCCGTTTTCTCCCAACCAGATTTCTAGCAACTATCTAAACTAAACCTTCCTCGCCTCACCCTCCCTCCCTCCCCTCTCTTGCAGCTGTCAAAGAGTCTTTTCTTCTATACACAAGTCTGTTTTTTGAGATCTTATTGTAGAGGTCTCATACAATATTTGTCCTTTTGTCGCTGACTACTCTCACTCAACATAATGTCTTCCAGTTGAAACCAGGTTAGGAGATGTTTCCTGGAATCACCGTTATTCTTTATCATTGCATAGTGCTCCATTGAGTATATGTACCATAGTTTACCTATCCATTCTTCTGTTGTTGGGCATCTGGGTTGATTTCATCTTCTGCTATCGTGGACTGTGCTGCGATAAACATTCTGGTGCATGTGTCTGTTGGTGTGAAAGGCCTTGATTCTGTAGGATATATTCCAAGTAGTGGAATTACTGGGTCAAATGGTATATCAATATCTATTTTTTTAAGGAAGTGCCAGATTGCTTTCCAAAGAGGCTGGACCATTTTGCAACCCCACCAACAGTGTAGGAGGGTTCCACTTTCTCCAAGCCTCTCCAGCATTTGTTGTTTTGTGTTTTCTGGATCATGGCTGAATGAAGAAATATTTCATTGCTAAAAAATGCTAATCACCATCTATCTGAGCCTTAGCAAGTCATAGTCTTTTTATTGGTGGAGGGGCTTGTCTTGAGGTTGACTGCTGGAGACTGATCAGGGTGCTGGCTGCTGAAAGCAGGGTGACTGTGGCAACTTTTTATGAGGCAATGAAGTTTGCTGTATCAACTGACTCTCCCTTCCATGAAAGACGTTTCTGCAGCATGCCAGGCTGTTTCACAGCACTTCACTCACAGGAGAACTTCTTTCAAAATTGCAGTCAGTTCTCTCAAACCCTGCTGCTGCTGCAGTTTAAATGATGCTCATAGTGTCTTCACAAAGAGCAGATGCTCTCTCAAAAAATTATTCTTTGTTCATCCACAAGAAGCAACTCCTCATCTATTAAAAGTTCTATCATGCAATTGTAGCAATTCAGTCACATCATCAGTTCCACTTCTAATTCTAGTTCTCTTGCTATTTTCATCACATCTGCAGTTACTTCCCCCAGAGAAGTCTTGAACCTCTAAAAGACATCTGTGAGGGTAGGAATCAACTTCTTCTAAACTCCCATTAATGTTGATACTTTGACCCCCTCTCATAAATCACAAATGTTCTTACTGGCATCTAAAATGGTCAAAATTACTCCTTGATCCACAAGATGCAGAATGGGAATTGTGTTAGTGGGCACTGACATATCTCTGACATATCTCCTGACATATCTCTGTTAGAATGCTTGGGTGGCCAGGGGCATTGCCAAGAGCAGTTACTTCCTAAGCAGCAGGCCTCAATGGTGGGCACAAAATACTCAGTAAACCATGTCATAAATAGATGTACTATCCACCCAGGCTTTGTTATTCATTTGCAGAGCACATGCAGAACAGATTTAGCATCATTTTTAGGGACCCCAGGATTTCTGAACAGTCAAAGGGCTTCGAACAAAGAAGACAGAAGAATTAATACCTTTGAACTGAGGTGCTGGAGAAAAATACTGAATGAACCATGGACTGCCGAAAGAAGCAAAAGATCTGTTCTAGAAGAAGTACAATCAGAGTGCTTCCTGAAAGCAAAGACGGCAAGACTGTGTCTCACATACTTTGGATATGCTGTCAGGAGGATCAGTTCCTGGAGAAGGACATCATGCTTGGTAGACTGGAGGGCCAGGGTAAAAAGAGGAAGACCCTCAACGAGGTGGACTGACACAGTGGCCACAACAATGGGCTTAAGCATAAAGACAGCTGTGGACATGACGCAAGACAGGACAGTGTTTAGTTCTATTGTGCATAGGGTCGCTATCAGTTAGAATCAACTCAATAGTACCTAACAACAACAACAGACGGTATCATCCCCCAACACGAAATTCAGTCTGTCCTTGGAAGCTCTGAGGCCAGGTACTGACTTCTCTCTAGCTATGAAAGCTCTAGAAGGCATCTTCTTGCACTATAAGGCTGTTTTGTTTACGATGAGTATCTGCTGTTTAGTGTAACCGCCTTCATTAATTAGCTTAGCTAGACCTTCTGGATAACTTGCTGCAGCTTCTACACCAGCACTGGATGCTTCATCCTGTATTTTTGTGTTAACGGAGATGCTTCTTTAACCTCTGCTAGCTTAAACCTTTTGTTCTGTAGCTTCCTCACGTCTCTCAGCCTTTACAATTAAAGAGTTAGGGCCTTGCTCTGGGTAAGACTTTGACTTAGAGGAATGTTGCGGCTGGTCTGATCTTCTATCTAGACCACTAAACTTTCTCCATACCAGCAATATAGGCTGTTGTGCTTTCTTAGCATTCGTGTCTTCACTGGAGGAGCACATTTACTTTCCTTCAACTTTTCCTTTGCATTTACAACCTGGCTACCTGTTCAGCAGAAGCTTAGCTTTCAATCTATCGCAGCTTTCCATACACCTTCCTTTTCTTAGTTCTAACTAGCTTTTGACTTAAAATCAGAGACTGTGACTCTTCCTTCACTTGAACATTTAGAGGTCATTGTATAATTATTTACTTGGCACAGTTGTTAAGTGCTATGGCTGCCAACCAAAAGGGTGGCGGCAAAAATCTGCCAGGTGCTCCAGAACTCTGTGGGGCAGCTCTACTCTGTCCTATATGGTCGCTGTGAGTCAGAATCAACTCGATGGCACTGGGTTAATTTCAGTATTGTCTGTCTTATCTCAGGGCACACAGAGGTCCAAGATGAGGGACAGAGGTGGGGGACCAGATGGTCAGTGGAGCACTCAGAACACACAGAACTTTTATTACATTTGCCACTCTATATAGGTGTGATTCACAGTGCCCCCAAACCAATTACAATAGCAACTTCAAAGATCACTGATCACAGGTCACTGTAAGAGATATAACAATAATGGAAAATTTGAAATACACCAAGAATTACCAAAAAGCGACAGAGACACAGAGTACACATACACTCTTTGAAAAATAGTGCTGAAAGACTTGAGCAACACACGGTTGCCACAAACTTTTAACTGTAAAAACCTCACTGTATGCAAAGCACAATAAAATAAGGTATGCCTGTAGCTCTGCTGAAGAAAGGTTAAAGGACCAGTCTGAAGGCAAAAGATGGTTGGTGATCAAAAACAGACCAGAAATAGCCTAGATGTCATTGCTGCAAATCAGAAAAAATTATAAGGATGGTAAGAAAAATCAGTAATCATACACTAAGCTTTTTTCCTTTGGTAAAAAGAAAACATTTTTGTAGACTCAAGCACAAGGATATAAAAATAACTTGGTAGCAATCATGTGTTCACTTGGTGGAAGCTACCTGGAAGTTACAGCTTATAAGGAAAATTACATTCACGCTGTACGTACAGAATGGGCTGCATACCAGAATAGTGATAACACTGCTGCAAGTGTGTGAGAAAACACGCCACTCAAGTGGCTTTTCATCACATATAGCACTGAACTAACTACATGACCTCTACGGATAATTTCAATCTTACAATTTTATCAAGTATTTAGGAAATCAAAAGTGAAAGCTGCCAAACCAACAGGTATTATTGAGTGAAACTGAAACTTTACAATAAACCAATCCAGTGGTCTGATATATAGATTAAAAAGGAGAGGAAAGAGGTGCCTTTAAGATTTCAAATGTTAAAAATTTTTTAAATTACCTTTAAAATTTAATTAAAATCTCAGCTTTACTGTTCTAAGAGGTAATATTAATTCCAAAATACAATATTTTGAATCAGGTACTTCTCAAAGTGTTCAAACACCTAATTAAATCACATGAAAGCCTTAAGTCAAACTTCTGCTTCCATCAGTGATCATTTAACTCATGTATGCTAGCACTCTTTCTTTCCTGTTTCATAAATATATTTGAATAAAGTACAAGTATCTCATATGTGCTCAGAACAGTAGGAGCGCAGGGCATAAAATGAGCCAAGCCATAGCTTCTATTTTTATTCAGTTTACATACAGTTTAGCAAGACCATATAGTCTAATTTTATGAATTTTAAAAGATAGACATAATGCTTTATTGCATGAGACATCCAAAAGCTTTTACAGTTTCATACAACAGAAAAATAATAAAGAGACTAAAAGACTGAGTGCCTATTTTGTTCTAGTAAAGCTGCATGTGCTATGTCACGCTGGGTCACTTTCTACATTTTGAAGTTTCTCTCAAGGGGAGGAGGATGTAGGGTGTGTGTTGCCAGTGTGTGTGCTGTTTTACTACGATAGCCCCCAAAGTCCTTCCAGCTGAAAAATTCTGAGTCTAAAATTCAACCTTCTCACCTTTATTATTTCCACCAATTGATCCACACCACTGTCCCCTGGAAATATTGGTTGTCCTAGCAACAGTTCAGCCAACACACAGCCTGCAGACCACACATCTGAAAAGAAAACAAAAGTTTATTAATACATTACAGTCTCAGTTGAAAAACTTTGATACATATCTTCTTTTTAAACTTTGATTACAAATAATATGACCATTCAATACTGTGTAAGTTCACTAAAATGGAAAGAAGGCCAGTAAGAATACTCCCAAGAAAGAGTAGTCTATTAGTATCAAACATCACGCTAACAAGACAAAGGTTACAATGACCCAACAGTGGCATGATAATCTACTTATCATACTTAAAAATAAGCCAAAGACCACACTTCTGCACATGAGCTGGTGTCTGGAGAGAAGCAGCAATCAAGCGTTCAATCTCTAGTACACATAGGATCTTAAATATATACCAAGAAAAACCATAAAGACCTTTTTAATGATTGACTCATGTTGACGGCACTTGGCTTGGCATGTTGTAATAGGAGTGAAAGAAAAATGTGCTAAATTATCATTTTGAATTTTAAAAAAAAGGGCAAAGATGAAGGAATACATTTTATTTCCTAAATTATAAAATAATTCACTTTAAAGTCCAAGTGGAAAACCTTAAATACGCACACACAGACACACACACATATTACTGGTCTCCTTTTAAGAACTTAAAGTTATGGTAACCTTATCTCTTGACTTACGTATGATAGTCCTGGCCAATATCTACATGGTTTTCTTTTTTAATTGGTTTAACTCATCTATTATCTATTCTTCATAGTTTCCTAAAACACACAACAGATTAAATGGAGAAAAATACGAAAACCCAGCTGTTTTCCATTAAGTCAGAGAGATTTACAAAAATGTAATGATGCCACTGTTCTCATCAGTTTTTTTAAAATATTATTTTTCATAAAAAGGTGCTATTTAATAAATGCTAATGGGAAATCAGTTTTACTAGCTTAAAATTGATACGTAAATATTTAAAACATTCCCCAGTTTTAATTTCTAATATGCTATGTATCAACTGATACAACTCACATGAACAGAAGCTCTTAAGAGTCCTCAAATAAAACTGTTTCACAGTATGTCATGGATGGAATTGTGTCTTCAAAAAAATGTGCTAATTAACCTGGTTGGGCCATATTTTCCAGTGTTATATGACTGTCCACCACTTGGTCATTTGATGAGATTGTCCTGTGTGCTGTTAGTACTATCACTATATTTAATAAAATGGATTAGTGGCAATTATACTGATGAGGCCTACGAGACTGGACAGTGTCTTAAGCCAATCCTTTTCAGATATAATAAAGAGAAGACAGAGAAAGACATGGGTATGTCATACCACAAAGAAAGCAATGCCAGCAGCAGAGCATGTCCTTTGAATCTGGGGTTCCTGTGCTGAGATGCTCCCAGATCAAGGGAAGACTAATGACAAGAACTCTCCTCCAGAGTCAACAGAGAAAGCCTTACCCTGGAGCTGGTACCATGAATTATGACTGCTAGCCCACTGGACTCTCAGAGAATAAACTTCTGCGTCAAAGGCATCCACTTGCGTTAATTCTGTTATACCATCACTAGAAGACTAAGAGAGAATGATGCATACCAAACTGCGGTAAGATCACAAACTAACACTATAGTATAAACTTTTGAGTAGCCCCTGTCACAATGTAACACTGTAGCATAAACTTCTGACTAGTGCCCATCACAACCTAACTCTGTGGTATGAACTTCTGACTAGCACCTATCACAGCCTAACAGTGCAGTATGAACTTCTGACTAGCGCCCAACACAACGTAACAGTGTAGTATGAACTTCTGACTACCACCTGTCACAACCTAACAGCACAGTATGAACTTCTGACTAGCGCCCATCACAACCTAACAGCGAAGTATGAACTTCTGACTAGCCCCTGACACAATACACAAATGTCACGTGTTAAAAACTAGTTAAATTTTAGAAGCTAGAAAACTCTAAGGATCACCAGAAGCTGGGAGAGAAATAAGGAACATGATCTCCCATAGATCTACAGAAGGAATCAATACCTCCCAAACCCTAATGTCGGACACTGGCCTCCAGGGCCATCAGAGAATGAATTCCTATTGTTTAGAAGAGGAAAAAATAAAATATTTTTACCAGGAATATTTCAAAGTGGACTTTCCCATATTTAGTAATATTTTCCATCTGTAATAGTAATAAAAGTATGATAGGCTACAAAAACTTACAATTATTTTTGTAGGTAATTAAAGCTCATCAATATACAAAATGCTCAACCTACAATAACACTACTGCAAGAGGGGTTGAAAAAACATTAAATGCTACACAAAACTCCTAATGAGTTGTATTACTTAGTAACTAGACTTACTAGAAATACCTGTATCAATGACTTCTGTGGAAGTATGACACCTTTATTTGGTAGATTTTAACATTCCACCAAATAAAAATGCATGAAGTGCTCTTGATGGAGCAGCTATTGATTCTACTTTTAGATCAGTGATCAAGTTCTTCTAATTTTGACACTATGACAGAGTTTGATTTACTTTCTTAATTTTTCCTTTAAAGACTTTTATCAAGCTTGTTTCCATAAACTTCCCGCCCATTCCAGCCCATGACTCAATTCCTTCACACTTGACTTATGAAACAGCTTCTCACGTGGTTTCTCTACCTTCGCTGTGTCAACTCTTTGGATCAACTCTATATGCTACAAAGAAAACGAATCTTTATAAAAGGCTACTTTTCACTGAACCTCTCCCCTAGTCAAAAGCCAAAGCTTATCCAGTCAGTCTGATTTTATCTGGCTTTTGGTATAAACTATAGGAAGTACCAAATGTGAAATTACTTAAAATGGTTCAAAACACAGAAGGTCCTTTAGGATTCTATCCATATCTTAACAATCTTTCAAAATTCAGCTTCATCACCGCTTTACGAACCCTTGTGTAAAACTATCATAGCCTCACTGCCATACAGCAGTGTCAACTGTTGATAAAATAAAGAATCACATGTCCAGAATTTTTAAATCATCAATGATCTATGCCAATGGGCTTACAGTGTGAGGAATATGCTGATCCACTGGAGTACAAGAATAAGACATTAGAACATCTATCAATATTTATTTATCATAAAAGGCAAACTATACTACACCCAAATATATGACAGCAGTAGTATATATCTGTGTTGTGTGTATACATACATATGTATGTCTAAGTCTACATGTATACATATGTATTATGTACACTAGGAAATACTGTTCAGATAGTGTATGTAACCTCTTCACAAAAAAGTGTGGAGATACCTAGTCTGATCACATCAGTTTTTTCCTAAATTTTTAAATATTTACTTACATTGTTACCTATTTATTGCATATGACACACTTCCCTATGGTAGTGTCATGGATTGAACTGTGTCCCCCAAAAAACATGTTTAGCAATGTGGTTGGACCATGACAGTGGTTCAAGAATATCAAGTATTATAATGACATCTGCAAAGAGCTAAAGACAGAAAATCAAAAGGGAACAACGTGTTCTACATTTCTCAAACTGAAAGAACTAAAGAAAAAATTTAAGGCTCAAATTGCAATACCAAAGGATTCCACACGGAAAATATTAACAATGCAGGAATCATCAAAGGAAGATGGAAGGAATACATACAGTCATTATATCAAGAAGAACTGGTCAATGTTCAACTATTTCAAAAGGCAGGATATGATCAGGAACTGACAGTGCTGAAGAAAAAAGCTGAAACTGCACTGAAGGCACAGGCCAAAACAAGGATCCAGGAGCTGATGGAGTATCAGCAGAGATGTTTTAAAAGATACAGCACCACAAGTGCTCCCTTTTCTGTGTCAAGCAATTTGCAAGACAACTGCTCAACCAACTGAAAAAGATCCCTATTTATGCCTATTCCCAAGAAAGGTGATCCAACTGAGTGCACAAATTATTCTATATCATTAATGTGACATGCAAGTAAAATTTTGCTACAGATTATTCAACAGGAGCTGCAGCAGTATTATCGACAGGGAACTGCCCAAAATTCAAGCTGGATTCAGAAGAGGATGTGGAACCAGGGATATCACTGATGTCAGATGGATCTTGGCTAAAACCAGTGAACAACAGAAAGATGTTTACTTGTCTTTTACTGACTAAGTAAAGGCATTTGACTGTGTGGATCATAACAAAGCATGCATAATAGTGTGGAGAATGGGCATTCTAAAACAGGTGATTGTGTTCACAAGGGATCTGTACATGGAACAAGAGGTAGTCATTTGAAAAGAATAGGAGACAGATACTACATGGTTTAAAGTCAGTAAAGGTATGCATCAGGGCTGTATCCTTTCACCATACCTTTTCAGTCTGTACACCAAGCAAATAATCCAAAAAGCAGGATAGGGCATCAGGATTGGAAGGATTAACCACCTGGGTTATGCAGATGACACAATCTTGCTTGCAGAAAATGAAGTGGACTTGAAACACTGATGAAGATTGAAGACCACAGCCTTCAGTATGGATTACACCTCAACATCAAGAAAACAAAAATCCTCACAAATGGACAAATAAGAAAGACCATGATAAATGGAGAAAAGATTGGGGTTGTCCAGGATTTCGTTTTACGTGGATTGGCAATCAACATACACAGAAGCAGTGGTCAAGAAATCAAAAGACACATCACACTGGGCAACTCTGTTGCAAAAGACTTCTTTGAAGTGTTGAAAAGCAAAGATGCCACCTTGAAAGCTAAGGGGCGCCTGACCCAAACCATGACATTTTCAATCATGTCATAAGCATGCAACAGCTGGACAATGAATAACGAAGACAGAAGGATTATGTCTTGAGTGGTACTGGTGGAGAAGAATACTGAATATACCACGGATTGCCAAAAGAATGTACTTCTGGAAGAAGTACAGTGCTTCTTTGAAGCAACGGTGGCAAGGCTATGTCCTACATACTTGGGACATTTTGTCAGAAAGGATGAATCCTTGGAAAAGGACAGCATGCTTGGTAGAGGATCAGTGAGAAAGAGGAAAATCATCAATGACATAGAATGAATGAGTGGTTGCAACAATGGACTCTAGTATAACAACAATTTGGGGCATGCTGCAGGACCAGGCAGTGTCTCATTCTGTTGTACAAAGGGTTACTATGAGTTGGAATGGACTTGATAGCACTTAACAACAACAAATGATTCTCATACTATGCAGCTGTCCTCGATACTGTGATTTTCCTATGTTGTAAATCCTAATCTCTGTCTGTGGTTCACAGAGCAAGACTGGATTATGTCAAAGAGGATTACACCAGGACTGTAGCACCTTACTAAGGTCATCTCCTCGGAAGGGGCTTACACTTTTATCTTAAGTGAGATATAAACAAAGCAATACAAGCAGCGAGTAGACAACTCATACCAAGAAAGCAGTGCTGAAGGCAGAGGACCCGAGGTTCCAGAGCTGAAATGCTCCCAGACCAAGGGAAGACTGATGACAAGGATTTTATGCCAGAGATTACAGACAGGAAGCCTGGACCTGGAGCTGATGCCCTGAATTTAGACTTGTGGCCTATTGGACTGTGAAGAGTATCAATTTCTCTTTGTCAAAATGATTCACTAGTGGTACTTCTATTATAGCAGTAATGAAATTTTTGTATTTCCCAGAGAGCTTAGGGCACAATGCAGACCATGGAATATGTAGTTCTTTAAAAATGAATGCAATAGACCATAATACTTTGCGTTAAATGACAACATATTTCATCTAGCTACATATTATCATATTATATATATCTGTCATAATCAATTAATCCACCCATCCAATAATCCATTCCATATCTGAGTGCCTTCTCCATATAAGGTATGGCATAACGATCTGGGGACACAAGCAGAATCCTGGCCTTCAGGGATCTAATGGGGGGAGGCAAGAAGGAGAAACAGACAAAAAGACGAAATACTGTGTTAAAGACTATGGTGGAAAAACACAGGGGATGAAAACTCTGCTTAAAAGGCATGATCTGGGCCAAAAAAACTGGGCCCTGAGTTTGGTTTACTGAGGGATTGAAAGATCGTAATACTAGGATATAGTGCAGAGAATAAAATTTGCATTAGAGACAGAATCTACGGAGAAGTGGCCTAATCATTCAGTCTTGCAGACTGTTTCAGGGTGCAAGCATTTATTTCACAGTAGAAGCAGGAAGACCATTTAAGAAGCTGTTGTCACAGACTCAAGTAAAAGACAAGAAGATGTCAGTGAAGGCAGAAATAAGCTAGCTAGAAATATGTTATCACAGGATTTGTCTCGAATGCAGACAGTGAGAAAGGAAGGACTCACAGGCACGTCTTTGGCTTTTGGTTTTGTAGCGGTCAAGAGCTGCAGCTGCTAACCAGAACACTGTTCAAATCCATGAGGCGCTCCTTGGAAACCCTACAGGGCAGCTCTACTCTATCCTAAACCGTTGCGGAATCAGAATCCACTTGACAGCAACATGTTTCGTTTGGGTTTAAATGGACACATGGTGGTGCCCTTTACTGCGGGAGCCAACAACATACACGTGATGGTAGAAAAAAGGTCAGGGAAAGCAACAAGCTTTCCTAAATGACTTCCTTAAAGTTACAATAGTCTGAAAAACTGGACTTCGCTGCCTGCAAGTGTGGTCTTCACAATAGTAACAATGTTCTGTACTGGATCATGAATACACACAAACAGTATTTTTCTTTACTAGATACAAAATATACATTATTTAACTGACATATAGTATGTTCCACTTCTCATAGTTACAGTGGTTAAGTAGACTGTGTTCCCTGGACAAGACACTTTTCCTAGAATTGGCTGCCTCATCTGTAAAATGGAAATAACAGTAGTACTTACCATCTTACAGGACTGCTGCGATGCTTAAACAGGTGAATACACATAAAAGTGCTCTGAGAGTCACAATGAATTATAACTTCCCAATTATTTACAAAAGTTGTATCAAATCTTTCTAGGAAATCAATTAGAAATAAATGTAAACCAAAACACTATGTAAAAGTTTGCTATTAGAGAAACTATCTTCCCCATGACAATTTTACATTAATACTTGCCATCCTACCCAGAGAAACTGCACATTTACTGAGGTCTCATTCTACGCTTTTCTTTAGCCCTACCTCCAAATAAAATGCACATACTGGATTGCAGTAACATCCATTACAGAATTTATTAATTTTTTTTCTCTAGTTAATCAAACATGTTCCAATAACTGGACTGGCTCACTCATTACTAACACAGATGATTTAACCTGGTGCCTCTGAGTCCATTTTGACTCATAGTGACCCTACAGGACATAGGAGAACTGCCCCATAGGGTTTCCAAGGAGCAGCTGGTGGATCTTAACCTTTGGGTTAACAGCCTTAGGTTTTAAGCACTGCACCATTTATATCAGTGTATGATCATGACAGGTCAGGAAACTTCCTGATTTGCAGAACAATGAACTTTTATTAGGTATCTGTAAGATGGCAGAGAAGGGCATAATGAGGACAAGATAACTAAGAAAGCCCTTGAAATGAAACATGGACTTGTGCCCAAAGGAAGATCTAAAATCACAGAGTAAGTACATGCTCTGAAGACTACTTTAGCTCCAGCTTAATTATGGAAAATTTAGGACCATCCTATTCTAAAAGACCTCACTGTCGCAACACAGAGAAACTCATTAGTTAACTGTATCTGTTTGAAAGAAATTCTATTTATAATACATATAAGGTAATCAATGTGCTTTTGTTTCTGTTTTTAAACTAAAGAATTCTTTATAAAGACACAATATGTAACAATATAATAATTCTGGCCCCTACTTAGCTCCCTATATTCACACCCTGATGGTCATGTTCTTTTTTCTTATTCCTGGCTAGTGGGCTAAAGAATAACAAGGATGAAAAGAGGAGCAAGGAAGCCTGAAGCAACTCGCCTCTATTTGATTATCTCTGTCATTAAACATGTCCGGCGAAGACTTCAAGAGAATCTGTGTTTAGCCAAACTACTAATTTAAAAAGTCAGATTTTTTAAAGTTGTTTTGAAATTAAACAATTGAAACAGCATGGTAAAATATAAACAGTAAGCTCATTCTAGAACTTTTAATATAACCTTACAAGAATTCAAACTGTCCTGCTAATAATCAAGCTCAGAATTGCGTATTATGAAAAGGAGAGATGAAAGACAAAAAACAGAAAAAGAAAAATTCCACCTCATAGCGACCCCACAGGACAGAACAGAACTGCCGCATGGAGTTTCCAAGGAACGTCTGGTAGACTGGAACTGACAACCTTCTGGTTAGCATCTGTAGCACTTAACCACTATGACACCAGGGTTCCCACACACTTGCAGAGAACTAGATTATTCTCTCTAATAATCCAAGAAACACAAAAGTAGAAGAGCAAGCATATCTTAAATTCTTAAAGGTACAATTTTCTGAACTGCATACCTTATCTGCTTATCAATCTTTAAGAAAAAATGTATTTTGAAGCTTACTCATCTTTTACACGTAAGTGACGGCAACTAACAACACGTTAGTAACAACACTCACATAAACAGAAATGTAATTAATAACTACAAGGCATTACAATCAGAGTCAGTACTTACCTATACTAGAGGTATAATCAGTGGCTCCAAAGATCAACTCTGGTGCCCTATAGTACCGAGAACAGATATACGAAACATTGGGTTCTCCTCGGACCAGCTGCTTTGCACTAACAAAAAAACAAAAAGCAAAGAACTTTAAACTAAATCTAAACTTTAAAATAAACCATAGTGCTAGCCAAGATTCATGTAATTCCAATCATTCAACATATGAAAAAGAAAATGTGAACTATATTTATCTCCAACAAAAAGTATAATTTTATCACATCACTAGTAAAAAAAGAATAATTTTAAAGTATTTATCAACTGTCACCTAAGGAAAAGGACATAAAAAGTCACTAAAGATTATATGTTGAAATCCACCCACTCCTCTATCCCCAAATTCAACTTCTAAAGCACAAAGAAGAAAGGTCAAAAAAGACAGACGTCCCCTCTCCCATCAAAAGGTATGATTATGTTCTAGGACGATAGTGTAAGAAGGAATACTCTTCATCAAACATGCTTGCTTTTTTTAAAGAGTAAGAAATCGGTCATGTCTTACAATTTACTTCTGACCCACAGTAAATATCCCAAGGCTTAAAGATACAGTGTATTTAGTCTTTCTCTGCCTTCTTAGTCAATTCATCAACTGTCTAAGCGTTTACTACCTGATAAAGTACAAAATGTCAGACCATTTCCTTTAAAGCAGAGATGACTCATACTCTATGAATCTCAACTGTGCTACGGTAAGTTTAACTGCATGTTCTTTTATTCCAACTCTCCTTCCACAACATTTGTTGGCATGCAATTTAAACATTCAGGTTAATTAAAATTAATTCATTTGGAGAGGTCTCTGAAGGTAAGTTGAAGACAACCCACTGAAATAAAAAAACTAAAAAAAAACTGCTGTAGAAGTTAACCATTTTGACATATGATTTAATAACAAAGCTAAATACAGGAAACACAGGGGGAAAAATTAAAACAATGTAAAGGCAACTACAAAGAAAAGGCAAGAAACTGTGAGACAGAGAGGTAGAGGAAAATGGAAAGAGGCACAGAAAAGTAGTCACAAAGGTCTCAAACCTAAGCTTCTTTTCCTCCATTTGTTTCTTTATTCTTAATTTGTATTTCCTTCATCACAGTTTTGAAGGTGGAAGAAAGTTTCACTTATAACCACCTGTCCAAGTACTGACACACATCAACCAAGTCATAAACTAATCAACACTAATCCCTGTTTGGCTCCATGAAAATTAGGACACTTAACTTTCAATATAAATGAATAATCCCTCCCTCCAAAAAGACCCCAAATCTGTTGCTGTCCAGTCGACTGACTCACAACAACCCTATATTGGCAGAGTTGGACTGCTCTGCAGGGTTTCCTTGACTGTAGCCTTTACAGAAGCAGACCCCCACACTTTTCTTCCGTGGAGCCTCTGGGTGAGTTCCAACTGTCAATCTTTAGTGCAACAGTTGAGCACAAGCTGTTTGCATGTGTCTCTCAGGGACCTCACTGATAATGCCTTTCTATAGTCAAACTATATTGTTGGAAAATTCACTATAAAACAAACAAGTAATACTGAAGTGTGGCAGCCTGTAATTTCTTTAGTACTTGATTGAGCTACCTTCATTTTTCTTCTTAAAAGTGAGACTGGTTCTAACTCTCCAGCCCTCAGAGAGTTGAGATATGTATGTCCTACTGTCCAAAATAGTGGTGGCCACAAACAGTCTTAGTCCTCCAACTGCCCAGCAAGCCTTTCAGGTCAAGTCCTGGACCTGTTTCATCCAGTAGAGAACCACAAACAAGGGAGCAATACTGCCGATTGTGTATGTCTCCACCAACTGGCAACTAAAGGTCTACAATTTACCTGACCAAATCAATTTTCTTTAAAACAAAAATGAAGATATGTTATTAGGTTTGTAAAAGTGAACTATTACCATACAAAGTAAACGTTTCTTTCAAATCGATTAAAATGAGGCTATCACTGTGTTCTAAAAGATTCATGGCAACAGTGTTTTGGCAACTACAATGAGAACAGAAACTCGACTAAACAAACTGGTCTTTTCAAGTCATTACGTCAGATACAACAATAAGACACAACAGACACAACAATAAGACTTGATGGGATTTGGACAGTTTGTTCCATAGATAGTACCTATAATCAACTAGAGGTTTTGATTTCCTTCCCTTCACCTTTTCTCATAGTTCAAGGGACAGGGTAACAACGTGATACATACGGTAACACTACTAGTACCAGCGCACCAGACTAGATGCGTGCTCTACAGGGGTTTGTGGCTCATTTTTCAGAAGTGCACAGCCAGGCCTTTCTTCCAAGGGGTCTCAGAGGTGGGCTCAAATCTTTAGTCTTTTGGTTACCAGTTAAATGTATTAATTGTTTAATGAGAAAACAGTAAAATAGATGCACTATGAAACAGAACACCCTCGTCAGACTAAGAATTTACTGGTGGCAGAGCAGATGTGCTTGGTGGTGGCGGTGTTCTTTAAGTGGCTCTCTCAAGAGACAGCCTAAGGAACACATTCTCAACGTTAAGGCCAAGGTTTAAACTGGATCAGTGTAAAGGTATGACAAACAGTGAGGAATTCAGGTATCAACCGATGAGCGGTAATATGTAATGTAGAAAGACATGAATGGAAAAATAAAATTCTTAGATAGAGTGAAAAAAATAATCTCGGAATCCAAGCTTTGCAGCAACATTTTAGGAGCTAAGAGAACAGAGACTCCTGCAGGTGGTTACACCAGAGATGAAGCAGGAGGGCCAATGCCTGAGTCACAAGGGGATTTAAATTTGATTCTATATTGAAATGTCAGACCAAGACTCACAAGATGCTAAACATTACAGAAACATAAAGAACGAAATCTTATCATGAATTCACAGATTACAGAGGAATGCGTTTTAAAAAGCAGAAAGTTCAAATTTGAAGAAATTAGAGAAGACAACACTGTTACTAAACTTTGTACTTCATCTCCAAGTTGAGTCAATCTTTAGTTAGAAGGGTATACAGTATGTATAATAATCAATGTATTTTTTTATTCTCATTAAAAAGGGAATACATCTACATAGCAAAAATCCAAGCAATACTAAGCCAAAAAGCCAAGTGCCAAGCAATACTAAAGTACAACCAACACAACAGCAAGTTTCCCAACAATGCCCTCTACCAAAGTTTCTCTTCCCGGGGCAATAACTGGTAAAAGTTTCTTATGCATCACTCCAGAATAAGCCATGCATATATATGAATACATTTATATTCATGAAGCCACACTGTATGGTTTTAAAATATAAGAGTGAACATAAACCATAACCCATTGCCATGGAGTAGATTCTCACTCATAGCAACCTTATAGTAGAACTGCCCCATAGGGTTTCCAACACTATAATCTTTATGGAAGCAAACTGCAGCATATTTCTTCTGCAGACAAATTTGGTTAGCAGTCAAGAGCTTAACTACTATGTCACCAGGGCTAAACATATCTCGATCTTGCTTTTTTACCACTTAATATTTCACAGAAGTCATCCCCTTTCAGTTCAAAGAGATCTACCCTGAACTTTTTCACGGCTGCACAAATCATAGTATTTGCAGAGGTATTATAATTTACTTGGTTATTTTCCTACTATTGGATATTTACCAAAAAAAAAAAAAAAAAAAGCTGTAGTAAAAATCCCTGTATATATACCATTTCATAAATATGTATTTCTAAGAGAAATCCTATTCCTAGAAATGAAATTGTTAAAAAAGATTAATAATTCTGACACAAATGATCAAAACAACCCTTACAAGGAGCTACACTAGTTTATATTCCTTCCATGAGACTGACATTATAAAAGGAATAAAAGAGGGGAGCGGGAAGGCAGGGTAGGGGAAGGAAGGGGAGAGGAGGAAAAGCTTAAAAAAAAAAAGACAGCAAGCTTACCTTCCAAAATCACAGAGTTTTAAGACAGCTGTATCAGGATCCAACAAGAGGTTCTGTGGTTTAATATCCCGATGGCAAATTCCAAAGGAATGGATATAGGCTAAACTTCGGAACAGCTGATACATATATAACTGGAATAGACAGTAAAATTTAATTGAATACTTCCTATCACAAACAAATCAGAATCCTGAAGTAGTTAATAAAATGATTTTCAAAACCAAACATCAAATGAGATGTTTCATGTCATTTCTAGATGAACTCACTATCAGTAATAAAAACATACTGACCATATATTTGCACCATTCTTTAATAACACACACATAAAAGCTTTACAACTTAAGTCATAACTTTCCATCCTACATCTCACTACAAATCTACAAGATGGTTTTCTGATTTTTAAGTTCATCATACTATCAACCATACTAGTTTGTTTACTGTGAAGTATTATCAGTTTTATCTTTTGAATATTTACATTTCTGAGATATTAGTCTCAGAGGTAACAGTACAGAGGCCTGGGAAAACCGACAGGTGGACTGTGAAAATCTATAATCAGTGATCTGTCAAGAAGACATCAGCAACCCTGTAAGAGGCATCACCCCTCTTCCTGTTAACAGCATCCTTCAGAAATAAGCAGACTTTGAAATGTCATTAAAAACACATGTCTAGCTAATCACCAGTATCACCTTAGACTTTTTTTTAGTTTTATTACAAAAAAAGATGCACTGAGAAATTAGTGTGCATGGAAGACAGAATGAGATTCCTGACTAAGGAGGAAAACTTGAAGGAGCAAATGAGTCCAGTTTCTGTTTTTCAAAGTCAGTGCTGTGGTTCATTTTTAACTTTTTCTGGCTACTCACCTTCTGACCTCTACACCAAAGTTACGTGTGATGAAACTAATTTTTGACATGATGCAAAACAGACTAAAAAGTTAAACGTCAAAGACATATGACAGTCTTTAAAGGCTATAGCTAAGGATAGGTGAAGGTGAAAAGGAGACCTACTTTCCTTGAAAGACGCAAGATGAAAACTACACATCATGAGCTGGAATTGAATACATCCAAATATTAAACTAAAGCTTGACAATTAAAACTGCAAAATAAAGTATGATGTAAAACTATAGATAAAATCTTCAGTAAGATAAGCATTTGCCACAAAAGTTAGAATTAAGGCATTTGTGTATCCTTCCATATAATTTTCTTTTAAACTTCTTAATTCTATTATTGTATTACCACTGTTCAGAGTCAATCTCCAAGTCCTTATGCATACTGTGAGAGCTCATTCTAATTCATTTAAGAAAATGACTTCCCATAATAATAATATGAGTTGACAGGCATATCTTTACTAAAGATTTTATTTAATTCTGTTAGGATACTAATGCCTAAGCCAGCAACAATCAATGGGAACGAAGTAGTTTTCTTTGTCAAAAATGCTTAAGTGGCAATGAAAGAAAGAAGGAAAAAAACACCACAACTCCCCTAACCAAAAATTGTTTAAATGTTTCAATGAGGTTAATTTTAAGACGTAATTTTACTGTATTCTTTCATCTCAAAGATGTACTCTATTTCTGTTCTCCTTATCTCTTGGGAAGTTAAGATAAACCAGACAATAACACCATCTTCATTATGTAAAAGTACAGAGAAGCCTTCTAGACTAAAAGATAACAATAGTGAGAAAAACAGCTTACCCTGTTGCCAGGCACTGTTCCAAGTGCTTTGCATGTATCATCCCATTCAATTCTTATCACAGCCCTACAAGACGGGTACTACTATTACTTCCATTTGGCCTGTACAGTCATCGAGGCACAGACAGGAGCCTTGGCTGTTTCAGGTTACAAGCTCGACTGTCAACCAAAAGGTTGACACCCAACAATAACAAGGCACAGAGAAGTTATGCCACTTGCCCAATATCACATACTTAGCATTCTTTAGTGGCCTGGGTAAACACTACTCTTTCAGTTATGACTTTTTTAAATCACATTTTTATTAAATAAAGTTACAAAATGTTATTACGTAGATTGCCCACTAAGTAAAAGACCATAATGATAGTCTTACAGGTAGCAACAGACCCATTTGTTGAACTCTTGCAACCACTGCAATCCTCATTTTCACAAAACAAAGGTTACGAGAACGAGATTAAGGAATCGGATCAGAATTAAAGTTATCCAACCTAATTCAAATTCAATGCCCTTTCCCCTCTGCTACTGTATGTTTCAAATAGAACGACAATCTTAAGTATGATTCACAAAATTGTACCCAGTGCTCTTGGTACTGAGACCTAATCCTTTTCACTCAAAAAGATTCAAGTTAGGCACT
Organism: Heterohyrax brucei; assembly: GCA_028571685.1. NCBI lineage: Eukaryota > Metazoa > Chordata > Mammalia > Hyracoidea > Procaviidae > Heterohyrax > Heterohyrax brucei. The sequence goes on from CM053157.1 coordinate 63,124,599, forward strand.
TGTTTTAGAGATGCATTTTAAAGCTCATATACCTCTAAAAGATGCTCATCAACGAAAAATGCTCAAAATCTTTTTAATTTATATATTAACCACCACGTATAATGCAACTGAAAGTACAAAAGGGACAAAGAAACAGGTCTGACTCCCAAAGTCAAAAGTCAATCACAAGCAGAAACGTTATCATCTTGCTAATGTGTATGGGAAACAAATCCTTAAAGATGATGAGGTCCATGAAGGTAAGAGCTACATGTATTTATCATTCTTATTCTCACCTCCTAATCTAAATATTCTCCTCCTGATAGGACAACACTAAAACTGTGTAGAATGAACAAGTGAATGATGTCCTGTTGTTGTTCATTGCTGTCCAGTGGACTCAGATTCAGGGCAGCCCCATCTGTTGCCGAGCAGAAACGTTTCATGTGGATGTCAAAGCTGTGACCTTTTAATAGCTGCTTGCCAGATCTGTTTTCCCAGCTACCTCTGGGTGGGATCCACTCACACATCTTTCAGCTAATAATAAAGAGCTTAACAATTTCCATAAAACATGAATGCTTAAGTGAATGAGAGTAACTCATAACTCATGGATCCCACACACTGTTTTATCTCTTTAGACACTGAAACTTAAGAACTGAACCATGTCACCCCAAAGTAATGCATACAGCCAATAGCTCTGACTCTGCAAGGTGTGAAGGGTACTGTGATTACAGGGTTTTTTTTTTGTTGCTGTTTTTTAATTTTTTGTTTTTAAAAAGAGTCATTACCTTTTACAGAAACTCTGGTGTTGTAGTGTTGAAGCTCCAGGGCTGTTATCAACAAGTTAGCAGCTGGAATTCACCAGGCATTCTTTGGAAACACCATGAGGCAGTTCTACTTTGTCATATAGCGTTGCTATGAGTTAAGAAGTGACTCAACAGCAAAATGTTACTTTTTGTTTGTTTTTAATGTTTTATACACACATATTGAAACACAAAAATATCTGGAATTTGCATCAAAATAAACATAGGGAGCAGAGAGTAGCAGGCTGTGCTGTTAGGTGCCGTGGAGTCAATTCCAATTTACAGCAACCCTACATACAACAGAGCAAAACACTGCCTGGTCCTTTGCCATCCTCAAGACTGTTGTTATGTCCGAGCCCACTGTTAGAACCACTGAATCAATGTATTTCACTTCCTCTTATTTGCTAACTTGCCACTTTACCAAGCATAATATACTCCTCCAGGCACTGAGCGCTCCTGAAAAACTCTCCAAAGCATGTGAGACAAAGTCTCATCATCCTTGCTGTTAAGGAGCATTCCGACGGTACTTCTTCCAAGACAGATTTGTTCACTCTTCTGGCAGTCCACAGTATATTCAATATTGTTCACACCAACACCCCAGTTCAGTGGCATCAGTTCTTCTTGAGTCTTCCTTATTCACTGTCCAACTTCCACATGCATATGAGACAACTGAAAACACAACCTGGGTCAGGTGTACCTTAGTTCTTAAAGTGACATCTTTGCTTTTTAACATTTTAAAGACATCTCTTGTAAGAGATTTGCCCAATGTTGTGTACTGTTTGATTTCTTGACTACTGCTTCCATGACTATTTCAATCTTATCTCCCTTTATCATGAAACATATTTACTTGAAAGTATTTGATATTTTCAGTAACAAAAACAAGTGTTTAAAGCAACTCAAGAAAGATGTTGAAATACGCCAACTTTCTCCTGAGAGATCCCTTTCAGAGAGCAGCCAAGCATGCAAACACTGCACTACCAGGGCTCCTTCGAGACAGACAGAATAATTTCACATGTTTTCTGCTAAGAAAGTACATATTGCTTAGCTAGGAATCAGTATATACATGCTAACAGGTAACAGGAGGCTTGGTGGTACAGTGGTTAAGTCCTGGACTGATAACTGAAATGTGGTGTAGTTCAAACCCACCAGCCACTCCACAATCAAAAGCTGGGGCAGTTTACTATCTTAAATATTCACAGCCTTGCAAACCCAATGGGGCACTTTTACTCTTTCCCACAGGGCTGCAATGACCTGGAATTGACTCGACAGCACTAGGTTTAGTTTTTGTTTTTAAATGCAAGGAACAAAATGCTTTACCAGGCTTCGGATTATTCTGCCATCTTTTAGCATTCGTTTGCTGAATTACAGGACTGAGGAGAAAACCCGGGCAACGACTATGCTCTTACTTAGTGTGCACAGCATGTCACTTTCTAATCTCAGATTTTAATCTTATTTTACACAAACAATGCAGTCTGTGGAAAAGAAATAAGGAACAATTCAATCAACAATGAAACTAAGTACAGAATGGAGCACAGACTTGTACGAGATACATTAAAAAAGTAGCAAAGTTGGGTCTCAAAGCTAGATCTTCAGGATTCAAATCTAGGGTTCCTTAATATTCCAAAATATGCCATTGCTTCCTACCGGAAACAATATGAGACATATTATAAGTCCTCCACCATCATGATTCTAAATCAAACTCAGATATTTACTCTCAACTTGCTGCTGTTGTTGCTGTTAGGTGCTGCTGAGTCAGTTCCAACGCACAGCAACCCTATGTACAACAGAACAAAACAATGCCCTGTCCTGCATCATTCTCACAATTGCTGCTATGCTTGACCTCCTTACTGGCAGTGACTATGGAAGCCATCTCTCTGAAGGTCTTCCTCAATTTTTCTTACCTTCCACTTTACCAAGCATGGTATCCTTTTCAAGGGTCTGATATCTTCTAATAACATGTTCAAGGTATGTGAGATGTAGTCTAGCCATCCTTTGTTTCTAAGGAGCACTTGATTGTACTTCTTCCAAAAGAGATCTGTTTGTTCCTTTGGCAGTCAATGGTACATTCAATATTCTTTCTCAACACCACAATTCAAAAGACATCAATTCTTTTTTTTATTTAACATAACTGAGTGAAAATGTACATTCACATATAAATTTACATGCCCACCTATATGCAGCTTCCACTGCTCTCCCTGTCCGCTGACTGCACACTATTCCTCTCTGCTCCATACATGTCTCATTCTCCCAACAGCTTCCTGTCCCCTCCTCTCTGTCCACTCCCCTCCCTCCAGCCAGAGGTCAGCAAGATGGTATCCTGTAGATGTATAGAACCATAAAGTGCTTCCAATATATGGCCACTCTGCATTGCCAAGTCCAATCCATTCCTGTCCAAAGAGTGGACATTTGTTATAATTTATGGGAAAGGGCAGCATCAGGGCCGGGGGCCATGCTCTCAGAGGAACCCCAAAACTGCTGGACCATCAATTGAGGTCTTTTAGTGGAGATCTCAGGATGCACCCCTTTTTATTCTTGTGTTGCCAGTGAGACTCCTCTCTGTGAGCTCCATCGTGGCTATCACTGGTGGTGGCTGGGCACCATCTGGTTCTTCTGGTCCCAAGTCGATGTAGGCACCCACTCTTGTGGGTCTCTCTGTCTTCTCGGTTGTCTTTACCGCATGTCATTTTGGTCCTCGGTAAGCATCCGTTCCTGCTGAGTTGGGACCATTTGTTGTGTCCTCGGATGGCAGCTTGGCAGTTTTTAAGACCCCAGACGCCACTCACCAATGTGGGGTGCAGAGAGCGCTCTTAGCAAAACGCTAGCTGTGCCAATTGGCCTGGAATTCACCTAAGAGCATGGTCCCCCCGCCCCCTGCCCCAGCTACTCTATCCTTGCAGTATTGAGTCAAGATGGAAGGAGTACTCAAGTTATGCTGAAGTCCACTTAATGTTGTTCTTGTTTCTAATGTGTGCTATCACCGCTTTCTCCCAACTAGATTTCTAGTAACTATCTAAACTAAACCCTCCTCCCCTCACCCTCCCTCCCTCCCCTCCCTTGTAGCTGTCAAGAGGCTTTTCTTCTATACACAAGTCTGTTTTTGAGGTCTTATCATAGAGGTCTCATACAGTATTTGTCCCTTTGTCGCTGACTACTTTCACTCAACATAATGTCTTCCAGTTGAAACCAGGTTAGGAGATGTTTCCTGGAATCACTGTTATTCTTTATCATTGCGTAGTGCTCCATTGAGTATATGTACCATAGTTTACCTATCCATTCTTCTACTGTTGGGCATCTGGGTTGATTCCATCTTTTTGCTATCGTGGACTGCGCTGCGGTAAACATTCTGGTGGACATCAATTCTTTATTGCTCTTCTTTATTCACTGTCTAGATTTACCATTCATATGAGTTGACTGAAAATACCATGGCTTGGGTCAGGCCTACCTTAGTTAACAAAGTGGCATCTTTGCCTTTTAATACTTTGACGAGATCTCTTGTAGGCAATTTGTGCCATGCAACACATCTTTTAATTTCTTGATTGCTGCTTCTAAGGGTGTTGATTATACAACGACTGCCAATTAAATTTGTGAACTCATCCTATAGAAAATGCTCCATATCTCACTGCTGATATCACTACAGTCACCTTTGAAGCACTCCCTTGAGAAGCTATGCACCGATGCCAGTATCTAGTTCACCCTTCAAAGCAATTTTGGAATTCTTTTTCTGGAATGGCCATCAGAACTGTTGTTGTATTACCTTTAATGTCCTCAGTGCCATCAAAACGCCTTACTTTCAGTATTTCCTTTATCTTCTGGGAAAAAAAGGAGTCAATGGGGGCAAGGTCAGGCAAGTAGGGAGTGGGTTCTACTACAGTTATTTGTTTACTGGCTAAAAACTCCTTCACTGACAACTATACAACTAAGTTCATGAACCTATGACCATAGCACTGTGCACAATGGCCATTCCACAGAGAATTCCAGAATTGCTCTGAAGCATAGACTAGGTGTTAGCATCAGTGCCTAGCTTCCCAAGAGTACTTCACAGGTGACCATAGTGATTTTCAGCAGCAACGTATGTAGCACTTAGAACAATTAAGTTCATGGAATTAATTGTCAGATCTCACAGATCCAAGTAAAAGGAAATCCTTGACACTGTCAATCTTTTCCCCATTTATCATGATGTTGCTTACTGGTCCAGTTGTGAGGATTTCTGTTTTAATGCTGATGTGGAATCATGACTGCAGAATGGAGTCTTTCACCTTACAGTCCTTTTACTTTCAAGCAAGCAAGACTGTGTCATCTGCATAATGCGTGTTACTGAGGAGTAATCCTTCAATCCTGATGCTCCATTCTCCTTCATATAGTCCAGCTTCTCAGATTTGCTCATCATACACAATGAATACATACGATAAAAGGACACAACTGTGAAGCATACCTTTCCCAACTTTACACCATGTAGTTTGTATTCCCTTATTCTGTTCAAATGACTCCTTCTTGATCCATAGACAAATTCCTCATGAACACAGTTGTTCTAGATTTCTCATTCTCCACAATGTTATCCATAATCTGTTATTATCTACATAGCCGAATGCCTTACCCAAGTCAATAAAACACAGGTATTATCTACTTTTAGCCAGAAACCATCTGTCACTGGCAATGATTATTTATGAATACAAGTCATCTTCCAAATCCACCTCACATTTCTCATAGTTCCATGTCAATATTCTGCTGCTGAAGCCCCTTTTGAATGATCTTCAGCAAAATCTACTGGCATATGATTATTAATGATATTGTTGGGTAATTTCTCCATTCAGTTGGATCACCTTTTTTGATAATACAACATAACTACAGATCTTTTCCTGTCAGTTGGCCAGGTAGTTGTCTTGCAAATTTCTTGGCACAGATGAAGCACGAAGCACTTTCAGCACTGCATCCATTTGCTCAAACATCTCAATTGGTATTCTGTCAATTCTTGGAGCCCTGTTTTTCACGAATGCCTTCAGCACAGCTTGGACTTCTTCCATCAGTACCACTGATTCCTGATCATATGTTACGTCTTGAAATGGGTGAACATCAACAATTCTTTTTGGTGCAATGACTCTGCGTTCCTTCCACCTTCCTTAGATGCTTCCTGTTTTGTTTAATATTCATTGTCCTCACAGAATCTTCACTATTGCAATGCAAGACTTGATTTTTTCTTTCAGTTTTTTCAGCATGAGAAATGCTGAGTATGTTCTTCTCTTTTGGTTTTCTAGCTCCAGTTCTTTGAAAATATCATTATAGTGTATTTTATCTAAGTCATCTTTTTGAAATCTTCTGTTCATCTCTTTTACTTCATTTTCAGAGCCTCTTCTGAAATCCATTTAGGTCTTTTCTTTCTCTTTTTGTTTTTTTTTTAATGACTACTTGCTTTCTTAATGTATGATGTCCTTGATTTTATTCCACATCAGTCATTAGTGTTCAATGTGTCAAATCTGTTGAGATGGCTCTTTAAACTCAGATGGGATATACTTAAGGTTGTACTTTGGCTCTCATGGACTTGCTCTAATTTTCTTCAGTTTCAACTTGAACTTGCAAAGGAGCAAACAATGGTCTGATCCATAGTTAGCCCTTCACTTTGTTCTGGCTGATGATACTGAGCTTTTCAATCATCTCTTTCCACAGAGGTTATCAATCTGACCCCTAGGTATTCCACCTGACGAGGTGCATGTGTACAGTCACCATTTATGTTCACAAAAAAGTTATTTGCAATGACAAGGTCGCTGGTCTTGAAAAACTCAAATCATGCAATCTCCAGCATCATGGCCATATTTACCAATTACTGATGGTCCTTTGTTTTCAACTTTTGCATTACAGTCACTATTAGTTATCAGTACATCCAGATACCATGTTTGATCAATTTCTGACTGCGGAAATTGGTAAAAATCTTCAATTTCTTCATCTTTGGCCTGAGTTGCTGGTACTTAATTTGAGTATTAGTCATATTAACCAGTCTTTCTTACAGGCATATGGATATTAACCTATTATTTACAGCACTGTACTTCATGATAGATCTTGAAATATTCTTTTTGACAATGAACACAAAACCATTCTTCTTCAAGAATTCCTAACATAGTACACCACATGAATGTTTAATTCAAAATGACTCATACCAGTCCATTTCAGCTCACTGAGCTGATAATACCTATTTTTACATGCTCCATTTTATTTCTGATGATTTTCAATTTTCCTAGAATACTTTGTATATTCCAGGTTCTGATTATTAATGGATGTCTACAGCTGTTTCTTCTCATTTTGAATCATGCCACATCAGCAGATCAAGGTTCTGAAAGTCTGACTCTATCTATGTCATTAAGGTTGACCCTACTTTTTTTTTCATTATGACTGAGTGAAAATGTATGTTCCCATATAAATTTACATGCCCACCTATATGCAGCTTCCACTGCTCTCCCTGCCCGGTGACAGCAAACTCTTCCTCTCTGCTCCATACATGTCTCATCCTCCCAATAGTCTCCTTTCCCCTCCTCTCCACCCACTCTCCTTCCTCCAGCCAGAGCTCAGCAGGATGATATCCTATAGATGTACAGAACCATAAACTGCATCCAATATATGGTCACTCTGCCATGCCAAGTCCAATCCATTCGTGTCTGAAGAGTGGACCTTCGTTCTGATTTATGGGCAAGGGCAGCATCAGGGCCAGAGGCCATGCTCCCAGGGGAACCCTGAAGCTGCTGGACCATCAACTGTGGTCTTTTAGTGGAGATCTCAGAGTGCATCCCTTTCTATTCTTGTGTTGCCAGTGAGACTCAACTTAGTGAGCTCCATCGCGGCTATCACTGGTGGTGGCTGGGCACCACCTGGTTCTTCTGGTCCCAAGTTGATGTAGGCACCCACTCACGTGGGTCTCTCTATCTTCTGAGTTGTCTTTACCCCATGTCATTTTGGTCTTCGGTGATCATCTGTTCCTGCTGAGCTGGGACCATTGTCTGTGCCCTAGGATGGCAGCTTGGCAGCTTTTAAGACCCCTGATGCCACTCATCAATGTGGGGTACAGAGAGCCTTCTTAGCAAAACACTAGTTGTGCCAATTGGCCTCAATTTCGCCTAAGAGCATGGAAGGTAGACCCTACTTTAACAAGGCATCTCTAGTCATATTTTGGATGTCTTCTGACCCATGGGGCTCATCTTTGGGCATTATGTCAAACAATGTTCTGCTGCAATTCTTATGGTTTTCACTGGCTGTTTTCAGCACTAGACTGCTAGATCCTTCTTTCTAGCCTATCTTAATCTGGAAGCTCAAGCCAACACCTGTCCACCATGGATAAACCTGCTGCCATGTTAACTCTGGTAGCACAGCTTCCTGCATAACAGCAACATACAAGCCTCCACTGTATGACAAACTGACAGATGTATGGGGGACTCTAAACTTAAGGAATATACTTGCTGCCCCAGGGATGCAGAATAGGATATGCTATTCTAAAACTAGAATAAAGTACTAAAGCAAATTCAGTAGGAAAGCTGTGTTATTTAGTTCTTAAACTATCATCAATTTAGAGCCCTGCTGGTGCAGTGGTTAACAGCCCTGCTGCTAGTCAAAATGCCAGCAGTTTGGATTCAACAGGCAATCCTTGGAAACCCTATGGAGCAGTTCTACTCTGTCCTAAAGGGCTGCTATGAGTCAGAATCAACTCAATGGCAACAGAGTTAGTATCAATTTATCCACAGCTTCAAATAACTGCTGAAAAGCCCTAATAAAAAGCAGCTCAATTGTTAAGAGCCTGGCAGCTAACCAAAAGGTTGGCAGTTCAAACCTACTGCCTGATCCTTGAAAACTCCACAGGGAAGTTCTACTATGACTTACTAAGAAAATAAACCAGATCCACATGAGTGGGTGCCTACACAGACTTGGGACCGGAAGAACTGGACAGTGTCTGGCCACCACCAGTGATAACTGCGATGGAGCTCACTAAGTTGAGTCTCACTGGCAACATAAAATAAAAAGGGGTGCACCCTGAGATCTCTATTAAAAGATCACAGTTGATAGTCCAGCAGCTTCGGGGTTCCCCTGGGAGCATGGCCTCTGGCGCTGATGCTGTCCTTGCCCATAAATCAGAACAAAGGTCCACTCTTCAGACACGAATGGATTGGACTTGGCGAGGCAGAGTGACCATATACTGGATGCACTTTATGGTTCTATGCATCCACAGAATATCATCCTGCTGAGCTCTGGCTGGAGGAAGGAGAGTGGGTGGAGAGGAAGGGAAAGGAGACTGCTGGGAGGATGAGACATGTATGGAGCAGAGAGGAAGAGTGTGCTGTCACCGGGCAGGGAGAGCAGTGGAAGCTGCATATAGGTGGGTATGTAAATTTACATGGGAATGTACATTTTCACTCAGTCATAATAAAAAAAAAAAAAAGGAAATAAACCCTATGCTGTTAAGTTGATATTCCAGCTCAGAGCAACTCTACAGGACACAGTATAAGTATCCCATCTGACCTACAAGGTCATTATTATGAGTTGGAATCGACTCCATGGTAATGGCTTTTGGGGGGGGGCGTCATATTTTAACTCTTAATATCAAATTCAATAGATAGCTTGCTATATTGCTAAAACGGTCTAGCTGTTGAAGTCCTAAAACTGTATTATGAACGTTTTTGCTATGGTACTCATTTTGTTATTGTGAAGTTTAAAGACTGTAACTATGACATGATCTTCAAGACTATGACTTGAAAACAGAGGTATCACCATTTTATTGTACAGAATCTTTTCTACAAAGGGTAAGATACAAAAATTAAAGAGCTAATGAGTACCATAAATATGTACTTACACATTTCAATTTGCAACACTTCTAGCTAACTTTTTCAATGTCATAATAAAAATGTTTCTAACCATCTATCACAATTTTCATCAGGATTACTCTGGATAAATTTCTCTCTACTCTGCCATAAGTCTTAGATCAAACAAACAATATGGCATCAATATTATACATGGAAAATTAAACAACATCTTCAGAGTATATTTAAAGTAACTGAAAGTTTAAATTTCAGAATCAGAAACATCTACAAATGGAATTTAAACACTGAATCTGATCATATTTATAATGATAGTTAATAATGATCTACCTCTATTTCAGTCTGTGGTGAAATTAAATTTAAAAGTATATACCTGGCAGAATTACAATACATAATTTGGATGGTAAAATTCACTGCAGTTCATAAATCTGAAAAAACACACTGACATCGAGTCAATTCCAACTCACAGTGACCCTAAAACTGCCCCCTTAACACCTCTAAGGAGCGGCTCTTGGATTCAAACTGGCAGCCTTCTGGTTAGCAGTTGAACTTTTAACCCGTGTCACCAATTAAAACACCAAACCCACTGCCATCAAGTCGATTTTGACTCATAGTGACCCTACAGACAGAGTAGAACTCCCTCACAGAGTTTCCAAGGAGTGTCTGGTGGATTTAATCTGCTGAATTTTTGGTTAGCAACCCAGCTCTTAACCACTACACCAGCTGTGTCACCAGGAGGCTCCATAAAGATGAAAAGCACCTTCCATACCTGAGTCTTAACAGTTTAAGATGAAGGTTTCTCATTTTAAAACTAGACAAGAATTTAATGAAGCTATAACAATACACTGCAGCTTTTCCCCTGAGTATTAACTATGCGATGACATAGTTTAAAGGCATCCCGTACTGTCCCTAGCTCAAAATAAGTATTTTTCAAAAAGAGAAGTGACTTCATTTTTACATACCTTGACATAGATCACAGGGAGCGTCTGTTTGGCTCGACTATAGTGTCTGGCAACTCTGTATACTGTCTCCGGAACATAGTCCAGCACCAGATTAAGATAGACTTCATCTTTCTAAAAGAGATTTACAAAAAAAAAAAAAATTACAAACTAGTCTGTAAATGTTCAAATTACAGTAAACTGTCTCCATTTACTTATTCAGGTTTTCAGAGACTTGTGTTCAACTTTAATTATACAAAATTAGTTCAGAGTATAACAATAACAATAAAACAAGTATGACATACCTTCTTACTAATAATTCTATGTAAAACCTATAGCCATTTCCATACTGTTACGACTCTCAATCATATTACACTAACATTTTGGCTACCATGACTTTAAAGAATGTATTTGTCACAAAATTTCATACTGGAGTCTGAGAACCAGATCTTTATATCCTACCAGGAAAGGTGGCACAGTATTAGTGAGAGTACCGAATCAGAAATTAAGAAACTTGGATCTAGCCCAAACTCTATTGCAAACTATTGCAAACAGACACTTAATCTCTCTAGATTTCAGTTTCCTCAAGTACAGTGTGAAAGTGGACTACCCGGTTAATCTTCAAAACTGCTCTCACCTATGCAAAAAGATTTTATGGTTACAACAAGTGTATAATTAATAGAACCACCACCTTTATTCAGCAAGTTACCACATTCACACACTTATTTCAGGTGCTCTGAGTGAACATCCATTCTCGGCAGCATAAAACACCAATTCAAAAACAGCGGAGAGAAAGAAGGAAATTCCAACTAACTTTCAAGTGGACATGAGGAGTTTAAGTATGACCCTTACACTGTTAGGAAAACCTGGTGGCATAGTAATTGAGTCTGGCGGCTAATCAAAAGGTCAGCATTCTGAATCTACCACCAGGCCCTCCTTGGAAAGCCTATGGGGCAGCTGTACCCTAAATCGGAAGTGACTTGACCACAATGAGTTTGGTTTTGGTGAAGTTCGCGGAGGGCTTCATGTGAACAACACCAGACATATAAATTAAGGCATAATAAAAGTTGTGAATCATTGTGTACATTGTCTAGAGCTGGCTAATTGCTAAATGCCAGTTGCCACTGCAGACGAAGCAAGCAGGTACAAAGGAGAAAACACTGGAACTGAACTTGAAAGGAGCATTACAAATAAAGAGAAAACTATATTCAAGATGTGGGGTCAAAGAGCACTGCAGCGCTCAGGAAACAACTTAATGGGACAGCATGATGATCCCATCATCTTTTCACTAGCCCTCAGTCCTTCATATCCCTCTCCAGATAAAATTTGGTACATTATCTTTGCTCTCTTAACCACTGGAGACTTCCATAGCTCAGTACCAAGACCTCTTCTGTTCATCTAAACCCAGTCCTTGGCTGGTCTCATCCAGTCCAATGGCTAGCTACTACTCGTAGACTGATGACTCCTAAATTTACACAGACAGCCTGCACCTCTTAACTCTAGACGAATATATCCAAGGGTAACAGGCTTCTCAAGCTTAACATATTGAAAACTGACCTCCTGGTCTTCCATCTCAAAATATTTTACCTCCTTAGTTCTCCCCTTTCAATTAGCTACTATCAGCTTAATTCTTCTAGTAGCTCTGGCTATGAACTTTGTATCGTCTATCATTTTGATCTTTATCTTCTCCTCCCCAGCTGCTCCCACCCTATACATGTACATTCTCAACATCCAATATGTAAGAAAACACTAATGGTTCCACCTTTAAAATTTATCCAGGATCCAATCACTTCTTGTAATTTTTATTGTTACCACCCTGGTCTAAGGCACTATACTGTTCACTTGAATTATTGCAAAATCCTTCAGAATAATTTCCCTGTTTCCACCCTTACCACATTACAGTCTAATACTCACAAAACATAAGCTAGCTAGATTTTATCTCCTCCTTCCATCTCACTAAGAATAAAAGCTGACATCTTTATAATGGTCTGCAAATTCCTGCATGTCTGTCTCATTATTTCCCTGTCTTCTACTCCTCTCCTCCACAACTCTCCTACTGCTCACTCATTTCTAGCCACACTAGCTTCCTGCTATTCCCTAAACCCATCAGACAAGCTTCTACTTCAGAGCCCTTGTACTGACTAGTCCTTAAATCAGGAATGCTCTTCCACTTGATACATATACAGCCCACTTCCCTCCACTTCTTCAAATCTTTGCTCCAGAGTTACCTTCTTCGTGTGCCTTTCTCCAATAACCCAATTTAAAATTGCAACCCATTCCTCTACTTCCTGCACTCCCTATCCACTTCCTCTACTTAATTTTTCTCCATACTTATCACCTTCTAACATACCATACAGTTTATTTCTATTTTTTGCTTTATTCCACTAGACTAAACTCTACGGGGACAAAGATTTAGGTTCATTTTGTTATAACTACCCTATCTCCATCTAGAACAGTGCCTAGCACATAGTCGCTACTGTGTTTGCTGAATAAATGCATTTCAGAGGCCATACATATTAATTTAAAAATTACAACTGTAGGTTGACAAGTCTGTTTTAACTCAAACAGCACCTTGGAAAATGTGTACAGGCATCAGGAAGAGGTGGGAAGATGAGAATGAAAACAGGGGACCTTCTACAAGAATACAAGGCCTGGACCAGGGTTTTACAAAATGGAGAAGGAAAGGACAAACGACTGGCCAGCTGAACATAAGTGTAATAGAGAACCTGAAAAACAGAGTGATAAAGAGTGGAAACGTGGGAGAGAAAAAAATAGTTCAATTTTATTTAGTGACTTTCAGAACAGCTTATGAGCTATAGTCCACAGGCAGCTGGAAATACAGGTTGAAAACTCAGGAAACAACAGCACAGTACAGGTAGAAATTTAGGCAACTGTTAAAGACATGTGTGAGAACAGACATATTCACGTAAGAGTGAGGAGTGAGAGTGAGGAAAGGAACAAGCACAGAATCATGGAAAACACTAAGTTGAAGAAGCAGATGAAAACAGTGGTTAGTAAAAGACTGAGAAAGAGTGCTGAGAGGCACAAGAAAGACTGCAGTCAAGAGATCCAAAGTTGATATTTTAATCTGGATAACACATGGAATAGCAAAGTGCTTTACTACTGGGAGGGATGTGGACTAAAAACAGGTCAATGGATACGGTGTATCACAGTTCTCTGAAGGCCTTGGAAAGAGTAGCTTGACCATGATGCCGGGAGCAACCAGGCTGTACTGGGTTTCACAGTGGACACACGGCAGGTGAAGAAGAGGTGGCAGCTAATGTAGTCTTGTCTCACAAGATCTCTGGTGGTGAAACACAGGAGAGCTCTGAGAGTTGGTAACTTGGGAGACAAAGTCAAAGATAACTGACCAATGTACTTTTTTGTTTCTAGTTTTCAATAGCTAAAAAAGACCCAAATTTCTTTGTAGGCTAAGTGGGTAAGGATGGAATAAAATTTTAAGAAGGAAAAAAAGATGGCTGGTAAATGATAAAACAAGGTTCTAGAACATCAGAAGATGGCAATATGAACACACAGAAGCTATATATTAACTATGAGTCACACAAAACTATACAGAAGTCTCAAATCTGCTACTACAAGAAAAGTGACCATGAGTAAGTTACTTAACCTCCTCTGTAAGTCTCAGGTTCTTCATCTGTTAACAGAGAGCTCATGATGGTGCCAACTTTAAGAGCATCGTACACAGAAAAGAACAGTATCACACTTTTTTCTGCATATCTAAAAATAAGTGATTAAGTGCTACAGAAAAGGAAAGAAATGTAAGCTAAGACACTATATGTTTCAAGATTCCATTTCTTGTAAAATAAGAAGTACGGTCATACACAAAACTAAGCGTTGCTGTTGACATCGAGTTCATTCTGACTCATGGCAACCCTGTGTATAGAGAGAAGAACTGTTCTACAGGGTTTTCAAGGCCAAGGCCTTTTGAGAGAAGATCCCTTGTCATGTATTTCAAGGTGTCTCTGAGTGGGTCCAAACTATCACTATTTTGGCTAGGAGTAGAGCACTATAACCACTTGTGGCACCCAAGAACCCTACCAAGAGGAAAGCTGAAGGATAAGAAAAGAAATCTCAGAGATTAAGATTCAAACAAAAATCAATTTCAAGTGAAAGTGAGGACCACTAAATAAGTAAATACAATGCTGAAGAAGCTTGAAAGAAACTGCAACATGGGAATTCACATAATTGATGAGTCTCAGTTAACAGAAAGTGAGCACATATATGAAAGTTATCTTTTTGAAAAACTGTTAGTCAATTATAAGAATTCTTGATTTTAGAAAATCATTTGATAAAGTTAATCAAGATCTATTTATAAATAATTTGGAGATGAGCACAGCATGCTGCTGCTGTTAGGTGTCATCCAGTCAGTTCCAACGAAGAGCAACCTTACAGGATAGAGCAGAACTGCACCCAAAAGGGTTTCCAAGGAGTGGCTGGTGAATTTTAACCGTTGATCTTTCGGTTAATAGTCAAACTCTTAGTCACTATGTCCCCAGGGATCCAACACTACAGAACAGGATCACACTTTAATTCACGGCTAACAATGACACCAAAAGAAAAATATAAAGATTAAAAGATGAATGTCAAGCTTAAGGAAGGTTTCTAGTTGCAGGGCTACAAGTTCTGCCCTTCCTCCAAGCAATTTTCATAAATGATTTATTTTTCAAAAGTAAAATTTTTCAAGTACTAAACAGCAAATGAAAATATATGAAGTCAAACGCATAATGCACTAAGGTGCTGTGGTCAGTAAATCAGATAGTATAAAACTTGTAATGAAGTGTCTTTAACAGACAGATAGTAACACAGTGTGCCAGTCAAATAAGATATATCACACAGGTTAGATCTGGCAACTGGTTTATAATTTTTGACTTCAAAACTAGTCATCAAAGAAGCTCACAAACTCAAGAAGAATGACTTAAAATGGCAGACAAAATAACAATTCAAAGTAATCAGCTAGAATGATTGGTTAAACCACTTATGACATTCAACACAAATACATATAAAAACCTACAACTAAGATCAAAGCATCTATTTATTATGTAGAATGACAGCTAACTCTTCACAATAATTCACCTGAAAAAGAAATGACACGTTTAACTGAACAGAACTGCAAAGAAATCAGCATTCAGACATAGCTAATGAAAACCCTAATGCAACATTAGGTTGCATTAGATGTATCACGTTGAGACAAGAAAGGCAATTCCACTCCTACTATGCACAGTTGGGACCTCATTTGAAGTACTGATGGTATTTATGTTTAGGAAGCATATTTTATTCATAATATAAACAAGAGAAAACATATCAAAGGAAAGCTAACAAAACCTTATCAGTTACATACTGAATGCTCTAATTTACTATGAGAAATACGGGGCTCAAACTGTATCTGCACTAGCACTGTAAATTAATATGGACTATTCATTTCATTAATCATGAAAAAACCTGTAATTTTCTTTAGATCCACTGAGGTGTTTGTCAACTTTGTAGGCATGGTGTGAATTTCCCTTTGACATTTAAAGCTGTCATGCTGTCTGCAGCTGTTTTCTGAGGAAAGAGAGCTGTCTCATCGTGTATTATTTAAAGTCATTAGGAATCACCTTTCATTTCACGGCCCTATAAAAACAAAAAGAAAAACCAACCCATTGCCACCTAGTCAATTCTGACGAAAACTGTCCAAAAGTTTCCAGGGAATACCTGATGGATTCAAATTGCTGACTTTTTGTCAGCAACCACGGCACTTAAGTTCAAGAGAAACAATGGTCTGCAATTTTCCCTTTTCATTGTTAAGTGCTGTGTCTGCTAACCAAAAGCGTGGCAGTGCCAGTCTGGCAGGTACTCCTTGAAAACTCTCTGGGTCAGTTCTGGTCTGATTCATTATGAGTTGGAACTGACTTGACGGCAGTGGCTTTGGTTTGGTTTTTATCAACAGTGGTGGGTGTTGTGTTTTCCTTTTGTGGTTTTATCTGGTTTTGTTATCAGAGTTACACTGGTTTCATGGAAAGAGTTTGGGAGTATTCCATCCTTTTCCATGCTCTGATACATCTTTAGTAATAGTGGTGTTAACTCCTCTCTGAAAGTCTAACAGAATTCTCTAGTGAAGCTGTCAGGGCCAGGGCTTTTTCTGGTTGGGCATTTTCAAATTACCGTCTCAGTCTCTCTCTCTTTTTTTGTTTTGGTTGGATATTTTCAAATTACCTTTTCAATGTCTTTCTTTTTTATAGGTTTATCTGTTTTACCTCTGTGTTCCTTTATGAGTTTAGGTAGACAGAGTATTTCTAGAAATGTGTCCAAGGTTTTCAAATCTGTTACAGTACAAATATACATACTATTCTATTACAATTTTTTTTTTTCATTTGCTCCTGTTTTATATTGCCCATCTCATTTCTTATTTGGGTTACTTTCTTCCTCTTCTGTTTTTATTTTGTCACTCAGGCCAATGGTTTATGCATTTTGCTGATCTCTTAAAAAATCAGCTTTTGTCTTATTGACTCTTTCAATTGTTTTTCCATTCTCTAGTCAGAAAACCGGGTGGTGTAGTGGTTAAGCACTACAGCTGCTAACCAAAAAGGTTGGTAGTTCAAATTGACCAGGAACTCCTTGGAAATTATACTGGGCACTTCTACTCTGCCTACAGGGTCACTATGAGTCAGAATCTACTCAAGGGCAGTGGGTTTGATTTTTGATTAGTTCATTCAGTTCTACTCTAATTTTTATTATTTGATTTCTTCTAGTGCCCACAGACTTTTCTGCTGCTCTTTTTACTTGCTTGAGTTATAGGTTTAATGATTACTTGGGCCCCGTCTTCTTTTAGGGTATGTGCATTCACTGAAATAAGCTGACCTCTGGAGTACTGCCTTTGCTGAGTCCCAAAGGTTTCGACAGGTTGCAGTATTGTTTTTTTTCACTTGATTCTGCGAATTTCTTTATTCCATCTTTGATTTCTTGTATAACCCAGCAGTTTATGAGCCAGGTGTTATTCACTTTCCATGTATTTACTTTTTCCTTTGCTTTTTTCTGTTACTGATTTCTACTTTTATGGCTTTAAGCTCTGAAAACATGCTTTGCAGTATTTCAATGCTTTGGATTTGTTAAAGCTTGCTTTATGGCCTAATGTTTGGTCTACTGCGGACAGCGTTCCATGTATACTGGAGAAGAAAGCACACTGTTTGGTGGAGTGTTCTGTCTACACCTATGAGGTTAAGCTGGTTGATTGTGGCATTTACATCTTCGGTGTCTTCACTGTGCTTCTCTCTGGATGTTCTGACTTTCACTGAATGCGGTGTGCTGAAACCTCTTACTATTAACGTTCAGCTGTCCATTACTCTCTTCAACGCAGTCAGTTTTAAGTACTTAGGAGCCCTATCACTGGATGCATATTTAATATGATTATTTCCTCCTGGTATACCGATCTTTAGTCATTATATAGTGCCCTTCCTTATCCATTGTGGTGGCTTTTAAAGTCGACTTTATTAAAAACTAGAATTTTACTCCTCTTTTTTTAATTTTGCATGCTTGATATATTTTTTTCAATTCTTTGAGTTTTAGTTCGTGCAAATTTTTAAGTCTAAGGTGTCTCCTGCAGGCAGCATACAGACGTACTATGTTTTCTCATGCAATCTACCACTCTATATCTGTTTATTAGTGCATTAATGCATTAATGCATTAATCCATTTACATTCAGTGTAATTATTGATAATCATGGGTTTAGTGTTGTCATTTTGATGCCTTCTTTGTACACTGTTGGTACTCTGGTTTTTGCACTTAATTTTCTGTGCTAAGTCATTTTAGATTTGATCTGGTTTGATACCTGGTTGTTGTATTCTGTGTTCTAGACTTGGGCTTTTATCTGATGTTATTGATTTTCTAACCAAATCACTATCTTTAGTATTTCTTGTAATTGTGGTTTAACTTTTGCAAATTCTCTAATTTCTGTTTATCTGGAAATGTCCTAATTTTGCCATCATATTTGAGAGACTGTTTTGCTGGAAATATATTTCTTAGCAGGCAATTTTTTTACTTCAAGACTTTGTATATGTCATCCTATTGCCCTCTGCCTGCATGATTTCTGCTGAGTAATCTTAGTTTTACTGACTTTCCTTGTAGATTCTTTTTTGATTGTCTCTACCCACTTTCAAATTTCTCTCGTTCTCTTTGGTTTTAAAAATTTAATTATATCTCTGTGTCTCTGAGATCTACCTCGTGTGGAATGTGATGAGCATCTTGGATAAATATGTTCTCATCTTTCATGATATCAGCAAAGTTTTCTGTCAACAAATCTTCAACAATTCTCTTTCATTTTCTATTATCTGGCCCCCTGTTCTGGCACTCCAACTACCCACAGATTATCTCTCTTGATACAATCCCACATATTTCTTGTTTCCTCATTTTTAAAATTGTTTTATCTTACTTTTCCTGAAGTATGTTGGTGTCAAGTGCTTCATCTTTCATCTCACTAACTCTGCCTCCGTTGTCTCAATTCTGCTCCTCTGACTTTTTACAGTTATCTAATGTTGTAATTTTATTATTAATCTTCTGAATTTCTGCATACTGTTTCTCTATAGTTTCTTGTAGTCTGTGCAATTTGTCATTATGCTCTGCTGCATTTTGCCTTATCTGCTACTCCCTGATCTCTTCAAGCATTCTAAATATTAATCTTTAAATTCTACATTCAAAAATTCCAGGAGTTCTCTTCAACTGAAAAATTTCTTGATTCTTCTTTTTGGGAGCTTTCTGAAGCAATCATGGTCTGCCTCTGTAAGTGATTAGCATCTACTCTTGTTTATAAGCCGTCATTAAGTTATATGCATTTATTTTATGTTTGCTTACTGTGTTCCAGCTTCTCATCTTGTTTTGAAATGTCAAAACAGACTGGTTGAATGACCTGGTTTGTTAAGTGGAACGTGTGAGGCCCTAATATCATGTGACCAGATGTTTAGAGCTTTTATTAGGCAGTTGAGACCAGGGGTCCATTTATATTTCTTGCAGTATTCAGATAAGGTGCCCAGATACTCAGTCATCAAGTGTCAAGTGCAGGCTCTTCTACAGATGAACATCGTGGTGTTTCAGGGAGCAGGGAGAGGTAAGGGGTAGAAATTGGTATAGCCACAAGTATTTCGTGCACTGAGAAAAGCAGGAGGCTGACAGCTGTCCATCAGTGTCTGTGAGGAAGGCATTCTTTGATGTTGAGAGCTTCTCAAATGTCATACAACAAAGCCTAGGCAAAGGAATTGTTTGTGCCCTCAATTCCTGCATAGAGGAGAGGCTGCTTATTTATTTATTCATCCTGCCCCGTTTGTTAACTTGTTCTCTTTCCAAGTCTAGGAGAATGGCTTAGGGCACATGTAAGGAGTCCTACTTCCGGTCCAGGTAATGGTGACAGACTCTAGAGCTAGGCACAGTGCACCGAAGGGAGGGAGAAGCACTGGGAAAAGGGAGAGAGGTTTATCCCAAAATAAAGATTAAGTCCTAGTTGTAGCAAATTAGATGCAATCTACTAGTCCTACTCTTCCTTCCCAGTCACTAAGTCTGATTTCTCAAATTTCTCTCTCAAGTTCAGGGCTCCTGGAATGTCATATGTATCTATCCATTTGTTTTTCTGGATCTTTGTTGTTAAGAGAGATGAGAGGAAGCATCAAATACCTCTCCCACCTCAGTCCTGCCTTAACTGCACTACTACTTTGCACAGCACAAGTGTTACTCTATGTATCATTCTGTAGTATATGTCTTGTCTTTTTTCCTGTCATAGATCAAACTGTGTTCCCCAAAAATGTGAGTAGAATTTGGACTTGCAGTCTACTGGACTGTGCAAGAATAAAGCCATCCATTTTGTGGTATTTCTGGTAGAGCAATACTAAAACAAATACCCTCCCTACATTAGGGCTCCCAGTGCTGTCCCTGTTTTTTCTTCTATAGTCTTTAAAGTTTTCGATTTTACATTTAAGTCTTTGATTCATTTTTTGCTAGTTTTTTGCTTTGTGTGAGATATGGCTCTTGTTTTCTCTTTTTGGCAGATAACTATCCAGTTATATCAATACCACTTGTTACAGAGACTGTCTTTCCCCCAGTTTATGGACCTTGGGCCTCTGTCAAACAACAGCTATTGATAGGTGTCTCTTAAAGTTGACATCATATAAAGTTACTGGCACTGTGTAAAGTTTTAGGAGTACAAAGTACATCAGGTCTCTATCTTAACGAACTTGTAGTTAAGTGTTTTAGTCATCGGTACCAATCTAACAGACATACCGTGAGTGCACAGCTTTAACAAAGAAAACTTTATTCTTACTGAGTCTGGTAGGCTACAAGTCTGAATTCAAGATGTCCACTCTAAGGGAAGAGCATAAACAGAATACAAAACATCACTAAAAATGCACAAACTCCAGTAGAGAAAACAAACAACAGGGAACTCCTAAAAAATAAACACTTATGGTCATCCAAACACTTCACAGAAGAGTAAAAAGACAACCTACAGACTGGGAAAAATTAGGGGCTACAAAAATATCTCCTAAATCTGCATCTAATATCTAAAATCTACAAGACATTCCAAAACCTCAACATCAAAAAGACAAATGACCCAGTTAAAAAATGGGCAAAGGATATGAACAGACACTTCACTAAAGATGACACTCAGGTGACTAAGTGATATATAAGGAAATGCTCATGATCATCAGCCATTAGAGAAATGCAAATCAAAATTACACCAAGATACCATCTCACCCCCACCAAGTCTGGCATTAATCCCCCCAAGCACAAAATAATATATGTTGGAAAGGCTGTGGACACAGTGGAATATATGCATACTCCTGGCAGAAATGTAAAATGGTTCAACCATTTTTTGGAAGTTGGTATGGTGCCTCCTTAAAAAGCTAGAAACAGAAATACACATAATCCAGTGATCTTACTCCTTGGACCATATCCTATAGAAATTAGAGTTTTCACATCAACAGATATATGCACATTGATGTTCACGGTAGCACTGTCCACAATAGTGAAAGGATGGAATCAATGTGTGTGCCTATCAACAAATGAATGAATAACAAATTATAGTATATTTATACAATGGTATATACTATGCATTGATAAAGAACTATGATAAATTTGTGAAACACAACATGGAGGAATATGGATGCTTTATGCTGAGTAAAATTAGACACAAATGGACAAATACTTTAAAAACTACTATTACAATAACTCAAGAAAAGGTTTAAGCACAGAAGAAAGCAGTGTTTCACGGGTAGGGAGGGAGGAAGAGGAGAGAGGTATTCACCACTTAGATAGTAGATAACCAATTATTTTAGGTAAAGGGAAGGCCAATACACAACACAGGAGAAGTCAACACAAATGGACTAAACCAAAAGCTAAGAAGCTTACTGCATACAACCAAAGTCTTCAAGGGACAGAGAAGCAGGGGCATGGATCTGGTCATCATGGTTTTGAAAAGCTGACTGTAAGGTCAGCTGGCA
Source organism: Heterohyrax brucei (assembly GCA_028571685.1). Lineage (NCBI taxonomy): Eukaryota > Metazoa > Chordata > Mammalia > Hyracoidea > Procaviidae > Heterohyrax > Heterohyrax brucei. The sequence goes on from CM053157.1 coordinate 63,146,579, forward strand.
TAGCAAAGTTTATTAACAAAATGCTCTGCATCCCACTTTGGTGAGTGGCATATGTGGTCTTAAAAATTAGTAAGCGGCCATCTAAGTTACAACTGGTCTCAATGTACTTGGAGCAAAAGGAAATGAAGACTACCAAAGACACAAGGAAAATATGAGCCCAAGGTCAGAGAATGACGCAAAAACCAGAGACTCCATCAACATGAGACCAGAAGAAGCACATGGTACCCAGATACCATTAATGACTCTCCTTACAAGGCATTCAACAAAGAGTCTCTGATGGAGAAGGAGAAATGTGGGGTACAAAACTCAAACTGCAGTAGAAAGACCAGACTTGATGATCTGTTAGACTGGAGGGTTCCTGGAAGACAGGATCCGTGGGACTCTGTTAACCCAGAATGAAACCATTCAAAAAGCCAACTCCTCAGGCAAAGACTGAGCTGGTCTATAAGACATAAAATGACACTGGTGAAGAGTGTGCTTCTTGGCTTAAGTAGATACAGGAGACTAACTGGGCAGCTCCTGTCCAGACACAAGATGAGAAGAATGAAGGGCAGATACGCTGGATGAATAGACAAGGGAATACAGAGTATAAAGGAAGAGTGTGCTATGACAGTGTGGGGAGAGCAACTAGGGTCACACAACGTGTGAATATGTTTTAATATGAGAAGTGAGCTTGAATTGTAAGTTTCCACTGAAAAAACAGTTCAATGAATGAATGAACGAATGGAGAGAGAATGGGTAATTTGGAAGTACTAATAACTGAAAATGCTATATTTGAAATTGGTTCACATGGTACTAAAGGCTTTAATCACACTAGACTCTGATATTCTCAACTATAAAACACACAAAACAGTATTATCATGTACCTTACAGTGTTATTATGAGTAAATGCGTCTAATGTACAGCAGAAATTTATCACAATAAAATGTTATTTTATTCATGATTTATTTTACATGATTGATTTGTTTTATTCATGATCTATGTTACATATGTAGTATCTGAAGTTCATAATCAAAAGAATCTCTAAGAATTTCAAACTGATAAAAATTATATATATATACTGTATCTTGGTCTTTCAAATATTTACTTTGGTATATATTTTATAAGGAATTAGTACAGCTGTACTAATGTATTCTATGCCCTTAAATTTTTTGTTTTACTGATAGGGTATATAATTAAAAAAACTAAAAAAAATCAGCCTCTGTTCAGAAAACCACTTTCTATTCAATTCCACTACAGTAGGGTATGTACCCCCACAGCTGGTTCCACTTGCACTCATCTTTTCTACCAAACATGACAATAACACTAAACAGTACAGGAACAAAGTAGAGAAAATAATACACAGCATAGGTCTTCTGGAGTGGTAGAATAAGCTAGGAGGATTTCTCACCAACAAAATAAAACCTTAATTAATGAGTGAAAATGATTAAAAAAAAATCATTGAAATAACTGAAAATTTCCCTAAGAGCATACAGTAAATGGAAAAACACTTATTCAAGGAAATCTACTAAATCCAGATTGTGAGGAGTGTGACAATGAGGAGAATTCAATGCCTAAGAGCGTCAACGAAACAAATGAGATCTTCATGGAGAACAATCAAAAGGCTGGTAAGCCCAAGATACGAGCAAAAAGGAAAGGAAGCCAAAGGTTTAACAGAGGAAACCATGGAAAGAGAGAGCCAAAAAGAAACAACCTGTGATCACTGTCAACTCTGGAGAGTCGGCAAGGATGTATGCTAGCACTACGCTGCATCCAGTAAGGAAAATCCGAACAGAACTGCAGAGTCGAAAGCATTCCACAGGTGGCAAACACACCCATCACCACAGAGCAGATGCCATCACTGGTGCAAAGACCTTAAATGCTGACTAAATAACGAGGTACTCTAACCCAACGGTGATATCCAGAGAACCAGGCTTAAAAGTCAAGTTACACACGTCCCTTACAGTCTAAAAGCCCGTATACATGTTAAAGTTAGCATCCTCTCAGAAGAGATCAGAGGGAAAATTTCAATCTTGTTCCTGGTTGAACATGTAGCAAATAAACATGAACTTGTTACTTATGAAAGCAACCGCCTAGCCACTCACACATCCAACTGTAAAGGATAAAAGTTCTAATTGGCTGAGGGAGTCAAGCAAATTCTTTACACAAGTAGTTTAAAAAGAAGATAAATTTTAAGTAAAAAAACTAACTTCTGTCTTACGAAACTAGAAAAGAGAGTGAGAAGGCACAAACTAAAGCCACAGCAAGTAGAAGAAATAATTTAGAGTAGAGTGAAATGAAATGAAGCAGCAGAGAAAACAGCAAAAACAAAAGTTAGGTTCAATGAAAAATTTAAAAATCAACAAAATTGACAAACTTTTAGCTACAGGATCAAGAAAATGATAGGGAAGACTCAAATTACCAAAACAATCAATGAAACTTTTTTAAACCCATATAAAAGATTATAAAGGAAAAGAAGTAAAAGGATTATGAGACAACTGTATACCAATAAAATAGATAACTTTACTGAAATAGATTCCAAGAAAGGCACAAATTACCAAAACTAACAAAGAAACAGAATCATCTAAAGATAACAAGAAATTAAATTAATAATTATAAAACTTTCCCCCAAAATACTTTCCAGCATCCCAACTTAATGTATGAGGCTTGGATTACTTTAATAACAAAACCTGACAAAGACATCAAAGAAATAAAAACTACAGATCAATATCCTTAGGAATACAGATGCAAAAATCTTCAAAGAAATACTAGCAAATCAAATCCAGAAATACATCAAAAAGATTATATACCCTGACAAACTAGAATTTATCCGCAAAATGTAACGTTGGTTTAACATCCAAAAATCAAGCAGTGTTACATACTAAATACCACAAATCACACAAGCAACTCAACAGATGTAGAACTGTTTAAATCTTAACAGTTCTTCATGACAAAAATGTGTAACAAACTAAGAATAGACGGAAACTTTGTTATCTTAACAATCAGCATCTGGCATCTATGACAAATCTTTAGTGTCATACATACCTAATGAAAGACTGTCTTCCCCCTAAAACTACAAACAGGAATACCTACTGTCACCTCTCTTCTTCTGTACAGCACTGCACTAAAGGTTCAATGGCACTTTAAATAGATCTTTTGCAGCAGATATGTCTAATGCAATACATCATTTCATTTCGACTGCTGCTTTCTTGTGCATTCATTGTGGATCCAAGTGAAATGAAATCCTAGCTAATTTCAGCATTTCTCTGTTGATCATGTTGCTGCTTATTGGTCCAATTATGAGGATTTTTCTTTTATGTTAAAGTGCAACCCACATTGAAGGCAACAGTCTTTGATCTTAATCAATAAGTGCTTGAATACCTCTTAAGTGTTAGCAAACAAGGTTGTGGCAACTACATACCAGAGGTTGAGGTTACTAAAGTCTTCCTTTAATCCTGATGTACCGTTCTTCTCCATACAGCCCAGCTTCTTGGCATATTTGTTCAGCATACAGATTGACCTGCATTAAGTATGGTGACCTGGCACACACCTTTCTTGACTTTAAACCATGCAGTATCTCCTTGCTCTGTTCAAATGACTGACTCTTGGTCCACATACAAGTTCTCCACAAGCACAATTAAGTGTTCTGGTATTCCCATTCTTCACAATATTATTTACAACTTGTTATGACCCACATAGTCAATCCCTTTCCAAAGTCAGTAGAACACAGGTAACAGCTTTCTGGTTTTCTCTGCTTTCAGCCAAGATCCATCTGACTTCAGCTATTAAGTCCTTGGTTCCTGTCCTCTTCTCAATCCAGCTTGAATTTCAAGTAGTTCCCTGTTGATGTAATGCTTCAAGTGCTTTTGAATGATATTCACTAAAACTCTATTTGTGAGTGATATAAATGATGTTGTTCAACAATTTCTGGTTGTACTTTTTCCAGAGCAGACCTGTTTGTTCTTTTGGTAGCCCATAGTACATTCAATATTCTTCTGCAACATCACAATTCAAAGACATCAATTCTTTTCCTGTCTTCCTTATTCACTGTCCAGCTTTTGCATGTGTATGATGCAGCTGAAAACACCATGACTTGGGTCAGGCACACCTTAAGTCTTAAAGGTGACATAAAACAAAACCAAACTAAATGGGCACAACAGCTGATGGGCAAGGATAAGAAAGCAGAAGGAGACAGAAACGCTAGTAACCAGAAACCTAAGGCTAAGAAAGAGTGTTGACATGTTGCGTGGCTATCAACCAATGTCATGAAACAATTACGTGTATTAATTATTTAATGAGAAACTAATCTGCTTTGTAAATCTTTTACCAAAAATACAATTTGAGAAAACTAAAGGTGATCATGTTCCAGATGTATGTCACGCTAAGAAATCTGGAATTTACCTATTAGGCAAGTCAGTAAGTCACATGATGAGAAACACTACCTGTTGCCATTTTACTGTGTGGATGGTAACAACTCCTATTCCCAAACACACACAATGCTTTTTCAGAACAATCTTTTATTAAGCCCAGACAATGAATTCTTGGCACACTGACCCATGCTCCCACTTCCTTATATGAATAATTCATGATTTAGCCTTGTTTTAAAATATTGTTAGGTTGGGAAAGAGGATGGAAAGGTATGTCCCAGAAAACAGAGATACCAACAAGAGTCCAGGTGAGAAAAAATGTAGCATAGAATTAAGGTAGTAGCATCAGTAAGAATACAAAGAACAGTAATTCAATAAACAGATCTAAGATACCGATCAGGCTTCTTACTCTGGCAACTGACACGATAAATGCTGAATAAATGTTTTTGTGGTTTTTCACTTGTCTGTATCTGTAGTACAGTGATGTTTATAATGATCAAAAATGCGTGACACAGAGGAATCTGCTGAAATGTGAGGTGTGAGTAGGAAACACAGGAAGCAAAGCTAGTTCACTACAAGAAGGTTGAGGGGCTGCAGTGTTAAGAGGCCAGTTTTCCAGCTGGAGACTTCCATTCAGTGCTTAAAGTCTGGAGATCTAGAGTCCAGTACGGTGACCTCAGCTAACAACAAATATTAAAGAGTTGCTAAAATCCTAAGTAGCCCTGATGGTGTAGTGGTGTGTTGTGATGGCTAACCAGGGAGTCAGCACCTCAAGTCCACTAGGTGGTCCCTGGAAACACTATGGGACAGTCTACAGAGTCGCTGTAAGTTGAAATTGACTCAGTGGCAGTGACTTTGTTTTTTGTTTTTTAAATCATAAGTAACCCTGGTGTAGCTGTTAAAAGCTTGACTGGTAACCAAAAGGTTGTCAGTTCCAGGGCTCCTCAGAAACCCTGAGGCACTGTAAGTCAGAACTGACTCAATGACAGTGGGATTTTTAAGGTCATAAGAGTGGAGAAGAGAGCCTAGCATAAATATGAGGAGAGAGAAGCGTTCAGAATAAAACTCTAAAAAACAGAAAATAGCAAGAATTAATGGTCAGGTAGAGGGAAAAAAAATTTGTAGGTAAACGGCCATGTCTAATTCTTATAACATGAGGAACTATATTTTCATTTTATAAATAAGGAGAGACGGGTGAAGGAATCTGTCCAATGTCGCATTGCTAACAAAGAACAAAGACACATTCAAGCACAAACAGATGACACCATAACAGCGTCTCTTCTATTTACTATGCTCATTTAAAAACAAGAATTTGTTCTCAGGCTTTTCTTTCAGTCCTTAATATAACTGAATTCATACATGCCTATTTGTTTCCAAAGTTAAAACACTGAATTCGAAATGACACCAAATGCATACAAAGATTTTAGTCACCACATATAGAAGTTCTATACTAAAACATAACAAAACCAATAGTGGTGCTATTAGCAGGACGTTAAAGCCATGAAATCCACAGTCAACTGTCTGGCCTCAAATCTTGGCCCCACCACTTCCTATTAGGACTTGGACATACTACTTAACCTCTTGTTCCTCAGTCACCTCATTTGTAAAATGAGGATAAGAAGATGACATGTTTCTCTTGACATATTATGAATATTCCAGTAACCTTTATTATTAATAGCACAATCCCTACCATATCAGAAACAAACATTAGGTGTGAATACTTACACTGACTATAAGCACATCTGTTAAGAGCTCAGATATTTCACAAGACATTTCAAAACTGTGCAGTGACCAGGAATCCTGAGTTACAAGAAGTTGCCCTTTGGGGAGAATCCTTCTGTATGTCAGGTATTTGTCATCATTCTACATCACTGCACTTCTGATATGGAGAGAAAAAAAAAAATCAAAGTATCCATTGTGAATATCTACATACTTAGCTTTCTCCCTGCCTCTTGGGTAAATGACTCAATCAATTCTTCATCTCCTTAAAAATCTAATAAAAGATATATATAACTATCTCCAAAACTATTTTAGAAAGTTCACAGAACTCTTGCACACTAGAAGACAAAAATACCAGTTTAAATCATTCTTTGGAAAAGTCAATTGAATTTCTCTGTGCTTGGTTTTCATAGGATTTTTTTCTGAGAACTGAAGGAGTGAATACCAACGCTGAGACAAATTCCTGCCATACAGAAAGCAGTATGTCAGTACTAATACTACTGCTACTACTATCAAACAGTAAAGGACTATTTCCTTCTAAAAGTTCTCCAAACTAGTTACTGTACAATGTCCCTTATTCAACAATCAATACTAAAATATTTTTAAATGTTATGTTTTGAACATACTGCTTCTAGAAAATTTACAGTCTATGCTAAACAGTATGTTACACTGTTGTCCGGTGCAGTAGAGTCCATTGTAACTCAGAGCATCCTCATGTGACAGTGCAGAATTGCCCCACCACAGGGTTTTCTGGGCAGCAATCTTCACAGAAGCAGATCAGCAGATCTTTCTCTTGCAGGGGTTGGGGAAGGGTTCAAACACCCACCTTTTAATTAGCACCTAAGTGCTTAACCATGCACATGTGAACACACTGATTAGTAAGACACACTGTGGAGTCAGAATACCTAAGGGTGACTCTCAACTTTGCCACAGTAGCTGTGTGACTATTGTCTCAATTTCTTCTTCTATATACGGGGATAGTAATAGTACCTCTTCTTCACTTCATCACTGTTAAGGTTTAAATGAACTTATAAAGTACATATAAAGAGTTTAGAACAATGTATGATGTATATCAAGTGCAGTCTGTATCTGTTATTAGTTAACATAGTAACATGCAAAATAGTTAATTTTTACTGAGTGTTAATTAGATGCCAGGTGCTATGATTAAGTACCTGATAAAACATTATTATATTTGTTCATAACAAAATCCCCACCCTACAAAAGGGGATTTGCTTAGAAAGGTAAATACCTTACCAGAGTCATACCATCATTAACAGGCAGAACTAGCACCTAAACACAAAATTTTCTAGTGACAAAGCCAGTGCTCCTGACTTTTCAGAACAGATTCCGGGCACACACACCAGCCCTACCCTTTCCTCGCCAGGGCTATGAGCCCACAGGCATAATCAAGCCCATCATTCTTCTCCCCACCTCAGGGACAGGCATGCACAGTCCTCCCCTTCTGGACACTGCCCTCTACACATTTACTATCAACAGAACCAAGCTGGCAGGAGGAATGAAATCAATTTGCCATCCTTGTCATTTAAACAATTTCCCACACAAGCAGAAGTGACAGTTTCATTTAATGAAAGTTCTTTATTATTTAAGTCAACTGTAATGAACCACAAACTAAGATATTTTTACATCTAGGGTTACTCACAGAAACTCTTCTATAAAAAACAAAACTACTAATTGACTTAAATAAAATGTAAACCTCCTGCCAAAAGCACACAGGGTGTTTCTCAGCCTCTGCCCTCCTGCGTTCAGGGTTCCGCAGTGGTGAGCGCCAACTCAGGGAAGGCTAAGTCAGCTGGTCCCACACCCCAGCTCCAACTAAAGCAACTCTGCTTTTATCTGTTTTGTCTATCAGGTTCTTCTTCAAATCTCATTTAGAGGAAAAGAGATAACTAACAAATACTGAGATACTGGAAAACACTGTCCTGCAGTGTACCTGGAGTTCACAAGTGTTATAAAGTCCAGATCTTCATAGCATTCAAAAATCGCATTTATCTCTTGGGAGGGGAGTAGAAGCAGGTGCTACTTACTCTGAACTAAATCAGAGTCTAAACACTAGAATACAGGCCCTGGGTGGTGCCAAGAGTTAATGCGCTTGGCTGCTAACCAAAAGCTTGGAATCCACCCACAGGTGCCTTAAGAAGAAAGGCTTGGCGATCTAATTCCCCAAAATCAGCCATTAAAAACCTTAAGATCACCCCGTATTGTGACATACATTGAGTTGCCATAAATTGGAACTCATTCAATAGCAACCGGTAAGTTAAGAGTATATTAACTGAATACACAATGTTCAGCTGTTACAGCAAACAGAAGACTGCGACTAAGACTAGCTAAGTCTCATCGCTCTTCTCCAGCCTGACTTCTTTCTCTCCTACTTATGCTGGCTACTACCCAGCGAACGGACATAGGTCATTATTTATAACGCCTAAAGGAAAACAATCTTGAGAATGTCAAGGTAAAATACAATAAAGAGAAGGTCACTGATGGGAAAAATCAAATCCCACCTACCTGACACCAAATGTGTCGATCACATCAATGCAATTTATTTCAGTCCATGTCTCATGACTACTGCACAATGCAATACTTCTTCTGATCCTAACAATCAGGAGGTAAGTCAGAACCCACAATTTAAAGGACACAGTCCTCCTAAGTGTCAAGTTTGCCCATGGCCTCAGATTCCAGACACAACCTTAGGAGTTCCCACGACCATCACTTTGGACCTGATGGCTACATATTTGAGGCATTCTCATTATCTTCTCCAAACACCAGCCATAAACTCAGGGGTCCCCAGGACTGCTCTTCACTTCTGACCTGCTGGCTTCCACTACTAGCAACAGCAAAAAGGATACAAATGAAAGGATGCTTGGGAAAGGACTGAAAGGGTTTTTAATATTAAAGTTTCTGTGTCTGGAAAAGGGACACACTACCTTCTCACATGCTTCTACGTCTTTAACCAACCAAGAAGCCCACAGAAATTTTCTGACTGAATGAATGAATCATTATGTCGCCGTCTCTGCTGAGATCAGCAGATACCATCTTTCTGGCATGCCCAGATCCCACCTGAAAGTAATCTTATTAGCATAATCTGTTAGTTTAGGAGTGCTCTAGAACTTAGTCAAAGTCACTTTAATCACTGGGGAAATTCCGAGGTTTTAGAGATCCTTTCTCAGGAAACAACAAGATCAAATTCTTTGGGTGTAATTAATCATAAAACCGACAGCCACCACAATATATATGTAACATGTAGTCAAATGGTAGTCAGTGTAAATAGTTGTGAAATATTACAGGCAACCCTAACATAATACAGAGTTTAAAAGTGCTTGCAGACTAATGGTGAAGTCCATGGCAGCTTAGTTATGATTCTAAAACTGAAAACAGCAAAGGGGTGGGGTATAGTAAAAAGCACTGTATGGTACAACAACACAATGGAATAACATATAACCAACAATTATAAATATTATGTTGAAACAGAGAAGTTTTCATAACACACTGAATATTAAACTTATAAATAATTATGCACACAACTATGGAAAATGTAAATATGAAATTAAGCTATATAGAAGTCAAAGGTCAGGATAATCATCATAGAAACAATTATTTTCTTCTTTCAAATTGTCCATAAAGAGGGTAATAACAGAAGTCAAGACAGAAGAGATACCAGGAAAGAAGGAAGAAGATTCAGAGGAAAGACAGAAACTCAAGACAGGCAGAATTCATAATGGAAATTGAGAAGATCAGAGTTGCAAAGAGAATGAAACCATCAGAAAACCAACCAAAGAGTGGCAGAGACACCCAGAGAATGAGGCTGTTGAAGACCCATGAAGATGTTACTCAGAGAAAAGGAACTCAGAGAAGAAATTTGAAAAGACAGTTAACAAAGACCAAAAACAAAAAACAAAAAACAGACTTGAGTCCAAAGTGAGAGAGCCAAGAGACCCAGGGAGAAAGGAAAACAGATAGTAAAAAGTATGACAGTGATAGAATCAGAGAAGATTACAGAGAAGGAAAGAGGATTCAATATTATCATAAATATCAGAACTCAATCATCTTGGAATCTAGCCAAATCTTTCATCCCTACAATCTTGAAAACACTGAATTCTTGCTCTTTCTCATCCTTACAATTTCTCAGTTCATTTCCTTCAGGCTTATAAATGGTCTTTCAATAATGATGTTGTATTTTTGACAGCTCAAGACAGCAATATTTGTAAAGCTACAGCAGCCATGTTTACCATTTTCTTTGTCACTGATCTTGGCAACAGCCATGAAAAGTCACAAAATTACAAAAAGCGCAGAAATTATTAAAGCTTTTTATCAAAATGGTTTGTTCCACTGGCCAAACATTCTGTGCGTTATGTGAAATTTACTATGTGCTTAATCATCCCAGTGAGAGAAAATTCGAGGTTTAACAAAAAATTTGAGACAACAGGACCTGTTCAGACAACGTCTGTACAGCAGTGGACTGCACGTTTCAATGGAAACATCACCACTGTTCGCCAGAGTGTATGCGAGAATCCACCCCAATCCATTTCTTGACAGTGAGCACAAGCACTGGACCTCCTGTCAACCACAATTTGGCAGATTTTGCACTTCGACTTGAAGCTTTACCTTTGTAAAGCTGTTTTAACTCAAGACCTGAAGTCCAATGGCCACCGACTACACCGTACACTTGCTGACTGGGCTCCACAGCAAGTGGAAATTGATCCCGCTTTTGGCTGAACAATCATCCTCAGCAATGAGGCCCGTTTGGGGATGAATGGTTTCATTAACAAACAAAACTGTTGCATTTGAAATAATGAGAATCCAGTGGAAACTGAAGACCCTCATCTCAAAAAAGCTACCTTTGGTGTGGATTTGGGCCGAGTGGAATCACTGGCCCTTATTTTTCCCAAGATGAACAAGAAGAGATGGTGACTGTCAATGGTGAACGATACTGGGCTGTAACAATGATTTATTTTTTGCCTCACTCAGAAGATGCCATGGTGGCCATTTACAAATTTCTTTTCTACACATAATGCCATCAAAGGTACTTTACAATAATAAAAACAGTCCCTTACACAAATTATTTTATTCAAGTTCAAAGTCAAGACACCCTTATTGGAAGACACTGTTTCTATCACTCATCTCCTTTCCAAAGATTCTGCTCCAAAAAAGAACACCTGGATGATTTCCTTTTCTCATGGAGGGTTTTTCTTCACTGTCTTGCCTTAGCCAAAACACAGATCCCACACAAAGCGCTGTCGTATCTACAGCTCTCTCAAATGAGAACTGCTCTTCCTCCTAAGCACATTCTGAGATCAGAAGGTAACACTGGCAATCCGCTGGTCCTTCACTTTCTGGGATTGAAACAGCAGAGGCCCACCAAACTTCCTACAGCACTACTACACGGCTACACAACCCCTTGACCCTCACCTCATAAAAGTCATTTCTTCACTTACAGTACCCTCCCCTCATGCAAGTATGTGTTTACTGAGCATCTTTATTTGCACATCTCATAGGCATCTCAAACTTACTATTTATTATTTCCTCAGGAAAAACTGTTCTAAAAAATGTACACAAGCAAGAGACATGCTTCTTCTTGAAAAATGCCTGCCTGATATAGGACTGCTACTGAAGGCAAAGGAGCCCTGGTGATGCAGAGGTGAGAGCTACAGCAGCTAACCAAAAAGTTAGCAGTTCAACTCCACCAGCCTCCTTGGAAGTCCTATGGGTCAGTTCCGCTCTGCTCAATAGGGTTGCTATGAGTCAGAATTGACTTGATGGCACGTAACAACAACAACCCAATATAGAAATGACAGCTAAAGCTGTGTGTCCACTTGGCTGTGGTATGATTCTCTGTGGTTTGGCCTTTATGTAATGATGTAGTTATTCTCCATTTCATGATGGACTGTAATCAACTTTCATGATGTGATGTGGTCAACTAAGCAGCTATGAAGAGACTTTCTTTGGAAGTGGTGCCTATACACATATGGACATTCTGGAAAAGCTACTGGCATTTTCTCACTCTGGATCCTACCACCTAGCTTGCTGTCATCTGACTTACAAGGCTGATCTTAGATTTAACAACCTCCACAGCCTGAATGCAAGCAGTTTACCATCTCACCTGCCAATCTTGGGTTTTTCAGCCATGGTGCTATGTTGAGCAGAAGCCTCCAGCTTAATGCTTGACCCAAGGACTTGAGACTTGCCAGCCTCTACACACGCACACAGTGAGTGCACTCTCTCTCTCTTTCTCTCTCTCACACACACACACCACTGGTTTTGCTCCTGTAGAGAATTCAGCCTAAGACATTTGGTACTGAGAGTGGTTATAGACAAAACAAAATGGTAAGGATACTTGTCTAGACTGGTTCTCCAGTATGGTTAGTCTTAAAGATATTGATGACTGCTTCCAATAATACAGAACACAATGCTAATTCATGTTGTGAGGTGGCAATATTAAGATGCAAAATATCACTACAAACAGATAAAGTACTGATGAGGCAAGGCTCTGGGTGACTGCTGTGTTTGATACGTATCCACCATTTTCTCACAAAGAGAAGCGTAAGAAAGCTAGTCAGTTGGTCCTACTTTTGCTAGACACAGTATTAAAAAGAAAGAGATGACCTGACGGTTTTAGAGTCACAGCTCAAGAGCTGAATGAAAGACTTCAAAGTTGCCATTTGTGTCCTGAAAGCCAGCCTTATTTCTTCTAACAACAGCTGTTACTGCCAAAAACCAAAGCCAGAGTCTTATCATAAAAGTGGCTGAATAACAATGACAATTGAATTCCTGTTACAGACTGCACTGAGTCCACCAAAATGTGTGCCAGCTTGGCTAGGCCATGATTCCCAGTATTGTGTTGCTGTCCTCCATTCTGAGATCTGATGTAATTTATTTATGTGTTGTAAATCCTAATCTCTGCCTACAGTTAATGCAGAAGAAATATGCTATGTTAAAAATCAGATGGAACATCCTCCTCAGGTCACAGCTGAGTATCTTTTATCATATCAAAGGATAAAGAAGCAAGTGGAAAGAGGGAGACATAATACCACAGAGAAAGAAGTGGTAGAAGCAGAGTGCATCTTTTGAATCCAGGGTCTCTGCCCTGAAAGGCTTCTAGACCAAGAGGTAATTGATGACAAGGACATTCTGCCAGAACCAAAAGAGAAAGCCTCTCCCAGGAGCTGGCACCCCAAATGTGGATTTCTAGCCTCCTAAAATGTGACTGTAAATTCCTGTATGTTTAAAAACACCCACTTGTGGTATTTCTGTTATAGCAGCACTATATAAATAAGATGATCTGCAACTTCAAATGGTGTCAGAAGTTGAAATGAGGGCACTGATTGGGAAGAAACAGCATCCTGAAACATGGGATGGGGACTAATGGGCAGATAATCAGGAAGCTGGGCCCCTGAGTTTTATTGCATTTCATACCTGCCAAGAAATTCTGAAGTCCCATCTGAAGGATTATTAGCATCTTAGTCTGCTAATTCACCCTCCTCACTACCACTCAGATAAGATAAACCCACAAGTGTCTGAACAGCCTTTGTCTGAGTCATTATGTGAGGAGGCATCTGGGACACCACCTTGGGCACTGCCTGAGACAGATGCATTAGCAGACTCTGTTGAATGCTCTCAGAATACATCTCCACCATGCATTTTTGCTTCTAGACTTCTAACTAGACTTAAGTCCCATCAAGTCCAAAAGGTAAAGTACAAAGTGTAACCCGTGAGGAGGTACTCCAAAAAGACTGCTTGACTTTTTTTAAACACATACAAACAGAAATCCGGGGAATATCTATGGGAATGGCTACTGAGGGTCTCTCAGTCATCTGGTACTGCTCTACCAGAAAACCATGAGTGGATTGGATGGATGCCTTTTTAAAAAGAGAAATTTTGCCACAGTCCAGGAAGCTACAAATATATCCATAAGCTACAAGTTCATGTGATAAGAGAAATTACCACAGACTGGTACACTGAGACTCCAAATTCAGTAGAAGAGCATCTTGGCACAGGAACCTCAGGTCCAAAAGGACACGCTCTGCTCTCTTCCCTTTTATCCCTGAAGAGATTGTGTTGAGGTCTCAACACAATCCATGCTTGTTGACTGAGTCCTTCCTCACCAACAAAGCTGCTGCCCTTTCTCCCTTACTACCATCATACAGGCAGCACTCACAACACATGGCAGGTACCGCACGATGTAGAGACTCACGACTGAGTCAAATCTATACACACTATTTGGGGGGACAGGGGCAGGACACAAATGCAATCCATAAGAAAGGGCATGGAATAATGGTATTTGAAGTGTCAGTGGCATATAAAGATGCTGTCTGGAGCATCTGGCAGGTTCCTAACAGTGAATCATAAAACAAATCCTCAGGATTTTGGAGCAACGACTTGCCATCCTTTGCAGATAATTACTGTTCTTTTGAGAAACACCTTTTGGCTTATTACTGGACCTTAGCAGAGACTAAATGCTAAACCATGGGCCACCAAGTCACCATGGAGCCTGAGCTGCCGTCATATACTGGGTGTTGTCTGATCCAGTCATAGTCAGAGATACACAGCAGCAACATATCATTAAACAGAAGTGGTACATGTGAGGCCATGCCTAAGCAGGATCTGAAGGCACAATTACGTTACATGAGGAAGACACCTAGGAGCACAAAGTCTCTAACCCTGTCATATTATCTGCCTCTCCTACTCCGCACCTATGGCCTCACTGACAGATTCTTATGCTCAGTTAACTGACAAAAACTCATGCGGTTTACAGATGATTCTGCACGATACACAAGCACCACTCGCAAAGTGGACAGCAGCAGCACTATAGCCACTTTCTGGGACATCCCTGAAAGAAAAATCCTCCCAATGGGCAGAACTCCGCGCAATGCACCTGATTATTCTCTTGTCTCGAAGGAGAAATGTCCAGATGTGTGACTGTATACTGACTCACAGGCTGTGGTCAACGGTTTGGCTAAATGGTGAGGGGCTTGGAAGGAACATAATGCAAAAAATTGGTGACAAGGAGGTATAGTGAAGAAGTATGTGAACAGATTCCTCTGAATAGACCAAAAAAGTGAAGATATCTGTCTCATGTGAATGCTCACCCAAGGGCGACCTTGGCGGAGAAGAATTTTCACAATCAAGTGATATGATGGCATGTTCTGTAGAAAGTGGTCATCTTCTTTCCCCAGCCACTCCCCACACTGCCTGATAGGCTCATGGCAGGGATAGAGGTTATGCATGGTCTCAGCAACATGACCTTCTACTCATCACACACACACACTGACTTGCCTATAACCACTGCCATGTACTCAATCTGACAGCAATAGGACCCAACACTGGGCCCCCAAAATGGCATCAAGCCATGAGGTGATCAGCCAGCAACCTGGTAGTAGGTTGATTCTACTGGATCACTTCCATAATGGAATGCTTCTGCCAAAACTACCATCTGTACACTTACAGAATGCCTTACCCACTGTCATGGTATCCCACACACCATCATCTCAGATCAAGGGATACACTTCACAGCACATGAAGTGTGGCAATGGCCCACGGAATTCCCTGGACTTATCATGTTGTTTATCATCCTGAAGGAAATGGCTTGACAAAATGATGACATGGTCTTCTAAAGACTAGAGAAAAAAAACGACAGCACAGCTAATAGCAATACCTTGCAGAACTGGGGCAGTGTTGACCAGGAGGCTGTGTATGTTCTAAACTACATCCAATATATGGTGCTGTTTCTCCTACAGTCAGGATTCATGGGTCCAGGAACCAAGGTGAGGATATGATAGTGGCACCACTCATTGCTGCAGTAAGCCATTCTCAGAATTTCTGCTTCCCCATCACACGACCCTATGCTCTGCAAGTTCAGAGGTATTGGTTCCAAAGGGAGGAACACTCCATTACGAGAAGCGTCACTGACTGCAAGGAACTGAATGTTAAGAATGCTACCCAGCCACTGTGGGCTCTTCATGCCTCTGGATCAGTTGACAAAGAGTTACTATATTGGGTGGTGCAATCGATCCTGATTACCGAGGGTAAATCAGATTGTTATTACTTAACAGAGATACAAACGAGCATATCTGGAATACAGGGAGATCCCTTACAGGGTCTCTTAGGCACTACCCTGTCTTGTGATCAAAGTCAATAAAAAACTTACAGCAATCCTGACACAACTACTAACAGCTCAGATCCTTCGGGAATGAACGTTTGCATCACCACACCCTGTGAACCTCCGCAGGCAGCTGAGGTGCTTGCTGAGGGTCAAGGGAATATGCAATGGGCAGTAAAAGAAAGTCGTTCTAAACCACAGTTGTGCCCACATGACGATGTGCACAGACAGACTGTGAATGCTGACAGTATTCCTTCCTTGTATGTGTGAATCAAATCTTTTTATTATTTCACTTATAAAATATAAGATGTAAACAGTGCTAGTATGTTTTCAGTTGTATATACATTAGTAATATCATGCCAGATGCAAGAATGTCTTCATTTAGACACTGTACAATGGTTTAAGGAGATGTGTACAGGTGCCAAGCTGACAAGTGGTTGGGTGCAACGGTTAAGGTTTGGTGTCAGCTTAGCTGGGCCATGGTTCTCAGCAGTTTGGCAGTTACCCTCCGTTTTGTAACATACTGTATTCACCTATATGGTATGATTTGATATGAAAGCCAATCAGATACAAGAAGAGTTTGCTCAGGAATGTGGCCTGCATCCTATATATATATATATATATGGCTGTTCTGGCAGAGCTGATTGGCTTTTGCTCATTTTAGATCTTGTACCTGGCTCACCATCATTTGCTCTCCTGTTTTTGTGCCTTAAGGCACTGGTCTGCTATAATACCTGCAGATTTTGGGATTCTTCAGCCTCCACAGCCTGTGAGCTAATGGTCTACTGTCTGGCCTGCTGATCTTGAGTTCATCAGCCCCTGTGGCTACACCGAACCACAGACTCGGGACTTACCAACTGTCATGGACTGAATTGTGTCCCCCCAAAAATGTGTTCAGCAATTTGGCTGGGCCATGACTCCCAGTATTTTGTGACTGTCCTCCATTTTGTGGTTTTCCTATGCTGTAAATCCTAATCTATGCCTGTGGTTAATAGGCTATATTATTTTACAGAGGATTAGGGTAGGACTCCAACACTCTTCCTAAGGTCACCCCATTGTTCCAGTGTAAAAAGAGTTTCCCCGGAGTGTTGTTTGCACCACCATTTATCCTACAACAGATAAAAGGAAAGGGAAGCAAGCAGTGAACTGGGGACCTCCTATCACTAAAAGGCAACACTGGGTGCAGAGCGTGTCCTTCAGATCTGAGGTTCCTGCACCAATATGCTCTCAGACCAAAGAAAGACTAATGCAACAAAACGACCCTCCTCCAAAGCTAACAAAACTGAGTACATTCCCCTGGAGCCTGCACCCTGAATTCAAACGTATACCCTACTGGACTATGAGAGAATAACCTTTTCTTTGTTAAAGCCATGGATTTGTGTAATTTGTTAGAGCAGCAGCAGATGAGTGAAACACTAACCTCTACAACTGTGTGAACCATTTCCATGAGATACTGTGTTGCTGTCAAGTTGATTCCAACTCATAGTGACCCTACTGAACACAGCAGAAATGCCCCACAGAGTTTCCAAGGAGCACCTACTGGATTCAAACTGCCAACCTGTTGGTCAGCAGCCATAGCTCTTAATTACTATACTATTGGAGTTTCCTAGAGATAACTACTGCTATCTTCATATTTATAAGCAATTCATTAGTTTTGCTTTTGTCATGAACTCAGGCCAAGACAACAGGCCTATCTAATACAGGACTCCATCACCTATTTGTCAGTTTGTCATGCTGTGGTGGTTGCTTGCATGTTACTATGATGCTGGAAGCTATGCTATCAGTATTTCAAACACTCATCAGGGTTACCCATGGTGGACAAGTTCAGTGGAAGTTCCAGACTAAAACAGACTAGCAAGAAAGGCCTGGCAATCTACTTCTGAAAATTAACCAACAAAAACCCTAGGGGTCACTCACTCTTTCTTCCTCTCTTTTGCTCCCTTGCTTTCCTTTCTTCTTTCCCTTTCCTTCTCTTCTTACTTTGTTTTTTAAGTGCAGCCACCACCCATAACTAAGAAGTGACTCTTCGTGATGTTCAAGAGCAAGTTCCAAGACAAGCAAAATACTAGAACGTGACTTCCTTTCTGCTAATAGAGGTTTTCTGACCTCCTTTAGTGACTTTTCAATTAAACTTGATCTGCAAGAACATTTAGAATAAATAGGAAAACTGTGTGCAATTATCGTCAATCAGTTGCACTCCCAAAGGAGGATTAAGTCAGGGGGAGGGCTAACCTTGATCAGGGACTTTCTCAGAAACCAAAACCAGAAGGTTAAGTTGTTAGGTACTGTCACAAATAGAATCTTACATTCAAAAGGTTTAATATTCTTCACTTTCAATTCTCTACCGTTGTAAGAATTAAATGAGATAATTTTGTTCGCAGTGTACTAAAATAATAAAATTAAACCAGTTACCACTGAGTAAATTCTAACTCATGGCAATCCCACATGCTTCAGAGTAGAACGGCTCCACAGAATTTTGATGGCTGAGACCTTTGGGATAAGTGATTCACCCAGCCTTTCTTTTGAGGCACCTCTGGGTGGATATGAATCTCTAATCTTTTGGTAATAGTCAAGCACAGTCATTGAACCACCCAGGACATGAACTTTAAGAGAATCTGGCATTAAAAAACAGCTAAAAAACAAAAACCCCAGCTGATGTCAACTGACTCATAGCAACGTCATTATGTGTCAGACAGAACTGTGCTTCAAAGGGGTCTTGAATGGCTGGTGCTTCCGAAGTTAGACTGCAAGGTCCTTCTTCCAAGGCACCTCTAGGTGAACAGGAACCTTTAGTCTTTTGGTTAGCAGCCAAGAGCATTCATTGTTTGCACAATTCAGGGACTCCACCAGGCATACAGTGCGTGCTATGTAAACGTCTGCTAAATAAAAGTAAATAACCAAGAGGAAATGTTTAGGGGCTTTGTAAGGAAGGAGGCCTTGGGAATGAATCTATACGCAAGACAGCAGTTCATTTTGACCTTTACTTTCCTCCCTAGGGAACCTATGATGTCTAGCACCTAATAACAAAAAGCCATAAGGATGCAAACTTCTATTATTAGTACTACGAACATTAACAGATGGTCTATGATTTTATTTCGGAAGGAACAGGATACCACAAAGACAGAAAGACTACTGACAGTAACAGGCAGTTTGCTAATTTTAAAATCAGTAGTAGCATGAATGACGCAGTTGACTTTAGAAACCAAAAAGTTCAAGTATCTATAATCCCTGACAACCCTGGTGGCATAATGGTTAAGCATTGTGGCTGCTAAACAGGGGGCAGCAGTTCAAATCTGCCACGTGCTCCTTGGAAACACTATGGGGAAGTTCTACTCTGTCCTATAAGGTCGCTATGTGTCAGAACTGATTAAACAGTGGCAAGTTTGGTTTGTAGAATTCCAGTAGAGGCGTCACTTAAACTCAATTTGTTTTCTTAAGGTAAGTGAGAAACAACTGTCACTCAGTGGTCAACCTGCTACTTATGGCTGTTGGAAGACACATGATACATGTGTATGCACAACCATTATAAACTTGTAGGCATGTGTATCACATTGTTGACTTAATACACAGGTACTCTCCCATATTGCAGGCTCTGTCATAAAGAAAGATCTTTTAAGAAAACACTCTAAATTAAATTAAATGAAAAATACACACTATTATGTAGGGACACAAAACCGTTACATGAATTAAACAGATGGGTTATGAGGCTACAAAAGCACCAGACGAACATAAATGGAAATTAAAGTTCTGAAGATAGACTTTAAAAATTCTTAAGAATGTATTTCCTTTATCACCTCATTTAATATTTTTCTAATATTACTAATAGTTGTTATGGCCATACTCCAGGCTCAGAATCAATGAGGCCTGCACTTTGAAATTCTTCCACTGAAGTAGCACACTGTCTCGACAAGAAGGAAAAATTTGCTCTATAACAATAACAAATCTATTACAACACTCAGTACACACATTCTGTCAGACCTACCTTCTCACCGCTTGAGTAGAAGAAATAACGCAATCGGACTATGTTACAGTGATCTAGCTTTCTCATGATCTGGAGCTCTCGGTTCTGAAAAGGAAACATAAAAATATATCTTGACTAAGATGATTAACACTACAAATAGCAGGGTATAGATATGCTACTAAAAAGTATTAGGATCTGCAGATCAGTGCTGATCTGCAAACTATTTGTTACTGATTCATGAACTATTATTTCTTCACAATAAGATACAGAAATCAAGTGTTTAGAAACTTGAATAACAATCTGATGGAGTAATGTTAGATCTATAAATCTGATTTAAAAAATCAGAGACTATATTTTATATTTTTTAGACTTCACTTTTCTAGTAATTCATTTGTAATCTAGTAATTCACTTTATTTTATAACAAGTATCCGTCTTTGATGAGCTGAAAAATTTTAAAACTAGTACTTTACTACAGTTAGCTCAAAAAATACTGGTCTAGTATCTGAGAGACATCTGAAATGAGTCATCACTAGTGTAATTTTTGAAACTATAAATCAAACTCTTTGTGTTAAAATTCAAGGGCAAAGAAAACTCTTAGAAGTGCTTTTTCCCTAAGATATGAATAAAAGGTTGAGTTAGTCCCATTAAAGAGGCTCAGCTACTGAGTTTCAGAAAGAGTTCAAATACGGCATACAAGAAATTGCACAATTCTGTTAGATTTGTAAACTACATAGACAATTTTCCCTTTGGTGACTTGCAAAAGTATGTTCATTATTCATGAAAAGAATCAAAAACCAAACCAAACCCACTGCTAACAAGTTCTCTCCGACTCACAAGACAGACGAGAACTGCCCCCCAGAGTTTCCAAGGAGCGCATGGCGGATTCAAACTGCCAGCCTTTTGGTAAGCAGCTACAGCACTTAAGCACTATGCCACCATGGTTTCCTCATGATAAAAGAGCACCAAGTAACAGCATAAATTGCAGTAGTAAACGTGAACAGATTACACATATTAACAATATACTAGATTATCAGAAATCCAGTTAATAAAAGCAGAATACATACAAGAAAAATTACCACCTAAGTGGCCAGAAAATATTAGCAAAAATAATGATACAAAAGAGCTAGAAAACATGAGTATATACTTGGGAAACTGAAATGGAAATAATGTTATGTTTAGGAAAAAGGCCAAAAAGGAGGTGGGGTTACTTAGGGGCCAAGGAGCCTGATAAACAAAACTGTCCTACGGTAGAGTAGGCTCCAATTCTTAGAAAACACCAGTAAAAATATTCCTTCTGTAGAAATTTCCAACAGTCTCCATATGCATACAGTGAGATTTAAACTTCTTTTATATCAATCTTTCACTCATTTATTATAAAATGCCTAACTAAGGCAATGACCAGAAAGAACCTCAGGCAGTACAGTATAATTGCTTTAACAAACATAATAACTGACATCAGACTCTATAAATTTTGACCACTGCAGAAAGAACACAAGAAAACAAACCTTCACCAATTTCAAAGTTATGTCCATTCCCATTCGAAAGTGAAGCCATTACGGAAGCATTTCTACATCTTGCCAGTTCACATCTAGTTAGTTAGCTTTGTGTGAGAACTATCAATATGCCAAGACTCACACTTCTCATGATATACAGACATTATGATTGCTTTTGACACATCCAACCAGGTTAAAAGTAGTATTAATGTTTTTCCAACCTCATTAACCAAGGTAACAGAGAACTATTAAAGATAGTAGAAGATAATAGATATTAAAGATAATAGAAATTATGTAAAGGTACCCATACTACCTTTGATCAGGAAAGAATGCATAAGTGAAATAGGTACATGGACCTAAATATTGATTTTTCTCTTAGTCTTCTGTTGCTATTCTACTCCTTTACAAAGGATGGTTAGATAGCCTCATTTCAAAATCGCCTAAAATATAAACTTCATAGAAGAATTTCTGTAACAGACCACAGGCCTGCAAATCTTCATGCCGAGATGCATTTAAGTACATAATTATCCCACTCCTAGCCATTTTTACAGAATCATTCTGTATTAGTTCACCAACAACATACAAATTGTAGAAGAAACATTACCATTCTACAAATAATGTACAGCTATTCTGTGCCAGGCACGGTTCCATACGGTTAAGGATATGTAGTGAATGAGACTAGCAAAGTTCCTACCCTCATGAATCCTACAGTCTATGGAACAGAAGACAACATCAAACAAATCATTCCACGATCTTTGAAAACAAAGCACACTAACATAAAAATGGCTACACTTTAAATCACGAAGTAGAGGGAAATTTGACTAAGGAGATAAAATCTGAAGAGAAACCTAAACGACATGAAGGTAAGAACGATTTGAAGCACAAAGGGAAGGACTGTGTAGTCACAGAGAACTCCAATTTGTGCTTAGCAAACTCAAACAGCTCAATAGCATAAACTTACGGTGCAGGTGAATCAAAGTCTGTTTTCTATTCAGTGAGAAATTCCCATCACACGTCCTAGAAACCCTGGTGGTGTGATGGTTAAGAGCTATGGCTGCTAACCAAAAAGCAGGCAGTTCAAATCACAGGAGTTTCCTGGAAGCCCTATGTGGCAGTTCTACCCTGTCCCACAGGGTCGCTATGAGTGGGAATGAAGTTGACAGCAAACATTTTTTTTTATTTTTTTTATTTAACATGACTGAGTGAAAATGTACATTCCCATATAAATTTACATGTCCACCTATATGCAGCTTCCACTGCTCTCCCTGTCCGGTGACAGCACACTATTCCTCTCTGCTCCATACACGTCTCATCCTCCCAACAGCCTCCTTTCCGCTCCTCTCCACCCACTCTCCTTCCTCCAGCCAGAGGTCAGCAGGATGATATACTATAGATGTATAGAACCATAAAGTACAACCAATATATGGTCACTCTGCATTGCCAAGTCCAATCCATTCCTGTCCAAAGAATGGACCTTTGTTATAATTTATCGGTAAGGGCAGCATCAGGGCCGGGGGCTATGCTCTGAGGGGAACCCCGAAACCGCTGGACCATCAATTGAGGTCTTTTAGTGGAGATCTCAGGATGCACCCCTTTTTATTCTCGTGTTGCCAGTGAGACTCCTCTCTGTGAGCTCCATCGTGGCTATCACTGGTGATGGCTGGGCACCATCCGGTTCTTCTGGTCCCAAGTTGATGAAGGCAACCACTCTTGCGGGTCTCTCTGTCTTCTCAGTTGTCCTAACTGCATGTCATTTTGGTCCTCAGTGAGCATCTGTTCCCGCTGAGTTGGGACCATTTGCTGTGTCCTCAGATGGCAGCTTGGCAGCCTTTAAGACCCGAGACGCCACTCACCAATGTGGGGTGCAGAGAGCTCTCTTAGCAAAATGCTAGCTGTGCCAATTGGCCTTGATTTCGCCTAAGAGCATGGTTCCCCTGCCCCCTGCCCCAGCTACTCTATCCTTGCAATATTGGGTTAAGATGGAAGGAGTACTCAAATTATGCTGAAGTCCACTTAATGTTGTTCTTGTTTCTAATGTTTGCTATCACCGCTTTCTCCCAACTAGATTTCTAGCAACTATCTAAACTAAACCCTCCCCCCCTCACCCTCCCACCCTCACCTCCCTTGCAGCTGTCAAAGAGTCTTTTCTTCTATACACAAGTCTGTTTTTGAGATCTTATCGTAGAGGTCTCATACAGTATTTGTCCCTTTGTCACTGACTACTTTCACTCAACATAATGTCTTTCAGTTGAAACCAGGTCAGGGGATGTTTCCTGGAATCATCGTTATTCTTTATCATTGCGTAGTGCTCCATTGAGTATATGTACCATAGTTTACCTATCCATTCTTCTGTTGTTGGGCATCTGGGTTGATTCCATCTTTTTGCTATTGTGGACTGTGCTGCGATAAACATTCTCGTGCATGTGTCCATTGGTGTGAAAGGCCTTGATTCTGTAGGATATATTCCAAGTAGTGGAATTACTGGGTCAAATGGTATATCAATATCCAGTTTTTTAAGGAATCACCAAATTGCTTTCCAAAGAGGCTGGACCATTTTGCAACCTCACCAACAGTGAAGGAGGGTTCCACTTTCTCCACAGCCTCTCCAGCATTTGTTGTTTTGTGTTTTCTGGATCATGGCCAATCTTGTTGGAGTGAGATGGTACTTCATTGTCGTCTTGATTTGAATTTCTTTAATAACTAAAGATCGTGAACATGTCCACATGTGTTTTTTTTTGGCTGCCTGGATCTCCTCTTTAGTGAAATGTCTGTCCATCTCCTTTGCCCATCACTTAATTGGATGGTTTATCTTCTTATCGGTATTTTGTAGTATCTTATAGATTATGGAGATCAGGCGTCGGTCTGACATAGAGTTGCCAAATATTTTTTCCCATTCTGTGGGTGTTCTTTTAATTAGCAAATATTTTTTTTAAAATCACATACCCAAGTAAAAGTACTGAAGCTCAGGGTAGAAGTTAGGGCTAGAGAGACTCACAAGGAGGTCACCTGCATAAAGGATCTGATGGTATCATCAAAGGAAGAGGTTCATACAGGAAAAAAATTACAGACATGATAGGTAAGTAGTTCAAGTGGGGTGGTCAATGAAGTATGAGGTAAACAGGAGAGAATCACATCTCAAAGCCAAGTAAAATCGTTTTCAGAAACAAGAAATGCACAGTCATGTCAAAACCTGTTGAAATGTTAAGTAGGAGGAAAACAAAAGTTAATAACAATTGAGTATGGTAAGTACAGGATGTTAGTGGCTCTTAACACAGTAGTTCTAGCAGCACGAGAGTGACAAAAGCCTGACTAGAGTAAATTAAAGTGGTGTGGGGACAGGAATAAGGGGTAAGAAAGTTTCAAAAAGGGAGAGATAATTGGTTATCCCCAAATGAGGGGACTGCAAATTAACCCCCGAGTACACCTATAAAACAAGACAACATTGTAGAAAACAATCACCTTAAAAAAAAAAGTCATTAAGTCAATTCTGACTCATAGCAACCTTACAGCACAGAGCAGAACTGCTTCACTGAGTTTGTAATGAATGGCTGGCAGATTCAAACTGCTGACCTGTTTTGGGTAGCAGATGCAGCACTTAATCACTTTGCCACCAGGGTTTCCACAACCACCTCAGGGATCTGGAAATTAAGTAACAGCAAACAGCAAACTGAAAAACATTTATTCATGGAAAGCTGCTAGATAGTCACAGAGAACTCCAATTTGTGCTTAGCAAACTCAAACAACTCAACAGCATAAACTTAAGAGGTAAGGTGAATCAAAGTCTGTTTTCTATTCAGTGAGAAATTCCCATCACAGGTCCCAGAGTTAAGATAGTGAGAGACAGCAGACTTTCTCCTTGTGGGGGAAGAGCGGGGGGTGGGGTACAACCATCTCTCTACCACCACTCCGTTCAGTCAGCAAGGCAGTTTTACAAGGACCTGGTCGTGAAAACCAAGCACTTTCCTGCTAGAATAGACAACAGTAAAAATAGCAATACTAGCACAAAGAAGGAGATGGAAAACCAGGGCTGTACTGGAGCACATGCACTATGTTCTACTACGGCTAAGTCAATATTAACCTGAAGTAGACTGTGATAAATCGAAAGCTGTATTGTAATCCCTAGAGTAACCACTAACAATTGTTCGTGTTTATCAACAGAAGAGCTAAGATGATATATTAAAAAATATTTATTCAACACAAAAGAAGGCAATGCAACAAAGGGGAAACAGATATAGAAAACATATGACAAAATGGTAGAGATAACTTCAACCATATCAAAATCTACATAAAATATGACTGAACTAATAATGACAACAATCAAAATGCAGAAGACTGTCAGACAAAACAGATGTTAAGACAAGGAAAATTAATGTCAGGACTACATACATGGGCACTTCTAATGATAAAAAGATCCATACATGAGAAAGATACAACAATTATAAATGTACACACAAATAACAACAGAGCTCCAACTGATAGAAAGAAGCAAGTCAAAGAAGACACTGATGCAATACAATGACTCTTTGAAATGTCAATAAATTAATGGAATAACAATGGAAAATCAGAAGGCTATATAAGACTTGAACCAAGATAAATCATCCAATTAAGCAATGGGCAAAGGAGATGGACAGACATTTCACTAAAGAGGAGATCCAGGCAGCCAAAAAACACATGCGGACATGTTCACGATCTTTAGTTATTAAATAAATTCAAATCAAAACTACAATGAGACATCATCTCACCCCAACAAGGTTGACCATGATCCAAAAAACACAAAACAACAAATGCTGGAGAGGCTGTGGAGAAAGTGGAACTCTCCTATGCTGTTGGTGGGGTTGCAAAATGGTCCAGCCTCTTTGGAAAGCAATCTGGCACTTCCTTAAAAAAATGAATATAGATATACCATTTGACCCAGTAATTCCACTACTTGGAATATATCCTACAGAATCAAGGCCATTCACCCCAACAGATACATGCACAAGAATGTTTAACGCAGCGCAGTCCACAATAGCAAAAAGATGGAATCAATCCAGATGCCCAACAACAGAGGAATGGATAGGTAAACTATGGTATATATACTCAATGGAGCACTATACAATGATAAAAAACAATGATGATTCCAGGAAACATCTCATAACCTAGTTTCAATTGGAAGACATTACACTGAGTCAAAGTCATCAGCAACAAAAGGACAAATATTGTATGAGAGCCCTATGATAAGAACTCAAAAACAGACTTATGCACAGAAGAAAAGACTCTGACAGCTGCAAGGGAGGAGAGGAAGGGAGTGGGAGGGCAAGGGTTTAGATTTGATGGTTATGGACTTGACAGAAGTGGACTTCAACATAACTTGAGTACTCCTTCCATCTTAACCTAACACTGCAAGGACAGAGTAGCTGAGACAGGGGGCAGGGGACCTCGCTCTTAGGCAAAATTGAGGCCAACTGGCACAACTAAGTGTTTTGTTAAGAGGGCTCTCTGCATCCCACCTTGGTGAGTGGTGTCTGGGGTCTTTAAAAGCTGCCAAGCTGCCATCAGAGGACACAGCAAACGGTCCCAACTCAGCAGGAACGGATGATCACCGAGAACCAAAACAACATGGGAGAAAGACAACCCAGAAGACAGACAGACCCACATGAGTGGGTGCCTACATCAACTTGGGACCAGAAGAACCGGATGGTGCCCAGCCACCACAGTGATAGCCACAGTGGAGCTCACAAAGTTGAATCTCACTGGCAACACAAGAGTAAAAGGGGGTGCACCCTGAGATCTCTACTAAAAGACCTCAACTGATGGTCCAGCAGCTTTGGGGTTCCCCTGGGAGCATGACCCCTGGCCTGATGCTGTCCTTGCCCATAAATCAGAATGAAGGTCCACTCTTCGGACACGAATGGATTGGACTTGGCGAGGCAGAGTGACCATATACTGGATGCAATTTATGGTTTTATGCATCTATAGGATATCATCCTGCTGACCTCTGGCTGGAGGAAGGGGAGTGGGTGGAGAGGAGGGGAAAGGAGACTGTTGGGAGGATGAGACAGGTATGGAGCAGAGAGGAATAATGTGCTGTCACCAGGTAGGGAGAGCAGTAGGAGCTGCATATAGGTGGGCACGTAAATTTTTATGGGAATGTATGTTTTCACTCAGTCGTAATAAAAAAAGAAGGACTTGAACCAACTTGACTGAATGATACTTACAGAAAACCCCAGCCAACAACCTTTCAGGTGCACACGGAGCTTTCTTCAGGACAGATCATTTGTTAAGCCATTAACAGAAATATGAGCACATTTATAAAAAATGAACTCACTCAAAGTACATACTCGACCATTAACAGAATAAAATTAAAAGTTAGGAACAGAAAGCACATAAGACAGTCCCTCAGATATTTGGAAATTAAATAATCCACTTCTAAATGACTTATCCTTGAAAGAAAACTAGAGCCTATTCTGAAGCCAATGAAAATAAAAGGAGAACACAGCAGAAACATATGGTCCACAGTTAACAGAGTGGTTAGGTGGAAACACTCAGCTTTAAACACCTACACTAAAGGAGAAGCTAGACCCCGAACAAGTCAAGAAATCCAATAGCAATTAAAAATCCCCCTACAACGAAAACACTATGCCCAGATGGCTTCTCTAGTGAATCCAGCATTTAAAGAAGAAATTACATTAATCCTACATAAACTCATTCAGAAAATCGAGGAGGAGGATACACTTCTAACTAATTATGTGAAGTTAATATTATCCTGATACCAAAACTAAACAAAGAAAAGCAACAGACCAATGTTACTCATGAGCACAGTTCGAAAATAAAATCCTTAATCTTAGCAAATTAGCCATGCACCCTCACCAAAACTCCAGTTGCTATCGAGTGATTTCCAACTCATGGCAGTCTGCTATATTTCAGGGTGGACTGTGCCCCACAGAGGTCTCAATGATTGGGTTCTTTCGGAAAAAGACAGCCAAGCATTTCTTTCACGGTCTCTCTGAATGGATTTGAATGCCACCCTTTTGGTTAACAGCCCAGCCAGCAGCACATAAAAATTACTATACACTACAATCAAGTGGGATTCATCCCCAAAATACTAGGTAGGTACAACATTCACCAAATAATAATGATAATAATAATTCATCATATTAACAGAAATGAATGACAAAATCCAGATTATCTCAAAAGATAAAGAAAAACCATGTGACAGAAATCCAACATCAGTTCACGACTGATGACTCTTAGTAAATTAGAGATTTAAACATAACTTCCTTAACCTGATAAAGGGCATTTATACTAAAAAAAAAAAAAAAAACAGAAAACAAAAACCTATAGTTAAGAGCACACTTAAAAGGGAAAGACTGAATGCTTTCCCCTAAAATCGGAACAAGGCAAAACTGTGCTGTCGTAACTCCTAGTCACCAATACAATGGCTATTCCAGTGAGTACAAGGCACAAAAGAAAAATGAAAAGCATACAAATTAGAAATGAAGATGCAAAGCTCATTTTATTCTCAATGATCCTGTAAATCGAAAATCCTAGCAAAGCTAAAACAGCAATATAAATACTAGAATAAATAAATGAGCTTACCAAAGTCAAAATATATCAAAGACGAAAGAGAAAATAATTCCATGCACAACAGCAATGACAAATAAACTTTTTCCACAAAAGGTCAGATAGTATTTTAGCTTTGCAAGCCATCTACAGTCTGGACTGTGGGCTACATTTGATCTGTGAGCAGTATCCTTGCACAAGAGCATGAGAAAGAATAAAATACTTAAGAATAAACTTAACAGTAGAAGTAAAAGATTTTTACTCTGAACACTACAAAACATTGAGAGAAATTTAAAAAGATCTTAAAACATGGAAAGTCTGTGTCTGCCAATTAGATTTTAACAACATTGTTAAGATGGCATTTATACTCAAACTGAGCTACAAGTTCAGTACAATCCCTATCAAAATATAAGTAGGCTAGTTACTAGGAAAATGCAAGTTAAAACCGCATGACATACCACTATATAGCATCTATTGCTGTGTGCCATCTAGTTTATTCTGACTCACAGGGACTCTATTTGACAGAGGAAAATTGCCTTACAGGGTTTCCTGGCCTGCAATGTTTACACGAGTAGACTGACAGTTCTTGCTTCTCATGGAGTGGACTGTTGGGTTCAAACTGTCAACCTCTGGGATAGCAGTCCAGCTCTTACTCATGGCACATCAGGGCTCCTTACATGGCCACCAGAACAGCTATAATAAAAAGACCAACAATACCAAGTGGTGTGAGAATGCACACTCAACACATTAATGGTAGGGATGTATTAACAGTATAGCTGCTGTGAAAGAGTTGGGCAGTACCTTGAAAAGACAATCAAAAGTTACCATGTGATCTAGCAATTCCACTCTTAGGTACCTACCTTTACGTATGTGGAATGGAAACATTACGACTTATAGGTGAATGTTCCGAACAACATTATTCATATACCCCAAAACTGCAAGCTACTGAATGTCCAGCAGTAGATTACCGGATAAGCAGAATGTGGTATACACATACAATGGAAAACTATCCAGCAATAAAGAATTAAAAACTACTGATGAAAGATACAGCATGAATGAACCCCCAAATATTACACTAAATAAAAAATCCGGGCATGAAAACCATATATAATGTATGATTCCATTCATACAAAAACTCAAGAAAAGGCAAATCTATGCAGAGTCAGAACGTACAGCAGGGGCTGAGAGGTAGGAGCAGCTAATGACTACAAATGGAAACAGGGATTTCTGAGAAGTGTTCTAAATCTACATTGTGGTGATAGCTATTCGACTCTGTAAGTTTATTTAAAATCTTTAATTGTACACTTAAAATGGGTATATGTTATACCATAAAAACACACCTCAATCAAATTGAAATGGGGGGGATCCTGTTGCCATCAAAGTGATTACAACTCATAGCAACCCAATATGACAGAGGAGAACTGCTCCATATGGCTTCCAAGGAAGCACCTGGTGGATTTAAACTGCCAACCTGATAGTTAACAGCCATAGCTCTTAACCACACTATCATAGTTTACACTGTTAAACAGAGAAAAGAAACCAAAACCCAAACCACTGACCATGGAGTCAACTCAGACTCACTGTTACCCTAAAGGATGAACTAGAACTGTCAGTTTCCAAGGTTATAATCTTTATGGAAGCAAGCTGTCTCATTTTTCTTCTTCAGAGTGGCTGGTAAGTTCATACCACTCATCTTTCAGTAGAAGCCAAGTGCTTAACCACTGCACTACGAGGGCTCCTTATGAGAGAGAAGAGAATGTGTGTCATACTCCTTGGAGAATACAGTGAAGAAATACTGGAGAAATGTAGCAGGGTCATGTTGTCAGAATGGATCAATCTCTGGAGAAGGACATCACACTTGGTAAAGTGAAGGGTCAGCAAAAAAGAAGACCATCTATGAGATAAATTGAAGCAATGGCTGCAACAATGGGCCTAAGGAGAACAGTGACTGTGGATGTGTCACAGGACCGGGCAGGGTTTCATTTTGTTATACACGGCAGCTGTGTCAACCTCAGGCCCATTTCAGGTCTGTGGTTATAATTTTGATACGAAATGGGGAAACACTATTTTTCTCTACAAACATCAACTACTTAAGTATAGGTACAACACAGACAAACAACTGGGCTAAACCAGAAGAGATCAATCTAAGACGATGAAGAAAATGAGCTGCATAGTTTCATTATACACTATTGTGAAGATGTAGTAGCATGATACACACCAGAATTTAGAAAAAACTAAAAACCAAAAATTGAACATACTAAACACAGTTACAGTACACATTTATTCCCTTTTGAATCAAATACAGTGAGATTACTACTGTAAATGTAATTAAGATGTAATAAAACTATCCTTGCTAACCACTTGGGGTTTTTAGTCTCGCCTTACTGTTTACATAGGAGTGCAATATTAATCTCTATTTAACTTACTAATGTAATAGGAATCCCCATTAACTCCTAGATTCTCCCAACTGTAACCAGGCCATGTTTAATCTCCCAAAACATCAACTATACTTTCCCTATAAGGTGAAAACCCACTGCTGTCAGTTGGGTCTGACTCATAGCAACCGTAGAGGTCAGAGCAAAACTGTCCCACAGAGGTTCCAAGGAGCGCCTGGTAGATTTGAACTGCCAACCTTCTGGTTAGCAATAGCACTTAACCCACTACACCACCAGGGTTTCCATAATGTGAAAGGGAGAGAAATAAAGAGGGACTCAGGGAAATAGAGATAACTCCATTACCTACAAGATAAAGTCTAAATCACTTTCTAACCTGGCCTTCCTTATGAATTTAAACTTATCTTCACTCATTACCAATGTGAACCCCACATTACAGCCACATCTTACTTCTCACTCTTCCTGAACATACTATTTCATTCAATTCTAAGACATGGATCACACTTGTTGTCCCTGGAAGGTCTTCACCCTCCCTCCCACCTGCACACATTCTACCCATCTTTTAAGTTCCTACTTAACTCCCACTTCTTTCACAAGGCCGCCCCCAGCTGCTCCAACTCATACTAATCTTTTCCTACCTCTCACTTTCCAAAACATAAATATTTGGGAGTTCACTATGGTCTCTTGATTTAGTTGTAAGTTTTATGGCTAAGCTGGTGTTATATAAAAGAATGTTTTACAAAAGTAGCTCAAAGAAACCATATTTCGTATCATAATCACTACATAGAGATAGCCATATGCACATAAAATTCGCCCAGGCAGCTAAACTTGTGTGCCTTAGGAGTACAACGTCGATTTTGTATCTTTTGACATCACCTGCCGAACTTCAAACTAGGTTAATTTTCATCTTTCACAAAGTAAATTCCCTGTTTCTGTAACTGCCTTTCTACCTTACAATTTGATTTTCAGATTAGTATTGTTTCAAGTGTGGGTTCAAAACCAGTCATCAAGTAGGGAGTGACATGAGATGGCACAGATGCTATGGATTCAATAGTGTCACCCCGAAATAACGTGTTGTAAATCCTAACTCCTATACCTATGGTTACGACCTCATTTGAGGACAAATTTTCTTTCTTATGTTAATAAGACAATATTAGCTTAGGGTGTCTCTTAATCTCTCCTGAGATATAAAAGAGATTAAATAAGCAAGTAAAGCAGAGATGGAGGAAGGTGCAAGCCACATATGATCACCCAGGAGAAGAAGCTCAAAAGAGACATGGATCTATCCGCCAGAGCTCACAGAGCCCGGGTTCCCCTTGAGGCAGTGCCTGGAATTTGGACTCCCCTCAGCCTCCTAAACTGCGAGAAAATAAATTTCCATTTCTTAAAGCCATCCACTTGTAGTATTTCTGTTTTAGCAATACTATATAACAAAGAGAGTAAGATTAGTCGGTCTTTACATGTAGCAAAAGTAAGATTTTTTTCAAGAAACTTGTACTTTTCTGTGTAAGGGGCTGCAACATAAAATCCATTTCTTATTATAAGTTATAATTAAAATTTTCAGGTCCATTGTCGCAAACTGTCTATCAAGGTAATGTTTCCAATACAGAAAAGTCAAAAGATTACATGTATAGTAGATTCTTATTAACCATCCTCACCTTAAAAAAAGAAAGAGCACACAAATATGATACAAGAAAACTTGACAGGCACACTTAAAGGAGAAAGTATTCTTCTGTTTTAAACATAACCAGCCATTAACATATATTCACCTATAAACTAGATACAAACAAAAATACTCTTGAAGCAAAAAGCATGGAGTCAAGGTATTCTCACAGGATACATTATGTAATGGAAGAAAGGGGAACTTGTAGATCAAGCAACAACCAGAAAGCTTAATATTGTGTGGATATGGTAGGTAGCCTCTTGCTGTCTGCATGTGAAAGCTGGACAATGAATAATGAAGACAGAAGAAGAACTGATGCCCTTCAATTGTGGTGCTCGAGAAGAATACTGAATGCACCATGGACCGCCAAAAGTACAAATAGGTCTGTTTTAAAAGAAGTAAAAGCAGAGTGCTCCCTGGAAGCAAAGATGGTGAGACTGCGTCCTACATACTTTGGACATGTTGTCAGGGGGGATCAATCCTTGGAGAAGGACATCATGCTGGTTAAGGTAAAGGGTCAGCCAAAAAGAGAACAGCCTCAACTGAGATGGGTATGACACTGGCTGCAACAATCGGCTTAAGCATAAAAACAATTGTAGGCATGGCACAGGACCAGGCAATGTTTTGTTGTGTTGTGCAGAGTTGCTATGAGTCGGAACAGACTCAGTGGCACCTAATAACAACATATCACTGTCTATAATGTTTTCTTCCTCACCAAAGTTCACTTTATTGGCAGAGTTTTGTTCTCCTCCACCTTAGAAAGCTCCATTTTCATGAAGTCTAATAGAATAGGATTCACTGTATAACATTTGCTTTAAACAGTATTTTTCTCCAAATAAATCTACTGAAAAGCATGTGTGTTACTCAAAGTTCTTAGTAATCACACTAGGCTTGAAGCATTTAATCCATCTCTAAATCTCTGTAGATTCCACAGTAGATTTACATGCCCCAGAAAACCTTACAGTTGGCTTGAATATCACATCAAGATAACTCCATGAGTTCAACAAATATTGGGAAGCCAGAGTTCAAGCCCTAAGTATACAAAAATTCAGAGTCTTTAAGGTTTTAGATTCTAATGAATAACCAAACCGACAATTAGGATTCATTGTGATAATTCTAGCCTATTCAGAGCATGTCATAGATAAATAGGGTCAGGAACCAAGAAAAACTTGCTTATTATTTTGAAAAATTCTAGAAAGGAATCAGGTGGAAAGCCTTAACTACAGTGCCAAAGAGTTCAAATACTATAGGTCACAAAGAATCACTAATGTGTTCTAAGCAAGAAATTTGTTTGGGGAAGACTGTTGGCTATGAACAAAAGTTACTAAAGAAGAAAAGTAAAACTAGGACCTGTGCTGAAGGATAAACAGTGAACATGGAAAGAAAGAAATGGTTCTGAGAGGCATGATCAACAATTATTTGATCATTTACTATTACTGCACTGTCACTGGAAGGAGGGGAATAAGAACTATAATGCTTCCAACACATGTGACTATTAACATGGCAGTGGAGTTTAGTGGCCTAGGAGGTCCTTTTGGAAAACGAAATGAGCTCAGTTTTTGACACATTCAATCTGAAATGACTAAGGCACACTGCAGTGGAAAGGTCCAGAAAGCAATCTGGTATGTTCACCTTATCCTTTAGTGGGACTTCTCAGCAGTTTCTGAAGCCATGGGAGTAAATAAAACTGTAAAATGAGAAAAGTGGCCCAAGTTCCCAGCAGCAAAAAAGTCTACAAAGGATACTAAAAGGAAGTTGGTCAGAAAGCAATCTAGAAAGTGCGTGTTAATACAAGCCAGAAGAAAGTTAAGATGTTCAAGAACGGAACCTGAAAATAGCAGTATTTAAGCAGACAGAGGAAAAGAAATCAGTACAAGAGCATGAGAATGAGCAAAGCTGTAAGAGAAGAGCCATAAAAATAATACCCTAGAACAGGGAGTGGCACACAATTTCTGTAAAAGGCCAGAGAACGCTTAAGTTGCATGGGCCACATTATCCCGGTTAGAACTACTCTGTAGCTGCAGTGGGAAAGCAGTCTAGTCAATATGTAAAAGATGTGGGTGTGGCTATGTTTCAATAAAACTTTATTTAGAAAAACAGGTACCAAGTCCCCCATTTACCAAGCCCTGCTCTAGAGGCCAAGGAAAAAGTTTCTTATATTCAGTCTCATCTTTGTTCTTAGTACATATACCTATACACATGCATGTAGTCATAAACCTAGTACATTTATTTGACTAATTTATTGACTAATGTTTTAGGAATTTATGATAATTCCTTTTACATCGCTGTAATGTTTGTGAATATAAAACCTAAGCTATTGCAGTATGACTGATTAGTGACTCATTACTCTTGTGTGGCTTCTCCAGACATGGGCTTTGTAACTTCCACTCAGGTGACTGTGTGATAGGGTTAACTGTCATCTGTTGAGGGAATTGATCCATTTTGCCTTAAAGCAGCCAATTCCAGAGTAAAGGAACCTAGGACCAACAAGAAAGCAAAGACCTAGCAGCAACAGGCAGCACAGCGGGCCTGACAGCATGGTGGACTTCCTGGCCCATGGAGACAGAAAGCTGAGTGCCTCTGGGCAGATAAGGGGGCCAGGGAAGAGGCATGCCTTCGAGCATGGAGGCTATCCTGATGGAAAAACTGTACCCTGAGTGTTTCTGAGTGTGAATTATAATTTCTCACTTCTCAAATAAAGTCCATAATTATGATTATCGTCTGTGAGTTCTATGTGGTCACTGCAATGAATTACTGAACCCACTAGAGAGTGCTGCGGGAGGGATGTTGTCTTCAGAGGCATGTCTGAACTTCCACCTCACAGCAATCAGCCTTAAGCAGCTGATCTGAATATTCCTTTCCCCGTGCGGGGTTGGTAGAGGTCAGACACCTACCTACCCTACCTCATTTTTATAGCTATATAGTTGTGAAATAATATACTGCCCAGGTTAACTTAAAATTTTCCACAAAGAAACCTCAATTTTACACAAACAATAAACAAGACTCATGCATGATGTTTTTCCCAATCAGTCATTCAGACAACTTGTCCAACTTAGAAACGGGAAGGGAAAGAAAACAAGACAGGACACTGGCAGGGACTGATGAGTTTAAAGGATTTCTACTTCCTGTTAGGTACTAGGGCCTACCAAAACAGACGTAAACCAGAATCTGAATATTTAGTTTTCATAGGACCTCTCATGTAAGTCAACCTCTGCCTACATGCAGTATCTCTTTAATTCTGTCAATTCAATAATAGCATACTATTATTAGCAATAACAATAATGGTACCAACAACTGATTAATGAGAATATACTATAAGTCAGGTACCCTACCACACCCAAACCTAAATCCACTGTTGTTGTGTTGATTCTGACTCACAGAGACCCTATGGGACAGCAGAACTGCCCCACAGGGTTTCCAGTGAGCACCCGGCACAAATGAACTGCTGACCTTTTGGTTAGCAACTGTAGCTCTTAACCACTACACCACTAAGGCTAAGGCACAGCCATAGATTCTGACTTGTAACAAACCACTACTAGGAGCTTTAAAGTTACGATCTCCTTTAATCCATTCCACAAACCTACCAAGTAGGCAACATTACAGAGAAAACACGGATACAGTGGGGTTCAACAATTTGCCAGCAGAATAAGGTTTAAACCAGGTGCGTCAGAGTCCTAAGCCCATGTTCTTCACTGCCACATGGAATGTAACTCAATTCTATCCAATCTTTATTTTTATTATATGATTACAGAAAACAAAGATAATACAGTAATCCCTTGGTACTGAAAACACAATTCATAATTTAAAAAATATGCAAATAACAATAGCATACAACAGAAAACGTTAAGTGCCATAGAGGTGCCCCCCCCCCCCCAAATGATGTGAGAGCTTTGAAAAGAATAGTTTTGCCTGAGGAAATTAATCAGATTTTTTTTTTTCTTGTGGTATCACAGTGTGGGGAGGGCAGGTGGGGTCACATGGCAAAGTACATGTTAAGTTTTTGTATGAGAAACTGGAATACTATAAACAACCACTTCAAACACAATGAAAAAAATTAAAATATATATATACTTTTTTCACGAGCATACACAAGTTACAACTCAACAAACAGAATTCTGTTTTGGGAGCATTTGCTTTCTAAATAAACACACAAAAATTCAAAAGAACACCTTCTGTTTTTCTTAAGACAAGACTAGAAAAAGAGGACATCCTTGTATAAACACCACCAGCTAAAAAACAAAAATCTCAGGCTCCCACAGAAAATATGCCTTTATGGTGTGACCAAACCAGACTATTTCCACAAAAGCAGAGGATCAGTTACTCCCTTTTTGCCTCCCTGAAAGGCGTTCTACACCTGTCATTTTCCAAGATACTAAACTTGCTTGTTTTTCCCCCTTCTTCATAGGTCATTTTCAGTTTCTTCTTTCTCATCTTCCTATTTTCTAAAAACTGGAGTAGCCAGAACTCAGTCTCTGATCTCTCTCGAATGCTATCCTTTTCCAGCCTAAGCACTTCAAAGGTGAACAACTTCCAATTTTACATTCCCAGATCAGACCTCTCCTATGAACTACAGAATCATTTGACCAACTGCCTATTTGACAGTTCTCTTAGATGACTAACATACATCTCCACTTGACCTATCATGAGAAAAATTCTTGATATTTTTTTCTTACATCTGTTCTACCCCATCCCTTCCAACTGCCATAACCAAAAACCTTTACAGCTTGATTCATCTTTCTCTCAGACCTCACATTCAACATGTCAAGAAATCCTGAAGGCTCCACTTCAAAATACATTCATGATTCTAGCAAATGCCTACTTGGGAATTTATCAGAGAAATGGAAATGTATGTTCACACAAAAACCTGTAGACAAAGGTACAAGGCAACTTTATTTGCAACAGTCAAAGAATGTAAACAACCTAGAAGGCCTTCAATGGGAGAATGGCCAAATAAACTGGGGTAAGCAGTAGACCATGGAATACTACTTGGCATTTAAAAAGAACAAATCATTCACATGTGCAATAACTTGGATGAGTCTCTAGAAATTCAGTGGAGGAGAAAAAAGCTAAACCCCAAAGCTTTAGTTTGCAGTTCCTTCAACTATGTAAGACTTCATTACATAATACTCCTGAAATAGCCGAATTACATGAATGGAGAACAGATCAGTGGATGCTGAAATAGTTTAACTGGAGAGAAGGACAGAGGCATGGTGGAGAAAGAAGTGGATGTGGTTACAAAAGAACAATACAAGGATCCTTGTAGGGATAGAATTGTTCTGTATCTTGACTGTGGTGTGAATACAAAAACCTATACAAGTGATAAAACTGCACAGAATTAAACATACATAGACACAGAAGTACAAGTAAATAGGGGAAACATGGCTAAGATAAGCAGATTGTATCAATGTCGATACAAGACACTAGACTATAATGTGCAAGATGTCATCACTGAAGGAAACTGGATAAAGGATGTGTGGGATCGCAATTATTTCTAATAACTGCAAGTGGATCTATAATTACATGAATTAATTAAAAATATAATTACAATTAAAAAAAAAAAAAAAACACAGTATCTACGTCCTTGGTGTGAGCCACTATCACCTCTTGCCTAAACGACTGAACAGCTTTCTAAATGGTCTCTCAGTTTTCCCTTGCTCAACATAGTAGCCAGAGTGATCCTTTTAAAAATCCAACTTACAAAGTATAAAACTGCCAGTGGCTCATGGCTTACTACTTTGAAGAGTTAAAGACAAAATCATTACTATAGCCTACGCAGCTTGTATAAATCACCATGGCTACTATCACCCTAGTGAGTCCCAGGTGACCTCACTATTTGCCTCTCTCTCACTCTTCTCCAACCACATCAGACATCCAGCTTTTCCTCTTATCTTCAGGTCCCTCTTTCAGGTTCCCTGACTTTGCCATTCCTTCAACCTACAATCTTCTGCTAAATACCAAAATAGCTGGACCTCCTGTCACCCACGTCAGGGGTAAGAATGATCTCAAATGCACTGTTCTTATACCATATAAAACTGTAATCTCAACACTCCTAGCATCTGTCCCCCTTCCATGCTTCATTTTCCTCCATAGGAAGAAATCATCCAATATACTGTTATTTCTTTCCCATATATATTATTGTCCACCACTACTAGAATACAAGCTTAATAATGGCATAGGTTTCTGTCATTTTATTCACTGTACTGTGCCCAGAACCTAGAATGGTTTCTAACCCATAGGAAGTACTTAATAACCCAATACTGAATAAATATTTAGTGTGACAATTATGACAACTACTTTGATGTATTGCCTTGGCTAAACTATGATGCAGTTGTTTGGACTGACACTAGGTGCTGTGAAGGTATTTTTGTAGATGTGATCAAAACTTGTACTCAGCTGACTCCAAATAATTAATGGGTTGGCCTCATTGAATCAACTGAGGCCATAAGAGAAAAAACTAAGTTCCAAAAGTAGAAGAAATTCTGACCCAAGACTAACAGACATCCTGTTGGAGTTTCCAGCTTGTTACCTGATCTACAGACTTCGGACTGTGAGCACACACAACTACTTGAGTCAGTTTCTTAACATTAGTCTCTCGCTCTAGTCGCCCCCAGTCATCTTTTGAGCACCTTCCAATCTGGCGTGCTCAACTGCTGTCAACCCATCTGACAGTATTCTGTTGCCATTAATAAGGTTTCCATCGAGTAATTCTTTCCCAAAGTAAACTGCTGGTTCTTTCTTCCCAGTCTGTCTTAGTCTGGAACTTGCCCACCATAGGTAACCCTCCTGATTCTCCTTAGGACCCTCCTCTACAGCCACTCTTTGCTTCTAGACCTATAATTGGATGGAAGTGTGGCCCACAAGGAGATGCACCACACCCCAAAAGAACTCCATGGGAACTTCCAGTTTATAAAGACAATCTATATGATGTTAATGAGGGAGGACGGGTGGTGGTTTTGTCAGTGAGGCAGGACTCAATCTATAGTATTGTTTTGTGCTCTGGGGTCATCTCTTGAGATGTGAAGGAAAGGGAAGCAAGCAGAAAGCTGGAAACTTTATACTAACAAAAGAAGCAGTGCTGGGAGCAGAACACTTCATTTGGACCCAGGGTCCCTGTGCCTCAGAAGCTCCCAGTCCAGGTCAAGACTGAGTACAAGGGCCTTCCTACAGAGCTAACAGAGGAAGACTTCTCCAGGAGCTGATGCCCTAAATTTGGACTTGTAGCCTAACAAACTGTGACAGGATAAACTGCTCTTTTTTAAAGCCATCTACTTTTAGTATGTCTGTTACAGCAGCACTAGATGACTAAGCCAGCCAGTAAGCTAAGAAAATGGTGTCACCCAAAGACAAGTACTGGATCAGTGTCCTAGAGGGCCTGGAAGTGGAGTGGTACAGCAAGAAAGGCTATATACAAGCAATCCGTTGCACTGCACTACGCAGGCTGTTCCTGTCCTTTCCCCTCTCTATGACCCAAAGAATATTGTAACATATGGCAAAGATAGATGACCATTTCTTTAAAGCTGTCTGTTAGTTTTATCAGTAAATAAACTTCCAATAAATAGAACAGCCACACAAATACAAATAATTAGGTGCCTGAAAACAGAACTACCAAATTTATGAGGAAATAAACAGGAAAAATAAAACACAAAATGAAGAGTAATTTTGTAGTTTAGACCCCACACTCCATTAACAAGAGAATACAGTAGTGACACTCCACATTCCCCTCCCTACATTCCGGACACAGAACCAATGACACTTATGGCTTTAGTTCAAAGAAATTAATAGTTATGAAACCAAGATTACTAATTAAAACTGCAACTTGCTGATTTTCAAACAGAAAAGGCTAGCCTCAACAACCATCACAAACTTTTGGGATTGATTAATCTCCTCTGTGTTCTAATACCAAAGGTCTCTTAGGTTAGGTACCTAACTGGACTTTAGCCCTACAACAACACAAGCATTTTCTATCAGGGATTTCCAAAGTGTCCACGTCAGGTAGCTTAATTTCAAGTAAGTAATCTGTAGAAGAATAATGGGTCACAAGGACATGGCAATCAAGCTGTAGATAACAAAAGTGAAATAAAGTTTGTTAGATCAACTCCTAAAAATGTTCAGTGTCTTAGACTGATGACTAACACAGTGAAAACATTCTTGGCTTATCCTTTTGTCTGACCATTTTCCTTTCTTCACTGGCCCACCTGACTTCATTCTCCCACTCATCTGTTAATCATGCCAAACCACCACATAATCTCTTTAAAAGAGTACACACTTTGTTTTTTTTCACCAAAACAAATTGCTTCTTACTGCTACCAGCAAGTTCATTTAATTGGCTAAAATGCCAGAAGATCTTATGCTAACCCTTTTTTTTCTAGAAACACATAAGTATCATGTAGTAACACACAGTCCTAAGCAATAGCTATGCATATCACAAATTACAGATTTTTATGAGGCCAGAAAAATTCCTGTTGTTTATGATAATAACGAGAAATAAACTGGTCAACACACAAAATTTTATTTGTCTTTCTGGCCACATCTACTTAAAACTGTTAACACTGAGCAAGGAGAGCACAGAATACTTAACAAGTTACAGGAGAAAAATAAAAAGTGTCACAGAAACTATAAAATAGCAACAAAACAAAGTATTTTGGAATAAACTCAAAAGTTTTATTAAATAAATTCCTAAAAGACACAAAAATAGATCTGAACAAACAAAACAATACCTCTCGTTCCTAGGTAAGATAATTCAACATCACAAAAGTCAGTTCTCTCTAACTTAAATTTCTAAATTTAATGAATATTCTAATTAAAAAAATACTAACAAGCTTCTTTACGGAGTTAAGCAAACTGATACTAAAGTTCATATAGAAAAATAAACATCCAAAATTAGCTATGAAAACAGTCTCACCACACATTAAAACTACAATGAAACCTCTGTAATTAAAATAACATGGTAACGACACAGGAATATGCAAACCGCCTAGTGGAGCTGAACACAAAGTCCTGAAATAGACTCAAGCATATGTGGAAATTTAACATGTTAACAACAGCAGCATCTCAAATTACTGGGACAAAGACAAGAGTTTTCAATAAACTAGACCCATGTAGTAAAACAGTAACTTACATTCAGTACTCAGTTAAAAAATTAGAAATAACAAAATTAGGTCAATAACATGTACTATACACAATAATAAACTCCATTCACAGGAATATGTCCCAAACAGATCAGAGATCTAAACATAAAAAAGTGAAACTTCTTAACTACTAGAAGGAAAACTATAGACCGAATTCTTCTCTAATCTGAATATACAGGAAAGGCAAACTCAGGTATGATGAAAGACTGATACATTTGACTGTATAAGAGTTTAAAAAAAATCTTTTACATAAGAAGAAAAAATAGCTACACACACAACAAAACTAATATACATATATCTCACAGGTAAGAACTATATCCACAATAAAGAACTTTACAGAACTGAGCAGAAAAGACCAATGATCCATTTTTAAAACAAGCCACTACCAAAAAAAAAAAAAAAAAAGCCATGGACATATCACACATTCTTAAAAACACATAAAACAGATTTTGAGCAGATGAATAAATGTCCAGCCACACTTTTAAAAGAGGATTATG
The DNA here is from genome assembly GCA_028571685.1 of Heterohyrax brucei. Classification (NCBI taxonomy): domain Eukaryota; kingdom Metazoa; phylum Chordata; class Mammalia; order Hyracoidea; family Procaviidae; genus Heterohyrax; species Heterohyrax brucei. Next base: position 63,189,433 of record CM053157.1, read on the forward strand.
AAATAAAACTACTATCAGACACCATTTCTCACGTATCATATTGGCAAAAATTGAAGAAGTAAAGCAACACATTGTTAGGAAAGTTGTGAAGGAACAAGCACTCTCATATACTGCTGTAGAGACAGCAAATCGGTAAACAAAATCTTTATGAGGGGGAATTTAGCAGTATCTACTGTGTGTGTATATACATATATATTAAAACCACATGTGTGTCTATTTTTTGACTTACTTTACCCTAAAGATACAACTGTAATAAAAAAATATGCATTATGTTATTCACAGTAACACTCTTTCAGAGACTGCAAAATACTGAAAAAAACTTAAACATACCTAAAAGAATGGTTGAATCCATGATGTAATACTAGGCAGCTGTACAAGGGTAGACTAAAACCTTTCAACTTATTAATATAGAATGACTACATAAGAGAAAACATGACATTTGTGTTGTATCTTGCTAACCTGTGCAAAAGAAAATTTGAAAATATTAACCAGAATGCAATGACATTGGTAATCCACAGAATAGTGGGAATAGAGAGGGTGTGGAATATTTATACTTCTAACTTTTATATCTCTTTCTTTCTTTTTTGTTTTTTAATAATAAAAGAATAGGGATAAAATTCTAGAAGGGAAACAAACAAAAAACCAAATTGTACTTCAAATTAAAAACCTAACTCTATTGATGGGAAATTTCTTTAATTGAAAGAGAAAGGCAAATTAAAACAAGAATCAGAGTAACTTTGAACGGAATATATGATATACCCTTCAGCTGAAAGACAAATTAAATATTAACACTGAACTCCAGTTAGGAAGTCTGACCAACACTGGACCACTGGACCAAAGGCTATGACTTAGCAAATCTGAAGTTACTTTGTTTATTACTGGGTTGAGTAAACACGTAAGTACATTGTTCATAATGGGAATCAGATTTTTTACTGTCACACAAAGGAGTTACAAACACAACAAGAAGGCTACACTGAGTGAATTCTGTGCAACTGATGTGAAACTGGAAGCATTAATACAAAGTGACGGTATCTATTAGTAAGAAATACAGAAAAAGACACACATTGTAGGCATGTACACATGCATACACAAAGATCTACTGCCAGTCCACTAAGGCCTAGACACAGCCTGAAATACCTTACACTGGTCAAAGCTGATGCAAATCTGAGTATTGAAATAAGGGACTAAAAGATTACAGCTCATATAATAAGAGTCCATGAGTACACAGCAGGGAGGGAAAGAAGGGGGGAGGGGAGAAGTGACAGAAGCTCTTCTTCATCATAATATAGTAGAATCTCAACTAACAAATGAAGGAGGAATAATACATTAGAAAATCCGGAAACCACTTAACTGTTTCAAATAAGACTCATCAAAGCATACTAAAACTAGCTGGCAAAAGTTTGATGGGAAACAGATTATTTACAGAATTTAAAAGATCTCCCCACAAAAATAACTACTAATTATAAAGTTAAAACCAGGAGCTTTGCAATTAAGAAAACACAACAGCTAACATCAGTACCAGGACCAACAGTCTACTAATACCACGCAGTAAGAACAAAAACACAAGGATCCAGAACAAGACAGCAGCCACTCCCACCCTCCATTCCAAACTCACACCCATGCGCACACAAATGAACAGAAGCAACAAATAACAACCTCTGGAAATCAGTCAAAGGACTGTAACACTAAGTGAATATATAATCAAGAAAAGGATGGGGGGGCACAGTCCAGATGGTAGACTAAACACATGTCTCCCTAAATCCCTCTGAAAATCAAGACCTGAACTGATAATTAAATGGAGCCTTCTGGACACCCAGGGAGCCCTAGGATGTGGCACAGGGCTGTTAATTTGGACTTCGTAAGACTGAACACAAAGCTTCCTCTTTCACTGAACCCACTCTCAGTGAGAGCGGACTAGCACTGACAGAAGGTAACTCACCATTTTAATTATTTCTTCTCTCTGTCTTAGCCGGTGGGTGGAGCAGCAACTAGTCACTAACCCCAGATGCACTTCTGGTAGGATCTACAAGCACAACTGCCATATTGTGACAGGCCAGCTTTGGACTCTGTGCATCTCAGCACTTTTGGCTTATCTTTCTACCTCCGCCACATAGGAGCTGCACAGAGGTTGTGGCAAGCTTGTGCAGGGCGTCATCTTGGTCCATTGGGAGATGGAGACACCCACAGAGAGGCCCTAGCTTGACTTAGTTCCTAGGCTGAGAAGTAGTGCCTGCCCGGGGGAGAGTGCTTTTCCAGCAGACAGGCAGTGTTTTGCACAGTGTTGCCTGGGGCTGAGGCCCAGCAACAGAGGCTGTGAGCATCTCATTACCTTTGGCCTCCCTTTCCGCCAGTAGTCTCATGACAGCCAGGTGGTGAGCTTGTGCAGGACACCATCTTTTTCCACTGGAAGGCAGAGATACCCACATGGAAGCCTCAGCTGGATGCACTTTATGAGCAGAAAAGCAATATTCTACACAGTGTTGCCTACAGGTCGGGCCCAACAGCAGAGACCAGCAGGCGAGCAGTCTTTCTGTATCTGGGGTTCAATATAGAGGTGCTTACTTTGCCAGCTGGGAAGAGGGATGTATACATCTGAAAACCTGACTGATTTTAGAAGTTGTCAGATACTTTTTACCTCTCGTTTTAAGACAGCCTAGAGAAACAACTGCAGCCCATCCTCACAACATCTCTCCCAGTCTCTACTGACTGACATGATGCCCCAAAAGCAATAAACTCGGGAGAAAACTATAACCAAGAAATCACCCATGGTTTCAGAGGGCACCCTCAAGAAACCACCTCAGAACTTCCCAAAGAAGCTTTTCTGAAATTATTGGAAGGTGAATACAAAAGGATTATATAGTGAGCCTTCCAAGACCTCATACAAAATGCAGCAGAGCAAAATGAAAAATTAAGCAAGCTGTTCAATCTGATGAAACATGAGTACCCTAAAATTCAGTCAATCAAGAACAAAATCAAAGACATAGAAACTTCCATTCAAAGCCAAGAAAACAGAATGGAACAAATGGAAAACAGACTTTTGGAGTCAGAAGACAGCTACTGACTCCAGCCTCTATGAAGAGAAATCAGAAAAATGAAGAAGCATGTGTGACTCTATTAAGAGGAACAATCTATGATTAACTGGAGTTCCTGAACACGGCGAGACACCTGAGAACAGAGTATTGTGGCTGAGCTGCTGACAGAAAACTTCCCGGAAATTATGAAAGAAGAGAATATAGACACCCAAGATGCATATCAAACACCACTCAATGTAGATCTCAAAAGAAAGACTGAAGACATATCATAATCAAGCTTAATAAAATGAAACATGAGCAGCAACTCTTAAAGACAGTGAGACTCAAAGCAAAGCTAACAATCAGAGGGCAACTCTGTAGGCTTTGATCAGATTTCTCAGAAGAAACCATGCTGGCACGGAGACAGTGGCATGACACATTCAAAGCCTTGAAGGAGAAGAACTTCCAAGCAAGAAATATATATCTTGCAAAACCATCTTTCAAATACGAAAATGAAATGAAGACATTAGTAGATAAACAGAAACTCAGAGACTGTGTAAAAACCAAACCACAGGTACAAGAAATACTGAAAGAATCTCTTGGCTTAGAAGAACAAGACCACTAACTTTATATTTTAGAAGCAATTACAAGGCACATCACCCAGAATCTTACTCAGTTAGGGAAGGCTCCAAACTCAATCAAAGCTATAAAAGAAATAATCCAGCGATCATATCATGAAAACTATGACATCATCATATTAAAAAGAGGGATGTACTACAGTCATTATAGTCCTTCCAGATGGATCCAACGGTGATAAGAATGGTAGTAACTGAAATTGGGTTTATACATAGCTTATTAAGGGGGATTTTAGGGGCAGCTGTAAAGCACAATAAAGATGCAACATACCAAACCAAAACACATAATAGAGGAGTCTCAACAACCACAAAACCGACCCTGGAAAAGGTGAAAAATCAACTCACAAAAAAGAATGGCCCAGAACAGACTAATAATAACAGAAAAAACATCAACACAAAAATAAACAAAGCACAATGGCAGCATTGAACAACACCTATCAACAGTCACACTGAATGTGAACAGACTGAATGTGCCAGTAAAGAGACACTGAGTGACATCTTAGATCAAAAGACACGACCCATCCACACGTTGCCTACAAGAAACTCACCTTAAGGATAGGAATAAACTGAAAATTAAAGATAGAAGAATACATATCAAGCTAACAATGAACAACGAAGAGCAGGTGTGCCAATTCTAATCTCAGATAAAGTACCATTTAATGTAAAATTTAACATCATGTACATCAATACACAACATCATGTATATCAATACACAAACAGGACTTAACAATATTAAATATTTATGCACCTAATATTAGAGCACCTAAATACATCGAAGAAATACCGACTACACTCAAAATATGACAGATCACTCCACAGTAATAGTGGAAGACTTCAACATTCCACTCTCAATACTGCACAGATCATCTAGAAAAATGCTCAGTAAAGACACAGAAGCCCTTATTGCCACAATTAACCAACTAGACCTCATCAATATATACAGAACTTTCTATCTATCAGCAGACAACTACACCTTCTTCTTCAGTGCACATGGAACATTCTCCAGAATAGACCACATGTGAGGACATAAAGCAATTCTCAACAAAATCCATACCACTGAATTAATGCAAAGCATCTCCTCAGATCATAAAGCCATAAAAGCCGAAATCAATACTAGAAAAAACAGAGATAGAAAGTGGAACTCTTAGGAACTGAACAACATCTTGTTGAAAACACCACAGGTTATAGAAGAAATCAAGAATGAAATAAAGAAATTTACCAATTCCAATGAGAATGAAAACACTTCCTACCAGAACCTATGGGATACAGCCAAAGCAGTGCTCAGAGGTCAGTTTATCTCCATAAATGCACACATCTGGAAGGAAGAAAGAAACCAAATCAAAGAACTAATCCTACTGCTTGAACAAGTAGGGAGAGAACAACTGAGAGAATCCTCAGATACCAGAAGAAAACAGCTCTTAAATATTAGAGCACAATTAAACTAATCAGAGAACAGAAGAACATTTGAAAAAACTGGAAAGACAAAAAGCTGGTGTTTTGAAAAGATCAACAAAACTGACAAACCACTGGCTAAATTTACTACAGAAAAACAGGAAACAAATAACCCAAATAGGACATGAGACGGGAGTTGTCACAACAGATCCAACAAACATCAAAAATATCATAACAGAATACTATGAAAGACTGTACTTGAACAAATTTGAAAACCTAGAGGAAATGGACAAATTCTTTTATTCATATCACCTACCCAAATTATCACAATGTGAAGCAGAACAACTTAACAAATCCATCACAAAGGAAGAGATTGAAAAAGTCATCAAAAAACTAACAACCAAAAAAAGCCCAGGCCCAGATGGCTTCACTGCAGGATTCTACCAAGCTTTTAGAGAAGAGTTATCTCCAATACTGTTGAGACTATGTCATAGTATAGAAAGGGATGGAATACACCCAAATTCATTCTATGAAGCCAGCATAACCCTCATATCAAAGCCACGGAAAGTCCCAATCAAAAAGGAGAACTACAGACCAATATCACTCATGAATCTAGATGCAAAAAGCTTCAACAAAATTCTTGCCAGCAGAATACAACATATCCAAAAAATAATCCATCATGACCAAGTTGGATTCATACCAGGGAAGCAAAGTTGGTTCAACATCAGAAAAACAATTAATGTGGATCAACCACATAAATAGCACAAAAGACAAGAATCACCTGATCTTGTCTACTGATGCAGAAAAGGCATTTGATAAAGTCCAACACCAATTCATGCTAAAAAGTCTCAGCAAAATAGAAATAGACAGCCAATTCCTCAATGCAATAAGGTCCATTTATGCAAAGCCAACTGCCTGCATAATCCTGAATGGAGAGAGATTGAAACAGTTTCCCTTGAGAACAAGAACTAGACAAGGATGCCCACTCTGACATCTCCTATTTAACATTCTACTAGAAGTTCTAGCCAGAGCAATTAGACGAGACCAAGAAATAAAGGGCATCTGCATCAGCAAAGAATAAGTAAAAATCTCCCTATCTGAAGATGACATGATTGTATATGCAGAGAATCCTAAAGAATCCATAAGTAAACTACTCAAACTGATAAAGAGTTCAGTCAAGTCTCAGGATACAAGATAAACCTAAGTAAATCAGCAGGATTCCTCTTTACCAACAACAAGATTACTAAGGAAGAAATCACCACATCAATATCATCTACTACAGTCCCTAACAAGATAAAGTACCTAGGAACAAATTTAACCAGAGAAATAATAGACCTTTACAAAGAGAATTACAAGTCCTTACTGCAAGAAACTAAGAGAGACTTACATAAACGGAGAAACCTACCCTGCTTATGGACTGAAGGACTTAACATTGTGAAAATGTCTATTTTGCCTAAAGCAATCACAATAATGCAATCCCAATACAGATTCCAGTGACACTTTAATGAGACGGAGAAACAAATTACCAACTTTGTTTACCACATATAAACTCAGGACAACATCCTCTCAACCTGGAAAACCACTGTCTTAGTCACCTGGTACTGCTCTAACAGAAAATACCATGAGTGGAAGCTTCATGAGGAGAAGCTATTATTGTTATGGTCCGGTAAGCTGCAAACACATTATAAATTATAAGTCCACTCAGTAAGAATTTAGCACAGTCCGGTAGGCTGAGTGCAAGTCCAGTGAGAGCATCTCGGCACAGGAACCTTGGGTCCAGAGGACATGCTCTGCTCTCGGTCCTTCCCTCTCGGTGCTATGAGGTTCCCAGCTTCTGCTCACTTCTCTCCCTTATATTCCACAAGCTTGTAGCTTGAGACCTGCCTCACTAACACAACTGCTGCCCGTCCTCCGTCATCAGTCTTACAGAGGCCAGATTCACAACACATGGGAGGAAGGGCACCATAGGGGGACTCACAGCCAAACCAAAGCAACACAGACATTTTGGGGGGGGACACAATTCAACCCATGACAACTACCGTGAAGTAAAGGGAAACATCGCACGTGCACTGCAAACAAAATTAAACAGACTCAAAGGCTCGTTTCAGAACATGAGAAACCACGCCGAACGCGAGGCGAACACGAGAGCGCTGACTTACTCAGAAAGAAGTGGGGAACAAGAACACAGTCCCAGAAAGGAAGAATCCACCACAGAACACCCAGAGGGCAACGCAGACGGAAGCCAACAAAGGGGCGTCCAAAAGGACAAGAAATCAAACAAGAGAGACAACAGCGAAACGCAAGGAGGACACACAGGGGGGACGCCGTGCAGAGGAGGGCCGCACGTCACTGTGGGTGCCCCCCGATGGGACAGGACTAATATTTAAACCAGAACCCAAGACTTTCCCAAGAGAGAAAAAGCCCTTACCCACAGAAAGGGGTGAGTGCCTCAGAAAATTGCCCCTCAGGCCAACCCCGAGATATCCAGTGAGATTTCAGTGAAAACTCCTCCAGGCCTCCATCAGACTTTCCAGAAACAATGACAGTGACCTCCCTGAAAAACCTCAACAAAATCAAGTGCCAACCCGAGACTGCAGGGCCAAGAGGCCCCTCACACCGGCCACTGAGAAGCACCTTTCCGCAGACAGCAGCTTGGGGACCGCTGCGGCCACCGCCTTCTGAGGAGTCCATGCTGCTCAGTAACCTCTCCCCACAGAGGGCCCACGAACAGGTGGTTCGGGCCCGTGGACCTCGCAGCCCCGCCCTCCACTTCCAGTGCTGATGGGGCAGGGGCCGGAGGGTCGGGGGGCGGGGGAAAGGGAAGACGCCCCAGTTAAGTAAAGCAGTACTGAAGAACAACATAACGTGAGGCCTCTCGCTACCTGACTTTAGAATCTATTATACTGCCACAGAAGTCAAAACAGCCTGGTACTGGTACAAAAAGAGCCAGATAGATCAATGAAACAGAACTGAGACCCCAGAGATGACAGCATCTTCTTATCAACAGCTGATATTTAACAAAGGCCCTAACACATTAAACTGGGGTAAAAACAATCTCTTCAACAAATGGTGCTAGCAAAATTGGATATCCATATGCAATAAACTGAAACAAGACCCATATCTTACACCTTATACAGAAACCAACTCAAACTGGATAAAAGACTTAAATATCAAATCTAAAACGATAAAGTTCATCCGAGAAAAAGTAAGTAGAACGATGAACGTTTTAATACAGAACACAGACAGACTTGAAAATTTGCCAAACCAACCACAAACAACCAAAGAGAAAATAGGTTAACAGGAACTACTAAGAATCAAACACGCTTGCTCATCCAAAGACTTTATTAATAGAATTAAGAGACCACCTACAGAATGAGTAAAAATGTTTGGCAACTATATGTCAGACTGATGCCTGATCTCCATAATCTACGAGTGAAGTGCCGTTGAGTCGGATCCGATAATCTATAAGGCACTACAAAATATCAATAAGAAAAAGATAAATCATCCAATTAAGTGATGGGCAAAGGAGATGGACAGACATTTCTCTAAAAAGGAAATCCAGGCAGCCAAAAAACATGCGTGGACATGCTAATGATCATTAGCTATTAATGAAATTAAAATCAGAACTACAATGAGATACCATCTCACCCCAACAAAGTTGGCCATGATCCAAAAAACACAAAACAACAAATGCTGGAGAGGCTGTGGAGAAACTGGAACTCTCCTACACTGCTGGTGGGATTGCAAAACGATGCAACCTTTTTGGAAAGCAGTCTGGTGCTTCCTTAAAAAGCTGGATATACATATACCACTTGACCCAGTAATTCCTAAATCCTATTCACACCAACTGACACATGCACACAAATGTTTACTGCAGCACAGTCCACAACAGCAAAAAGATGGAATCAACCCAGATGCCCAACAACAGAGGAATGGATGGGTAAACTATGGTATATATACTCAATGGAACACTATGCAATGATAAAGAACAACAATGATTTTAGGAAACATCTTATAACCTGGTTTCAGTTCGAGGACATTATGTTTAGTGAAAGCAGTTAGTGACAAAAGCTCAAATATTGTATGAGATACCCCTACCACAGGAACTTATAAACAGACTCACGCATAGAAGAAAAGACTCTGATGGCTGCAAGGGTAGGCAGGGAAGAAGGGTGGTGGGAGTGTTTAGATTAGATAGTTGATATAAACTTGGTTGGGTGAAATGTGGGACAGCACACATTGGAAAGAAGATCAACATTACCTGGACTTCAACATAACATGATTACTCCTCCCTTCTTAATCCAATATTACAAGGACATAGTAGGTGGGGTAGCGGCTGGGGACCATGCTCTGAGGGGGCATCAAGGCCAACTGGCACAACTAGTGTTTTGCTAAGACAGCCCTCTGCACCTCACGTTGGTAAGCGGTGTCTGAGGCCTTAAAAGCTGCCAAGCTGGCAACTGAGGGCACACCAAATGGTCCCAACTTAGCAGGAACTTGGTTTGGCTTAGCAGGAACAGATGATCACCAACGACCAAAATGACACGGGGGAAAGAGAACCCAGAAGACACAGAAACCCACGTGAGTGGGTGACTACGTCGATTTGTGACCAGAAGAACCACATGGTGCCTAGCCACCACCAGTGATAGCCATGATGGAGCTCACAAAGTCGAGTCTCACTGGCAATACAAGAATAAAAAGGGGTGCACTCTGAGATCTCCAACAAAAGACCACAAGTGATGGTCCACAGGCCTCACAGTTCCCCTGGAAGCATCACCCCTAGCCCTGATGCTGCCCCTATCCATAAATCATAATCGAGGTCAACTCTTGGACAGGAATGGATTGGACTTTGCCACAAAGGGTGACCATATCATGTGTGCACATTACAGTTCTATACATCTATGGTATGTTGTCTTGCTGACCTCTTACTGGAGGAAGGGGAGCGGGTGGAGAGGAAGGGATAGGCGATTGTTGGTAGGATAAGACATGTATGGAGCAGAGAGGAAGAGTGTGCTATCCATGGGAAGAGATAGCAGTGGGAGCTGCATATAGGTTGGCATGAAAATTTATATGGGAATGTACATTTTCATTCAATCACAATAAAAACAGAAAAAAGAAAAAGACAAAATGAAAATGGTAGGAAAACACTGGTTCCCTACCTGCCTGCACGTCACACCTCCACTGCAGCCCTTACAACTTAAAGCAGCAGCCTACATTCCCAGAGAGGGCCTGCAATCTTCTTCCAAGGTCAGCAGTCCATCATCTCAGGGTGAACCTGATCTCTCGCTGTCAATGGAGCAGAGTAAACTCTACGAGCAAACTAGTGCATGTGTCTGTTCTAACATACCTGGTGGCCACCTCAAGAGCTGAAGCAAGGTGATCAGACTGCCTTTACCTGGCCTCTCTTGGAGCTCACCCAGGGTTGAAGGTCTGCATGCAGCAATTTAGCCACCAGGGCCTAAAGAGTGCCATTAAGACATACACTGAAAAGAGAAGCCAGGGAAAGGAGCTTTCTAAGACTTTCAAGAGTATCTTGTATACAAGAAAGCTGAGAAAACCACATGTGTTCAGAGGAACACACAGGCTTAGCAACTGTCACATAAGACCCTGTGTTTTCATGTTAGGCTGGTATCTGGGCTCAATGTATAAGTACTCAAAGAGGACCCTGACACAGAGCCAATTTGGAAAGAGGAGAGGAAGAGGGAGAGGCTGGCACAGTAGTTAAGTGCTCCATCTGCCATCCAAACAGTAGAAAGCCAGGTCCTTCTTAGAAACTCTGTGGGGCAGTTGTGCTCTGACCTATAGGATCACTGTGAGCGAGAATGGACTCCATGGTGGTGGCTCTGGCTTTAGGAGAGGGTTATTTTTGTTTCCTTGGCTGTGACGTTCCCCTGACATTCAAGAAAAATTCCAGCTGAACACGAGCTCAGTAAGAAACAAATCTTCAGTGACCACATTTGTCTAGAAAAAGAGAGGTCATTACTGAAAGGTGGAAGCCAGAGTTGTCATAGTATAATATTCAAATGTACTGACTCAACAACAACAAAATAACAAGTGCTAAAAAATAAAAAAAAAAAAAAAAAAAAAAAACAGGAAATGACAGCTCACTGAAAAGAACAAAATAAAAATGACAGAAACTGTCTCCATGAAAACACAGATCACAGGTTTATTAGACAAAGACATTACAACAACAATATTATTTATGCTGGCACTACAGCGGTTAGGAATTCAGGTGCTAAAACAAAGGAGTGGCAATTTGAATCTACCAGCTACTCCCTGGAAATTCTACGGGGCAGTTCTACTCTGTCTTATAGGTTGCTATGAGTTGCAACTGACTTGATGGCAATACTACTAAATATGTTCAAAGAGTTCAAAGAAAAGATGGATCACAAACTAAAGCAGGAAATAAAACATTTAAATAAAAATAATAATATAAAGAAAGAATTTAAAAAATTGGAGACCCACAAAGAAATGGAGAAACTGGAAAGTAACAAACTGAAATTTTTTTATAAAATTCATTGGGGATATTAAGCAGCTAATCTGAGCAGGCAGAATCAAGGATCTTAAAGATAGAAAAGCTGAAATTACCGAGTAGAAAAAGTCATGGAAAAAAGTAAACAGAACCTAAAGGACAACTGAGACACTATTAAGTAGATTAACATATCCATTGTGAGAGACCCAAAGGAGAAGGGAAAGAAGTAGAACTACTCAAAGAAATAATGGCATAAACTTCCTAAGTTGGATGATACACATGAATGTACACATTCAATATGCCCAACTGACTCCAAGTAAATGAACAGAACATAATCCACACCACAATACTTTATAACCAAACTCTGTAACACCAAAGATAATCTTGAAAGCAGCAAGAGAGATGTGAATTGTCCCATACAGGATCCTCAGTAAAATGAAAGGCTCACTTCACCTCATAAGCCGCAGAGAAGATGGTATAATCACACACTTAAAGTGCTGAAAGAAAAGAACTGTCAACAAAGAATTACACATCCAGCAAATGGTTCTTTGAAGATGAGTATCTTAAAACAATCCCAGATAAACAAAAGCTCAAGAAGCTCATCAGCATAATTCCCATCCTACAAGACATGTCAAAAGGGTCTTTCAGGTTGAAATGAAAGGACACTAAACAATAACCCAAAGCCATACAAGGAAAAAAATTCTAGTGAAGGTAATTTCATGAGTAAATAAAAGTAATAACCCAAAGCCATACAAGGAAAAAAATTCTAGTGAAGGTAATTTCATGAGTAAATAAAAGTAAATTTTATGGCTATTTTTTGTGTTGTAACTCCAGTTTTACTTCCTACATGATTTAAAAGAATAAGGCATAGAAATAATTATAAATTTATATTACTGGACACAACTGTGACAACAATACCCTGATGTGGGAGAGGGTCAATACAAGAACAGTTTTTCTGTGCATCTGAATTTATTATCAACAAAAAAAAAGGCTGACAGAAGCTTAGCATGTTAAATGTAATGCATTAACTGCAAAATGAAAAATCTTATATACACGTAAAGGAGAAGAGAATGAAAACGGTTCATTAAATCAAGGCAACTATACACAAAAGCAGGGAGTACTGCAAGAAATGAGGGACAAATAATAGAACAAAAAAGATACAAGACATAAGAAACAGAGAGCAAGATGGCAGAAATAAGTCTTTCCTTACTGGAAATTACTCTGAATTAACATGGAGTAAACTCTCCAACAAAAGGCAGAGACTGGTAGCTGGATAAGAAAGCATAATCTCACTATATGTGTTATCTACAAAAGAATCATTTTGGAACCAATGACACTACTAAGTTGAAGGTAAAAAACAAATATATTTTATGTATTTATTTATTCATTCACTCCAGGCAAACAGAAGACAAAAGAGAACAGAGGTAGCTGTGTTAATATCAGATGAAATGATTTTAATCCTTTCGTTACCAAACTTTCATCTGAATATTTGTGTATATATATATTTGTGTTTGTGCATATGTGTGTGAAGGGTATGACAGTACACAATATTGGGCAAGTCAGCACAACTTAAACAAGACAAGTCACAGAAGCTTCATAGATACATCCAAACTCCCTGATGGACCAACTTACTAGGCTGAGGGCTGGAGATCATGGACTCAGTGGACACCCAGCTCAACTGGCGTAACAAAGTTTATAAAGAAAATGCTCAACACCTAAATATGGCAAGTGCTGTCTGGGGTCTTAAGAGAAGCTTGCAAGATGCCATCTAAGATACATCTACTGGTTCCACCCTCTCTGGAACAAACAGAAAATGAAGAAAACCAAAGACAAAAGAAAGGTTAGCCCAAAAGACTAATGGAACACAACTACCTAATAGATTACAACTACCTAATGGAACACAACTACCACAGCTCTACCAGACTAAGTCCAAAACAACTAAATGGTGCCTAGCTACCACAACCAACTGTTTTAACAGGAATCACAATACAGGAAGGAAAATGCAGAACAAAATTCAAATTAATTTAAAAAAAAAAAAAAAAGACCACACTTAATGGTCTGACAGAGACTGGAGAAATCCTCAGACTATGGTCCCCAGGCACCATTTTAACCCTGTACTGAAGTCACTCTCGAAGCTCACACTTCAGCAGATCAGACTATAATACAAACAAGGAGCCCTGCTGGCACAGTGGCTAAAGGTTTGGCTGCAAACAAAAAACTCAGAAGTTCAAACCCAAGAGCCACTCCTTAGAAACTCTAGAGGGCATATAATTTTGTCCTACAGGGTCACAACAAGTCACAATTGACTCCATAGCAAAAGGTTTGACACTTTTTAATAAAACATACAAGGATACACATAAGGAAAGGGCTTCATAGTTCAACAATGTATATGAGACTAAATGGGGGACATCAACCCAAATGCAAAGATAAGAAAACAAGGCAACAAAGAACAGGAAAACTGGACGAATGGGAATGGAAACACGGAATCCAGGAGGGACAGGAGGACACATCATGGGACTGGCAACCACTGTCATAAAACAATTTGTACTTTGTTTAGAAACTAATTTGCTCTATAACCTTCCACCTAAAGCACAACAAAAATGTATGTATTTTGATGGCAGGTATTTTCAGTATTGGAACATGTGCTTACTGATGAAGCGTGTTTAAATTTCTAGTTGGTAATACAGATTCTGAGAAATATGATTTGGTAATATAAGCCACCAATAAGGACAGTGGCACCCTGATGCTACCAAACTGCAGTATGACAATATGCCAAGCCAAAGCCAAGTGCCGTTGAGTCAGATCCAACTCATGGCAACCCTAGTAAGGATACATAGAGAATTTATTGTGGGTTGCATGGGAGATCTCTAGTTTTTCAAATATGATACAGACAAAACAAAACAAAGCCATCAGTGCTTTCTAACTATCACACAGGAAAGCCATAATTATGCCTGCAAGCCTCATCTCAAAGAAATAAAGGGAAAATACGCCCAAGTCTATAAAACTAGTATCTCTAGGAAGTATCACTAAAGAGAATGCTCAACCTACACAACAATGAAGCTCCAACTATAGTTTGCTGTGCTTAACACATTTCAAAAGGGACTTACCTTGAAGACAAATGCATTACAATCAGAACAAGGTACTACCTAGGAAGTCAAGAGGCTCAAGCACTGGCTGTTATATCATTAAACTAATAGTAAGTAAAGACTTAAGTCAAAGTTTATTGTAAGATACAAAGACGGATATAACACAACTATAAACTATCAATTTATCAATAAGATATAACAATTCTAAATATACATGCACTTCCCTACATAGCCCTAAAATGTATTAAACAAGCACTCACGGAACTGACAGGAGAAACAGTTGTACAATAATAGTTAGAGACTGCAACATACTACTTTCAGTAATGGACACAACATCTAGAAAGAAGAGGTGTAAAAGGAAAAAAAGAATTTAAATAACACTGTAAAGCCAATGACACTGTGGGAGTGGCCTAGTGATCTGCTTCCCTAAGAATTACATCCAAGATAACCCTATGGATCACAATTCTGATCAGCAACATATGGGGTCACTATGAGTCACAATCAAGTCAACAGTGGCAAGGGTTGTGTTTTTTCAGTTTATAAATACACTGTAGTTCTAACAGAATGCTCACCAACCATCAAAACAATACACAATCTTCTGTACATAAATCATTTTCCAGAATAATCTATAAATATATAAATTTTCACAAATATAGTTTCAATAAATTTTAAAAGAAAGCATAAATGAAAGGAGGGGGGTGCTGTGATGGGGCAAGGTGACCAGCTGGAGCTACACATAGGTGGGTATGCAAAATTAATTTGGACTCTACCTTCATTTCATCACAATTTTAAAAATGAAAGCATAAGAAGTATCTTTTTTTGACCACAAGGGAATGAAACCAGAAGTAAGTATCAGAAAGGAAATTTGAAAATTCAATAATCTATACATATTAAACAATACAGCATTAAAATGCCAACATGTCAAAGAAAAACACCCCACAAAAGATATTAGAAAATATTTACCAACCCATTGCTGTCAACTCCATTCTAACTCGAAAGAATTAAAATGAGAGCAACAAAACCCCCTGCTGGCAAGTCAATTCTGACTCACAGCAATTCCCCCTATAGAGCAGAACTGCCCCACAGGTTTCCAAGACAGTGTATCAAAATGTATGAGATGCAGTAAAGTCAGTGATAAGGTAATTTATAGCTATAAATACCTACATTTAAAAAAAAAAAATCAGTCAATAACTTTAAACTCTAAGGGGAGGGAGTCATATTTCTCAAAAGTATTAGAAAAAAAGGAAAGAGTAAAGATCAGAAAGCAGATAAATGAAATGCAGAAGAGAAAAAGAGTAGAGGGAAATCAACAAAAACAAAAGCTGGCTGCTTGAAAAGTTCGATAAAATCAAGAAAGCTTTTAGACTGGCAAAGAAAAAAGAACATACAAAAACTAACATCAAAAACAAATGTGACGCCATTCAACTGTACAGAGATTAAAAGGATTTTAACAATACTATGAGCAATTGTACACCAAATGAAACAACTTCCTATAAACACATAAACTGACTCAAGAAGAAAAATAATCTCAGAAGACCTTTAACAAGTAAAGATTTCATCAGTAATCACAAAACCTCCCAACAAAGAAAACTCCAACACCATATGGCTTCAGTATTGAATTCTACCAACATTTACAGAAGAATTAACACCAGCCCACAAAACAGAAGTGGAAGACCACATTCTAACACATTACATGAAGTCAGCATCACCAGGATACTACAGTCAGATAAAATTTAAAAAAAAGAAATTGCCATCAAGTTGCTTCTGACTCACAGCGACCCTGCAAGACAAAGTAGAACTTTCCCATAGAGTTCTAAGGACAGCCTGGTGGATCTGAACTGCTGGCCTTTTGATTGGGAGCCACAGTACTTAACCACTAAGTGATCAGCATTCTTGAAGTCAGATAAAGAAACGACAAAGAAAGAAGATTACAAGACAGTATTTTTTATGAATACCGATGTAAAAATCATAAAAAATACTAGCAAACTGAAGTAAACAGCATTATTAAAAGTACCATACACCTCAACAAAGTGGCATTTCTCCCAGGAATGCAAGAGATGAACTACATAAGAAAATCAACCAATGTAATACACCATATTAATGGAATAACAATCATCTCAACTGAGGCAGAAAAGGCATCTGACAAAATTCAACACCCTTTCATGATTCAAAAGCACTCAGCAAGCTAAGAACAAAAGAAACTTCTTCAACTTGATAGAAAGCAATTACGAAAAGCCTAGAGATGACATCATATTAAAGGGCAAAAGACTGAACACTTTCCGTCTTGATCAGGAACAAAAAAAGGATGCCTTACTTTTCACCACTGCTACTCAGTAGTGAACTGCAAGTTTCAACAACAGTAATTATGCAGTAATTACACAAGAAAAAGAAATACAGATATCCAAGTCAGAAAGGAATAGTCATGTTTATTCACAGATGACATCATCCTATAAATAAAAAAACTAACACAATACACAAGAAAGCTACTAGAGATAATAAATAAATTCAACAAAGCTGTAGGGTACAATATCAACAAAAAATACACTGACAATGAACAATTTGAAAGGGAAATTAAGGAAATTCCATTTACAATAGAATCTAGAGCAGAGACTAAGATTAAAAGATTTTAACAAGTGATCCCTCTAACAACAAAGATATAGAAAAACAAATGAATGGCTCTTATATATGACATTGTAGGAGCTCCAAACATCAAAGGGAAAGATGAGAAATCAGACAAAGCAAAAGGATAGGGAGATCTTGTCCAAAAGTACCTATAATTGGCCAGACCTGACCACAATGGAATCTGCGCCCAGCAACTGCCAGCACAGTGAACACTGTGGCTGCATTCTGATAGCATCTTCCTTTGTAGAGCTGCTCATCTGCAGCCACCCACACCTCCAGAATCAAGAAAAAGTTGCATTTGTTCATCAAAATCTAAGTGGCTTGCATCTAACCTGCCAACTGTGGATCTAAAACTTTCCTTCAGACTAAATTAGACACTCCTTTTCCACAGCCCTTCCTCCTCCCTTCTTCACAGTGCATGTCACTTCAAATTCTGACACTCTACTTGATCCAGAAGTAGGACCTCTTGCACCTCTTACATGTGTCCTGAGCTGTTCTCCCAGACTTGAAGAAGAACCAGTTTAACAAACACGAAAAAAGGGGAAAAAAATATCTGTATCTGTTTCTATATATCAGCTCGCTCTCCTAAGCCACGATCTCAGGTCAGAAACAGGTCCTTTGCCTAGGCAGAGACAGCTGTCAGCTCTCTACCTTTCTCCACATGTGCAGCTACTACCTGTGCCTGTGACAATCAGCTACCATTGTATGGAAGAGCTGGTACCACACACTTGGTCACTGACAACCTGGGTACCCGAGATGAACACATACAAGAAAGTATTCATAAGCTTAGGCCCAACATGTCTAGTAACAGCTATAACCGACTTGTTACAGGACATTAGAATGACTAAGACACCAATAATCAAACTAGCACACACAACCAGCCTATATGAGTGTTTCAAAACAAAATTTAAAAAATATGTTAGAATACAGTAAGCAAACATAAGTGACATAGGACAAGTTTCTGCTGGCTCAGAGACTACAGTCTAAACCAAACCACTTAAAGAGGCAGATCATGATGGTTTCAGAAAGCTCCCAACAAGAAGAATCAAAGAAGTTTCAGGACAAAGAGAACTTCCCAGAATTACTGAAGCTAGAATAAAAAAGATTGATATTCAGAACTGTTCAAGAGATCACGAAGGAGATCAGGCAATGTGTAATAGGGTATAATGACAAACTGAGGAGGCTGCTGGAAATTCTTGAGCAGTAACAATCTGAAATTCAACAGATTAACAATAAATTTACAGAATTCAGCAACTCAACAGAAGTCCAAGGAGCAGAACTGAGGCAATGGAATGCATTATCAGTGAGACTGGAAATAAAGCAATTGACATCAACATACTTGAGGAAAATTCAGATAAATGAATTTTTAAAAATGAAGAAATACTGAGAGTTATGTGAGGCTACATCAAGATGAGTAATTTAAGAGTGACTGGAGAACCAGAACAGGAGGGGATAAAAGAAAATACAGAGAGAATGGTTTAAGATTTCTTGACAGAAAATTTCCCTGATAACAAGAGAAAGGAAAACATATTTATCTAAGATGCTCATTCAATTCCATACAAGGTACACCCCAAAAGAAAGACACCAAGACAAATTATAACCAAACTTATCAAAACCAAAGATGTGGAAATGCTTTTAAAGGCAACTAGTGTTAAATAAAAAATAATCTACAAAGAGAGTCAATAAGACCAAACTGGGATCCCTAAATTCTTAAATATCAATAATCACACTGAATGTAAACAGGCTAAATTCTCTAACAAAGAGAGAAAGACAGACTGAGTAAAAGAACACAAACCATCTATATGCTGCCTACAAGAGACATAGCTTAAAAGACACAAGCTAAAACTCAAAGGATGGAAAAATATGTATCAAACAAACAACATTCAAAAAAGAGCAGAAGTGACAAAATTAATTTCAGATAAAACACTTTAAACTAAAATCCACCACAGAAGACAAGGAAGGACAATACGTAATGCCGACTCGACGGCACTTGGCTGGCTTTTTAGGAGGACATAACCCTATTAACATTTATGCACCCAATGACATGGCCCCAAAGTACTTGAAACTAATTCTGACAGCACTGGAAAATGAATGAGACAGCTCGACAATAATAGAAGACAACTTCAACACAAAACTTTCAGTCATGGACAGAATATACAAGAAAGCAGCTCTATAAAGACATGGAAGATCTGAATGCCACAATCAACCAACTGGACCTTACAGACATATTCAGAACACTCCACTGAACAGCAGACAAGTATACTTTCTTTTCCAATGAACATGGGACATTCTCCACAACAAATCACCTATTAGGTTGAAAGGCTGGTCTGAACAAAATACAAAGCACTGAAACACTGCAAAGCATCTTTTAAGATGATCAAGCCATAAAAATCGAAATCAGTACCAGAAAAAGCAAGGGGGAAAAAAAAATCACACCTATGGAAATCCACTGGGTTATAGAAGAAATCAATGATGGAACACAGACATTCACAGAAACAAATGAGAATGAAAGCATATACTACCAAAACATCTGGGACACAGCAAAAGAAGTGCTCAGAAGTCTGTTTGTATCAATAAATATACACATTCACAAAGGAGAAAGCACTCAAATCAAAGCATAAACCCTGTAACTCAAGTAAATAGAAAGAAAGCAGGAAAAGAACTGCTGGGGCACCAGAAGAAAGCAAAATTGATGAAAATTACAGCAGAACTAAATGAGTAAGAGAATAGAAAAATAACTGAAAGTGTTAACAAGACCAAAAGCTAGCTATCTGAAAAGATCAACAAAATCAATAAACCACTGGCCAAACAAACAGGAAAAATAGGAAAGGAAGCGCAAATAACCTGAATAAGAAATGAGATGGGTGATACCACAACAGACCCAAGGAAATCATCAGAAACGTGAGCACTGGACTTGTGAGCCAGCTGAGAAACTTAAAGATTTGTTTTCCTGACATGCAAGGATTGCCAAGTAAGTTCACAAACATCCTAGAAAAAGTCCTACATATGTCACTGCTGAATACCACTACCCACCCACTGCCTCGAGTCGGGTCCAACTCATAGTGACCCTCACTTTCAGAGTCCTCCCTTTGGGGAGTTATACATAGACGCCAGCACCCAGTCCACCCTTCAAAGCAATTTTGGAACTCTTTTTATGGAATAGCCATCAGAACTGTTACCGTATAACCCTTTATGTCCTAATGCCATCAAAATGTCTTCCTTCCAGTATTTCCTTTATCTGTGCATAAAGAAAAAAGTCTCCAGGGGGCAGATGAGGTGAGGAGGAGGGTATTCCAATGCAGATAATCTGTTTACTGGCTAAAAACTTCCTCACAGACTACACAATTAAGTTCACAAACGTGCCACTGTGCACCATGCGCAATGGCCATTCCAGAAAGAGTTCCAAAACTGCTCTGAAGGGTGGACTAGGCACCGGCATGTGCATAGCTTCCCAAAAAGAGTACTTCAAAGGTGACCATAGTGATATTCAGCAGTGAGGTTATGTACCACTTAGAACAATTAAATTCACAGAATTGTCAGATTTTGTGCTTCCTGCATGGGTCAGATCCCCTCAAGATTCAACACTGCCAATAATCTTGGTGTTAATATCCTGTATCCCACACTTGTATACTTGACTTGAATAAGACAGATTTTACAGACCTTTTGAATGAGGCAGAATCAACCATAAGCAGGTGTTAATATCTTGTCTCTTACACTTGTATACTTGACTTGAATAGTGTAGATTTTATAGAACTTTGAGTGAGGCAGAATCAGCCATGAGCAGGGTGATGTGGTTATTCTGGAGTCTGCAAACGTGTAAATGCATGATGGGTCTTCAGCATTCTTAACAAGCCACACCAGGTAGTTTTAAACCGCACTACATGGGCTAACAACTGCCGGATTCGTTCACACTCCCCTTCCCATGTAGATAGAACAAGCATTATCATTAATTCTTGTACTCCTCCAGCCAACTTACTAGCTAAAAGAAGAGGGAATACAACTAATAAAAAAAGAGGCCAATATATCACTGTGGTCTGATTTTCCAGCACTTTAGTGAATACTGGGGCATTCTATCCATAATATCTCAACAATAAGTCAGTAGCCACAATGCATTACTAACTGGGTCTATGCGAACCAAACATGGACTAAAATCAGTATTAACTACTGTTTTTAATGGGACAGCATGAGCAGTTATGTTAGAAAAATCAGGGCACACTGTAACCAATCAAAGCATTATATAAGCAGCCTTCCAACTCCCCCTATAGCCTACTCATTAAAACATCAAGGACTTTTTCGGTTATGTAGACACTTAGCCTGTACGACATGACCAGTTAGTCATACTAGCATGTGTACGCCTGGATATGGGGAGGACGTATATGTTTACTCCCCCTAGAAGAGGTTCTGTATTCCACCAAAAGACAGGCTGCAGTTATTGTTAAGAATGCTTGGGAAAAGGTACAGAGGATGCTACTCTGAAATGCCTGGGGTTGGGAAAAAGCATGATGACATTCAAAACCCTATACTAGTTCATTAAAAATGTATGTATGTCACTTGAGACAGTAGCCAATATCACTGATATGTATATATTGTTTTTCTGTAGTCAATGTACCTGGATAGATTAAACACAACCAAGAAAAGCTGAGTTCAGTAGTTAGACAAATATAATGAGACTGTGTGATCACCACACTATCGGTGATATATTCAGGTCCTGATTTTAGCTGGCTAACATTATGATTACCCAACCTAGGATGGTTAAAATCATTAGCTGCTTTTATAGTGCTAATAATGATCAAATGTATATGCTCTTGCTGCTGGGTGCAATGCATCCCTGCCTACCATGTCACGGTTAAAAAGTCCAATGCCCAATATCATCTGTCCACTCTCCAAGCACATGCCAAATAATTTCAAGTCAGCTTACACTTCAGAATGTACAGTGGTCCTGAATGACTGAAACAAAAAAGAAAAGGAGGGAATAAGACAGAGGTCCCCAGGGTGCAGAAAAATGCACGCCTCAAGCAGCTTGCTTGGAATGCTCCATAAGCATCACATTAACATGCCTGACATATCCCTTAGCTTTAAAACCACACTCTAGCTCCCTCTTCTGTAAGTGGTGCCCAGAACGAGACTAAATGGTGGAAACCGGCTTAGGTGACGGATAACCTTTTAGCTCATTACTCACCTCACAGACAGTAACGTACCCCTTCTGGGTGGAGTTTAACTGCCATTTTCTGAACACAAGATGCATGAAGTTCAATGTAAACCTCATTTTGCCTGAGCAGTAAGATTAAGAATGCTGCTGACTGACTAACTTGTATGAACTTTCTGCCTGTAAACCCCACCAAAAGTAACCTCCTTCTTACCTCTGCTAAGCAATCGTGGTGACAATTAAGAAATAACGGTGCCTTTCCGATCTCTTAGAAACTTTAGTGGCATGTTAGTTTAAGTGTAATAACTGCTAACCAAAAGGTTGGCAGTTGCTATCCACCAGGCATTCCTTGGAAACTCTATGGGGCAGTTCTACTCCATCTTCTAGGGTTACTGGGAGTCCACGGTGACTCGATGGCAGTGGGTTTGGTTTATTTTTTCTGATTTCCCACCTCAGTCTCTCGTTTACAGGCTGAGACGAGGTGTGCCAAGCAAAACCTGGGGTTTCCACCCAACAAGGCTGCTGAGATCCTGAGGACATCCTGTGAAATCAGCAGGCGCATCTGCTCCTTTCTACACAATTATCCCTGCCACAAAGAGACAACTCTGCACTAGAGAGTTGCAGTCCACAGCATTCCAAGTGTAATATACCCGGACAAGCTGGCCAGGCCCCAGGAACACTACTTGGGACATTCTACTCATTCTACTGGAACAGTAGATTGGGAGGGTAAGGAAACAGTGAGGCGCTCCAATGAGCTACCTAGTCAGCTGCATTACCCAAACTCTAACATACCTTTAACTAGTTAGCTTTCCAGGTAACTTCATTCCCTGAAAGTGGAAGAATGATGATGTTCAGGTTTAAGCTAGTATGTGAGGAACTCTGTTTTATCAAACAGGAAACAGCATGTACTGAACTACTACGTGCTAGGCACATACATATACGCCGTATTCATTTCTATTCCAATACAGAAAAGTAATAGAAAAAGAATCCTGGGACCCTTCCATCTAACCTGACTGGCCATCTCATTCGATCTTTGTACTGTCAGAGGTCTCACATATTTCAGAGACACCCCAATGGGATACTGCTTTTCCCCCTCTTCCTACCCCTGGAAGCATAATGGTTAAGTGCCACAGCTGTTAACCAACACGTCAGCAGTTCAAACTTAGCAGGTCTGCTTAGGAACTCCACGAGGTGGCTCTACTTTACCCTTTAGGGTCACTGTGAGTCGGAACTGATTCAGTGGTAAAGGGTTTGGTTTTGGTTTTCTGCAATTCCTATCCACTCCCAAAAGAACTAAATTTCAATGCTAAGGACAAAAATAAATAAAAGAAGCAAATCAAAGGACTTTAGCAAGAGAGTAAAGACAATCTATATAACAGGAGAAAAATATCTGGTAACCATTTATCTGATAAGGGTTTAACATCTGAAAAACACATAAACAACTCTCAGAATTCATCAACAAAAGGACAGTACAATTTTAAAATGGGCAATGGATCAAAACAGGCATTTCTCTAAAAAAGACAAATGGCCATTTAGTACATGAAAAAGATGCTCAATGTCATTCATTAGTCATTAGGGAAATGCAAATCCAAAATGAGATACCACTTTACACCTACTAGAATGGCAATTATGAAAATTAAACTAAACAAACAGAAAATAACAAGTATTAGGATATAAATTGGATACTGCTGGTGAGAATGTAAAATGGTACAGCCACTGTGGAAAAGAAACTGGTGGTTTCTCAAAAAGTCACCACATAATCCAGAACCTTCCACTCCTCTGTATATACCCAAAAGACCTGAAGAACACAGGAACTCAGTTACTTGTACAACCAGTGTTCACTGCAACATTATTCACAATAGCCAAAAGGTACAAACAATCTAAGTGTCCATCAGTCTATGAATGAATAAAGAAGATGCAGCATATACATGCAATGGAATAATACTCACAAGAAACCTGATATAGTTATAACACAGCTAAACCCTGAAAAGGCTTAGTAAGTCAAATACAAAAGGACAAACAGTCTATGATCCCACTTACATGAGGTATCGAAATACGGAAATGCAGAGGTATACAAGCTTAAAAACAGTTATCAGGGACAAGGGGGAGTGGGAAAAAGGAATTAACTTTACCCAAAAGATTTGGTCTTTGTCCTGGTGCCTGAGAGCTAACCCCTAAACCCTGGAATTTCCCACAGATTTGATGAGGCCTCCTAGCCACATCTAAGGGTTTACAATAATCAGTCACTCAGGTGACAGCTAGACAGGAAGAGAACCTACCTCATGGTATCAGCCCACCTCAGGTCCAGGAAAGGCTCTGGATACAAAAGCTCCAAAGGTTCCCAGTTGGTGACAGGCATCAATGCTTATCGAAAAGTAGTACATCCCTTTTTTAGGGAATGGAAGTTCTGTGTGGGGAATCCTCCCAGACCTAGCCCAATGTATGTCTTCATTTGTATCCTTTGCTATAATAAAAGTGCGATTTTAAGCATAATACTTTCCTGAGTTCAAGTAAGTCAATTTAGTGAATTACTGAACAGTCACAGCTAGTAGATAGACAAGAGGTGAGACTTAATCGCTGTCCTCCCGACAAAGCTTTTGGCTAGCATGCTAAGGGGCAGTGGGAAAACCTGAACTTACAGCCAACAGGACAGAAGTGAGAGAACTGTGGGAATTCCCAAGCTTACAGTTAGCATTTGAAGTCTTGGGCAGACTTGACATTCTCGAGGACTGTGTTCATTAACCTATGAAAATCTAGTCTACTTGAAGTGATTAGAGGAAGAGCTCAATGTGTAGCTAGTGTCAGAACAGGTAGAATGAAGGGGAGGAGAATGGATGAGCTGATTTAGACTGATCAACACACATTTAGTTTCAAAGAAGTGGGGTCTGATTTTCTACACAAGGAGTTACTGTTTAATGGTACTGCATTTCTTTTGTGAATGATGAAAAAAACTTTTGAAAGTAAATACGGCTGATGGCCACACAATATGCAGAATCCAATTAGTATTACTGAAATTGCAAATTCTTTTATATATTTTGCCACAACTTAAAAAAATATATATTTTATGGTATTCCTGCCAAAGATAAATATTATGAATCTAATTACGAGAAAACACTAGTCAAACCCAAATAACTAGCCTATACTGTTCAAAAATGCAGAAGTCATGCAAGACGTCTGAGGAACTGTTTCTGGTACAGTAGATAAAAGATACACAACAAGAAAATACATGGCCAAGATTTTTTTTTTTTTAAAGGTGTCAGTGAGTCAATTCAAATCAAAGTGACACTGTAAGACAGAGCAGAATTCTCCCACAGGGTTTTTCCAAGGAGCGTCTTCCTGGTGGATTTGAACTGTAGACCTTCTGGTTAGCAGTCACAGCATTTAAGCACTATGCAACCAGGGTTTACACAAGTACTAGAGAAATGTTAATTTCTTGAATCTTGTAACTACTCTGTAGCTATGCAAGAGAAGGCCCTTGCTTTTAGCAAACAAATGCTGATGAACTGAAGGATAAATGAATACTATACTTAAAATTGCACTCAAACATCTCTGGGGAAAAAAAATGTACAGAAAGAGAAAAAACAGTAAAACAACTGTGGTAGATATTAACATCTGAGAAATTTGGATGTAGAATATATGGGAGTTCTTGAACAACTGGACAACTTTAAATGTGAAATTATGCCAAAATAAGTAACAAGAATCAGATTTATATACATGAAAGTACTTTTTTAAACTCTAAAAGCACTTGAAGAGCATTATTACTTTCAAAATGTATTAGACAAATCTGTATCTATTGAACAGATAAATAACCTACAAAACCTAATATGGGGTAACCTGTAAGTGTCTGCAAGTATTTGCTGTTATTAAATCACTGTTCTTGACCCAGTACATGTCCCCCATAAAATATGAAAAAAAACAAGAAAATCACAGTAAAATTAAGGGTACCATGTTACCTTAACAATATATTAACTCTATCTTTCCCTGCCAATAAATACATATAAAAAGACAATATCCAGTATGCAATTTCTTACAAGCCAAGGCTGTGGCTTCCATTAACTCAGTCTTACATTCCTGACTCATTCTCTTTTATTTTGGGCCAGACTGCTTGTTTCTCTCTGCAACATACGATCCATGAAGAGCAGTCTAATCTTCAGTGAGGACAATCACCAATATTATTGTGATCTAACCTTGCCACTCAGTGTGAACTCGTTTCCAAATTTCTGCAGCTCAATTATGTAGGCATATAATTTCACTCTTCACTGACAGCAGTTTCAACATCTTCTCTGTTTACAACTTGCTTGATAAAGACTCATGACGAAATATACTGGCGAATTAGAAGTAAAGTATAACTGCTACATGAAACTTAAGAGGTGGTTCCTTGAAAAGATGACTAAACAAAGTAAGCAAAATAGAAGAAAGCACCAACATAGGAAATTAGGAATTAGAAGAATAATGATTCACCAAGGACCAAAATGACAGGGGGTGGGAGGGAAGAGAACCCAGAAGGCAGAGACCCATGTGAGTGGGTGACTACACTAACATGTGACCGGAGGAACCAGATGGTGCCCAGCCAACACCAGGAATAGCCGTGATGAGGCTAACAAAGTTGAGTCTCACTGGCAACACGAAAATAAAAAGGGGCGCAACCTGAGAACCTCACTAAAAGACCGCAATTGATGGCCCAGGGGCCCTGGGGTTCCCCTGGGAACATGGCCCTTGGTCCTGATGCTGCCCCCGTCCATGAATCATTACCGAGGTCAACTCTTCAGACAGGAGTGGATTGGACTTGGCAACACAGAGTGACCATATTGTGTGTGCACTTTATGGTTCTATGCATCTACAGGATGTCGTCCTGCTAGCCTCTTATTGGTTGGGTGCGGGGGGGGGGGGGGTGGAGGATGGAGAGGCGGGAGACAGGAGGTTGTTAGGAGGAGATGACACGTGTAGAATGGATAGGAGGAATGTGCTGTCACCAGGCAGGGAGAGCAGTGGGAGCTGCACACAGGCGTGCATGCAAATTTATACTGGATTGTACACTTTCACTCAATCACAATACATAAAAAGAAAAAGAAGAATATCACACACAAGCAACTTTTAAAATATTAAATAGAATTACACTATGTATAACTTCACACCAATAAGTCTAAAAAACTAAAATAATCATTTCCTAAAAGACATGTTATCACATTTGTCTTAAGTACAAGTGTAAACAGGCCAAAAGCTACAAAAAATTTAAAAGACTGAGAATTTTATACACAAAAATGAAGTCATATGCATTTTAAAACTATAACTACACATGATCATAATTTAAAACTATTCCAAAATCCAGAAAGAGGTAGAAAACCTTCCCTAATCATTTTATAAAACTAGTCCAACCCTACACGCAAAACTTGACACAGATAGCATACCTCCTCCAAAAAAGAAAAACAAAGATCAAGATTTTACACAAAAATTATACTACAGCATAAAATGTCAGGAATAAACTAGACTTATTTAAGGGCAGAGAATATTATAATACTTACATAATTTATTACACTTAGGTCAAGAGAAAAAAACATAACATTATCTTCTACACAGAAATCAGTATCTAACCCTAATAAAAACTATTAATCTAGGATTAGAACCCTCCCTCCCCAAAAAATCTCTAGTTTACCAATAAGAACTCTACATTTGCATTTCAGGTAAACCAGGAAATGTTACAGTGGACATACAATAATCTTTTGGAAAGTAGCATATATTGAAGAACATCAGCATATTAGATGCTTCCAGAAGATGCCCCAGATTTAAAAACAAACTGCAGAAACAGAGGAAAGAGGATTCTTACTCAATAGCTGAAAAGTCTTACATACATAGAGGAAAACTTCTTTCCCATTAAATGTCTTTATCCACTTTCCAGCACTACTTAAAAGACTAAACAGTTTTCCTTCAAAAGATACAGCAAACATTACAGTCTAAACCAAAAATCCATTGCCAACAGGTCAATTCCAACTCATAGTGACCCTATAAAAACCAAACTCATTGCCACAGAGTTGAATTCAACTCACAGCAACCCTATGGAACACAGCAGAACTGCCTTACAGGGTTTCTGAGGAATGCCTGGTGGATTTGAACTGCTGAGTTTTGGGTAGCAGCTCCAGCACTTAACCACTATGCCAGCTCAGTGCCTTACCACAGTACAACAGGCAGGCCTCCACTGCAGTCTAACTAGTGCATTACATTTTGAAATAAGACAAGAAGAAATCAGAACTGGGGCTGGGGGGGTGGGGAGCAGTTAGAGCAAAATAACAGTGAAAGTTCTGGGTGTTATATGGCAAATTGATACAAATTGTACACTTGCACTTAAATCACAATAAAACTCATTTACAAAATTATTTTAAAAGTTATGATCATTGAACTATTGTTCTGAGGATTCTAGTCAACACAAAAAGACCCCCAAAAAGTAAAAATACACTTTTCTTTCTTGCAATTGCTATGACAGCCATCTAGAAAACCTAAGGCAATCAACTGCAATACCAAGAATTTAGTAAACTGGAATATAAAAGACAAAAATTCATAACTTCCTTTAAATATCAGCAATAAACACAATTTTTTTAAATTCTATCCACAAGAGCAACAAATTACTGAACATCTCCAGATTAAGAAAAGTTTAAGACCTACATAAAACCTCAAACCAGAAAACTATAAAACTGCATATTAAAAAACCTGACAAAATACAGAAAGCTACCATGTTTCCACATAAGAAAACCAGATGTTGTAAATACTATATTTTTTGGTAAATAATGAGTCCACATAAATAACGTACCCATATACACAATGTGCACACAGTATGCTGGGCGAGGGTGTTGAATGATTGGGAAAAATGTATAACATGCATTCTATTTGCATAAAGAATACAGCATAAACTTATTCTTTAAACTAACTGGCAAATTTTATACAATTTTACACAACCCAAAGTTTCTGTTTCACTGAAGCTGAGTGTGAGGCATCAAAGGAGATATGATATACTGATTTTAAAGTTTATCTAAAAAGAACAAAGAGAAGAGATAAAACAATTAGCTATTAAAGAAAAAACTGACAGTCACAATATACTGTTAGTTTTCATGATTCTTATGTAACTACTGAAATGAACAGAAGATAAGGAATTCAGGTAAAAATCCAATACTGATGTGGCAATGTAATACAAGATCTTAAAAGTGGCATTCGCCCAACAGTGGAAAGAGGATGAATTTTACAAAAAAGGTTTCTGAGACAAATTACTTAATATTTCAAGTTAAAAAGGAGAACAAAAAACATAGGGTGGGCCATTTCTTAGCATAACATGAAGGCCAGAAATCTTAATAAGAGACTAGCAAAAGACATCTTACCTAAACCAAACCCACCGCCGTCAAGCTGATTTTGATTTATAGTAACCCTATAGATCAGAGTAGAACCGCCCCACAGAGTTTCCAAGGAGCACCTAAAGGATTTGAACTGTCTACCTTTTACTTAGCAGCCATAGTGTTTACCCACTATGCCACCAGGGTTTCCAAAGACATCATAAGCAAAGCTGAAAGACAAACTCACAGATGGTGGAAGCTTCTAGGAAGACCTCCAACGATCTCCACCTCCTGAGAGCCACACCCTTGTATGATCCTCTTGGCTCTTCTGAGACTAGATTATAAAAAGATTGTAGCTTCTGGCTTGAGTGTCTTGGGCTTGCTCTTTCTCTCTTGGATCACTCACCCTGGGGAAGCCAGCTGTAAGACCATGAGAAGAGGTATGCATGGCAAGGAAGGAAAGCCTGCCAACAACCATGTAAATAAAGCTTGAACAGACAGCTGCTTCTAGTCAAGCCCTCAGATGAGGCTACAGCCCAACCCGTATCTTGATTATCATGTGAGAGACCTAAACCTGAGGCTCCCAGCTAAACTGCACCCATATTCTTAATTCACAAAAGCAGTAACATAATAAATGCTTGTTTTATGCCGTAAGGTTTTCTGCAATAATGTTATGTACCAACAGATACTAACACAACCGTTAACACAGACTGTCAACAGATGAGTAAAGAAAACATGCACCCTCCCAGGGGTAGAAAGAACTTACAACATAAACAGGCAGTGTGCAGAGAACAACACACATATAATCAAATGATGTTGAAAATTAAAGCATTTCTCACTTACAGAAATAATTTAAAATATTCCTAATGGTGGTCTCATACAAAAATAACTCACATTCAAATTGATAAATCCTTGTCAGAAGGCATCTTGTATCCAAATTTAAAATGCTTTCCTACCCTCTGACTTTGAAATTCCACTTTTAGAAATCTACTCTGAGAAAATACAAACATGTACTGTTTGACTGGGGGGGGGGGAGCGGGGCTTGAAAGCTTATAATAGAATAACTAGAGTATATGCACATAGGAAATGCAATGCAATCAATTACAGCATGAGGTAAAATCAACCTCTCTTGATGGAGAGGAAGAGGATGTGGCTGATGTTGTGACAGGGTTATCATTCATGATACAGAAAGAGGCTTGCTATTGTGAGAGAAAGGGAGAAAAGCAAGCAGGGATCTGAGTCACGATAAAATGTAGTAAAACAATCTGGAGTCACATTGCCTGGATTCAAATCCTCACCCATCTACCTATTTGCTGTCTGTGTGACTCTGGACAAATTTGTTTATAATAATCTTGTGCACTGGTTTCCTCACCTCCATGAACAGTACCAATTTCACTGTACTGGTAAAGATTACATAAAATACTCATGCAAAAGTAACAGTAAGGATTAAATAAAACTGTTTAAGTACAAACCTTAATACATTGCTTAGCATATATGAATGGTTTGATAAGAATTCACCATAATCAACTACTAATCCAAACAAACGTTGAATGTGTAGACATCGAGGAGACACTCATAACAAAATGAGTCTTTGTCATAAAAAAAAAACTTGTAATGTCCTAGTTTTTGAAGATTAAGACATCAAGAAATTTAGAAAACTGTTATATAGATTGAACTGTGTCCTCGCAAAATACAAGGTGAAATCCTAACTCCTATACCTGTTATTATGACCCTATTTGGAAACAGCAGTTTTCTTATGTTCTATTAATGGAGTCGTACCAGAGTAGGGTGAGTATTAAATCTAATGACTTCTCAGTGACAGAGATGCATCCATAGGCCCCAGGAATGTCAACAACTGCTGGCACCTACTACAAGCTGGAACAGACAAAAACGAAGGCCTGTTCCTTAGAACCATGCCCTGAAATCAGACTCTTAAGCTTCATAAACGGAGAAAATAAAATTTCCATTCTTTCAAGCCACCAACAGAGATGTTTCTACCATGGCAGCACTCCATAACTAGGATGAAAAGACTCCTTGTTTTTGGAGGAGGAGGAGGAGGAGGAAGAGGAGGAGAGATAGCAGGGAGGGGAATCATCTGAATCACCTGGGAAATTTCATAAAGAAGAATTTAACCTGGGTCTTTACATATGCATAGGATTTAGAAAGAAGGCAAATTGGGGTACTAGAAAGGAGGCATAATAAAAACAGAGACCATAAAGACAAACCTATTTCAAAGATAGTGATGTAGGTTTGGAAAGCTGACGATTCGGAGAAAGTGCAGGCTATTGAAGCTCCTACTGACACCCCTGAGTTGTGGTACTGAAGAAGAATACTGCCTATACCATGGAATGCCAAAAGAAGGAACAAATCTGTCTTAGAATAATAAAACAAACTAAGCATCTTGTCCAAAACTGCACAGCACTGCAAAGCCTGATTAAAGCCCAAGTCTCCTGACTCTCTCTACTATACCACAATAGTGGTGACACCTAAACTTTTAAGCACAGGACCTTCTAAGGGATGATGTAAGAAATGAAAATAAATGACAAGAACTGAACCTTGTGCACTTCTGGTTTTTAGAAGAAGGATAAGAAACAAAAGACAGCAAAGAAAGATAACAATTATGGAGGGGAAAAGAAATAGCAGTAAATGTTACATCACAAACTCAAAGGAAATTTTTCCATGAAGAAAAGCACAGTCTACTGTATCAAATATTCATACAGTACAGGCAGTGTTTCCCTGGTCTCCTACAACCAGTGAGGTTTAAGGAACAAACAGGTCTCTTTTCTAAAACATAAATTAAGAAATTTTAATCTACATTTCATAGTATTACACAGAACACATATCTATTGCAAAAGTAGAGGTTTCAAAACAGGACTACAATCTTTACTCCATCTTTCCTCTATAGGATACAATGGCTACTTTTATACAGTTATACAGTAGTTGAGTGGAACAAAAATGGGCACAACACATGAAATGGAAAGCAAAACCAAGAAACTGAAAAGATAGTAATTTACATGTATTAAGTCAGCAACGAAATACATGAAATTTCAGAGGTCTTACCTTGAATCTTTTGTCCTGCAATACTTTCTTGATGGCAACCAGTTCTCCTGAATCACAAAGTTTGGCTTGATATACCACACCAAACGACCCATTTCCGATTACTTTAGTGTCTGTATAGCTGACTTCCTGTGGCCTGTCTGGACCCTGCCCAGGAGTTGCCACCACTGTGGTCACCTTACTGCCATCCTTGTCTCCTAAAGAAAAGTGATGAGAGAGAGGTATAAATAATTAAACCAACAAAATCATCAAAATATGCAAAATAAATCATACTCTTTATTAAAAATTATTTTGAAACACTTATCATTGTTCTTCATATGTAACTATTTCAATTATAAGTTTTTTTTTAGCTCCATTAATTCAGTCATGGTACAGACCCACTGGAAAGCCTGGTGGCATGGTGGTTCAGTGCTACCCCTGCTAACCAAGAGGTCAGCAGTTTGAATTCCTCAGGTGTTCCTTGGAAACTATGCATCAGTTATACTCTGCCCTATGGTCTCTATCAGACAAATCTGACTCAGAGGCAGTGTTTTTTTTTTCAATAGACCCATTAACAAACACGTATTATGTAAATGACACAATGTTGCTTGTTAAAAGTGGAGACGATTTAAACCACTTAATGATGGAGATTAAAGACCACAGTCTTCAGTGTGGATTATACTCAACATAAAGAGAATAAAAATTCTCACAACTGGACTAATATGCAACATCACGATAAATGAAGAAAAGACTTAAGTTGCCAAGGATTTCCTTTTACTTGAATCCACAACTGACAACCCATGGAAAGCAGCAGCAAAGAAATCAAGATTCTCTGCCCTAGGCAAATACACTGCAAGAGACCTCTTTAAAGTACTGAGAACTAAGGTCTGCCTAACCCAAGTCACAGTGTTTTCAATCACCTCACATGTGTTCCAAAGTAGGACGATGAATAAGGAAGACGGAAGAATTGGCACCTTTGAATTCTGGTGTTGGAAAGACTACTGAATAGACAGACCATGGACTCCCAAAAGAACGAACAAAATCTGTCTTGGAAAAAGTACAACGAGAATGCTTCTTGGAAGCAAGGGTGACAAAAACGCATCTCAGGTAGTTTTTTTTTTGGACGTATTATCAGGAGGGATCAGTCCCTAGAGAAGGAGATCATGCTTAGCAAGGGGGGCGGTGTGGAGAGGAAGACCTCCAAATGCGATGGACTAACACAGCGGCTGCAATGACAAGCGTAACGATGACACATCTGTTGTCATGCTGGGGAGTTTGTACATATGACATCATTTAATGCAAACCCAGTCAAGTGGGCAACACTGTTCCAGAACTAAAGCTAAAAGGAAACACATTCAATTTTCCCAAGGATGAACCACTGAATCCTTATTTTTCCAACTCTAAAAGCTCTAGTTCTTTCCTGAAGACTTATTTTACTTGTAAATAAAATAATCTGCAACCGAAAACATCTCAACTTCTTGACTCTATTGGGACCAGTCTGCCTTTAAGAAGCTAGGACTTCTTTGCTTTCTTTTTCACAAAATGGTGGAGTACCTCTCAGAGAAAGATCACATGAAGAAAAGTAACAAGAGAAAAATATTAATTTGCGGGTATGGGATGTAAAACTTACAAGATCAGACTGATTCTGACTTACACACCAGTCACAAAGCTCATCGACTCTGGGATCTTGGCTCATTAAAGGCCCTCTCCCTTCCTGTTCAGCCTTCCCTCTCCCCCAATAACAATTCAAAAACTATACTCTTCTTCAATCCAAGCTCCTGAGTCACCTCTCTAGCTGGCTAAGATAGTCCACAATCATCATCTTGTTCTCTGAATTCTCAAATTATTCTCAACTATACTACATTATCTAGGCACCCGATTATAAAGAGCTTTAAATGGTTCTTTCAGTAACCCGAAAACACAGTTTCCAGGGACTACAATTATTTTGAAACAGCAATTACGACTTCTGCTTCTCTTCCCTGACGAATTTAAACGGTATGATTCTCAGAAGTCCTTATGTTGACTGACTAAACAATACTTGTATTTCTTTGTTGCCCTTCCCATTACATCAAATTTCTTTTTAAAATGTTAACTTAATCCATACTAACTTAATAAAGAAATGTATGGTAAAACAACACATTTCACTCCAGCCTCCAAACCTACAAAGTATTCATTTTTACCTAACATACTGGAAAATTAAAAAATGTAACAATAATTTTCTGTTAGTTTGAGTATGTATCCCCAACCAAATATACATTGCTAGATTAATGAATAACTAATATCTATACCTATTTAACTTCAAAGAAGTATTAACATGGACCAAACCAATAACCAGTGTCAGAGACTGATATACTCTCTTCCTAGCCCTCATGATGGATACAAAATCAAGAGTGATTCTCATATCAGACAGCTGGATGAATTACTCACTGCTGTGCAGTGGATTGTGACTCACAGGAGACCATATAGGACAGAGTAAAACTGTCCCACAGGGTTTAACAAAACAAAAAAACCTCACTACTGTAGAGTTGGTTCCAACTGGTAGCTACCCTACAGAACAAAGAACTGTTACACCGTTTCCAAAGAGTGCCTGGTAGCTTCAAACTGCTGACTTTTCGGTTAGCAGATGTAGAACTTAACCACAACGTCAAAAGGTTAAACCAAAAACAAACCAAGACCCCGGCTGCTAAGTCAATTCTGACTCACAGAGACCCTATAGGAGAGAGCAGAACTGCCCCCCAGAGTTTCCATGCAGCACCTGATGGGTTCAAACTGCCAACCTTTTGGCACAATGGTAAGATACAGACTGGCTCTGACGAGGAAACCCTGGTGGCGTAGTGGCTAAGTGCTGTTAACCAAAAGGTTGACAGTCCAAATCTGCAGCTGAAGACTCTATGGAGCAGCTCTGTCTTATAGGGTCTCTATGAGCCAGAATTGACTCAACAGCAGTGGGTTGGGGGTTTTTTTGTGTGTGTGTGCATGTGTGTGCTGATGATGTAGCGGTAGCACTTAACCACTATACCACCAGGGTTTCCCATCACCAGGTTAAAAACAAAAAACAAAAAACTCAGTGCTATGGAGTCGATTCCAACTCACAGTGACCCTACAGAACAGAACAGAACTGTCCCACAGCTTCCAAGGAGCACCTGATACATCTGAATTGCTAACCTTTTGGTTATCAGCTATAGCACTTAACTGCTACACTACCAGGGTTTCCACCACTAGGTTACAATGGTACAAATCCTTACAAAGTGGATGGCCTCAGCAAAGGTGCTGGTGGGTTCAAACTAATAACTTCTCAGCAGCCGAGAGCCTTAACCACTACATCATCAGTGCAAAAAAAAAAAAAAAAAAAACCTACGCACTGCCATGGAGTCAATTCTGACTCTGAGACCCTAAGACAGAATAGAACTGCTCCACAGTTTCCAAGGAGCACTGGTGGATCTGAACTGCCAATCTTTTGGTTAACAGCACTTGGCCACTGCGCCACCAGGCTTTCCTCATCAAAGCCTGTCTATATCATATCCGACTTGATGGCACTTGGCTTGGCTATATCATACCATGGTGTTAGCTATCTTTAACATGTACATCCTTAGTTCCAAGATAAAAACACCCAAACAGAAAGGATTTAATTAGCACAAATCCAACACCACTTGTATGAATAACTCAAATACTGGTGCTGTTGTTAGTTGCATTCAAATTCACAATTCATGGCGATCTTCTATACAGCCAAGCCAAGTGCTGTCGAGTCGGATCCAGAACGAAATCCCAGTCTTGTGTCATCTTCATGAACACTGGTATGTTTGAGTTCACTGTTTCCTCATTTTGGATGGCTCGCTGGCTTTATCAAACATGATGTCCTTTTCTAGTGTCCACAGTTAAGTCTCACCATCTTCACTTCTAGGAACATTCAGGTTGTGTTTCTTCTTTGTTCTGGCAGTAGTGTTAACACTGTCATTTTTATTTACAACAACAATACATGCACAAACCCTTGGGCAAGCCAATAACATAGAGCCATTTTCAAATGCCTCCTTGGCATTTCACCTGACAAAGCCACTGCCATCAAGTCAATTCCAACACACAGAGAAGCTGTAAGTCAGAGTAGAACTGCCCCACAGAGCTTCCAAGGAGCACTTGATGGATGTGAACTGCCAACCTTTTGGTTAGCAGAGACAGCACTTAACCACTATGCCACCACGGTTTCATCTACCAGTAAAATTTAAATATATTTGCTAGAAATCTGTAATAATCTAATCTGAGCTCTAAACTATCATAACCTATCCACCAAAACCATCCTATATACTTTCATTTCTGTGTATTTTAATCTTAACTGTATCTGGAGCCCTGGTGGCTTACCAGTTAAGAGCTCTGCTCCTAACAAAAGGTCAACAGTTCAAATCCCCCAGCCCCCTCCTTAGAAACACTACTGGGCAGTTCCATTTAATTCTATAGGATTACTATGCGTCAAAACCAACTCCAGGGCAATGCATTTTCTTTCTTTTTTTTTTTTTTAGCCAGTTTATTTTTATAAACTCTACCCCAAGTCACTGTCTTCTTCATTTGTAAAATAAACCTATCTTTATCTCTATCTTAACACTCCAAAAGACAGAATCACAGTCTTTGAAACTTAAGAGATTAAAAAAAGTTAGATGCAGAAAGATTAAAATCCAAGGTTGTCCAAAAGAAAACAAAAAAGAGGTGATTTTAAACAACTTGTCTCTTCCCTAGACAATTCAAATCAAAGCATATCACCAGAAAAAAATGATTTTTCAAAACTTCCACATTAACAAGTCTACTGAACAAGATCCCTGCCTGTAAAATCTCACAAGTCTAATTCACAAAGTATTGTTATTTTTTAATGAGGGTAAATCAACAGATTTTAAGAATGCCTTCTCTATTCCACAACTTTGATTAGAAACAAAAAACTGTCTGATGTACAACCAAAAATTATACTTTTATATTATATGGTCATGTCTCAATTAAAAATACATAAGACACAGTTCTGTACTTCTTCCAATAAAAGAATTAAAGCAACATAACTATCTCTAACAAACAGACCTGTTCTGGAAGGAACACAACCAGAGCGCTCCCTGGAACCAAGACTGGTGAGACTACATGTTACGTACTTTGGACATGTTGTCAGCAGAGATCAGTCCCTGGAGAAGGACATCTGCATGGCAGAGTGAAGGGTCAGTGACAAAGAAGAAGACCCCTCAGCAAGATGGACTGACACAATGGCTGCAACAACTGGCTTAAGCATAAAAACAACCGTGGGCATGGCTAAAGGCCAGGCAGTGTTTTGTTCTGTTATGCACAGAGAAGCTATGAGTCAGAACTAACTTGATGACACCTAACAACAACAACAACTATTTTCCCTACTTGCCACCTCAGTCTGCAGTTCTTTAAACAACAACAACCAAAAAAAAATGATTTCTGAGATCAGAAAGCCAGCTACGAAGGGTATCCACTATAATCCTAAAATTAGCATCTCTTCCCCCAACTACTAAGTCTGAAAAACACAATCTCAGCATCACTGTTTGCAAACTGGTAAAAGCACAAATGACATAATTCCATTAAAACACTAAAAGCACCGTGGAAAGATAAACATGCTATACCTATGCAAGACAGGACAGAGGCTTCTAAGTTTTAAAATGAGGTTGGATGTAGACAAGGACATCCTTTTACCCTCTTGCACATAAAGGAAAAAAAATAATACCTTAACAAAAATTAAAGGATTTGCTCCATTCTAAGAGAAACTGCCTAGAATTATTAGGGGCTATATTATATTCCTTACTAATATGAAAACTTGTAGAGACACTATAAACAAAGCCTCAAAACCTCTAACAAAATTCATTGCCCTATAGTCAATTCCAATTCACAGCAACCTTAGAGTACAAAGAAGAACTGCCCCATGGGGTTTCCCAGGACCCCTGGCAGATTCCAACTGCTAACCTCTCCCTTAGCTGCAGTAGCTCTTGAAATAGTGCACCACTAGGGTTTCCTCAAGTATTCTTGTATTTGGAAACCATCTAACTCTTCAGGCTACTCTCTGTTAGAGAGCTGAAAAAGCAGAGCTGTAAAGAATGGCAGGATAATACCAGGAATGACTTGGCATGAGCATCAGGAGCATCATGGGGCACTCAGCAGCTATTATGCTAAGGAAAAGCACGCCATCATTTGGCCTTGCTAACTCCTGCCTCAGCAATAAAATAACAGCTGTATAAAATTCCAGTTTACAAAGTACTTTCCCATTCATTGTTTCACCTAATCTAATACCTGCAAAACACAGACGAGTAAGTTATTGATACTTCTACTTGGCAAAAGTAGAGGAAAGGAAAGCTCAAGTTTTAGAATGTAGGACTCTAACTTGCTTTATGCTGCCCCTACTGTATTTTACAACTTGCTGAAGAGTCATTACTCATGCTAGTTACCCTCTACAAAGCAGACAACGTTTCTGACAATATGATGTGATTAGTTCCAGAACACAAAATAAGGGAAAAATGAACACTGTTTTATAGCTTTTAGGCCTCATCTATTCACTTACTAAGACGGCAAAAAGCTTCTTCCAAATATACTTCGGCAATAACAGGTTTTGAATTCATCCCAGAGCAAACACTTTAAGAAAAATTTTAAATACCTTAGTTTGTGACATCCAAACAATTTAATATTTGCTACTAAAAACTGAATAATCTGGGACCGCAGGGATAGAGCAGCACACTACGCACTGCTTTCAAGAGACCAAAATCACCATGAAAAGCTAGAAATCATAACAAACATGCCTTATAAAATGTTACCATTTTGCCTAATACCACGTTTCTTGGAATACCTGGTACAGTGAGTCTCATGCTAATTATACAACACTAGCCATTACAATAAAACCGATCTTCAAAAAGTACCCCTGTCTCAGCAGGGGTCTGGGGACCACAGTTTCAGGGCACATTTAGGTCAACTGGATAATAAAGTTAAGAAAATGTTCTGCATCCCAATTGGGTGACTGGCATCTAGGGTCTTAAAAGCTAGTTAAGTGGTCATCTAAGATGCATCCATCGGCCCCTGCCCATCTGGAGCAAAGGAGAATGATGAACACCAAAGACAGAAGGAAAATAAATACGAGCCCGAGAGACAGAAATGGCCACATAAACCCAGAATTAGATAGCACACAGCTACTGTCAATGACCACCCTGACAAGAAACAGTAACAGCTGAGTCCCTGAAGGAACTGGAAAAAAATGCAGGGACCCTGGCAGACATGGCTCCTGGACTCTCTGTGAACCCCAAACTGAAACCATTCCCTAAGTCAACTCTTTAGATATAGATTAGACTGTCCAGTCTAACACATAAAATGATACTAGTTAAGAGTGTGTTTCTTGGCTCAAGTAGATACAAAAGACTCAATGGACAGCTCCTGTTTGGAGATGAGATGGTGAAAAGGGACAGGAGCTAGATGAATGGATATGTGAGATAGGGTGCAAAAGAGAGGAGTGTGCTGTCACACTGCAGGGAGAGCACCTATGGTCACATAAGAATGTCTAAGTTTGTGTATGAGAAACTGATTTGAATTGCAAACTTCCATTTAAAGGACAATAAAATAAAAAGCGCTCCTGTCTCTCAGTGCAGAGCAGTCGGAACAGATCAGCTCAAGGGCCCCTCTGCCCAGAGGACTTCTGGGACCCTCCACTGAAACAAGAATCCATTCGGCAGATAGGAACTTTCTGCTATAATTATAACACAGACGTGAACTCCCTATCCTTTACCACAGATAAATCTTACACAGAATAAACCACAATAGATACTTCACCAAGCAATGAAAAGATGATATACCACAGAACAACCACTTTCTACTTAAGGCTACTAAATATGGAACATTATTTTTATAAAAAATTTAACAAGGTTCGGTGTATCTCTAGATGACAAATGCAACGCAGCTGTCACTCTCACAAATACAGGCTTGTACCTATGAGCTACGCCTTGTGGACCCATTTCTGAAGTCACTCCTCACCTCCAATCAATCTTGTTTTTTCAGTCATGTGCTGCTGAAGCAATTACTCCAATCAGTCCTGAGATGAACTAATGTAACACTGAGACATGATCCACGGCCAAAATGTGGAGGGAGCATCCCCAAACCAAAAGGCCACCTCGAGCATATTTAAATATTTACAGGGTGTCTAATACTGACACTCTAATTTATATGAATGATACATCTGAAAGTTCAACACGGTTCAGCCATTTCATTTGATTTTTTTTTCCCCCTTTGTAATCTGTGCTTTAGGCATAGGTTTCCACAGCAAATGAGTTTCCAGTTCAGTAACTCACACACAAATTGTTGGGTGACATTGGCTGCACTCTCCATCACATACCGGTGGTCCCCACATTACCACCCTGAACTCCCTGTCTGCATTTGCCCAGCCTTCCTGCCCCACCCTGCCCTCTCATCTTCAGTGCTGGGCAGCTGCTGTCCTTCTGGTGTCATAAAAATGGCTGCTGTAAAGACTTGCCTTACAGGAGTGACTGTTTCTTTTACAGGTGTCCCTATAATTTGGCTGAAAGGTGGCCTCAGAGAATGGCTTCAGCTCCAAGTCAGAACGGTTATCTAGTTTATCTTCTGCTGGTTGTACATTTTTAGTTATATCTGGTGTTCTATTTATGCCATGTTGTTAAGGCCCCTAGCACTCTATTTTTAATTCCCTGATTTTCATAGTTTAGATTTTATGTTTGGCCCATTTTGAGTTAGTTTTTACGTACTGTGTGAAGTATGGATCTGATTTTATTTTTCTGCAAATGGATACCCATTATTGCCAGCACCATTTTTTAAAGATACTTTCTCATTCTCATTTAATGAACTGTGACCCTTTGTTAAAGATCATCTGCCCACAGGTGGATGGATTTATTTCTCTGTTCTCAAGTCTGTTCTACTGGTCTGTATGTCTATAGTTGTGCCAGTACCAGGATGTTACGCCTACCATGGCTGTGTAGTAAGTTCTGAGATCAGGGAGTGTGCATCCACCCACGCTGCTGTTGTTCTTTGATCATGCTTTGCTTATCCGGGACCTCCCTCCTTTCCATACAAAGTTGTCAATTAGTCTTTCCATCTCATTAAAAAATATTGTTGGAATATGGATCAAGACTGCACTGCATCTGTAAATTGCTCTGGGTAGAACTGACATTTTCACAATATTAATCCACGAGGATTATGTGTTTTTCTATTTATGTCTCTTGGTTTCTTGAAGTAGCGCTTTATAGTTTTCTTTGCGTAAGTCTCTGGTTAGATCTACCCCTAAGTATCTCATCTTCAAGAGCAGTTGTAAATGATACTGCCTTCCTGGTTTCCCTTTTCAGACTTGTCTGTGTTGGTGCAGATGAACAGAATGGACTTTCATATATTAATGTTGTACTCTGTCACTTTGCTGCATTCTTTTATTACTCCAGCAGTTTTTCTTTCAAATTTCTGGAATTTTCTAGCTGTATGATCACATTATTTACAAAGAACAATAGCTTTACAATAGTTTCACTTCTTCCTTACCAACTTACACGTCTTTATGTCCCTTTCTTGCTGTAATGCTCTAGCAAGGACTTCCAGTATAATACTAACGAGCAGTGATAAAGTGCATTCTTGCTGATGAATACTGGGCTATAATTTTGTTGTGTAGTGGTATCTTTGCCTGGGTTATGATAGCTTTACAGAATGAATTCAAGAGTATGCCTTCTTTTCTGTGTTCAGGAAGACGTTTCTTTTCTTGAGAAGGCCCAGCTCTTTAGATTCAGAGTTGAGAAAAAACAGTAACTGAGACCATTTCACGGAGGAGTCTTTAGAGAATGTTAGTAAGCTCTACTATGTGAATCTCCGAGTGCCACAAACAGTGAAGTGTCTGACCCACCCCGAGAACCCTCAAAGGAAAGGCCTGACAATCTTCTGCAAGGTCACAGTCTTGAAGTCTCTAGGTAGTGCACCTCTACTCTGCAACACACAGGGTGAGTATGATTCACAATCTACTTGACAGCACATGGCTTCATCTTTTTATTGCTTAAAATAAAGCAAAGTCATGTCACATAACTTCGGAAATACTCCAGCAACCTGGTTGTGGAGAAATGAGTTATTAACAACTGTCTCTATAAAATCTTCCCATAGCTGAAGAGTAAAGTTTCCATGTAGAAACAACAGAAAGTTAAAAGCACGCAACAAAAGCCTGAAACTAGCACTCATCCATGACTACACTGAGCGTTCTGTAGTAAAACCAACACTGCCTATCACAAAGAAAAAAAATAAACAGCTATTTTTTAAGGACATTTAATAACAAAACTGCAACGACTCTACTAAAAAAACCAAAAATTACATAAATGACTCAAAAACAGATTCGATCATCGATAGAAATTTGGCTAAGTGAAGGGAGTAGCACCATGCAGTAGAGGGCAGATCAGCAAAACTGGACTACACTATAAACTGAAAGGTTTGTAAACTCAACATTTCAAAGGATAGAGCAGCAGGTACAGGACTCTGGGGACATCAAAGTTTTCAGGGCACATCAAAGTCAACTGCCATAAGCAGTCTTCTGCCCCTTATACTGATGAGTGGTATCTGGGGTCTTAACAGCTAGCAAGCTGCCATCTGAGAAACACCAAATTATCCCAACCCATCTGGAACAGATGATGACCAAGAACATCAAAGACAGGAGATAAAATGAGCCCAGGAGACAGAAGGGCACATGTGAATGGGAGACTGCATCAGCATGAGACCAAAAGAACCAGGTGGTGCCCTATCACCTCCAAAGGCAGCCGTGATGGGGGTCACAATGTAGAGTCCCTGAGGTAGCACAACAAAGAGGTAAGTAGTTCAAGAACTCTACTAAAAGACCAGAATTGATAGTCTGGCAGCCTGGAGAGCCCCTAGACTTGCTGCTGGCTCGGAACTGAAACCAGTACTGGGGTCAACTCTTCAGACAGGAATGACTGGACTCAGGGACACACTGTGAGCCTGTGGTGTGTGTACTTTATGGTTTTAGACATTTATAGAAGGCTGTCCTATTGATTTCTTTCTAGATGGCTGAGGAGAGGGTGGAGAGGAGGGGACAGGTGTTCATTAAGAAGATACTAGTAGGAGTGAAAACAGGGTGAAGAGAGCAGGCAGAGTTGCACACTAAGTGGGCATACAAAATAGATATGGATTGTATACTTTCACTTAATCACAATGAAAAAAAAGCAGCACCTTGTTTTTAAGCATGATTAAGATTGCCAGACAGGGAAACACTGACCACTGTCAAATTTTCAGGTTTTAAATAAAATTTCAAAGAACTCTTTACCCTAAGCCAAGTGGCTAAGGTACGTTCAATTAAAGCAACAAGTTCTCTCAAAATAAACAATGCTGCTTAGAAATACAAAAATAATGTATAATTAGAAAAGGAAATAAATTTTAAAAGGAACTAATGTCCAAAGTATCAGAGCTAGATCAATTCTACAATGAACTTCACTCTTCCCATGGAAGAGTAGCTCTACATTATGACGAGGAAGCGCTAGAGAGAGCACGCAATTACCTGCTCAGATACCTTGGACCAAATGAAATCATGAAGAAACGAAAGGAAATAACACCTAAGCAGGTGAACGCAGTCAAATGAGTTCTAATGATTAACAACATGAAAAAAATTTCAGAGAAGTTTTTATGGAATCTTAATAGATAAAAACTGTTCTAACAGGACCTTTTCCCTTTTCCCCATTCATCTCTACCTGATACCATCTAAGAGATTAAAACCAAAAAACAGTGTTCTATACTCATTAAGAACCCAAGTTTCCCACTTGACTGAGAGTTTGTAGGAGAGCCAGACATTATCTGCATCACTTACATTTCCCTAGTGCTGAACAGCACAGGATTCAGCACAAAGCTGGTACCTCAGCAAATGTTTGCCGCTGAATTTATATACAAATCATTCAAGCAGAAGAACTGGGAGGATTTGGGAACTGACTATTCATGATAAATGTAATCAGTACTCTTGGGTTTCTTCCTGCACTTGCCATAGGTCAGATACAAATCCCTGGTGATACATACATAAAAGGACCTTCACAAACAGTAAAGTAGAAAGGAAGATTTTACTGCCAACAGAG
This sequence comes from Heterohyrax brucei, assembly GCA_028571685.1. Classification (NCBI taxonomy): domain Eukaryota; kingdom Metazoa; phylum Chordata; class Mammalia; order Hyracoidea; family Procaviidae; genus Heterohyrax; species Heterohyrax brucei. The sequence goes on from CM053157.1 coordinate 63,234,235, forward strand.
TCACCAAGCTGCCAAAACAGCTGACCTGCTCTGTCACATACGTAATTATCTGGGGACAGAAGTACCATTTCATAACCTTTTTTCAAATAATTCTAGTTTTCCGGGGACACAGATAGGCAATAGGTAAGAACTAATCAAGTGACTCTCAGAAGGTCTGAAGTGCAATATATAACAACGTATATGCAAGCATATTCCTTAGATTTGTGTGTGCCTTTTCACAGTTTGCAAGCACCACTAACAGTAAGCATAAGAATCATCTGGGGGAGTTTACTAGAAGATTCTAGAACTACACTCCAAGAGATGGACTCATTAGGTCTGCAGTGAGGCCTAAAAAACTGTATTTTTAATAAGCATCTCCAGGTGCAGCTACTACACCTTGAGAAAGAACAACCTAAAACTGTATTTTTAATAAGCATCTCCAAATCCAACAACTATACCTTGAGAAACAACCTGCTGACACAGCAAATGTGAAACCCAAAGGTGTTCTAAAATGGTTGATAATTTCCCGATGCAACCCTTCAAATAAGGAGTACCCACGGGATTCAGATTTGTTCATTTACATAAAAAGTTTTGCTCTATTATATTCCATTGCTTAAGACCACGCCATAAAATACTCCACCACCCATCTACACCAGTTGGTCATACTATGGTAACTTGCATGTTGCTAGGATGCAAGAAGCTATGTTACTGGCATTTCAAAGACCTAGAAGGTCCACTCATGGCAGGCAGGTTTCAGTAGAGCTTCCAAACTACAACACACAAGGAAGCCTTTAGCCTGGTGATTAACTTTTAAAAATTAGCCAATGAAAACACTGTGTATCACAACAGAGTATTATCCAATGTAAACAAACAAGCAAACAAAAAAAAAAAACCCTACTGCCACTGAGTCGATTCTAACACACAGCAACCCTGTAAGACAGAGAAGAACTGACCCATACGGTCTCCAAGGAATGGCTGGTGAACCTGAACTGCCAACCCTTTGGTTAGCAGATGCAGCACTTAACCACCACACCACCAGGATTTCCTTGTCCAATACAGTGCTGGAAAATGAGCTCTCTAGGCCAGAAGACACTCAAAATACACAGTGGCCACAACAACGAACCCAAGCACACACACAACCGTGACAATGACACAGGACCAGGCTATATTTCATTCTGTTGGACATGTTGTTGTAAGTGGAAGCCAACCTGATGCACAAAGGTAACACACGGTTCCTAAAATCATCTACCCATTTTTGGCAAAACTGAAAATTTCAAATATTTTACAAAGTTTTTGTTATCGATTAACTACCCAAATTTTTACTTCAAACTATTGAAATTCCATTTGAAGTAAGTTAGATGACTCAATTTTTTTTAATCTTAAAATCCAAATTTTACTTTAAGCCAAAAGTCAGAATGAACCATGCTATTTTCAACACTCTGAACTTGCATATTATTTTACTTATGAATCATAAGCTAGAATTGAACATAGTTTCCTTTTTTTGTTTTTCAAATTTCAGTGAACTAGAATAAAACCAACCCAAACCTAAAAGGAGTATTTCACTTGGTCTTATGCCCTCACATGAAATAATTCCAAAATGTATTTTCGAAACAGGTTTATTTTCCCATGAAAGTCTAAAAGGCTTGCAGTAAGCGTTTAAGGAATTCACACTAGAATCCCAAGTCTTAACATGGCTATTCACTAGATTTAAGGTTAAGCACATTCTTCAATGCCTATAAAGATGAACACAAACAGAGCCGTTTTTACACTCTAAACTACAATCACAGAATAACTGACTCCAATCTAACAGTATCCAATTTAGGGTTTGTGGGAAAGCAGCAATAGACAGCACATTTATTGCCTTCTGACAATTAAAATTTCTAGAGGTTAACAGCTCATTCAATCCCTCTTTCCTCTAAAGTTCACACCGAAGTTATCCTCACTCGTAAATTCAAACAGTTTTTCCTATATCACAGCACAAAAAATGTATATCTATTTTAAAGTTGAGTCTATTAAACTAAAAATTGCTGCTAAATTTCAAACACTGGGGAGAATCAAAGGACAGGGATGCTCTGTTTCCTCCAGAAGACTACTGCCTACTCTAAGTGGGTCAAATACTGTTTATCAATGACAATTTAACAGCCAGTATCTGACCCACAAAGGATGCGATCATAGTTATTACACATGTACTGCTGTTACCCCATTTTAGACCTGTGCACATAGAAAGCTGTAAAATATCTGTTTATTCATAAATGAATCAATTCCTACACGCTTCCACTATATATTTTGGAAAATACTCAGAAGTCAGAAAATCACTCTAATTCATCTTCCAAGATAGCATCAAACCCTGTAAAGGGAACTGAAAGACAAAAGTCACCTATGCGACAATTTTCCCCAGAACTAGTCTTCATCAACACACTCTGCCTTAAACAACTTTCATGGGAGGACTTTACAGTTTACAAGATATGTTTACACTCATAATCTCAATTTATCCAGGCAATACTCTAAAGAGGTAAGTAGAAATAATACTAATTTGGGAGGAGAGAAGTAAAACTCATAAGGCAAGTAAAACTGCTCAAGGTTACACAGTCAAAATTACAATTAGGTCATCTATCCCCAGGTTAAGCACATTCTTCAATGCCTATAAAGATGAACACAAACAGAGCCATTTTTACATTCTAAACTACAATCACAGAATAACTGACTCCAATCTAACAACATATTTAAATAATAGTCTCTTTTAGTGGAAAACACAATAAGTCCTTTTGAATATAAAATTATTTCATCTTCCCTGATATAAGTTATCTAAGAGACAAAATAATCAGTTAGATGTTCCCGTGAGGAAAAGGAGTTCCCTGAGGAAAACCAAATTGGTGAGCTGACTGCAAACATTTAAGCACTTTAACAGATTTATCAGAAACAAATAATTCACTGCTTAACAACAGCTGCTAGTTCTGCAGGCAGAGGAAGAACATTTCCTGCTTTTTTTATTTTGAACTAGTTTATTCTAAAGAAACAAGACTGAAAAAGCAAGGAAGCATAATTTTTCTAACCAATACAGAATATAAAAAATAACTAAATCTTCTATCTTACACAACAGTTTTAGGATCCTCTGTTGATAACTAACCTACACTATTTTACTTTTCATAAGTTCCAGGATAACTCAGACTATTTGCTTAATAATAACTACATTTATTTTTATGTTAAATTTTTAGTACTTTATTGTGCTTTAAGTGAAGGTTTATAATCCAAATCAATTGTCCATATAAACCCCCCCACACATGATTACACAACTCTAACTACCCTCCCCACCCCCAGCTCCATTGTGACAGCACACTCCTCCTTACCACCCTGTAATTCCCATGTCCATTCAACCAACTCCTGCTGGCCCCCAACCCATCTTGTCTCTGGACAATAGCTGCTCAGACAGCCTAACGTATATATTTGAGCCAAGAAGGATATTCTTCACCAGCATCACTCTGTGTCTTAGAATGCAGTCCAATCCTTGGCTGAAGAGTTCATTTCAGCACTGGTTTCAGTTCTGGACTAACAGAGTTCGAGGGCCATGGCATCAGTGGACCCTCCAGTCTGACAGACCATCAACTCTGGTCTTTTAATAGAATTCTAGCTCTGTACACTCATTTTTCTCCCACTATACCAGGGACTTTACATTGTGTTCCCTTGTCAGGGCAGTATACCCTAAATGTATATAAAACTATTTAAATATTGTTCAGCGTTGGTTGCTATTCCAAGTCTTGAAAAACCAACTCTGAAATACCAATTTAAACACCAATATATAGAAAACACATTGCTCCCCTTTCCAGCTGTTTCCAAAGCTACCCAGCACCACTAGCTGACCAGCACACTTGGCCAACATCTTCTGTTTCCCAGTTTAGAAGTCATTCACGTTATAGCCTCTGCCTGCCCCTCTAAACTTGTATAATTCTATGGCAATTAAAGGAGTCCTGGTGGTGCAGTAGGTAAGCACTCAGTCAGTAACTAAAAGGTTAAAGGTTCAAACTCACCAGCCCACTCAATAGGAGTGGCCAGCTGTGTAATGTTACATACAGCCTTCGAAATCCTATGGGTTGTCCTACAACATCCCATAGGTTTGCTATGAGTTGGGATCAACTCCATGGCGGTGGTTTTGTTAATGGCAATTAAAATCCACCTCGAGATAACTCTTTTTCAAACACACAACCTCAGTTACTACTTTCTCTTTCCTATTTTTTCTTACATCTTACCCAGTTACCTGAGGAAACTCTCTCTTTACTTCATCAAGAGCTTAAAAAATAAGAAATGTTTACCACAGCTGGTAAGTAGAGGAAAAGCACTTCTGTTCTTTATCAGTACCAAGAAAAAGTGAAGTCATAAATTGAGAAGTCAGTGTCATCAACCTACAAAGCCCCTGGAAGCACCCTGTTAGGCCTGCACAAGCCACTATTTAACTTCCTCTGATTAAATCCAAGCATCAAGTAAGTAAGAGTGTTCAAAACAAAATTTCAGACGTGATTCTGAGGGGATTACTAGGTTTATTCCACTGCTATTCCTACAATATTATTATTTTCTAGCATTTGTCACTGCAAATGTGTAGACTTGAGTTAATTATGGTTTAATTATTTGGCTTTCATAGGCGAGCCAGAGAAACTAACCAATATTTAGAAGACTTTCCATGGGAAAATATGTTCTAAATTCCAAAACAAATGATGAACTTTTAGAACACAATCTGTTTACAGGCTAAGGCTCTTCTGTACAAATTAGAAAAAAAATACGCCTACATTATCAGTTTAACTTGTTAACCTACTAAAATGGAGACTTTACTAGTTGTTAATGAGTCAATTCCAACTCACAGCAACTCTATAGGTCAGAGCAGAAATGCCCTATGGGGTTTCCAAGGTGTACTTGATGGATCCGAACTTTCGGTTAGCAGCCATAGCTCACCATATATCACTCTTTTTTTTTTCCTTTTTTTTTTTTTATTTAACATGACTGAGTAAAAATGTACATTCCCGTATAAATTTACATGTCCACCTATATGCAGCTTCCACTGCTCTCCCTGTCCAGTGACAGCACACTATTCCTCTCTGCTCCCTACATGTCTCATCCTCCGAACAGTCTCCTTTCCCCTCCTCTCCAACCACTCTCTTTCCTCCAACCAGAGGTCAGCCCATAAAGTGCATACAATATATGGTCACTCTGCATTGCCAAGTCCAATCCATTCGTGTCCAAAGAGTGGATCTTCGTCATGATTTATGGGCAAGGGCAGCATCAGCACCAGGGGTCATGCTCCCAGGGGAACCCCAAAACCGCTGGACCATCAATAGAGGTCTTAACTACTATACCACAAGGGCTCTGAAATAGAAGTAGAATACCTCTCTTAACAGCTTTACAAATATCTCTTTAAGTTAACTACAGTAAATGAAACAGCCTGGTAATAGTTCTGTCAACTCCATATCTGCAAGAGATACCATACTTTTTCAGAGTGATTAGTTTTAAATTTATATTTTACATAAACAATGATACTACTATAATCTAACAAAAGAAAATGCCTAAGAGAAAAATACATTACATAACATTTTCCGAAGCGATTTTAACTACTTAGAATCAAATCCATGAATAGTTTTTACATTCATCCCTCTTAAAAAAAAAAAACCCACTGTCGTTGAATCGGGTTCAACTCACAGTAACCCTAGAGGTCAGAGTAAAACTGCCTGATAAGTTTCCAAGGAGCGCATAGGGGTTTGAACTGCTGACCTTTGGGCTAGCAGATGTAGCACTTAACCTACTATACCACCTGGATTTCCTTATCCCTCTTATCTCCCCTAAAAAACTGGCTTAAGGTCCTCTAGCTCTCTCCACGTTAAGAAACAGGCTTTAATGATCTCAGTAACACTTTTAACAGAGCAAGCCTCAGGGCCATTCCTGACTCCTTTAGTAAGGACTTAACTCCATCCCCACTGCCTAAGAAGTAAGGCTAATTCTCTGGCTAGTGGGCCAGGGAAAAGCATGCTGGAACACCCCAGGCCAGGGCAGACTACCTCCAACACTGCTGAATCTTTACTAAGAATGACTTAAAAAGAACTTTCATCCTCGGGAAACACATACATTCCTAATCTTGCCCTTTTCCCATGGTCTTTGTCATCTCCTGCTATTCCCTACCTGACCTAATAATAAACCAGAACAGGGCCGGCCTACCTTTGCTAACACTGACTGCAAACACTTCTCATTTACTGACATGGTAAAGTTCCAAAGATCAGTTCATTAGGTAAAAATCAGCATCATGCAAAAATGGAGGATGATGATATCATTACATAACTGACAAATTACATCAACATAATTACCAAACCACTGGGAATTACACCCAGCCATGGTGATATACAACCTTAATCATCACAGCGAACATTACTCTGGTCTTCACATCTCGGCATTTGTTAATGCCAGACATACGTCATCAATGCACAAAATAGTTAGATCAGATTGTTTATTCTTGCCATAAAGGCATAATGTTGGATGATGAGATAGTTGCTAACTGAGAAACAAGTATAATGGCTAAATTCCTTTTACAACACGGCTCCATGGGCTGCAGAGGCACTGAAACATATACTTATTTTAAAAAAAAAAAAAAACAGGGGGCGGAGTCAAGATGGCGGACTAAGCACACGTCTCCTTATATCCCTCTGGAAACCAAGCCGTGAATTGACAATCAAACAGAGCCTTCTGATCACCTAATCAGCCTCAGGACACGGCACAGAGCTGTTAATTGGGACTTAATACCACTCAGTGAAAAATCTCCTCTCTTTCGCTGACTCCCGCTCCTGGCTAGTCCTGACTCTCACGGAGGGAAGGTAAACGCAACAGTTTGACTTTTTCTTTTCCTCTGTCTGGGCCAGCCGGCAGAGCTGGGCCTTGCCTGGCGGCTGGACTGAGACACACTGCTGGGGGGATAGGCAGGCTTCGGACTCTGTTAATCTAGACACTTTCAGCTTTTCGTTCTGTAGCTGCCTCAGAGGGGTTTCTGCGGAGTTTCACAAGCAGTATGCGGGACGCCATGTTGGCACAGAGATTTTAGCGGGACCTCGTTCTTAGCCTGGGAGCCAGTGCCTGCAAACGGAACAGCGCTTCTCTGACACACAAGAAATGATTTTGCACAGTGCTGCCTACGTTGGGGGCCCTGCAACAGAAGCAGAGGAATCACTACCTCTCGGCATCTTTAGCCCCTCTGTCTGTTGCCTGTGTGGAGGACGCCTTCTTGGGAATGGTGGACGCAGCTGGATGTACTTCTTAGCTTGGGAGCCAGAGCCTGCCCACAGGATAGCGCCTTTCTATCACAAAACCAGTATTCGACACAGTGTTGGCTAAGGCTATGCCCTGTCAGCAGAGGCCAACAGGGCAGTAGCATTGCTGTATTCTGAACTAGTTTGTTATCATCTGGGGATGGATATAGTGGCGCTTACTTTGTCAGATCAGAAGAGGGACCGCTACACCTGAAAACCTAACTGACTTGTGAACTGGTCAGATACCTTTTGCTTTACATTTGAAGACAGCCTAGAGAAACATTTGCAATCCATCCTCACAGTACCTCTTCCAGCCTCTATATCCTCACATGGGACCCAAAAAGGAACAGACAATTGTGGCATACAAGCAATCACTCACGGCTTCAGAAGGATCCCAAACAAAGCAACCAAGGAGTTTTCCAGATGAAGAAACTTTTATGAAAGCATCAGGAAGGGAATACAAATTGATTATATACACAGCCCTTCTAGACCTTATACAAAATGCAGCAGAACAAAATGAAAAATTAAGCAGCTTTGTTTGATCTGATGGAACACCAGTACTCTGCAATCCAACAGATCAAGAAGAAAATTAAAGACACAGAAACTTCCATGCAAAGCCAAGAAAACAGAATGGAACAAATGGAAAAAAGAATTTCTGACTTGGAAGACAGAGCTACTGATGCCGGTGGCTATGAGCAGAAATCAGAAAAGAGAAACAGGAAAGATGAAGAAACATTAAGAAGCATGTGGGACTCTATTAAGAGGAACAATCTTCGATTAATTGGAGTCCCTGAACAGGGTGAGACATCTGAGAACACAGAGAGTATTGTTGCTGAGCTGCTGAAAGAAAACTTCCCAGAAATGATGAAGAAAGAGAATATAGACATCTCAGATGCATATCGTACGCCATCCAATATAGATCTCAAAAGAAAGACTCCAAGACATATTATAATCAAGCTTAACAAAATGAAACATAAGCAGCAACTTTTCAAGGCAGAAAGACTCAAGGCAAAGCTAACATTCAGAAGGAAACCCTGTAGGCCGTCGTCAGATTTCTCAGCAGAAACCACGCTGGCACAGAGACAGTGGCACAACACATTCAAAGTCTTGAAGGAGAAGAACTTCCAACCAAGAATTATATATCCTGCAAAACTATCTTTCAAATATGAAAATGAAATTAAGACATTCCCAGATAAACAGAAACTCAGAGACTTTGTAAAACTCAAACCTAAACTACAAGAAATACTGAAAGAAGTTCTTGGCTTTGGCTTAGAAGAAAGAAACCACTAACTTTATATTTTAGAACGACACACTACTCAATACTCTACTTATTTAGGGAAGGCTCCAAAGTAAATCACAGCTTTGATTTGGAAAGAAGCAATCCAGTGATCATCATGAAAACTATGGTGTCATCATAATAAAAAGAGGGATGTATTACAGTCATTATAGTCCTTCCAGATGGAGAGGAAGATGACAAGACTGATAGTAATTAAAATTGGGTTTATAAATAGTTTATTAAGGGGGTTCATAGGGGCAGCTGTAAACCACAACAAAGATGTATCATACCACTTCAAGAAATCTAACACACGAGTCTAAACAACTATAAAACCAGCTCTGAAAAAGGTGAAAAATCAACTCACAAAAAAGAGTGTTCCAGAACAGACGAATAAGAAAAACAGAGAAAACATCAACATAAAAGTAAACATATCACAATGGCAGCAGTGAACACATACCTATCAATAATTACATGGAATGTGAATAGACTGAATGCTCCAGTAAAGAGACACCGAGTATCATCTTGGATCAAAAGACACGACCCATCCATATGTTGTCTACAAGAAACTCACTTGAGACCTAAAGACAGGAACTAACTGAAAATTAAAGGATGGAAGAATATATATCAAGCTAACAATGAACAAAGAAGAGCAGAGGTGGTAATTCTAATCTCAGACAAAATCAATTTTAAGGTCAAATCCACCATCGTGGAAAAAGATGGACACTATTCATTGCTGAAAGGTTCAGTACACAAGCAAGATTTAACTATATTAAATATTTATGCACCTAATGTCAGAGCACCTAAATATGTCGAAGAAACACTGACTACTCTCAAAAGGGAGTTAGATGCCTCCACAATAACAGTGGGAGACTTTAACACTCCACTCTCATTACTAGACAGATCACCTAGAAAAAAGCTCAGTAACGATACAGAAGACATCATTTACACAATTAACCAACTAGACCTCATTGATATATACAGAACTTTCCACCCATCAGCAGACAACTACACCTTCTTCTCCAGTGCACATGGTGGAACATTCTCCAGAATTGACCACGTGATAGGCCATAATGCAATGCTCAACAAAATCCATACCATTGAATTACTGCAAAGCATCTTCTCAGATCATAAAGCCATAAAAGTCGAAATCAACAGCAGAAAAAACATAGATAGAAAGTGGAATTCTTGGAAACTGAACAACATCTTGCTCAAAAAAACATGGGTTATAGAGGAAATCAAGGATGAATTAAAGAAATTCATGGATTCCAATGAGAATGAAAACACTTCTTACCAGAACCTATGGGATACAGCCAAAGCAGTGCTCAGAGGTCTGTTTATCTCCATAAATGTACACATATCGAAGGAAGAAAGAAATCAAATCAAGGAACTAACTCTACAGTTTGAACAAGTAGAAAGAGAACAACAGAAGAACCCCTCGGGCACCAGAAGAAAGGAGATCATAAAGATTAGAGCAGAGCTAAATGAATTACAGAAAAGAAAAACAATTGAAAAAATTGAAAAGACCAAAAGCTGCTTTTTTGAAAAGATCAACAAAATTGATAAAACACCGGCTAAACTTACTAAAGAAAAGCAGGAAAGGAAACAAATAACCCAAATCAGAAATGAGAGGGGAGTTGTCACCACAGATGCAACAGAAATCAAAAATATCATAACAGAATACTATGAAAGACTGTACTCTAACAAATTTGAAAACCTAGGGGAAATGGACCAATTCCTTGACTCATATTACCTACCTAAATTGTCACAACGTGAAGCAGAACAACTTAATAAACCCATCACAAAGGAAGACATTGAAAAAGTCATCAAAACACTGCCAACCAAAAAAAGTCCGGGCCCAGATGGCTTCACGGCAGAAGTCTACCAAGCATTTAGAGAAGAGTTATCCCCAATATTACTGAGACAATTTCACAGTATAGAAAGGGATGGGGTACTCCCAAACTCATTCTATCAAGCTAGCATAACCCTGATACCTAAGCCAGGGAAAGATCCGACAAAGACAGAGAACTACAGACCGATATCACTCATGAACCTAGATGCAAAAATCTTCAACAAAATTCTTGCCAACAGAATACAACAACATATCAAGAAAATAATCCATCATGAGCAAGTGGCATTCATACCAGGGATGCAAGGCTGCTTCAACATCAGGAAAACAATTAATGTGATTAACTACATAAATAACACAAAAGACAAGGATCACCCGATTTTGTCCATTGATGCCAAAAAGGCATTTGATAAAGTCCAACACCGATTCATGCTAAAAACTCTTAGTAAAATGGGCACAGACGGCAAATTCCTCAACACAATAAGGGCCATTTATACAAAGCCAATTGCCCACATCATCCTGAATGGAGAGAGACTGAAAGACTTTCCCTTGAGATCAGGAACTAGACAAGGATACCCACTGTCACCTCTCCTATTCAACATTGCACTAGAAGTTCTAGCCAGAGCAATTAGACAAGACGAAGAAATAAAGGGCATCTGCATCGGCAAAGAGGAAGTTAAAATCTCCCTGTTCGCAGATGATATGATTGTATATGCAAAGAACCCCAAGGAATCTATAATATGTGAGCTACTCAAACTGATACTAGAGTTCAGCAAAGTCTCAGGATACAAGATAAACATAACTAAATCAGTAGGATTCCTTTATACCAACAATGAGACTGTTAAGGAGGAAATTATCAAATCAATATCATTTACAATAGCCCCTAAGAAGACAAAGTACCTAGGAATTAATTTAACCAGAGAAACAACACACCTTTACAAAGAGAACTACAAGCCCTTACTACAAGAAACTAAGAGAGACTTAGATAAATGGAAAAATCTATCCTGCTCATAGAAAGGAAGACTTAACATTGTGAAAATGTCAATTTTACCCAAAGCAATTTATTTATACAATGCAATCCCAATCCAAGTTCCAGCATCATTTCTGAATGAGATGGAGAAACAAATCACCAATTTTGTTTGGAAAGGGAAGAAGCCCCGGATAAGTAAGGTACTACTAAAGAAGAAGAACACACCGGGAGGCCTCTCACTACCCGACCTTAGAACATACTACACTGCCACAGTGGTCAAAACAGCCTGGTACTGGTACAAGAACATAAAGATCGATCAATGGAACAGAACTGACACCCCAGAGATGACACCATCTCCCTATGAACAGCTGATATTCGACAAAGGCCCTAAGACATTAAACTGGGGTAAAAACAGTATCTTCAATAAATGGTGCTGGCAAAATTGGTTATCCATCTGCAATAAACTGAATCAAGATCCATATCTTACACCTTATACAGAAACCTACTCCACCTGGATAAAAGACCTAAATATCAAACCTAAAACGATAAAGCTCATCCAAGAAAAGGTAGGAACAGCAATGGATGTTTTAATACACAATGAGGACAGACTCCAAAATCTGTCAAAGAAACCTCAATCAACAGAACAGAAAATAGATAAATGGGAACTATTAACAATCAAACACTTTATTAATAGAATTAAAAGAACACCCACAGAATGGGAAAAAATATTTGGCAACTCTATGTCAGACCAACGCCTGATCTCCATAATCTATAAGATACTACAAAATATCAATAAGAAGAAGATAAACCATCCAATTAAGTGATGGGCAAAGGAGATGGACAGACACTTCACTAAAGAGGAGATCAAGGCAGCCAAAAAACACATGCGGACATGTTCACGATCTTTAGTTATTAAAGAAATTCAAATCAAGACAACAATGAGATACCATCTCACCCCAACAAGATTGGCCATGATCCAGAAAACACAAAACAACAAATGCTGGAGAGGCTGTGGAGAAAGTGGAACCCTCCTACACTGCTGGTGGGGTTGCAAAATGGTCCAGCTTCTTTGGAAGGCAATCTGGCGCTTCCTTAAAAAAATGGATATCGATATACCATTTGACTCAGTAATTCCACTACTTGGAATATATCCTACAAAATCAAGGCCTTTCACACCAACGGACACATGCACCAGAATGTTTACCGCAGCACAGTCCAGGATAGCAAAAAGATGCAATAAACCCAGCTGCCCAACAATAGAAGAATGGATAGGTAAACTATGGTACATATACTCAATGGAACACTACGCAATGATAAAGAATAACGATGATTCCAAGAAGCATCTCCTAACCTGGTTTCAACTGGAAGACATTATGTTGAGTGAAAGTAGTCAGTGACAAAAGGACAAATATTGTATGAGACCTCTATGATAAGATCTCAAAAACAAACTTGTGTACAGAAGAAAAGACTCTTTGACATCTGCAAGGGAGGGGAGAGAAGGAGGGTGGGGGGGGAGGGTTTAGTTTAGATAGTTGCTAGAAATCTATTTGGGAGAAAGCGGTGATAACACACATGAGAAACAAGAACAACATTAAGTGGACTTCAGCATAACTTGAGTACTCCTTCCATCTTAACTCAATACTGCAAGGATAGAGTAGCTGGGGTGGGGGTGGGGGACCATGCTCTTAGGCGAATTCCAGGCCAATTCGCACAACTAGCGTTTTGCTAAGAGAGCTCTCTGCACCCCACATTCGTGAGTGGCGTCTGGGGTCTTAAAAGCTGCCAAGCTGCCATCCGAGGACACAGCAAATGGTCCCAACTCAGCAGGAACGGATGCTCACCGAGGACCAAAATGACATGCAGTAAAGACAACTGAGAAGACAGAGAGACCCACAAGAGTGGGTGCCTGCATCGACTTGGGACCGGAAGAACCAGATGGTGCCCAGCCACCACCAGTGGTAGCCATGATGGAGCTCACAGAGAGGAGTCTCACTGGCAACACAAGAATAAAAAGAGGTGCATCCTGAGATCTCCACTAAAAGACCTCAATTGATGGTCCAGTGGTCTGGGGGTTCCTCTGAGAGCCTGGCCCCTGACCCTGATACTGCCCTTTCCCATAAATTATAACAAAAGTCCACTCTTTGGACAGGAATGGATTGGACTTGGCAATGCAGAGTGACCATATATTGGAAGCACTTTATGGTTCTATACATCTATAGGATATCATCTTGCTGACCTCTGGCTGGAGGAAGGGGAGTGGACGTAGAGGAGGGGAAAGGAGGCTGCTGGGAGGATGAGACATGTATGGAGCACAGAGGAATAGTGTGCAGTCACCGGACAGGGAGAGCAGTGGAAGCTGCATATAGCGGGGCATGTAAATTTACATGTGAATGTACATTTTCACTCAGTTATGTTAAATAAAAATTAAAATTAAAAAAAGAAAAAAACAAGTACAAAGGTTCCATTTACAATGAGAGATACAATACTAGACACTTTAAGCACATGTACTTTATGAAAATCAATTCTCACGTATGTTAACACTATACATTCTTTCTATTCTCTAAGTATTATCATGTATTGAAGGCATCTGTACGCTTACAGAGAGTTTCAATAATCTGGAGAACAGAAAAGGAAACAAGATATAGAATTTTTCATCAAAATGCACTGTTGTGCTTGATTAATTCACCATATGCTTAATAACCGCTATCTACGGACCAATGCTGTGATCGTGCAGTGGTTAAGAGCTCAACTGCTACCAAAAGATGGGCAGCTGGAATCCACCAGCAACTTCTTGGAAAGCTCGTACAGCAGTTCTACTCTGTCCTTAGGATCAGTATGAGTTCGAATCAACGTGACAGCAACAGGTTTTGGTTTATGTACAACGAGCAAAGCTCTTCCTTTGTGGAATTTCTTCCAAAGAGAATCCTCAGGTAGAAGCATGAGGCTATTTATTAAGGAAATCTGAATTCAGTATTTCTTCACCGTCTATTACGAAACCAGGTATCTCATTATTTATTTTCATGTAACACCTCACTTCCCACTACCAATCCTATGAAATGTGTGAAACTGTCTCAATGTCACTGATGAGGAAACTGAGACTCTAAGAAGAGATTTATTAAAGATCACAAAAACCAACTCTGTTGCCATCAAGTAGAATTCTGACTCATAACTAACCTACAGCGCAGAGCAGAAGGTTTTCCAAGGGCAACTGGTAGATTCAAACTGATCACCTTGTGGTTACCACCCATACTATATCACGTTCTTAACACTGTGCCACGAGGGCTCCAAAAACAGTAACAGGAGACACAGTTAAAAGACAGTTGTTTTGTGTAACTTCAACCCTCACATTCTATTACTATTAACCTGTTTCTAAGGGGAAAAAAAACAGATATGCAGATTCTGAAATTAACCTTTTTTCTATAAAAATTTCAAAATTCCTAAAAAAAAGAAAAAGAAAAAGAAAATTCTGGTGTAAACATTTGCAAATAATGTGACTAGGATTCCAATGAAAACTTTTCCAGGTGAATTGGTCCAAGGCTCCATCTAATACAGTCCCCCATTCTTTGTACATTCTTACCTCATGCATAAAATATATTGTACTAAAAAGTTGGTTATGAGAGATGTAGAGCCATCCTGTTTTCTCACCAATTTCCATTATACAAAATTAAACTACATACCCATGCAGAGTCATACACTAGACAGAGTTTAAAGCTTCATGGATTTAACATGGTAAACAGTCACACTACTAAGACCCTTATAGTTTAACAAGCTCAACAGAGAGCTATGTGACATACTACTGTTAAAGCAATACTTAAATTTCATGATGCCCCTTAAATTTCATCTAAAAGAAGAATATTATTTCCCACACTTTGGGACCACAATACACAGATACCCATACTCATACACCTTTGTCTTCAGTATCTGCAACATTCTATAAAGTGCAAAGTAAGCACTGAGTTCAGTCATGAAAGAGAAAAATGGTGGACCTACGACGCCATCAGCACGAATTAACCCTCTCCAATTTCACTGGCATACAAGGACTGCAAATTAAGAATTGATGCTTTTGAATTATCGTGCTGGCAGAGAAACTGAATATGAAGACTGCCAATTAAGTTTGTAAACTCATCCTAGAAAAAGTGCTACATACCTCACTGCTGAATATCATTACGGTCACCACTGAAGTACACCGCTTAAGAAGCTATGCACCAATCCCTGCGCTTAGTCCACCCTTGGAAGCAATTTTGGAACTCTTTTTCTTTAAAGCTATAGTCATACCATTTGATATCCTGAATATCATCAAAATGTGTTCCTTTGAGCTACTGGTCCTGACTGGAAACCAGTACTGAGGTCAATTCTTCAGACAAGAATGGACTGGACACAAGGATGCAGTGCAACCATATGGTGTATCTACTTTATTTTTCTATAAATTTATATAGGAGGCTACTGGTTTCTTTCCAGATGGGAAAAAAGAGGCTGCAGAGGAAGGGACAGGTGCTCATTAACAGGATACTAGAAATACAGAGTGACAACGAGGAACACGCTGCCACTGGGTGAGGAGAGCAGATGGAGGTGCAGAAAGACAGGCATGCAAAATTGATTTGGATTGAATACTTTCACTTAATTACAGTACAAAAAAAGAAATCTTCCTTTCAGTATTTACTTTATCTTTGGATAAAGAACAAAGTCATTGGGGACAAGATCAAGCAAGGAGGGAGGGTGTTCCAAACAGTTATTTGTTTACTGGATAAAAACTCCCCCACAGACAACTATACAATTAAGTTTGTGAACTTGCCACCATGCCACTGAGGGAGCACAACGGCCATTCCAGAAGGCGTTCCCAAATTCCTTTGAAGGGTAGACTAGCTGCTGGCATCCTTGCACAGCTTCTCAAAAGTAGTACTTTGAAGGTGACCACAGTGAAACTCAACAATGACACAGACAGCACTTAAACAACAATTAAATTCCTGGACTTAAGGGTCAGACCTCTTATCTCCCTCAAGTCAGGTAAAGCAGCACCCTTGGGCAATAAACAGTATTAAACAAAACAAAAAAGCCAACACACTGCCGCTGAGCCATTTCCAACACACAGCGACCCTATAGTTCAGAGAAGAACTGCCCTACAAGGAGTCTGCGTTGGATTTGAAGTGCTGACATTTTGGTTAGTAGCGTTATTAGTTAACCACTACGCCACCAGGATTTCCAAGCAGACAGTAAGCCTCATAATGTGCAAGTGACTGAAAAAAACTAAACTGCTGGACTAACAAATTTAAAAGAAATTTTCTGTTGAGTTACCCATAATTTGTTATGATCTACACAACTGATTCCCTTTGTGTAGTTGATAAACATAGGTAAATATCTTTCTGGTATTCTCTGCTTTTGGCCAAGATGCATTTGACATTAGCGGTGACATCCTTTTTTCCAAATCCTCTTCTGAATTCAGCTTAAACTTCTGACAGTTCCTTGGCAATGTACAGCTGCATTCATTTCTTTATTTAATCTCAAAATCTTGCTACCATGTATTATCAACGATGTTGTCTGATAAATTCTACACCTGATTGTCTTTCTTCAGATTATCAGTGCCAGTTTAATTTTTGGAGTTTATTTAATGTTGTGAACAAGGATATGTGTCTCTTAAAGTCAGCTGGCCAGCTAGCTATCTTAGAAATTTCTTTACATAGACAATTAAGTGCTTCTTTTATTTCCACAGTTTGCTCAACTCCTTGACAGTCTTCTTTTCCCATGCCTACAGCCATTAATAGTATCCTGTAAGCCAAACCCTACCCTGTCCTTTATACTTCTCCAAATTTCAATAGAAAATACTGTTTCTTTAGAGGAACTCAACCCTGAATAGATTTTAGACCTGCCATATTAGATGTTCCATTGCATCCTACAATTTTTCGGAGGGGGGGTCACCATGAGTCAAATCCGACTCGACAGCACTTGGCTTGGCGCATCACAGTTATTGGTGTTGGAGAAGAATGTTTAATGTACCTTGGACGGCCAAAAGAACAAACAGATCTATCCTCGAAGAAGTACAACCAGAGTGCTCCTTGGAAGTAAAGATGGCAAGACTGGGTCTTACATACTTTGGACATGTTGTCAGGAAAGATCAGTCCCTGGAAAAGGACATCATGCTTGGTAGAGTGGAAGGTCAGAGAAAAAGAGGAGGACCCTCAATGAAATGGATTGACATGGTGGCCACCGCAACAACGAGCTTAAGCAAAGAAACAATTGTGGACATGACACAAGACCAGGCTGTGTTTCATTCTGTTGTTCATAGAGTTGCTATGAGTCGAACTGATTGAACAGCACTTAACAACACAACAACAACAACATCACCATTATTATTTCATTTGGCAGTTATTTGCATACTGACTGCTTCTGACACTATGCTGTGATCGGTCAGGGCAAGAAATTTATTCGCTGCTGTTTTGTCCACTGCCTAGTCTAGGCAGAAATAAACATTTAGATGAACGCACTTGGCTGCTCAACCTAGTGCAAGGGAACAGAATTTTTCAGAGAAGAAAGGGTGTGTGTATGTGTGACAGACAGAACTATTAATGAAGTAATGCTACTCACAGCTGAAAATGTCAGACGAATAATTAATGGAAAATTAGGCTTTGTATGTGTGGACTGGACAGATACCATAATAACTTCCTATTACACTGCAATATCAAGAAAACAAAAGTCCTGACAACTGGACCAGTAAACAACATCATCATCAATGGTGCAAGGATTGAGGCTGTCAACGATTTCATTTTACTTCGGTTCCACAGTTAACACCCATGAAGCAGCAGCAGTCAACAAATCAAAAGACACATTACATTGGGAAAATCTGCTGCAAGACTCTTTAAAGGACTGAAAAGACGTCACCTTGAACACTAAGATGCACCTGACTCAAGCCATGGTATCTTTAACTGCATTATATGCATGTGAAAGCTGGACAATGAAGGAACACAGTAGAATTGATGCCTCTGAATTGTGTTGGAGAAGAATAGTGAATATACCACAGACTGTCAAAAGAACAAAGGGATCTTTTCTGGAAGAACTACAACCAGTGCGCTCTTTGGAAGCAAAGATATCAAGACAGTGTCTCACTTTGGACATGTCAGAAGGCATCAATCCCTTGAGAAGAATATCACGCTTGACAGAGTAGATGGTCAGCAAAACAGAGGAAGACCCTCAATAAGATGAATTGACACAGTGGCTGCAATGATACACTTAAGCTTAAAAATGATTGTGGGCATGGCACTGGACTAGACAGTATTTCGTTATGTTGTGCAAAGGGTCACTGTGAGTTGGAACTGACTTGATAGTACCTAACAACAACCACTGTATCCCAGAAATAAGATAAATTTGGGAAATTCCTTCTTATAAAAAACCTAAGATCGTCAGTGCCAGTTTAATTTTTGGAGTTTATTTAACGTTGTGAACAAGGATATCTGGGTATTTCTGAACATTTTCATTACCTTACCTGTTAAAAGTCACCCTCTAAACTCAATATCCTCACCAGCCCTAGACAAACACTAAACTACATTCTCCTCTATAGTTTTGACTATTTGGGGCATGAGGAGAATTCTACAACACGTGATCTTTTGATTGGCTATTTCACTTAGCAGAACACTTTCACAGTTCAAGCATTTTGTAGCATGTATCAATACTTCATTTGTTCTGATTACTAAATAATATTCCATTGTTCAAGTATGGTTATCCACTTATCAGTTATAGACACTTGGAGTGTTTCTACTGCTTGGTTATTAAGAATAATGCTGCTGTGAACTGCCGAGGCCCATCACCCACAGAAGCCTCTGTAAGCAAGGCCACACACTTACGTGATGGCGAGCAGACGCATCTCAGCCTTGACATACTTTTTTGGCTGTGCTCTCCCTGATGATATTTTGCATCCTAATTAAACCTTCCTCAAAAATACCCTCTTATGTCCTGGCACAAGGATCAAAGAAGATGCCTTCTAAGAAGGGTTTTACAACCCCCTCGGCTTAATGAATTCCGACACAGCACGCCCAGCCCGGGAATACTGAGGCCGGCCTGGCTCTGCTGGCTTCCCCCAACTGCACTTCCCCCTCCACATGAGAAACACAAGATTACAAGAAGGCCCTGGGAAGCTTCCCAAGGACAACCCTTCACACAGCCCTTAGATATAGACATCCCACTCCCTACATCAGGAAGATAGATAGGCTCCCAAGTTTATTGTAATTGGTAAGACAAATGAATAAATACTAAATAAATATCCTTAGAACAGCTTAAGGGTGGGGGACGGTGGGCACTTACTATCCTCACAGGAAGAGATAAAATAAGAACAAAGGAGGAACAAATAGAGACAGCCAGATGAGCTTTGGATGAATCTACTCTTCTTTCTGTACCCTTGACTTCGAGACACGAATAGAACTGATTAAGCTCAAGGCATAACTTCATTTTCACTGTTAATTATCACAATATACTTGTCTCGGGCCATATCTAGAAGGCCTTGACAATTAACATGAAAAGAGACCATGAGGTATCAGTTCCTCATTAGCCAACAGCCTACGTGGCCAAAGACCAGGGTGAAAACACGTCACCTCATTGATTGTATATAAAAATAAAGAAAGACAGGCCCTAACAGGCTGCTGATCTCCAGATTCCTGGTTGTCTCAGTCTCATTTCTTTCTTCGCCGACGCCACCCATCTCTTCGTGATCCCAGACCCTGCCAAGGGTGGCTCCCGGCATCGAACATTCATGTACAAGTCAATGTGTGGACAACAGGCCTTAATCCTGCATGGGACTGAGAGGCCTGCATCCACGCCCCCATGGCTACGACGCAGGAGACTGCGGGATGGTGGGGGTGGGGGTGCGGGGCAGAATAAACGACCCTTGGAGTCAGTAGGCCAGGAAGCTCTAGGCTGACACAGCCTCAGGGGGTGGGCTGAGGCACTGAGAAAGTGCCCCCATGGCTGAGAGAAGGCTGCAGCTGCGTGGGCCAGTGAGCTTGGTCTCAGGCAACCAGGCAAGTCCGGAGTGATCCCCTCAGCAGCTGGACAGCCACTGGAGCCACACATGCCCGGGAGATCTGAGCTGAGGAGATCATGTGGGGAGGGCAGTGAGCGCCAGCAGCTAGGCAACCATTAGTGCTGCAGGCATCGGGAAGGCCTGGACTCAGGGGAACCAGGAGGAGGGAAGAGATTACCCCAATGCCTAAGCAGTCACTGCAGCCTAGTATACCAGGGTGGTCTTGGCTCAGGCAACCCTGGAGGAGTGCAGTGATCAACCCGGTGGCTACAGAGCCATTAAAGCACCGGGGAGGTCTGAGCTCAACTGACCCCGAGGGAGTGAAGTTATCACCCCAGCAGCTGTGCAGCCACTGGAGCTGTACACTTCGGACACATCTGGGCTCAGGCGACCGTGAGAGGATAGGCAGTGAGCACCAGCAGCTAGGCAGTCAATAGTTCTCCAGGCACTGGGAAGACTTGGGGCTCAGGTGAACCAGGAGGATGGGAGAGACCGCCCTAGCAGCTGGATAGCCACTGGAGCCCAGTGCAATAGGGAGGTCTGTGCTCAGGCAACCCTGGAAGAGTAAAGTGACCGCACCAGCAGCTCGGCAGCCATTAGTGCTACACTACGTGCACCAGGTTGGTCTGGGCTCAGGTGAACTGGGAGGAGAGGAGAGACTGCCCCAGTGCCTAGGCAGCCACTGGAACCAGGTGTGCAGGGGAGGCCTGAACTTAGGTGACCATAGAGGAGTCAGATGATCACTCATGACTGGGGAGCCACTGAACAAAGCTCCCGAAGATGCCCGCCCAATCCAGAGGCAACTGAAACAGCAGCAGCACTGCAGCTTGGGGGAGAAGGCATGAGCAAGTGACCACTAGCTCCCCCTACACCTGAGTCTGAGGCTGAGGCTCTATGAGGGATCAGTCCAAACCAGAGGAAGCTGTGGCAGCAGCACTTGAGTCCTGTCCACCTTGGAGCGGCTGTGAAAACACAGTGCCTGTACAAGCGACCCCCACAGCCCAGAGGCAGAAGTGGTGGTGGTGGTGCTACTGAAAGCAGGAGTGACTCACCCACCTGGGAGCTGTGCCAGCAGCAGGAGTAGACCAGTACAGGTCAGTAAGTGCAAGCAACAGAAAATAATCAGAGTGCACAGAGAATCTATGGCCCAGCCTCCGAGAGAGAAGCCAATCAGGCCAACAGAACTATTAAGTCTCTTTCACCACGACTTCCTGATGACTCGGAGACAAAAATCAATCTGCAAACACCAGAAGCACACTACCGTGGCTTCTGAGAACTCCTCAAATAAAGCATTAATGGATTTCCCAGATGAAGAAGATATCCTACAACTATCAGAGACAGAATACAAAAGACTGACGTACAGAGCTGTGCAAGACGAGAGAGATAAGGCAAAATGCAGCAGAGCACACTGAAAAATTAAATAAGCTGCAAGAAATGCTTAAGCAGCAATGATCTTAACAATAAAATCTCTGAGCTTAATAACGCAATTCAAAGTCAAAGGAGCAGGACTGAGGTTATGGAAGGCAAAATTAGTGTGCTTGAAGACAAGATAAATGACACCAGTGTATACGAAGAAAAATCAGATAAAGCACTCAATAAGAGTGAAGAATCTCTAAGAGTGATGTGAAATTCTACTAAGAGAAATAATATCCATGTGCTTGGAGCACCAGAATAAGGTGGGATAGTTCAAAATACACAGCAAACAGCTGAAGACCTGCTGACAAGTCTGTGTGTAGATACATGTTCTAATTTTCTTAAATACAGATTCATAAATAGAACTGCTGGGTTATATGGCAATTCTAGGAAACCCTGGTGGCACAGTGGGTTAAGTGCTATGTCTGCTAACCAACAGGTAGGCAGTTCAAATCTGCCAGACACTCCTTGGAAACTCTAGGGGGCAGTTCTACTCTGACCTCTAGATTCGCTATGAGTCACACCCAACTCAATGGCAGTGGATTTTTTTACGGCAATTCTGTATGATTTTTTTTTAACAAAGGGCCAGGATGTTTTCCAAAACAGCTGCATTATTTGATATTCCCACTAGTAGCAGATGAGGGTTCCCATTTGTCATGAATTTAATTGTGTCCCCCCAAAAATATATGCAGCCACGAGGCTGGGCCATGATTCCCAGGATCTTGTGACTGTCCTCCATTTTGTGGTTTTCCTTTGCTGTATGTTAAAGGACTAGGGTGGGACTGTAAATCCCTTTATAAGATCACCTCCTGCTCCACTGTAAAGAGAGTTTCCCTGGAGCATGGCTTGCCCCACCCTTAATCCTTTCATCCTGCAAGAGAAGCAAGCAGACAACTAGGAACTTAGCACTATCAAGCAAGCAGCACCGGAAGAGTGCGCCCTTCAATCCTGAGGTTCCTGCGCCAAGATGCTCCCTGGACAAAAACTGATCCAATACTGGACTTTAATCCAGAGCCGACAAGGGGGAAAACCTTCCCCTGGAGCTGACATCCTGAATTTGGACTCGTAGCCTACCGGACTGTGTAAGAATAAACTTTCCTTTGTTAATGCCATCCACTCTGCAGCATTTTTGTTACAGCATCCCTAGCTAACTAAAAAACCATTTCTCCAACATTCTCACCAACACTTACTGTATTTTTCATCATGGCCAGCCAGTTCCTGGGTACCACAAAGTTAATTTTGACTCGTAGCAACCGCTTGTGTCAGAGCAAAACTGCCCCATAGGGTCTTCGTGGCTGTGATCTTTATGGAAGCACATCAACAGCTTTTTTGCATGCAGAGCTGCTGGGTAACTTAGCAGCTGTTGTTTTGGTTAGCAGCTGAGTACTTAAGAACTGCCTACCAGGGCTCCATATAGGGCT
Source organism: Heterohyrax brucei (assembly GCA_028571685.1). Taxonomy (NCBI): domain Eukaryota; kingdom Metazoa; phylum Chordata; class Mammalia; order Hyracoidea; family Procaviidae; genus Heterohyrax; species Heterohyrax brucei. Next base: position 63,257,418 of record CM053157.1, read on the forward strand.
ATCCTACTACGAATGAAGTAAGAAGTATCTCCTTGTAGTTTTGTCTTTTCAAAAATGCAAAAATAGTTGATTGACTGCTAGGTTTTCTCCTAAGAGTTTTATAGTTTTTTAGATCTTTAATCCATTGTTAATCAATTTTTGTATATGATATGATTCCAACTTTATTCTTTTGCATACAGTTACACAATTTTCCAAGCTCCATGTGTAGAAATGACTATTTTTTCCCCTTGATACTCTTGCTGAAAATTAATCATCCATAAATATAAAGACTTATTTCTGGATTCTCAATTCTGTTCTCAGTGTCTGTCCTTGTATCCGTACCATACTGTCTTCACTAATATTAAATTTTGAAATCAAACCATGTGAGTACTTCAACTGTGTTCTTTTTCAATATTGTCTTGGCTATTAGAGCTCCCTTGCACTTCCATGAATTTTAGGAATATCTTGTTTATTTCTGCAAAAAGGCAGTTCGAAATTTGATAGGGACTGCACTGAAATTTGTACATCAATTAGGGGAGTACTGCTATCTAAACAATGTTTTGTCTTTCAATCCATTAAATGGGATGTCTTTCCATTTATTTAGGTCTTAATTTTTTTCGGTATTTTGCTAATTTCCGAAGCATAAAATTTTATAATTCCTTTGTCATATTTATTCACAAGTATTTTTTCAATGCTATTGTAAATGGAATTCTTTTCCTTATTCCATTTCTGGTTTGCTCATTGCTACTGCACACAAATACTATCTTGTATCTTCAAATCATGCTGAATTCATTTATTAGCACTGACAGTTTTTCAGTAGATTTCTTAGGATTTTTTTATTTATTAGATTATATAATCTGTAAACATAGCTTTACTTCTTCCTACCAACCTGAATGCCTTTTGTTTCATATTGTTGCCTGACTGTCCTTCCTAGAACTGCCCCTGTAAAGTTTAACAGAACTAGTGAGAGTGGAGGCATCCTTATCTTGTTCCTGATCATAGGGAGAAGATACTTAACCTTTTACAGTTAAGTATAATTTAAACTGTAACTTTTTCCTAGATGCCCCGTATCAAATTGAGGAAGCTCCCTTCCATTCCTAACTGTTCAATGTTTTTATCATGAATGGAATTTACTTTTAAAATTTGTATGCCTCACAATATGTAGCTCACTGGTGCTCTGTGATGTACTGAATGAAAATGATACCAAGTATAACTTGCCAAATACAGTGTCTTGGATTTTTTTTATATAGTAGAAAAATATAAATAGTAGACGGCACTTGGCTTGGCTTTCGCATGATAATTCAAAAGAAATCCTTATTAAGAATATTTAACTTGTTAAACTAATTGTAGGCATTATTTTTGCTGTAGTTTGGGATTTTTGTTGTTTTTCTCACAGAAGCACCTATTAAATTACTCGAAAAACTGGAGTACCATGACTTAATCCCAAATAGCTCTTTCAACAACAACAAAAAATTTACACAATAAGGCATTTTTAGGCAACCAGCTGATTACACGATATCCAAACAACAGCATGTTGTAACAAAAGGAGGGTTTTTTTGGTTGAAAAACATGTAAAAGTTTATCATCACAGAAATAAAATTAGCTTAATATCAAATTTGTTTTAAATACCAAAGCCTAAACTTTATATTCAGTAGGATAGCAATTTCTACCAGCATGTTACACAATTATCATTCCAACATCTTATTTCCTGAACAAATACACAGAAATAAAAAATACAGAAGTACAGAAATACTCATTATTCACCAGCAATTACCTGACGCAAACAAGGAACTACTTAAATATTGAGTCTTTATTCAGGGAATTACATAAAGAACCCTTTGTTTATCTTTTTGGCCTACAGAATCCTAACTCCACAACTAGATAAATATTTCTTATATTCTACACGGTTCCTTCCATCCACTCACTTAAAGGAAGGATCAAGTGGTAAACGAAGGAGTAAGAATACTTTAAAAGTAATGGCAATTAAGATACACTTGCTTCTCTAGTCATGTTGCAAACATTATCTTAAGAAACTTGCACTCTTGTTAGAAACAGAACTCAAATATAACCTAACAACCCACTTGAAGTTAATTCCTCAGCAAGCAGACAGTGAAGCATCATATCAAAAAGGAAACATGCGTTCACCATCACGTTACACACACAACCTGTAGTCTTGAATTATGTATTACTTTTGTAGATTTGAGATAATAAATTCAACACCCAGAATGTAATAAGCACTCAGTTCTTTATACTATTTTAAATGATGACTACACATCTGGTCAGATGCTAAACATCTGAAGCAGAAAACCAGACCTTTCTGCTTCTGCAAGAAAGGTATTAATAAAGACAGATGAATCCAGGCATATGGTTTATTCTCATTTAAATTAACATCATTATTTTTGCCTCTAATAGATCTAGAAGAGGGAATAATACAACTTCTGAATCAAAAGTATATAAAACATTTCAAGGAATCATTAATATTTATAACCCATCATAACAATACATGAAGACCTTGTAAATAGATTACATTACATGTTATCCATTCAACATAAAAACACTTTTCATACACAAGGAAAACTGAGGCACAGTCAAGTAACATGTTCAAGGTCACAGCTAGTAAATGGCAAATTCAGAGTGAGTAAAGGAAATGACTTGTTCCAGAGTTCAAACTCATGCTCAGTATGCTACTGCCACCTAGGCTATTTTTCAAGGCACTGTATACATTCAAAATATTAATAACAATAATCCCAGTAGCTTATTTGATTTTAATAATCACATAATTCATGTATGAGAGAGCCCCACTGAAAAGAGAACATCGAAAATGCAAGGCACTGAATTATATATGAAGAAATGGTTAAGAGGCAAATTTTATATTATAAATATTTTACCAAAATAAAATCCAAAAAACAAAAACATGCTCAAAGCAAGCAGTATCACTAAGAAGCACTCAAGAAAAAAGGATGTTTGTGCTGAAGAATTTGACAGACAGGTAGTCTGCAATTTATGACACATTTAAGTATGACAAAACACATTTAACAACTATCTTTTGGTGTGTGTGTATCTTATCAACGTGTGTGTATATCAACCCAGTGGCAAAAGGTTTCATCTGGCTTCTCTAAAAATCATTAGTAATACATAATACATATAATTTTGCTGTGAATAATTTGCTGATGTTATCATTCTCATGCCAACTCTCCCAAACAAAATAAAGATCAGCTTTAAAAGGACAGTGTTAATAAAACGCAATAATATTAATTTTAAAAACATGAGGTATTTGATTTAAGACAGAACCAACTTGGGACAAAGCTGTTGAATGAAACTCTGTCATAAACTGGGACTGCCGGTATATAATCTGGCAACAACACCAATAATGATTCAAAAACGAGTGTATGGTCACATGTGTATGTATATTAAGCACACAGGTATAAGGATAGATACAGGTGTATATGTTATGTACTCATACTTTTTACAATGTGTCAGCATTCTCTTTAATTGTGTTCTGGTTGTTCTGTTTACATTGTAGTTTCTCTACCTGCTTACATTCTGAATGTTGCTTTAGAGTAAATGTTGACCTTTTGATCTCATACAGATATTTTAGTATCACACTATACTTTACGGGTTATATCCTTTATTTAGTGTGCTACAGTTAATTCACTGAAAGGTAACATCGGGATAGTTTCAGTATCTATATATATGTGTACGTAAAAATAATCATACAGATCCAATTACAGCTGCCTCTCAGAAATAAACAAACACACTGCAAGGCTGGTTTTCTACGTTTTCAAGTTTTAGGACCTCAGTATCACATGGACAACTCAGTGAACTGGAAGAATACAGTTCACAAAGGTCATGTTCTGCATCTGTAAAGTGAATGGTGTCTAGGGTCCTAATAGCTTGCAAGAAACCACCTAAGATTCAACTTAAAGGAAACCAAAGTCTCAAAAAGAAACCAGTCTACAAAGGCTAACAGCCTGCATGTGTCACACAGCCTCATTTACCCCGAGATCAGAACCAACTATTCTGATTAGGACCCAAATAGGGAAGATAAATTTGGAACAGAACTCAAAGTTTCAAAAAATGTCAGACTTCAGCCACCACAGGGCACACAATGTTGAGTCCCTCTGGCAACACGAGAAAAAGAAGGGGTGCACCTCAAGAACTACACTAAAAGATCACAACTGATGGTCCAGTGACCTGGGGATTCCCTTGGGAACATGGCCCCTAGACCTGCTGCTGCCTCGGACCAGAAAACATTACTGAGGTCAACTCTTCGGACAGGAATGGACTGTACTCAATGACACAATGTGACCATGTGGTGCGTGTACTTTATGGTTCTACGCATCTACAGGATGCTGTCCTACTGGCCTCTTACTAGAAGGGAGAGGAGAGTGTGGAGAGGAGGGGACAGGAGATTGTTAAGAGGATACGACATCTACAGAATGAAAAACAGGAGTGTGCTGTCACCATGCAAGGAGAGCACAAGGACCTGCAGATAGGCAGGCATTTGGACTGTATATTTTCGCTTAATCACAATAAAAAGAAAAGGTCAGAGTTAACTTACTACACTACGTGAGACCACAGGACTCCCTAGGACTATTACCCTGAAATACTCCTTAAACCTTGAACTGAGACTATCCCGACGTTACCTTTCAGCGAACTAACTGTAGTATACTAAATAAAGGATATAACCCATAAAGTACAGTGTGATACTAAAATATCTGTATGAGATCAAAAGGTCAACATTTACTCTGAAGCAAAACTCAGAATGTAAACAGGTAGAGAAACTACAGTACTGTAAACAGAACAACCAGAACACAATTAAAGAGAATGCGGACACATAGTAAAAAGTATAACTCAAGTCAAGAACTAAAACCCAAGTCTGCCTCCCACAGAAAGCTTTATTTGATTATTAAAATTTTAGGGGAGAGAGCGGCCTGGAATTTTGTTCTTATTATCTTATTACACATACCTGGGTCTTACTCCCAAACTAATAAAAATCATCTCTGATAGTGGGACCTTAGTGTATGTATGCTTACAAAGCTCTCCAAATGACTCTACTATCAACACGATGCAAAAAGAGACAGGAACTTTTGAGTTAAACTCAGGTTCTATTACTGCTATGTACTGTGCTAGGAAAATAATAGAGGGTCTTCCAAGAAGGATATCCTATCTTTGAACTTAAATAAAACAGGCTACGTAAATGATTCAACTTTCACTGTTTTCTTATTTTGAAGTACATCTGATGGCACTGTGTGTGGAAAAGAAATTCAGGTAAATGGCCACCACAACACCTTACAAATGGGGCCCAAGCTAATTAGTAGCCCAAGCTCTTTTGCCACTGACAGTCACAGCCTCTCCTCGCTGATCTTAGAGAAACTAAGGGCCAGTGCTCCCGCTGCACCAGAATCTACACTGTAACTTTCTGGGCATGAAGTGGACATTGTTGAATCTCCACTGGATTCTCATCGCTCCAAATGCAACAGTTATGTTTGTTAACAAAACCAGTCATCCAAAAATGGGCTTCATCGCCAAGGATGATTTTTCAGCCAAAATCAGAGCGAAACTCCAATTGCTCCAGAGCCCAGTCACCAAATGTATGGCACAATCTATGGTCATTAGACTTCAGTTCTTGAATTAAAATAATTTTGCAAGGCTCAAGCTTCAAGTCAAGATGCAAAATCCACCAAACTGTGGTCAACGAAAGGCCCAGTTCTTGTGCTGAGTGAGAAACTGACTGGGATGGATTCTTGTGTACACTCTGATGAATGGTGGAAATGCTTTCACTGGAATGTGTGGTTCACTGATGCACAAGTGTTGTCTGACCAGCAACAGATCCAGTTATCTCAAGCTTTTTGATTCAACATCAAATTGTTCTCTCAGTGGGACAATTATGCATTCTAAATTTCCATAGCACATGAAATGTCTGGCAAGTGGAATACCCATTTTCATAACAAACTTTAATAATTTCTATGAATTGTGGAATCATGTAACTTTTCATGGCTATCTGTCAAGACTAATAAGAAAATGTGATAAATAGCTATAGTTTCACAGTAATCCATGAACTGTCCAAAATAGGACATCCTTATTGGAAGACCCTTTATAACTTCTTTGCATGCACTTCCTCAAATGTAAAATGGGATTGGCACATTTGACCAATAGGAACATGAACCAGAATATACCTACTCTTCACTTACCAACATGGTTAGGGGCTCCAAAGACCAGGTCTTTAAATGAAAACTGGCATCAAGCAAAGATTAAGGATGGCCCCATCAGATCACAAAATGGAGAACGACTACATCACCACCTAACTGCCAAATTACAGTTACATAGCTATCACATCACTAAGAATTACAACCGATAATCTTGACCACTCCAGTTAGCATTATTCTAGCCCTGTGCCTCAGCATTCATTACTGCCAGATGTACAGGATTAATGTACAAGAGTCAGTAGATGTTTTACTCTTCGCGTACAGGTGAAATGTCAAGACAAACAGTAGATGTTTTCGTTATCTAATGCTGCTATAACAGAAACAACAAAAGTTAACAGTTGTATCAAAGCAGAATTTATTCTCTCACAGTCCAGGAGGCTAGACATCTAAATTTAGGCCACTAGCTCCAGGGGAAGGCTTTGTCTGGCAGAAGGTGCCTGTCATCAATTTTCCCCGTGCAGGGACCCCAATTCCAAAGAACACACTATTCTCTTGGTCTTTGTTTCTTCATGGGGTCACCATGTCTCTCTGTTTACTTCTCTCTTCTTCTATCTCAAAGATATTGCTTAAAATACATCCTAAGAGATTAAGTCTTGCCTCATTAACAGAACTGCAATTAATACTGTGTCATCAACGTCATACAAGTACAATTTATAACACAGGAAGATCACATCACACAACAAAATGATAGACAACCAGACAATACTGGGGATCATGGACTAGCCATTAATAAACATTTCTGGAGGATGTAGTTCATAACAGTCGATAAGGGACAAGTAAGTATACTAAAATTTTAAGCTCAAAATTTCTCTTCTGTATGAACCTACATTTGAACTAAAATGATTTCTAAGCCACACATTCTTCTACTCATCCTAAACCTAATCAAGACAGGAAAACAGATTCTTCAACTTTTTCAACCAAGATAATACAAAACAACTATAAACCCAATGCTAAACTAGCTTACCTAGTCAAATAACCCAATGTTTCATTTATGACAATTCTCCCCTCCAGTAAGAACAAGAGCAGTTAAGCTTTGGGGACTGTTTCAGGTACTCAAAAAGATCATGGAGACTAAGAATATAAGAATCTATAAGCAATAAGGTACTACCAAGACGGCAATCCAATAGACAGATTTCCATTATCTCTCACTGGTAAAGACTTTCCAACATTTCCTAACATTCATTAACAAAGACCAGCACACGCTGAACCTAACGCCAGCAGGGATCACCTCTCCCGTCATATAACTGGTCTAAGTAAGTATCATGCTAAATATCACAAAACTCATCCCTGAAAACTAAATTACACTCTATCATTAACACTTAGTCCACAAAACACAGAATAGAATATGGTACATAACAGACAAGTATTTCTAATTCATTTATCCAACAAATAGTTGTTGAGTACTCACTGTATGTCAGATACTATCGCTGAGAAACAGCACTGAACAGTAAAAAATCCAATTCTCATCCTCATGAAGCTTACATTACAACAGAAAAGACAAGTGAATATATGTGGTAACAAATGCAAGTTAAAAAGCTAAAGCAAGACAAGGGGCAGCATAAGATTTTTTAACTGAGAAGTGGCAAAACAGCCTCTGGAACGACAATAAAAATCTTCTATACTTAGCTTGATCTGTGTGATAGTGTAATTTGTTAAGCTGTATATTTAAGTTTTACATAACTTACTATTTATAAGTTACAATTCAAAGTGATTTTTCTTTTAACTTGCCAAAAGTAACACCTGGAAGACCAACGTCAACCAACTCCAATAATGATATTCTCTTGATTATCACAATTATTCATCTATTTCCAGGTTTAGGGTCTATATAATCTCACAGCTAAACAAAGCTACATACACGGTTTTAGGTTTCATTACATTTACTCGACTTTCCAACTGTGATGTGCCTGCCTCTGTTATTCCACAAATCTTTACTTAAGGCCAATAATTTATTAAGCACCTAGTGGATACAGACAAAACAAAGCAAAAGAAAACCACACTCTTGCTACATTTCCAGTAAAACATAACTGGCAGAATGGTGGTAAGAAGGAGTTCTACAACTAATCATGATAATTATAAAATAGGACGTATTTCTTTTTTATAAAAAAAAAGCTACTGGTAGCAATTTAAACGTCCTCCTTGGACCTCTGACCCCAATGTCCAAACAGAGGTTTGGCTGGAGAGGAGTAGAAAGAATGCAAGAACTACACACTTGAAATTTCCCCACAATTCATATAGCGTAGTGACTAGGGGCAGGTACTCTGCAACCAAATAACCTAGGTTGGATTATGGCCTCATCATTCACTTGCCTGTGTCTCAGGCTTCTGCCGTGTGAAATGTGAACAATAGCAGCATCTATGTAAAGGATTGTTACCAGGATTAAATGAGTTAACGTATGTACAAGGCTTAGAACAGTGCTTGGCACACAGAAAACACTAGTGATAGGTGTTGTATTACTACTACGATGGTACTACTACTACTATGGTATTACTACTACTATGGTATTACTACTTCTGTCACCACCACTACTACTGGAACTGGTAATTCTACCAGGATTGGTATTTGCATACAACCAACAAGCAAATTAACTCAATAAAGCAATGGTATAGATAGGTAACAGTTATTGGCACCATGTAAACTCCATTTCTGCTACCATTTACACACAGTCTAACTCAGTTCCTTTAAAATGTCTTTTTAATGAAACAATGCACTACAACATTCCATCAAGATTCTCTTTTATATATGGATTACCTAGAACAGATCATACGATGTGGCTAACCAATGACATGGAATATTAAATTAAAGTCTTTTAAATTTCCAAGTAGAGCAGCCAGAAAAATATCTATATATCTACAGATGTATACAACAAAAGAGAAGAGTAAGCTCTTAAGGCAGATCAAGCCCCGTTTTAATGCGTTAAACTAGATAATTTCACTTTGATAAATATCCCCGTTTACCCCCACCCACATGAAAGAAAGGAATTTGTGTGCCTTTATTGGCATGGGAATTAATGTCAACAATTTAACCAGTCTATGTGCCTACAATGACTCTAACACTTCCCTGGACACAAGCAGAGGCTCTCTAAGTCATATGTCTGCCCTGATATCTGCTCAGTTAGTAAGACACTACCATAAAAGCAATCAAATCATTGAATAACCACACATTTACTGAAGAAGTGAGCTTTCTGGCTTTGGGTTTGTCGTTCCTTGGTTTTCAAGTCTACTCAAGACTTTAACACGGCACAGCAAATGCATTAAGCACAATCAAAGTTGTGGAAGGCACAGAGAAGCAAAGAGAGGGGATAATAACGCAATAGTGAGTAACCCAATAACACAAAATCAGTAACTCCCTAGGAATATGGCACCTGTGCTAGATTTTGAAAACCAGATCAATTTGCCAGCAAAGGAAAAGTGACTATTTGAGTCAGAGGCCAAAGCACACATCAGAGAGATCAAAATGAGAGGGGAACTTATGCAAAGATACAGATCTGAAACATTAGTCAGTCAATAGAAGACTCACTGACGGGGAGGTACATTGGTCAGATTTCTGAATGTTTACCTGAGGAGAGAATGAAGGACCAGCAAGGCTAGAAATCACAAAATTAGTAATACTGTGTTTTTACACAAACAACATACGCACATTCTACATCTGTTTGCGAACTGAGCCTTCCCCCTACGAGGAGTTTTCATAACTACTATGCTACATTTTTTAATAGCAATATGTAAAATAAAAGTGACACAGCTTATGGAAATACCTCAAAGGAGAACGGCATCGTTGGCAAACACAGAAGGTGTACTAAAACCATGACGTTTCAAAGGCAAGCAAATCTCTTGTAATGGGCCAGACAGTAATTATTCTAGGCTTCGGAGGACATACAGTCTTTATCATAACTACAGCTACCTTTGTAGCATAAGCAGACACTGGCAAGTAACTCATAAACTAATGAGCAAGGCTATACTGCACGAGAATTCAATTTAAAAAAGAGAAGGCTGGCCACTTTTGGTCTGGGGACAATAGTTTGCTAATTTCATAGTATAGACAAAAAGTAATAAGGTTGGGGGGCGCAGTCAAGATGGCGGAATAAGCACACGTCCCCTTATATTCCTCTGGAAACCAAGACCTAAACCGGCAATCAAACACAGCCTTCTGATTACCTAATCAGCCTTAGGACACGGCACAGAGCTGTTAATTGGGACGTAATACCACTCAGCGAAAAACCTACACGCTTTCGCTGACTCCCGCTCCTGGCTAGCCCCGGCTCTCACGGAGGGAAGGTAAACGCACCATTTTGACTTTCTTTTTACTCTGTTTCGGCCGGCGGGCGGAGCTGGGTCTTGCCTGGCGGCTGGACTCAGACGCGCTGCTGGGGGGATAGGCAGGCGAAATTCCCATATTCTAGAGCCAGGCTCGGGACTCTGTTAATCTAGACACTTTGGGCCTTTCGTTCTGTAGCTGCCTCAGCAGGGTTTCTGCGTAGCTTCATGGTCAGTGTGCGGGAAGCCATGTTAGTACCGAGATTTTAGCGGGACCTCGTTCTTAGCCTGGGAGCCAGCGCCTGAAAACGGGACAGCGCTTCTCCGACAGAAAAGTAGTGATTTTGCACAGTGCTGCCTACGCTGGGGGCCCTGCAACAGAAGCAGAGGAATCACTACCTCTCGGCACCTTTAGCCCCTCTGTCTGCTGCCTGTGTGGAGGACGCCATCTTGAGTATGGTGGCCACAGCTGGACCTAATTCTTACCTTGGGAGCCAGAGCCTGCCCACAAGAGAGTGTTTTCCTATCACAAAACCAGTACTCAACGCAGTGTTGGCTAAGGCTATGCCCTGTCAGCAGACGCCAACAGGACAGTAGCATTGCTGTATTCTGAACTAGTTTGTTATCATCTGGGGATGGATATAGTGGCGCTTACTTTGTCAGATCAGAAGAGGGACCGCTACACCTGAAAACCTAACTGACTTGTGAACTGGTCAGATACCTTTCGCTTTACATTTGAAGACAGCCTAGAGAAACATTTGCAATCCATCCTCACAGTACCTCTTCCAGCCTCTATATCCTCACATGGGACCCAAAAAGGAACAGACAATTGTGGCCTACAAGCAATCACTCATGGCTTCAGAAGGCTCCCAAAGAAAGTAACCACGGAGTTTTCCAGATGAAGAAACTTTTATGAAAGCATCAGGAAAGGAATACAAATTGATTATATACACAGCCCTTCTAGACCTTATACAAAATGCAGGAGAACAAAATGAAAAATTAAGCAGCTGTATTTGATCTGATGGAACACCAGTACTCTGCAATCCAACAGATCAAGAAGAAAATCAAAGACATAGAAACTTTCATGCAAAGCCAAGAAAACAGAATGGAACAAATGGAAAAAAGAATTTCTGACTTGGAAGACAGAGCTACTGATGCCAGCGTCTATGAGCAAAAATCAGAAAAAAGAAACAAGAAAAATGAAGAAACATTAAGAAGCATGTGGGACTCTATCAAGAGGAACAACCTTCGATTAATTGGAGTCCCTGAACAGGGTGAGACATCTGAGAACACAGAGAGTATTGTTGCTGAGCTGCTGAAAGAAAACTTCCCAGAAATCATGAAGGAAGAGAATATAGACATCTCAGATGCATATCGTACGCCATCCAATATAGATCTCAAAAGAAAGACTCCAAGACATATTATAATCAAGCTTAACAAAATGAAACATAAGCAGCAACTCTTCAAGGCAGCAAGATTCAAGGCAAAGCTAACATTCAGAGGGAAACCCTGTAGTCTTTCATCAGATTTCTCAGCACAAACCATGCTGGCATGGAGACTGTGGCACAACACATTCAAACTCTTGAAGGAGAAGAACTTCCAACCAAGAATTATATATCCTGCAAAACTATCTTTCAAATATGAAAATGAAATTAACACATTCCCAGATAAACAGAAACTCAGAGACTTGGTAAAAACAAAACACAAACTACAAGAAATATTGAAAGAAGTTCTTGGCTTTAGATTAAAAGAACGAAACCACTAATTTTATATTTTAGAACAACACACTACTCAATACTCTACTCATTCAGGGAGGCCCGAAAGTAATTCACAGTTTTCATATGGAAAGAAGCAATCCAGTGATCATCATGAAAACTATGGTGTCATCATAATAAAAAGAGGGATGTATTACAGTCATTATAGTCCTTCCAGATGGAGAGGAAGATGACAAGACTGATAGTAATTAAAATTGAGTTCATAAATAGTTTATTAAGGGGGTTCATAGGGGCAGCTGTAAAGCACAGCAAAGATGTATCATACCATTTCAAGAAATCTATCACACGAGTCTAAACAACTATAAAACCAGCTCTGAAAAAGGTGAAAAATCAACTGACAAAAAAAGACTGTCCCAGAACAGACTAATAAGAACAACAGAGAAAACATCAACATAAAAATAAACATATCACAATGGCAGCAGTGAACACATACCTATCAATAATTACATGGAATGTGAATGAACTGAATGCTCCAGTAAAGAGACACAGAGTGTCATCTTGGATCAAAAGACACGACCCATCCATATGTTGTCTACAAGAAACTCACTTGAGACCTAAAGACAGGAACAAACTGAAAATTAAAGGATGGAAGAATATATATCAAGCTAACAATGCACAAAGAAGAGCAGCAGTGGCAATTCTAATCTCAGACAAAATCAATTTTAAGGTCAAATCCACCATCGTGGAAAAAGATGGACACTATTCATTGCTGAAAGGTTCAGTACACAAGCAAGACTTAGCTATATTAAATATTTATGCACCTAATGTCAGCACACCTAAATATGTCAAAGAAACACTGACTACGCTCAAAAGTGAGTTAGATGACTCCACAATAATAGTGGGAGACTTCAACACTGCACTCTGATCACTGGATAGATCATCTGGAAAAAAGCTCAGTAAAGATACAGAAGACCTCAATGACACAATTAACCAAATAAACCTCATTGATATATACAGAACTTTCCAGCCATCAGCAGACAACTACACCTTCTTCCCAGTGAACATGGTGGAACATTCTCCAGAATTGACCACGTGATAGGCCATAATGCAATGCTCAACAAAATCCATACCACTGAATTACTGCAAAGCATCTTCTCAGATCATAAAGCCACAAAAGTCGAAATCAACAGCAGAAAAAACATAGATAGAAAGTGGAACTCTTGGAAACTGAACAACATCTTGCTCAAAGAAACATGGGTTACAGAGGAAATCAAGGATGAATTAAAGAAATTCATGGATTCCAATAAGAATGAAAACACTTCCTACCAGAACCTATGGGATACAGCCAAAGCAGTGCTCAGAGGTCTGTTTATCTCCATAAATGCACACATCTCGAAGGAAGAAAGAAACCAAACCAAGAACTAACTCTACAACTTGAACAAGTAGAAAGAGAACAACAGAGGAACCCCTCGGGCACCAGAAGAAAGGAGATCATAAAGATTAGAGCAGAGCTAAATGAATTACAGAAAAGAAAAACAATTGAAAAAATTGAAAAGACCAAAAGCTGGTTTTTTGAAAAGATCAACAAAATTGATAAACCACTGGCTAAACTTACTAAAGAAAAGCAGGAAAGGAAACAAATAACCCAAATCAGAAATGAGAGGGGAGTTGTCACCACAGATGCAACAGAAATCAAAAATATCATAACAGAATACTATGAAAGACTGTACTCTAACAAATTTGAAAACCTCGGAGAAATGGACCAATTCCTTGACTCATACCACCTACCCAAATTACCACAACGTGAAGCAGAACAACTTAACAAACCCATCACAAAGGAAGACATTGAAAAGGTCATCAAAACACTGTCAACCAAAAAAAGTCCGGGCCCAGATGGCTTCACGGCAGAAGTCTACCAAGCATTTAGAGAAGAGTTATCCCCAATATTACTGAGACAATTTCACAGTATAGAAAGGGATGGGGTACTCCCAAACTCATTCTATCAAGCTAGCATAACCCTGATACCTAAGCCAGGGAAAGATCCGACAAAGACAGAGAACTACAGACCGATATCACTCATGAACCTAGATGCAAAAATCTTCAACAAAATTCTTGCCAACAGAATACAACAACATATCAAGAAAATAATCCATCATGAGCAAGTGGCATTCATACCAGGGATGCAAGGCTGCTTCAACATCAGGAAAACAATTAATGTGATTAACCACATAAATAACACAAAAGACAAAGATCACCTGATTTTGTCCATTGATGCCGAAAAGGCATTTGATAAAGTCCAACACCCATTCATGCTAAAAACTCTTAGCAAAATGGGCATAGACGGCAAATTCCTCAACACAATAAGGGCCATTTATACAAAGCCAATTGCCCACATCATCCTGAATGGAGAGAGACTGAAAGACTTTCCCCTGAGATCAGGAACTAGACAAGGATGCCCACTGTCACCTCTCCTATTCAACATTGTGCTAGAAGTTCTAGCCAGAGCAATTAGACAAGACAAACAAATAAAGGGCATCTGCATCGGCAAAGAGGAAGTTAAAAATCTCCCTGTTCGCAGATGATATGATTGTATATGCAGAGAACCCCAAGGAATCTATAAGTAAGTTACTCAAACTGATAGAAGAGTTCAGCAAAGTCTCAGGATACAAGATAAACATAAGTAAATCAGTAGGAATCCTTTATACCAACAACAAGACTGTTAAGGAGGAAATTATCAAATCTATACCATTCGTGATAGCCCCTAAGAAGATAAAGTACCAAAGAATTAATCTAACCAGAGAAACAACAGACCTTTACAAAGAGAACTACAAGCCCTTACTACAAGAAACTAAGACAGACTTAGATAAATGAGAAAATCTACCCTGCTCATGGATAGGAAGACTTAACATTGTGAAAATGTCTATTTTACCCAAAGCAATTTATTTATATAATGCAATCCCAATCCAAGTTCCAGCATCATTTTTTAATGAGATGGAGAAACAAATCACCAATTTTGTTTGGAAAGGGAAGAAATCCTGGATAAGTAAGGTAGTACTAAAGAAGAACACCACACTGGGAGGCCTCTCATTACCCGACCTTGGAACATACTACACTGCCACAGTGGTCAAAACAGTCTGGTACTGGTACAAGAACAGACAGATCGATCAATGGAACAGAACTGAGACCCCAGAGATGACACCATCTCCCTATGAACAGCTGATATTTGACAAAGGCCCTAAGACACTAAACTGGGATAAAAACAGTATCTTCAACAAATGGTGCTGGCAAAACTGGTTATTCATGCACAATAAACTGAATCAAGATCCATATCTTACACCTTATACAAAAACCAACTTCACCTGGATAAAAGGCCTAAATATCAAACCTAAAACGATAAAGCTCATCCAAGAAAAGGTAGGAACAGCAATGGAAGTTTTAATACACAATGAGGACAGACTCCAAAATCTGTCAAAGAAACCTCAATCAACAGAAAATAGATAAATGGGAACTATTAAGAATCAAACACTTTTGCTCATCCAAAGACTTTATTAATAGAATTAAAACAACACCCACAGAATGGGAAAAAATATTTGGCAACTCTGTCAGACTGACGCCTGATCTCCATAATCTGTAAGATACTACAAAATATCAATAAGAAGAAGATAAACCATCCAATTAAGTGATGGGCAAAGGAGATGGACAGACATTTCACTGAAGAGGAGATCCAGGCAGCCAAAAAACACATGCGGACATGTTCAAGATCTTTAGTTATTAAAGAAATTCAAATCAAGACAACAATGAGATACCATCTCACCCCAACAAGATTGGCCATGATCCAGAAAACACAAAACAACAAATGCTGGAGAGGCTGTGGAGAAAGTGGAACCCTCCTACACTGTTGGTGGGGTTGCAAAATGGTCCAGCCTCTTTGGAAGGCAATCTGGTGCTTCCTTAAAAAAAATGGATATCTATATACCATTTGACTCAGTAATTCCACTACTTGGAATATATCCTACAGAATCAAGGCCTTTCACACCAACGGACACATGCACCAGAATGTTTATCGCAGTACAGTCCAGGATAGCAAAAAGATGCAATCAACCCAGATGCCCAACAATAGAAGAACAGATAGGCAAACTATGGTACATATACTCAATGGAGCACTACGCAATGATAAAGAATAGCGATGATTCCAAGAAACATCTCCTAACCTGGTTTCAACTGGAAGACATTATGTTGAGTGAAAGCAGTCAGCGACAAAGGGACAAATACTGTATGAGACCTCTACGATAAGACCTCAAAAACAGACTTGTGTATAGAAGAAAAGACTCTTTGAGAGCTGCAAGGGAGGAGAGGGAGGGAGGGTGAGGGGGGAGGGTTTAGTTTAGATAGTTACTAGAAATCTAGTTGGGAAAAAGCGGTGATAGCACACATTAGACACAAGAACAACATTAAGTGGACTTGAGCATAACTTGAGTACTCCTTCCATCTTAAATCAATACTGCAAGGATAGAGTAGCTGGGGCAGGGGGCGGGGGACCATGCTCTTAGGCGAATTCCAGGCCAATTCGCACAACTAGCGTTTTGCTAAGAGAGCTCTCTGCACCCCACATTGGTGAGTGGTGTCTGGGGTCTTCAAAGCTGCCTAGCTGCCATCCGAGGACTCAGCAGGAACGGATGCTCACCGAGGACCAAAATGACATGCAGTAAAGACAACCGAGAAGACAGAGAGACCCACAAGAGTGGGTGCCTGCATCGACTTCGGACCGGAAGAACCGGATGGTGCCCAGTGATAGCCACGATCGAGCTCACAGAGAGGAGTCTCACTGGCAACACAAGAATAAAAAGGGGTGCATCATGAGATCTCCAGTAAAAGACCTCAATTGATGGTCCAGCGGTTTGGAGGTTCCTCTGAGAGCATGGCCCCCGGCCCTGATGCTGCCCTTTCCCATAAATTATAACAAAGGTCCACTCTTTGGACAGGAATGGATTGGACTTGGCAATGCAGAGTGACCATATATTGGAAGCACTTTATGGTTCTATACATCTATAGGATCCCATCTTGCTTACCTCTGGCTGGAGGAAGGGGAGTGGACGGAGAGGAGGGGAAGTGAGGCTATTGGGAGGATGAGACATGTATCTAGCACAGAGGAATAGTGTGCAGTCACCGGACAGGGAGAGCAGTGGAAGCTGCATATAGGTGGGCATGTAAATTTATACGTGAATGTACATTTTCACTCAGTTATGTTAAATAAAAATAAAAATGAAAATAAAGTAATAAGGTCCGGAACAAAGGCTTGGCAAAAGAACATAAACAGATGCACAAGGGTTACAAAACAAACAACAGAAATATGGACAGAACTTCTGGGCAAATGATCAATAGGGGAACAGAGGTCATAAACAACAGTAAAAACCAACTAGACCTAAGTCACATATACAGAATACTTCATAACAACAGGAGAATACACATTCTTCTCCAGTGTGCATGGATCACTGCTCATGAATGACCATACAAGAGGTCACAAATCTCAATAAATTTCAACAGACTGAAATCATGCAAAGCATTTTCTTTGACGACATTGGAATGAAACTCAAGATCAGTAATAGAAAACAGGAAAAACAACATATATGTGGCTACTGAACAGGACACTGCTAAACACCAGAGGGTAAAAGAAATCACAGAGCACATATGAAAACACACAAGAGATGAATGAAAATGACAGGGCACCACACTAGTGTTTTTCGGATACAGCAACGGTAGTCCTAAGAGTGAAAGTTATAGCTGTAAATGGAAATATTAGAATACAAATATCAAAGCCATAGCTTATTTTTATACCTTGAGAAACTAGAAAAGAGTAGTAAATTCAGCCCAAAGCTACAATAAGGAAAGAAATAACAAAGATTACAGCAGAGACTATAAAAGATACTGGCCATTTTGAATCATACAGTCACATGGTTTATTATGCCAGGAATGACAAATTGAAGAGGAATGGTATTTTATTCACTATCAAAAAGTACATCTGAAGTTACATTTTGAAGCACAGCACTCTTAGTGATAGGATAATATCCACATGCCACAAAGAAGGTCGGTTAATACGTGTATTATGCAAATTCATGCACTTACCAAAGATGAAGTAATTAAGGATTTTTACCAACTTCTGCAGCCTGAAATTGATCAAACATGCAATCACTATGTATTGATAATTACTGGGGACTGGAATACAAAAGTTGGAAACAAAGAAGGAGGACTGGTAGTTGGTGATCAAAATATGAGATTACATGACAATTTTGCAAGACCATCAACTTTTTCAGTGCAAATATCTTTTTACAACAGCATAAACATGGGCTATACCTGTGGACTTCACCAGGTGGAAGACACAGGAATCATATGGACTACATCTCTGAGAAAAGATGATGGAGAAGTTCAATATCATCAGCCAGAACAAAGAGAGAATTAACTGTAGAACACATCATCAATTGCTTATAAGCAAGTTAAAGCTGAAACTGAAGAAAATTAGAACGAGTTCACAAAAGCTAAAGTATAACCTACCTGAACTTACACACTATCTCAAGAATAGATATCACACATTAAACACTACTTAAAGAAGACCAAATGACTCATGGAATTACATTAAGGTCATCATACATAAAGAACGCAAGAGGTCATTAAAATGACAAGAAAGACCAAAATGGATGCCAGAAAACACTCAGAAACTTGCTCTTGAAAGTCAAGTAGCTACAGTAAACTAGAAATGATGAGGCAAAAGTACTCAACAGAAAATTTTAAAGGGCAGCTGTAGAAGATATACTATTATAATGACATGGGAAAAGATCTGGAGTTAGAAAACCAAAAGAGAAAAACACATTCAGCGTTTCTCAAGCTGCAAGAACTGAACAAAAAAATCAACTTTCATGTTTCAACAGTGAAAGATGTTATGGGCAAAACACTGAATGATGCAGAAAGCATCAGATGAAGATGGAAGGAATACAGAGAAAGCCACCCAGTCGACATTCAGTCATTTAAGGAGGCAGCATGTGATCAAGAGACAACAGTACTGAAGGAAGAAGTCTAAGTTATGATGGCAAAAAAAAGGCCTCCAGGAAATGACAGAATACCAACTAAGATGTTTCAACAAGCAGATGGAGTGCTAAAGTGCTCACTCACCTATGCCAAGAAATTTGGAAGACAGCTAGCCACTGGGCCAACTAACTGGAAGAGATTCACATCTGTACCTTATTCCAAAAATAAGCAAACACAAATTATCACACAATGTACATTAATATCATGCAAGTCAAATTTTGCTGAAGATCGTTCAAAAGTGGCTGCAGCAGTACATCAACAGTGAACTGCCAGAAATTCAATCCCAATTCAGAAAAGGACATGGAACAAAGGATATCATTTTTGACATCAGACGGATCTTGGCTGAAAGCAGATAATACCAGAAAGATGTTGATCTGTGTTTTATTGACTATGCAAAGGCATTTGATTGTGTGGATCATAACAAATACCGATAACACTGGGAAAAATGGAATTCTGGAACACTTAAATGTTCTCATGAGGAAACCACACATAAAAAAGCAGTTATTCACACGGAACAAAGGGATACTGTGCGGTTTCCAGTCAGGAAAGGTGTGCATCAGGAATGTATTCTTTCACCATACTTATTCAATATGGAAGCTAAGCAAATAACCCAAGAAGCTGGGTTATCTGAAGAATTTAGCATCAGAATTAGAGGAAGACGAATTAAGCACCTGTGATACATAAATGACATAATCTCATTTGCTGACAGTGAGAGGACTGGACGAACTTACTGATGAAGATCAAAGACTACTGTCTGCAGTACATGCATTACACCTCAACAGAAAGAAAACAAAAACGCAACTAGACCAATCAGCAATGATGATGTCAACAATGCTATCCTTGTTTCATGTCCTTTTTGGAATCCAGCTTGAATTTCCTATGAGAAAAGACCGAAGTTGTCAAGGATTTCATTTTACTTGGATCCATAATCAACACCCACAGAAGTAGCAATCAAGAAATCAAATGGCACACTGCACTGTGCAAATCTGCTAAAACACAACTCTTTCAAGTACTGACAGGCAAAGACATCACCTTAAGGACTAAGGTGCACATGCCCTAAGCCATGGTGTTTTCAAACACTTTGCATGCATTTCAAAGCTGAGCAGTCAGTAAGAATGAACAAGAATCAATGTCCTTGAATTATGGTGCTAAAGAACAGCAATAAATATAACACGGACTGCCAACAAGAACGAGCAAACCTGTCTTGGAAGAAAAACAGCCAGGATGCTTCTTGTGAGTGAGGAATGCGAGACTTGGTCTCACATTTTTGGACATGTTATCAAGAGGGACAAGCTCCTAGAGAAGACCATCATGCTTGATAGTGGGTCAGCGAAAGAGAGGAAGACCCCCTCCACAAGAAGGACTGACACACTGGCTTTAACCATGGGATCAAGCGTAACAACGACCATGAGGATGGTGCAGGACTGGGATGTGTTCATTTGGCAAGTGTTGAGCTCTGCTGCACACAGGGTCACTATGAGTTGAAACTGACTCACAGCACTTAAAAACAGCAGCAACAGAGCTAAATAAAGAATGGAAAAACAACAGACAGAATCAACAAAACCAAAAGTTGGTATTGTGAAAAGATCAGTAAAATTAACAAACCTGGAGCTAGACTGACAATAAAAAGATACAAATAGCTCAATCAGAAACGAACATGACGACACTATCACCAATTATACCGAGAATAAAAAATGGGTTGAACAGCTATAGCCTGACAAATTATTTAAACCGTATGAAATGGACAAATTCCTAGAAACACATGGTGAGGTGCAGAAAGTAATCTGGCCTTCTGTTCTGGGTTCCTGAGACCCAGAGGATATAGTGAACTGGGTGCCAAGGTAAAATGTAATTTACCATGGTCACATAATAAGGCCAATAAAGGCTCTGGCAGATCTGGGGACTTCCAGGTTGGAGAAAGCAAACATCTGCAGAGGAAAGTAGGGGGTGTCCTGCTTGGGACCTGGAAGCTCTGCACTGTGATCTTCCCTCAGACCTCCCCCATGTATTTCTTCACTCATATCTTATTATATTAAAGCTGTTACTGCGGGTATGAAACAGGGAAAGCCAGTCATCAGAAATGGAGGAAGACAAGGAGACTCCCAAACTGGCAGTCAGCACCCAATGACCTAGCCTCTGGTGGGAGCATATGAGAAAGGGCTGCAGGGAATTGCTGGGTCTGAACTCAACAGGAAAGTGAGCCTGAGATTTCCAATAGACCCAACTGGTCTGTGTAGCACATTTGTTAACCACTACTGTAAAAATGGTGTACTGGCATCTGCCCACCTCTAACCTCAGGAGAGAGGAGGAGAATCAAGGTTAACAGCCCAAGACTGCTTCCGAGGAGATAGAGGACAAATATACCCGTATCTTCCAATCTTTTCCCAATTCCAACAGAAGCATCCCTCTGAGCTAGGTTTGATAATTTGTTGCAATAACTACAGAGAATTGGCTGGCAAGCAGACAGCACTCATAGTTAAAAGATTTACTAGGAAGTAATAGATTACAATTCAGTATCAGGAACAATTCAGGATATAGTTCTTCAAATAGGACAGCCTCCTCTCAGCCATGCCCACAGGCAGGTCTCTCTCTGGCCTTCAGCCCCTTGGCCTGGATTCTGTCCTGCTAAGGCAAGTATGGAAACCCTGGTGGCATAGTGGTTAAGGGCTATGGCTGTTAACCAGAAAGTCAGCAATTCAAATCTGCCTAGTACTTCTTGGAATCTCTATGGAATAGTTTTACTGTGCCCTATAGGGTCATTACGAGTGGGAATCAACTTGACAGCACTGGGTTTGGGTTTTTGATAAGGCAAATGTTACAATGCTCTTTCATTTTGTCGGTAAGTGTTCAAGAAGTACCCTACTCTGCAAGCAAGCCCCCCATCTAAAGGTGCTCAGTTCGCTCGCTGTGTGTATCTACATACCCATTACACATGCCCTGATCCATGGGTTGGGAACCCACTATGCCATCTTTCATATCTGCTGCTGCCATTTCTCTCTTGTACAAACTGCCACTTCCTGCCATCTCATGCCTACTATAGCTCCCTAGCTCTTGGGTCTGGGAGGTTCTTAGTGTAGGTACCCTGTGTCCAAAGGAGCATCCTGCTCCAGGCTCTTCTTTCCTGATGGGAATAAGGTCCCCTCTGTTTGAGGCCGGCTCTCTTTAAGCCTGGCAGAATGGCAAAACCAACCAAGCCTCTTGTTAGTGATAGGGTTAATAGCTATAGAAAATTTCTTAGCCAGTTTCTTTCTTAATACTTAAATCCTTTCTCTCAAGAAATGCTGAAATTGAAAAAAAAATCACAACCTCCTTTCTGACCTATACTCAAAGATTCTGAGACTGTTTTCCAAGGCCCTAAAGTTATTATCATTCTTGACTGCTCACCAGACAGTGATGCCAATTTGCAGCTCACTAGCCTGATAAACAGCAAAGTTCCTGGAAAAATGTGGTCAATCCCCAGATGTCAAGGCCAAATCACCTTGGAACAAAGAAGAAGTATTTCTCTACCAACTCCTCTGCATATGAACACCTGCATGCCTGCTCCCCTGGCCTATCCCTCCACCCTTCTCTAAACCCTTCTCTAAAACTCACTCACCTGAACCGAATGAAATGCTAATATGGTTTTTAGGATACTAACTGCCATCTTCTCAGATCACTGACAATCTGAATAAAGCATTCTTAAAAGATTCAATCCCTATTTCTGCATCTGGCTTAGTAGTGACAGGCAGCAGGGGTCTGTGAACAAGTTTTTCCAGCATCATTAGGATTCCATACACCTTATTTGCATTACTAGCAGGTTTTTCAATCCCCCTAGTGGGCCATAAGCACCTTATTTGCACATTTACACTTCAATCACTGTATAAGATTCACAAGATCAAGACTGGCTGAAGTGCTTTATTAAGTAATCCACCGCACCATAACCACACTATTCCAGACCAGAGGTGGGTGATCTTAGCTTCCCTGGGCTGGCTGATACAACTGTCACAGCAAGCAGAGTTCATTAGAGAAACTCTGGTAACACACAAGTTAGCTACAATGAAAAAATCTTAACAGACTTTTAATAAGTGAAAAGACTGAATCAGTAATAAAAAATTACCCAAAAAATAAAGTCTAGGAGCAAGTGGTTTCACCAGTGAATTCTACAAAATATTTAAATAGGTAGTATCTGCAATCCTTCTCAGACTCTTTCAAAAAAACAGCAGATGAAAGAACATATCCTAAATCATTCCATGAGGCCAATATTAGCCCAATATTAAAGTCTGATAAAGATACCACAAGAAAACTGAAAACCAGTATTTATGACAACAAATACAAAAATCCTCAACACAATGCTAGCAAACCCAACACAATATTAAAAAGTAAAAAGATTATATACCACGAACAAGCAGAATTTATCCCAGAGTAGGGTGCTTCTTGAACACTTACTGACAAAATGAAAGAGGCTTGTAAGAATGTAAGGATATTTCAACCTAAGAAAATTAATAAAATATTACCTGTTACAATGAAGGAAAACAATCACATAATCATTCAAAGGATGGGTCAAGAATGTAAGGATATTTCAACCTAAAAATGTAAGGATATTTCAACCTAAGAAAATTAATAAAATATTACCTGTTACAATGAAGGAAAACAATCACATAATCATTCAAAGGCATTCTGTGATTAACACTGTCTGCACTCTAGGAATATAAGGTAAATTTCCCAACACAATTTAGGAAAAACCCACAGCTAACATCACGCCCAATGGCAAAAGACTAAAAGCTTTGCCCCTTAAAATCAGCAACAAGGCAAGGCTGTCTACTTTCACCACTGCTGTTCAACTTTGTATTAGCCACTGCAGTTAGCAAGAAATAAATAAAGGGTATCCCAACGGGAAAGAAGTTAAGACTATCTCTATCCACTGACAATCATGATTCTATATTCAGAAAACCCAAAGATTCCACTAAAACATAAATTCAACGAAGTTGCAGGGCACACTATCAGCAGCAAAACTCAGTTATGTTCCTATACACCAGCAATGAACAATGTGAAAAGGGAATTAAGAGAACAATTATATTTACAATAGCATCTAAAAGAATAAAATACATAGAAATAAATGTAATCAAGGAGACAAAAACCATCACTGAAAGAAATTAACGAAAATCTAAATAAATGGGAAAAGATCCTGTATTCACAGACCAGAAGACTTAACAGTAAGGCATCAATACACCCAAAGCAATCTACAAATCCAATGCATTTCCCATCCAAATTCCAACAACCTTTTTGATAGAAACAGAAAAACTGATTACTGCATTTGTATGGAATTCCAAGGGACTCAATCAGCAAAAACTATCTTGAAAAAGAACTTTTCAAAGTAGGAGAGGACTCCCACTTCCTAATGGAGGTATGATGAACCCCTAAAGCCACTGCCCTGAGGTTGTCTTTAAACTTTAAATGTGTTCTTTAACAATAACAACCTTGAGCATTATAGTCTTTTAAGAACTCTCCATCTGGTGTCTGGAAACCCTGGTGGCATAGCAGTTAAGTGCTAAGGCTGCTAACCTAAAGATTGACAGCTGGAATCCACCATGTGCTCCTGGAAAATTCTATGGGGAGTTCTACTCTGTCCTATAGGGTCACTATGTGTCAGAATCAACTTGATGGCAGAGTGTGTGATTTTTTTTGGTTTTGTTTTTCTTTAATCTAGGATCAAACTGAAAACAGCACCACACCAGACAACCTTAGAGAGTAGTGAGTTTATGTTAATATGATAAAAACAACTCAAGAAAAGGGTGAGACGGTTGCACAACTTGAAGAATGTAATCAGTGTCACTGAACTGTACATGTACAAACTGTTCAAGTGGTGTGGGGTTCGCTGTGTATATTCTCAACAGAAAATGAAACTAAAAAAAACAAAAAACCTCACCGTGAAGTTATCAAGAAAGTGAAGGCATAACCTACAGAATGAAGGCAGTATTTTGGTACCTGTAGATCTGGTAAGGGTTTAATAACAAGAACATGTACAGACTTTCTACAGCATGCGCACACGCACACATACACACACACACACACACACACACAAGCAAGCAATGCAATTTTCTAATGGGCAAAGGATCAGAATAGACAATTTTCCAAAGAAAATACACAAGTCACTAATAACCACAAGAACATCATCATCATTAGCTTTACAAAAAAAAAAATCATTGCTTTCAAGTCAATTCCAACTCACAGAAACCCTAACAGCGAAGACCTGCCCCAGAGGGCTTCTAAGGTGCACCTAGTGATCACTGCACACCAGGGCTCATAATGAGTCTTAGAGAAATGTCAATCAACCACAGCGAGAAGCAACTTCATACCATTTAGGATGGCTAATGTTCAAAATGGAAACCCTGGTGGTGTACTGATTAAAAACTGCTACCGTGTTAACAAAAAGGTCAGCAGTTCAAATTCACCAGTTGCTCCCTAGAAACTCTATGGCGCAGTTCCACTCTGTCTATAGGGTTACTATGATTTGGAACTGACAGCACTGGATTTGTAATTTCCAAAATGGAAAACAACAAGCATTGGCAAGAATGTACAGAAAGTGAAACCTTCATGCATTGCCGCTGAGACTGTGAAATGGTACAGCCCCTTTGGAAAATAGTTCTGGCGTTCCTCAAAAAGTTAAACATAGCATAACCACAAGACCTAGCAGTTCCACTCCTAGGTATATACCCAAAAGAACTGAAAGCAGAGCCTCAAGCAGATGCATGTATACCAGAGTTCACCGTACCATAAACAACAGTCACTGGGTGTAAACATTCAAAGGGTCCATCAACAGATGAACAAACAAAATGTGGGATATCTAGATACACCACACAAGGGGAGTATTATTCAACTATAAAAAGAAATGAAGTGCTGATGCATGCCATGAGAACAATGTTTAGTGAAGTAAATCAGATATAAATACATACATATATATAAAATAAGATCCTATTTTACACCGGAGTATCTGGAATACGTAAAAAGCATAGAGAAAGAGAGTAGGTTAGTAGTTAACAGAGGCTAACAGAAGGAAGGGAATCCCCATTACTGTTTCATGGATACAGAGTTTCTGTTTGGGTTGATGGCTGAGTTTTGGAAATAAAAAGGGTATATGAGAAATGAGGGCCTAGAACCCGTAAAATCCACAGTGAAAGACAGCCAATTAGTGGTTGCCAAGGGATGGGGGAAAGAGGAAACGGCTGCTACTGGGTACAATGTTTTTTTCTGGATCAATAAAATGTTTTGAAACTTAAAATTAAGGTAGTGTTATATATCAACAAGAAGGCAGTAAATTCCACTTAACTGTACATTTTTAAAAGGTTCACTCCAATTTTACATCTGAAAATCAGTGAACAAGTCAGCGAACAGAACAATGGAAAGCAAAACTGAATAGACTGTAAGAAATCAGATTACATAAAGCTGTCAAAGACAGGTAGAAAAAACTAGCCATAATAAAAAAGGCAACAGAAGACAATTATGGGCATCTATTTCTAGTTTTGCATTACATGGGAAAGCTGCAACTAATAAGTAAGATAAAGCTGTTGCAGATAGAGTGCTACAGCCTCTAACCAAAAGGTCGCTGGTGGAATCCACAAGACTCCTCGGAAACTCTATGGGGTAGATGTAAGTTAGAATCGACTCCATAGCATAAGCCTAGTTTTGCAGTAGTTACACAGCAGTAGCTACCTTTTACGCTCCTAGCGGTAGTAATAACAGGAAAAAGGTGTTAATCTGGCACAAAAGCTCAATTTATGGCATCAAATTCTCATTCAGTGTAGTTTAAACCATCTGTCCTCCTCTCCTCACGGTGACCCCATGTGAGTCAGACTAAAATCACAACCTGCAGGGTTTTCAATGGCTGATTCTTCAAAAGCAGATGGCCAAGCTTATCTTCTCAGGCAGCTCTGGATAGACTTGAACCTTGCAGTTAGCAGCCAAGCAAGTTAACTCTTTGTATTATGCAAGAACTCCACTCTGGTTTAGGTTTTATAAATATACACTTACTCCTTCAAAGGAAAGAAAATTTAAAACACGTTACTATCAAATCCCTCCCTGAAAAAAAACTATTGTGATTAGGATCTGAAAACCATCTACTAAGCCACTGCGCTCCTCCCTTTTCTTAAAATTAAAGCAACCTAAGACCATAAAGTATATATAAATGTAGTTTTTCTTATAACATGAAGTATCTCTGGATAACCATCACATTATAGCAGCAGACTGCTCTTAGAGAGGAGGAAAGAATTTTAAATCTTTCTTGGCTAAAAATGAAGGGGTTTTTTTGGTGATGGTGTTGGAGTTTTTTGTTTCAGGGGTTTCTAAATTTGAATTTTCAAGGGGTTTCTAAATTTCCCAGGAATTACTGTAACTTTTACTTTTTAAAAGCACTACTGAGTCCTGGCATCCTAGTGGTTAAGAGCTACAGCTGCTAACTGAAAGGCTGACAGTTCAAATCCACCAGTGTGCCTTGGATACTGAACAGTACCTAACAGCAGCAAGATGGCAGGAATGCAAGGCAATCAAATCTGGAACAAGTCAAAAATACTACATGCTAGTAATCCATCACTTCTCACAAATAATACCATATTTTCTCAACTGACAGGCACCTAACATACTTCAGTAGACTAGAGATCTCACCTCTTTTTCTCCTTCTCTGTAGGGTCCCTGTGAATGGGCTGGCAGTGAGCGGTGGTGGCTGGTAAACTAGCACTGCTTTAATGGTCAAGTCATTAACTTATCACTGCCAATGTCAACAAGCTGGGAAGGTAACTGCACATACAAGAGAAGAACCAAGTCATTCAAGAGTCATACGGTATGAATGAGGACATGGAGAGTCTTGCAAATAGGAAAGCAGTACTTTGTACTTTCTAAAAATGCTATAAAACCTTTAATGCTTTGTTAAATCATTCCTGAATTTAACATGGTCTTTTTGTTAAACCAGGTATCACTCAAAGTAAATACTGTTTTGGTAGCATTTAAAACATGTGCAAATTTCTGTGTGGATTTAGCAGCATTAAACTTTAAACAGCATTAAAACATTCAGAGAAAGTCACAGAAGTTAATTTAGCTTACTATTTTTGGCTATCCAAATGCTCCTCTCCTTTAAGAGGTGGGTTTGTAGGTGTTAAATTCAACACAGAGGGCTACTCAGAAGTACACACATACATTCACAAAAAATTACAGAATGATTTTCATCTACCAGTATTTTACTATAGCAAAAAGGTACAGATTCTCAACAGGATTCTAAAAAGTCTGACAGGATAATACAATTTATTTGACAGAAGGCAGACAAGAAGGACTATATTAATGCTTACCATCCTAGATAATTTACTTCTCTGACCCTCTAAAGAGCACAAGTCTCACATAAACAAGTGAATACAGGTTTTCTCAGACCAAGCCACAAACTCTAAACTTCCTGCCCTCCAAGTACTGACCTGGGATAAATTACAGGTTACCCAGTAGTTCTGACAGGAAGCCTGCAATATTCATGAGCCTCACCAGGTTATGTTAATTTCCTGTCCTAAAATAGCTAGTTCACAGCAATCTTTACCTTCCCCACATACACAACAAACTCAAAATATCCCACACGTTAATTGTATATCATCCCTTTACAGTCTCATTTTTAAATGCTTTTTCAATTCAATCAGAAAAGGAAGGAATCATTAGGACCATCTCAGCTGCAGTGTTTGCAAATGCCTTGAAAAAATTCTCACCTAAGCAGCTGTTGTGCCAACCAACCAACCTAGCTAGTGAGAGACACCCTGTTTACACGTACTGCATATGCTCACTGCCCTCCCAAACACATAAAATTCACAAGATGGCTTTCAAGCTCTTCTCTTTTCAAATACAGTGAGACACGTGTCTAATCAAGAAGACATCCGGAAATATCAAGGTTGGGAAGTCAAAATCTTGGCGTCAATGTAAAAACAGTAAGTTGTTAACATTTGCTGAGCACACACTCCTACTTGACAACAAGCTGTTTTTTCTGAAATTATGTATCATCAGGAATCCTCACGGCGCAGTGGTTAAGCACAGTTCCAATCTACCAGGTGCTCCTGGAAAACCCTATGCGGAAATTCTACTCTGACCTAAAGGGTCGCTATGAGTCGGGATCAACTCACTGGGGCTGGGTTTGGCTTGGGGTATGTATCATTTAACCTACAAAACGGTCCTGTAAGATAGGCCTAACAGACAGACAGCCAAGTGCCATTGAGTCAGCATCACCACTTTAAAGATGAAAAAAGTACTAAATCTTCTGTTCAAAGTGAGAGTAAGCAGGGGAAAAAGAACTTCGTCAGCAGCTGAACTCTACAGAGCTTGATATTCTTGACAAGTGAAACAGCATAGAAAACTATATATGTAACAGTCTAAGCTTTATGGAAACAACCCCCAGATTCTCCTTACAATCTACTGATTAAAATTAGTAACTCATTTACAGCACAACTCTAACAATTTGGTGATATGGATTTCACAATTCACAGTTACTTAGGTGAAAACAGGTGCTACTATTGCTGGGTATGAATGAATGACAACATGTATGCTCCTACACATACACAGAAAAACTGAAACTAGTAATGGTCCTAAGCTGATGTATTTTAGCATGCAGCTGTTCTTATTCTTCAACCTACTGCTTCAGTAACCAGCTGTCCTTGACTGACTCCTGTTTGTGGTGACCCCATGAGTGTCAGAGTAAAACTGTGCTCCACTGAATGTTCAATAGCTGAATTTTCAGGAGCAGATCACCAGGTCTTTCTTCCAAGGCACATGTGTGTCGCTCAAATCTCCAACCTTTCAGTTAGCAGCTGAGCACATTAACCATTTGCACCACCTAGGGCCTTCTGCATCCTTCAAAAGAACAGCAGAATAAATGACAGTCATGACAAATGAAGTATCTTAAAAAGGTATCAAACAGGCCAAGCAAAAACCCTGAAATTTTCTAGAAAGTTCAAGATAATGTTATTTTCCCTAATCTCTCAGTTCTACCCTTTATTCCTCCATCTAGCTCTCTTCTTCCTAAGAACATAAACTTATTTTCAGATTTCTGACTTTGACCCACTTCTAACCTGCACTCCTCTGGTAGCCTAGTGGTTAAGCACTACACCAGGTGCTCCTTGGAAAATCTATTGGACACTTCTCCTCTAACCTACAGAGTTGCTAAGAGTTGGAATCAACTTGATGGCAGTGAGTTTGATTTTTGGTTAACCTGCACCCCCTGCTTCATACGCAAACTTCAAAGAAAAAGAAGTCCACATTCACTATCTTACATTTCCTCACCCCCAAGCTCTTCACTCTGGTTTCTACACCCAATTTTGCCAAATTCATCACTGCCTTGTTGTTTTTAAACGCAATGAACATGTTTTGCTGCTGTCAGATGCTGCCAAGCTGACTCCAACTCACTACGACTCCATGTGAGCAGAGAACTGATCTATGGGCAAGGCAATGACCTTTCAGAAGCAAATTTGCAGGAACTGTCTTCTGAGGCACTGGGCTGGTCCAAATCACCAATCTTTCAGCTAGTCAAGAAGTATTTAACCATTTGTGCCACCCAGCAATACCTTTTACACCTTATTTTATATGTCCTTTTAAGCAAATCTCTTATTTCCTATCCTCAACCTTCTTTCTTCAAATTCTGGTCAGACGCCTTCTCTATCACCAAGTTCTTTTCCTGCTACTTCTGTGATTCATTTTTCTCTGCCTGGCCCTCAGTGTTGGAGAGCTACTGATATTCTTATCTTCCCCTGCTAAAAAATCTTAAAAGATGATCTTCACTTCCTTCCCACCACTTACTCTACAGTGCTATCTAGCCCATAGAGCTCTCCTGGAAGCTTGCTTTCTATACCATCACTCTTCTGTTTTCCCTTCCCTCCTACTTGTTTCTCGATCTATTTTCCTCTCCCCACTAATCAGCGTTGGAGAGTCCCTGTCCTTCCTCTCTTCTCACTAAAAATTCTCAAAGGGTGATCTTCATTCCTTTACACCACTTAGGGTACACTGCTAACCTGCTAGCCCACAGTTCTCCTGGCAACTCTCCAGTGCCTCTTAACATGTGCATTTCCCAGGCCCCTCAAGCTCAAGCTGGCCAAAATTTATTTTAGAACTCATTTTAGAAGGCAAGAAAACAAACCAAAAGAACCAATCCCACTGCCATCAAGCCAATTCTGACTCATAGTGACCCTGTAGGATAGAGCAGAAATGCCCCACAGAGCTGCCAAGGATCTAAATCTTCATGTAAGCAGACTGCCACGCCTTCCTCCCACTGCACTGGCTGGTGGTTTCGAACTGCCGACTTCTGATTAGCAGCTAAGCACTTAAAGACTGCATCACCAGAACTCCTTGACAACAGAATAGAGCCTAAGAAAGTGTAGGAGGTACGGGGTGTTTTAACTTGTTACAGTGGGATACATTTCTGTGACCCTCTTTACCCACAAGGTCTTCTAGGCAAAACAGCTAGGAGAACACTTCTTGACCCAGACATTCAAACAAATCATCATGTATTAAATGAATACTGCATAACTTTAATATTCTTATGTCCATTCCCTTTTCTTTACTGCCATTTCTCAACAAGAGCTAGCTCAACATCTCCCAAAACATTCATAATTGCTTGTGGTTCTACTTAGCACATAACTTGCTATTTCTCCATTAACCTGCAAAAACTGTCGCCTTCTTTTTATCCAAAGAACACAAGGGTACAGAAAAGGTAGCTGACAAACATCTGATGAGAAAAAGGTACCAAAAAGTGATAAATTAAGACATACAACTTATTACAGTGCAGTAATATTTCATGTACAGTTCAACGAGCCAACATTTTTCAATACTGAAACAACCTCCACAATGGTACAGAAAACAACAGTGTATTAGCAGCAGTCTCCTACTCAAAGTAACAAAATTCTCTTCCTGTTTAAACTAGTCATCTCCAACTTAACACATATTCAAGTTGCAATGAGTTACACGTACCACCATCCTTTTTGTACATCTTATCATTAGTAGTGTGCACTATACGCAATGCTGAAGCACACAATTTGCTGTTTTCATTATCTGTACGTTTATATGTAATGAATGTTTCCAACTTCCAAAGGCAAAGATCAAGTTTATAAAGATACTACTAATAAAATGCAGTAATAATGAACACTGAAATGGGGGGGGAGGGCGGGCATCTGACTTATGTCAGAGCCAACTTAAGGACAGATTTGTCAGAAAGGAATCCCACTGTACTTTTAGGTACATTTTAAATTTCCTACAATGATCACGCACCACTTTCATAACCAGGAAGGAAGTAATTATCTTTTAGGCCAAAGCGTCACCATCAGCATGAACAAAAACCTTTTACATTTTTAAGATAACATGTTGTTAACCTGGGGCTGGGAAATGTATCAGGAGAACAGAATACAGCAAAATACAGATACAATTTAAAAAAAACAAACAAACTGCTAAGATTATTGCTTTCAATGAAAAGTAGTCCACCCACTAGCTGGAAAAGGTGAACCGGTTTATAGTTTCATTCTAGTCAGTCAATGATTTACATAGAAAATGGATCCTTCAAGGAAAGATACTGAGACAACCAATGATCTATCGGGGGGGGGGGGGCTGGGAGGAAACCAGGGCATTAGAAACCTCATACTCATTCATTCCACATTTAAATGCAGCTCAAAGAATACTAGAAGAGAATAAAGGTGAATGTTTATATCACTGTTTCTCTAAAGTGCAGTTCAGGGTTCTTCAGAACTATTTGATAGTGCCTAGAAGGCCAAAGCTATTTTCATACAAACCTAAGACGTCGTTTGCCTTTTATAATCTTATTTTCTCATGACTACACAATGGAGCTTTCCAAAGACATAACAGACTACATAAAGAGATACACAGAATTCTTTTTTTCC
Source organism: Heterohyrax brucei (assembly GCA_028571685.1). Taxonomy (NCBI): domain Eukaryota; kingdom Metazoa; phylum Chordata; class Mammalia; order Hyracoidea; family Procaviidae; genus Heterohyrax; species Heterohyrax brucei. The sequence continues at coordinate 63,290,525 of CM053157.1, forward strand.
TCTATTAAGCCTGTCAAAGAAATTTTCAAACATATGGAACTTATCACTTTTGTTTGGGAAAAATATCATTTTTCACCTAAAAATGTTCATGTTAACATGTAAAGGATATAATTTTTTTAATAAATATGATGTAAATTTCCCAGTTTTACATTTTTAACATGGCTAATACCTACATACATACACCACAAAAACAAAAGCTCTTCAGGGCTCGGTGACCAAAATGTTTGAAAACTGCTTTTTATATAGTGTGGCAGAAGACAGGCTTTTCTAAGCATGACTCAGAGCCAGAAACCATAAAAGACCAACAAATATGTTAACAAAACTATCTGAAACCTCAATACATCCAGAAATATACATTAAAAACTTTACAGGAAAAGAGACAATTGCAGGAAATATACTTACCATATTTGACAATGGTTCATAACATTCATACAGGAAGAGTTCCTTCACATTACTAAAGGCAAATGCCTGATAAAATGGCGATGAGAACATGGAAAAACAGCACAGAAAGGAGCCACTATGCATGTAGAAATGTAATTATTGAATTTACTAAGTGTGAGTCAGCTGACTCGATGGCACTTGGCTTGGCAAGTGCAGTTCAAGTAATGTAAATTAAAAGTAGATGCAATGTTTAACTGAGCAAATCAGCAATGATATTTTAAACATTATCTAACTCAATAAGAATACAGTTAGAAACAGGACTTAACGAAGGTCGCCTAGGTTGCTAAACTACATTCCATTCCCTGTCTCCAGGGCTGAAAGTCGATTATCTCAAAGCTTCAGGGAGGTAATGATATTCTGGGTAATTCACATTGTTTGATAAGATGTAATGGATCTTGTGACTCTTTGTTCTTTCTTATGATGAGGTTTGACATTTTTCCAGATATAAGTCCCTTTGTAATATAGCTGTAAAAGCCAGTGCAATCCTAACCGAAGCAGAATAGTCTTAGAGAAGCCATTCTTGCTGTTCCTCACATTCACATGCTTACCTGTTAATAAAGCTTGCTTGAACCTTTCCCTGTCTCTGGGTTTGGCTGCAGTGACAGGAACAAACTTGCTTTGTTTTAGGTCAGGAACATTTCTGGCAACCACGAAGGGACTCTGGGGACCTCTCTGTTGTTTTGCGCAGGGCTGAGCGGACTCCTCTCCCCTCTACTTTCTTGTTGCACTTCTGAAAACCCTCAGAGAACAGGCAAATGAGTGGCAGCACGATTAAGGAACTCTGACCAGGACCACTACGTGGTGAGGTCTGAAGACCCAGCTGCTTGTGTTGCTCCAGTAATTCTGGCCCAGATAGCTGAGGGTATCTATCTGTTCTGTTCAAAGGCTGAGGATAAGATCCATAAAAATATCTGCAGGCATGGATCAAGCATTCAAGAACCAACAGGAACCTGCTGCTAGAAGACTTCAGTGACAGGATAAGATGTACACAGAATGGACGAGGGAAGCGTCTGCCCTCCGCAGGACAAACTCTGCACAACATGAGGACCATACTGGTCCAAGCAAAACAAACCCCCATCCCCTTGGATCTCTACTTCCCTGACAGAAGGTGGATTCCTCGGCCTCCTCTCCTCTTCCTCCTTTCTGCTTTGGCTCAGCCCAAGGCAGCAGGAACTTGTTAGAGGGGTCCTCGCTGTCTGACTGGACAGACAGAACCAGAGGTGTGGCTTCCAAATGTCCTAAGCCGTACTTCCAGGAACCTTTTTTTCTTGCAAGCCTTTGAAGGCCACTCATCCACACCTGCCATTTCACTAATCTACAAAGCTTAAGCACTTTATTCTGGTTGTGCACAGAGAACTCAAGTTCTCATCAGGGTTCAAACTTCTTTCTTAAGAAAGGAACTTCTGTCCCAACTAAGAAAGCTTTTTCTGTGTATCTGTAACATGGGAAATAAGGCCTCTGTTTGTAAGGAAAGCCCAGTAGGGCAGATTCTGTCTGTCTGGTCAGACAGAATCTGGTCTCAGTATGTTACCCACCTATGACTAAAGATCAAATGAAGTTTTACTGTAATACAGCCTGACCAATGTACCAGCTAGACTCTAGAGAAAGTTAGCTATTGAATGCATCCATAAATTATTTTACCTTCCTACAATCAGAACTCTTTTGTCAAAGATCAGGAAAGCACATGCTAAGCTCACTTGAATTAAGAAAAGAATAGGCCACGTGTGTGTCTGCTAAAGTTTTAAGTTGCATGTGTGTGATAAAGTGAGGCCTCCTGTGGATGAGAAATGCATTTACAGTGTGGTTCTGTATTTGCCTTTGTGAGATCTTAGAAACATCTTTTTCACTGTTGTATTTTCACAACCTGTTTGTGGGGACCGCTTATTTTAACCCTATGCTGAAAGTGTCTGATTCCTACAGAATGAGAATTTACTGTCTGTGCAATACTTTATAAGTCTGCCGTCAAGCCACACATTTGGCCAATTCAACCTCATGATTTTTCCTTTTTTTTTTCCTCCTAGCGTTGTCTTATTCAATGTCTATGTTTTTGTATTACAATCTCTGCCCGTTGAGTGTCTTATGTCTTGTCACTGTCAATGTAACAAACCCCCACCTCAACTGGTCTAATTTTAAGATATTTTGTGTTTTAATTCCTTGAGACAGACTTGTTGGGCAGGTCAGAAAAGCTCTTTTGTGCTCAGACCCTCCTTATCAGAGGTGGGGGGAAGCCTTGTCTGAGGTAAAACAGATAAGTCGAATTTCAAGAAGATCCAGACACAGTGTCACTGGGCTGAAAAAAATTAACTTTACAGCCCTTGGTCAAAGGGATAGCTCTGTCTTAAAGAACGGTAACAATTCTAGAACAGTAAGTGGGAAATTAGCGATCAGGATCAGTTTCCAAATACATAGCTCCAGGGAGACTTTTGAAAAAGCCTTTATAATTGGGTAGAGACCCTTTTAAGACAGAAGGCTGATAAGAACTGCTATTTTAATTATCAGAAATTGGGTGGATACAAATCTTAAAGACCGCAAACAAGTCCTCTCTATTGCACGGCAACTCTGAGAAATGGGCTGGAACAAGAGATTTAACATTATGTGTATATCAGTAATTGGTTAGCTGAGCAGAAACTTTGTAATTTCTAAAAAGCCAGCTGATGAAACATCAGCAGTTAATTAAAGACCTGGAATGTTTAGGCAAGCTTTATTTCAGCCCTGTACTTTAGGGTAATTGAGTTAGTAGTATAATGTAAATTTATATAGTGTTTGCTTTTCAAGAAACAAGAAACACACACACACATACACTAAGTAAGCCTAATGAAGGACTTGATTCTTGCCAGTTACGGAAATATGTTTAACAGCTTTGGAAAATGTTTATTTGGTCTGCTTAAAGGTTTTGTTTGTCCAATGATTTAATGGCTTGGTTCATGTGATTTTTTTAAAGAATATTAATGTTAGAAAAATTGAGTAACAAGGTTTTATGACTTCTGAGTAAAATGGTTAATTTATTCCTTTAAGGAAAAGATTTGTTCTCTCATTAGGATAAGTTTCATGAGCCAAAAACCAAGCCACAAAGCGTAGAAAAGGAGAGAAAGCAAAAGCCAGAGATAGTCTTTTCTGAGAGAAAAGGGCTAATAGGTTTTGACATCAATAGGATTGGGAAAAAGTACCCAATTCTCACTGGGTTAAAACTTTTATTAGTTATTTCCTCTTAATATTTTCTAACAAATGCATATTAAGTCATTTATTTCTTAATTGCTAACTATAGAAACCCTGTGGCACAGTGGTTGGGTGCTGCAGCTGCTAAACAGATGGTCAGCCAGTTTGAGTCTGCCAGGCAGTCCTTGGAGACTGTACAGAGCAGTTTTTTACTGTGTTTTTAGGGCCATTATAGATCAGAATTAACATCACAGCAGTGGGTTTGATTTGGTTTTAACTACTACTTGGTGAAAAAAACAGCAGGACAGGGGCATGCACACGGCCCATGCGATGAAGCCATAGGATGCAGAAGCTGGAGAGACAGAAAGCATGAGAAGCTGAGACTGAAGCCATGACCTCAAGGGTTTGAAAAAGTGAAGCCACATCATCTGATGATTCTACAGGGCCCAGGGAGGAGGAGTTTCCACTCAAAATCATGCAGGTGGCCGATACCCACAGTCTAGAGGACAGGGCCATTGTAAACTGTTTTGCCTTCTTTATCCCATTTGTAAGGGACATGGCTAACAAATGCCCACCTGTTCCGTATTTTGGAAGCAGATAACTTGTACTCTAGATTTTACAGCTATTAAATAGGAATTTCTGGACCTTGGATTTGGACTTTTAAGATTTTTGCTGTGATGAGGTGATTATGTTTTACATGTTGCAAGGTTATAATTCTTTAGAGAACAAAGAGTGGATGTCATAGGTATATTTTATTCAGTCTGACATCATCAAAGCCAATGCTTTGACTGGGACATTCAAATTATTTGCCTATAAATTTAAATTATTTTCCTTTCTCCTAAAATTATTTAACTAATAGGTTTGGGTTGCTTTAATTCTCCAATCAGAAATTCCTGCGGGTAAACGTAACAGAGCTATAAATATTACAACCAGGCAAGTTGTCTAAAATTACAGTTAAAATCACATTATGTTTCCTATTCTATCAAGGAAAAGCTAAAGCCTTGACAGACAAATGTTGCTATATGTATGGTGCCTGAGACCTTAAAAACCTGATGGTGTTCAATTATTATTTACACTGAACACCTGGATCAAGGGTTTTATGTAGTGAGATATGTAATTCTTCTAGGGCCTGGATTTCTGACTTCTGTAGAAATTAAAGTGGCCCATTAAGGCTACTGACTTTGAAAAAAGACTGGTTCCTTAAATCACCTTAAGTCAAATAATGGTCCAGATACACTGGTCTACTATTTTATTCTGGACACTGTCAGAAAAGCCATTATAACCATGCATTTTGTACCCTGGTCCACATCAGACATAAGACAAATTACAAAAGCTTGAGGCAAAACCTCAATCCACACTTCTAATTCGTAGAGGAGACTCTTGAGGTATTTTAACAATAGATTTTTGAAGCAGGAAGATAAAAGATTAAAAGCCCACTTATGGCTATGGCCCTCCTAAGTCCACCTTGAGGTAACCCAGCTAGCCCCCACAGAGATGAGGACTCGTATTACCTGACTTGCCTGTAAAATACAGACCTCAATTACTACTGGTGCTATCAAAAATGAGGCCACTAAAAGGCAGAGTGTCCTGGATGCCCTAAAACAGGACATTCAGCAGACTCTCCCAAAAAGCCTTACACGGACAGGCCCTCCTGGATTCTAAGAAGTGGAATCTAGAGAACTGAATACTTACAGGTGGTCCGGGGGCCTGTCTGTCTCCCGGACAGACATCAGAGAACTAAGGGTTATACTCTAACATGGCCAAAGCCAAGTGCCTTAAAAAGTAAAAATTAGGCAAGAGAGCCTGTCTTAGATAAGAGAGACACCTTCTCTACCTTGGATTACCCAACAGACCCCACGCTCCACTTTCCAAGTGAGCCTGTGTGAAGTTTAAGTTTACTCTTAATATCTGATGACATTTGCTCATATGTCTGACAATGGCTAACAGGGCCATAGTTAAAAAGACACTCTTTTGCACATGTCCCTGAATGCCCTGTTGAGTTACTGCAACAAAAATTACTGATTGGAACAGAAGTAAGACATAAAATTGGTTATATTGTTGATTCAGGGATATACACCAGGGAAACAGTTTGATGGCATGAGGGGTTTGGGGACACTGCCATGCCAAATACTTGGATTGTGCTGTTTGAATCTGGCTGTGCTTCCCACATGTGCAGTTCTGCTGAGTCATGTTTGAGAATCCTGTGAAGAACTGACACCATACCACCCTCTGAGGGTACGTGAGTTTGCCCCCTTTACCACTCACAAGTTGGTAGAGCCAGCTATCTACATAGGATTTGAGTCTGTAAATTCCTAGACCATTCCCTTCTTGTTTACTATTATAATCACTCTCATTTACATCTTTGGGCCCTGTGTACTGAAAACAGTCACCAGGGAAACAACCCAGAACCTACCACCTGGGAAGAGTGTTTGTTCTTGAAAATCTCCCCTCAGAGTCAACTCTCAGGTCTAACATGACATGGTGGCTTTTCACACTTCCAGTGGGGTTTCCCCTGTACTGGTAACCTTCACCCCCTCCTGCACCCCTACTCAGCAGGAAGTAGCCGGAACCCTCGATGTCCCTTGTTCCCAAAGGTTGTGAAGGTTTAAAACAAAAGTTGGTCTGAAACCAGAGGATGACAAGGCCCAGGGTAATGAGTACTTAAGATGGAGGGCCTGAGGGGCATTGTTTCAGATCACCCCAGCGCACAGGGAAAGACATGATCTCCACATCCCACAAACCTCAGGCAGTGACACTAGAATGGGGCCCTCACTAGGGTGGGGCTCTTGGAGGCACCACTACAGATTCAGTAACCACCCCCCATGGCCATGAAATTAAGTGGACTGAAGGCCTGGACACATCATACCCATGTAAAGCTGTACCTTTCAGCAGGCATGGACACAAACACCTCCTTGACAGATGCTTACCATGAGTGGTGGACCACCACTTGCAGAGGGTAAACAAAGATAAAGTTCAAGAAAGGTCTTCCAGAAACCTCTCTCTCTCCCCTGGACTCCACTGTAAGGAGTTTCACAAGACATTATCCCTTTCCATCAAAATGAAAATGTATGGACTGATCTTGCATGAAATGTAATGAATGTTTCTGATTTCTGTCTAGTGGGAAGGCTCAGTTTGAGAAATGATTCTCATGGCTCCCCAGCCTAGGTTGGTTGCTCATACTAATAACAATAATTGGAATCGTTATTATATTTGTGGATTATTTGTTGCTGCATACAATGTCCACCCTGCCTCACAACTAATCGTACCACGTACTGAAGAGAGCTAGCTTACAGTCCGAGATTTGATCCTAGAGTTAAAGCAATCAATCAAAGCAGCAATTTTCATTTAAAACCTATTTCACAGATACGAAATTGATGGTTAACAGTGGAGGAATGTTACAAACAGGACTTAGTGAAGGTCACTTAGATTGCTAAACTACCTTCTATTCCCTGTTTTTGTATTCCTTTCCCTGTCTCCGGGGTAGAAAATCAATTATCTAAAAGCTTCAGGGAGATGATATTTTGGGTAATTTACATTGTTTGATAAGATGTAATGGAATCTTGTGACTCCCTGTTCTTTCTTATGACAAGGTTTGACATTTTCCAGATCCAAATCCTTTTGTAATCTAGCTTTAAAAGCTACTGGAATTGTCACCCAGGCACAAGTCTTGGAGAAACCATTCTCACTGTCACCCAGACTGGCATGCTTATCTGAGCTGGCTTGAACCTTTCCAACACTCTCAGTAACATAAATTGGTACAACATCTTTAGAACGCAATCCAATACCGTGAATCATACATCTCACATAGTGTACATATTCGTTAACCCATCACACTCAACTCAGTAGGATAACATATGAAATGTTCTACTAGAATATTTGTTGAAGCATTATTTATAATTACAAGAGAAAATTAAAACAAATGTCTACCAAGAAGACGCTTTAATACATTATAGCATTCCACTGCACAGAAACCCTGGTGATAAGTGGTTAAGTGTTATGTCTGCTAATTAAAAAGTTGGCAGTTTGAATCCACCAGGCACTCCTCGGAACTGTGTGGGGCAGTTCTACTCTGCCCTATAGAGTCATAATGAGTTGGAACTGATGCAGCAGCAGTGGGCTTGGTTATTTTTTATTGTGTGGATTAGTTACTAGCCAATGATTTTTAAATGCTCTATATTTATATGGAAATATTCTTGATACTGTTGGTTTTAAAAAAGGCAGGTAATTTGTGACAATTCATTTCAGTAAAGATAAAGTATCTATACACAAAGAAGTAGGTATACATCTGGAAATTTTAGGCATGTGCCAAGCATTTCACATTCCCTATCACATTTCATTTACAAAACTCTTGATGTAGGCTGATCTCTCTAAACCTCAGTTTTCTCATCTGTAACCTGTCTCAAGACCATCAAAACTTAAAATCACAAAACCATTCAACAATAAAGCCCAACTTGACCCCAAGTCTCACCAATTTTGCAGCCTAAACTGTACTATGTTAAATTATCACCTGTACACAAAGGATGAACAGATATCTGGAATCTCTCTCGCTACCTGAGGTACTGCCACGGGCTGAAATGTGTCCCCCTAAAATATGTGTAGCCATGTGGCTGGGCCATGATTGCCTGTACTCTACGATTGGTCCTCCCTTTTGTGATTTTGCTGTGCTGTATGTTAAAGGATTATGGTGGGACTATAAATCCCTTCAGAAGATCACCTCCCTGCTCCTCTGTCAAGGGAGTTTCCCTGGAGGGTGGCTTGCTTCACCCTTAATCCTTTCATCCTGCAAGAGAGAAAATTGTTAACGCCATCCACTCTGTGGTATTTCTGTTAGAGTAGCACTAGCTGACTAAAACAGATAACCTTTTTCTTTCTCTTTTCCTGTCAATTCCTCTATCCCGTCTTTTTTTTTTTTTTTTTTTTTGGTGCTTTTCAAAAAGAGAGTATTTGTATTTTTAAACACCCTGGCTCAGATTCAACTGGGAGATAAAACTGCAGCGTATCTTTCAAATTCAGTACATCTTGGTATTTAGCATTATCTAGAGACAAATTAAGTGGCTGTCACAATGGACTTTAACAAGCCAGTGATTGTAAGGATGGCACAAGACCTGCAGTATGTTCCATTCTTATTGTACATGGGGTCATTCTATTGTAAATGAGTTGGAACCTACTCAACATAACATAGATGCAAATGAACATATAGTATTAATAGTATTTTTATATTATAATATTTCAGGCAATATGCAGTGTTATAGAAGTTTGTGGACACTGGTTATCAACAAAAATCTGATTTAAAATCCAAAATATATAACTTACAAACTCCGTAAATAAAGCAAGTTAATCATATCATACATCTCACAATTTAAATTAAATCAAAACCAAAAATATCAAAGAAAATAAATTCTCCTCCCTTTTGGGAACTCCAAGGCTAGAAAAAACATTGTGTAACAAACATTTTTCTCTTCTGTCCACTACAGAATCTATCCTACTTGACTTTTGCATCCTTGATAATGTAGCACATCTGGCCCGGATGCGATACACAATGTGATGGAGACCTTGAAACATACCACACTCTACCTGTCTCTAGTAATGAGCCTCATTCGCTCAAGTCTAAAAGCCTTCACACAAGGCTGTGGTGCTAATTAACATTCACCAATAGTTTTGATTTCCAAAAGAGAAATCCTGCACTAAATTTCTTCCAACTTACTTTCTCCCAATTTATTATTTTCAAAGGAACATGTTTAAAAAACATAAAGTCCCTGGAATGAAATCTTAAAAGTCAGTGAGAGCATAAGAGAATTCTTAAACGTAGCTTACTTCCCTCACACAGAAGCAAAAGTTTAAGCCAATTAGGCCAGAATCTCAAAACAGTAATTTTCCCCACTCACCCTATCAGCCTTTTTGGTATTCATTTACCAACAGTTAATAACCACCTGGCATGTGCTACACACAGTGAAGGGCTGCATTTCCAACTTGACTACAAATTCTATTGATAGATCTACAATGAAAGAACCAGTCTACAAAAGAGTTATGGAACCCTAGCTTTCTTCTGTAAACACCTCTGTCAGCCAAAGGGAACACTCCGTCATTCCACAAATACCCAAGTGCTCACTATTCATTTATTCAAAAAAATGTTCACCGCAACTCCACTATGTGCCAGGTACTCTTCTAACCTCTGGGAATAGTTCAGTAATGAACTAAAGAGACAAAACCCACCGTACTCACAGAGGTTATAATCTGGGAAGTGAGAAGAGTGGAGGAAAAAGCATAAAGGCAATAAACAAATTACATATTACAAAATAATAAAGTTAGGAGGAAATCTGCAGGGTCAGGGGAACAGCTGCAGTTTTCAAAATAAATGGTTAAAGAAGACTTCACTGAGAAATGTAACATTTTAACAAGATCCTATAAATGAAACCACACACAGTGAGCCCAGGTTTTAGCTCTAGGTTAGACACAGTAGCAGCAATCTGGTGAACTAATTTTCTCAATTTCTGAAAACAGTAAGGGCAAGGGCAAAAGTCTAAGACTGAGAAGTCTTGAGAGAAATCAATTTTTAGGAGGGTGTAAGAGTATTACAAGAGTTACTAAGTTCTGAGTCAGAAATGACTCAACAGCCGTGGGTTTGTTGTTTTTTTTGTTTTTGGTTTTGGTTCAAGTTCCTATTAGAAAAGAGAAAATAAGTGGCTAGTAAACCACAAAATGCATTTTTAATTAACATTTACAATATTCTGCCACTGTGCATTGTCAGGCTTCAAATTTGGGGTGCTTAAGCTTAACTCAGTACACTTTTCATTTCTGTCATCCAGAAACACCATCAATTTTAGCAGAAATCAAAGACCGCATGTTTTATTTTAATCCCTATTTTATGTGTTCACCAAGAGATGCTGATAGATTTAAAATGTTACTAAGAGAATCCTATTTTAAAGGTGCTCAGAAAATATACTTTACAGGAATCCCAAAGTAAATCCTTTTGCAAAATCAAAGAGGACTTCTTTTTGAAAACAGTAACATGGCTTTATTTTGGCTAGAATGTAACAGTGTTTGTCATCTCATTCATTGCACTATCCGTTCTTCCCATGCTTTATATATATAGGCAGTCCTTGACTTAAAACGTGTTTGAATTATGATGAACCGCACTTAGGAAGAAGTAGAACCAAGGCCTTTGAATTGTGGTGTTGGAGAAAAATGCTGCGTGTACAATGGACCACCAAAAGAATAAACAGATCTGCTCTGGAAGAAGTACAATCAGAGTGCTCCTTAGACGCAAAGATCGCAAGACTGCGTCTTACATACTTTGGACATGTTGTCAGGAGAGATCAATTCCCGGCAAAGGTCAACATGCTTGGTAGAGTGGAGGGTTTGCGAAAAAGAGGAAGACCTTGCACAAGATGGACTGACACAATGGCCACAACAATGGCTTAAGCATAAAAACAATTGTGGACGTGGTACAAGACTGGGCAGTGTTTCCTTCTGTTGTTCACAGGTTCCCTACGAGCTGGAACCAACTCCAGAGCACCTACCACCACCACTACTACTTAGGATAATCCTGCATTCTCCCCACATCTCACCTTTAGGACTATGCATTAAATACAACGTTACAGTGCATAATTTGCTCATGTTGTCATTCTCAGGTGTTTACTCGCAGATATTCAAAGAGATTTATAAAGATAGGAACAATAAAAAGCAATAATGAAGCTTTCTTTTAAAAAAAAAGGTATCGGATTTATATTGGAACTGATTCACAACACAGTTGTCAGTATAGTACCCTGTCATTAAGTCAGGGATGATCCATAATTTATCATGATTAAGTATGTGTAAAAGTGTTAAAAAGTGAAGATACCAACTTGAAGACTAACATGCGCCTGATCCAAGCCATGGTATTTTCAATCACATCACATGCATGCAAAAGCTGGACAAGGAATAAGGAAGACAGAAGAACTGTCACCTCTGAGTTGCAGCACTGAAGAACACTGAATATATCACGGACAGATTTCTTCTGGAAGCAGTAGAAAGTGCTCCTTGGAAGCAAGGATGGAAAGACTGTGTCTTACATACTTTGGACATGTTGTCAGCAAAGATCAGTACCTGGTGAAGAACATCATGCTTGGTAGATGCGGGGGTCAGCAAAAAAAAAAGAAGACCCTCAACAAGATGGACTGACACAGTGGCTGCAACAATGGGCTTAAGCATAAAAACGACTGTGGGCATGGCACAGGACCGGACAGTATTTTATTCTGTTGTTCAAAGTGTCACTATGAGTCTGTATCAACTGCAGCACCTTAACAACACGTATGTGTAGGAAACCTGTGGCAGTTCAAATCTGCTAGCTGCTCCTTGGAAACTCTATGGGCAGTTCTACCCCATCCTATAGTATGGCTACGAATTGGCATTAACTTGATGGCAATGAGTTTTGGGATTTTTATGTATGTGTACATTTATAGACACAATTTTCCCTTTTTTTTTAGGAAGTTGTTCTTGTATCTGGAAATTTTATTAAATTCTTACTATTTACTAGTGATTTGTTTAGCTCCCCATTTCTCTCCCCCTCATCTCCTGCTTACCACTATTCGTCTTCTGTTTCAATGGATTCACCTGTGTATTTCACCTGAGTGAGTCACACAATATTTGTCCTTTCATGCCTGACTCAGTTAACATAATGTTTTCAAGGTTACTTCAGGTAGTGGCTTGTATCAGAACTTCATTTTGTTTACCCATTCATCCGCTGATGGACACCTGGGTTATTTCAGCCTTTTGGCTATTGTGAATAGTGCTGTAATAAACACTCATGTACATGTATCTATTCGAATCGCTGCTTTCAATTCTTTGGGGTACATTCCTAAGCATGGAATTGCTGGATCATACAGCATTCCTGTATTTACCTCTTGAAGGAACCCACAAAGCTTTCTGCCACAACAGTTGCATCATTTTATATTCCCACTAGTTCAAAGGATGTTTTTTGAAGCACCTTAGGTTTCTTGGTAGACAATGTATGATCACTGTACAAAAATTAGAAAATAAATACAAGCAAAAAAGATGAAAACTAATATATTTGAGTAACAGAATTTTAAGTATAACTGAATAGTTTAGAAATATTCTCACGGATAATCTATAATTTGTTGCAATCAATAAAATCATAACTGCTTCACAACATGCTATTTTCATGGTGAGTACTCTTCTACATCATCATTTTTATCCTATTGTACAATTATCATAGGATTACAGAATGGATTAAATAAATTTTTGGCATGGAGTAAGCACTATTTAAATGCTACTGCTGGTATTAGTCCTGGTATTAAAATTTTCATAAGCATTTATCTATATATAAATTTTGGGACACACCTTTAATTTTTTTCTTTAAAATCCTATTTTGAAGCTCTGTCAAACTACCTTCCATAAAGAATACACAAACTTACTTCACTTCAGCAACTCATTTCCCAAAACCCTGAACAGTAAGTACTGTATTTCTACTCTTTGCCAATTTGATGGGGGAAGGACATAATTTTGTGTCATTTTATTTTGGTGTTTCTTTAATTATAACAAAATGAATATTCTTTCATATGCTGACTATTATTTCTATGCTGTATTTGATATATATTGCATATCAAAAACATTTTTAAATGAATTATTCTGATTATCTGCATCTACAATACTAATGTATTTTATTTATTTAAAGTACTACAATTATGCATAAACAGGTCTGTTTCATGAATCCAGGGAGTTATATTCACAATCAAATTTAACACAGTATCATTCACTAAAGATACTTATATCCAAACAAAACACTAATTTCAAAGGCTAAATGGAAGAAAAGGATTCAAAAGAAAGTCTTTAAAACTGCCTAGCTATATAATACAACCCATAGTACACCCATTAACAAGGTCACTGTGTGGCACAGTTTGTGCTTATCTACTAAAGTTTGATGGCTCAAACTTACCCCATCACACCACAAAAGGAAGGTATGGTGATCTACTTTCATAAAAATTACAGCCAAATAAATATATGGGGCAGTTCTACCCTGTAACACATGAAGCTGCCATGAGTTACAATTGAATAAAGAGTTAACAGTTTGGGTTTTCTGGTTTTATCTCCATTAACACCATTTTAAAAGAATAAAGTGAATAGTTTTACATTAACATGAAATAGTGGCCATCATATACTGACAAGTAAAAAACTAGAACAGTTATAGCATCATCCATTTATCATTTATATGGGGAAACATAAAACACACGGAGAATGGAAGGAATGGAGAGGAGGAAAAAACAGGCCATAACACATCAACTCTGTGCTGTTCCAATTCTACTTTAGTTCTTCAAAGTAATCACAGTCTGCTGATGTTAAGTGGAGGGAAGATATTTCCAGTAGGGGACCAGTTACAATACCCAAATGGCTTATTAAATAGACCTCTGTTACACAGGCATCTATTACGTGGTAGCAGCTACATGAGGTGCCAGGATCCAGCAATCAACAAGGTAGGCAAGGTTTTCCCCCTGCTTTTATAACTGTGGTGGTTAACAGGCACCCTAACTTTATTTGCATTTAGTGTTAGTGTTAAGCCACAATCAAACAATCAAATGACATACCACATTGGGCAAATCTTCTGCAACAGACCTCTTTTAAGTGTTCGAAGGCAAAGATGTCACTTTAAGGACCACGATGCACCTGACCCAAGTCATGGTATTTTCAAATTGCCTCAAATGCGTGCAAAAGCTACACAATGAATAAGAAAGACTGTTTTCGTTATCTAGCATGGCTACAACAAAAATACCAAAAGCAGATGACTTAGAAGAAAGAGAAATTTATTCTCTGACAGTTTAAACCTGAGAAAACCAAACCCACAGCCATCAAGTTGATTCCAACTCATAGCAACCCTGTAGGACAGAGCAGAACTGCCCCGTAGACTTTCCATGGAGTGTCTGGAGGATTCAAACTGCCAACCTTCTGATTGATAACCACAGCACCTATCCACTAAATCACCAGGGTTTCCTCTCACAATTGAGGAGGCTCTGCGTATTAATTCAAGGTGTCAGCCCCAGGGAAAGGCTTTCTCTGCCTGTCAGCTCTGGGAAAATGTCCTTATTATTAACCTTCTTCCGCAGCCACGGAGCTTCTAAGTTCAGGCACCCCAGGTCCAAAGAACACACTACTCTTCTGGACCTTGTTTCTTGGTGGTGTGAGGTCCCCATGTCCTTCTGCCTGCCTTTCTCTTTTGTATCTCAAAAAGAGATTGGTTTAAAACACAATCTAATCTTGCAGATTGAATTCTGCCTCATTAACATAACAACACTTACGAAAATGACATCTGATCACAACATGATGGACAGTCACACAATATGCGGCTCACAGCTTAGCCACACTGACAGGTATCTTGAGGAACACAATTCAGTCCATGACAAAGACTGAAGAGGAATGGATGCCTCTCAATTAAGCTGTTGGAAAAGAACAGTGAATGTACCATATACTGCAAAAGGAATGAACAAATCCAACTTGGAAGAAGTAGGCAGCATGCTTCTTAAAAGTGATGATGGCAAGACTACTTTTTACATGTTTTGGACACGTTACTAAGAGGGACCAGTCCCTGGAGAAGGGACTGTTTGGCAATGAAGAGGCCAGCAATGGACAGTAAACACGGATTAACACAATGGCTACCACAGGCTCAGATACAGTAAACAACTGTGAAACAGGACTGGGCAGTGCATCATTCTGTTGTACGTAAGGCCTCCGTGAGTCACGACAGCACCTAACAACAACAACATTAAGCCACAAAAGATCACAATAAATGCTTTTCTCAATTTCTCAAAAACGTGAGTCAAAGGTGAAAATGAACAACATATTTGTACTCATGACTTTCTGGATTTTAGGGCAGTGATTACAAAAGAAAAAATCTGGAAGATACACACACGCCCGCGTGTACACACACACACAATACATACCAGGTGTTAATGACAGAGAAGAAAACATATCTCAAATCACTGTTAAAGAGTTATCTCTAATCAGGATTTTTTTCATTATCCAAATTTAAAGCTTAACTGATAATGTTACCTAAAATTAGCAAGTTGAAATAATTCATAATATGATTCCAATTTTGTTTAAGAAACACCTGTAGTGTATACACATACTTGGGAAACCCTGGTGACAACAGTTAAGTACTACATCTGCTACCCAAAAGCTCAGCAGTTCAAATCCGCCAGGTGCTCCCTGGAAACTCTATGGGGCAGTTCTACCCTGACCTCTAGGGTCGCTATGACTTGGACCTGACTCAATGGCAGTGGAATAACTGGGGGTGGAAACACTGGTGGTGTAGCAGTTAAGTGGCAGTCTTCTGACCGAACAAGGCTGGAAACTGGGAACTACCAAGCACTCCATGGAAACTCTATGGAGCAGTCCTACTCTGTCCTTCAGGGTCGCAGAGAGTTGGAATCAACTCCACAGCACTGAGTTTGTTTTTGGGGGGGGGGGCAGGGTATAAGTAGAAGCAGCAGTAGAACTTTCACCTTACATGTGGGAGACCCTAGTTGCCTTCTAGACCAATGCACCTCACATGGAGCTACTACCTGTGCATCAGTGGAAGCTTAGGTGTTGCCACCACTGATGCTCAGCAGGTTTCAGGGGAGCGTCTAGACTATTGGAAAACGTCTGGCAGTCTACTTCTGAAAAGCAGCCAACAAAAACTCTAGATACTAACAATCGACTCTGCATGCGGTCATCATATGTTAGGAGCCAACTCAATGGCAACTAACAAAACAGCTAATATTAGGTATAAAACATATACCACATTTTTAAGATGTGGTATCAAAGCATAAATTTAAAATACTTCAGTTATTTTTATAATGATTATACACAAAAACAATTATTTTTAATACACTGGGTTAAGCAGACCATTAAAATTAGTTTTACACGTTATCTTCTTATTTTTTGAAACACATGGGTCCTACAAAATTTATGAGACATGTGGCTGACATCTGTGGTTTGCACTATACTGCTCCTGAGTAGCTCTGATCCAAAACAATTTTCTTAGTATTAATTCTGCTCTTATTTCCATACTTGCTTCACGTTGTTGGCAATGGTAATCACTTAATCATGGTACACAATAACCTCTCAAACATCTGTCACTCAGTGTCTGAATACTGAAGACACGGAGATACCTGACAAGAGAGTGTGCCAGCTTCTTAAACTACCTTTTAGGGGCAAATAGGGAAAAAAGAGTAAACTAACAACTTTTCCAGATATATTTACCAGGCACTCACTAGACACTGGGCACTGTTGGATGATGTCATGAGATTATGCTAGATAAAAACTACTCAGAGATACAAGACACAGGAAACAGGAAATGGGAGAGACAACCTTAAACAACCATGAAGGAAGTCATAGGATGACAGCTATACCACTGGCCCGGGGAAAAGCCAGACCAGACTCCAGCAGTAGGACAAGGACTGTAGGACAAAAGATACTCAGGAAAACAGAGAGAGGTGAGGAGGAACCTAAAGGATGCTGGTACTTTGGGTTCACAGGATGAGAAACAGAGATTCTGATCACTGCAGACAGTATAAAGAAAACAAAGTAACAACAGGAAAGTTGAGAAAAAAAATAAAAGGCAAAAGAAAATGCAACTGCCACTTTGGAAAACAATTTGATAGTTCCTTAAAATATTAAAGAGTTAACATACGACCCAGAAATTTCACTTCTAGATACATACTCAAGTGAAAATGTATTATCACACGGAAACTGTACACAGATGTTCACACTAGTATTATTCATAGTAGGCAAAAAGTAGAACAAATCCAAATGTCTTATCACAGGTTGAAAAGGTAAACAACTCATGGCATATAGATTTTATAGAACATTAGCTAACAAAAATGAAGGAACATTGATAAATAACACAGATGAACCTTGAAGACATTACACTAAGTGAAAGAATCTAGCCCAAAAGGCTACATATTATATGCCAATTTATACAAACTTTCCAAAAGAGGAAATTCCACAGACATAAACATTAAATTAATGGTTACCTAGGTATGATGGTTAAGGTTGAGAGTCAACTTGATCATAATTCTCACTTGCTTGGCCATTAAGTAGTGATGCAGTCTTCCTTTGTCATGTCACCCAACATAACCAGCCCATCAGTTCTAACAGGGGTTTCCTTGAGAGTGTAACCTGCATCCAATATAGGGGTGTGGGGGCTGTGGGCAGGTGGGTGGGAGTGGGTGTGCGTGTACATATATAACATGGATGTTCTGGCTGGCAAGGCTTGCTTGCTTGCTCTGGACTCTGTATCCAACTCATCACCATCTCGTCTTTGGTTTTTAGGACTTAAGCCAGCAGCATGTCATGTTACCGGCCAATCTTGGAATCTGTCAGTCTCCCCAGCACATGAGCCATGATCTGCACCCATCCCGGGTTCCTCAGCCCTTGCAGCTACATGAGTCAGGATAAGCCTCTAGTCTGAAGCCTGATCCACAGACTTGGAACTTTCCCAGAATCTACAATTGTGTGAGCCACTGTGTTGATGTAAACCTCTCACACTTATTCTTTGTCCACACACACACACACACACACACACACACACATATGTATACACACACATATATATATTTAACACTTCACTGGTTTTGCTTCTCTACAGAACCCAGCCTAAAGAGTAAGGCTGTGGGGATGAAAGAAATAGGTATACAGTTTCCTTCTGAGGTGATCAAAAATTTTCTCATGGTAGATTGTGGTGATGGTTGCACAGTTCTGTAAATATACTAAAGACCACCAAACTGCACACTTTTAATGGGTGAATTTCATGGTATGTAAATATCTCAATAAAATTGTTTTTAAAAGGAAATGCGACCACTGTATGCTACATGCTTCTATGTTAATAATTATACACCTACATGTTTCTATACCAGCAAAAAAAAAAAAAAAAAAAAGCCAAACCCACTGCCATCAAGTGAGGTCAGACCAGCAACCCTAGTTGTCAGAGTAGAATGGCCCCACAGAGCTTCCGAGGAGCAGGCCCTGGAGAACTGCTGACCTTTTGGTTAGCAGATATAGCACATGTTTCACAGATACTCCACATGTTTCTGTAATATGCTAATAATTCTAAAAAAGAAATAATGATTTAATTAAAAATAGTGACATAATTATATTAGCATTTCAGAAGAGAATAAACCCCACAGGACAAAGGAGAACTGTCCCATAGGGTGTCCCAGGAGCATCTGGTGGATTTGAACTACCAGCAGTTTGGGTTAGTAGGCCATAGCTCTAAACCACTATTATCACCAGGGCTTCCATAAAGAGGACGACAGAGCAACCTAAATTCTCATTTATCATAGTAGGTAGAAAGAAATAATACTTAATATTTTAAGAAATACTGAAAAAGTGTATTAATTAGGAATATGACAAAAACTACTCTAGGAAATAGCTACCATACTTAAGGCGGTCTCCTAGGAGAGCTGGGGAGCAGATGAGTTTCCATCACAAGCCTTTCTGTACTCTCTGATTCCTTTAAACCACAAGAATATGTTATTTTTTAGAAATTTTTTTCTTTTAACTTTTAAAAGAGTAAGAAGTACTTGGTTTAGGAGAAGAATGAAACCATGCGCTCTTAAAGAGGTAAAAGGCACAGGCTTCACTGATATTGACGTACTCTGCGCCTCTGATCTCTCAAGAGAACAGGTTTTCTCGTCTAAGATGTTATAAAAATGCAAAGTTAAAGGAAAAAATAAATTATCATTTATCTTTCTCTTTCATATGAAATAAACATCCATTTCTGCCAAGAACACAGACTGCATTTACTTGACAGTATTGAACATTTCTTAAATATACAAACAGCAGAAAACCTTTGAAATGTGTTACTAATTAAGTGTTCATTAGTTACGATTGTTAGTATTTTTCCCTTTAATTGCCGAGAGAGGCACTCTTTTTCTCAACTTTGCACTTATTTCTTAACTCAAATTCAGAAAAATAAAGCTTAATTATCCAGTAGGATGAAAAAGAGCAATTGTCTAGAGTAAATGCTTGAAGTCTTTTAATTCTAACATTCTTTATGCTACAGTCTGTGTTAATTTAGCATGAGTCGGATCCGACTCGACGACACTTGGCTTTGGCTGGCTACACAAAATGCAATTCCACAGTAGAAATAACCTCTAAGAGATTCTGCCAAACTCTCTTCATTTCACTATCACTCCAACATCAGCATTAGCATTAAATCATCATCTTCATCATTTGTAATCATCTCAATAAAAGCATGAAACAGAAACTCAAAAATTACTGTAGAGTCACTGGCAACTCATGGGGACCCTGTGTGTATCAGGGTAGATAGATATGTGCTCCACGGGCTTTCCAACGGTTGACTTTTTTGAAATAGGTTATCAAATCTTTCTTCTAAGGTGACTCTAGATGGACGTGAACTTCCCAATCTTTCAGTTAGCAGCCTAGCACATTAACCATTTGCGCCAATTAGGGACTCCCTATAATAACATAGACTCAATTAAAACAAAGATACTGAAACAAAGAAATGTAAGAACATCTCAGCAACCTTTCAACCAGGAAAGAGTCCTAAAAATGACAACACTTCTCTCTCTAATAAATATACCTTCTAATAAAAGCATGAGACCCTACACAAAGCCATTTGCTGAAAACTCTCCTGATCTTTGCTCCAATTACTAACATTTCAAAGTTAACAAAACTCTGAAGAAAGCTACAGCTTCTGGTAGAAACTTAACCTCTTTTGGCTTTTTTTCATGAGGTGGATATTCATTCACTCAACAAATATTTATTTAGTGCCAGGCTATGTTAAGGATTTGGAAGACATCTAGCTGGTCAGGTTACCATAAGAGATCCCTATCTGTACCCATTTAAAGAAAGATGATCAAGCAAAATGCAGAAAAATACTGGATGTCATCAACATCACACGGTTGCAAAATTCTGTTGAAGTCAGTTCAAAAACAACTACAGTCCTACATCAATAAAACACTGACAAAAGTTCAATATCACTGCTGTTGTCAGACAGATTTTTGTTTAAAATGGAAAACACCAGAAAGGTGTTTATCTGTGTTTTATCAACCAAGCAAAGACATTCAACTATGTGGATAATTAACATGAATACCACTGTGAAGAATGGAACTTCCAGAGCAGTTACTTAATTATGCTCATTTGGAACTTTCAAACTCGTACATGAATTAAGAGGCAGCTATTCAATCAGAACAATGGGATACCATACCATAGCTCGAAATTAGAAAACTACTGTGGCAGATGTCACCACTCACATGACTTATTCAACCTGTCTACTGAACAAATAATCTGAGAGGCTGGACTATATGAAGAAGAACACAGCACTGAGTCTTGAGGAAGACTCCTTAACAACTTATGATACACAGATGATACAATTTTGCTTGCCAAAAATGAAGAACATGTAAGGATTCAAACTGTAGTGTTGGCAAAGAACACTAAATATACCATCAACAATCAAGACAATGAATAAATCCTTAGAAGGCAGGATGGAAGGACTTCTGCTCAATTTGGCCACATCATCATCATCATCAAAGACCAATCTTAGAGAAAAGGACATCATGTTTGGGAGAGGGTCAGTAAAAACAAAGGAAACACTCAATGAGATGGACTCACACAACAGCCACAACAATGGACTCAAATACTAACAACCCATGATTGTGCTTTTTTTTTTTCCTGGATTGCACTTTTTTTCTGTTACTGATGAGTGAAACAAAGACAACAAACAATGCCTCCTTGACACATATTCCACCCAACTCTTCTTTATCGTTCTGAAGTTGCAAATAGTTTCATTTTACTTGTATCCACAATCAATGCCCATGGAAGCAGCAGTGAAGAAATCAAACATCATATTACACTGGGCAAATATGCTGCAGAAGACCTCTTTTAAATGTTAAAAAAGCAAAGAGTCACTTTAAGGACTAAGGTGTGCCTGACTCAGGCCCCGATGTTTTCCATTACCTCACATCTATGTGAAAGCTGCCCAATAATTAAGGAATACTGAAGAATCAAGGCCTCTCAACTATGGTGTTGGCTAATAAAAATACTAAATATACCACCAACAAGCAAAAAGAATAAACAAATCCCTCTTCCAAGAAGTACAGATAGAATGCTCATTAGAAGCAAGGATCCCTAGACTTTGTCTCACTCTTTTGAAGAAGGACCTAAGGCTTGCTAAAGTACAGGGTCAATGAAAAAGAGGAAGACCCTCAACAAGATGGACTGACACAACGGCTGCAACAATGGGTGAACACGTAACAAGGACTGTGAGGATGCAGGACTGGGCAGTGTTTCATTCTACAGTATACAGGGTGGGTATATACTGTCAGAACCAACTGGAAGACACCCAACAACAGCAACAAAAAAAAAAAACACTGCTATGTTAACGGTAGGGGTGGTTCAGTGGTGAAATTTTCACCTTCCACATGAGAAACCCTGGTACAATTCCCAACTAATGTACCCCATACACAGCCACCACCCATCCGCCTGCGGTTTGAATGCTGCCATGATGTCGAACAGGTTGGAGAGCTTCTAGAATAAGACAGACTAGAAAGAAAGGCCTGGCAACCTACATCTGAAAATCAGCCAAGGAAAACCCCATAAATAACAACAGTCCATTGTGCATGGGGTCACCACGTCTTAGAAGCCAAATTCATGACAGCTAACAACGGATATGGCACATTATCATCTTCAAAAACAAACACCAAAAAAGAAATGTTTCAAACCTACCACTACCCCACTTTGGTAAACTCTCAGTTGTGAGAAAGTAGATGATATTTTACGTTTTCATACTTTTTTATGATTAACGTATCTCACTATATGCTGAATGGAAACCCTGGTGGCATAGTGGTTAAGTGCTATGGCTGCTAACCAAAAGGTCAATAGTTCAAATCTGCCAGGCACTTACTCTGTGGAGCAGTTCTACTCTGTCCTATAGGGTCGCTGTGAGCTGGAACCAACTCGATAGCAGTGGGTCTGGGTTTTTTGGGGTATATGCTGAGTACTATCCTGAGAACCATGGAGAAGATACAGTGCCTGCCCTTAAACAAATGACAAACTAATACTTTTATGCATACTAATTAAGGCAACCTGCTATTTTTTCCAAAATGCCACCTATTTCACCTTCTTGGACTTAGTATTTACACTTTTAGGAATGTAATCTACAGATGTGCTGACATGTAAAAATTTCATCTTCAAGGTTACTCGCTGCAGCATTCCATGAAAGCAAAAGATTGCAAGCAATAGGCAGTTAAACAAACGTGTATGTTCATACAAAAGAATACTGTTCAATCAATTTTTTAAAAAAAGAGAAAAAAAGTTATTTTATGAATAATTAACCCCACTTGTCTATTGTACTGTGGGAGCTTGCGTGTTGCTGTGATGCTGGAAGCTGTGCCAGTGGTATTCAAATTATCAGCAGGGTCACCCACGGCAGACAGGTTCCAGATGAGCTTTCAGAGCAAGACAGACTAGGACAAAGGACCCAGCAGTTTACTTCTGAGAAGAATTAGCCAGTGACAACCTTATAACTAGCAGCAGAACACTGGCAGTCACAGTGCAGGAAAATGAGCCCCCAGGTTGAAAGGCACTCAAAAGATGACTGGGTAAGAACTGCCTCCTCAAAATAGAGTAGACCTTAATGACGTGGGTGGAGTAAAACATCTGGGACTATCACCTGCTGATGTGGCATGACTCGAAATGACAACAGCTAAAAAACCCATTAATAATCAGAACATGGAATATATGAAGAATAAATCTAAGGAAACTGGAAATCATCAAAAATGAAACACAATGTATAAACATTGATTTCCTAGGCATTAGTGAACTGAAAATGTACCGGTATTGGCCTTTTTGAATTGGACAATCATATGGTCTACTATGCCAGGAATGAAAACTTTTTAGGAGGAATGGTGGTGCATTCACTGTCAAAAAGAACATTTCAAGATTTGTCCTGAAGTACAATGCTGTCAGTGATAGGATAACACCCATGTGACTACATGGAAGACCAGTTAATATGACTGTTACTCAAATTTACACACAAACAACTAAGGCCAAAGATGAAGAAACTGAACATTTTTACCAAGTTCTGCAGTCTAAAATTGATGGAATATGCAATCAGGATGCACTGATAATTACTGGTGACTGGAATGCAAAAATTGGAAACAAAAAAGAAGGACTGGTGGTTAGAAAACATGGCCTTGGTGGCAGAAATGATGCCAGAAATCACAATGGAGAATTTTGCAAGATCAACGATTTCTTCACTGCAAATACCTTTTTTCACAACATAAACGGCAACTATACACATGGACCTCACCAGATGGAATAAGAGGAGTCACATCAACTATATCTCTGTACAGAGATGATGGAAAAGCTCAGTATCAGCAGTCAGAACAAGACAAGGCACTGACTACTCAGCACAGAACACAAACCCCTCATACAGAAGTATGAACTGAAACTGAAGAACATCAGAATGAGTCCACAAGAGCCAAACTATATTCCAGCTTACAGACCATCTGAAGAACACGATCTGGTGCACTGAACACTAAGGATTGACGACCAGATAAGTTGTGGCTCAACATCAAGGACATCACACTTGAAGAAATCAAGAGATCATTACAAAAGAAAGAAAGAACCAAATTGGATGTCAGAAAAGACTCTGAAACTTGCTCTTGAATGTCGAGTAGCTAAAGAAAAAAGAATAATAATGAAGTAAAAGAACTCAAGAGAAGACTTCAAAGGGCGGCTCAAAACAAAGTAACGTATTACAAATGACATGTACAGAGTTGGAAATAGAAAACCAAAGGGAAGAACACACTGTGCATTTCTCAAGCTGAAAGAACTTAAAAATTTCAAGCCTCAGGTTGCAATGGTGAAGTATTCTACAGCGAAAATATTAACAACTCAGGAAGCATCAAAAGACAATGGAAGAAATACAGAGCAACTATACCAGAAAGAGCTGTTCAGCATTCAACCAGTTCAAGAGACGGCATATGATCGGGAACCAACGGTTCTGAAGGAAGAAGTTGAAGCCAGATGCATTGAAGGCCTTGGCAAAAAACAAGCCTCCAGGAACTGACGGAATATCAGCTGAGATGTTTCAGTAAACAGATGCAGAGCTGGAAGTGCTCACTCATCTATGCCAAGAAATTTGGAAGAGAGCTCCCTGACCAACCAACTGGAAGACATCCCTATTTACATCTATTCCCCAAAAAAGTGACCCAACTGAACGCAAAAATCATCCAACAGTATCACTGATAATCACACGCAAGTCAAATTTTGCTCAAGATCATTCAAAAGTGACTAACACAGTATACTGACTGGGAACTACCAGAAATTTAAACTGGATTCTGAAGAGGACATGGAACCATGGATACCACTGCTGATGTCAGACAGATCATGGCTGAAAGCAGCGAATACCAGAAAGACACTTGTGTTCCATTGACTATGCAAAGGCATTCAACTGTGTGAATCACAAAAAATTATATATAACATTACAGAGAATGAGAATTCCAGGACACTTAACTGTGCTCTTAAATAATCTGTGTATGGATCAAAAGGCAGTCATGAGAGCAGAACAAGGGCACACTGCATGGATCAAAGCCAGGAAAGATGTGAATCAGGGTGGTATTCTTTCACCATACCCTTTCAATCTGTATGCCAAGCAAGTAATCCGAGATGCTGAAACTATATGAAGAACGAGGCCTCGGGATTGGAGGAAGACTCATTAACAACGTGCACTATGAAGATGATAAAACCTTGCTTGCTGAAAGTGAAGAACACTTGAAGTGCTTACTGATTAAGATCAAAGACCACAGCCCTCGGTATAGACTGCACCTCAACATCAAGAAAACAAAAGTCCTCACAACTGGACTGGTAAATAGTGTCATGTTAAATGGAGAAAGGATTGAGGTTGTCAAGGATTTCATTTTACTTAGTTCCACAATCAACACCATGAAAGCAGCAGTCAAGAAACAGAAAGACACACTGCACTGGGAGCATCTGATACAAAGGATCTCTTTAAAGTGTTGAAAAAATAAAGATGTGACCTTGAAGGTAAACGTGCATCTGATCCAAGCTATGGTATTTTCAATCACATCATATGCATGAAAACCCTGGACAAAGAATAAGGAAGAGAGAATCATCACCTTTGAACTGTGGTGTTGGAGAATACTGAATATACCACAGACTGCCAAGAGAACAAACAGATCTGCTCTGGAAGAAGTACAACCAGAGTGCTGCTTGGAAGCAAGAATGACAAGATTGTGTCTTACATCACATACTTTGGGCATATTGTCGTCAGTAAGAATCAGTCCCTGGAGAAGGACATCATGCACCGAAAAGTGGAGCATCAGTGAAAAAGAGGAAGACCCTCAACAAGATGGATTGACACAGCAGCTGCAATAATGGGCTTAACCATAAAAACAATTGTGGGCATGGTGTAGGACCAGTGTTTCTGCTGTTCATATATATGGTCACTCTGAGTCAGACCTAACTCAGGAGGACCTAACTCAAGAGCACCTAACAAGAGCAACATGAATTAATATGAAACAATCTCCAATATACATTAAGCAGGAGCAAAATAAAAGTGTATCATATTGTGTACATAAAGTATGCCATCAATGTTCTGAAATGGCAAAAAAAATACATACATTAACTTATTTGCATACTGTCATGGACTGAACTGTGTTCCCCACAAAATCTGAAGTAATTTGGCTAGGCCAGGATTCCTGATATTGTGTGATATTCCCCCATGTTGGAATTCCTGCTTCTATGATGTCAATGAGGATGGATGGCAGCAGTTGTGTTGTTGGGTCAAGACAATGTGTGACATTATACTCTGCCTCCTGGGATATAAAGGAAAGGTTAGTGCAGTGAGATTTGGGAAACTCATACCACCAAGAAAGCAGCACCAAGAGCAGAGCATGTCCTTTCCACCCGAAGTTCCTGTGCCAGGATGTTCTCATACTGAAAGTGGACTCAGCCTACGAAACTGTGATAATTTCTTGTACTGAATTTGGATTTGTAGTTTATAGGAAACCCTGGGGGTAAGTACTCAGTCTGCTGACCATATAGTAGGCAGTTCAAATCTGCCAGGTACTCCTTGGAAACTCTATGTGGAGCAGGTCTATGGTGTCCTACAGTGTCACTATGAACTGGAACTGCCTTGACAGCAGTGGGTTTTTCCAGTTCGGAACTGCGCCATAATAAAATTTCTCAATGTCATTCATTTGTGGTATTTCTGTTAAAGCAGCACTAGATAAGCGAAACAGCTAGAATACAAAGAATACCACAGAAAGATGCACAAAAAATCAGAAAACTAGCTATCTCCAAGAAAAGGAACTAGTAGTTAGAAGGTGACAGGCTTCTCTGAATATTTTCTCAACTTTAAATCCTGAGTATATTTTTTTAATTTAAAGCAAAATACACAAATAAGCATACAACTGCCTAGTACACAGCATCCAACTAACATAACTATAGCTATTATTATACAGCTATAATACACAGGTTTCCTCAGCTGTCCAAAAGCAGTGTGTTCCTACGAAATCTTTTGTAAGCCAAAAATGGCATAAAGAAGCTATTGCCATTAATTTACGTGAGAAAAATTTTGAGCATTCCCTGACCCCAAAAATTAACCTTCCTACTTATACCAAACACATAAAACACTTAAAACTTAGAGGAGTTGACAATTTATTCTAACTCATAGCCGACCCTATAGAAGAGAGTAGGGCTGTTACACAGGATTTCTGAGAACAGCTCGTAGATTTGAACTACTAATCTTTTTGGTTAGCAGCCGAGCTCTTAACCACTATAATACTAAGGCTCCACTCCACATACACCAGAAAAGAAACAAATTAAGACAAAAAGCCTTAAATCAGATAAAACTTCACTGCTGAGTGATACATACTGTAGCAGGACAATGGAAGGAAGAGCTGGAAACAATATACTGGCTATCATCATATTAAGGAAACCCTGTGGTGTAGTGGTTAAGTGCTATCTTGCTAACCAAAAAGTCAGCAGTCTGAATTCACCAGCTGCTCCTTGGAACTCTATGGAGCAGTACTACTCTATCCTATAGAGTTGCTATGAGACAGAATCAACTTGGAGGCAGTGGATTTGGTTTGGGATCATATTAGACGTCAGTACATTTGCCCGTATCATTGAAATTCAATTAGAGTTCGGCCAACCAGACAGAGATGACCCAGTTCTTCTACATCATTTTAGTGATAATAAATTAAGAGTATGTTTCACATCATAACAGGTTATTGCAGAACCCCAGCTCTCCAGAAGGGTTTTCCAGCCTCCTGCCTCTTCAAAGGAGAATAAAGCTGGTATGAATTAACCTCCTCTAGGTCAACATTTGAACAATTGCCATAGTGATTTCCCCTGGAGCTATTTGACCCTAAACAAAGTAATCCCAAAATGCGTGTTTTACTGAATGTCTTATACTTTCTGGCACGTGTAATGCTTAATATTATCAGCAACCATTCACTCCATTCGAACTTGTGGCACTTAAGGGGGTAGATAACTGAACACATAGAACTATGTGTAAAACAATAAAGTACTCTATATAAAAGCCTAAAACATCAACCTATAAACCAACTGCATGTTTTCCATTTCTCTGTTGATTTTAGCGGCTCAGGAGCTTTTCCTGGCTTACTGTGAGACGCTATCAACCAATTCCAAAAAGTGAGGTTGACAATAACCCAATTCCACATTAATGCACAACTATTATTCTTAAAAAAAAATCTGAAAATTCATAATTCTAGGCATTACCTGATTAAAATGTGCCCAATACGTACTTAGCTAGTCAGCTGTACATACATTAAATATTTGAAACAAGTTTACTTTCAAATATTAAATGGACTAGAACACTTTTTATAACTTACAGAAAGACAGAAAGACACAATAATCCTTAAATATGGCTAATTTGAACAAACACATTCTAATATTACCTGGGTTTAAGAGTGCACCAGATTTACTTATAAACAGTAAAGACTATTCGATAGAAAGCAGTGCTGACTAAAGATAAAATAAAATAATCCCATATACTGTTTCTTCTTATGCTGGTGTATGCCTTAATATGGACTACTTAAGAAGTTTTCCCTGAAATCTTAAAAAGAATTCAGTATTTTTTCAATATAAATAGCTAAATACTGTAGTAACAGGCATGCCTAGGGCTAATTTCAAAATAGGTATTAACAATGAATGTCTTGTACAGTCAAAATGACCACAGCACTGTCCTAAGCTAAATCATCAATGGAAGACTATGCTAAAAGCTTATTTTCAAAATCCAAGTCCTAAGGTAACAGCAATCTATTCTCTCTAATAAACAACAGGGTTCTGGAATCAGAATGCTTGGACTTAAATCCTAGCAAAGTTGCTTCTTAACCAGGATAAGCTGTTAAGCTGTTTTACCTCTGTGAATCTCACTTATATCAAGTGGGCATGTTAGTATCAGCTACTCATAGCAGAGGTAAGCACCTTTCTAATTTTCAGAAAGTATGTTTACCTGTGTTTATTGACTACACTAAGAAGTCCTGATGGCATAGTGTTTAAGGGGTCAGCTAATAACCAAAAGGTAAGCAGTTCAAATCCACCAGCCACACCTTGGAAATCCTATTAGGCTGTTCTACTTTGTTCTACAGGGTCATTATAAGTTGGAATACACTTGACAGCAACAGACTCAGTTTTTTTGTTTTTTTTTTTCAACCGACTGTGCAAAGGCATTCAACTGCATGGATCCCAACACACTGTGGGTAACATTACAAAGAATAGGGATTCCAGGACACCAAATTGTATTCTTGTAGAAGCCATAAGTAGACAAAGGGGCACTGGTTGAAACAGAAGGAGGGGATACTGAGTGGTCTGAAGTCAGAAAAGGTGTGTATCAGGGTTGCATCCTTTCACTATGCTTTATCAAATGGTACCCTGAGCAAATAATACCAGAACCTGGACTCTCTGAAGAATGCAGCATCAGGATTGGACGATGTCAGCCTTCAGTACGGACTGCACTTCAACATTTAAAAAAAACAGTCCTTACAACCGCACAATAAGTAACATCACGACAAAGAAAGTACTGAAGCTGTCACAGATTTATTTGGACCCATAATCAATGCCCACAGAAGCTGCAATCAAGAAATCAAATAATGTACTTCACTAAGCAAATCTGCTCCAAAACACCTCTTTCACGGATTAGAAAGCACAGATGTCACCTTAAGGACTCAAGCCACGCCATTTTCAATTACCTCACATGCATGCAAAAGCTAGACAATGAATAAGAAAGATCTAAGAATTGATGCATCTGAGTTACGGTTTTAGCAAATAATACTGAAAAATAAATAAAACAAACCCATTGTCATAAAGTCTATTCTGACTCACAGTGACCCTATAAGGACAGAGCAGAACTGCCCCATATACAGTTTCTAAGGAGCACCTGGCGGACTTGAACTGCTTACTTCTTCTCAGCAGCCATAGTTCTTAACTATTATGCCACTAAAATACTGAATAAATCCTGAACTGCCAGAAGAATAAACAAATTTGTCTTGGAAGAAGTACAACCAGAATGCTCCTTTGAACTAAGAATGGTGAGACTTCAACTCACTTACTTCGGACATGTTACAAGGAGAGACTAGTTCCTGAAGAAGATCATGCTTTGTGGATGGTGAACAGAAAAGAGGAAAACTCTCAAACAGACATACAAAGTGGCTACAGCACTGGGGTCAAACACAGCAACGACTGTGAGGAAGACACAGGACTGAGCCATGTTTATTTCTGTTGTACACTGGGTCACTGAGTCAGAACCACTCAACAGCACCTAACAACAACTTCATAGCAGTGTTGTGAATTATTAAAATGAAAACTGTATGTAAGGAATTCAGCATAGTGATTACTGTTGTCAGCTGCTGTCAAGTCCAACTCATGGCGACACCACGTTTACAGAACAGAGCTGTGCTCCATGGAGTTTTCAAGCTGGACTGTTCAGAAGCTATCGCCAGGTCTGTCTTCTGATACACCTCTGGGGGGGAGGTTTCACTGGCCAATGTTTCAGCTAGTAACCAAGCACTTAACTGTTTATACTACCCAAGGACTCTGGATTTACAAAAAAAACCAAAAGGCACTGCTGAGTACGTTATAACTCACAGCAACCCTACAGTACAGGGTAGAACTGCCCCATAGGGTTTCCAAGGCTGCAATCTTTAGAGAAGCAGACTATCACACTGCTCTCCCTGGAGTAGCTGGCAGGTTCAAACTACTGACCTTTCAACCAGCAGCCGAGTGCTTAAGCACTGCACCACCAGGATCCTTATTTAGTGTGTGAGTTCCTATATTTAGAAGACTTTCTATGAGGAAAATTCAAGTGCAAAGCACAGACAGTATTATTTACAGCTACTTTCTATTAAAGCAACCTACTTATTTTTAGCTTGCTAAGGGGAGGAGAGTCATGATATAATTAATCGTAATGAAAAGACTAAGTTTTAACAATGTAAAAACTTAAAATTACTACTTTGTAACAGTCTTGTTAATATTTTCACTGTCTACTACCTTTCTTACTTTAATGTATGTCTATTCAATTCCAGATATGTGAGTTCATTTAAATCATACAACCATCTAAAAAACAAGTTTCTAGAAAAATAACGAGTATTTATCTTGTTCCTACTTCCCCCAAATTATATTTATTACGAATCTGATATAAAAACGGCTGATCAAATATTAACATCTTCAAACCATAATGATAATAAAACATGTTAAAGGTTCAGACTTGTGTCACTGTTGGCCATTGTACCTTGGAGACAAAAGGAAAAGATAGTTTGACAGAATTACTCTCAAGAAAAACAAACTATCATTGCCTAATTAATGCAAAATGCTAACTACTCAGTACAAAAATGTAAGATTCACCCACTTAAAAAACTGTAAGGTGCAAATTCTTTGAAAGTACATCTTTATTTCCAGAATACAAGCAAGAATGGGAAGGAGGATTGCAAATGAAGAGCCTGCATCTAAAAAGCTGTGTCTTTGTGTCTTGTACTTTACTATAGACACAAGCAAACGGTAGAAACTAATTTACCGAATT
Source organism: Heterohyrax brucei (assembly GCA_028571685.1). NCBI lineage: Eukaryota > Metazoa > Chordata > Mammalia > Hyracoidea > Procaviidae > Heterohyrax > Heterohyrax brucei. Next base: position 63,322,185 of record CM053157.1, read on the forward strand.
CCATATGTGCTAGTATTAATTTATTTAACAAAAACTCAAATAAGAATTCAACAACGAATAGAAGAGTGCTTTCTTCAAGTTAATGGTAGGAAACTTTTGGGGAAATAATTGCTCTCCTTTAACTCTACTGCCAATTTTCTTCCTGTTTTACTCACACAGGTTTCACACAAATATACACCTCTACATCTCAATGAACCATGTTCAAGACAACCTGTATAATTAAGACACCTAACCCAAGGCAGAAAAAAAGACTTACAACTTCTACTTTAAAAACAGTGAACATGCAGATGGTTTTTTATCCTTGAAATCACTGAAGATTCCCCTCTCCATCCAATAAAATATTAATAATAATCACCTAGAAAATAATTCTAAACACTGCAACAAATTCATCTATTCATGGTGATTATATTCTTGGTAGAACAGTATCTGGGGAAGCAGGTTGGTCCTGTTAGCACCAGCATACACTCCTGTCACACCCATGTGCTCTGTCCCTCCATTCTCCACTGCCGGGTGGGGCATCCCAAGAGGCACCAGTCTCACTTCCTGCCTATCCCCATTATCAGTCTTACACAACCCCACTGAGTCCTACTAAAAACTATGACACTGTGGCATCAAGGCCAGCAAATACACGTTTCACAGCCTTCTCTATGCGTAAAATGCACACTAAAATACAGCCTCCCCAGTCTCAGAATCTACTGCTGGTGCTTACAAAAACGCTGGCTTCCCTATCCTTGGTTGTTTCTCCATAACAGTACCTCAAACAGGCACCTCACCTCAAGGCCAGGTCAAAGAACTGACAGTGAAGGATCAGTGCTGTGCAGATTTCCAACTAAGAGTAACAGGGACATAAGAAGATGACACTTCATTCACTAACTCCAGTTCTCAATCAGCCGTACATTTATTAACATTTATTTGGGAATCCCTGAGCTCCCTTGAAGTTGTGTCTTACAGCCCATCCCTTAGGATCATTTCACCATTAGTATTTTACAGATGTATGCAACGAGAGGATGAAATTCTTTTACGAATGCCACAGTGTTCGAACAACTCTGGATAAGGTGGTACGAAAATGAATGAAAACTGGATTAAGGTTCTAGTATTCAGTCTCACGCATGAGCTCTTATCCAAATTAACATGGATAAACAAACTGGCTAAGTTTAATAACCTTTAAGGGTCACAAAGAGATGAAAGTTCCCTAGGCAATTGAGGAACTTTAAGTTGCTTCTTATTCTTTGGTTTTAACCACACTTCTTAGATACTTCAAAATAACAAGCACCTATTATTTGTTATTTTCTTCATTAAGAAAAAAATTTGATCTTAAAAAAGTTACATAAGCAAAAAACTTAAGCGATATTCATTGGCTTATTTTCCTCTTTCCAAATCTTAGATTAAACCTAGGCAATTAGCTACATCTTCTCCAACAGTATACTGAAAGGATTTACCTACTAGTATTTTAACCGAAACTGCTATAAACACAGTCCCATACAGTTCTTTATTGTAAGTAAAATAGTATGTGATTCTGAAGAAGGAACTGTAAATATATTACCATTTATTTAATAAGACCTGAACCAGGATATAAATAAAAAGAAACATTGGTTTCACCACAATAGGTCAAAAAGAAAAAATATTTCAAACATACAGATCTAAACTTGGGCTAAAGTCCTTAACAACAATAACAAAAAAGGCAAAATGCATGTTATAGAATCAATTTATCATTGCTGGAGCCTTCATAAATCAAATAAAATTTAATACGATTAATATTATAACTAATGAATGCAAGGGTTACCAAAGAATAATCACTATTTATGAAAAACAAGTTTTAAGCATGTACCAAAAAGTAAAGTTCGTATCAAATATCCAAAAAAATTTAAGTCACAGTTTAATCCAAAAAATATTTTTACTGTCCTCAAATAAATTACAATGAAACTATTGAAACTAGGTTTCAAATATGTAACTTTCGAACAACTCCAAAAGTTACTTTCTTTTTTAGGATTTCAGTCCAAGATATTTAAATAAAAACCCTTAGTTTACTGCTCCTAAATATAAATCCAACAATTCTAGATGTAGACAATTCAGAAACTGCAATTAACAGGCTGGGAACTTAAATATCACTGCCAGTAACTGCTGTCTGCTTGAGTTCAAGAGAACCTACTGTATATTAAATAACAAAAAGTGAACTCATCTACCCTCTCATCTCAGCACTTTCTCAACTTTCCCATTACAATTAACAATATACCTCAGCATTCAAGTCTTCCACACCAATACATTCAGGGCTTATTTTTAACTCCTGACTCCTTCACAAATATCCCCTTTCAATCCATTCTAAAACCTTGCCAGTTCTTCAATCACACTGTCTCTTAAATTTGTTCCTTTCATCCTATTTTCACATTTTAGTTATTCCCTCATCATTCACATCACATCCTAACAAAACGAAACCCAAACTTGCTGCTGTCAAGCCGATTCTAACTCACAATGACCTTACTGGACACAGCAGAACTGCCTGTGGGGTTTCCAAGGAGTGGCAAGTGGATTCAAACTGCAGAACTTCTGGTTAGCAGCCAAGCTCTTAACCATTGTGCAGCCATACCCTAATATCTCCCTAAAAGGGCTCTAATGTCCCCCTACTCTAACTCATCAACTTAACTGCCCAAATCAGCTTCAAGTATCTTACACAGAAACCTACTGTGACTCCGGATCATCTCGTGAACTTCAAATAAACTCTTAGAGGTCTCCTCTGCCTTCTACCAGCTACCCTTCCCACATTTCTCAAATTCCAATCCTTTTTATTTTGCTATCCAGTCCCCTTTAATTCAGATTTGCCCATTTGTATGATATGACCCATACAAAAATCACTATCTCTGCCTTTGTCCATTCCTTCCACCTAGAATCTATCATGCTCCTCTCACTTCACGCCACTTGTCTCCTTTAACACCAATCTTTAAAAGCACCTTCTATAGAATGTCTTTCCTCTCCAATCCACTGGCCTCACAGGTAACTCTTTATCCCTCAGAACAAAAGACTTGATTTCTATTTTATCATCCTGTAGTAATCCTTCTATTGCTTTCAAATTGTGTCCCACAAGCTCTTGAAGCTCAGGGCCACAATGACTTCTCAATCTCTCTTTTCAAGAGGTTCCTCAGACTACCAGCACTCAAATAGATGGTTAACTCCTTTCTTCTAAATGTCCTTAAAATCAAAGTTGTCAAAAACACTAATTGGCATTAAATTCCAATTTACATGTTCAGTTGACCTACATTGTAACTGAAAGTCAAGCACGCTACACTTTATAAGAGCTACTCCATTCTCAGTCTACATCACACCGCCAAGAATTAAGAAAATTATTTTCAAAGAAAATCCTGGAAACCAAATGAAAAGCCCAAAAACGCAGAATTATAAGCTATTTTACTTTGTGCTCTGAAATAAATCTAATGAATTAATTACCTAAAATTGATCTCAAGTGGTTTTTAAACTAATATCAAGATGTAAAACACATAAACACTCCAGCACAAGAAGCTCTTAAGTAGCTATTATAAGATCTGCTTCATCATAGCCAAAAATTACGCCAAAATTTTAATATATTCCCTTCAAATGACCCTGTGAAATGCTTAGAAAGCTTGACCCTGCACTGAAAGATGCATAATCAGCTTCTCTCTTCTGTACTAGCTAGCCAGTCATTGCATTCTCTATTAGCCAGTCACTAGGAGATAAAAGACTTTCAAAAATAATCTCCCATTCAGCTATTACCTTGGCTTATCCTGGTTCACGCAAGTTCCAAAAGCCAACATGACCTCAAACTTTAAATTCAATTAAAAGTGAGTATTTTATGTTGCTTAAGGAGACAGTCAATTTCACACATCAGCATATACTTTTAACACCTCAGATCTCCAGTTCTTGTAAGCGACAAAACAGTTTGTCTTTGCCCTCACGGTGCCCCTTTTGTCCAGGAATTCGGAAAACAAGGCACTTATTTTTATATAATCCTGGGAGTATGCTTAAGTAAGTTGTCATAAGACACCATTATTAAACGTACAATAAACATCTCTACAAATACTGATACAATGGGAACTGTAGATACTCTGTATAACAACCACCTCAAGAATGTAAATTTTTCAGCATAAACGAGATACAAGAGCACATTCAATCTCGCAAAAACTGTGACCACAGCCCAGATACTCCTATCATACCCAGGACCACAGCATCCTGCAAAAGCTGTGATGGAAAGGACTAAATCGGTATTCTGATAACCAAATACAGATTATCTAAATGTGACAGTACACCACTGAAACAGGACCAGGTTCTTAAAAATTTATATATCTAAAGAGGGGACCCTCTGGAATAAGAAATTATTGCAACTCAATTTTAGAACATTGAAGTTAGCTGACAATGAGTCACTGACAATTAACATTTACCTTAGTATGTGACAATGTGGTCTATTACAAACCTCAACCAAAACTTGGACCTACTTCCAAATTGCGTTTTGATTGAAAGTGAGCTAATCAGTGGTAAACCGGGAATGTGTCCAAACGAAAAGTTGAAGGAGAACACATTCAGCCTCTTAACCAACTTAAGACAATGCACACAGGGATGCTCCTATCTGCGGGATCCCCCAGGCCCTTCCACAAGAGAAAACAGGCCCGCCACCAAACGTGACCGCTGGTCCCTGAGCAAGTTCACACCCCGGGGTGGAGAACAAATACTTTGTACAGTTACACAGGCAAGAAAGGTTAGGAGGCTGTGACATTACGTATGATGACCCCCTACAAGCTGCACTAACTACAATATGCCGAAAGACATTCACTCTGCAAAATGGGTTTACGAATCGTCTTGTCCTTGTCTTTATTCAAAAGGATGAACAACTAAACATTTCAATCACTATTTTAACGCAGCAACACTCAAACACTTGATGAAGCCGACTAACAGTACAGCCAAGGGAAGTATAAACAATGCTTCAAACCAAATGATCAAAGTAAAAATCATATTCTGTCATTCAAGGTTAATAAGACCGGGGGAGGGGTCTGGCAGGAGAAAAGAGGGAGCTGCCTCATCCTTGACTGGAGACAGGTTCTGCCCTTTTCCATTACCGTGTTCGTTCTATCAGCAGGTATTTTAAAAATCCTGCTATTTCAAGACTTATTTTAAAAATGAAGTGGAGAAAAGGTTGTAAATTAAAATCAATACTCACTGCTAACTTTCATGCTGCCAAAAGCTGAAGGCTGCTGCACTGGCTTGCAGCTCTCCGCAAAGGAGGTGGTTCTGGGCCGCCCTGACATGATCACTCTTCCCGAATCACCTTTTCCTTCTTTCCTCTTGTCTTCCTATTGTTTTATGTTGGGGTGTTAGGTTAATGATAAATGCAGCATTAAGACCTTCCCCAAAAAAAAGACTTCGTCTTCTTGGCCTTGCACTCCTTTCGTATAGATTTTTTTTTTTTTTAAGAAAAAAAAAAAAAGACGTATTTCTCCTTCAAGACAAATCAGTACGGATATTTAACATATAGATGATTTGGGCCTGAGGGGAAAAAATACAATTCTTCTTCCTCCCTTTCAGGGAGGAGGAGGGGAAAAAAAGGTTCCTAAAAATATATATATCACGTGAAACGGGGCAAATACTTGATTGAAAATAAGTACTTTGAATATTGTATTTTCCTCGGGGATTTTTTTTCCGAGTCAATGAAGAAGGGAAGCGGCGGAAGGATCACGAGTCTCACGCTTGAAGAGAGGGGGGATGGGAAGGAGGGAGGGAGAGGGAGGGGTGGCTCGGAGATGCGACGGGGAACGCTGCGGCTCCGGCGGCGGCGGATCCGTCGGGCTGACGGCGGGTCTCGGCGAAGGAGAGGGCTGCGGAGTGGCGAGTCAGTCAGACGCGGGCGGTGGCGGTGGCTCCCCTCCTCATTGCGCCAGGAGCAGCTGCAGGCGGCGGCTGGATCCAGCGGCCATGGCGGCGGCGGCGGCGGAGGCAGCTCCCTTCAGACCCCAGGCAGCGGCTCCTCGACTGCTCCCCATACGCTGGGGACATGGGAACCCGGCAACCGCTTCCGTCCCTCGGGGCCCCCTCCCCCGTCCACGGCACCGGTGCGGCCGCCCTCCTGCCCCTCGCCTCTGCTTGGTGCCCGCTCAGGAAGTGTCCACGCTGTGCCCCCAGCCCGGAGCACTGTCAGCGGCTGCGGGGCCGGCTCCTCCTCGTTTCCTTCCTTCCTTCCTTTGTCACTCGGCCCGGGCAGCGTCGGCAGCACAAACCCGCATTCGCCCGGGTCGGGGGCTGCTCTGTGTGAGGAGAGCCGTCTGCGCAGCCGCCTAGCTCTTCCCCACTCCCCCTCCCCCCTCCTACTCGTCCTCCGCCTCCTTCCTCCCCCACCCAGCCTTACACCGCCCAGCGCCCCGCCGCCCGCGTAACAGGCATCTGGGAATTGCCGACAGAGCCCCGAGCCCGCCCTCTTCGGCTGTGGAGCCGAAGCCCGAGCGGGGCCAATCACGGACTTCGTTTGTTTGCAGCTCCTCCCGGAAAAAGCCGATCGACCTGAATAACCAATTGGAGAGCACCGCTGGAAATCCACGCCCAAGGAGCGGAAAATGCCGAGGATAACCGAAAGGGAAGAATGTGGATTCGCCTTGTGCTGTGGCTGGCTGGAGGAGAAATTCGACAATGGCAACAGTAGCCAATCAAAGTCGCTGGCTCTCAAGGAAAAAGCTTGAAGAGTTAAGGTCGGTGAAACCCAGCGTTCTGGTGAAACTGTACTGCTGAGAGCCGCGGCCTCTTTGTAATTGGCTGAAAAACTCTGCGAGGAGTGTGCCCCACTCGGTGATTGGAGAAGGAAAGGGGGCTTCCGAGGACAGTCTAGCCAATCAGAACTTCTCTTCCCCCCCCCCCCGTCGAGGAGGGGAGAAGAAGAAAGCGAAGGGAGGACGTCTATAAAGCGTCTTTCTTATAGGCTTGAAGCTTTAGAGCTGTAAGGGAGCAAAAGGGGCGGGAGGGAGGCTGAACCCCGTTGTGATAGCCAATCGGTACTCACTGCCCTTCTATCGCAAGACCTAGTTGCGGTGTGATTGGCTTCCAGCTTCTGGTGGCGGTCCCAGGGGCTACTAGCTCGTGGCGGGGTCGTGGGGACGGTGTGTTCTACTCGCTTGCGTCTGCTCCCAGCCCGTAGGAAAGCCGTAGATGTGGAGCGTTGACTTCCCGGCATCCGCTACGCGCAGCCCGTCCGACACTTATGGTCGGCAGGACTAGGCTCTGCCAGTGCTTCAGTAAGCGGAGGGTCGAGGGGTCTCTCCTCTCTCAATGGAGGTTCTCGGCGGGATGCGCCTAACTCTGCGCGCCCGAGGCAGCTTTCAGCCTGAGATGGCGAGTCCGCAGGACCGGCGTCTTCCCTGGAAGGGTCAAAGGGGCTTCTCGGACTGGGTGTGAATTCTTACGCACTAGAGGCAAAGCTTCCAGAAAAGCAGCGCCTCTGGGTAGCCGCGCCCCGCCCAGTCGCGGGGACCGTAGATAGCGCGAGGCAGCCTACGCCTCACGCGCACGGCCCAGCTGGGCCTCTGGAAACGCCCCTAAGAAATGAGCTCATTCTGGATGCGCGCGCTACTTGGGCGCGACTGCCCGGTGCAAAATGGGCCGCCAGCAGGTGAGGGGAAATGCCGTCAGGCCGGATATCCTGAAGTCTGAGGAAAGGGAGTCAGAATAGCCCTTAGTGGCTTTGGGTCTTCTGGAACGAGAGTGACCTGTAAAAGTACTGTTTCGGTAGATTTCATATATAGTCCAGCGTTTATTGTTCGACCAGTCAACTAAGTCTTTTTTTGTCGGACAGTGACCTCCCGATAGCAGAGAAAGTAGAATAGACAGTTGCCATGCTGATTGATACTTGGATGCCTGTAATTTCCACCTACACAGGCATCCCTCTCTGTTTAAATGCTGTCTTCAGAAAGCCCGTGTAAAAGTAACTCATTTGAGCCGATTGCCTAGCTGGTCCTTGGAACAAGAACTTGGGACAGAACAAAGTAAGCGTTGAGGGAGGCAGGAAAAGTCTAGATAGGCTTTGCAGACTCTTTGGGGCTGGACAAGGGAAGCGAATGAATGAAAGTGGCCTGGTGTAAGACAATGGGAAATGACAGAGAGTATGGCAATTCTGGGTATCCGTGCCGGAACTAAAAGGAGTAGCTGAACCTCAGCTTTAGCAGGTTCCTCCCCTCCAGAATGTGGGTTCAGTGCAGGGCTTCCAGCAGGGTAGTTCATTTGTGGACCCTGGCTGGGAATTGGCATTTCCACCCCAAGTATACTGAATTAAAATCTATGTTTTAATAAAACCTCCTGGTGATTCTTAATGTTTTGAGAACCACTACTGCCTTGATTCTGAGAATTGGTCCTTTACCGGCAGGGTTCGCATCACCTGGGGACTTGTTAAAAATGCAAATTCTCAGCAGGGGTTTGAACCACAGCAGAACAGGTTCAAAGCTATGGTTCAGAATTTTAAGTTAGCCAGTGTGATTGCTTTAGTTTTTCCAAGATTAAACCCAACAGCTGGATTTTTGTGTGAAATCTGTAGCTTTTTAAGTATGAATGACCAATATTTAAAACCAGAGACCAAACTAAAAACATTCTGTGGTAGACGTGGCCAGAGCATACTCATATTTTGTAGCCCCAAAGCAGTAGAGGCCATTCCTTGTTCTTTACAGTTGAGAGAAAATGACATCACCCATGGGGGAGGGTAAAGAACATTAAAAGCAAACAGAGTGCGTGGCAATCTTGTCAGCTGATTGGTGGCTCTCCATGCTATGTGGAAAAGCCTTTGCGTCTGCTCCTGAAAATGCTGTGTGGCAGCTCTTTAAACCATGCATTCCTCTTATGCCGGCAAGAAGGCGAATAGCAAATGTTTAGGTTACATTAATAGGAAACATGGTTATTATTTTCTGTATAATAAAATACAAAAATAACCTAACTTGGGGTTATATTTAGCTTTACTCTTGCTGCCTTCAAGTATTTTGAACTGATCCTGTTTAAAAAAAAAAAAAACTGAATGAGAGGGAAACTATATAGGAAAAAAATTATGTATTTCAGTAAGAATGAGAGCTGGAGAGAGATGTTTATGAGAAGATCCAGAATTACTAAAACATTCAAAGATTGCTTCTGTGAGCTAGTCTAAACCCATAGTTACTTTCTCACCTATTGTCAACTCCTAGTCAGTTGATAATAGTAATAGGTAATATTTGTTGAATGTTTATAATGTGCTAGGCATTGTCTTATGTACTTCACACATACTCATTTTCATAACAGTGCCACTCTGCTTTTCATATGAGGAGACTGAGGCCTGAAAAGCTTTACTAACTTGCTTCAGATTCACAGAGGTGAAGAAGCAAAGCTGCAATTCATATTCCCTGCTCTTAGGCGCTACTCCATACTTCTCTGTCACATACAGTCCCCACATTTCTCCATCTATTTTGCTTTATCGCCTAGGCTGAATCTCCTGCCTTCTTACTCTGGTGTCTGATTGTGAACACTGCCCTTAAGACGGTCTCAGTTTGGTTACTCGAGGACTCATCAGGTGATTTATACAGAGATCAGTGATTCTAAGCTGCAATTTATGGGGTTACTGAGACTGTCCACAAGATGATGTTTATAAATTAAAGGACATAATGAACTGGCTTCATATACTCTATAGTAATAACGAACATTTGGATACCGCTTTTCACCTTATAAAGTGCTTTGACATACATTATATAATTGGTACTCAGCACACATGAACAGAGTACAAAGGGAAGCTGTTTTGTTTTTATGAATGAGGAAACTAAACGCTGGATGGGTTGAATGACCTGTTCAAATTTAAAAAGCTCTTCCTAGGACCTCACTTAGCTAACATATATTATACAACTCTAGTGTTATTGGGTGCTAGTCCTCAAAATACACAATCTCTTCTATATATTTGTAATCACAAACTGTAAGATGGAAAGAGTTGTTTAATAATGAAACCCAGTATGGGTTGAATTATATCCCCTCCAAAAAAAGATATGTTGAAGTCCTAACACCTGGAGCCTCAGAAAGTGGACTTAATTATAATTAGGGTTATTGTAGATGCGATTAATAAAGATGAAGTCATTGGTGTGGACTCTACTGCTTTATGATTAGTGACATTATAAGAAAACAAGAAGAGATGGAAAAATGCCATGTGACAACAAAGCTAGAGTTTGGAATAGTGCATCCACAAGGAAAGAATGCTGAGGGTTGTTATAAAACCACTGTCAGCTCAGAGAAAGAATGAAATGGATTTTCACACTGGACCAACAAACAGCATCATCATAAATGGAGAAAATACTGAAGTTATTAAGGAATTAGTTTTGCTTGGATCCACAATCAACACCCTTGGAAGGAGCAGTCAATGAATCAAAAGACAGTACTTGGGAAAATCTGTGCAGAAAATCTCTATAAAGTGTTGAAACACAAAGATACCACCTTAAAGACTAAGGTGCACATGATTCAAGCCACAGTGTTTTCAGTACCTCAAGTTCATGCAAAACTGGGCAAAGAGGAATTGATACCTTTGAATTGTGGTATTGGGAAAGAATACTGAATATACTGTGGACTCCCCAAAAAATAAATAGATCTGTCTTGGAAGAAGTATAGCTGGGAGTACTCCCTAAAAATGAGGATGACAAGACTTCATCTCACATACTCTGGACATGTTATCAGGAGGACTCAATCTCTGGAGAAGGGCATATACTTGGTAAAGTAGCCAGTCAGCAAAAAGAGAGATACTCTCAGAGAAACGGATTGACACAGTGGCTGTAACCGTGCGCTCAAGCACAGCAGTGATCACAAGGATGCTCAGAACTGGGTGTTTTGTTCTATTATGACTAGGGTCGCTATGATTTGGGAGCAATTTGACGGTACCAAACAGAAAAGGCAGTGATCTCCAAAGTGAATGCGTGTACCCAGAGATTGCACAAGATGATCTTTTGGGTGCTGAAATATTAGAAATAATTTTTATCTTTAACTCTCCAGGGTACCAATAGTTAATTTACTGAAAGATACTGTTAACCTCCTCAGTCTTGATGTCAAAGGAATGGACATTACATGTTGTTGTTAGGAGCCATCAAGTTAGTTCTGACTCGTAGCAACCCTATGAACAACAGAATGAAACAATGCCCAGTTTTATGCCATGTCCACAGTTGATTTTATTCTTAAGCCCATTGTTGTGGCCACTGTGTCAGTTCTTCTCATCCAGGGTCTTGCTCTTTTTTGCTGACCCTCCATTCTACCAAGCATGATGTTCTTCTCCAGGGACTGGTCCTTTCTGACAGCATGGCCAAATTATGTAAGATACAGTCTTGCCATCTTTGCTTCCAAGTCATACTCTGGTTGTAATTCTTCTGGATCAGATTTATTTGTTCTTTTGGCATTCCCTGGTACATTGAACATAATTCTCCAACACCGCAATTCAGAGTCATCAATTCTTCTGTCTTCTTTGTTCATTATCCAGCTTTTGCATGCATATGATGTGATTGAAAATACCATGGCTTAAGCACATGGATTAAGCACACCTTAATCTTTAAGGTGACGTCTTTGTTTCTCACTACTTTAAAGAAGTTCTTCGCAGCAGATTTTCCAGTGCAGTGCATCTTTTGATTTCTTGACTGCTGCTTCCATGGGTGTTGATTGTGGACCCAAATAAAATGAAATCTTTTGACAGCCTCAATCCTTTCTCCATTTATGACATGTTGCTACCAGTTGTGAGGATTTTTTCTTTTTTTTTATTATGACTGAGTGAAAATGTACATTCCCATATAAATTTACATGCCCACCTATATGCAGCTTCCACTGCTCTCCCTGCCCAGTGACAGCACATTATTCCTCTCTGCTCCATACATGTCTCATCTTCCCAACAGTTTCCTTTTCCTGCGTCTCCACTCACTCCCCTTACTCCAGCCAGAGGTCAACAAGATGATATCCTATAGATGCATAGAACCATAAAATGCATCCAGTATATGGTCACTCTGCTGCATCGCAAGGTCCAATCATTCCTGTCTGAAGAGTGGACCTTCGTTATGATTTATGGGCAAGGATGGCATCAGGGCCAGGGGCCATGCTTCCAGGGGAGCCATCAGTTGTGGTCTTTTAGTGGAGATCTCAGATGCACCCCTTTTTATTCTTGTGTTGCCAGTGAGACTCAACTTAGTGAGCTCCATTGCGGCTGTCACAGGTGGTGGCTGGGCACCATCTGGTTCTTCTGGTCCCAAGTCGATGTAGGCACCCACTCGTATGAGTCTCTCTGTATTCTGGGTTGTCTTTCCCCTGTGTCGTTTTGATCCTCAGTGAGCATCCATTCCTGCTGAGTTGGGACCATTTACTGTGCCCTCGGATGGCAGCCAGACAGCTTTTAATACCTGTTTCAGTCAGCTAGTGCTGCTCTAACAAATACCACAGAGTGGATGGCTTTAACAGAGGAAAGTTTGTTCTTGCACAGTCCGGTAGGCTGCAAGTCCATATTCAGGGTGTCTGCTCCAGCAGAAGGCTTTCCCCTTGTTGGCTCTGGAGGAAAAGTCCTTTGTCCAGGGAGCATCTTGGCACAGTAACCTCAGGTCTGAAGGACATGCTCTTCTCTCGATGCTGCTTGCTTGATGGTATGAGGTTCTCAATTCTCAGCCTGCTTCTCTGTCCTTTTATCTCATAGGATGAAAGGATTAAGGGTGGGGCAAACCATACTCTAGGGAAACTGCCTTTACAGTGGAGCAAGGAGGGAGTCCTATGAAGGGATTTACAGCCCCACCCTAATCCTTTAACATACAGCATAGGGAAACCACAAAATGGAGGACAGTCCGAAGATACTGGGAATCATGGCCTAGTCACTTGGCTACACATATTTTTGGGGGGACACAAGTCAATCCATGACAACACCCCAGACGTGACTCACCAATGTGGGGTGCAGAGAATCATCTTAGCAATCTGGTAGTTGTGCCAATTGGTCTCAATTTCACCTAAGAGCATGGTCCCCTGCCCCCTGCCTCAACTACTCTGTCCTTGCAATATTGGGTTAAGATGGAAGGAGTATTCAAGTTATGTTGAACTCCACTTAATATTGTTCTTGTTTTACCAAACCAAATTTCTACTAACTAATCTAAACCCTCCCCCCCTCACCCTTCCTTCCTCCCCTTTCTTGCAGCCGTCAAAGAGTTTTTTCTTCTATGCATAAGTCTTTTTGACTTTTTATCATAGGGGTCTCATACAATATTTGTCCTTTTGTCACTGACTACTTTCTTTCAACATAATGTTTTCCAGTTGAAACCAGGTTATGCGATGTTTCCTCCAGTCATTGTTCTTTATTATTGCATAGTGCTCCATTGAGTATATATACCATAGTTTACCTATCCATTCCTCTGTTGTTGGGCATCTGGGTTGATTCCATCTTTCTGCTATCAAGGACTGTGCTGCAATAAACATTCTTGTGCATGTATCCGTTGGTGTGAAAGGCCTTATTCTGTAGGATATATTCCAAGTAGTGGAATTACTGGGTCAAACGGTATACCTATATCCATTTTTTAAGGACACACCAGATTGCTTTCGAAAGAAGCTGGACCATTTTGCAACCCCACCAACAGTGTGGGGGAGTTCCACTTTCTCCACAGCCTCTCCAACATATGTTGTTTTGTGTTTTTTGGATCATGGCAAACCTTGTTGGGGTGAGATGGTATCTCATTGTCGTCTTGATTTGAATTTCTTTAATAACTAAAGATCGTGAACATGTCTGAATGTGTTTTTTGGCTGCCTGGATCTCCTCTTTAGAGAAATGTCTGCCCATCTCCTTTGCCCATCACTTAATTGGATGATTTATCTTCTTCTTATTGATATTTTGTAGTACCTTATAGATTATGGAGATCAGGCGTCGGTCTGATATAGAGTTGTCAAATAGTTTTTCGCATTCTGTAGGTGGCCTTTTAACTGTTATGATAAAGTCTTTGGATGAGCAAAAGTGTTTGATTCTTAGTAGTTCCCATTTATCTATTTTCTCTTCTGTTGACTGTGGCTTGTTTGACAGACTTAGAAGTCTGTCTACATTGTGTGTTAAAACTTCCATTGTTGTTTCTACTTTTCCTTGTATGAGCTTTATCGTTTTAGATTTGATATTTAGGTCTTTTATCCAGTTTGAGTTGTTTTTGTATAAGGTGTAAGATATGGATCTTGTTTCAGTTTACTGCAGATGGATATCCAATTATGCCAGCACCATTTGTTGAAGAGATTTTTTTTCCCCAGTCATTTTCTTAATGGTGAGGTACAGTTCATACTAAAGGCAGTGGTCCTTGATCTTCATCAGTGTTTCAAATCTTCTTCACTTCTTCACAGGTTGTTAATGAGTCATCCTCCAATCCTGATGCCTCATTCTTTTTCAGAAAAATAACAATAAGTTATTTAAATAAACATTTAGAGTCATTTGAAAATAGTTGTGAGGCAGAACAGTTTTCTAATATGATTATCACTCATGTTCAGATGAATTGCTCATATACTAATGTTTTGTAATAGGTGAGTGGACAACACCTTTGACCTAAGTTGGTCTTACAGGATAAGTAGCAGGATTTGGAGATGAAAAAAAGAGAAGGGAAGTAAATTATTTTCCACCACTTCAGTTCCAACCCATCACACACATCCTCCCCTTTAGTAAATCATCAGGTGGGTTGAACTGTCAGAGCAATTGAGGACAGGGTGTGGCTGTTTATCTGACTTTAGGAAAACCAGCTTGGCTGGAACAGAAAGCTGATGGAAAAGACTGATGGGAGATAAGGTTTAAAAGGTCGTTCGGGGCTAGATTTGACAGAGCTTTGAATGCTGTTTTACTTGCTGCTAACCAAAAGTTTGTCAGTTCAAAGCAACAGGTGTTCCCTGGAAACTCTAGGGGGAAGTTCTACACTGTAGGGTCGCTATGAGTTGGAATCAACCCAATGGCAGTGGGTTAATGCTGTTACACAAAGAAATCTGGGCTCTGTCATGTAGGCAGTGGAGAATTATGGGAAGTATTTTAAGACATGTAAGACATTTACTTGTGTTTCACTGACTATGGAAAGACAGTCTGCAGTGTGGCGTGTGAAGAATTATGGAGAACATTCCAGAGAATGGGAATTCCACAACATTTAATTGTGCTTATAACAAACCTATACATAGGAGGTAGTCATTTGAATAGAAAAAGGAGATACTACATGGATTAACCTCAAGAAAGATATGTGCCAAGATTGTATTCTTTCACCATACTTAGTCAGTCTATAGGCTGAGCAAATAATCCAGAAGCTGAACTATGCAAAGAACAACACAGGATCAGGATTATCTACAGTAAAGCAAAGCAGACTTCATGTACTTACTGATGAAGATCAGAGACTGTGGTCATTGGTATGGATTGTGCCTCAACATAAGGAGAATGAAAGCTCTCACAACTGGACCAACAAGAAGATAGATAGAAGTTGTCAAGGATTTCATTTTACATGAATCCACCATCAATACCCATGGGAGGATTGGTCAGAAAATCAAATGACACATTGCATTGGGCAAATCTGCTACAAGGGACTTCTTTATAGTGTTGAAAAGCACAGATTTCACTTTGAGAACTAAGATACCCCTGACCCAAACCATATTGTGAACCACCACATATGCATGGAAAACTCAGACAACAAGTAAGACCAAAGTGGAAATGACACCTGTGAATTATGGTGTTGGCAAAGAAAGCTGAATATACCATGGACTGCCAAAGGAACAAACAAATCTGTCTTTGAAGAAGTACAGCTAGAATGCTCCTTAGAAGCAAGGATGTGAGAGGGTTTAGTCCCTGGAGAAGGACATCGTGCTTGGTAAGTAGAGGGTCAGCAAAAAAGCATAACACAAGAAGACACATTGACACAGTGGCTACAACAATAGGCTCAAGCGTAACAGTGATTATGCGGATGGTGTGGGACTCAGCAGTGCTGTGTTTTTGTTGTACATGAAGTCACTGTGGGTCTGAACTGATTAGAGGTCAGCTAACAACCACCACTGCAATACGCATGAGTCAGAACCATCTCATTGGCACCTAACAACAAGACATTACTGTTTTAGTTAGCTAGTGCTGCTCTAACAGAAATACCACAAAGTAGATGGCTTTAGCAAAGAAACATCTGTTCTTACACAGTCCAGTAGGTTACAAGTCTGCATTCACGGTGTCCGCTCCAGGTGAAGGGCTTTCCCTCTGTCAGCTCTGGAGGAAAGTCCGTATGTTGCATCAGTCTTTGTTCATGGAGCATCTTGGCGCGGGAACCTCAGTTCTGAAAGACACACTTTTCTCTTGGTGCTGCTTTCTTGATGGTGTGAGGTTCCCAACTCTGCTTGCTTCCCTCTCTTTTTATCACACATAGGATGAAAGGGTAAAAGGTGGTACAAGCCACATTCCAGGGAAACTCTCTTAGCAAGAGTGTGGCAGTCCAACCCTAATCCTTTGTAACATGATCATCCTATCTGTTAGCTACAGGCGGAGACTAGGATATATAGCATAGGAAAATCACAAAATGGAGAGCAATCACACAATACTGGGAATCCTAGCCTAGCCAAATTACTAAATGTGTTGGGGGGGGCACATTTCAATCCGTGCCATTCCACCCTTTGGCCACCCAAAAAATCACATCTTGGAAACATATAACACATTCATCCCATCATAGCAAAAGTCATAGCAAACATGTCCATCCCATGTAAGTCTTCAATCAGTTCCAAGTCCAAAATACAAAAACTCTGTATCTATGAAACCTAAAATACAAGCTGTCTGGTTTGAAAGGTACAATGGCAGAATAGGCACAAGTTAGACATTTCCATGAGAAATGGGAGAAATTGCAGGGAGAGAAGGCATTAACAGGCAACTTGCAAGTCAGCAGAACACGTTAGCCCTCAAAGCTTTGAAAATAGTCTTCCATTTTCTGAGACATTTTGCACAATGGTCCTGCCCTCCAGACCCTAGGTACTGGCCACACTCTCTGGATTCTGAGCAGAGACCCCCAGCCCTGTGCTACTGTGCCTTCTAGGCCCACTTGGACAGAAACTCTGCCTACTAGGCTTTAGTTACACCCTAAGCCCTGCTGAGTGGCAATTCCAGCCCTATAAACCAGAAAGCCCTGAATCCACCCTTTCAAACCCCTGAGGTCATGGCCATGCCTTTTGAGACTGAGGCAGCTCAGCTTCTCATGCTTTGTCTCTTCAGCTTCTGCTTCCTACATCTCATGACCTGAGTCTCAAGCCCACATCTGCCCTGCAGAGTCAAGTGTTATCAAACTCTGTAGCTCCACTGACTCCAGTGCTAGGAGTCACCCGACTGTGCACAGGCACTCGGCTCTCTTGACCAGTGAGTCAGCTTCAGTGCTGTCTTATGCTAGTCTGGTTCTGCTGCTGCCCATCCACTGCTGCTGCCACTGGTCCTCTGCTACTCATTTCTCACCATCTGTGTCTTTAGTATTAACAGGTTGCCTCAGTTCCTTCTGAGTCTTTCATCCTTCCATGGTTTTGAAACTGGTTCCACATTTTAGGTGTTAGAGCAGCACCCTGCTCCCTTGGTACCAAATTCTGTTTGAGTCAGCCAGTCCTGCTCTAACAGAAATACTACCACAGAGTGAACAACTTTAACAAATGAAAATTTGTTCATACATAGTCCAGTAGGCTACAAGTTCACATTCAGGATGTTCGCTCTAGGGGAGGCCTTGTTCCCCTTTCCCCCTCATCAGCTCAGGAGGAAAGTCCTTGTGTTCCATCATTCTTTGGTCAGGGTGAGCATCTTGGCACAGGAAGCACACCATCAAGAACGCAGCACTGAGAATAGAGCATGTTCTTCAGACCTGACATTCCTGAATAGAAGTTTCTGAAGCACATATACTATGGTTCTCCCTTTTACTGAAAATGTCATCAGTGTAAGAAGACACAGCACAGTCAGTCATGGTTCTTACAATCAATGAGGTGTGTCAGATGGAAAGTGCTGCCTGTGCAGTGTGATGGATCACTTTTACATGGCCTTTCTTATTAGGGTCTTGTAACTCCTACCAAATGACTGGATCTGTGTGAATGAGGTGCTTGTGACCCCTCAAGGGAACTGGATATCTTGCTAATAATCAAATAAGGTGCATGCCTCCTTTTAAAGGTGGAGCTATGCAAATAAGGTGCATGAAACCCTAAGAAAGGAATTGGTCAGTTTTACCATCCTAATGGGCTTAAAATGAGCCACCTTGAGGTGGGCAGGGGGGATCTGGATTGCAAACACCAAGATGAGACAGGAGCAGAGCATGTCCTTTGGAACCAGGGTCCCTGCACTGAGAATCTCCTAGACGTAGGAGACAGACAGCTGTAACCCCAGAGATGGTGCAAGCAGCAAAAAGTGGCAGCAGAGATGCAGCAACGACAGAACCAGGAGACCCATGTGAAGTGGTGCAGTGAGCTTCCCAACCCATGGAGTAAGGTGGGTATAGGGGGTATGCCAGCCCTCAAAGCTAGATAGCTTAGTGCCTTCCGGCAAGATACTTCCTGATAGAGTGGGGTGCCTCCAGGCAGTTGTCCACAAAGATAGATCTGCCATAGAGTTAAGTGCCTTTGGGCCAAGGCTTGCTGGCAGAGTGGAGTGTCCAGGGAATTTATCCATAGAGTTAAGGAGTTTCATGTAACCCTTGCCCAAGCAAGGCAGAGGCCTGGCCCAGGGGTTAAGAGGTCAACAGGCTGAGAGACGCAGAGAGGTCTACCTGTGGGCACAGCTAAGAGGCTGTGCTGATTGAAGAACTGTATCCTGAGTCATCCCTCATCCTAATTGCAGCTTATTTCTCTAATACATTCTATAGTTGTGAGTACTGTCTGTGAGTCCTGTGTGGTCATTGCAATGAATTATCAAACCCAGCAGGGAAGTTGAGAGTGCCATGGGAGGCGTGGCTGGTGTCAGAACTGGCGAAAAGATTGGAAAGGTCTGTCTGACCACCTCACAGCAATCAGCCTCAGGCTGCTGCTGCTGATTCTCCTTCCCCGACTTGTGAAGTTAAACAAGAAGATGTGGTGTCACCATGTCATTTTTAATCCAGGACTGTTGTTGTTAGGTGCCCTTGAGTTGGTTTGAACTCATAGCAACACTGTTTACAATAGAAGGAAACAGTGCTCAGTGCTGTGCCGTCCTCACGCTTTTCGCTATGTTTGACCCTATTGTTGCAGCCACTGAGGGCAGGATGACTATCCATAAAGAGGGTGAATGTTTAAAATATAGCTACTATTAAGTGGACTCTGGTTCTATCAAAAGTTTCATGTCAAGGCCTTTGACAGATCATATGCAATCTCTAAGTTTAACTTCAAAACGAGTATTGTATTGAAGATAAAAAAAACACTTTGATGTCACCTTATCTATTTTTGTTTTAGCTTTTTATGCTTGTCTCATTTTTGCTTAAAACTCAGTACCATCCAGCCAATTCTGACCTATAGTGACCCTGTAGGTCAGAGTAGAGCTGCTCCATATAGTTTCCAAAGAACACCTGGTGGATTTGAACTGCCTACCTGTTGGTTAGCAGATGTAGCACTTAACCACTATACCACCAGGGTTTCCACAGTTTTGCTTATAAGGGTAGAATTCTGTGGTTATTACAGTAGTAGTACTTAGATTATTACAAGCTGTTTCAACTTTATTTATTGTACCCCATCTTCTGTCACTTTATGAAAAGGACTTTTTTAAACAAGAGTGCAAACATTTTCACATTTAATTGGATAAATGAATTCATATAAATTGAATTGAAAACAATAAAGATGTATTGCCTGAATGCTTTGATAGGTCTTTATAATAAATTTTGGATAATTTGATCTTGCTTTATGTGGATTAAAATGTAACAAATTTGTTGTGTATTTTTGTGTTGATTCCTACTTACAGCAATATGGTGTAACAGAGTAGAACTGCCTCATCGAGTTTCATAAGCTATAATCTTTATGAGGGGACTCCTGGTAGCACAGTGGTGAAAGTGCTTGGCTAGTAATCGAAAGGTCAGTAGTTCCAGTCCACCAGCAGAGATGTGGCAGTCTGCATTCACAAAGATTTACAGCCTGGGCAACTATGGAGCAGTTCTACTCTGTCCTACAGGGTTGCTATGAGTCTAAGTTGCCTTCACAGCAATGGGTTTGGTTTGGTTTTGGTAATCTCTATGGAAGCAGAATGACAGGTCATTCTTCCACAGAGCCACTGTAGATTCAAACCTTGGAACTTTGGGTTAGTAGCTAGTGCTTAACCGCTGTGCAACAGGGCTCATTGTAATCAGTTTAGGCCTGAGAAACGCATTTGGAACAAGTATTTTAGAAATTCCGCAACCAACAGTGAATTGGAAATGTTCAGATTCTCTTCTTTACATGGAAATAAGACTCATATTTTTCAGAATAAAGCAGAAATCTTTAGATCTAAGTTAATGGTTGATCTTATTTGTCTAGTGTTAGTAGAGCAGAAATACCACAGATGGGTGCCTTTAACAGATAGAAGGTTATTTTCTCATAGTTTAGAAAGCTAAACGTCTGAATGTGGGGGGTCAGCTCTAGGAGAAGGCTTTATCTCTTCCATTGGCTCTAGAGGAGGATCCTTGTCTCTGACTTTCTGTTGCTGGACAGACTTCATGTGGTTTGGCACCTCTGTTATCTCATCTTTTTGCATCCAAATGGGATTATAACCACAGGCATGGAAGTTAAATTTATAATACATGTTTTTCAGGTTATAAATCAGTCCATAACAATGGTGAGTGTGAAAGTTAAAGGAAAATTGACATCCTTTGTTTCTTTGCTATTGAATATCATGGAGCGGGGAAAAATTTGAAAGATGTTAAGAAGTCTTAAGGATCTTTCAAGAAGGAATTCTGGAATGCAGAGTGTGCTTGTATCCCTCAGTCAGTTCAGAGTTTCGTTTGGATGATGGCCATCATGATGTATCGTTTCTACAACCTCATCCCTGTGCCTTGTGGGATAGAACTCTAAAAGGAAATAGGAGGGCATGCATGAGACTGTAAGGAATGCGTGTTCCTAATCCAACAGAAGCAGGAATTCCCAGATACCAGACCAAAAGGATTCTCTTGGGATACAGTTTAGAACTCAGCTTTATAAACCTATTAATGTCTCACTTCCTCTATTGTTGTTCATTATTTTTGTTATTTATATTATGTGTACACTAGTAGTGTCCAATAATACTTGAAGATAAAAGCATATAGCTCAGGAAAAATAATAATAATTTCCCTAAATAACTCACACTACTCTAAGGAACATTCAAGAGTCACATGAAAATAGTACTTCAGATTTTTTTCTGTCTTTTTTTTAGAAATTGACAAGTCTGAGACAGTTGCGTACATCCTTCTGTCATGACTTTCCTATCTCTAACCATTTCTTGACAATTTGAATACAGTTTTCATTTTTTGTCTTCCTATCAAAAGTCTTCCAGTTATCCTAATTTCTATCATTAAACACTTTGGCTGTGATTTTCATAAAATTTGCTAGTCTGAATTGGTAAACACATCAAAAGGCACAATATTGAATATCCTGATTCCACTAAGACACATTTATTGTGTGTCTCTTGTATAACAGTACTAGTTATAGGGGGAAGCATTTCCTAAAGCAGCTAGAAGAAACTGCTGCAAATGTTTTAATTGCTCAAAGGAGTGTGGGCACATCATGGATTGAATCATGTCTCCCCTAAAATATGTGAATCAATTTAGCTAGGCCACAATTTCCAGTATTGTGTGATTGTCCACTGTTTTGTCTTCTGACTCAATTTCCTAATATGTTGTAATTTCTATTTCTCTGATATTGATAAGATGAGGATTAGCAGCCATTATGTTAATGATAAAACAAGATTAGATTATGTCTTGAGCCATTGTTTTTTGATGTCTAGAAGAGAGAAGTGAGCAGAGAGACATGGGGATGGACCTCATAGCACCAAGAAAGCAGTACTGGAAGCAGAATGTGTCTTTTGGACATGGGGCCCCTGCAACTGAGAAACTCCTTGACCAGGGAAAAATTGAAGACAAAGACCTTCCTCCTGAGGTGACAAGGAGAGAAAGCCTTCCCCTGGAGCTGATGCTCTGAATTTCGATATGTAGCTTACTAGACTGTGCAAATAAAGTTCTCATTGTTAAAGGCACCCACTATGGTATTTCTGTCATAGCACCAGCAGGTAACCAAGACCCAACCCTCTTAGAATTAAAAATAAGTCTCTTACAAAGCCATGTTAGGTGGACCTCAAAGGAAACCATTCTATGGACAGTAAGCTTTTAATCTGAAATGAGAGAAGTTAAAGTGAACTACTTCTGAGCACCATAGGAACCACTGAATGAAGGAAAGAAAAACAAGGAGTTGCCAGAGGGGAATACACATAGTTTGCCTTTATATCTCACTTTGTTCCTACATAAAAAGAATTACATAGAGGTGTAAAGCATCTCTCTTAATCCCAGTTGATGCTGTGAATGTAGCAAGAACTCAGTAAATGTTGGCTAAATGAGTGACTTAATTATAGTTGAAAAAAACAAAACTTAATTGATACAATTAAAATGACAGTTTTATAAAATATTTGCATGCAGACAGGGACTCAGAAGAAATGTCCAAAAATGAAAACAGTTGTTATATTAATTTGTTGATTTTGTGAATGTTTTTCCTTACGTTTAAAATATTTCCACAGTTGCTTCTACAAATTTGTTAAATTAGATTCATTCAAATATAACAGGAAATCACAGCTTAGGACAAAGCTCTGTCTATCTGTAGGGTTCAAACATGCCTTGGCATATCTGGCAAATTGGTGAGTTCAGGCTGCCAAGAGGTGATTTATATATGGTTGTTGACAGAAAAACTGCCAGGAAGTGTGGGTATGGAGAAGAGAGAGTTCGGCTAAGCGGAGTGTCAGCCAGCGTGCAGTCCTACAACATAACCAGCCAGTATTCTGATTGGTCACTGCTATGCCAGCTGTTAACTTGTTTCGGACCACCCTTAGATACAGGAAACACGGTATCTATCTTGAAGATTGCTACTGTATGTCATCTAGCCCTCTTAGAGTACACCACAGGTAGAAATAGGACTGCACTAAAATCTTTATTGTATCATAAAATACAATTCAAAGATGAGTGATCAAGGCCTTGTCTCTATTTCTGCAGGGAATATAGCATAATTTTGCAGTACTGAGAACTCCAGGAAACAACGAAGCATTCTGATCCCTTTAGGGCCACAGTGGAAATTGTCTAAGTATGCTAGAGAAGGTGGTTAATGGAGCTGGCTCAGTGTTAAGTACCAAAGGTGTTCAAAGACAACAGAAATCTCAGCAGTGGACATCCATGTGTTTCACAGGAACTCAAGAACTCAAGACTTGTTCTTGAATTGATGTGAAACATTACCTAGTGGCTCTTAGAAACTGTGATTGGTGGACACTGTATGGGGCTGGAGGTGCTGCATTCACAGGCAAAGGTAAGAGCCAATGAAAGGTGAATTATAAAGCTTTAGCAATTAGCTCATAAGTAGTTTTTTGAGTATATGTGATTTGCACCTAAAATGCCGTCTTTAGAATCTAAACCTTGCCGAAGAGGTAAGTCCAGGGAATTACCTTTCATATAGTACTGAAGAGTTCATAATGAACATTGTAGTACTGAATGTATACAAGACAGATGACATTATTCCCATTTTACAGATGAAGAAATGGCAGAGAGAACTGTAATTATTTTGGGGGGTTCAACATTACCACATTGATCAACAGGTATTCACTGAGCAGCTGCAGGTGCATGCCATTTCACTATGTCTTAGAGTAGTATTAAAGAAAAAATGTGAAGGTATGTCCTGAGCAGGCAAAAGAAGTCCCTCAGAAAAATAGGGTAGTTTATAAAATGGCATTTTGTGTGTCTGTGTGTGTGCTTTCGTGGCCCTCCCTTTCCCATTGGCCTATTTATTCTCTTTATGTGTTGTAGCGATTGGTGCTTAAGTGATTTCATAAAATGTATACCATGGAAGGCAGAAAAATGTTCATGGCAGCTGATATATAGAGCAAAGTGTTTTGTTTTTGTTTTCATTTTTATTGTGGTTAAGTGAAAGTATACAAGCCAAACTAATTTTGCACACTCACCTTTCTGCAGCTCCTTCTGCTCTCCTTGCCAGGTAACAGCACTCCTCCTTTTCATTCTATGCTTGTCGTGTATCCTTCCAACAATTTCCTGGCCCCTCCTCTCCACCCTCTTCTTTCCCATCTATAAAGAGACAGAGACCAGTAGGAGGAAAGCATTGTATAAATGCATAGAACCACAGAGTACACAAATCATATGGTCACATTGCGTCCCCGAGTCCAGTTAATTTTTGTCCAAAGAGTTGACCTCAGTGGTGTTTTCTAGGCAGGGGCAGCAGCAGGTCTAGGGGCTGTGCACACAGGGGATCTCCCAGGCCATCAGACCATCCGTTGTGGTCATTAGGTAGAGTCCTTCAGCTGCTCTTTTTCATGTTACCACAGGGACTCAACGTTGTGTGCCCCATCACAGCTGTCTTTGGTGGTGGCTGGGTACCATCTGGTTCTTCTCGTTACATGTTGATAACAGTCTCCCATTTATATGGGTCTTTCTGTCTCCTGGGCTTTTATTTCCTCGTGTCTTTGTTGTTCTCGTTGATCATCTGTTCTGGATGAGTTGGGACCAGCTATTGTCTCTCATATGCAGTGTGATAGCTCTTAAGACCCCAGACAGCACTCATCAATATGGGGTGCAGAAGATTCCTTTAGCGATAGGCTAGCATGTCAATTGGCCTTGATGTTCCCCAAGAGCATGGTCCCCAGACTCCACCCTTGCTACTGTATCCTTGCAGTACTGTATTGAGATTAGAATAGCTTTCAGTTTATAATGAGGTCCAGCTAAGTTGATCTGCTTTCTACTGTGTGCTGTCACTGCTTTCACATAACCAAATTCTATGAACTATCTAATCTACAACCAACTGTCTCTCTCCCTCCCCTCCCTTGTAGCCATCAAAGAGTCTTTTCTTCTGTACATAAGTCTATTTTTAAGTCCTTATATTAAGAGTCTCATACAATATTTGTCCTTTTGCCTCTGGCAGATTTCACTCAGCATAATTCCAACTGAAACCAGATGATGAGATGCTTGCTAAAATCATCATTGTTCTTTATCATTGCATAATGTTCCATTGAGTATATGTACCATAGTTTGTTTGCAAAGACTTTTTTTATAATGAAAGATGTACATGTAGACTGCCACCAGGTTTGAAGTATGATTGCAGTTGGAATTTAATCACTGGACACTTATTAAATACTTATGTGTAAAGTCTTATTTTTAATGAAAGTGAACAAAAAAAAGAAGACATGATAATGAACTTTAAGAAATTTTTAATCTGGCTAGGAAGAGATAAAATATGGGCTAGGTGTGTTACAGGTACTCAGTCAATATTTTTGAATGAGTAAATAAATAGATGGATGACTACAAAGACTGACAGTTAAGTTTGCAAACTCATCCTAGAAGAAATGCTACATACCTCGTTGCTGAATATCACTATGGTCACCTTTGAAGTACTCCCCTTGGGAAGCTATGCACTGATACCAACACCTAGTCCACCCTTCAAAGCAATTTTGAAACTCTTTTTCTGGAGTGGCCATCAGAGCTGTCATCATATTACTCTTGAAGTCCTGACCATTATCCAAATATCTTCCTTTCAGTATTTCCTTTATCTTTGAGGAAAGAAAAAAAGTCATTGGGGGCCAGATCAGGTAAATAGGGAGTGTGTTTCAATACAGTTATTTAGTTACTGGGTAAAAACTCCCTCAGAGAGAACTATACAATTAAGTTCATGAACTTACCACCATGCTGTTGTGTGCAATGGCCATTACAGAAAGAGTTCCAAAATTGCTTTGAAGGGTGGACTATGCGCTGGCCTCAGTGCATAGCTTCTTAAGGGGAGTACTTCAAAGGTGACAATAATGATGTTCAGCAGTGAGGTGTGTAGCACTTAGAACACTTAGAATTGAGTTCATGGACTTAATTATCAGACCTTGTATAAAAGATTGTTACTGATCCAAGGTAGTGTAAGTACCAAGAAAATGAGGGAAGTATTATGTTATAGTTTGAGGGTTAGCTGAACTGGCAAATGGAATAGTCTATTAGCCAGACCTATGTCACACAGCCGCTGCTATGGCTGGAGTATATCCCTATAAGAAAGAAGAGTTCTAAGAAAAAAAAAAAAAATGGAGAGCTGGGACAGCACAGTCCAGTGGAAAGACTAAAACTACAGCTATCCCAGGATAGCATAAACTGATTTAGTTAAAGATTTCAGTAGGATATTAGAATTAGGCTTCTCAGAGAAACAACAGTAGTGTTTTTGAAGTAATTCTCTCAAAAATATTATATGTATATGAGAAGGAGTGAGAGACAGAAAGAGAGAAGCAGAGAGAGGGAAAGGAATTGTCTCACTTGATTGTTGAAGGGTGAGAAGTCAGGTGGCAGGCTAGAGACTCCTGCAGGCTTGTGTTCTAAGTTCCATAGGACATGCAATGGGAAGAACAAAGAGAGAGTTCTGCCAAAATGTCTTATAGACTGAAGGCAGAGCACACTCAGAGAAACTTTCTCTTTACTCTTAAGGCCTTCAGCTGGTTGGATTGGTCACAATGCATTAGGTTACGTTATAGAAATTACATTAGATGTAAAGTGCATCTTACAGGAGGTAGTCAGCTTTACTTAAGGCCAACAGATTTAGTTGTGTGCAACTACTCTGCATTGTTGTTGCTATGTGCCATTAGGTTAATTCTGACTCACAGCAACCCTACAGGACAGAGTAAAACTACTCATAGGGTTTCGTAGGCTGCAAATCTTTCTAATAGTAGATGTCTGGGCCTTTCCTCCCTCAGAGCTGTGGTGGGTTTGACTACTACTAACTGTTCACTTAGCAGTCCAGCTCTAAACATTTGCACCCCTGGGGCTCCTTAACTACTTTATAACAGCATATACAATCATTCCATAAACAAGCAACTAGAGTAGTGTTGGACCAAACAGTTGGGAACTGTGATCTAGCCAAGTTGACACATAAAATTAACCATCATGAGTATTTAGATGCCATACTTAGAAGGTAGAAAGTGGTACCAGTCCAGTGCCCAGAGGAAATCTGGGCTTATTTAGTCAGAACAAGAGATTATCCACATGGAAGTGATCACTGACCTGGTAAGGGTAGATGAGCCCACCAAGAAACAGCATGGAATTAGAGAACAGAGAGTTGAAATGTCAACTCCATCACTTTTAAGAATTGTGAGAAGCTATGCAAACAATAGAAAAAGATGGTTAAAAAGGATAAGCAGAAGTCTATCGTATCAAATGTTCTTAAAACACTACAAAAGGATGTTAAATTTAATATTAGGAAGTTATCAGAGGACTTTGTACCTTGTAGAGTAAGAATTATGAAGGTGAGATCAGGTTGCTGGGAAATTTTGAGTAAGTAAAAGAGTAGTTAAACAATGGAAATCAGGCATTAAAAGTATGTAAGAGGATGTGAGGACACTTGTTTATCAGTATTCCTGACTCCATTACTGTCTTGGAGGAGTAATTCAGTGTCAGTATGACAGTCATTCTGGAAGTCAGGATTTGGCACAGAAACAGATATCCTTCCATCCAAGCTAAGATTCACATTATTACTAATAGAAATTTGAACAGTAGTTTGAAATCTCCCTAGAGAAAGAGTACAAATTAGATTGAGAGAATTCATATTGATATCTTGTACATTTGCAGAGACAGTGGTAATCTGTAGGATTTGGGCAAAGATACACTAAGATTTGTCTCCAAAGCACATGAGTTAAAAACTGTGAATTTTAGAAAGCAACCAGAGCCTCATCAAACAACCTAACAGATTCCCTGCTCTCTCTACGTACCCCCAGCCCCCACCCCCACCTCCTGTAAAGTGGCCCAAGACCCAGCGATTGGGAAAAACTTTAGTGCTCCTGCCAGGTTCCCATTTAGAAGAGTAACTGGACCTTTGCCTTGAACTCGAATATTGAGGCCATCGCCTATTGGCGTCCAAATGGCAGCTTATGAAACAGACCTCACCAAGCTCTCTAAAGAAACAACTTGTTCCTTGCCAAAATTAG
Source organism: Heterohyrax brucei (assembly GCA_028571685.1). Classification (NCBI taxonomy): domain Eukaryota; kingdom Metazoa; phylum Chordata; class Mammalia; order Hyracoidea; family Procaviidae; genus Heterohyrax; species Heterohyrax brucei. The sequence goes on from CM053157.1 coordinate 63,350,236, forward strand.
GATAACCTTGCTTAGGAAGAGAATGTATGCTATACTGACAGACGAATGATGATTTGCCAAAAAAAAAAAAAAAATCAGACCCTGTGATGGCTGACAAAGGAGTCATGTAACCTGGAAGGATAAGGGTAACCTGTGTTTGAATAGCTATCCAGACAGTTGATGAGGGACTTGTTGAAGACTGTCCTAAAAGCAAACCAGCAGTGACTTGGCATTGTTCTACTATACCGACATGAAAGTTTGGAAACTGTCTTGTTGTAAAGGCAAATCCTTGGATGGGATGTTTAGGCTCTGAGCAGGGCAGATTATGAAACAAGCAAGTGTCATGGGTTGATTATGTGCCCCACAAAATATGTTTGTCAGTTCAGCTGGGCCATGATTCCCAGAATTGTGTGATTGTCCACTGTTTTGTCATTGGATGAGACTTTCCTATATGTTGTAAACCTTAATCTCTGCTTCTAGTTAATGAGGCAAGATTACATTATGCTGAAGAAGATTAAGGGTGGGACTGTAACATCCCTACTAAGGTCATGTCCCTGGCCCAGTGTGAAGACATTTTCCCTGAGGTGTGGCCTGCACTGCCTTCTATCTTGCAAGAAATAAAAGGAAAAGGGAAGCAAGAAGAGAGTTGGGAGCCTCATACCACCAAGAAAGCAGTGCCAGGAGCAGAGCATGTCCTTTGGACCTGAGGTTCCTGTACTGAGATGCTCCCAGACCAAAGGAAGACTGATGACAAGGACCATCCTCCAGAACTGACAGAGAGAGAAAGGCTTCCTTTGGTGTGGGCTCCCTGAATTCTGACTTCTAGCCTATTGGACTATGAGAGAATAAACTTTTTTTGTTAAGGATATCTACCTGTAGTATTTCTGTTATAGCAGCACTAGGTGACTATGACAACAAGATAAGGATGGTGCTTATCTTGCCTACCAGACCATCTGTAGTGAACAATTTCACATTTTTTCACCACATCAAAGATTCTGTTTCTAGGTATGGCTGGCATCTGTCTGTCTCAACCCCACAGCAGTTTCCTACAGAGTCAAAGCTCCTTTTCAAGTTTGCAATCCCTGACAAGGGTAGATGACCCAGTAGGCAAGGTAAGCATGAGCTTACTTGTGTTTACTTATTAATCTGAATAATTTTACTACAAAGATATAGTGAAATTCATGTGAACTTGTTCACTACACATGATCTGGTACGCAAGGTAAGCACTGTGCTTACCTTGCCTGTTGGATAACCCACCCTGGATCCAAATGCTAAGGCTTAGGACAAAAACCTCCCAAACCAAGCACACTGCCGTTGAGTCAATTCCAACTTACAGTGACCCTATAAGACTGAGTAGAACTGCTCCATGGTTTCCAAAGGGTGCCTGGTGGATTCAGACTGCTGACTTTTTCGTTAGCAGATGTAGCACTTAACCACTAAGCCACTAAGGTTTCCAGGCTTAAGAGAAGCATAACAAAAAAGAACTCGGCAACCATTCTTCTGCTTCTATCCTATGGCAGATACAGATAATAGATATGTCACCCTCAGGATCTTTTCTGATAAACACAGCAATTTGGATAGCTATGGATTCCTGTGTTTCTAAGGGTGAAACTGCCACTCATTTGGGCTTAGGATGTCCTTAAAGCTGAGGGACCAGATTTGCTGTCCCACTGGGCTTGGAAAGCAGAGTTGTAGCACAGGGCCAAGGAGCTTCCACTCAGAATCTGGAGAGTGTGACCACTACCTAGAGTCTGGAGGGCAGGACCATTGTGTAAAACGTCTCAGAGTATGGAAAATTATTTTCAGAGTTTTGAGGGCTAGTGTAATGTGTTCTGCTAACTTGCTTGTTACCTGTTAATGCCTACTTTCACTGCAGTTTCTCCTGCTTGCTTAGTGGAAATGTCTAGCTTGTGCCTGTCTGCTCTACTATTGTACTTTGGAGGCAGATAACTTGTATTCTCAGCTTCACAGATGTAGAGAAATTTTTGTGTTTTGGACTTGGAACTAATTTAAGATTTTTGCTATCACATGGGATGAATGTGTTACATGTTTTGAAGGTATGATTTTAGGGGGCCCAAAGGGTGGAATATCATGGATAGAATTGTGTCCCCTTAAAAATTTCTGTAGCCATTTGGGTGGACCATGATTCCCAGTATTTTATGTTTATTCTCCATTTTGTGATTTTCCTATGCTGTATGTTAAAGAGGATTAGGGTGGGACTATAAATTCCTTCTTAAGCTCACTTCTCAGCTCCAAAACTCCAGAGGGAGTTTCCGTGGAGTGTGGCTGGCACCAGCTTGTATGCTTTTATCCTACAAGAGACAAAAGGAAAATGAAGCAAGCAGAGGATTGGGAATCTCATACCATCAAGAGAGCAGCACTGGGAGTAGAGCACATCCTTCAGACCTGAGGTTCCTGTGCCAAGATGCTCCCTGACCAAAGATAGATATAACACACGAACTTTCCCCCAGAGCTGACAAAAGAAAGCCCCACCCCTAGAGTGAGCACCTTGAATTCAGACTTGTAGCCTACTAGACTGTGTAAGAATCAATGTCTTTTGTTTGGTTTTACATTCACTCATTGTGTTTTCTGTTAGTAGCAGCACTGGATGACTGAAACATCTGTCAATGGGAATTTTCAGGTCATGTTAAATATGTATATTGGCCTATGAATTGCTCCCAGATAACAGATGCCTGTTCTTTCTCCATATGAGAATGTGACAGTCCAGTAAAACACTTGGTTGTGGGAGGGTTTCGCATCTCGCAAGAAGCTGGGAAACTGGACTGAGTCAGTGTACCCTCATGAGGAAGTCCAGAAGCCCAGAGGTCCAGACTCTGTCCATTCAGCTGGCTACAGGAGGTAGGCTTCCATGTTTCACCATTCATTGGCTTCCCACCTGAGAGATAGACCTGGTCTGAGTAGCCACTAGCCAAGTAAACCTTTCAATAAGAAAATGCTTATATGGTCAGGTTGCCTGTGAGCCCGAGGTCAGTTGATTCTTGGCCTTAGATTAGCACTATTTCTGTTACTGGAAAGCTTTTTGTTCTTGAGGGGCTAGAATAACATAGCACCTGTAAAAATGATTTGAAATCTTGAAAACTTCTACTCAAGCAGGGAATGTAGGTGAGGATGATTACTGGGAAATAACAAAAACTTAAGCATCCATCCTGAAGTTTTCTTTAAGATTGCAGTTGCTCACTTAATTAGCTCTTTTCACTAAGACCAGAGGGGAATGCTTTCCCTTCTGGGAAGGAAAAAAGTAATGAAGGGCTGTTGGCCTTGACTTTGCTATTACTGTGAATGTGTGATGTCCCTAAATCCACTCTAGCACATCCTATACACTTGTCAGATTGATCAAACTCTCACACCACTGTCTTCATCTTGCTGCTCAGGAACATGAACTGATTCCTCTCTTTGTGGCGGCACATCTAAGCTCTTCAGTCTTGTATTCAAAGTCCTCTTTCAGCTATCCACCCCTGCCACTCACACACCAGTCTCCTCTGCGTCACCACCTCCTGCGTCACATTGTAGAGTCAGGTACTATTAGAGCTGACAGGCGTCAAAGAGATGGTGCATATCTAACCCTTGTCTGTCATAGGAAAACAGATAATTTTGCCAAGCCACCCTTGCACTGTGGCCAAGATAACAGGCTTTCTACTCCCCACACAGTTTGCTCCCTTGGTCCTAAGCACTGGGGCAAGTTGAGTAGAACTGATACGCAGGGAATAGCACAGCATAGAATAAATAAAATATGAAGCGATACTGAGAATTAAAAACTCTAATGCACTTGCAACATACTGTGCTTGTAGCAAATAAGCTTTATGTAGAATTTGCCACCCTCTTGAGAGGGAATTCACTAAAGCTGGGAATGAGCTGGCAAACTTTTGTTCTCCTGCTTTTGGAAGGGACATTTGTGACAACTGTCTTCTATCTAAATTGAATGCATGCTTCAGACCTAGAAATGATTAACAGATGTGTCAAAGTTTCCTTGTGGAGTGTCCCATTGGGTTGTTATTGCTTGCCAAATGTTTTCTCCCCAATTGAAGCTAACAAGGTCATATCAAGGGTAACCCTGAAGGGGACGCTGAAGTCAGTGACCCTGTTACAACTTCTCATTTAGAAGCTAGGAAACCAAAGCTTTATTTAGGATGTTTATGTGGCAGAAAATGGGAAGTATGTAGTTAGGTAAACCTTCCTGATTATTACAAACCTCAGGAAGAAGGAAAAAATGAAGGAATAGCCTTGATTATGAGACTATTGTTAAAGAAAATCAAAGGACATTTTGTAAATGTTCAGATACACAATATAATTAAAAATGAGACTGATCAACTTTCCACATCTACTTTGATGAGTAAATAAGAATGCTTTTAATTAATGTATTGAGTATTTAAATACAAACTACTGCACTTGGCTTGGCTTCTATATAAAGTATTTGAGAGTGTTTTTGAAGAAGTTTAGTATTGCATGGAACTGAAAACAATAAAATCTCTGATCATCATTTTACATTATGACTATACATGGACTATAAGACTTATTTAGATATTACAATTTTTATATAAGCCAAGTGCCGTATAGAGTCTAAATTAGTTAAGTTTTACTATGGCTATACATATGAGGTCTGACAGTTAAGTCTGTGAACTTAATTGTTCTAAGTGCTACATACCTCATTGCTGAATATCACTGTGGTCACCTTCAAAGTACTCCCCTGGGGAAGCTGTGCACCAGCACCAGCACTAAGTTCACCCTTCAAAGCAATTTTGGAACTCTTTCTGGAATGACCATTGCACATGGTGGCATGGTGGCAAGTATGTGAACTTAATTATATGGTTGTGAGCAACTTTTTAGCCAGTAGGGAGTCAAGATGGTGGACTAAGCACACGTCTGCTAATATCCCTCTGGAAACCAAGACCTGAACTGACAATCAAAGGGAGCCTTCTGATCGCCTAATCAGCCTCAGGACGCGGCACAGAGCTGTTAATTGGGACTTCATACCACTCAGCGAAAAACCTCCTCTCTTTTGCTGATTCCTGTTCCTGGCTAGCCCCGGCTCTCACGGAATGGAAGGTAAATGCACCATTTTGACTTTTTTTTTCTCCGTCTTGGCTGGCGGGCGGAGCTGGGTCTTGCCTGGCGGCTGGACTCACACGCGCTGCTGGGGGGATAGGCAGGCGAAATTCCCATATTCAGAGAGCCAGGCTCGGGACTCTGTTAATCTGGCCATTTTGAGCCTTTCGTTTTGTAGCTGCCTGAGTGGGGTTTGTGCGGAGCGTCGCAGTCAGGGTGCGGGAGGCCATGTTGGTACCCAGATTTTAGCGGGACCTCGTTCTTAGCCTGGGAGCCAGTGCCTGCGAACAGGACAGCGCTTCTACGACAGAAAAGTAGTGATTTTGCACATGCTGCGTACGTTGGGGGCCCTGCAACAGAAGCAGAGGAATTGCTGCCTCTCAGCACCTTTGGCCCCTCTGTCAGCTGCCTGTGTGGAGGATGCCATCTTGGATACGGTGGCTGCAGCTGGACCTAATTCTTAGCTTGGGAGCCAGAGCCTGCCCACAGGAGAGTGCTTTTCTCACAAAACTAGTACTCAACGCAGTGTTGGCTAAGGCTAGGCCCTGTCAGCAGAGGCCAACAGGGCAGTAGCACTGCTGTATTCTGAACTAATTTGTTATCATCTGAGGTTGGATATAGTGGCGCTTACTTTGTCAGAGCAGAAGAGGGACCTCTACACCTGAAAACCTAACTGACTTGTGAGCTGGTCAGATACCTTTTGCTTTACATTTGAAGACAGCCTGGAGAAACATTTGCAATCCATCCTCACAGTACCTCTTCCAGCCTCTATATACTAACATGGGACCCAAAAAGCAACAGACAGTTGTGGCATACAAGCAATCACTGATGGCTTCAGAAGGCTCCCAAAAAAAGCACCCAAGGAGTTTTCCAGATGAAGAAAGTTTTATGAAAGCATCAGGAAGTGAATACAAATTGATTATATACAGAGCCCTTCTAGACCTTATACAAAATGCGGCAGAAAAAAATGAAAAATTAAGCAGCTTTGTTTGATCTGATGGAACACCAGTACTCTGCAATCCAACAGATCGAGAAGAAAATCAAAGACATAGAAACTTCCATGCAAAGCCAAGAAAACAGAATGGAACAAATGGAAAAAAGAATTTCTGACTTGGAAGACAGAGTTACTGATGCCAGCGTCTATGAGCAGAAATCAGAAAAAAGAAACAAGAAAAATGAAGAAACATTAAGAAGCATGTGGGACTCTATTGAGAGGAAAAACCTTCGATAAATTGGAGTCCCTGAACAGGGTGAGATATCTGAGAACACAGAGAGTATTGTTCCTGAGCTGCTGAAAGAAAACTTCCCAGAAATCATGAAGGAAGAGAATATAGACATCTCAGATGCATATCGTACGCCACCCAATATAGATCTCAAAAGAAAGACTCCAAGACATATTATAATCAAGCTTAACAAAATGAAACATAAGCAGCAACTCTTAAAGTCAGCAAGACTCAAGACAAAGCTAACATTCAGAGGGAAACCCTGTAGGCTCTCATCAGATTTCTCAGCAGAAACCATGCTGGCACGGAGACAGTGGCACGACACATTCAAAGTCTTGAAGGAGAAGAACTTCCAACCAAGAATTATATATCCTGCAAAACTATCTTTCAAATACGAAAATGAAATTAAGACATTCCCAGATAAACAGAAACTCAGAGACTTTGTAAAAACCAAACACAAACTACAAGAAATACTGAAAGAAGTTCTTGGCTTTGGCTTAGAAGAATGAAAGCACTAACTTTATATTTTAGAATGACACACTACTCAATACTCATTTAGGGAAGGCTCCAAAGGAAATCAAAGCTTTGATATGGAAAGAAGCAATCCAGTGATCATCATGAAAACTATGGTGTCATCATAATAAATAGAGGGATGTACTACAGTCATTATAGTCCTTCGAGATGTAGAGGAAGATGACAAGACTGGTAGTAATTAAAGTTGGGTTTATAGATAGTTTATTAAGGGGTTTCATAGGGGCAGCTGTAAAGCACAACAAAGATGTATCATACCATTTCAAGAAATCTAACACACGAGTCTCAACAACTATAAAACCAGCTCTGAAAAAGGTGAAAAATCAACTCACAAAAAAGAGTGTTCCAGAACAGACTAATAAGAACAACAGAGAAAACATCAACATAAAAATAAACATATCACAATGGCAACAGTGAACACATACCTATCAATAATCACATGGAATGTGAATGGACTGAATGCTCCAGTAAAGAGACACCGAGTGTCATCTCGGATCAAAAGACACGACCCATCCATATGTTGTCTACAAGAAACTCACTTGAGACCTAAAGACAGGAACAAACTGAAAATTAAAGGATGGAAGAATATATATCAAGCTAACAATGCACAAAGAAGAGCAGCAGTGGCAATTCTAATCTCAGACAAAATCAATTTTAATGTCAAATCCACCATCGTGGACAAAGTGGACACTATTGCTGAAAGGTTCAGTACACAAGCAAGACTTAACTATATTAAATATTTATGCACCTAATGTCAGCACACCTAAATATGTCAAAGAAACACTGACTACGCTCAAAAGAGAGTTAGATGACTCCACAATAATAGTGGGAGACTTTAACACTCCACTCTCATTACTAGACAGATCATCTGGAAAAAAGCTCAGTAAAGATACAGAAGACCTCATTGACAAAATTAAGCAACTAAACCTCATTGATATATACAGAACTTTCCACCCATCAGCAAACAACTACACCTTCTTCTCCAGTGCACATGGAACATTCTCCACAATTGACCACGTGATAGGCCATAATGCAATGCTCAACAAAATTCATACCACTGAATTACTGCAAAGCGTCTTCTCACATCATAAAGCCATAAAAGTTGAAATCAATAGCAGAAAAAACATAGATAGAAAGTGGAACTCTTGGAAAGTGAACAACATCTTGCTCAAAAAAACATGGGTTATAGAGGAAATCAAGGATGAATTAAAGAAGTTCATGGATTCCAATGAGAATGAAAACACTTCCTACCAAAACCTATGGGATACAGCCAAAGCAGTGCTCAGAGGTCTGTTTATCTCTATAAATGCACATATCTGGAAGGAAGAAAGGAACCAAATCAAGAACTAACTCTACAGCTTGAACAAGTAGAAAGAGAACAACAGAGGAACCCCTCGGGCACCAGAAGAAATAAAATCATAAAGATTAGAGCAGAGTTAAATGAGTTAGAGAATAGAAAAACAATTGAAAAACTTGAAAAGACCAAAAGCTGATTTTTTGAAAAGATCAACAAAATTGATAAACCACTGGCTAAACTTACTAAAGAAAAGCAGGAAAGGAAACAAATAACCCAAATGAGAAAGGAGAGGGGAGTTGTCACCACAGATGCAACAGAAATCAAAAATATCATAACAGAATACTATGAAAGACTGTACTCTGACAAATTTGAAAACCTCGGGAAAATCGACCAATTCCTTGACTCATACCACCTACTGAAATTATCACAACGTGAAGCAGAACAACTTAACAAACCCATCACAAAGGAAGAGATTGAAAAGGTCATCAAAACACTGCCAACCAAAAAAAAGTCTGGGCCCAGATGGCTTCACGGCAGAATCCTACCAGGCATTTAGAGAAGAGTTATCCCCAATACTACTGAGACTATTTCACAGTATAGAAAGGGATGGAGTACTCCCAAACTCATTCTATGAAGCCAGCATAACCCTGATACCTAAGCCCGGGAAAGATCCAACAAAGACAGAGAACTACAGACCGATATCACTCGTGAACCTAGATGCAAAAATCTTCAACAAAATTCTTGCCAACAGAATACAACAACATATCAAGAAAATAATCCATCATGACCAAGTGGGATTCATACCAGGGATGCAAGGCTGCTTCAACATCAGGAAAACAATTAATGTGATTAACCACATAAATAACACAAAAGACAAGGATCACCCGATTTTGTCCATTGATGCCGAAAAGGCATTTGATAAAGTTGAACACCCATTCATGGTGAAAACTCTTAGCAAAATGGGCATAGACAGCAAATTCCTCAACACAGTAAGGGCCATTTATACAAAGCCAATTGCCCACATCATCCTGAATGGAGAGAGACTGAAAGACTTTCCCCTGAGATCAGGAAGTAGACAAGGATGCCCACTGTCACCTCTCCTATTCAACATTGTGCTAGAAGTTCTAGCCAGAGCAATTAGACAAGACGAAGAAATAAAGGGCATCTGCATCGGCAAAGAGAAAGTTAAAATCTCCGTGTTTGCAGATGATATGATTGTATATGCAGAGAACCCCAAGGAATCTATAAGTAAGCTACTCAAATTGATAGAAGAGTTCAGCAAAGTTTCAAGATACAAGATAAACATAAGTAAATCGGTAGTAAATCAGTAGGATTCCTTTATACCAACAAAGAGACTGTTAAGGAGGAAATTATCAAATCAGTACCATTTACGATAGCCCCTAAGAAGATAAAGTACCTAGGAATTAATCTAACCAGAGAAACAACAGACCTTTACAAAGAGAACTACAAGCCCTTACTACAAGAAACTAAGAGAGACTTAGATAAATGGAAAAACCTACCCTGCTCGTGGATAGGAAGACTTAACATTGTAAAAATGTCTATTTTACCCACAGCAATTTATTTATATAATGCAATCCCAATCCAAGTTCCAGCATCATTTTTTAATGAGATGGAGAAACAAATCACCAGTTTTGTTTGGAAAGGGAAGAAGCCCCGGATAAGGAAGGTACTACTAAAGAAGAAGGACACACTGGGAGGCCTCTCACTACCTGACCTTAGAACATACTACACTGCCACAGTGGTCAAAATAGCCTGGTACTGGTATAAGAATAGACAGATCGATCAATGGAACAGAACTGAGACCCCAGAGATGACACCATCTCCCTATGAACAGTTGATATTCGACAAAGGCCCTAAGACATTAAACTGGGGTAAAAACAGTATCTTCAACAAATGGTGCTGGCAAAATTGGTTATTCTTCTGCAATAAACTGAATCAAGATCCATATCTTACACCTTATACAAAAACCAACTCCACCTGGATAAAAGACCGAAATATCAAACCTAAAACGATAAAGCTCAACCAAAAAAAGGTAGGAACAACAATGGAAGTTTTAATACACAATGAGGACAGACTCCAAAATCTGTCAAAGAAACCTCAATCAACAGAAAACAGATAAATGGGAACTATTAAGAATCAAACACTTTTGCTCATCCAAAGACTTTATTAATAGAATTAAAAGATCACCCACAGAATGGGAAAAAATATTTGGCAACTCTATGTCAGACCAACGCCTGATCTCCATAATCTATAAGACACTACAAAATATCAATAAGAATAAGATAAACCGTCCAATTAAGCGATGGGCAAAGGAGATGGACAGACACTTCACTAAAGAGGGAATCCAGGCAGTCAAAAAACACATGCGGACATGTTCACGATCTTTAGTTATTAAAGAAATTCAAATCAAGACAACAATGAGATACCATCTCACCCCAACAAGATTGGCCATGATCCAGAAAACACAAAACAACAAATGCTGGAGAGGCTGTGGAGAAAGTGGAACCCTCCTACACTGTTGGTGGGGTTGCAAAATGGTCCAGCCCCTTTGGAAGGCGATCTGGCGCTTCCTTAAGAAATTGGATATCAATATACCATTTGACCCAGTAATTCCACTACTTGAAATATATCCTACAAAGTCAACGCGTTTCACACCAACTGACACGTGCATCAGAATGTTTACCGCAGCACAGTCCACGATAGCAAAAAGATGGAATCACCCCAGATGCCCAACAATAGAAGAATGGATAGGTAAACTATGGTACATATACTCAGTGGAGCCCTATGTGATGATAAAGAATAACGATGATTCCAAGAAACATCTCCTAACCTGGTTTCAACTGGAAGACATTATGTTGAGTGAAAGTAGTCAGTGACAAAGGGACAAGTACTGTATGAGACCTCTGTGATAAGATCTCAAAAACAGACTTGTGTATAGAAGAAAAGACTCTTTGACAGCTGCAAGGGAGGGGAGGGAGGGAGGGTGAGGGGGGGAGGGTTTAGATTAGGTAGTTACTAGAAATCTAGTTGGGAGAAAGCGGTGATAGCACACATTAGAAACAAGAACAACATTAAGTGGACTTCAGCATAACTTGAGTACTCCTTCCATCTTAACTCAATACTGCAAGGATAGAGTAGCTGGAGCAGAGGGTGGGGGACCATGCTCTTAGGCGAATTCCAGGCCAATTGGCACAACTAGCGTTTTGCTAAGAGAGCTCTCTGCACCCCACATTGGTGAGTGGCATCTGGGGTCTTAAAAGCTGCCAAGCTGCCATCCGAGGACACAGCAAATGGGCCCAACTTAGCAGTAATGGATGCTCACCGAGGACCAAAATGACATGGGGTAAAGACAACCGAGAAGACAGAGAGACCCACAAGAGTGAGTGCCTACGTCAACTTGGGACCGGAAGAACCGGATGGTGCCCGGCCACCACCAGTGATAGCCACGATGGAGCTCACAGAGAGGAGTCTCACTGGCAACACAAGAATAAAAAGGGGTGCATCATGAGATCTCCACTAAAAGACCTCAGTTGATGGTCCAGTGGTTTTGGGGTTCCTCTGAGAGCATGGCCCCCGGCCCTGAGGCTGCCCTTTCCCATAAAGTATAACAAAGGTCCACTGTCCGGACAGGAATGGATTGGACTTGGCAATGCAGAGTGACCATATATTGGAAGCACTTTATGGTTCTATACATCTATAGGATATCATCTTGCTGACCTCTGACTGGAGGAAGGGGAGTGGACGGAGAGGAGGGGAAAGGAGGCTGTTGGGAGGATGAGACATGTGTGGAGCGGAGAGAAATAGTGTGCAGTCAGCGGACAGGGAGAGCAGTGGAAGCTGCATATAGATGGGCATGTAAATTTATACATGAATGTACATTTTCACTCAGTTATGTTAAATAAAAATAAAAAAAATTTTTAGCCAGTAAACCAATAACTGTATTGGAACACCCTCCCTACATATCTGATCTACTCCCCAGTGACTTTTCACTTTATCCAAAGATAAAGGGAATACTGAAAGGATGACATTTTGATGACATTCAGGACATCAAGGGTAATACGATGACAGTTCTGATGGCCTTTCTAGAAAAAGAGTTCCAAAACTGCTTTGAAGAGTAGTTGGGCTACTTGTAGGCATTGGTTCATAGCTTTCCAAGGGAAGTACTTCAAAGGCGACCATAGAGATATTTAAGAAAGAGGTATGTAGCACTTTTTCTAGGATAAGTTTGCAAACTTAATTGGCAGACCTTGTACGTGCATCAGTCTAGGCAACCAGGTTAAGATTTACTTCTTTTCTTATCACTGAAAAAATACTCCTGTTACAATAGAACCCAGCTGTCACAAAGCCCAAAAGCAGTCCAAAGGAACAGACTTTGTCCTCTATTCCATATGTAAAGGACACAAAATGTCGCTGTGTTTGTTTCAATAAGAAGTGTACCCACCCGCACATATACATGTAATTGACTCTTCAGGAAGATGTTTCGTATTATCCATGACTTCTCACATTCCTAGTAAATGCCAGAAGCACATTGAGACCCCTCCATGACCCAGTGCCAGAGGCAGGGCATGCTTAATTTATGTTTAAGGAAGGCTCTAGAGACCACATCATCCAATTTGAGTAGGGAAAAGTAACTGTATTTTGTGTATGAGAAAAGTCAATACACGTTTATTAAATTTACTTTTTTGACTGTTGAAATGAGAATTCTGTAACTGAAAAGCCATATATAAACAGAATGCATTAATAATACAATGGTCAATATCAGGGAGTCCCTTGGTAATACAATTCTTGCAAGCCCAAGACACGATAAAAGCAGCAGGATGTGCTTGTACCATTCTCGTTTCTTAAGTGGACTTTAGTTTATTCTAACCTCTCCAGTTGAACACCTTTCTCCTAGAGATTCAGAATAACTCGTTTTTCTTTCACTTCTTGGTTACCATTACACCGTTCTCTCTAAGATCAAGGTGATGAAGGGCTATGCCTTCAAGATTTTGCCTCTTGCCTCAACCATGGCTTCAAAATCCTTTTTGGTTGGCTTTGGCATTTGGGGGACATTCTGGTGTTTGATTTCCTGACATGCTAGATGAAGGACTGTACAACACCATTACTTCTCCTGGGTTAAATACATATCAGACAGACCTCACTCAGGTGCTCTGCCTTTGTCTTGTCCAGGGCTCTTCACTGATGGAGACCCAGGTACGCTCCATCTGCAGGCCCCAACCTGCCAGAACCTGGCATTTCTTTCTAAGGCTGGTAAGTATGAGCAACTGCAGTGTGCAGTCTGGAATTAGGCTTGCGGGTCCACAGTGTGCTAGCAATGAAGTCTTGGAGCCTGTAGAGCTTTAACTTGCAACACTTCTAATCTGTATTGGCCTTAACTATGTAAGTGGGAAGCAACAGAGTGTACTGGAAAGAACAATGGCCACGGAGCCAGGAGACCTGGAAGGCTAAGCTTAGTCTCCCACTCTGACTCTTAACTTGGTGGCCTTGAAGAAGTCACTGAAGCTCTCTGAGCCATCTGATTTCTATGAAAATAAGATACTGTATCTAATTTCCATCTTCCACAGATACTCTTGTTGGAAACTATATTCAGTTTATTATAGTCTTTTCAAATTCAGTACAACCAGAGGCTTCCCTCGTAATTTTGTATCTCAAATTATCTTTGCCTGATGAGATGATAGAAACTTTACCTAGTATAAAATCAACTGTCTGCTTCCTTTTGTGATTTCTTTTTTTAAAAAGTTCTCTTTCTGTTTTTTAAGGGCTGCGTTATTCTTAAACCATAAAGCTATCAGAGGACAAGAATGCCCAGTAACAGTAATTGCTAATAATTAGTGAGTGCTAATTATGCGGTAGGTACTTGACGCTGAATGTGAATTATTGCCCTTAATCATTCTAACGATCTTATGAAGTTGTTACTATTATTATCACCATTGTGTACATGAAAAAGATGTTAAGTATGTTGTCCAGGGTCATAAAGCTAGTAAGTAGAAAAGGATGTAACAGAGGTTGGGATTAGCAGAGAAAGTCCTTAAACCAGTAGGTTATTCCTTTTCTCACTTCAAGCAGTGGTATGCCTTATTCACTTTAGATAATGAATAAATTTGTTATCTGGTCTTGTGATCATTTAGTTGTTAAATATCTTTTAGGTTTTGTACTGTGGAGCACTGTAATATGGAGATATGTCTGTACAATGGAGGATTATTTAAAAAGAAGAAAACACTGTCTTAATCATCTAGTGTTGCTATAATAGAAATACCACAAGGAGATGGCTTTAACAAAGAAAAGTTTATTCTCTCATAGTCTCGTAGGCTACAAATCCAAAATCAGCTCCAGGGAAGGCTTTCTGTCCATGTTGGCTCTGAAAGAAGGTTCTCCTCTTCAATGTTTCCTTTGTCTGGAGGCATCTCAGCATAGGAACCTCAGGTCCAGAGGATGTATTCTGCTCCTGGCACTGCTTTCTTGATGGTATGAGGTCTATATGTCTCTGTGCTCACTTTTTTCTTTTATATCTTGAAAAGATTGGTTTAAGAGATTATCTAGTCTTGTAGATGTCATCAGTATAACTGTGCTGATTGCATTTATTGGATGTCTTAGCTGGTGGGAGACTGTTTTGCTCTGCAGAGTTCTGGGCTCCTTGTGTTGACTGGGTGTCTTGCTGGTGGGAGACTGTTCTGTACTGCAGAGTTGTGGGCTGATTGCATTGATTGGGTGTCTTGGCTGGTGGGAGACTGTTCAGCCCTTCAGAGTTCTGGGCTGAATGCATTGATTGGGTATCTTAGCTGATAGGCGGAGTAAAGATAAAGTGAGCAGCTCCCACTTGTCTGTCAGTAGAGGCTTGCTTGTTGCTGTGGTACTGGAAGTTATGCCACTGGTAATTAGGTACCAGCAGGGTCACCCATGGTGGACAGGATTCAGCTTAGCTTCCAGACTAAGACAGACTAGGAATAAGGACCTGACAGTCTACTTCTGAAAAACCACCTTATGAATAGCAATGGAACATTGTCAGATATAGTGTTGGAAAAGGAGACCCTCAGGTAGGAAGGCACTCAGAAGATGACTGGGAAAGAGCTGCCTCCTCAGAGTTGACCTTAATGATGTGGGTAGAGTGAAGCCTTCAGGATCTTCGTTTGCTGAAGTGGCACGACTCAAAATGAGAAGAAACAGCTGCAAACATCCATTAAGAAATAAAATGTGAAATGTATGAAGTGTGAACCTAGGAAAATTGGAAATCGTCAAAACTGAAATGGAATGTATAAACATCAATATCCTAGGCATTAGTGAGCTGAAATAGACCAGTATTGGCCATTTTTTAATCTGACAGCCATAGGTCTACTATACTGGGAACGAAAACTTGAAGAGGAACGGTATTGCATTCATCATCAAAAAGAACATTTCAAGATCTGTCCTGAAGTACAGTGCTGTCAGTGATAGCATAATATCCATACACCTAAGAGGAAGGCCAGTTAGTATAACTATTATTCAAATTTATGAAACAACCACTAAGGCCAAAGATGAAAAGATTGGAGGTTTTTACCAGCTTCTGCAGTCTGAAATTGATCGAACATGCAAACAGGATGCATTGATAATTACTGGTAACTGGAATGGAAAACTTGGAAACAAAGAAGAAGGATAGGTAGTTGGAAAATATGGCCTTGGTGATAGAAATAATGCTGGAATTGCATGGTAGAGTTTTGCAAGACTAGTGACTTCTTCATTGCAAATACTTTTTTCAACCAACACAAATGGCAACTCGGTAACATGGACCTCACCAGATGGAATACACAGGAACCAAAATAACTACATCTGTGGAAAAAGTCAATGGAAAAGCTCCATATCAGCAGTCACAACAACATCAGGTGCTGACTGCGGCACATATCATCAATTGCTCATACGCCTATTCAAATTGAAACTGAAGAAAATTGGAACAAGTCCACAAGAGCCAAAGTAGGACCTTGAATTTAAAGACCACCTCAAGAACGGATATGATGTGTTGACCACTAATGACTGAAGTCCAGATGAATTGTGGATTGACATCGAAGGCATGATCCATAAAGAGAGCTAGAGGTCATTAAAAAGATAGGAAAGAAAGAAAAGAACAATATGGATGTCAGAAGATACTCTGACACTTGCTCTCGAATGTCAAGCAGCTAAAACAAAAGGAATAGCGAAGTGAAAGACATAAACAGAAGATTTCAAAGGGCAGTTCCAGAAGACAAACTGAAGTATTATAATCAC
This sequence comes from Heterohyrax brucei, assembly GCA_028571685.1. Lineage (NCBI taxonomy): Eukaryota > Metazoa > Chordata > Mammalia > Hyracoidea > Procaviidae > Heterohyrax > Heterohyrax brucei. Next base: position 63,366,586 of record CM053157.1, read on the forward strand.
ATGTGGAAGAAGCTGAAAATGGAAAACCAGAAGGGAAGAACATGTTCTGCATTTCTCAAGTTGAAAGAATGGAAGAAAACATTCAAGCCTCAAGTTGCAATAGTGAAAGATTTTACAGGGAAAATATTAAATGACTCATGGAGCAAGAAAATGGAAGGAATACACAGTCATTATACCAGAAAGAACTAGTCGATGTTCAGCCATTTGAAAAGGTAACATATGATTAGGAACCAGTGGTACTGAAGGAAATAGTCAAAGCTGTGTTGAAACATTGGCAAAAAGCATGGCTCCAGGAACTGATGGAATATCTGTTGAGATATTTCAACGGACAGATGAAGTACTAGAAGTGCTCACTGATACATGTCAAGAAATTTGGAGGATAGCTACCTGGACAACTGACTGGAAGAGATCCATATTTACTCCCATTCCAAAGAAAGGTGATCCAACCAAATACGCAAATTACCAAACAATATCATTAATATCACACTTGAGTGAAATTTTGTTCCAGACCATTCAAAAGCAGCTGCAACAGTATATTGAAAAAGAATTGCCAGAAATTCAAGCTGAATTCAGAAGAGGACATGGAACCAAGGATATCCTTGCTAATGTCAGATGGATCTTAGCTGAAAGCAGAGAATACCAGAGAGGTGTTTACCTGTGTTTCATTGACTATGCAGAAGCATTTGACTGTGTGAATCATACTAAATTATGACTAATATTGAGTAAAATGGGAATTCCAGAATGCTTAATTGTGCTCTTAAGGAATCTGCATATGGATCAAGAAGCTGTCATGTGAATAGAACAAGGGAGCACTGTGTGGTTTAAAGTCAGGAAAGGTGTGTCAGGGTTATATCCTTTCACCGTACCTTCTTAATCTGTATGCGAAGCAAATAATCCAAGAAGCTGGATTATTTGCAGAAGAACAAGGCATCAGGATTGGAGGAAGACTCATTAACAACCTGCGTTATGATGACAACACCTTACTTGTTGGAAGTGAAGATAAACACTTACTGACGAAGATCAAGGACCACAGCCTTTAGTATGGATTGTACCTCAACATCAAGAAAACAAAAATCCTCACAACTGGGCCAGTAAGCAACATCATCATAAATGGAAAAAGGATTGAGGTTGTCAAGGATTTAGTGTTACTTGGCTGCACAGTCAATGCCCCAGGAAACAGCAGTCAAGAAATCAAAAAATATATTGCATTGGGAAAATCTGCTGCAAAAGATCTCTTTAAAGTATTGAAAAGTAAAGATGTCACCTTGAAGACTAAAGTGTACCTGACCCAAGCCATGGTATTTTCAATCGCATCATATGCATGTGAAACCTGGATGGTGAACCAAGAAGACAGAGGAAAAATCAATGCCTTTGAATTGTAGTATTGGAGGAGAATGTTGACTGTACCACAGACCACCAAAAGAACAAACAGATCTGTTCTGGAAGAAGTACAACCAGAGTGCTCCTTAGAAGCAAAGATGGCAAGATTGCATCTCACATTCTTTGGACGTGTTGTCAGAGGGGTAAATTCCTAGAGAAAGACATCATGCTTGGTAGAGTGGAAGGTGACCAAAGAGGAGGAAGACCCTTGATAAAATGGATTGAAACAGTGGCTGCAACAATGGGCTTAAGCATAACAATGCTTGTGGACATGGCACAAGACCGGTCAGTGTTTCGTTCTGTTGTGCATAGGGTCGCTGTGGGTCAGAACTGACTTGATGGCACTTAACAACAACAATCTATCTCATTTCATCATAGTGGTAAGATTTACAATACATAAGGAAATCACATAAGATGATAAGCCAAGCCAAAAGATGATAGATAGTCATAAAATACTGAAACTCATGGCCTAGTTCAGTTTGCAGGTATTTTTGGTGGACACAATTCAATCCATGACAGAAATAGACCCTGCTTTTAAGAAAGTCAGAAGCTAGTAGAAAAGCAGACTGAGAAACAGTGAACACCAATACAAGTAAAATAAAATAAATGCTTTAATTGTGCTATAAACTAAGGGTAGACTTGGTCCAGAGGGAGGAGCAACATGTTTCAGGAGTTTACAAGAGGCTTGATTAAAATGTCTACAATAGCAAAATGATAGATTCAACCTAGGTGCCCATCAGCAGATGAATAGATAAAAAAAACTATATGGCTTGGCATATTTACATATGCAATAATATGCATATGTACAGTGCAACTGTACAATTGTACAATGTACAATGTACAATGCCCTGTACAATGTACAGTGCATATTGTGCAATGTACAATATGCAATAATAAAGAGCAATGATGATTTTATGAAACATGTTATAACCTAGAATTGTCTAGAAGACATTATGCTGAGTGAAATGAGTCAGCTTCACAAGGACAAATGTTGTATGATACCAATGTTATGAGGACTTAAGAAAAGGCCTGTGCATAGGAGAAAATAATCTTTGATGGCTACTAGGGTGGGGAGGCAGGGCGAGTGTTGTTCACAAATTAGATAGTTGATAAGAATTTGGTTAGATGAAAGGAGTGACAGCATGCAGTAGAAGGCAGATCAACCAATTGGACTGTACCATAAGCTAAAAGGTTTTTTAATTACAGTCCAACATTTCAGAAGACAGAGTAGCAGGGACAGGGGCCTAGGGTCTGTGGTTTCAGGGGACATTGAGGTGAATTGGCATAACTAGTTTTTTTCCTAAGAAATTTTTCTGCATCCCATATTGCTGAGTGACACCTGGGGTCTTAAAAGCTAGCCAACTGCCGTCTAAGAAACATCAAGTGATCCCAAGCCACCTGGAACAGATGAAAACCAAGAACATCAAGGACATGAGGACAGTGTGAGCCCAGGAGACAGAAAAGTCCATATGATTGAGCGACTACATCAGAATGAGACTAGAAGTAAAGTAGATGGTGCCTGGTCACCACCAAAGACTGCCCTGATGGGGAACACAAGGTAGTAGCCCTGACAAAACATGAGAAAAAAGGGAGTGCAGATCTAGAACTCTATTAAAAGACCAGACTTGATGGTTCAACATCCTGAAGGATCCCCTCAGAGTATGGCCCCGGACCTGCTGCTGACCCACAGCTGAAAGCAGTCCAGAAGCCAAATCTTCAGACAAAGTTTGGACAGGACTATGAAACATAGAGTGACGTAGATGTTGCATGTACTTCTTGGCTTAATATATATATGAAGCTGTCCAACTGGTTCCTCTTTAGAGGGGAGAGGGGTGGGTGGAGAGGAGGGGACAAGTGTTGGCTGAGTGGGTACTAGAAGTACAGGGTGGAAAGGAGAAGTGCATTATCACAAGGTGAGGAGAGCAGACAGAGTTGCATAGAGACGTGTGTTTGAAATTTGGTATGGCAAATTGACTTGGGCTATAGATTTTCATGTAATCACAATTTTAAAAAGTTCATCCCTAATTTGAGTCTTGATGGGCAGGTAAGATTTTGAGAGGCAGAGAGGAAAGACATTTCAGGCATAGCTAATCAAAGCCAGGCTCAAATATTCCTTACAAAGGAGAAGTTATTTACATTTCCTAAGGCAACTGATTTCACCACTTTCTGAATTGATACTACTAATTTTTTTGTTCATTTGTCTATTATTTGTCTTTCAGACTAGAATGAGAAGTTCCATAAAGATACAGGCTGTCTTGCCTATCATGTATTCTCAGTACCCATATTAGTGCCTGACAGGTAGGTATGTCATAAATATTTGTTGAAGTTAACACATTCCATCTCAGGACAGCCCTGACTTTCAGATAAAGTTCTTAGAAGACTGCCATTAGAAAGTCATTTACATATGTGAAAACAGGTATAATACTGCTGCCCTTCCTAATCCCATGTATCTTATGAAAGCCATCCCTAGTTGGTCAGCAGCTCCTCACCAGACATAACTTTGAGCTCCTCACTATCTTAACTCCTGTCTTGAATAAACTCTATTTTGTCTCCTTTTCTTTTAATGTAGTGTCACAGACCAGAATATGGCACTCCAACTTTGGAACACACTCGAACTAGAGAGGTACCATACCCTCTCTAACAGGGTAACCCCAAATGACTCCAACTTGGTTGAGGTCTACATCACACTGTTGCCTCATATTACTCTAATTGTCAGCTAATCGTTCTTTCCACCCTCGTCCCCAGATTTTAGTGTTTGCTCAAATCTCTCTTATCTTGACTTGTAGGTTTTGAAAGCCAAGTCCAAGACTCATATGTTTAGGAAGCTACCATAATAACTCAGGCCAGAAGGCACAAGGGATGGAACTAGTACAGTGTAGCCAGAAGGAAGGAACAGAAAAGGAAATACACTTGAAGTGACGGGATTTGCAGTTCGTGACTGTTGCCATGTTAGGTGAGTTCCGGCAGTGGTTAAGAGCTTGGCTGTTAACCAGAAGGTTACTTGTTCAAACCCACTAGCTGCTCTTTAAAAACCCTGTGGTGCAGTTCTCTTCTGTTCTATAAGATCGCTATGAATTTGAATCAATACCACAGCAATGTTTTTATAGAACATGTTACACATATTTTTCTTTTTCGATGTAGTTATTTTATTCTGTATTCAACTGAGTGTTTTTTGTTTTTAATTTTGGTGAAAATATACACAGCAGAAATACACCCATTCATCAATTTCTGCATCTGTCCTTCAGTAACATTGGTTACATTCTCCATGTTGTGTCACCACTCTTCCTGTCTCTGCCCTGTTGATTCACTACCGATGACCGAGACTCACAAATCCCTAAACTTCTCTTCTATGCTTTAGTTACTGGTGATGCTTTGATCTCACATAGATGGTCCTTTAAAGGTGCACAGTACTTACAGCAAACATTATTTACTAATTAGCTAAGCAGTTGTTTAGTTCAAAGATGACTTCAAGGATAATTTCGGTTCACAGTTTAAGATTTATTCAGTTATGGATTCGAGGGTTCCTCCAGTCTCAGTAGATCCATTAAGTGTGAATTCTGTAAGAATTTTCAATTCTGTTTCACATTTTACTCTTTTGGGTAGGATTCATTTCTTGCTTCCTTGGTCTAAACGTTCAGTAATGGTACCTGGGATACCATCAAGCTCTTCTGGTCTCATGACTAAGGAGACTGTAGTTCATGGAGACAGTTAGACCTATAGTCTAGTTCTTTTCCAGATCCATGGATCTTTTTCTTCTGCTGCGGCTCCAGGCAAATAGATACCAGTTGTTGTATCTTGGATGGTCCCTCTCAAGCTTTTAAGACCCCAGGCACTACTCACCAAATGAGAGAGCAGAACAATAACTTGCTAGCATACATTTTTGATGGATTCCTCTCTTTCTAGACCGGCTAAAAATTAAGAATTAATTTCTAGCTTTTCCCTACCTGATTATCTCTGAAGCAAGCTTATAACTCTTAAGTATTTTTTTCTTCCTAGTTACTGTAGGCACAGTTATTATATAGAAACACATTGGGAAAAGTCAAAGGCAGTAAGATTTCTAGCCTAGATAATTGATAGCATGGTGGTCCATTAGGTAAGGTGGGGAATTTAGGAGAAAGTACAGACTTTGAGGAGATAATGATGCCTTTGATTTGGGACATGTTGAATTTGAAGGCCTGAGGACATTCAGCAAGCTGTTAGAAATTTTTTAATTCTTTGGTTGTGGAGCATGAGACTGAAGTACAGATTTGTAAGTCTTAAAATAAATATTTGAAACTTTCTTCAGAGGATGAGAGTAGCTAAGATCATCTAGATTGGAAAAAAACAAAGATGAGACTTAAGACAAAAACCTTGGTCAATGGTCACAAGTGTTTGGAGAAGGAATCCTCCAGGAGAGAAAGGAGGGCTAAGAGAGTATGAGGAAAACTTGTCAGATCAGACAATACTGGAGATGACTGCAGAAAGAATAAGTCAGTCACATCAAGTGCAGCAGAAAGTTTCTGGCGAATAAAAATTCTGAAGATGTTACTGAGTTGTTTAAAAAGAAGGTAGTTTGATGGCCTTTGAGGAAATAATTCCAGTGTTGTTTTAGAGTCAGTATTTAAGCAATAAGTAATAAATTGTAGCAATGAAGCCAGCAAATATAGATAGCTATTTTGAAAAGAGGTTCTGAAATACATGTAAAGTACAAAAGAAATTAATCCATTTGATATTCGTATGATCTTCATATTCTAAAATATAATATGGGATTAATTACGATTTAGCTATAATTTCTAATTGACTCTAGAGTTAGGCCTTTTGACTGTACCAGGTATTCAACAGATCTTCTGAAAAGAGAAAAGGAAATACTTTTTTTAATGGATGAATTTCATTGAACCTAAATAGGACTACATATATTTTCCTGATACCCATTTAGGTGTTGCTGTTGTTGCTGTTGTTGTTAGATGCTGTTGAGTCGGCTCTGACCCACAATCACCCTATGTACAACAGACTGTCCAGACTTGCACTGGGTCCACAATTGTTTTTATGCATAAGACCATGATTGCAGCCACTGTGTCAATCCATTTTGTCAAAGGTCTTCCTCTTTTTCACTAGCCCTCCACTCTACCAAGCATGATATTCTTCTCCAGGGACTGATCTCTCCTGACAACATGTCCAAAATATGTAAGACACAGTCTTGCTGTTTTTGCTTCCAGGGAGCGCTGTGGTTGTACTTCTTCCAGAACAGATCTGTTTGTTCTTTTGGTAGTCCATGGTACATTCAGTATTCTTCTCCAACACAATTCAGAGACATCAATAATTCTTCTGTCTTCCTTGTTCATTGTCCAGCTTTCACAAGCATATAATGTGATTGAAAGTGCCATGGCTTGGGTAAGGTGCACTTTAGCCCTCAAGGTGATATTTTTTTACTTTTCAATGCTTTAACGAGGTCCTTTGCAGCAGATTTTCCCAATGCAATGTGTCTTTTGGTTTCTTCCATGGACATTGGTTGTTGACCCAAGTAAAATGAAATCCTTGACAACTTCAATCCTTTCTCCGTTTATGATGATTTTGCTTACTGGTCCATTTGTGAGGATTTTTGTTTTCTTGATGCTGAGATGCAGTCCATACTGTCTAATTATATTAGACACCCAATAATTTTCTTTGGGATCTGTCCTTATCTAATTCTGCAATTCTTCAAATTGCCAAGTCAATTTCCTTAGGCTTTGTCTTTAGTCACTTAGCACTGCTTATAACAGAAACAAGACAAGTAGATGGCTTCAGCAAAGACAAATTTATTCTCTCACAGTCTAGTAAGCTAGAAGTCAAAATTCCTAGGAAAGCTTTCTCTGTCAGCTCTGGAGGAAGGTTCTTGTCTTCAGTCTTCCCTTGGCCAAGGAGCTTCTCTGCAAGCAACCTCAGGTTCAAAGGATGCGCTCTGCTCCTGGCTCTGCTTTCTTGATGGTATGAGCTTCCCATTGTCTCTGTGCTCATTTTTCTCTTTTAAATCTCAAAAGAGGTCGGCCTAAGACACTATCTAATCTTGTAGTCTCATCACTGTAACTACCAGTAATCTATCTCATTACATTATAGTGATAGGATTACAACACATAGGGAAATCACATCCAATGATAGAATGGTAAATGAATGTGCAGGATGGGAATAATGACCTAGCCAAGTTGACAGATTTCTGGGGAACACAATTCAGTCTTTGACAAACACTAACCTAACATAGATTCTGTTGGCTTCACTGCTAGCAGTCAGGTGAATTTTTGTTTCTCTCTCATGCTGTTTTCTAATCCTTTGAGGAGTAAACACCTGGGAACATTTCACCTTCCAGCCTGCCTGCATCACTCTTAGACTCATAGGATAGCAGATATGAAAGTGATCTAGTTCTTTTAGCTCATCTCCCTCAATTTCTTTAGTGAGCCAACAGGCTGCCTGTGGGAAATTGATTTGCACAAGCGTGCATTGTTGTAGAATGACTGTAGTTGATCTTTAGAATCAAGCTGGAACTGAATCCTATATGATTTCGTACCTACTTGTATGACATTAGGCTAGGCTTTTCACCCCTTGCACCTCAGTTTTGAAATGGGGCTCACAGTCATCACACTTGCTTCATATAATTGCTGTATGTATTGAAATGAATAACATACATGAATCGTAGTCAGTACCTGGCACATGGTAGAAACTCAGCAATGGTTGATTCTCTCACCTTTTCACAAGGTCCCATAATTAATGTGGCAGACACAGGACTGAAAGCAAACTCAGGTTTTTGTAATTTCCATCTGAGAACCACTTAGCCTGAATTCTGTAGAGAAGACAAATGTCTTAGTCACCAATACTGCTATTACAGAAATAACACAAGTGGATGACTTTAACAAAGTAGGCTAAAAGTTTAAATTCAGGGTGTCAGCTCAAGGAAAGTTTTCTCTGTTGGCCCTGGAGGAAGGTCCTTGTCATCAGTCTTCTCTCTGGACTGGGGGTGTCTCAGGCACAGGGATCCCGCGTCCAAGGATACACTGTGCTCTCGGTGCTTCTTTTCTGGTACTGTGACATTCCCTTGACTCTCTGCTTGCTCCTTTCTTTATATCCCAAATGACTGCCTCAAGGCACAGTACAGTCTTAAAGATCAAGTCCTGCCTCATCAACACAGCAGCTGCTCAGCCCATCCTCCCTCATTAATGTCATGGAGACAGGATTTACAACATACAGGAAAATCACACAGTACAGGAATCATGGCTCAGTCAAATTGATACACACATTTTTTGAGGGACATAATTCAACCCATGACAACAAGTAAAACATATAAGTACATAGAGAGATTTATATCAAGGAAATGATTCACATGGTTGTGGAGGCTGGAACATCCTAAGTTTGTGGGTTGGATTGGAGTGTCTCCTGAGTCATTTAGCCACAGGAGCTGACAAACTCAAGATTAGCACGTTAGAGAGCAGGGCTCTTGCTGACAGGCTACAAATATGGACAGATTCCAAGATTAGCAGGCAAGGCGGCAGGTAAGCTGCTAGCTCATTTCCAAGAACTGGAGGTCAGACAAACTATCCAGTTGCTGGATCCTGAGAGAGCAAAAGCCTTTGAGTTTTGCCACAAAGTCCACTTACATTTGATGTAAGCCATAGCCCCCAAGGAAACTCCCTTTCAATTGATTGGCTACTTTCAGCAGATCCCATCATGGGAATAATCACATTATATCAGATATCATCTTGTAAGTGATCATGTCAGTATATGACTGCCAAACTACATTATAACTGCCAAAGCACTGAGAATCATGGCTCAGCCAACTTGACACAGAACCTTGATAATCAGAGTTCACCCCTTGTCAACTTGGCACCTGTATGCATCTCCTTAAGCCATATACAGTCTCTGAATAAAGACAGTTATGAAGTTGTACTTGTGCCTAACACAATACAACGAACACATAAACCAAATATGCACTAGCCCTGTTTACATCTTATATAAGTGAAGAAAACAAAAATATTTGGTGCACACATACAAGGCAGAAATATCATAACAATCACAAGTCCTTATTTCTGCAGCTTGTCACATGGCCATAACATATTTAGCACTACCTTCTTCCATTCCCCCATACTGTATTCCCTTTGCCCTCAGCAGGCGCCTCAGCTGGTCATGGTTCTTTGCCTGATGACCTAAACATGATGACCTAAACCTTCATTCCTGAAGAATCTGGTCCTTAGTAATTTTGTTGGAATTGGGCTTCTAAATAGGCCAGAATAGCACACCCAAATGAGAATGTGTTGCCTCCAAAATCCAAAGAGGCCCACTAGTCATTGTGCCTCTTTTTCAGTTGTGGGAACAGCCAGATGCAATAACTTATTCTTTATTTTAGAAAGAATGTCTTGACATGCTCCATACCTCTGGACCTTAGAAGTTTAAAAAGTGATGCAGAAGGTGCCTGAATGTTTAGCAAATTAATTTTCTACCATCTGGCATGCAAATGTTTTATCAGTAACTCCAGAGTCATTGACACTTCTTCCTTATTAGGTCCAATCAGCATAATGTCATCAGTGTTAATAGACCAATATGATGTTTTGTGGAAGGGAGCAGAGATCAGGTTTCCTGTGGGATAAATTATAACATAGGGCGGAAGAGTCAACGTAGTTCTAAGGCGGCCAACTGAAGGTATATTGCTGGTCTTGCCACCTGAATGCAAATGTCTTCTTGTAGTCCTTCAAAACAGGTATTGTGAAAAAGTAATTAGCTAGATCAATAGCTGCATACCAGGGGATATATTAATTTGCTCAAGCGATGAAACCACCATCTGGAACATCAGCTGCAGTTGAAGTCACTGCCTGGCTACATTTTCAGCAATCCACTGTCATTCTCTAAAATCCATCTGGTTTTCTGCACAGGCCAAATAGGCGAGTAGAATGGAGATGTGATAGAAATCACCACCCGTGCATAATGGCCCTCACTTCATTTCTCAAAGATCTAATGTGAATGTTCTGCCAGTTACGGAGTATATCTATTCTATAACTGGTGAAATCACTACAAATTCAGTTTGGGTCTCACTGGTCCTACTGTGACATAGACATGAACTAAGACTCCATTGATAACCTAACCTCCATATTCTCCCAACTCTGAGTGGTCAGCCACAGTGACATTTTGGGTCTCCTGGGATAATTGTCAGTTCAGAGTCAGTTTCTGGTAATCCCTAAAAAGCCTGATTGTTTTCTTTTCCTCAATGAACAGTCCCTGTAGTAAAAGGCTATCGATCCCTTTGGGGAAAGTTGGAAGGAAAATTACATAATTGCCAAATCACTGAGAATTGTGGCCCAGCAAGTTGACATACAACTTTAACAATCACAAAGCCATTGATATATAGAGGGTCTTAACACTGATGTACCCCCCAGAAGTATGTGAAGACTTTTCAAGGGGTATAGGGAATAGATAATTTTCAGGGAACTGACCTCTAAATCGTCAAGTTCCGTATGAACTGTTTAATGAAAGTGGTCTAGGTCTATACTGACAGTTGAGTTTTATGTCTCTCCTCCTATTTCATCAAAGATCTCTTCCTATTCTGGTGAAGAAAGGCATGACAGATCTTATAGTGGCGTGCTGCAGTGAAGTATTAAGCTTCAAAAGAAAAAAAGAGACATTGTGACAATTCCTTTAATTAAAACAATTCTTTTAAACTGTGTGATGCAATGAATTGCATTTATATGACTCTTCTAGCCATGGTCCTGTAATTGTCACAAAACGATTTCATAGGACTGTGCAAATAAGGTAGGTGTCATGGATTGAATTGTGTCCCCCCAAAAATATGTGTAGCAATTTGGCTAGACCATGATTCCTGGTATTGTGTGATGCTCCTGGATGCTGTAAACCCTGCCACTGTGCTGTTCATGAGCGAGGGCAGCAATTCTGTTGGTGGGGCAGGACTTAATGTCATGACCCAGTGTGTAAGACTGTATTGTGCCTTGAGCCAGTCTATTGAGATGTAAAGGAAAGGAAAGCAAGCAGAGTTAGGAACCTAAAACTGCCAAAGAACAGTGCTGAGAGTAGAGCATATCCTTTGGAAAGAACCCAGAGTCCCTCCACCTCAGAAGCTCCCAGTCCAGGGGAAGATTGGTGACAAAAACCTTCCAAAGAAAACAGAGAAAGACTTCCCCTGAAGCTGTCACTGGACTATGATAGAATAAAATTTCTCTTTCTAAAGCCATCTGCTTATATTTCTGTTAGAACGGTATAGATGACTAAGACGATGTGTAAAATCCTTGGAGGCACTGGACAGTCTGCAAATGAAAATAAGTTGCATAGACTTCTTTTAGGGGATTGGTAAGTTTTACCATCCCACTAGATTTACAAAGAGCCAATCTCAGAGGTTGAGGGGGTGACCTCACTACCATCAAGAAAAAGAACCAGGAGTGGAGTGTGTCCCTTTGGACTCAGGGTCCCAGTACTGAGAACCTCCTAAACCCAGAAGACAAAGAGTTGTAACAGTGGAAGTGGCAGAGGCATTGGATGACAGTGGTACCGGATAGATAGCAACATGAGACTGGCACATGGCTATAGAAAGTTTATTGATCCATGGAGTGAGAGAGCTGAATGCCTTTGGCCAGGAGGCCTCCTGGCACAGTGGTGTGCTGCATGGCACTTATGAGCTAAGCTATAACACTTGCTTGAATAGAGCAGAGGCTGACAGTGAGGGCCAGTGGTGGGCATGACCAGTAAAACAGCCTGTCAGCCTGTGGACATGGCAGAGAATGAGCTGAGAGGCTGGAAGCTGTCGTGATTGAAGAACTGCATCCTGAATTGTTCCTGTTACTTACAAGTTGATCTTGATCCCAGATTGTAACCTGTTCCTTAGCCAAATAAACCCCATAATTGTCAGGATAGTCTGTGTAGCCACTGCAATAAATTATCCAACCTAGCAGAGAAGTAGAGAGTGCCGAGGGAGGTATGGCTGGTGTCAGAATTGTTAAAATGGTTGGAGACAGTAAGTAGGTCTGACCACTACCTCATAGGAATCAACTTTGAGCTGATTTCAGTTGCTTTTCCTTCCCCTTGAAGCTAGACGAGGTCTGGTGCTACTGTTTTAAAAAATGCCTCTCAATCTCATTAAGAGATGCAGTCCAAATATTATTTGTAGGGTTTAATGAGATTATTAAAATTTATGATGAATATATGTTGTTTTGCTCTACTGTGTTCTCCTAATAATTGTTACAGTGAATGCAGGAGAAACTTTCCAGCACAGTTTCATGGTTACGGAAAATTTTTAAACTTTCAATTTTTACAATGAAAGTAATCGTTTCTACTCAAGAATGTTAGTGTAATCAATAAAAGACAAACTAGCATGGAATACATACATACATATTGTTCTTGTCATTGTAGTTGAGAATATACACAGCAAGACATACTTCAGTTCAATTATTTTATATATACAATTCAATGATACTGATTACATTACATCGATGACTTTCTTCAAGTTATACAACTATTCTTGCCTGCCTTTTCTGAGTTGTTCTTCTTCCATTAATGTAGTCACTGCCCCCTAAAGTTCTTTTCTAATCTTTTGAGTTGCTGTTGTCACTTTGATCCTATAGAGACAGTTCTTAAAAGAGCATAATGCTCAAGGCAGAATTTTTTTACTAGTTAAGCTATTGTTTGGTTTCAAGATTTCAGTGAATATTTTTAGTGTAAGGTTTAAAGATTATCTGAAGGCAATAGTTTCAGGGGTTGATCCAGCCTCTATGGCTCTGGAAAGTGTAGAGTCCATGAGAATTTTAAATTCTGTATTTTTCCCTTTTTGATCAGGATTCTTCTATAGAATCTTTGATCAAAATTTCAGTTATGGTCACTGGGCACCATTCAGTTCTTCTGGTGTCATTACAAAGCTAGCATGAAATATATTAGGTTAATATCTGTTGAGGGGAAAACCCTGGTGGTGTAATGGTGAAGTGCTATGACTGCCAAAAAGAAGTCGGCAGTTTAAATCCATCAGGTGTTACTTGGAACTCCACTCTGTCTCTGCGGTCCCTATGAGTTAGAATCAACTCAGTGGCATTAGAATGGAAATACACGTTCAAGGAGAAAACGTAAGCCATATGGAATTTTCACTGAGAGAAAAGTTTGTTAGAAACTTTTAAAATGGATGAGGTGAATATTAAGACATTGTAATATTAAGATATCATTGGAAAAACTTAAGGGTGACAAAACAGATTTATAACTTTCTGAAAATTATATCTTTTTCAACTCGTTAAAGTTATGATGAAAAAATTTAAATGTGAACATTACAAATGTATTAGAAAGAAGGTAGTTTTTCAAAATTACATTCTGCGTACCCCTTACACTACTCTGGAAAGCTCCATGGGCACATCAGATTTTTACCGTTATTCTGGCCCCTGGATGAGGGAGGTCTTTTCTTTTTTAGTTTATAAAAAAGAGGTACAAATGTGTGTACTAACACATGCAGACACAAGCACGATCACCCATGCAGCATGTCCCTAGGGCTTTGGACGTATTTCCTCTTGTCCGTATCCTTCCCTTTTCCTTTTGGGATGTCTTTTTGCCTAGGGTCGCTGGATCCGACTTGATGGCACTTGGCTTGGCTTTTTGACTATAACCCCTTGTGAGTTTTTCCTTTACCCGAATTATCCCTGTCACTCTAAACCTGCCAGTTTTCTTGCAACATTGTTATTAGGCCCAAGTTGAAGTTCTTCAGCCATTAGGGAAAGACTGACTTCTTCCTTCATCTCTTGTTCCAGCAGCAGTAGTTCTCACACTTTCATATGCATTGGAATCACCTGGGGTTGGGGGTCCTTGTTCAATCACAGTTTTCCAGGCCCATCTCCACAGTTTCTGATCCAAGATGTCTGGAACAGATACTAAGAATTTGCATTTCTAAAAAATTCTCAGGTGATGCCAGTGCTGCCAGTCCTGGGAAACCACTTTGAGAACCACTGTATAAAGTGAAAGTCTGGTGTGGTTACTAGAGGTCATGTGAACTAAGTGACAGTTATCATTTCTGGAGCCAAGAGTGGCACAAAATGACATGTACCAGATGTGACGGCAGAAGGATCTCTGCTTTGTTAAATATCTTTCTCATATAATCCAAAAATTCTTCAGAATTTGATTGATTTAGAGCACAACTCACAGCAAAAGAAACACAGTTAGCAAATGCTGACTCAAAATTTCACAGTATCTGGTTCCAAAATAGAGGAATTCACATTCATGGAGGACCTGATACATAGCAGATATTCTGCTGGGTGGGTTTTCATGTACTATTTCACCTGATCCTCAAAATGCTATTATGAACTAAGCATTATTAGTCTTTTCTTTACCCTTAAGAGAACAAAAGATCAGAAGGTAAAAACCATTGAAAATTGCCTTTCAAACTGTTCACTAGTTTTTAGATCGGCATACGGAAGAAGCAAAAAAGTCAACTGTGGATCATCCTGCTGCTATGAGCAAGTTATAATTCAAGAAATCATATAAAAGACTCAATAAAAACAACAGGTTAATTTCTCTAAAGGATAAACAGTTGGTCACCTCCAGGTCATTAGTCAACCAGCAGAGAACAGAAGGGAATCTGGAATCTCATTGTATCACAATTCTCTATTTATTTTAAAAAGACGCATTTCATTCCATCAACAATAGCTCAATTTATTCAGCATTATTGGGAAAAAGAAATCACCATTAATAACATATGATTTAGAAAGTCAGCATACAAGGCCCAACAATTAAACCCGTAAGCTTAATTGTTCTAAGTGCTACATACCTCATTTCTGAATATCACTACAGTTAGCTTCAAAGTACTGTCATTGGGAAGCTATACACCACTACCAGCACCTAGTCCACCCTTCAAAGCAATTTTGGAAGTCTTTATGAAATGGCCATTGCACACAGTGGCAGGGTGGCAAGTTCACAAACTTAGTAGTATAGTAGTTTGTCAGGGAGTTTTTAGCCAGTAAACAAATAACTGTATTGGAACATTCTCCCTACTCACCTAAGCTGGCCTGCCATGACTTTTTTCTTTACCAGAAGATAAAGGGAATCTTGAAAGGAAGATATTTTGATGACATTCAGAACATCAAGGGTAATACGATGACAGCTCTGATGGCCATTCCAGAAAAAGTTCTAAAATTGCTTTGAAGGGTGGACTAGGTGTTGGCATCAGTGCATAGCTTCCTAAAGGGAGCACTTTGAAGGTGACCATGGTGATATTCAGCAGTGAGGTATGTAGCACTTTTTCTAGGATGAGCTCATGAACTTGTCAGTCTTCGTATCTAAGCCACAAAAGACCCTAGATTATAGAGTTTTCTAGTATCTTAGAAGATGGGCTGATGAAGATACTAATTAGAGAATATTTCTAATGAATAGAGGCATCTTGTGTGTGTGCATGTGTGTGTGTGGTATCTTTTTATATCACTGTTATTCTCAAATTGCTTTTGAAGGTCAAGTAACTGAAGTGAAAGAATGAAATGATGAAGTAAAAGAACTGAACACAGGATTTCAAAGGTTGGATCAAGAAGACAAAGTAAAGTATTGTAACGACATATGCAAAGACCTGGAGTTAGAAAACCAAAAAGGAAGAACATTCTTGGCATTTCTTAAGCTGAAATAACTAAAGAAAAAATTCAGCCCTCTGGTGGCAATATCAGAGGAGTCTACTGGGAAAATATTATATTATACAGAAAGTGTGAATGGAAGATGGAAAGAATATACGATGTCACTACGAGGCCTGACAATTACATTCACTAACTCATCCTAGAAAAAGTGCCGCATACCTCATTGCTGAGTATCAGTATGGTCACCTTCAAAGTACTCCCCTTGGGAAACTGTGCACCAATGCCACTGCTTAGTTCACCCTTCAAAGCAATTTTGGAACTATTTTTCTGGAATGCCCATCCAAGCTGTCATTGCAGGACATCTGCCCGTTAAGTTCGTGAACTTGTCCTAGGAAAGTTGCTTTGAAGGGGGTGGTAGGTGTTGAAATTGGTACATAGCTTCCCAAGGGGAGTACTTTGAAGGTGACCATAGTGATATTCAATAACAAGTTATGTAGCTCTTTTTCTAGGATAAGTTCCTGAACTTAATTGGCAGACCTCCCACAATG
This sequence comes from Heterohyrax brucei, assembly GCA_028571685.1. Taxonomy (NCBI): domain Eukaryota; kingdom Metazoa; phylum Chordata; class Mammalia; order Hyracoidea; family Procaviidae; genus Heterohyrax; species Heterohyrax brucei. The sequence goes on from CM053157.1 coordinate 63,383,042, forward strand.
ACAGGTCTGATGGATGTTCCCCAAAAAGAATTCCAAAATTGCTTCGAAGGGTGGACTAGGTGCTGGCATTGGGGTACCTTTGCAAGGGGAATACTTCTAATGTGACCGTAGTGATACTCAGCAAAGAGGTATGCAGTACTTTTTCTAGGATGAGTTTGCAAACTTAATTGTCAGACATCATATACCAGAAAGAATTAGTTGACATTCAGCTATTCAGGAGGTAACACATGATTAGGAACCAATCGTACTAAAGGAAAAGGTCCAAGCTGCATAGAAGACATTGGTGAAATATCAATTGAGATGTTTCAACCAACTGATGTAGCACTAGACATGCTCACTCTGTTACTGGATAGAAGCCCCAGGTTCTTACTCAGTACGGCTTGTATTGGCTAATAAATGAGAGGCCAAGGTAAGAGAACAAAAGATCATCTTTATTTTGTTGTATAAGGAAATGAAGTCAGTCAGTGCTTATTGCTGCCAAGATGGGCTGGCAGGTTACTTTTAAAGGGGTTTACAAGTAGGGAGTTCATACAAGTGAGGTCAGCAACATTCTTAATCATACTTCACAGGTAGATGGGGCTTAAATATAAGCTCTAAGCAAAAGCAGGATTCAAGTGCAAAGCTGAGGTGGGGGAGGAGCCCAACAATGGAAACGGTTTTGCAGTGCAACACTGTAGGGAAGGCAGCCAAGTAAAGAATATAGCACTGCAGAGGCTCTATGTCACTTCTCCTATTTCTTTTTAGACATTGGTCACTAAAGACCAGTGTTGATTTTGAAATGTAGCCTGTTGCTGAATTATTTGACGTATTTTTAGGGAGAGGCAAATATTGGACCCGAGGACTTTTATTTTGGCTATTGACCTCTTGTTGCTTTATAACTATTTACTAAATATTGAGGGGGGGAAGGCTTTTATGTCCTGTTTATGGACTCATAAAGACACATCACCTGGGCCATGAAGTATAGAGACCATAGCTGAAATAATCTGGAAAAAAAAGAAGAAATCTTTTAGGGAAGCATTTATATAAATGTTCTCTGGAGTCTAGCTGGTACACTGGCTAGACCATATCACAGTAAAACTTCATTCAATCGTTAGTCACAGGTGGGTACCCTTATCGAAACAAGACAGACAGAATCCACCCTGTTAGGCTTTTAAGAGTCACTAGGGTGCCTGACACTAGAAGACTCCCATGATAGCATGAGAGGGTACACAGAATGGAAGAAAGTAAGTGCCTACCCTCTGAAAGAAAAATTCTGTGCAATGTGGGGAGCACAGTGGTCCAAGCAAAACACCCCCATCCTCTTGGACCTCTGCTTCCCTAATAGGATAGAAGGTAGATTCCTCTACCTCCTCACCTTTCCTCCTTTCTTCTTTGGCTTGGCCCAGGGTGGAGGGAACTTGCTTGGAGTACCTGTTGTCCACCTGGACAGACAGGACTGGAGGTGTGGCTTCCAAATGCTCTAAGCAGTGCTGCCAAGAATATTTTCCTTGGGAGCCTTCAAGGCTGTTCATCCGTGCCTGCCATCAGTTCATGAATCTAAAAAGGTTCAAGTGCTTTATTCTGGTGGCGCACAGAGAACTCAGGTCCTCATCAGAGTTCACACTTCTCTCTCAGTTCTGTCTGTCGGGTAAGAAAGGGACGTCTGTGCCAACTAAGAAAACTTTATCTGTATACTCTCTACTATGGGAAATAAGGCCTCCATTTCTAAGAAAAGCCCAACAGGGTGGATTCTGTCTGACTCATTTTGGTAGGAGTACCCACCTGTGACTAAAGATCAAGTGATGTTTTACTGTAATACAACCTAGCCAATGTACCAGCTAGAGCTCACTTTAATTAAGACATGCGTGGTAGACTGCAGGTGGGGGTGTGTGTGTGTTTGATGAGTGCATTTATGATGTGGTTTTGTGTTTGTGAGATTTTGGAAACATCTTTTTCATTGCTGTACTTATACAAGCTGTTTGTGAGGACCCCAAATTTGTAATTTCTGTTAAAAGTATCTGATTCCTGTTGACTGAATAATTAATGTCTGTGGAAGACTTTACAGGTTTGGCCTCAGGCCACACATTTGGCCAGTTCACTGCAGGATTGTTTTATTTTGTTTTGTTTTCCCCAGCGTGGTCTTACTCCATGTCTCTGTTTTTGTAAAAGTCTTTGCCCATTAGGTGTCTTGTGTCTTGTTACTGCCAATGTATCTAACTTTAAGATATTTCTTCTTTTAATTCCTTGAGACAGGCTTGTGTGGCAGCTCAGAAAAGCTCTTTCATGTTCAAATCCTCCTTATCAGGGGTGGGGGAGAGTCTTGCATGAGCTAAAATAGGTAAAGAAGCCAAATTCCAAATAGATTCAGACATACAGTCATTGGGCTGAAAAAAACTAACTTTACAGCCCTTGGTCAAAGGGATGTTTTGTCTTAAGGAAAAGTAACAGTTCTGGAACAGTAAAAGTGAAATTAATGATCTTTTGCCCTCAGGAAGAAGAAGGCAGGGCAGAGTCAGCCTCGTTTCATAGCTCCAGGGAGACTTTTGAAAAACCCTGTATAATTGGTGGAGACCTTTTTAAGACAAAAAGCAGGTAAGAATTAGTACTTTAATTATAAGAAATTGGGTGGATCCAAATCTTAAAGACATAGAATGTTTAAGCAAGCTTTATTTCAGCTCTGGACTTTAGGGTAATTGTGTTAATAGATATCTGGTATAATGTAAATTTATATACTGTTCGCTTTTCAAACGACAAGAATATATATTATATACACCTAACTGATAGAATAGTGTACAGTTGAAATTCACCAGCTACTTGGTACCACAGTTCTATTCTACTCTAGGGCCAATGTAAATTAAAATGGGCTCCACAACAATGGGTTTGATTTGGTTTTAAATTGTTAGTTTGACCTGAGGGGCGGGGAACAAAAGCTAAGCTTGGAAGCTGAACTCCCTCAGCTTCAAAGATGTACCTCAAGAGTTTCAAAAAACTGGAGCCACATCCCCTGATGTTTCTAACTGTGGAGTTGCCACTCCTGTGGGCTTGAAAAATTATATGCCTGAAGCCTAGAGAACAGGAAGTGCTGTCCCAGTGGTCCTGGAAGGCAGAGCTACAGGACAAGGTGCTGGGGGGAGGGGGACCACTCAAAATCTGGAGAAGGGGGCCAATACCTATAGTTTAGAGGACAGGGCCATTGTGTAAAATATGATGTGTTCTGTAAAACTGCTTGGTGTCCTGTGAGGCACCTTCTTTCTTCTGTGGCTTCTCCCATTTATAATGGAAATTATTTTGAAAACAGGACATGTTAGATTATCAGATTATTGTGAATACTGTTAAAATTTCAACACTAGCTTTCTTGAGAAATAGCTCCCCCTTATCCTGCTGAAGACAGCTTAGATGCAGTCTTGCCATCACACATCAGGCAGGGAACTCAATTCAGCCAGGGAATCCAGGATAACAAGCAGGGCAATACCCTCTTTGATATCTCCCAATTAGAGTATATCAATAGCAATTCCCAATTGGAGTAAATCAACAAGGGTAACCAGCTAGATGTTATTGGACACACACACCATTTACTGCCTCCAGTTTGTTATGGAAGAGTTTGAATCCCTGATACAGAGTGGAACATACAAGGTAACAGAATTAATAAGCACCATCTTTGCCACTCATAACCCTAATGCACTGATATTCAGGCTCTGGTAAATGTACTTCTCGCTAGTGATGAAAAGCTCCTGTTCCTGGGTACAGCAAAGGAAGCCTGAAATGACTCTGAAAACCTAAACGACACTTCCGACCCAGCAATAGCCATCGCAGTGACCAAGCCTAACTGGGACCACAACTATGACAGCTTGCCTTTCCTAAACCATTATAAAAGGTATCTTAGCAGATCTCCAAAACAAGATCCCTAAGCAGAAAAGTTTGAACATGGTGCAAGAAGTATGGCAAAGGCCACCGAGGATCCATCTGAGTTCCTGGGAAAAAATCTACGACGCCTGCCGTAAGTACACTGATATGAACCCCCAAAAGCCTGAAAATCAGAAAATAATAAAATGACTTTTATGTCCCAGAGCACACCAGATATCCAGAAAAGGCTACAAAAGGTGGACTGAGCTTTGGGAATGAGTTCTGCCTGTGTGGTGGAAATTACAACAACACCTGGGTGGTGTTACTACATTTAATAACAGAATTCAGGAAGACCCAAGATGGCACCATATTCTTGGAGGTAATATATGCTAAGGGACACAAAGCCTCCCACCAAGGATCTCAGGGACAGCAAGCCCTGATCGGGAAAAATCAATACACATATTACGAAGAAATAGGGCACTGGAAAAATGAGTGCCCTAAAAAAGAGGCTGCCAAAACTGGTAGAACAGGCCACCAAATGGCTGAACTGTCAGAAATGGAAGATGACTGAAGAGTCCCAACGCTACAGCTGGAATTAACTATCAGCATTATAATTGCCCCACAGGAGCCTCTTGTAGAATTAAGAGTTGGGAATGGGGGACAAGTGGTGCATGTCCTAGTGGACACTGGGGCCACATTCAGTCCTCAGTAAACCCTTTTCGTGACCAACTGCTCAGTCAGTCCCCGTAATGGGAATAACGGGGTAATTGGTACATAAATTTTTCCTGCAGCCTCTTGACTATCAGATTGGAGAAAAAGCAGATGGCGCCCCGGTTTCTGTACATACCAGACTGTCCTGTCCTGCTGTTAGGAAGAGATTTACTGTCTAAACTTAATGCCCAGATAACCTTCTGCCCCGAGGAAAAGAGCCTCCAGATAGAAGTACCTCATGAAAATACCTGGCAGCTCTTGATTCAGTATCTAGAGGTGGAGCCTGAGTGGCTGAGAAAAATCGATGATCAGAAAGTGAGCAAATTCCTGGGCATCAGATAGGAGACTACACACAGCCTGGAAACCACAGCCATCAGGAAAGGTTGAAAAGATGAGCCATACTTTAAAGAGACAGATCTCCAAGCTAAGTCAAGAGACTCATTTACATTGAGATCAGGTCTTGCCCATTGCCTTGTTTAGAATCTGGGTAGCCCCTATGTAGAAACAGGCTCAAATTGAGCTCTTATAAAACGGTGCATGGGAGACTCTTCCAGACTGCCTCAGTACAGCTCTCCCGACAGGTATAAAATAACCTTAAAGGTCAGAATTCACCAGTTTTCTCCCCTAGATCTTCAGTCTTCCCTCAGATAAGAACTTGGAGAGAGGGGCCTGAAGAACAACTGAAAGAAGAGTATACTGGCCCATGGGAAATCCTCCTGACCACCCCACTGTCGTGAAATTGGTCACACTGAAGACCTGGACACGTCATACCTTGGTGAAACCATACCCTTTGGCAGACACGGACATGAATACCTCCTTGACAGATCCCGACCATGACCAGTGGACCACCACTCCTGAAAGGGAAAGCAGGATAAAGTTCAAGAAATGTCTTCCAGAGTCCTCTTTCTTAGACTCTGCTTAGTTCTAGAGCTTTCACAAGACAGTGTCCCTTTCCAATGAAATGAAGATGTATGAACTTATCTTACATGAAATGTAAGTTTCTGATTTCTGTCCAGCGGGAGGTGCTTATGTTAAACAAATTTTTGTTTGGTATATTTACCCCTCTGGAGTTGATTAGAAATTTTACATTGTTCACATGTGTTCAAAAGAACATCACTTGTAGGGGTGTCTATAGCTGGAGACCAGTTAAGAAAAAAGCACAAAGAGATGTTCTTGATCCAGTGTGAGCCTGTCACCCCTAGTGAAAACTGTGTCAAGTTTTCAGGATGCCCTTCATTCTTTACAATCTTAGTAACCCCATCCTCAAATGTAACAGAACTGTAACAGTGTGCTACGCTAATGGACACACTAAGTTACCTAAAGGATGGTTCTTGCTGTGTGGAAATTAGGCCTTTTCATATGTCCCCGCCAATGCTATGAGGGGAACTTGCTCCTTGGGAAGGCTAACCCCATTCCTGCCCCAGATTAAAAACATCCAACCCAAAAACCATTCCCAAAGTATAAGAGAGATTAACCTTCCCAAAGATTGCCGGAGAGACATACATCTGTTCTGTCCAGCTGAATACATATCCTTGTCCCTTTTTGTCATGACTGTCATGACAATAGGTTTAAATATTTGGTTTAAATATTGAAATAGCCTGTGCCATGGTTAAGGCCTTAAATGCTACCTTGCAGGCCATAAGCACTTTCAAGTGCAGAGTTGGGACAAGTCAGGGACACAGTTCTGAAAAACTGGGCAGCTGTAGACTACTTACTCCTCAGACATAATCATGGATGTGAAGATCTTAAGGGGATGTGTTGCTTTAAATTGATAATAAAAAAAGAGTTAAAAGTGGTGCAGGATATTGTGAATAACATCAAACAGTGAGAAGGCTTCTTTGGGTCAGAGTTTGAGAAATTATTCTCATAGTTTCCCAACCTAGGTTGGCTGTGCATGCTAATAACAGTAATCAGAATCATTATTTATTTGTAGATTGTTGCTGTATACGGTTGTACACTCTGCCTCACGACTAACTGTACCACATGCTATAGAGAGCTAGCCCACAATCTGAAATTTGATGCTAGAGTTAATTCTATAAATCAAAGCAGCTGTTTTCATTTAAAACCTATTTCATAGGTATGAAATTGGTGATGACGAGTGGGGAGTGTTTAAGAAATGCTGGAGAGGCTGTGGAGAAAGTGGAACCCTCCTACACTGTTGGTGGGGTTGCAAAATGGTCCAGCCTCTTTGGAAAGCAATCTGGCGCTTCCTTAAAAAAATGGATATTGATATACCATTTGACCCAGTCATCCCAGTACTTGGAATATATCCTACAGAATCAAGGCCTTTCACACCAACAAACACATGCACAAGAATGTTTATCGCAGCACAGTCCACAATAGCAAAAAGATTGAATCAACCCAGATGCCCAACAACAGAAGAATTGGACAGGTAAACTATGGTATATATACTCAATGGAGCACTACGCAATGGTAAAGAATAACGATGATTCCAGGAAACATCTCCTAACCTGGTTTCAACTGGAAGACATTACGTTGAGTGACAGTAGTCAGCGACAAAAGGACAAATATTGTATGAGACCTCTACATTAAGATCTCAAAAACAGACTTGTATATAGAAGAAAAGACTCTTTGACAGCTGCAAGGGAGGGGAAGGAGGGAGGGGGGAGGGGGAGGGCTTAGATTAGATAGTTGGTAGAAATCTGGTTGGGTGAAATCGGTGATAGCACACATTAGAAACAAGAACAATATTAAGTGGACTTCAGCATAACCTGAATACTCCTTCCATCTTAACCCAATATTGCAAGGATAGAGTAGCTGGGGCAGGGGGCAGAGGACCATGCTCTTAGGCAAAATCGAGGCCAGTTGGCACAACTAGCATTTTGCTAAGAGGGCTCTCTGCACCCCACATTGGTGAGTGGCATCTGGGGTCTTAAAAGCTGCCAACCTGCCATCCGAGGACACACCAAATGGTCCCAACTCAGCAGGAATGGATGCTCACCAAGGACCAATATGACATGCGGTAAAGACAACCCAGAAGATAGAGAGACCCACATGAGTGGGTGCCTATATCGACTTGGGACCGGAAGAACCGGAGGGTTACCGGCCACCACCAATGATAGCCGCGATGGAGCTCACTAAGTTGAGTCTCACTGGCAACACAAGAATAAAAAGGGGTGCATCATGAGATCTCCACTAAAAGACCTCAACTGATGGTCCAGTGGTTTCGGGGTTCCCCTGGGAGCATGGCCACTGGCCCTGATGCTGCCCTTGCCCATATATCATAACAAAGGTCTACTCTTCAGACACAAATGGATTGGACTTGGTGATGCAGAGTGACCATATATTGGATGCACCTTATGGTTCTATACACCTATAGGATATCATCCTGCTGACCTCAGGCTGGAGGAAGGACAATAGGTGGAGAGGAGGGGAAAGGAGACTGTTGGGAGGATGAGACATGTATGGAGCAGAGAGGAATAGTGTGCTGTCACCGGACAGGGAGCAGTGGAAGCTGCATATAGGTGGGCATGTAAATTTATATGGGAATATACATTTTCACTCAGTCATATTAAATAAAAAAAAAAAAAAGAATTTCAAAAGCAAAAAAAAAAAAAAGAGTGGGGAGTGTCAGTGGATGAAGGTCACCTGGAATGCTAACCTACATTTTTTTCCCTGTCTTATCACTGTCCTGAACCAGACCAATGGACTTACATTCCTTTACCTGTCTTCAGGGAAGTAAATCAATTATTTCAAACCTTTATGGAGGTAACGAGATTTTTTGATGAGATGTAAAGGAATCTTGTGACTCCCTGTTCTATCCTGTGACAAGATTTGACATTTTCCAGATGCAAATCCCTTTGTAATCTGGCTATAAAAGCTGCTGAATCTGTACCCACACAGAACAGTCTTGGAGAAATTATTCTCACTGTTTCACAGATTCACATGCTTATGAATTTATTTAAGGAAAAAGGATAGTTGTGTCTTAAAGTAAAAGTAGCAGTTCCAGCATAGTTAAAAGGAAAGAAATTGGTTATCTTTTGCCTTTCAAAATGTCTAGCTTTCAAAATGTAAATAAATTGGAGTGGCCTAAGTTTGTCTTCTGCCAGGAGTTAAAAGGAGGGAGGGAGGAGCAAGATCAGGCTTTCTCAACCCTTAGTCCCTAGTCTCCAAGGTAATACAGCTGCAAGGAAGCTTCTGAAATACCTTTTCCAACTAGGTGGAGAGTTTATTTATTTATTTTTAATTGTGATTGAGTGAAAGTGTACAATCCAGTTTAAATTTGCATGCCTGTCTATCCACAGCAAGTTCTGCTCTCCTTACCCAGTGACAGCACATTCCTCTTTTCTGTTCTATAGATGTCATTTCCTCTTAACAATCTCGTGTTCCCTTCTCTCCATGCTCTCCACTCCCCTCTAGTAAGAAGCCAGTCGGACAACATCCCACAGATGCATAGAACTATAAAGTGCATACATGATATGGTCACTGTGTCACTAAGTCCAATCCATTCCTGTCCAATGAGTTGACTTCAGTTATGATTTATGATCAGGGGTAGCATCAGATCTAGGGGCCATGTTCCCAGGGGAACCCCCAGGCCTTCAGACCATCAACTGTGGTCTTTCAGTGGAGTTCTCAGGGTGCACTCCTTTTTATTTTCAAGTTGTCACTGGAACTCAACACTGTGAGCCCCATCATGGCTATCACTGGTGGTGGCCAGGTACCATCTGGTCCTACTGGTCACATGTTGATATAGTCACCCATCTGCATGGTCTTTTTGTCTTCTCTTTCTCCCATGTCATTGCTGTCCTTGGTGATCATCTGCTCCTGCTGAGCTGGGACCATTTGGTGTACCTCAGATGGCAGCTTGCTAGCTTTTAGGACTCCAGACGCCACTCTTCAATATGGGGTGGAGAAGGTGGTGGACAGTCTTTTAGGACAAAAAGAAGATAGGAAAGAATTGATACTTTTCTATAATTATCAGAATCTGGGTGGATCCCAGACATAACAGAACTGTAAACAATTTCTCTGTAGGAAGTCAAAAAAATAGAAGTCATAATGAGACACACCTGAAATGGCCTGGAAAAACAATCAGGCAAAAATATAAGAAAGATTCTCCTTAATCAAATAATCAGTTCTCTGAACAAAGCTTAAGAAAACATGACAAAAAGAATGAAACAAGTAGTGCAAAAGCTCATTTGCCAAGAACAATCACCCTGTAGGGATCAAAGGGACATGAAATGTTTGCATACAGAAGACAGGACCTCTCTTTTGGCTCTCTGGCTCTGAAGTCCATGTCCCCTCCAGGTCTACTGGATTCCTGGTTTTAGAATCTCTGCAGCACCGAACTCCTGTAGGGTGAAAACACCCTACAGTTTGGTAAAGCAAAAAGAAAGATTTTATTCAGTATAGAGGCAGCAGTGGGAAGCTGCCAGAGCCATGTCTTTCTGAGTCTCTGTTCCCAGTTCTTAGGATGCATCCTAGCCAGCCGCCTTTCAGGATCCCTTGAATGTTCTCCATTCACACATTTACACACTCCCACAACCTGATCTGAGGCACCAACTTAAAAGATACCTGAGCCTTTTATGCCCTCCGCAGTCAATTCCTTCCACTTCCTGGGACTCTTCTAATTCCTCATCTAGGAATTACCTTGTAACTTCCCAAATGACCTCAGATTCTTAACGGCCTCAATGGTCAATTTCTCCCAATTCTTGGGACTCTTCTAAGGCCTTACCTAGGCACTTACTAAACAACCCTGGTGCATTTCATGTCTCTTATAGAACCATCGTTTGGGTCCCTGGTTGGGGGAAATGGCTTTCCAAATGGTTCCAAGGTTTCTAGGAGAAAATCTCTTGGTAGTTGCAGATGTCAAGGCTGTTCTGTTTTCCATTTCCCCCCAGGAGCTGTGGAGATGGCTCCTGGCTGGCCCACCAGAAATGTTACCTGGTGAAAAGCCTAGTTCTTACTCTGCATGACTTGTATTGTTTATTAAACAAGAGACCAAGGTGAAGGAACAAAAAGGCACCTTTATTTCATTCTACAAGGAAATGGAGTCAGTCTGTGCCTATCACTGCCAAGACTCCTTGCCAAGGACAGGCAGTCAGGTTAGTTTTAAAGGAGTTTACAAGTAGGAAGTTCAAGTGAGTTACATAAGCAACAATCTTAGTCCATGCAGGTGTAGTGGGGTTCACAAATAACCTCCAAGCAAAAACATGATTCAAATGCAAAGATGGTAGGAGAGGGTTGTAGGTATCCAGTAAAGGAAACTATTTTGCAATACAACACTGTTGGGGAGGAAGCCAGGTAAAGAATACAGCACTGAGGGATTCTATTTCAAATCATCTATGCCAAGAAATTTGGGAGATAGCTACCTGGCTAGCCAACTGCAAAAGATCCATGTATTTATGCCCATTCCAAAGAAAGGTGAGCCAACCCAATGCAGAAATTATCATACAGTATCATTAATGTCACATGCAAGTAAAATTTTTCTGGAGATCATTCAAAAGTGGCCGCAGCAGTACATTGATAGAGAAGTGGCAAAAATTCAAGCTAGGTTCAGAAGAGGATGCGCAGCGATGAAAATCATTGCTTTATCGTCAGATGGATCTTGGTTGAAAACAGAGAGTATCAGAAAGATGTTTACCTGTGCTTTATTTACTCTGTGGAGACATTTGACTGTGTAGATAATAACAAATTTTGGAAAATATTGTGAAGAATGGGAATTCCAGAACACTTAATTGTACTCATGAGGAACCTGTATGTAGATCACCAACAGGCAGTTGTTCAAACATAACATGGGGACACTGTGTGACTTAAAGTAGGGAAAAGTATGCATCAGGGTTGTATTCTTTCACCATACTTATTCAGTCTGTATGATGGGCAATCGAAAAAGCTGGACTGTATGACGAACTCAGCATCAGCACTGGAGGAAGACTCATTAACAATCTGCAGGTGGCACAACCTTGCTTGCTGACAGTGAAGAGGACTTGAAGCACTTTCTTACGAAGTTCAAAGACCACAGCCTTTGACATGGATTACAACTCAACATAAAGAAAATAGAAATCTTCACAACTAGACCAATAAGCAACATCATGATAAACGGAGAAAAGATTGAAGTTGTCAAGGATTTCATTTTACTTGGATCCACAATCCATACCCATGGAAGCAGTAGTGGAAAAATCACAGGACACATTGCATGGAGCAAATCTGCTGCAAAAGAGCTCTTTAAAGTGTTAAGCTTTAAAGATGCCACCTTGAAGACTATGGTGCACCTGACCTGAGCCATGGTTTTTTCAGTCACCTTATATGCATGTGAAAGCTGGACAGTGAATAAGGTAGACTGAAGGAAAATCGATGCCTTTTAATTATGGTGTTGGTGAAGACTATTGAATACACCATGGACCTCGAAAAGTACAAATGAATCTGTCTTGGAAAAAGTACAGTCAGAATGCTCTTTACAAGCAAAGATGGGAAGACTACATCTCCCATACTTTGGACATGTTATCAGGAGCACTCAGTCCCTGGAGAAGGACATCATGATTGGTAAAGTATGGGATCAGTGAAGAATAGGAAAACCCTCAAGGAGATGGATTGACATAATAGTTCAACAGTGGGCTCAAGCATAACAATAGTTGTGAAGACGGCACAGGATCCTGGTTCTGTTCATTAAAGGATTATTAAAATATTCAGTTGTCAGCCGGTGGACCTCATGCATATGTTCAATTAAAGGATCATTAAAATATTCAATTTTTTATTGATCTTTAATGATCCATAATTGAACATTTTAATGATCCTTTGTTCTGTTGTGCATAAGGTTGCTATAGTTGGAACCAACTCAGCAACACCTAACGACATTACTTTCATATAACCTTTCACTGTGAGAACTGTGACAGAGTATGCAAACAAGAAGAGTAAAAGAAGGCAGTAAAAATTCACATCTATAAACACAAATCTATAGTCAAATAATTACCAGATGCCTACTGTGTCCAATATTTTGAAAGTTGCATTGTGTCAGACACAGTCCTAGATTTCCGTTGATGCTGAAAGCATTTTAACCATGCAAAATACAAAATAAAGGATGAATATGAGATGATTATCATTTGTGATACAACCCTGATGCAACAGTCAAGAAATCAAAAGATGTGTGAATAGACAAATCTACTGTAAAAGACTGAAAGGCCACAGTTGATGGTCTGAAGGCCTGGGGGTTCCTATGGGAGCATGGCCCCTAGACCTGATGCTGCCCCTGATCATAAATCATAACTGAGGTCAACTCCTCGGACAGGAATGGATTGGACTCAGTGACGCAAAGTGACCATGTCAAGTGTGAACTTTATGGTCTTATGCATCTATAGGATGTTGTCCTACTGGCCTCTAATAGAAGGGAGAGGAAAGTGTGGAGAGGTGGGCACAGGAGATTGTTAAGAGGATTCAACTTGTATAGAACAGAAAGGAGGAGTGTGCTGTCACCAGGCAAGGAGAGCAGTAGGAGCTGCACATAGGCGGGCATGCGAAATTAAACCAGATTGTACACTTTCACTCAATCACAATAAAAAATAAATGAAATAAAATGAAAAACAAACAAAAAGACCAAAAAGACTTCTTTAAAGTGTTGAAGAGCAAAGATGCCACCTTGGAGACTAAGGTACAGCTGAGATCATGGTATTTTTAGTCACCTAACATGCAGGAAACCCTGGTGATGTAGTGATTAGGTGCTATATCTGCTAACCAAAAGATCAGCAGTTCAAATCTGCCAGGTACTCCTTGGAAACTCTATGGAGTAGTTCTACTCTGACCTATATGGTCACTGTGAGTCAAAATCAATTCAGTGGTAGTCGGTTTGTTTTTTTTCCAATCCATTCCTGTCCGAGGAGTTGACCTCAGTTATGATTTATGATCAGGGGCAGCATCAGGTCTAGGGGCCATGCTCCCATAGGAACCCCCAGGCCTTCAGACCATCAATTGTGGCCTCTCAGTCTTTTACAGTAGATTTGTCTATTCACACATCTTTTGATTTCTTGACTGTTGCATCAGGGTTGTATCACAAATGATAATCATCTCATATTCATCCTTTATTTTGTATTTTGCATGGTTAAAATGCTTTCAGCATCAACGGAAATCTAGGACTGTGTCTGACACAATGCAACTTTCAAAATATTGGACACAGTAGGCATCTGGTAATTATTTGACTATAGATTTGTGTTTATAGATGTGAATTTTTACTGCCTTCTTTTACTCTTCTTGTTTGCATACTCTGTCACAGTTCTCACAGTGAAAGGTTATATGAAAGTAATGTCGTTAGGTGTTGCTGAGTTGGTTCCAACTATAGCAACCTTATGCACAACAGAACAAAGGATCATTAAAATGTTCAATTATGGATCATTAAAGATCAATAAAAAATTGAATATTTTAATGATCCTTTAATTGAACATATGCATGAGGTCCACCGGCTGACAACTGAATATTTTAATAATCCTTTAATGAACAGAACCAGGATCCTGTGCCGTCTTCACAACTATTGTTATGCTTGAGCCCACTGTTGAACTATTATGTCAATCCATCTCCTTGAGGGTTTTCCTATTCTTCACTGATCCCATACTTTACCAATCATGATGTCCTTCTCCAGGGACTGAGTGCTCCTAATAACATGTCCAAAGTATGGGAGATGTAGTCTTCCCATCTTTGCTTGTAAAGAGCATTCTGACTGTACTTTTTCCAAGACAGATTCATTTGTACTTTTCGAGGTCCATGGTATATTCAATAGTCTTCACCAACACCATAATTAAAAGGCATCGATTTTCCTTCAGTCTACCTTATTCACTGTCCAGCTTTCACATGCATATAAGGTGACTGAAAAAACCATGGCTCAGGTCAGGTGCACCATAGTCTTCAAACATATTTACAAAAAACATTATTGTGGGACTTTTGCTGATGTGTCACAGTTCAAAATAAGAAGAAATAGTTGCAAACATCCACTAATAATTTGGATGTAAAAATTACACATCTAGGAAAATTTCAAGTCACCAAAAATGAAGTGAAACTCATAAAGATCAGTATCCTAGGCACTGGACTGGTGAAATGGACTAGTATTGGCCATTTTGAACCAGATAATCATGGTATGTTATGCCAGAAATCACAAATGGAAGAGGAATGGCATTGCATTCACTGTCAAAAAGAACATCTCACCAAAATGACATACGGTAAAGACAACCGAGAAGACATAGAGAGTGGGTGCCTACCTCGACTTGGGACCGGAAGAACCAGATGGTGCCCGGCCACCACCAGTGGTAGCCACAGTGGAGCTCACGAGAGGAGTCTCACTGGCAACACAAGAATAAAAAGGGGTGCATCATGAGATCTCCACTAAAAGACCTCAATTGATGGTCCAGCGGTTTTGGGGTTCCTCTGAGAGCATGGCCCCCGGCCCTGATGCTACCCTTTCCCATAAATTATAACAAAGGTCCACTCTTTGGACAGGAATGGATTGGACTCGGCAATGCAGAGTGACCATATATTGGAAGCACTTTATGATTCTATACATCTATAGGATATCATCTTGCTGACCTCTGGCTGGAGGAAGGGGAGTGGACGGAGAGGAGGGGAAAGGAGACTGTTGGGAGGATGAGACATGTATGGAGCAGAGAGGAATAGTGTGCTGTCACCGGACAGGGAGAGCAGTGGAAGCTGCATATAGGTGGGCATGTAAATTTATACGTGAATGTACATTTTCACTCAGTTATGTTAAATAAAAAAAAAAGAACATCTCAAGGTCTATCCTGAAATATAGTGCTCTCAGCGATAGAATAATATCCATATGCCTATAAAGAAGACCAGTTAATATGACTTACTCAAATTTACTCACCAACCTCTAATGCCAAAGACGAGTAAATTAAAAATATTTATCAACTTTTGCAGTCTGAAATTAATCAAACATGCAATCAAGATGCATTGATAATTACTGGTGATTGGAATTTGAAAACTGGAAACAAAGAAGAAGGATTTGTGGTTGGAAAGTATGATCTTAGTGAAAAAAAATGATGCCAGAGATTTCATCATAGAATTTTGCAAGACCAAGGACTCCTTCATCACAAATACCCTTTTTCAACATAAATGGTGACTGTTCACGTGGATGTCACTAAATGGAAAACATAGATGAGATCCTATGATAGAAAAGATGGAAAAACATAGGAGTCAAAACTACCACATCTGTGGAAAGAGATGATGGAAAAGTCAGAATGAGGCCAAGGGCCGACTTCAGAACAGACCATCAATTGCTCATATGCGTGTTCAAGCTAAAGCTGAAAGAAATTAAAACAGTTGCAAAAGACAACCTTCAGTATATCCCACTTGAATTTGGAGACTGCCTGAAAAGTAGGTTTGGCATATTGAACACTAACGACGGAAGGCCAGGCCAGTTGTGGGATAACATCAAGGATATCGTATAAGAAGAAAGCACCTGCTCATTAAAAAGACAGGAAAGAAATAGACGACCAAAATGAGTGTCACAAGAGACTCTGAGACTTGCTCTTGAACACAGAGTAGCTAAAGTGGATGGAAGAAATGGTCACGTAAGAACTGAAGATTTCACAGGTTGGTTTGAAAAGACAAGTATTATAATGAAATGTGCAAAGACCTGGAGTTAGAAAATCAAAAGTGAAAAGTGCACTTGGCGTTTCTCAAGCTAAAACAACTGAAGAAAAGATTCAAGCCTCAAATTGCAGTGTTGGGCTCTATGGACAAAATACCATGGCTTGAGTTAACAGTACCTCAGTCTTCAAAGTGACTTCTTTGCTTTTTTAACACTTTAAAGATATCTTTTCAACAGATTTGTCCATTGCAATATGTCGTTTGAATTCTTGACTGCTGCTTCCATGGGTGTTGATTGTGGATTCAAATAAAGTCAAGTCCTTGACAACTTCAGTCTTTTCTCCGTTTATCATGATGTTGTTTATCATTACAATTGGGAGGATTTTTTTTTTTGTTTTCTTTATGTTAAGGTACAATCTACATTGTAGTATGACTTGGTCTTTCATCTTCATTAGTAAATGCTTCAGGTCTTCTTCATTTTCAGCAAGTAAAGTTGTGTCATCTTGTATCACACACAAGCTGTTAATGAGTCTTCCTCCAATCCTGATGCTCGGTTCTTCTTCATATAGTTCAGCTTTTCAGATTTGCCCATCATGCAGATTAAATAAGTATGGTGAAAGGATACAACTCTGATACACAGCCTTCTTGACGTTAAACCACACTGTATCTTTTGTTCTTTTCAAACAACTGCCTCTTGATTTATGTTCCTCACAAGAACAGTTAAGCTCTGAAATTTCCATTCTTAGCAATGTTCATAATTTGTTATAATCCATACAGTTAAATGGATTTGCATAGTCAATAAAAAAACAGATTAACATCTGTTTATCTGTCCCCTCAAAAATGTGTGTAGCAATTGTTTACTCCATGATTCCTAGCACTGTGTGATTGTCCAACATTTTGTTAGTTGATGAGATTTTCCTATGTGTTGTAAATCCTGTCACTATGATGTTAATAAAATGGATTTCTGGCAGTTATACTGATGAGATCTACAAGATTAGGTTAGGTCTTAAGCCAGTCTCTTTTGAGATACAAAATAGCTAAGTGAGCAGAAAGACAGGAGGACACCACATCACCAAAAATGTCTTAAGAGCAGGAGTGCTTGTCCTTAGGACCCAGAGTTCCTGTGCTGAGTAGCACCTTTGACCAGGGTGAAGAAAAGGACCTTCCTTCAGAGCCGACAGAGAAAGCCTTTTCACTTGATTCTCTGAGATGCCCTAAATTTGGACTTTTAGCTTATGATTCTCTGAGAAAATAAATTTCTCTTTGTTAAAGCTAGCCAGTTGTGGTTTTCTGTTACAGCAGCACTAGATAACTAGACAATATCTTTCTGTTATTCACTGCTTTCAGCCAAGATCCACTTGACATCAGCAATAATATCTCTCATTTGACATCATCTTTTGAATCCAGCTTGAATTTCAGGCAGTTCTCTATTAATATACTTCTACAGCTGCCTTTGAATGATCTTCAGCAACCTTTTATTTGTTTGTGATATTAATGATGTTGTTTGATAATTTCCACATGCTATTGAATTGTCTTTCTTTGGAATGAGCAAAAATAGGGATTTCTTCCAGTAGGTTGTCTGGGTAGCTGTCTTCCAAATTCTAGACATAGATGAGTGAATACCTCCAGCACTACATTCATTTGTGGAAACAGTTGGTATTCCATCAATGCTTGTATCCTTGTTTTTTGCTATTCCCTTCAGTGCAGCTTGGACTTAGTCCTTCACTATCACCGATTCCCCCATATGCATGCAAAAACTGGACAAGTCAATAAGGAAGACAGAAGAAGAATTGATGCCCTTGAATTACGGTGTTGGTGAAGAATATTGAATATACTGTGGCCTGCCAGAAGAACCCACTGGCCTGTTTTGGAAGAGGTGCAGCCCAAGTATTCCTTGGAAGTAAGGATGACAAGACTTAGACTCATATGCTTGGAACGTGTTATAGAAGGAACTAGTCCCTGGAGAAGAACATCATGCTTTGCAAGGCAGAGGGTCAGCAAAAAAAGGGGAAGACCCTGACACAATGCAGTGACACCGTGGCTGCAGCAACGGGCTCACACACAGTAATGACTGGGAGGACAGTGCAGGATTGGGCAGTGTTTGGATGTGTTGCACATAGCATCTCTGTGAGTTGAAACCTACTCTACAGCACCTAACAACAACAATAACACTGTTGTTCAAGTCAAGGACTCTGGCACTAGACCACCTAGGTTCAAATCCTTTCTCTGACATACAACTTTTAATAAATTACTTACTTTCTGTGTGCCTCAATACTTCTGTTTCAGTGGCAACAATAATGGTACCTATCTCATGGTAGAAGGAGCAAAGGAGTTAACTGCTTAGAACTGTTTCAGGCACTTGGTAAGCTCTATCTAACTTCAGACAGTTATTGAAAGCCCATAAGTGCCAGGAACAGGGAGTGTAAACACAACAGACATAGAAACAATTACTGTGCTCACAAAGCTCACTTTCTAGTCAGGGATACAGATATTTGCAATACTGTGTATTAGATGTAGAAAGAATGCCTGACTCAAATATTTTTGTATTAGAGAAGCTACATAAGGGTTCTAAATATTAATTTATGGTCTATATTT
Source organism: Heterohyrax brucei (assembly GCA_028571685.1). NCBI lineage: Eukaryota > Metazoa > Chordata > Mammalia > Hyracoidea > Procaviidae > Heterohyrax > Heterohyrax brucei. The sequence continues at coordinate 63,401,714 of CM053157.1, forward strand.
CTTCTTATATGAACCATTTATAGCCATTGTTCACTTGCCCATGGAGTCTATGTATTACGTATGTGCGTGTCAGTAGATTTCTGTTTAGAAAAGTGATGCTCCTTTGGCTCATTCTATTCCAGCCACACTAGCATCCGTGACCAATCCAGGCACGCTCCTTCCTGTGAAGGAAGAGAGATGATTTGCTATTCCCTCTGCCTGGAAAGGCCTTCCCCCAATATCTACATGGCTTACTTCTGACCTTCTTCTAAGTCATTGCTGAAATATTACTATTTTTCTTTTTTATTGTGCTTCAGGTGAAGGTTTACAGAGCAAATTAGTTTCTCATTAAACAATACACATATTGTTTTGTGATGCTGGTTGCTAACTCCATGACATGTCAACATCTCCCTTTCTTGACCTTGGGTTCCTGATTACCAGCTTTCCTGTCTACTGCTTCTAGTCAAGTCTGGTCTTTTTGTTTGCGAGTTAGAATTTTCTTCTACATTTTTCTCTAGTTCTGTCTAAGACCGTCTGTCATGGATTGAACTGTGTTCCCCAAAAAATGTCTGTAGCCATTTGACTGGACCATGATTCCCAATATTTTATGATTGTCCTCCACTTTGTGATTTTCCTGTGCTGTATGTTAAAGAGGGTTAGGGTGGGACTGTAAATCCATTTGTAAGGTCACCTCCCTGCTCCATTGTAAAGGGAGTTTTGCTGGAATGTGGCTTGTACCACCTTTTAATTTATCCTTTTACCTACAAGGGATAAAAGGAAAGGGAAGCAAGCAGAGATTTGGGAACCTCACACTATCAAGAAAGCTGTTCTGGGAGTAGAGTGCATCCTTCAGACCTGAGGTTCTTGCACCAAGGTGCTCCCTGACCAAACACTGATGCAACACAAGGACTTTCCTCCAGAGCCAACAGAGGGAAAGCCTTCCCCTGGGGCAGGCAACCTGAATTTGGACTTGTAATCTACTGGACTATGTAAGCATAAGTGTTTCTCTTTTTTAAAGCCATTCACTTGTGGTATTTCTGTTAAAGCAGCACTAGAGAACTAAGAGTCTGTTGTGATCTCTGTCAGAGCAATCGATAGGAGTAGCTGGGCACCATATAGTTGTGCTGGATCAAATGTCACCTTTTTATGAAGGAATTCCCTATCACTGTGTTTAAAATCATAACCCTCATCTTCTAGGTTCTTCCGTGATCCTTCCCTGATTTATTTTTCTCCATGGTACTTTTGGCTCTATACATAAAATTTACTTATTTTGCTTATTGCCCATCCCTGCTATTAGGAGGTACACGCCCCCAAATTAGAAGTTAAAACCTATCTGGCACTGAGTAGCCAGTCAATAAATATTTGTTGAATAAATTGATCATCATTTATACAAAAATGATAAAACATATATTATCCCAGAAATTGCTTTTTTATCGAATGATACATCTTAGACATCTTTTCAAGCTAGTACATATAGATCTTCCTCATTGTTTCTAGGAACCCTTGTGGTACAGTTGTTAAGTGCTATGGTGATCTACGGCTGTCAACCAAAAGGCTGGCAGTTCAAGTCCACTAGCCGCTGCTTGGAAGAAAGCCTGTGGGGTAGTTTTCCTCTGCCCTGTAGGGTCGCTGTGAATTGGAATCAACTCGATGGCTGGGAGTCATTCCTCTTAACAATTATATACTTGTTCAAATGAGAACTGTACCATAGTTTGCTTCTCATTAACAGACATTGGATCATTTCCAATTTGCTGCTATCACAGACAATGCTGTAATAAGCAGCGTATCTATCTTTGTGCAGTTGTGGTTTTTTTGCAGGCTTGATTTATTGTAAATATTGAGTTTTGGCCATCTTGTTTATTGCAAATATTTTTCTATTGCTTATGTGTTCACCTTCTAAGTCTGGTAAAAACTTCCAATTGGACAATGAAAATAAATATCCCTTTCCATCTTTCACTTCTCCATTTTTCACTTGTCGTTTCAGAAAGAGTGCCTGTACAAGCATAGATAACAGAGGCAAAAGTTTTATGAGATGATACTTCTTGTTACACTGTACTTTGATATGTTCTGGTAATCTCTTCATTTGAGAAATGCTAGTAAAGAGTCCCTAAATTCGTTTCAAAATCACTAGTTCATCAAGACTCACAGCCTGAAAATCACTGGCCTTTTCTCCTTTACCCTGTGCTGAACCAGACTACAGAAGCAAAGATCTACTTGAGTTTCCCTGATGGAAGCTGGTAGCCTGTTTGGACTGGAGACTTCCTTTGAATGCCAGCCAAGTTAAGCAAAGGTCTAGCTCTTACCCATCATTTCACAGAAGTAGAGAGCTGGTCATCGTACCTGCCAAGCATGAACAGATGGTTTCAAATTAAGCCACAGTTACAGAGGGCAAACACCTGACGTTGACTGTCACTGTCTACTGCCAGGCCTTACCCACCAGATTGATGTTAGCCACATACAGCCCACCTGCCTAAAGAAATTGGAAGATTGTTTTAAGACTTTTGACTCACTTCTGTATTGATACTTCAGGGAGGTCACTCTGTTAGATGCAGACTGTTTCTAGGCAGTGCAGTACTTAAAGAAGGTCCTGAATTTGGAGGAGCAGGGGAAAAACTGAAATGGACTGATAGAGTTCAGGTAAAGAGTTAGCAAAAGAAGGTCAAGTATAGATAGATAAACATGGTAGGTTGGGGATATGCAGTAGCATAGTAAACACTTGGGTTGCCAAGACCCACAACAAATGCCAAGACTGTTTCTAGGCCACACCACCTGGTGAGTATAGGTAGCCTTAGTGGATCGAAGAACAAGGTGACTCCAAGCATATAAATTAGGCCTATCCATACCTACAGCTGAGAGTGCCAGGGCAGGCTGGGACTCAGGAAAACAATCAAGAAGAAAGACTTCTTGAGTCTTACATTAAATCCAGTTGAGAACATAACTCTTCTCCATGGCGTTTGGCTCAGGACCTGTGAGGAGGTCGCATGCGTGGGATAAACAATTTGAATGCAAATAGCTATAGCCAGTATTTGAAGAGCAGATTAGCAGATTTTCCTTCATTAGCAAAGGAGGGAAACACTTTTAAAAAAGAAAGTCTAAATGTATAAAAATAAGCACTAATGCAGCCTACAGTGACCTTCGGTGCTGTCATCACCTTTAGGACCGTGTCACTGTATGATTCTAAGTGCAGCGCCTCTCCTTTCACTCAGCTCCCTTTAGACCAGTACCTAGGGGATAGTGTTTAAGTACCAGAGACTTGTAGGACGTCAACAGTCCCCCTATGTTGGCATAAAAAGGAAAATTTTTAAGGTGACTCTGTGCTGAGCCTGCACATCTGGCGAGGGGGAGTTTACTGAGCAAGGCTCGTGCTTTCCTGCCCCTCTGCCTGTGCTCCTACTGTCTTCTTCACCTTAAATGCTCTCACTAGCTCTTCCTATCCGTATGTTACTTTTCTGTAAATACTGGGTGCGTATCCCATGTTCGGTGTGATGGCTTCTGTCTCAGCCCAGTCAAGTCTATCCAGCTTTCTAATTCCTAATGGTGATACTGTGTTGGGAGGTATGTCACGATTTGTTACCTCTGATAATTAAAGAGGGATATTATAAATTTTTAAATAATTAATTGAAGCAACTTTTGTGTCTCTGTGTGTGATTGAGTGAAAGTTTACAATACAATTCAAATTTGCGTGCCCGCCTATCTGCAGCTCCCTCTGCTCTCCTAGCCCAGTGACAGCACACTTCTACTTTCCATTCCATACATGTCATATCCTCTTGACAATCTTCTGTCCCCTCCTCTTCACCCTCTCCACTCCCCTCTAGTAAGAGGCCAGTAGGATGACATCTTATAGATGCATAGAACTATAAAGTGAGCACATGATATGGTCACTCTGTGTCCCTGAGTCCAAACTATTCTTATCCGACTAATGATCTATGATCAGGGGCAGCATCAGGTCTAGGGGCCATGCTTCCAGGGGAGCTCCCAGGCCTTCTTCAGTCTTTTAGTGGAGTTCTTAGGGTGCACCCCTTTTTCCTCATGTTGCCACTAGGACTTAGCATTGTGAGCCCGTCATGGCTGTCATTGGTAACCAGGCTCAATCTGGTTCTTCTGATCACATATTGATACGGCCACCCATTCACGTGGGTCTTTCTGTCTTCTGGGCTCTTTTTCCCTCAGGTCATTGCTGTCTTGGGGATCATCTGTTCTAGCTGAGTTAGGACCATTTGGTGCACTTCAGATGGCAGCTTGCTAGCTTTTAAGACTCCAGACACCACTCACTCAGTTGAGGCAATTTTAAGACTTTCTTAGATTATCGCCACACTCCATCAGCTGAGTTCTGATGTACTTTCTTGGTAAGGAGATACCTCTACATCTCTGGTGGTTACAGTGACCTTGGTTGTGCTCAGGAGTGTGTCACTGTGTGATTCTAGGTGCAGTACGCTTCCTTCACTCAGCTCAGCCTTTAGACCAGTACCTAAGGGTTAATGTTTAAGTACCAGAGACTTGTAAGACATTAACAGTCCCTATGTAAGCATAAAAAGGAGCCTTTTTAAGTTGGCTATGCTGAGCCTGAAGTTTGAGCAGTTGGACAGACCAGCTTACCAAAGGGACAGAGATTTGGGGGAAGGAGTTACAGTTTGGGTAGGAGACACACAGGAGGTACCTCAAGGCTGCCCACACAGGAAGAGTGGGAGAAGGAAAATGGTAAATATCAATGACCAAAAAAGACTGTAGTTGAGAAAACTCATGATACTTTCCCCTGCCCCACTCCTGCTAGGGATTCCCAGAAATAGTTGGAATTTGAGAGTGGCTAAAGTTCCCAAAATGGAAGGTGACAGCAGTGTCTGAGAAATGCATTTTCACCCTACGGTGGCTATTTTATTTCTGATAGGTGTGACCTGGGCAAACATAGCTTAGGTTCAGATGTGTCTACTTGTCATTTTATGGCACATGGGAATGACAGAGAGATGTAAATAGCTGTATTTAGGTAAAGGGGTTATGGGTAAATTTTGTGGTAACAGTTTAATAACAAATCTGTATATAAAAATATGCAAATATAAATATACATATTACCATCAAATTAACAAACAGTATAAATATGAAAATGTTTTTAAACTGTTACCACAAAACTTCACTTTTATATGTATGTGTATATTTTTATATATGTAGTTAAAGGTACACACAGTTCAAGTTGGTCCAAAAACAATTTCTGACTAGACAGTTTATGGGTGAATGACTACTTTCACCGTGGGGACTATTGGCCCCCTTCATATTCTAAGAAAAGCCACTGTGGTTGGAGACAGAGAAAGAAAGAATTCTCTAAGGACCTGGGGTAGGGACAAGAGAAAATGAACAGACATTTTCTGCATACTAAGAAGCTGTTGTGTGCCTAGGAAAAGACACAAGACACAAAATAATACAAATTCTCTGGACATTAGGGTCAGGTTGTGATATAATTGCACTGTGGACAGAACAGGCCTTCAGTTCCAGTTCCATACTACTTTCATCCCATTGGAACTTTCCTTTCCATTTATCCTTAGTATCTTTATTAATGTTTATGAAAGTTTTGGGTTTTTTGCCTCACTCAGTTTTATTTTAGGTTTCTTAGCACAAGTGAGAATTCGTTCTCTGACTCTGTTACTGAGCTCTAGCTGTGGCTTTATTGTAAAATTCTAACTAGGGGGATCCTGGAGCCCAGATAATGCCATAATAAGCCATGAAGAGATTCCTGCAGATTCAGCTGCACATGAATGCCTGTGGCTGCCTAACCCCCAGGCTCCCACTGACTGTCTTCTGCTATGAACATTCATCTACAGGAAAGAGCTTAGGTAACCACCCCCCTTGGTGGTCTTTATAATTTCTTGAATGGAATGGGCTTCTTTCCCAAGTAGACTCAATTCCTATCACCCCCACGTAGAAATTCTTTGCTAACCCAGAACTCTTCCTAGGTGAGGCCTGAGAACAGTGTCTCCCCCGAGTTATAGAAAAGGGGGTGGGGCTTAAGGTGAGACCCACACCATCCTCACTGAATCTACTGCCCTGGGGAGGATCCTCACTGGATCTACTGCCCTGGAGAAGGTATCCTAAGATATACAGTGTATATATGTAAATACACACATACATATATGAGATCGAGAGAGAGAGATACACACAGAGAAAAATTTATCTCAAGGAAATGGCTCTTGTTATTGTAGAGAAAAATAAGTCCCAAGTTTGTGGGTCCAGGCTTCTCCTGACCCATATAGCTACAGGGGCTGACAAACTCAGGGTTGGCAGATCGGATACCTGGCCAAGAACATACAGGCTGCAGAGGATGACAAATCCAAGATCAGCAGGTAAGAGAGCAGGCACCTGGCTCATGTCATAAGAACTAGAGGCTAGATTATGACTAGCCAGATGCAGGATCCAGAGCAAGCAGGTGAGCTTTGCCAGAATGTCCATGTGTATATTGAATGCATGCTACATCCCAGAGGAGACTCCTCCTGTAACTGATTGGCTGATCACATCGTGGAGGATGACTACATTATTATGTAACTGTCAAATTAAATCATTACCTAATTGCCAAGCTGTCCAGCTATATTATTTCATACCTGTCAAACCACTGAGAATCACGGCCCAGCCAAGTAGACACCAAACCTTAACAACCACAGTATACCCCCCGTCAATTTGATGCTTGTACACATCTCCTTAAACCATACATAATCTCTAAATTAAGGAAAATTTATGAAGTTGTAATTGTGTCTAACATTGCACAAGTAACTCACATACAGCCAAAAATGCACTTGGGCTGTTTACATCTTGTATTTTGTAAGTGGAGAAAACAAAAATATTTTATGCATACCATCATAGATTGAATTGTGTCACTCAGAAATAGCTGTCAACTTGGGTAGGTCATGATTCCCAGTACTGTATGACTATCTACCGTTTTGTCATCTGCTGTGATTTCCCAGTGTGTTGTAAATTTTATCACTATGACATATTGAGATGGAGTAGTGGCAATTATGTTGATGAGATCTACAAAATTAGATGGTGTCTTAAACCAAGCAGAGCGGAAAGACATGGGGACCCCACACCATCAAGAAAGCAGTACCAGGAGCAAAATGAGTCTTTTGGACCTGAGGTTCCTGCACTGAGAAGCTCCTAGACCAAGGGAAGATTGGTAACAAAGATCTCCCTCCAGAGCTGATAGAGAAAGCCTTGCTGTAACACAAACACTGTAATTCTGACTCTAGTCCACTGGATTGTGAGAGAATAAATTTCTCTTTGTTAAATTCACTAACTTGCAGTGTTTCTGTTATAGCACCACTAGATGACCAGAATACACACATACAATGAAAAATACTCGTAACCATTACTGCAAGTGGTCACATTGGCCATAACTGGCATTTAGAATTACCTTCTTCCAAAGCTCATTCCATATTCCCTTTACACTTAGCAAGCATCTTATCTGATTGTGGTTCCTTGCCTCATAGAGTGACCAAAACTTTCATTCCCGAAGGATCTGAACGATCAGTAGTTGTGTCCAAATTGGGTTGCTGCAGGTTTTCATTGACTTCAGCAGGGGGCATGTTAGTACCAAGAGGTATCCTAAAGGATTTCTAGTATTCTATATGTACTTTTTTTTTTTACCTGCATTGTCCAGCACCAATCTGATTTCCCATTGGTAGTCAGGGTCAATTACACCAGCCAGTATAGTAAGTCCATTCCTTGTCTGTTGATCCAGAGGCTTGAGAAATTCAAAGTGATCATTCAATGGAATCATGTTGTGTCTCCAGATGGGAGCATTCCTCCCTTTGCAACTAAGACCTCTAGACCTGCAGAGCATAGGGTTGCATGGACAGGAAGCAAAAAGTTTACTAGTGGGTTATTAGGGTTAATAGTGAGTGATGCCACTCCCATATCCATCTGTTGATTCCTGAAACTGTGATCCTGGCTATGTGAGAATGAACACCATACATTGGATGCTGGTTTAGAACACATGCAGCCTCCTGGAGAACATTGCCCCAACCTTGCAAAGTTTTGGCACCTAGTTGACATTGTAATTTTGTCTTTAAAAGGCCATTCTGTTGTTCTATCAATCCAGCTGCTTTGGGTTGGTAGAGAATATGGTAAGACCAGTGAATTCTATGACCTTGAGCCCATGGCCATACTTCATTTTCTGTGAAGTAAGTCCCTTGGTCTGAGATGATGCTGTGAGGCATACCATGATAGTGGATAAAGCATTCTGAGTCCATGGACAGTAGTTTCGTCAGAGGCATTGCATGCATGGAAGGTATATCTATATCCAGAGTAAGTGTCTATCACAGTAAGAACAAAATACTGCCCATTTCATGGTGGAAGTGGTCCATGGTAATCTACCTGCCACCAAGCTGCTGGCTGATTACCTTGAGAATTGGTGCTGTATTGGGGATGGAATATTGGTTTCTGCTACTGAGAGATGGAATATTTAGCAGTGACTATAGCCAACATGGCCTTGGTAAGTAGAAGTTCATGTTCCTGAGCCCATGTATAACGTCCATCCCTGCCACCACGGCCACTTTCTTCATGATCCCATTCGACAGTGATGGGAGTGGCTGTTGATAGAGAATGACTGGTTTTCACAGAATGTGTCATGCTATCCATTTGTTGTTAAAGTTCTGTTCTGCCAAAGTCATTGTCATAGATTGAATTGTGTCCCCCCCAAAATAGGTTTCTTCATCTGGAAAACTCCTTGGTTGCTTTGTTTGGGAGCCTTCTGAAGCCATGGGTGATTTCTTGTATGCCACAAGTGTCTGTTGCTTTTTGGGTCCCATGTGAGTATGTAGAGGCTAGAAGAGGTATTGTGAGGATGGATTGCAAATGTTTCCCTAGGCTGTCTTAAAATGTAAAGCAAAAGGTATCTGACCAGTTCACAAGTCAGTTAGGTTTTCAGGTGTAGAGGTCCCTCTTCTCAACTGACAAAGTAAGCGCCACTATATCCAACCCCAGATGATAACAAACTAGTTCAGAATACAGCAATGCTACTGCCCTGTTGGCCTCTGCCTAGCCTTAGGTGACACTGCGTCGAGTACTGCTTTTGTGATAGAAAAATGCTCTTTTGTGGGCAGGCTCTGGCTCCCAAGCTAAGAATTAGGTCCAGCTGCGGCCACCGTATCCAAGATGGCGTCCTCCACACAGGCAGAAGATAGAGGGGCTAAAGGTGCCGAGAGGTAGTGATTCCTCTGCTTCTGTTGCAGGGCCCCCAACGTAGGTGGCCTTTGGTAAATTACTGCTTTTCTGTCAGACAAGCGCTGTCCTGTTTGCAGGAGCTGGCTCCCAGGCTAAGAATTAGGTCCTGCTAAAATCTCGGTACCAACATGGCATCCCGCACACTGACTGCGAAACTCCGTACAAACGCCGCTGAGGCAGATATAAAACGCCAGGCTCAAAGTGGCTAGATTAACAGAGTCCTAAGCCTGGCTCTCAAAATATGGGAATTTCGCCTGCCTATCCCCACAGCAGCGCGTCTGAGTCTAGCCGCTAGGCAAGACCCAGCTCTGCCTGCCAGCCAAGACAGAGAAAAAACAAGTCAAAATGGTGCGTTTACCTTCGGTCCATGAGAGCCAGGACTAGCCAGGAGCCGGAGTCAGCAAAAGAGAGGAGGTTTTTCGCTCAGTGGTGTGAAGTCCCAATTAACAGCCCTGTGCTGTGTCCTGCGGCTGATTAGGTGATCAGAAGGCTCCGTTTTATTATCAATTCAGGTCTTGGTTTCCAGAGGGATATAAGGAGACGTGTGCTTAGTCTGCCATCTTGACTCCGCCTCCAAAAGGAGAATAATCATCTGCAGAGGATGGCAGGGGTTTACTCCAAAATTCTAAGGGTCTGTACTATGATTCAACACTGGGTGCCCGCCAGAGACTTCAGACAGCATCTCAATAGATCACTGACACTCCAAGCACCATGGAAGCAGCCAGGTCTTATGGCCTCAGTACCAGAGCAGTTTGCCTGGAAGCACCAACCTGTTGCAGAGTCTTCCCTGGTTCTGAGGCCACTCAAAGCTAGTAGCTTTTCAAGTCACTTGATAAATAGGCTTGAGTACCATACTCAAATGAGGGGAAACATTGTCTCCAATACACAAGAGAACCACCACCACATGTTGTGTCTCCTTGTTAGTTGTTGTAGGGCTCAGAGATAACAACTTATCCTTCACTTTAGAAGGAATATCTCAACACACCTTACACCACTAGAACCCTAGATTGCCTGAATTTTTATAGGGTTAATTTCCCACCTTTTAGCATACAAACATTTTACTAGTAAGTTCAAAGTCACTGACACTTCTTCCTTACTAGGTCTAATCAGCACAGTGTCACCAATGTAATGGACCAGTGTGATGTTTCTTGGAAGGGGAAGGCAATCAAGGTCTCTGAGGACTAAATTATAATGTGGAGCTAGAGAGATGATGTATCCCTCAGGTAGGACAGTGAAGTTGTATTGGCGGCCTTGCTATGGAAGCAAATTGCTTCTGGTGGTCCTCCAAAAGAAGTATGGATAAAAAAGCATAAGCCATATCAATAGTTGCATACCGTGTCCCAAGAGATATATTAATTTGCTCAAGCAATGAAACACATTTGGAATAGCAGCTGTAACTGCAGTCACCGCCTGGTTAAGTTTATGATAATACACTGTCATTCTCTAAGATCTTTCTGTTTTCTGCACAGGCCAAAAAGGTGAGTTGTATGAGGATATGATGAGAATCACCAGGCCTACATTTTTCAAATCCTTGATGGTGGCAGTAATCTCTGCAATCCCTCCAGGAATGTGATATCACATTTGGTTTATGATTTTTCTAGGTAGGGGAAGTTTTAATAGCTTCCATTTGACTTTTCCTACCATAATAGCCCTTACTCTACTTGTCAGAGATCCAGCATAAGGGTTCTGCTAGTTGCTGGATATATCTATTCCTATTATGCATTCTGGACTGGGAAATCACTATGGAATGGGTTCAGAAACCCACTCAACCCACTGTTAAATGAATCTGAGCTGAGATTCATTGATAACCAGATCTCAATATGCTGCCACTCTGACTGGTGGAACGTACATTTTGTGTCTACTACTCTTGGAAACTCTGGTGATGTTGTGGTTAAAAGTTTGGCTGCTAACCAAAAGGTCAGTAGTTCAAATCCACCAGATGCTCCTTTGGAAACCCTATGAGGCAGTTCTACTCTTCTGTCCTATGGTGTTGCTATGAGTCAAAATAAACTTGATGGCAAATAGTTTTAGTTTGGGTTTAGAGTTAGTGTCAGTCCAGGATCAGTGTCCAGTGATCTCTTAAAGGTCTGATTGTTTCATTTTCCATGATGAACAGTCATTGACCTAGAAGGCCATAGGTTTCTTTGGGGGAATGCTGAGAGATCTAACAGTATAATTCTTTACTAACTGCTTGAGCTGAAACATTCAGTGAAGAATCTGTGCTTAGTGGAATCACATCAGTAAACTCAGATTGATCCAACTTTATGTTCCTTGAACCACTGTTGTACACAATAGCCATTCCACACATATTCCCCATATTTCTGTTTGTACATATTAGAAAGTCACACAGTTATTTTGGAAAACTAAGTAGTGTAGCATACCTCCTTTGAGTTGACACTTTGTACTTCACCTTTTGGGACTTGCTGGGGCTTAAACCTCTTTATAAGTCTAGATGCAAAAATGGCTGGTTGGGATGTATCCTGGGAACACTCAGCAGTATCTTTAAGGCAGCTGCCTTGGGTGATGCCCCAGGCAACTTCCAGGTGCCATTCAAGATGATATTTCACACAAGGACTCTTCAAGCATAGCTGAGTTAATCTCATCAGATGGGGGTGGAGGGGATAATGATTTTATTGGGAAGAGTGGCTTAGCAGGGGAAGATGAAGTGATCTCTGCAGATGGGAATAAGAGAGCTGGTTTTATTGGCAGGAGTGATTCAACAGAATTTATGTTAAAATGAGGCATAAGTGACTCCATTTTGAGCCTCAGACTCCATTTTGAGGAAGGGTGCCGTAAAAATTCAAGGTATTAAAGTAGAAAGCCCCAGGAAACAACTTAATAGCAGGAAATACCATAGAGTAATCTCACTTTGTCTTGCAAAACATCTGTCTGTCACAAGACAAAGCCTGGAGACAGCCTTGCAAATGACCCCTTAGACCTTGAGCACAATCTACTAAAACATTTGCTAACGACCACGTTTTACAACTAACAGGAATTCCAGGTGGCCTCAACCAATGTAAAGGTCAGCTCCCCCTCCCTGCTTTGTGATCTCACGGCTTAAATACTGTGTGCTAGAGAAGCTTGGGTCACCTCCTGCTCTGCATAGTTTGGAGTGCATCCCTGGTGCACCAGTCTTTTTTCCTATTGGGCACATTTTTAATAAAACTTGACTTTAAAGAGAACCTGCGTCGTGTCTTGAAATCTGGACCCTAACATTTAGGGATTCAGTGTCCCTAGCCCATATGTCCTCATTTTGGATTTCAGAATCCCGTGCTTACCTATCAATGTCTTCACTTTAACTGTAGGAAGATTTGAGGTTGAGAATTCACTTGGCGTTGTAATTCAGCCACTCTCACCATAAGACTCTGGGATTATTTTTAAGCAGTGTCAACTCCACTGCTGTATGAAATCAGGCTTTCTTTCAGTGCACAAGTAGCAACTTTCAGGTTTTTTATGCTGCACTTCAGCTGTAACCTGAAGTCATCTTTTTTTTTTTTTTTTACCACTTTGTCTAGCACAAGTTGGCCAGCCAAGCCAAGTGCCATTGGAACCAAAGAAAAAAAACAAAACAACTCAGCTTCCCTGGACTTTTCATTCTAAGAAAATTGTAGAAAAGTCTCAAAAACATACAATCACCCAGAGCCTCCCTTCTCACCAATAGTTTATCTATTTGTGGTGATATTCTGCATTTCATTATTTGCATCTCACACCATGGGTTAGCAGGGCCTACTTTACTACTGGAGCAGAGTTAGCAGTGCCTTGAAACTTGTGAGACTTGAGAACCAGTTTAGAAACCCCTCATTATGATTGTGTTTCTCTAGAACCACTCATCGTATCAAAAGTCTTAGGCTGCATTTTCTAGAGAAGCAAAGCCAGTGAAGTGCAGAGAGAGAGAGAAATTTATCTCCAGGCTTATGCGCTTGTTGAGGCTGGGAATCCCAAGTCCATCAGTCAGGGGCCAGCTGGAGGCTTCTCTTAAATCATGTAGCTGCAGGTGTTGACAAACCCAGGGTTGGTGGGTCAAAAATCAGGCCACTGGTTAAAGTCCCAAGAAAAAGAGGTTAGATGATGACTAGCTGGATGAAGGATCTAGAGCAAGCAAGTTAGTTTTGCCAGGATATCCATATATGTATATTGGATACAGAGCACATCCTTCAGGAAATTCCCTCTTACAACTGATTGTCTGATTATATCAGATCATATCATGAAGGATGACTACATCGTGACATAACTGCCAAAATATGTTATTACATTACTACCAAAATACAGTCATTACATAACTTCCAAACCACTCAGAATTGTAGCCCAGCCAAGTTGATATACAATCAGGGGGCTCTTTAGACTGCCTGAATATCTTTCATATAAACTCAAGCTCTAGCCTCCCACTCTGTTGTGACATGACTGCCTTATCCACTTCCCGTGTGGCTTTTTAATTCTCAGGCTCATCTGATGCAGTTGTTAAGAAAACTCTACTAGGATTGGAGTACTTCTGTACAACCACAAATAAGATCCTTCATTTTATTTTTATCTGATCTATACTCTATCCCTGCTATTTGTCTGTCAGTTTGTCATACTGTGGGGGTTGCATAGTGCTGTGATACTAGAAGCTATGCCACTGGTTTTCAGATACTACCAAGCACACCCACAGTGGACAGGTTTCAGCTGAGCTTCCGGACCAACAAGTCTGGGAAGAAGAACCCAGAAGTCTATTTCTGAAAGGAATTAGCCAGTGAAACCCTTAGGAATAGCAGTGGAACACTGTCAAATATTGTGCTGGAAAATGAGCCCACACCCCATGTTTGGAAGGTGCTCAAAAGATGACTGGGAAAGAGGTATCTCCACCAAGTAAAGTCAACCTTGGTGACATGGATTGAGTTAAGCTTTAGGGATCTTCATTTGCTGATGTGGCATGAGAAGAAACAGCTGCAAACATCCATTAATAAGCAGAAAGTGGAATGTAGAAAGTATGACTCTAGGAAAATTGGAAGTTGTCAAAAATGAAATGTATAAACATCAATATCCTAGGCATTAGTGAGCTGAAATGGACCAGTATTGGCCACTTTAAATCAGACAATCATATGATCTACTATGAAAACTTGGAGATGAATGGCGTTGCATCCATCATCAGAAATAACATTTCAAGATCTGTCCTGAAGTACAATGCTGTCAGTGATAGGATAATATCCATACACCTACAATGAGGGCCAGTTAATACAACTATTATTCAAATTCATGTACCAACCACTAAGATCAAAGATGAATAAACTTAAGATTTTTACCAGCTTTTGCAGTCTGAAGTTGATCAAATATGAAATCAGGATGCACTGATAATTTACTGGTGATTGGAATGTAAAAGCTAGGGAAAAAAAAAGAAGGATAAGTAGTTGGAAAATGTAGCCTCGGTACAGTAAAAAACAGGTTGAATAAATTAACTGATTTAAAAAAAAAAGAAAGAAAATGTAGCCTTGGTGACAGAAATTATGCCAGAAATCGCATGATGGAATTTCAAAGACCAACAACTTATTCATTGCAAATACCTTTTTTCACCAATATAAATTGTGACTATACATGTGGACCTTGCCAGACAGAATACACAGGAATCAAACCAACAACATCTGTAGAAAAAGATGATAGAAAACTCAATATCAGCAGTCAAAACAAGACCAGGTGCTCACTGTGACATAGACCATCAATTACTCATATGCATGCTCAAATTGAAACTGAAGAAAATTAGAACAAGTCTATGAGACCCAAAGTATGACCTTTGTATATCCCACCTGAGTTTAGAGACCATCTCAAGAACAGTTTTGATGCATTGAACACTAATGACCAAAGACCAGACGAGTTGTGGAATGGCACTAAAGATATCATCCATGAAGAAAGCAAGAAATCATTAAAAGGACAGGAAAGAATGAAAAGACCAAATTTGAGGTCAAAAGAGATTCTGAAACTTGCTCTTAAATGTCAAGTAGCTAAAGCAAAAGAAAGAAATGATGAAGTAAAAGAACTGAACAGAAGATTTCAATGGGCAGCTTGAAAAGACAAAATAAAGTATTATAATGACGTATGTGAAGATCTGGAAATAGAAAACCAAAAGGGAAGAACATGCTATGCATTTCTCAAGCTTAAAGAATTGAAGAAAAAAAAATTCAACCTCGAGTTGCAATAATGTAAATGACTCAGGAAGCTGCAAAAGGAAATGGAAGGAGTACACAGAGTCATTATACCAGGAAGAGCTAGAAGACAATGAGCTATTTCAAGACGTAGCATATAATTAGGAACCAATGGACTGAAGGAAGAAGTCAAAGCTACAGTGAAGGCACTGTTGAAAAACAAGGCTCCAGGAATTGGTGAAATATTAACTGAGATGTTTCAACAAATGGTTGCAGTGCTGGATGTGCTCAGTCATCTATGCCAGCAAACTTGGAAGACAGCTACCTGGGCAACTGACTAGAAGAGACTCATATTTATGCCTATTCCCAAGAAAGGTGATCCAACCAAGTGCAGAAATTATCAAACAATGTCACTGATACCACATACAAGTAACACTTTGCTAAAGAGCATTCAAAAGAGGCTGTGACAGGGAACTGCAAAAATTCAAGCCAAATTCAGAAGAGACTGTGGAACCAGGGATATCACTGCTGATGTCAGATAGATCTTGGCTGAAAGTGAAGAATACCAGAAAGATATTTACCTGTGTTTTGTTAACTATGCAAAGGCATTCAACTGTGTGGATCTAACAAATTATGACTAACATTCCAGAGAATGGAAATTCTAGAGCCCTTAATTGTGCTGTTAAGGAATCTGTACATGGATTAAGAGACATGTGGTTTAAAGTCAGGAAAGGTGTGCATCAGGGTTAGATCCTTTCACCACACCTTTTAATCTGTATGCTGAGAAGCTGGACTATATGAAGAAGAACAGGGCATTGGGATTTGAGGAAAGCTCATAAACAACCTGCATTATGCAGATGATACAACATCCCTTGGTGGAAGTGAAGGGGGTTTGAAACACTTGCTGATATAAGATCAAAGACCACAGCCTTCAGTATGGGTTGCATTTCAACATAAAGCAAACAAAAATTCTCAAAGTAAGTAACATCATGATAAATGGAGAAAGGATTGAGGTTGCCAAGGATTTCATGGTTCTACAGTCAACGCCCACGGAAATAGCAGTCAAGAAATCAAAAGACACGCTATACTGGCAAAATCTGCTGCAAAGGACCTCTCCAAAGTATTGAAAACTAAAGATGCCACCTTGAAGACTAAAGTGTGCCTGACCCAAGTCACAGTATTTTCAATCATATCCTATGCATGCAAAAGCTTGACAGTGAATAATGAAGGTAGAAGAAGAGTTGATGCCTTTGAATTGTGGTGTTAAAGAAGAGTATTCAGTATACCATGGACTGCCAAAAGAAGGATCAGATCTGTCTTGGAGCAAGTCTAGCCAAAGTGCTTCTTAGAAGCAAAGATGGCAAGACTGTGTCTTACTTACTTTGGATGTACTGTCAGGAGGGATCATCAGGCCTGGTAAAACAGAAGATCAGTGAAGAAGAGGAAGATCCTCAATGAATGGATTGACCTGCTGGCTGCCACAATGGACTCAAGTGTGACAGTTATTGTGGGCATGGTACAGGACCGGATGTTGTTTCATTCTGTTGTGCATAGGGTTGTTATAAGTCTAAATCAACTCAAGAGCAGCTAACAGAAACACAATCAAAAACCTAACCCTTTGCCACTGAGTCCATTCCAACTAATAGCAACCCCATAGAGTAAAACTGCCCCTTAGGGTTTCCGAGGACTAGGTGGTAAATTTGACCTGTTGAACTCTTAATCACCTCACCACCAGGGCTCGGCAGCACCATCACTAAAGGATGAACAAAAGGCAGGACACAAACAGGAAAACCTTTTTCTATTGGCCCCGTAAAGTACTGAGTATGTGAGGTTCAGAGACTGGAAAGAGTGAAGAGCTCATAATGGTGGCTCTCATAGGGAGGAGAGGACACAAGAAGCTTGAGTGGCCAAGGGTGAGCCAGTGTCACTAGATGAGGACAAAGTACTGGTGTCACAACAGGGCAGTGCATGAAGCATTAAAAAAAAAAAAAGGCAACGTCCTAAAGACATGATAGGAGCTGTGGCTTGAACAAACAGTTGTGTTCTAGAAGAAGTATAACCAGAGTGCCTTGTGGAAGGAAAGATGGTGAGACTGTGTCTTCCATACTTTGGACATGTTGTCAGAGGGACAGTTCCTGGAGAAAGACATCATGCTTGGTAAAGTAGAGGGTCAGTGAAAAAGAAGACCCTCAGCAAGATGGATTGACACAGTGGCTGCAACAATGGGCTTAAGCATGAAAATGATTGTGGGTATGGTGCAGGGCCAGGCACAGTTTTATTCTTTTGTGGATGGGGTTGCTGTGAGTCAGAACCAACTTGATGGCAACTAACAACGTAGCAGCAACACATACTCTACCCCAGGTGACCACAGATATTGATGACTTGGTGGTAGAATCCTCCTGAGAGCCCGACAGAGGCCCTGATCAGGGGACCAAGTTTCACCAAAATTGGGGCTTCGTGGTTAATTCCCAATATCTTAAAAAAGAATTAGAATTGCTTCATGTCCCAGCATTGACAAGCAATGGGTTTTCTGTTGTCGACTTGAAAAGCAAGCAGAGTTCTAACTTATCTCCGTGAAAACGTGATTTTCTGGAACGAGACAAAGCTTCTCACAGCTTATGGAAACACCACACCTACCATAAAATACTGTGGCCTCAAAATTCCTCTAGATTGATATTCTCACACTTTAATGTGTACATGAATCACGTGGGCATCCGGTATGTGGATTCTCCTTCAGTGGCTCTGGGGCTGAGTGTCTGTTTTTTTTTTACCAGCTCCCAGGTCATGCTAATACTGCTGGCCTAAGGTCACTGTAAAAGTCAGATGGCAGTGGGCTTGGGTAAAGGCCACACTCAGAGCAGCAAGGCTCTGAAAAAGTAGAGTAGATGGGGAACATCCCAGAGCTCACATTCCTTCTTATGGACAATACTTTTCTTTCAGCTGGAAAGGAGTCACCTTTAGGACAAAGTGAAATGGACTTTGGCCTTTGTATTCTTCTCCAGAGAGAGATGACATTTCTTCGTGAGCAAGCAGAAATAATGGACCTGATTAGTGCCCAAGAGGAACCCAGACATATGTAAGTATTGTTATTGGGTCAAAACTCTAGGTTCTTTCTCAGCATGACTCATATTGGCCAATAAATGGAAGAGTGAGATTGCGGTAAAGCAAAAAAGGCACCTTTATTTCATTGTACGTGGAAATGGAGTCAGTTGGTGTTTACTGCTGCCAAGACTGCTCGCCAGAGATGGGCAGACAGGTTACTTTTAAAGGGGGTTACAAGTAGGGAGTTCATACGAGTTATGTCAGCAACATTCTTAATCATACTATGCAGGCACAGTGTGGTTACATGTAACCTTCAAGCAAAAAACTCCTTGACATAGAGTCTATTCTGACTCACAGTGATGCCACAGGGCCGAATAGAACTACCCCATAGAGTTTGCAAGGAACACCTGGTGGATTTGAACTGCCAACCTGTCGCTGCCTGCGACCCCCGGAACCCGCCCGGGGCCCCAAGCAGGAGACACCGAATGCAGGGAGACAAGAGAGGAACAACAACAACTTTATTTTTCTGGGCTTCGGCTTATATACCGAGCCATGTCCAATAGGCATTCAGTTTGGCATGGGGTGAGGGCGGCTTTCTCTTCTAACTGGCTGCAATCATCAGGCCATCATGGGCGTCACACAGGGGCTGACGTGGGGAGGCGGGTTTACTCAGGGCGCGGTCGGGTGTCTCGGCGCCATCTTCAAGGCGCGGCTGCGATGTGGGCTTCCCACATCTCCCCCTTTTTGTTTTAATAAAAGCAAGGTACAAGGCAAGGTATCGCAAGAAACGCCTGGCTTGGGTCATCCTAGCCCAGAACTTCTCTCTTACCCGTCATCAGGCCGGCTGCAGCAAAAGGCAGGGGCCCTGTCTTAGGTTGAGGGAGCCTGGCTGGAGGTTGCCCGTCATTGACTGCTTTCAAGCATCTGTAACCACACCTGGCTACCCTGAGTGTCAGCTGCCACTTCAGAGTAGGCCTGTACCAAAAGGGAGTATTTGATCTCCTGTGGTTTCTTATGGCGACATAGACAGTAGCAGCCTACACCGATGGCCAATATGAAGAGGAATACTATCCCCACAAGACCAGCCCATTCCTTTGTCAGCACGCCCAATTGAGACCAAAACCCTCGCATGATTGAGGCCAATGAAGCGTCCACTCGGGTGGAGTTGACAGACATTATGGCATTACGCAACTGAGTGATAAGCGCCTCAGTCTCTTTGGACCAATTTCCAGTCAATTGTTGAGACAGAGTTCTAGAGAGATAAGCAGCCCTGGAGATGTTGTGAAAATGAACGGGAGTGACGCAGACGCTGGCTAGGCGCCACTCACAGTCCAGCTGCACTAGCTGGGTTAAACTGTCCACTTGCTCTTGAACTAAGTCTACACGGTGATTTAATATGTGAATGGCTCCCAGAAGTTTTCCATTAACTGCAAGCTGTGTTTGTAGCGTTGTAGCGGTGTTTTCCACCATTTGATTAAGGGCGTCGGCTGTTTGCACAGTTTGAGTCAAGGCTACTGCAGCGGCGGCTGCCGCAGCGACAGAGGCAGTAACTGCCGCAACAATGGCAGCGGTAATTCCAAAGTCTCCTTTGGAGCGCAAATGAGTTGACAGTGACGATCGGGTGTTCTGCACTGGCCATGGTACGTAGCGAGGCAACCTAGTAACTAGAGCGGTATGAAACATAGAAGCATTCCAACATAATGAGTAGGAACAAGTATTATTAGTACATGAAACGGAGTCATTAGAGGGACGGGAGTCATGCATTAACATGAACATGAAAGGTGGTTGCACACAAACAGGAGTGGGAGGGAAGGTAAGGTTAGAGCCCACTCCTTGTGTTTCTAGTGTGTCCTCAAACACACCTGTGGAATTCCACTTCACAGTGGTGTTACTAATTGTACCACCGGTCAGCATGACAACTGGGGTTATGTCAGTGCAACCTCCACCGACACCACAAAGTAGCCAAACATCAAAGGATTAGTGGGGCTTGCCTGTGTTGGAAACTGCCAGGTATAATTCTTCCCGGGGGAGAAGTGGTTGGCCTGCGTTCCAATATTGGGAGAGAATGTGAAAAAGGATTTGACAGCCCACGGGGACCGATGGCTTTGGCAGCCAGTCCAAAGCTGGGGCCAATCGCGGGTGCTTTTGCAATAGGAGGCCCAGCGAGGCTGGGGGGGGACAGTAGAATTTCCTTTGGGGATCATGAGGGGTAAACGACCTTGCAGCAAGGTACCATTCGTGGTGGGGTTAGAGCTATTTTTTGGGGGGGGTCAAACCACCCCGCAGACATATTATACAGTGTGACACATGGGGTGTTCTCTATAGAGTTTTCTAGATCAGACAGGTTGTGGGGCACACGAAAGCAGAGAAGGCCCCGCAAGGTGACATTGAGTGGACGAGGTTCAGAGCTGATGCTCTCATCTACCGGAATCGAGGGAAGTTGAAGGGAGTCATTAGTGGTAAAAAGTTGGGGGAACAACCCTGAAGAATAGTGGACTGGGAGAGGTAGGGGCAGAACATCTAAGAGCCCCCAATACTTATCTGTGTCTGCGCCATCAGTGTCCACAGCATCAGCGTTGGAAGCTTCATTGATTAGCAGAGGTGTCAGCAGTAATGACAGGGGTAGGATTTTCAGGAGAGTCATCAGCGGAGACATCATGCCTGACTAGTCGGATCAATCGGCTGGGAACCCAAATAGGAGCTTGGGAGTCCTGCGGGAAAATACAAACAGCTCCTCGGGTGATAGTGACAACTGGTGCTGGACCCTTCCATTTGCCAGAAAGGGTATCTTTCCATATAGCTGTTCGTGGAGGGGTTTCCGCCGCACCACTATGGCGCTCTGCAGCGGAGCGTCCCTCCTTATCCAAAGTTAAAAAATTTAGTGTAAACAGGGCCAGGGCCAGCCTGTTCTGAGGAGTGTGTCCCTGCCCAATTCCCCTTTTTTGCTTTAATAGACAGGCTTTGAGGGTTGAGTGAGCTCTTTCAACTATTCCCTGGCCCTGGGGATTGTACGGGATGCCATGGGTGCAATGCACACGCATGGCTTGCAGGAAATTTTGGAACAGTAGGCCGGTGTAAGCAGGTGCGTTGTCTGTTTTAAGACTGAGTGGGGCACCCCAAGCTGCCCAAGCTGTAAGACAGTGGGAGATAACATGCCGGGCTGCCTCGCCTGTGTGGGCTGAAGCAAAAATGATACCAGAATAGGAGTCTACAGAGACATGAACATATTTTAATCTGCCAAATTCTGGAATATGAGTGACATCCATCTGCCAAAGATGGCAGGGACGAAGGCCTCGGGGGTTCACACCCACCGAAGGGGTTGGCAAGTGAGGTGCACAGGCAGTACAGTTGCGCACAACGTCACGAGCTTGTTCTCGAGAGATACCAAAGTGACGTGAAAGGGTTTGTGAGTTGACGTGGAATTGATCATGAAAATTTTGCGCCTGTTGTAGGGCCGAAAGGATGATAGGCATGCGGGTTAACTGGTCTGCCATTGCATTACCTAGTGTAATTGGCCCAGGGAGGTTTTGGTGTGCTCGGTGCTGAACAATGAAAAAGGGGGGGTTGCGATTTAGAATAATTTTCTGGATGTCAGTAAACACAGCAGCAGCAGGCGAGTTGGAACAAATGACCCCTGCTGCTTCCAGAGCTCTGACTGCATTAACCACATATGCAGAATCTGAAACGATGTTGACGGGGTCGGTATTGTTCTGCAGAGCCAGCTTAACTGCCTGTAACTCTACCAACTGCGCTGAACAATTTGGGAACAAGTATGTTTGGGTGGAGTGATTGGGAATGACAATGCTGCCAACACCAGAGTTGGAACCATCGGTGAAGATGGAGAGAGCATTTGGTATAGGCTTGTCAGAAGTACAGCGCGGGAAGATGATTGGATGGCTAGCACTGAACTGGAGCAGAGGGTCTTTCGGGTAATGATTATCGATTACTCCCGAAAATGAACATAAAAGGACGGCCCAATCATCAGAGGTTGTCACAAGGGTCTGTATTTGGGTTCTGTTATAGGGAGTAATTAACTTTTCGGGGTGACGTCCAAAGAATTCGACAGCTTGGGACAGTCCGAGCGAGGCCATTCTTGCCACAGCGCCCGGGTACCATTCAATACTGCGCTGCGGGGAAATGCGGGGGTGAACCCATCGAAGGGGGCCACCCTGCCATAACACCCCTGTGGGCTGGCAAGGAGTGGGCAAAACACAGAGTGTGAGGGGGGCGTCAGGGTTCCTGCGCTTTAAGGCAGCGGTGGAAAGGGCTGCCCCCACTCTTTTTAGGGCCTCCCTTGCTTCTGGAGTTAACTCGCGAGGGGAAGCCAACCCCGAGTCGCCCTTAAGAATGTCATACAAGGGGCTTAGCTCGGAGTTTGAGAGAGAGAGATATGGGCGGACCCACTGAATGTCCCCTAAAAGTTTTTGAAAATCATTGAGTGTATGCAAGTGATCCACTCGTAACGTGAGTTTTTGAGGGGCGACAGTTGTAGGTGAAACACTAGCTCCCAAAAACTCCACCACCTCTGTCTTTTGCACTTTGTCTGCTGCAATAACAAGGTTAGCTGCCTCCAAGGCCTCCTTGGGTATCCGCTCTGGTTAGATCTCCACCCAATTTATTCCAGGCGCTCAGCGTTAAATGACCCGAGACCAGGAACCAGGGGGCCACTTCCTCCACTGCTGAGAGGAAAGTTTTAAGGGTCCCCTGTTTAATCTGAATGCCCCTACATTTTAATAGTTCCTTTAAAGGCACAAACAGCCTCTGGCTGCTTGGGTGATTCCCCATTATCTTCCCGGTAAATACCGCTCCAGTAAATACTGACCCAGGTAAATACCTGCTCACCCGGAAGGCTGCTTGGGTGATTCCCCATTATCTTCCCGGTAAATACCGCTCCAGTAAATACTGACCCAGGTAAATACCTGCTCTGGCTGCTTGGGTGATTCCCCATTATCTTCCCGGTAAATACCGCTCCAGTAAATACTGACCCAGGTAAATACCTGCTCACCCGTCCAGGCGTCCCCGCGGTGAGGGTTGCAGTCCTATCCCCTTCAGGTCCCTGTTCGGGCGCCAAATGTCGCTGCCTGCGACCCCCGGAACCCGCCCGGGGCCCCAAGCAGGAGACACCGAATGCAGGGAGACAAGAGAGGAACAACAACAACTTTATTTTTCTGGGCTTCGGCTTATATACCGAGCCATGTCCAATAGGCATTCAGTTTGGCATGGGGTGAGGGCGGCTTTCTCTTCTAACTGGCTGCAATCATCAGGCCATCATGGGCGTCACACAGGGGCTGACGTGGGGAGGCGGGTTTACTCAGGGCGCGGTCGGGTGTCTCGGCGCCATCTTCAAGGCGCGGCTGCGATGTGGGCTTCCCACACCAACCTTTTGGTTAACAGAAGTAGCACTTCTGCTACTTCAAGCCATCAAGCTACTAGTGTTTCTGTATGAGGAAAAGTAGGAATTCAAGTGCAAAGCTCGGGGGTAAGGTGGGGTGATCCTGGCAAAGGGAACGGTTCTGCAATACAACACTCTAGGGAAGGAAACAGGTTAAGAACACAGCCCTGTGGGGGTCCCGTCTCAATATTTCCACCCTTCTGTACTTAGACACCCTGAAATTCTCAGGGAAACACATCCTGTTCCTTAGTTATCCATGCGGTGGTGCAAACTCTAATTCAGGTCAGGCCCTAGGATAGGCAGAAAAGATGGTGTGAGATTGCTTAGTGATCCCAGATAAGGGTGAGTTCTGGATAGCTGGGATTTTCAGAAAAGGTAGCAGGGTCCTTTTTAATCTCCATCTGCGTCTAGGTACTAGCTGCCAGCTCATTGGGCTGGGCACTGTAGGAATTAAAGCCTACCTCTGCTTCTAGACAGTGTCCAGTGAGGAAGACACTTGCGGGAAATTACAGTGGAACACTACACTAAGCTTTTACTAGTCATATGACAACTATCTGTATTGAATATATTGATGAGAGGGTA
The DNA here is from genome assembly GCA_028571685.1 of Heterohyrax brucei. Taxonomy (NCBI): domain Eukaryota; kingdom Metazoa; phylum Chordata; class Mammalia; order Hyracoidea; family Procaviidae; genus Heterohyrax; species Heterohyrax brucei. Next base: position 63,426,023 of record CM053157.1, read on the forward strand.
GAAGATAAGGTTTGAGAAAGGGCTTTGAGAAGAGTGGCGTGGGAGCTAGAGCTTAGACGAATATAAAAAATTTTCCAGGTGGAGAAGGTCTGGAAGGATGTTCTAACCAGTGTCCCAAGAGGCTTCCTTCAGGTAAAGCCTGGGAGGAAACAGCAGCCCCAAAGAGGAACACTCGGTCCACGTGGCTTAGTGGTTAAGTGCCACGGCTGCTATCCAAAAGGCTGGCAGTTCAGATTCACCAGGTGCTCCTTGGAAACTTTATGGGACAGGTCTGCTTTGTCCTATATGGTCACTATGAGTTGGGATAGACTCCATGGCAGCAAGTTGTTAAGTTTTCCAAAGGACATAACTTAAAAGAACTTGATGGAAATCTGAGTAAAATTTCTTGCTTAGTGTTAGGTTGGGTTGGACGGAGTTCCTACAGAATTAGTTTTCTTTTTCAATAATTTTCTGAGTGATTTTCTAAGTACTTTTCGAGAGCACTTGGCTATAGTTAAGTTAAAGGTAGAAAAAGAGTTGATTGCTCTAATGAAAGTGTTTATGAACTTCTCAAAGATTTTTGCATAAGAAAGAGGTCAAGGTCAATCAAATGACAATGCTTGGGGCCAGGCCTGTTGCCTGGGGCCAGCAGCAACAGTGGAAAGGGGCACAGTTGCCATCTAGTGGCTCAGACTCACAGTGTGAGCTCCATTTTGGGGTCATGTAGTCCTTTTAGCTGTAGAATCAAGAACTAGCCAAGTCCTATGTAGCACAACCTCTTCTCCCCTGTGGAGCAGTTCCACTCCATCCTGTACAGTTGCTATGAGTTGAATCTACTCAACAGCAGTGGGTTGGTTTTATTTTTACCCTTTATCAGATCCCAACTCGTTAGTCTGGTTACTGGAGAATCTGGAAATCTGACAATGACAGTGTTATAAAATAGGCAATATTACACAAGGAATCAATTCATACTAAAGTGTAAATAATTGCTAAAGAAAAAAAAATAGCAGCAAGTGTGGTTTCCTCTCTGTTTTGGTAGAATTGATGGAATAATTGTGCAGAGCAGAAGGTAAAGGTGGGGGAGGAGGTGGCTTCTGAGAGAGGAGACAAACACAGGAAGAGGAGCCTGGAGTAGCAGCTGCCTTTGATTTGGGTTATTTGTTTACCTCTGCCTGGGAAGGGGCAAACAGAAGCTCTTCAGGACATTATTTTTAGAGCTATTTTCAACAGTGTGGCCAGGAAGGGCTGTGGTGCTGTTTTGCTCTGGGGGACAGGTTTACTCTGTTTAACAAGAATGACTTATTTGTTTAACAGAGCTGATTTTGTGATAGAGGGAGTTTGTTCCTAGATGCATCAGCATGTTAAACTCAACGTTGTGAAGAAAGAAGTCACAAAGTAATGGCCCCTGAAAAATGGGTGGTGTGTCCCCTCCAGAGCTTCCTCCAGCCCCTCCCAGGAGTAGTCAGAGTCGGTGTCAGCTGTCACTGTTCACCTCCAGGACTCCAGTTCTCCAAGGTACCCTACTATTTGCCACAATTTTTACTTTACTCAGAGACAGCCCAAAGCCTTGTCATGGAATGGGAAGAAGGGCTTTTCGGAATAAGAGCTGATGTGTAGCTAGGCTTTTGAGCCTAGTTTCCTTCTCATAAAATGAAAATGACAGCAGTGTTACTGGAAAGATTGAAAGGAGGTGAGCGTGTGAGGCCAGAGTCAGGCACAAAAGTGGGTGCTCAGTCGCTGGTTTTCAGTGCTGACCCTCAAATCTCCCTTCTGATTGTACAGCTTTCCCCGCTGGTGCCTCTTCACTTTCCATTGGAAGGGTCCAGAAGGAAGAGTTCTCATATGAGGGCAGCAAAACCAGCAGGAGGTGTGTTAGGGATGAAACTTCTGAATCGCTGAGAAGTATGAAATGCCTGTCCTCTCCTTTCCGAATCTTGGCCCCTGGCGTAGGCTGGCACTACTCTGGGTCTGAGTGCACAGTGCTGTCTTTCCTGGTGCTAAATCTTTGATTCTTCTTTCTAAAGAAGCCATTTTTCACCATCTGAGTATTAAAACCTCAAAGGTCTAGGTTAAGCATCGAGGTCTGAGGAAAAGTGTCTTTAAAGGACCCTTAACTGCTTTTAGACAGAGCTGAGGCTTTTCTTATTTAGGTGATGTACGGGACTTTTTTAAAGGAAAAATATTATGTATTACAGATTTGCTCTGTTGACTTGTGTCATTGACTGAAGTATGTTCCACCTAAGAAATGTGTGTAGCAATCTGAGCTGGTGATTCCCAGTATTGTATGGCTGTCCTCCAGTTTGTGATTTTCTTTTTATTGTGAATTAAGAACAGTGTTACAATCTGAATCGTGTTGCCATATAACACCCTGAACAGAACTTTTACCTCTATGCTGTTCTTGCTGCCCATCCTCCCATTCCCACCCCTACCTCCAACTCCCTCTTTCACCCCCTACCCGTCACCCTGCCCATGTGACAGCATGTTTCCCCTTTTGTTGGGAACTTCCTGTGACCTTTTGATAAAGGTCTGGCCCTCCTCATGCAATTTACTCGGCTCCAACAGACTGTCCCTCAGACAACCCCTGTACGTGTTTAGAGATGTTTGTCCCCAGTATCATTCTGTTTTGTATGATCCCTTGTCTAGGGAGCTGGTCTTAGTGCTGGATGCAGTTTGGGGTCAAGAGAGTTTGAGGGCCATGCTCCCAGGGGCCCTCAAGTGTGGACTTCTGGTAGAGTCATTTTGTGATTTTCTTATGCTATAAATCCAAATCTCTGCCTGTAGTTTATGGGGCCAGATTGCGTTCTGTTAAATAGGATTAGGGTGGGGCTGTAACAAGTTTAGGAAGGTCATCTTCCCTATACAATGTAAAGGGTGTTTCCCTGGGGTGTGGCTTGCACAACCTTTTATCCTACAAGAGGTAAAAGGGAGGGGACCTCATGCCATCAAGAAAGCAGCACTAGGAGCACTTTGGACCTCAGACCAAAGGCAGATGCATGCAACACAAGGACCTTCCTCTACAGCTGACAGAGAGAAAGCCTTCTCCTGGGGGCCAGCACTCTGAATTCGGACTTATAGCCTACTGGACTGGGACAGAACAAACTTCTCTTTGTTAAAGCTATCCACTTGTGTTTCTATTATAGCAGCACTAGATGACTAAGACAACTTGAAGTGTCCTGATGTTTACATATAAACCAAACCCATTGCCTCTCGGTTGATTCCAACTCAAAGGTTTCCAAGACTGTTAAATTTTTATGGAAGCAGACTGTGACATTATTCTCCCAGGGACTGGCTAGAGGATTTGAATCACAAACTTTTTATTAGTTAGCAGCTGAGAACTTAACCACTGCATCACTAGGGTTCCGTATATATATATATACATAAATGGAAACCCTGGTGGCATAGTGGTTGAGTGCTATGGCTGCTAACCAAGAGGTCAGCAGTTCAAATCCTCTAAGCACTCCTTGGAAACTCTATGGGGCAGTTCTACTCTGTCCTATAGGGTTGCTGTGAGTCAGGATCGACTCCATTGCAGTGAGTTTGGTTTGGTTACATATATACATATATACACACAAGTGTAAAAGCAGGTATAAGATCTGTATGCTTATAGCCTACACAATTAAAAAACCAAATCATCAATTTAAACAAAAAAAAAAACCATAAAAACCCAGACCATTGAATTTAATGTGCTGGTGGTGAATGTAAGAACCTAACAAACGTCACTTAGGTCATCAAGCTGCATTCCTTCCCCTGCCTCAGTTCTCACCCTCAGACCAGATTAACAGGTCTACATTCCTCTCCCTATCTCTGAATAAATAAAATTGATTAAGACCTCAGAGAGAGGTAAAAAAAGGAAGAAAAAAGAATTAGTTTACTCTGCTTGATTATCCTATAACCAATTTTGGGTAGTTTACTCTGTTCAGTTATCCTTTCGCAGACTTTTGGGCAATTCGCACTGTTTGGATTACCCTGTGACAAATTTTAAATAGTTTACTCTGTTGCATTACCCCGTGACAAAGTTTGGGCAGTTCACACTGTTTGATTATCCTGTGACAAACACACCACCACCAACCACTTTGAACTCTGGCTATAAAAACCACTAGAAATGTAACCCAGGGGGACAGTTTTTGGAGAAATTATTCTCACTGTCTCCGGCTGGCATACTTGTCTGCTAGCAAAGCGTTAAACCTTTCTCTCCATCTCTGAACTTTGGCCGTCAGTGACAGGTGAAAAGAGCTTGCTTAGGTTTGTCAGCATTGGGAGATGATGGTCTGCTGAAAGAAAACTCCAAAGTTGTTTGATAATGGAGAGACAGCTTCAGTTCTGTTTCTGTATTTAATATGTGTCTGCATTTTTACTTCAATTATTGTAATTCAAAGAAAGGGTTGTTTGCCTAAAAATGTTAGTAGAAAATGTTGCTAATAACACCAAAGTTTTTTTGGTGATTCAGGGTAATTACATCACACCCTTAACTATAATGCTACCACCAAGGCCATTTGAAGGAGGTAGTATTTCTAGATAACAACTTAAAATGTTCTTTTCTTGGAGAAAAGATTAGCATTGTGGTACTGTTGAAATCTGAATTAAAGGGGCATCTAATCTTGTTAGAACTGGGAACCAAAACAATTCTTTATTGTGATTACTACCACACTTACTGCTCATGAAATATTGTTAAAGTTGGTATAGATATAGATAAGCTCTGAGCACCAGAGTGTGAATATGAACTCAGTCGCTGTAGCCAGGTCCTTTTGAGTTCAGCATGCTTGAAAAATGTGTGCTGGTTATCGAATGCTACAAAGCAGGCTGTCTCAAAACTTAGTGGCTTAAAACAATAACAGCATTTATTTTGCTTCCAAGTATATGATTTGGGGCAGGGCTTGATGGGGAAAAGAAACCCTGGTTTCACAGTAGTTAAGAGTTACGACTGCCAGCCAAAAGGTCAGCAGTATGAATCCACCAGGCACTCCTTTGAAACCATGTGGAGCAGTTCTACTCAGCACTTTAGGACACTGTGAGTTGGAATTGACTTGATAGCAGTGGGCTTGGTTTGGGGGTGTTTTAATGGAGAAAGCTGGTCTCTGATCCACCAGGCGTTAGTTAGCTAGGCTGGCTGCAAGGCGGGTGGTCGGTAAACCATTTCTGTTTACAGACAGAAAAAAAAAGGGCCAGGTAGTAAATTATTTTTGCCTTTGTGGCCCATGTAATCTCTGTCTTAACTACTAAACTCTACTGTTGTAGAACAAAAGCAACCATAGACAAATGAGCATGACTTTGTACATAAAATTTTACTTACAGAATCAGGGAATGGGCAAGTGTTGGCGAGGCTCTGCTCTGTAAGCTCACTTACTCACGCGTCTGCCATTCAGCTGGCTGTTGGCTGAACCTTTGCTGGGTCTGCTGGCCAGAAGACCTACATGTGGCCTCTCCGTGTGCCCCGAGGTTCCTTACAATACAGTAGCTGCGTTGCCAGGGCAAGCCTTCAGACAGAAGGGCCGGGTGAATGCTATGCACCGTTTCTATCACCTGGCCTCTGAGTTCTGCTGCTTCATGTCCACCACATTCTGCTCGTTCAAGTGGTCACGAAGGCTTTGAAGGGGAGGAAACATAGCCTTCACCCCTGGATGGAATTGTGGCAAGGTTCTGGGAGACTATGTAGGACCAGCAATATTGCTGAGCCCGTTTTTAGAAAATACAGTCTTCCACGCGTACCATCTGCCATGTGATGATTGAATTTTCTGCCACATTTTTACATTTGTGCCATTTAAAAATCTTCATTTATGTAGTGGGACTTGACATCATGTGAATTTCACTTATTTTCAAAAACACAAACACCAATTTAGGCACTGAAATTTTAAGTGATTTATGTTTTGAGGCACTTATGTAAATGATTCAGAACAAGCTAATGATTGTTTTCATATTATCATTAAAATAAAAAGCCAAACTTTCAAAACTTCCTAGAGAGCCATCTTGTAGATCCCTGAAAGATCTTGCCTGTCTGAGAAACACTGACAGTCTTAGGACAAAGGGGAAACAACCTCGTCCCAGCCCTTACATAGTCTAGCCCAGCTGTCCAGCCCAGCTTCCTGGGATCACGAAAGAGGGTCCTGGACAGAGTGGGAGAAAAATCAAATTTGGAAAAAACACCAGACATCCTGGTCCAACAGAGACTGGAGAAATGTCTGAGAATATGAGAATATGACTCTAAGACACTTTTCTGACCTAGACCTGAAGCCACTCCTGGAGACCGTGTTCCAGCCAAACAGCAGACAAGCTCATAAAATAAACAGGAAAACCGAGAGGAATGTGCTCCTTAGGACAATCAATTATAAGAGATCAAAAGGAAAATACTTGTCCCCAAGCAAAGACGAGAAGGCAAAAAGGGATAGAGAATCAGAATGAAAAGAAACTAGGAAGCCTGGGTGGAAATGGAGAGAGTGCAGAAACACTGTGGGGAATACAACCACGGCCATGAAAGCGTTCGTGTACAAACTACTGAACGGGAATCTCATTTGCTCAGTATACTTTTCACCTAATGCACAATAAAAATAACTTTTTTAACAAAGGGAATACTACCCCTTTTTAAAGGGTTCCATTGAGTCATGTATTTCTATGTCAGCCCTGATGTGCTTTGCACCCCTAGGCACTTAACAGCGTGAATAACAGATGGGTGACCTGGTATTTCCTGCTGCCAGGGGAGGTGCTGGTTGTAATTTATGCTTCCTCTTCCCATTTGCCCCCAGGACCTTTTACATACATGAAGGTGAAATGAAAACCTTTCATTTCACTAACCTGACCAAAGCTATTGTATATTGTGCTGGTGGTTGTGGCTGTCAGGTGCCACCTAGTTGGTTCTAACTCACAGCCAAGCTGTGGACAACAGAAGAAAACACTGCCTACCCCTGTGCCATCTTCACGATCCTTGTCATGCTGGAGCCCGCTGTTGCAGCCGCTGTGTCAATCCCCTTGTGGAGGTTCTTCCGTTTTATCGCTGACCCTCTGGTCTACCAAGCACGTTGTCCAAGGGCTGGTTCTTTCCAACAACATGGCCAGAGTATGTAAGACAAAATCTTGCCATCCTCTCTTCCAAAAAGCATTCTGGCTGTGCTTCTTCCAAAACTGATTTGTTCATGCTTTTGGCAGCCCCTGGTATATTCAGTATTCTTCAGCCATATTGTAAATGAAAGGCATCAGCTCTTCTCTGCTCTTCTTATTCACTGCCCAGCTCTCGCATGTATCTGAGGCAGGTGCAGACACTATGACTTGGGTCAGGTGCACCTTAGTTCTCAAAGTGATATCTTCGCAGGGTTTTTTTTTTAATTAATTTTTTATTTATTGTAACTGAGTGAAAATGTACATTTCTGTATAAATTTACATGCCCACCTATATGCAGCTTCCACTGCTTTCCCTGCCCGTTGACAGCACACTATTCCTCTCTGCTCTATACATGTCTCATTCTCCCAACAGTCTCTTTTTCCCCTCCTCTCCACCCACTCTCCCTCCAGCCAGAGGTCAGCAGGATGACATCCTATAGAGGTATAGAACCATAAAATGCATCCAATATATGGTCACTGCATCGCCAAGTCCAATCCATTCCTGTCCAAAGCGTGGACCTTTGTTATGATTTATGGTCATGGGCAGCATCAGGGTGATGGACCGTGCTCCCAGGGGAACCCCGAAACCACTGGACCATCAATTGAGGTCTTTTAGTGGGGATCTCAGGGTGCACCCCACTTTATTCTTGTGTTGCCAGTGAGACTGAACTTAGTGAGCTCCATCGCGGCTATCACTGGTGGTGGCCGGGCACCCTCCGGTTCTTCTGGTCCCAAGTCAATGTAGGCACCCACTGATGTGGGTCTCTTTATCTTCTGGGTTGTCTTTCCCCCATGTCATTTTGGTCCTCGGTGGGCATCCGTTCCTGCTGAGTTGGGACCATTTGCTGTGCCCTCGGATGGCAGCTTGGCAGCTCTTAAGACCCCAGATGCCACTCACTAACGTGGGGTGCAGAGAGCCCTCTTAGCAAAACGCTAGTTGTGCCAATTGGCCTTGCTTTCACCTAAGAGCATGGACCCCTGCCCCCTGCCCCAGCTACTCTATCCTTGCAATATTGGGTTAAGATGGAAGGAGTACTCATGTTATGCTTAAGTTCACTTAATATTGTTCTTGTTTCTAATGTGTGCTATCACTGATTTCACCCAACCAGATTCCTAGCAACTATCTAATCTAAACTCCCCCCCACCTCCCTCCCCTCCCTTGCAGCTGTCAAAGAGTCTTTTCTTCTATACACAAGTCTGTTTTTGAGATCTTATCGTAGAGGTCTCATACAATATTTGTCCTTTTGTCGCTGACTACTTTCACTCAACATAATGTCTTCCAGCTGAAACCAGGTCATGAGATGTTTCCTGGAGTCATCGTTTTTCTTTATCATTGCGTAGTGCTCCATTGAGTATATATACCATGTTTTCCTATCCATTCTTCTGTTGTTGGGCATCTGGTTTGATTCCATCTTTTTGCTATCATGGACTGTGCTGCGATAAACGTTCTGGTGCATGTGTCCATTGGTGTGAAAGGCCTTGATTCTGTAGGATATATTCCAAGTAGTGGAATTACTGGGTCAAATGGTATGTCAATATCCATTTTTTTAAGGAAGTGCCAGATTGCTTTCCAAAGAGACTGGACCATTTTGCAACCCCACCAACATTGTAGGAGGGTTCCACTTTCTCCACAGCCTCTCCAACATTGGTTGTTTTGTGTTTTTTGGATCATGGTCAACCTTGTTGGGGTGAGATGGTATCTTATTGTAGTCTTGATCTGAATTTCTTTAATAACTAAAGGTTGTGAACATGTCCGCATATGTTTTTCGGCTGCCTGGATCTCCTCTTTAGTGAAATGTCTGTCCATCTCCTTTGCCCATCGTTTAATTGGATGATTTATCTTCTTCTTGTTGATATTTTGTAGTATCTTATAGATTATGGAGATCAGGCATCGGTCTTATATAGAGTTGACAAATATTTTTTTCCCGTTCTGTAGGTGTTCTTTTAATTCTATTAATAAAGTCTTCAGATGAGCAAAAGGGTTTGATTCTTAATAGTTCCCATTTATCTATTTTCTCTTCTGATGATTGTGGTTTGTTTGACAGATTTTGGAGTCTGTCCACATTGTGTATTAAAACTTCCATTGTTGTTCCTACCTTTTCTTAGATGAGCTTGATCGTTTTAGGTTTGATATTTAGATCTCTTATCCAGTTGGAGTTGGTTTTTGTATAAGGTATGGATCTTGTTTCAGTTTCTTGCAGATGGATATCCAATTTTGCCAGCACCATTTGTTGAATTTACTGTTTTTACCCCAGTTTAATGTGTTAGGGCCTTTGTCGAATATCAGTTGTTCATAGGCAGATGACATGGTGTCATCTCAGCGGTCTCAGTTCTGTTCCACTGGTCGATCTGTCTGTTCTTATACCAGTACCAGGCTGTTTTGACCACTGTGGCAGTGTAATATGTTCTAAAGTTGGGTAATGAGAGGCCTCCCAGTGTGTTCTTCTTTAGTAGTACCTTGCTTAACCCTTTCCAAACAAAATTGGTGATTTGTTTCTCCATCTCATTAAAAAATGATACTGGAACTTGTATTGGGATTGCATTAGATAAATAGATTGCTTTGGGTAAAATCGACATTTTCACAATGTTAAGTCTTCCTATCCATGAGCAGGGTAGGTTTTTCCATTTCCCTAAGTCTCTCTTAGTTTCCTGTAGTAAGGGCTTGTAGTTCTCTTTGTAAAGGTCTGTTATTTCTCTGGTTAGATTAATTCCTAGGTACTTTATCTTCTTAGGGGCTATCGTAAATGATATTCATTTGATAATTTCTTCCTTAACAGTCTCGTTGGTATAAAGGAATCCTACTGATTTACTTATGTTTATCTTGTATCCTGAGACTTTGCTGAACTCTTCTATCAGTTTGAGTAGTTTACTTATAGATTCCTTGGGGTTCTCTGCATATACAATCATATCATCTGCAAACAGGGAGATTTTAACTTCCTCTTTGCCGATGCAGATGCCCTTTATTTCTTGGTCTTGTCTAATTGCTCTGGCTAAAACTTCTAGCACAGTGTTGAATAGAAGAGGTGAGAGTGGGCATCCTTGTCTTGTTCCTGATCTGAAGGGAAACTCTTTCAGTCTCTCTCCATTCAGGATGACGTGGGCAATTGGCTTTGTATAAATGGCCCTTATTGTGTTGAGGAATTTGCCATCTATGCCCATTTTGCTAAGAGTTTTTAGCATGAATGGGTGTTGGACTTTATCAAATGCCTTTTCTGCATCAATGGATTTTTTTTTTTTTTTAAATATTTTACTGTGTTTTAAGTAAAAGTTTAAAGTCCGGATCAATTTGCCATGTAAAACCCCAGTGCCCACCAGTATGCTACTCTAACTGCCCTCCCCATAGCACACTCCTCCTTTCTATCCTGTACATCCTGTATCCATTGAACCAACCCTTGTCCCCCTCCACCCTCTCATCTCACCTCTAGAGAGGAGCTGACATCTTTGCTTTTTAGCACTTCAAAGCAGTCTTTTGTAGCAGATTTGCTCAAAGCGGTTATGTCTTTTGATTTCTTGACTGCTGTTTCTGGGTGTTGATTGCTGTATATAACATTCAAATACAGCACAAAAGTACTACCTGTATCTGTTGGTGTCAAGTCTATTCCAATTTGTATTGACTGTATTGGACAGAGTAGAACTGCCCATAGTGTTTCCAAGGACCAGTGGGTGGATTTGAACAGCCTACCTTTTCATTGGAAACTGTGGTGGTGTAGTGGTTAAGTGTTATATATGGTAACCAAAAAGTTGGCAGTTGAAGTCTGCCAAGCACTCTTTGGAAACTCCATGGGGCAGTTCTACTCTGTTCTATAGGGTTGCTATGAGCCTGAATTGACTCAGCAGCACTGAGTTCAGTGTTTTAGAACCTTTTGGTTAGCAGCTTAGCTCTTAACCACTGTACCACCACTGTACCTCAAAATTATTAGGAAAAAAAGAAAAGAATGCTATTATTCTGATAAGGCTTTGCTGAGATCTTTGTTCAGCATTTTTAGTGATCAAAGAAGATACTAATAGAAAGTCTTCAAATAAGGAATATTCCCTTCAGAAAACCCCTAGCCGGCTTGAAATACCACATCAGAAGCTTCTAGGGGATGATGCCAGCACAAAGTGTTGGTGGTGGTGGTTGCTGCTGTTGGTTGGCATTGGCTGATGGTGATCTTATGTATAATACAATGTGAAACGTTTCCCATCCTGTTCCACCTTTATTACTGCTAGTATGTTTGAGTTCCTTCCTGTGGCTGTTAGCACACAGTAGCCTGCAGTGAATCGACAAGGGTCAGGCAAGGTTGTGGCCATCTCCCGCACCTCCCACACCCATGGTTGCTTCGTTCTGGGTTGCTGAGTGCTGGGTTTCTCACAGTTGGTTCAGAGGGTCGGGGCAGGAGATCCGGTTAGTGTGACTTTGGGTGGCTTTACTAAGATTAGAGAGGTAGCAGAGTATTCTTAGAATGGGGAGATAGTGGTTTTAAAGCTATTTTGTTGTTTCTGCTGTATTTAGTAACAGAGAGGCTTAGCTGTGGACTCTCCTTTTCTCCTACATGTCCTGGCACAGAGTCTGTATCTTAAGATGCTTTTCCTCCTTCCTGCTGTTCATTCCCTTCCGAGAGCCAAACCTTCTATGACTCATGTGGTTGCTGTAGAGATAATTCTGATGTCAGAAGCAAAGGCCATTGACTTGACAGGAGGAGAGCAGTGACTATTCAGAAACAAGTCTCCTCTCATCATGCAAATACCCCTAATTAAGAAATCCAGAGACAGATTCTGTGTCATGGAAACATAATTTCCTTTGACTCAGAGGGTTCCAGGAATTGCTGCGGGCTATGAACTTTTCTTGGTTTCCTGGGTTAAATGGCATCACCCTGTGCCCTGCGTTTTCTTGGACAAAAGTGAATTCAATCTAATATTTATCAAATATTTTACAAGTGACAGACATGGTCTTAGTGACTCGAGAAATAGGAATGAACAACACATAGTTCTTGACCTCAAAGAACTTGCAGTTTAACAAAATAATCTTTTAAGTGGTAGCCCCTGAAACGTACGGGAAACTCAATGGGAAAGAACGAAACTTTGCCTGGACACTCAGTAGGCTCCTTCTGCTCCTGTACAATCTGGGGAGAAAAACCTGAATGGATAAAACTTAGACTGATTGACTCATTTATTCATCTAGTCGCCAACTCCTTATACTCATTTATTTATTTTGCTGTACTTGTCACTATCTAGGAAATGACTTTATCTTTGGTTTACTTATTTTTTTCCTCTAGTTTCATGATAAACCAAAGAAAATTGCTGCCATCAAGTTAATTCTGACTCATGGTTATTGTATGTGACACAGAATAGAACTGCTCCGTAGAGTTTTCTTGACTGTACTGGTTATGGAAGCAGATAGCCAAGACTTTCTTCCTTGCAGTCCCTGAGTGGATTTGAACCGGCGAAACAGATCGTATACCCCACATAGGGACCTTGGTTTCATGATAGATGTGTAATAAATATTTGTTAACTTAATGAATTCATTTTTTCTTTCTTCCTTCTTACAATTGTGGGGCAATTTGCTACATTTGAAAGGAACCTAAATAGAAAGGACAACGCATTAACTGCTTTCTGGTTGCCTTTTCTCCGGAATGAATGTCTAAAGCCTTTAAAAAAAACCAAACCTGTCCTCACTAAGTAGACTCCGACTCATAGCAACCCAGTAGGACAGAGTAGACCTGCCTCATAGGGGGTCCAAGGCTGTAATCTTTATTGCCACATCTTTTTTCTTTTCTTCATTGTGATTGAGTGAAACTGTACAATCCAATTCAAATTTGCATGCCTGCCTATCTGTAGCTCCTTCTGCTCTCCTTGCCCGGTGACAGCACACGCCTCCTTTCCATTCTGCACATGTCATATCCTCTTAACAAACTCCTGTCCACTGTCTCCACCCCCTTCTAGTAAGGGGCGAGTAGGATGACATCCTATAGATGCATAGAACTGTAAAATGTACACACAATATGGTCACTCTGTGTCCCCGAGTCCCATCCATTCCTGTCTGAAGAGTTGACCTCAGTGATGATTTGTGATCAGGGGCAGCATCAGGTCTAGGGTCTATGTTCCCAGGGGAACTGCCAGGGCTTCAGACCATCAACTGTGGTCTTTAAGTGGAGTTCTTAGGGTACACTCCCTTTTTTTCTTGTGTTGCCACTGAGACTCAACACTGTGAGTCCCATCATGGCTGTCATTGGTGGTGGCCAGGGCACCATCTGGTTCTTCTGGTTACTTGTTGATAAAGTCACCCACTCATGTGGGCCTTTCTGTCCTCTGAGTTCTTTTTCTCTCATGTCATTGTTGTCCTTGGTGATCATCTGTTCCAGCTGAGTTGGGACCACTTGGTGTACCTCAGATGGCAGCTTGCTAGCTTTTAAGATCCCAGATGCCATTTATCAATACAGGGTTTGACTGCCATATCTTCATGCCATGGAGCCATCTGATGAGTTTGAACCACCAACCTTTCTGTTGGTAGCTGAGAGCTTAACCACTGTACCACTGAGGCTCCTCTACAGCCTCTAGCCAGGTGCAATTTCAAGTGACAGGCAGCCTCAGAAAGTGCTGAATATCACCGGCCCAGTGTTTGCTGTCACTGATTGGCAGGAGCCATGGCAGCCCCAGAAGTGGTGTAGTTGATTAAAGGGCTTTGCGCAGGATTGGGTGTACTGTGAAAGCTGGAGTCAAGAGGTGCCAGCTCTAGGTAGAGTCACAGCTTTGCTGTATTTGGGGGCTGGAGGAGGACACAGATGGCAGAGATTAGCATTTAAACAACAATCTGGACCAGAATTCTGAGTTTCTTGTCTTCATCTTCCCCACACCTCTACTACTAGACTGCGCTAAGAATTAGAGGAAGGAAAAAGACGACCATGCTGTTTGAATGATAGACTTTATATGATGTTTGTATTATAACCTTTATATTATAATGGAAAAGCCCTGTCCTGAGGTCAGAAGACCTGTGTTCTTTCCTAGTTTAGCCACTTATTTTACTACGAGACCCTGAGTGAGTGACTTCCCTTTTGGGGCCTCAGTTTTGCCAGCTGTAAAACAGGGGGCTAGATGGGATGATACCCAGGTCTTTTTTTTAGGTCTGACATGCCATGGTTTGAGACATTGTAGCTCCTGCTTCAGTGCCTATAGAGACCAGAGACGGAAGATCAGAGGAGGCAGGTAGAAAGCCCTGGAACTGCAGGCAGTGCTTCAGAGGAAGGAAATCCTGTTAGGACATGGATTGTCCCAGCAGTGGCTTCTGGCTCCTAGGCTAGGCCACCCTGGCCCAGGCACGAGACTCCCGCAGTCTTGGAGTGATAAGTATAACTGCTGGAAAGAAAGCATCTGGCTGTATTCCACTGGCCTGGCTGCCTTTTCCTGAGTGTAAAGTACTTGCTTGTGACATCTAAGGAATGTGTTGACATGTTTGTGCCTTGTTTCCAATTCTTAATATATTTTATGGTGGCAGCAGTAGGAACAGCAGCAGGATTCACCTGGTCTTCTACTTTTTTGGCCCCTCCAGCCTTCTGTAGATATTCATGTATAAGAATTGTCTAGAAAGGTGTTTGAATTTTTTTTTTGAAGATGTTTGAGAAGTTGGGCCCAGAGCTTCAAGATCCTACTACTTGGGTGCTGTTAGCACAGTTTCTTCTAGTGATGTATATAAGCCTCCGTCACAGTGCCTCGAAACCCCAGTGGTGTGGTAGTGAAGTGCTATGGCTGCTAACCGGTACGGTGGCAGTTCAAATCCACCAGGAGTTCCTTGGAAACTCTACAGGCAGTTCTATTCTGTCTATAGGGTCACTACTGTGAGAAATAAAATTCAGGATGGTCCATCTTCAGAACAAAGGCCAAGATAGAAATTACTAGTTAACTTAAAAAAAGGGGTTAACCAGGGTTGGGGAGGGGGAGGAGGAAACCTGTTTGGGAAACAGAAGATAGAACCACAGAAGAAAATGGAATGTTAAAACTTAGGCACTCAGCCAGACAGGAAATGGGGAGGGACTCGCGAGTTACAAGATAAAAAGGGCTAGTGAGGAACTGTTTGGCTGCCCTCTTTGACCAGCCTTGTTTGTGGGCTCAGGCACTGGATTTTGCAAAATCGACTAATAAAGCCTGCTTTTGCTTAGTGGATTTGAACTGGATTTCTTGAGTGTTTGTCGCGAAAAGGGCACTGGTACCTGCTTACCAGTGACCTCATAAGGGATAAGACGGCCTACCTTGACCGTCGAGGCAGGGTCCTAGCCAGCGGTGTGTACCGGCCTGCCAGTTGCCATGAGGAACCAGAGTTGTGGCCAAGGTGCTGACGACATTTGTTACTCTGTGTGTCAGAAATGACTCCACGGCAGTGGGTGTGGGTTTATCAAAGTGCCTGGTACTTAGGAGGCTCTCAGCAAATACTGATTTTCCTCCTTTCCATTAACATAACAGCAGTCCTCTGAAATACTGAAACTCAACTACAGTGTGCTGCAGGCATGGGAGCCAGAAGAGACAAGGGATTTCAACCTGGCAGGGCAAGGACTTGGGTTAAGGTTTTCTTAGGACACCATCCTTTCCCTAGAAAAAGCAGGCCGGTCTGGTTCTGGAAGCCTCTTGCAAAACTCCGCAAAGCTGAGTCATTAATCAGTGTCCAAGAGGCTGGAAGAGAACTTTCTAAAGCTACCTGGTCACTCCCGCCACCTTCAGGAAGTTTAAACTCGAATGCACCTGAGACTGAAAACAAAGCGAACACCTTGTTTTCAGAGACCACATTTACTGCCCCAAACTGACTTGTTTTTCTAAGACATCATGACCTTCAAGAAGAACAAAAAATATGATGCTAGGCAAGGGACCCAGAATACCTGTGAGGGCGAGAAACAGCACAGAGCTCAGATCTGCTGAGACCCAGAAAGGGCCAGAGACCCTCTTTTCAATTCACATCTCTACTTTTCTGAGAAAGCTACATTCTTCCCCACTTTGTGCAGACAGAAAGCTCACCTCGATTTGGGGTCCAAAGCCCTCCACAGTGAGGTTCCACCTCACCCATTCGCAGCTCACATAAAGCTCTCTTCCTCACTTCTGCCAAATGGGCTTACTTCCTGTTTCCAGAGAATTCCCGGGTCCAGTCCCGGTTCTTCCCCTTTGCTCACAGCAGACCCTCTCTGCCTCACTGTCAGGATGCTGGCCTGAGGTGACCTCATCTTCTTCCGACCTGTTGCAGCTGTGCTCATAATATACTTGGTTATAAATCACACACTCCTAGTGTACCTCCCTGACACAGGCAGTTGAGCAAATCCTTTACTGTTAGCTGCTTTCCTGTTCAGATTCTGCCTCTCCAATCAAATTATGAGAGCCTGGAGGGCAAGAGGCTTGTCTCACTTATCAGTGGATTTCTCAAACATCTTGCTTGCACCAGGTGCTTGGCGCCTAGTAGATCTCAAAGACCATTTCCAGGGTTATTTTGAAGATGGGCCAACTTGCTGTCTACTCCTGCCTTTTTGTTTGTACCAAGAGTAGTGCTGAGCAGAAAAAAAGGAATCTCAGGGTATTTTTCTCACATCATAATTGAGGTTTAGCATTTCAGTGGATTGCTGCTATCTCAGTGGAAAGGAAGAAATGAATGTTTGCTGAGACTCTGCTGAGTACCAGGCACTGTGACAGGGTCTTACAGACACTGCTGGGAGAAACGGGGTTAACAGCCCCCAAGTGGTAAGAACCTAAAACTCTGGACTCAACTTCCCAAACATCTTCAAAACAAACAATCCGGCAAACAGACAGACATCTAAATACTTTTCTGGGTAGTTTCTATATGCAAATACGTCTAAGAGGCCACTGTGGACTTCAAAAGGGGTTTGGAATCAGGCCACTTCTCACCTCAAACCCTGCTTCTGCCTCTAACCAGTTGTGTGACCTCAAGCAAATTACCTAACCTCTCCCAGTTACAGCTTTCTCATCGATAAAGCAGAAAAGATAGCTCTGTTGTGGGGCAGTTATGAGTATTAAACAGTATATAGTAGATACTCAATAATTTGTTTTTCTATTACAAAATGTTTTCATGTACAGATTTTCTACAAAGGAAATAACCTGTGTCTCTTGACCCACACCAATAAATAAAGACAGAAAATCAGATTTCCTGATTTTGTAACTTGAGCTTTCCCTCTGGGTCTGCCCTGGTACTAGAGCCCAACACATGGATGTACCCCCCGCCCCCCAATATATGTATCGTGGCCAAGAATGACTGGGAGAAAATTCTGTTGCCTGAGAGGCAGGCTGAATGCAAGGACCATCCTCACTTTGCCACTTCGCCAGATATCTTTTGAAGACCCTTCCCTAGGAAATTTTGGCTTAAAGCAGGAAAAATCTGTTTTCAAACAACTTTTTCAGACATTTTACTTACTGGCTTTTATTTAATAAACATGTGTGTAATGCTTGGAGCCCTGGTGGCACAGTAGTTAAGAACTTGGCTGCTAAGCAAAAGGTCAGCAATTCAAATCCACCAGGTGTTCCTTGGAAACCCTATGGGGCACTTCTACTCTGCCCTACAGGGTTGTTGTGAGTTGCAACTGACTCGATGTCAGCAGCAGTTTATGTGTCCGGCACAGTTCAAAGTACTGTACAAATAGTAATACATTTAATCCTCATAATAACTTGACAAGGTAGGTGTTATTACTCTAGTTCACTGATTAGGAAATACTCATAAAGAGATTAAGCAACTTGCTGAAAGTCATACAGATGTGTGGGTGACTTTCAGCCCAGACATTGCAGTGGAGGTAGAAAAATGAGGGAAGAAGCTCATCTCAAACGCCCTCCTTATTAACAAAGGTTCAAGTGCTACCTCAGGAATTTAAATTTACGTGACCAGTAACACTGTGCCCATCTGTCTTAGGCTGGATTCTCAGTGAATTTTATGTAGAGTTTCATATAAAAGCACAAATACATATAGAGAAGTTTATCTCAAGGAAATGGCTTACATAGTTGCGGACGCTGGGAAGTCCCTGATCTGTTGGCAGCTGTCAGGCTAGAGGCTTTTCCTGACTCACATGCTTGCAGGGCCTGACAAACACCAAATCAGCAGGTCAGATGACAGGCTGCTGGCTTGCATTTCCAGAACCTGAGGTCAGAGGGTGGTGAATTGGATGCAGAATCCCAAAGGCACAAACTTTGCCAGAATTTCCCTATATATGAGATGCGGGCCACACCCCACAAGGAAATTTCCTTGTCAACTGACTGGCTGCTCACATCAGATCACAAAACGGAAGAGATCTAAATCTGATCACAAAATGGAGGATGATTATATTATTACATAACTGCCAAACTACATCATTACATAATTGCCAAACCACTGAGAATCATGGTCCATTCAAGCTGACACATAACCTGTCATGGATTGATTTGTGTTCCCCAAATGATATGTGTAGAAATGTGGCTGGGCCAGGATTCCTGGTGTTGTGTGATGTTCCTCCGTGTTGGAAATCCTCCCTCTGTGATGTTAATGAGGGTGGATGGGTGCCAGTTACGTGGGGGCAAGACTCAATGTTTAAGGTTGTTTTGTGCTTTGAGGCAGTCTCTTGAGATATAAAGCAAAGAAGCTAACAGAGAGATTTAGGAACCTCATACCATCAAGAAGGCAGCACTGGGAGTAGAGGGAGTCCTCCAGACCTGAGGTTCTTGTGTCATGATGCACACTGACACAAAGACTGATACATCACAAGGACCTTCCTCTAGAGCCAACAAACGGGAAAGCCTTTCCTGTGGAGAGGACACCCCGAATTTAGACTTGTAGCCTACTGCACTGTGTAAGAATAAACTTTTCTTTGTTAACGCCATCCACTTGTGGTATCTCTGTTACAGCAGTAGCAGCTGACTAAAACAGCCTTAGCAATCACCCTGTCACGTGAAGTGCAAAGACATCAGGGATACCTGGAATGAGAATCTGGCCCTGGTCTCCAGGTGACCTTGGATCTGTAAGCCACCTTACTCAGGGCCCCCTTGTGACAGTCTGGCTAGGTCATTCTTTCTTCTTTATTAACTTTTTGGACAAAAATTTGCTGAGCATCAAACATGCCAGGCACAGCACAAGGTATTTGGGAGTACCAAGATAGCTATGTCATGTTCAAGGTTCAAGGAGCTCCCAGCCTTGTGGGGAAAGCAGACAAATGAACCAAAAGTCACACACTGAAGATAGGGCTGTGCAAGGTTATCTCTACGTTCTGCACAGAAGCAAGTCTCACGTCTTACCTTGGAACCGGAGCAGCCCATTCATTTATACCAGAGGCAGACAGCACTAACTGTCTGCTGAGGCCAAGCAGAGGCCTTGCCTCCTTTGCCTTCTTTCCTCTTTCATTTCATCTCTCTCTCGTCTCTGTTCTTTTCACTGCTTGTCCTCCTTCTGCTCTATTTCCTTTTCTCTCAGGCATCTACAGATATCTTTCCAGGCATCTCCCAAGTGCTTACTTTCCAAACCTACAAGTTTTGCTCATATATTTCATCATCCAAAGGTAAGTCAAAGAATGGAAAGGCTTGGGAAACAGTGACGCATATCTTGCCAAGGGTCACAACAGGTTATTCTGCATTGTGACGCTGGTATACCCTGTCTCTTTTTGAACTCAGTAGACCCAGACAGACCCACTGCCATTGAGTTACACTCAACACATAACCGTAGTCATGGATCCGTGCCACCTGTCCACACAGACAGTACTGAGACAAGAGGTGAAGTGATTAAATGAGGACATTTATTGGGTGCTGACACACAAGAGGCAAAGGGGAATCAGTTCCTCCAAAGCTTGCTTGCATGCATAGGCTAAGCCTGGAGGTTATATAGGTCAATTAAGAGAGGGGAAGCTGGTTAATATTTCTCCCGGTCCACATAAGTAATTCTTTTGATGTTTTAACACTATATTTTTGTGAGGTTTTCCACGGCTCCAACAAGTTAGGGCTTGATAATCATCCAACTACCCAGTGATTCAGCGCAGTAGTCTTAGAGAATGACTGAAAGGGTATAAACAGAACAATTAATCAGTGTTTCTGAGAGGAAAGAATAGCCATGTGACTTATGACCAGTACAAGGTAAATTCTAACGGATGGAGGAAATCAAGCTCTCAAGACTCAGTGTTCATGGTCGTCTCAGCTACTGTCTTAACTACTGTCATCTTAATTACTGTGCTGCTGTTTGTAGTAAGATGGAGTTGGGCTGGCTAAGAGCCTCCCTTTCAGTAGTGACCCTATGGGACAGAGGAGAACTGCCTCATAGAGTTTCCAAGGAGTGTCTGGTGGATTTCAACTGCTGACCTTCTAGTTAGCAGTATCACTTAACCACTATGCCACCAGGGTTTCCATGACCTCAATAGTGAACTGAAATCCCAAGATGTTTCTTTGTTCAAATGAAGTTTGGTTGAGGATCCTGAAATCAGGAAAACTTCAGGGAGAAATGGAACAGAGTAGATACCAGAGGTGAGGAAGATCAGAGTCTACGGACAGATATAGAACTTTTCCTGCTTCCAGTCTAAGTCACGTGGCTATTCTTTCCTCTTAGAAACATTGATTAATTGTTCTGTGTATACGCTTTCAGTCATTCTCTAAGACTATGGCACTGAATTACCAGGTAGTTGGGTGATTATCAAGCCCTAACTTGTTGGAGCCATGGAGACCCCCACAAGAAAACATTGTTGAGACATCAGAAGAATTACTTGCGTGGACATACACCATCACTGCCTTAGACTCTTAATTTAGCAAAGCTCAGATTGTGGGTCTGGGAAAAGTGCAGGATCTGGATGGAACACAGATACCTGCTTTGTTCTGAGCTCCAAGGAACGAGACTCAGAAGGGACAGTGACCAAGATGAAAGCCCTGTCGTCCTGGTGATACTGCTTGTTATCCATTTACAAGCCTGTGAAAAGCATCTTTAAGAGATGACCTTTGGTTTCTTACTTCTCTGCCATAAACTACATCTGCTGTATCCCACTTCCTCTGAGGGACTTGAAACAGTACCATTTTCAGAACTCAGTTACTTCGGGGTCTTTTTATAATGCTCCTTCATTCTCTTACCTCAGCTCACTTGGAAGGGAGCAAAATCAGCTGGTCTTTCTGGTCCCAACACACCTTCTTTGCCTTCTATGTTAATTTCTTAGTGTTGCCTTCACAAAACATGACAAAGTAAGTGGTCTACAAGAACAGAAGTTCACTGCTACACAGTAATGAAGGTCAAGAATCTGTAATCAGAGTGTCACCCCTGGGGAGGCCTTCCAGGGACCTGACGGACAATCTGTGCCATACTTCTCTCCTACCCAGCTTCAGGTGATGGGCAGCGACCCAGATATTCCAATTTACTCTACCGCCTTCACGTGGTCATCTTCCTGTGTCTGTCTCTCTGTGTAGCTTCTCTTTTATAAGGACACTGTCTGTACTGGATTAAGACTCACCCCACTCCAACATGGTCTCACATTAACAGTTAACATCTGTGAAGACCCGATTACTTCCAAGCAATTTCCACATATTCACAGGTGAGGACTTCAACATATCTAGGAAGGGAGATGGCAAGCAGGCTGGGGAGGGGTAGTGGCCGGAGTAAATGAGAGATTTTGTAAGCAACAGTACTTGGGGGCAGGTAGTCATAGTGTTTGACACACACTTTTTGAAGCAAATGATAAATAAGGAAAATGAGGGGCATATTCTCCATCTTTTCAACCAGCAAGGTGACAGGGATTGAATTGTGTCCCCCCAGAAATCTGTGTAGCACTTTAGCTAGGTCTTCCGTGTTGTAAATCCTGCCTCTAGGATGTTAATGAGGGTGATGAGAGGCAGCTGTGTTGGCAGGGCGGGGCTTATGTGCAAGTTTGTTTTGTGCTTTGAGGCAGTCTCTTGAGATACAGAGGAAAGAAGCCAGCAGAGAGGTTTGGGGACCTCATATCACCAAGAAGCAGTGCTGGGAGCTGAGCATATCCTTTGGAAAGGAACAGGTCCCTGCGCCTCAGAAGCTCTGAACCTAGGGAAATATTGACAAAGATCTTCCAGCAGATAGAGCAAAGAAAGCCTTCCCCTGGAGCTGATACCCTGAATTTGGACTTCTAGCCTACTGGACTGTGACAAAATAAAATTTCTCTTTTTAAAGCTATCCACTTGTGGTATTTCTATTACAGCAGCACTAGATGACTAAAGACACAATGGTTACAAAATCACTGTGATTAAAATGGATAACTCAGCTCTATACAATTGAGTCCCAAACAAGGATCCCAAAACATCCTTTCACATTTAACTAGGCACTAGTTATTTGGGGGTGTCCAGGTAAGAATGAAGGGAGGAAGAATGTTCCACCTGAGTCTTGATGAATGAATAACACATAAGGCACAAAAAAGTTGATACATTCTAGACAGAAGATGCGTAGAAATGTGGAAGAGTTGTTGGGATGGCGAGAACTAAAGGTATCAGAGCAGAGGCAGTGAGAAGGCTTGAAGGACGGCCGGGTCTGGAGCCCACGTATTCCATACTAACACAGGCTGCCAGTGGTGGCATCCTGGGAGAAAGGGGCTGGAGGGTGTGGTCAATGACTTTCATACAGCCTTCTTAGCTACGGTCTTGTGCAAATAAAGTGCTTGTGGCCTACCAAAGAGATTTGGACAGTTTGCTAATAGTGCAAATAAGGTGGATGGATCCCCTGTGGGGATGGGACCATGCACATAACGTATACGGAACTGTTACAAGAGGACTGGCCAGTTTTGCCATTTTGCTAGGATTAAAACAGAGCCAATAACAGGGCAGATAGAAGACATCACTATCACCAAGAAGAAGAGATAAGTGTGGAGCACGTCCTTTGGACCTCAGTTCCCTATACTGAGAACCTCCTAGACCCAGGAGTCAGAAAGAGCGAGAGGAAACACCAGAGAAGTCTAAGGTGGCTGAGAGAGCCCTGCCTGCAAGGCAATGCTGAAAAGCTGTCCTGACCGAGGCACTGTATTCTGAGTTACTCAAGATCCTGAATTATAACTTCCCTAGTGAACCCTGTAACTGGGAGTATGGCCTGTGAGTTCTGTAGGGCACTGCAACAAATTATCACACTCCTCAGAGAAGTAGGGAATGCCATGGGAGGGACAGCTGGTGTCGGAAGTGGTTCAAGGGTAGGGGAAAGGAGGTATGTCTGACCTCTGCTTCACAGAAATCACCTCTGGGCTGTTGATGCTGATAGTGATTTTCTCCTCCCCTTGTGAAGTTCATGGAGGTCCCATGTCCCCACCATGCCAGCTTTACAAAGGGGGTGAAGTTCAGTCACAGGCTTGTGCTGCATAGGAAGAGGCTAGTGTCTCCAGTGGGGTAGGTATTTCTGGGATACAAAGCTTTATGGGGAGACCACAGAAGAATTTGTCAAGAAACGAAGTTTGGTAGAAGATCCTTTTGGAACCCAGGGCATCCCAGCAGTAATTCGGATGGCTTCTGTGTTCACTCTGCCATTTTGAGGCTCCCTTCCCTGAGTCTGGGCCTACAATTTCTGGAGAGACTTGCCTTGGCAATCATTTCTTTTTCTTTTATTAAGATCTCATTTGGACAGCATACAAACAGCATGAGCAGAAACTACAAACTCACACAAGAATAAATTACAAAATTCATATTTAAGAAGTAGATGATATAAGACGCTGAGCTACCAGGAGGGCCTCCTGGCCCAGTGTCCAGAGATTCACAAGCTGTCAGCAGTCCCCGAGAGTCCATGATAAATCTTCTGTAGACATTTAGAGCCAAATGCCCCCCTCTGAGCATATCTAACGAGGCCCTGGTGCTTTCGTGCCAACATGTGCGCACACAGATGCTTTAGGAGTGGAAGGAGGGGGAGGCCTGTAAACAACAGCCAGCTCAGCAACAAGCAAAGTGGATCCAGCTGTGCTCTCCCTGGAGCTCTGGTGGCAGATGCCTGCCTGGCATCTACCCTTCACCAATTCCCTGGCTCCCCTGGGAGGTGCAGATGTGCAGCACACACCTCTTCCGGAGAGGTCAGTGGAGGCCTACCTCTTGAGAGAGAGGCCTTGCCCAGGCCTGCAGTGGGAGGCTATCTCAGCTGTCACAGACTGCTCTTGCTTTACTTGCTCTCCGGCCTGCCACCGTCTTCCCATCACTCCCAAAAGAAAAAGTGAAGAGCTGTGCCCTTGAGGAAGCCCACTCAACTTGGAGTCATGTGAGCTGCGTGCAAGTCCCGCACTGATCTTTCCCCAGCTGTGTTCCCAGACAAGTTCCCTCACTCCTGTAGGCCATATACCCCCTCATCTGTAAAAATGAGAATGGCACTGTCTACTTCACAGACTTAGAAACAATTACTGAAATTTGATAGCACCATGTCCTGTGCCAGGCTCAGGGCTCAGAAACCAATTTCCTTCCTGCCTTCTTCTCTCCTATTACGTTACTCCATTTCTTCCTTTCTATTTTCTTGATGTATCAGTTGGTGGTCATTTAATCACAAAAATGAAAGAAACAAAACCAAACCACTGCCATCAAGTCTATTCTGAGTTACAGTGACACTACAGACAGAGTAGAACTCCCCTGTACAGTTTCCAAGGATTGCCTGGCAGATTTGAACTGCTGACCTTCTGGTTAGCAGCCATAGGACTTAACCACCACACCACTAGGGCTTCCCATGCAACCCTAGTGGCATCCAAAACACCTCTTGATTTGCAGGCTCTCTCCTATCCCAGCAGAGACTGCCAGTGTTTGCTTCCTCCCAATTAAAAACTTTCAAATCTGTGAACACAGCTTATGCCACCAAGATAATTAAGGAGATGGGCCACATGACCAAGAGAAGGTCTGGGCTTCGGGGACCATTTGAGCCCAGGAGATACATCTGGGGAGCCTGGGGGCACATGGAGACCCTGATTGTCTTGGGGGTCATCATAGTGGAAAGACATGAGAAACAGTTGGCGGTGGAGAGGTGGCTCTGAGCTGAACCCGGCCACGAGCTGGACTCTAGGGAACGGGCTGGGTACAACTTTCAGCAGAAACAAAACCACTGTCTTCCAAGAGTAGGGAGGCCCAAGGACGCAGAATATTCATCTTCCCAGCAGGTCCATCCACTAGAAGGCCAGTTTTGTGGGTAAAAAATCACAATTCTGGCTCTGCAGAAAATCTCCATCCATCTTTCCATCTAAGCCATCCATCTGGTATATGTTAAGAGTTTTGTAGAATGCAGGCTGAGCAGGACAGAAAAATCCTATGTGGTCACTTAGCACCTTTTAACCAAGAAATCAGTATCTTAGTAGTCACGTGACTGGAACCTGGTATATAGTAATGCTGTGAGGTAGTAGCGAGACAGGCAACAGCCCTCTGTTTACAGGTCAAGAAGTTCTCAAGGCAACACGGTAAACACAGGTGTAGACAGGTCGTACACAGAAAGGGCCGAATGGAGGGTACTGGTCTGCTCCCCCAAGGGCTGGAAGCTGGCTATCCTCTGAAGCCTTGTACGGCTTTTGTCGGACTAACCTCTGGGTCCAGACCAGCTCTGCTGCTTTTCACACCAAGGTAGGTTTCAAGTCCTCTTTGAAGTTCACGACAGGCTTTGAGTGGGCCCACAGCTTTTCCCAGGAGGCCAGCCCCCGAGGCTCGGGGTCGGTGTCCGACGTCCCACTGTCACTGGAGTCTGAGGAACTCTGGAAGCAGATTTCACAGTAAGGCCGGTGGCAGTGGCAGAAGAACTCATCTGAGCTGCTGGACTCAGTGTCAAGGTAGCTGCATGGAGAAGGCAGTGAGGGACAGGCTGGGGACCCGGGAGGCTGCAGACCCTGCTGCTCAGGCAGGTCAGCTAGGGCTCTGGATGGCTGTGGGCAGAAGGGCCTTCTGACTGGGCCAGAGCTGGAAAGCCAGTGAGGCAAGGCAGCACCACTCTGTCCTGCTTGCTGGGGCCCTGTCTGACTTTGGGTGCTGTCCTCCAGTGTAGCTGGCTGGCCTGGCGAATCTGAGGGTAGTAGTGAAGACCTCCTGGAAGTGGGCCTCGGCATCCTGGGACGAGCAGCTTGGTGGTCCAGGCTACGGCTGTCCACATTCTGCATGCTCAGTCCATTCTGTGCCCCAGAAAGCGTCCTGTTTGCCCGACGCCCCACATACGAGGGTACGGGGCCCGGGAAATGTGAGGGCACCCGCTGAGCTACCTGCCGTCTCCTCACCATATACGGGCTGAAGCCCAGCTCCTTGGGGAAGGGTATCTTCAGGGCGCTGTGGGCAGCACTGCTCTTCAAGGGCTGCTGGGGACAAGCTGGGGCGGATGAGAGGGGAGCCTCAGGGCCCAGGCTCAGCTCTTGTAACACCTCCTGAAGCTTCTCCCTGATCACTGAACTGACCCTGGCCAGCTGCCTTTGTGGCTCTCCCGAGCCCCCCAGCTGCCTCTGCGTGTGGGAAGCAGAGATATCACCTGCTGTGGGCCTCCGGCCGGGGGCCATGGGCATCTGGCTCCCTTCTCCAGGACTCCCACTTTGCTCAGGCTTTGGTTTCTGGCCACAGCCCAGGTTTAAATGAGCCACCTTCTCCTTTTGCCCTGGGCAGGGGCTGGGGTCCCTCACAGGCCCCTCAAGGCTATGTATACTTGAGGAAGGCACTGAGGTACTCTGAGAGTCCTGGGCGGCTGAGCTGGTGTCATTTGGAGAGTCGGAGAGGCTTTCCCAAGGCCCCTGAGCCATCGTGCTGTGGCCGGTGGCTGCAGTCTGGATGCTGGTGCTCTGGGAAGAGGCAACGGGCACAGCCCACTCTGGAGGATCACAGGGGCACTCTGTGGACATCAGCCTCACCAGCTTCTCTTTGGCGTTGTTAACTTGTTCCTGCAGGCTTTCAATCACAGCGTTTTTCTGTAAAAGAGAAGCCAAACCATTAATGAAAGATGCTGCAGGGGTTTTCACACTGACCGCCATGGCTGAAAGACTGTGGCATCAGATGGCCCTGGTTTCAATGCTGATCCCTCCATCTGAGCTGGGTGACTTTAGGCTCTCAGAAGGCACCTCAAAGGGTGGAGAAATGAGCTGATGTGTGTGAAACAGTTAGCAAAATAACTGACACATGGTATTTAATAAAGGGGGCATTTCAGTGGCAATATGAGATTAAAAGAGCTCTGCCCTTAGGACTCCACTGAAAAACGGCAATTGATGGTCCAAAGGCCTGGGGGTCCCCTGGGAGCCTGGCCCCTAGACCTGATGCTGCCCCTGATCATAGATCATTACTGAGGTCAACTTTCTGGATAGGAATGCATTGGACTCGGGGACACAGAGTGACCATATCATGTGTGCACTCTATGGTTCTGTGCGTCTACAGGATGCTGTCCTACTGGCCTCTTAGTAGAGAGGAATGGAGAGGGTGGAGAGGAGGGGACAGGAGATTGTCAAGAGGATATGACAGAACAGAAAGGAGGAGTGTGCTGTCACCTAAAGAGAGCAGAGGGAGCTGCAGATAGGTGGGCATGCAAATCTGAATTGTAATGTAAACAATCACAATCACAATACAATCATAATAAATCAATAAAGGAGTTATTTATTGTTGTGATTTCTGTCTCCCCCGCTCTTCTCAGTTCTACACAGCACTGTCAGTGAGAAAGGAATTGGGAGAGGCTGCTGGCATGTTCCCTTCTACCTTTCCCCAGCACTGAGAGGGGCAGGTCACTCAGACATCAGTCTGAATCATGGCGGGGATGGTCCAACTCTCAGTTTGTCACAATCTGGCAAAATAAAGATGAATTTGCAGCATGCCTCAAGGGGGTGAACACAGGGGAAGACAAGCATTTTGCCTCCTGCTAAACAGCCTAGCAGGTGCCTGGGTGGTGAAATAGTTTGCACCTGTCTGTGAACCTAAAGGTGGTTGGTTTCAATTTGCCCAGTGACACCACAGAAGAAAACCCTGGCAATCTGACTCTGTAAAGATTACAGTCAGGAAAACCCTATACAGCAGCTCGTGTCTGTAACACAGGAGGTCACCGTGAGGGGGAACTGACTGACTGTGACAACGGATTGTTTAATTTTTCAAACAGCCTAGAAAAGAGACAGAACAGGGAGAGGGTGTAAATTCCTGTGGCAGAGACAAGACTGGAGTCGGAAGGAGCCGTGAGACCCTCGGGCTGGTATTAATGTCGTCATTTCCCCAGCAGTCAGCACAACTTGTCCAAGGCAAGGTCGTGGAAGCTTCATGGACACATCCAAACTCCCCAACATCTGAATTACTGGGATGACAGCCGGGGACCACGGTCTTAGGGGACATCTAGCTTAATTGGCATAATCTAGATTATAAAAACAATGTTCTACATACTGCTTTGGCGAGTAGCATCTCTCGTCTTAAAAGTTTGTCAGTGGCCATTTAAAATACTTCACTGGTTCCCCCCCATCTGGATGAAGCAAGAATAATGAAGAAAACCAAGGACACAAAGGGAAGGCTAGTCCAAAGGCCTAACAGATCATAAACACCCTAGCTTCCACCAGACTGAGTCCAGCAGAACTAGATGGTGCCTGGCTACCACCACCAAGTACTGTGACAAGAATCACAACAGAGAGACCCAGACAGAGCTGGAAAAAAATGTCAGACAAAAGTCTAACTCATTTAAAAAAAGAAAAAAAGAAAAAAGCCTAGACTGGTCTGACGGAGACTGGAGAAACTCAGAATATAGCACCTAGACACCCTTTCTATTCAGTACTGAAGTTACTCCTGAGGTTCACCTTTCATCCAAAGATCAGATAGGCCCATCAAACAAAATAAGACTAATTGGGCACACCAGCCCAAGGGCAAGGACAAGAAGGCAGGAGGGGACAGGAAAGCTGGTAACAGAGAACCCAAGGTTGAAGAGGGGAGGGTACTGACATGTTGTGGGGTTGGCATCCAAAGTTAGAAGACAGTATGTGCAGTAACTGTTCAAGGAGAAACTAATTTGCCCTGCAAACCTTTATGTAAAGGACAGACCAAGCCCAATACCATCAAGTTAATTCTGACTCATAACGACCCTATAGGACAGAGTACAACTGCCCCATAGAGTTTCCAAGGAGCACCTGGTGGACTTGAACTGCTGCCCTTTTGGTTAGCAGCCATAGCACTTAGCCACTAAGCCACTGGGGTTTCCTTCATTGAAATTACCATAAAAAATATTATAACCTCCCTGGCCTGGACCTCTGGGGCCGTGAGGCCAAAGCTACCATGTGGCTGGATCAGATACATATCTTCAAAAGAAGCCCACATCTGAATTACTGGAGAAGCTTTAAAAAATAAAAATAAAAATAAAAATGACTGTTGGGTTTCTCCACCTGAAACTTGCTTCGATAGATCTACAGTGGAACCCAGAAGATAAATGTGGCTGAGGCAGTTCTTCTGCTGAGCTGCCCACCTGCTACATGGGAGATAGCTGATAAACTGGTTGTGCCTGGGAGGACTGGCAGGTGAGAGCTGTAGGGTGTGTCTGTTTTAACTACAAGATCAGAGGGCGTCAAGTAGGAGCGAGAGTATCAGCAGTGGGTGGAGCGGGTCACACTACAGCCCAAGCATCTCTCTATGGTACAGTGGCAGATTTCTATAGCTCAGACAGTATCTCCACCTCCTGAGGCTTCTCATACTCAAAGCCAGTGGAACAAGGACAGTATCATTGTGGCACTGGAGGTCTTGGGGCAGATGACAGGGGGTCTAGGGTTTGGGGAAGGCAGTCACATCAGCACTGCATTCTAAGAAGTGCTTGTGCAAATACCAGAATGCGGCCTCTTTGTTGTCATTCTCTTTAGAAGCTGAGGAATCAGACCATCCGGTTAGTATGCCTCGTGTCTGCTAACCAAAACGTCAGCAGTTCAAATCCACCAGGCGCTCCTTGGAAACTCTATGGGGCAGTTCCAGTCTGTTCTATAGGGTCACTATGAGTCAGAACCGACTCAGTGGCACTGGGTTTGGCTTGGTTTGGGCACAAACAGAGGCGTGTTTCCCTCTCTTAGGATGCCTGCTAGAAGTCATTCCTGGATGGAACCTGTGCTGTTTTCTCCCAGTTCACATGGCAGAGCTGCCCAGAAATGATCCTTTAAGGGCTCAGCAGCTTAAGGAAAACAGCCCGATAGCCTCTGGCAGCAATCTACAGGCAGACTCACTGCTCCTTGCACATGAGCAGGAAGGTGATTTTTTTGATTATTAGTACTGCTGATTTCATCCCTCTTTTGGCTGGCTCATTTAGCCATCAGGAGCACATCCAGGACGAGTGACTGGTGAGTAAGCAGAAGGGACTCTGAGCAGTGTGCCTGCCTGCCCGCTCTCCCTTTTCCCCACGCACAACACGGTAAGGTCTGAGCATTGCCAGGTACTTGCAGATGACTCAGGGACTCACTGGGTACAGAGCAGATGAATGACAGGAGACCTGTAGGCTCTTTATGGTAGCTGGACTGTGCCGGCTATCTCCTTGAGGATCAAAGACAAGGGACGTGATGGCCACACTTGAGGGACCTCAACCCTCTTCCCTACCCCCCACACCCGACTTTGCGAGGCACATCCTGCACATTGTCCTTCTGGCTCAGGCCGGCGGCCTCCACTGCAGGGAAGGCGTTAGGAAGACGCCATCAGCTGAGAACCACCACCCCCCTGGTGAAATCCGAGCGCTGCCTTTCCTTCCTTAGCCTCAAGCCTCTGAGCATAGGGAACCAGCATAATCACTGAATTGGGAGGAACACTCTTTTTCCAGTAAACCGAACATCTGAACTGGCTAGTGATGGCTTTAGAACAAGCAGCCTAAATAGTAAGTGTTCCTTCTTTCAGAAAAGGAAGTGGGATTCTGCTTGCACCACGGATACATGTAAATGAGAGGTACAGTGTCAGCAATGTTATTGCAGGGTCAAAATCTGACTACCATGCAGCCGTACTGAAGTCAGCTTATTAATTAGTACTTTTACACATCTGGGGAAGCAAAACATACCCAGGCGTGTTTCATACTGGCTATTAGGAGACAGGGAATCACTCTCCTGCTTCTGTGCACTAAGGAGGAAGAGTAGTGAGCTTCCTCTGCTGCAGAGTGTAGGAGAAAGGCTCTCCCAGCGTGGGGAAGCTCCAATCTGCCGGCCTACACACGGCCTGGGCAGGCCGTCATGGATGTCACCCCAGCAGAGAGGCAAGAAGGCAGGAGTGAGACAGTGGACTGCCCAGAGCATGGGGAAGTAAGAATCAGGGTGGCAGAGGGGCTGTGTGGGAAGGAGCCACATACCGGGAAGTTGGAGTGAGGATTTGTGTACATTCAGAGACAGCTGTGTATCTAACGGGCAAGGCAGAGTTTAGGATGCAGATACTGGAATCCATTTCCACCTTCTAAGGGGACCTCTCTGGGGCCGCCACCGGGTCCCAGGCATGGCCACTGGTTGCCAGTCCTGTTTTGGAAAAGATGTTGCAGGTGTCGGGTATGGTGAGGAGGCCAGCTTTTCACTGCCTCTGCCTCTGCATCCTATTAGGTGTCCCTTCCCCCATGGACTCAAGGCATCTGTTGGGAGACAGCAGATGCAGGGACTGCGTGGGAAACAGGCTAGTGTGCAGAAGGACAAAAAGCTTGTCACAGGTTACCATATGGCTAAAGAGTCAGTCCACTCGGCTGTTCCAACATTAGCTGATTGTGAATGAAAACCACCCTGGCTCTTGTATCCAAATTTCTGGTTTTCTGTTTAGCTTTTTATTTTTATTTTTTTTAAAAAAAAAACTTCTTTGAAGGCTTCATAGGCTATCAAAGGCAATGTACTCCCTGGCCAGGTTGGAAGCAATCTGGCGTTGAAATAATGTCCTGAATGCTTTGAAAACAGCAAACAAGAGGGCAGATACTATTCTGATGGACAAAGGAGGTCCAGAAATGAGGGGACAGTGCAGGGGACTAAAGACACAGATGGTGGGTGCCTGGGAAGGCTCCAATCCCTTCATCCTGAGTGGGTCTGTTGTGTTTCTGAGGCCATTGGCACACTTCCTCTCACAGAGGGACTGGTAATACCATGGCATCAACTCTTACAAAAAGCACAGGTTCTCAATAGCTCCTACTCACGTATGTTCTGTACGGAGAAAAAAAAAGGACTGTAATTTAGTTAGTGTCAAAATACTAACTCTCCTGGGCCTTGGGCTTTCGTCTTGAGAAAACACAGCCCTTAAGGTTTCCAAGCACTTTCTCTGAGCCCACACCATACTGCTGAAGTCTGGGAAAGGTACCAGCTCTGGCTCAAATACAGGAAAAAAGAAAGAAGGAAGGAAACAAAAAGAGCTGGGGGCGCTGCCTGGTCTCTCTGGGTGCTATAGTAACAGACAGAAGCCCTTGTACAGTCTCGCTCCCCATCTGTAGACACTTCTTGACTTTCTGGGAAGATAAGATTACTAATGTATCAAGCTAAGTACCTGGAAAAGACAGTATGTGGCCTCTTAAGATCTTGTACACGAGGGCACTATTCTATATAAATAGCGTTATCACACAGAAGCAGCTAGCGTCCACTATGACTCAGGCCTGTTATCATACTGTTCTCTCTGCTTGGAATACCTTTCCCTGTACTCCTTGTCTGTCCAGCTGATGCTTAACCTTCAGCTCTCGGCTCAGAGTCTTTTCCTGACTGCTGGAGACTTCTCTGCCTTTACCACCCATTATAATGTCTTACCATTCTGATTTTTCCCTTCATGATTCTTACCACGTTTATAATTACATGTTGATTTGATTAAGATCTGTTTTCTCCACTAGATTGTGACTTCCACTTCTCACCTTTGCTCTAGAAATGATGTGGACATCTCCACAACTCCATCAGCAACTATATCAGCATTTAGCACAATGCCTAGCACACAGGAATGACTTCATATACACCTGTTCAAGGAACGAATGATGGTCAGCAATGGGGGGTCACTGCAGAAATACAGTGTGTTTTTGTTTGCTGCTAAGGGAAGTAGGAAAGCCAATGAAGTAGTGGAATGAGAAGAAAGTATCAGTGAGGACACTGAGGGCCACTGGTGCGTGAGGAGGCAGACAGCTGGGGATCTTTATAGAGAACTGGTCAGGCAGGGGTTAGCTTACTTCTGTAAGCAGCCTTTCCATGGAGTTTTTTTCTCCTCTCGAGCGGCAGTTCTGTTCCTCACCACACTGGGTATGGAAGCTTTTGCTGGGAGTGCTGAAATATTTGGCCATGCGTCTGGTTGTTTGGTTTTCCTCTTCAAATGCCTTCCACTGCTTCAGCTGTTAAATAAGAGAACACATGTTATTTATTTAATTACACACCCAGAAACACATTCTCTCACTCTTTCTCATAAACACCATGGAATGACAGTGTCACAGATACACATATGCCCAAAACATTTTCTCCGGAAAACGATACCTCAGTCTGGAAATCTCACAGATGATAACGACGGAAGGTTCAGTTAATGTTAAGGTTACGTACCTTTAGGAAGGGCCAAGAGAAAAGGTGAAGCACAATCTCAGGCTGACCTATTAATCTACTCAGCGGTGAACTGGTCAAAGCAAACCAGGGTCAAAAGGTATTTCCAGAGCCAAATTCTAAAGCCAGAATTCAGGTGCTATTAGAAGGTTATGCAATGTAAACACAGTATGTACAAATGGAAACCCTGGTGGCCTAGCGGTTAAGTGCTACATCATCTGCTAACCAAAAGGTCAGCAGTTGAAATCTGCCAGGTGTTCCTTGGAAACTCTATGGGGCAGTTCTAGTCTGTCCTATAGGGCTGCTTTGGAATCAACTCAACAGCAGTGGGTTTGGTTTTGATGTATACCAGATGGAACTGTTTCTAGGTTGCATGCAGCTGTTCTTAGCTGTTTCTCCTTTGTTAAGTAATAGTGTGCTCACTGCCATCAGAAACTCAGTTTCCCATGCATGACTTCCAATCCAAATCAATAATCAAAGCTCAAACAGATGAAAAAAAACATGAAGGTCAATAAGACTGACAGAGCATTAGATCTGAGATCTGACTACATCTTTTCTTTGACAGATGAGAAAAGGACTCAGAGAAAAGGTGTGACTTGTCCAAGCTCACACAGCTAGTGATCTGCAGAGCCATAGCTGTCCCCAGGCACTTTGTCACCTTAGCATGTCTTCACAGAGGTGATAAAGAGAGAGTCTGTCTACTGCAGGGGTCCTAAAGAATGTTTTTCAGGAGAAAGTAGTCTTGAGGGAACAATCTGCAGAAGTATGGATGGGTTTAGTCTAACAGGGACAGAACTGAACACAGAACTTTCAAAAATAGATGTATGCTCTGGAGCCTTTGGGACACTATACCTGGTGAATGCTGGTGATGTGAATGGCAAAGGAGGCCACAGTATCTAAGACTTCTCCTTTTCCCTCTGGCATCTTCTAAACTAAATGTCTCTGTGATATATGCTAGGGACTGTCTTAGTCTCTTAGTGCTGCTGTAACAGAAATACTGTAAGAGGATGGCTTTAACCAATAGAAATTTATTATACCTTAGGGAGCCAGAAAGGGAAATTGAGGGCCCTGGCTCTAGTGGTAGATTTTCTCTGTCCACTCTGGGGGAACATCCTTGTCATGGCATCTCTGGCATTCTTCTTGGTGCTTCTTGGAGATGTCCACCTGGCAACTAATGATCTTTCTCTCATTTGTGCCTGCTAGTTTCTATGCCAGATCTGCTCCTTTTGTATTTAAAGAGTGATTGATTTAAGACACATCCTGCACTGACATGGTCTCACTGACATAACACAAACCCTATTTGCAAATGGGCTTACACTCATGGGTATCAGTGTTAGAATTTACAGCACATATTTGTGGGGGACACATTCGGTCTATACTGGGTAATCTCTCCCTCACCTTTACTCTAGAAATGATGTGGACATCTTCACAGTGGCTTCTCAATGAACCTGGGTTTTCTTTGCTCACCTATGAAACATTAAGCTGTAACTATGGATTATCTCATGTCAATTTTTTGATGTGGCTGAAATTAACTTTGATGGAGCTATAGTGGAATATTGGTTATGAGCCTGGTTGCTAACCTAAAGGCTGGCAGTTCAAATCCACTAACCACTCCTTGGAAACCCTATATGGCAGTCTTACTGTGTCCTATAAGGCCTCTATGAGTGAGAATCAACTCAATGGCAATGGGTTGGGTTTTTTGTTTTTTTTTTTTTTTGGTTTGACTATTGAGTTTAGCCCAGTCTGGTAAACAGCAGACAGGATTCTAAACCCCACCACCAATTCAAAACTATATTCTCATTTAAGTCTTCTTGGATTCTCTTTTGGCTCAGCGTTGAGTCTTTGTGGTGTCAGGAGTCTGTGTGACCTGTGCTGGATCAGGATGGGAATCACACTTTTCAGATCACTCTTTTCTTGTCTCTAAGGCCCCGTTCCTCCTGAGAGATGTGGACAGCTCCCTGGCCTACTCAGCAGTTACTGGAGCCCAGCATTGCAGACTCTGTGGTCTCGGATGGATGGAGTAGACCACTCAGTGTTATTCTCCTAGCCCTGACCCCAGCAGTGTTGGCAGTATCTCTGCTCTCCAGCTAGGCCCCCCATTTATTTAGTAGCTTAGCTTTTCCTTTCCCTTCCCTTCCCCAGCATCCTCAGTCTAAGCTCTTTGCAGTGCTGCTGAGGAACCTGATCAATACTGGAATGAGGGCACCTCCAGGGCTTTTGGTCTCTCTCTCCCTAAGCTGGCCAAGTGGTGTTAAGGTGCTCCATGGCTAGGTTTTTAATTTCCCATTTGTGGAGATCCTGGTCCCTAAAACTTGACACTTCAGGGTTCCTGGACTATAACTGTAATGACTGGCAGCTTAGAGTTTCCAAACTTCTGTGCTTCCTCTAGACAATGGAGGAGTACGTGTAATAGTATGAATAGTAACCCCCAGTGATTTCTACCTCCTAATCTCTGGAACCTCTGAATATGTTACCTAACAAGATAAAAGAGACTTCACAGACATGATTAAGACTCATGACATGGGGAGTTTATCCTGACAGACGAAATAAAATCACAAGGTTTCTTACAAAAAGTTCAGAGTCAGAGAAGAGATGTGAGGGCAGACACAAAAGTTAGAGAAACAAAAAGACAGAGAGAGAAATTGGAAGACGCCTCCCTGTTGACTCTGAACTTGGAGGAGACCATGAGCCAAAGATTGCAGGTGACCTTTAGAAACCGGACAAGTCAAAGAAGCTCTTTTC
Organism: Heterohyrax brucei; assembly: GCA_028571685.1. NCBI lineage: Eukaryota > Metazoa > Chordata > Mammalia > Hyracoidea > Procaviidae > Heterohyrax > Heterohyrax brucei. The sequence goes on from CM053157.1 coordinate 63,462,147, forward strand.
CTAAGAGCTTCCAGAAAGGAATGCAGACCTACCGACACTCTAATTTTAGACCAGCGAGACAGACTTTGGACTTCTGACCTCTAGAACTGTAAGATAATAAATTTGTGTTGTTTTAGGTCGCTAAACTTGTGGTAATTTTTTACAGCGCTAGAGAAAATGAATAAACCAAAAAACCACTACTGTTGAGTTGATTCTGACTCATAGAAACCTTATAGGACAGAGTAAAACTGCCCCATAGAGTTTCCCAGAAGCACCTGGTAGATCTGAACTGCCAACATTGTGGTTAGCAGATATAGCACTTAACCACCACACCACCAGGGTTTCCATACTCTGGGGTAAATCTAAGTCTTTTATTATTATTATTATTTATTTATTTATTTTTATTTAACATAACTGAGTGAAAATGTACATTCACGTATAAATTTACATGCCCACCTATATGCAGCTTCCACTGCTCTCCCTGTCCGGTGACTGCACACTATTCTTCTCTGCTCCATACATGTCTCATCCTCCCAACAGCCTCCTTTCCCTTCCTCTCCGTCCACTCCCCTTCCTCCAGCCAGAGGTCAGCAAGATGATATCCTGTAGATGTATAGAACCACAAAGTGCTTCCAATATATGGTCACTCTGCATTGCCAAGTCCAATCCATTCCTGTCCAAAGAATGGACCTTTGTTATAATTTATGGGAAAGGATAGCATCAGGGCCGGGGGCCGTGCTCTCAGAGGAACCCCCAAACTGCTGGACCATCAATTGAGGTCTTTTAGTGGAGATCTCAGGATGCACCCCTTTTTATTCTTGTGTTGCCAGTGAAACTCCTCTCTGTGAGCTCCATCGTGGCTATCACTGGTGGTGGCCGGGCACCATCCGGTTCTTCCAGTCCCAAGTCGATGTAGGCACCCACTCTTGTGGGTCTCTCTGTCTTCTCGGTTGTCTTTACCGCATGTCATTTTGGTCCTTGATGAGTATCCGTTCCTGCTGAGTTGGGACCATCTGCTGTGCCCTTGGATGGCAGCTTGGCAGCTTTTAAGACCCCAGACGCCACTCACCAATGTGGGGTGCAGAGAGCTCTCTTAGCAAAACGCTAGTTGTGCCAATTGGCCTGGAATTCGCCTAAGAGCATGGTCCCCCGCCCCCTGCCCCAGCTACTCTATCCTTGCAGTATTGAGTTAAGATGGAAGGAGTACTCAAGTTATGCTGAAGTCCACTTAATGTTGTTCTTGTTTCTAATGTGTGCTATCACCGCTTTCTCCCAACTAGATTTCTAGTAACTATCTAAACTAAACCCTCCCCCCCCTCATCTTTCCTCCCTCCCCTCCCTTGCAGCTGTCAAAGAGTCTTTTCTTCTATACACAAGTCTGTTTTTGAGGTCTTATCATAGAGGTCTCATACAGTATTTGTCCCTTTGTCACTGACTACTTTCACTCAACATAATGTCTTCCAGTTGAAACCAGGTTAGGAGATGTTTCCTGGAATCATCGTTATTCTTTATCATTGTGTAGTGCTCCACTGAGTATATGTATCATAGTTTACCTATCCATTCTTCTATTGTTGGGCATTTGGGTTGATTCCATCTTTTTGCTATTGTGGACTGTGCTGCGATAAACATTCTGGTGCATGTGTCCGTTGGTGTGAAAGGCCTTTACTCTGTAGGATATATTCCAAGTAGTGGAATTACTGGGTCAAATGGTATATCGATATCCATTTTTTTAAGGAAGCGCCAGATTGCCTTCCAAAGGGGCTGGACCATTTTGCAACCCCACCAACAGTGTAGGAGGGTTCCACTTTCTCCACAGCCTCTCCAGCATTTGTTGTTTTGTGTTTTCTGGATCATGGCCAATCTTGTTGGGGTGAGATGGTATCTCATTGTTGTCTTGATTTGAATTTCTTTAATAACTAAAGATCGTGAACGTGTCCGCATGTGTTTTTTGGCTGCCTGGATCTCCTCTTTAGTGAAGTGTCTGTCCATCTCCTTTGCCCATCGCTTAATTGGATGGTTTATCTTCTTCTTATTGATATTTTGTAGTATCTTATAGATTATGGAGATCAGGCGTCGGTCTGACATAGAGTTGCCAAATATTTTTTCCCATTCTGTGGGTGTTCTTTTAATTCTATTAATAAAGTCTTTGGATGAGCAAAAGTGTTTGATTCTTAATAGTTCCCATTTATCTACTTTCTCTTCTGTTGATTGAGGTTTCTTTGACAGAATTTGGAGTCTGTCCTCATTGTGTATTAAAACTTCCATTGTTGTTCCTACCTTTTCTTGGATGAGCTTTATCGTTTTAGGTTTGATATTTCAGTCTTTTATCCAGTTGGAGTTGGTTTTTGTATAAGGTGTAAGATATGGATCTTGATTCAGTTTATTGCAGATGGATAACCAATTTTGCACCATTTGTTGAAGATACTGTTTTTACCCTAGTTTAATGTCTTAGGACCTTTGTCGAATATCAACTGTTCATAGGCAGATGGTGTCATCTCTGGGGTCTCAATTCTGTTCCATTGATCCATCTGTCTGTTCTTATACCAGTACCAGGCTGTTTTGACCACTGTGGCAGTGTAGTATGTTCTAAGGTCGGGTAATGAGAGGCCTCCCAGTGTGTTCTTCTTCTTTAGTAGTACCTTACTTATCCAGGGCTTCTTCCTTTTCCAAACAAAATTGGTGATTTGTTTCTCCATCTCATTAAAAAATGATGCTGGAACTTGTATTAGGATAAATCTAAGTCTTTAACAGAGTACACCAGCACCCTCAGAATCTTACCCCATGCACCCCTCTCACCTTCTGCCATGCTTCTTTGTTTCATTTTGTACTTTAAAAATAGCAAAGACTGTGGTACTCCAAACACACCCATCTCTCACCCTCCTCTGCCTCTGCTCACGGTGTTCCCCATCTGAAATCCCGCAGTCCTCCTTGCCTGCTCTGCTCCTTCTAGATGGAGCACAAACACCTCATTTTCTGAGAAAGCATCACTGAACCCTCCAGGCAGGTTGTAGCAACCCTCTCCCAGCCTTCTGTTATGTCCCTCACTCAAAGCAATGAACACATTTTATGTCTGTCCCCAACTAGACCCAGAAGTTTAACTGCGTTTTTCCTTAAGTTCATAAATGGGTGAGTAGATACATAACAAATGAAGGAACTTTGCCTTTAAAAAGTTGCCTTGCTTAGTAGGTGCTGGGGCAAATACAGAAGTTATAAAGCAACAACTCAACCCTTTGCAGACCAGTTGATTCGAAATACAGATAACTCTAAGACACAGTAAAAAGTCCTAAGTACTATAACGGAAGAGCAGGTAACTATAGGGTCGCTATGAGTCCAAATCGATTAGACAGCAATGGGTTTGGTTTTGGGGGGTTTACGTAAAACACATCGGAGTTCATAGGAGAGAACAACGTCCTACCTCAGGGCCCACTTGCCTCTGAGAGGGGGTAGAAGTGTGAGAGAAATGTGAAGGGGTGTGGAGGGGATAGGTCACCCAAGGGCATCCTCAGGGTCATGGATGCACAGACTGGTTGACCGCCCGTCATGACCTCAGTGCTTGGCATAAACACTTAGGCATTTTCTGAGGGCCTGTGTAGAATGCTACTGGGTCCACGTGCCTCTTGAATAGCGTCATGCATTTCACTTGGCTCTTTAGTGCCGCCTAGCTGCCCTTGGAGTAACTGCGCCTTTGCCTTCACAAACCCCTCCCATGACAGTCCAGGCTGACAGTTCAGCAGCCAAAAGGGACCCGCACCTCTCTGCCTCCCCGCGAGGTAGCTTCCCTCGCCTACTCTTCCCAATTTTCTCAGTTGTCCTACTCACCTGGGAATACACAGTATCAGGTCTACAGGGAGAATCTCACTTCTGCCAAAGGCCACTGAGTCACAGGGGGCAAAAATCAATTCTGGGTCACACAAAGAAACTCAACTGACAAATCTCAGCTAATTTCATCTTTTGGAAAATAGACAGAAGAGTATTTAACTTCCAAACCTAAAATACAATAAACTAAGAAATACATTTAAAATTTTTTCTTTTTCCTTTTCTTTTTTTACTTAATATGACTGAGTGAAAATGTACATTCCCGTATAAATTTACATGCCCACCTATATGCAGCTTCCACTGCTCTCCCTGTCTGGTGACAGCACACTATTCCTCTCTGCTCCATACATGTCTCATCCTCCCAACAGTTCTGATCAGTTCAAGCACGAGAGAGAAAACAGAACCAGACAGGCAGGGGAAGAGTAAAGGAAACTCCAGGAAAGCTACGATAAAAGGGGTCACACAACCAACAGAGGCACAAAGAAGATAAAGGTCAACACTGTCAGTCTACCCAGTTCCTGCCTCACCCTCCACCTCCCATCCCTAGAATGATTCTGTTTCTACTCCCATTTTAACACAGAGTGTTTTTTGCTTAATTCAGACCTGGAAATTATATTTGAAGTTGGAGTTTGCCCTGTATTTTTATGTCTGTGCGGAAGTGGGAGTATCTTACATCTGTCTTAAGTGCTAGTCATTCAAACACTGGTGAGAGCAGATATCTTGTGAGTAAGGCTTTGAATGCAAGTGGGGCAATGGAGAATGGTCAGGCTAGAGCAAGCCTTTAAGAAGGGCTATGTTATGGAAGTTGTTGATTTACTCAGTTTTTAGAAGGAAATCTTTAGACAGGAAGGCTTTCCCTCTAATATTTCCTTGATGATTACTTCTGTCCCAAATTATTTTTTTCTTTCTTCCTTGTTGTCGTGTTAACTCTACATTGTATCCTCTGATCTGTTCTCCAGATTTTGTTACCTAGTCACTCCTTTTTTTATGTCTCCCTGTTTTCAGTTTCCTCAGTTAACTCACTAATGCAACATTCAACTGCCACATCCAGTTGCCTATTTAATACTTCTACTTGAGTTTTAAATACATTATTTTTCATCCTTATTCAACATCTAATTATCTAATATTATATCCTTTTCACAATGGTTTGCTTTAGTTGAAAAGAGGCAATATCCTTAGAATTTTGTTGACAACACAATTCAGATCTTCTAAAAACTTCTGCTTCAGAGGAAGACAGCTTCTTTAAATCTTCAGAAATTTGTGGTCCTCTCCTTGGGGACTGCAGAGTGTCTTTTATAGGTCCTTTCCTATGAATTTACAGTCTCATATTGAAGAGCTATATTTTCATAGTATAAGAAGTACATATACTCTTAGCCTTTCCCACATGGTCACAAGATAGCTGCCACAGTTCCAGCCATCACTTATATTCAAGGCAGGAAGAAGGTAGAAGGAGGTGGTTGCTTCTCAGCTGTCCTACTCACCTGGGAATACACAGTATCAGGTCTACAGGAAGAATCTTACTTCTGCCAAAAGCCACCGAGTCACAGAGGGGGAAAAGAGACTCAACAGCAAATGGGTTTGGAAAGCCACTCCCTAGTTCCTGTGGCCAACCCTGTTGATGGGTAACCTACCCATCCTCCCTTTCCTACTAAGCAAGTCAACTTTTTAAAGGAAAAGTTCCTTCATTTGTTATGTATCTACTCACCCATTCATGAACTTAAAGAAATATGCAGTTACACACAGGCTCCCCACTTCTAGGTCCAGTTGGGAACAGACATAAAATGCCTATCCCATTTTTTTGGAAAGCAAAAGCTTTCTTAGGCATCTCCCAGAAAACTTATAGTAGACAAAACTGTTGTACAGGCAGATCTTGGTGTAGGGGAGGCTGGTAAAGTAATTATGGGTACAGCAGAAAGTGGGTTGATAATGGGTAAATTGGTGGGTTACCAATCAGCAGTGTTGGGCACAGGAACTAAGGAGTGACTTTCCAAAGGGTCCTTCCCCTTTCCCTTTCCTCATCTCTGGGGAAGGAACAACCCTTGCTTTTAAGAGCCCTATTCTGCTACATCCCAGGCAAATAAGCTTCAGCACTCAATGGCTTCTTCAATCCAGTTCTTACAACATTAATAAGATTCCAAGAAAATTTCTCCAGTTTCTGGCACACAGATAATAACTATCTTTGGTTTTTAGTACTTCTGCAGATTTTTCCACATTTGTTTATTTTGTCGAGCATTTTAATAAGAACTCATGAAACGAAGAAGATTGATGCCACTGTGCCCATATTCTACAGTCATGCCCCAAAGTTATTGCTTCCTTTAATGAATGTGCTGTAAGCTTCACTTGCCAACACTTTAAGTATCAGTTATATGCTTCATGGGCAAGTAGTTCCTAGGCAACTGGAAATAGCAGTGGGGTTCAGGACTGGGGTGTTGAAGAAGTAGTGGAATGAGGGAAGGCCCTAAAAACAAAAAACCAAACCCAGTGCCGCAGAGTCAATTCCAACTCATTGCACCCCTATAGGACAGAGTAGAACTGCCCCACAGACTTTGAGGGGAAGACTTAGGGAGAAGAAAAAGAAACAGGAGGGTAAGAGGAAAACTGCTGAATGCCAAGTTCATTAGCTTAGATATATGTAACTCAGCATGACATGTACAGCTTAACATAACTTTCCCTCAGAACTTATGTATTCTTTCGCCTTGGCCTCTAATTTTCTTTCTTCTTCTCTGTCTGGATATTTTGGCTCCTATCTCAGTCCCCTGTTTATCTTTTTCATAACCCATTAATACGTAACACATTTTTATTGAGTTTTTATTTTTTCTTATTGTTAAAAGACAAAGAGGATGATGTTTTACATTTTCCTCTTGGAAAACAAAACACATTTATTTATTTACATTTTAGGGGAAAGCATTCTAAATTGCATCGAGTTCTTGATGGACTTTTTTCCCCTTGTGGATCTGCAATAATCAGAAACCCAAATAGGAAGGAAACAAATGTCCTCCCTTCCAGACTAGAGAAAGGAATGACGTCGAGACGAAGGAAGGAGTAGGGGTGGATGAAGCCAACTTGAGGGTCACTAGTGGGGAAATCAGGCCTGGGAGGCAACCACCAAGGAGCAGGTGCCAGGGATGTGAACAGGTGGACACTGGGACTCCTTGCTCCACTTTGGTTCACCCTCACTACTGACCAGGAGCAGAGCTGTCCTCCTTCAGAACAGTGAGGACGGAATAACACAGGGAGTCAGCTCTTTCCTCTGACTCTTCAAAAAGCAGGACTGGAAGGAATCAGTAGAAAGAAAAATGTGACATTGATTATACCTAGCGAAGCCCATGGAATGACTAAGATGACCAGCCCTGCACAACTCTCCCTAGAGCATACCTGGGGAATGAAGATGAAGCAGTTGATTGTGGTCGTGCAAACAAAGATGCCTCCAGACGTGAGTCCAAAGACCAGGTTGGGCCAGGAATGCAAGTATCTGGTGACCACAAAAAGAAGCCCAGCAGCCAGCACCACCAGGTTGACCCCAACCATGATGGTCAAGGACTGGTTGACAGGAGGAGAGCTGACATGGTCCGTCAGGCCAGCCAGGTAGGTGCCATAGAGCAGAAGCAAACCCTGGAGGTGAAGAGCAGAACCAGAGGCTCAGAGAGGTAGAAAAACAGGTTCATGGTCAGACAGCAGTAGGGCTGGGACCAATTTCCTCATCTGTAAAATGGGGGGGGGGGGTATGTCATAATACCTACCTTGAAGAATTTATTCCAAAGGATTTAATAAGATAGCACAAGGAACAATACTTAGGGTAGCCCTCATACCTTACTTGGTGGTACAGTGGTTAAGAGCTCAGCTGCTGACCAAAAAGTCAGCAGCTTGAATCCACCAGGTGCTCCTTGGAAACCCAATGGGGTGGTTATACTCTGTCTTACAGGGTCCGTGTAAGTCAGAATCAACTTGATGGCAGTGGGTTTGGGTTTGGTTTTTTGTTACACCTGGTAGATGCTTAGTAAATGTTGGTTTCCTCTCCTTTACCGAGAAGCAGTGGTGTCACTAGTGGGGTACAGACCGCACCAGGTGGCACTGTCAGAAGGGGGTGACACCAAAATGACTGTCTCCAAAATATTCCTGTAGTTAGTTATAAAGGAGTCCTGGTGGTGTAACAGTTAAACACTCGGCTGCTAAGCAAAAAGTTTGGACCCACCAGCAGCTCCATGGGCGAAAAGACCTGGTGATCTGCTCCCATAAATATTACAGCCTAAAAAACTCCATAGGGTAGCTCTACTGTGTCACACGGGTCACAGTGAATTGAAAATTAACCCAATGGCATTTAACGAGAACAGTTAGTTATAACAAAAACATGTTTCATAAGCCCATTTGACACGTATGAATATATCTACAAGGCTAAAACTCTATGTCAACTGACTTTCTGAGCTGCTAATACACTCTGGTCAGAGCTGTCATTGTGCCTCAGTTACAGGGACACTTGGAATCATGTGGTTTCATGGGCTCACACTACAAAAACGTACTGTTTCCATTGCTGCCAGTGTTTTAATAGTTGCTGATTTTGTTAAATTTTATGGTGTTTTAGTTACAATGTTGTGGTAATTAATACTTGTGAGGCTTTATCACTAACTTTTTTGAGAATGAAGTAGTGATTAAAGCAAAAGAAGTGATACACAGTAATTACAAAAATCATTACTAAGTAATCATTACTGAGGATTAGTACAGAAATCATTACTAAGGATTCTGTGGATCTGGTAGGGGAGAAAGTTTGTGACAGCAGGGGAGGGTGACACTATGAGTTACCACACTGGGCGACACCAAATCTTAGTGACATCACTGCTGAGAATTAGTTTATCAGGGGTAAGCCAGTCAGCCCCCTGTCAGGAGTCTGCTGGGATGAGGCCCAGGACAGGAGCAGGTAGTCAGGCAGGAGCCCCACGGAAACGGCTGCTGGGCAAGAGAAGGGCAAAGGCAGTCAGGGCTCCCATCTCCACCGTGCAGCTCTGCATTACATGAAAACCCAGACTGACTTGTGGTCTGCTGGTCCAGTCGTGCAGTGCGGCAGTGGCAATACCCAGAGGAAGGGGCTCCTCTCTTGAATCTACCTAAAGGTTCCACCCACTTACTGAGTAAGTAGATGCATCTGCAGAAGCGCCTCTGCCTTGATGGGATGCTTTTCTCTAACTCACACAGAAGATCTCCCTAGACTCCGAGAGGCTCTGTGGAAGTGGGTATTTACGGGAGATGGGAGGTGGAGAGAGGAGAAGGCAGGCAAGAGAAGACACAGGTAATATTGTTGGATATGCACAGGTAGCAAAGATTTCACCTTCCTTGTGACATTCTGGCTCCATCCTGAAAAACTGGAGCCCTATTCTGCCTCCTTTCCCATAAATATAAACCTGCTCTCAGATCTCTCATTTGTCATTGGGTGAAGATGACTTGTAGCAGCTTCAAGTGCTGTCTCTCCTAGAAGGAGCTGCATTTCAACAGAAACCAAAGCTTGAAATCAATAATATATGAATTCAATATACGTTCACCCATCCAACTATGTGGACGGTACCTGCTAGACACAGGGCAGGAAACAGGATTTGAACTGCCAACCTTTTGGTTAGCAGATATAGCACTTAACTACTGTGCCACCGGGGTTTCCAGGCACCTCACAGTGGTCCTGAAATTATACAACCTGACCAGCTTCACCCGTAGAGACAGCTACCTGGAGGAACAAGTCACGGCCCCCACTTTCAAGGCCCTTCCTCTGGTAGGAGACTTAAGGCAAGCACACGCATGTCCATGTTTATACGATAGAACATGAAGATGCCACGGTTCCAGAAAGGGTAGAGTATGAATAGCGGAGAGAACTAGTGACATAAGTAAGGTCAGGCAGCAGCGAGGCACCTCATTGACCCAAACCACCCACTGCTGTCGATTCAATTCTGACTCATAGTGACCCTAGAGGTCAGAGTAGAACTGCCCCATACAGTTTCCAAGGAGCACCTGGCAGATCTGAACTGCTGATCTTTTGGTTAGCAGACACAGCGCTTACCCAGTATGCCACCAGGGTTTCTGGGCACCTCACAGTGGCCCTGAAATCATACAACCTGACCAACTCCACCTGCAGAGATGGCTCCAAGGAGCCGATACGACAGAGATGCCTTCTATTACTCTAATTTCCAGTGTCCCAAATGAGGCCTGGGGAGCAAGCATAGCCATCTCGAGATTTGTAACAACTTGAAGACACCAAAGTCAGGAGGTCACGGAAACCTGGCATTTGGATAACTGACACTACCAGCTGGCATTTGACAAAACTAGATCAATTAGTAAATTAAGTCTGTGATTTTGAACTGTTCAAATTTGACTCTATTGTCCTCATTCCATTACAGTTCTGGCCAAAGGGAAATAGATGTGAGGGAAGCCTCTATATATCGACACATCATATCTGAGTCACAGCCAATACTTGTACGTTATTTGCCTTCAAGGCTGGGAAGCATGGGGTAGCACGGTAGCTGACAGCATTAGTGGGGTGTTGCAGGTTATTGTGAAGATTGGGGTGCTCCTTGGGAGCCCTGCACTGACTAGAGAGCCTGCAAGCTCTGGCTCAGTCGGTCTCCTGGTACGTAGCACTCTTCCCCCATTTTAATTCTTTGTCCTATACCAGGATGTTACAGCAGAATAAAAAGGGGATAGGCTTATATAATGCAACGGAGAAAATGAACCACTTTGAGTTGAGAAGTTCATTGCTCAGAGGGAAGTGGTAGTCTTTCATGAGGATGCACATGGTCTTCTACAGTTTCAAGGAACTGGGACAGGCAGTATTTTTCAGAACTGCCCAAGGGGACAGCAGAAAGGTAATAATATCTGACATTTTTGAGTTCTTCCTATGGACCAGGAGTGATTGAAAACCCCATTCATGAACTCTTTCCATACTCAGACTTGTTCTGAAAGGATGTTATTATGATCTTCATTTTACAGAAGGGGGAACTGAGGCTCTGAGAGGTTAAAGGACCTTAGGGTCAGCTAGAAAGGGGCTAAGTCAGAACTGAAACCCAGTTCTGTCAGATTCTGAAGTAGATTTTCCTCAGAGATTTTTCCTAGAGATCATGAGCTGTTCACTTCCTAGTGTCTTCTTTAAAAAATATTTCTATCAAAGTAGTAAATGCATATAGTTAAAACAGTTCCTGCTCTAGCCCTTCCTGCCACTAGGTCTGTCCCCCAGCTGCACAGACGGCTAATACTTTCCTTGAGGTAAAGTGGGTCATGTCTGCCTTTTAAGGTCATCTGTGTTTATAAGGAGCCCCTGACTGGGGCAAATGGTCAAGCAGTGCCCTACTAACTGGAAGACTGGGTGCTTCGAACACACCCAAAGGTGCCTTGATAATACACATGGCTGTCTGCTTCTGAAAGGTCAGAGCCTTGAAAATCCCATGGAGCAGTTCTACTCTGTATACATGGAGTTGCCATGAGTCAGAATCAACTCGTTGACAACTAGCATCATTTTTATAAAAACTCCTTCCTCTTTGCTAGCAGTCGGCCAATCAAGACCTGTACCCTGCTAATCAACAGGCAGCCTCCTGCTATCCAGGGCTCGTCCTGTTCATGGAAACACACCTGTCCTATATCCCTTCAGAGTCAGATTCTTTGCTCCTCTAAACTGAAAACCAGCTTGTAGGACAGTTTGGATGGAAGGCGCAGAGAGCCCTCCTACAGTGCTCCAATCAGTACCTCTGGAGACAACACCCCTACTGGGTTCTCTAACTGAGACAGAGGAGTCTAATGATGAGACACATAGGGCAGTTAGGAGACACGGGTGCCAGACTGGCAGAAGAGATGATCTGAGGCAGCTGGATCCTCTCACAGGGCACCAAGGATGTCACCACCTGTCTCAGGGTAAGCCCTGCTTCCCCTCAGAAGGAGAAAGCCAGATGGGTGAAAGGTGGCAGGATATGTTGACCCAAATCTTGAAGAAAGACACAGGATGGGTCAAAGGGCACTTAAGAGACAAATTACACTAGGTGGAATGTCACCTCACAATTCTCTTGGAAAAGGAGCTGGCAGGAAAGTGGTATTGTCAAATCAATTTAAAAGCCAGACCAAGAAATAGAAGAAACAGGGTGTGAAGTCCAAATGATTTGGGGAGGGAGTGAATGAGGGAGCTCAGTTAGTTGGAAAAGTGACCCCCCCAAAATAAATTTAAAAGAAAATAATAAAAGTTATGGCTTTGGGATTTTTTTTGCATCAACAAAAGTCTCTTCTATGTTCAGCATTCTTTGCAGACAATACCTCATTAATCCCAGCAATTCCCTCTTCATATCCATTTTATTGGTGATATATATAGACTGTATCCCAAGAAGCAGGTGCTTACCAACCTTGCATCCTAAAAAGAGAGCAATCCAGACATCGGAGTAGAGGGAAGCACAGAAGTGTGTGCTGGTCAGAGAGCAGGACACTTCTCTCCCCGTTACCTAGGAAGGACACAGAGTCAGAACTGAGGCACCTACAATCACCAGAAACACACAGTAAATCTCTATAACCATCCTGGCTTGGGAACTCCACTATGGCATAGGATTTCCCCTTTAGTATGCAGAAACTAGGTTATGTAAAAAAAAAAAAAAAAAAATAGCTGACCCCACCAGAAAATAATTGAGAGTGACTATGTGTGACCTGGAGAAGAAGTCAACAAAGTTGGGTTGGCATGTGAATGCTGGGCAGTAGCAGCCTTTACCCTCAGTTCTGTTCTTTGTTCCTACATTGTTTCAAATTAATGCTTCAACAAAATCATCAATTAGTTCACATCATGGATCTGATACTCACAAACAGTTGAAATCTTAAACATTAAATCTGCAGTGTCAGGATTCCACTGTATTCCTCCTTGCTGGAGACAGAAACTGTTGTTAGGTGCCTTCAAGTTGGCTCCAACTTGAGCAACCCCACATACAACACAGTGAAACACTTCCAGTCCTACACCATGCCCACAGTTCTTACTGGTGCTGGAGCCCATTGTTACGGTCATTGTGCCAATCCAAATCATTGAGGAACTTTGTCTTTTTCATTGACCCTCTACTTTACCAAGTGTGATGTCCTTTGGCAGAGACTGATCCCTCCTGACAACGTGTCCAAAGTATGTGAGATGCCATCCTTGCTTCTAAGAAGCACAGTGGTTGTACTTCTTCCAAGACAGAGCTGTTCATTCTTTTGACAGTCCACCAGAAAACCAAACCAAACCCTTGCCATTTAGTCAATTCCAACTCATAGTGACCCTTCAGGATGGAGTGGAACTGCTCATACAGTTTCTAAGAGCACCTGGTGGATCTGAACTGCCAACTTTTGGGTTAACAGCTGTAGCACTTAACCACTATGCCACTGGAGTTTCTATGGCAGTTCACAGTATATTCAATATTCTTCCCCAACACAATTCAAAAACTTCAATTCTTCTTCTGTCTTCCTTATTCATTGCTCAGCTTTTGCACAAGTAAGATGTGACTGAAAATACCATGGTTAGGTCAGCAGTACTTTAGTCTTCAAGGTGGCATCTTGGCTTTTCAACATTTTAAAGAGATCTTTTGCTAAATATTTTCCTAATGCAATGTACCTTTTGATTTCTTGACTGCTGCCTCCATGGGTGTTGATTGTAGATCGAAGTAAAATAAAATCCTCAACAATCTCAATCCTTTCTTCCTTTATCATAATGTTGCTTACTGGTCCACTTGTGAGAATTTTTGTTTTCTTGATGTTGAGGGGTAATCCATACTGAAGGCTGTAGTCTTTGATTTTTATCGGTGAAGTGTTTCAAGTCCTTCTCACTTTCAGCAAGCAAGGTTGTGTCATCTGCATAATGCAGGTTTTTTTAATGAGTCTTCCTGCAATCATGATACTCTGTTGTTCACACAGTTCAGCTTCTCAGACTGAATAGGTACGGTGAAAGGATGCAACCCTGACACATACCTTTCCTAACTTTAAACTATGCAGTATCTCCTTGTTCTGTTCAATGACTGCCTCTTGATCCACGTACAGATTCCTCATGAGCACAACTAAGGATTTTTCAATTTCTATTCTTCACAATCCACCAGGCGCTCCTTGAATACTCTAGAGGGCAGTTCTACTCTGGCCTCTAGGGTCACCGTGAGTCAGATCCGACTCGACGGCACTTGGCTTGGCTATTCTTCACAATGTTATCCATAATTTGTTATGATCCACACAGTTGACTGCCTTTGAATAGTCAATAAAACTCAGGTAAACATCCTTTTGGTATTCTCTGCTTTCAGCCAAGATCCATCTGACACCAACAATGACATCCCTGCTTCCACATCGTCTTGTGAATCTGGCCTGTATTTCTGGTAGGTCCCTGTCAATACATTGCTGCAGCTGCTTTTGAATGATCTTCAGCAATATTTTACTTGCATGCACTATTAACAACATTGTTTGATAATTTCCACATTTGGTTGCATCACCTTTTGGGGAGTAGGTATAAACACGGATCTCTTCTAGTCACTTGGCCAGGTAACTGTCTTCCAAATTTCTTGCTATACACACGTGAGCACTTTCAGTGCTGCATCTGCTTGTTGAAACATCTCAGTTGATATTCCATCAGTTCCTGGGGCTTTATTTTGGCCAATGCCTTCAGTGTAGCCTGGACTTCTTCCTTCAGCACCATCAGCTTCCGATCATTTACTACTTCTCGAAACAGTTGAATGTTCACTGGTTCTTTTTGGTGTAATGACTGTGTATGTCTTCCATCTTCTTCTGAGCTTCCTGTGTCATTTAATATTTTCCCCACAGAACGCTCTACTATTGCAACTTGAGACTTGAATTTTTCTTCAGTTCTTGCCACTTGAGAAATGTCCAGTACTTTGGTTTTCTATCTCCAGCTCTTTGCATGTGTCATTACAATATTTTGTATTTTCAAGCCACCCTTTGAAATCTTTTGTTCAATTCTCTTACTCATCATTTGATGGATCCCTATGAAATGACACGTGGGGCAAGAGGAGCAGCGGGAAGGGTAGCAGCCCCTGCAGTCAAGGGCTAAGGCATTCACAGCAGTCATGTCTCCTAATTCTCCCTCCTCTGTGGGTCATTTGTCTTCTTGTTGGCCAGATGACTGCACAGAGAATGCTGAGGGAAGAATGACTGCTGTCTAACCCTAGAGGCCAGCTCTGTTCAGGCACAAGATACTCCAAGGAGGTTGAACCTCTTACCGTCATACTGACACCGAGGATCTGAAGGCACTGGATGGGATCAGTCAGCACCCACGTTACGAGCAAGATCACATCAGCAACCACCAATGCTGCCACCAATCCCAGAAGCTGCAGGTCTTTAATAATCTGCAAAAGAGTCAAGCTCATAACTTTTCCTCGCTCACTGGCTATATGACTCAGTAGCCAGAGTGGCCCACATGCTCTGAGCAGTAAGTTCCAGGGTCAGTCTTCCTCAGGAACTTCATAACCAGCTAGCAAAGATGGAAGTTGACACCAAACATTTACAGTGACTTCTTTGTGGACAGCAAGTTCTTTGTGGAGAGCAACAGTGTCATCATTAAACATTTCCATTTGTTTATATTCTAACCTGTTCCACTATTATTTCTGGATATATTTATATAGACACATGGAGACGCGAGAGTATCACATCAACTGTTGCCTCAGAGAGTGGGAGTGAGAAATGGGGGTTGGTGAAGAAAGGGTAAGTGGCATATTTTTATACATCTATAAATTATTTGACTTAATGCCATGAAAATGTGTTACTTTTATAATTACAAGCATAAAATTAAGAAAAACATATATGTTGCAACAGGATGGAAGAAACTGAAAAATATCAGGGAAAAAATGAGAAGAATGACAATCAAGTTCCAGAAGAAAGTAGTATGAAACATTTGTGGGAAGAGGCAGAAATGTGGATCTGAAGTTTTAACAGCTGGTGAAAAGAAGGAAGTACAATCAGTTACATAATTCATGTTCTTTGTAAGATAAAAAGAAATCAGTTGCTTAACCAAAAGTTATAAAACCAGTGATAAAGAGAAAATCTTAAAAGCAGCCAGAGAAAAAAGACATATTACATACAGAGGAAGAAATATAAGGAATGAAGACACCAGATTTCTTATCACATACAAGATCAAATAAAAAGACAATAGAATAACATCTTCAAAGTACTGAAAACAACAACAAAACTCTAGGAATTCTATACCCTGCAAAAACATCTTTCAAAAAACAAAGGTAAAACAAAGAATTTTGCAGACATACAAGAGCTGAAAAATTTATCATCAGAAGAATGTTAAAGGAAGTCTTTGAGGCAAAACAGAGAATGACACTAGATGAAAATATGGATCTACACATGAAAATTGAGAGCACTGAAAACAGTTAACTATGGGAAAGCATATGATTACCATTTATTATTTAAATATCCAGAAAAGTAATCATTTAAGACAATATGTGTGGAGTTTATAGCATATGTAAAAGTAAAATGTGTGTCAATAAGAGCACAAAATCGGGGGGAAGAAAATAGAATGTACTTACAGTATGCATGAAATGGTAAATCATTACTTAAAGGTAGACTGTTACAAGTTAAAGATTATATGATAAGCCCTGAGCCAGTCGATAACAAAACAGAGCTACAGATAATAAACCACAAAAGGAGATAAAAAATCTTAATGAATATTTAGCTAATCCCAAAAATGCAGAATAAAAAGAAGAGAGAAAAGAACAGATGGAACAAAGAGAAAAAGAAGACGATGATAGATTTAAATTTAAACAATCAGTAATCACATTAAATGTAAAAGATTTGAATACTGAAAAGGCCTATAATCTCAAATCAGATTTTAAAAAAGGCCTAACTGAATGCTGCTTACAAGAAACATGTTTTAAACATAGACACAAATACAGTAAAAGTAATAGGCCACAGCTCAATTGTACTTTGTCTCTCATGGACCTGTTCTAATTTTATCTTCAACTTGAACTTGCATATGAGCCACTGATGATCATCAGCCCTTGGCCTTCTATCTAAGAAGGACTTGTATATGAATGTGCAAAGAAGTTTTATCTGTAATAGCTGAAAATTAGAAACAATCCAAATAATCTATTGATAGACAAATGGATAAACAAAAACCACGAGCCATACAGTGGAACACAACTCAGTAATAACAAGGAGTGAACTCCTGATGCACACAACAAAACAGATGAATCACAACTTACATTGAGTAAAAGAAGTAACACACACACAAATACACACACAGAAAAGTAATACTGTGTGATGACATTCATATAATATTATGGAAAATACAAACTAATCTACAGTGACAGAAAGCAAATTAACGGTGTTTGGGAAAGGGAAATAAATGCGAAGATTAGATGGGAAACAGAGATTACCAAGGGCCATGAGGAAACTTGAGGGTGATAGATACGCTCACTACCTTGATTGTGGTGGTGGCTTCCTGGTTTTATCCACTTGTCAAAACGTATCAAATCATATATTTTAAACATGTATAGTTAATTGTATATCAATTTTATCTCAGTAAAGCTATTTTTCAATAAAGGAAGCACTGTTCTAGGGTGGATGAACTACTTGTCCTTTAGGCTACCTCCTTCAAGTCTACGGTGGCTCTCAGCTGAGGATTTGATAAATATTCAGTATCATTCAGTAACACATTTCTGAGACAACTCTCATTAGTCCACAGAAACAAACTGCCACTGGGTGATAGAATGAGTCTAGGGAAGGGCTTACAGCCGAAGAGGATGATGGTCAGGCATTGAGCTTCAGGCAGCCTTAGTGGAGAACCTGATAAAATGTGACAATGTGATTGAGATGACAACTGACATGTCAGGGATGTGTAGGTGATCTGGCTGCCATATAACTTCTTGGGTTGATTCTATCTGCTGAATAAATGTCCTTTTCCTTGTTCACAACTCCAGACCCTTCCTTCTGGGTACATGGAATGGTCTGCATGGAAAAGAATCGAGGCCCGGGGAGAGAAACAGATGTGCTTCTCTGTAGTCACCGGCCCTCCCCCCACTTCAGTTCACACCTCTGTCAAGCTACAGTCTCTCTGGGCATCCTGCTCCCCTTTACAATGGTGCCAGAGCAGTACCAGGACCTGGGGAGCATCTGAAGCAGAGACCCTGTTCAAAGACTTACCTCTAAACAGCACAGAGACACAGCCTTCCAGGCCTGGAGGTTTCCGAAGCTACAAAACTCGAATTTTTAAAGCAAGAAGGAACTTCAAATGGGAATGCCCCGTGATCGGGCACAGGTTTTTCTAGTTTTTAATAAACAGCAGTGCTGCTCTCTACAGTCAACCAGTGGGCATTTGCTGTCTACTCACCACTCTTTTGTCCGGGACCCTCTGGGTAAACACCTTATAAAGTCGCCAACTCTTCCCCAGAATGGGGCCGAACACCAGGGAGGTCCCAGTGCACAGCATGGACAGTCTCACCTGCAGGTGGCAGTGGACAGAAGAGTCATGTGAGGAACCTTGTTGGCTCTGTGTGCATTCTGATCGGCAAAGCCTCAGTCCTACAGAGGGCACGGGGGTAGACTTGGACGTCCGTGTCTAGGCATTCCAAAGAGCTTCCCTGAATGTTCCCACATTGAGGATAAAGCGAATCACCACACACAGGAGGAGCTGATTTAACAACTTGTCAGAACTAATACCACCAAAGGACATTCAAAACAAAAATTTAAAACTTTACCTACCTGAATGAGAGTTTCCACTGAGGTCCCCACTAACATATGTCGATCTTGAATTCCAAAGAGATAAGCACTACTGTACGTCAGACAACTGCCCAGTAAGGTCACAACGTTCAGATTGGGACTAGACATCTTCACAATCCTAGAGGCAACCAGGAAGATGAACACTTACAGCTGTGACCCTGGGCCTTGGGGGTGGACAGAACTTTCCCACCCCTTAAATTTCCACTGCAACTTTTGAGAAAGACCACGGGGAAGAAAATGCTTTACAGCCCTGGGTTAAAAACTTGTTATGATTTCTTTACAGTTACTTTCAAAAAGAAGCCAATTCTAGTACTTCTCACTTATGTAACCACAAGTCTTTGACGAGAGGCCTTTCAAAACCAGGTGGTGCTGGAGAAGAGGTACGCTTTCATCCATGAGGTCTACAGTTGCTAAGGACGACCATATGCAGATGAGCGAATAAATAACCTGCAAGTATTTCTTTTTAGAAGGAAGAGGAGAGAATGGAGAGGAGACAAGTGTTGGCTGAGCAGGTACTGAAAGCGAAGAGTGGAAAAGAAGAAAGTGCTGTTACAAGGTGGGGAGAGCAGATACAGTTGTGAAAGACGCAAATGTTCGGGTTATATATGGAAAATTGACTTAGATTGTAAACTCTCAACCATAACCCCCCCCAAATTAAAATAAATAAATAACCTGCAAGTAGATACCTAGGGACACAGTTTGGAGTTTTTAGAAGTGAGATATACAGTAAACTACAAGTAGGAAAAAGGTTTAGAGTTTTTTCATATATTTTATCATCAACTTTTTTTCATCAGCTTCAGTTGACATGCAAATTGTTTTCCTCCCTGTGCCTGACCAAGAGAAAAAGAGGAAGTGGGGACTGACAGCAGGAAATTTGACATGGGTCTTTTCTCATGAAGTTTCACATGAGCTTGGAGAGCAGTTTGAAGACCAGAGGGAGATTTAGAAAATCAGGGTTCCAGACAAACCCTGGGCATCAACAGGTGTTTAGGGCAAGATAGAAATGTGCAAACTGGTTACCAATGGGGGAAACCAGGCTTACCTTGGACAGTGGCTGCTAACAATTAAGAAACAAAATAATAATTATAAGGAATATAATTGTATTTGAGAGTTTAAATCTATTACATTTTATGCACATGTAATATTCATACTAATAGTCACAATAATTGCAATTAGTTATATTTTTTTTTAAATAATAACTGAAGAAGAATGCACTGATATCTATGCCTCTTGTTTACCATTCCCTTAAAGGCCAGAGCTAAGGCTAACTCATCCACTTAAACCTATGGATATCAAGTCAGTTCTGACTCATTAGCAAATCTATAGGAAAGAGTAGAACTGCCCCATTGAGTTTCCAAGGAGCAGCTGATGGATTTGAACTGCTGACCTTTTGTTAGCAACTGTATCTCTTAACCACTGCACCCTTTTTTTTCTTTGCTTTAAGTGAAAGTCTACAATTCAAGTAAGTTTGTCACATAAGTATGGACATTCACATTGTTATGTGACCCTAGTTGTTCTCCCCACATTGTCAGAGCACACTCCTCTCCGCCCTGTATTTCCCATGTCCATTCAACCAACTCCTGTCCCCCTCTGTCTTCTCATTGCACCCCGGATAGGAACTGCCCATTTAGTCTCATGTATCTACTTAAACTAAGAAGCACACACTTCAGTATCATTTACGTTTTATATACCAGTCCAATCATTGTCTGAGGAGTTGGCTTTGGGAATGGTCTCTGTTCTGGGCTAACAGAGATTCCAGGGGGTCCAGTCCTCTGAGGACCCTCCAGTCTGTCAGACCATTAATGTGGTTTTTTTACTAGAGTCTGAGTTCTGTGCCCCACATTTCTTCTGCTCCATCAAGGACCTTTTGTTGTATTCCCTGTCAGAGCAATCATTGGCAGTAGCTGGGCACCATCTAGTTCTTCTGTTTTCAAGCAGAGGTAGTCTCTGGTTTACATGGCCCTTTCCATCTTTGGGGCTCATATTTTCCTTTATATCCTCAATGTTCTTCATTTTCCTTCACTGCAACCTACTTTAATGACAAAGTACCAAGGAAACATTAAACAAACATCCTTGGCAGGACTGAATTTGAAAACATCATAACCACCAAGGGCCCAATTTGATAATTTTGTGGTTGGCATTGTTCCACACCCAGTAACACCAGGACTCAGGTGCCAAGTATGACCACCACAGAGCTTTACCTGTCTTGGAACAGAAGCATTGATCTTTTTTCCTCTTTCTCTACAAGTGAGAACAACTTTTATGCACTTCCTTATAAAAATGGAAACCCTGGTGGTGTAGTGGTTAATTACTACATCTGCTAACCAAAAGGTTGACAGTTCAAACCTGCTAGGTGCTCCTTGGCAACTTTATGGGGCAGTTCTACTCTGTCATATAGGGTCACTATGACTTGGAATCAATTTGATGGCAGTGGGTTTTTTTTCTTTCTTTCTTTTTTGGCTATGATAATAATAATACCTTCCTCAAAGGATTGTTTTGTGGGTTAAGTGAGGCAATACAGTAAACTTCTTAGCTACTATGGCATTGAGTAGGCATGTCACCAACATTAGCTGCAGACACTGCTGCCACCATCTTCCAGGCTTTTCCCCTTTTCCCTTTATCACCTATATTCAAACAACTACTAAGTTCTTTAACTTTTTATTTCAAAATCTCTCCATAAGTTTGCTCTTGCTCTCCATTCCTGTTACTTTGTTTGCTGAGGATACAGTCATGTTACAAGCAATGAGTTTGGAACTGTCTGTGGCATGTCCGAATCCCAGCTCTGCTACCCACAGCTCTATTCTTTGGGAAGCCATGTAACTCCTCTGGGTTCCTGTTTCTTCGTCTGTAAACTGAGGATAACATCACCTTTCCCATCCACCCCACAGGCTACTGTGAGGGTCAGATGAGGTATGTTCCAAAACTCTTTGCAAAGTCTAAGGTGACGCAAAATATTTAACATTTAGATTTTGGAGTATCCTTTGGCTGTTGATACTACCTGTTTCTCCCTGTCTAAATACTGACTCCACTTTCAGACTTGCTTTCTTAAAACACCACCTTCATGACATGGTAAACACATAGAAAGCACAGTTTCTTATTGCTTACCTTACTGCATCTCTCGTACCCAAATTTAAGATCTGGCCCCATCCTATCTACCTACTTTTCATTC
Organism: Heterohyrax brucei; assembly: GCA_028571685.1. Classification (NCBI taxonomy): domain Eukaryota; kingdom Metazoa; phylum Chordata; class Mammalia; order Hyracoidea; family Procaviidae; genus Heterohyrax; species Heterohyrax brucei. The sequence goes on from CM053157.1 coordinate 63,483,796, forward strand.
AAGTCTGCCACGTCTTCAACTTGTGCACTTAAAGAGAACAATCTTCCCTACTTCCTCTGTTTTGCCACATAAGAGAATAGATGGCAAATATTAATTACAGAAAAAAGTACAATGTTAATCAGTGGCTTTACAAAGCATTTTTGTTTTTTAAAAAGAAGCTAATACTTTAACAAATGTACTATATATATTTTATAATAAAAAGTTTTTTAAAAAGTCATACATGAGAGAGACCAGCATCGATGCTGATTTAGAAAAGAGGTCACCACTGGCCTGGGAACTGGCCACTCAGTGCAGTCAGAAGACTGGGCTGTCATTTTGAGTGGGCTCCTGCAAGCCTGGAAACTGAGGTGAATGTCCCCCATGGCACTCACAAGTTCTTCGACATAAGCTGTGGATACCTGATGGTACTAGCTAAGCAAGCGCCCGGGTTTCACAGCCACACAGCTGTACTGTCTAGATTGCTGACCAGGAGGTTTCCCTCTCAGCTCTTCACTGCACCCCTGTAATTTCAAGTACAAGAGCCTTGGTGGCACAGGAGGCGAGAGGTCGGCTGCTAACCAAAAGGTCAGCCGTCTGAATCTATTGGCGGCTCCTTGGAAACACAACGGGGCAGTTCTAGTCTGTGCTACAGGACTGCTGAGTTGGGATGTCCTTGGCGGCATTGGGTTTGGTTTGGTTTTTTGGTATATCCAAGTTTCCTTTGAGTACTGCCGTACTGCATGAAGTCCTGATTTAGAATTCTTTCCCCTCCTGATTTAGTCTAAAACCAAAAAAGCCAACCCCCCTGCCACTGAGTTGGGTCTGACTCATAGCAACCATAGAGGTCAAAGTAGGACTGCCCTATAGAGTTTTCAAAGAGCGCCTGGCAGATTTGAACTGCTGACCTTTTGGTTAGCAGACATGGCACTTAACGCACTATGCCACCAGGGTTTCCCTGGCTTAGTTTAGAATGACATAGTTTGATCACTGCATTTGACAAAATGTACATAATGTGTACATTTATACTTTAGACACTTGTGTCTTTATATCTGAGATGCTGATGTGAGTTCATATTTCAAATGGATATTTTATGGGGGTGCATATGCGTATTTGGATATTTTTCCTGAACAACTTTACTGAAAACTTACTCTTGAGAAAAAGTGAATGATAGACGTGCTTATTTTGCTTACCACCTGCAAAGTTGCTGTGTGGTGAATCACCACCAATTCAGCAGGTGAATTATGTATATCTGGGGAATGTCTTTGCTACTTTGACAGGAATTCAGCCACCAATGTCATTTATACTTTTCTGTTGAACTAAAAGATGAAGCCTACATATTCTGAATACTTTAATCAACACAAACCTACATACTTTCCACAAATCAGGTAGATATAATTATTATATACTTGATTATAAATACCCATGCCATCTAGACTCATCCTGCTACATTTATGACTAGATAAAAGCCTTGACTGGGTTACAGCCAGTGAGAAACAAGGTGAGATTTTTTTTTTTTTTTTAAAAAAGGCTTATACAGTGATCTCATTATCTTTTCCTCTTCAATTATTGATGGGCCAAACATATAAGGCTTTCTTGATTTTTCCAGTCTCAGGTAATGTTTCAATACGTACAAATAGAACATCTGTCTATACCTACAGAGTTTATATAAACCTGGATTATCATTTCAGTAGACTGTAATGAGTCTAAATATTTATGGGACATCCACCAGCTCACAGGTAAGACATTTAAAAAATCTTTGTCACTCTATGGAAACTCTATGGGGCTGTTTTAGTCTGTCCTATAGGGTCACCAGGAGTTGGTGACTTAATGGCAGTGCGTTTGGTTTTTGGTTGGATTGTCAAATACTGGTTTCAAAACTCAGAGATTTAGTATGTCAGGAATGATGGAGCACTGAGTAGCTACCACACGGTTTCTCTGTGATGGTTGAGGTCCGCCTGTAGGAATGTGGCTTGAGAAAGGGGCAAAAAGGTAATTCTTGGCTTGTGTGACTATTAGAAAACTTTAGTAAGCTGTTACAAGGCCATGTTTTCCAGAAGGCTACATGAGTTGTTACACATGGTATGACTGAGCTTTAACATTGTGAAAACCATATACGAATGTATTTCAAAAAGTATTTAATGAAACAATTGAGATTTAAAATGTGAACATGTATTGACTTTGTTTTTTAATCCACTGTTTTGATTCATCCCACAATGGTAGCATACATCTATTTTATCTGGATAAATTCCAAACAGCTTTATAAAAATGTTATCTGATGTGTTTCAGCAAATCTTTTCTTTATTTTTTTGGCTATCTTTCTTATTTATATCAGGTTCAAAATCTGAACCCAATGCAAATTCTGCAATAATGTTCTGCAAGCATTAAACTAATGTTTGTGTGATCTATAACGATTATAGTCAAACTCTGTATCGTAAGCATAGGACTTGGTGGTGCAATGGTTAAGCTCTCCGCTGTAATCAGAAGGCTGGCAGTTCAAAGCTACCCAGCAGCTCCATGGGAGAAAGCTCTGGTAATCTGCTCCCAGCATGATTACAGCCTGGGAAACCCTATGGGGCAGTTCTGTCACAATGTGTCACTATGGGTTGAAGACTGACGTGTTGGTACTTAGGACAGTATAATACGGACTGGAACAGATTGGCCCTGCTTTCTCCTCTCCTGCTTGGGCCACCAAAGTCCCACTGTGCTATGCAATTTCAGTACTTTTTTAATCTTCAGATCTGTAAATTCCTTAATCATAATGACTTCTACTTCAACCCTTATCCCAAGCGCCACTCCGGTCTTATTATTATTCAGAGTTCTTCCGTCTCAGACATTTTAAATGCCAGTATCCCCCTGTTGGAAACCCTGGTGGTGCAGTGGTTACACGCTGTATCCACTAACCAAAAAAAGGCCGGCAGTTCAAATCCACCAGGTGCTCCTTGGAAACTATGGGGCAGTTCTACTCTGTCTATAGGGTGGTTATCAGCCAGAATCGACTCGACAGCAGTGGTTTGGGTTTGGGTTTTTATCCCACTGGTAGACGAGAATCTGTCCAACATTTAACTCCTAGTCTTCCACCACAAATGTGTTCCTCCCACAGTCTCCCTCAGTCAGAAGATGGCAACTCCATCTTTCCTATGGCTGGGACCAAAAACCTAGGAGTCATCCTTGACTCTTGTTCACCACCCACATCCAATCTGTCATGAAATCCTGTGTGGTTCTGTCCTCAGAATATATCCAGAATCCAACTCCTGCCCACCTCCGCTGCCACCACCCTGATCAAAGTCATTTGCATTTCTCATTTGGATTAGTGCAATAACCTCCTAACTGGTCTCCCTGCTCTCACGCTGGGTCCCCTTAAAGTTTATATTCAACACAGTAACAGAGCACCCAGAGTGAGCCATTAAGGATAAGTCACACGATGCTACTTCTCTGCTCAAAACCCTGCAAAGGCTCTCTGACTCATTCAGAGTTAGAGCCAGAGCCCTCAGCAGGGTCCACAGGGCTTACGCACATTTGTTTTCCATTCTGTCTTTTCATAGTTTCTACTTCTTCCCATAGTCCACTTCACTTTAACCACGCAGGCCTCCTTTGCTGTTCCTTGAAAACCTCAGGCACTCACACACTTCAGAGCTCTGAAGCAGCTGTTCCTCCTGCTTGGAATATTTTAGCCCTCATATCGGCATAGCTCATTCCCTCTCTCCTTTTAAGTCTTTGCTCAAATGCTGTCTTCTCGACATGGCTATGGTGACAATCCCATTTAAAATGATACCCTTTCTCCAGCATTCCAAATCCTTCTTATCCTGCTTTATTCTACAACCCCCTTCCACCAGCAAGACAGTACTTATTACCTTCTAACATATTACACAATTTGCTTGTTTATTATTATTCTTTATTATCTCCTTCTCCAGATTAGGATTGTTCACGAGGTACTCCCAGTACTAAAACATTCCTGGCACTTTGAAGGCACTGAATAAATATTTGATGGGTGAATAATGAGCTTCTCACCCTCCCAGCCCTCTCCCACATTTACTCCTAACACATCTGCTCTTTAATAGCACACAGGCCTCCAGTTTCATGGTTTTTTACTTCCTCACAGTCTACCAGCCTCCTATCAGCTTTTTCTTTTCTCCACTCAATCACAAAGCCCTGGGTTAACCATTCAAACTCTTCTCACCACAACACCCAGTTTCCTTCCAAAGAAAACGTTTTGGTGTATCTGCCCCCCCAAACTTGGATCAATTCTACAACCCATTGTTAGCTTTTATACCCAAGGAAGCTAGGAAAATTACACAACCTCACAGACTGAACTTACCAAAACGGATGGTCTTCAGCATCAATCAGCCAAGCCACAGCACCATTCATGTATCTTTTCATCTGTTGTATGTGTAACTTCTTAATGGGTTCTTTGTGAGTGGCTCACTCACTGGATTCAAAGAAATAAGGGTACATAACTGTCTGGAGGTTGCCTGTGGTCTAGGTTTAGTGACCTCCTCTGTGTTCATATAACACCCCTGTGTATATGTGTGTCAATAGCTGTCCCATTCTGTCACTAGCTTTTCATGCTTGTCCCACTAGACACAGTTCCTCTTCCTCAAAAGCCAGGCTGTTCCTTAGTCATCTATATCTTAGTCCCTAGCACAGACTTTGGAACACGGTGTTCTATAACCATTTGTTGGATGAATGACTGAATAAATTCATTAACAGACATACAGGCCTGTATTTGTTTCTTTTTTGTCCCTTTACCCAATCTCATTTTTCACTGGCCAAGTTCTTCTTTGTTAGGTGGAAGGATGAGTGTGCCAACTGGCTCTAAAGCGTCTCTAGTCAGAGACTGCTGCCAATCAGAGAGAGAGTCAAGAAATGGTTTCATGCCTGTGTGTTAAGACAGAGGATACAGTTTAGATTGCCAGGTTAAACTTTCTGTACTGCCTCAAGTGGAAACACTGGAGGCATACAGGACAGCAGCCATTCCAGGTAACTGCAGGGATGTCAAGGAGGTCCCCTTAGACTCCCCCAGAATGGCTGAGAATTCCCTGGCACTGCTGAAACCCTGGTGGTGTAGTGGCTAAGTGCTCTACTAGCCAAAAAGTTGGCAGTTCAAATCCGCCAGGTGCTCCTTGGAAACTCTACGGAGCAGTACTACCCCAACCTATAGGGTCACCATGAGTTGGAATCGACTCAGTGGTGGTGGATTTGGTCTTGGTTTATTGAACACAAAACAGTCAGAGAGACATCAGGGGCTCTAAGTGCTTTAAGCTTCCATAGACGCAGGGTTATGACCCACTGGCAAATTCCCATGCCTCAAATCCTCTCTGCTAAACTTTGTCTTCTGGGTGAGCCTTTCCTTCACCTCCTCCCTGAGCTGGTGCTGAAGGAGGACTAAAAATAACTGAGAGCCAGGATCCTAACAGAATGCTTGTGAAGCTTTTTCTCTCCCATTTTCTCTGTTTCTAGAATGGCCCAGCATCACGGGGGTGGGTGTGTTCACATATGCACATACACATATGTGTTCACTTGTCTCCAGTGAAATCAGGCCACTGGCAAGATCGCTTTCCATTGGCCAAACGCCTCCTAGAGAATTCCCCGAGGAAATGCTTTCGTCCAATATGTCACACGTTGAGGGCCAGGCAGGCCCAGTGATACGATGACAGCCCTTGTCGAGTAACTGATGGATGAGATCTCATCTTGAGACCACACAGATAACAGACTCCAGCTGACATCCGCATCCGAGGTGAACAGGCATCCCACTCCATGGTTTCAGAAAACCTGCTGATCTTGGATTGATTTCCCGCTTGCAGCTGGGCTAGGAAGCATGCCTTCTTTTCACATTCTTGCAGTTGGTAAATTATGTTTGGTCATGAACCAGAACTCTCAGCACTGCCTCTTGTCCTGGGTGGGCCTGGCCTCTAAATCAGCCAGCTTTCCTGTAGCCATGAGTTTTTGCAGAGCTTTGTTTTCTATGGAGAGAGTGAGTCCTTTACCCACTCTCTGTCAGTGCAGCCGTGCAGCTGCTGAAGCTGGAGAGAAACTGAAAGAACAAAGACGTCTTCCCACGGAATAGTTAAATGGTCAGCAGTGGCTGGATGTGAAGAATTCCAAGGTCTCTTCCAGTTCTTCCCTTCTCACGTTATTCCAGAGGGGAGTTTCTTCCCTTTTTCACTGGCTTATTAACAAGTAAGTCACAGTTTGCACTTCTGGCTCCCTGCCTTAGCCAGAAACAACAGGCTGACCTGTTTAACAGAGATGTGGTAACATTACATCCCAACCAATCAATCAAACAAAATATTTCATTATTCAGCGCAATTGAAAACTTGTGAAATCTCTTGTCTCCAAATTTCCTCTTTAGGAGACGATTTCCATCTCCCTAATGCATTACTTTTTAATGATTTTCATGTGTCAAACAGTAATTCAGCAATTCCTGAAGATCTACTTGTCAAGGTGTCAAGAAGAACTGCAGATAGGAAAGCAAACGAGACATTGCCTCTGCCCTCAGCTCATCAGGATGCCACCTCCCTGGTTTGTAACCTTTTCACTGCAGGGACCATTTTCTTATTCTTTCTTTTTCTCTTTTAAAATAGAATGAAATTTTAATTCAACATTGGCAGTTATTTTCTCAGTGTCTGTTGGACCATTTAATAAAATCTGTGTATATGAATTTATGTACATTATAGACATTGCATTACATACAAGGTCTCCCAGATATGTTCCCGAACACATCCTAGAAAAAGTGCTGCATGCTTCATTACCAAATATCACTACAGTCACCCTTGAAGTACTCCCCTGGGGAAGCTATGCACCGATGCGAGCACCTAGTCTACCTTTGAAAGCAATTTTGGAGCTCTTTTTCTGGAATGGCCACCAGAGCTATCATTGTATTACCTTTGATGTCCTGCATGTCATCAAAATGACTTCCTTTCAATATTCCTTTATCTTTAGGTAAAGGAAAATGTCATTAGGGGCCAGATCGGGTGAGTAGGAAGGGTGCTCCAATACGGTTCTTTGTTTACTGGCTAAAAACTCCCTAACAGACAACCATACAATTAAGTTCACAAACTTTTCACCGTGCCACCATGTGCAATGGCCATTTCAGAAAGAGTTTCAAAATTGCTTTGAAGGGTGGACTAGGCACTGGCATCAGCGCATTGCTTCCCAAGCAGAGTACTTCAAAGGTGACCACAGTGATATCAGCAGGGAGGTATGTAGCATTTAGGAAAATGAAGTTCGTGGACTTAATTGTCATACCTTGATGGCACTTGGCTGGCTTTGGCACATGTAAATCACCATCACCACTTAAATTTCAGAATGCATAGTTCTCCTGGACTACACGCAGGCCTACTGTAGACTGCCAAAAGAGTAAAAAGCCATGCTTACAAGAAACACCAATGACATGTTCCTTAGAAGTGAGTATGGCAAGACTTTGCTTGTTTATTGTGGGTACATTGTCAGGAAGACCAATCACTAGAAAAGGAAATGTTGGTGGGTGAAGCAGAAGGTCGGTGAAGACAGAGGACGGCTTCAGTGAGGTGGACTGACACGGTGGCCGAAACAACGGACTCAAACTTAGCAATGATCATGAAGATGGCACAGGACTAGGCAATGTCTCATGCCGTGACACATAAGGTCACCATAAGTTGGAGCTAATAAGAAACAAGTATCAAAATATGTATTCTTGAAAATATTTTAAAAGCTGAAATATGGAAATTTCAATGTAAGACTGTAATGGCTAAAGTTGTATGTCAGCTTGGCTGGGCTATGACCTCAGTGGTGGGCAGTTATGATGTAGTGTGGCAGCTATGTGGTGACATAATCATCTCCCTAAGGACATCTGATATACTGTCATCACCTCCAGGATGAGATCTGATATGAACAGAAAATCAGCTGAAAGGGAGTTTCCCTGGGGATGTGGCCTGCATCTTATATATGTGGACTTTCTAGTAAAGCTCACTACTGGTTTTGTCTTGCTCAGGATCCTATAGCTGGCTCATCACCTGACCTCTTGTTCTTGGGATTTTAGCTAACAGCTTGCCTGCTGGTCTTGGGATGTGTCAGCCTCTGCAGCTTGCGAGCCACAGGTCTGCTCCTGGACCGGCCAGTCTGGGGTTCATCAGCTCCTGCAGCTACATAAATCAGAAAAAACCAGCCTGACCCACAAACCTGTGACTTTCCAGCCTTTACAACCTCTCACTCATTGAATTGTGTCCCTCAAAATATCTGTCAACTTGGTATGACTATCACTTTGTCATCTGATGTGATCTCCCCATATGTTGTAAATCCCACCACTGTGAAGTAACATGATACATTATATCAAAAAAAAGAAAAAGAAAGACAAAGTCCCAACAAACCTACTGCCACTGACTCAATTCCGATTCATACTGACTACAGGACAGAGTAGAACTGCCTCAGAGGGTTTCCAAGGAGCACCTGGTGGATTTGAATTGCTGATCTTTTGGTTAGCAGCTGAACACCTAACCACTATGTCACCAGGGTTGCCGATGAGATGGATTAGTGGCAGTTATACTGATTAGATCTACAAAATTAGATAGTGTCTTAAACCAATCTATTTTGAGATATAAAAAAGAGAAGTGAGCAGAGAGACACAGGGGCCTCATGCCACCAAGAAAGCAGTGCTGGGAGCAGGACACATCCTTTGGACCTGATGTTCCCGTGCTGAGGTGCTCCCAGACCAAGAGAAGACTGATGTATGTACCACAAGGATCTTTCTCCAGAGATGACACAGATAGCCTTTTCCTGGAGCTAGCCCACTGAATTTGGACTTCCAGCCTACTAGACTGTGAAAGAATAAACTTTGTATAAGCTATCCACTTGTGATGTCTCTGTTACAACAGCACTAGATGCCAAAGACACCATGTGACCCATTTCCTTGATGTAAATCTCTCTCTCCATATGTGTGTGTGTGTGTATATATATACAGACACATATATATGTATACCCTCTCCCCATATACATGTGTACACAATATATATACACATATATATACACTTTCTCTGCATCTATATGTATCTGTGTATACATACACACACATATATGTATATACATATATATACACACACATATGGAGAGAGATTATATATATGCACACATACATTATATACACACACACATTATATATATACACACATATACACTCCAACACACATACATATATAAATACATTTCACTGGTTTTGCTTCTCTAGAGAGCCCACCCGAAGACAAAGACCAAATACCTATGGCCTCGCTGTAACTGCTCAAATGGAGGGACAGCAGTGAGAAAACACACGGATAGATTCAAGATTAGCTGATTATAATGAAAAACAAAAACCTCTAAAGAGGATTCCTGCTGGAAAGGAAGCTTGTGTGACTTCAACTGGCAATATTACAGCTACACTCTATATTGATTAAAAAATAAAAATCACTTTCCAGATGCATTTTTTCATGTCTCATGAACTTGTAATATATTTTAAGTGCCAAGGAAAAAAATACTAGAAGCACCAAAAATTGTCTCGTCTCACAGAATTTCAGACCCTAGGGAGGTGGCAGGCTTGTGTTATCAGTCATGAGGCAGTGATGCCACCTTCCTCTCTCCCTTTAGCTGCAGGAGAGGGCTTTGCACAGTCCCTACTGGTAGACTTGCAGCATCTCCAAAAGGGCAGAGCAGATGTCCTGATTTTGTATGAGGTATAAAGCCCAAGCTCATTTGGCCACATGAAACATTCAGTCACAGGGATTCTGTCACTACACCAGAATATTCACAACTACCAGGTGACATGTAACTTGATCTTTTTGAGGCATGAAAGATTTGTTTGTCACACTGGGAAAACCTCCTTTCTCTATTCCTATTCTTCCTCACCCTCAGGTTTAAGGCAGAACGTTGGGTCTTGTTAAACCTTGGAATCTGAGAGAAACCTGGAACAGCTCTAGTTGTTGGAATCATTTCCTACTAAGATCAAAAACCCCACTGCCGTCAATTCAATTACAACTCATAGTGACCCTACAGGTCACAGTAGAACTGCTCCACAGAGTTTCCAAGGAGTGCCTGGTGGATCTGATCCGCCTACTTGGTAGTTAGTAGATGTAGCACTTAACCACTACGCCACCAGGGTTTCCTCCTACTAAGTCAGTATCTGGGAACTCATGACCCTAGAATTAGGTTTCACTCAGCTTTGTCCCCATCGGCACACCCTGCAGTGTCCTGAAGCAAGTGACAGCTTACTACCTGCTTCATGCACTGGGTACCTCACTGAATTAGAAGCAACTTAGAGACCCAGCGACTACAGGGAACAAGAGAAAGACAGCCATAAAGGCAGAACTATTTCCCACCATCACCCTGTCCCAATCAATTGCCTAGGGCAGGATTTGAGTCCTAGGGGTCTGAGGAAAGCAGCTTGAAAAACCAGTGAAACCAGTATTCTGATCTGACTCCCTCATTTTACAGATGAAAGGACCTCAGTGTGGTTTTACAGCCCGCTAGGAACCACACTGAGACCGCTAATCCAGATACCCTACTTCGAGGTCCCTACAGAGCCCTTGGCTCCCACGTCCATCCTCTGGATCATCAAACCTCTGCTGGATGTCCTCCCGGCCCTGTGGTAGTACAGAAAGCCCTGCAGTGTAGTGGTTAAGTGCTACGTCTGCTAACCCAAAGGCTGGCAGTTTGACTCTGCCAGGCGCTCCTTGAAAACGCTATGGGGCAGTTCTACTCTCTTGTGTAGGGTCAACTAGGAGTCAGAATCGACTCGACGGCAATGGGTTTTTTTGGTTTTAGTGGTAATGCAGGTAGGGTTAAGGATTTTCATCTACCTTTGCAACTGAACATTCTCAAAGGCCCAGTATTATCACAAGGAAGGGGACAGTGGTGGTTCAGTGCTAGACTTTCTCACCCTCCCTGTGGGAGACTTGGGCTCAGTTCCCAGCTAACGGATTTCCGGTGCAGCCACCATCTGCCTGTCAGCAGAGGCTTGCACGTTGCTATGATGCCAAACACGTTTCAAGAGAGTCTTCCAGACTAAGGTGAACCAGGAAAAGGGCCGGGAGATCCCAAACTTAGCCAATGAAAAAATCTATGGATCACAGTGAAGAATCCTGTTGTGCATGGGATTATATACGAGGTCGAGCTGGGGGCAGACTCGAATGCAGCTAATAACAATCAAGAGAAGACAGTAAGGAAGTCTTGAGTTCCCTGGAGACAACAGCCACAGCCATCTCCTGGCTGTGGGACTCACAGGACCTGCCGCGTCGTCAGCTGGGCTCTGTTTGTGCCTTCAGATTCCAATTGCTGGCTTGGAAGTCGGGCCTTGGCAGAGCTGCCTGTATGATGCCTGGCTTTACCTACTGGCTGGAATCCCATATTGAATTCTTGCTGCAGTCGGCTTTGGTTTCTTGGTTTCCACCATTGTCTAGTGTGGTGGCCTGGAAGTGTCTGCCCTAGGCTGTGACAGGTTGGATAGTCTGTCCTGTAATCTAATGTGAAAGGAACAACTGATGGATAAGGGATGTGTTTAAGTAGCTTTCGTAGATTAAACTAGGTGACATGACACAGTCAAAGGAGCGTAGGTTTTGAAATTAGACTGGCTCAGTTTACTAGTTGTATACAGTGGGTCGTTTGCCCAGCTGCTTTGAGGCAGTTTCTTCATCTGAAAATGAGTCTTTATCTTAAGTGCTGTAAATATGAGAAATTATGTGTCTAAAGTACTAAGCACATAAAAGGAGTATAATTGAAAACAACTAATTTTAAGTTAAATTACTCATATTTACACATATAAAGACTAAGTGCTGACATTATGATGGGTCTGAAGTACTGAAGTATCTTAAAGTACCTTAGAATCATCATGTGAGCATACGTTTTTTCTGCTTCTTTGATAATGGTAAAGATATACAGGATAATATTACAAGAGCAGTCAACTGTGATTACATATTTCATATGTGCCAGGCAGATGCTAACAATCCCTTTGGTGTAAACAGTTCAGTGCACTGCTACAACCAGAAGGTTGGAGTTTCGAGTCTACCCAGAGATGCCTCAGAAGAAAGGCCTGGTGACCTGCTGATGAGAACCACAGCCATGGAGACTCTATGGAATGCAGTTCTCCTCTGCAACACAGGGAGTTGGCACAAGTCGGAATCACCCCAACAGCAACTGATAGGCAATTGCTAAGTGCTTTATAATATCTATTAATCTCCAAAGCATTCTGAGAGAAGTATCATTATTCCTGTTTGTAAACAGGTATTATTACTCCTGTGTCAATCTGTATGTTGAGCAAATAATCCAAGAAGCCGTACTATATGAAGAAGAACATGGCATCACGATTGGAGAAAGATTCATTAACAATCTGTGTTATGCAGATGACACAACCCTGTTTGCTGGGAGTGAAGGGGATTTGAAACTTACTGATGAAGATCAAAGGCCACAGCCTTCACTACGGGTTGCACCTCTGCAACAAGAAAACAAAAATCTTCACAACTGGACCAGTAAGTGACATCATGATAAATGGAGAAAGCATTGAGGTTGTCAAGGATTTCACTTTACTTGGTTCCACAGTAAACGCCCATAGAAGCAGTAATCAAGAAATCAAAATGCATATTGCACTGGGAAAATCTGATGCACAGGATCCCTTTAAAGTGTTGAAAAGTATAGCTGTTACCCTGAAGACTAAGAGGCACACAACCCAAGCCACAGTATTTCAGCTGCATCATACTTGTGTGAAAGCTGGACAATGAATAAGGAAGCCAGAAGAACTGATGCCTTTGAACTGTGATGTTGCAGAAGAACACTGAATGTACAGCAGACCACTGAAAGAACAAACAGATCTGTTCTGGAAGAAGTACAACCAGAGTGCTCCTTGGAAACAAATATAGGGTGACTGGGTCTCATATACTTTGAAAATGTTGTCAGGAGGGATCAGTCCCTGGCGAAGGGCATCGTGCTTAGTGGAGTGAAGGGTCAGTGAAAAAGAGGAAGACCCTCAGCGAGATGGACTGACACAGCGGCTTCAATGACAGGTTTTAAGCATAAAAACGACGGTGGGCATGGCGCAGGACTGAGCGGTGGTTTGTTCTGTTGTACAGAGGGTCACTATGAGTCAGAACCAACTCGATGGCACCTAACAACACCAACAGCTACAGAAGCAGAGCCTGGGAAAAATAAAGTAATCAAGTCACGTGACTGACTAGTATGTGCCAGTGGTGGGATTTGAGTTTGCTTTTATCATTCCAGACCCTGAACTCTCACTCTACTTAATCTCTCACTGTTCACACAATTAACCTTTGTGAGTGTTGTCAAGGAAGAGCTCTTATTCCCCTTTTTCCATTATCTTACTTAGGCCTGTTGGGGAAAGGTCTTATTCCCCTCTCTCCCCATTTGGGAAACTGCGATGGAGGAAAATTTCCCCTGTCTCTCTACCCCAGTAGTCACTTGTCCCCAAGGGAGCAGGAGTGGCTGTGACTGGAGAGAGGCTAGCAGGCCTGGGCCGTGATTTACTAAATGATCTCCAAGGAAGGAATCGTTGCTTCTCTTTCCTTGTCACTGCCTTCACCAGGCTCTTTTCCATTTCCTATGCCCTGTTTTAGTGTTGTTTTAAGCAGCACTTTCTAATTTAGTGTTTACAAAAAACTCTTGCTCTTTCCTTTTCTCAAATTTTATTTTTATGTTAAAATTATTTAAGACTCACAAGCAGTTGCAAAAAGAGTACAGAGAGTTCCTGTGTACCCTCCACCCAGCTCTCTCCAGTGATAACGTAACCAGAGAATATTGTCAAAATCAGGAAATTGGAACTGGTGCAATACTAGTAACCCAGCTATAGACCCTCTTCAGATTTCATCAGTTTTTTACATGAACTCTTTGTGTATATACAGTTGCATGAAATTTATCACATGTCCAGATTCATGTACCTACCACCACCAGCAGAAGACTGAACTATTCTACCACAACAAAGAAACTCATGCTATTTCTTTACGGGGGGGATTCTTCTCCCTCTCACAATCCCTGGCAATCACTGACCTGCTCTCCATCCTATAAATTTACCTCTTTGAGCATGCTGTATTAATGAAATCACACAGTGTGTAACCTCTTCAGATTGGCTTTTTTTCACTCAGTATAATGGTCTCAGATCCATCCAAGTCATTGCACACATCAATAGTTATTTCTTTTTACCGCTGGGAGGTATTGAGCTGTATGGCTGTATCACAGTTTCTGGATCCACTCACTTGTGGAAGGATATGTGGACTGTATCTAGTTTTCTTTTGTTATTACAAACAAAGCTGCTACAAAGGAAACAAAAACCACACCGTCTGCTGTCCAGTTGATTCTGACACACAGCAGCCCTACAGGACAAAGTTGAACTGCTCCATAGAGTTTCCAAGGTGCATTTAAACTGCTGACTTTCTATTTAGCAAAGGTAACACTTAACCACTATGCCACTGGGGTTTATAAACATATGTAAATACACATTTTTGTGTGAATATAAACTTTCACTTCTCCAGGGTAAATGCCATGGAGTCCAACAGCTGAATTGCATGGTGTGTGTTAATTTTATAAGAAACTGACAGTTTTTTAAAGTAGCTCTGCCATTTTACATCCCACCAGCAATGTATGAGTGCTCCAATGTCCCCACATGGTTGCTAACACCTAGTGTTGTCCACAAATGCACTTTGGGTTAGGTGTTGCACATCTCTTTTGATTACCAGCCCTCTACCTGGACCAAGTCCTAGAGAGGGCAAGGAGTACGTGTTGGGCCCTGAGTTCTTAGCAAGCACTTCTTATGTGCCAGAAATTATGGCAGATGCTAGGACACAAAAATATTGTATTTGACTTTCAGGACTCAAAACTTTAATAGGAAATGGATAAGTTAAAGACAATCTTTATGAAGTAATGTGCTAAGTACTATAATACAGGTATGTACAAAGTGCCCTGAGCATTGATAAAGGAACTGTGCCTTAGAACAATGGTTCTCCCATTTCATCTTGCAACCAAATCACCTGGAGGGCCTCTTAAAAAACAGATTGCTGATCCTCACCGCTCCCACCCCTAGAGTTTGGGATTCAGTAAAGTTGAGAGTAGGGGCCCAAGTTTGCATTTCTAACAAGATTCCAGGTAGTGGTGATGCTGCTGGCCCAGGGCCCAAGTTCTGATAGACAGCAGTTTGTCTTAAGAGATGGACTGGAATTTGCCAGGTGAGAAATGAGGAGAGTCAAAAGACAAAGAAGAGCATGAACAAAAGGCTTGAGGATAGAAGTTCATGGTTCGCTCAAGGAATGCCAGAGCACAGATTATTTTAAAGGGAATAAACCGAAATGGTAGAGTAGGGGTACGTTACCCACCAACCAACCAACACAAAAATCACCTTTTATGCCTACCAAATGAGTTGTATGGGCAGTAGAAGTCTGTATTTGAAAACCAGATCTGCTCTTGATGGAAAAAAAAAAAAAAAGCACAGGCAGGAGGGCAGTAGCTGAGCTGGAAGTAAGACCAGTTATGGGGCTACTGCAACGGTCCAGATGCAAAGCAATTTAGACTTCTGCTTGGGGAACGGAGATGGATTGCAAAGAGAGTTCATAGAATAAGAACCTAGGGCTTGGAGACCAGTGGGATGTGCAGGGAAAAGAAGGAATGCAGATAAGGCACAGATGGATGGCAGTGCTATTGTCCAAGAGAAGAAACGCAGGGGAAGAACAAGATTGCAGATAAAATGTGAGTCTGGTTTTTGGTTATGGAGTCTGAATTGGCAGAAGAAAATACATATGGCACTATAGACAGTGAAGTTAGAAAACGGGAGAGAGAAGCAAGACTGAGAAATCACAGGAGAATTTAAGACCAGGTGAGGGTGGCAAGGTATGAAGTGAATTAAGACTGAAACCCAGAGTGATATAAATCATAATGAAGGTCAATTCTTTGGACAGCAATGGATTGGACATGGGCACTATATGATTCTGTGCATCTATAGGATGTTGTCCTGTTGACCTCTTATTGGAGGAAGGGGAGTGGGTAGAGAGGAGGGTATAGGAGACTGTTGGGAGGATAGGACATGTATGGACCAGACAGAAAGAGTGTGCTCTCACTGGGCAGGGAAAGCAATGGAAGCTGCATATAGGTGAGCATGCAAATTTATATGGGAATGTACATTTTCATTCAATCATAATTAAAAAAAAAAAATTGAATGGGTAGGTGGAGTCCTGGAGGCAATGAAAGCAGCTATGAAGAAGCAGAGAGGTAAAATCTGGACATCGGTGCTGGTAGAAGTTAAGGAAAGAGACGGTTTCAGAAAGGAGGATCAGAGAGACAATAAGTAGTGTTACACGCCTTAGAGGCTAAACAGGATGGCATCTAAAAAGTATGTGTTGATTTGAGGACTTTGGCAAGAGTCACTTCACTAAAGTCAGGGATGGGTTTAAGAATGAATTGCAGCTGAGGAAATGGGATGACACTCTTTTAAGAGGCGTAGTAGTTAACAGGAGACAGAGAGCTGGAATAGTAGGTTCTGGGAGCGGCACGATAAAGGGAAAAAGTCTTTTCCCTAAGGCCTTTAAAAGTATCAAGAAAACACCACCAGTTTTCCAGTGACTAATCTGTGTTCAGAGTAGAACTGCCCCACAGAACTTCCAAGGAGCACCTGGTGGATTTGAATCACCAGACTTTTGGTTAGCAGACGTAGCACCTAACCCACTATGCCACCAGCTAAGCCAAGTACCGTCGAGTCGGATCCGACTCCAGGGTTTCCTCATTCTGCCTACATGACTTAAAATACGTGAAACATGGAACTCTCTTTGATCAACTACTACTTTTCATAGGAGGCAATTTGGGAGTGGTAGTCACTCCAGTATCTTTCTCAATAAATTCAGAGGTACATAGTTAATTTAGTCTATTATTTTTGGTTCTAGAGCACTCCCCCCAACTCACTACCAGGAGCAAAGAATCCCACTGTTACTTTAGCACCTTCTAAGATTCAGACAGTCCCTTTCTGCATTTTGGAGTCTCTTCAAAAGTGCTTTCTCTAAGCTTTTTATCTGCTTTGTGCTAAACTGCCACACTCTGTGGGTTCCCTGCTCTCCTCTGGTGAGCTTTTTATACTCTTTGAGAGATGCCCTTTTCTCTCCACAGTAACCACTGTGACTCTCACATTTTTAAGTGATTGAATTAAAAAAATTCTCAGCTATTCTTTCCCTAGGCTTCTCGATAAAGTATTCTAAAATAGCCTCTGATCTTCTTAAGCCTTTAAAAAGCCTACCTTTGCATTTTCTCCTAGTTAACATTCATATCGTCATAATTTTAATTCTGAACACTGAGTAATTGGGATAAATTCTCTAGACTTTCCTATCTCCTGAGATTATGGGATTTAATTGTGTTATAATCACATTTATTGACTCACCCATGATTAGCTCTTACGATGGACTCCTCCTATACACTAGACCCACACCAAACCCATAATGAAGTTTCAAACCAGCTGGAAGCTAAAGAAGAGTTTCTGACTCAGTAGTTCCTGCCTCCCATGTAAACCCTGGTGGTGCAGTGGCTAAGTGATTTGGTTGCTAACCAAAAGGTTGGTAGTTCGATTTTGCAGGTGCTCTTTGGAAAGTCTGTGGAGCAGTTCTCCTCTGTTCTACTGGGTTCTATGAGTCAGAATTGACTTGATGGCAGTGGGTTTGGTTTGGGTTTATATACTAGATAAGAAATAGTCAGTTAGGAAATCTTCTGTAGCTTCTACATGGTTCGAAACTTTCTGTTACAGGAACGGGCCTTCATCTTATCAAAAACACTGTTTTAAAAGCTCACCTCTGCCTCTTGACCTCATTCCTAAAACCTACTCAGTTGAGTCAATTCCAGCTTATGGTGACCACCATGTGTTACAGTGTTGAACTTTCTCCACAGGACTTTCTTGGCTATAATCTTTATAGATCACCAAGACTGTCTTTGATAGTACTCCTAATCCGGATTTGAACTATTAACCTTTAAGTCAGTAGCTGAGTATAAACCACATGTGCCACCCAGGGCTTTCTTGATTTGAACTTATTAGGATTTTAAAAATTTACATTTAGGTCAAGACCTACATTTTTAACATCTTGTATAGTCTCCAAGTTTCCAAAATCATTTAACACTCCTATGATGGTATTATGAACTTCATCATAGCACTGGTTTTAATCTGGAGAATTAAAACAACAACAACTCTGCTGCCTGGGTCGCAGATATTCTGATTTAACTGGTTGACCTAGGGTGCAGCCTAGGCATCAGGATTATTATTAAAAGTTCCCCAGAAGATTCTAACGTTCAGTCAAGTCTGAGAACTATGGGTCTAAGACACAATTGAGTTCAAAAAATGCTCAAAGGATTTGAATAGACACTTCTCCAAAAAAGACAGAAAATGGCCAGTAAGCACTTGATAAACTGCCTAGTATCATTAGCCATCAGAAAAATGCAAGTCAGAAAACCACAAAGAGATATACTACAACTTTGTGCCTCCTAGGATGGTCATAATGGAAACCCTGGTGGCATAGTGGTTAAGTGCTACATCTGCTAACCAAAAGGCTGGTGGTTTGAATCTGCCAGGTCCTCCTTGGAAACTCTATGGGGCAGTTCTACTGTGACCTATAGGGTCAGTATGAGTCACAGTGGTTTTGTGTTTTTGTTTTTGTTTTTGTTTTTTTGCTTTAAGATCGTCATAATAATAAGTGTTGGTTGAAGAAGTTGGCAGTCTCATATACTGCTAAACCAAAATCAAACCTGTTTCTTTCAAGTTGATGTCATCTCATAGCAATTCTACAGGGCAGAGTAGAACTATCCCATAGAGTTTCCAAGACTGTCATCTTTAGGGAAGCAGACTGCTGTATCTTTCTCCCACAAAGAGGCTGGTGAGTTTGAACCAGTGATTGTCTGGTTCAGGACTGAGTGTTTAACCAATGCGCCACCAGAGCTCCTCCATTCACTGCTAATGGGAACATAAGATATCACAGATGCTTTAGAAAACAGTCTGGCTGTTCCTCAAAAAAGTTAAGCATAGATTTGCCACACTGAACGCTAATGATGGAAGAGCAGACAACTTGTCGTAGGACATCAAGGACATCGTACATGAAGAAGGCAACAGGTTATTCAAAAGACGGGAAAGAAAGAAAAGGCCAAAATGGGTGTCGAAAGGGACTCTGAAGCTTGTTCTTGAATGTAGAGTAGGTGAAGTGAAAGGAAAAAGGGTTACAGTAAAATAGCCGACAGAAGGTTTCAAAGGGCAGCTCAAGAAGACAAAGTAAAGTATTATAATGAAATGTGCAAAGACCTGGAGTTAGAAAATCAAAAAGAAAGAACACATTTGACATTTCTCAAGCTGAAAGAACTGAAGAAAAAAATTTAAGCCTCGGGTTGCAATACTGAAGGATTCTATGGAAAAACTATTGAAGATGCAGGAGACATCAAAAGAAGCTGAAAGGCTCTTTTTTCCTTTGGTACTCTGCAAAGATTTTGGTGTCATCATGAGCCACTGCCTTGTTCAGTGTTACTGGTCTTGTAAGAACAGGCTCTACCTAAAGTCCTGCTGCTGCCAGCGTGTCCTTGACGCCAAGATCTGCACCTCTGACCTGGATGGAAGAAGGCAAAAGTGGATGACTTTCCACTCTGTGGCCACGTGGGGTCAGATGAATATCAGCAGCTCTCCTCCAAAACCCTGGAGGCTGCATGTTTTGTGCCAATACATCCACCATGAAAAGTTGTGGTGAAGATAGCTTTCACATCCAAACATGGGTCCATTCCTTTCATGCCATTTGTGTCAACAAGACACTTTGCTGCACTGGGGCTAATGGGCTCCAGAGAGGCCTGTAAGATGCCTTTGGCAAATGCAATGGTCCAAATGAGTCATCATGCCCACCTGCACCAAGCTTCAAAACAAGGAGCATATGATCAAGATCCTAGGCAGGGCTAAGTTCAACTTCCTTGGGTGCCAGAAGATTCGCTTCTCCAAGAGTGGGCTTTGCCAAGTTTAATGCTGATGAGTTTGAGGATACAGTAGCTGAAAAGTGCCTCATCTCAGATGGTTGTGGAGTCAAATACATCTTCAATCATGGCCTCTTGGACAAGCGACAAACAAACTTTGCATTGATGAGGGTTTTGGGAGCTCTGTTCCACTTGACTTGTGCTCACCAATAAACTCACCTTCCTGTCTCTACGTTGTCCCTCAGTAAACTGGAAAAAGAAAAGAAGATGGAAGAAATACACAGTCACAGTACCAAAAAGAGTTGGCCAGTGGTCAACCATTTCAAGAGGCAGATAGTCAAGAACTGATGGCACTGAAGGAAGAAGTCCAAGCTGCACCAAAGGCATTGACAAAAAACAAAAGTGACCATATGACCTAGTAATTATAGTGCAATTAGAATATAATAAAAGTCAACAGAAATGAAAACATATGAGGGCTGCCAATTAAGTTCACAAACTCCTAGAAAAAGTGCTACATACTTCATTGTTGAATATCACTATGGTCACCTTTGAAGTACTCCCCCTGGATACTGTGCACCAACACCAACACCTAGTTCACCCTTTAAAGCAATTTCAGAACTCTTTTTCTGGAATGGCCATCAAAGCTGTCATC
Organism: Heterohyrax brucei; assembly: GCA_028571685.1. Lineage (NCBI taxonomy): Eukaryota > Metazoa > Chordata > Mammalia > Hyracoidea > Procaviidae > Heterohyrax > Heterohyrax brucei. The sequence continues at coordinate 63,504,332 of CM053157.1, forward strand.
GTATTCCCCTTGATGTCTTGAATGTCATCAAAATGTCTTCCTTTCAACATTTCCTGTATCTTCAGTTAAAGAAAAAAGTCACTGGAGGCCAGATCAGGTGAGTAGGGAGGGTGTTCCAATACAGTTACTTGTTTCCTGGCTAAAAACTCCCTCACAGACAAGTATACAATTAAGTCTGTGAACTTGCCACCTTGTCACTGTGCACAATGTCCATTACAGAAAGAGTTCCAAAATTGCTTTGAAAGGTAGACTAGATGCTAGCATCAGTGCACAGCTTCCCAAGTGGTACACTTTGAAGGTGACCATAGAGATATTCAACAATGACGTATCTGGCACTCAACAATTAAGTTCACAGACTTAATTGTCACCCTTGTACGCCCACCCAAAAATCTGTGCACAATGTTCATAACAACATAATAGCCAAAAAAGTGGAAAAACCCTCAAATGTCCATGGATTAATAAGCCAAGAATGGATAAACAAAATGTGTTATAGCCATACAACAGAATATTATTCAGCCATAAAAAGGAATGATGTACCAATTTATAACAGAGTATGGATGAGCCTTGAAAATATTATGTTAGGATTATGTTAAGTGAAAGAAGGTAGGCATGAAAAGCTATGTGCTGTATGATGCCATTTGTATGAACCGTTCAGAACAGGCAAATCTACTAAGACAGAAAGTAGCTTAGTAGTTATTAGGATCAGGGGAGAGAAGGGAATGGGGACAGACTACTAAGGAGTTTTTTCTTGGGGTGATGACAATGTTCTGGAATGACTTGGCGATAGTTGTGCAACTTTGTGCTCAGGATCCAAAGACCTAACGTAGCTTATTGTCTTTGGATTCTCAGCACTCTACCCAACCTGTTATTAACAACAAAGAATGTCACTGCTATTCTAGATTTTCCTTTTAATAGATTTAAACAGTCCCTTTATATTTTTAGAATATCTTTAAAAGTGCTCCTCAAAGCTCCACCTTCTTATTTTCCTACTTTATACCTAAACTGTCTACTCTCTGGAACTGCATGGTGGCGGCAGCTGCACAATTTTGTGAATATACTGAAAGCCAATAAATTGCACACTTTAAAAGTGTGAATTTTATCATATGTGAATTACACCTCAAATTAAAAAAAGGAAATATATTTCTATTGCTATCTTATATATCTGAGGAATTCTTGCTCATGAAGATTTGCAAAATATTTCCCTTTTCAATAACATTTTATTTGTTGTGTATCCCACGCAAAACACGGAGACCACCTTCTTTTCTTCTGGGAGTCTAAAGCCAAGGATGAAGTCACACAGTGTCGGGGCCAGAATTAAACATCTGGAATTGGCCACCTTTGCCCAAGAAGCATATGAAAAAGGATAAACATCTGTAGAGAAGAAACACTGGAAAGGTAGTGTCTCTGCTGAATGTGGACAAACCATTCTGTGGCCCAGCAGGGTAACAATCAATGGCATATGAGCAAGACCTGTTTTAGTCAGCTAGTGCTGCTCTAAGAGAAATGCCACAAGGTGAATGGCTTTAACAAACAGAAGTTGCTTGTTACACAGTCCAGTAGGTTACAAGTCCTCATTCAGGACATCCACTCCAGGGGAAGAACTTTCCCTCTGTCAGATCTGGAGGAAACTCCTTGTGTTGCATCAGTCTTTGGTCAGGGAGCATCTTGGTGCAGAAACCTAAGGTCTGAAGGACTGTGCTCTTCTGGTGCTGCTGTCTTGATGGTGTGAAGTTCCCAACTCTCTGTTTGCTTCCCTTTCCTTTTATCTCTCATAAGATGAAATGATAAAGGGTGGTGAAAGCCATGCTCCAGGGAAACTCCCTTTACAGTGGAACGGGGAGGTGATCTTAGGAAGGGATTTACAGTCCCACCCTAATAGTCTAACATGCAGCCTAGGAAAATCACAAAATGGAGGACCATCACAAAACAGTGGGAATCACAGCCCAGTCACACGGCTACACACATTTTGGGGGGCATATAGTTCAATCCATGACGTTGTTAAATTACAAAGAGATCTCACATTCAGTAGAATGAAATCCTGGAATACTTCAAAGAAAGGATGCCGTTTAAAAGTTCAAATATGCGTATCTTGTTCTTGTTAATTACCGTTAAGTTGATTCCTACTCATGGAGACCCCGTGAGTGCAGAGTGGAACTGCTCCATAGGATTTTCAAGACTATGCCCTTTTCAAAGCATATCTCCAGGACTGACTTCTGAGACGCCTCTGGCTGGGTTTGAACTACCAGTCGTTCAGCTAGTAGTTGTGTACTTAACCTTTTGTGCCACTCAAACCCCCAAACACAAACCCATTGCTACTGAGTCGATTCCAATTCATAAAGACCCTATAGGACAAAGCAGAACTGCCCTCACAGAGTTTCTAAGACTGTAAATCTTTAAGGAATAAGACTGTCACACCTTTGTCCCATAGAGTGGCTAGTAGTTTCAAACAGCCAACCGTTCCGTGAGCAGTCTAGTGCTTAACCACTGGACCACTAGTGCTCCCCCACTGTGCTATTTCAGGACTTCAAATTTAGGAATGAAAAATAAATTATAGGTAGTGACCCAAGGATGATCATTATCCTTCAAAAGATGGCACAGGCAATAAGATAGTGTTTCAAGGAAATGGACACATAATAGATTATTTGACCAAAATGAGCTATTAATAGGAGTTTGTGGGCTTTTTTTTTTTTTAAATTCTTTTTGGACATAGGCCTAACCATTAAGGTTGACATCCAGAGGCCCAGTCTGCCATCTCATGGTAAGATGCTCAGTTTCACTATCAGAGACAGAAAAATTGTCAGAATTGGGGCTGAAAAGGTGACCAAAGTGCTTAAAACAGGAGAGACTGAATTTGGGAGTCTAGGCAGACCCATAAGATAAGCCAGACCCTGGGAACAAGGAAGTCAGGACAAGTAGTGGTGACCCAGGGCCTGAACATGCAAAGGAGTCTAACATCAGATCATTCAGGGGGAGAGAAACACTGAAGAGGCAACAGAAGAGTCAAGTGCGAGTGAGACTCAAGGTCAGTGAGCAGAGCATTGGCAGATGTCCTTATAAGCGGGGCACGGTACTAGAAAGGCCCAGGCTGGCATAGATACCTAAGAACCAGGCTCAGAATTCTAGACAGCCAGTGGGCCAGTGGTCAGGGCTGAACCAACTTTGAGTGGGCTCTGGCTGTTTCCCTTTGTCCTCTGTCCCAAAGTATTCAAATTGGCAGGGAGAAGGGGAGAAAGGAGAACAGATCATTATGCTGGGTTTAGGGGCTGACTTCCCACATCCAAACGGGACTTTGAGTGTCATCTAGGCTAGTATCTGCACTGCCATGGGCTGGATTTTGTGGGACTACGGGGAAATATATATGGTGGGACTGCTTGGGGCTCAGCAAAACTTAGTCGTGGTCCAAGGGTTGTAGGTGAGCTGCTGTAAGATGCATTTAACACAAAACAAATCTATACCACTTATTTTCCTGTGCTTAAAGTCAAAGGTCCCTGGGTGATGCACACAATTTGTGCTCAACTGCTAACCTGAAGGTTGGCAGTTTGAATCCACTCAGTGGTGTTAGGGAAGAAAGGCCCGGCAATCTGCTTCTGTAAAGATTACAGCCAACAAAATTCTATGGAGCAGATTCATGGAGTTGCCATGAATCAGGACAGACTCGACAATGATGTGTTTGACTTTTTTTTTCTGGTTATTTTTTAAAAACTAAAGTATGCCGAAACTGTGGCAGGGGGCTAAACTAATAGTTGGAAGTTAGAAGGACTACTTGCAAAAATGACAGTGGTACAGAGGTTAGAGGACACTTGGCTCTTTGCAATCCTATGCCGAGCAGCCACGACACTGATGCAATATGAAGTTTTTCAGGCGAAGAAATGATCCTTTTGATGTTACATAAGCAAAATCACTAGTTTGGATTTCTTCTTCTTTTTTCCACTCCACCACCCCCCCAACAGAGAGTTCAGCATTTATAGGTACGAGTGTGTAGGGGAAAAAAACAAGATGTTTCTAGAAAATTATATTCACAGATAAGTGCTTCCAATTTTCTCATTCTTCCGTGTAGAGGCCAGTTTTCCAGCAAACAAGATGCACTAATAAATCCATCGGGGGCAGAAACGCAACAAGGGACAGCTGCAGCCGCAGCACCCAGGAGTGACAATGATTAATTCCTACATCTGCTCAGTCAGATAGACACAAAGGTCATTGTGCATATAGATTAGCATCGCGATTACCAGCCCCTCCTAGTACACACACACAGATAGCATCGTTCACCATTCATCGTGGCAGAATTCAAAATGCCTGAAATTTTTACTACCTAACCAAAAAAAAAAAAAATGGAAAAAAGAAAAGGAATCAAGCAGGCTATTTAGTGGAATGGAGATGGAAGAAACATAGCCCAGGATTAGAAAGTGATTAATGTTTGATTATAGCCTAATCTTGTTAGCATCCAAGTTGGGTGAAATTTGGATGCTCAGCTGGATCTATAAAAGCAAAGGGAACAGGAAATTTAAGAACAAATCCTGCTGCAGTAATCTGATCAAAGAAAGAAAGGCTATTAGGGTGAGGCTATGGAACACAAGGAGGCATTTGGTGCTAGATAAAGAGGGTATTTGTAAGTTGACTCTTTGTTCTCATGTCCAACAGTCCCTCAAAGACATTGCCACTGCTTATTCATGACCCCTACAGTTGTTGATCCATGAGAGGCTGACTTGAAAATGTTGGGCTAGGAAACGGATCTTTAGATACACAGATTGAAAATGTATATCTTGGAATTGTCGCACACTAAAAAAAAGAAAATCTATGTAAGCATCACTCAAATCAAGAAAGAGACTATTACAACAACTCAAACTCCTCCTCATAATTACTACTCTGTCCCTCCTTCATAAAGCTGAACTACTATCTCTTAACACTTATTTTTAAGCCTGATTTTGAACTTTATATAAAGGACATTATATAGCACATCTTCTTTGCATCTGATTTCTTTTAGTCAACATTATGGTTGTGAGATTCATCTATGTTGCTGGGTTTAACTGAAGCTTGTTCCTTTTTCACTGCTGTATGGTATTCCTTGAATAAATATACCATAATTTATTCCTTATAGTAGGGATAGAGAGCCCTGGTGACACATTGGTTAAGAGTATGGCTGCTAATTGAGAGGTCGGCAGTTGGAACCTACCAGTTGTTCCTTGGAAACCTTTTGGGATGGTTCTACTCTGTCCTATAGGGTTGCTATGGATCAAAATACACTTGACAACAATAGGTTTTTTGTTATTGTTTGTTTTACTACTGAGGGCAATGAGGATGAGTACAAATAATGCTGCTATGAATAATTTTTATGCATGTCTTCTTATAAATGTGTACATATTTCCACTGAGTACAGTTTAGAAGTAGACTTGTTAGTTCACAAGGAATATATGTTTCTAATTTAAGAAGAGATGCCAAATTATATTTCAAAGCAGTTGCCATCAATTTACATCCTCACCAAGAGTAGATTAAAGGGTTCACAGCTTCCACCTCTTTATTAAGGTTATGTATTGCCACTTGTTAAAAATTAAAGCCATTAGTGTGTATATATTGGTATCAGTATCTCATTATACTTTTAATTTGCATTTCCATGATGATGTTGAGTACCTTTTCATATGTTTATTGGCCAATTGATTACCCTGCTTTGTGAAGGATCTGTTTAAGTTGCTTGCCCATTTTTCTGTTACTATCTTTTTTCTTATTGATTAGTGCTCCATATATTCTGAGCCCCTTGGAGACTATATACATGGCAAATACCTTCTCCCGTTCTCAAGACTTGCTTTTCATTCTCTTAATGGCATCTTTTTTCTCCTCCTTCCCTCCCTGCCTCCTTCCCTCCCTCCCTGTCTCCCCCCCTTTTTGCCTCCTTCTCTCCATCACTTCCTTCTGCATATAAATATAATGATCATTTAGCATTTTTTGAGTATTTACTAAATACCAGGCATGATTATAGGTTCTTGGGTGGAGCAGCTTTATTATGATATAATTCATATACTATACAACCATCTTTTTAAAAAGTACAGTTCAATTTTTTTTTTAGTTTATTCAGGGTTGTGCAATTTTAAGACATTTTCATCACCTCTAAAGGAAGCCACAAACACTTTTCTCTTTATCTCCCCAATTCCATCCTAGGCAACCACTAATTTACTTTATGTGAATATAGATTTACCCATTCTATAGACATAAATTGAATCATATAATACGTGGTATTTTGCAGCTGACTTCTTTCCCTTAGCATAATGCTTTTAAGGTTCATCCATGTTGTAGCACATATCAATACTTCATTATTTTTTATTGACAAATAATGTTTTATTATACTGATATACCACATTTTGTTTATCTACTTAATAGCTGACGGACATTTGGGTTGTTTCTACTCTTTCATTTTTAAGAATAATGCTGTTATGAAAATTTATGCACAAACTTTTGTGTGAACATGTTTTTACTTCTGCATATGCACTGAGAAGTGTGATTAATCGGTCACATCGTAATTCTCCACCGCCTGTCTGTTAGTCTGTTGTACCGTGGTATCTCACATGTTGCTGTGATGCTGGAAGCTATGCCACGAGTATCTCAAATACCAGCAGGTTCACCTATGGCGGACAGATTTCAATGAAGCTTCCAGACTAAGCTGACAAAGTAACGGCCTGGTAACCTGTGTCTACAAATTAGCCAACGAAAACTTTATGGATAGCTACAGAAAAGTATCTAATATGCTGCTGAAAGATAAGCCCCTTAGGTTGAACGGCAATCAAAATACTATCAGGGAAAAGCTGCCTCCTCCAAGTAAGCTTGATCTTAATGATGTACATGGAGTAGAGCCTTTGGGACTCTCTTAGCCGTCTAGTGCTGCTATAACAGAAACACAAGTAAGTGGCTTTAATAAAGAGAAATTTATTCTCTAATAGTTCAGGAGGCTGGAAGTTCAAACTCAGAGCATCAGCTCCAGGAGAAGTCTTTCTGCCTTTCCTGGCTCTAGAGGAAGGCCCTTATCATTAATCTTCTCATGGCCTAGGAGCTTCTCCACGCAGAAAACTCAGGTCCAAAGGACGTGCTCTACTCTAAGCACTGTTTTCTTGGTGGTATGAGGTTCCCCAGTCGCTCTTCTCACTTCTTTCTCTTACATCTCAAAAGAGATGGCATTAAGACACAATCAATCTTGTAGATCTCATCAACATAACTGCCACCAATCCACAGGATTTACAACACATGGGAAAATCATATCAGATGATAAAACAGTGGCCCATCACACAACACTGGGAATCAGGGCCCAGCCAAAGTAACACGCATATTTTTAGTGGACACTATTCAGTCTATGACAGGGACTTTCATGTGCTTGTGTGGCATGACTCAAAATGAGAAGTAACAGCTGTAAACATCCATTAACAGTCAGAACATGGAATGTACAAAGTGTGAATAAAGGAAAATTTCTGCGTGGAGGAGCTCCTGGAGCATGAGAAGACTGATGATAAGGTCCTTCCTCTAAAGCCAAGAAAGACAGAAGGACTTCTCCTAGAGCTGATGCTGTGAGTTTGAACTTCTAGCCTCCTGAACTGTTAAAGAGTAAATTTATCTGTATTAAAGCCATCCACTTGTGGTATTTCTGATACAGAGCACTTGAAGATCAGTATCCTAGGTATTAGTGAGAAGCTAATACCTGAGAAGCTAACACCTGAGAAGCTCCCAGACCAAGGGAATGAACTGGTATTGGCCATTTTCAATTGGACAACCACATGGTCTACTATCCTGGGAATGACAAACTGAAGAGGAACGGCACTGTACTCATTTTCAAAAAGAACATTTCGAGATCTATCCTGACATACAATACTGTCAGTGACAGGGCAATCGCCACATGCCTAAAAGGAAGACCAGTTAATATGATTATTATTCAAATTTATGTATCAACCACAAATGCCAAAGATGAGTAAGCTGAAGATTCTTACATACTGCTTGTCATAGGTTGAACTATGTCCCCAAAAATGTATATCAATTTGGTTGGGCCATGATTCCCAGTATTGTGTGACTGTCCACCATTTTGTCATCTGATGTGTTTTTCCTATGTGTTGTAAATCTTACCTCTATTAATGAGGGAGGATTAAAGACAGTTATGTTAACGAAGCAGAACTCAATCTCCAAGACTAGGTTGTATCTTAAATCAATCTCTTTTGAGAAACAAAAGAAAGAAGTGAACTAAGAGACAAGGAAACCTCATTCCTCCAAGAAAGCAGTGTCAGGAGCACAGAACATCCTTTGGCCCAGGGTCCCTGCACCTGAGAAGCTCCCAGACCAAGGGAAGATTGATGACAAGGACCTTCCCCCAGAACCTACAGGGTCAGAAAGTTTTCCCCTGGAGCTGGCACCCTGGGTTTAGATTTGTACCCTGTTAGACTGGGAGAAAGTAAATTTCTCTTTGTTAAAGCCATTCACTTGTGGTATTTCTGTTACAGCAGTATTAGGTAACTAAGACACTGCCGCAGTCCAAAACTGATGAAACATTCAGTCAACATGTACTGATACTTGCTGGTGACTGGAATGCAAAAGCTGGAAATAGAGAAGGATTGGTAGTTGGGAAATGCAGCCTTGGTGATGGGAATGATGCTGGAGAACACGTGACACACTTCTGCAAGGCCAATAACTTATTCATCGGAAATATTTTTTTCCACAACACAAATGATGACTTTAAATACATGTGGGCCTCACTAGACAGTTTACATGGGAATCAAAGAAACTATATCCATGGAAAGAGGTGATGGGAAAGTTCAGTATTAAACTCATAGTCAAAAGCCAAGGGCTGATTACATAACAGACCTTCAATTGCTCACATACAAGTTTCAGCTGAAACTGAATATAATCAAAGCAAATTCAAGGCAGATAAAGTATGATACTTAATATATCTTTCCTGAATGAGAATTGATAAATCAAGTATAGATTTGATGCACTGAACACTAATGTCCAAAGACCAGAAGAATGATGGGATGAGATCAGTGACTTGATACGCGAAGAAAGTAAAAGGGCTTTAACAATATACAGAAGAAAGAAAAGATCAAAATGGATGTTAGCTGACTTTGAAGCTAGCACCCTGAGTGCAGGGTATTAAAGTAAATAGATGACATGGTAAAGTGAAAGCGCTGAACAGATATTTCCAAAGGGTGGTTTGAGAAGGCAAGCTAAAGTATTATAATGAAATGTGCAAAGACCTAGAGGTAGAAATCTAAAGGAAAAAACATGATAGACATTTCTGAAGCTAAAGAACTGGATTGCAAATTTAAGCTGCATGTTGCAAAATTGAAGGATTGTGTGGGCAAAATATTGAACAATGCAGGAACCATGAAAAGAATGGTTGCTTTTCAGCCATTTCAGAAGGTAACATCATAAACTGCTGGTGCTTTAAGGTACACTGAAGGAATTTGTGAAAAACAAAGCTCCAGGAAGCAGAGGAGAATGAAGGGCATCAAAGACATGTGGGAAATATGAGCCCAGCACACAGAAGGCACCGTATGATCCAGAGACTCCATCAGCATGAGACCAGAAGAACTAGCTGGTGCCCAGCCATCACTAATGGCTACCCTGAGAGGTAACACAAAGTAAAGTCCCTGATGAAGTGGGAGAAAGTGGGAGAAAAATGGGTGTGTAGAACTAGAACTCTATTAAAAGACCACACCTGATGGTCCATTAGACTGGAGGGTCACCTGAGGACATGGCCCCTGGACTTTTGTTAGCCCAGAGCTGAAACCAATACCAGAGTCAACTCTTCAGACAAAGAGTGGACTGGACTATAAGACATAGAGTGATACTGGCGAGGAATATACTTCTTGACTTAAATATATGCATGAGGCTGCCTGAGCAGCTCTTCTCTAGAAGTGAGGTGAGTGGTGGTGGCGAACGTGAGTTGGCTGAATGGATACGGGAAATACAGGGTGGAAAGGAGGAGTGTGCTGTCATGGGGTGGTGATGGGGAAGAACAGTTAGAGCTGTATAGTAGTGTGTGCTGGGTTTCAAATGACAAATTGATTTGGATTGTAAGCTTTTACTTAGAGTACAATAAAATCTTAAAAACAAAACAAAGTTCCAGTAATTGTGAGAATGTTAATTGAGATGCTTCAGCAAATGCATGCAACTCTGGAAGTGTCTACTTGTCTATGTTAAGGAGTCTGACAGACCAAATGGAAGAGATCCATATGTGTGCTCAAATAGAATGAGGAAAATTTTGAATAATATCATTACTATCATATGCTAGCAAAATTTTGCCATAGATAATTAGTAAACTGCTACAGCTCTATCTCAACAGGGACCTGCTCTAGAAGTTCAAGGTGGGTACAGAAGAGAATATGGAATAAGGGATAGCATTCTAACGTCAGATGGACGTTGGCTGAAAGTAGATAATACCAGAAAGGTATTTACTTGTGTTTTATCAACTACATAAAGGCATTCCAGTGTGCATCATAATAAATTATGGATAACATTTCCAAGAATGGGGATTCTAGAAGATTCTAGAACACTTCAGTGTGCTCATGTGGCACTTCAATATGGATCAAGAGGCAGTTGTTTGAACAGAACAAATGGATACTGAGCAGTTTAAAATCAGGAAATGTGTGCACTGGTGTTGTATCTTTTCACCACGCTTATTCAGTTTGTACACCGAACAAATAATCCAAGAAGCTGAGCTATGTGAAGAACACGACATCAGGACAACCTGAGATATGTAGAGGCAAAAACGAAGATACCTGAAGCATTTAACTGATGAGAGTAAAAGACTATAGCTTTCATGTGGATTACACCGAAAAAAAGACAAAATCCTTATAACTGGACTAATAAACGACATCATGATAAATGATAAAGAAACTGAAGTTTTCAAGGACTTCATTTTTCTTAGACCAATAGTCAATGCCCACGGAAGCAGGAATCAGAAAATCAAAATATACATTGCACTGGAAAAAACTGTTAACAGACGTGTGAGTTTGGGCCTATTACCAACAGTGCTTTTAAGACCATTCTAGAATATATTTTGGAAGATAGGTAGGTAGATAGATAGATGCACAGATAGACAGTGGATAGGTATATTATGTATCTGCAATTGCAAGGACACAGGGTATGTATGTATTCAGGTCTAATAAACACTGCTTACTGAACAATTTTCCAAAGTGATTATATTAACATACACTTCTGCAATAATACATTAAAATTTCAGTTGCTCCCCATCCTTCCCTAAACCAAAAAAACCAAGCCCACTTCCATTGAGTTGATATCAACTCATAGCTACCATCCTTCCCAAAACTTGACTTGGTTTTTTTTTTTTTTTTAAAAAATAAATTTTAGGCATTCAAATGCGTATGCAGTGTTATTTCATTGTGGTTTCAGTTTGCATTTCCCTGAAGACTAATGAAGTTGGGCACCTTTTCCTTTCCTTATTGGCTATCTGGATATATTTTTTGTTAAATGCCAGATCTTATCTTTTGCCTATTAAAAAAGAAATTGAATTCTCTGTGCTTTTCTTATTGATTCATAATTCTTCATTCTGCATAAAAATTCTTTGATGGTATATACATTATGAATCTATTGTCTCATTCTGTGGCTTGCAATTTTATTTAGTGTCTTTTAATGAACAAGAGTTCATTAACTTTTAATTTAACTTAACAAGATTTCCTTCATTAGTAGTGCTTTTTGTATTCTTTTAAAGACATGTTTTCCTACCCCAAGTTTATAACATATTCCCCTATGCTCGCTTCTTGAAGCTTTGTTCTTTTGCCTTTTGCCTTTAATCTACAGTTGCATTTAGATTAGGAAGTGATTTGGGGACATAAGATTGAAATTACAGCTTTTCTCGACATGAATAAAAATGACCCAGCACCATTTACTGAAAAGAGTCTGTCTTAGTTATCTACTGCTGCCATAACAGAGATACCACAAGTGGATGTCTTTATCTTCTTGCAGGGAAGTAGGCAAAAAAGTCCAAATTTAGAGCATCAGCTCCAGGGGAGGGCTTTCTCTCTCAGTTCAAAAGGAAGGTTCTTCTCATCAGTCTTCCCCTAGACCAGAGACTTCTCCATGAAGGAACCCTGGGTCCAAAAGACATACTCTGCTCTAGTGTTTCTTTCCTAGTGGTATGAAGTCCCCCACTCTCTGCTTGCTTCCCTTACCTTTTATCTCTTGTATGATGAAAGGTAAAAGATAACACGGACATAACAGTGCATTTCTCTTATCTCTTGTATGATAAACAGTGGTACAGGCCACACCCCAGGCAAACTCCCTTTACATTGGATCAGGGATGTGACCTGAGCAAGGGTGTGACATTCCTCCCTAATCCTCTTTCAGAAATTATGATTTATAATACATAGAAAAGTCACAAAGTAGAGGACAACGACACAATACTGGGAATCATGGCCTAACATATTTTGGGAGGGATACAACTGAACACATGACAGTGTCCTTATATACTTGACTCTGTTTCTGGATGCTCTTTATTCTACTCATTGGGCGATCTGTCTGTCCTTGCCCCAGTAGCACACTTAGAACAAAACAAAACACAGTTGTTGTTAGGTTGATTCTGACTCGTCGTGACCCCATGTATTCACAGTAGTACTATGCTCCATAGGGTTTTCAGTGGCTATGACCTTTCAGAAGTAGATCACTAGTTCTTTCTTCTGAGGTGCCTCTGAGTGGACTCAAACCATCAACCTTTCAATTAGTGGCCTAACACTTAGTCATCTGAGCCACCCACAGGTTCCTTGATAGCATTGTTGCCATTGAGTCAATTCCAACTTACAGTGACCCTATAGGACAGAGCAGAACTGCCCCATAGCATTTCCATGGAGCATCTGGTGGATTTGAACCCCTGACTTCTAGTTAGTAGCTATAGCACTTAACCACTATACCACCAGGGGTCCAGGACAGTACACTTAGTATGTTGTAATTAGTAGTTTTATAATAAATTTTGATACTTGTAGGAGGAAATCCTTTCACCTTGTCCTTTTTTTTTTTTTTTTTTTTGCCACACTATTTCTGACCCTTTGAATTTTCATATAAATTGGAGAATCAGCCTTCACCAAACAAAAGAAAATACGTTGTTGGAATTTTACTGTGACTGCAGTGAAATCATACATAAATCCAGGGAGAAAGTATATCTTTACAATATAACAGTATGTTGTTATTGTTGTTAGTTGTCACTGAGTAGGCTGTAACTCATGGGATCTTGTCTATAAAAGAATGAAATGCTTCCTTGTCCTGTCCCTGATTACTAGGGAAGATACGGGCCTGAGGCCCAGGCCATGAGGCCAGGGGAAGCAGAAGCTGACGAGACAAAGAGCATGAGAAGCTGAGCTGCCTCAGTCTCAAAAGGTATGGCTACAATGTCAGGGGTTTGAAATGGTAGCGCCATGACTTCCTGTGTTTGTAAGGATGAAACTGCCACTCAGTTGGGCTTAGGGTACACCTAAAGTCCAGGGGGGCAGAGTTGCTGTCCAAGTGTGCCTTTCTAGGCAGATTTGTAGCACAGGGCAGGGGGTGTCCACTCAGAATCCAGACAGTGTGGCCAATACCTAGAGTCTGGAGAGCAAGGCTAATGTATAATTGTCTCAGAAAACAGAGGATTATTTTCAAAGCTTTGAGGGCTCATGAAATGTGTGTTCACTGACTTGTTTGTCGCCTGCTTTGCCTTCCTTCTCCATTTGTAATGGAAATGTCTAACTTGTCCCTGTTTTGCCATTGTACCTTTGGAAGCTGATAGTTTGTATTCTTGGTTGCACAGTTGTGTAGACAAGTCATTTTATTTTGGACTTGGAACTGATTTAAGACTTTTGGTATGATATGGGATGGACATGTTTTTTGCTATGGGATGTGTTACATGTTTCAAAGATAGGATTTTTGGCGGGCAAAGGGTCAAATGTAATGGATTGAACTATGTCACCCTAAAAAATGTGTGTAGCCATTTGGCTAGGTGATGATTCCCAGTATTTAAAGACTGTACTTCATTTTGTGATTTTTCCTATTCTGTATACTAAAAAGAATTAGGGGGGGACTGCAAATCCCTGCCTAAGGTTCCCTCCCTGCTCCATTGTAAAAGGAGTTTCTCTACAATATGGCTTGTACCACCTTTTATCCTATCATCCTATGAGAGGCAAAAGGAAAGGGAAGCAAGCAGAAAATTGGGAAGCTCACGCCATCAAGAAAGCAGCACCAGGAACAGAGTACATCCTTTAGACCTGAGGTTCCTGTGCCAAGATGCTCCCTGAACAAAGACTGATTCAATACAAGGAACTTCCTCCAGAGCTAACAAGGGGGAAAGCCTTCCCCTGGAGTGGACACCCTGAATTTGGACTTGTAGCCCACTGGACTGTGTAATAAATTTTACTTTGTTAAAGCCATCCACTTTGTGGTATTTCTGTTAGAGCAGCAGTAGATGACTAAAAAACCATCTATGGGCACCTGATTTTTGACAAGTGGTCAAAGTCCATTCAATGGAGAAGAAATAGTCTCTTTAACAAACGGTACTGGCAAAACTGGATATCTAGTTGCAGAAACATGAAACAGGATCCATATTTTTCAACATCTACAAAAACTAACTCAAAATGGATCGAAGACCTAAATGTTAAAGCTAAAACTATAAAGTTCCTGGAAGATAATATAGGAATACTATGAACCTACTTCTTTTTCAGAAATAGATTACTAAATACAAAAACAAACACGTGAGCATCAGAAGTGATATTAGATAACTAGGACTTCCTAAAAATTAAATACCTATGTTCATCAAAGACTTTATCAAAAAAGTAAAAAGAGAATCTACAGACTGAGAAAAAAAATCTTGGTGACTGCCAGGGTTTAACCTCTAAAATATACAGAAAAATCCAACAACAAAAAGACAAATAATCCAATTTAAAAAATTGGTAAAGAATGCAGACACTTCACCAAAGAGGACATTCAAGCAGCTAGTAACATGAAAAGATGCTCACAGTCATTAACTACTAGAGAGTAGTAAATCAAAACTACAATGAGATACCATCTCACCCCAGCAAAGATGGCACCGATCAACAAACAAACACCCCAGAAAACAATAAATTGCTGATGAGCTGTGGGGAACTCGAACCCTTATCCACTATTGGTGGGATGGTAAAAGGTTACGATCATTATGGA
This sequence comes from Heterohyrax brucei, assembly GCA_028571685.1. Classification (NCBI taxonomy): domain Eukaryota; kingdom Metazoa; phylum Chordata; class Mammalia; order Hyracoidea; family Procaviidae; genus Heterohyrax; species Heterohyrax brucei. Next base: position 63,519,476 of record CM053157.1, read on the forward strand.
AAACAATATGTTACTTTCTCAAAAAGCTAGAATTATAGATAACTTTATGATCCAGCAATCCCACACCTGAGTACATACCCTAGAGATCTAAGAGCAGTGACATAGAGAGACATATGTACATCTATGATCACTGCAGCATTATTTACAATAACAAAAAGAAAAGTAACAACCTAAGTGCCATCAGTGGATGAATGAATAAAAAAAATGAAGTATACACATACAATAGAATACTATGCAGCTATAAAAAATAATGATAAATTCTTGAAATACGAGGACTGCCAATTAAGTTTGCGAACTCATCCCAGAAAAAGTGTTACATACTTCATTGCTGGATATCACTACAGTCAGCTTTGAAGCACTCCCTTTGGGAGTATCAGCCACAATATCCCTGGTTCCATGCCCTCTTCTGAATCCTGCTTGAACTTCTGGCAGTTCCCTATGAATACACTGCTGCAGCTACTGTTGAATAATCTTCAGCAAAATTTTCTTGCATGTGATATTAATGATACTGCTCAATAATTTCCACATTTGGTTGAATCGCCTTTGTGGTGAACAGGCATAAATACAGATCTTTCCAGGTGGTTGAACAGGTATCTGTCTTCCAAATTTCTTAGCAGAGAACAGTCAGCACTGCCAGTGCTGCGTCCTTTCGTTGAAACATCTTAACTGGTATTTCATCAGTTCCTGCAGCCATGTTTTTTGCCAATGCCTTCAGTGCAGTTTGGACTTCTTCCTTCAGCACCACTGGTTCCTGATCACATGCTACCTCTTGAAACGGTTGAACATTAAGCAATTATTTTTGGTAGAGTGACTCTGTATTCCTGTCATCATCTTCTAGTACTTTCTTTGTCATTTAATCTTTTCCCCATAGAATCCTTCCATATTGTATTCAAGCTTTGAGTTTTTTCAGGTTGAGAAATGTCAAGTGTGTTCTTCCCTTTTGATTTACTATCTCCGGGTCTTTTCATAAGTCATTTAAATACTTTAATAGTTTGTCTTCTCAAGCTGCCCTTTGAAACTTTTTATTCAGCTCTTTTACTTCATCATTTCTTCCTTTTGCTTTAGCTACTCAACAGTTAAGAGCAAGTTTCACAGTCTCCTCTGACATCTGTTTCTTTTTAACGACCTCTTGCTTTCTTCATATATCCTTGACATCATTCCATGGCTCCTCTGGCCTTTAGTCATCAGGGTTCAATGCATGAAATCTTATTCTTGAGACTGAACCTAAATTCATGTGAGATACTCTCAAAGGTTGTATTTTGGCTCTCATGGACTTGTTCTAATTTTCTTCAGTTTCAACTTGAACTTGCAAATAAGTAACTGATGGTCTGTTCCACAGTCAAGCCTTGGCTTCATTCTGACTGATGACATTGAGCTTTTCCATCATCTCTTTCCACAGATGTAGTTGATTTGATTCTTGTATATTGTATATTCTATTTGGCAAGGTCCACATTTATAGTTACTGTTTATGTTGTTGAAAAAAGGTATCTGCAATGAAAAGTTCTGGCAAAACTCTATCATGCAATCTCTGGCATCATTTCCATCACCATGGCCATTTTTTCCAACTACCAATTCTTCTTTGTCTCCAATTTTCCTATTTTGATCACGAGTAATTATCAATACATCCTGACTGCAAGTTTGATCAATTTCAGACTGTGGAAGTTTTAAATATTTTGAATTTCTTCATCTTTGGCCTACTGGTTGGTGTGTAAATTTGAATAATCATCATATTAACTGGTTTTTCTTGTAGGTATATGGATATGATCCTATCACTGACAGCACTGTACTTCAGGGTAGATGATGAAATGTTCTTTTTGATGATGAACACAACGTTCTTCCTGTTCAGTTTTCAGTCCCAGCATAGTAGACTATATGACTGTCCAATTCAAAATGGCCAGTACCAATCCATTTCATCTCACTGATGCCTGGGATATCAATGTTTATGTGTTTAATTTCATTTTTGAAGATTTCCAGTTTTCCTAGATTCATACTTTGTACATTACATGTTCCCATTATTAGTGGATATTTGCAACGGTTTCGTCTATTTTGGGTTGTGCCACTGCAGCAAACGAAGGTCCTAAAAGCTTGACTCTATGCCTGCCATTAAGGTCAAGGCTACTTTGAGGAGCTAGCTTTTCCCCAATTGTATTTTGAGTGTCTTTCAACCTGAGAGGCTTGTTTTCTGGCAGATAATATTTCATTGCTATTCAAAAGGTTTTCAGTAGCTAATTCTTTTCAGAACTAGACTGCCAGGCCCTTCTTCCTAGTCTCCCTTAGTCTGGAAGCTCAGCTGAAACCTGTCTGCCACAGGTGACCCTGCTGGTATTTGAATACTAGTATCTTAGTCATCTGGTACTATCCTAACAGAAATACCACAAGCACATAGATGGCTTTGACAAAGAGAAATTTATTCTCTCACAGTCCAATAGCCAGTAAGTGTGAATTTAGGGCATCAGGTCTGACGCATGCTTTCGCTCTCTGTCAGCTCTGGAGGAAGGTCCTTGTGTTGCATCAGTCTTTCTCTAGTCAGAGAATATCCTGGCACAGTAACCTCAGGTCCAAAGGATGTGCTCTGCTCATGGTGCTGCTTTCTTCACGCTATGAGGTCCCCAACTGTTTGCTTGCTTCACTTTCCTTTCATCTCTTACAGGATGAAATGTGGGACAAGCCACACTCCAAGGAAACTCCCTTTGCAAGGGTGTTACAGCCCCACCCTAATCTTATTTAACATAAGCCAGTCTTTAACTACAGGCAGAAATTAGAATTTACAGCATAGAAAAAACACAAAATAGAAGGCACACAGAGTACTGGGAATCATGGCCCAGCCCAATGGCTACACACATTTTTGGGGGAACACAATTCGACCCACGACACATAGCTTCCAGCATCACGGGTACATGCAGCCCCTACAGTGTGACAAACTGACAGGGACATGAAGGACTAAGAAAGTAACAGGTTACAGTTCAGGTTCAGGATATCTGAGGACACAGGTCTTCAGTCAGGACAGCCTTTTCTCAGCTGTGCCTGCAACCCTGCTTCCCCTCAGCCTTTGGCTCCCCAGCCTGGTTTCTGCTCTGCTTGGGCAAGTGTTATAAAGTTCCTTCAGCTCTGCCAGGAAGTGCCTAGAGGTATCCCACTCTGTCAGCAAAACCCCTGCTTGAAGATGTTCAGCTTTCTCGCTTTTCGTGGGCTAGAAGCCTACTGAGCCATCTCCTTCTGGTCTCTTGTGGACCCTGAGGTTTCCTGCAATCTCCTGTGGTCTCCTATTGGTGTCCTGGTTCTGCTGCCACCACTTTTCTGCCACTGCTTCTTGCTGTCTCCAGTGTTACAACTCTCCTTCTCTGTCTTCTGTGTTATAGCTCTTGTTTCTAGTAGCTTCTCAGTGCAGGGACCCTGGATCCAATGGATGTACTCCACTCCTGGCTTTTCTTTCTTGGTGATAATGAGATCCTCTCCTCTCCTCTCTGGGATGACTCATTTTAAGCCTAGTGTAATGGCAAAACTGACAGTTCCTTTGTTAGGATTCCATATACTTTATTTGCATAGTCACACTCAATCACTGTGTGTGAGTCATAAAGAGTATGGCTAGAAGGGCCATATTAAATAATTTATTGCATCTCCCTGTTCAGACTACAATCCTAACCTTTCCCATATACTTCTCCTATTTAATTTTCTTTTCTACACTTATCATTAAGATTCCATGTATTTTACAACTTATTATATTGCCTGCCCATGCCTCTAGGCAAGCAAAGTACAGAGGGAAGGGATTTTTCCCTGCTTCACTCTCTGTGTGACCCCAGCACCTAGAACACTACCTGATACACAGTGATCAAGTAGTAAAAACTTTCTGACAATACGCACATTTGTAAGGAAGGGACTATGTATGAGAAGGAAACATTGGTAGCTTAGTGGTTAAGGGTTACATCTGCTAACCAAGAGTTCAGCAGTTCGAATCTACCAGGTGCTCCTTGGAAACTCTATGGAATAGTTGTATTTCATCCTATAGGGTCACTGTGAGTTGGAATCAACTCTCCAGCAATGGATTTGGTTTAGGTTAACTATGAGAAGGCCTTCTGGAAGTACAGAGGTAAACGAGCTGTCTGGAGCAGACAGGTTTGAACGGCGTGACAAGACTGGGAGGATCATTTTAAAATGATGGGTAATACCAGAAAGGCTGAGGAACTGTAACTCTAGCTTAGGCTTCAGGAGGGAACAACCAATGGAGGAAGAAGAATGGAACCAGATGCTTAGCTCTGTTATAATTTTTTATATAGAATTGATACTGTATAAGACAAAGAATCACAGTGTCTGTCTTTTAAGAATTTATCTTTATCATCATAGTCTACTATACTCCAGGCCATTTAATTTGTTTAACCAGGAAACATACAGTATAGTCCAGATACAATAGAGTTACAGAAATAAATAATGTGTAGTTTTAACCTCAAAGAGCTCGTTGTCTATTAAGAAAGGCAGTATATTCTCCTCTCCACAAACTAGTAAGTGCCATCAGGTGTGATTGAACAATGGAAGATAAGTTCATCTTTCATGATGGGTTCACAAAGGAGGGTCTGACCATTTCCTTTAGGAGGGATATTGACTTAGTCCTGACTGCAGGACTTAGTCCTGACAAAAGCATTCAAAGACTGTTGTAAATTGAATTGTGTTCTCCAAAAATATATGTTGTAAATTCTAACCTCTACACTTGTGGTTATAATCCAGTTAGGGGATAGGTAGTCTTCGTTATGTCAATAAAACAAAATAAGTGTAGGGGGCATTTCGAGTTAATACTTTTTCACATATAAAAGAGCAACAAGCAATAAGCAAGCAAAAAGCAGAGGTGGAGGGAAACGAGATGCCCAGCCACATGAAGCTCAGAGAGACAAGAATCCTCCTCCAGGAGAAGAGGGTGGAGAGGAGGGGGCAGGAGCTTGTTAACAGGATACAACAAGTATAAAGCGAAAAGGAGGAGTGTGCTGTCACCGGGCAAGGAGAGCAGAGGAACTATAGACAGGCAGGCATGCAGAATTGATTTGGATTGTATACTTTCATTCATCACAATAAAAAAAAAAGAGTCTTCCTCCAGAGCTGACACAGAGGGAAAGCTTTCTCCTAGAGCTAGCACCCTGAACTCAGATGTCTAGCTTCCTAGACTGTGAGAAAATAAATTTCTGTTAAATCCACCCACCTGTGGTAAAGCAGTACTAGATAACTAGTACAACTGAGCAGAAACTACACCTATGCATTAACTCTGATCCTTCTTCATTAACTTCAGCTTATTCACCTACATGCTGTCCTAAAGCCAGGATCCAAGCAGGCCCCTGTCTCTGAGATCTTCTCACCTCATTCCTGCTTTGCATCTCCTTTCTTGCACTATTCCTGCATAGCAATGGCTGCTAACCTGATTATACACCACTCAGTTTTGGCTCAAATCTCAATCCTATGGAACTAACCATCAATATAATTTTTCCAGCTATGAACCTCAGCTTTCTTTTTGGATAAGGCTTTGCAGGATCTGTTTCTGGCCACCATGCCTTAATGAGCCCTTGGCCCTGCAACATTATGGCCAAGTAGAAGTGTACACTTGGTATTTATCCTAGGCATTACAGGCTCCCCTTCTGTCTTCTTGGTCAATAACCATCAAACAAAGGGTTACAGAGAAGATCCCAGAAATCCTTGCAGGGCCCAATATTTGTGCAAACTTTGTCTTGAGTGACAAGGTCAGTACTGCTTTCATCTCTTCCCAGTCACCTTCCCTGTGGCTCCAATTAGTTTCACCACAGAGAGGACAGACCAGAAACAATCAATACAAAGGGTGCACAGCCCCCACAGCTGTGGCAAAGCATTAATTTCTAAACAGTAATTTTGAAAAACAGAATGTACTTTTTTTCTTTTTACTTGCTTATGTTTTCCATCACGAGATATGTCTGAAGTTCCCATGAACTCTTAAATCACATTTTGTACAGTACCCTGAACACAGTAAATATTTACTATTGATGTTGACAGATAATAAAATCCTCCAGGAGTGGAAAGAAGGAAGAAATGATGAGTTTAACCTCTCTCCTTGAGGAATCCTGCTGGCTCAGTGGTTAATTATTGGGCTGCTAACTGAAAACTGGACGGTTCAAACTCACCAGCCATTCCCCAGGAGAAAATTATATGACAGTCTGCTTCAGCAGATTTACAGTCTTGACACCCTATGGGGAAATCCTAATCTGTCCTACAGTAATGCTATGACTTGCAATGGACTCTACAGCAATGGGTTAACCCTTTTCAAAGGTATGATCCTGAAGCTTTTGTGATCATGGAAAATAATGGGAAACTCAGGAAGTCAGAGGAGTTATCAGAACGGTATAATGGTAACATGCTTGAGAACCAGGACCCATACAGTGTGTTGGATTCCCGGAAGGCAAAAAACCCAACCAAACCCACTGCCGCCAAGTCAATTCTGACTCATAGTGACCCTGTAGCACAGAGTAGAACTGCTTCATAGAGTTTTCAAGGAGCACCTGGCAGATTTGAACTGCCAACCTTTTGGTTAGCAGCCTTAGCACTTAACCACAAGGCCACCAGGATTTCCTCTCTGATGACAGAAAAGACAAAAAGGGCAGGATGCATGACAGAATATAACTCAGCTCTGCTGGGCACTGCTGAGGGCCTGCGTGAGGACCCTGTCAAGGAAGGAAGTCACACTGGAGTGAAGAGACCACAAGAATGGACTGAATAGCAGAATTGTAACCACTCACTGAGTGTCATGGATTGAACTGTGGCCCCCCAAACATCTGTCAGCTAGGCTCCGTCATGATTCCCAGTATTGTATGGTGGTCTACCATTTTGCCATCTGATGTGATTTCCCTCTGTGCTGTAAATCCTATCACTATGATGTAATAAGGAGGATTAGTGGCAGTTACAGTGATGAGATCTACAAGATTACCTTTTTGTCTTAAGCCACAGAGACTTCTTTAGAGACATAACAGAAAGAAGTGAGCAGAGAGGCATGGGAGTCTTGTACCACCAAGAAAACAGCACTAGGAGCAGAGTGCATCCTTTGGAGCTGGGGTCCCTGCACTGAGAAGCTTGTAGGTCACCGGAAGACTGACGACACAGATCTGCCTCCAGAGCTCACAGAGAAGGTCTTCTGCCTAGAGCTGATGCCCTGAATTTAGACTCTTATCTAGCTTACCAGGCTGTGAGAGAATAAACTTCTCTTCATTAAAGCTATCTACTTGTGGTATTTCTGTTACAGCAGCATTAGGTGACTAAGACACTGAGGTACTGGGTCACAGGCAGAGGTGGTAGGTGCCTCCATGTATAGTTATCAGTGTTGGGGAGAAGAAATCTGCCATGACCCTGAGCGTCTCTGCACATTTTTGCTGGATGTGTCAAGAAGGCAAAGCCCTGACCACTCTTTCACCAGGCCATTTCTCAGGGCTGTGTTTGCAGCAAGAAGCCTTGATAACTGAGGAAAGGCTCACCCCACCCCCCTATTCCCCTCCAGCAAGGAAAAGACTGGTTGCCACTTGCTGTAAAAGCTGTGAATCCCTCAGGCTCAGGATTAAAGTGTTTAGCTGCTAATCTGCAGGTCAGCAGTTTGAACCCACCAGTAGCTCTGTGGGCGAAAGGCAAGGCAGTCTGCTCCTGTAAAGCTTTACAGCCTTGGAAACCCTATCGGGGTGGTTCTCCCCTGTCCTATAGGGTCTTTGTGAGTTGCAGTCTACTCGATGGCAGTGGGTTTTTGTTTTAGCTTTTGGTCACATACTATCGTCTTGACCCTGGGGGCACTAGAGACTGAGGTCAGCCATGTGAGTAGTCAACCATGTCCACGTGACTGAGTCCTAAGAGAACTCTGGACAAGGCTTGGGTGAGCTTCCTTGGTTGACAATACTTCATGTATATTGTCACACACTGGTACCAGGTTAGCACTGTCCATAACTTCACTTGAAACAGACAACTAGAAGCTTGCACTAGGGACTCACTAGTGCCCTTCCCCATATGCCTTTTCCCTTGCTGATTTTAATCTGTGTGCTTTCATTATAATAAGCCATAATTTGAGTAAAACAGCTTTCAGGGAGATCTGTGAGTCTTTTTGTGAATTATCAACCCCAAGCGTGGCCTTAGGCTTGGGTTAATCACTAATGATCGCAGACCAGATGAACTGTGGGATCACATCAAAGACATCATCTATGAAGAGAGCAAGAGTCATTAAAAAGACAGGAAAGAAAGAATAGACCAAACTGGATGTCAGAAGAGACTCTGAAATTTGCTCTCAAATATCCAGCAGCTAAAGCAAAAGGAAGGAATGGCAAAGTAAAAGATGTAAACAGAAGATGTCAAAGAGCAGCTCAAGAAGACAAAAGTAAGTATTAGAATGACATGTGCAAAGAGCTGGAAATGGAACACCAGAAGGGAAGAACACATTCTGCATTTCTGAAGGTGAAAGAACTGAAGAAAAAATTCAAGCCTTGAGTTGCAATAGTGAAGCATTCTACAGGGAAACTATTAAATGACCCAGGGAGCATCAAAAAAAGATGGAAGGAATACACAGTCATTATACCAGGAAGAACTGGTCGGTGTTCAGCCATTTGAAGAGGTAGCGTATGATCAGGAACCAATGGTACTGAAGGAAGAAGTCAAAGCTGCATTGAAGACACTGGCAAAAAACAAGGCTCCAGGAATTGATGGAATATCAACTGAGATATTTCAACAAACCAATGTAGTGCTGGAAGTGCTCACACGTCCATGCCAAGAAATTTGGAGGACATCTACCTGGCCAACTGACTAGAAGAGATCCATATTTATTTCCATTCCAAAAAAAAGGTGATCCAACCAAATGTGGAAATTACCAAACAATATTGTTCATATCACACGCAAGTAAAATTTTGCTCAAGATTATTGGAAAGTGAGTGCAACAGTATATTGACAAAGAACTGCCAGAAGGATGTGGAACCAGGGATATCATCGCTGATGTCAGCTGGATCTTGGCTGAAAGCAAAGAATACCAGAAAGATGTTTATTTGTGTTTCACTGACTATGCAAAAGCATTCAACTGTGTGGATCATACTAAATTATGGCTAACATTGTGGAGAATGGGAATTTCAGAACACCTAATTGTGTTCTTAAGGAATCTGTAAATGGATCAAGAGGCAGGCAGTCATGTGAACAGAACAAAGGGACACTGCATGGTTTAAAGTCAGAAAAAGTGTGCATCAGGGTTGTATTCTTTCACCACACCTTTTTAATCTGTATGCTGAGCAAATAATCTGAGAAGCTGGATTATACATCCAGATTATACAATCCTGTGCATCAGGATTGGAGGATGATTCATTAACAACCTGTGTCATGCAGATGACACCACCTTACTTGCTGGAAATGACGACGATTTGAGACACTTACTGATGAAGATCAAGGACCACAGCCATTGGTATGGATTGCACCTTGACATCAGGAAAACAAAAATCCTCCCAACTGGACCAGTAAGCAACACTGTCATAAATGGAGAAAAGATTGAGGTTGTCAAGGATTTCATTTTACTTGGGTCCACAATCAACACCCATGGAAGCAGCAGTCAAGAAATCAAAAGATGCATTGTGCTGGGAAAAGCAGCTGCAAAGGACCTCTTTAAAGTATTCCAAAGTAAAGTTGTCACCTTGAAGACTAAAATGCGCCTGACTCAAGCCAAGGTATTTTCAATCGCATTTATGCATGTGAAAGCTGGATGATGAACAAAGAACACAGAAGAAGCATTAATGCCTTTGAATTGTGGTGTTGGAAAAGAATGTTGAGTGTACTGTGGACCGCCAAAAGAACAAACAGATCTGTTCTGGAATAAGTACAACCAGAGTGCTCCTTGGAAGCAAAGAGGGCAAGACTGCATCTTACATACTTTGGCCATGTTGTCAGGAAGGATCAGTCCCTGGAGAAGGACATCATGCTTGGTAGAGTGGAGGGTCAGCGAAAAAGAGGAAGACCCTCAAAGAGATGGACTGACACAGTGGCTGCAACAATGGGCTTAAGCATGAAAATGACTGTGGACATGTTGCAAGACAGGGAAGTGTTTTGTTCTGTTGTTTATAGGGTCGCTATGAGTGGGAACCAACTCAACGGTGCCTGTCAACAACAACAAGCATGGTTTTGGGAACTTCCAAAATTGTACTTGGTGTCAAAAGGATAGTGTTTGGGATCTCAAAAGCTGTAGTTGGTATCGGAAGTCAGAGTAGTCTTGGGGGCTTGCATCCTCTCTCGGTGTAAATACTGGAGGGTAAGGATCATTGGAAATCATCTGAGACGCTGACTACCATAGTTGTTCATATTTATTATTCTTTCAGTGTCTACAGAATCTTTAACGATGTCACTTCTCCCATTGCTTATTTGGGTAATTGCCATCTTCTTTTTTTTTCCTGATCAGTTTGACTAGAGGTTGGCCAATTTCAATGATCCTCATAAAGAGCTAGATTCTGATTTTAATGATTTGCTCTACTGTTCTTCTGATTTCCACATTATTGCTTTCCACTCTAATCTTGACTACTCCCTTTTTCTACTTAAGATTCATTTTACTGTTTTGTTTTGTTTTTTAATAGTTTTGTAAAGTGGAAGCTGAGGTCCTTGACTTGGGACCTTTTTTCTTTTCTAGTGAAGAGTCTGATGCCATAAATGTTCCTGTAGCTACTGCTTTAATGGCATCCACCAAATTTTGACATGTTGTGTTTTCACTTTAATTCCACCTAAAATACTTTCTAGTCTCTCTTTTGATATCTTCTTTGCACAGTTGAGTTATTATAAGCTTCTCATTTAGTTTCCAAATATTTCAGGATTTTCCAGTGATCTCTTTTACTCATTCCTAATTTAGTTCCATGGAATCCAAGAACACACTTTTTATTACTTGAATCTTTTTAAGTTTATTGGGAAAAATTCTACAGTCCAGAATATGGTCTATCATCATAAGTGTTCCACATACACTTGGAAAAATATGTATTCTGATGTTGTCAGGAGGAAGGTTCTATAAACATCAGTTAGGTCAAGTTGGCTGCTCTTGTTTAAGTTTTTTATATCTGTACTTATTTTGTTGTTGTGGGGCACTTTTTAAAAGGACACATAGTTTAATTAAAAAGGCAATATCTATACCTGAACTTAAGCATTACTGTAGTTTTCAGTTTAAATTTAATTTTCAATTCATTTGTAAAAAGTTAACATGGTAAAATACACATAACAAAAAATTAATGATTTTAACAGGTTTGAAGCATAAATTCAGTGACATCATCAATATTACCACATGGTACAACCATTATTATTGTGTGCTACCAAGCTGATTCTGACTTTCAGAGACCCCATATGATACAGTAGAACTGCTCTACAGGGTTTCCTAGATTATAATCTTTTGGGGAGCTAACTGCTAGGTCTTTTTTCCCATGGATTGGCTGGTAGGTTCTAACCACTGACCTTCCAGATAGCAGCCAAACCAAAAGACAAAACCCACTGCCACTGAGCTGATTCTGACTCATAGCAACCCTACAAACAGAGGAGGACTGCCCCACAGAGTTTCCAAGGAGCGCCTGGTGGATTTGAACTGCTGACCTTCTGGTTTGCAGCCATAGTGCTTAACTACTACACCAAGAGCAGCCAACCACTTACCAACTGCACCACAAGGGTGCCTTGTTGCAGCAACAACCACCATCTACTTCCAAAAGCTTTTCATCACCCCAAAGAGAAAGTAGGTACCTCTTAAGCAATCACTCCTCAGTCCCTGATAACACCACCAATGAACTTTTATATATTTGTCTATTCTAGATCATCTAAGTGGAATCATGAAATATTTGCACTTTTGTATCTGATTACTTCTCTCAGCATAAGGTTTACAAAGTGCATCCACACTGCAGTATGTGTTAGAACTTCATTTCAGTTTATGGTTCAATAGTATTTCATTGTAGGTATGTACCACATTTTTACTTATTCATTCAATTGTACATGAATGCTTGTATTGTTTCCATGTTTTGACTACTGAGTCAAAATTTTCTTACTCTGGATAAAAGGTTCAGAGATTCACCACCACCAATATCCTCTTGCCACATGCGTGGGTACACACATATATACTCACAGGCATGTCTATGCGTGCGTGTATGCACACACACACACACACACACACACACACACACTCATTCAGAAACCAAAGAACTGGCATGAACTAAAGGCTCTGACTACAGTGCAGTGCCTTTGAACAAGTTTTGTTGTTGAATAAAACACTTTTGAAATGGGGTTATTTTATCTCTCCTTGTCTGGCTTTGTAAGCTACTAAATTGCAAAATGCAATTTTATTCACAATGCCTCTTAATATTTCATTCTTTATGCCAAGTCATTATTCCGCTGCAAAGAATACAAGCAGCAATATCTTTAACAGAATCAAAGAAACACAGGTGTTTCCAATACAATGCTATTTATAGGTGTTCCCATTTTATCAGGATCCATAGACTCCTGAAAAACCCTCTCATCCCACAAAATTGAGTATAAAAATAACGGAGATTACAAGAAAAATAGGATAGGGCCATAACCCTCAAAAGATATTTAACTTTGTAACCAGAGTGTTGATACAAATAATAATCCCAATTAAAATACTAGCATTCTACTACTGTTGGCAACCCAGCATCACTGCGGATTTCTGCAGTCTTAAATGTCAACATGAAGTTCTCTGGGGCACCCACCTCCATTAGAGAGAGAAGTATCATTCAAATTTAAAATCTGCTCTGCATTTGCACTTTCTTCAACAATAAATTGCTTTTAAACACAAGAGAAACATCTTCTCTGCTCCTTTACCCACTCTTACAGTGTCACCACATAGCTTTATGTTGCAGGGAACCACATCAGTCCTTGAGGCCATTAAACCAACCATTACTGACACTAAAGGAAGACACTCAGTATGTTTAGCTTATACCTTAAGGTCCTTGTATATAGCTTAGGCTTCCTTCTTTAACTATGAAAAAGATCACCCCTGAAAGCTTCAAAGTATTGACTTGCTAGGATAAGAATGGTATCATTTTCTTACCAGGTGTTAATGTGCATTACCGAGATGTGTTGAAGCTTAATAGTTGCCTAATCTTGAAATGCATGATTTTCATAATCATTTTTCTTGACAGTAACCACAATTGGGATTTAAGTCTTCCTCCCAGAATCTTTCAACGATTATTTACTGGGCACCCAGGGTCTGTTCTAAATGCTGAAGACACAGTGGTGGGCATGAAAGACAAAGTACCTATTTCCATGGACCTTACACTCCAGTGAGTGACATAGACAGTGAATACATAAACTGATAAATATTTATGCTGCTGTGGAGAAAATAAGACATAGCGCTAGGCTGTGGAGTAAGACAGGGGACTGAGGTAGTATTGGGCAGAGAAGCTGCTTTAGAAGCTTCCTTTCTAAGGAAAACCCTCTCTGAAAAGGTGGCATTTGGGCCAAGACCTATAAGATGAGAAATGACTAGTCATGAGGGCTCCGGAAAGAGTTTTCAGGCAGAAGAAACAACAAGGAGATTGTAAGTGAAAAGCTCTGCGATGGGAGTGCACTTGGTGTGTACGAGAAACAGAATGAATTGTGGCTGGGGCAGCCTCAGGGGTACACTCAGGACAGAGTGCTACACATCACTGCCATTTGGAGGCTGACACTGAAGACCAAGTCACTGTTTCTTAAGAATACAATGTACTCCATGCTTCAAATGGCCAATGGCACCAAATAACGGTACAACAGACCCTTATTTGAATGTCAGTCCTAGGCAATGGAGCACAATGCATTTGATCATCACAAAGATCATCACAAGTGATTGTCATGGGAGTGGGGCTCAACAGGCTCAGCCTCTGTGGGGGATGCTGCTGAAATCCAACTGTAGTCCGAGCCAGATGTCAGCTTTGGTCAGAAAGAAAGGGCTGGAGAGGGGTTCTTGGGAGGCCGTCTTGGCCAGCTGGGGCAGGATGAGGGCATAGACTGCTGGGGTTGGAGTAATGGGGTTGGCCCTTACAGGAGGATTGAGTAGCTGCAAAGGCAAGAGTCTGTAAATCCCTTCATTAAAAAGTCATCATTTTGCTGCTTTTACCAGTTATAGGAGTCACAGATACCGACTCTGATGAGCCAGTGAGTTTCTAGCGAGAACATCTAGGCAGCAGGGCTTCATGAATTTTGCAGAAACCTTAGCTCCCAGACTGGTTCCACTGTGCCTTTCAAGAGCTTCTCTTATCTTGCTTGAAAATTTTCTCTACGTACCCTCTTTAATAAAAATACCTAATGTTCTCAGAAGGACTGTACACACCTTCAAGAGGCTCTTTCTTCTCTTCTTTGGACACAATTGTAGTGACAGGCAAAGCATTAGGTAAATTTTTCTCTTTCTTAAGAGGGAATTAAACTACAAAGCCAGTGTGACTTCAGGGGACCTTCTCATGTGGCATAACGCCAAAGTAGGAGACAAGCTCTGCTGATACCTGCCAGCAGCTTGTGGTTGCACAATGGTACCAGCACTCAGGGGTTCACGATTCACACCATGGGAGTTGAGAAACTGGGTACAGGCTGCTCACCTGTTCTTGCGGCAGCGAATTGTGAAGGCAAGAAAGAAGAGTATCAGAAGAAGTCCACTGCTAAGAAAAGTCCAAACAATACCCAAGAGGACAGGAGACACTGCAGAGATGGTCCTACCGCTGTCAGCAGAGGTCTGAGAAGAGAATAAGCCGAAGCTGTTAGAACAATCTATTACAGGTCAAACATGAACAGCCCATTACCACCAAAGCTTGGAAGTAAAGAGTACCCCTCTTCTTTCCCCTTCTCACAGTCCCTTCTCCCCAGCCTCACCACAACCTCCACCAAGTATATCTAAGCACTCTGATACTCCAGAATTGCTTACTTACAACAGTTGTCCTGCAGAGATGCTCAAAGGGTCTTTGATCCAGCTCCTGGCCAGAAAAACTGTCACAAAATCCAGAGCAGTTTATTTCAGGCTCCATGTCACCACACGCTCCTCTTGGTGTGCAATTATTTACAGTCTTGGTCACCCACTGGTAAGGATGCAGATCTTTGATTAAACCACAAGAGCAACTCACACCTTTTCTTCAGAGGCCCCATACTGGAGCCAACTCCTGACTCAGAATCTGAGATGAATGACCCATTCAGGAGGAAGCAAAGGGTTACTGCACTAGGCTTCTTCATCAGACACCTTCCAGGCTGTTTTGGTCTCCTGTTACCTGTGTGCACCAAGTGAGTCAAGGGTAGGCACCTTAGAAGCCATTAGATTACACAAATGGGTGACTCTGGCTTGCCACCAGATGGCAGTCACTGGTCCAAGTACTCACACCAGTCCTGAAAGAAGGAAAGCAATTAAAACTGTTAACAAATAGATACATGTTTATGCATCTATACCTATACATACATGCAGTTCTGCTGGCACAGTGATTAAAAGCTTGGCTGCTTAACCAAAAGGTCTGCCGTTCGAATCCTCCAGCCATTCCTCAGAAACACTAGTGGCAGCCCTACTTTGTCCTACAGAGTCGGTATAAGTTGCAATCAACTTGATGGCAATGAGTTTGGCTTTCTTTAAACAATGCATATACATAAACACACACATACCCCAAACCAAACCCACTTCTTTCGAGTCATAGTAACTGTATAGGACAGAGTAGAACTGCTCCATAGAGTTTCCAGGAAGCACCTGATAGATTCAAACTGCCACCTTTTGGTTAGCAGACGTACCACTTAACTAGTACACCACCAGTGTTCCCACACCTATACAGATATACACTAGTATGTAAATCATTTACTGTTGTTGTTGCGTGCCACTGAACTGATTACGACTCATAGTAACCTGATGTGACAGAAGAGAACTGCCCATAGTGTTTCCTAGACTGTAATTTTTATGGCTCCCACTCGTCTGTCAGTTCATCGTACCGTGGGGGCTGGCATGCTGCTGTGATGCTGCGACCTGTTCCACCTGTATTTAGATACTTGCAGGATCACCTATGGCAGGTTTCAGCTGAGCTTCAGCTCTAAGACAGACTAGGAGAAGGATCTAAAAAGAACTAGCCAGTGAAAACCTTAACAGGAGCGAAACATTGTCAGATATAGTGCTGGGAAATGAGCCCCCCCAGGTTGGAAGGCACTCCAGAGATGACTGGGGAAGAGCTGCCTTCTCAAAGTAGAGTTGACCCTAATGATGTGGATGGAGTCAAGCGTTTGGGACCTTCATTTGTTGATGTAGCATGACTCAAAACGAAAAGAAATAGCTGCAGCCACCCATTCATAATCAGAATATGGAATGTAAAATGTACAAATCTAGGAAAGTTGGAAACCATCATAAATAACACAGAACACATAAACATCGATATGCTAGGCATTAATGAGCTGCAGTGGACTGCTATTGGCCACTTTGAATCAGACAGTCATGTAGTCTGCAATGCCAGGAATGAAACCATGAAGAGGAATGATGTTGCACTCATCATCAAAGAACATTTCAAGATAATATCCAAACATCTACAAGGAAGGCCAGTTCATACAATTATTATTGAAATTTATGCACCAACCACTAAGGCCAAAGATGAAGAAATTGAAGATTTTTACCAGCTTCTGAAATCTGGAATTGATCAAACATATAGTCAGGATACATAAATGGTTAATGGTGATTGAAACGTGAAAGTTGGACACAAAGAAGAAGGATTGGTGGTTAAAAAACATAGCCTTGGTCTTCATTGCAAGTATCTTTTCTCACCAACATAAACAGTGGCTATATACATGGATCTCACCAAATGTAATGTATAGGAATCAAACAGAATACATCTGTGGAAAAAGAGGATGGAAAAACTCAATATCATTAGTCAGAATAAGACCAGGTGCTGACTGTGGCACACACCATCTTTTACTCCTTTGCAAGTTCAAATAAAACGAGAAAATTAGAACAAGTCTACAAGTCAAAGTGCAATGTTTAGTACATCATTCCTGCATTTAGAGAACATCTCAAAAATAAGTTTGATGTGCTGAACGCTAATGACTGATGACCAGACGAGTTGTGGGATGACACCAAAGGCATCATTCTCAAAGAAAGCAAGAAATCACCTTGAGAATCTCACCTTGAAGAAAGGTGAGACTGACCCCAGTTACAGTATTTTCAATTGCATCATATGCACATGAAACCTGGACAATGAACAAGAAAGAGAGAAGAAGAATTGACATCATTCAATTGTAGTGTTAGAGAAGAATATTGAATGTAACATGGACTGCGGAAAGAACAAATAGATTTATTCTGGAAGATGTACAACCAGAGTGCTCCTTGGAAGCAAGGATGGTGAGGCTGTACCTTACGTACTTAGGACATGTTGTTAGGAGGGATCAATCTTGGGAGAAGGACATCATCCTTGGTAAAGTGGAGGCTCAGGGAAAGACAAGAAGACTACTCTCAACAAGGTAGTTTGACACAACGGCTGCAACAATGGGTGTAAACCTAGAAATGATTGTGTGTGATGGGACCTAACAACAACTACAACAATCTTTATGAAAACAGACTACCAGGTATTTCTCTCACTGAGTTGCTGAGTGGGCTCAAACTGCCAGCCTTGGAGCTAGCAGCTGAGTACATACCCATTGTGCTACCAGAGCTCCTAATCATTTATTAGAGAGCTTTAAATATACTTTCTGTACTTTAATTTTGTATAGATATATTTTTGTTATATATAGGAACCCTGGCGGCACAGTGACTAAGAGCTCAGGCTGCCAACCGAAAGGTCAACCGTCCAAACCCATCAGCCACTCCTTGGAAACCCTATGGGGCACTTCTACACTGCCCTTCTAGGTCATGATAAGTCAGAATCAACTTGAGGGCAATGGATTTGGTTTCAGTTTGGATAGTTGTAAATTTTATATGTTGCACAAGCTTAAATATATATATTAAAAAGGATTTATTAAAACTTCCATGATAAATAATACTTTAAAAACAAAGACCAAGCACATCTTATGACTTACGGTACTAACCTCTACAATCACTCTTCAGATCCTTTTACGGTCTAGTACTAAAAAAAATTTAGTTGAGATTTGTGAGACACATCTTCCTTTTTTCTCTTTTGGGAAATCCTCTGCTTTTCCAAGATCTTTCCATGCAACTCCTGCCTTAAGCTCTGCCTGATTCTGGGCTTAAGCACTCGGCTTAGGTATGCCATACTGTCTACATGCATTGTCTATTGTTCTTTCTAGTTCCTTTTTCTCTCAGTGAGTGAAGAAACATTCTACATCTAGCCAGCTGGAGTCACAGAAGGATATCCACTGCTAAGGGATTTTTTTGTTGGGTTTCTAACTACAGAAACCCTGGTGGTGCAGTGGTTAAGTGCTATGTTTGTTAGCCAAAAGGTTGGCAGTTTGAATTTGCCAAACTCTGTGGAGCACTTCTACTCTGTCCTATAGGCTCGCTATGAGTTGGAATCAACTCAACGGCAGTGGCTTTTTGTTTTGTTCTTTTTTTCCTGTTAGGCTAATAGTAAGGGGTAGGCTACTCAAGTGATACTCTAGGAATTCCTACAGAGTGAGTGAATGATAACAGATTGGTGCTATTTGTCTTAGAAGATGCTTGCAATATGAATACTGTGATCTAAAATGAAGCCCAAGTTTGCATAAAAAAGTGGAAAACCAGAAAGTCTCAAAAAATAATAACAGAAATGGTAGGCATGCCTTCAGTTTTATAAAGCAATTCATTCCCTAATAGGAAAAAACAGATTTGAAAGTTTACCAATGGACATTTAAAAGAGGATGCCACTTCCACTTTCTGTTTTTGCAATAGCACAGTGTACTTTGATTAAGGAAGAACATTGGAAGATGATAAAAAATATTAATTACTGTTATTTCGGCAGCCACTGAACACAGGACCCATGTTTAAGCCTGAACAATAGTGACAGGTGCAGAGTGTCATCTTTGGATTCTGTGCACTGGGCATGAACACATAGCTCCAGGGGTTGCTCATTCACTGGCCTCTCACATGTCCCTGAATTATTGATTGGATTCATTACAATGAGGTCCCAAGAGAACTGAAAGCTACCATCTCCTGTTAAAACATTTAAATTCTTGTGCAGTCTGGTCAGAATAGTGAATGCAAAATTCATAAGTAAATACCAAAATCTGACTATTTGTAGCCTAATTCAGTTGAAATTTTAATTTCTTTCTTTCTTTTCTTTTTTTTTTTTTTTAGTTACACATCTCTTATTGTGTCTTTCAACATACAGCAACATTACAAACCATAGAGAGGATTATCTTACATGAATAAAGTATATTTTTTCTATATTGCCCTTTTAATTATTCTGGACAACAAGTCCATTTACAATGGAATGATTATTAAGTCCACGGTTATGTGTTCTGACACCATATGGAAGCACACAAGTGTATGTGCATATATGTGTGTGTGTGTACATATAAAATCTCATTTACTTTTCACTACAAGTGTTATTTGAAGTAAATAATATCATTCCTTACTTTTAAACAAGGAAACCAAAGAGAAGCAGACAGTCTTGCCTCAAATCTACAAAGGTAGGACTTGAATTCAGGAGTATACATGTCAAGGTCAATGTCCTCCATACATGAGACAGACACACGGACTGATCCCTCCCAAGGAGATATCAAATGGTCTGTTATGTTTCTCCAGATTTAGTTCTAAGATCTGCACTACTAGCAGATCCCTGGAGTATGATATTGATAAACCAAAACAAGCAACAACAATCCTTTATCACTGAGTCAATTCTGACTCCTAGTGACCCTATACTATAGGACAGAGAGGAACCATATTGCATCTTATCAGTGGCTCTCAGCCTGGGGTAATTCTGCACCAGGGTCACCATGAGTCGCTACCAACTTGACAGAAATGGGTTAGGGGATATTTGGCAGTGTCTAGGGACATTAGTCAGAAACCCTGGTAACTTATTATTTAAATGCTACAGCTGCCAACCAAAAGGTCGGCAGTTCAAGTCTACCAGGTGCTTCTTAGAAACTCTATGGGGCAGTTCTACCCTGTCATATGTGGTTGCTATGAGTTGGAATCAATTTGACAACAATGGGCTTGGGTTTTTTGGGTTTGGAGACCTTGATGTTTCATATAACTGGGAGGAGGATGCTACTGACATCTAGTGGGTAGAGTCCAGAGATGCTGCTAAACACTCTACAATGCACAGAGCAACCTGAATAAAAAGAATTACAGGGCCCAAATGTTAATAGTACCAAAGTTGGGAAAACCTGGTCTAGACTGGGTGATAAGCGTAAGCCCAAATTAGTCCTGGGAGACTCTAAAGATGATGGGTCATCTGTCTGAACCATAAAGTCCTGAAGGATATAACTCTGACTTGGGATGAATTTCTGGGCACATTCCAGAGGTCCCCTCAGTCAGATGAAACTCATTTCTATGGAACTTTGAGTGTCTGATTCCCTTTAAGTTCATGGATACGTGGGGTAGGAACTTTACAGACTAGGGTACTGGATATTCAACTCTGAAGTTGGCACATATTCTCAGAAATCCATACACGAGGAATTAGTGAGATGGTGAATAGGTCAATTATTAAGAGATAATAGTCTCATAAAATGTTGACTGACTGGGAAAGTAGACAGAGAGAAATACGTTAGAGTAGGTAATGGTGAGATATCTGGTCACAAGATCAATACAGAATCCAAGGTACAAAAAGAAAAGTCTGCTACATCCCCCTAAGAACAACCAAATATCTATCCTTTCCACCCCTAGTCTGTAAACTCTCTAGGGATAAATTCTTTGGTAGCAGACCCAAGGCATGCATGGTAGGGCTTGCCATTTATTTGACAGAGATTATAGGATTCTATCAGTGATTATCGAAAACAACAAACCCACAGCTGTTGAACCGATTCCAATCCATAGTGACCATACAGGACAGAGTAGAACTGCCCCATAGAGTCCAAGGAGTACCTGGCAGATCTGAACTGCTAAGTTTCGGTTAGCAGCGTTAACACTTAATCTCTATGCCACCAAGGTTTCCTCCCAGTGATTAGGATAAAAAAAATTGACACTGTATCAGCTACACTTCTCCTAAAGTTAACATGGTCTTTTATAGCTTCATATCTCTCCATACAATTTCCTGTATTCTTCCACACAGTATTTCTGGGCATTAACAATCTAGCCATACAATAACTATGTATAAAAAGTTGTTTTGCAGTTAGTAGATCTTTTACCCATAAAGAAGTAGTTGACACGGGAGTTGCCTTCTCACTGTAAACAACTAGAAAACCAGACAAAATATATGAAACAACTGTTTTTCAGACACTGGACAATGGATATAATAGGACTGTGGTTCCTGAGAGATGGAAAACAAATGGAGCTGATCACCCTATAAGTGATCAGCTATTTGCCTAGAGACAATTTATGGGACACAGCATGGGAAGGCAAACCCAAATGGAGTCTAGAAATCTCACTAGAAGCCTCACTGAGGAAAGGAGGATAGATTGGACTCTGGGGATGCCCAGGCAGCTAGAATTTGTGAGACAGAGCAACAGAGAAGAAGAAGATACACAGAGAGATTGCTTTGGAAACCTACAGGTCACTTCACTGTCTTTCTGAGTACTGATTATGGTATGAGTAAGAAGAAACTACTTGATATGGAAGAAATAACCACAAGTAGATAGTAGCTGAAAAATTCCTGGAGCTCATATGGTGTTAAGAATACTTCATATTCCTACCATATACAGGGGACTGACAAGATAATATACAAGACATTGCATAGAGTCTAAAGAAGAGCGATATCTTAGCAGTAGAACTAAGTTACTCCTAGACTAGAATCTGTTCCAGATCTGACCCAGCAAAGCTTAAAAACAAGCTTTTAAAAAAGAAAAGAAAATTTTTTTTACTGATTTACAAATAACATAACGGTATGCCAGAATGCAATTCAATGCCCTGTAAAGGAATACAACAAAATCCAGCACCAAACAATGCAAAATTCAGAATGTCTTATATACAATCAAAAATTGTCAGGCATTATAAGACGCAGAGAATGTGACATGTAGCTGTAAATTAAAAGAAAATCAATTAAAAACAAACACAGAAATGAAAGAAATAATAGATCAAGCAAAGGCCTTAAAACATCAACTACAAATACATTCAACAATATAAAGCAAACTTGCAGTAAATTTCTCTTTATATATCTACACACACTTCAGTAGAGAGCCCAAACTAAAATAACACCTTAAAAAAAAAAACAAAACCCTGTTAATGCAAGATAGAGAAAATGTCTTTTAGCAAATGAAGATAAAATAAAGACATTTTTCAGAAAACAAAATTTGAGAGATCTTCATTATAAACAATGCTGAAGGAACTTTTTCAAGCAAAAGGAAAGTGACACCAGATGGAAACCTAAAGTCTGTACACAGATGAAAAACAAAACAAACAAACAAAAATACCTCATCACTGTCGAGTTGATTCTGACACATAATGACCCTATAGGACAGAACAGAACTGCCCCATAGAGTTTCCAAGGACACAATCTTTATGGAAACAGACTGCCACATCTTTCTGCTATAAAACAACTGGCGAGTTTGAACCACCAACTTTTCAATCAGCAGCCGAATGCAATACCCACTGTACTACCAGGCCTCCTTCAAAGAGATGAAGGATGCTGGAAATGGTGAACTATGAGTAAACCGTTCTGTTTCATTTTCTGGATAAACTGTTCTTTATCTGTGCTGATAAGCAGGTGCCTACTGAAAAATATGCATACCCTGAATTCTTCTTTATATCCTTAGTTCCCATACTCTTACAATTTAAACAGAACTGCCTTCGTTCATACGGTCAGCACTAGTTGAGCTGGTGCCTACACTTCCAACAAGAAAGCTGAATCATGAAGGGGCTCCAGGACCAGAAATTAAAGAAATGAACTTGTAAGAGGATGATGTGTATACACGGATGCAGTGCTCCGTGCTCTGTCTATTCTGTTTCTCCCTAAAAGTCTATTGCTGTTGATAGTCAATATTTTTTGAACACCAACAGTGTGACAGCCACTGTCCTAAGCACCTGAGATACACTGGTGAACAAAGTAAAGATTTGGAACTTTATATTCATGTCAATACATATCTATCTTTATGTTGCATGTCAACAATCAGTGGAGATAAGCAATATGTTAGATAGTGATAAAGACCATGAGAAAAAAGATGAATCACGGAAAGAGCATTTTAGAACACTAGAAGAGATGTGAAGCAATTTTAAACGCAGTTAAAAAATCAAAAGCTGATTTTATAGTAAGAATTACTTCAGTTTGCAATAGAAATTATGTTTATGTCATTGGGAACAAAGCTATTCAAAGTAAAGAGATACATGTATAAAATAAAGTAAGTAAAATCTTGCAATATTTAAATAGGAAATATAATTTTATACTCTGGATTTACATTTCTTTGTCTAAAAAGTTTTTGTTTTCTAGCTTTGTTTGTTGAGGCCTAAAACTAACAACAATCCAATAACAACACTCTAAGTGCCTAAACTGTGGTCTCTAAAACTCCTTTCACAAAAATTAATCAGAGTTCTTGAGCAAAATGGCCTGATTTGAATTATGGAGCAGAAAATGTAGAAGATAAGCCTGGGAAATCTCAACACACTGAAATCTTTTAAAAAGTAGCAGAGACTATACAGTCATGTCAAAAGGGTGTAGGAGTCAGTTTAAAGGGCTCCCATTCATTGGCCAAAGAGCAGACAAGCTGAACATCAGTAAAAACAATAACTGCAATGCAGTGAAATATATACAGTACTCGTTAGCATTCAATAAACATTTATTGAAAGAACGGAAACAGTATTGTATGCATTATTAAGGTGACATTGTTGAGGGTGTGGTCTACAGCACTGACTTAGTGGCTTCTACATGAGAGCACATGGTATAAGTTTCTCTTCCTTTCAAGTGCTAGGAAAAACTGATCTTTTTCCAGCATATCTTTTATGTCCTGATATATTTCTATGCCACAAATAGTATCATATGTCAGTCTTTTTTGGCCACTGGAAGCTCAGAATCAAATGTGCCACTCATTTCCAGCAACTGTGCAGTCTTAGGTATCTCTAGTTCATTACTTATCATTATTTTCCTTTTGTCCTGATTTCCTTGCTTACTTATCTTTCATGTTTTATATAAAAAGCAGAAGAAAGAATGACTGGAATAACAGGAAGCTTTCTACCCAATGTGAGCAAAGAATACATTATCTGAAGTACCTTAGCCTTGGGCTGCCCATTAAGGAAGATAAGACAAACCTACCTAAAAATTTATGCAAAAAAAAAAAAAAAGCATATATTCAAACCAGCAACAATCACAGTATTGAACTAGACAGATGTTCACTAAGGCCAGGTAGTGGTATAGTCTGAAGTATTAGCTCTCTATTAAGTATGTTAATACAGGCAGCAGAGGCATGGATAATCATAAACAGCAGGGAATGTAAAATGCATTTTTGAGAGTCTTTCAATGCAATGTTCTGGTAGCAGATTTGGGGTACCTATATCAATACTAATGGTAAAATTTGCTTCTATTCATTATGCATGCATTGCTTCTTATGGTGGCAGCAGCCAGTGCAAGCAGGGCAGAGGGATTAAACCTCTTTCAGAGGTCACCTGTCACCTAGATCCTCAACACATAAGGAGGCTTACAATTGTAAATACATTCCCAGAGGGCAGGAGCTTATAATTAGGGTGGGGAAGTGCTGTACATATATGAAAGAAAGAAAGTAGGTGAAGAGTTACAGAATTTTGGATCTGGAAGGAATCTCAGATACCAGGAAGTCCAATATCTTGATTTCATATGTGAAGACAATGATCCCCACAGAGACTAAGTGAGAGAGACTCAGGGTCACATAGTGAGTGTAGAGACAGAATCTAGGTCTTCCAAGTTCAACGCTCTTTCTACATTACTTTAAAGGATCTTTAGAGGAAGAGTCAGGAAGTCTCTGGGTAGTGTAAACTATTAAGTGGTCAGCTGCTTACCAGAGGCACCTGGGAAGAAACATTATAGAAAACCTAATGGAGTCTTAAAAACTAGCCAGCTGCCATCTGAGGTACATCAGATGGTCCCAACTCAGCGGGAACACGATGACCACCAAAGAGAAAACGACATAGGGGAAAGAGAACCCAGAAGACAAAAAGACCCATGTGAATGGGTGACTTCATCAACATGTGACCAGAAGAACCAGATGGTGCTCGGCCACCACCAGTGACAGCTGTGATGGGGCTCACAGAGTCCCAGTGGCAATACGAGCATAAAAAGGGGTACACCCTGAGAATTCCACTGACAGACCACAATTTATGGTCCAAAAGCCTTGGGGTTCCACGGGAAGCATGGCCCCTAGACCTGATGCTGCCCCTGATCATAAATCATTACTGAGGTCAACTCCTCAGACAGGAATGGATTGGACTTGCCAACACAGAGTGGCCATATCATGTGTGCACTTTATGGTTCTATGCATCTATAGGATGCAGTCCAACTGGCCTGTTACTAGAGGGGAATGGAGAGAGTGAAGAAGAGGGGAGAGGAGATTGTTAAGACAACATGACATGTATAGAACAGAAAGGAGGAGTGTGCTGTCACAGGCAAGGAGAGAAGCAGTTGCTGCACATAGGTGGTCATGCAAATTTAAACTGGATTGTATACATTCACGCAATCACAATAAAGAAAATATTTTTTAAAGAAAACCCAGTGGAACACGGTTCTACTCTGGCACGTATGAGGTTGTCATGAGTCAGAATCAACTCAATGGCAGCTGGTTTCTTTTTTAAAAGAGCTAAGGATGGCCTTATATTTGGGAAAGCCAGGGCAAATGCCTAGACTTAAGGAAGGGACAATCTCTCTTTCTCTCTCTCTCTCTCTCTCTCTCTCTGTGTGTGTGTGTGTGTGTGTACCTGTTTGTCTGTCTATCTGACCAAGGAGGAGGGGTAACCCAAAGGCAGGACAGTTTGATTTGAACACATAGAGTATGTCGTGGCCCAGTG
This sequence comes from Heterohyrax brucei, assembly GCA_028571685.1. Taxonomy (NCBI): domain Eukaryota; kingdom Metazoa; phylum Chordata; class Mammalia; order Hyracoidea; family Procaviidae; genus Heterohyrax; species Heterohyrax brucei. The sequence goes on from CM053157.1 coordinate 63,545,430, forward strand.
GAGGCCATCAGAGCAGGTGCAATTGTAGGGGACAGCTCCAGGGCTGTGGTGACAAGTCTGTAGAAGAAGCCCATGAGAGAAAAAGGCCACTGTAGAAAAGGAAAGAATATTCTCTCACGGGAGCATAAAGGTTGGTACTTGTATGTTTTCTTCCTACTGAATTAATCTGTATCTCAGAAACTCAGATTTGCCTATAAAAAGAGCAAGCCATGGTAAAAGTTCCCTTTTCAGTGTGTAGATGACCCTCAACAAGACAGAATAAACAGTGGCTGCAACATTGGCTGCTCTAGTGTCTCCCCTAAATCTCCCACACATTTCTATGGTTTCTGAATAATTATCCCAAGGACTCTGGGACAGGACTCAACTTGCCAGAGGAAGAGCAGAAGGAGAGATGGCTGCTCCAGGCACATTCTTATATGGGACTTTGCAATCAGAATGCAATCACTAGTGTCCCTTGCCAGGAGTGCAAGGTAGCGTAGGGTCAGGGACAGGGTAGTGTACCCGATTTACTTCCTTAGTTTAGGGAATGCGGATCTGAGAGAAAGCCAAGCTTTGGGACTTTGTATGAATTCTTGGACTCTTTGCTAATCCCAGTATTTCAAAGCCTCTCCTCATATCCTTCTCAACCCACAGTCAGTTGGTCTTGCCTCAATTTGGAGAACATTTATGCTCAGCATTATAGATCCACAATCAATGCCCATGGAAGTAGCAGCCAAGAAGTTAAATACACATTGCATTGGGCAAATTGGCTGTGAAAGACCTCTTTGAAGTGTTAAAGGGCAAAGACATCATCTTGGAGACAAAGGTGCATCTGATCCAAGTCACTGGTGTTTTCAATGCCTCATATGCATATGAATACTGGACAATGAATAAGACAGACCAAAGAAGAACTGATGCCTTGAATTAGTGATGTTGGCAAAGCATATTGTGTATACCAAGAATGAACAAATCTGTCTTGGAAGAAGTAGTCAGAATGGTCCTTAAAGGCAAAGATGGTGAGACTATGTCTCATATACTTTGGACATGTTATCAGGAGGGCTCAGTCCCTGAAAAAGGACATCATGCTTGGTACAGTAGAAGGTAGAGAAAAAGAGAAAGACCCTCAATGAAATGGAATGCCACAGTGACTACAGCAATGGCTGCTCAAGCATAACCGTGATCATGAGAATGGTGCAAGACTGGACAGTGCTGCACTCTGTTGTGTGTAGGGTTGCTATGAGTTGGAAGAAACTTGATGGCACTTAAAAACAACAGCCTCAACCTTTTAGGTTTTCTATTACTTGTAACTTCTCTTCCACTAAAACTTGTTATTTCCCTTTGATGTACAGGATTTAAACTTTTCTGGCTGGTTAGTAGAATTACAGTAAGCCAGACTGGCTATTGGATTGGATTCCCTACAGTACAACAGTGTTGTGAAACAGTAGGTTTACTGTAACGGCAGGTCAACTAAATGAAGGGCACATTCCAGGGACTCTCTGGGAAATATGCTCCTTCATTCCAGGACTTGGAGCCTGGCTTCACTCACTGATCTTCAGTGTACAATGGCACTGCAATACACCAAATCTGGGCTGACTTGAAGTCTCAGTTTCATTATTTTCTATCTGCAATACTTGAGGTTTTAGTTACTTCTCCAGCTGTCAGCTGCCCTTCAGTGAAGTGGGAGCAATACTATCCATACTTCAAAGATGGTAAACCAGATGACTTATAAAACTCAAAAAAACTCACTGCCATCAAGTTCATTCTGATTCATGGCGACCCTATAGAACAGGGTAGAACTGCCCCATAGAGTATTCAAGGAGCATCTAGTGGATCTGAACTGCTGATCTTTTGGTTATTGGCCACAGTGCTTAACCACTATACCACCAGCACTTAAGATACATGCAAAAGTAACTGATACATATAGGTCCTCAATAAATATTAGCTTCTTTCACTTCCACAGTATAGAAGGATCATCTGCACAGGAGGCTTGGGGCACATAACTGAGGCCATCCATCTTGTTTCTCTAAACATCCTAACACAATCTCAAGTTCTGAATCTAAGTTTTTTTTTCTAGCATGAAGAGCTACAATGTTTATATAGTATTTAAAACTGTATTTTGTAAGAATAATGACCACAATTGATGGTCTAGAGGCCTTGGGGTTCCCCTGGGAGCATGGCCACTGGTCCTGATCCTGCCCCTGTCCATAAATCATAATGGAGGTCAACTCTTCAGACAGGAATGGATGGGACTTGGCGAAACAGAGTGACCATATCATGTGTGCACTTTATGGTTCTATGCATCTGTAGGATGTCATCCTGCTGACTTCTTACTGGAGGTGGGGGAGAGGGTAGAGAGGAGGGGATAGGGGATTGTTAGGAGGATATGACATGTACAGAATCAAGAGGAGGAATGTGCTGTCACTGGGCAGGAGCACATTGGGAGCTGCACGTAGGTGGGCGTGCAGATTTATATGGGATTGTACATTTCTAGTCAATCATAATAAAAAAAAGGGAGGGAAGAATAATGAATTACAGGTCCCCCAGAGCAGAGACTGTGTTCATTAATTAAATAATTACCAACTGATCAGCTAATATGTGCTAGCGATTGTACTAGGAGCTAGGAATGCAGCAGGGAACGAATCAACATGGTCTTAGTCTAGCACTGACCACAAGGCCTGACCTGGCACATGGGTGGTCCATGTGGTTGTTGCTGTTGCCATCAAGTCAATTCTGACTCATAGTGATCCCACAGGACAGGGCAGAATTGCCCCATAATGTTTCCAAGGCTATAACTTTATGGAAGCAGACGGGCAGATCTTTTCTCGTGTAGGGCAGCTGATGGTTTCCAACTGCCAATCCTTTTGTTTAGCAGCTGAGCACTTAAGCAATGCACCACCGGGGCTCCTTAGGTGAACCATAGATATCTGTTGAATTGGACCCAAAGATATTTAGAAACCATCATACAGTACAGCCCTAGATTCCTGCACCATGATCCCACCCCGCTGCCGACCAGTCGATTTCAACTCAGAGCAACCCAATAGGACAGAGTAGAACTGCCCCGTAGGGCTTCCAAACAGTGACTGGTGGATTTGAACATATAGAATTTTGGTCAGCAGCAGAGCTATTAACTACGGCACTACCACGGCTCCAGACCATTATCGGTACCATCTAAATAGTTCTGTAACTTGGGAGAAACCAGAAGGTTGATGGAAGGACGGAATGAGTATGTCCCCAGGCTACTCCTGGGCATCTCCTGCTTTCGGAGACCTACCGCGATGTGTTTTGGTGATTCTCTCTATGACTCTCACGGACAAGCTGGCACAACTACACAAACTGGGCTGTGAATCACTACTGCTTTGTAGACAAATCCTGCAGACCTGTTAATATTCCCCACTATTGCCAGGGGCTACGGTTTGGCAATAGAACAAAACAGAAAAACTCAGCAACATACAAAGACCCTCATCAGTTCCCCAGAGTTCCACTGTTACCTTGAAGCACTCAGGTATTTTTATGCAAATTATATGTACATGATTTCCATAAGAACCAGTCACAAATGCCTATCAGTGCCCATTAATACATTTTAAAACTACTGAGGGCCAAGAATGAATTCCACTTGGCTGCCTTCCTTTAATGAGAGTTGCTGTGAAGTGTTTGATGCTATTTCTCATCTGTGGAACAGCAAGGAGTCCATGACAAAGCAAGCAGCAGCCAACAGCAGGCCAGAAAGAAAGAAAGATCCTTTGAAGGCTTCTGAGGCTGGTTTTGAACAGCTTAAGTTTTGTGCGGCTGCAGTTGAGACCTCTAATCTGTCCAAGTGAATTCTTCAGTTTACTTGACTCTCAGGTACAAGCTGGCACAAATACACAAACTGGGCTGTGAATCACTACTGCTCTGTAGACAAATCCTGCAGACCTATTAATACTCCCCACTATTGCCAGGGGCAGGGGCAACAGTGACTGGATTCTTCAATGTACAGTGGGGCCATGGCAATACCAAGCGCTACTTCAAAGGACATTTATGACGGTACCCCTCGGCTGGAAGACGGTAAACAAGACCTGGTCCCTGAAGTTCAGTGTGTTCAGGACACTGAAGTTCTGCCCATTGAATTACTGGGGCTCATCCCGGAAAAGTCTCCTGGTCAGAATTCTTATAAGTGAACGTAACCCGCTGTGTCTCTACATTCCAGTTTCAGATGGATATTAGATTTCTCTAAACTGTTGTTAGTATTGTTGTACAATTCAAGATATTTATGTGGGAACTACTTGGCCTTTTGAGGATTAAGAGATGTAAAGTTTAAACTATCAACATTAGACTGTTCATTCTGCAGTCACTTCCTTCACAAACTGACCCAAACTTGGCCTGGAAGCTGAAAGTGCAGGATAGGCTTTTCTAAGAAGAGTTGAACATACCACCTGGAGAGCCCCTTAAAAACATCGATTGCTGACACCACCTTCAGGGTTACTGATTCAGTAAGTCAGGAGTGGGGTCTGAGACTTCTTTTCTAACCAGTTCCTAAGTGACGCTGAAGCTGCTGATCTAGGGATCATACCACAAGAACTCCAAAGAGGGGAACATACGGGACTTTGAGCAGAGTTTGAACTACACAAACCCTTGGGTAACCTTTAACTTATTACTCCAAGTTACTGCAGTGAGGCTCCTGCATATTATTAAATAGTAAAGGTTTATTATATGTCAACTCATCTGACCTGTTCTCTAGAAATTAATTTCAGAGAAGTACTAGTAAGAAAAGAGATTCATAAAACAGTCCTTTAATTCTTGTATCTATAATTCTTAAAAATTTTTGGTTATATCTATGAAAGCTAAAGATTTTTCCTAAAAACATGTACACATGCAATATTATACATACGATTTTAAGGAAGGGATCACAGACCACCTACAATGCCCCCACCAGAGTCCAATCCCCCAAATGAAAAGTCGTACCTCAAGCGCCAGCTCAGCTGAAGCAAGAGATAAAAAAAATTAAATTATTCTTTATATTGTGCAAATATTTCTTTGTGCCTACCTACAAATAAAGCACGATGCACTAGATGAAGAAGGCTCTGAAAAACTGTTACCAATTAAAACATTCTAATAATTTTTTTTGGAGTATGTTTATTCTGTATGTAGTCTGGCAAGTTTTGTTTTTCAATTGGAATAGTCTATTTATATCTAAGGTAACTACTGACACAAATTTAATTACAAGTTTATCATGTTAATATTTGCCTTTCTACATTTCTTTTCTCATATTGTTTTCTTGCTTGATCTTTTACCGCTAAATATGATGTTTAGATGGAGGGTTTTCGTGGATTGCCTTTATCAGGGTATGAAAGTTCCCTTGCATTCCTAATTTGTTGAGACCTTTCGATCAGGAACGAATGTTAGATTTCATTGAAGCCCTCTTCTGCTTCTACCAGGATGATTATATGATTTTTTTTCTTTTTTAGATTACTAATATGGTGAATTATATAAATTAGCTTTCAAATGTTAAATGAATGATACATTGCTGAGACAACGATGGTGTATTATCCCTTTTATATATTGTTTGCTCTGAGTTACTAAAACTTTATAATTTTTACATCTATGTTCATGAAGGACATTCCTCTGTAGTTGTCTTGCATTTGTCTAGTTTTGGTTTTAGCATCCACGCTGGCTTCGTAAAATGAATTAGGAAACATTTCTTCCTCTGCGTTTTATGGGAGAGTTTGTGTGTAACTGTCATTCTTTCTCCTACCTAAGCCCAAAGTTTTCTTTCCTTTCTCTTTTTTGGGAGGGTGGGGGGTTGGAGGGTAAAAAGAGAGCATTGTATTTGTGGCAAATTTTTTAACTAAAAATAATTTCTTTTACTAGGTCTGAAATTTCAGGTTTTCCTAATACTTCTTGTGTGAATTTTGATAGTTAATGTCTTTAAGGAATTTGTTCACTTCATCTAAACAGACAAAATTATTGGAATAAAGTTGTTTATGATTTCCCTTATCACTTAATATCTATAGAATTTGTGGTGATTTCACCTCTCTCCCTCCTGAGATTGGTAAATTGTATCTACTCTCTTTTTTTCCTGATCAATCTGGCTACAAGATTAATAATTTTATTGATATCCTCCATGAATCAGCATTTGGTTTCAGCAATTTTCTCTACTGCTTTTTGCTATTTATTTTATTGATTTATGTTCAGACATTTATTTCCTTTCTTCCGCTTCCTGAGAATCTCATATCCCTTCTTCCCTTCCCTCCTTCCTCCCTTCCTCTTCCCCTCCCTCCCTCCTTCCTTTCGCTCTACTTTCCCATGATGGAAGTTAAGGGTGTTGATTTCTGACCTTGTTACTTCCTGATGCAAGCCTCTAACGTAAATTTTTAGTGCTGTAAATTGTCCCCAAAGTACTGTTTTTGATACATGGCTTTGCATTTTTGTTCACTCCAAAAATTCTTTCTTATATCTCTTTTGACATTTTCTTTGGCACATGAGTTATTTAGAGCTGTTTTATCTTGTTTTCAAATACTGGAGAATTTTCCAGAAATTGTTCTGTTACTGATTTCTTAATTCCATGGGGTCAAAGAACATACTACTTTGTATGAACCTGGATTATTTTTAAAAAATCAAGGCTTATTTTATGGCCCCAGGATATGATCTGTCTTGATAAATGTTCTATGTGCACTTGAAAGGAATTTGTATTCTGTGCACAGAATTGTTGGCTGGAGGGTTCTATAAATTTCAGTGAGGGCAAGCTGGTTGATTGGGTTGTTCTCTTCTTCTATAGCCTTAATGGCTTTGTCTATTTCTCCTTAAAGTTCTACCAGTTTCCAGACAGTTAGAAGGTCTGGTTCGTAGGTGCATAAATGTTAGTATTATCTCCTGTTCTCTTTGAGGAACACAACCCTTTATCTAAGGATTTATCTAGTGATTTTGTTTATCCTGATAATATTCTTCACTCTGGTCTTTCTTGTAGGCCTATGGATGTTATCCTATCACAGACAGCCTTGTACTTCAGGATAGAGCTTCAGATGTTCTTTTTCATGATGAACAAACCACCATTCCTCTTCCATTTGTCATTCCCAGCAGAGATAACCGTCTGATTGAAAACGTCCAATGCCAGTCCATTCCAGCTCACTAATGCCTAAGATACCAATCTTTATTTCATTTTTTTCTAACTTCCTGTTTTCCTAGACTCACATTTTTTACATTAGACAGTCTGATTATTAGTGGATACATCATATTTCTTTCAGGTATCATTTTCCTTTTATCTGAAGGACTTCATTTCACATTTCTTACAGTCCACACATTTTTTCTGGTAATGAATTCTTTCAGGTTTTGCATGGCTGAAAAGTCTTTGTTCCATCTTTGTTTTTGAAAGACACTTCCACTGAATATTGAATTCTAAATCAAAGTTGTTCTTCCTTTCAATATTTTAAAGATGCTGTTCTACTGTTGTTCCATTTGCAATGTTTCTGTTATTCTCATATTTGTTCCCCTGTGCATAACACCCGACTCGATGGCACTTGGCTTTGGCTTGGTGTATATAACATGCCTTTTCCCACTGGCTGCTTTAAAGATTTTCTTTTTACCTTTTAGCTTGAGCAGTTGGATTAGGATGTATTTTGGTGTACTTTATTACATGCTCAGGGTTCACTGATCTTATTGGATCTGTGGGTTTATAGTTTTCTTCAAACTTGGAAATGTCTCACCTCCTAGTTCTTCAAATACTTTTCTTCTGTACCCACCCCTTAGCACTTCAATTACATGTGTATTAATTTCTTATTCCTCTTAATATTTTAAGCTTTACTGTGGGATGCCATTAAATTAATTCATAATAGTTTGGTCCTTTTTGGTCTTGCTTCTAAGATTTGTCTGGCAGAATTAGACCGATATCAAATTAGGACTGCATAATTATTCCCTACTACTAAAGTAGTGGAAACCCTGGTGGCATGGTGGGTAAGAACTACAGCCGGTAACTAAAAGGTCAGCAGTTCAAATCTGCCAGGTGCTGATTGGAAATTCTATGGGGCAGTACAACTCTGTCCTATAGAGTAGATAGCAGTGGGAAGAGAATTGATGGCAATGGGTATTGTTTTGTTTTACTAAGGTAGCATGTTCAAGATCTCAAAAACATTGTTTTATGTATTTTGTCCAATGTCTTGATCGTTTCAGGTGGGAGGGACTGTCTGATCTCTATTATTCCATTCTTTCCAAAGTGGAAGGCATCACTATTAATTTTTTAGGTACATATTATTTTACTATGATTTTAATCATTTATCCAACTATTACAAATATACAAGGATCTTAAAACAATTTAGCTCCATTTAACCCCAACTTTGTGTTATGTGTTCTAATTTAGCATGTATTTTAAACCTCACAGATCTTTTATTTTTTAATACAGTCAATGATCATTTGTATTTATCCATGTATTTATGCTTTTTCCATGCTCTTTATTCTCTTCTGCATAGCCATGATCCTGACTGGGATCATTTTTTTTTTTTACCTGAAGAATTGCTTTTAGCATTTCTTCTAGTATGGGTCTGTTACAGGCTCAGGTTTTGTTTGTTGAGGAAATGCCTTTATTTTACCTCCATTTTTCTAGAATATTTTCACTGGTTACTGAATTTTATACTTCTGATATATAGGAATGGCTGGGTTTTTTTTTTTTTTCCTCCCTACTTTAGATTTTATTTCCTTCTGTTTCTGTGATTTCTGATGAGAAGTCAACTATCAGCCTGGGTTGTCCTTAAAAGAAAATGTGTCTTTTTCTTCCTAGTTTCTTTTAGATCTTTTGCTTGGTTTTCAGGTGTTGTTTTCTCTGTTATTACCCCATTTGGAGCCTGCCATGTTCTTGACTCTTTAGCTTAATATTTTCTTACGTTTGGGGAAATTCATGGCTATTATCTTTTCAAATATTAATTCTACTCCATTCTCTGTTTCCCCATTTGTAGAACTTTAGTTACATGTATTGAACCTTTTCACTCTGTCCCATTGTTCACTTTACAGTATTTTTCACCCTTTTTTCCATGTTTTGCTTTTGATATTTTCTGTTGATCTATCTTTCAAATTACTAAACTTCTGCCACTAGTCACAACGATTGCATTCTTAAATTCACTTGCTAAAGTTTCCAACAAATTCTTTTTAAAAATAGATTTCAGTTACCTGGTAACATTATTTATCGTGTCATATTTTTATTAAACATATTAATAACAGTTGCTCTAAAGCCTATGTCTGTGATTCTATTTCTATTGTATTTTTTCTCTTGATCCTGTATCTTGGTATGCCTACTTTGTTGTTTAGTTTAACCAGATATCAGAAATCATATCATAAAATTTCCTAGGGCTGATGGAAAAAAACACCACCAACTGGGTGGTTTATAAGAACAGAAATGTATTGTTTCATGATTCTGGAGGCAAAAAGTTTAAACCAATGTGTCAGTCTGGCCATGGCCCTCAGAAGGCTGTAAAGGAATCCTTTTTGTATCTCCTAGCTTCTGGTAACCCAGGCATTCCTCGGCTTATAGATGTGTCTTCTCATGGCTATCTTCTTCTGTCTCTCTGTGTTTCTTCTGCTCTTTTATAAGGGCACCATTCAGAATAGATCAGGGTCCACCCTACTCTATAGTAACCTCATGGTAACTGATAATATCTTCAAAGGCTCTATTTCCAAACAAGGTACTTGGGGATTAGGGCTTTAGTATACCTTTTAAGGGAACACAATTCAATCCACGTATATAAAAAATAGAAACCCTGGTGGCACAGTGGGTTAAGTGCTAAATATTACTAATCAGAAGGTCAGCTGTTCAAACACACTGGGTGCTTCTTGGAAACTCTATGCGGCAGTTCTACTCTGACCTCTCGGGTCACTATGAGTTGGACCTGACTCAGCAGCAGTGGGTTTGGTTTGGTTTTGGTATACAAAAAATATATAAGCTGTGGATCATGATCTCTTCTCCAGAGATAGTCTTTAGCTTCTGCGAAGGGGTTATAATAGTGTGATGCTACTGATTACTTCTGCATGAAGCTTTTCTAGCCATGGTCTGGTATGTAACTCCTGCCTGGGTGATAAGCTGGGACTGTGTGAAGGGTGATTGTGGACCACTGAGAAGACTGGTCAATTTTGCTTAAAAGAGAGTCAATTTCAGAGCAGAGAGGAGGATCGTACTACCTCCAAGGGAGAAGGGCCAGGAGCAGAGAATGCATTCTTTGGATCCAGGATTCCTGTGTTAAGAAGCTCCTGGGAACAAAGAATCAGGGAGGGAGAGCAAACTGTAACCTTGACAATGGTGTGAAGTGGTGGCAGGAAAGACCCGACAGCAGGGACCCGGCAGCAGGAGATGGCACTGTGCATGGTGGGAAGGTAGCAAATTCATGAACTTAATGGCATAGTTGTCTGTGAAGGAGTTTTTAGCCAGTAAACAACTGTATTGGAACACTCTCCTTACTCGCCTGATCTGGCCCCCAGTGATTTTTTCTTCACCTGAAGATAAAGGAAATATTGAAAGGAAGACATTTGGATGACATTCAGGACATCAATGATGATGACAGCTCTGACAGCCATTCAAAAAAGGAGTTCTAGAAGTGATATGCAGGGTGGACTAGGCACTGGTGCCAGTGCATAGCTTCCCAAGAGAAGTACTTCGAAGGTGACCATACAGATACCCATCCAGCAATGAGGTATGTAGCATACTTTCTAGGATGAGTGCACAGACTGAATTGTCAGTCCTCATATGTACATAAAGCATATATAAACACAAAGGGTAATGTTTATTCTACAAGACTATCCATGGTTCAAACTAAAGTTAAAATTTCTCTTAAGCAATTAATTGTAATCACTTCTATTTCTCTTTTTTCCATTAGTCTTCAATTAAGACACAGAAATCGATTTCAAATCTACTGAGAAAAGACTGTAGGATGTGTTGTGGAAACCAATAGCAAAACATCTCCCAATAGGAATTCATCATTTCTTTTACTCTGATTAGCCAATGTTTGCATTCAGAACATGGTACACAATTCAAGTTTCTAATACAGATTAACAATTGCAGATCTCCATGAAGTGTCTGTTAGCTCAATTTCCCACTGGTCACACAACGGTTTTCAGGGGAAGATTTAAAAATACCAGTTACATCAGCTGTAGTGTTACTTTGGGAGCCCTGGTAGCACAGCAATGAAAACTCTCAGCTGCTAACCAAAGCTTGGCAGTTTGAATGCATCAGCCATTCCACGAAAGAAAGATTCAGCAGTCTGCTTCCATAGAGATCACAGCCTTGGAAATTCTTCAACATAATAAAGGGCATCTACGTAAAACCAAGAAATCCTGGTGATATAATGGGTAAGTGTTGCAGCTGTTAACTTAGAGGTTGGCAGTTCAAGTCCAGCAGGCACTCCTTGGAAACGCTATGGGGCAGTTTTATGCTGCCCTATATGGTCGCTATGAGTCATAATCAACTCAATGGCAATGTTTTTAGTTGTTGTTGTTTTTTAATGTAAAATCAACAGCCAACATCTTCAATGAAGAGACACCGAACTCATTCTCCAAGAACAGGAACAAGACAAGGACGTGCTATATCACCACTTCTATTTAACACTGTACTGGCAGTCCTAGCTAGAGCAATAAGGCTAGAAAAACAAATAAAGGGGCATCTAAATTGGATGGCGATAAGTAAAACTATTCCTATTTGCAGATAACATAATCCTATACTTAGAGAACTCCTAAGATTACTCAAAAAACTACTGAATAAATGGAAAGATGCAACAGAGGAACAGGGTACAGGGCAAACATACAAAAATCAGTTGGCTTCTCCTACCTCAACGAAGACTACTTTGAAAAGTAATTAAGAAAACAATACCTTTAAAATAGCCCCCCAAAGATAAAATACTTAGGAATAAATCTAAGCAAGAACGTAAAAGACCTATACAATGCAATCTATAAAACTTAACTGCAAGAAACCAAGACACTTACACAATTGGAAAAACGTAACGATGTTCACAGATAGGGTGGTTTAACGCTGTGAAAATGTTGATTCTATCCAAAGTTATCTACAGATATAATGCAATCCCAATACAAAACCAGCACCATTCTTTAACAAGATGGAAAAACTAATCACTAACCTTATATGAAAAAGAGGTCCTAGATAAGTCACGCAGTATTGAAAAAAAGAACAACGTAGGAGGCCTCCCACTACCTAATCTCAGAATCTACTACACAGCCACAGTAGTCAAAACTGCCTTGTACTGGTATAGTGACAGATACACACAAGAAGAGAACAGCATCAGGAATCCAGCTGTAGATCCATCTGCCTATGGTCAGCTAATCTTTCACAAAGGACCAGAGCCCATAAAGTGAGGGAAAGGCAGTCTTTCTAACAAATGGTGCTAGCAAAACTGGCTTTCCATCTGTAAAAAAAAATGATGCAGGACCTATACCTCACAACTACTAACTAAAAAACTAACTGAAAATTGATCAAAGACCTAAATATAAATCCTAAAATGATAAAGTTCATAGACAAAAAAGTGACAATGCTAGTAGCCCTAATACATGGCATAAACAGAATATAAATCATAACTAACGATGCACAAATAACTGAATGTAAACTAAATATCTGTGCACTCCTAAAAATTAAATACTAATGCTCATTAAGAGATTTCACCAAAAGAATAAAAAGAGAACATACAGGATGGGGGAGAAAATTACCTATGACATATCCAACAAGAGTCTAATCTCTAAAATCTGTAAAATACTTTAACACCTCACAACAAAAAGACAAATAATTCAATTAAAAATTGGCAAAGGGTATTGTGATCACTAAGGTTGTGTATCACCTTGACTGGGTCATGATTCTCAGTGGATGGACAGTTATAATGTAGTTGGGCAATTGTGCACTGATGTCGCCAGCTGCATGATGAGATCTGATATAATGCAATCACTTCTAAAATAAGACCAACTTCGAGGAGCCAGTTAGTTGAAAGAGTTTTCTTGGGAGTGTCGCCTGCATCCAATATATGTAGACTTTCTTGCTTTGTATCCTGCATTCAGCTTGTTGGCATCTGACCTCTAGTTCTTGGGACTTGGGCCAGCAACCTGCTGTTTTACCTGCTGATCTTGGATTCATCATCCTTTGCAGGCAGGAACCAGCTGCCTACCATCTGACCTGTGGATCTTGGGTTTGTCAGACCCTGTAGCCATATGAGTCAGGAAAATACCCCAGCCTGACACCTGACATCTCACCTACGGACTTGGGACTTGGTAGCCTCTACAACTGCACGAGCCATTTCCTTGAGATAAATCTTTCTCTTGGAATATTTATATACACTTAAGTGGGTTTGCTTCTCTAGAAAACTAGCCTAAGACAGGTACAAACAGGCACTTCACCACAGAGGACATTCAGGTATCTAACAGGTACACACGGGGAAATGTCCCTGGCCATTAGTCACTAGAGAAATGCAAACCAGTACCACAATGAGATACCATCTCACCCCAACATGAATCAAAAAAAGAGAAAACAACACATGTTGCAGAGGTTGCAGGGAGACGGGAACTCTTACATATGGCTGGTGGGAATGTAAGATGGTACAAAACCCCTACGTAAAGTGATATGATGTCTCCTTGGAAAGCTAGAAATAGAAACACCATATGATCCAGCAATCTTACTCCTAGGAATATAGCCTAGAGAAACAAGAGACATAGACACACCCATGTTTATTCAGCATTACTCACAACAGCAAAAAGATGAAAAAAGCCTAGATGCCTATCAACAAATGAATGAATAAACAAACTATCACACAGACAGACATATACAATGAAATACCACACAACAATAAAGAACAATGGTGAGTCTGGAAACATCTCACAATATAGATAAATCTGGAGGGCATTATGCTGAGCAAAATGAGGCAACCACGAAAGGACAAATATTATGAGATCACTATTATGAAAACTCAAAAAGAATACGAAAAAAGGTTTTGATGTTTACTAAGAAGAGAAAGATTAGAGATTGGCTGCCAATCAAAAGGTTAGCAGTTCAAGTCCACTAGCAGCTCCTTAGAAATTCTAGGACGTATAATGCTCTATATTATACGGTCATTACCAGTCAGAATGGAAGGTTTCATTTTTGAGGTTTTTTTGTTTGTTTGCTTAGGAAAGGGAGAGCTGAGGAAGGGAAATCATCAACTAGAATTTCAGCAAGTGTTAACTTCGGTGAAGGAAATGACAACACGCCATATAAGGGGAAGTCAGGACAAATTTACCAAAGATAAACTCATAGCTTTGTAGACACGTCCAAACACTGGAGGGCTGAGGGCCGGGGACTATGGTCTCAGGGGACATCTAAGTCAATTGGTATAACATAGTTGATCAAGAAAATGTTCTACATCCTACTTTGGTAAGCAGTGTCTGGGGTCTTAAAAGCTTGCAAATGTCCACCTAAGATAGAACTATTGGTCCCATCTCACCTGGAGCTAAAGAGGATGAAGAAAACCAAAGATACAAGAAAGAGATTAGTCCAGAGGACTAATGGACCACAATTACCTCAACCTCCACCAGCCTGAGCCTGGAAGAACTATAAGGTGCCTGGCTGCTGACACCAACCACTCTGTCAGGGATCACAACAGAGAGTCCCAAACAGAGCAGGCAGAAAACATAGAACAAAATTCAAATTCACAAAAGAAGAAGACCAGACTTACTGTTCCAACAGAGACTAGAGAAAAACCTAAGACTCTGGCCCCCAGAGATTCTGCTAATTCAGAACTGAAGCTACTCCCGAAGTCTACCTTTCAGCCAACGATTAGACAGGCCTATAAAACAAACAGTGACGCACACATAAATGTGTTTCTTAGCTCAGTCAAGTTTATGAGACCAAATGGGCAACACCTGCCTAGAAAGCCAAGACAAGTAGGCAGGAAGGGACAGGAAAATGAGACAAATGGACCCAGGGAACCCAGGGTAAAACGGTGGAGGTGGTAACACGATGCAGGGACCTCAACCAATATCACAATTTGTGTATAAATTTTTGAATGTGAAACTACTTTGCACTATAAACTTTCACATGAAGCACAATTTAAAAAATGTATATATATAGCCTTAGAAGACCTACAGGGCTGTTTTACTCTGCCCCATAGGGTCAACGTGAGTTGGAATCATTTTGATGGCAATGGGTTTGGGTACTGAGTTATTTCACTGTTTACAGGTCGCTTGTTTATAATCACCAGTATCCCTTAATGCTTCTCTGATATTTTCTCCCGCCCTAGTGTGGTGAGGAACCTCATTCCTGTCCAGTTTGGTTGACTAGACTGAAGATTTCATCCCAACAGGAGTAAAGCTAAAAAACAAAAGCCTAGCAGTGCTGGGAAGCTAGGTCCTCATGTTAGGTTTGCTGAAGTATTTGTTTAAAATGGCTTGCATCTGTTGCTTGGCACTGATCCTTAAGCTCCAAGACCCCTACTTTCTTAACTATAATTATCCTCGGGTCAGATAATCAGTTACAGTTGATTGACTATATGTTCGCAAGACTCCCCATATCCCAAATCCCTAAAAATGGAGGAAGAAGACTGGGATGGGAATCTAAGGACTTTTCTCAACCCAGCTATGAAAGAAAGGGCAACAAGACATACCAGATAGGGCATTGTTAGAAATCACAGTAACCGAGTCTCTCCGCAAGCTTCCCTCTCCCACTGCTCAAGCTGCCTCTCAGATGCTCCTGCCACAGATGAAGACCATGCATAATTCCACAGCATGGGATAAAGAAGCAAGGGGGAACTCTAAACAGACTGGCCAACCCAAAGCAACACAGACATAATGCAAACAAGACACCATAGAGCCCACTCCCCACAGAGCTGATACAGTCCCCAGTTGGATCAAGTGAGTTGTCACCACAGGGCTCATCTTCCTAAATTTGAGAGCCCTCCTGGAGAAAGGCGGGGAAAGACAACCCAGGCGGACAGAAACAACAGCTACGGAAGAGACCCACAGTGAGAATTAAAACTGTGTGTATTCCCTTGGACCCAGAAATACCAATTTGGGGAGGCTGTTCTACAGAGATGAAAACCAAAGTGTTAGGCTAAATGCAAAATGTTTAATGTGGTATAATCTGTTTGTAGTGAAGAAAAATGGAAGGAAAAATTTGAGTATCTATCAATAGGGACATAATAGGAAAAATTATTAAACTTCCTGCAATGTAATCTTCAACTCACTGTTGTCAAGTCAATTTTGACTAGCAGCCTTAAAGGACTGAGTAGAACTGCCCCATATAGTTTCCAAGGAGTAGCTGGTGGATTTGAACCGCTGACCTTCTGGTGAACAGTCATAGCTCGTAACTACTACACCACCGGGGCATCCAACAATAGAAACATGAGGTGGTCATTAAATTAACAAATTGAATCAACATGTATTAAACTAGCACAACAAAACAACAGATTAAAAGAGGTCATCCGATCCCATTTTTAAACAAAATTGAAAATAACCGTACATATTCCTTTACTATGGAGAAAGAATTAAGGAATTCACATCAATCTTTTAATGGTGGCTTCCCCAGGAGGCTGGATAGGAGAGAAGGTGGAGATTAATAACAGTTTCTTTATGTACTGCTGTCTTAATGGACTTGTTACCATGAGTGTGTATTACTTTTATAACTTAAAATGCAATAAAGCTAAAATCTTAAGAGGATCTGTTGACAGCTTATAATTACAAATGATGCCAGACCCCACAGTTTAGTCGGGACATGTGGTTCTCTGGTATTCGCATTAAAAGGGTTCTGGTGGGCAGAGGTAGAGAGCAACTTGTACTCCTGGGGAGAAGGTTCACCGTGTGTCACGCAACAGAAACCAATTAAAGCACAGAATTGGCAGTGATTCTGGACAAGGTGGTCATGAGACAAAAACTACATTTACCTCCCCAAAGTCTCAGCTGCAGAGCTTCAAAGCGGCTGCCTGAGCCAGGGAACAGCCAGTAGGACTATGGATGAGAATACCAGGATGGTACATTTGTCCAAGAAAACCCTGCTCCTCCAACTACTGACAACCTGTGTTGGCTCCTATTCCATCCTTTAGAGACCACCCAGCCTCTCTAGGAATAAACATTCCACTGTATGGGAAAGATGCTTCTGTCAGATTTGAATGTTTAGATAAGCAATGTGGCCAAAGAATCTTTGGTGTCCAGTTATTACAGCCCTTCCAATTGTCACCCAGAGAATGGCATTAAAGTTTTGGAGGTGTGACAATACTTCACTATTTGTAATTTGTTTCTTGTTAATAGAAGCTTCCAGATCTTCTGGGGGACAATGAACATAGGATATTCAATAAGAAAGAAAAATATGGAAAAGCTAACATAACTGTGAGGAAGTTAAATTTTTGGTCAATTCATTCACCTTCCAACACTTTTTTCTTCTATATTCCTGTTCTCCTCCGTTAACATCTCTTCCCATATCTTCCTACTCACTAACCTCTTTAACAGATTTTTACTTAATGTTTTCCTGACTATCCTAAATCCAAGATTATTGTAATAATCATGGAAAACATAGATAAAATCAAAAAATAAAAAATAATCATCCATAATCCCACCATTGATACTATTTTAGAACAGCTCCTTGTTGTTTCTTCACTTCCTTTACATAGGTGTATGTTTGTGTAGGACTCCCTGAGTGGCACAAATTGTTAAGTGGTGACCTACTAACTGAAAGATAAACGGTACAAATCAATGAGGAGGGGGCTCAGAAGAAAGGCCTGGTGATCGTCTTCTGAAAACTCAGCCACTGCAAATCCTACAGAGCACAGTTCTTTTCTGACACTCATGGGGTCATCATGAGTTGGAATCAACTTCACAGCAACTGATTGGTTTGGTGTTTGGGTATCTTTGTTGGTGCAGATCAATGTCTCACATAAATATCTAATAGTCTGAGTGAATATCAGAGAATGTATGGAAGTGTGCAAAAAGGGTCTGGTGGAGCATTACTGCTGGGGTAGGTCCTGTTGTGCTATATATTTTGGTTGTCAACCTGACATTAACATTCTCGACTGTGAGCGCAGCCTTCATGTCTCCTCTGTTCTCTCACAACTGCCTTGGAAGTCAGCAACACCTGCATGTAAAGATTCCCATAGTTGGTTATTTGGTCTTCTTTCATCCCTGTTTTTCACTTGTAGGTCGCTGGATCCCAACTATGACCCCAAAGGAGTGCTGGTGGCATAGCAGTTAAAAGCTCAGCTGCTAACAAAAAGGTCAGCAGTTTGAACTTACCAGCCTTTCCTTGGAAACCTTGTGGGGCAGTTCTACTCTATCCTATAAGGTCACTAGGAGTTGGAATCGACTCAGTGGCAATGGGGTGGGCTTTTAATTATTTTTTCGTTTATGAGTTCTCTTCCCCTTTTTGTTTCCTGTCATTATCTTTTCTTCTTTACTTTTCATCACCTGGATTTACTCCAGCAACATCCAAAAGCAGGCAGACGTCATGGTTCAGACACAATAAAAGAACGACTAAAATGGCCATTCATAAAAGGCATTCAAATATGAATCCTACTCACACCTTCAGAAGAATCAAATGAACAAACTCGTTGCCGTCGAGTCGACTCTGACTCATGGCTATCCTAAGTGTGTCAAAGTAGAACTGTGCTTCATAGGGTTTTCAGTGGATGATTTTCTGGAAGCAGATCACCAGGTCTTTCTTCAAAGGTACCTCTGGATGGATTCATATCACCAACCTTGCAGTTAACGGTGGAGCTTGTCACCATTTGCATAGCCAGCGGTTCATTCAGAAGACACAGACCAAGTAAAGCAGCCCACGAGACATTCCACCTGGGCTAACTGGGCAGCTCCTGTCCAGAAGCGAGATGAGAGGATGGAGGGGGACAAGAAGTGGTTGAATAAATACAGGAAATTCAGAGTGGAAAGGGAAAGTGTGCTGTCACAGGGTGGGGAGGGCAGCAAGAGTTATACAGCAATGTGTGTACAAGTTTGTGTGTGACAAATTGACTTGGATTGTAAACTTTCACTTAAACTTCAATAAAATATTAAAGAGAGACTGAGAGAGAGAGAGGCTGCACTTCACAGAGAAAAATCAGGAATATGCAGAGCTGAGAAAAGCTTTGTTGGTTAGGGCTCTTGACGGCTAGCCCAACTTATACCTTCAGGTCTTTACCGTTCCACTAGTTAAGACACGTGCTTTCACCTTTCAAAAGGTCAGCAGTTTGAATCTACTAGTTGCTCCTTGGAAATCCTACTGGGCAGTTCTATTCTGTCCTACAGCGTCAGTTAGAGTTGGAATTGACTAGACAGCAATGGGTTTGTTGGTTTGTTTGCTTGTTTCCTTCCCTGTTGCCCTTGCAAAATCAGGATGGAGAACAGGGAGAGCCAACCGACAGCCTGTCATTCCAACATGGGCAGACAGCAGAAAGGGAACGCCAGGAGCACACTTTCCTGGGTGTTCCCAGGATCACTCCAGAACAAGCACTCAAGACGGCAAGAAATAATGTCAAACTAGCAAGGTCGACGAAGGACCACTGTTTTGGTTGTCTTGTGCTGCCATAACAGAGATACCACCAGGGGTATTTTATTTTGTCATAGTCCAGTAGGCTAAAAGTCCAAATTCAGCTCCAGAGGAAGGCTTCCTCTGTTCTCTGTGCAAGAAAGTTCCTGTCATCAATCTTCCCCTGGACTGAGAGCATCTCATGTGCAGGGACCAAGGCCCTTCCAAAGGACGCACTCTCCTCCTGGCATTGCTTCTTGGTGTTATGCCAAAAGCCATTGTCAATGAGTCGATTCCAACTGATAGCAACCCTATAGGGCAGAGTCAAATTGCCTCTGAGTTTCCCAGTAGTACCTGGCCGATCTGAGCTACCAGCCTTTTGGTTAGCAGACAGAGCACCTAGCCACCATACCACCATGGTTTCCTTGGTAGTATGAGGTCCCCCAAATCTCTCTGCTAATGTCTTTTATATCTCAAGAGGTTGCCTCAAGGCACAATACAGTCTTACACATTGAGTCCTGCCCCACCAACACAACGGCTGCCATTTTCCCTCATTAACATCATAGAGACAGGGTTCACACATGCAGGAACATCACACAATACCAGGAATCGTGGCCCAGCCAAACTGCTACACACACTTTGGGGGGTACAGTTCAATTCAAGACAATCATGACGTTTCCCTTTGCAATTTTCCCATACCCTTTCTTGTCCTCACCCCAAGGAATCCTTTCTCTCCATGAGAACTCTAGTGCTTTTCAGCAAACTTCTACATTTCCAAAGGTCCACACTGCAGTACTGAAGACTGAATCTTCAGAGCTATCTCTTCCCAATCACACATCATTCTCTTCTGAATGTCTAGGTGTTTGTTGATAATCTGCTAAAATACTTCACCTTAAGTTACAGGTGACCGAGAGGTTTCACACCACTCTCTGTTTTCACTATGGGTTAAAAAAAAAAACATTCTGGGGTACCTCTAAATAAAATCCTGCAACCTGAGGGAAGAATGGAAGGTGGAGGGACAGTCCTGCCTGTGGATTGTCACTCTGAAATACCTTATACCACATGCCAGCTTGCTGTGTAGTCACTTCCCAGTAGCCTGCCCAAAGGAGAGGGCCATCCAGGCTTCCATGGGGATAATCTGCCAGCTTCATCACTTAGTGCTGGGTTGCCTATACTACATGTCTGATGTACGTGGGCCCAGATCTCAGCCCAGGTCATACAGACATACACAAAAAGTAAACGTAATGGCTATGGAGTCAATTGTGACTCATGGCAACCCCATGGGCTACAGACTAGAAGTGCCCCATGGGGTTTCCTTAGTTACAATCTTTTGGAGAGATCATCAAGCATGTCTTCCTCAGTGGTACGGGGTGGGTTTAAAGTGCCAACATTTAGGTTAGTAGTTAGTTGCAAGCCATTTGTGCTACCGAGGTGCCTTGTTGTTGCTGCTAGGTAGCGCCGAGTCAGTTCTGATTCCCAACAACCCTATGCACAACATAGTGAAACACTGCCCAGCTTTGTACTATGCCCACAATTGTTGTTATGCTTAAGCCCACTGTAGCAGCCACTGCGTCAGTTCTTCTCGTCAAGGGTCTTCCACCTCTTCCTGACCCTCTACTTTACCAAGCATAAGGTCCTTCTCCAGGGATTGATCCCTCCTGAAAACACATCCAAAGAATGTAAGACGCAGTGTTGCCATCCTTGCTTTCAAGGAGCACTCTGGTTGTACTCTTCCAGGACAGATCAGTTTGTGCCTTAGGTCCTCTCAACTCCCCCTACCTGAGTTGATCTGCCCAGCAAGGAGATGGAAACTGCTGCACACAGGCTATGAACTCAGCTCGACTCCCCACATTCTACGTGGATGTGTTCTGCAGAGCAGGAAGACGGTGGTGAGGCCTCTTCCTAGCCAGTCCCAAGGGTATGTTGAATGACTCTGACCTCCTTTCACTGATCCTCCTTAGTGCAGACAGCCTGCGGTATCTAGACTGGAAATCAGCACTAAAGAATCTTCTGGAAGTGCCTTGGACAGAAACAGACACAGGCCTTGCCTGGACTGGATGCACCTCGCAAGAACTGCTCAAAACGTGACCCAATCTCTGGTCACAAGCTGTGTGGTTTCCTGCAGCAAACAGACTAAAGTTCATACTCCTGTGCTCTCAACAAGCTGGCCATTAGCCCTCCTGCATTCTCTCTTACTGTCAGTGCTCTGACTCTCCCCACACTCTTCCTCAAACAATGGTATTTAGGCTCAGACTTGAGTATCTGCTCATGGTATTTTTGTCCCTCTGCAAGTGCCCTTTCATATCTTAGCTGATAGTCAAAGTGGCGTACTTCCTTCAGAACCCAACTCTAGTGCCACTTCTTCCTTAGAGCTCTCCTCTCTAACTTCCACCTAGAAGCCCCTGGTAGGCTCCACTTCCACCCCCAGACTCCCACAGCATGTTGTAGTACCTGCCACACCCAGCACAGTCATCTCGTGCAGGCCTTGTACACATCAGTGCCAAAAGAACTGTGACTTTTACAACACAGATCCCTCCGTTCTTCCATGCAGAATGACTATGTCCCACCTGAATTTTATCCCACCCCACTCCAACAAAACTCTTGTCACTTTCTCTTATGGATTCACACATTTATGGGAACTGTATCAACAGGCCCTTCTTTTCTCAGGCCATCTTAACCAGCATAAGTAGGCTTCCTCCAGATATACTCACTTGTAATGCCTGCTTTTCTACCTGTCTCAATTTCCCCCTGCCTGGAGAGCAGAGAGCCCTGCAAGGGCAGGTTCAGTAACACCAGGTATTCTCCAGCCATATCATCTGTCTCCGAGTACCTCACAACTATGACAACCGTCTCAGAAAAATGCCTGGAGAAGTCTAGATGGAAACCAATGCCCCGTGGAAACACATAAATATTTCATCAGGCTCTGAACCAGACTCTTGCTCATTAATACTTAAACTGCTTGGTAGCACGATGTTCAGTGGGTGATAAGGGTCCAATTATACTGGGATGGAGAAGCTGGGAGAGGAGGAGGGGGCTACAGCAGCAGCAGCGGGCATTCGGCAGCATCTCTCAAGGATCTGAATCCATTCAAAGTGCACCCAAGGCCTCCCACATTTGCAGAGACACTCATTTTCTAAGTGCTTTCTCTCAGAAATGGGAATGAGGTCAGCTTCTGGGGGCCACTTGAGACACTACCGGTGTCTAGAGAGGGCACTGGCCAGGCTCATGCAGGCTACTGCATCAGTCACAGTCCCTGTAACCTTGCCAAACTTCTTTCAGTCCTGGTGACACAAGGAAGATCTTCAACTATAGTACATAGGACTCAAAATGAGGCAGACCTTGTAAGAATGTTTATATTCATATACCAGCTTTATTCACAGTAATGAAAAACAACCCAAATATCTATCAGTATGAGAATGGATAAGCACGGAGTGGATATTCAGAAAATAGCATAGTACTTTAGAATAAAAAAGAAATGAACTGATGATATACTCAACAACATGAATGAATCTCACAGGCGTCATGTAGGGCAAAAAATAAATCAATCAAAGCCAGACACAAAGGAGCACATAGTGTGCGAATCTATTTACGTGAAGTCCAGGAACCAGGAGAATGTATCTCTAATCATAGAAATCATAACAAAGGTTGCTTCTGGGTGACACAGGTAGCTAGGAAGAGGCAGGAGGAAAAATTCTGGGATTTCAATGTCCCCTATCTTGTTTAGGATGTGCCTTTGTAAAAGCTGTCCCTATTTCCTGCACAGGTTCTGCTTATAAATGCAACCAGGATAAGGGAGGCCGCTGGTCTCCAGGATCATCATTTACATATAAAATATTGATAGAGCTCAATTACCTAAAAAGGCTTCTAGCATTTTGCCAAGAGTTTCTCCACCCTTTTAGGTGTCAATGTCTTATATTTGTCATTTAATTATCTAATGAATGCAACAGTTATTTATCGGTTGCTCTCAATATACCAAACAGGGAACATAGTCCTGAATAAAACAAACAAGCAAACAAAATAGCTTGTCCTCACGGAGCTTACAGTGGAATAGGGGGCATGGACAATGAACAAAGAAACAGATACATTATACAATGTCAGCGGGTGACAAGTGCCCTGAAAAAAGACAGACAATGGCAGGGAGTGTCAGAGGGCTGTTTTAGACCAGGTGGTCATGGAGCCCTCACTGAGCAGGTCACATCTGAACAGAAACTTGAATGAACCGAAGAGAAGATGTAAGGCAGATAACCGGGGAAAGAGTGTTCCAGGCAGAGAAAGAGCAAGGGGGACAGTAAGAAAGGGGCTCATGGTACAGGAGGTCACACATGGCAGATCACAGGGGCCTTGTAAGCCCTGGGAGAGCTGGAGTTTACCCATAGTGTGAGCGGCAGGTTACTGGTAGATCTTAAAGAGGCAAATAACATAATCTGACCACTGGTTTAAGGATCAGAAAGTAGAGGCAGTTAAGAGCTTTGCTTAAGATTCCCAGGGAAGAGTCTAAGAAGAAGACCAACAATTTCGTCTTTGGGAACTTTAACATTCCTCACAGATCTATTTCTTCATCACCTTCCAATGTACCTCAACCACTAGGGCCAGATTACATACACATGGGTCCCAAACTCTAATTTTCTATGCAGATTACACATGCACGGATTCCAAACTCCGATTTTTTTTCATCAACAAGTTTGTTTTAACACAGTCGCACATTTATAAAGGAAAGACAGGCAACTTTTCTGTAGTTTGAACATGTCTATAATAAAATGTTGGGGGGGAAAAGGACAGGCAAGGATTTGTACCCCGTATCAGGCAAAATTCATCATCAAAAAGATACTGAAAATTGTGCTCTCAACACCCTTCTGCAAAATACAGACTCTGATTTCTGTCTGCATGGAGAACCGCCCTTTCAACTCTCAAATCTAACCTCTCCGCCCAAGCCGGAACGTGTTCCATGAGCTCTGTGGCATGTCCAAGCCTCTGCATTTCTTGCAACTCTCCCACCACTGCCAATTACTCTCTGAAAACCACAAGGCAGTGGAACAAAACGTGAGCTCCGTGGGGAACCCTGCAGAGAAGTTCTTTCCTCCTCTTCATCCCCAACCCTGCCTTGTGAAGCTCTTAAGCCACAGAAAAAGATATATTAAAACCCTCCACAGGAAACTGAAACTGCTAAGTGCCTGTTCTCCCACTCTCAAATCTCTTTCCCTCAACCACTACTACTGCACTCTTCATCCCACCATCCTCTAGAGACCTCCTGGGCCACATGTCTGCTCTCACTAGTCTCTGAGTTTCTCTCTCCACAGGCTACTGACCAGGCCTACTCTAGGCTTTATTGGGGAACAGAGAGAAGCTAAAAGCCCAAGGTGGAAGGCGAGGGAAAACACAGAGAGCACTTCAGAGACAGCAGAGGCCCTGAAGTGGCATTAGGTTGCCAAATGGGGGTCCGAGGGTCACTCCCCCACGAGGCCAGTAGTAACTCCAGCAAAGACCGCCTGGGCATTTTATTCTTTAGAGTCCAAATGTCTAACATTTTACACAGGTGCTTTCTTAGCCTTTCTCTCCCCTGCTGCAATGGAAGAAGCTACTGTTTTGCAAGTCTGTCTGCTACCCAGATTGCAGGTGGGCCCTCTGTGCGGCATCTAGCCATCGGTGGAGAAAAATGAATGTCTTCTCCAGACATCTTGCTCTCTGATACAGCTACATCAACAGGTTTTCCAGCTTTTAGCGCCCACCTGAAAATCTTTCCTTTTTATCTGGGGATGCAATAATTAATGTGATTCTTTACATCCTGGTTCAGAGGACTATCCAGAGAAAGACAGTTCATTATAGGTTAGAACATAATTTGCCTATTATTCACGCATGCATGTGCCTAGAGAACCAAAGAGGGGAAAAATAAGAGCATGCCCTAACTTCTCCTCCCGCGGGTTTCTTTTTTGCCGCATGTTAACAACAAAACTCCATTTTAAAGAAAAGGCTCGGGGTTCCGGCTCTGCAGCGGCACATATGTGCCTATTAGGCGTTCAAACGCGAGTTCTAACAAGTGGCCTCTAGTGTCTGCGGGACGGGTGCTTGCCAAGGTGCAGGGATGCTGGAGTTCTGGGCTCTGGGGCCGCTTTGCTCTGACCCGCGCAAGGCTGTCAGGCGGGATGTGGGAAAATCTCCAGGAGCTGCCGATCTCCACCGGGGACCATATCTGGGCCGCCATCCTGCAAGCTGGGGGCGAATGTGCCCTGCAAGAATGATCTGGGCACAAATTCGGTAAGGAAGTTCTGGGAAGTTCCCATGCTGTGGAAACCTGTTCTGGGATCCCTCGATTTGAGCACTAAAGAGTCTGTCACTTCATTCAACACAACAGAACCACCACAGCCCCGGTCAGACCAAATTCCACTATTCTCGCCTCTTCTGGTGAAATTGCAGCTTGCATCGCTGGTGACTGACCGACCCCTGCTCTCCTCAAATTTCTTACCATTTCCAAAGACACTGCCCTGACTCTGGCAAGGAGAGAAAGCCCCTTCCCCCTTTCTCACTTTTTATAATGAAATGTTGCAAGTTTTGTGGCTATTATAATATCCACAGCTAGGATGCAAATCTACTGCTTTGGATCGATTCTGACTGATAGCGACCCTACAGGGCAGAGTAGAGCTGTCCCATAGAGTTTCCAAGGAGCACCTGCTGGATTCAAACTGCTGACCTTCTGGTTAGCAGCTGTTGCTCTTAACCACGGTGTAACCAGGATCTCCACAGACAGGATACCAAACCAAAAAACCCAGTGCCGTCTGTGAGTCCTAGAGACCCTATAGATGAGAGTAGAACTGCCCCACAAAGTTTCCAAGGAACGTCTGGGGGATTTGAACTGCAAACGCAGCACTTAACCACTACACCACCAGGGTTTCCACAGATAAGACAGGTCCTACAAAATCCAAAGATGGGGGCCTCCAGGGCGCTCTGCTCACCTCGCCGGTCCCCGGCCGCCGGGAAGCGACAAGCCTGTGCTGTCTGGGGACGCCCGTGGTCCCAAGTCACTCGGCTGCTCCAGGCAGGCGGAGCCCTGAGGGCCCGGCGCAGCGCCCCGCGCGCTCCGGCGGCCTCTGGCCGCGGGGCCCGGACCGGCCGAGCCTGCCGCCCCGCCCCGGCGCCGCCCCGCCCCTGGCACCGCCCCGCTCCTGGCGGCGCCCCGCCCCTGGCACCGCCCCGCTCCTGGCGGCGCCCCTCCCTGGCACCGCCCCGCCCCGGCGCCGCCCCGCCCCTGGCACCGCCCCGCTCCTGGCGGCGCCCCTCCCTGGCACCGCCCCGCCCCTGGCACCGCCCCGCCCCTAGCACCGCCCCTCCCTGGCGCCGCCCCGCCCCTGGCACCGCCCCTCCCTGGCACCGCCCAGCGCAGCCGCGCTGGATCCCTCGCCCGACCGCGGGGGCAGGACTGTGCTGGGACCCGCAGCCCGTCGCGCCGCATGGAGCAGCGCTAGTCTGCCCCTCCCCCGCGGCTCCGCCTCCCGCCGCGGTCCTCAGAGACCCTCCCTCCGCACCCGGCGCCTTCCCCGGGCTGTGGATCGTGTGTGTTTGGGATCGAATTATCAAGTCTTTCTTCCTCGTCTATACTCCCCGGGTTTTCCAAATTCTCTACGTTGAATACGTTTTTATTTTATAATAACAATAATAATAAAAGACGAAGACGTGCCTTTTTCTGTGATCATGTAGAAGAGGCCACAAACAAGATGTTTACTCCAGCCCACTGGCCATTCGCTTGAAATATGACTCATGAGGTCCTCGGGTGGCCCAAAGCATTTGGGCTCAAGACTAGATGCTACATCTTCTAACCCAAAGATTGGCGGTTCAAATCCCCCGAGCGCTCCTTGGAAACTCTATGGAGCAGTTCCACGCCGTCCTATAGGGTTGCTATGAGTCAAAATTGACTCCATGGCACTGGGTTTGGTGCTTGGTTAACTCTGAAAGCTTAGTGGTTAAGGGCTGTGGCTGCTAACAGAACGGTCAGCAGTTCGAATCCACCAGGCACTCCTTGTAAACTATGGGACAGTTCTACTCGGTCCTATACGGCCACTATGCGTCAGAATCGACTCGACGGGAGTGGGTTTGGTTCGGGTTTGGGTACTAACCTAAAGGTACCGGAGAAAGGCCTTGCGATCTGCTTCTTTGAAGGTCAGTCAGCAGCGAACTCTGAATCACCGAGGCTCCGTGGGCGCAGGGTAGAACTGCTCCATTCTATTTTCAAAGCTGTGACTTTCAGGAAGCATATTGTCAGGCCTGTTTTCAGAGGCTTCTAGCCACCAACCTTAGGCGAGTAGTTCAGCACAAAGCCTTTACGCTCAAACTTGTGCACTGCTCAGAAAAGCCCTACACTGAGATTGCGGTCAAGAAAACCCCATGAAGCCAACAGAGTCTCTGGGGAGTCGGCATGGACCACAGGTCAAGGGGGTTGGTAAGGAGAAGTTATAGCGTGAGAGATCTGAGGAGGGCCCTGGGAATTCCTGAGACATTTTGTGTTTTCACTGATTCTATTTTAAAACCTTAGAGGTATTTAGGCTTGCTGAGAAATCTCATACTTTCTCAACTGCCCCGAGGAAACTCGTGGCTGGACAGCGGCGAAAAGGAAAGGGTGGGAGAGGGAGGGGTGGGGATGAATGTTCTCCGGAGAGATGATAGCAACATTCTTACATGTTTTATACATTATGTTACGTGAAAGATTTTGCTTCCCAGAAAGGGCTTTAGGAAAATACAGAAAGGAAGAACAGCCGAAATATCTTTAAGGTCGTTAGTAAACGGCTGGATTTCCCAAGGAGCATCCGACATTTTAAAATAAATGAGAATAATAAAAATCTACGTGAATTCCTAGGACCCTCCCTGGAACCCCTTGTTCTCTACTGCCAGGCCCTTTCGTTTGGAGCATGCCCAAACTGAGGGGGTCCTCCTTGATTCCTGTCCCTCAGAGCTGCTGGTAGCTGACTTCAGACTCCACAGGCAGATCTTCGGCTCTAGATTGAGGACTTGGTGATCTGATTGTTGCGGAACTTTTGTTTTATTCTGCGATTGCTCTGGGCACTCCAGCCCACTGTTCTACTCACCACCCCCCTTGTATTTTGCAAGATGTTGACATCTTTCTTCCAATTTGGTCCCTTTCTCGATGTCCGGTCACCTCTTGCTCAGATCGTAGCATCTGCAACACCTCAGCTGCTGAGGAACACAAGAGTTTCCTCTTCCATCTGTCGTCAGGTGCTGTTGAGTGAGTTCTGACTCATAGCGATCCTGTGCACAATAGCACAAAACACAATCTGGTCCTGCTCCGTCGTCAGTGATCAGTGCTGTATCTGAGCCCATTGCTGCAGCTGCTGTGTCGAGCCGTCTCATCCAAGGTCTTCCTCTTTTTCGCTGACCCTCTTAACCCCTGCCAAATATGAAGTCCTTCTCAAGGGAGTGATCCCTCCTGATAACATGTCCAAAGTATGTGAGAAGAAGTCTCACCCTCCTCGTTTACAAGGAGAGCTCTAGCTGTATTTCTTCTAAGATGGACTTGTTCATTCTCTTGACAGTCCATGATCTGCTCAGTATTCTTCACCGACACCACAATTCAAAGGCATTAGTTCTTCTTTGGTCTTTCTTATTAATTGCCTAGCTTTTGCATATATACAAGGCATGCAAATTAAGTTCACAAACTCATCCTAGGCAAAGTGCCACATACCTACTGCTGAACATCGCTACGGTACTCCCCTAGGGAAGCGATGCACCGACGTTAGCACCTAGTCTAACTTTTAAAGAAATTTTGGAACTCTTTTTCTGGAATGGCCATCAGAGCTGTTGTCTTATTACCCTTTATGTCCTGAATGTCATCCAAATGTCTTCATTTCAATATTTCCTTTATGTTCACATAAAGAGAAAAGTCATTGGGGGCCAGAACAGGTGAGTAGGTAGGGTTATCGGCTTACTGGCTAAAAACTCCCTCACAGATAACTATATAATTAAGTTCGCAAACTTGTCACCATGCCACTGTGTAGAATGGCCATTCCAGAAAGAGTTCCAAAATTGCTTTGAGGGGTGGACTAGGCACTGGCATGAGCGCATAGCTTCCTAAGGGAATACTTTGAAGGTGACCGTAGTGGGATATATAACGCTTAGGTCTGACTTAATTTGTCAGACCTTGTATAATTAACATAGAAGTCAATAGGAAGTCAAATATCTTTTGTCTTTTCATTTGTGTGTTTATATGTGTTGCCTTGGGCAAAAAAGATCTATTCCTACCCTTAGGTGTATATTTCTTCTAAGATTTTTGTTGTTTAATTTATTATATTTAATCCTGTGGTGCAACTAGAATTTATTTTTGTGTTGATTTAAGGTCTGGAGGCCAAAAGTATGAATTCAAAGGGTCTAACTCTACCTTCTTCCAGATAGAGAAGTGTGCGTGTATGATTTATTAGATTATTTAACTTTTTTCTCCTAAATAGAAATACCCCTCTTTTCACGTCTTATTGTTGTTAGATGTTGCTGAGTCAGTTCCAGCTCATAGCTACTCCACGTACGACACAATGAAACCCTGGTTTTGTACCGTCCTTCACACTTATTACTATGTTTGAGCCCATTGTTGTAGTTACAATATGAATCCATCACATGGAGAGTCTTCTTCTTTTACTCTGATCCTCTACTTTACCAAACATGATGTCCTTCTTCAGGGACTGGTCCCTCCTAATAACAGATTCAAAGTACGTGAGGTGAAGTCTTGCCATCCTTGTTTCCAAAGAGCACTCTGGCTGTACTTCTTCCAAGATGAATTTGTTCATTCTTCTGGCAGACAATGAAACATCCCATGTTCTTCAGCAATACCATAATTCGTAATCATCTCTTCTTCTTCTGATCTTCCTTATTCATAGTCCAACTTCTGCATGCATATGAGGTGATTGAAAATATCATAGCTCGGGTCAGGCACACCTTAGCCTTCAAAGCGACTAAGCTTTTCAACACTTTCTCATCAGATTTGTCCAGTGCAATACCTTGCTTGATTTCTTGACTGCTTGCTTCCTTGGGCATTGTCTTAGTTATATAGTGCTGCTATAACAGAAATACTGCAAGTTGATGACTTTAACAAACATAAATCTATTTTCTTACACTTTAGAAGACTACAAATCTGAATTAGGAGGCTAAAAGTCTGAATTCAGGGTGCCAGCTCCAGATGAAGTGTTTCTGTCCATTGGCTTTGGGGAAAGGCTTTGTCATCAATCTTCCCCTGGTTTAGGAGCTTCTCTGTGCAGGAACCCCAGATCGAAAGAAAGTTCTCTGCTCCTGGTGCTGCTTACTTGGTGGTATGAGCTTTCCATGTTACTCTACTCACTTCTCTTGTTTATATCTCAAAAGTGATTGTCTCAAGGAACATAACCTGGCGCTGTAGATTGAGTTCTCCCTCATTAACATAACTGCTAATCCCATCTCTTCCACATCATAGCCAAGCCAAGCCAAGTGCCTTCGAGTCGGATCTGACTCATGGCTACCCTAGTGATCACCGTGAGTCCACATCATAGAGATAAAATTTACTGGACATGAGAAAATCACATCAGATGACAGAGAAGTGGACAATCACACAATACTGAGAATTATGGCCCAGCCAAGACGACATATATTTTGGGGGACACAGTTCAATCCAAAACAGGCATTGATTGTGGGTATGAGTAAACTGAAATCCTTGACAACCTCAATCGTTTCTCCATTTATCATAATGTTGCTTATTGGTCTAGTTGTGAGGATTTTTGCTTTCTTGAAGGCTGTAACCTTTGATCTTCATCAGTGAGTGTATCAAATCCTCTTTACTTCCAGCAAGCAGGGTGTGTCATCTGTATAAAGCAGGTTGTTAATAAGACTTCCTCCTATCCCAATACCTCACTCTCCTTCATATAGTCCAGCTTCTCGGATTATTTGCTCTGATTACAGAGTGAAAAGGTATGGAGAAAGGATACAACACTGATGCACACCTTTCCTGATTTTAACCATGCAGTGTCCCCTTGTTCTGTTTGCATGACTGCCTCTTGATCCATGTGTAGATTCCTTAAAAGCACAATTAAGTGTTCTGGAATTCCCATTCTCCTCAATGTTAGCCATAATTTGTTATCCACACAGTCGAATGCCTTCACGTAGTCAAGAAAACACAGATAAACATCTTTCTAGTATTCTCTGCTTTCAGCCAAGATCCATCTGACATCAACAGAGATATTCTTGGTTCCATGTCATCTTCTGAATCCAGCTTGAAGTTCTGGCAGTTCCTTGTCAATATACTGTTACAGTCATTTTTGAGTGATCTTTAGAAAAATTTTACTTGCATGTGGTATTAATGATATTGTTAGATAATTTCCACATTTGGTTGGATCATCTTTCTTGGGAATAGGCATAAATACGTATCTCTTTTAGTCAGTTGGGCAAGTAGCTGTCCTCCAAATTTCTTGGCATAGACAGGTGAACAATTCCAGTGCTGCATCCATTTGTTGAAACACCTCAATTGATATTCCGTCAGTTCCTGGAGCCTTGTTTTTTGCCAATCCCTTTAATGCAGCTTTGACTTCTTCCTTCAGTACCATCAGTTCCTGATCATGTGCTACCTCTTTAAATGACTGAACATCTACCACTTCTTTGGGGTATAACGACTCTGTGTATTCCTTTTATCCTCTTTTGATGATCCTGAGTCGTTTGAGATTTTCCTTGTAGAATCCTTCACTATTGCAACTTGAGGCTTGATTTTTTTCTTCAATTCTTTCAGCTTGAGAAATGCAGAACGAGCTCTTCCCTTTTTGTTTTGTATTTCCAGGTCTTCACGAATGTCATTACAGTACTTCATTTTGTCTTCTTGAGCTGCCCTTTGGAGTCTTCTCTTCAGTTCTTTTACTTCATCATTCCTTCCTTTGCTTTAGCTGCTCAATGTTCGAGAGCAAGATTCAGAGTCTCTTCAGACATCCAATTTGGTCTTTTATTTCTTTTCTGTCTTTTTAATGACTTCTTGCTTTCTTTACTGATGATGTCTTTGATGTCATTCCACAGTTTGTGTGGTCTTTGGTCATTAGCGTTCAACACATTAAGTCTGTTCTTGAGAGGGTCTCTAAACTCAGGTGGGGCACACTCAAGGTCATACTTTGGCTCTCAAGGACTTGTTCTAATTTTCTTTGCTTTCAGTTTGAATTTGTATATGAGCTGTTGATGGTTTGTGCTGCAGTCAGCAAGTAGTCTTTTTCTGGCTGCTAATATGGAGCTTTCCCATTGTCTTTTTTCCACAGATGTAGTCGATTTGATTCCTGTGTATTCTGTCTGGTGAGGTCTATGCGTACAGTTGCTGTTTGTGTTGGATAGAAGGGTATTTGTAGTGAAACAGTCGTTATTTCTCCACTTGTCTGTCAGTTTGTCATACTGTGGGGGCTTACATGTTGCTGTGATCCTGGAAGCTATGCCGCTGATGTTTACATACCAGAAGGGTCACTCATGGTGGACAGGTTTCAGCTGAGCTTCTAGACTAAGACAGACTAGGAAGAAGGACCTGGAAATCTACTTCTGAAAAGAATTAGCCAGTGAAAACTTTAAGAATAGCAGCAGAACACTGTCAGATATAGGGCCAGAAAATAAGCCCCCCAGGTTGGAAGACAACTGGAGAAGAGCTGCCTCCTCAAGGTAGAGCCAACCTTAATGACATGGGAGGAGAAAAGTCTTCAGGATCTTCATTTGGTGATCTGACATGAGTCAAAATGAAAATAAAGAGCTGCAAAACATCTATTAGTAATCAGAACATGGAATGTATGAAGTACGAAGCTAGGAAAATTGGAAATTGTCAAAAATGAAATGTAATGCATAAACATCAATATCCTAGGCATCAGTGAGCTGAAATAGACCGATGTTGGTGTCATGGATTGAATTGTGTCCTCCCCAAAATATGTGGTTTTTCTGAACCGTATGTTAAAGGTCAGGGTGGGGCTGTAAATTCCTGCATAGGATTACTTCCCTGCTCTGCTGTAGGGGGAGTTTCCCTGGAGTATGGCTTGCCCCACTCTTAATCCTTTCAGCCTGCAAGAGATAAAAGGAAAGAGAAACAAGGAGAATTGGGAACCTCGTGTCAAGAAAGCAGTACTGGGAGAAGAGTGCGTCCTTCAGACCTGAGGTTCCTGCGCCAAAATGCTCCCTGGACAAAGACTGATGCAATACTGGACTTGCCTCCTGAGCTGACAAGGGGAAAGCCTTCCCCTGCAGCAGACACCCTGAATATGGACTTGAAACCTACCGGACTGTGTAAGAATAAACCTTCCTTCGTTAAAGCCATCCACTTGGTGGTATTTCTGTTAGAGCAGCCCTAGCTGACCAAAACAGTTGGTCATTTTGAATCTGACAATCATGTGGTCTACTATACTGAGAACAGAACACTGAAGAGGAATGGTGTTGCCTTCATCATCAAAAAGAACAATTAAAGGACCCGAAGTGCAATGCTGCCAGTTCAAATGACTGCTATTTACGCACCAACCACTAAGGCAAAAGATGAAGAAACTGAAGATTTTTACCAGCTTCTGCAGTCTGAGTTTGATCGAACATGCAGTCAGGATACATTGATAATTACTGGTTATTGGAAAGCAAAAGTTGGAAATGAAGAAGGATCACTAGTTGGAAAATACAGCCTTGGTGATAGAAATGATGGTAGAGTTTGCAGATAGAATTTTGCAAGACTAACGACT
The DNA here is from genome assembly GCA_028571685.1 of Heterohyrax brucei. Classification (NCBI taxonomy): domain Eukaryota; kingdom Metazoa; phylum Chordata; class Mammalia; order Hyracoidea; family Procaviidae; genus Heterohyrax; species Heterohyrax brucei. The sequence continues at coordinate 63,579,516 of CM053157.1, forward strand.
ACTTCATTGCAAATACCATTTTTTGTTTTTGTTTTTTTTTCCAAACAGAGCAGATTAGTTTATCGTTAAACAGCTAATACATGTATTGTTTCGTGACACTGGCTGTCAGCACACTCCCCTTCTCAATCTTGGATTCTCCATTGCTGTCTTTCCCAGTTACCCCTGTCTTCTTGTCCCTCCCCTTGGGCTGGTGTGCCCATATAGTCTTGTTTTGTTTTACCGGTTCCTCTAATCTTTGGCTGAGGGATGAACCTCAAGAGTAACTTCAGTACTGATTTAAACATTTGTCCAGAGGTCATATTCTTGGGTTTTCTTCAGTCTGTTCGACCAGTAAGTCTGGTCTTTTTTATATTGTCTCTTGAAAACAGCATACACTTGGATCATGTTTTAATCCACCCTGCCAAATTATGTCTTTTAATTGGAGTTTTTAAGTCATTTAAATTTAATATGACTAATGATGTAGTAGGATTTACATATGCCATTTTGCTAATTGTTTTAGGTATTTTTGTACCTTTTTGTTTCTCTTATCCTCAGTGGTTAAGAGCTCAGCTGCTAACTAAAATGCCAGCAGTTTGAATCCACCATCACTCCTTTGAAACCCTATGAGGCAGTTGTCCTTTATCCTAGAGGGTCACTATGAGTCAGAATCAACTTGACAGCAATAGGTTTCTTTTTTTTTTTATTGTTTATATCTCCAGTGCTGCCCCTTTTTCTGTTAAGTAGATATTTTCTAGTATACCATTTTAATTTCTTTGCTGTTTCTAAATATACTTAGGGTTATTTTCCTAGTGATTGCCCAGGGGGCTACAATTAACATCTGAGTCTAAAATAATCTAGTTTACATTAATAGCCATTTAATTTCAATAGTATACAAAAACTTTGCTATTGTTTTAATCTCTCTCCCTCCTTTATGCTAGCATTTCAATACAAACATTATTTATACTATTTTATACACAACAAGCCCCTCAGAACCTTGGTGATACAGTGGTTAAGTGTTATATCTGCTAACCTAAAGGTCAGCAGTTCAAATCCACCAGATGCTCCTTAGAAACTCTATGGAGCCATTCTACTCTGTCCTATAGGGTTGCTATGAGTTGGAATTGACTCAATGGCAGTGGGTTTATTTTTTCAAATTTGTATAAGACTGTCAACCCAATGTTGAAATTAATTGCTGTTTTATGAAGTTGCCTTCAAACAAGAGAGGGGAATAAAAGAATTACAAGCAAAATATATATACAAGGTCTGACAATTAAGTCTGCAAACTTAATTGTTCTAAGTGCTACATACCTCATTGCTGAATATCACTATAGTGCACCCTTCAAAGCAGTTTTAGAACTCTTCCTGTAATGGCCATTGTGCACAGTGGCATGATGGCAAGTTCGTGAACTTAATTGTATAGTTGTCTGTGATGGAGTTGCCAGCCAGTAGACAAGAACTGTATTGGAACACCCTCCCTACTCCCCTGATCTTTGCCACAATGACTTTTTTATTTATCCAAAGAGCAAGGAAATAATGAAAAGAAGACATTTTGAGGACATTCAGGACATCAAGGGTAGTACAATGACAACTCTGATGGCCATTACAGAAAAAGAGCTTCAAAATTGCTTTGAAGGGTGTTCTAGGTGCTGGCATCAGTTCGTAGCTTCCCAAGGAGAGAACTTGGAAGGTGACCATTGTGATTCTCAGCAATGAGGCATGTAGCACTTTTTCTAGGATGAGTTCAAGATTTAATTGGCAGTCCTCATATACTACATTTTACTTTTACCTATGTAGTTATATTTATCAGTGCTCTTAATTTCTTCATATGGATTTGGTTCATTGCTAGTGTCCTTTCAGCTTAATGAACCCCCTTCTGCATGTGTTGTAGGCCAGGACTCCTAGCCACAAACTCAGTTTTTCCTTTTTCAGGAATGTCTTAGTTTCTCTTTAATTTTTGAAGGATAATTTTTTCCAGATATAAAATTCTTGGCTGATAGTTTTTGTTTTTCCTTTCAGCACTTTGAATATCATCCCTCTGTTATTGTTATTGATTTAAAAGGCAGATTGATTTAAAAGGCAGATGTTAATCTTGTTGAAGATCCCTTGCATGCAAAGTCTTTTTTTGTTTGTTTTCATCTTTCTGCTTTCAAGATTAATTCTTTGGCTTTTTGTCAGTAAACTGTGATAAGGCTTGGTGTAGATCTCTTTGTAGTTATTTTGCTTGGATTTTTTTTTAAGTTTCTTGGATATGTAGATGAACATATTTTATCAAATTACCTCATACATCATAACCTTTAATGTCTCATAGCCTGGAATTATTCAGGCAATTGAGTAATTTATGAATTGGAGATTACTAGCAAGAACTTACAGAAAACTAGACACTGGAAAACTAAAAACACACCCATGCACCTTTTAACAGAAACATCTTGAGGATAAAATATCTGCCTAAATTGTTTGTGCCGTGAATGACTCTGCTTAAAAGTGGCTTGGGGATATTCAAAATAAATAGAAAGAAAGGTCCCTTCCATGTTAGGATGAGTGCTGTGATGTTTTGGGATAGGCAGAGCCATTATTCTTGTGGTAGACTTCTCCTGTGCTCTTACCCAAGACCCTGAACACTGAGTCAGTCCACTGTGGGTGAGCTTCTGAACTCTGAGCAGGTTATCCTACAGATACCCTCCTTCTTGTCAAACAGCTTAACTCTTCTCATGAAAAAATAAACTCTCTTTTCCACCCTCTTGGTTTTTCATCTTAACTCCGCCTTTCATTTTGCCCCACCTGTATTGAAAACAAGATTCTGATTCTTTTTTTAACTTTGAAACTAACCTGAAAAGCTTAGATTTCTCCCGCTTCCCCCCCATTCAACCAACTAGTGGCATCAGGTACTAAGGTGCTCCCTGCTTGACCTGAAATTGATCTCCATAAACTGGTCCCAAATTGTGCTGGCACCCACATTGCTGTGTTTAACTTGTGAGTGATACATTATAAGAATGTGCTATTGTCAGAATGACATTCATTCTCTTCTTCTTATTCTTTCAACAAATATTTATTAATTGTAGAGAATACCAAACTCTTCTTTGCCATGTTTTTCTTAACTTGATTTCGAAAACAATTTTGCTTTCTCAGAAGTGTTGAGGAGAAAGCTTACGTTGTCTTCCTTTCACCTTCTATTTGGTATTCCTTATGGGAAGCAGAGTGGTTTGTATGAGTGTTACTTTTGGGGAGAAAAATAAAAAAGACCGTTGCATTCTTACAGCTAAGCCCCTCCTGAGCTTTCTTTTGGAATAATCTCACGCACAGGGGACATACATTCTTGTCTTCTGCACATGGTAAACTGCCTGGATTGTTCTCAAGGACTTTGCAGGGACATTTTCCTTGATAAAAGTGTGCTTAACTTTGCCTGAGAAGATTCAGATTTCACAGGGCAAAGGTAGGAGAAGATATTGCAGACAGAGGAAATATTGTGAGCATGGGCACAGATGCAAGAATGCTCAAGGCAAGAAGCCCTTTAATGGGACCAAAGGGGCTGCAGGGGACATAATGGGATAAAATGGGCAGGTAGGTGAGAGCAAGATTGTGTGGTTTGTTTTAAAAAAAAAATTGGAGAAGTCATACACAGTAAATTAAGCAACTTCTACATGTGCAATTCTGCGGCATTAGTTGCGGTCGTCACGTTGTGCCCCCCTTTCTCAATATCGTTCTCCCAGTTGTTTCACCGTCATCAACACAAAACAAACTCACTGCCCCTTAAGCTTCTCACCTAACCTTCTGAGCAGTTGTACTTGATTTGCTCTCATAGAGATAATTTTTTAAAAGAACATAATGCCCTAGGCTGATATTCTTTTCTAATTAAGCTAAACTATTGCTTGGTTTAAAGAAGACTTCAGGAGAGTTTTGTTTTAAGGTTTAAGGCTTAAAGATATCTTTAGGACAATAGTTTGGGGGATCATCTAGCCTCTGTGACTCCAGAAAATCTGAATTTTATGAGAACTTCAAGTTCTGTTATACATTTTCCCCCATTTAATCACGGTTCTTCTATAGATTCTCAAAGTAAATCATTCAGAAATAGTTGGGCGCCATCCAGTTCATCTGGTCTCCTGGAAAGGGAGACAGTTGTTCATGGAGGTAATGTTACACACATATTCCACTTCCTCAGTATTCTGATCGTTCTTCCCCTGATGTTTCAGATGAATAGAGACCAGTCATTGTAATTAGATGTCTGCTCTCTAACTCTTAAGACTCTAGGTACTGATTGTGTGCTTCCTTGTCTGCTGGGTCTAATCAGGTGCAGCAGAGCCTAATATTTAAGTGTCAGTGGCTCTAGAGAAGAAAAGAAGGTGTTGGGGAAAGGAGTCTCAATAGAATCTAAACTCCTTGAAAGAAGAAAAATGTCCCCTAAAAAAACACCTTCTTATACTACCCACTCATCATAAAATCATACAATACCCAGACTGTCAAAACCTTTAGAAGCTTTCTAGCGCAGCCTTCTAATTTTACAGGTGAAGAAACAAGCTCAGAGAGGTGCAGTGAATATACAAACACTAAGTGCATACCTAAAAAACTTAATGATGATGTCAGCGTGAGAAACTCATGCCAAGAAGTTAAAGCAACAGCATCGCCTTTGAACAAGAAAGGAAGATGTCCTCCAGAATTCTAATAATACAGTAGGTGAGAACTCTTTCAGGTGGCGGGAATTAAATAATTTCCAATAAAGCAAGTGGGCAGATTTCTGTGCCTCTCCTGTATGGACACTGGCTCTGTGTGAACCAGAAAGACTGAGTCACCAGTAGTTAGCTGATTATTGTTAGGCTGCTCTTTTTTCGTGTTAGAGTCTGCACTGAAATGACTCTTTGGTTCTCTTTCAACTCCCCCCAAAATCTTTTGTTGGTGCATGCTGGGATGAATGGAAGGCCACCGGAGAGGATTATCATTATGAGTCTTAGCAGGGAGGCTGTGTCCTAGGCCCTGCTTCTCAGACAGTGGGTTACCATGGGACAAGTGGGAACAAGGAGCCGAGGGGGACGCTTCTGGGAAGGAGAAGTAAACACTGCATTAAGACTAATTAAATCAATAAAACTGGCATTCTTCAACCCACTTTCATCACCAAACATTTTATGTGCTGAGGCTTCACGCTGGCAGAGGGAGACGTGCAACAACTGGTCCAGAACACCAGACTCCCTGACACTAGGAGTCTGGAACCCAGCAGAGTTGGTGCAAGACTGCTAGTTCTTTGACGCTGGTGACTGTGTCCAGCCCTTCTTGGGGATGGAAGCTGAGTAAGGCTTAGCCTTTCAGTGTCTTTTCAGCAAATGTCATTTTTGCTGTCAATAAGCTGCCTTTGCCTGTGAGAAGCTACATTTCTACAGCAAGAAGCCAGGTGCTGGGCAAGCCCTGAGCAGAGCATTTGGGATTATAAGGAGTGAAAACTAAACGAAAGTTTAAATCTTGTCTCTTATTATACACTCATTGTAAAAAGCTTAAAGAATACAGAGTAACAAAAACATAATAAAATCAAAATCAGCTCTGGTCCTACCACCCAGAGATAACCACAGTTAATATTTTGGTAAATATTCTCTGAGACTTTCTTTTTTGTGCATGAAATGCTTCATATTTCACTTTTTTTTCTACTACAAAAGTTACAAATGCTTGTGGGAAAGGTTTTGAAACAGTATACCAAAACTAAACGCTTTGCTGTTGAGCTGATTCCAATTCATAACCACTCTATAGAACAGGATAGAACAGCTCCATGAGGTTTCCAAGGAGTGGCTGATGGATTTAAAACAGCATAGGAATGCAAAATTTAAAATGTACTTCAAAATGTATACTTTTGTGACATTTTTCATGTTTGTTCATCGTAGAGATTTATTTCATTCTTTTCAGTAGTTGTTTAGTGGTTGGTGTTATGAACGTGCCATTAGTTGTTTGGGCACTCTCCAGTTGAGAACACTTGTGTAGGAATCGACGCTTCACTGAGGTGACACAATCATGTTATTTACACTTGTTTCTTTGTGCTAGCGTTTTTAGAGGAAGAATTTATGGGTCAAAGGATGTGGCGATACACCTCTTTTTTTTTTTGGTAACCTGTTAATCTATTGAGTCTCTTTTTTAGCTTATTAAATATTTAATTTAGTTGCCTGGTACTACAATCCATGAATGTACTGAAATTTACTTGTCTCATACCCTAACAATTGAAATTTCCAAATTTGGGGTATTATCTACAACTTTGCAGTAAACATCACTGCAGCTAAATCTTCGCAATGAGTTTAAAATTGCATTCTTAAGATAAATTCCTAGGCAGAATATAGCTCATTTGAGGAGTATGCACATTACAAAATAATCTTTATTATTTTTTCTTATTACAGAAGTAATACATGACCACCATATATTAGAAAATATAGATTGCCCCCCTCAAAAAGATAGCACTCATATATTCACCACCAACAGATAATTTTGTAAAGGTAACTGCATTTTTTAAAAATCTGCCATATAAAACTCAGAGTACCCACAATTACGCAACTCCGTCTGCACTCCTCAGCCTGTGTGTGACAGTACACCCTTCCTTGCCACTCTTTCCTTTCAGTACCACTCAGCCAGCACTTGTTCCCTCCTGTCTACCCTCTCCTTTCCCCTCTAGAAAGAAACCAGTTGGACAGCCTCATATATATATTTTAAACCATAAAGTATGTAGACAACCTGCATCACTCTGTGTCCCTTGGTCCAGTCCATTCTTTGAAGTGTTGGCTTTAGTACTGGTTTCAACTGCGGGCTAGCAGCCAGTCCAGGGCTGTGTTCCCAGGGGACCCTCCTGGATTCTGGACCATCAAGTTTGGTCTTTTAATAGGGTTCTAGGTCTGTACCCTCGTTTTTCTAGTGCTACATCAGGGATGCTGCGTTGTGTTCCCTGTCACGGCTGTCTTTGGTGGTTGCCTTTTTTTTTTTTTTTTAACTTAAATGTAGTTAAAGAGTGCCTGCTCCTTTAAACAGCCTACAATAAACAACATTTCATTTATCGCCATTATTATTTTAAAAATCTGCATTGTGTTCCATTTTACAGCTGCACCAATTTTTTTTTTTAGCACAGTCCTTATCACTAGATATTTAGGTTGTCATTGTATATGTATTTTAAAAACTTTTGGTAAGTAATGACAAATTGCCCTCCAAAAAAATTCTTTGGTATTCGTCTCCACCTGAATAGGCGAGACAGCCTCCAGAAACGGAAGTTTTTCAGTAGCAAGGGCTGAAATGATGGCTTTCAGGAATGTAGAGACTGACTTCTGAGGGCAGGACAAAGACCCCCTCGCGGGAGAGAACAACTGGAGGAGCCGTGGAGAATCCCAGACAGGCTGAGCCAGAATCGAAGGTGCTCCAGCCACGGGCTCAGACAAAGCAACGGTTGGGCGGACGGCTCAGGGCGGCGCAGTGTTTTGTCCTATTGCACATGGGATGACTGTGAGTCAGAACAGACTAGAGGACATCTGACAGCCTTTTAGGAGATAAGGCTGAGTCAGCTCCTCTGTCAACTCAGCTGAGGACTCCGTTGCTGGAGCACCTGTTTTGTGAGTGCCTGACTGCTCCACGACCTCAGACAGTGACGATAAATCCCATATATTTTCCTTAAGAAATAATCTATCTTGATTTATCCCTCTTTAGTCTCCCTGTAAACCCTTTTGACATTTTCACTTTGCCCTGTTTTGTCGAGTAATGGATTCGTTCAGTCTATTATCCACTTTGCATATTCTTTATGTTAACTTATCCTACTTCAAGACTTAAATACTTGGCATTTAACGGTGCACAGGGACTCCTGTTACCTTATCTGTACTCTTTATGATTTCATAAACTCTGATCATATCTCTTTTCTTCCTTGTTGTGACTTGACCTGCTCTCTCTCTTTTTCTTATAGTAAACTTTATTTTTTAGAACAGTTTTAAGTTTACAGAAAAGTTGTACAGAAAGTAGAGTTCTCATGTGTCATGGATTGAATTGTATCCCCTCAAAATATATGTCAACTTGGTTAGGCCTTGATTCCCAGTGTTGTGTGGTTGTCTTCTATTTTGTGATTCATGCAGTTTTCCTATGTATCATAAATGCTGATTTCTGCCTGTGGCTAATGATGTGAGACTGGGTTATGTTAAAGAGGATTAGGGTGGCATGCAACACCCTTACTCAGGCCACATCCCTGGGCCTCTTACAGGGGACAAAAGGAAAGAGAAATAAGCAGAGAGTAAGGGACCACAAACTACCAGGAACGCAGTGCTGGGAGCAGAGTACATCCTTTGGACCACAGGTTCTGTGCAGAGAAGAATCTCCCAGCCCAGGGGAAGGTTGATAACACTGACCTTCCTCCAAAGCTTTCTCCTGGAGCTGACAACCTAAATTCAGACTTGTGCCCTATTAGGCTATGAGAGAATAAACTTCTGTTTATTGAAGCCCTGAGCTTGTGGTATTTCTGTTATAGCAGCACTAGATGACTAAGACACAAAGTAACACCTCTATCACTGTATAAATTGTTTCTCCTGTTAGTAACACCTTGCATCCATGTGATACATATATTACAATCTATGAAGCTCTATTCTTTTTGAACTCGTAAGATTTATGATTTCTCAAGCCCTTTGGTCCACCTTATATGGTCTTCCTGCATTCCATGCAATGTTATTATTTTGAGTACCTACCGTGTTCTTAGGCAGTGCAAACAGTTTTGTACTTGACCGCTAATCTAGAAGCGGACAGTATGAATGCACCTGTCATCACTGCGAAAGAGAAGACCTAGCCATCTGTTCCCATTAAGATTACAGAAAATAAATCTTACGGAGCAGATCTATTCTGTAGTACATGGGATCATTGTGAGACAGAACTGACTCGATCACAACTAACAACAGATTCTTAGACAGGGACACGAAATTGAAAAACATATAGTCCCTTTTGTTGTTGTTAGGTGCCATTGAGTCAGTTCCAGCTCATAGTGACCCTGTGCACGACAGAATGAACCACCACCTGGTCTTGTGTTTTTACGTTTAAGCCCGTCATTGTAGCCAATGTGTCAGTCTATCTTGTTGAAGGTCTTCCTCTAGTTCACTGCCCCTCCACCCAACCAAGCATATAGGCCCTTTTCCAGTATTATTCACAGCAGCTACAAGGTAGAAATGATACAAATGTCCATCAGCAGATGAGCAGATAAACAAATACACTATATACATGTAGTGGAATAGAATTCAGCCAGAAAGAGAAATGAAATTCTGATATGTGTTATGGCACAGGAGAACCTAGAAAGCATTATGGTAAATGATGTAAGACAGACTCAAAAGAACAAGTATTGTATGATTCTACTTGTAACAAATGTCCTGAAGAGGTTAATACATAGGACAAAAGCTTCTTAGTGGCTGAGAGAGGCTGGAAAGGGAGGGGTGGGGAGTCGTTGCTTAAGGGAAACGGAGGTTCTGTTTGAAATGATGAAAAACTTCTGGAAATGGATACCGGTCAAGGTTGCACAGCATGGTGAATGCAATTAATGACACTAATTTGAACACTTAAAAATTGTTAAAATGGCAAGCTTTTGATATATATGTAAGTTTGGCTGCTGCTTCTTTGTGAGTCTGCAGAAGACAAAAACTGATAGGTTTGGCTGGGCCACAGAGTTAGCTCTTCAGAAATGTGGAGGCGAGTTTTAGTGAGGGGTTCGAGTAAACAGCCATTCTTGTACACCCTTGATGGCAGTGTACTCTGATCAAACCCTTTTGGAGAGTGATTTGGCAGTGGCTGAAGGGTCAGCAGTTCAAATCCGCAACCCACTCTGGAGAACAATGCGGCAATCTACTTCTGTAAAGACTTAGAGCTTGGAAATCCTGTGTCCTATTCTCTCCTGTTGGGGTTGCTATGAGTTGGAACTGAGTCTAAGACAACAGATTTGGCTTTTGGTTTAGGGAGAGGAATGGGGTCACTGTTGGCCTGATGAGGGAAGACTACAATAATCCCTGTGAGAGGCTTTTCCCTTTCTCTGAAGAGAGGAGGAAGGGTGCTTCCCTGTGCCTCATCCATGGGAAAGGGGATTCTAAAAGAATCATTAGTAAAATTTAGGGATGTGGACAAGAAAAGGAAACTGACATTTCATCCCCCAGTGGAGGTCAGTTTAGACGTAGGCAGTTTTTGTCTTCCATGTGCCTACCTGAGTGGGAGGAAAAAAATTTAGAGAAAGGGTGAAGCACCCTGCTTGCCACCACGTGGAGTAGCAAGCACACTGGATTTTTGTATGGGTTGAGAGACCCTAAAAAAGGTATCTGGGCTTGATTGTCTTTACAGTACCCCACCCAAGAGGGTTACTAGTTTGGGGAGCCACAGCTGTGGAGTGAACCCTAGTGGTAAGTAGTAGCTAAGATGGGATAGAAAAAGTTGAAATAAAACCAGATCACCCATGTTAGGGAACTGTACAGCAGAGAGAGAGACCTCACAAGACTCTTCAAAGAACTCAGAATCTTGATGCCTGCAGTCCACAGAACATCGACAGCCTGAGTGTGTTACCCACAGAAGCAACCACAGGCATGTTGAAAGTGAAGAAGTGTCGCCTTCTCCGAGCCTCTGATAGCTGAGGTCTAGCTCATTCTGAGGGAGAGAGGGGAGCTTTGAATCATATCTGAGGATGAAAGTTTTTTTTTTTAATTGTACTTTACAGAAAGATTTAAGGAGCAAACTAGCTTCTTATTAAACAGTTCGTACACATACTGCTTTAGGACAATGGTTAACAATCCTATAACATGTCAACCCTCTCTTTTCTAACATTGGGCTCCCTGTTACCAGCGTTCCTGCCCCTCCTGCCTTCTAGTCCTTGCCTCTGGACTGTTGTGCCCCTTAACTCTCATTGTTTTATGGACCTGTCCAATCTTGGACTGAAGGGTGAACCTCAGGAATGACTTCATTACTGAGCTGAAAGGGTGTCTGGGGAGCCATACTCTCAGGATTTCTCTATGAGGGTGAAGTTCTAGACGGATTGGGAAGTTAGGAGGCAGTGGTGTGTCAGCAGTAGCATCCCCGCCTTGCTTGCAGAAGACCTGGGCTTGATTCCCAGCAACACACCTTAGGAGCAGTCACTCCCTGTTCATCAGTGAGGGCTTGCATGTTGCTATTGATGTACAGGTTTTAGCAGAATTTCCAGGATAACACAGACATCTGACTGTCTGGAAAAATCAGACAGTGAACACGCTGTGGATCCCAGTAGTTCAGTTCCATCATGCGTGTAGTCATCATGAATCAGGAGCAGACTTGTTGGCAGTTAACGACAACCACCACAGAAGTTATGTAGCCTGCCCAAGATGCCCTTAAAGGCCCATGAAGGGAACTCAGCATAACATCACTGAAAGAATAACTGAAATGAAAATGATTTCTTGATTCTGTTCCACCAATAGAAGGTCTTCAATATAAACCAGTTTCATGTGCATCTGCTTTGGTTCTGCAGCTCCAGTTACGAGTGGAAACTACAAATGGAGGAGCTAACATACGACTGTGCACATACACACACACAGACGTAAGTATATGGATACATGTATGAGTTGGAATCAACCAGATGGCACCTCACTACAATGTGAATCCAGATCAACTCAGTGGCACACAGGCACACAACCACAATGTGTATGAAGATGTTTAGTGCAGTATTATTTGTCATAGCAAAAACAGCAGTAACCGCAAGAAAAAAATAGCAACAGAAAAGCTAGAAGCAACATGATGGTTTGACTAGGATGCTGACTGAATCAGTGATCTCCATCACACATTGAAAAACAACAAAAAGAATAGTAACTCTGTATGTGTTGACTTGAAAATAGTTTATTAGGTGAAAGATCAAGAACAGCATAATTGGTATAAATCTTTAAAAATAAAAACTGCTTGTGTAAATATAAAAGTATACACATACACATTTATTAAAAACAAAGAAACAAACAGTTGCCATCCAGTCAACGCCAACTCATGGTAGACCTCATATGAGTCAGAGTAGAACTGTGCTCCATAAGGTTTTCAACGGCTGATTTTCTGGAAATAGATTACCAGGACTTTTCTTCTGACGTGCCTCTTAGTAGACGCAGACAGACAACTTTTGATTGATAGCTGAGTGCTTTAACTGTTTGCACTACCCACCCCTACCTTCACTTCCCAAAACCAAACTCTTTGCTTTCAAGTCGATTCTGACTCATGGCAACCTCATGTGATAGACAAATTAGAAATATTTCTGGAAGTATTCCTAAGAAACTGAAGAATAGCTTCCTTTGGGCAGAATAAGTGAGGCGCTGTCGCTTTTCACTTCATACCTTTAAGTGCTGTTTGAATTTGCTATTAAGGGCATATGCATTATATTGTTATAATATGATAATTGAAAAAGTATGTATACATTTCTTTCAGTGAAAAATATGAAGAGAATGAGACGTTGTCAGAAGAGAGGTTTGAGGTGTGAGAAAGCTGTGAGGTGGCTGTCACAACAAGTCCAGCGCCTGGTCCTGTGGCCCTCGCTGAAGACTGGTGTGTAGGAGGCTACTGAAGTTTTCGCGAAGGCTTCAGAAAGAAGCCAGGAAACGCACCTATTTCTGGAATATGTTTAGAAGGGGAACCTGGTAAGTTCCATTTCCATTCCAGATGTGATTACACTCCATGATGTTGTATGAAATTAAAGAGCAGAGAGAATTTATTGGGCAGTGGGACCAGTTTTCTGAGTAATCAAGGGCTTGACTTACCCCAAGTCCTGTGGAAAACCTGGACTGGATCTCCATTGGATGAGATGCTGTCCTGGACTCCTGGATTACAGGGATTCAGAGTTGAAAACGTCTGGGGTACGCTGTCCTTTTCCTTGAGGATACTAACACTGAGGAGGGACAGGTACTGTTGCAAGGCTGTACGGATGCTAAGTGACAGAAAGAGTTGTAGCTCAAGTGTTTAGGCCCCAGTCAAGTAGTGTTTTCATATAGATTTGACACTAGCACTGTTGTGACACAGTGCAACTATTTTTACTTGACTTACGTTCCTGTTAACTGCCCAGACGCCCCTCAAAATTGAGGGTCTGGGGTTTGGTGGTCTTTGTCTGGAATGTTTGCAGCTGTGTTGTATGCGAGATCGGTATGTAGTTTTCTGTTTTTGTACTACTGTATATTACATTGATTCTGCGATACATATTTTTTTACTTCTCATATCTCTAAAATCAGGACGCAGTTGACAATTGCTGTTGGCCAGGTCTCAGTCATGACATAGCTGTCACTGCCTGTCGTGTGCCTGTGTGAACTTGTCTGAAGCCTTCGACACCTGCTGGCAAGAGCAGAAAGCTACTACTGCACCCAAACTTACCAAGACATTAGGAAAAATCCCGGAGAAAACAAAGAACCTTTCATTTAGGAAGGGCAGGATTGCCAGGGCTTTTAATGGCGCAGAGGGCAATACGTATTGTGTGGAAAAACATAGACATTGGGGCTTTTGATTGGAAAGGGATTCAGGAGAGCCTGTTTGAATACAGGTTTTCTCTCTTTAGGAATGCATTAAAACGATAGACAAAATAATAATAATTTAAATGAAAATTCTAAGTGAAAAGAAAGTCAAAATTCAGTTAGTAGCATTTTTAGGCTGTTGCTGTTGTGCACCGAGTTGATTTTGACCAGCAGCAATTCCATAAAACCCAAAACCCAGTGCCATCGAGTCGGATCTGCAATCCCATAATGGTGCATAAAATAATGTGTACTTTACAATCATTGGCATGCTAGCCAAAAAAACAAAAACCAGCTCCACTGCCACTGAGTCAATTCTGACTCACAGTGACCCTACATGTCAGAGTGAAACAGCCCCACGGAGTTTCCAAGAAGCACCTGGTGGATCTGAACTGCCAGATGAAGCACTTAACCACTGCTCCAGCGGGGTTTTCACTGGCGTGCTAGAGCAGATTGAAGTACTGTAACTTCGGTACTGAACCACAAATGAATGGAAGAGGCTCTTACTTTGCTCCCCTAGGCCTTGAGTTTAAAATAGCATCAGAATTAGCGAAAGGCCAGTTACACTCAGCTGTGAACCATGTTGTTGTGGGGGCTTCTCCAAAGCGATATCCTTAAGCCCCACTCCAAGCTTTTCAATGTTCATTAGTCTATTTATATTTCTTTTATGTCAAGGTCCATTTTGATAATGTGCATTTTTACTAGAAAGTCACCCTGTTTCTTTAAGACTACTGTTATTGTTGTAGGTTTCCAAATATTTTTTCAATGTTTTTCTCTGTTTGTAGTTTTCTATGCAATGCTTAAGGTAGTCTACTTTTATCCTGTCTCTTTTTTTCCTGATTCAAGTCAAATCTTATTACTCTTCTGCAAAGAAGGATTTCATATTTATGTTTACTTTTTCTACTTCTAATTTCAGCCTTTTGCTTTATGAATTTGAATATCCTAATTTCTTTTGGTTTATTTGCTCTTTGTTCTCATTTCCTAAGGAATTTGTAAAGAAATTATTTGGCTAAGAAAAACTAACTTAATTTTCCATATTTTTTTAAGAATGAAAATATCTAAGGATCGTGTTTTTCTCTGAATATAGTCTTCACTGTAACATTTTGGGTCATGGCATGAAACGTTTTTTTCATTGCTTTATAGAGATTTTATAATTTTGTTTAGATTTCCACTTGGTATGGTTTTGGTCATTTTTTTAATGTTACCTGCTTTCAATTTTATTGGATTACTATTTAAGAGTGTGTGTTTTAAAGTCTGTAATAGTTTTCTTTGTGGCCAAAAGACATTCATAGTTGTCCAAGAAATGTTTTGTTGCCGTCATCTACTTGAGGCATGAGTTGATACATAGCTATTATATGAAATTAATTTATTGTATTATTCCACTATGGGTCCTACTGTATTTGTGTATTCTGAACTAGATTTGCCAACTTTAAGATAAAAGTTAAAGTCTTCTAATAACATTTTATCAAATAATTCTCGGAATTTTTAAAATAGATTTTGCCTTATATATTTGGCTGTTACGTTGTTTGCTATATATACTTTTACACATTGCCTATCTTTCATCTTTGGTCAGTATTTTATCTATAGGTCTCTGTCTTTATACTACTATCTCGATCTGTCTTTATACTGGTACAAGGATACTATCATTTCCTCTCTTCTTTGTCATCTTGCAATCTCCATGATGTGGCATCTGTTTTTTTCCTAGAGTCTTTCCCTCTTCTCGTTTTTTAAATAAAGAAGCATAAAAGTTGTGGCTTATTTTGTAAGAACAGTGCATTTAGCCAGGCGCTGAGCCCTAGGTCTCCCAAGTTATGTCATGCATAATTCTTAAACATTCTAAAAGTGGTGAAAGATGGAAAGACCTCATGAGGTTTCTTTCTTTTTTATTCTTTAAGCACTTTCAAAGTGTTCAAGAACAGAGGGTGTCGTGGCCTTCTCTCTTCTTCCTGCAGTTTCTCACAGCACTTGGTGTTTCACTACCTTGAAACTCTAAGAGCTTTCATTCCAGGGTGATCCCCTCAACAATTTTTTTAGGGATAATTCTAGTTATCTACCTGTGGTTCAGACAAATGTCTTATTTTAAATAATCCTTCTGGAAAAGAAAAAAATGGCACTAACATTGTTAATCGCTTGCATGAGGTTTGAAGAATGGACAATTGCCGTTCTTACGGTGGGGAAACATGATTAAAATGAAAAAGTGAAAATTTCAGGAGGGTAGATGAAATTAGAGTGAGCTGGAAGAGTCTGTTTCTTTTTGTATTAATAACACCAGATAGCACAAGGCAGTCAGAGTTTCTAATGAGGAAATTAAAAAGGAACCACACAGTTTTCAAGCTTTTTCTTGCTGGGTGGTGGTTGGACACGTCCATGCTTTTCTCGCAGCCTCTCTATTAGCAAATGATGTCATTTATTTTCCTTTTTTGTGATCAGATACTTAAGTCACATTGCTGAATTCTTTGAGCTATCTGTCTACATAGATGACTTAATATGTTATGGGACAAATCAGAAAGTAACTGTAGAACTCATGTGGATTTGTAAAATATTAACTAGCCGTGTCCCAGAAAACCGCTCCACCCTGCATTGTTGTTACAAATCAGTTTCAACACGTTTTGAATGCTAGTATTTTGAACAATGGAAAATGAGTGATTTGAGGATATGTTGTGGTTTCTTAGTGAAGAGCTAAGCATTTAAAAATCTCTAGCAGTATATGGGAAATCCTGGTGGCATAGTGATTAAGAGCTATGGCTGCTAACCAAAAGGTTATTTCTATGAGTAGGATTGCTAGATGGTATGGTATTTCTATTTCTAGTTTTTTAAGGAAGTGCCATATTGTTTTCTAAAGTGGTTGTACCATTTTACATTCCCACCAGCAGTGCCTAAGACTTCCAGTCTCCCCTCAACCTCTCCAACATTTGTTATTTTGTGGTTTGGGATTAGTGCCAGTAATGTCAGGAGTAAGATGGCATCTCATTGTGGTTTTGATTTGCATGTCTGTAACTGCTAGTGATTACCAGCTCTTCCTCACATGTCTGTTGGGCCCCTGAATGTCTTCTTTGGTAAAGTGTCTGTTCATATCCTTTGTTTTATAATTGGATTGTCTTTTTGTTATTTAAGTACTTTGTAGATTTCAGAGATTAGAGTCTCTTCTTAAGTATTTTCCTTAGGTGGAAAAACATGTGTGTTAGTCTGACTTCTTAGATATGTGCAAGTACCTTTCTTTCACCCTGACAACTTAATGATGTCTTGGCTGATCCCAGAATTCTTGAGTTGCAGTGCTTTCATCTCAGAAGTCTGCAGATTTTATCCTGCTGATTTCTAGCTATTGGTGAAGCAACCATAAAAACAATGATGAATCTTGGCAACGTGGTAACATGGATGAATCTGGGGAGCATTATGCTAAGTGAATAAGTCAATCACAAAAGAACAAATATTGTATGAGACTACTACTGTAAAACTCATGAAAAGATTTACACACAAAAAGAAACAATCTTTGATGGCTATGGGGAAGAAGGAGATGGTGACACCAGTGGAGTGTCTTAGATGGCTGCTTGCAAGCTTTTAAGGCCCCAGACATTACTCATCAAAGTGGAATATAGAACTTGTTTATAAATTACGTGACGCCAATAGTGCTGGACGTTCCCCAAGACCATGGTCCCCATAACCCTTAGCCCAGTAAGCTGGCCCTTCAGAGAGCTTGGATGTGTCTATGGGAGGGGGTGGAGTGGAAGAACACTAAATAGGCTGCTGAAGGGTGAGACTGTACACAACACAGGGGAAGACAGCACAAAGCAAGGTGATGTTGGCTGTTGGTTTTGTATAACCCCCAAAAACCCACTGCCTTCAAGTCGATTCCAACTCCTAGCGCCCCTATAGTACAGAGTAGAACTGCCCCATAGAGTTTCTGAGGAGCACTTGGTGGATTTGAACTGCTGACCTTGTGGTTAGCAGACATAGCCCTTAACCACTGTGCCACCACTAGGGTTTTTGTATAGATGTCTTTTATTATGTTGATGGGTTTCCCTTCTGTACCTGTTTTACTGAGTTTTTATCAGAAATGGTGCTGAACTTTGTCAAATGCCTTTTCTCAGTCCATTGAGATGATTACGTGCTCCAAGTGATTTTTTTAAATCAGCTTCTTCATCCAGCATGACCTTCTCAGCTTGCTACCTGCCTAATTTTATGAGGGTGTGTTTACCCATAAGGCCTGTATTTCTGTATGTGTTAGAATGATTTAATGATCTTGTCTTGGTGCCCATGGTTGCAGAAAGAAAAGAGATTAGGGGTTGACCTGGGAGTTAAAAGGCACAGCACGAAAATCACCCTCATCAGGATAATAGGCTTATTAATTACAAGCAGATGCTGGCTGTAAATGACAACGAAACCTTGATTTGGGAAACGAGTCATCTGCTTCAGATCAGATCAGCTTCTTGGCCTTTGCTCAATGTTGTCTTTAGCCTTGGATTTCTCAAAGAACAAAAAAAATCAATGCTACCACATAAGGGTCCAGCACTGCCCAGAAGACCAGCTGGCAGCTTACTCCTCTCTGGGACATGACCAAATTTCAATCTCTGGGCATGCACATGTGTATATTTACATGTATGCGATCAAGTCTTTAGGACTGCTTATGTTTCTGGACTTGTCTGATCAGACTTCAGAAAAACTAATGTAAACACTGATTTGACCCAGTTCAAGTTCCTTTTCATAATAATAGTTTGGAGGTTCATAAAGATAAAAGTGAATCTCTGCTATAGGATAAGTTCACATCAATAAACATGTACATATAATGTGTAGCAATTAACAACTCGCATCACATGGAAAATCACTGTGGTTTGGGTATTAATCAGCAAATCCCCTCTGTGGGGCATCTATGAAATCCTCAGCCAAGACGAGAGTGGCTAGGCAGGTATCTGTCTTGTCCTTCTTTCTTCCCACTAGACACACCAGCTCCTGTATATACATCAGTCTGGCTGCTGCTTAGTGTCAGCGCTGAAATCTCCACTGTCAAAAATTCTTCCTTTTCAACATCACAACTTGATGCTCAGTCCTAATATTACTGATTTATGTCTCAGCAGTATAGAGCTGTGGTCCTGTTGCTCTCATTTTTCTCTTCCTATCAGGTGCTGCACAAACACAAGGGGGAAGCTGTTGGGAATGTGACATCTGTGTGCATTGACCTTCCTGTGGTGGGAGGGGTTTTGGATTGGGAAAAGGTCAGAGGACAAAGGGAAGAGCAACATTCTGGACCCAAGGGTACAGAATGCATACCAGGTAGTGCCTGAGTAGATATGCATGCACTTTGTACACTGTTATTCACATCATTGTATCTTTTTGCTGGCATAAATAATTTATAAACTTATAAATTGCCCACATATCTGGCTAGCACAAATCACAAGAACATTAGGAAAATGTTTCCTCCAGATGTTAAAGAATTGCTAAGGACGTGAAATCTTCCCTGACATTTTTACAAATACAGTGATAATGACTTCTCAAGCCTTCCCTACTCACCTAAACCTTTGATTCTATGACTGCCTAGAACTAGAGAGAAAGCTCTGTGGCAGGCCAAGTTTAAAAATGTAATTACAATTTTGACCACAGCTGATGCCATAGGCATCTAGTAATCATCTGATTCATTCTTACCCACTGGTCAACTACATACATGTCTGTCTTTTATGAGACGCTGCCCTCAGCAGAAATAAAGAACTAAGATTATTTGATTCAAAGCTGCTCACTGACATCTCTCATGCACAACAGCAAACCCTTGGAAATGATACAAAGGGTGAAATTTTAATTGCAGCTTCAAGGATGAAGCTGTCATTACCCACTGACTTGCTCCTTGCTGCATGTGCATGGCTTTAGGAGGAAGATTACAAGGCCTGAGATGACCACAGAGGGTGTGTTGAGTGAGGCAAGTGTTTACAAATATTGGACAGCTACAAAAACAGAAATGAACTTTTGAGTACAGATAACTCTGGATTCTTAAAATTAGAAAAAGGAGCCCTGGTGGTACAGTGGTAAGTGCTTGGCTACTAATATAAAACACTGGTGCTTTGAACTCACCCAGCAGCACAGTGGAAGAAAGGCCTGGTGACCTGCTTCCATAGATTCCAGTGAAGAAAACTCTACGGGGCAGTTCTATTCTGTCACAGGAGGTTGCTAGGAGTTGGCATTGACTGAATGACACCACGACTACAATGGAGTTGGAAAGGCCTTTGGAAGTCACTGTCAGGGTTATGGAAGTTAAACAATCTTTTTTGAATTGTAGAAACTGTAAAATACTGTTATTTCTAAGAAATTAAACAGATCTTACATCTTTTGTTCAGCTTCTAAAACTTCCAATGCAAAATTTTAAATTCAATCTATTTGTGGGAAGGAAATATTCGCCACAACATTTTAACAATGTTTTATTTTTTATAGAGTTCCCATGGCATCATGAACATAGTTTTTCTTATAAACCTTTACTCAAATTGCACTCACATTCAGATTGAAGCAGGAAAATAATCATCTAACTTCATAGCTAGATCTAAAAGAAACTAGGGCTGAAATCATGCACAATGCTTATGTCAACTTTTGAGTTGAATTGTTCTGCTTCCCATCATGGTAAACCACGTTTACGCACTACAATAGTGTTTACTTGTAGGTAGATGTCAGTATTTTCTTACCTTTCCTGGTAATGCCATTCATCATTGGTGCTTGTTTAGCTCTGTGTTTATGAGCTCAGAAGTCCCGGTGCATGATGTGAAGTTTTCCTTACACATGGAAACATTAACCTGATATAGTAACCAAGCCGTCCTCTCATGAGTGTTTTTGGTCAAGTCAATCTGTTTGCTGGTTTTGTTTTCCATGGTTCTGCAGACACTCTGTCTTAGGTGAAGCTAGTTTCAGTGCTGCCAGATTCTACACCCTCAAAACACTTTCACTTCAGAACAAAAGGAACTGACAGGGAGAAGCAAAGAGCTCTGAAATTAGCAATCAGTGCCTGGGGTATCCATGAAATGCTTAGTTAGCCAAGGCAAGAGTGGCTGGGGAAGTTCTCTATCTGTCCTCCGTTCTTGCCACTGGACACACCAGCTCCTGTATCTGCGTTAATCTGGCTGCTTTTCAAAGTAAGCATTCGGTTAACAACAACAAGAAGAAATTCTAGTGCCAGCACTGTTTACCTAAGAAAGCTTGGAGAAGTTACTACATCAATTTTGTCGCTTTGAATCAGTTTCGTCTTTATTAAGAAAAACCCTAGTCCACAGGCCTCAGGTTCTCAGGAGAGGTACTTAACGCAAGAACTGCTATCACTCTTGCTGGCCACTAGTGGTACTCCTACCACTACGGATGCCTGGACTGCACCTCTGGAGATCAGATTTCAACTGGTCTGAGAATGGGGCCTGGGCATCTGCATTTTAAAAACTCCTCTGATGACTTTGCTGTGTAGCCAGGTGCAAGGACAGCTGCTCAGAAGAAACCATTACATCTTTTTCCTTTCCGTAGAATGCGGACTATCTCCCCAGAGAGTGCCAGTTCTGATGACAGCTGGCCCAGGTTTCTCTGCTGGGAGGAGTTAAGGGTGGAACAGTTCACCTGCCCTCTTGGATCTGCCTGTCCCAAGAGCTGTGGTCTGGTCAGACATGCAATAGATGCAACTTCTGAAGGAAAGCCCGTGGTTTTGAGAGGTCACATTTAATTGAGGAAAAAAGAACATAAAATAACACCATTCCAATTTGCTAAAGCAGATGTTTAGACCTCTGAGATCTACATCACTTTCTCAGTTGATTCTGAAGTCCAAAGGGGAAAGAGTAGGGTAAGACACATTGAGGAACTTCAGCAAATACCTACCTACCTACTTCAGTGTCACGGGGAATACGGCAGACCCTCCCACGTGCTTTGAAAACAGTCAAGAGCTATCCAGATGTTTACTATTATCTAAAGGCCCCCACCGACCTAACATTCTGAAGATGTACACAGAGAGCACGTGCACCACAGCAGCCTCACTCTGATGCTGACAGGTCAGGTCCGATGCAGCACCTACAGTTACTGATTTCCCTCAAGTGTGAATTCAGAGGCTCAGCCTGTGGAGCCTTGGAAAGCTTTTTCTCTCTCAAACAAGTGAGTCACATATACCCTGAAATGTCCTGTCTCCCCATTTAGTGTCTACAGAGGGTTAGACTATCCATTACAGGTGAAAAATTTCTTCAGACACTGGTTCCAAGTAGCACACCCCTCAGTGTATTTCCATGGTGCCTCCTGATGTACTAGCTGGGGAAGGCAGGAGCTTCCCACCTCAGCAAATTAGAACATTAGATGTTTTACAAAGAGTGTGGTTTTCCTACCCATTCCCTTTATGCCAATTCATAACCACAGTATTCTGCAAATTCTGAAATCTAAAATGATGCCAGGTATTCTAAAACTGAAATCCGAACTCAGACTCATTGCAACCCTACAGGACAGAGTGGCTCTGCCCCATAGAGTTTGCAAGGGGTGCCTGGGAGGTTTGAACTGCTGACCTTTTGGTTAGCAGCCATAGCACTTAACCACTGTGCCACCAGGGTTTCTCAGGTATTCTAAGATCACTAAAATAATGGCACCAGAGAGCAGAAATGTCAAGTGTTGTAGTGTCAGTGTGCTCAGTTATAATACTGAGTCCTACAACACCTTGTACTATACAAAGCACTCTAACACTTGGGGTTAAGATGGTGTTATTTTGCACTAAATGCAAGTAACTAACCAGTCAGCAAGACAGCTTACTAGTTTTTTATCAGAGGATGCATCCATAAATTTGTTGGGACTGAGGAAGCAGAAGGAACTCCAGTAAACAGAGATGTGGTCTACTTCATGTTTCATCCTTTGTGTCTAGCAGACAGTAAATGCTCCAGGTATGTATCCACACTGAAGAAATTTGACAAACAGATGAATAATGGTATAGTAAGTAACCAGGCAAATAACATTATAAGGATTTAAAACATTTTTTTGAAAGAAAATACCTGTCAAATAAAACACTGTTCATTTTCCAGAACACAGATTCCAATAAACCATTTTTAATAAAATAAGGCACAATGTTTGGTAAGGCAAAATTCACGCAAGGGTTATTTAACATACAATCATATTCTTTTTTATGTTCTAGAGGGCAGAAGGTAATAGAACTGAAGTAGCTTATTATTTTTTGAAGCCTTTACCATTACAATATGGTAATTCGGTGCAATAAACTATATCTTGTTCTGAAATAAAATTTAATTGTTGAATAATGTCAGTAAATTGCATTTATTGTTGTCCATGTTTTAAATATCTGTACATCATATAGATATTTCTAATTCACAGATTTCAAATTCAGAAAATGAAGAAATCCAATCACAAAAAGCAATCTGAGCAAAGTAAAAGTATCTTTTTCGTACTCTTTTGATACTCTCAAATCTCAAACATTCTAGAAATTACAACACTGGTTATTCTAAAAATGTCTCCCCAGGTTTTTTTCCCCCATGAATACAAAGTGGGTTCGGAAATACAAACTTCAATTGTGGGCTGCTGAGGTTAACAGTCTCAATACTACATAAAATTCGATCATTTCGGTTAGCAAAAGGTTTCTCTTCAAACAGTGTACACAGAAAAATTAACCAATTTAGTTTTGTTTTTACCAGCGTTAGCACTATCTTTTCCTTGTTTCTTTTTGTAACTCAAATCTAGAATAAAAGTCTTATCCAATGTACTCACAGTCAAAGAAAGAAAAGCTGTGGTCTTTCCAGCATGGCTTTCTGGTATGACTGTATATAAATAACTTTCATTACACTAATAGTCTGTTATTTACTAGACTGAATACTGTCCTTTACAACAGCAACGGAGACTGACCAAGGACAGGTAAAGGTCTAGTAGCACCCGAATCACTATTACCCTGTGAGTATTCAATACCTGTCCTGTTTGACAGTAAACTGTTATTTTCTACATCAATCAAGATGGGCCAGAGAGAAAGAAGAGGGATATTTACATGTAAAAACGTTAAAACAAATGTCCCTTCACCCTAGCATTATAAAACTAATTGGGAAAAAATGCTAGGCCTCAGGGCAGGGTCTTTAAAAACACAAAAACCCCAAATCTGCTGCTGCTGATTCTAGATCATAGCAGCCCTTTAGGACAGAGCAGAATTGTTCCATAGCGTTTCCACGGAGCGGCTGGGGGATTCGAACGGCTCTGCCTTTTGGTTAGCAGCTGTATGACGTTATAGACGCGAAGCTGACTAGGTACTGCTGTAATCCTTTAGTGTTACCATATAGTTTTTCTTTACAAAATACAAAAGAGAATATATCTTTTTACTGATTTTATTTTAGGGGACACCTAATGCTTGTGGGCTGTGACCTTCTGTGACTGTGGACACGACAGGGGTTTGAGTCTCCCTAGAAGCCTCAGACTCAAAGACATCAGACCCTATTTTCAGAGAACAGTCTCTCTGGATCATTCTCCCTCAATTCAAATGCAAAAGGTCTATCACAAACACCTTCCAGTTCCCCAAGCTTAAGGCACAGACATTCTGGTCACAAATGAAGGCACTGTTACCATTAGAGATCATGACTATCAGGACAACGCAAAAATGGATGCTATAACATCCACTGGATTAATGTCACACAGAGTGTAGAAGTTAACATAGCGACAGTGAAGACTTCTTTCCTATACAGGTGGAACGAGAACAGTGTATTACAGGTCATAGCTCTTAAGTATCTACACAACAGTGTTGCGCGTGTCTATGGTGACACACCCAGCACAACTTAAAAGATTGTATTTTGGACTAACTGGGGAGTCATATTTATACCAACATAATACAATCTCTAATCTGAATAAGAGGAAACAGGTTTAGGTAAAAATTAGGTATTTCTAAATAAATGCAGCATAGATAATTTACATACGCATACTGCAACTGATAAAATTTTGCTTATCTATAAGAGGTCGTATGAAGATTTAGGAATAATACCCACTAGCTTCTTACACAAAGTTATTGCTAAAAAATGCCTTAAAAGGTCAAACTTTATTTTGTACTGATTATTTGCTTAGCATTGTTTGTTTTACACAGTGAAAAAAGCAAACAGTAACCTACCAGAACCTGCTGTGCCACAAATTCCAGATGAATGAGGTATTGCTTTTTCCCTTTGGGAAGATAAAGGCTGTTACAAAGGTCCTACTCCTTGCTGACTTTCCATTCGGGAGGGATGTCAACAATTTTCTGATAGACAATGAGCAAATCTGGTGATACACAGGCTTTCAGAAGGCAGTTAGCAGGCCACCTACAAACTTTATAATCCACTTGCTATTGTTATTTCAGGGGGCTCTCCTAGCTCTGGGCTTTCCCTGGGAGTCTGCTCACTCCCTCTCCCTCCTCTGTGTGGCCTTTAAAAACTTCTTTCCTTTACTGCTCCAGCCATCAGCCTCTGCCTTCTCGCCTGTGTAAAGCCCAGGTTTTACAATGTCTGGGAGAACTGGCCCATAGTGTCACTGTGTATACACTAAATTTTCTTTAACTCGAAATCCAGTTTACAAGGCAAGTCTCCATGTTTAAATTGGGCAAACAAAGTCCCAAATACCAGGAATTTGAGAACAGCAGACACCGATGGCACGCACTTAGAAATAAAATATGAATGGTCCCCCTCAGATCCACCTCAAACTCAAATACAAGTGATACTGAGCGTCCTGAGGGATATGCCCTAAGGTCAACCATGCCCTGGCACCGTGGGAGCAAAATATTCTATTAGCTAATCTTTCTATTTCTTAAAATCCTAGAACTATTTCATCAACATGTTTGATGACACTGAGAGAAACCGATTCCTGGAATACAGACTTTAAGAATGCGCATCCCACTCACCCCAATTTCAAACATTGGTACAAAAAAATCCCATTTTGAAAATATTAATGCTTTGGTCCACTTCAATTTTGGTCACTAAAATCATTCAAGTGGAGTATTATAAAAATATTTCATCATGATAATTAGGCTTCATGGTTTGGGAAATCACTAAAAAATAAAAAGTTAATTAACTGCAATTTCCATACAAACATGTGACTTAGCAACTAAAGAGACAGGCTATCACTTTAAATATAGTCTACAGCTTGGGAGCTGATTATCTGGTTTCCTTGTTACTAGGTCCCTTACATCTTACCTTCTGGTTAATCTCTATGATAACTAACGATAAAAACAGGGATGTTGGGGGGAAAAAAAACAGGGAAATCTTAGAAATTATTAGCAGCTCTTACAAAACATTAGATCAAATATTGAAAAAGAAAATAACACTTAAATGAAGATTTCATTAAGTCACTAAAAATGGCTATGCATAGATTGTAGCTTTTAAACTGTAGAGACCCATAAACATTTTGTTGAAAAACACTATGCTATAAACCTACACTATATTAAAAATTGTTGCCATCCAGTCCATTCTGACTCATAGCCACCCTACAGAGAACAGAAATGTTCCCATTGGATTTCCAAGAAGCGACAAGTGGATTAGAACAGCTGGGCTTTTGGTGAGCAGTCCACTGTTTAAACACTCTGCCAGCAGGGTTTCACAAAGGCTAAAAACTGTTTCTGACTTCTGTATCTATGAAAGTTCAATAGTTTGCCTTCTTTCAGCAGAGCTAGAAAAGGTTATGTAAGGTTAAGTATTCACATACTTAATCCAAAGATTAGCTCTTAGAATCAAGCTAGCTGCCAACTGGGAAGCAAGATTTAAATCAGAAAAACTTGGTCACAGCAATTTCAGTATTCCACTATGAACACATTATTTTCTATAACAGTATTTTAAGTATCTTAACTAAGTCACCTACTTCCAAAACCCTTGAGGCCTGTCATTTATAAGCACTGCCTACATCATCTTTACCTTTAGTGATTCCACAGCGCACAGTTTGCCCTGGCTGAAGTGGGAAAGTGAACAAGAGACTTACTTTTTATCTACTCTGTTTTATGATGGACTCACTCTAGTACTACTGTGCTAAGCAGGAGATACACACTAGATTACGTCTGCCAAGCCAAGCCAAGTGCCGTCGAGTCGGATCCGACCTACAAACAGAAAATTTCGGAATCAAAGGAATAAAGGATCTTACTATATTACACAACAGAGTGAAAGGATTCACCTAATAGCAGCGTTTCACAACCGCAGTTCATGAAAGTCTTGTGACGTTTCATGAAATACCATACAAATGAACAAACCCCAAACTACGCTACTCTTTGCTTCTAAAATAAAAAAATTACATATGTGTAAGAAAAATAATCTCAGCAAGTATATATCATTATTATACAACACTCCAGACATATAAATGGTGTAACCAGTTATGAATGCCAGCAAGTCAGAGAAGAGATCGCCAGCTGGTACAAATGCATGTCTGGCCTGTATGTTAAGGTATGAGCAATTTTACCAACCAGCCTACCAACCATTGTCTTACTACATGCTGATTATCTAATGAGCGCTAGTTTGCACTGGTTATCCTATTTTGTAATACTAATTTATATTACTATTCAATTTTTATTGCATATTAAATAAAAATTTGGTCATTTCTTACAGCTATCCCTGAAACTATTTCTCTGCTATGCTTTAAGGATACAAAATCTTTTGATGAAGCTTTGCTATTCATTAAACCATTATTTTCAGTAAGCATTACACAGTTAAACTAGCTCTGGGAACTGTTTTACTGTGTATAAACAAACTGACCCCTACCCCTAATTTTATCTGACTAGTCATATTAGTTTACTTACAACTTAATGAATAGTTATATTAGAAAGTTACAGTATAGTACATAGGCACAGGCAAGTTAAGAGTTGACAGAAAATTTTAAATTCATTTTCTCTCATTTAATACAAAAGAGCGTTCATAGCTTATATCTTTTCTGTTGAAAACAAGTTTCTGTCTTATGATGAAGAGGCTGATCAAGATTGAGGCCTCCCACTAAGTGTCAAACTGATCAGCTTGCAGGGGTTCACTTCATGTTTAAACAAAACAATGAAACTAACATGCCATGAGCTCAGATGTCAGACAGAAGGCTGTTCACCTGGCTCTAATAAAGCATATTTAAAGTGTTCTGCATAGCATGTCAGGTAATAGGCAGCTCTAGCATTATTTCTTGAGTAAGATACTATATCTTTATCAGGATTAAGGCACTATACTAACAGCCACTGCTGGATTACATTGGGGTACCAACAACCATGTAGAATGGAGAACCGAAGAGTTTTAGTATCTCACAGAAAGTTATATCCCTAGCTGTACCAACATCAGAAGGTCAGCAACATGTACATCCTACGTATCTGTCTCTGAGTTTATCTGACTAGTACTGTAATTTAGACATGGGCAATATAAGAAAGAAGGTCCAGTCCTTTTTATGGCACAGTGTTCAACCTACATGCAAGGCCAACTGTGGTAATAATTATAGCTCTGGAAAGTTCTTCATCTCAACCACCGCAAGTCCTGCTTTATTCTAGTCCTACTCCTCACAACGTCTCATTCCACTGTGTGATTCATGCAAAACTTGAGGGAAAACTGCAAACAATCAAGTGAACTGGAAAATAGCCATCCAGAGTAAATGATATCCAAAGAATCCAAACATGTTACTGGACTTGTTCTGCTGAAGGAGTGGACACGAGGCCAAGATCCTCCACATCCTCTCCAATACATACGCAGACATTCAAGAAGAAAACGAGGTGAGGGTCTGGTGAATGTCCAACTCTTTTCCCTACTGACCACCTCTGCTCAGTTTTTCAGTGTTTCACACCAAGCTGCATTCTTGTCAACCAAGGAGAACTTTTTGCATTCTGTGTGCAGCAACACTAGCTTCATCTTCTGAGTCGGATTCGCTCTGGGATGTGGAGCTGTGAGAGGCAGAACTGCATGGGGAAGAGCATTCTGGGGAACACAAGTAATGCATCAGTGGGAGGCGGTATTTCCCACAAAAGTCCACAAACTTAATTTGTCGGACACAGCAGTCGAAGTAGACTCCTGGAGAGAAGAATAACAAAGTAATCATTACAGAGTAAAGAAAAACTCTCCTTTTTTAACACTTCTCCAGCATTCTTGAGAAATGCATATAAATTGTCCTCTTTGTGGATCTTAGGCAGAACTAGTTGTTATTTCTATAGCAGTCTTACAGAAATATTGTAAGGTCTTTGGGGTAGTAATTTGGCTTCAAACAGATCAAGCAATTTGCCTTAAAAGGATCTGACACAGAAAACCTCTTGTTTACTTAGTTTTATCTGAGTGACTTTGGGAGCAGTGATGAAGTGTGTAGGGTACCCTAAGCTGCCTGTCTTCCATCCTCCAAGCCATCCCCGCTCTGTACTACTCTAGTCAGAAGGAGTTAAAAAAACAAACAAAAAATACTCCATTAATAATAACTTTAATCAAGAATTAGTTACTATACTTGAAATTTCCAGAAAGGAGGATCACTGTCAGTCCCACTTCTTCATTATCAGGAAGCCAAAATTACAAGAAACAAAACGGCGCCTCACATTTGCACAGGTTCCAAAGCTGTTTCACAAATGGCCTCACTTGACTCTCCCACAGTTATATATAAAAATAGCTGAATATTCAGCTCTTCTGATTCCTCCTTTCACACGCTGTACTGTTTGGCCCTACAGCTCAGTGTTTCTCAATCTTTTTCACAGGCCTATGACTCAGCAACTTCGCTCATACTACCTGGAACTCTTAGGGGCAGGCCGCACGATGTAGGGTGCCCTTGGGACACATGCCAGTCTGATGTGATCAGGAAACAAACCTTCCTCTCGCAGGAAAAAAAAAAAAAAACCAATTCTAACAGTGAAACAAATGTCTGTGCAACGGGAATCTAGGGACCATTTTAATGTGTGAAGTAATTTCCTTTTTTAGGTTGGGATCCATTCTGTTCTTGACGGCCTCTGGAGTGTGGCAAAGAGACAGCTAAAAGTGGCGAGAAACATGAAAACACGCCTGCGGCATGTTCAACACACAGGAAAGTTTCACTCAGCACTTACTAACGCATTAGTCCAGCCCCTGAAACAGACACCTGCACACGTACTACATGACAATGAGGCAAAGTTAGTACAGCCAGAGCGGAGAGAAAAACAGGTGTTGCTGTGCTTGTGTTGTAGCTGACCCGCAGAGGCATACTGCACGTCGTAACACACACACAAGCTGGCTGTGGTGTAACCAGAGCATCGAGAACTTTGGGTCCCACTGTCCTTCTGGGGAGGACTGTCAACCTCTACACTTACCTAGGTTTTCTTGGGTACCACTACTCTTTGTGTAAACTGAAGTTACCAAGGCGAACAGACGGAGTGCAGGCAAAGGAGAAACCACGTTTGCTCTTCTCCCCTGATACCTCCGCCTCCCCACTAACCTTGCAGTAAACTCTGCAGTAAATGAGCATAACTCAGAAATTAAAAAGGGGAACTCACAGTATGGCATTTTAAACAATCTGGGAAAGCAGATAAATTCAATAAACTTGTCAACTAACAGACTGATAATAAGATACGAAAAAATGTGTTTGCTTCTGGAAAATAGATAGAAGTAATAAACCACCACGGGGATCCCATGTGCTAAACTCACACAATACTATTTTTGTCATTTGCAAGATCTCAGACTATATATAACAGTAAAATCTCTAAAAGGACATAAAATTATTTTTGTTTTAACTTACAGTTCAGTGACTAAGTCTGAGGGGAGAAATAATTAATGCTTCATTTTATATATGAAAATTTTAAACTAAAAAGTTTTAAAGCATTTTTATTCCTAAAATAGTACATCAGTAGCTAAAATCTTCCAAAGCATTTTTTTATTGATTGTGATTCAGTGAAAGTATACAATCCAGTATAAATTTGCATGCCCACATATGTGCAGCTCCCGCTGCTCTCCCTGCCTGGTGACAGCACACTCCTCCTATCTGTTCTATACGTGTCATACCCTCCTAAAAATCTCCTGTCCCCTCCTCTCCCTCCTTTTCCCCTGCCTCTAGTAAGAGGTCAGGAAGATGGCACCCTATAGATTCACAGAACCATAAAGTGCACACACAATATGGTCACCCTGTGTCGCCGAGTCCAATCCACTCCTGTCTGAAGAGTTGATCTCAGTAATGATTTATGGACAGGGGCAGCATCAGGACCAGGGTCCACACTCCCAGGGGAACCCTGAGGCCTCTGGACCACCAACTGCAGTCTTTTAGCAGAGATCTCAGGGTGTACTTCTTTTCATTTTCGTGTTGCCAGTGAGACTCAACTGTGAGCCCCATCACTGCTATTCCTGGTGGTGGCCGGGCACCATCTGGTTCTTCTAGCCACATGTCAATGTTGTCACCTGCTCATGTGGGTCTCCCTTCTTCTTGGTTCTCTTCCTCCCCACCCCCCTGTCATTTCAGTCCTTGGTGATCATCCGTTCCTGTTGAATTGGGACCATTTGGTGTACCTCAGATGGCAGCTTGCTAGCTTTTAAGACCCCAGATGCCACTCACCAATAAGGGGTGTGGAAGACTCTCCTAGCAATATGCTAGTTATGCCAATTGACCTTGATGTCCCATGAGAGCATGGTCCCTGAACCTCCTCCCCTGCTACTCTGTCCTTGCAATACTGGGTTACAACTGGAGGAGTATTCATGTTATGTTGCAGTACAGTTAAACTGATCTTTCTAATGTGTGCTCTCACTGACTTCACCCAAATTTCTATCAACTATCTAATCTGTAACTAATCCTCACCCTCCCTCCCTCCCCATCCTTGCAGCTGTCAGAGAGTCTACTTCTATACCTGAGTCTGTTTTTAAGTTCTCACTATAGCAGTCCCAAAGCATTTCCGTTCCTAAGATAAACAGCCTACTAGCATACTAAAGAAATCATTTCAGAGAAAAGAAAATCCTTGCAGACATTTACTCTGAAAAGGAGAGTGTTAGAGAAGAGACCAGAAGTCCTTGGGGGTGGGGGGCACAATGGTCAAGCACTTGGCTGTTAACCAAAAGGCTGTTGGACTGAGTCTGCCCAGAGGGACCCTAAAAGAAGGACCTGGTGGTGTACTTCCAAATTAGCCACTGAAAACCCTATGGGGCAAAGTTCTATTCTGACACATGAGTTGGAAGTGACTCAAGACAACCCAGTTTGCTTTTACAGAAGAGATCAGACTTAGACTATGAAGCATGAAAGTGTGGTATGAATTCCCTGCCACTGTTAAAAGCCCACTTATGAAAGGAGAGCCACGGAGAAAAGCTTAAGCACTTATAATTTGGTACAGCACAGCAACTTCTAAGAGTGCCACAAATGGTCCAGAGTATTGTCTTTCTTCCTTTTTAAGGCAGCAGTGTCCTTTTTGTGTTTTAATAGTCTTTGAAGTATTTAATCATTTTCTCCCCTTCTCCATTTTTAACATTCTAACAGCTCTCAGACAGGATGGGATGCCCACGGAAAATACCACCTGGTTCTCATCATCATCATGCAACACATCTCAGCACCTACACTTACTCTACAGCAATAAGAAACCTTTCTGGACCCTTATTAAAGTGATAAGATACAAATATACTTTTAAGTAGCCTTTTATGACGGAGCCAAAATAAAATTATGGGAAATGAGTCTGACCACATTTCCTAGCCCCTCAAGCCCTACCTTTTCATTCTGCTCTCTCGTGACTTCCCTAAGTACATTCGAGTAGAATTATTACTCACCCCACATTCTACCTCTACTCTGCTCTCTCCAACTGCAGTCTCCTAATCTCAACCTCACCCCATCAAAAGCCAAGCCATCTTTAAGGATATACTGCCAGAATCTTCTCATCTTTTCCAGATCTCATTAAAGGTACTTTTTCCCTCCTTGGAGTTCCCAAAGTACTTTGAAATCCTTAAGACACTTACTTTACTCTGCCTTATTTAATTTATTTTCATACATCCGGAGTCATTCTCAACAAAGGTGCCTGACACAAAGAACAGTGAGCCTAAGAAAATGTCTTCCAAATAAATATGAAAGGAATCTCAACATTGAAGATCCTTTTTTAAAAGAATTCGGATAGTCTGTGCTTCCTCTCCTTTTACTAATTACAAGACAGGTTGAGACTTTCTGGCTGCTCTTCTCTATATAAGAAGGCTGAGTTATCAAGGGAAGAAACTAAAGAAAAAGAACTCACAGAGAATAAAATGCCTTGAAACAGTGGCCACCCGCCTTTCTCTGAGAAAAGACTCGGCTAATTAAAACAACACTTAAATCATTTAAATGTGAAGAAACAAAACAAACAAACAAACAAACAAGCTTAGTGAGTACAAGACATGAACAATGAATTAACTTACCTCCACACTTTGGGTTGGGGCAATTGCTGGCTAAACCTAAGTATCTGAGAAGATTCTCAGGGAGATCATAGGGAGTGTAGGAAATATTTCGAGTTTTAATAGTCCGCGCAGCTAATTCCAGGAGAGTTGGAGGATCATAGGTTAAATCTCTCACAAAACGAACAACCAATGGATTTCCTCGCAAACTCAACTCTTCCAACTGTATAAGGTTGAGGATCTCTCGAGGCAGGTATGTCAACAAGTTATTGTGAAGACTTAGGGAGCGAAGTGAATGCAATCTGGAATGAAGGTGAGGCAAAAATCAACAGCAGTAAACAGCACAATTATCAAGAAAGTTAATTATTTTTCTTCAGAAATTTTCATATATGTATGTGTGTGTATATATATGTATATGTATATATATATATATACATATATATATATATCCCAAACCATTATGTCAAACTGCTTCCAACTCATAGCAACCCTACAGGACAGATTAGAAATGCCCCACAGAGTTTCTAGGGAGCCGCTGGTGGATTTGAACTGCCAATCTTTTTGGCCAGCAGCTGTGGCTCTTAACCACTATGTCACCAGGGTTTCCATATGTATGCATATATATAGCATACACACACAAGCATGCGTGGACATGCACACACACATATGTAAATAGCTTGACTTCCCCCTAAGCATGACCAATTAAGATCAAGGTCAACAGAAGTAAAATAAGTGGCACAGTGCTTAAGAGCTCTAGCTGCTGAACTAAAGTCCACAGTTTGAATCCATCAGCCACTCCTTGGAAACTCCATGGAGCGTTCTGTTCTGTCCTATAGGGTTGCTGAGTCTGATCTGACTTGATGACAAGTTTTTTTGTTTTTTGGTAAGCTAGATCAGAGTGCAGACTTGTAAATGTACTACATTTTGACCACGGTACCTTCAAAAAGAAAAGAAAACAAAAAATCAATCTCATTGCCATTAAGTCAATTCTGACTAGTGACCCTACAAGAGAGTGGAACTATACTATGGAGTTTCCAAGGCTGTCATTTTCACAGGTGCAGACAGCCGTATCTGATTCCGACGGAGCAGCTGGTGGGTTGGAACCATCGACCTTCCAGTTAGCAGCGGAACACTGCACCACCAGGGCTTGCCCCCGAAATCCCAGAGAGCTGAATTTAAGCGTCTGATGTGGTACACCTTCATCATCAAGTCAATTCAGACTCATAAAAACCCTCCAGGACAGAGCAGAACTGCCCCATGCTTCTATGGTCTCCAGACTGTAATCTTTAGGGAAGCAGACTGCCACATCTCTTTCTCCCATGGAGTGACTAGTGGGTATGAAACACTGACCTTTCAGTTAGCAGCTGAACACTTAACCATTAGGCCTCCAGGGTTCTAAATGCTAAATTTAGAGATCTTTTTTTTTTTTTTTTTGACGTGCTGCGTAATTCAGATTTTCTGAAAAGATTTCAAATATAGTGCAAATCAAGATCCTTCTCACTGGAAAGCCAAATTAGAATACTTATCAAAAATAAAAGCACTGAAAAAACAAATAAGCCACCCCAAACCAAACTTGTTGCCATCAAGTCAATTCTGATTCAGAAACTGATGCCAAATTTATGTTCTAATTTTGGTGAGTGCAAACAGGCTGAGGTAGATATTTTGAGGAATAAATAAGAATGTTCAGAAGTAATGTTAAAAATAAGCAATCCAAACTCACAGCAAACCTTGAAAGTGTAATTCTCATGAGTCACTTACTTTGAGGACACTAATTATTTTCTTCATATAAAACATGTGGGTAACCACAGGACATAACTCCTACATGCGTGATTTCTGTGTAAACATAAACTGCCTGAAACTACTCACTGTGAAAGCTGAGGAGGCACACTCTGGATTCTGTTGTCACACAATACCAGGTAATTTAGAGAAGGCAGATTTCCTAGTTCTGGTGGGATTTCTTTGATGAAATTTCCTCCAAGATATAAACACTCTAAACTGCAAAAAAAAAAAAAAAAAAAAAGTAAATAAAAAGTTGGATGAGATACCTCATCAGCTCTACTACACTGAACACATTTAATCTATTTATTCAGTACAAGTTTTACTTAAGATTTGCTATGTGACATAGAGGCTCGGGAGAAATAATGCAATCTTCAAGGACCTTAGCCTATAGCTAAGCAGAAAAGACACACTAACATTAGACAATACCACAGTTTAAACACAATGCAAGGCCAAAAAACAGCATGATGGGACAAAAATATCAAAACAAGCAGAATAATCCATAAATGAGTCAAAAAGGACAAAACATTAGGCCACAATAGTTCTGACTGGGAAGCCAAGCCAAAAAGGTTTCCCAAAAGCACTGTAACTTCAGCTGAGTTAGGCCCATTTAGATTAAAGAGGATAGGATCCTTGAGATTGGAGGACCGAGTTTCAATGGGATGATCACATCTTCTAATACAAAAAGAGAATTCAGGTTAAGAAACCAGAGACAAAGCAAGATGCCAGATGACATGGCCCTTACATTTCTGTCAGTACTGTGGTGGCCTACGCTCCCGTGCCATCCTCACAATCACTGTTACGCTTCAACTCAATGTTGCAGCCACTGTGTCACCCCACCCCACTGAGGGACTTCCTCTTTTTCACTGATCCTCTACTTCACCAAGCATGATGTCCTTCTGCAAGGACTGGTCCCTCCTGGTAACACGTCCAAAATACGTGAGATGAAGTCTAAACATATTTGTTTCTAATAAGCATTCTAGTTCTAATTCTTCCAAGATAACATTTGTTCATTTTTTTGCCAGTCCGTGGTAAATTCAATATTCTCCTTCGCCACAATTCAAATGCATCAATTCTTCTACTGTCTTCCCTACTCACTGTCCAGCTTTTGAGAATGTACTATTTAACTGAAAATACCATGGCTTAGATTAAGCACACTGTTTTAGTCAGCTAGGCTGCTCTAACAGAAATACCACAGAGTGAGTGGATGGCTTTAACAAAGAAAGATTTATTCTTACACAGTCCGGTAGGTTGCAAGTCCATATTCAGGGTGTCTGCTCCAGGGAAAGACTTTCCCCTTGTCGGCTCTGGAGGAAAGTCCGGTATTGTATCAGTCTTTGTCCAGGGAGCATCCTCACGCAAGAACCTCTGGTCTGAAGGACGCGCTCTGCTCCCGGTGCTGCTTGCTTGATGATAGCGAGGTTCTCAAATTGTCCTTTGTTTCTTTTTCCTTTTATTCCTTGCAAGCTAAAAGCATTAAGGGTGGGGCAAGCCATATTCCAGGGAAACTTCCCCCACAGCAGGAATTCACAGCCCCACCCTAATCCTTTAACATACAGGTTAGCAAAACCACACAATGGAGGACAGTCCCAAGATACTGGGAACCATATCCCAGCCACGTGGCTGCACACATTTTTGGGGGGACACAATTCCAACCATGACACACACCTTAGTCCTTGAAATGTCATCTTTGTTTTTAACACTTTAAAGAGGCCTTCTGCAGCAGATTTGCCCAATGAATTATACTGCTTGGTTTCTTGACTGCTGCTACCATGGGCACAGACTGCTGATCCAAGCAAAATGAAACCCTTTACAACTTCAGTCTCTTTTCTGTTTATCACGATGCTGCTTGCTGGTCCAGCTGTGAGAATTTCTGTTTTATGTTGAGGTGTAATCCACACCGAAGACTGCACTCTTTGATCTTCATCAGAAAGTACTGCAAGTCCCCTCCAATTTCAGCAAGAGAGGCTGTGTCATCTGCATACTGCAGGTGGTTAATAAGTCTTTGTCCAATCTTGCTGCTGCATTTTTCCTCATATAGATACTAATGAGTCTACCTAACAGTAACTATTATGAAAAGGGAACTACAGGTATCCCCTGCTTTTCAAAAGCTCATTTACATCACTTCACATCACTTCACTTCTATGGAAGACCTACATCAATCCCTGTTCTTGACAACCAAAAGAAATCCAAAGATTTTCACTTTTATGGCAAAAAGTGGAAACACCACTGAGTGTTTGTTTTGCAGCAAGCCACTAAAGAGGCAGCCACACACCCAGAACAGCAAGAGTCAAGGTCCTTCATTGGGAACTCTACTCAGCATCTAAGCTAAATAGGTTGTGCACTTATTGTATCATTCCTGCTTTTAGCATATATTAGCGTTATTTCAGGTTTTATGTGTTACTTAGTATGATCCACTAAGTTATTTTTTTGGTCTGGAAATACTCAAAAAATTTTTGCACATACATTAATGGCATGTTCTTCTTTCAGATAGCAGGGAAAGTCTGTATTATAATGAGAAGGCTATCCAGGAAAAGGTTAACCAATCTAAGTTCTTTCAATAAGTGATTCAATATTTAAACAACAACTTGCAATCGTGTTTAGTGAGAGAGAAAATAAAGTGAAACGGAAGAGTAAGTCCGAGGGCAACACTGTCCTCCCTACCCACTTATGTCAGGAACCAAGAGAAACTGTCCTCTCTCTGCTGGACAGGTACCAGTTCATGTCCTCTTCTGTCAGTGGTTTGGGGGGTGAGGGGATGCATGGGCAGAAAGATGCAAAACTTTCGCACTTAGGATGGTGACTCTGGCAGAGAAAGAGTTGATGTTTTGGACACAACCATCCCCAGGACTGTGGAATTATATAAATTCACTTTCACAATTGATGGTTATAATTAATCCAATTACACAGTCAATGTATTAAGTTTAAATTTTGAGGCCTATTTCTTACTTTGGAACTCAAAATACTTTCCAAAGTTCTAGAGGCTTGAAATCTTTCAAGGAGAGGTTGTGGGAATCAAATTTGGAAAATACACTCTACTGATTCCTAATATGCTGCTCATTAAGGAAGAAAACTATATTGCTGATTTTGAAGCAAAGCTGTAGGGTGTATCAAATTCTGTATCAGTTCACACTTTCAGTGATTGACAAGTATAGAAAAACAGGAAAATCATTCACCAAATTTATGGAAGGAATTTTTCCTGTCCTTTCTATTTAGAGTTAACAGACAAACCTTAAAAGTTGCCATCTGGAAAAGCGTATCACCTCAGCAATCCTTCAAGGACACTGAGTGGAGTGCTGGACTGCCTTTTCTTTAGCACTGGACAATCACCCACTGACTGACATATCCAAACCCCCTTAATGGCAATCAACTTTAATAACAGGTATAAATAGAAAATGTTTTGCTTTTCCACCCAAATATACATTAAATGTAACAAAAGTATATATTAGTACTATTTTATAGCCAGTTAAGGGAGATGAGATTAAAGCGAGATACAGACGTACACAAAAAAGTAAAACAGAAAGACATCGAGTTGATCTTGACTGATAGGGACCCCTTTGTAGGACAGAGCAGACCTGCCTATGGGGTTTTCTAGGCTCCTTTTTATGTTCAAATAGAGGCATCATTTCTTGGTATTCCCCGCTCAAAAAACACCCTCACAACCCAAACCCACTATGATTTCAACTCATAATGACCCTACTGGACAGCACAGAACTGATCCACAGTATTTCTGAGGCTGTAAATCTTTAAAGAAGCAGCACACTGCCACATTTTTCTCCTGCAGAGCAGCTGGTGGGTTTGAACCACTGACATTCTGGTTAGCAACTGAGTACTTAAACCACTGAACTACCAGGATTCTTCATCTGTTGGTATTTGCCCAAACATAAGGCACAAAGAAGGCAGAGGAAGAGGCTGAGGCAGAGAAAAACTCAGTATATGAGTCTAAATGAGTGTTTTTATTCAAAATTTACTATATACTATTTGGAGACCTGGTGGTACAGTGGTTAAGAGACACGGCTAACTGAAAAGTAGGCAGCTTGAATCCAGCAGCTGCTCCTTGGAAACCCTATGGGGGCAAGCCTACCCTGTCTACAGGGTCACTGTGAGTTGAAATCAACTTAATGGCAATGCGTTTGATATTGGATATACTATGTATCATCCAGTCATCTATTTCCAAAGATAACTGGTGTACCAATCTTTGCTACACTGCTTTCAAAAACATTCTGGGACACTTTTAAAAACACTTTTATTATGCTTTAGGTGAAAGTTTACAGAGAAAATGAGCACCCTAGTCAAAAGTTTAGACACAAGTTGTTTATAAGCTGTTTATACACAAACTGTGTATACACTGCCATTGCCACCATGTGTTAGCACTCTTCCTCTTTCCCTTGAGACCCTGGGTTTCCCAAGTCCATTTGATGTTATCCTATCCCTTCCTGCCTTCTCATTTTTCCTTTTGGGCAGGAGTTGCCCATTTGATTAAACTAAGAAGAACATTCCTCACACGTGTTATTGCTTATTAAAAAAAAAAAAAAAAAAACCAAGCCACTGCTGTCAATTCCAGCTACATAATAACTGTACAGAACAGAGTAGAACTGCCCTCCAGAGCTTCCGGGGAGCACCTGGTAAACTGAACTGCTGACCTTTTGGTTAGCAGCTATGACATTTAACCACTATACACCATGGTTTCCATTTGTTTTACAGGCCTGTCTCTTTACAGCTAAATGGCTACAAGTTGGACTTCAGTTCTGTGCTAGTCAAGCATCTACGGTGATCATCTTGGAGGTGTCCCTAGTCTCTGTCAGACCAGTAAGTCTGATCTGGTTTGTAGAATTTTCTAGGGCACTTGTTTTTAACCTTTACTTTGCCAAGATCCTCATATTTTCATTTTCTGAAACTCAGTTAAGCAGATGAAGAGGAGTCATAAACAGAAAAGGAAAGCATTATTTGAGAAGCAGAGACTGTGGCGTGGATTCCAAAGAAACTCACTTGTGCTCCAACCCCCTTTCCAAATGTCTAGCATCCTGAATGCCAAACAACCCTGAAACTTCCATTTAAAGTGACAAGTTATTAAGCTCTTTCCCAATTAATTTATGAGATAATTGACAGGAATAAAGGGTAGGCGCTTAGAAGAAACAGATCAAAATACAAATTACACCATCTTTTCCAAGATTATAAAAACAAGTTCACCCGTAAATGGGTCAAACAGTTATCCAAACTTGATGAAGAAAAATCAGAGGAACTATGTTAATACTAAAAATGAAATTTTCAGCTGCTGTTTTATTTTTTAATACTTGCAAAGTTATTTGTCAGAAACCAATTTTTCAAGATTTCACTCTCCAGGATCAGGATCTACAAGGTCTTGAAAATACTCTGTTAAACTTGAACAAGTCAATTAAGTCACAGATACATATTCGTTATTTAGTGGCAGTTAAAGTCTACTTTCTGGAAAGCTGAAATGTGACAGGAAAGGGGACATTTCCAGGGATTATCAATTCTGCATTTTTTAATTTTATAGTTGCAAAATATATACAAGTATTGACATTTTAACCAGTTTTAAGTATACAGTTCACTGACGTGAGTTACAGTTACCTTGTTCATCATTATCTTGGATCTAGTCACAAAAGTTTTTATCAGCCTACGCAGAAAGGTGGCAAGACTGTGTTTAAATACTTTAAACATGTCAGGAAGGATCAGCGAAAAAGTGGAAGGCCCTTGAGATGGACTGACACACAGGCCACAGCAATGGGTTTAAGCAAAAAACGATTGCAGACACAGTGCAAGACTGGGCAGTGTTTTGTTCTGTTGTGCACAAGGCCACTATGAGTCAGAACCAATTCGACAGCACCTAACAGCAACACGAGACCCTTTCAGCTGATGACTCAAACAGAGTCTACACTTGGAGTATGCCTTAAGCCTCAATCAGTGTTTACTGTCACCAGTAGAGCAACGGCACATATAGCTGGAAGACGACAACACTGACATAAGCGTCACACTGTTGCAGTCAAAAGCACAGTGACCACAGACAGCACAGGTATTAACTAACCCAGAAAATCGGGTCAGTTAGGCAAGCAGCTTTGAACAATTCTCAAGATCACATATGTGATGTGTCCTAAGTCAGAAGAATTAGATGCTAGTCCTATACTGCCACTATGCAAAATTCATGGATTTGGACTCAGAGACCCCAAGGAGTCAATCCACTGCTACCCAATTACTGGCGTGGTGATCTTGGGTCTTAAAATCTGCCAGTTTTCTCTGAAAAAAGGGAGTATGTCTTCATTTCAGAGAGTCATTGGTGAGATTTAAAAAGCATATTTAGAGCACCTAAAACATGGTCTACCCAACCCACTGCCATCAAGTCAGGTCTGACTCACAGCAACCGTAGAGGTCAGAGTAGAGCTGCCCCATAGAGTTTCCAAGGAACACCTGGAAGATTTGAACTGCTGAATTTTGGTTAGCAGATGTAACACGTAACCCACTATGCCACCAGGGTTTTAAACAACATGGTCTACTACCCTATAAATATTCAATAAATGGGATTTTTTGGTCTACCTTCCCCACCCCACCCCCATGTAATAACAGTGATATTTGCCCTGGTTTCTTCTGAGATTATTGACAAATTCAAATGAAAAGGTTGGAATTACATACAATCTGAATCAGAAAGACCAAAGTCTCTCAAATTTTACCTTTCAAACTGTCTTCAACCTATTTCTTACCATTTCTGTGGGCATCACCCTGCTACACGCAACCATCATCTCTCATCCTGATACAAAGGCCTCCGTCTAACCAACCCTCCCAACTTCCCATCTCTCCACTCCAATCCCATACAGCAACAGCACACTTGTAACAGTGAAGTCTACAGTTAGTCACTGTATGTCTGTCTTCTCTGCTAGTAAATCAAGATACCTAAGGGCAGGGATTATGCTCACCGATTACCCACAGCACCTAGTACAGGTGCCTGATACACGGTAAAACCACACCCACTGCCACTGAGTCAATTCTGACAAGATACA
Organism: Heterohyrax brucei; assembly: GCA_028571685.1. Lineage (NCBI taxonomy): Eukaryota > Metazoa > Chordata > Mammalia > Hyracoidea > Procaviidae > Heterohyrax > Heterohyrax brucei. The sequence continues at coordinate 63,620,934 of CM053157.1, forward strand.
TGGTAGGTAATCAGTCAAGTACCTGATGAATAAACACATTTTTGTGTGTGTGTGTCCGACAGTCTCATTCTACAGAGTAAGAAATCTTGGTAATGACATGTTAAGTGAATAAGAACTCAGGAGTTCTTATTCCCAGGCCGATTTCTTTTAACTACATTAAACTCACTGGTCCCTTCCACTGCTAACAATCTATCATCGAAGATAATCCAACAAAGGATGTGAAAGCATTTTACAGAGACAGCAGAACTTTTTCCCACTTTGGACAATACAGCTGATCTCTTATTTCTCACTCCCCTGCAGGGTACTTCTAAAGTCACCAACACAGCACGCATGCTTCTTCCGTTTTGCTTTCGATTTAACGCAACACCCATTTACTGAACCATGTAATAGGTGAGGCACACCTGTAAACCACGAATTAAAATCAGTAACTCATAAGCGATGTTTCGATGGAAGCACTACAGTAGTGCAGTTTAACCGATAACTGCGGTCCCCAAACCCAGTCCCACTGCTGTAGAGTCGATTCCGACTCACAGTGACCCCACAGAACTGCTCCATAATCGCCGTAGTTTCCAAAAGGTGCTCGCTGAATTTGAACTGGCGACATTTTGGTTAGGAGACACAGCACTTAACCACTACACCACCAAGGAGCTGTCCAGGGAGCAGTAAAAGAAGCGCGTACAAAGATGAATTGGATGAACACGAGTTGGCCAGACCGGTAGATTTTCCAAATCAAGGAAACAGTGCGTTAAAATGCTAAGCAGCACTGCATCCATTAAATCCATATTCAGTGAGCACCTGGAAGGACAGGGAGGGTTCACAGCTCACTGAACTGTAAAAATACTACTGCTGGCATTGCTAGAGAGATAGGGCAGCTGTAAATGTCTGCGGACTGCTATTCTAAAAAACAAGGACTTTGATCTATAGGCATGAAAAACCTCTGAAGACTTCTCAGCAAGAAGTGACAACTTCGGATTTACAGCTGTTTGGGTACCTACTCGTTGAGACTACATCCCTAGACCCAAAAAACGAAAACAGAAATACTGCATATGGCAAGCACAATACAGCAAACGCTGAGACGGCTGGGCAGTACTCACTACTGAACAGCTGAAGAGAAAGCCCAGAAGAAGTTGTTTACACAGATAAGGAGAACCTGAGCCAGGCTCTGCGCCCCAGGGTTCCCGGCCATCGTCCTTTTCTCCCCCGCTCCCCGCACATCCCCTGCCTCCTCTGGGGCGCCCGCTCACCTCTGCAGGTTCTCGATCTCGGCCGGGATGCTCTGCAGCTGGTTGCCGCCCAGGCTCAGGGTCTGCAGCGCGCGCAACTCGAGCAGCTGGGCAGGCACCTCCTGGAAGCAGTTGCCGCTGAGGTTGAGCACCTGGAGGCTGCGAGAGAGCGGCGACTGAGCCAGGCCCTTGGGCAGCGAGCCGGGCCCACCCAGCCGGTTGTTCTTGGCCAGCAGCGTGCGCAGGCTACGCAGAGCGAGCAGCTCCGGCCCGAGCGCCGTCAGCGCGTTGCCGCTCACGTCCAGCAGCTGGAGGTGCGGGAAGCCGCTGCCCAGGGCCCGCGGCAGCGACTCCAGACGGCTGTGAGGCAGCAGCAGCCGCAGCAGCGCCTCCCGCGCGCCGCGCCGCTCCTCGGCCCGCGCCTCCAGCTCGGTCTCCAGCGTCTCGGGGGACACGCTGAGACGGGACAGGTTCAGTTCGCCCTCTCCGGCCACGGCCACGACCGCTCCGACGTCCTCCATCCTGGTCGCCGCGCGGCACCGGGCCCCGGAATCTGCGGAACGCCGCGCGGGGCCACCAGCCGGGGCTTGGCGGCTCCCCCGAACTTGAACCGGGTCTACGCCGGAAGTGGCGTGTCCCGAGCGAGTCACGCGACGGCAGCTGCGGGTGCGCGCGCCGCTCAGGGGCCGGGCGCCGCCTCACGTGGCGCGCCGCGCGGAGGGTCGCAGGAGGGGGACCGTGGGCGGAGCGAGGGCAGTGCTGGGCCGGTGGGTGAAGACCCGCGGCCGGGAAGACGCCCTCGGGTCCTACCGGATGCCGTGCTTGGTGGTCTGTGCTGGAGTCTGTGACCTGTTGCCGGGGTCCGGGGCCGCCTGTGTAAACACTGGGAGGACTGCTGTTGTAATTGGCCTGGAGGGTACACACGTCACGTTGCACCGCCCACTTGGCTCTCAGTTAGAAATGGGGCCCCTGTTCTGAAGCATTTTGGGTGAAGACGGTTGGCGTAGTGGTTAACAGCTGGATTACTGTCAAAACTCTGAGTAGTTTGAATCCACCAGCTGCTTCTGGCAAACTCTTTGAGACAGTTCCACTCTGTCCACTACTGTGAGTAGGAATCGACTCGATGACAACAGATTTGGTTTTCATTTTCAACACGAGACAGCAAGCCTCAGGAATGTAGAGACCAGGGGTTAACAATTAAAACCAATCTGAGCTGGGCTAGAAATCAGAGGCTTTGGAGCCTGTTTCGGATTCCACCGTGAACAGCTTTGTCTCCTTGGACAAAAGATTGGGTATTGGTTTTCTCAGCCTTAACTAAAATACAGATAATATCTACCCCGATTGCCCTACAGGATTGTTAAAAAAAAAGAAAAAGAAACTAATGAAAAAATAATAAGTCTTAAGTAAGGTTATTTAGCTTAATTATGGCAGTGCTTAGTGATTTTTAGTCTATGTTGCGGCTTGGAGTGAACTTGGGAGGCCCTGGGAGAAGTTCCTTGAATTGACATAGCTCGCATTAATGGGTCACTTTAAGAACACAGAAAGCATTGAAATTTGACAGTAATTGTACTTAAGTTTAAAGCTACAATTTTACTGAGAAAATCCTGACTCTAGTTTTAACTTAGTGCTTCTAATGAACATGTATCTTCTCTCTTGCCGCAAACTTGGTCTTTTCTGATACTACTTTTTTTTAAATAGTATTGAAAAATCATGACTGGAAATGAGAAAAAAATACATATATATATTCTATAAAGCATATGTGTTACAAAGTTACAAGTGTGCATGTAATGAGTAATATTAAATTGCCTTCCCTGAGGAACCCCCTGAGACTATGGCCCCCAGACACTTTTCTAAGTAGCAACTGAAGCCACTCCAGAAGTTCACCCTTCAACCAGAGATTAAATAGGCCTATAAGACAAGCAACATAGGTGAGAAACATGCTTCTCAGATCAATCAAGTGTATGAGACCAAATGGATAACTTCAGCCCAAAGATGAGAAAGCAGAAAGGGACAGGAAAATTGGACAAGTGGAAAGAGGAACCCAGAAAGGAGTAGAGTGTTGACACATTGTAGGGATTGCAACCAATATTATAAAACAATTTGTATATGATTTATTTAAGGAGAGACCAGACTAAATTGCTCTATAAACTTTCACCTAAATTGTGTGTGTGTGTATGTGTGTGTGTGTGAGTGAGTGTGACACACAGGCACACACACACACGGGCACACACACTTTTCTCCTTGAAAAAAGAGAAGAAAAGTAATTGTTCTTTCCAGTCCTTTGTGCGAGAAATGTTATGCCTCTTAACCCTGACCAAACTTTAATTTGGTGGTATGTCAGTTTAAATATGAAATATACTGGCATATGGAGTATATTGCAGTCTCTTGGTTTGAATGGGTCCTTTTTAAAATTAGGTCTTGTTTTGCATCAAGATCACGTTCTGGCAGGAGCCCTGTTGTTGTGTCCAATGGAGTCAATTTAGACTTCTAGCAATCCCTTAGGACAGTGTAGAACTGCCCCATAGGGTTTCCTAGGCTATAGTCTTTATGGAAGCAGATTGTCAGGTCTTTTCTCAGCCTAGCAGCTTATAGATTTGAAACTACTAACTGTTTAGTTAGCTGTGGAGCTCTTAACCATTGCACCACCAGGCCTCCTTGGTGAGACCCCTGAAAAGCAACAGTTACAATTTTTAAATAATAGGGTTTTATGCTTTTAAAAAAGTCAGAAATTAATAAAAATGAAAATTAGTAATTTGAATGTGATTCAAAAGTAGAGTTAAGATCACAAATCAGTGAAATTAAAGAATGGAAATAGCCTCAATAATGCAGAATGAAGCTACCCGATGGAAGGTTTTGAAGGAATAATGAGATGATAGAAGCTCCACATCGTATAAAATGAAGGAAATGAAGTAGAAAAAGAAAAGTAATATGGGCAAAGAAATTAGTAAACTGACAAATTTTGAAAACCTGCTGTTGGAAATGGATACATAACCTAGGCATTAGTGAGCTGAAATGGACTAGTGCTGGCCATTTTGAATCAGATGATAATATGATATGCTGTGGGTGGAATGACAAACGAAAGAGGAATGACATCACATTCACAGTCAAAAAGAACATTTCCAGATCTGTCCTCTAGTACAGTGCTATCTGTGACACTATTCATACACCTAAAAGGAAGACCAGTTAATATGAGTGGTATTCAAACTTATATGCCAACCAATAAGACCAAAGATGAAGAAAGAGAAGATATTTACCAACTTCTGTGGTCTGAAATTGATCAAACATATAGTCAGAATGCATTGATAATTACTGGTAATTAGAATTGTGAAAGTTGGAAATGAAGAAGAGTTGGTAGTTGGAAAATACGGCCTTGGTGATAGAAATGAAAAACAAGGCTCCAGGAATTGACAGAATAACAACTGAGATGTTTCGACTTTTGGATACAATAGTGGAGGTGCTCACTTGTCTGTGCTAAGAACACAGCTCTTCGTCATGTTCCCTGTAAGACAGCCACTTGGTCAACTGACTATATTTGTGTCCATTCCAAAGAAAGCTGATCCAATAGAATGCAGAAATTGTGAAACAATATCATTAGTATCACACGCAGTAAAATTTTGCTGAAAATAATTTAAAAAATGGCTGCAGCAGTACATCAACTGGGAACTGCAGAAATTCAAGTTGGATTCAGCAGAGTACATGGGACAAGGCTTATCATTGTTAATGTAAGATCCTGGCTGAAAACAGACAAGACCAGAAAAATGTTTACTTGTGTTTTATCGACTATGCAAAAGCATTTGACTGTGTGGCAGAATGGAAATTCCAGAACAATTATGTTCCTGTATACAGACAAAGGAGCAATTATTGAAACAGAACAAGGATACACTACATGATTTAACATCAGGAAAGTTGTGCATCAGGGTTGTATTCTTTTAGCATACTTACTTTGTGTGCTGAGCAAATAAACTAAGAAATTAAACTATGTGAAAACAAGACATCAGGATTGGAAGAAAACTCATTAACAGCCTACATTATACAAATGGCACAACCTTGCTTGCTACAAGTGAAGAGGACTTGAAACATTTAATGATGAAGATCAAAGACTACATCCTTCAGTATAGGTTACAGCACAACATAAAAAAAAATCCTTACAAGTGGACCAATAAGCAACTATATGATGTGTTTAGGTGCCACAGAGTCACTTCCAACTCACAGTGACTGTAGGTATAAAAGAACAAAAATAGTGCTCAGTTCTGAGCTATCCTCACAATTCTTGTTATGCTTCAGCCTGTTGTTGCAGTTGCTATGCCAGTCCATCTTGTTGAGGGTCTTTGTTTTGCTGAGCCTGTACTTTACCAAGTGTGATGTCCTTCTCCGGGTACTGCTCCCTCCTGATACCATGTGCAAAGTATGTAAGATGTAGTCTTGCCATCCTTTCCTCTAAGGAGCCTACTGGTTATACTTCTTCCAAGACAGATTTGTTCTTTCTTTTGGCAGTCCATGGGATATTCAACATGATATCTCCAAAACCGTAATTCAAAGATTGCAGTTCTTCTGTCTTCCTTATTCATTGTTCAGCTTTCACATGCATGTGATGCAATTGAAAACACAGTGGATTGAGTCAGGTGCACCTTAGTCTTCGAGGTGACATCTTTGCTTTTCAACACTTTAAAGAGGTCTTTTGCAGATTTTCTCAGTGCAATGTGTTTTTATTAATTTCTTTTTAAAATTGTGATTTAAGTGAAAATTTACAACTCAAGTCAGTTTCTGATACAAAACCTTACACACACATTGTTACATGACCCTAGTTGTCCTCCCTACAATGTGACGGCACACTCCTCCTCTCCAATCTGTATTTCCGGTGTCCATTCAACCAGTTTCTGTCCCTTTCTGCCTTCTCATCTCACCTCTGAACAGAAGCTGCCCATTTAGTCTCTTGTATCTACTTCAGCCAAGAAGGACACCCTTCACCAGGATAATTTTATGTCTCATAGTCTAGTCAGTCTTTGTCTGAAATGTTAGCTTTGTAAATGGTTTTAGTTATGGGCTGACAGAGGATCCAGGAGCTATGTCTTCCAGGACCCTCTAGTCTGTTAGACCATCAAGTCTGGTCTTTTTACTGGAATTCAGTTTCTGTACCCTACTTTTCTCCCACTCTTTCAGGGACTCTTCATTGTGTTCTCTGTCAAGATGGTCATTGGTTGTAGCCAGGCACCATCCAGTTCTTCCAGGCTCATGCTGGTGTAGTCTATAGTTTATGTGACCCTTTCTCTTTCTTGAGCTTATATTTTCCTTGTGTCTTTGTTGTTCTTCATTTTCCTTTGCTCCAGATGGGATGGTACCAGTTGGTGTTTCTTAGATGGTTGCTTGCTAGCTTTTAAGACTCCAGATGCAGAACATTTTCTTAATGAACTTTGTTATGCCAGTTAACCTAGATGTCCTAGATCATCACCCCTACCTCTCTGTCCCTTGAAGTGTTTGGTTGCATTCAGGAAATTTCTTAGTTTATGGTTTAGTCCAGTTATGCTGACTTCTCCTGTATTGTGTGTTTTACCAGCCTTCATCTACAATATTTATCTACTATCTAGTGAGTGAATACTCCTTTCACTCCTTTCCCATCCTTGTAACCATCAAAAATGTTTTCTCTTGTGTTTAAACCTTTCCTTGAGTTCTTAGAATAGTGGTCCCATACAGTATTTGTCTACAGTTGATTTCTTGACTGCTGCTTCCATGGATGTTGATTGTGGATTGAAGTAAAATGAAATACTTGACAACTTCAGTCTTCATCTGTCAATGTGTTGCTTATTGGTCTACTTGTGAAGATTTATGTTCTCTTTATATTGAGATGTAATCCGTACTGAAGGTTGTAGTCTTTGATCTTAATCTGTAAGTGCTTCAGGTCTTCCTCACTTTCAGCAAAAAAGGTCTGGTCATCAACATAACACTGGTTGTCAATGAATGTTCCTCCAATCTCTTGATGACTAGTTTTCCATATAGCCCAGTTTCTTGGATTATTTGCTCAGCATCCAAATTGAATAAGTATGGTGAAAGGATCTAACCTTGACACAAACCTTTGTTGACTGTAAACCACTTGACATCCCCTTATTCTGTTAGAATGACTGCCTTTTGATCAGTGCACAGATTCCTCATGAGTACAATTAAGTGTTCTGGAATTCTCATTCTCCACAATGTTATCCATCATTTGTTGTGGTCCATACAATTGAATGCCTTTGTGTAGTCGATGAAACACAAGTAAACATCTTTCTGGTATTCTCCGCTTTCATCCAATATCCATCTGACATCATCTATGATATCCCTGGTTCCGTATTCTCTTCTGAACCAGCTTGAATTCTGGCAGTTCCTTGTCGATATACTGTTGTAGTCATTTTTGAATGATCTTTAACAAAATTTTACTTGTGTGTGGTTTTAATGATATTGTTCAATAATTTCTGCATTTAATTGGATCACCTGTCTTGGGAATAGGGTATAAATATAGATCTCCAGTCAGTTGGCCAAGTAGCTGTTCTCCAGATGTCTTAGCATAGATGAGTGAGCACTTCCAGCACTGCATCTGTTTGTTGAAATGCCTCAATTAATATTCCACTAATTCCTAGAGCCTTGTTTTTTGCCAATACCATCAAAGCAGTTTCCTTCAGTACCACCAGTTCATATGCTACCTCTTAAAATGGCCAAATATTGACCAGTTCTTTCTGGTATAATGATTCTGTGTGTTTCTTCCATCTTCTTTTGATGCTTCCTGAGTTGTTCAATATTTTCCATGTAGAATCCCTCGCTATTGCAAATCAAAGCTTGAATTTTTTTCTTCAGTTCTTTTAGCTTGCAGAATGCAGAATGTGTTCCTGCCTTCTGGTTTTCCATTTCCGGCTCTTTGCACATGGCTTTATAATACTTTGTCTTCTTGAGCTACTCTTTGAAATCTTCTGTTTAAGTCTTTTACTTCACCATTCCTTCCTTTTACTTTAGCTGCTGGACGTTCAAGAGAAAGTTTCAGAGTCTCTTCTGACATCCAGTTTGGTCTTTTCTTTCTTTCCTGTCTTTTTAATGAGCTCTTGCTCTCTTCATCGATGATGCCTTTGAGGTCACTCCACAATTCATCTGGTCTTTGGTCATTAGTGATCAGCACGTCAAATCTGTTCTTGAGATGGTCTCTAAACTCAGGTGGGATATACTCAAGGTCATACTTTGGCCATCATGGACTTGTTCTGATTTTCTTCAGTTTCATTTTGAATTTACATAGGAACAATTGATGATCTGTGCTGCATTCAGCACCTGGTCTTGTTCTGACTGTTAATATGGAGCTTTATCATCATCATTTTCTGTAGATCTAGTCGATTTGATTCCTTGTATTCTGTCTAGTGAGGTCCATGTGTACAGTTGTCATTTGTGTTGCTTTAAAAAGGTATTTGCAATGAAGAAGTCATTAGCCTTGCAAAATTCTATCACGTGATCTCTGGCATCGTTTCTATCACCAAGGCTGTATTTTCCAACTACCAGTCCTTCTTCTTGGTTTCCAGCTTTTGCGTTCCAATCATTGTAATTATCAATGCATCCTGATCACATGTGATCAATTTCAGACTGCAGAAGCTGATAAAAATCTTCAATTTCTTCATCTTTGGGCTTACTGGTTGGCACATAAATTTGAATAATAGTTATATTAACTGCTCTTCCTTGTAGGTGTATGCACATCATCCTATCACTGACAGCATTTTACTTTAGGACAGATGTTGAAATGTTCTTTTTGAGAAGGATCGCAGTACCATTCCTCTTCAAGTTTTCATTCCCAACATAGTAGACCATATGACTGATTCAAAATGGCCATTAACAGTCTATTGCACCTCACTCTGAAGGACTGACTAATGGACCACAATTGCCACAGCCTCTGTCAGACTGAGTGCAATACAATTAGATGGTGCCCAGTTACCCCTACTGCCATGGATTAAACTGTGTCACCCCAAAATTGTGTAGCCTTGTGGTTGGGCCATGATTCTCAATATTTTATGATTGTCATCTATTTTGTGATTTTCCTATTCTGTATGCTAGAGGATTCGGGTGGGACTGTAAATCCCTTCATAAGACCACCTCCCTGCTCCACTGTAAAGGGAGTTTCACTGGAGAATGGCTTGCCCCACCCTTTATCCTTTTGTTCTGTAAGGGATGAAAGGAAAAGGAAGCAAGCAGAAAACAGGGAACCTCACACCGTCAAGCAAGCAGCACTGAAGAAGAGTGCATCCTTCATACATCAGGTTCCTGTGCCAAGGTGCTCTCCAACCAAAGACTGAGGCAACGCAAAGACTTTCCTCCCAAGTTGACAGTGGGAAAGCCTTTCCCTGGAATGGATATCTAGAATTTGGACTAGAAGCCTACTTGGCTGTGTAAGAACAAACTTTCCCTTGTTGAAGCCATCCACTCTTGCTACTCTGTTAGAGCAGCACTAGCTGACTCAAATGACCACTGACTGTCCCGACAGGACTGACAATAAAGGGTCTCGCAAAGAGTCTAGATCAAAATTCCAACTTACACACACACGCACACAAAGGACCATGTTTACTGCTCTGACAGAGATTGGAAAAACTTGAGAGTCTAGCCCCTGGATACACATTTAGCTCTGTAATGAAGTCTGAGATTCACCCTTCAGCCGAAGATTGACAGGACCATAAAACAAAATTCGGCTAAAGGGACAAGCTAGCCCAAGGGCAGGGACTAAAACTCAGGAGGGAACAAGAAAGCTGGTAATAGAAAGCCCAAGGTCAAGAAAGGGAGAGTGTTGCCATGTCATGGGGTTGTTCACCAATGTCATAAAATGATACGTGTACTACCTGTTTAATGAGAAGTTAGTTTGTTCTAGAAACTTTCATCTAAAGTGCAATAAAAAAATTAAAAACTTTTGTTTATTAAAAGACTTTACCAAAAAAATGAAAAAAAAAAAGCTTCCAACCAGAAAAATATCTTGGGAAACTGTGTACCTGATAAAAGTCTAATAGCCAAAATACATGTAAGTTCAACAACTTAATTACAAAAAGAAAAACAACCCAATAAAAAATGGACAAATGTCTTCAATAAACATTTCTCCAAAGAGGGTATTCAAATGGCTACCAAATATATGAAAAGATGCTCAGTGTCATTACCCACCAGAGAGATGTCAATCAAAACAATGAGATACCATTTTCACTTCCACTAGGATGACTAAGATAAACAGATAATAACAAGTGTTGGTGAGGGTGTGGTGAAGTTGGAACCCTTGTCCATTATTTGCATGAATACAAAATGCTACAATTGTGGAAAACAGTGTGGCAGTTCTTCAAAAAAAACTAAAAGTAGAACAGTCATGTGACCCAGCAATGCTACTGCTAGGAATATATCCAAGGGATTTGAAAGTAACAACATGAACGTACATACGTACACCAGCTGTAGCATTATTCACAATAGCCAAAACGTGGAAACAATCCAAATGCCCATCAGTGGATGAAGGGGTAAACGAAATGTGGTACATCCATATGATGGAACACTACTCAGCCAAAAGGAAAAATGAAGTCTTGATACATGCTACAACATGGATGGAGCTCAAAGATATCATGCTGAGTGAGATAAGTTAATTACAAAAGAACAAGTATTATATAACCTTACTTACATAAAACACAAGAACAGGCAAATGTATAGAGATCACCATTTATTAGTGGTTACCAAGGGCAGGCAGACTAGGAAGAAGGACTTGGCAGTCTGTGTCTGAAAAGAATTAGACAGTGAAAACCTTGTGAATAACAGAAGAACATTGTCTGATATAGTGCCGGAAGATGAACCCCCAAGATTGGAAGACACTCAAAAGATGACTGGGGAAGAGCTGCCTCCTCAAAGTAGAGTCAACTGTAATGATGTGGATGGAGTCAAGCTTCTGGGACCTTCACAGGCTGATGTGACATGACTCAAAATGAGAAGAAACAGCTGCTCGGATCAATTAATAATTGGAACCTGGAATGTATGAAGTATGAATTTAGGAAAATTGGAAATCATCACAAATGAAATGGAATGCGTAAACATCGATGTCCTAGGCATTAGTGAGCTAAAATGGGCTGGTATTGTCCACTTTGAAACAGACAACCATATAGTTTACTGTCAGAATGACAGCTTGAAGAGGAATGCATTGTGTTCATTGTCAAAGAACATTTCAAGATCTGTCCTGAAGTACAATGCTGTCAGTGATAGGATAATACTTGTAAGCTTACAATAGTTAATATGACTGTTATTCAAATTTATGCACCAACCACTAAGGCCAAAGATGAAGAAACTGAAGATTTTTTTTATCGCAGTTTCTTTCTTTCTTTTTTTTTAATTAAATAAAAAAATGAAAATGTACATACTCTGTGCTTACAATACTGGGTTAAGAGAGGAGGAGTACACAAGTTGTGTTGAAGTCCCATTAATAATGATCTTCTTACTAATATGTATTGTCACCAGTTTCTAACAACTATCTAATCTAAACCCTTGCCCCTTGCCTTCCTGCCCTCCCACCCTCCCCACCCTTGTAGCCATCAAAGAGTCTTTTCTATTATGTATGAGTATGCTTTTAAGTTTTTATTGTAGGGGTCTCATATAATAATTGTCCTTCTGTCGCTGACTAGTTTCACTCAATGTCCTCCAGTTGAGACCAAATTGAGAGATGTTTTCCTGCTATCATCATTGTTCTTTATCATGTATAGTACTTCATTGAGTATATATACCAAAGTTTACCTGTCCATTCTTCTGTTGTTGGGCACTTGGGTTGATTCCAACTTTTTGCTGCCATGGACTGTGCTGCAATGAACATTCACGTGCATGTAGCAGTTGGTGTGACGGGCCTTGATTTTGTAGTATATATTCAGAGCAGAGGAATTACTGGGTCAAATGGTATATCTATATCCATTATTTTAAGGTAACGCTAAATTGCTTTCCAAAGAGGCTGCACCATTTTGCAATTCCACCAACAGTACAGGAGAGTTCCAATCTCTTCACAGCCTCTCCAGCATTTATTGTTTTGTGTTCTGTAGGGTTGCCGTGAGTCAGATCCAACTCAATGGCACTTGGCTTGGCTTTTTGGATCATGGCCAATCTTGTTGGGGTGAGATGGCATCTCATTGTCGTTTTGATTTGTGTTTCTTTAGTAATTAATGATTGTGAACATGTCCACATGTGTTTGTTGGCTGCCTGGATCTCCTCTTTAGAGAAGTGTCTGTCCATCTCCTTTGCCCGTCTCTTAATTGGATGATTTGTCTTTTCCTTATTGATATTTTATAGAACCTTATAGATCATGGAGATCAGGCCTCGGTCTGACTGAAGATTTTTACCAGCTTCTGCACTTTGAAATTGATCAAACGTGCCATCAAGATGCATTGATAGTTACTGGTGATTAGAATGCAAAATTTGGAAATAAAAAAAAGGACAGGTAGTTAGAAAATGTGGCCTTAGTAATAGACACAGTGCTAGAGATCACATGACAGAATGTTACAAGACCAGTGACTTCCTCATTGCAAATACTTTTTTTCACCAACATAAATGGCAGCTATACATATGGACAGCACCAGAGAGAATACACAGGAGTCAAATCAACTACATCTATGGAAAGAGACAAAAGAACAACTCAATATCAGGAGTCAGAACAAAGCCAGGGGCCAATTGTGGCACAGGCCATCAATTCCTCTTACTCAAATTGAAACGGAAGAAAATTAGAACAAGTCTATGAGAGCCAAAGTACAACCTTGATTATATCCCATCAGAGTTTAGAGACCATCTGAAGAACAGATTTGATATGTTGAACACTAATGACCAAAGACCAGACAAATTGTGGAATGACATCAAAGACATCATCTATGAAGAAAGCAAGAGGTCATTTAAAAGACAGGAAAGAAAGAAAAAATTAAATTGGATCTCAGAAGAGAATCTGAAACTTGCTCTTGGATGACAAAATGAAATAACTACACAGAGGATTTCAAAGGGTGGCTCTAGAGGACAAAGTAAGCATTATAATAACATGTGCAAAGAACTGGAGACAGAAAACCAAAAGAAAATGTGGAGACCATATGAGATGGAAACAAAGAAAGCTGGGGTGGTGTCAGGTAAGGAGCTTAATGCTTAGAGGAAAATAAAAGTTTCCGCAGGAGAAAATAAAGGAAAGAAAACCAAAAGGGAAGGACCCACTTGGCATTTCTCAAACTGAAAGAACTGAAGAAAAAATTTAAACCTCAAGTTGTAATAGTGAAGGATTCTATATGGAAAGTATTAAACAATCCAGAAACCATCGGAAGAAGATGGAAAGCATATACAGAATCATTATACTAAAATGAATTGGTTGACGTGCTACCATTTGAAGAGGTAGGATTTGATCAGGAATCAATGGTACTGAAGGAAGAAGTCTGAGATGCACCAAAGGCATTAACGAAAAACAAGGCTCAGGTGTTGAAGAAATATCAGTTGAGATGTTTCAAGAAACAGATGCAGAGCTGGAAGTGCCCATTCATCTGTGCTAAGAAATTTGGAAGACCAACTGACTAGAAGAGACCCCTATTTGTGCCTATTCCCCCAAAACATGATCCAACTATATGCAGAAATTATCAAACAATATCATTAATATCATATGTAAGTAAAATTTCACTGAAGATCATTAAAAAGCAGCTGCAGCAGTATATTGACAAGGAACAGTCAGAAATTCAGGGTGGATTCAGAAGAAGATGTGAAACCAGGGATATCATTGCTGATGTGAGATGGACCCTGGCGGAAAGCAGAGAATACCACAAAGGTGTTTACCGGTGTTTTATTGTCTGTGCAAAAGCAGTTGACTGTGTGGATCTTAATAAATGATGAATAACATTGTGAAGAATGAGCATTCCAGAATATTTCATTGTGATCATGAGGAAGCTCATAGATTGATTACAAGGCGGCCGTACAAGGGGACATCACATAGTTTAACGTCAGGAGACATATGCAATCAGACTTGGATCCTTTCACTGTACTTATTCAATCTATATGCTGAGCATATAATCCAAGAAACTGAACTACCTGAAAAACTGGTCATCAGGATAGAGGAAGACACATCAAAAAAACCTGGGATATCCAGATGACACAACCTTGCTTGCTGAAAGTGAGGAAGGCTTAGAACATTTAGTGATGAAGATCAAAGAGCCCAGTCATCAGCATAGGTTCCACCTTCACATAAAGAAAACAAAAATTGTCACAACTAGACCAGTAGGCAGCACCACCGTAAATGGAGGAAAGATTGAAATTGTCAAGAATTTCATTTTACTTGCTTCCACAATCAATGCTCATGGGAATAGCAGTCAAGAAATCAAAAGATGCTTTGTATTGGGCAAAATCAGCTGCAAAAGACCTCTTTAAAGTGTTAAAAAGCAAAAATGTCACTTTGAAGACTAAGGTGGGCCTGATGCAGTTCATGGTTTTTTCAGTCTCATCACATGCATGAGAAAAATGGACAATGAATAAAGAAGACAGAAGAAGAATTGATGTCTTTGAATTGTGGTGTTGGAGAAGAATACTGAATGTAGTATGGGCTGCCAAAAGAAATCTATCTTGGAAGAAGTACAACCAGCATGCTCCTTAGACGCAGGATGGCAAGACTGAATCTTACATACTTTAGATATGTTGTTAGGAGGGATCAGTGCCTGAAAAAGGATAGTATGCTTAGTAAAGTGGAGGCTCAGGGAAAAGGAGGGAGCCCCTCAGTGAGATGGGTTGATGAAGTGGCTGCAACAACTGATTGAAGCTTACAGATTGTGGGCATTTTGCAGGACTGGGCAGTGTTTCGTTCTGTTGTACATGGGATTGCTACAAGTCAGACCCAGCCTGATGGCACCTAACAACAACAGGGGGAGGGCAGAAAGGTTAAGGGAAAGGGGGAGAGGTCCTCGCTTTGGGGGTACTGAGCTGTGGTTTACGATGATGGAAAGTCTGAATTGATTAAGGGTAGGATTGCACAGCTGATTAATGTATTGCTGTCAGTGAGTTGTTATCATGGATTGAATTATGTCCCCCCCAAATTTTGTATAAATTTGGCTGGACCTTGATTCCCAGTATTGTACGGTTGCCCATCATTTTGTCATTTGATGAGGTTTTTCTACATGTTGTAATTTCTATCACTATGATTTAATAAGATGGATTAGCAGCAGTTGTATTGATGAGGTTTACGAGATTGGAATATTGATGAGGTTTACAAGACTGGGTAGTGTTGTAAGTCAATCTCTTTCTAGCTATACAACAGAGGAGTCAGCAGGGAGACATAGGGACCTCATACCACCTAGAAAACAGTGCTGGGAGTAGAACACATCCTTTGGACCTGAGTTTCCTGCACTGAGTTGTGCTCAGGCCCAGGGAAGACTGATGAGTCACAAAAAGCTTCCTCCAGAGTCATCAGAGAGAGAAAGCCTTCCCTTAGAGCTGGTATCCTGAATTCTGACTTCCAGCCTACTGGAAGACAATAAATTTCTCTTTGTTAAAACTATCCTTTTGTGCTATTTCTGTTACAGAAACAGTAGATAACTGAGACAGTTTGCACATCTGTGAAAAGCTGAATTGGCAAAGCTTGTGTAATTTAACAATACCACCAAAAGAGCATTTGCTGAGACTGCTTATGTACAACTAAACACTTTATGGGACTTGGTTTCTTGGTTTGGAGATTTAGGGTCATGGTTTCATAGGACATCCAAGTTAATTGGCCTCAATGCCGTGTTTACTGCTTCTGTTCTACCTTCTAGTTTGCTGTGTAGTGCTTGGGATCTTAAAAGCTTTCAAAGGGCCATCCAGGGTACAATGGTTGATCTCTATTCACCTGGAGCAACATAGGAAAAAGGAAAGTCAGGATTAGGAAGAGCAAATGGAATGTGTGACTTATCGTTTCCATGAGTAACTGCCTCCTTTTCCCTGAGACCAGAAGAACAGAGTGGTGCCTGGGTGCCATAACTGAATGTTTTGATCAAAGATTCTACAGGAGAATCCTGATCAAGTACAGAAAAGTACAGAACAGAATTACAAATTTTCATGGCACCCCGATTTTCTGGAGCCAGGGAAGCTGAATGAACTCCCAAAACTATTGCTTTGAAATAATCTTTAAACTTTACACCAAAGCTGCCCCCTGCAATGTGCCTAGCAAACACATTTTTAAACAACAAACACAGCAATAAAATCAAGCAATAGTTTAGCAGAACTAGTGAAGAGTGTCAGTTTTGAGCACTGTGCTCTTTTAAGATCTATCTTTATGTGGTCAAACTGACAACAGTAACTCAAAAGATTAGCTAGGAAATTTGGGAGGCAGTGAGTTTATATAACAGGAGAGGAACAATTAGGAAAAGGAAGGTGACAACGCTGGGACAACTTGAAGAATACAATCAGTGTCACTGAATTGTACACATAGAAACTGGTTGAACGGGTGTAAGGTCTGCTATGTGTATTCTCCACAACAAAAAATAAATTTAAAAAAGTAGAAGTATCATATGACCCAGCAATTCTAGGTATGCATATGCTCAAGAGAAAAAAAGAAAAAAAAAAAAACCTTACCTACAAATGTTCATAACTGCATTATTCATAATAGCCAATGGTGGAAACAAATCTCCATCAACTGATGAAAAGGTAAATAAAAGGTAGTATATTTATACAATATTATTTAGTGGTAAAAAGTAATGAAATATAGATGTGTCACAATATGGATGAACCTGTAAAACATTATGCTAAGTGAAAGAAGCCAGACATAAAAGATTACATATTATATAATTCCATTTATATGAAATGTCCAAAAATAGGGGAATCTATAGAGACGGAAAGGGGCCCTGGTGGCACAGTAGTTAAGCTCTCAGCTGCTAACCAAGAGGTCAGCAGTTCAAACCCAACAGCCTGTCTGGGGAAGAAAGGTGTGACAGTTGGCCCCTACAGGGCAGCTATATTGTACCCTACAGAGTCACTATGAGTTGGAATCAACTAATGGCACACAACAGCAGCAACAGAGAGACAAAATAAATCAGTGATTGCCAGGGGCTGGATGGAGGGGAAATGCAGAGTGACTGCTAAAGAATACGGGATTTTTAGTTGCAGTGACAAAAATGTTCTAAAATTCACTGTGGGAATGATTACATAACTCTGTGAATATACTGAAAGTCATTGAATTGTAGGTGAATTGTATGGCATGTGAATTATATCTCAATAAAACTGTTACATATGAAAAAAATTAACCCCCCAAAATAAAATACAAGAAAGCCAAAGCCAAAATACAAGAAAGCATTTGTTAATTGCCATGAAGAGGCATAACAAAATACTAAGAAACATCAGAGGAAGGAGATCAGTTTTGGCTTCCACAGTTATGAAAGCCTTCATGGGATAGTGGAATTTGGGTAGAAACAGGATGAGGCATACACATTTGGAGGAAAGGAAAAGAAAGGCATTGCTTGAGAAAGAATGCAAAACCAAGAAGGCAGTTCCAGCCTAGTTTGGGAAATGGTTAGGGGTCTGGTTTGGCTGCTGTGCCTAGTGCTGGTGGTCACAATGGCCAACTATTTGTCACATTTTGTAAAATAATGGGAGAAAATATTTAAAAGGGTAACTTTCTCACAAGGTCTAAAAGTATACTATTGTGGTATGGTGTAAAGGAGGAGTTGTCCTAAAATTTCAAATGATGGATCAGTCTAGCTAAGGAGAGAGTGATATAAGTACCAGGCAAGGAGATTATCACTGATTTTTTGCATACTGCAAGTTCCAAATTAACACTTCCTTATTAATTTATGTCAGTATCTCAAGAAAAGAAGGCAAATTGTGGGAGAATCTATGGAACATGACACCTTTGCAAATAGCCTTATATACTAATACGAAATATTCTCCACAGTTTCTCAGTACTGTAGTAGGTCAAGCTTATGCTCCTCTACCTTAGGATGGAAGTCAAAAGTAGGTCAAGCCTCAAGCCCTATAGCGCGAACTAGAGACAGGATCTAAACTGACAACAGCTGCTTCCCTCCCTTATGCTCCATTCCACCATCACTTTGTTGAGCCTCACCTGTTGCCATTAAGTAGATTCCAAATTTATGGCAACCCCAGGTATTGCAGGGTTAAAACAGTGTCCATAGGTTTTCAGTGGCTGTGACTTTCAGAGGCAGGTCTCTGAACCTTTCTTCCAAGGTGGCTCTGGGGGAATTTGAATCGCCAGCCTTTCAGTTAGCAGCCCAGCTGTTCATCATTCTCACCAGCCAGGGACTCCTGTGGAAGAGCAGATGGCACAGTGGTTAGGTGCTATGGCTGCTAGCCAAACAACTCACCAGTTCAAATCCACCAAGTGCTCAAAGGCAGTGGGTTTGCTTTTGGATTTTGGGTAGAGACTCCTTCACTAAGCCTACTATGTAAAAAATACTTTATATTAGATACTGTAGGAGTTAAAATATATATATACATATCTGTCTAACAGTTCTAGTAGATCTCACTTTAAGTTTATTTTGAAACTGGTTGGGTATTCTCTTCACTCAGTCAGTAGAAGTGAGTAGAGGAACCGAGAGGCTCTAGAGACACAAAATAAGCAGCTGCATTCAGAGTCACGTGGGCTGAAGAATCCAGGGCAAAGCTGCCTCTGGCAGGAATTCCCAGCCCAAGGCCTCCTCCTTTGTCTTTATCTGATTTGCTCTGTCTTGATGAATCTATTCACCAAGGGAAGTGTTCCTTCAGACCCTTGCCAATAGTTCACTGGTGCTGTGTGTTCAGTGACAGGACTAAGTCAGCTTGGTTCAGACCTTGACAATAATCCATGTGCTGTAGGGATGCACAAGAGAAAGATACTGTAATAAAAAAAATCAGGCACTATTGAACTTGAACTTAAAGATTAGCAAAAAAGGCTTGGAAGAGGAGATGCAAATCATGCTTCTCCCGAAGAGGAAGAGAATTAAAAATAACCCTTGTTTGCTGTCTCTTTCTTGTACCATCACTCTCTGGATTATAGCTGTCTCTCCTTTTCTTTTTTGGTCCAGTTATAAAGTGCTTGTTGTAAGTTTAAAGGTCACTATATGTAATGAAAACAACCAAAAACCCTCCATAGTCTCGCCATCCAGAAATAACCACTGTTAACACTTTGTGCATTTCCTTCCTTTTCTGTATGCATGTTTTTCCACCAAGTTGAAATCATATCAATGTGTGTATATATATGTTAATTTTGTAATCTGACTTCTTATGAAAAACTGTTGAGTGTTTCCTGTTTTTAAATTATTCTTCAAAATCATGATTTTAAGAAAATAAGGCATGATGAACTACATCTTAGCATTCCACTGTACTGTATGCCTTGCAAACACGGTTTGACTGCTCACATAAAGCCATCAGAAATATGAAGTCTCATGAAGCTCTTTGCTGAGCCTTTGCTGCAACAGCCTGGTAATAACATTACCACCAAGCCCTCTCCTTGGGACTGACACATAAGCACCCTTTCATGCTAATTCCACCTCATTTGCTTCCTACCTGGCTGATCAGAGAGACCAGCTGTGACACAGGTAAGCTCTTACAATAAAGGGATTATTTATTTGGAAGAAATTTTTGGCCACAAATTAAGAGCTGGAGAGTCAGATGACTTACAGTGAGACTGAAGTGCTTACAACATCTATTCCAGCTGTACCTGGTCCCTTTATGGCTAGGGCTCTATGCAGAGCTGGTTTACAGTCTCCTTATAGGTTTTCTACCTATTTACGAATGAGAGGAGACAAAGTATAAACCCCAGAAGCGATACCTGAGTACACTCCTAGAATTTTCTTCTTGACTAAAGCTTATGCTTCTCTTTTGTGTTGTATAAATTTCTTTTTTCTTTTATGTAGTTAGACTTTGAAAGAACCTTACAGTAAGTTAGTTAATTCAATAAACACTTACTGGGTGCCTAGGACATGTGGGGTGGAGTCCCTGGGTGGTGCAAACATTTAATGTGCCTGGCAGTTGACCAAAAGCTTAGAGGTAACCATTTTCCCAGAGGAAACTTGGGATAAATGTTGGAGATCTACTTCAGAAAAATCAATGGCTGAAAACTCTACATGGAGCAGAGTTCTACTCTGTCACACATAGGGTTGCCATGAGCAAGAGTGACTCCATAGTAACTGTTAACTGGTAAAGATACCATGAGACACCATGTTGGATATATGAAAGGCCAAGATGACCTAGCTCTGTCCTTAGAGAACTTACAGTCTAGAATAAAAGTGATTGGATAGGCTTACATTTTAATGCTAAGTAGACCATGTTATGAGAATATTTAAGGGTGGGGAATATGAGGTCCGGCAAGTCCATGAACTTAATTGTTCTAAGTGCTACGTACCTCATTGCTGAATATCACTATGGTCACCTTCGAAGTGTTCCCCTTGGGAAGCTATGCACCCATGTCAGCATACCTAGTCCACGCTTCAGAGCAATTTTGAAACTCTTTCTGGAATGGCCATTGCACACAGTGGCACAGGGAGAAGTTTGTGAACTTAATTGCATAATTGTCTGTAAGGGAGTTTTCAGCCAGTAAACAAATAAACTGTATTGGAGCACCCTCCATACTCACCTGATCTGACCCCTGATGACTTTTTTCATCACTGGAAGATAAAGGAAATATTGAAAGGAAGACATTTTGATGACATTCAGGACATCAAGGGTAATTTGATGACGGCTCCGGTGGCCATTCCAGAAAGAGTTCCAAAATTGCTTTGAAGGGTAGACTAGGTGCTAGCATCAGTGCACAGCTTCCCAAGGGGAGCACTTCAAGGTGACCATAGTGATATTCAGCAATGAGGTATGTAGCATTTTTTCTAGGATGAGTTGGTGAACTTAATTGGCACGACGGCACTTGGCTTACTTGGCGTATTTAATGTGTTGAGGAAAATTAAGCTGAACAAGAAACTATGTATGCTGAGTTCTTTAAAAAGTACACATACAAAAGTTTGAAAGGAAATACTACAAAATGGTAATAGTGGTTACCAAGGGATGAACTTAAAAATGGCTGTAATGTTTTTCTTTATTATTTTCTATTTTTTCAAAAAACGCTTTTTTTTTTACAGTGAATCTATTACTACCAGAATCAGCAAAAATAAGTTTTATCAACTAAGAGTACTGTGTAAAAGAGCAAAATGTGGAGAAAGTTCAGAGTAGCTAAGATTGTATCTGACTGAAGTGGAAAAATCAGGAAGACTTTAGGGCTTATGTCTCACACAGTGATGAAAAACCTCCATATCTTAGAAATAAATAAGTAAATTTTATTGTGTTGAAAGGCAACTTTTCCCCTGATGACCTTTGACTATAGCCTCTGTATGTATTAACTCTCTGGAGTTCTAGATGAGCCCTAGTTTTTCAGTTGTTAAGATGCTTAGCTGCTAACCCAGATTTGGTAGTTTGAACTCACCAGCCCCTCTGAGAGACAGATGTGGCAGTCTGCCTCTGCAGCGAAGATTTATAGCCCTGGGGAAGTTCTATTCTGTCCTACAGGACTGCCATGTGGCCTAATCCACTAATGCCAATGGGTTTGATTTGGTTTGGGTTATAGCTCTAACTCAGGGTCAGTTAACCCTATAGGACGGGATAGAATTCCTCCATAAAGTTTCCAAGGCTGTAAATCTTGGCAGAAGGAGACTGACACTTCTGTAGAGCGGCTGGAGGGTTCTGACCACTGACCAAAGGGTTAGCAGCCAGCACTCGACACCTGTGCCACCACGGCTCCTTGTTTTAGATCTACTAACCACTTTTTGGCAAATTACCTTTTTCATTGTAGAACGATTAAGCAATCAGCTGCTAATAAAAAGAATGTTTGCAGTTTGAATCCACCAGTCACTCCTTGGAAGCCCTCTGGAGCAGTTGTAGTCTGTCCTACATAGGGTCGCTATGAGTCAGAATTGACTCCACTGCAACAAGTTTGGTTTGGTCACAGATAAGTCTTTAAACTTCTTCACTACATCTATCGTGATGAGGTATTTTCCACATCTGTGTCAATAGTGGAGGCCTGGTGATGCAGTGGTTAAAAGTGGCTCCTAACCCTAAGGTCAGTGGTTTGAACCCATGATACACTCCCTGGAAAACTTATGGAGTAGTTCTATTCCGTCCTGTACAATGGTTGTAAGTCAGAATTGACTCAATGACAAATGGTTGTGTTTTGGGATATTGTCAATAATTAATCATATTCCTAGTTAGACATGGCAAAGAATTTCTCTGCTTGTCTCACTGACCTCAGAAATGCTTTATTGAGTCATTGGATAGCCAGGGTCTGTGAGTGAGGTCTATCTTCTTGTTCTTCTAAAGACTTCTGAATCTGTTAATATTCAACAGAACACATATTCTTCAAGTTCTAGCAGACCTCTAGGAAGGAGATTTACTGTCTTATTCCACAAGCTATCTGCTTTACTTTACTGGTACAGATACTATGAGAGATCGTGTTGGATATATGAAAGGCAAAGATGACCTAGTCCTGTCCTGTTCTCTTGGCAAACATCCTAGGTGACACATATGTATGAAGGTGCAGAAATTTGTCACCATAGAGTTTGACTGAAATGTACAGGCTTTACCTACTCTGGGTTGGATCTTTGCTCTGTGTAACCCTGAATGCATTATTTACCCTCCCTATGCCTCTGTTTCCTCACCTATAAAATGAAGATAGTAACAGTACCACTTTATAGGCTTGTTGTGAAAATTTAATTTGGCACCTGTCTGTCTCATAGGGTTGCTATGAGTTGAAATCAACTTGAAAGCTATTGGTTAACCATTTGATATGTAAAAGCAAAAAATCAAACCTATTGCCATGGAGTCAATCCTGACTCATAGCAATGCTATAGAACAGAGTAAAACTACCCATATTGGTTCCAAGGAGACCCTGGTGAATTTGAACTGCTAACCTTTTGGCTTTAGTGACTGCAGTTCTTAACCACTAAGCCCCAGGGCTTCCATTTGATAGATAGTTGCTGTTATGATGATGTACTGGATATGATGGTTTTACTTCTCTTTCTTAGAAGTAATAGGGGACAATAGAACATGTAAAGAAGTCATGGCCATATACTGAGTTTCCTGCAACAATAATTTGGTTATTGCCTAGCCAGACACGAAAGAGAGTGGTTAGCTGGATATGGGTTCAGAGAGGGCTTTGAGAAGATGTGCTGCTTGGGAAGAGTTTTGAAGGATATGTGAGAAATATGTGAGAAATATGTGAGAAATGAGGCACAGATGAGAAGTGAGTGATGGAGGACATTCCAGACAGGCAGAGTTTGGACAGTACAATGGCTTTCAGGGATGATGCTGGTGAAACTTTTTTTAAAAATGAAATTATCTCCTTTTCTTTTCTTTCTTTTTTCTATTGTGGTTAAGTGAAGGTGTGCAATCTGGATGAATTTTGCACGCCCGCCTATCTGCAGCACTGTCTGCTGTCCTCACTCAGTGACAGAACATTCCTCCTTTTCACTCTAAACTTCTAATATCCTCTTAATGAGCACCTGTCCCTTCCTCTCCTCCTGCTCTACTCTCATCTAGAAAGAAACCAGTAGGACAGCATAGAGTTTGACTGAAATGTACAGGCTTTACCTACTCTGGGTTGGATCTTCGCTCTGTGTAACCCTGAATGCATTATTTACCCTCCCTATGCCTCTGTTTCCTCACCTATAAAATGAAGATAGTAACAGTACCACTTTATAGGCTTGTTGTGAAAATTTAATTTGTGAAAATTTAATTATAAATGTATAAAGCCATAAAGTACACACACCATATGGTCAAACTGTATTCCTGACTCCGTTCATTCTTGTCTGAAGAGTTGACCTCAGAACTGTTTCTTGTCAGGGCCAACAATGACGCTAGTAAAACTTGAAGTGTGAAGAAGTGGGGAGATGTGGAACCAGAAAGGGCAGCTGGGTTCAGTTGCAAGTGTCATCTTTCTCTGTGTTCATGTGGGTATTTGCTTCAGAGAGTCCCAGGGGCTCAGGGTTAAGCCAAACCCTCTCTATCATCTCTTTCAGAGCTGTATTAGACTTAGCAGCACCACTCCCACTAAAGTGCAGCCCTAATCGGGAAGGCTTCCTTGATATTACCAGCTCTTGGCTACTTTCTATGTTTAGAAGCATTGCTCCTTAACTACCTCGGTGCACTCATAGATCTACCAGTTACACCTTTCCACTGCAGACTTTCCGTCAGCAACATCTAGAGAGGCCAGCAAGCATCACTTGGGAAGCTGTCACTGACCCGTTATACATCATCTCAGGGCTGACTCCGGATCCAAATGAATTCAAGGGGCACTCGTTCGGAAGGGCAGTTTGCTTTTTATAGAGAGAGCAAACTCCATGTCTTTTAGCAAACCAAACTCATCTTTGCACAGTGTCAGCCGAGTGCATGTGTTTCCATGGGCATTCTTGTAGAGAATATTGAGGTGCTGCTTGCAGCCCCCGTTGGCTAATGGTGGTGGGGGAAGGGTCCTTCCTTGGACCCAGCAAGGGGCTGTTTGGATCATGTGGACACATGCTCTTGCAGCTGAAGCAAATTTTCTACCTTTCTTTTTTTTCCTTACAGAATGCCTTCCTTTTTGGTGACCACGAGCATGCTTCTGCTTGCCCGCTGTGCAGGTGAGTCACTTTTCAAAACAACTTTATGGCATTTCAAAATTCAAACTGCTTTGGGGATAAGGAGGAACACAGTCGTTTGGAGAACCCATTAAAACAAACGAACAAGCAAATAACTTAATGTCTCTGAACATTTGTTGAGTGGAAACAGCAAATGTCTGCTGTCTTTGTTTCACAAGGAATGGCAAAGAGCAGAGGGGGAAATCTAACAGACACAAATCGTAATGCATAATTGTTATTCTACTTTATTTCTTTTAATGTGAAAAGACCTACCCTTTCTCTCTGATTCGGTTTGTCCATCTGAGGCCATATCTAAATGACCGCATGTATTTACTTGTACTATAAACCATCACCAAGCAAAAAAACCTAGTTCTTCCCCCTTGAAGTAACTAGGACAAAGGCCAATTTACAGTATACTACCACAGAATATTTGAAATCGGGTTTGTCTTGAAAAAATTGGAATGTGCAGTCAACACAGGGCCTATGTAACTCTTTGTAATAAATCCTTCCAAAATGTTCAGGATATGCATCATATAAGTGTTGAAAATAATTACAAGGACTGCCAATTAAGTTAGTGAACTCATCCTAGAAAAAGTGCTGTGTACCTCATTGCTGAGTATCCCTACAGTTACCTTGGATGCACTCCCCTTGGGAAGCGATGCATTGACACCAGCACCTAGTTGACCCTTCAAAGCAATTTTGCAACTCTTTTTCTGGAATGGCCATCAGAGCTGTCATCGTATTACGCTTGATGTCCTGAACATCATCAAAATGTCTTCCTTTCGGTATTTCCTTTATCTTTGGGTAAAGAAAAAAGTCATTGGGGACAGATCAGGTGAGTAGGGAGGGTGTTCCAGTTATTTGTTTACTGGTTTAAAACTCCTTCACAGACAACTATACAATTAAGTTCACAAACTTGCCACCATCTTCAGTGGCCATTCCAGAAAGAATTCTAAAATTGTTTTGAAGAGTAGACTAGGTGCTGGCATTGATGCGTACCTTTCCAAGGGGAGTACTTACAAGGTGACCATAGTGATATTCAGCTATGAAGTATGTAGTACTTAACACAATTAAGTTCACAGACTTAATTGTCAGAACTTGCATGTAACTTTGTGCTAAATCCTTCTAAAATGTTTGAAATAGTTATGTCATTCAGCTAACCAAAAGCATATAAAAAAAATTCAGGGAAAAAATAAAATCCATGTATCCCAAACCTATAATATGATAACTACTCTGCAAGATGATCAAATACATTTATGATCTTCAGGCATATGCCATCTCCCAGTGACCTTCAGCAGTCCTGCCAGTCTCTGGAAAGTGGCAACAGCCTAAAGGCATCCTTGGGCTCCAAGGTCACCTCAGGAGTTAGCTCAAAGCCTGGTCACCCAGCATAAAGGTCGTTTCTCTTGATACTTGATTTCTGTCTGTCTCTGTCTCTTTCTCTCTCTCTCTCTCTGTATGAAGAAGGGAGCAGCAGAGTATATATGTTCCACACATAGTCTAGGACAAGCCAATCAAATATATTAAAGGGACAGATGAGTATGTGGGTGACAGAGAAAGAGAGAGAGAGTGTGTCTGACAGTTAAAATAATGTCTTAATATTTTGTAGCAAGATTGAGGACCTAACACTATCTGCTAGTCCTATAGCAGGTACTTTAAACATGGTTTCTTTCTATAGTTTTCAAAGCATTTTTCTACATTATTAGCTTTTTGCCTCAGCCTTCTTTTGGGGATATAGCCTGGGAAGCTATTGAAATAACACAGATTGAAACAAAAGAGTTATTCAGATCCAAGTAGGACCATCCACAGACACATCAGTCAGAAGCTGGCTTTTATATTACCAGTTGCATCATCGGTAGATTGGGTTTCAGGATTCACTGGCTAGAGCCTTTTGATTTCTGCATCTGAGACCTTTTCTCTCGGGGCCAGAGAGAGTACAGCTGCAGCCTTACTTCTTAGGTGTGATTCAAGAAGTTACAATCAAGGACCCCCTCATGGACAAGCTATGTGTTCTTGTAAGTAGATGCGACTGGAATCAGCTTACTAAAGTATTCACCCATCTGGCAAACTCATTCCGTCTTTCTGGAAAATGACTGAGTCATGTCATTAAAAACAATACCTAAGATCCCAGGATATTTCATAACAACCACAGGGCAGGTGTTATTATCCCTAATTATACAGGAGCAAATTCAGAGAATTAAGTAACCAGCCTGGAACCAAGCGACTAGTAAGGGTGAGGGTGCTGGGACTAGAACTAGCACTTAGATTCACAGCCCGGATCCAGAATTTTTAAGCAGTAGAATACGCTACTTCTTGATTATAACCACACCAGAGAAATAACACAAATTTAGGCAAGAAAGCACTTAGTTTATTCTATGTAAATCCATCCTCCTAAAGGTTATTCAAGTTATTTCCCTCTGCCTCCTTCCTTCCCTTCTCATCTGTCTTCCTTTGTACTCAGTCACTCATTCATTCAGTTAGCCGTTGGTACATTCATCAAACTTTAATGACTGCTTACTGTTAGGAAATCAAAGAATGCTTTTCAGATGGAGGATTCTGGAGCCAGACCGCCTGAATTTAAATTACAGCTTTATTGCACACTCACTGTGGATCCCTCAGCAACCTAACCCCCCGTGCCTTGGTTTTTCTCAGTAGTAAACTAAGGATAATAAGAACACCTACCTGGTGTTAGTGTATAGATTAAGTGAAAGGACACAGAGAAAGCTCTTAGAATATGTTAGGACATTGTAAACACTTGATGAATGCTACCTGTTATTGTTATTCTGCGTCAAATCCTGAGCCAAGCCCTGGAGAAGCAAAGATGGTTGAGACGTGGTCCCTGACCTCTGTGGACAGTCTTCTGCCTAACTCTGCCTCCACTCACGTGGTTGCCATTTCTGCAAGGAGCAGATTGCATGTATTATTCAGCTAGAATGCCCTTTACCAGTGATCTCTCTGGCTGCTCTTTGCTAAACGGGTGGCAGAAATTCTTTATCTCCGAACTTTCCACATTAGAATGTGCCCTCAGGGTCCCGTCTGTTTTATTCCTTCTATCTGCGTACCTCATTACACCGAACAATATCCTCATATAGGTTCACACAGACCAGCTTTTCATCTATTGTTGCCTGTTGGCTATACAGTGTTTCTCAGAAGGAAAAAACAGACATACAAACAAACAAAAAAAACTTTCTGATTGGAATCCCTACTTTCATAATGCTTGTCGCATTATTCTGTCACAGTCCCAGTGGGAGCTCAGTTAGCCTTTTAGTTTCAAAAGTTTGATAACTATGACCCTAAAAGTCCTTTTCAAAACTGTTTCTTCCCACAGTTCTGCCGTAATCTGACTGTGTGACTGTGGGCAATTTGCTCCCCAGCCAAAAAAAAAAAAAAAAAGCTACAGCTATCAAGTTGATTCCAACTCTCAGTGACCCTACAGGACAGAGCAGAACTGCCCCCTAGTTTCCAAGGAGTGCCTGGCAGATTTGAACTGCTGACCTTCTGATTCAGAGCCACAGCACGTAACCATTATACCACCAGAGTTTCCTTGCTTCCTGAGCATCAGTTTTTATCTTTTAATAGTAGAGACATTTTAAAAGAGTTATTTAGGAGTCCAATTTATTCATAAATAAGAAAGCAGTGGTTCTGGTTGAAGTGGCAAGGGAATAGAGTGGCACTGGTTTGGGTTTTTACCTGCTCATTGGTGTCAGCTTACAGGGTGGGTTTGGAAGACAATAGCTTGAAAATATGGAACCTCATGATCCCAGAACTTTCTTCCAACTCTGATAGATCAGACTGTTTGGTACCATGATTCTATGACTAGCACATAGTACAGAACTGTGTTTCTCACAGCCCTTTCCATGCACCTTTCTGTGTGCCTTCCTGAAGCGCTGGAGTTGATGAACGCAACAAAACAAACAAAACTTCCGTATTTCCAAGATTCCATGGAAGCTAGTGTTCTGGGTGTGACTTTGAGCTCTGCCAATCAGGTGCACTTGCCCGAGGACTACAGTGGGAACTGACTTAGATGGAGAGAGAGGTGACAACACATAATGACATCTTCTCTTTTGATGGTATGAATCCAGCCAGTGTCATTTGGCCCTGGGGCCAACTACTGCAGTGACAAGTTCTCAGTTTTCCAGCCGCCTCGTGGTGTAGTGGTTAAGAGCTACACCTGCCAACAAAAAGATTGTCAGTTCGAATCTGCCATACACTTCTTGGAAACTCTATGGGGCAGTTCTACTCTGTCTTACAGGGTCACTGTGATGGCACTGGGTTTGGTTTTGGTTTGAGGTGACAAAAGCAGCAGCTCTGCTGCCAGATCAGTTCTGCATAATTTGCAGAGCGGAATGCACGCAGTCCAAGTCTCACCTTCTGCGTCCTTCCTTGGGTTCATTCCTCCAGCCTGCTAGGTGCTTTGTCGGCGTCTGTTTCCCTGGGCTAGATCCCTTTCCAGTTCAGGTAGTTAGATAGAACAACTTCCTCCTCCCCCTCCACCTTCCTCAGGGGTGATACTCATTTTATAGGTCATTCTTTCATTTAGCTGAAAGGTGACCTCTGGGAAGTCACAGTTCTCAGGGTGACAGTCTTAGGGGTTCATCTAGTTTACCAATCCAGTAAGGCTGGACTTTTAATTAATTCTTTTTTTTTTTGGTAGGAATTTAAATTTTAGAATAATGTCTTTTATCTGTTATCAAACCCTTCCTGGTCTGTATGGGTACTTCACTAACTGTATTTTTTCTTTGATATTCTCAGTGTCTATAGATGTGTTACAAGCCCATCCTTTCACAGACGTCACTCTCTCCTGCCATTTCTCCTTTGTGAAAGGAACAGAAAATCTTGAGTTTTCTTGGATGAGAGAAGACATCAAAGAGGAGCATGAGGTAGAGGATGAGAAGGAATACTACCGGTTTTTCAGGTACTATGATTTTTTTGACATTTTCTCAAAGTTGGTTTACCAGTTTCACAGTAACACCGAGCAGCTAGAGGACCAAAACTCCTTGTATGAGGAAAGAGTGTCCGTGGATAGGGCTGAAATTCCCGAGGGGACTTTGTCCCTCTTACTACAAAATGTCTATTTCCCGGATCAAGCTGTCTACAAGTGTTCTGCGGTCACACCAAATGGAAGAGGCGAAAGTAAGACCAAGCTAGTAGTAGAAGGTAAGCAAATTTATTAATAAACTTGGTTTCAAGCTGTGGCCCTGTTCATGAAGAATAAGTTTTATGTTTTCGCTTCTGGTGTTTTTGTGATTGTCCTTCTGCTCCCCTCGTTATAGTTTCTTTTTAGTCCCACTGTGAAAAGTGTTTGAAATGTCAACCTGTCTTAGATGAGAACACTGCTCTGGACCAAAATGTACTGTGTCTGCACAGGCTTACATCATTCAAACAAAACATAAATACATAAAAAATTGGTCTTGTTCCTAAACCTCCAAACTGTAAAATTAAAAATTCCAAGTATGACATAGTAGCGTAATGGTACATAAAAATTCTGAGCTAGAGTACATGGTTTACTGAGTAGGGCCCTGGGTGAGAAGCAGGAGGCCCCAGTTCTAATTCTGGGCAACTATTTAGCTACTCCAACTTTCACTTTTCTCACTACTAAATGAGGATGGGATGGGAGCCATGGTTCTCCAAAGTGTTCCAGGGGTCCTCACTCCAGGGAACTACATGGAAGCTGTCTTCTCCCCAGCAGAGACCACCAGATAGGACTGGGGGAGGTATGGCACAATTCCCCCAGGCAAAGAGTGAGATGAGAGATGAGGTGATGAAAAGCATGTACTATCTTCTGTGATTCTTAGCCAGGTATCTGAGATCAGCAGAGGTCTGGAATGAAACCCGCATAAAGCAAAGATTCTGAAATTACAGAAAACAGTGATAGGTGAACCCAGAAGGGTGGACCCGCACGTGTATCTTGTCCTTCTCTCATTATGTTTGAATCAGTATATTCACTGCAATGAACCTCAAAGTAGATTGTCAAAAAAAAAAAAAAAATCTATCCAGTCAATTCTGACTCATAACCACCCTATAGGACAGATCAGAATAGAATAGCTCCATAAGATTTCCAAAGAGTGGCTGGCAGATTCACACTGCTGACCTCCTGGTTAGCAGCTGAGTGTTTAACCACTGTGCCACCAGGGCTCTCTCTGTTGCCTACATAAGGGTTAATGTAAAAACTCTAGGCAGGATTTCTGCTAGCTTGACTCTCCTGGGACTGAGATAAAAAGGGGGCTAACTGTTTTGTTATTTATTTTTTTCCAACCAGACTCTGAAATGCCACGGCTGCAGTTTGAGAGGACTGATGACGAGGGTGTGGCTACGTGCATCTCTAAGGGCATCTCTAAGGGCTGGTACCTCACGCCTAACGTGACCTGGCTGGACCGGGCAGAGAGGGACCTGAGCAACCACAGTACCGTGGAGGTCTTGGAAGAACAGATGAGCGGCTTCTACAGGGTGATATCCGTCCTGAAATACCCTGTCAAGTTAAATGAGAAGCATGTCTGCAGTATAACAGAGACGGATGTGAACAATCAGCCCTTCAGAATCGTCCGGAAGTATCCAAGTGAGTGGAAATCTGGGAGCAAGAATGAAAGTAGGGCACATTTAGCCACAAAGTCATCATTCATGAATATTTACTGAACACCAAATGAGCCAGGCACTCTTGGGCACTTTGGGGATTTAAAAATACCAGGCACATTAGGAGTGTAGCCTGGAGCGAGAGGAGGTGAGATCTCACTGAGTTTGAAAAAAAGATCGTGCTTGACCCTGCTTGCTGTGGCTGTTACTACTGATGAAGCCTTTTTTCCTCTTTATAATGTGTGAAAAGGCTGAGTAGTAATCACTGCCATTTATTAGCCTCTTACCATGTGCCTGAAACTTTACATGTCATTTTAAATCTTTGCCTCAGTCCTATAAGGCAATCGTCATTACTCTCACCCTTGTATGTGAGAAACCTGAGATGTGAAATAATTTGACCAAAACAAACAAAAACCCAGGCTCAGCTGTTGGGTCAATTCCCATGCATAGTGACCCTATAAGACAGAGTACCCTTATAGAGTTTCCAAGGAGCACCTGGTGGATTTGAACTGCTGACTTTTTGGTTAGCAGACATGGCACTTAACCACTACGTCACCAAGAGTTAGGCTCATATCTACCTCCTTCTGAACCCAAAGTTCATATACTTTATTTTCCTTATGCCACGTTGCATTGATGTCATGAATAAATCTAAGGCATATAAGCTTGAGAAGGGGAACACCTATGTGACGAGTAATGACATGAGAAACGAGGTTACCACTTCCCCTCATGCGTCCTGCACAGTCTTAATGTCATCATGTCAAAGGAGGGCTAGCTGCCCTCTGTGGGACCCTATAGTTCCTTGACAGAGTCCTTGAAAGAATGTTTGGTGGATAAATTGCTGGGTATTGTTTTAGTTACCTAGTGCTGTTTTAACAGAAATACCACAAGTGGATGGCTTTAAAAGGAGGAATTTTATTTGTCACAGTCCAGTAAGTTGAAAGTCCAAATTCAGGGTGTCAGCTCCAGAGAAAGGCTTTCTCTGCTGGCACTAGAGGAAGGTCCTTGTCATCAGTCTTCCCCTGGACTGGAAGCTTCTGAGGCACAGGGACCTCTGTCCTTTTCCAGCTCTGCTTTCTCAGTGATGTGAATTCTCTTTTTTCTTTCTGCTTGCTTCTCTCTTCTACATCTCAAAAGCAATTGGCTTAAAACACAACCTAATCTTGTAAACTGAGTCCTTCTTCATTAACATAACTGCCTCTAATCCTGTCTCATTAATATCACCGAGGTACGATTCACAACACAGGAAAATGACAAATAGTTGAATAGTCACACAGTACTGGGAATCATGCACTAGCTAAGTTGACACATATTGGGTGTGTGTGGGGGGGACACAATTCAATCCATAACACCTCATTTAACCCCACAGTGACCTATAAAGTAGATACTAATAGTATTCTATTTAGTAATAAAGGAAACAGGTTAACAGAAGATGGATTATATATCCAAGGCCATACAGCTTAGGACCCCTGGTGGCACATGGTTACGCACTGGACTGCTGTCCAAGCCCGCCCAGCAGCTCTATGAGGAAGACCTAGTGATCTGCTTCCATGAGGATTACAGCTTAGGAAACCCTTTGGGCTAGTGCTAGTTGGTCACGTGCTGTCACTACGAGTCAGAAACGACTTGACAGTACTCAGTGACAACAACACACCTGATAGCCCCCAGCTAGTGTCACCGGTTCACATGCTTAGCTGCTAACTAGAAGGTTGGAGGTTCACATCCATCTAGAGGGGCCTCAGAAGAAAGACCTGACATCTAGTTCCAAAAAATCAGCCATTGAAAACTTACGGAATACAGTTCTGCTTTGACATACCAGGTCTGACAATTACATCCACGAACTTAATTGTTCTAAGAGCTACATACCTCATTGCTGAGTATCACTAAGGTCACCTTCAAAGTACTCCCTTTGGGAAGCTGTGCACTGATGCCAGAACCTAGTACAGCCTTTAAAGCAATTTTGGAACTCTTTCTGGAATGGCCTTTGTGCACTATGGCATAGTGGTAAATTAGCAAACTTAATTGTATAGTTGTGTGTGAGTGAGTTTTTAGCCAGTAAACAAGTAACTGTATTGGAACACCCTCTCTACTCACCTGACCTGGTCTCCAACGACTTTTTCTTTACCCAAGGATAAAGGAAATATTGAAACAAAGACATTTTGATGACATTCAGGATATCAAGGGTAATACAATGACAGTTCTGATGGCCATTCCAGAAAAAGAGTTCCAAAATTGCTTTAAAGGATGGGCTAGGCACTGGCATCAGTGCATAGCTTCCCAAGGGGGTTACTTCGAAGGTGACCATAGTAATATTGAGTAATGAGGCATATAGTACTTTTTCCAGGATGAGTTTGTGAACTTAATTGGAAGTCCTTGTACGTAGAGTCACCATGAGGAGGAACTAAGTCACAACTGTTTTTTTTGGTTGTTGTTTGTTTGTTTATACAGCTAGAAAGTATTAGAGCCCAGATTTTAAAACCAAGTCTAACTGCTAACAAAGGCGTGTGTACTTACCATTCTGTCAGGGTTGGCTCAGGGGTCTTGGTCAAGTTTCTTGGGTGATAGCATCATTCACCTCCAGCAGAGGCTACTGATCTCTGCTGCAACCTGCAACCCCACATGCCCTCCTATCAAGGTGACGGTGATGAGCAAACGTGTTTTATAAGCTAATTTCTTCTTTTTCTTTACATCCTGACTTAACAGCCTTACTAAGACCTTTCAGGAAGTTTAGAGCTGGCAAAGACTTTAGCCATCACAGGAGGGGAGATAATTGTCCAAAACTTTACAGCCTCTATGTAAGCTATATTAGGGGAGTCTGACATTACACAAGGGCTTGCGGGTCACCTTTCAGGTTGAGTTTACACAGACCCAGCACTTAATCAAAGCAGTCAAGACACTATTGCATTCTAGATCTTCCAGAATCTAGCTATGTAATCTTGGGCAAGTTACTTAGCTTCTCTAAGCTTGTTTCCTCCTTTATAAACTGGCAGTGATCATACTAAGCATCAGACAAAGTTGTGAGATTATATATGTATGGTACATAGAATGGGCTTGACATGTGGTGACAAGCAACTACCATTGTTGGGTTCTGTGTTGGCAAATAGGTTTCTCAAAAGAAGGTTCATAATGATGGAGTGAGGCAGGAACCGCCCACAGGCTTTTTGAAGAGATTGGGCAGCATAGATCAAAAGCCTTACAAAGCATTACTCTTTAACCAACAATTCCATTTTGAAGATTCTAATTTATAGAAATAATCAAAGACTGCTAAAGAGTCACAAAGACAAATATCACTGGGGCACTCTAATACAGAGATTTTCAGGAAAACAAAACAAAAACAAACCTTAAATGTCAGTAAGTTTTTCTATAGTCTTTTATAGAACGTTACATACTGCTAAAATAATTTGATTTTTTTTAATGGTGTGAAGAAAGATTCACAATACAATGCTAAATTTAAAAAGCAAAATGTAAGCTTTTATGTGTAGCAGGAGCCCAAACTGTTTAAACATACACAGATCAGAAATACAGGAAATATCATTATCATCATTATTGGCAATAATTACTGGTTATCTCTGAGTGACAAGATTATGGACCCTTTTTATTTTCTTCTTTGTACTTTTTTGAAACAACCTTCTATAATAAGCATATCTTCTTTCATAGTACAAAAAGTTACACTTCAAAAAATCTTTTAAAACATCTTTATTGAAATATAATTTATGTATCATAAAATTTACCCATTTGAAATGTACAATTCAGTTGTTTTAGTATACTCACAGAGTTGTGCAACCAACACCACAATCTAATATTAGGATATTTCCATCAATTCAGACAGAAACCCCACATCCATCAGCAGTCATTCTCAATGTTCCCTGCCACATACCAAGTCTTAGGCAACAACTAATCTACTTTCTGCCTCTAGAGATTTGCCTATTTTGGACCTTTCATGTAAGTGGAATAAAATGATATGTGGTCTTTTCTGATTGGCTCCTTTCACATAGCAATTTGCTTTCTAGGTTTGTCCACACGGTAGCATGTGTCAGCACTTTCCACCTTTTTACTGGCAAATATTCCATTATATGATTATGAGAACCCTAGTGGCACAGTGGTTAAGAGCTAGAGCTGCTAACCCAAAGCTTGGCAGTTCAAAGCCACCAGGCACTCCTTGAAAACTCTATGGGACAGTTGTACTCTGTCCTATAGAGTTGTTATGAATTGGAATCAACTAAATGGCAATGGGTGTATGATTATACCCAAAGAGTCCTGATGGCACACTGCTAAATAAAAGATCAGTGAATTGAGCCCACTAGCTACTCTGCAGGACAAAGATGTGACAGCCTACTTCCATAAAGATTTACAGTCTTGAAAATCCCATGGAGCAGTTCTACTCTGTCCTACAGGGTTGTTATGAACCAGAGTCAACTCAATGACAAAGAGATTTTTTGGTTTATGTGATTATATCACCCACTATTATTGTGGAGTCATCTAACTCTTTTTTGAGTGTAGTCAGTGTTTCTTCGATGTACTTAGGTGCTCTGATATTATGAGCATAAATATTTAATATAGTTAAGTCTTGCCTGTGTACTGAACCTTTCAACAACAAATAGTGTCCACCTTTGTCTGCGATGGTCAATTTTACATTAAAATTGATTTTGTCTGAGATTAGAATAGCCACCCTTGCTCTTCTTTGTTCATTGTTAGCTTGATAGATAGTCTTCCATCCTTTAATTTACAGTTTGTTCCTATCTTCAGGTCTAAAGCAAGTTTCTTGTAGACAACATATGGATGGGTCATGTCTTTTGATCCAAGATGTCACTCGATGTCTCTTCACTGGAGCATTCAGTCCATTCACATTCAATGTAATTATTGATAGGTGTGTGTTCACTGCTGCCATTGTCATATGTTTATTTTTGTGTTGATGCTTTCTCTGTTGTTCTTATTAGTCTGTTCTGGGACATTCTTTTTTGTGAATTGATTTTTCATCTTTTTCAGAACTGTTTTTGCAGTTGTTGAGACTCCAGTGTTACATTTCTTGAAATGGTATGATACATCTTTGTTGTGCTTTACAGCTGCCCCTACGATCCCCTTTAATAAACTATATATAGACCCAATTTTAATTACTACCAGTCTTGTTATTTTCCTCTCCATCTGGAAGGATTATAATGACTGTAGTACATCCCTCTTTTTAATATGATGGCACCATAGTTTTCATGATGATCACTGGATTGCTTCTTTCAGTATTAAAGCTGTGATTGACTTTGGAGCCTTCCCTAACTGAGTAGAAATCTGGGTGATGTGTTGTTCTAAAATATAAAGTAACTGGTTTTGTTCTTCTAAGCCAAAGCCAAGAACTTCTTTCAGTATTTCTTGTAGTTTTGGTTTGGTTTTTACAAAGTCTCTGAGTTTCTGTTTATCTGGGAATGTCTTAATTTCATTTTCATATTTGAAAGATAGTTTTGCAGGATATATAATTCTTGGTTGGAAGTTCTTCTCCTTCAAGGCTTTGAATGTGTCATGCCACTGTCTCCATGCCAGCATGGTTTCTGCTGAGAAATCTGACAAGAGCCTACAGGGTTTCCCTCTGAATGTTAGCTTTGCTTTGAATCTTGCTGCCTTTAAGAGTTGCTGCTTATGTTTCATTTTGTTAAGCTTGATTATAATATGTCTTGGAGTCTTTCTTTTGAGTTCTATATTGGGTAGCGTACGATATGTATCTGAGATGTCTATATTCTCTTCCTTCATGATTTCTGGGAAGTTTTCTTTCAGCAGCTCAGCAACGATACTCTCTGTGTTCTCAGGTGTCTCACTCTGTTCAGGGACTCCAATTAATCGAAGGTTGTTCCTCTTAATAGAGTCCCACATGCTTCTTCATTTTTCTTGCCTCTTTTCTCTGATTTCTGCTCATAGATGCTGGCATCAGTAGCTCTGTCATCCAAGTCACAAATTCTTTTATTCCATTTGTTCCATTCTGCTGTCTTGGCTTTGCATTGAAGTTTCTGTGTCTTTGATTTTGTTCTTGATCTGTTGGATTTCAGAGTACTGGTGTTCCATCAGAACGAACAGCTTGTTTAATTTCTCCTTTTGTTCTGCTGCATTTTGTATAAGGTCTAGAAGGGCTCTGTATATAATCATTTTGTATTCACTTTCTGATGCTTTCAGAAAAGTTTCTTCATCTGGAAAACTCCCTGGTTGTTTTGTTTGGGAGCCTTCTGAAGCCATGGGTGATTTCTTGTATGCCACAAGTGTCTGTTGCTTTTTGGGTCTCATGTGAGTAAGTAGAGGCTGGAAGAGATACTGTGAGGATGGACTGCTGATGTTTCTCTGGGATGTCTTAAAATGTAAAGCAAAAGGTATCTGACCACTTCCCAAGTCAGTCAGGTTTTCAGGTGCAGAGGTCCTTCTTCCCAACTGGCAAAGTAAGCACCTCTATATCCAACCCCAGATGATACAAACTAGTTCAGAAAACAGCAAGGCTACTACCCTGTTGGCCTCTGCTGACAGGGCCCAGCTTTAGATGACACTGTGTAAAGTACTGCTTTTCTGGGAGAAAAGCACTCTCCTGTGGGCAGGCTGTGGCTCCCAAGCTAAGAGTTAGGTCCAGCTGCGGCCACCGTATCCAAGATGGCACCCTCCACACAGGCAGCAGATAGAGGGGCTAAAGGTGCAGAGAGGTAGTGATTCCTCTGCTTCTGCTGCAGGGCCCCCACCATAGGCAACACTGTGTGAATTACTGCTTTTCTGTCAGAGAAGCACTGTCCTGTTTGCAGGCGCTGGCTCCCAGGCTAAGAATTAGATCTTGTTAAAATCTCCGTATCCAACATGGTGGCCCGAATACTGGCAGTGCGATTCCGTACAAACCCCACTGTGGCAGTGATAAAAAGACAGGCCCATAGTGGCTAGATGAACAGAGTCCTGAGCCTGGCTCTTAAAATATGGGAATTTCGCCTGCCTATCCACCCAGCAGCGCGTCTGAGTCTAGCCACTAGGCAAGACCCAGCTCCACCCGTCGGCCAAGACAGAGAAAAGAAAAGTCAAAATGGTGCATTTACCCTCAGTCCGTGAGAGCCAGGGCTAGCTAGGAGCAGGAGTCAGTGAAAGAGAGAAGGTTTTTTGCTCAGTGGTATGAAGTCCAAATTAACAGCCCTGTGCTGTGTCCTGGGGCTGATTAGGTGATCAGAAGGCTCCGTTTGATCATCAATTCAGGTTTTGGTTTCCAGAGGGATATAGGGAGACGTGTGCTTAGTCTACTATCTTGACTCCGCCCCCCCAACAAGCAGAAATTTATTCTCTCGTGGTTTCAGAGGCTAGAAATCCAAATTCAGAGTGTCGGTTACAGGGGCAGGCTTTAGAGAAAGGTCCACATCATCAGTCTTCCCCTGGTCGTGGAGCTTTTCTGCACAGGGATCTGATAGCCAAAGGATGTACACCCCCGGCTCTTCTTGCTTGGTGACAATGAGAAACCCTTATATCCCTGCTCACTTCTGTCTTTTATTTCTCAAGAGACAGACTTCAAACACTACCTAATTTTGTAGGCTGAGTCCTGCCTCACTAACACAAAACCAAAAAACCCAAACCCACTGAAGTCAATTCGGACTCACAGAGGTCCTAATAGCGTGGAATAGGACTGCCCCATAGAGTTTCCAAGGAGTACCTAGTGGATTTGAACTGCTGACATTTTGGTTAGCGGCAATAACACCTAACCACTGCACCACCAGGGTGTCCCCTCATTAACATAAAAACCCAACCCATTGCTGTCAAGTCGATTCTAACTCATAGCAACCCTATAGTTAACATAGTTGCCTGTAACCCTGCTTTACTAACAGGATAGAAGTAGGATTTATAGCACATAGGAAAAGCAAACCAGATGATGAAATGCTAGACAATCACATAATACTTGGAATCATGGCCAATCAAAGTTGACATGTATTTCAGGGGGTACAATTTAATCCATAACAGCATCAAACAACAACAAAATTATTATATCGTATTAAATGGCATAAACAGAATTTTACTAGGTCTCAGTCACTTGTCTAAGGCTTTACATATATTTACTTAATCCTCATAGGAATCCTATGTAGTAAAAAATATTATTCTCATATGAATGGGGTTTCCAAATTTAGCAATCAAAAATCCAGACTGTCCAATTAAATTTGAATCACAGACAAATCATGAATATTGGGACTCATTTATACTAAAAGAAAAAAAAAAGCATGGTTCCTCTGAAATTCAAGCTTAACATCCTATGTTTTTTCTGGCGACACCACACATAAGAGGTGAGAAAGCTGAGGCTGAGAGATGGTTGGGGGTGAGCATGTAACCTCTCTGAAAGATCAGAAAAGATACAATGGTTTCCATATTCACCTGTTGAAGAGGCGACCCTAGACTCACTCTACGAAAGCTTCTTGCTTTTCTATTGTTTTGTTTATTTTGCATGAAGCCAGTTGGAATCATTTGTTTATCAATTCAACAAATATTGGTGGAACACCTTCTCCACGCCAGGCATTGGCATTGCATTGCGAAGATAAACAAGATCAACAGATTCTTCTGCCCTCATGGAGCACACAGCTTTGTGGGGACGACACATATTAAATAAGTGAGCACTGCAGAGTGTGGGCAGTCAGGATGGGGAAAAATTGGGTGCCGCAGGAGCAAGCAGAGGATCCCCTAATGTGTCTGGGGAGGCCATCATTGTGCAGGGCAGTGGTCCTACAGGTGTGATTCCCAAGGTGTGAGATTAGTGGGAATGCAAATCCTCAGGCCTCACTTCAGGCTTACTGAATTAGAACTCCTGGAGTAGGCCCAGCCATTTGTGGTTTAATAAGTTGGCCAGGTCACTCTGACTGAAAGTCAACTTCGAGAACCTCTGGTATAGAGCCTCTGTCCTCAGGGGTGGCAAAAACACCCAGAACATCTCTGCCCTTTTCTTCCCTGCGGGGTTGGGGGGCCATCTCCTCAAAGATCTTCCCAGCGGGTGAGGAAATCCTAGCTCCAGGCCCTATGCCACAGTTTGGTAAAATAAGACTAATCAGAATGACTCTTGGATTTAAATTTTCCATTTTGAGTTTCCTTTCTTTCAGAAAAAAGAAAAGCAGAGGCCAATTATTCCCTCAGACTAGTAAGCCTCCCCCACAAACTCAGCAGTTAGTTAGAGGTATTCAAACATTTACATAGACCTCAGTCTTTCTTCTGAGAATACCAGAAGTCATTAATAAGCTGACTTCAAGGAAATCTGTTTTATGTCTCCTCTAATTTCAACACATAAAGGTCCTTGACACCCCTAAAAGCCTCCCATATTTTACTTTTCTTCACCTCCTTTTGTGGAATTATTCGCAGAAGGTCCTTTGAGACTTACCATCTATTTTTCCAGCCTCATAGCTCGTTGTTTCCCAGGATAAAGCTATTGTTCTCTACTCCAAGCTTACAGACTCCTTCTGGCTTCTGAACTGTATTGTTTTCCATCCTGCCAACCCTTCATAAAAACTTGGCCTGTGTTTCAAATTCTTGCCTCCTCTTGGCCCACTGCTCACCCTTCAGGACTTGGCTTAGACTTTAAACCCTCCTTAACTCTTATGCTTTTATTTCTGGTCACTCGACATTTCATACTTTATTTCATTCACCAGGCATTTCTTGGGTTCCTGCTATGTGCCGGGTACTCTTTATCACTGAGAATGTGGCAGAAAACAAAACAAATCCCTGCCCTCAGGGACCTTATGGGCTGTAGTGGGAGAAATAGGTGGTAAACAAACACAGAATTAAAATACACAGCATAGCACTGTGTGAGTCCATTTATGTGAATGATAAACACAGGCAAAATGGTTAGCTGTTAGAAGCCAGCATGATAGTTACCTAGGAGTAGAGAGCGGGTAGTAGCTGGAAGAGACTATGAGCAGAATCCTTGGGGGTTGCTAATACTGTTTTTTGATTCAGGTGCTAGTTCCATCATCACAATTAGTTCGTGAAAAATTAATTGATCTGGACATGTATAATACACTTTCATATATCAAACTGAAAAAACTGAACTCAGTACTGTTGAGTTGGTTCTGGCTCGCAGCGACCCTAGAGGGCAGAGTAGAACTGTTCTACAGTTTCCAAGGAGTGCCTGGCAGATTCAAACTGCCAGCTGTTTTTAGTTAGCAGACGTGGCACTTAACCATTATGAAACCAGGGTTTCTGCACTTTTCTATATGTATATTTCATTAAAAATAAAACATTTGTGTAGTGTACCAAAAAACAACAACAAAAAACAACCCACTGCCATCGAGTCAACTTCAACTTATAGTGATCCTACAGGACAAAGTAGAACTGGCCCATACAGTTTCTAAGCAGTGCCTGGGGGATTTTAACTGCTGACCTTTTGGTTAGCAGCCACAGCACTTAACCGCTACACCACCAGGGTTTCCATTTAAGTATAACAAAAGGTGATTAGTGGTATGCAGAAAAATAAAGCAGGAAGGCAGATTTGAAAAAGGATGTGGAAAAGGAGGCTTTAATCTTAAAATAGGCTAGCTGTGTGGAAAGCTTCACTGAAAGGGTCAGTTTTAACAAAGAAGTGAGGAAGTGAGGGAACCAGACCTCAAGTGGACAAGGGCTGACGAATTTGAAGAACACTAATGAAGCTTGGTGGCTTAGTAGTTATGTGTTACAGCCGCTAACCAGAAGTTCAGCAGTTCAAATCCACCAGGCGCTCCTTGGAAACCCTATGGGGTACTTTTACTCTGCCCTGTGCAGTCACTATGGGTCAGAATTGACTCAAAGGCTGTAGGCTTGGTTTTTTGGTGGTTTTTAAGGAGGCCTGGTGGTATGGTGGTTAAGAGCTATGGTGAGCTATAGCTGCTAACCAAATGCTGGGAGTTCGAATCTACCAGCCACTCCATGGAAACCCTACGGAGTAGTTCTATTGTGTCCTGTAGGGTCATCATGAGCCAGTATGGATGTGATGGCCATCTGTTTGGTTTTGGTTAAGGATGCCTATGGCTGGAATGCAATGAGTGCATGAGAGAGTGGTAGGAGAAGGGATAAGCACCACACCAGGAGGCTGGATTGTGTGGTGCCTCACGGGCCATTGGAAGAGTGTCGGCTTTTCCTCTTATATCGGCAAGACATGGGAAGCCACTGGAGGATTTGAACAAAGCATGAAATGATGTCATGTATTTTAAAAGGATCCCACTCGACGGCACTTGGCTTGGCTTGGCTGCCTGGCTACCCTTGAGAATAGACCCAAGCAGGGCAAGGGTGGTATCATGGATTGAATTGTGTCCCCCCAAAAGTGTATTGATTTGACCTGGCTACGAGTTCCAATATGGTGCCCTTCCTCCCGTGTGTTGTGAATCCTGCCTCTGTAATACCGATGATGGAGAATGGGCTGCAGTTGTGTTAGTGAAGCAGGACTCAACTTACAAGCTTGTGAGATATAAGGCACAGAAGTGAACAGAGGAAAGTGGGAACCTCACACTACCAAGAAAGCAGCAGTGAGAGCACAGCACATCCTTTGGACCCGAAGTTCCTGTGCTGAGATGCTGTCACTGGACTTGGACTTAGCCTACTAGACTGTGATCACTTCCCTTATTGAATGGACTTGCAACTCATAAATGGATTTGTGGCTTCCAGGACTGTGACAATAGTTTCTCCTTGTGAAGCCTTCCACTCGTGTTATCTTCTGTTGGAGCAGCATCAGGTAACTAAAGAGGATTTTGAATGACACATGAAATGATGTCACATATTTTAAAAGGATCTCCTCAGCCATGCTTGAGAATAGACCGAAGCAGTGCAAGGGTGGGAACCAGATGACTAGTTGAGGGGTTACTAATTCTGGTGAGAGAAGATGATACGTTGATCCAGGGTGGTAGCGATTCAAATGTTGAGAAGAGAGTAGACTGTGGATATATTTTTGAAAACAGAACAAATAAGGTGTGGCAACAGATTGGTTATAAGATAAACACAAGCGTCGATGACTAAGTTATAGCGTCACTATGAGCAGGAATCAGCTTGGTGGCAGTGGTTTTGGTTTTCGAGTTTGGTAACTGCAAGAGTGGAGTGGCTACTTCCTTTGATCAGGAAGATATGAAATTTGGGCTGGGACCTGTTAAGTCAGAGATGTCATGCTCACGTTAGACATTTGAAGAACAATGTTTAAATCTAAAGTGTGACTGGATTTGAAATCGGGATTCAGGAGACAAGTCCAGTTTTGAAATATAAACCTGGGAGTCATCAACCTGTAGATAGGATTTCAAATTATCAGACTAGATAGGATTACCAAGAGAGGGGGAACAGCTAGAGAAGAGGTCCAAGAACTGAGTTCTGGAACCCTACATTTATATATCACAGAGATGAAGGGAAACCAACAAGGTGAATGAGAAAGAATGGACAGCCAAGTAGAAGGAACTGGGAAAGCGTCATGACCTAGAAGCAAATGAAGACTGTATTTTGAGGAGGATGGAGTGATCAACTGTGTTGAAAGCTGCTGATAGGTCAAGAAAAATGAGGAATGAGAACAGATTATCTGAGAGAAGGAATACGGATAACTTTGAGAGACTGAGAAAACTGGAGACAGTGAACACAGGGGATACTTTGCTTTACAGAGGAACAGAGAAATGTTTATCAGCTGATGGTGTTAAAAACAAACCAACAAAACTCAGTTGCCATCAAGTCGATTTCAATTCAGGTGCTCCTGTACATGTCAGAGTAGAACTGTGCCCCCTAGAGTTTTCAGTGGCTGATTTTCAGAAGTAGATTGCCACACCTTTCTTCCAAGGTGTCTCTGGAAGAAAGTTATTAGAAAAGCTCAAACTTTTAAGCCTTTTGGTTAACAGCCAAGTGTGGTAACTGTTTGCACTACTCAGGGACTCCATGGGGTCTCAGTTTTCCTTTTTTTTTTTTTAAATGGGAGCAGTAACAGCAGGTTTGTTATGTTGATGAAAATAAACAAATATAAAATTGCTTGACACAGAAGGGAAGAATTGCTGAGTACTGTCTTTCAGGCAACAGAGGGTGTACGCCTAGTACACAAGAAGAGTTTACTTTAGGTAAACAAGCAAATTACCCAAATCAAAGAATGGGAGGTCAGTGGGGCAACAGAAGACGGTAACATCAAAGAGCTGCTGTCGTCAGGTGCTGTCCAGTCGATTCAGACTCACAGTGGCCCCGTGGGACAGAGTAGAATTGCCCAATGGGGTATCCTTGGCTGTAATTTTTAGGGAAGTAGATGGGCAGTTCTTTCTCCCACAGAGC
Organism: Heterohyrax brucei; assembly: GCA_028571685.1. NCBI lineage: Eukaryota > Metazoa > Chordata > Mammalia > Hyracoidea > Procaviidae > Heterohyrax > Heterohyrax brucei. The sequence goes on from CM053157.1 coordinate 63,665,506, forward strand.
TGCTGGGTGAGTTGGAACTGCCAGCCTTTGGGTAGCAGTCGAGCACTAGCATTGCACCATAAGGTTAAAGTCAGATGCCACGAGATTTTTAACCAGAGATGTGCAAGGAGGAAAAGACGGAGGAGGACCTGAAAGCTGAAATGAGAAGCAAAAGGCTCACCTGTGCTCAGTATATGAAGATGTTCATCAGAAAACCACCGTCCCTATAGATGAAGAAGCCAGGTGTCAATTAGAGCAGGAAGAAACTCAAAACCAAACCCACTGTGCTTGAGCAGATTCTGACTCATAGTAGAACTGCCCCCTAGTTTCCAAGGAGCACCTAGTGGATTCCAACTGTCAGCCTTTTGGTTAGCAGCTGTAGTACTCACCCGTCACACCACCAAGGTTTTCAGAAGGAAAGTGAGAGGAAATACTAACAGGTTGAAAACAGAGGAAGTTTGCAGATGACTAGCAGCAAGTGTTTTGCTTCCGTTTCCTCTCTTTCTGAAAATTGGCAGGAAGTATCATCCCATTCACTTCGCTCTTTTCTCTAGTTGAGAAATATTTGAGCTCATGAATGAGTAAATCAGAATTTCAGTTTACCTGTGAAGGAGAGCAGTGGAGTGGTGAGGGATTAACGACAAGTGATCTGAGGTCTATAGATCTTTAGGGGCAACAAAGAGAATTCACTCTTCACAATTGTCTTTTCCTTTGTGACTTAAAAAAAAAAGTACTGCAGCTAAATGCAGGCTTTCTTGGTAACACAAAACTCCTGCCTATGATATCTTCTCATTCTTTTGTCCTTTTCTTTTTTACAGGGAGAAAGTATTCCCGTACATATGACTACTATTAAGAGATGTGAATGACATCCCTCTATGGACCAAATTGTCTTCTCACTGCAGCCACTGGCTGTGGTATTCTTTTTGTCTTAGATACCTACTATTCAGAAACAGAAAAAAGTAAGGAGGTAATAGGTCTAGTGTGTCGGACGTTGAATAAAACAACAGAAGTCCCTACATTTTGCCTCTTTTAGGTCTGTATGTTGAAATCTTGTGTCTTTATTTCCAACACTGTTTCATTTATAGGATTCAACTTTATCAGGCTCTATGCCTCTCAGATGTTAAATTGTCTGAATAAAATTCCAAACTCTTAACTGCAAAAGAAAGAGACAGTTAAGAGCCTGGCAAATAACTTACTCTGTGTGAATTTTGTTTCAGTGATGTTGTACCTCAGTGACGGGTGACTTGCTAGAGAATCCACGGCAAAGTGGAAGGCATATATATATATTTTTAAATAATAATGTTACATGGGTACTTTGTTGACTCAAAGGATAACCTGAGAAAGGAGACATCTTCTAAAAAATGATTATGGATGAGAATTATTAGTCAATGTGGGCATGAATCGACTATGTCAATGGAAATTTTGGAAACTGAAAGAGGATGTGACTAACCCTTGAACTTTTCTGATCTGCCTGATTATTTCAGTCTTTATCATTTGTGTATCCCCCTTTGAAATCTTCTGGTTAGCAGCCATAGCTCTTAACTGCTAGGCCACCAAAACAAAAAAACCCAAACCCACTGCCATAGAGTTGATTCCAACTCATAGCAGCCCTATAGGACAGAGTAGAACTGCTCCATAGAGTTTCCAAGGAGTGCCTGGTGGATGTGAACTGCTGACCTTTTGGTTAGCAGCCGTAGCCCTTAACCACTACTCCACCAGGTTTTCCAACTATGCCACTAGGGGGCTTCCAGTTATTTATACATGCTCAGCAATTACATTACACCACTTTCTGTTGATTCTAAGTCATGGGGACCCCACGTGTGTCAGAGTAGAACTGCACTTCATAGGGTTTTTGATGGCTGATTGTCCAGTAAATTATTAGCCAAGGAGACTCTAGGTGGATTCGAACTTCCACAGTTTTGGATAACAACCAAGCATGTTAACTCTTTGTACCTCCTAGGGACGCGGGATTCCAAATTACATTTTAGACAACACCTGTCAGGCATTAATGGGTCAGACTGATGTGCTGATCTTTAAAGTGACAGAAACATGGTGGCAAGGCAAAATGAGCCTAAGAGGGACTTGGATTTGAATCCTGACTCTGTTCCTTGCTAGCTGTGTGGTGTTGGACAAGTCCTTTAAACATTATGAACTGTACTTTCCTTATCTGTAAAGCATCTTTTGCAGAGGACCATTATGAGAATTAGGAGAACGTATAAAAAAATGAGACCTATTGCGGTAGATCAATTCCAAGTCACAGCAACCCTATGGGACAGAGAATTGTACTGTACAGTTTCCAAGCAGCAGCTGGTGGATTTGAATTGCTGATGTTTTTGGTTATCAGCTGAGCTCATAGCCATTGTACCACCAAGACTCCTTGAGAATGTATATTTGAGGTCATTGTTAGGTGCCATCAAGCTGATTCTGACCACAGCAACTCTACATATAACAAAGTATTCTCTGTACCTGCACCATCCTTACAATTGTTGTTTGATCCATGGTTGCAGCTACTGTGTCAATCCATCTCATTTAGAGTTTCTCTCTTTTTTGCTGACCTTCTACTTTTCCAAGTGTAAACAATGACCTTCTACTTTTCCAAGCAAGGCATGTGAGATGAAGTCTCACCATCCTTGCTTCCAAGAGGCACTCTGGCTGTATGTATATTAAAAACCTGAAACTCAAACCTCTTGCTGTTGAGTCGATTTGAACTCATAACCACCCTATAGGACAGAGTACAACAGCCTCATGTGGTTTCCAAGTTGTGCCTTGGAAACTGCTGACCTGAGAGCTGCCATAGCTCTTAACCACTATATCAGAAGGGTTTCCATATGTATATTATTTGCAAATAACTCACAATATAATGATACTTGGTACTTACATAGCACTTTATATGTACTGGAGATTATTGTAAACACTGTATACCTTAGCTCATTGAATTGTGGGGGGAAGGAGGGAGTTGGGGGAGGCAAAGGAAGAAGTAGGTCCAATCATTATACCACTTTAAAGAAAACTGAGGTACACGGGTTAAAACAGAGAAATCTAATTGTTAAACAGTACATTATATTTTTCTCTCAAGATATTATCAATCACAGTAAGAATGATGCAATCATACAGGTCAATCACAAAGATCTAGAAAATGAAATTAAGAATGACTGACATTTATGAAAGACAAAAGCCATCTGAGGATACGAAAATGACTGGCCACCAGTCTTGAAAATTGAGTCTGGTGGAAGAATTTTGGAGCAAACAGATTCTGATTCCAGTTGTTGCAGCTCCCTAGAAAAAGACAAATTTTGCTTACCTGCATAATTTAAAGCCAGGAACTAGGAGGATAAGATTCCTTTTAGCTTCCCCTTGACAAAAATATCCCTTCAAACATGTTTCATCTTCTTGACAATATATAAGTTTCCTAGTTAAATATCTTGTTCTTATAATCCTTTCTTTTTTTTCTGGTAATTTATTCTTTTGACACCTAAACGAACACATCAGCAGTTCAAATCCTCATCTCTCCATAGCTGAAAGGTGTAGCAGTAGGCTTCCGTAAAGACGGCAGCCTTGGAAATCTTATGGAGCACATCTGTCCTGCCATCTAGGTTCGCTATGAGTTGGCATCGACTCGATAGCAATTTTTTTCCTTTTTTTTTTTTTTTTAAGTTTGGGATCACTCTGAGTCAGAACTGACTTGATGGCAAATGGGTTTGGTTTTTTGGTTTTAGCATGCCAGACTTTCTCCAAGTTTGTTATCTGACCACACATCAGGTCAGATAAGACTTTTGCAAGCCAGCAATAACCATCAGGACATATTTCTTCTTCTTTGCTCCTCAGTCCATTTATCCTGTTTTCCAGCAAGTTGTGTTACTGAGGAGCCCCGGTGGTGCAATGGTTAAGGGCTTGGCTGCTAGCCCAAAGACTGGCAGTGCCCATCCACCAGCTGCTCCTTGGAAACACTATGGGGCAATTCTATCCTGTCTCATAGGGTTTCTAGGAGTTGCTATTGATGGCAGTGGGTTTCTGTTATTTCATTCCATGAGTGGATAATAGTTCTTTCTTGGTTTTGAACATTCAACAGAATCCCTGTCTGAATTCCCTACATGTTCTCCTGTATGAATCCAACCATTGTACTACTCTCTATCTCTACATTTTTGTTAATGAGTTAATGACCTCCTGGAGAACTCAGGAGAAATACTTCCAGTTTCTCAAAAGCATTTTTTCTTTTTATGATGGATCCCCCAGCTCAATAACTTTTTCTTTTTTTTTCTCAATACATTCTGCAGGGCCATCCTGTCCCCACAAAGGAATAGAATCTCGACACAATTTACTCCCAAATCTGTCTTTAGCCCAGTTCTCTCCCCAAACTTTTTTTTTTATTGTGATTAAGTGGAAGTTTACAATCCAAGTCAATTTTCCATATAAAACTCCCAACACCTGCCTCGATGCAACTCCATCTGCTTCTCCTTTCCCTGTGACTGCATACTTTTCCTTTCCACTCTTTACTTCCAGTATCCACTCAACCAATGCTCATCCCCTCCTCTCCACCTTCTCCTCTCCCCTTTAAAAAGAAACCAGTAGGACAGCCTCATGTATGTATTAAGCCATAAAGTATACACACCACATACATCACTCTGTGTCTCTGAGTCTGGTCCATTCTTTGAAGTGTTGGCTTCATTTTCCAGAACCTTTCTAGCTGGATGTCTCATGGCAGCTCAGACTCCTACTGTGCAAAACTTGAGTTTATAATCTTCATTTTTTCCTCTCCTTCCACACTTTCCCAGCCAAGTGGCTTCTCCTGTTCTCTTTGCAGTATCAGGAAATGACACCACTGTCTATCAAGTTTTCGAAGTCCAAAACTCATTCTCGACTGACACCTCTGCCTTAACTCCCAGAGTCAGTGAATTAGCAACTCCTGTCCACGTGCTTTGTCTATCATTATCTTAATTCAAATCATCACTCCCTCTCCCCTCAGTCCTGAAACAGCCTCTAACTGATCTCCTACTGCTAAATCTTGCTTTTTGCTGAATACGAAGAGTTCTTTCTCAGAATGAATTTGGTCATCTTAAGGACATTTGCTGGCCTTAAGCTTTCACTAGCTCTCCACTGTCCTCAGGATTACAGTCCACACAAAATCATATGTAAATGTCATCAATATATGTATGTCACAATGCTAACTTCTGCACATTATTCAGTTGTGGTCTAATTGGGCTCCATTTCTACACTGTTCTTCCGCCCTTCCGTTCTGGAATATTCCTCTTATTACCACCTTGTATTTAGCTTACACATCTGCTGTCAATGCTAAACCTGCCATGCTCTGTCCTCACCGTGGGTGGATGTTTTCTCAGTTATTTTTGAGAGCCTCGGAGTTCTTCTTTGGTTGTTTGGTCTTTATGCTTTGACAGTGGAACAGATTTCAATGTTATTTCATCTAGAAACAATAAAACAAAAGCCAAAAGAAGAAAAAAACAATTTAGGCAGAATACATTTGCCACACTCATGACAAAGGACTAATGGCTTGGAGGTGTGTGTGTCTCTGTATACACACACACTGATGTACTGATTCTTTATTTAGTATAATCAGTAGGAACAAGAAAAAGTCAATCAACCAATAGAAAAAATGGGGGGGGGGGAGATAAAACCCAACAATTCACAGCAAGAGGATGCATCTCACAATAAATAATAAAGCAACAATGAGTTACCTAGCACTCTTCTGCTATCAGAGGCCAGGTAGCCTAAAGGCACACGGTATTTGCAAGAATGGGGTACAATAAATAAGCTCAGTACATGTACTTTTAGTGGGTATATTGCTGTAACCTCTTTGAAGGAGAACCAGCCACACCAAGCTTAGCAATGTGTACACCCTCTGATAGGATTTGACTCACTGTATTCTTTTTTAAATACCATTTGGATTATTTTTTTATTTTATGATGAGTACTATCTTTTCAATTAAAAAATGCATTTTAAATAATTAGAAAAATAAACTATTGGCAGGAAGACCTTTCAATCCAAGCAGCAGTGTCCTTTCAGGTCACACCATTCACCAGCCTCTAGCAGCTGTAGCCGAGGTTACTGTCTTCATACCCCACATCTGTGACAGTTCTACTCCAGGGCTCCAGTGGCATCTACTTAGCTCTACCCCTCATATTCTTTTTCCTTCCTCCTTCCTTCACTTTATTTCAGAAATAATTCAAGGTTGACAAAAACTCAACACAGAGCTCTAGAACTAAACCCAAATGATTTATGCTAATATTATAGATGATCTACCTTCTGAATTATGCTCTGTCCAGGTTTGTTTTTTTCTTCTCTCCCTCCCTCTCCCTGAGCAATAGCAGGAAGAGAGTCCCTAGACCACAGTGGAAGGCTAAGCCAGCCAGTATTTAAAATTCACTGTGGTTACAGCACACTTTAAACTGGGTTTCATATTCCTTTCTGGGAACAAAAATATAAAGACTCAAACTGTGATAGATGGACACGATAATTTATACCAATAATATAATAAACTGCCTTTGATATTTGATTAGCATTTGGGTAACCCCTCAATCCAACCAAAGGGACTTGGCTATAACCTTAGAGAAACAAGACTTCTACACAGATGACTGAAATTAATACAGCTTAAGTCTTATCAACTGTAATGTGCTATTTTGGAAGGCAGATTAGGGGCAAGGAATACATAAAACCTGTAAAAATGGCAAGTTGGAAAGGAAGCACTGGTCATGTCTCAAAGGTGGAATAGAAGTCACAGTCATGACCAGTCAACATTCATCACACCCGTTGATACCAACGGGGTACGTGTGTATCCACTGAAAGCCACTAAGGTTACCCAGTCCATCCCTGCCAATGACCCACAGTCCCCGGGGCACCTTCTCAGGTTTACTTCTCTTCTCACCCAGGTTTGCCAGAAGCTGGCTGCATTGCAGCCTGCACTCGTCTCCTAAGACTCACAGGAATTCTTGAGTCTTGTTGCTCAATCTCATCCCAATAAGGGAACTCTCCATGGCTTTTCATCACCTCCTACCCCAAATCTTTAAAACATGAAAAAAATTTTCAAAAGACTAAATAAATAAAAAAAAATTTGCCCTACTAGCCCCTAAAGTAAACTTTCCCTCCCAGTTAGAGTTCCAACAATTTTTTTAGGAAACTCTCAGGACTCCTCTGAAAACAAAAACAAATCAGCTGCTGTCTAGTCAACACTGACTCATGGAGACCTTGTGTGCTTCAGACTAGAACTGTGTTCCATGGGGTGCTCCATGGCTGTCACCTTTTGGACATAGACAGCCAGGTCCTTCTTCCAAGGTGCCTCTGGGTGGACTTGAACCACACACCCTTCAAACAGTAGTCGAGGGCTTAGGTGTCTGTGCTCCCAAGCCCCGTTTTAGGCTCCTGAAACCCACAGCCACTCTTACAGGTAAAGGGTTAACTAATGCTCTCCCAGTGCATCTCTTACTTGGCCTTAACAAGGGGGGAAGAAAAACATCAAAACTATTGTTTTAATTTCTTTATTTATCAATAGTATCCAAAAAAAAAAAAAAATCAGGAATTATAAAAACAAGTTAAATGCAATATAGAAGCCTACTACATACAAATACATTTCACAAACACATAGGCAACAGATACATGTTCAAATTGTTTCTTGTAGTTTGACTATTAAAAATACACGGAAAGGAAAGATGTTCAGAGCTTGGTCCACATGGATTTACTAGCAGGTGGAGGAGTCCTGTTTTCCAGAGACAGTGATAGAGTCCAGAGTATGTGGGAATGTTTCCATGGACACTGGCTCTTGGCAGATATATTTATAAAACCACATGCACACACACAGAAAGCCTGAAGGAACTGAACCCAATTTAGTTCTGTTGGTTTGCTCCATGCAAAGCTCTATGCAGAACTCTCCAAACTTGAGGCTATTCAGCAGCTTTTCATGAATGGCCCTAAGATTATGTGATTCTCCAGTGCAGACAACAGCTGCCCTATTTACACAAAAAACAACACAACTCAGGAGGAATGGAGATTTGCTCTTGAGAATTCAACGCTGCTGGGTGGGATGGTCCCAGAGGGCAACCACGGTCCTAAATGTGACAGGTGGAGAGTCAGCATGGCTTCTGCTTTCAACAAACCATACTCCCCACTGTCTTCCTGACAGCGTCCAAGGAGTTGCCAGCCTCTTGATTAAGGTGTGCTGCTGTGAGCTCTACAAGACACCTGGACAGGGTGATGCATTGCTGATGGTACAAGGGCTTTTAAATGGGATGACACATAAATACATTTAAAAAAAGGAGAACACTCGCCGTTCAAAAGACAGTAAGAATGAACAATTTCTCGCTGCTGTCTGTGCATTAAAGTCTACCTCAATTTCCTCTTGATGGTCTCTAACCTGCTTTCTGTGCGTTTTCAATGCCTACTATACCAAATGCATCTTACACATGGTATGAGAGTACGGTTAACCATCACAGAGGCCAGAAGATACAAGGTTGACTGACTTCTTGCCGCATTGAAGACTTTTTCCTTCTTGAAACTGGACATCACTTCTTGTCCTCATTCTCTATAAGGAAAGCTATTACTGTTTCTAAGACAAAACTAAAACATGAAATGGAAAAGTGAAGACAGAACGAGCTTAGTTCTTTTTCCCACCATCCTCCTGGCCAGGCTTTACCCACAGGGCCTCTGTATCACGGCACAAACTGTGCATCTTCCAGATCCAGGTCAAATTCACTCATCCTGGTTTTGGCTGCCTGACTGTTACTGTTATAAAACTAAGGTTTCATTTCCCTAAAGGAGAAGAAAGAAAATCCCAGGAACCTGTCTCCTTCTGGATCAATGACCAGAACCTGGGGATTTATTCACTGATCAAACCTTAAATGTTAACCCCATGCTCATCGAGAAAACTGAGGCCTAGAACTGGGAGTAATTAAGGCCAAAGTCACCTTCCTAGTTAGTGGTAGATCATCAGCCTATCAATAGACTGTGAGATCCTAAGCTGCAGTGATTTTAATCTCCTCCCTTGGAATGCTGATTTGTACTGAACTCGGAATAAATTAAAACAACGTACGTGTTCTGAACCTTGAAAGCTACAGATGAAGCTGCTTCCCTTGGCATCTGTGTGAGGCACTCCCTGCTGTTTGGACAGACTGCTGACCCACTGGAAGCCAGAGGAGCAAACTCTCAGCTGCAGCTTGTCTGTGACAAGACTTGGGGAGTCTGGGTGACAGGGAGCCCTGCCCAAGGAACACAACACACAGGAAGAATCCAAGCGCCTCCCACCTCTCATGTGGCAGGACTGTGGACAAAGAGTTAGAAAAGCATCATTTCTAGTCAAGAAAATATTAAAAACAACAAACAATAATAGAATAATAATAACTGAAAAATGAAGTCAACTTGCCAAAAAAGAGTGTTTTATAGAAAAAATAGCACCTTTGGTAAAAAGTATTATTTTTAGAAATTTGGTTAGGTCTCTAAGGGGCTCCAAGCATCCTTTGGGGGTGCCCTCTCAGAAACTCCATCCACATCCGAGGAACTCTGGGACACCAGCCAGATGGATGTGTAGCTAGGGCCAGCAGCTGGCGTTCTGTCACACTGATGGAAACGGAAGGAGCTGGAAAGAGAATATGTTCCTCTCCATTGAGCATCTCACACCCCTTTTCCAGGAACAGCCTGATACGATCTCTTTGGCATGGCCTGCCCTCCCCGCAGGCTGTTTACAGGTGTGGTGGACTCAGAGAGGGGTTCCAGTCGGGGTCCGCGCCTCTCCCAACCCTGCTGCAGTTTCCTTATAGCCTCCGGCCCCCAGCACTGTTTATAATGTCTCTCAAGGCCCTCTGAGAGATGAAGTCTATGGTTCGTCCCCTCTTAGCCAACCACCCCCATTTCCTTTATTGCAAAACAAATAAACAAAATAAAACTCATTGCTATACAAGCAAATACTGGTGATTTGGCAGTTGTAGCAGACACTTGTGTATACTGGACTCAGCGCTGAAGTGGAAGGAAGGTGCCGGCTCCAGACACCATCCCCAGGTTCCGCCTCGTTAGATCTCTTTGGTGCTTACCCTCTTGGTCTTTTCGGCTGTTTCCTTTAAGAAGTCATAGAAAATGATCATTGTGAAAATTAAAAAAAAAAAAAAAATCTTAGGCAGTATCTCGTCCTCAGGATGGTACACAGCATTGAAGACCTAAGTTTACGATGCTGAATTTTAGTTGTCTGCTTGTCTGGCTCTCCATGGACAATGAACAACTAGACGGCACAGACCATGTCTTATCCTGCCCTCTCCTGTAGCCCGCACAGTGCTTGCAGTCTAAGAGCTGCCTTCTGAATTAAGCCATGACTCCATAAAACAAGCAGAGACATTTCAGTCTCCACTGTTTAAGGATGAAGGAACAGATACCAGGGCACGAACTGCAAGACGCTCTGAGCCCACATCTGGAGAAGTGTTAACAGCAATGAACTCGGGGGGCAGGCTGTCCAAACTGGAATCATGGCTGTGCTATTTTCTGGGTGACCTTGGGCATATTATGAAGTCCTTCTGTACCTCAATGTCCTCGACTATAAAACAAGGATAATGATAGCACCGCTTCTTGTAACAGTGTCAGGCATATTTCTCCAAAAAGATACATAAATGGCTAATAAACACATGAAAGGTGGCTCAGCATCTGAAGTCACTAAGGAAGTGGCAATCAAAACCACAGCGAAAGAGCACTTCCCAACCCAGCGAACCGAAACCGAACCGGCTGCTGTCAAGTCAATTCTGATTCACAGTGAGCCTACAGGACACAGCAGAGTGGCCCCGTACAGTTCCAAAGGAGTGCCTGGCGGATTCTAACTGCCAATCCTGTGGTTCACAGCCACAGCACTTAACCTCTTTGTCACCAGGGTGTCCTCACATCCACCAGGACGGCTAAAATATGAAAGACAAACAGGTGCTGGCAAGGATGTGGCGAAGTTAGAACCCCGAAATACTGCTGGTGGAAATGCAGAACAGTGCACCTGCTTTGGAAGCAGTCTGCCAGTTCCTCGGAAAGCAAAATATACAGTACCACATGACCCAGAAAATTCCATTCCTAGGTATATATAGTCAAAAGAAATGAAAAATAAAGAAAATTAAACGTACACAAAAAAATCCCTCAACCATGTCTGGCATCTGGCAGGTATCTAGCAGGTGCTGGTGCCCCATCCACGACTTTCTTCCCCATCACGTTTCCGTGTTCACTGGCACAGCACCTGGCACCTACATCTCTTTGAGGGCTTTCTCCTAGATGTCACAGCAGCTCTGCCCACACAGGTGGGCAGGCCAGAAATGCCAGGGATGTAGGTTTCCCGGTAGTAACCCTCAGAGATGAATCAAACTCTTGTCTGCATATCCCGGGTCCCTCCGAGTCAGGCACAGTCACTGTGTCCAGAGCTCCCCGAAAGGCTCATTTCTACTGGCCCACAGACGAAACCTGCTGGTGTCCATTGCTTCCTTCTCTTCCCAGGCTCATTCAATCCCCAGTCCCCCTTCTGGTGTTTGCTGGGGATCATCTTCCAAATGAACTATTTGAACCTGAACGGACTGACACAGCAGCTGCAACAATGGGCAGCCTGTAAGGATGTGAAAACCCTGCTGCCCCTGAGCTGATTCTGACTCTCAGCACCCTTACAGAACAGAGTCAACCTGCCCCGTGGAGTTTCCCAGGAGTGCCTGTACGGGTGGCGCAGGGCCAGGCAGTTTTTGCTCTGCTGTCCATGGGGTCGCTGTGAGTCAGAAACAGCACCTCACAACACCTGAACCCTCATTTCTGGGTCTTCCGAGGGAACTCACATAAAACAGGGACACTTAACGATGTTAACTACTAAAATTGACCCTCCACTGTGTACTCTGACACTTTCTCTACCCTAAACAAAAGACAGTCTCATTAAGCTTTTTTTCTTTTATGTAGCTGTACTCATCAGAAAAGTCAAGACCGCTGAAATAAGAGAAAACGAAAGGTTTTCAGTTTCCTCTTCTTAAAAACCTGATGGCTTCTATAATACTAGTGACAACAGGGACGGAACGCATAAAAATAATAAATACGAGCAACTGTTATTAATAGCTCTTTATACTCATGTTAAGTATTTCATCTCAGTAGTTTATTAGTTCTTATAACCATTATGGAAACCCTGGTGGCACAGTGGCTAAGTGCTATAGCTGCTAATCACAGGGTTGGCAGTTCAAGTCTGCAAGGCGTTCCCTGGAAACTCTGTGGGGCAGTTTGACCCCATCCTATAGGATTGCTGTGAGTCAGAATCAATCCAAGGGCAACAGGTTTTCTTTAATGTCCTTTCTATTCCCTACAAACTCATATGTCAGAGAGAAGCCTTGTATTTCTACACCTTGTCTACACACAGGCCACCTAAAGGATAATATCCATTCTTAAAACTAGATGGTTAAGTCACAGTAAACGGATTTAGGAACTCAGCACATCCATATTTTTTCAAGATGCTCAGCCTAATATCTTAGCAGATCACTAAGGACGTTGACCGAAGGCGGGCTCTCAACTTAATGCCACAGAACTGAACAGTATTCTTAGTTATTATCTCTTACAAATCTCTAGGAAGAACTTCTAACTTCCCTGTGCTTATCAATCCCAGGCTGTTTTCCAGCTGGTGAGACAGTTAACGTTACTCCTTTCTGTTGCCATCCAAATCCACTAACCCCACACTCACTGAGTGCTGACTGTAATCCAGGGCCTGTGCTAGATGGGGGTGCCATAAGCTAGTCCCAGGGCATCTGGGCACTGGTCAGGATGGGCAACACTAACACTCTTTTCGACTGGGCTCATTTGCAAACCACTTTCATGGCTATTTGCAAACAACCACCTGGTTTTGATTGTTACTTAAGCAGCAACTCACCAAGCTGAAACCTATACTTGCAGGTACATGGGCCCTGCAGGAACTCTATCAGGGAACCAGCTATACAATGATTTGATACAGGTAGTGTGATAGTAGCATTCAAGACACGTTGTGTTAGACAAAGCACATCTCCTTGGTTTCCCTGGGCACCAGGTGCAAGACCAGCACAGAGACTGCCACTCACCTGGTGCTTCTGGAGCTCCTGGACATACCTGGTCGTCCCCTCCTCTGTGTGGGTCTGGGACCCTTTCTGATTCTTTCCTGAAAAAGAAGCAGGGTTCAGCACAGTGGTGGCTGGCTGTGGGTAGCCAGTTGACCATCCCAAGAGCAATCTTCTAAGTTCTCAGATTGCCCGGTTCAGCTACGGGACAGGTGATACTCCCATTTCTTTGAATATGAACACATGAAGTGTCCCGTGTGGCTGACACTTTCAAGGTAACACGCTGTAAATGAAACAACCTTGCCCACCTCCCCACCACTCTCTCCCGTCTCTGTCCTCAGTGCCACCTTTAAGGGCTCCTGGCACATCCGGGTCACAGGCTGGTCGTGCAGAGACAGCTCTGTGAAAACCTGCATCCTGACTCAGGAGATTCCTCCAGGGCAGTGGTTTGTGACCGTTTACAGGGCCCTCAAACTTCTTGGAAACGTTTACAGATGCAGTTGCCTCGGTTCTGGCTGCAGAGATTCTGATTGCACCGACGTGAGGTGGAATGTGGGCACCAAGACTTTTTTTTAATGTATTGCATAAGACGAGGCCAAAGGTAAGATGAGACCTACCAAGAAGATTTCCCTTTTTTCTTTTTCTGAATTATTATACCTCAGCTGAAAGTTTACAGAACCAACCAACTTCTCACCACGTATTTGGTATGCACACTGTTTCGTCACATTGGTTACTAACCTGTAACACCTCAACACTCTCTCCACCTTGGGTTCCCTATTGTCAGTTTTCCTGTCCCCTTCCACTCTCCCAATCCCTGCTCCTGGGCTGCTGTGCCCCTTTAGTCTCCTTTTATTTTATGGGTCTGTCCAGTCCTCGAGGGCACCAGGATTTTTAAATGGCTCTCTCGGAAATGCTAACCTGCACATCAGTGCCAATAATCACTACATTTCACAACTGTGTACAGTGATTTAAAAAAAACAAACAAACAGGAAATCCCATAGACATCTTAAAAATACAGGTTCCCAAGCTGCTTTTTTGATGATTCTCATTCCATTGGTTTGAGACAGAGCCTAGGAACTTGCATCTTGATGAAGCATAGTGTCTATTATTGGCAAACACTGATAGGACATGTCTTTCTGACACAGACATCAATCAGCTCCTCACAAGCAGCACCTAGTGACCATGTATCACCTGGCTTCACATCTGGCTACCCCTTCCTACTTGCTTCACTTGGGTTTGTGGCTGAAGACCAGACCGCTAAGTTTTCAGTACTGACCTGAAACCCTCTTGGAACAACCCACCGACTCATAGTGGCCCTATAGGACAGAACACACCTGTCCCATAGACTTCCCAAGGAGTGCCTGGCAGATTTGAACTGCCAAACTTTTGGTTAGCAGCCATGGCACTTAATCACTATGCCACCAGGGTTTCCATTTAGTACCTCTTAATTTCCTTTTACATCCATGGCCTGAACACCAAGACCTGCTTGGTTCTCTTGAGGCACCACCACCATCTGGACTGTTCTCTACATCCATGTACAATCTGGGCCACCTAAGGATGAGCAGTTCAGGCCTGTATGATTGTGGTTACGGTCACTGTCTCATGGGGATGATAATTTGGCTTTTGTCTGACCATGTGACGGGACTAATAAGCCACACGACCATGATCACCGTTCTGTAGATCCGCTGCATGCCAACTACAAGTGTCTTGGAAATGGCAGGGTACTTTACAAAGTCAGAGGAGGAGCAGTTAGGTGTAGCAAACTACTAGAAAGAGCCTGGGAAGTCAGGTATCAGATTCTGACATAATAGGAAGAGCACAGGATGCTGCCTGTATGAGGCAGCCTGGGCCACTGTTTTGTGACATTCTCTGATGGCTTTTGTAACTGCTATCTGCTTGGTCTGGACACTTTGACTTGGTCTCGACTTCCAGCAACTTCTAGGAATTTCTAGTGTCTAAACAGCCTCTTTCCGCTCCTTTACTTGTCTCTGCAGCTAAGTTGGCTTCCTTCTCCCCCACACTGAGGACAGAAATGGTCCCAGGAAGTAAGGGACTGGCAAGCCCCTATTTAGTTCTGGGTTCCATTTACACTGCCGATGTTTCCTGGTCCCTCGCCTAGAAATACCTTTCCTGGGTTCTGGACTTCCGTTTCCCCATCTTACCTGACCTTCCCAAACCTGATCCTAGGTACCAGTCTTCACTTTCTTGCTTCAGTTGACTTCTTAAGATAAATAACTTTGAGTTCATCCCACTGGTATAAATTTAGGGCCTAGTTCCTTCCACCTGACTCATCTTTCCAAACCCAGTGTAACCTTCAAATCTGGACCTGGCTTCAACATCTTTCTTTCTGGCTTCCAGCCTGAATGGCTCCCTGTTTTTGGGATGAAGACTTGGCTTTGACTCGAGTCCCTCATCATCTCTGGCATCACTGTAGCCCAAAGGGCCTGACGGAACCCCTGAGGCTTCAGTGTGCCTTCAGCCTCTGCACTGGCCTCCAATTTCCCTCTGACACCTCTATCTTTCCAGTTCATTCCTGCCCAGATCTTGACTTCCTCTATTTGTAGGCTCACCCAATTTTGTTAGTTCAAAGAGCACTTAAGAACATTTTTCCTTTTTCTGCTAGGTATGACAAGGGTTGACACTTTGTTTTCCAACCATCTACGTCTTTTTACACAAAGCATTGCCACAGATGGTGTTAATGATTATGATACCTGCAGAAAACCCACACAGGGTTCCCCAGCTGCTTTTTTGACAGTTCTGATCTTTCTGACATCAATAGCAATCTGCCCCTCACAAGCAGTTTTTGGTGGCTCGTACACCATCCACCTTCGCATCTGGATACCCGTTCCTTGGTGGTTAACACGGAAGGTGCTTAGAAGAATGCCTGCCACAGTGAGCACTGAATGACTGTTTGTGTTTGTCACCATGATTATTTCAATTTCTTATTATATTTACTCTTGCCCTGGGACTTGGTCTTCTTCATGCCAAAACTCTGAAGTGATTTTTTTTCACTTCATCAAGTGCTCTGTCCTCGGGGCCACCCACTGTGGCACTACAATACCACAACCATTAGTCTGTCACTTCTCTCAGGTTCCTCGCTCCCAGCCACTGCAGTTGTCTGCACCATCCTCATACTGAGTTCTCTACGCGTGATTTCACGAGAGGCACTCTCTCCCTACCATTCCTTCTCTCTGCCCAAGGCACAGCTCACCATCACAGGTCATGGCTGTGCAGACCCAGTTTCCGCAGGCACAGACACAGCGGTTACAATCCACCTCCGTCTCCGCTCCGTCTGCGTATGTTTCATCCTCCAGGGCACATTCTGTTGGGATCAGAATAAAGGTGCAAGAGTTTTAGTTGTACAGGTGGAGCAGGACTTCCGTACTGTGGTCTGTGCACCTTCCTATTTTCCCAGACAAGACGTGCCTCTCTCTCAGGGGTGCTATCTCCATGCAAGCATCACCATCAACCCAACGATTATGGACCCCAACTGCACTGCGGAGAGAAGGGGCTGGGGCCCACTTTTGAACCATGGAAAGGGATTTACCCAGTGAGTTTTGCCAATCCTCTCTCTACTGCGGTCCCCAGATGCCCTATTCCTTATAAATCCCTGCATTTCTTAGGTTAGGGTGAGGGAAGCATACTCTTCTCTGGAGGGTTGAAAGATGGGTTGAGGCACTTAAGGAACTCTTGGAAGCTGAGTTTCCAGTCAGCATTTTCATCCGACAGTTCAATGAGAGCATCAATACAGAGTCCTCTGAATTAAAACAGGAGAAATGTGTCAGTAAGACGTCGGCTCAAATCACAATGCGAAGGAATGAAACATCAGGAGGTACTTGCTATCACGTACACCTAGCATCTCTGCAGGAAGTCAAAAGGTGATGGTTCATCAAGAAGCTTCCTTCTGACATCAAAGACGTGAGGAAAATATGAGCCCGAGAGACAGAAGGGGCCTCATGTTCTGGGGGCTGCATTAGCATGAGACCAGAAGAACTAGATGGTGCCCGGCCACTATCAATGACTGCCCTGATAAGAATTACAACACACTAAGAGTCCCTGACACAGCAAAAGGAAAATGGGAGTGCAGAACCACAACTCTATTGAAAGACAAGACTCGATGGTCCAACACACTGGAGGGTTCCCTGAAGACATGGTCTCCAGACTCCCTCTTAGTCCGGAGCTGAGCACTCCTGAAGCCAACTCTTCAGACAAGGACTGGATTGGACTGTAAGACACAGAATGATACTGTTGAAAAGTGGGCTTCTTGGCTTAAGCATATACATGAGGCTAACTGGGCAGCTCCTGTCCAGGGGCAAGATGAGAGGGCAGAGGGGGACAGGAGCTGGTTAAATGGACATGGGAGATATGGGATGGAAAGGAAGAGTGTGCTGTTACAGGGTGGGGAGAGCAGCTAGAGGTGGACAGCAGTGCGTGTGAGGGGCTGTATATGACAAGTTGACTTGGATTGTAAACTTTCACTTAAATTATGATAAAATATTAAGAAAAAAATCACTCCGTTAGACTGTATGCTAGAGCAAACTGTTCAAACGTTCCTTCCAGGACAACGAACATTTCTGAGTGGTTTTTAACACTTAAATGAGTACTTTCCTCACGCACAGTATGTTGGAGAAGAATGTTGAATGTACCATGGACCCCCAAAAGAACAAACAGATCTTTTCTGGAAGAAGTCCAACCAGAGTGCTCCTTGGAAACAAAGAGGGCAAGACTGTGTCTTACACACTTTGGACATGTTGTCGGGAGGGATCAGTCCCTGGAGAAGGGTATCATGCTTGGTAGACTGGAGGGTCAGTGAAAAAGAGGAAGACCCTGGATGACATGGATTGACACAGTGGCTGCAATCATGGGTTTAAACATAAAAACAACTGGCGGACATGGTGCCAGACCAGGCAGTGTTTCATTCTGTTGTTCACAGGGTTTCTATGAGGTGGAACCGACTTGATGGCATCTAACAACATCATGTGTAGTACAAGGGTCTACCAGGAAAATTACGACAGAAGAGTTATGAGTGGATGACATGACAGCAACAAGGGAGCTGAAGGACTGTGTGTTACAAGCACACGTCACTGGCACCACTGTTCCAGGAGGGGGAAGGAGAGGCTTTTCAGACACGTTTTATGCAACACCAGCCCCATCGCTCCCCTTGCCTGGGTCTCAGTCCTCGCTCCATCACTCACTGCCCAAACAGCCCATGCTAGTTATTCAACCCTACTGAAGCTGTTTCCTCATCTGTAAATAGAGGACAAGAAGCGTACCCTCACTGGGCTACTGTGTGAGTCAAATGTTACAATGGCAGAAAAATAATCAAATTTCAGTTACTTCAGGTTCTAAAAATATGAAGGATTTGCAGATGTGAGGCTTTAAGGTTGTGGACTCTGATTACGAAAGAATCCTTTGGTGGAAATAATTTGGAGAACAAAACAGCAGCGCACCTTGAAAAATGTAACCTAGCATCACTGAAACGTAAATGTAGTAATTGATTAAACATTTTGTGTGTTCTTATCTGTATTTCATGCTAATAAGAAAAAGGAAATAAGGCTTGTAGAAGGCAAGCTTTGTGTTTTCTACATTTTTTGCACCAAAGGGGCATTTCCCCTATTTTTAATTCTTACTTGTGTGCAACCACACCAGAAGTTTCGTAGGGGTTAATTTTTACTAATATTCCCTCCGGATACCAGGAAAAGGGAGAGATATACTCAGCATTCATAACAATTAGGAATCTGTCTATGAAATAGCACTGATTACCTTAAAACCAGAACAAATGCTCTACTAGACCTAGAGTTAAATAATACATTAGTGTCACTTCTTCAGAAAAAAAATCTAAAAGATCACTCAGGAGCTTATTAACTTGACTCTGTTGTGACCTTGTTAATTTATTTTAAAAGTTCCATTCTTTCTACCCCATGAAAGACTTGCCCCCAAACATTAATTATCTCACTGACATTGAATACATTAGTTCAAATGTAAACAAAAGAGAACAGAAGTTCTATTTTGCTTTTTATTTCACATTGACCCTGGAGGCCCTTTTGTAGACAGAAAGGGATTCAGATCCCCTCTCCTACCCAGCCTTTCCCTTGAAGGCCACTCCCTGACACCCCAGCTCCACTCACCGAAGCAGCTTGTTGTTCCCCTGGTCTGAGTAAGTGGTAATGTTGATGGCAGTTTCATTCTGCTCTACAAATTTCAGGAATTCGCTGGAGTCCAGGTGAGAATCACCATTATCAAAATTCTAGAAAGGGGATGAAGAGATCTTTCAAGTTCAAAGTTGGATAGGGCCCCAGTTCCGTCAATGCCCTCACCTCAGCATTCTCTGGCTCACCATTTTCTCGTCAGATTCCAAGCCTGCCCTGGCCTGGCCTGACAAAACTACAGCAACAAAGGTTTGAAGCCCTGGGGGCACCCACAGAAAGTGCTTGTGTCCCAAGTTAAGTGTGACAGTGCCTGGCAGAGACCGCAGAGGTCCTGTCAAATCTAGACCCCCACTCAGGAGGGCAGCTATACAGAGGGTTGAATTGCCCAAGCAGCCTGGCCTGCCCAACACTAGCCTGTGAACATCCTCGGCTTTGCCTCTGTGTTCAGACCAGCCACCATACCAGGTTTTCAAACCCTGATGATCAAACAGTACAAAAGAAAGGAAGAAAAAAAAATAACCAAACCTGGTACCATCAAGTCAATTCTGACTCACAGTGACCCTACAAGACAGAACAGAACTCCCTCATAGGGCTCCCAAGAAACGGTGGGTGGATTCAAACTGCCAGCCTTCTGGTTAGCTGTTAATTTCTGCACCGCCATGACTCTGATCAAACAATAACTGCAGAGTTGAAAGGTGTGAATCACAATCTCCATGTTGAAGCCCAGGGTATACATTTCCAAGAAGTTCTGCAGAAACTGGGAAGGAGGTGACCCTGAGAGGTCACCTTTGAGAGCCACTGGACCATGTCTTGCTGCATGGCTTCCAGCCTCCCTTGCTTTGTTCTGAGTACGTAACTTTCACTCTGTGACTTCTCACAGACTGCATCGTTGACAAGTCACTGGCAAAGGTCCCAGGTCAACACTCAGCAGGAAGGGGTGGTGCAGAGCCCACCTCCCACCCTGCGCCTGTACTGTGCCCCACTGCAGGTATGCACACGGCTCCTCGATTATTCGGCACAGGCTGACCTTACAGACCACGATGGCATCCTGTGAGTATGAGAGGAGGGTGGAGTGAGTTCAGGCGTTGTTCTGTCTTTGGCAAGATGCTAAACTGAGACTTCAGCCACCTGGGATAATTCTAGATGCCCAGGCGCCGTCTGCAGAAGGAGGGTACTGATGTCACGGCTCTGATTCAATTCTAAGGTGGCTATTGTTATGCTTTCCTAAATAGTTCCAATGGCCTTTATTCCCCAGAATTCTTTTCCTCGGCTGCCTCATCCTGTTCCCTGAAAAATGATCAGCATCCCCATGTCACTTCACAATGGCTCCCCAGATAGGGCGAGGGCTTCTGGAAGAAAAGCTGCAGCTACCACCCCTCCTCCGGTAACTGTCATGTCTCACCTGCACTCCACTTCGAGGTCGGAAATCTCCCTATGGCATATATAGTGACAGAAAGACCAAACTTGTTGCTGTTGAGTCAATTCTGACTCACAGCAACCCTATAGGACAGAGTAGAACTGCCCACTAGGGTTTCCAGGGAACAGCTGGTGGATTTGAACTGCTGAACTTCTGGTTAGCAGCCAAACTATTAACCACTGCACCACCACAGTTCCATACAATGTCTAGTACTTAGAAAACAATATAGGCCTTTGTTTGGTCCTATTTATGATTGCCCCATGTTTAGTCCCATTTATGATTCTTGCCCTAATTCCTAGGAAAAAGTCTCAGATGTTCTCTATTCGCCTTACATCCATCCTACAGAAACCTCCCTAAGTGTTCACCTTACAAGGTCTCGATCCACTAGTGGCGAGTAAGTTTGGTCAGGTGCCATTTTTAGGGGCACGAAACTTTTTAAGTCCTAATGCTACATGAGCTGGACAGACCAGAGTGACCCTTACAGACCCAGACACTGTCAGTCTGAGGGTAGGGTGAGTGCAGGAAGACAGTGGGCCATCAATGGCTGGAGAGACAGGGTCAGGGGGCACCCTGGATCTGACAATGGCAGCCCAGGTAGCTCTCAAATAGTACTGAGTATACACATTCTCCTGGTGGCGTAGCAGTTAAGTGCCACAGCTGCCAACCAGAACGTCGGCAGCTTTAATTGTCCAGTGTTCCCTGGAAACTCTACGGGGGCAGTTATACTCCACCCTATAGGGTCTCTCTGAGTTGGAATTGACTCAACAGCAATGGGCTTGGGCATCCACACTCCACATTCAACACGGCCAGAATTCAAAAAGACCTGGGGCTGACGGGAGTTCCCAGCTGCCTGCCTTCTCAGCTCACTAAGGGGCCAAATGGGCCTCCCCAAACCAAATCTGTATGTGGGCACAGAGGTCTGGTGCTTGCCCCTAAAGCAGCCTGAAATGCCCGGTGGACCTATCTGCTTATGTGATCATGATCTTAGACCATAAACCAACCTGATTTATTTGGCCTCCAGACAGCCAACCAGTGACCGAAGCATAAAAAATGTCTATGTTGCTTATATTTTCTGCATCTAGGGTAACACTTTTCTTCTATGTCATTACAAGGTTATGGAAAGACATACAGATGTGTTGTGATACTCATGCTTGGGCCTAATCACTGCGCCTTTAAAGACTGCTCAGAGGGGGCAAGCTGACTGGGCTGAGCCCCATTCATGCACAGCAGCTGGACCAATGGGGAGCGTGATACCAGTTTAGGGGAGAAAAGATGGGCTCCAGGATTAGTGCTGAACACCAGGATTCCACACCAGGACTCACAGAGATAGAATGTGTGTGTGTGCGCGCATGTGTATGGGTGAGTGACAGGGACCTGAAAGGTTCTAGTCTTCTTTTCCTTATCCTGTCACCTAGTCATCTCAGAAACAGTGACTGAGACTGGAAAGATCTCAGAAGACAAGCCCCTACTACCCCTCACCAGAGCTCTGTTAGCTCAGAAATAAAACCATCCCTGATGCCAACTCTTCAGACAAAGACTGGACTGGACTGTAAGAGTAAAACGATACTGGCAAAGAGTATGCTTCTTGAGTGGATAGATACATAAAACTCACCAGGCAGCTCCCGGCCAGAGGTGAGGTAAGGAGGCAGAAGGGGACAGAAGTCAGTTCAATGGATATGGGCAATACAGGGTGAAGAATGGGAGTGGGCTGTCACACTGCAGGGACAGCAACTAGGGTCACATAACAACATGTGTCTACGTTTTCAGATGACAAACTGACTTGAATTGTAAATGTTCACTTGAAAACACAATAAAAAAGAAAAACAGTGACTGAATCACCTAAGTCAGATTTGGGCTATCTCCAAATTCTGATGAAATCTGCTTTTCAACTGATTTTGGTATTTAAGAATCTGACAGGTGGGCTGGACAGCAATTTGCGGGCTCTGCAACAGTGTCTCAGTATATGGCCCACAGCAGCGGGCAGCTGGTGTACATGGTGGGAGGGGTCTTCCTTTGAAGACAGCATCACACAGGACTCTGATGAGCACCTGAGCAGAAAGGGAAACCTCCTATTTTCTCCTGGAAGACACAGCCAGGAAGCCTGGAGAGCAAACGTGGTGTTTGTGAATCGTGACCAAGCTGTCTTAACTGGGTGTGAAACGCCCCAGAGAATAGCTACGTTCTCCAAGGGCCCTGCAATTTTCAGGTAGGAGCCTGCTGGAACAAGTTACCACCAGAGGAGACGCAGATGTGGGCATCCAATCGAATAGCGGGTGTGGATGATACTTGTGGAAGGGTGCCCCCAAAGGGTTACCACGTCCCCAGTTACGCTGCCCCCAGAAAGAGCAGTCTGGGACCCAGGTACTCCTCGCTGTAGCCACTGTGGCAAAGTTACTGCTCACCCTGCTGTTAAAAAATCACGTTAAGTTACATTTTGCTCCTGACTCTCACGGTGCAGCAATACAATATTTTGCTGTAGAAGGGGGACTGTGATGTGGCCGTGCTTGAGACAGATGACAAGACAGAAGGGCTGAGCTTGCCTCTCCGATGAGGCACTTCCCAAAACCTGGATCCCCAATTTCTACCAGCCAGCCAAGTGCCATCCACCAGGGGAAGGAAATGTCCATCTAAAAACAGAGCAAGTGCAGTGTCTCTGCATGTGGTATCTGTCCCTCGGTGAGTGGGTGTCTCTGTGTGTGGTATGTGTGTGTAGTCTATGTATCTCTGTGTGAGTGTGGCTATCTCTGTGTGCAGTGTGCAAAGGTCTGACAATTAAGTTCCCAAGTTCATCCTAGAAATAGCACTACAAACCTCACTGCTGAGGATCACTACAGTCACCTTTGAAGTCCTCTCCTTGGAAAGCTATGGCACCAATGACAGCACCTAGTCCTCCCTTCCAAGCAATTTTGGAATTCCTTTTCTGGAATGGCCATCATAGCTGTCATCACATTACCCTTGATGTCCTGAATGTCACCCAAATGTCTTCCTTTCAATGTTTCCTTTATCTTCAGGTAAAGGAAAAAGTCACTGGGGGCCAGACCAGGTGAGTAGGGAGCGTGTTCCACTACAGCTAGTCTTTTACTGGTTAAAAACTCCCTCACAGACAATTAAGTTCATGAACTTGCCACCACACCACCATGCTCAATGGCCATTCCAGAAAGAGTTTCAAAATTGCTTTGAAGGATGGACTAGGTGCTGGCGTCGGTGCATGGCTTCCCAAGAGGAGGACTCTGAAGGTGACTGTAGTGATAATCAGCAACAAGGCATGCAGTACTTTGAACAATGAAGTTTGCAAACTTAATTGTCAGACCTTGCACGTATCTCTGTGCAGGCATGGGTATCTGTGTGTTACCTGTCATCTCTACGGGGGTGTGTCTGTGTGTGTGTGGCATGTGTATCTTTGTGGGTATGTCTCTGGTGTGGGTATGTCTCTGGTGTAGGTATGTCTATGTGGGTATCTCTGTGTCATGTGTTATCTCTATGGAGGTATGAGTATCTCTGTACCTAGCATATGTATCTCTGTGGGTGTGGGTATCTGTGGGTTTGGTATGTGTCATCTCTATGTTGGTGTATGTGTGTGGTGTATTTATCCATACATATGATGTATATGGAAACTCTGGTGGCATAATGATTACGTGCTACAGCTGGTCACCAAAAGACTGGCCAGTTCAAATCCACCCAGTGCTCCTTGGAAACTCTACGGGGTGGCTGAACCCTGTCTTACAGGGCCACTATGAGTTGGAATTGACTTGACGGCATTAGGTTTGGTTTTGGTGATAATGTATATACATGGTGTCTGGTTCCCATCAGCAGGCTACAAGATCACCCTAACTGCTTCCTCCTATACCCCAAAACCAAATCACTGCTGTCAAGTAGATTCTATTAGCTTCTTCCTGTAACTGTTTTAAATTCTCTGAAAGACCTTTGTGTCATGCAACCCTATTCATTGCTAAACATTATTTGCTCCTCTTTTCCCCTTTCTTAAAGCAGCACCTCTTGGGCCCTCAACTGGAACATATATCTCTACAATGCAACATGATGGGAGTGGCAATAACTAGGTTCATGAAGAATCTGTGGGCCAGTGACCTGCCAGTCTGTTAACTCTTCTGTAGATCATGGACAGTCATCTTAACAACTCAGAGAAATGCAAACCTGGGTGCAAAAGAAGCTGAAGGGGCCTGGCCTGGGTAAGAGCTCAGAGTTTTCTGTATTGGCAGCAGGTGTTATTAAGTGCTATACAAGGTAGATGGACTGAGCCTAAGCCGTATTTCTCATCAACAAGACCTCTGTGGTGTTAATGGCCCAAAGGGAGCACCACATGTGGGTTAGATCAGAAAGGCTTGTCCCCTGGATTCCCATGGCTTGAACTGCTCCGAGGACCACTTTACCAGCTCCACGGAATGATGTATGACAGGGAACACACAGGGGCCTCTATGCTTGGAAACACGCAAGGGCCTCTATGCCCATGGAAGGGCATATGACAGGGAACATGCAGAGGCCTCTGTGCCCAGAGAATGATCTAGAACAGGGAACACGCAGGGGCTTCTATGCCCATAGAAGGGTCTATGACAGGGAACATGCAGAGTCCTTTATGCCCAGGGAATGATCTATGAGAGGGAGCACGCATGGGCTTCTATGCCATGCAATGGTCTATGATAGGCAGCACGCACAGGTCTCATGCAGAAGCCTCTATGCCCACGGAATGGTCTATGACAGGGAAGACGCAGGGGCCTCTCTGCATACATGTGTTTCCTCCTGCCTTGGATCAGGCCCTGTGAGAAGGACACGTCCCTGTCTCCGGGCAACGGAGCCGTGACCCAGCTCTGGATTACCTTGAAGTACTTGTCTAGGATTTCACTGTAGTTGCTGCCTTTGGAGAACCAGCCGTCTGGGATGATCTCGGCCTCCAGCCACTGGATGATGCGACGCCGGAGCTCGTCGCGGTTAGACTGGTAGCAAACGACTGTGGGACAGAAAGGAGGACAGCTCAGTGGCGAGAGAAGGACACCAGTGCCATCAAGCACCGACGGAGCCCCAGCGGTGGCCGGCTGGCGGCTCTGTATTCATCATCTCGCCACAGTCCAGGGACACAGGCTTATTCCACACCTTCGACAGAGGCTTAAACCCAGGCTACACAACTACAAAGTGTGTACCACAGGATTCAACCTCCCATCTCTGCAAAACTTAGAAAGACTGAACAGACTGCAACCAGGAGATTATGTTGCTTAGGGAATAAAAGAGTAGGGCGGAAACACAAAGGACATTTTCAGTAACTTTAAGAAGCTGGGGGGAAAATCAATAAACATCTGTCTTGGCTCTGAGATGAGCTGGAATAACACAGCAATAAAAAACATTATTACAGTTCTTTATGCTCCTGGCTGTCTTATTTGTCTAGCTAAGGCTTTTCCTTTTCCCACTTAAAGTCTTACACTACGTGCACATCCTTGATTATAAACACCAGGGAGCGAGCCCAGAGAAGGGCTGTGTTTAAACTCCACACTGGGCAGTGTTCTGAGTCACACTCAAACAAGAGACTGGGCTGACAGCGGGGTGGACAGAAAAGCAAGGAAAGGAGGCAGAAGGGAACTCCTAGAAGAAGATACACGTTGGGATGTAAAAAGGCCTCAGCGTGTTCCCTGTCATAGCTCATTCCATGGCCCAGGAGAATAAAAATCAGAGTACTCTTCCTAGCTGTGTGATTTAGGGAAATTCCCTTAACTGCCCTGAACCTCAGTTCCTTCACTGATTAAGTAATTACCATTAAGGTGTACCTTGTAAGGCTGTCACGAAGACTAAGGAAAAAGTATATGATCGAGAGGTCCATAACTGTAAACCATTATGAAATATTTTATTAATAGACATGGGAGCAGTCTCATTGGCATTTCTAACCATTCCCTAAGATTATGAGTTGTGCCTTCTCACTCTGCTGGTCCATGACTTCTCTGTATTTCAGAGAAAAAGCTTAATAGCTTTCCTATTCTCACAGTTCATCACTACTCAGCAAAGCCAGAAACAACATCCAACATTCTGACCCAACCAACTGCTTCAATGAGAGCAAAAAAAGCCACTGCTGTCTAGTTGATTCCAATTCATGACAACCCTATAGGACAGAGTAAAACTGCCCCACAGAGTTTCCAAGGAGTGCCTGATGGATTTGTACTGCCGACCTTCTGCTTCACAGACACAGCACTTCACCACTATGGCACCAGAGTTTCCTCTTCTACTGGAAGCCTCCCTCTCAAAATGCTATCCTGCAGCTTTTCTGAGCTGCATGGAGGAGTCACCTAAGGGTCACGTGTTCAAATACACAGAAGATCTTGTGGGTGCTGGCTGGGCTTGTGGACCACAGTGTTGCCATGATTTAAAGAATTCCTTCCTGATGATGCGTGTTATTAGAAAAAAAAAAAAAGGCACTTACCTGGGCTGGGAGATGAACTAACGTGTTTCTTCTCTGTAAAACAAAAGAAGATACATAATGCAGAGGGAAGAAAAAGGAAACGTTTTTCACTACTATTAAAACTGCCCCCCATTAAGTGTGGGGTTAAGGGTTGAGCACTTTCATCATTTTGTCTCAAGGTGGTCTCCTCTCCTTCCAGGGCTTACCTATGGGGATCTTCATTTCCTGCTCTGCCTGGTAGCACTGTGGTTAAGGGCTCAGCTGCTAATTAAAAGGTCAGGAGTTTCAAAATCTGCCAGCTGCTCCTTAGGAACCTTATGGGGGCAGTTCTACCGCATCCTACAGGGTCATGGTTAGTTGGAACAGACTCGATAGCACAAGTGTTTCGGTTTTTCAGACTTTCCCTCCTGGTTCCACATCTCTTCCTGTTGGGCTGAGGGGTGGCCACTGAGACTCTGTGAATTCGCATGCAAAATCACTAAGAGAAGGGAATGGAGGGAGATCAACAGCTGCGAGATAGCGTCTTGTTTCTCCAGGAAAGTTCAAAGCTGAAAGGGGCTGGACAGGACTGTGGGTTGCTGAGGGGCTGTGTCTGATACGCAACATTAGCTCAGGGGACAGAGTAAGTGTGGGACTGCCTCCCTCTCAGTGGTGCAAGTACAAAAATGAGAACACGTAATACTAGCAGAGCTAAGAGGTACCCAAATTTTAAAAACGATGTGAAAGGTGATAATTAGATGTTTTCTAAAATGGTGCACAATTCACTTATGAAATTGGATTGACATTACATAACGGAAGTAAAGAAGAGTATGTTTGGAATGCAGGAGATCCCTTAGGACGCCTCCTAGTACTACCATGTCCTGTGATTAAGGTCAATGGAAAACTACAGCAACCCAACTCCAAAATGAGTGATAATAGCCCAGACCCTTCAGGAATGAAGGTTTGGGTCACCTCACCAGGCAAGGAACCACAACCAGCTGAGGTACTTGCTGAGGGCAAAGGGAATACAGAATGGGTTGTAGAAGAAGGTAGTTCTAAATATCAGTTACGGCCACGTGACCAGTTGCAGAAACGAGGACTGTAATTGCTATGAGTATTCCTGCTTTGTATGTGTGTATTGGATATTTTGTTTACTTATGAAACATAAGATGTAAATGGGTTAATGCATTTTCAGTTGTACATGTGTTAGTTATATCATGTTGACATAAGTATGACTTTGTAACTGTACCCCTTCAGAGACTGTGCATGGTAAGGTGAGATGTGTGCAGATGCCAAGTTGACAAGGGGTGGACTGTGGTGGTCAGGATTATGTCAACTTGGCTACTACCTATTTGGCTGCTGTATTAAGTGGCAGGGCGGGGTTTGTGGTGGCTCCCTGCCCCTCGGCTCTCATCTCGTGACCCTGGACTACAGCTGCTGATCGCTCACGTGACCAGGAGCTGCTGCTCTCTTGTTCCAGCGTCTGGTTCTGGGACTTGAGCTAGCGGCTGTTGGGCTCATCAGTCCTTACAGTCGGCACGTGAGAGTCCTGCTCCCTGACCTGCCAATCCTGCGCTCGCCAGCCTCTGCTCAGTCCTGCTCCCTGACCTGCCGATCTTGGGTTCTCCAGCCTCTGTCACTTCGCCTCGCCACCAGCTTGGGACCCACCGACCTCCAGCCTCTGTTGCATCGTCTCGCCGCCAGCTTGGGATCCACTGACCCACACAACCGGTGATCTGCAACTCTGGTCTCTGACTTGCTGACCTTGGGTTCCTCAGCTTCCGTGGACACGTGAGGCTTGTGCCAGAGCTTGGGACATTCAGCTTCTGTGATTACGTGAGCTGTTTCCTATATTTGTATCTATCTATCTGTCTATATATATATATTATAAATCTTTCCTAATACCTACACGTGTTACTGGTTTTGCTTCCCTAGAAAACCCAGCCTAAGACAATTTGGTACCAGGAGTGGGGTGCTGCTCTAGCAAATACCTAAAATGTGGAAGCCACTTTGAAACTGCGAATGGATAGAAGATTCAGAAGGAACGAAGAAGGTGCAGATGGTGAGAAACAACGGAGGAATGGCAGCAGCGGCAGCGGCAGCAGCAGAACCAGAGGCAGCGCTGGAGCCAACCCGTGGAGCGAGAGAGGTCAGTGCCTGCGCAGAGCTTTCCTCGTGGAACGGGGTGCCTCTGGGCACTTGAATCGGTGAGCTGGCCTTGCTGACCCACGGAGTGAGAGAGTTGAGTGCCTTTGGGCAGGACACTTTCCAGCAAGAGTGGGGTGCCTCCGGGCACTTAAACCAGTGGAGCTACAGAGCTTTGGAATACTTGCCCGGCAGGGCAGATGTGGGCCTGAGGCCCAGGCCATGCGGCCATAGGAAGCTGAAGCTGAAGAGGCAGATAGCGTGAGAAGCTGAGCTGCCTCAGTCTCAAGAGGTATGGCCATGACCTCAGGGGTTTGAAAGGGTGGAACCATGGCGTGCTGTGTTCGTAAGGGTGGAATTGCCACTCAGTTGGGCTTAGGGTGCTCCTAAAGCCGATGGGACAGTTTCTGTCCAAGTGGGCCTTGAAGGCAAAGTTGTAGCACAGGGCTGGAGGTCTCCACTCAGAAACCTGAGAGTGTGGCCGATACCTAGAGTCTGGAGAGCATTGCTGTTGTGTAGAATGTCTCAGAAAATGTAAGAGTATTTCCAAAGCTTTGAGGGCTAATGTAATGTGTTCTGTTGACTTGCCTGTTGCCTATTAATGCCTTCTAAGTTTCACAGATGTAGAAGAGTTTTTGTATTTTGGACTTGGAGCTGATTTAAGACTTCTGTTATATGGATGGACATAATTTTGCTATGGTGAGATGAATGTGTTAAATGTTTTGTGATGTGATTTTTGGGTTGTCAAAGGGTGGGATGTCATGGTTTGAATTGTGTCCCCCCAAAAATGTGTGCAGCCATGTGGCTGGGATATGGTTCCCAGTATCTTGGAAATGTCCTCCATTGTGTGGTTTTGCTAACCTGTATGTTAAAGGATTAGGGTGGGGCTGTGAATTCCTGCTATGGGGGAAGTTTCCCTGGAGTATGGCTTGCCCCACCCTTAATGCTTTTAGCTTGCAAGGAATAAAAGGAAAAAGAACCAAGGACAATTCGAGAACCTCGCTACCATCAAGCAAGCAGCACCGGGAGCAGAACACGTCCTTCAGACCAGAGGTTCTTGTGTGAGGATGCTCCCTGGACAATGACTGATGCAATACCGGACTTTCCTCCAGAGCCGTCAAGGGGAAAGTCTTTCCCTGGAGCGGACACCCTGAATATGGACTTGCAACCTACCAGACTGTGTAAGAATAAATCTTTCTTTGTTAAAGCCATCCACTCTGTGGTATTTCTGTTAGAGCAGCCCTAGCTGACTAAAACAAAGGTGATAATTAGATGTTTTCTAAAATGGTGCACAATTCACTTAAGGACTTCCTTATTATCACAGACTGTAATGTAGTTGTCTTATCTACTATCCAGCTACAGAAAGTTCTGGAAGCCCCCTTAGGGGTCTGCCTGCTAGAAGCCCAGGGCAGAAACCCAAATCATCGAGGCCTAACCCAACAGGCTCACGAGTGCCGAGAGAAAGCTTCTCCAAGCAGCTGGGCTGTCTGGGGCTTTGGACGGCTGTGGCCAGTGAGGACAAGCCTCCAGTGAGTCAGGCCACACTGCTCTGCTCCTTGGTTCCCCATGGCCAGCCTGGGGTGTGGAGGTGGGAACACCCCTCACCTTTGCAGTGTCCATCGTAATTGACCTGGATTTTGGATCCAGTGAGGCAGGCATCTCGATGCAGCTCGCAGTGGTTGAGGTAGGTCTTCCCATTGCTGCCACACACAGGCCTCTTGTGAGGTTTGCATTGCTGAAACAGACCAGAAGGTGTTCAGTGCTGTGCAGTCACGGATGTTGATAGATGCACACAGAGCCACTTGTGAGGGAACTCCCTACCAACAGAGATGGGACCTCTGTTTCCAGTACGGCACAAGGGAACTCAGCTATGGCCTATCAGTGACCCTAACCACTCACTGCTGGAGTCCCCTATGGCCCTCTGTGCCAATCCGGTACAGGGTCTTCTGTTATAGGTCTTCTACTCTGTGAAGAAACACACCCTCCTTACCCTATGACATTAGCAGACCAAACCTGCCAAACCGACTGCCACTAAGTCTATTCTGACTCATAGCAACCCTACAAGAAAGAGCAGAAATGCTTTATAGTTTCCAAGGAGCGTCTGGCAGACTCAAACCAAAAAGTGATCAGACATAGCACTCAACCACTATGGCACCAGGATATTCAACATTAACAGAAAGGGTGCTGAAACGAAATCAGGAATCTGAATTCTCTGATACATTGCCACTTTGGAAAAAGTCACTAAATGTCTCTGGGTGGCCTAAGATCCCTTAAAATTCCAATGTTCTATACAATCAAATAGCCAGAGCCAAGAGTTGGGAACGAGGAAAGGCTTACAGGGACGCCAACACCCCCCCCCAATTCCCTCAGAGTCTAACTATGAGGACCTTGGCTCTCCTGCTTTGTTTAGCATTTGAGGACCACTATGCTTTCCTTGTCATCTTGTAACTGTCGTGAGACTGGAGATGGGAGTTGAGGGGGATGCAAGGGTCTTTGTGAAACAGTCCCCAGAGTCACCATGATCAGGGAAATGGAATCAAGTTCACTTGGCATCCTAGTTTCTCTTTGGCAATTTAAAGGGCCGTGTCCCAGACAAGCCTAGGAGGAAGGCTCCGTAAGTAAGTAGCTCAGACCTCATAATAAAGGATCCAAAGAAATGGCAAGTACACACGGTGAGCGACGAGAAACACACAACATTGACCTGAAAGGGCTTCCTGGCCCCATCTTCCCAATTTACAGATGAGGATACCAAAGCTGGGAAAACAGTAGTCATCTCTGAGTGTCATTACCTAATAGTCATTATTGAGTGTCTACTACGTGCTGAGCGGTGACCCAAACCAAACCTGGTCTGTGTCTTCATGTCATCCAGTGGGAACAGATTTGTTTGAAATCACATAACTAGTAACTGGCTGATCTGAGATGACACAGGGACTCCAGGCAGACAATGTGCGCTTTTCACTCATTAATGCCTTGTGGACACGCCTCCAGGCCAGCATGGATAGTTCTAGCTCAAAGTCCAGTCTCACGCTACAGTGCTGTGGCTGGGCACACCAGGGCAGACAGAGCCCTAGCAAGACCTGGGGTTCAGGTTCTCAGCTGGGAGGCTTCCTTTCTGAGGCGATGGTCAGGATCCTTAATCGGGGGGCTACAGTGAATACCTTTATTCACAAGAAAACCAGTGAAATTCTAGACTATCGGTTGGTTTTACAAAAAGTGAAATTAATAAATAAATAGGGTCCATATCTCCCTTGAGTACGTCCAATTTCGTAACGAGTGAGAACTTACCAGATTCCTGCCTACAAAAGAGCCAGATAAGGTATTTCCCAAAAACTCATTATTAAAGTTTCATTGAAAACAACAACAAGAAACTATACAGCCTGCATTGCATCAAAAAGTGCTGACTCCTTTGACTCAGCAAGCCCACTTGCGGTAATCCATCCCACAAAAACAAAGGCAGCAGCATACACGGGTATTTCCCCAAGGTTGGTACATAAAGAGTGCTTTTAAAAAGCAAGAAACAATGTCAGTGTCTACAGAAAAATAGCTAAGTCTGGTTCTCTCCTCTAACTTAATATACAGTTATTAAAAACATGAGCTAGAACTGTATGCCTGGCCTGGAGGCTTGTCCATGCCATACTAATGAATGAAAAACATAAATTATCTGTATCCTATTTCATTTTCATATGAAACAGGAGAAATTCTGTATGTTTATATTCACATAGGAAAAAAATACAGAGAGCAATACAAGGTCTGACAATTAAGTTTGCAAACTTAATTATTGTAGGTGCCACAGACCTTACTGCTGAGTATCACTGCGGTCACCTTCAAAGTACTTTCCTTGGAAAGCCATGCACCAATGCCAGAACCTAGTCCACTCTTTAAAACAATTCTGGAACTTTTTTCCCAGAAGGGCCATTGTGCACAGTGGCAAGTTCACCAACTAAATAACATAGCTGTCTGTGAAGTAGTTTTTAGCCAGTAAACAAATAGCTGTGTCGGAACACTCTCCCTACTCACCTCATCTGGCCCCCAGTGACTTTTCTCTTCACCTGAAGACAAAGGCAATGTTGAAAGGAAGGCATTTTGATGATATTCAGGACATGAAGGGTAATCTGACAACAGCTCTGATGGCCATCCCAGAAAAAATATCCAAAATTGCTTTGAAGGGTAGGCTAGGCACTGGTGTCAGTGCATAGCTTCCTAAGGGGAGCACTTCGAAAGTGACTGTAGTGAGACTCAGCAGTGAGGTATGTAGAACTCTTTCTAGGATGAGCTTGTGAACTGGTCGTCTTCATACATACTGAGCTGTTAATACTAATTATCTTAGACTAATGGAATTGGAAGCCTATTGGGAAAGGTGATGAATTTACCCTTACAGACATCTGTACAAGTTGATTTACATAATGTGTTTGTTAATTTTGCAACTAAAAAAATTCTATAAAGCAAACATTTTTTTAAAAAGAGAAAAACATATTTCTGCATTCACATTTGACTTTTTACCTCCTCAGATAAAAAGTCCACATCTTTTGGAGAGACAAAGGTGTGCATTCATAAAGATAATGAGTTAGCTGGCTGGCACTGCCCCGCTCAGGGATGGCTCCAGCAAGGTAGGGACACATGGTCTTTGCCACTGTCCTCTGGCTCTGGACCTCATGGCTTACCTCAATGCAGAGGCAGGTGGGCTCTCCCTTCTCGGTGACAGCGCACTCCCGGCCAGCTCCACAAAATACATTGGCACAGATCTTGGATTTGCTCCTTAGCTCTTCCTGAGACAGAAAATCAGACAGAAAATCAGGTCACTGAGACAAGCCCGTTACAGGATGAACCAGTAGTGGCTTGGGCTCTGGCTTGGAGTCAGAGCTCCGGGTGTTGAAGGGTCTTGGACAGTCATCACCACAGTCCCCTAGCACTGCTCCAGCACAGGCCAGGTCATTCAAAATCACTAAAATTGTTTTTGGAGACTAAGAGTTCCTGTCTTATCTCCTTTCCTCAGAAAATGTTTTCTGAGCACTTGGTACATGCCAACACTATGCTAAGGGCTGGGGTCACAAAGGCATAGCCCCTGCCCTCAAGGAGGGACATGACTCGGAGGAAACCGAGGAGAGAGGTCTAGAAAGCACCATGGAAGTACAGTGACAGAGCACTAGGAGCTGGAGGAGAACGAGAACCAAAGAGGCTTTCCAAAGATACGATGCCTCAAGTGATTTTTAATGGGTTAGCAAGAGTAAGCCAGACAGAAACGGGGACATCTGAGAGACAGATGGTTATCTGCAGGACCAAAAACCTCACTGAGTGGTGTGCAAGGCTGCATCATCCCAAAAGGTAACTGACGGTTTCCTCTATCTGACGGACAGCTAAACCACTGCAGGCAGGGACCTGCGATCCTTCACTACGGCCCTATTCAGCCATCCATACACTTTCCTCTCTGCCCGTAAGACCAAGAGAAACAAACTTTATGCTAAAGAATGACCCATCTTCCAACGTGCATTAGACAGGCATTTCCGCTCAGATGTAGGCAGCAGAACAGACAAGGCAAGGAACGGCTTCAGTCTACGCCAGCTAAAAACATGGGGGTCAGGTAGGCACTAATCTGTCGGTGACACATTCCATCCCTTCTATGCACTGGTGGCAGAAAGCCAGCTTCACCCCATCACCCCATCAGCCCAGCAATGGCGGTGGTTAAATCAACAGGAGAACCTATTTTCTCCAGCCCCCTCACCTCGCTGGCTGGGCAGGTCCAGTCACTGGACTGCCACTGGCTGTGACAAAAGCAACAGAGATGGCAGGAGCCAAGAGGATGGCACCGCATTGCCTGGCAAGGTTAGGACCTATGATTCCACGCCCAAGGCCACGTCAACCACGTCATACAGAAAACTCACACCCATGAAGCTTATAACTGTAAAATTCTTAAAAATCAGTAAATGCTTTATATTCAGCTATAA
This sequence comes from Heterohyrax brucei, assembly GCA_028571685.1. Classification (NCBI taxonomy): domain Eukaryota; kingdom Metazoa; phylum Chordata; class Mammalia; order Hyracoidea; family Procaviidae; genus Heterohyrax; species Heterohyrax brucei. The sequence continues at coordinate 63,700,521 of CM053157.1, forward strand.
TTCAAAAAAGCCAAAGCAAAGCAAATGCCTGAGGGCTGAGGGCCTGTGCCCAGTACGGCTGGTCTCCTGCCACCTGGAGGCTGCTTGGCCAACTCTCCGTTATTATCTTTAATATGCCAGCCTGCCTGTCAGGCAGGGCTCTTATTGGCCTAGAAAGCTTTCTCGTTTCATTGGTTCACGCGCTGTTGCTAAACCAATTCATTTCTGGGTGTTGCTAGGGAGAATTCAATAAAACTGGCAGGCAGGGACGAAAAAAAAACAGAAGTACTCTTAGAAGGCTGGGAAGCTGAACGACTGCTGTCTCCTCAACAGGGAGAAGAGATAAAATCAAACATATTCTTGAGGCTCTTGGGAGAATAAACAGCAACACTAAAAGGAAGAGGAATGGCCAATGGGAACCATGGTGAAAAATCACAGATAGGATGGACCACCATCCCTTCTCTCCTCCATGCAATAAGTCTAGTTGACAGAGACAGAAAAACATAAAATGCAACAATGAAGAGAAAATCTTCCCAAGAGATGGCCTCTTTGGGCCGTTCAGGCATGTCACATGAATCACAGACATACAAATGCATAAAAAAGCCAGCTCTGATGAAGTAGGTGGTTGGGACTAACCCCATTTCTTTCCATGTATATACCTGTTTGTCTTAAAAGTCCTGGCTTCCTGACACTACCTAGCCTCGGAAATCATGTATTAATTAACTCGTAGGAGCCACTGGGATAAAATCCTTACAGCCTTTATAGAGGTTTTTCTTAGAACCATCAAGACAAATGAAGGTAGCAGTCACCAACCCCCTGCCCAGAAGACCACCACTAACAGACTCTGGACAGGCCCCCCTTCCCCCCAGTTCCAGATGTGTATCTCCTCTGGACCCCCGATGCATACCTCTGGATGTCCCATCCCGCTGCAATTGCCTACCTTCTTCTATCTCTCACACCTAATGTTTCTTAGCTACCCAATAAAACCCCCAGCCTGACCAGCCTGACTGGAGGTGGACAGGCTCTGAGAACTTGGATTTGCCCTGCCTCTTGCGTGTCAGTATGTAAGTGAACCTCTTGGTCATTTACCTCACCCCATTTCAGTACTGGCTCTGCAGCAGGCAGCTTAAACTCGTATTTTACAGTAACACTGACACATGCCTGCACTCCAAGACACACCAGCACGAAACACAGGCTTTCACCATTGCTGTTAGCTCAGTGGTTGAAACTAGTCATTTTAATTCTTTCAGCCTCAGCTTCCCCATCTGTTGAATCCAAGTATCTGCCCAGTGCATGAGGAAAAGGGCATAGGGATTATATATTCGGAAGTACATCATAAACTGTGAAGCCAGCTGCTGGTAAGATGTGTTTGTGTTACTGCCTTAACAGAGCTTTCTGCAGAATAGCCTGTAGCATTTATAATCTCTTTTTTTCCTTACATTGTTCTCAGTGAGTATTGAAAAGTTTACGTTGTTGTTCTTAGTGAGTACTGAAAAGTTTCTTACAGTGAATTCAACCCAACTATTTTTCAAAAAAGGCTTCTCAAAACTCCATTTGAAGAAACAGACGTTATACTTAAAATATAAAAAAAATCCCCCCCAAACTCCACTGCCATGAGTCAATTCGGACTCACAGTGGTCCTATAAAACATAGCCACTAATACTTCAGGAAAAACCTAAAACCAGCTTGTTGTCATTGAGTCGGCTGTGACTCACAGCAACCTAGCAGGATAGAGTAGAACTGCCCTATAGAGTTTCTAAGGAATGGCTGGTAGATTCGAACTGCCAACCTCTTGGTTAGCAGCCAAGCTCTTAAGCATTAGGCTACCAGCGCTCTTGTATTTGAGCAGCACTTTGTGCGTGGACAACCCTATAGCAACGTGAATATCATCATCAGATGAGGAAACTGAAGATTAGAAAGGTTAAAGGATTTGTCCAGGATCCCAAAACAAACAACAAGAATGGTTAGGTTTCCAATCTAGATTTTCAGACAACAGACAACTGAGCTTCAATTTATGAATGTCTAACGATCGGCTAAGTGACTTCTGTTACACATTAGCTTATTTAAGTTCTACAACAACTCCATCCAATAGATGTTAACTTTGAGAAGCATTCGTGACACAGTGGTTAAAAGTTTAGCTGCGAACCCAAAGGTTGGTCACTCTGTGTGAGAGAAGACCCAGCTTCTGTAAAGATCAGAGCCTTGGAAACCCTATAGGGTAGCTGTACTCTGCCCTATAGGTTCTCTATGAACCAGAATCCACTAGACAACAACAACCAGACCCATTTTACCGATGAGACAGCGAAGCCTCAAAGACGTTTAAATGATTGTGGCAGAGCTGGGGATTCGATCCATCCTAAGGGAAAACAGTTTTTCCTATTTTATTTTCACATCCACATAATTTAAGGTTAAGGAAAGATTTTAAGAATACTAGCATTCTGATGGGAATATGATATGCATAATCAGCAAAGGACAGGAGAAAGCGGTTAAAAGTGGGTCCAGAGATTTAGATCTGAATTCCTCACATCCCACCTCCGCTACTTACTCTCCATGGTCACAGGTAAGGCACATTCTTTAAACCCCCGTTTCCTCTGATGTAAATGGGAATCCTGAACCCTTACAAGGTATGACCAGTGAACCAGGTGGCCTCACATCTTCCCCAATTCAAGGTGACCTCACATATGTCACAACAGAACTGTCTGCTGTCCCTAACTGTACGTAAGTAATAAGTCAACTCTTCAGACAAGCATGGACCAGACACGATGTGACCATATGGTGTGTATGCTTTATAGTTCTACCCATTTACAGAAAGCTGTCCTGCTGGTCTCTTTCTAGATGGGAGAGAAGAGGGTGGAGGGGACAGATGCTTATTTAGACGATACTAGATATACAGAGTGAAAAGGAGTATGCTGTCACTGGGTGGAGAAAGCGGAAGGAGCTGCAGACAGGTAGGCATGCAAAACCAATTCGAATTGTATACTTTCACTTAATCACACACACACACACACACACACACACACACACAAAAGCATACGACTGTGCTCCACAGGGTTTTCAACGGCTGATTTTTCATAAGTTGATTGCCAAGCCTGTCTTCAGAGGGACCCGAGTGGACTTCGACCCTCCACCGTTTGGATAGTAGCTGAGCACATCAGCCATATGCACCACCCAGGGGCTCCTTACAGGAATGTGAGGAGGATCGAGGGACACGTGCAGCAGACAGCAGAATGCCGCTGCCACACACATGACAAGTGAAGCAAACCCAGTGTCCCTGAGTTGATCCTAACTCACAGCAACTCCACAGGACAGATTTAAACTGTCCTATAGGGTTTACAGGAAACCCTGGTGTGGTAGTGGTTAAGTGCTATAGCTGCTAACATTTGATCAGCAGTTCAAATCCACCAGGCGCTCCTTGAAAACTCTACGGGGCAGTGCAGTTTCCACTCTAGCCTATAGGGTCACTATGAGTCAGAATCAACTTGACGCCAATGGGTTTGGTTTTTATTTACAGGGCTAATGACACTGTAATCTACATGGGAACAAAACGGTCACATCTTTAACCCACAGAGCAGCTGGTAGGTCAGGATCAACAGCCTTTGGGTTCGTGGCTGAGCGCTTAACCACTTCACCACTAGGGCTCCTTCCGCATACCCAGAGGTGGCTATCACTACAGTGGGCAATTTCTTTTCAGTTTTCACAGAGATGCTGGCGTTACATTTCTGACTGTCTCGTCCTGGTGTCTTCTTTCCCCTTACACTAGCACAGTCATCCTGAGGGCAGAAGAACCAGCTGAACAGGAGAAATGAGGGTCTACCTACTCCAAGACCCCAGGTGCTGACTGCAGAGGGAAAGCCACTAGCTACCCAAGCCTTCTTCTTTGTGGAAACCCAAGTGGCACAATAGGTAAGTGCTACATCTTACTAACCAAAAGGTCAGCAGTTCAAACCTGCTAGGTACTTCCTGGAAACTCTACGGGGCAGTTCTACTCTGCCCTACAGAGTTGCCAGGAGTCAGAATCAGTTCATCCGCAGCAGGTTTGGTTTGGTTCTTCTTTGCAGGTGACATGCCTGTCAATAGGTGGCAATCTCCCTCTTTGTCTCAACAGGATGCAGAGCCGCAATGCAGAAGTGCTGCCTCACTCCCGCAGCTCTGCCCAGAGGGCTGGGAGGTGTGAGAATCAGGGTCCCACACACAGAGAAGGGGGCTGAGAAGTGGGGATGTGCTCACTGAGGAATTAATGTCATACGTGAGGCCTTGCCAGCCTTCCCCAGTTCTTTCCACTGCAGACATGCTTTAACACAGCCACCAATAAGCAAGAAATTTTTCTTCAGAGGAGAGGCAGCCTCTCTGTGCCAGTGAAAGCCCTTGTCCAAACCCCATCTTGTCTGAGAATAGGAGTGTAAGCCTGCACCCCTCAGAAGCCCCTAGTAAAGTTGCCTGCGAGTGGCAAGCAGTTTTAGGGGTTTGCTAAGAGACTGGCTGATCTGTATGGGGAAAAAAAATCATCAGAACAGGGGAGGAATGTGCTCACAGGATAGGGTTGATTGCCCACGGCCTGGGGGCAGGGGTGGCTGATGGCCAGGAAGACTGAGGGCTGAGGCTGCGGAAGCTAGGTGTCCGCTGGGAAAGCTCCTACCAGGTGACCTGTGGGGCTCTCCATGGAGGTGGTAGGCATCGGGGGCCACGGGAGGTTTGGAATCAGGCAGATGACAAGATGAATGTGCTGCTCTGGAATGTTAATACACGCCTGGCCCTTCCAACTCTGAAATGCCAATTTCAAGTGCACAGCGGCCTGGATGGAGAAAGGCTGGGGGCAGGGAGGGTGGCCACAGCTAAGGCAGCCACAGCTAAGGCAGCAATCTGGTAGGAGTGGACTAGAGGACAGAGCCCAAGCTACTGATGTTAAGTACAGTGTCTGCAATGCACTGAGGCCCTTCAGGGCAATCTCTGTCTTCGCACTTCGCACACAGATCTCTGAACGGATGAGTGCCATCCCTGGATGTGCAAACTGAAAGGTCAGTGGTTTGAGTTCATCCAGGGGTACCCCGATAGAAAGTCCTGGTGATAGACTTCCGAAAAAGCAGCTACTGAAAATCCTAGAGCACAGTTCTTCTCTGGCCCCCGCAGGATGGTTAGGGGTCAGAATGAACTCAGTGGCAGATGGTTTAACGGAGAAGATTCAGACACACTCCGTGGCATACGTACAAAGGCTGCACAACTAGTTAGAGCTGAGTCAGGACAGGAATGTAAGCCAGCCTGACTCTGGAGCCTCAGTGTTCTCCTACAGGGTACAGCCAAGGAAGAGAGCTACTGGGACAAGGCAGAGCGACATAGCTAGCACTGGGAGGGGACACAGGCCACACTGCAGTTCTTACAAATAAACTTGCATTGTTTATGTGGCCACCATCGAGTGTTGATGAATTCGTTTCCAAGGCGGTATGGGAATTTCTTCCCCGCAGAGTTAAGAGGCTGCACGTGGCTATTCTCCAAGAATAGGAAGTCACCAGCAGGTCTGTTATTATAAAAATACAAACCCATTCCGTAAGTGTAAATATCTATCTGAAAGTGACTGCTTGAGGCTGTGCTGGAATTACGGACACACTGATACACTGATAAAAATAGACAAAATACCTGTTCCGAAGTGGAGCGACATCGGCTTTACCCCTTCTCCCCTTCCTCTGGCTTGTTTTCATTTAGTACTGCAAACCAAGCTCTGGGGGGGTCTGGTCTCGTGGTTCATTTTCATAATGCCAATTCCCCTTGGTAAAAGACTTAAGAACATTCCTAACTCTTGCCAGGTAAAAACTTTCTGAACAACAGTCAATCACTGTGGGATAATAATGGTACTATATAACTCATACAGCTGTTTTATTCCTCTTTAACTTTTCTAATCACTTGTGAGCCTCTAGTGCTTTAAGACAGGCAGCGGGGGTTGGTGACCTCGAGGCCCTTCCAGATTGAACCTCCTATGATGTGAAGAGGAAACTGAGGCTCAGAGCCACACATCTGAGTGGTCCACGAGCTCTCCGCCGCAGAGCGGCACACTGGCCTACCTCTCTAGACCTTGAGTGCCAGGCTTCTCTCCACTAGGCCACTCTGCATTTTTACAAACCAAAGCCAGGGCCGGTGTTGCCTTGGATCAAAGGTGTTGAGAAAATAGATACAGTTTAGCAATATGAAAAAGATCCTTGCTAGCACAAGTAAAAGTTATTTGCACAAGTACTAGTTGAGGTGATGTTGCCTGTAAGACTCTCAGCCCACCTGCGTTAAGTCTGAATATAAAATCACTCTGAATTTTTAAATTTTTTTTAAAGTCTTCTGAAGCAAAACAATTTCTGGAAGAAAAGTGAGCTTTGGCAAGAGAGGAAGCTTATGAACAGATCCATAAAACTGTCAGCCTAATGTGCTATCATTTGAACTGGGCAGGTTCTGCTCTCTCCGTTCTTTTCCTTCTCCTCAATTTTCTTTTTCTTTTTTTTTAAAAAAGCCCAACTTATGCTAAAGTGGAATTTTGGCTCCACTTGCTACTATTCTGTGACAGAGCAGCTTTGTTGACACGAGAAAGGCTCTCCTTGCTGCGCCAGAATTAGTCATGGAAACTTCACAAGAACACCGAGGCTCCTTTGCAACACACAGATCACCATGGAGCTGGAGACAAAAGACTCCACAGAAGTGAAAAGCGAAGTGGGCGTAGAGGGTGGGATGCTGGCTGTTCCCAGGCAGCTCATCTGGAAGGAAACCCAGGCACACAGACCTGGGAAAGCCAAGGACAAACAGCAAACCATTTCAGCCTCTTGCAACCTACACTTCAGTCATTCATTTCACCTTGTTCAAGGGTCTCAGATTCTTCGTTTCTGAACAGAAAAGTGCTGGTGAGTCCTACACAGTCGGGGCGGGGAGGAAGAAGGAGGGGTCGTTCCTGGCAGTTGCTCAGACACATGCTTGGCAGCAGATACCACGTTTGTAGGTTTAAAGGCATCATGCCTCTCCCCTATAAGTGCTCACAACCAATGCAAGGTGAATGCAGCAGCCCCAGGTGCAGGTTTTGTGGGGTCTGAGGCTTAAACAATTTGGGCTGCTTGAGACAAAGACTACACAATCCTTTTTTTTTTTAATTTATTAAGATTGAGTGAAAAATGTACATTCCCATATAAATTTGCATGTCCACCTATATGCAGCTTCCACTGCTTTCCCTGCCTGGTGACAGCACACTCTTCCTCTCCGCTCCATACATGTCCCATCCTCCCAACAATCTCCTTTCCCCTCGTCTCCACCCACTCCTCTTCCTCAGAATACACAATCCTGGACACAAAATTGGGTACCCAGCTTTGCAAGGGGCCTTAGTAAGTGAAGGGTCTGAAACAAGCTTAATTAGCCTCACTGTAAATCCAACTCTCTGTCTACCCTGTTATTTTCTTCATAAACAAGATCATTCCAATAATGGCTTTCAGGCCTTTAGGCTATTAGTCAGACCCCTATTTAATATTTCATGCACTGATAGCTCATCTCACATAACTTGAAGCATCTTGCACATTTTGATTTCGCATAGACCCGCTGCAGTTTCCTGTCTGAGATGCTTTTCTTTTCTCCACATTAAATGTGATGTGGGATCCACTCAGGTAGCAGCCACAGTGGCACTCAGGATGTTCCGGGGAAGGCATCGCTGAGTTCCACGAGATCAAAATATGGGATACATCTCCTAAGAGGATTAACTTAAAAAATCTATTATGCACCTGTCATTCCAAAATGATTTCATCTTCCATTGTATTAATTTCTAGGTTCAGCCTCCAGCAGAGTTTACAGGATAACAACTTTCTGACCTTTTCTACCCCTTATGTGATGATGGAAACCCTGGTGTGTGGTGGTTAAGTCCTAGATTTGCTAAGCCAAAGATCGGCTGTTCAAATCAGCCAGGAGCTCCTTGGAAACTCTACGGAGCAGTTCTGCTCAGTCTTATAGGGTCGCTATGAGGCAAAATCGACTTGATGGTGGTGAGATTTTTCTTTTTTAATGTGATGACACATGTAGGTGCCTGGATATTAAACCAGGAAACCAGTGTGCCCATTCTGAGTCCCTACTGATTCAGCGTGCTCCCATGTGTCTCACAGCAGAACTGTGCTCCACAGAGGTTGCAATGGCTAGTTTTTCTGGTATAGATCACCAGGTCTTTCTTCCAAGGCACCTCTGGGTGGCCTCGACCTTTCATCTAGTACCCAAGTGTGTTAACTGTCTGGACAACCAAGGGACTCCTGTTTGGAAATTAGCTCCAAAGCCAAACCCACTGCCATCGATTTGATTCCAACTCACAGTAACCCTACAGGTCAGAGTAGAACTGCCCCATACAGTTTCCAAGGAGCTCCTGGTAGACCCAAACTGCCGACCTTTTGGGTAGCAGACGTGGCACTTCACCACCACGCCACCAGCGTTTCCACTGGGAAACCACTTTCATCCAAATTTCAAATAAGACAATACTGTCTACCTTAACCAGATTCACAGTTTTACAAATCCTGTTACATTCTCTCAAGTGTTTACTTTTCACACTGAAAGAGGCTTTGACTGTTTTCACATGGAAGTCTCCCACCCGCCCCACCGCTTATCTGCCCTCTCTGGAATAACCTCCATCCCACATACCCAGGTCGCCCTGGACGGGGCCCAGACCCAACATACTAGGTGCCTGGTTTCCACATGATGGTAGTTCAGGCTTCGGTGATGATCTTTTCTGGTTACATCAGAAGGCTGCGCAGGACCACAAATAGTCCCCCAATGATCTATGAGGGTGGAGGTGTCATGCCTGATTGCAACGAGGAGACTACGACTCCAAGAACAGAGGAAGAGTCAAACCCAAGGGGTCTGACTCCAGAATCCGAGCAGGACTGCACGCTGCCATCGGGTCCTGATCCACAGCAATGAGCTGGATGTCCCCCAGTGAAGTATCTGCCAACTGCCCCATTAAAGTGGCAAGACAGACGAAGCCCACCTTTATCACTAACTACGTGGTAAGGATCACCGTAATCCAGTTCCCACCTGGGAGCAGACACAAGCATCACCTTCACCTATCTCTATCATCCTCAGCTCCAGCCACTTCACATGGCACTTTCTCTCTGATCCTGACCACCTAGAGCTAGGTGAGAACACAGCCTAGGCCACCCTGAGCCAGGTCAAGCAACTGCCCAAGCAGTCCTTTACCAATTTAGCCATGCTGAGCTAAGTCAGAGTCTCAGGGCTCCTCTGCAAGTTCATTATATCTCTTGAACAGCTCACAGAATTCCCAGTGACTAGCCCTTACAGTTACTCATTCAGTTTAACTAGAAAGGACATAAGCAAAGAAACCCATGGGGCTAGTCTGGCGACACTCCTGGCAAGAGGCTTCTGCTGTCTGTCTCCAGGGATCTGCCATCTTCTCCCATGCATGAATGTCCTCACTAATCTAGGCAGCCCCCCAAAGCTCCAGGGTTTCTTGTAGTAGTCACCGAGGCCCCGATGCATATGCATGATGGGGCCTTAATGCACACCCATTAATCAATGACTATGCATGACTGAAGGTATTGTGCCCTCCTCTCTGCCTGAAGGTCGTTCCAAAGTCTGTGGAGTCCCTACTCATCTGTACCTGTTTAAGTGTTGCCTGTCTGTTTCGGAAAAACAAAGATGCCTTGATTGTTTGAGAAATCCCAAGGGTTACCTTACAGAAAAAGAGCTCTGGTGGCACGACGGTTAAGCACTCAGCTGCTAACCAAAAGGCTGACCAGCAGTGGGAATCCAGCAGCTGCTGCATGGGAGAAAAAATTGTCAATCTGCTCCCAGTCAAGTTTACAGGCTAGGAAACCTTATGGGGCAGTTCTAATCTGTCCTTTAAACCCTGGTGGTGTAGTGGTTAAGTGCTACATCTGCTAACCAAAAGGTCGGCAGTTCGAAACTGCCAGGTACTCCTTGGAAACTCTATAGGGCTGTTCTACTCTGTCCTATATAGGGTCGCAATGAGTTGGAATCGACTCAACAGCAGTGAGTTTGCTTTGGGGGGTTCAATCTGCCCTGCAGGGTCGCTGCAAGTTAGAATCAACTTGACAGCACATAACATTTTCCAGAAACCAGAGGTAATGGCCAAACTGATTTTTTTGTCTTCCATTCTCCAACCCAGGCCATCCAGTGACTTCGCCTTACTGACAGGGGTCTACACTGGGCTACCTGGAATGAAAGCAGGATTTATCTGTTTACAGCCCTCAGTGTGGTCTCTGGGAATTCCCAAGATCTCCTGTCAGCCCTAAAGAGTGCTTTTTGTTGAAAAAAAAAAAGAAAAACTCTCACAATTTTACCCTCCAGTTTCTTCAGATTACTAAGGTGGAAATTCTCTCATCCAGACATTTTTTTCACCTTGGATTTCTCTTAAGTTTGAGCATGGTATTCATTTTCCACTCCTTAGTCATCTGCCTGAGATTTGTCTACTTTAAAGGCCAAGATGCATGCATGCACGCACACACTGCGTCTTCTGGTCCTTCTCAGCAAAAGCCAAGCGAAATAATGTAGGCCCATCAGACAGCATGTCTGATGAAGGCCCATAGCAACAAAGCAACAGTAACGGTTTGTGATCAGCATGGTGCAAGCTCGGTGGCAGAAATCGAAAAGAAATATAGGATGTGGCGTCTGTTGTCACAGGAGTTGCCATTTGCGGACATAAAACGAACACACACAGACACACGCCACACAATATTTTCCCAAAGTAAACAGGGCTGTCTCCAGAGGACACAGCTTCGTAGAAAAGTGGGCCTCGAGCTGAGCCCTGAATAATGGTAGGATCCAGAGAGAAAACCTACAGGTTATCGAATCTTCCCCCCAAAATCCATCGCCACAGAGTTGACTGTGACTCATAGGAACCCTATAGGACAGAGTAGAACTGCCCCACAGAGTTTCCAAGGAACACCTGGTAGATCTGAACTGTAGTAATTAACCACCACGCCACCGGGTTACTGAACAGGAGGGTTTTAAGAAGAGGCTGACGACAGCACATTGGAAGAAAAGGGTGAGAAGGAATTGGGGGTACAGGGAAATGAGTTATAAAGAGCCTAGGGTGATAGCCTCTCATATAAGGCAATGGTGGCACGGATGCAGAAAAAGAAAAGAACCCAAGAGAGATATCTAAAGAACGAGATGAGGCAACACACTAGACAGAAGAGAGGAAGGAGAGAACTGGGAAGCTTCCAAGATCTTGGCTTTCAGGGCCTGGGAGACTGGCATGTCTCTGTCTGTCTGAGAAGGAGCCTGGCTAAGGGCGCCCAGTGGAGGTGGGACAGGTGATGACGAGTCTAAATGGACAGTGAAGTCCCACACTGACAGTCAGAAGTAAGGAACCAAAGATGCAAATGTGGACATCCCTACCCCCACAGGAGTGAGAAATAGGGCCAAGGCTGGGGAGGAAAGGATGGAGCAGGGGGCTGAGGAGGGGAAGCCCTCAGAGCACGCGCACGCACTGCAAGGGGAGGAAGGAGAACTCTGGTCTCTGTGCCAAGTTTGAAGAGGCACCTCTCACCCTGGGCAGATCCAGCCCTACACTATGATGCACGGCTTGGCAAGCAGGATACACACTGGATTTCTGCGTCCTCATCCCCTTGTGCAGTGAACAGCCTACACAACCACACGAAGACTCAGAAGACACGGCAGCCAAGAACGTAGAAAGCTGGGAGGAAAATCAGAAACTCTACAGAGTTCCAAAAAATGGATGATGCAAGTCATGGTACAAGAAAAGACTTGGCAAACACTGGAATGAAACACACGCACACGCGCGCGTGCGCGCGCATACACACACACACAAGCTTTTAAACCTCTGCTGAAACCAGAACCAGAGACAACCCAGAGAGCAGATGAGGCAGAGATAGTGAGATGCTGGGTCAGAGGAATTCTGATGCAGGAACCTGAAGGTGACTGCACCTTGGACGTGTGTCTCCTAACTCATTATGCAACTTGCGGCCACAAGCTTGATCTCTTTGGGCCACTGTTTCCCCATCCATAAACAAAGAGGTCACAGAAGAACCCTACGTCTGTTGAACTGTAGATGTCTAATTACCTAGAAAGCAACAGAATTCACTTTTTCAGATGTGTCTAAAATATCTCCCAAGCGAGCTATCCTCCCTACACAAACTAAAGCACCTGGTTGTATAGAGAGCCTCTTGAAGGTTTTGCAGGGTTTTTTTTTTGCTGGACTTTAGTAGGGGAAATTAAAGTTGACTCTTGTAGTCAAAGGATTTCTCTAAGCCATGGCTTTTTATTTCTTCCTGGATCACGGGAGGGGCACTCAGGGGAGCAGTGAAGGGACCCCAACTCTCGTGGCTTGGCTTCACTCCCAGCTAACCGGCAGGAACCCTCTCCTGCCCTGGAACTCTACTAATAAAGTTTTTGTCCTACTTGTGTTTGCCTTACAAGAAAAAAAAAAGGGAAGAAAGGAAGAGAGAGAATGGGTAAAGGAAATTCACATGAGATTCACAGTTCTTCATTCCTGCCAAAAAGCTGTCACTGAAGTATGTCTGGGGCTGCCAGGGTTCACATTTACTCAGCATTCACGCTCTAATTATTTCCACATGTAGTTCAAGGAAAAAAGTTCATTAAAAGCGCACACCTAAATCCCAATCCTCGCAACGCTGAGCGAGGAGAAAGCTGCGGGGCCGCAGTAGGAGAGTTCCCAGAGGGAGAGTTCGAGAGTCACCTTGAGACACGTTCCCTGCAGCGCCTTCCACATCTAAGACTGGTGACAACCCTGCCCATTCCTGTCACCCTCTCCCCAGCAACCACGCCCCCATTCTTCCCTAGCTCCACAAGCCCGGGACCAATTGACATTCACATTCTGTGGAATTCTGAGTGGAATGTGGGATTTACTCCTCTCATCTGGCAAAAGGCAGAAGACACACAGATACATGGAGACAGCCTAAGAGTCATTACAGTCCTCCTCTCCAGCCCTTTGTCCTGGGCTCCATTCAATTTACATGGCTCCTGGTTCATCTCCGACACCAGATACCGACGGAGGAATCCACGGTGCAGACAGAACCTGGGTAATTTCCCGGAGCCAGGAGACTACTTGGAAACCCTGGTGGCGCAGTGGTTAAATGCCACCTCTGCTAATCAGAAGCTTGGCAGTTTGAATCCACCAGGTGCTCCTTGGAAATCCTATGGAGCAGTTCTCCTCTGTCCTATAGGGTCACAAGAGCTGGAATCGGCAACAGTGGCCCTTGTTTTCTTCCTTTTGTGTTTAGGGAATAGTCGCCCACCAAATCTGTGGTTTTCTTCCGTTATCCCAATTTGTACATGGCTGTCCCTCAAACTGACAGCTAAACCACTGTTCTCCAAAGATGAGTGATCACAGGACCTGGCGCGGAGCCAGATGCCCAACACTGTCATCAGCTAACCCTACTTGGCCACATGAATAGTCTTTGGCATGTGGCTGACAATCCTCCTCTCTCCTAGGAGACTTCACTGCTCACGTGGTGTCCTCACAGCTAGTAAGCTCCATCTTCCCCCAACTTCTCAGAAGGTGTGTGTGTGTAGAACAGGTAGCCAGAGTCGAATTCCATGATGATGCAGACTAAAATACAGGTACAAGACTTCTGAGACTGTATTTTTTAAAAAGAGCCCATTACCCTTTGAAAATGTCAGCACCACAAGGCACTGTTAGATGCCTCTTGAACTTCCAGATGGGCAGAGAACATTTCACAAGATTAGCTAAAAAATAATGTCACCATCTGGGAAGTCTGATTTACTGTCCAGGTTGCTTCTTCAAGGTTTCCCCAAGTTATACCACTCCATTTGCCCTGACCTCTTCCTTTTGATGGGGATGAACCCTTCCTTCCTTCTCTGAATTCTGGTTCTTCCTGTGAGCTCATCTGGGTCACTTATTTTCATTATGTTAAGCATCTAGGTAACAAATCACTTGACATCATAACAACCTTCATGTGAAATATGTTAATGATCTTGCTAAACCATCCCCCTTGACAGAGTAACAGACTCTCAGTGCTCCCTACGCCTTGTGCTTCCTTTCCCTCCTCCTGCCCGCCCACTCCCAACCAAACTGAAACCACCAAACCCACCACCGAGTCGATTCCAACTCATAGCGACCCCACAGGACAGAGCAGAGCTGCCTTGTAGAGTTTCCAAGCAGCACCTGGTGGATTTGAAGCGCCAACCTTTTGGTCAGCAGTCACAGATAGCATTTAACCACACTACGCAACCAAGGTTTCCAACCCATTGCAGGCGAGTTGATTCTGACTCATGGTGACCCGATAGGATAGAGCAGAACTGCTCCACAGTTTCCAAGGAGCATCGGGTGGATCTGAACTGTCAACCTTTTGGTTAGCAGTCATAGCACTTAACCACTACGCCACCAGGGTTTCCTGCCCTCTCCTCCCAGTAACCACTAATAAACTTTGGTTTCTATATATCTATTCTATTCTAGATGCTGCGTATAGGTGGTATCATACAGGATTTGTCCTTTTGTGACTGTCTTATTTCACTTACATTTTTCACAGTTCATCCACACTGTGGCATCATCTATCTAGACTGCATTTCTCTTTTGGGCTGAGTAATATCCCATTGTATGCTGAGTACCGCATCCTGTTTATTCATTCATCTGTTGATGGACATCTATGCTGTTTCCACCTTTTGACTCTTGTGAATAGTGCTGTGACGACTCCAGGTATACAAGTGTCTACTTGCACGCCTGCTTGTAATCCTTTTTTAAAATACCTATTTTATTGTGCTTCAAGAGAAAGTTTACAACCCAAGTCAATCTGTCATACCAAAACTTAAACACACTTGCTATGTAACTCTAGCTGCTCTCCCCATCTTGTGACAGCACTCTTCCTTTCCTCTCTGTATTTCCTGTGGCCATTCAACCAGCTCCTGTCCTTCTCCTGCCCACCACCCTCTCATTTCTCCTCCGGACAGGTGCTGCTCAGTTAGTCTCATATGTTTACTTCCCCTGCTTGTAATCCTTTGGGGTATACACCTAGGAGCAGAAATGCTCCATCAAATGGTAATTCTACATTTAAATCTTCAAGGATCATTCATTCATCTATTTTTGTTTGCTTGCCGGAAATCTGTCTTCCCAGGAAAAGGACTGCCTTGGCATTCTTTCCCAGATCCTAATCGACCCTATGTATCACTCAATCAACCTTTGTTGAAAGCATTAAAAGGGCAGACCGAACCACAGTGCTTTGGGGACTTGTGTAAGGGCACAAAGACCCAGTCCAGTGCCAACTCCTTTCCTGGGGCTGTTCCCTCCCATGACTTGTCTTTTTCTTAAAATAGTTTTCACTAATTAGAGATTATCTTAGACCCACAGAAAGGTATGTGTGTATTTGCATGTTGGTGAGGTGGAGAGAACAGTGGGGAAGTTAGACAGCTTCCAGACATTTCCTTCGTCCTCAGTGTATAACTCAGCTGAGACATGCTAAGGGGATGAGACTTTGGTGGAGCTGGAAGATGAAGCAGTGTGGAACGCTAAGTATTTGAAAGAAGGCGAAACAGTCAACAATTCAAACTATCGGATGGGGCAGTCAAACAGCAGCTTGGTCCCTTAGCGACCCATATCAAAAAAACCAAGCCCACTGCTGCCCAGTTGATTCCAACTCACAGTGCCCACAAGAGAGAGCAGAACTGCCCCACGGAGTTTCCAAGGAGTGCCTGGTGGATTTGAACTGCTGACCATTTGGTTAGCAGATGTAGCACTTAACCACTACACCACCAGGATTTCCTGGCAATCCATACAAAGGAGAAATAAATGTAAAGAGTGGCAAGTGAGAAGAGACCAGGAAGAATGCAAAAAGGGCTTACTATTCAAGGCAGCTGTCTTGTGTTTGTTCATTCTTCTCTAGAGCTCCTGGCCCCTAAGTTGTCCTACAACGCAGGAGGGAGGTACACTGGGCAGTCTCCCTAGACCAGAGCAGCAGCTTCCTGCCTTGCTCTGCCCTTCTACCTCCAGAATGTTCTGGATGTCTGCATCCTCTGGTTCATCCGCTACGCTAACCCTGCTGAGGCTGGAATGCGCTGTAAGGGAAGGACAAACCCTTAGGTGTGTGCTCAATGGTGCATATCTTCTGGGGCTCCGTACCTTAAAAGGAACCCTGACGCCCAACCAAGAGTTGAGACCATTTGACAGAACAGCCAGAAGGAGTTCGGGGAGCGGAAAGTGGCAGTCAGGGTGGAAGGGAATAAAAGGGAGCTGGGACAGCCTGCACAGAAGGGCAGCATGGATTTCCAAGTTTAGAAACGGGGACAAAGGGCCCTGGGAATCTTTTGGGGCAGGGTGGCTGGCTGCAAAGCAGCTGTCAGATTTCTAGCATCTCCCAAACCCTCACCTGCCTCTGCAATTATTCTCTAGGCCAAGGAATGCTGAAGGGGTTAAATCCCAGCAAGAAACTCTGGGCTAAATGAAATCTCCATATGTGTGGCACAGTAGGACTCTAGGATAAGCAGGCAGAGGTAATTAGAACTTCTCAAACACTGTGTTGTCATGGCAACTACCGGCCCAGGGAAAACTGGGGGTAAATCTGAAGCCTCAAGAAATACAAACATCCAAGGAAAAGCCAAAGGCAGATAGTAGTCATTGGCCATCCTCTGCTTCACGGTTGCTCCTCCAGCTTTTGAGGACCTTCCCTGTCCACTTCCTCCTTCTTCCTGCTCCCCAAGCCCCAGATGTACACAGGGAGCAATTCCACATGCAAACAAAGGGCTCCCTTGAGGACAGCCTCTCAGTGCAAGAATTGGGAAGTAGTGGATTCTTGGACGAGGACAGTAGAGGTTCACTGGTAGAATTCTCTCCTTTCATGAGAGAGACCTGGGTCTGACACCAAGTCAACCACCTCTGGCACAGCCACCAGCTGTCTGTCAGTGTAGGCTTACATGTAGCTATGATCCTGAACCGGGTTCAAGGAAGCTTCCAAACTGAGAGACTAGGAAGAAAGGCCTGGTGATCTACTTCTGAAAAACCAGCAACTAAAAACTCGACAGAGCTCAGGAAGTGCTACCCTAACACATGTGGACTCAGCACGACTCAACTCGGCAACAAAGGCAATTGGTTGATTCTTCGAGGAGAGGTGTGTGCAGGTGAGACTGTTTCTCTAGGTCGTCTCTGGTCACAGAGACCTTCTGAATCTAAGTCTGAGGAACACAAAAGGAGCCTGCAAGCTTAAATTAACCTATCACTATGGCGTAGTGGTTAAGCTATGGCTATTAACCAAAAGGCCGGCAGTTCAAATCTATCAGGCACTTTCTTGGAAACTCTACTCTGCCCTATGGGGTCTCTATGAGTCAAAATCGACTCAGTGGCAGTGGGTTTGGTTTTTTAGCTATATGGCATGTTTTCGTCAGCTAGGGCTGCTCTAACAGAAATACCACAGAGTGGATGGCTTTAACAAAGAAAGATTTATTCTTACACAGTCCGGTAGGTTGCGAGTCCATATTCAGGGTGTCCGCTCCAGGGAAAGACTTTCCCCTTGACGGCTCTGGAGGAAAGTCCAGTATTGCATCAGTCATTGTCCAGGGAGCGTCCTAACGCAAGAACCTCTGGTCTGAATGACGCGTTCTGCTCCCGGTGCTGCTTGCTTGATGGTAGCGAGGTTCTCAAATTGTCCTTGGTTCTTTTTCCTTTTATTCCTTGCAAGCTAAAAGCATTAAGGGTGGGGCAAGCCATACTCCAGGGAAACTTCCCCATAGCAGGAATTCACAGCCCCACCCTAATTCTTTAACATACAGGTTAGCAAAACCACACAATGGAGGACAGTCCCAAGATACTGGGAACCATATCCCAGCCACGTGGCTGCACACATTTTTGGGGGGACACAATTCAAACCATGACATGGCACATCTTAAATTGGACTAGTCACATTTCAAACATTCAGTAACCCATATTGCTAATGGCTCTTCAACCTGGACAACAGAGCTCTAAATAATAAATTCTAAGTTTAGAAATATTACTAAAAATTGAAATGAGAAGAATTTAGGTAGAAAGAGTAAGACTGCCTTTAACACGAAATGTTCTAGAAACGGTGTATATGATTCAATTTAACAAGATACTATCTAAACCCAAGGCCAAGGCAGCATGTTGGGCTGGAATCTGGGAGCAGGGTACAGAATCAATGAATACCCATCATTTGGAGACGAGCAGATGTCACGGGCCACTGCACACACAGCTCAGCCTCATTCTCAATCTGCTTTCAGCACCCACGGACAAGTCACTTCACCTTTCAAGCCTCCTCTAGAAGAAACATTAAATGTGTGCCACCTCCTACCTTTTAGGAGTCTGTAAGGCTTAGCTCATGAAACAACAAAGGGCTAACTGAGCTGTGATTCAAATCACTAATTAAACTTTAGACTCTCTCTTAACTATTTAAATACACTTTTTTGCACAGAATCCTACAGATATACCTTTTTCAAACTTTTCCACTTTCTTCTCTCAACTGCTAAAATGTCTTGCTTCTAGCTTTCAGTATTTTGCACACACAATTTTACTGCCTCAAGAGTCAAGTCAACGAAAACACACACATTCTATCCTTCTTGAGGCATTCCTGCCTTGCATTCTTTCCTTGCAGCAGTTGGGAAGTAACAGCTGGGGAGAAGGAGCCGGGAAAACCTACGTGTTCTGGCCAATCAGGACTGAGCGGAGCAGAAGCCCACCAATGAGAGGCCGCCAAGTATTCTGTTCCATTGTAGCAAGCCCCACTTGGATAGAGATTAAAATCTGAGACCCTCAAGCAGAACCAACAATGCACAAAGCCCTCCTTTTCTGTCTGTTTTGCTTCTAACCCCAAGGACTGCCTTAGAAGCCCCCCACAAAAATGGATAGATTATCACGGGTGGTAAATGCACTCCCGCGGATTGGGTAGCCTAGGAGTTCTGAAAGCTCTTTTATCCTTCATTTTTAACTGACTAGATACTGGAGAAAAGCCATGTACCTTGCTACTCTTGGTCACCCTAAAAGACCTCACCTCCACTGAGGAGGGAGGGAACTGGTCTATGGACCAGAAGTATCACATGTGAGTGATACAGGTGTAGCAAGGAGGGACAGTCTCATCCCAGGGACCCGTATTCATCACTATTGCACCGATGGGACTTCCTCAGAAAAATGTCTTCACCTCTGATGTTTTTATGGATAAGTCAGCAGCACTGGCCACCTGTTCTTTTTACTTCTTTCACTCCTACTGAGGATGGACACCATGGTTGTTCAGAAGAATCAGGAGACACAGTGAGCGAACAGCATGTCTAAAAACACAGGCCTCAGCAGAGGTCAGAAGATAGAGCTGTCAGTGACTCTGGGATGAAGAATCACCCACGAGAACCGAACGCTTTGTTTTATATTCCTTGGGGCATTAGCTGCCTCTGGGAAGAGTGCCCAGTTGTATCAGAATTGATGACAATGGAAGGAAAAGAATGAAAATGTTTATTATTCAGCTAATCCTTGGATAAATTCCAACTTCACTGGGAGCTAAGAGAATCAGGGTCCAGGTATCCCATTACTACATGTCCAAGGTCAAGCAAACCGATGACAGGCAAATGTTGCTGGTCCCCTTCCTGGGTGCACAAAGTATTTGCAGATTATGACACAGAGATGACAAGGAGACAGTGTTATAGGCAGGATACTATGCACCTTCTCATATTAGCCATTTGGTCTGTGGATTAATTTAACGATTATTTCTTGAGCACCTACTTTGTGCCACGTGGGTCAGTGGTGGTGCAGCAGTAGAATTCTCACCTTCCACACTGGATGGTCAGGTCTGATTTCCAATCAACACACACCACATGGCAATTTACCTGCATATCACCATGATGCCAAACGGGTTCCAGCAGAGCTTTCAGACTAAGAAGGACTAGGAAGCAAGGCCTGGTGATCTACTTCTGAAAATCAACTAATGAAAACCCTGGAGATCACAGCCCTTCAGTCTGAAACTGATCACAGGGATGGCACATACTTGGCCAGTGCTTCGTTCAGTGGTCCGTGGGCTCACCATGAACTGCAGCAAGCTCTACAACAGCGAACCACCACTATATGCTAAGTAAAATTTTAGGTGCTGGGGTGTCACTGCTAAATGAAACAGGCAAGGCTTTGCCCTGAAGGAGCACACACAGCGAATAAACAAAAGAAATTAACAACATCACTTCAGGTTACGATGAATGCAGAAACACAGAAGGAAGAAAGTAAGAGTTTTTACAGCACAGAGACATCTCAGGAGAAGGACACCATTTAGATTGACTGGTTACGGACAGCTCCCTTATGCTGAGATCTGAAGGTCGGGAGAAGAGAAACACAAAGGCCCTGAAGCAGGATGGAATTTGTTATTTTCAAATAGTAAGGTGGTCATTGTGGCCACAACACAGGGTCCAACTATTCCAGAAGAGAGAAAGGGCATTGGCGTGGCCGCAGCAGCACAGCAGCCACTGGGGAGAGTGGCGCGAGGTACGCCGGGAAAAGCAGGCAAGAGCTAGACCCTGTAGGACTCTGCTGATACTGGTTAAGTTTGTATCTTATTCTTAATGCACTGGTGGTCTCTGCAGGACTTTATCTGTGCTGTACAGTATTTCTCAGGCCGGTTTGTGGGGAAACAGCAGAGAGGCAAGCGAGAAAACAATTAGGAAGTTCCTACAGTAATCCAGGCACAAAACGGACCAGGGTGGTGTAGATGGGGCCAATGGAGAGGCAGCATGAGCCTGACTGTGGAGTCAACAAGATCTGCTGACAATCTAGGTGTAGGGAGGACGGGGAGTGAAGAATCAAAGAGAAGCAGGTCTGCGTACTCCAAGTTGGTATCGAAAAACCCCAGGCAGGGCAGGGGACCATGCTCTTAGGCGAAATCGAGGCCAATTGGCACAACTAGCGTTTTGCTAAGAGAGCTCTCTGCACCCCTCATTGGTGAGTGGCATCTGGGGTCTTAAAAGCTGCCAACCTGCCATCCGAGGACACAGCAAATGGTCCCAACTCAGCAGGAATGGATGCTCACCAAGGACCAAAATGACATGTGGTAAAGACAACCGAGAAGACAGAGAGACCCACAAGAGTGGGTGCCTACATCGACCTGGGGCCGGAAGAACTGGATGGTGCCCGGCCACCACCAGTGACAGCCACGATGGAGCTCACAGAGAGGAGTCTCACTGGCAACACAAGAATAAAAAGGGGTGCATCCTGAGGTCTCCACTAAAAGACCTCAATTGATGGTCCAGCGGTTTCGGGGTTCCCCTGAGAGCATGGTCCCCGGCCCTGATGCTCCCCTTACCCATAAATTATAACGAAGGTCCCTCTTCGGACAGGAATGGATTGGACTTGGCAATGCAGAGTGACCATATGTTGGATGCACTTTATGGTTGTATACACCTATAGGATATCATCCTGCTGACCTCTGGATGGAAGAAGGAGAGTGGGTGGAGAGGAGGGGAAAGGAGGCTGTTGGGAGGATGAGACATGTATGGAGCAGAGAGGAATAGTGTGCTGTCACTGGACAGGGAGAGCAATGGAAGCTGCATATAGGTGGGCATGTAAATTTATACGGGAATGTACATTTTCAGTCAGTCATGTTAAATTAAAAAAAAAAAAAAAAACCCAGGCAGTTTTTGGTAGACTGGACACTGCCACGCCTATGGTCTGGTTTGTCCCAGAAGGTCAGTTTTCCTGCAGACCGACCCATACCTTCCAGATCATGTGGACTGGTTTCGGAAGTGAGCTCTGCAAACTCACTAAACACTGGGGTCACACAAAAAGACAAGCACACACTCTGCTGATGGAAATCTGTCCAGGTTTTCAAAGTGCTCTGCAAAATACTAGCCTTTAATTATTTACATTGTTTTGAAAAGATATTCTGTGATGAGATGATTGGGAAACAATGCTTCTTACAACACTTTCTTCTTGGAGAGTCATAAATAATGCAAACGTACACATCGTGAGGCTCTGGAAATTCCCGTGGGTAAAAGTCATTTAACTTAGATACACACTCACATCACTTGATGAGCACTGAGAAACCCTGACCTGAGCTCAGTATGTCTCTGCCTGCAGTTCTGCTAACCCCTGGTATTCAATCACTGTGGGAGAAAGATGTGGCAGATGCGCCCATAAAAACTGACAGCCTTGGAACCCCATGAGTAGTTCTATGCTGTCCTACAGAGTGGTTACAGAATTTGATTCAACGGCAGTGGGTTTGGGGTGCCCCACAACAGCAAGGACAATGACAGTCCCAATAGCAGCTACTGTTTACCCTGTGTAAGGCATGTATGTGCCTTATCTCTTGATACCAACTAGACACAGGTGCTGTTTCAATTTACAGCTTTTACATGATTGCTTGTTCTTTTGAGTTTGGGTTACGGATTGCACATTCGCTTAGCAAATACAGTCATCTATCTTTTCTGATCATGTGTCATCAACAGTGTTTGCTCATGGATAAAGACCAGAATTTCTTCCATTCATCATTCCATCTTAGTTTGCTTGTCCCACTACAATTTATGGAGAATTTCCTACTCCCATCACCGCCTCTCCTTTCCTCAGTCTTCCTCATCATTCCTCCCCTCCTCCCTATTGGCTCTGCTCACTTCTAGGACAAGAAAACATTTGGGGACAGTTCATCCCATGGTTTGAACCCCCTTGGGCTTAGAATGGAAACTCTGCTGGCATAGTGGTTAGGTGCTACGTCTGCTAATCAAAAAGTCAGCAGTCCAAATACTCCGGGCACTCGTTGGAAACTCTATGGGACTGTCCTGCAGGGCCGCTATGAGTCGGCACTGACTTGACAGCAGTGGATTTGTTCTTTTGGTTTGGAACTTAAAATCTCTAAGTTTTGTCTCTCCCTCGAAGAGAATGTCCTGACTGTTTGAACGTGGCTGCTGTCACAGCTGAACCCAAACCAGCCAGTCTAGAGACCATAACCTCCATCAGCCATGCAGAAACAAATGTGAGCACACACGCGCTCACACTCCCACTCCACCAAACTAGGCAGAAAGGTTTTAACTGGAATTAAACAACAAATCACCAGGGAATGAGGAGGGCTTTATGTTGTTCCAGTCCACTGTTAATGTGAGTAATTTCGGTCAGTAAGTAACAATGTCATTTACACTACACAAAATAATAGCAGCATTACCTGGAGGAATAACCCAGTCCACCAACTGAAATATAGCCAGTGGGAAGGAATCCAATTTACTCTATAATCCACACAGCAATTCAGGGAAGCAACTGAAGCAGGAAATGAGTCCTCTATTTGATCAAATGTGCAAGAGGAATTTAGAGGGGAAACACAATTTCCTAAGTTATAAAATGATCAACACGGTGGCATCAGTGATCCCCAACAATAGCCTGTCCTTACAGGATTTCATATTACCACCAAGGTGTAGGCACTTTTTTGTTTTTTTAAAAAAGGGTAGTTAATGTAGAGCACAAAACTTCATGGTATAGTGGTTAAGTGTGACAGCTGCTAACCAGAAGGCTAGCAGTTCAAGTCCACCAGGTGCTCCCTGGAAATGCTACGGGGCAGTTCCACTCTGTGCTACTGGTTCGCTATGATAGGAATTCATTTGACAGTAAGTATTTTGGTTTTTTGGTTTAATGAATGTAAGAGTGCCAACTTTAATAGCCTAACAAGTACAGGTAACACTATACTTGTACTCTGTAGAAAATAAAGAAGAACACAAGAATCTTTGCCAATTATATCTCTTAGAGATAACGCTGTTACTGTTGAAAATGTTCTTTAATTACAGCCCACAAGGAGCTCAGGAAAGTCTATTAAGAAATATGTCTCCGGTGAGTACTGACTTGATTATATCTGATGTTTCCCAAAGACATGAATGAATACCTGGCCTCTGCTCCCAACACTCTCCAGTTGCATTCTCCCTGATAATCTCGTCCACCTAGAAAGTGAAACGGAGAAACCCAATGTGTGCTAAAGTTTTCTGTGACAATCAGCCAGCCCTTGGTGCCATGGTGGCGTAGTGGTTAAGTGCTACGTCTGCTCACCAAAAGGGTGGCAGTTCAACTCCGCCAGGAGCTCCCTGGAAAACACTACGGGGTAGTTCTACTCTGACCTCTATGGTCACCACGAGTCAGAATCAATTCGATGGCAGCAGGTTTGTTTTTTTTTTTGGTTTTTGTACCACGCAGAAAATCACTCTTGCATTGAACATGACGTGGACTCTGATTAAAATGTAAAGTGAGAGAAAGCTGTCCCCCTAAAATGAACAGCGAAACCAGAAAGTCTGCCTCTCTGCAGATGACTCTAGACAAGCCAAAACCGCACAGGATAAGAAAGGCTGATGGAAAGTGACAAGGATAAGAGTGGGAAACAAGAACAAACGCACTCGTGGACAAATGCTTGCAAAAAGGGTGGAGGCGGTGTCTGACTCCCTTAACTTCACAAGGGGAGGAATCACTGTCAGTATCAACAGCCCAAGGCTGTGTCCCAGGAGGCTGAGGTCCAACATGCCTCTTCTCTCCAGCATCTGTACCACTTCAGACACCAGCCTTCACCCCCCCCGGCACTCTCTACTCTTCTGCAGGTTGAATAACTGGCTGTAATGTCCACACAGCACTCACAGGCCATAATGGCAATTACAGAGTTTATTAGGGATATAACAGGATACAATTCAGGTTCAAGAACACTCAGGATATAGTTTATCCATCAGGACAGGCTCTTCTCAGCCAAGCCCATACCTCTGCCTGGCCCTCAGCTTCTTCCCTGCTCAGAAAAGTGTTAGAAAACCCTTTAAGCTGTGCCACTAAGAGCCTGGAGCCACCCTACTCCACGAGTAAGCCTTGACCCAAAGGGGTTCAAGCTGTCAGTCCCTGCACGTCTTCTGGTTCTGCAGCTGCCATTTACTCTGTCACTGCTTCTCGCCGTCTCTGGTGTTACAGCTCTCCCTCTCCCGTCCTGGTTCTGGGCGCCTCTGTCTTCCCTGTTACAATTCCTCCTCCCCGCTTTAAGCCTAGCAAGATGACAAAACTGTCCAATCCCTTCATTTGGATTCCATGTGCCTCATTTGCATGGTCCCACCCCCTCAAGCGTGCCATGCATCTTACATACCTTATTAGCAAGCTATCCACTCCCCTTGGTGGGCTACAAGCACCTCATCTGCATCATCCCACTCAGGCATCTGGAGATGGTTACAAAGACTATGACCAGAAGTGCCCTATTAAGCAGTTCACTCTACCACAATTCCCGAAAAAGTCTCAGGACGTAAGAAGCCAGGGGAATTTCCTGCTCATGATGCCGTAATTCATTACAGCATCAGATGGCTGCTGAAGACCCGAGGAGGAGATGCCCTTGGAGAAGTGAAGCGGAGCATGCTGAGCACACTGAGCTTTTGTGAATGACTCACAAGCATATTATCTGTCTCCTTCCCAAAGCAGCTTTTGAGAGCTGGGCTGGGCCACCCAGAAGCCACAGCCAGGCCCTCCTGTTGGGATCCTAACTGTGAAGAGGACTTGGGCATGTCTGAGTCTATACTTAGTGTCATTGACATCTGCATCTCTCCTTCAATACTTTTTAGCTGCTTAGACAGTCTGTGCATCAATCTCCAACTAACGCTGGGATGAGCCATGTATCTTGGTGATAGTCACCAAGAATTTTGAGTTCCCCATCCATTTTATGGACACCATAAACTAGGGTCCCTCTTCATAACTGAAAATATACTTAGTCTTGCTCTTCCAGAAGCCAGCAGAACGTGCTGACCACGGGTTTTGAAAGAAGAAACATACCAGTTCTTTTTGGAATGAGATAAAAAAATGACTAAATGAAGGAATAGTATATTTATGAAGTTAAAGTTCATTAACAGGCTAACCGTACAAGCCTTAAGAACAACCACTAGTCTATGTGCTCAGAAAAGAAATCAGGACAGCAAAACAAAATTAAAACAAAACATATCAAGGAGAATGTAGCAATGTTTCTGCTTCTCTTCACTGGTTCCCACAGGAATTTGTCTTTACGGGGGTACTCTCACTGTTTGCGCTATGGGTAAATGGTCGTGTTCTCCAAGTGATAAAATTTAACGCTGCATGCAATATGTGCCCTGCCGGCATGACGGTTAAAGCAACCTACCACTAACGAAGAGCCGGTGGTTTGAAATCACCAGTGGCTCTGAGGCAGAAAGGATTGGCAGGCTGCTTCTACAGAGATTGACAGCCTTGGGGACCCTACAGGGTGGCTGTGTGCCGGAATCAACCCGATAATGGCAGTGGGCGTGGTTTGGAGGGGGTGTGTCTGTGTGGACCAACCAGGAGGGGACTGAATCAGTCTACCCCGGGACACAGAGCCACTTTTAGTTTAATCCTGACACTGTGCAAAGCTGCCTTATGAGGAAAGCCACATGCATGTGACAACGAGCTGGTCTCCCATTTGGGACCGACAAGTCGGCCCTGTTTATCACTCTGGGATTAGCAGGCAGGATTTAAGAACCAGCGTGCAGACAAGGAATTAGGCTGTAAGCATGCCCGAGACACCCATGCTGGCTTGTGTTTCCTTACTGAGTTCACCCTAGTAAGTCACTTGATGTAGCTGCTAAGGTCACAACTGAAGACATGTGTCTGCAGGCTGCAGTAAGAGCCTTGAACTGATTTAGAGAGCAGGGTCCGGGCGCCTGGGTGGGAACTTCATCGGCACCTGTCAGCGTATCCAGGACACTGGCCGGCAACCACCACAGAGAGAAGGCAAATGAAGATTCCAGAAAACGGTGTGAGGGCCCCTGCAATCTTTTCAGACAATAGTCTGAAGCCTTTTGCATACAGTATCATTATTTTTAAAAAGAAGATGTAAATATTTATAAAGATCAGAAGAAAGGGGTTTTTTTTTTTAAACAATAAGTTCAATACAACCTCAATTAGCACGCTATGAAATTTTGGTTGTCTTTTTTTTCCCTCCCTAAAGATTCCTTGCTCAAACTCAAGGGACCCAGTGTCCTTAATTTTTCATCCTGTGTTGTAAGCAGCTGGTGTCTCAAGTGGAAAATAAAGTAACTCCTTTTCATACACTGTATCAGGGATGCTTCTGCATGCAGACTATTGAAGGATCAGATGCTCTACTGTTTATGTTGTCCTGAACACTCGCGAGAGGACGTAAGGGACACAAAATGCCTTCTGCTTTTAGTCATTTCTCTTTTCTCATTCCTGGGCCAGCCTCTCTTTCCAGCTCCTCTCCCTTGGGCCACAAATTAAGACCAGGACTAATCAAATGTCCTAACCGCATTAAGCAGACTATTTAGACAATCTAACCAAATTTGTCTAAGGACAGAATTTCAGAGCTGGGTCATGGAGCTCATCTCTCTAACACCCACATTTTTGCAGATGAGGGGGTCAGCAGCTTGCCCACGTTCACATCACCAGTGGGAGGCTGAGGGCTCAGTATCTGTGCTGCCGGTCTGTCGTGAGTCATGTGTCCCAGCCCATCTCTGCTCCGATACACATCGGGGGTCTGCGTCAACTCAGCTCTGCTGGCACTGCTGTCCTTTTTCTCTGCTCTGAACCTCTCTCCAGGCAGTTAAATCCTGACAGTCCCATAAATTCACTTACCTGCTTTTTTTATGTGTGTGGCTTATGCCAGTCCCCTGAGACTGTTTGAGGCTGACTAAGAAAATGGGAGGAAATAAGTGAGGAGAGGCAACCCAAATCAGAGCTGCAGAACAGTGAGAATTGTGCTGAAAAGGCGGGGTGCCAAGCAGACACTGTCTAGACTTTAATCGGCCTCTCTTCCCAGCAGAGCGGGGGGGGGGGGCGGCATTTGCAGGGAGAAGGGGGAGCAAGTCCAGAAAGCCTTCTTGCTTTTCTACTTAGCAAACGCAAACACATGATCCGACCTCTCCACCAGGCTCCAGGATAGGGGTTCACTCTAAGACATTTCTTGCCAGGGGCTAGAATACAGCTGGGGGCGGGGCTAACCCAGCCCTCAGGGGGAGGCTGGGAACACTTTTTCTTAATTCTTGGGGAATCATGGTTCCCAGACTATAATGGGTTGGGCAAAGAGCCAACAGTAACACACTGGGGACACAACAGAACAGATTTTGAAATTTTCCATTTGTATCTTCTTAGCTTATCCATGGGGAAAATCCACAAACAGAACTTGGGCAAAAAATTATGAAGATTTTGTTGAGACTGAATAAAATCTACATAAAATGGTACAAACGGACAAAGGACCACTGCAGCCCAATAAACATCACAGGAGTCAGAGATAATGCTGGGTTTGGGGGAGCCTGGCAGAGGTGACAGAAACGGTGCCCCTTCCCCTGGGGGAGCACAGAAGCTGTGTGGGGGGCACATGGCTTGGCGAGCAGTGTGGGATGTATGAGAGCTCAACTTTTCCTCTTAGCTGGAAACCAAACATACCCAGCAACTCAGAGCTGTCGTGAACTGGGTTCTATTTAATGTGGAACAGTTGTGAATACATCTCAAGGACAAAGAAATTGCCTCAGCACACTCCATGTCACTGAACACTATGCTGAAAGTGCTCTCCTGTAACAATCACACTCCAACCTTGGTCAGTGTGGGACCCAGATCCAGATGACAACACATTCATATCTATGGGGCCCATAAGACCAGACCTCCAGTGTCAATCCACTCATTTAAGCCACTTAACAACTGATGTAACCTGAAAAGGTAAATGAACAGGCCTGTTGAGTCTATGTTATTAAGCAAAAATGTCCCTGGTTTATCTTCAAGGTTGCTTTCTGAAGTAAGGCACAATGGGCCTAGAACAGAGACCCTGGTGGTGTAATGGGTAAGCATTAGAACATCCAAGGATTGCCTTGCAGTTTTAAGGACTGAGTTTGCATCTGGGCTTTTTCCTACTTGCTAGGTGGCTTGCTGATTTGGGGTAGTAACTAGCTGGATTCTCTGAGCCACAGTCTCTTCACTGACAAATGAAAATCAAATAACTACATCATCAGGTAAGATGAGGCTCTTTCCCTCTCCTCTTCCTCTTGTCTGGGTAACCACTGTTCGCTTTTCAGGGATCACAGCTTGTGGGTCACTCCCTCTTGGAGATCTTCCCAGAGTCCCAAGTGCTGGGTTCAGGTCTCAGCCATATCCTCACAGTGATCATGCTGCGTCACTCAGTATGTCTGTGTCCTCATCTGCCTCCTGCCCTGGAGCTCAAGCCCCTTGAGGCCACCAATACTAACTCAGCGTTGACAGACAGCAGGTTCATGATTCCTTTTCTTTTCTTTGACTGAGTCTGCTGTGAAAGCACCCACTTTGTCCTACATGGATGAATGAAAATAATGCACTGAGACTCTATATAGCCTCTTTTGAGGGCTCCTGGCAATCCCTGGTGGCGTAGTAGTTAAGTGTTACAACTGCTAACCAAAAGGCCGGCAGTTCAAATCTACCAGGTGTTTCTTGGAAACTCTAGGGGCAGTTCTACTCTGTCCATAGGGTTGCTACGAGTCAGAATCGACTCAACAGCAGTGAGTCTGATCTTGATTTTGTGGATTGGTGAGGACACCCATGCAGGCCAGAGGGTGGCACATCCCTGGGGACAATGGAAGCCTCATGGCAGGACCGCTTCCAGACCTTGCTGATGTGGCTCTTCACTTCCATCCTTTCCGGTTGGAATTAATGGATAACTAATTGTTACAGGCTTTGGACTTGACGAATCCATGTTACTTAATATGGAGGTCATCACAAAGATACATCTATAAGAAGAACTGTCTAAAGAAGTACTCAGCCCAGTATCTGGCACACAGTAATGCTTAATAATTACTGAACAAGATAATGTGACTGCCCCTGTCAACATACCAGACTTGAATCTACCTCACGAATATCTGCAAATCTGCATATTTCTGTAAAGTACAGATTTGACAGTAATATACTTGCCAAGGGAAAAAAAAAGGACTGCACCACTTTATCTTGGCATAAAATGTGAACATGGCAGTTCACGGATGTCGTGGTATTTCCTAGTGCAGTCCCCAAACTTCAGGATGACCTCTTTGTCGTGGTAGGAAAAGGAAGAATCGAACAGGTGAGAAAGTGGAAGAGGGCAAAGAACAGAGGCGGTAACAAAGAGACCTGGCTCCAGGACCTGGGAGATGGTGGTCGTCTCTGCTATGACAGCTCTCCCTCTCTGGTCTGGCTGCCGGATCTGAGGCAACAGCTCAGATTTAGGGTTTGTGTACGAAACACAAGAAGCTGGTACCTTAGTTCCCAAAGGAACAGATCCCAGCCTGCTCCAGGAATACCCCCTTATCCTATCTTTGACAATTGGTGGCATTTGCCTTTTAAACAATGAAAGCAAAGGGAACTACTCCACTGGGTGACCACATTTTTCAAACCCAAAATGTAGAATTCAAGCTGGGCTTATAAGGGCTATGAGTATGGTCTGAATATATGAAAATGACCACCCCTCCAACATCTAAGCTACCTGGTGACCAACACTAGTATGTAAGGACAGACACAGGAGACAGAGAAACTGGATATGGAAAAATTCCAGAGGCGTTTTATTACTTCTTCTGCCTTCACTGTTTTTCTCTTTCTACTTATTCCCTTCACTCACTTTCTCTTTAGGGAGAGCCCCTGTCGGCTTGCAATCCCACTGCTTGCGCACAGAGGTGCTCAGTAAGAGCTTAACTCTTTTCCGGGAGGAGTTTAAGAGTTGTGGCTTCAGAGGAAACACTATCTAGAAGAGGTATGAAGTGAGATTTGCTTAGCAGAATGATCATACTACACTTCCTCTCAAGGGTAAGTCAGTCAGTAGAATATCAACTCAAGCCACAGTACAGGTTATACAAATAGAGAGCATCCTTAGCAGATGTCTATGTGTAAATCGAGAATTTGCTTGCTAAAATCATTCCATTCAAAAACATTCCCTGTCAGTCCCTACTAGGGAGTGGCATGAGGTATACTTCTTTTGGGGTCCCTCAAGCTGTTACAGGTATGTGTTTGGGGGGTTGACTATGTTCCATGAGCAGGAAAACCCTTCCTATTATCTGATAGTTGGATTCAGATAGACAAGCACCAATTCTGTTTAACAGATGAGGAAAGTGCATTCAGGAAGTTAAGTAACTTGTTGAACGTCTTACGGGTAGACAAGAATTTAACTCAGTCCACTTCCCCAAAGTCCTCACTCTTTACTGAAGCAGAAAGTCAGATATATCACAAGACATTAAAAAGGTTTATGAGCTAGAAACGGGCAGTTTGGGACTTCTAAGTGCAAGTTAAGGCTCTCATTACTTTATAACGTCCTTGTTAATGATGAGAAGGTCCTGTATGTAACAGGGTCCATATGTCAAAACACAGACTTGAAAACACGCAAATACAGGAACGAGAGAAAACAGAAAGAATCTCTGTGAAGGCTCAAGAGACATGAAAATGGGGGAAAAGATTACAACACTCAGCATCCTAGGAACTAACACAACTTCAGGTGACATTCTAGTCAAAAAAGCAGCCACCTAATGCACACACCGATCAGGCGGACAGAACAAAAAACGGCCCCAGCTACCCAACTGGAGACGCCACACTCCGAGAAGGCAGCAGCCATCCATCCTACTGCTATATTTCAGAGTTTTCTGGATCCCTGCCAAGGTTTTCTAAACCACACCAGTTAACTTCCAGTAAAGCCATCTATTTGGCCCCTAATGGCCAGTGCCGTTTGAGCTGCTCAGTAGCTATGGGGGTTCCCTAAGAACAGCAACTCAGGAGATACTGCTGTTCATGTCCATCCTACCCTTAATAGTAGCGTCTGTGCCAAGTGACTAGCGCAAAGTCTGACACTTCTATAGATCAACACACATGCGCTCAGACACAAGCACGCACAAGTGTCTGGGCCTGCAACACGTCATGGCTTTTTCCATGTATCCCAGGCAACAGTTTGGTCATCAGTAATATCTGGGATTATTCAAGGGGGCATATTAGGACCATAAATTCAGACTTCATCCTGGGACTAGCTTCTTGGTGACACTTCCAAATGAGCACACAAAAAGTATCTGAAGAGATCACAGAGAAATCCTGCAACCACAGCAGAAAATGCAGATTTATAGGGTTTATTTTGTACTCCAACTACTCAAAGAGCTTTCTATTAGCAAGTCACTGCCAGGCAACTGCTAATGCAAAAGCCATTATCTAGGAGAGCAGCAGCTCTTAGACCCTCCGCAAGAGCAACTGTTGATTCCATCCTAACAGGCAAGAAAGTGCTCATCATTCTATTTTTGTTGATGGCCAACAGGAGAGGATCTGGCTTTCTTGAAGGTGTTGGGATTTATGGTAAGAATTTAGAAGCTTAGGCCACAAACTGTTAGTGCTGGTTTCCTAACATTTTCATCCATTTGCTACCACAGTTCTTTTACCTCTTATCTGTCACCATCTTTGTCTCTTTCCTAACAGTCCCCATCTCTGCCTTCTAATCACTTTAATTTGGCCTAGAGATATGTCCACGCTTGCCCAATGGACTGATTTTTCTAGCAGGAATGGCAGATAGCTTTCATCTCACATACAGATTTAACTGATTGCTGGTGGCTGTCTACAACATGCTGATAAGGACTTTCCAAACCTCAAGACTCAGCAGGAAAGAATTCCATGATTGATTAGCAACGTCTGGCATGGGTAAGGAGGAATTAGTGGTGACATGTATGCCTGGTCTGTGCTACCTCAGCAGGGCATTTATCTTACAGTGTTGGAAGGTAGCTTACTTTTATTGCCTGCAGAGTCTGGTACGAACACCTCACACATCTGTTGACTGAATTTGATAATTCTTTGAAAGGGATGCTAGAGTGACTAGCTGTCCAAGTCTACTCCCATTACTCTCTCCTCACGCAGTGCAAGGGACAATCAACGCTGGAAGTTCAGCTCCTTGGACATTCTGTCCAGTAATGTGCCACAAGGGGAATAATGAGGATTTTTCTTATCCCTCTGTTTTCAAAAGAAATTTACTCTGTTGGTATACACTATCTTATTTAAATAAGTATTATTTTCTGAGAAAAATAAGAAAATGCAGCATGCTTAAAACAACTTAGACAATACTGAAGAAGACACAGCAAAAAAACAGTTACCCATAATTCTATCACCTAAAGATTATTTCTGACATATTTTGTCATACCTGCATCTACATTTTTATCCAGTTGTGATGACAAGGTATGGAGGAAGGGAGCTTCTACTCTTTAAGATTAAACCATAATTATTTCCCCGAGCCTTAAAAGTTTTTGTAACATAATTTTTGGTAGCATATGTCAGTATGTCACGATTAACTTAACCCTTGGAGTACAAAATAATCTCCTACTGCTGGATATTTGGTCTGTTTTAAGTTTTTAGCTGTTGTACGTAATGTGACTGGCATCTTTAGGCAGAGTCTCTCCCTGGACAAGTAATAGCGATCAGGGCAAAGTAAATAAATACAATTATCTGAGTTTCTTTCCTTACTTTAGCTTTCCAGTGTGGATTATAATAAACCTGGGAACATCGATCTGCAAATAGTCAAGTTAAAAAAAAAACCCATTGCCAACGAGTCGCTTCCAACTCATAGCGGTCCTATAGGACAGAGTAGAACTGCCCCAGAGTTTCCAAGGTTTACCTGGTGGACTTAACTGCAAACCTTTTGGTCAGCAGCCGCAGCATTTAACCACTACAACGCCAGGATTTCCCCAGCCGAGTTTGCTCTTCCAAACCTACTGGTTAGATTTTTTTCAAGTATAAAGACAAGACAAAATTGGCTTCTTAAAAACCCACAGAAGACATACAATGGAGTATTACCCAACGACAAAGAGAGCTGAACTCCTGACGCATGACACAACATGGATGAACTTTAAAAATATTATGCTGAAATTAGTCACAAAAGAGCAAATATTATATAATCGTACTAACATGAAATAAACAATTATAGAGATACCAAAGTGGTTACCAGGGATGAGAAGGAAGGGAAAAGAGGAAGTTTACGTTGTGGTGGCAGACTGATTTGCAAAAGCCTAGTGACAGTGGCTGCACAACATGAAAATATAATCTATGTCACTGAATCACACATGTAGAAATCACTGAACTGGTGAATGTCAGGCTGTGTATATTTTCACCACAATATAAAGAAAGAAATGACTTGAGAAGAAATACTGCATATCTTGACTGGAGTGGAAGGCTACAATGGTGAATCCAAATATAAGAATTTAGCTAGCACAATGGTTGACGTGCTCAACTATTAACAGAAAGGTTGACGGCTGGAACTCACCAGCCACTCTTTGGCAGAAAGACACGGCAGCCTGCTCCTCTCAAGACTACAGCTGGCGACATGCCGTGAGGCAGTTCTCCTCCGTCCTACAGGGCTGCTCAACACATGTTGTTGCTGTTGTTAGCTGCTTACAGTTGGCCCCAAATCTTGGTGAAACACTGTGCGGTCCTGCATCCTTCCCATGATCAGCTGGAAATTGGACCATTTGGATTCATAGGATTTTCAGAGGGAAGAGATTTTTCGCCTAGCCTGACACACTGCCTCTAAGAGACACAGAGTCAAATCCTCACTCCTCTGCCTCCTAGCTTTGTGACCTTAGGGTCGCCATCAGCCAGAATCAACTTGACACGAGAGATGTGGTTTGGGTTTATACCTAAGGATAAAGAACGCTGATGACGCAGTGTTCAAGGGTTCGACTACTAACCCAAAGGGGTACCTCTCTAAGCCGAGATGCAAAGTGGTGGAGAAGAAATGGAACGTCAGCAGGGAATCCTACAAGCTGCACTTGAAATCTCGTTTGTATTGAGAGTGAGTTTATGTTCTCACTCTGCTAAGACTGAGCTTCTTGCCTTCCACAGAGGTAGGGAGAGCACTCGACTGGAGTCCAGCATTTGGGCTCAGCTTCAGACAGCCATACATGAGCAGTGTGTCCTTGCTGTAAGGAGCTCACAAGCTCTAACAGGGCCAAGGATAAAAATTCTTTTCTAGAAAGGACCTTGGCTAAAAGCATTTTACAGATTAAGGCATGTATAGCTAGAAACACATGTGAATTTCTCAAAAATCACACAGCTAGTCTGCACTTACAGAACTTTATCCAAAAAGTGGGAGCCCCCGAAATAAGCCAACTTACAAATACTGAACTTGTCATAAATGCATCTAGCTTTAACTGTTCCAGATAACCTTTACGGACAGAAAAAGTGGACCATCTGCTACGGATTGATTGGTGTTCCCCAAAAAGTACACGGAGAAATTTCGCCGGGCCAGGATTCCCGTTCTTGTGTGAAGTTCCTCCACTTTGGAAATCTGCCTCTATGATGTTAATGAGTGTGGATGGGTGGCAGTTGTGATGCTGGGGCTGGATTCAACGTGTAAGACTGTTTCGTGCCTTGGGGCATTCTCTTGAGATATAAAGGAAGAAAGCTAGCAGACAGATTTGGGAACCTCGTAACATCAAGAAGGCACATCTGGAGTACAGCGCCTCCTTCAGTCCTGACATTCCTGAGCCAAGATCCTTCCTGATCAAAGACTGAGGCAACACAAGGCCCTTCCTCCAGAGCCAACAAAGGGTGAAAGCCTTTTCCCTAGAGCGGACACCCTGAATTCAGACTTGTAGCTTACTGCATTGTGTGAAAATAAACTTTTCTTTGCTAAAAAAAGAAGGAAGGAATTTAGCAAGCTGGACACTAAAGAATAATTCATTTTACTAATGTAAAAAACTCATTAAAAGTCAAGGGAGGCCTTATCGTAATATAAAAATAACTGTGCCATGTGGCTATATACTGCAGGCCTGTCTCGCTGGTACAATGCCAGGAACCGGAGGGGACAGACTATGTTGTGTACCTCACATCACACTGCCTCACGTGGAAGGCTTGCTGGGCCGGCAGAGGTCTCAGGGACGCTCGAGGCCCAGAAGGGAGGCAAGGTGTGTGCAGCAAAGCCTTACTGTGGAGAAAGCACTCCGTGCCAAAGCCACAGGAACCAGGAAAGGGGGCCAGAGAGAGAAGGAGGAATTTAACCTCCAAGGATATTAATCATCCAGCTTGCAAAATAAACTTTAATGTTTTATTTGTACCCAACACATAATTCTTGGTATCATTAAGTTAGTAATATCTATTTCTTTTAAGCACTACTAAACTATTTGTATCTATAAAAAACTACCAGAAAGCATTCTGCTTGGAAGTCCACTCATTTGAAGAGCAGAAAAAGGACACCATGACATTTTCAATTCTGGGTGACCACTGGTGTTCAGAGCTCATCCTGCGCTTTCTTCTCTCTTGGAAACGTGTTCATTCTGCCTCACTGACTTTGAAGACTTCATTTCCCCGTTCCTTGAGACAGTTCCTCTGGGAGGAATTCTCTACCATCGTCCCTGTCTCCTGCTCTTCTCCACCTCTCAGGTCATGCCCAACTTGCCCCTACCAGCCTGGGAAATGACTCTTGCTTTCCATTGCCCAGTCCAGATTCCTCTACGGAACAGTAATGTGCTCACCTTCTTACACAGTTTCAATGGCCAAGGCTTCAGTTTGCTTGGTGTGGCCCACTGGTGTTGGCTATTGAGCAGAGTCCCTGCTATGTTCGAACACCCCCAATTTCCAGCCAGGGGTCTTTTGGAATCCCAGCAAATAGTTTATTTTTCCAGGGACAAACAAACAAGGGATTGCTTTAGGGTAGCTATAGTACAAGATGGATATTAAAATCTTCACTCTGACGTAGCTTTGAGAAGAGTCAAGAGCATGTGGGTCAGACTCCAGCCTACCTGTATCCACTATGAGAACAATTAAAGAATGTGGACAGCCCACAGGAGCCGATAAAATCCCTAGTGGCTGATTCATTGTAATGTTGACAGCAAAAAAGAAAACAAAACCCCAAACCCACTGAGGTTGAGTCGATTCTAACTTATAGCTACACTACAGGGCAGCACAAAACTGCTCCATAGTTTCCAAGGAGCGCCTGGTGAATTCCAACCACCAACCTTTCGGTTAGCAGATGTAGCACTTAATGCCCATGCCACCAGGGCTTCTGTAATGTTGATAAGAAAGTATAAAACATCTTGAAAAATGTGGCTGTGGCCTGCGAACAGCCATCTATGTTCCTCCACTGAACTCTGCTGGTCTCACCCCTTTAGGAGCAAGCAAGAATGAAGAACACACTAGTCCAACAGACCCATGGACCACATCTACAACAGTGTCCATGAGACTGAATCGAGAACAACTAGATGGTACCCAGCTACTGTCATTGACGCTCTGATGTGGATCACATGACAATGTGATGTATGATCCCCTAGACACCCTATTAGATCAGTGATGAAGTCACTCCTGAGGTTCACTCTTCAGCCAAAGACTGGACAGGCCCACAAAACAAAATGAGACTAAAGGGACACACCAGCCCAGGGACAAGGACTAGAAGACAGGAAGGAACAGTGAAGCTGGTAACAGGGAACCCAAAGTTGAGAAGGGGGAGTGTTGACAAGTTGTGGGGTTGCTAACCATTGTCATAAAACAGTATGTGTACTGTTTAATGAGAAACTTGTTTGTTCTGTAAACCGTTATCTAAAACACACACATACAACATGACTTTGGAAGGGCAATGCCCTGATAATTTCATTTCTAACACTGCCTCCCCAGAGGTAACTGGGGTATGTCTGTATAATTGTCACTGTTCTTATTATTATCTCATAGTTTGTGGTACAAGTTTAGCCCTTACCAGAATGACTGTTTTGATTTATAAATCAGGCCCCTGCACACGTGACTTACAATAACGAACTTCTAGACCTGGAACACTGGGAATCAGACTACCAGTAAACACCGTTACCACGTGGGTGGGGACAGGGAATCCCTGGGTATTTGCCAAGGCAGTCTTTTCTGTGGCAGGCAGTGGGGTCACACTGTCCCTTCCAGCTGGACATGTTAAGAGTGGACTCAGAGAACCACCCATTAAGCCTCAAGGAGCGCACACACAATGCCTAGTTTCTCAACCTCTACCCAGACTCTACACAATGCCTTCCAGAACCGACACTTCTCAATGAAACTGCAGTCACTCTGTAAGGGACAGAGATGGAAGGGGACAAGTGAGCAGGTGATACAGCTCCTCCCAACAGCATCTAGAAACGGGCTAGCTAGCTAATGTTGGAGTTGCTGGCTTGACTACTAACTGAAAGCTTGGAAGCTCAAGGCCACCTGGAGAAGCTTAAGAAAGTCTGGGATCCACTGCCAAAAAACCAGTCGCTGAAAACCCCATGGAGCACAGTTCTGACAAACACGCAGTCACCATGAGTTGGAATCCACGTCAGCAACCAGTACTGGTTATGTCAAGTGGCAGCTGAAGCCCTCCTGCGGCTGCCCCCACCCCACATCATCACAGCTCTCACCCTGGTTCTAAGGTACACCCCGCTGGAGACACAGGACCGACTCCCAACAGCTTTCAAGTTGAAATTTGCTGCTCTAAAGAGTTCATGAGTATGTGTTCAGATGCTGGGGAAGAACCAAGTCGGAGGCTGGATGAAGGAACATTGGTGGTACAGTAATAATAGAATGAGGATGTAAGAAAGGGGAGAAGCAATCAGAAAAGTAAGTTAGAGAGGCCAAATAAATTGTAGAACATCAAAAATACTCCAAATAATGGAACACTTCTCTTAGTAAGATGTGTTCATAGTTTCTCAAATCCAGCCAAACAGGATTTGCATTGACTGGCAGCATTAAGAATGATGAGGACCACTTTTTTCAAGCTTATGACACCTCTGATTCTGGAGGTCTGCTGTTCCAAGTCTGTGGTTCTTCAAATAGTAACAGGATTCGTTAGGTAAGCATATTTTCTTAAAACGCTTAATGAGAATTGAAACCATTCCCGAAGCCAGCTCCTCAAAGGCTGGATTAGGCTAGAAGACATAAAATGATAGTGGCAAAGAGTGTCCTTCTTGGCTTAACTGGACACAGGAGACTAACTGGGGAGCTGAGGTGGGGGAGATGGGAGCCGGCTGAGTGGACATGGGAGAGACAGGGTGGGCTTGAGGAGCACGCTGTCCCAGTGAAGGGACACCAGCTAGGGTTACTTAACAATGTATATGGAAGTTTTCATAAGAAAACTGACTTGAACGGTAAATTTTCACTTAAAGAACAATATTTTTGTGAAGTGAGATAAAATACAGAATTAACTGAAACTCTTTGTTCAAGCCCAAAACTGCACACGAATCCTCACAGCAACATTCTTCCTAACAGCCCCAAAGTGGAGCCGATCCAAAGGTCCACTAACTGATGAATGGATAAATAAAATACGGCATATCTATACAATGGAATATTACTCTGCCACAAAAGTAAAGTACTCAAACATGCTACTACATGCAAGAATACGCTAAGTGACATGTATCACTCCATTGATATAAATATCCCAAATAGCTAGATCTAGAGACAGAAACAATCGTTTTTATGCTTAAGCCCATTGTTGCAGCCATTATGTGAATTCATCTCTCTGAGGGTCTTCCTCTTTTTCGCTGACCCTCTACTTTACCAAGCCAGTAACATCTGTCAGCTTGAACGGAAACCCTGGGGGCATAGAGGTTAAGCGCTACATGTGCTAACCCAAGGTCAGTAGTTCGAATCCACCAGTCACTCCTTGGAAACTCTATGGAGCAGCTCTACTTTGTCCATAGGGTTGCCGTGAGTCTGAATCAACTCGACGGCACTGGGTTGGTTTTTTTTGTTGTTGTTAAAGACAGAAACCAGATTACTGATTGCCAGGGGCAAGGAAGCACTGCTTAATGGATACACCATCACTTTTGGGGAGGTATTGAAAATGTTCTGGAGTTAGCTGTGATGGCTGCACAACCCTTATGAAGCTACTAAAAGCTACTGAATTATATATTTTAAAATGGTTAAAATGGTGAATTTTATGTAATAAGAATTTTATATCAATAAAAAGAATTGGCTGAATTAAAACCCTGTGCTTGCATTAAACAAAAATCATCAAGAGACTTCATTTCTAAATTTTACTTTTGAAAAATTCATCAATGTTGGTGTAACTGCTTAGCTGATATAAAGTTTGCTAGAATGTATTCATGTCAATAAAGACTACATATATTATTATACAACTGTTTTCTGTATGTTCTTGTAGCTTTCAAGGAAAAAAATCAATTCTACCACAAGCACCAGTAAATACAAGACAGAACACCTATGGTAACGTCCAAACTACAAGTCTCATATGGGGACACTTAATTTACCTTTTCATTAATTATTAAAAGGTTATTACTATTAAAACCTGGATTAAAAACACATTAAATGTTACTAGCTTGGAAAAGTAGAGGGTCAGTGAAAAAGAGGAAGACCCTCTGGGAGACGCACTGACACAGTGGCTGCCAACAATGGGCTTAAGCATAAAAACAATTGTGGACACGCCACAGGGCAAGACACTTGTTTAGTTTTGTCCTGAACAGGGTTACTACGGATTGGAACCAACTTGATGGCATCTAAGAACAAATGTTACTATGTTCAGGAACCAAGGGACAGGATTAATTAAAAGATCATAGTCACTGACAACACATCATGAAATCCAGTACACTCTAGATCACACCTAGTACTCCACTGATACTGTTCCCATACACCCTAAATTCAGTCTCCTTTCGGTAACTCCAGTAGCAGAGTGGTTACAGGCTACCTCTGCTAACCAAAAACTCAGTAGTCGAGGTTCACCAGGCGCTCCTTGGAAACTCTAGGGGGCTGTCCTACTGTGACCTATAGGGTCACTATGAGTCGGAATCAACTCGATGGCAGTGGGTTTGGTTTAGGTTTTTTCAGTTCCCTCAGTCTTCATGCCTCAGCACTTCTCCTTTGTGCTTTTTCCCCATGGACTGTCCCTGGGAATTCTATGGGAGTGGAGGACGTTCTTCTGCTTCAAGCAGGAAACGGCTGCTGGAGGAACTTCCTGTGAGAGCTCTGCTTTTCCCTGCAAAGTCCTGGGGGCAGGGGGAGTGCAGTGCAGGCTTCCTAAGACAGATTTTGGACTACGCAGCTTGGTGGTGGGTGAACTGACAGCCTCCTCACAAGTCATTTCTGCATTCCAGTGCACAGAGCGATTTTACACACTAGCTAGCACTTCTTCAGACGGGTGTAAAACCAAGCGGATTCACCTCATCCATCACTGGATTGCAGCGGCCTTCTGAGGGCCACAGCAGGGGATGAGGCCTTCTCACTCCAGCAAGGCTAAATTCAGCCCGTGATGGGATTCCCTGCCTCAAATGCAAACTCTGAAACACAAAGTAAGTGAGAAGCAGAGCTGGAGTTCAAGACGGGTTCCCAAGGCAGAGGGAGTGGTCCAGATCCTTCTTCAGTACCTACTAACTCCATCATCCTGGGCAAGTTACCCAATCTGCCCGAAAGCCTGGTTCTTCCTCTGTGAAATGGAGATAATAATACTTACCTTACAGGCTTCGGGAAGCTTTAAAAAGAGACGAAGTGTGTAATGCACATAACTCAACATCCAATATATTATAAAAAATCACCCAAACCAAACCCACTGCTGTTGAGTCGATTCCAACACCTAGTGAC
Organism: Heterohyrax brucei; assembly: GCA_028571685.1. Taxonomy (NCBI): domain Eukaryota; kingdom Metazoa; phylum Chordata; class Mammalia; order Hyracoidea; family Procaviidae; genus Heterohyrax; species Heterohyrax brucei. Next base: position 63,741,886 of record CM053157.1, read on the forward strand.
CCTATAGGACACAGCAGAACTGTTCCACAGAGTTTCTGAGGAGCACCTGACGGATCTGCACTGCCAGCCTTAAGGTTAGCAGATGTAGCACTTAACCACAGTGCCACCAGGATTTCCAGTATATTATAAATACTCGGGTAAATATTGAAGTTCTGTGGCACAGTGGTTTAAGAGCTACAGCTGCTAACCAGAAGGTCAGCAGTTCAAATTCACCAGCCGCTCCTATGGGGCAGTTCTAATCTGCCCTACAGGGTCATTATGAGTTGGAATCGACTTGACAGCAAGAGATTTGGGTGAATGTTCAGTCCTTGTGTAGGGAAGTGGTAGGAGTTAGTAGTTAAAGCCTGGGTCTAGAACCAAACCGCTTCCCAACCCTACCACACAGCTAGGGACACAGATACGTGATACAACTTTTTCATGACTCAGTTTCTCCAACGAGACAGACTTTTATTATATACACACTATTAGCTATTTTCATTTCACTATGGGTAAAAAGAGTTAAGGCACCTTGGTGGTGCACATAATGGTTATGTACTCAGCTACTAACCAAAAGGCTGGTGGTTCAAACATACCCAGCCCCTCCACAGGAGAGAGACCAGGCAACCTGCTCCCATAAAAATCACAGCCTAGAAGACTCCATGGGGGCAGTTCTACCCTCTCAGATGGGGTCTGAGTTCAAACGGACCAGGAGGCAACTAACAACGAAAGAACAGCTGGGTGTCTGCCCCCCACCAAGAATGGATTAAACCCAGGGCTGTCAAGTCTATTCCGAGGACTACAACCCCACAGGACAGAGAACTGCCCTATCAAGTTTCCAAGAAGCGCCTGGTGACCTTTTGGTTAGCAGCTGTAGCACTGAACCATTTTGCCAGCAGGGTTTCCAGAAGGTAAACCCACTGCTGCAACGCTAATTCCAACTCATAGAGACCCTGTAGGACTGAGAAGCACCCTACAGGGTTTCCAAGGCTATAAATCTTTACAGCTGGTGGGGTTCCAATGGCCTACCATTCATTTAGCAGCAGAATGCTTTGACCACTTTGCCTCCAAGACTCCTGATTACATGCCAGTTTAGTGTAATGTGCTTTTTTTTTTTTTTGGTAATTGTGAAGAGCTGGTATACTTTATGATTCTTCTGGGCAGTCAAGCTGGGATACTAAGGGTGGGGCTAATACGAAGGAAAAAAAATTCAAAGAGGGAGAAAAAAAATCACCCACCAGGGAGCTATTTCTTTTGTAATGTACATTCCATTTCTTCTCCCTCATGCTTTTTAATTCCTTCCACATTTCCTGCCATAATTATCAAATGTTTGGTTTCTGACCTCACTTTTCTGGAGACTAGAGCCCAGGGAATTTAGAATTGTTTATTTTCTGTCCATAAACTTTTGAGTTAATGGACGGGCTTGTGAGCGCGGGGTTTGTTGGTTTGTTTGTAATGTCTCAGGAAGGTCAGTGGAGTTGAAAAGAAAATATGATTTAAAAAAAAAAGTGCTGAACTACTCTAACTGGAAACGCAAAGCCCCCAACGAGCAGAGCCCCGACTCTCACACTTGTATGACGCTAGTTTAAGGGAAATTTTAGAACTAAAAGGCCATTCCGTGGCCCTCGTAATAACGGAAAGCCACAAGGTTCTTTATAACAGACTATCAGAAAATCGTACAGTCTTACTTTATAAAACAGAAAAATTTATTTCGCCCCCAACCAAAGAAGTCTCCTGAGATTTCGCCTCTCCCCACTCCACGCCCCCTCCTCTCCCCTGTGGAGACAGACTTGGAAGAGAAAAATCTCCAACTATTCTCAATTTCCTCTTATGGGAAGGAAAGAACTCAAGGCGCCTTTTTGAACTCGGTTGCTGCTCCTGTCGCCGCCTCCGTCCCAATCGGCCAGCCCGTTCTCGCTCCCCCTCCCCAATCTGCCTCCATATTAGCGAGGTGGGGCTCCCGCTTACAGCCCAACTACTTTCCCTGGTCTGGAGATCCAAGTTTCCCAAGTAGCATATCTGGTCGCGGCGCGCGTGATACCTACTCTCCCCTAAATATGGGAAGTTCCAGTTCCACCCCGGGAGAACCTCCCCAAGACCCATGCACAGCCCGCCCGACCCGCAGACTCCAGTGGCCTCGGGCCTGAGTTCGGACCTCCTCTGCCGCGCACCTACCTCGGCGTGGACCCAGCCGACGGCCACCAGCGCCAGAGCCAGCGCAAGCCAGCGTTTCCACATCTGCGGAAGAGAAGAGAGAGCGGGACTTAAGGCGCCGGGCCCGAGACCGACCCAGGAAACTTCCTGGGGTCCGGCAGGCTCGCCCCTCCGCCCGATCACCCCGGTCGCCCGGCCGGTCCGGCGCCCGTGATCTGCTCCGCCCGGCGCGCCCCGCGCTCACCGTGGTCCAGTCCCGGTCTCCGGAGGGCTCGGGGCGCGGTGGCGGCAGCGCGCTCTAGTGAGGGTGGGAACTCCGCGCTTCTCGCCTGCCCAGGAGGAAATCCGACCTGGGCTCGCCGCCCCTTAAGACCCCTCTTTTCCCTACTGCCTGCCCCCCAGCTCCTCCCCATTCTCCTCCCCCTTCTGCAGCAGCGGCCCCCGCGGCTCGCGGCCCCCTCCTTCTCCCGCGCCCCGCTCCGGGGCGCCCGCGTGCGTCCTGGCGCCGCACGAACCCCTCTCCCTGCCTGCCCCTCGCCTAGCACCCTTCTTGCCCCCAGGGCGTGAAGGGGAGCAGAGAGGGGGCGTCCCGGAGGGCACTGCAACAAAGGCAAAGAGGGAGAGGGGGAGAGCCGAAATCCCACCCCGGGGAGGGGCCGCTCGCTTGCTGCAGCCCGGGCGGGCCGCCGGCGCTGGCTGCGGCGCTGGCCAGGTGGGCGGTGCCGCCGGGGCCCAGTGCCGGCGCTGGGGCGGGAACCTGTAGAGAAAAGGCGCTCTGACGCCAGGGGAGTCTGAGCTTTCACTGGGCTGGAAGAGAGGGGTCCGGGGTGCACAGAGGAGCCTGCAGCCAGTGAGTTAAGCTGTCCCTGAAGCCGGGCGCAGGGAGCGCAGGATCGGCCGACATGAGAAGGCTGCTTTACATTCAAACTGTGGGTTTCCTACGGAACGGTGGCTGCCCTGCTTTACTAAGAAGGTTCTTCATCTTGAGTTTGCTGGCAGCCTCAACTTGTCCTTCCCTTGGGACCAGGAGCGGTGTCCCCTCCTGTCCACCACCACGGGCAGCGCACTCCCTCTCCTGCCTCCCCCTCCCACCTCTGTCAACGCAGCTATCTTCCTCCTTCAGGATTTTCTCTCCACCAACTTCCCAGCCGCTTTCAAATGTCCCCTGTCTCTTTGATGGTGTTCACTCCCAAACTGCTCCCAGATGTGGCTTTTTCCCACCTTGAAATCTGTGTCCCTGGTCCTCAGAGAAAAAAAAATCCACTTGGCACTTCAAATTTTATGTGCTCACATGGTTGTGTCCCAATTTCCACCAGTTTCCCTGGAACGTTCACCTGTCTCTCTCAGACCAGTAATGGCTCCAAAAATCTATCTCCATCACCCAAACCCAGGTGGTCACCATATCCTGTTGGTTGTCTTCATTGAGATCTCGTACCCATTTCTTCACATTTGCTAGCCCATTTGCCTAGACCAGACTCTCAACATCATCCCTCACTTGGGAATTCTGGAAAACACCTCCTGAAACTCCCAATCCAGGCTCCCCCCAACCCAGTCTCCGTTACAACCCGTTGTCACATTTGCTTACTATGTGATTTGAACACTGTCTTCCTGTTCTACCTCTGCTCAGAAACCTCCCGTGCTCTTCCCTCATCAGATCCAAACTCAGCCTTCCTTGTAAGCATTTCGTTACTGGGTCTACCCTACCTGGCCAACCTCACTTCGGCAGGACACCCTCTGCTCCAGTGAGGCCAGTCTTCTCGCTGTCTTCTGCCCTTGTCACACTCACTCTTCTATCAGGGTCTGTTGAGTGCCTCTGTTAGGGTTTTAGGGGAATACAAAATAACACCTATGTTCCCTGTGCAAGTTCTCAGTCAACTGAGATAGTCTTGGGAGTCAAACTGTTAGGGCAAAATGTCAGCCTTGTCCCTGGTAAAAAGCTGGGATAGTAGTCGTGGCTTTAATTCTGCAGGGACAATTGGCTTGCTAGGCCTTTACCCAGAATTGAGCATGCCCACTCAGTCACAAGTCGGAAAGCCAAAACCCAGTTCCATTGAGTCGATTGTGACTCATAGCAACCCTATAGGGCAGAGTAGAACTGCCACATTAAAGTTTCCAAGGAGTAGCTAGTGGATTTGAACTGCTGACCTTTTGGTTAGCGCATGTAGCACTTAACCACCACTACACCACCAAGGTTTCCTGGTCACAAGCACAGCTGGGAAAATTGATTGTGTAAAACTGTGAAAAAGCAGAAACCACGTGGTTCTTCCCGAGGCAGGCCTACACCATAAAACTGAGGGGCATAGAGCCAAACTTGTTAGGTGCTGTCGAGGTGGTTCCAACTCATAGCAGTTCTATGCAAACAGAAGGAAACACTACTGGGTCCTGCATCATGCCCACAATCATGTTTATACTTAAGCCCACTGTTACAGCCTGTGTCAATCCATCTAGCTGAGGGTCTTCCTCTTTTCCCTCCACTTACCTGTTACAGAATCCCTGGTGATATAGTGGTTAAGTGCTATGTCTGCTAACCAAAAAGGTCAGCAGTTCAAATTAGCCAGGCTTTCCTTGGAAACTCGATAGGGGCAGTTCTACTCTGTCTTATAGAGTCCCTGTGAGTTGGCATCCACTCCACAGCAGCAGGTTTGGTTTTACTTTTTGGTGTTTGCTATGGCTGGTAATCAAAAGACTGGCAGTTTTAATTCACCAGGTGCTCCTTGGAAACTCTATGGAGCAAATCCACCCTGTCCTATAGTGTCGCCAGGAGTGGACACAGCCCAGTGGCAGTGAGTTTTGGGGGCTTGTGTGTTGCTAGAGCCGCACCTGCATAGCTCAGATTCCTGAGTCAAACAACTCATTCCTGCTCCCGGGTGATGGTAACGGGAGGAGGGTGCTGTGCTAGGACGGAGAGGACTGTGATATCCCAGAACTCTAATGACTCAATACCTGGCATGCTGTACCTGTCTGTAGGGCACCCTCTTCAAAATTGAAAACTGATACCATCTCCTTTCCTCCCTTCCTCCTTCTTTCTATTTAAACTCATTTTTCCTTTTTTAAGGACCTTGTCATGGATTGAACTGTGTCTTCCCCAAAACTGTGTGTACCCTTTTGGCTGGGCCATCGTTCCCAATATTTTGTGATTTTCCAATGCTATGCCTTCTAATCTCTTCCTGTAGCTAATAGATAGGATGATTATATTAAAAGAGGATTAGGATGGGACTGCAACACCCTTGCTAAAAAGAAGTTTCCCTGGGGTGTGGTCTGCAGCACCTTTTATTCTTTCAACCTATGGGAGATAAAAAGAGATGGGAGCAAGCAGAGAGTTGGGAACCTCACACCGTCAAGAAAGCAGCACTAGGGAAAGAGCACGTCCCTCATACCTGAGGTTCCTGCACCAGGGTGCTCCCTGACCAAAGACTGATGCAAAGCAAGGACTTTCCTCCAGAGCTGACAAGGGAGAAAACTTTCTCTAGGAACAAACATCCTGAATTTGGACTTGTAGCCCACTGGACTGTGTAAGAACAAAGTTTTCTGTGTTAAAGCCATCCACTCGTGTTATCTCAGTTAGTCATCCACTCGTGTTAGTCAGTTAGCAGCACTAGCTGACTAAAATAGACCCCATTCAAGTTCCATTGCTTCTCTAGCATCTTGGTATAGTAGAAAGCACATAAAGCTTCAGATCAAACAGACCTGAATTTGCGACTTTGCTTGAGCTACGTAAGCTCTCTGAACCTTAGCTTCTGCTTTTGACAAATGGTAGTAATCGAGCCTTGCAGGGATTGTGAAATTTAAATAAAATAACTTGTATAAAGTGTCCAGCAGGTGAATAACAAAATCCAACTCGTAGTGACCCTATAGGCCACAGTGGAACTGCCCCACAGGGTTACAGAGCTGTAAATCTTCACTGGTACAGATTGCCTGCATTTTTCTCTAAAGAGCAACTGCTGGGTTTGAACTTTTCAGTTAGTGGATGAGCACTTTAACCACTGTGCAATCAGGCTCCTTAGGTAGGTGGCCCCTCTGTAAATGAAAACCATTACTATTTAATTGCCCCCATGAGTCTGTCAGTTTGTCATGGGGGGGGCTTGTGTTACTGTGTTGCTGGAAACTATGCCACCAATATTCCAATACCTGCAAGGTCACGTGTGGCAGACAGGCTTCAGCTGAACTTCTAGACTAAGAGACCAGGACAAAGGATCTGGCAGTCTACCTCAGGTTGGAAGGCACTCAAAATACAACTGGGGAAGAGCTGTCTTCTCCCAGTAGGGTTGACCTTAATGACATGGATAGAGTCAGGCTTTTAGGACCTTCATTTGCTGATGTGCCACATCCCAAAGTGAGAAGAAAGAGCTTCAAACATCCATTAATAATCAGAACCTGGAATGTGCCAAGTATAAATCTAGGAAAAATGGAAGTTGTCAAAAATGAAGTGGAAGCATAAGCGTCATTATCCTAGGCATCAGTGAGCTAAAATGAACTGGTATCAGTCATTCTGAAGCAGACCGTAACACGGTCTACTCTGTCGCGAGTGACAGCTTGAAGAGGAATGCCGTTGTGTTCATCGTCATAAAGAACATTTCAAGATCTGCCCCAAAGTACAGCGCTGCCAGTGACAGGAAGATATCCCAGCACCTACCAAGAAGACCAGTTTATACAACTATCATTCAAGTTTTTGCAAAAACTACTAAGGCTGAAGATTAATAAAGATTTTTACATACTTTTGGAGTCAGAAATTGAACATGCAATCAAGATGCATTGATAATTACTGGTGATTGGAATACAAAAGTTGGAAACAAAGAAGGACTGGTAGTTGGAAAGCAGCCTTGTTGTTAGAAACAATGCCAGAGATCATGTGATTGAATTTTGCAAGTCCAACAACTTTTTCACTGCAAATATACTTTTCATTAATACAAACGGTGACTATACAAATGGACCTCACCAGACAGAATACACAGGAATCAAATCAACTACATCTGTGGAAAGAAACAGTGGAAAAGCTCAGTATTATCATCAAAATAAGGCCAGGGGCCGATTGTGGGTCAGACCGTCAATTACTCACATGCAAGTCCAAGTTGAAACTGAAGAAAGTTAAAATATCCGTGAGAGTCAAACTGCAACAAGTATATCCCATCTGAATTTGAAGACCAGTTCAAGAATAGATTTGATGTGTTGAACATTAATCACTAAAGACTCTAGGAGTTGTAGAAGGACATCATACATGAACAAAACAGGAGATCATTAAAAAGACAAGAGAGAGAGAAAAGACCCAAGTAGGTGTCAGAAGAGACTCTGAAACTGGTTGTTGAAAGTCAAGTCGATAAAGCAAAAGGAGAATGAGGGAACTCTGTTCCTGGATTTCAGAAAAGCTTAACATAAGCCATCTTCCCCTACCATTACCCCAAAGCAGCCTGTAGGAATTTGACCATAAACAAAACTTTACACCTGCCACTCTTACACTTCTAAATCAAAGCTCTTCCCCTTTCAAACCCTGACCATAAACAAACCTTACCCCCTCCCCCTTCTAATCAACATTTCTTCCTTATCAGACCATAAATCCCCTTACCAGAATTTCCTGCCACCCCCTCTCCTCTTCCAATCAACCTTCTTTTCTTATCAAACCATAAACCCCCTCACCCTACACTACCTCACTGAAACTTTAAAACTATAAAAATCTGCCCTGTTGGCCAGTGGTCAGGCTGAACCACTCCACAGCTCAGACCCCATTCCTTTCTCTTTGAATAAACTCTTGACCCTCAGACTGGTGCATTTCTACACCTGTTTCATGTCATTCTGTCTCCAACAGAAAAGAAAGACTACGTAAAAGAACGTAAAAGAAGACTTCAGAGGGCAACTCGAGAAGACAAAATATTGTGATGACGTGTGCAAAGAGCTGGAGACAGAAAACCCAAAGGGAAGAACATATTCTGTGTTTCTTAAGCTGAGAGAACTGAAAAAAAGATTCAAGCCTCGAGTTGCAGTAATGAATGACTCTACAGGGAAAATATTAAACGATAAAGGAAGCATCAAAAGAAGATGGGAAGAATATGTAGAGCCACTATGCCAAAAAGAATTGATTGATGTTCAGCTACTTCAGAAGGTAATATATGATTAGCAACTGGAGGAAAATGTCCAAGCTGCATTGAAGGCATTGGTAAAAAACAAGGCTCCAGGAATTGATGGAATATCAATTGAGATGTTTCAACAAATGGATGCAGCACTGGAAGTGCTCACTTGTCTATGGCAAGAAATTTGGAAGACAGCTACCTGGTCAACCAACTTGAAACAATCTATATTTTTGCATCTTCAACAAAAAGGATGATCCAACCAAATGCAGAAATTACCAGACAGTATCATTGATATCACACGCAAGCAAAATTTTGATGAAAATCATTCAAAAGCAACTACAGCTATACACTAACAGGGAATTGCCAGAAATTCAAGCCAGATTCAGAAGAGAAAGTGCAGTCCCGGATATCATTTCTGATGTCAGATGGATTATGGCTGGAAACAAAATACCAAAAAGATGTTTACCTGTGTTTTATTGACTATGGAAAGGCATTCATCTGTGTGGATCGTAACAAATTGTGAGTAACATTTTGAAGAATAGGAATTCTGAAACACTTAATTGTGCTTATGACATCAGTACATAGATCACCAGGTAGTCATTCAAATAGAATAAGGGGATACTGCGTAGTTTAAAGACAGGAAAGGTATGGATCAAGGTTGCATCTTTCATCACACTTATTTAAACTGTATGCTAAGCAAATACTTTGAGAAGCTGGGTCATATGTAGAAGAAAGAGGCATCAGGATTGGAGGAAGACTCTTTAACAGCCTTTGTTAGGATGATAAAACCTTACATGCTGAACGTGAAGAGGACTTGAAGCACTTAATGAGAAAGATCAAAGACCACAGCCTTCAGTGAGGATGACACTTCGACATCAAGAAAACAAAGATCTTCTTAATTAGGTTAATAAGCAACATCACAATAAATGAAGAAAAGATTGAGTTTATCAAAGATTTCATTTTACTTGGATCCACAACCAACACCCATGGAAGCAGCAGTCAAGAAACCAAAAGACACATTGCATTGGGCAAAAGACCTCTCTAAAGGTTAAAAAGCAAAGATGTCACCTTGACAACTAAGGTACATCTGACCTAAGCCATGGTGGATCAGTTGCCTCACATGCACATGAAAGTCAGACAATGAATAAGGAAGACCTAAGAAGACCTTATTCCTTTAAATTGTGGTTTTGGCAAGAAATACTGAAGGTATAGTGGACTGCCAAAAGAAAGAACAAATCTAGTTTGGAAGAAGTACTACCAAAATGCTCTGTAGAAGCAAAGATGGCAAGACTATGTCTGATATACTTTGGATATGTTATCAGAAATGATCAGTCTCTGGAGAAGGATGTCATGCTTGGTAAAGCAGAGAGCCAAGAAAAAGAGGAAGACCCTCAACAAGGGATTGACTCAGTGGCTACAACAATGGATTCAAGCACGGCAACTATTGTGAGAATGGTACAACCAGGAAGTGTTTCCCTCTGTTGTACACACAGCCACCGTGAGTCACAGCCGACTAGACAATACCTAACATAACAACAACAAGCAAATGGGGTGCATCCTCCCATTTATTAGAATGCATCCTCCCAATATTAGAACCATTTTGGTGGTCCATACGTTAGACAGTCATGAGTTATATACATTTGACAAGTACTGTGAAGAGGGAGTAGGCGTTCTCCCGTGCAAATGGGCTGCCAGCCACCGTTCCGTTTACTGTTCTGTGAAGTACAGCACCACGCCCAGTTGCATGAATTTACATCGGATGCTATCTCTTTGTAACTCAACTAGATTAAAGATAAGGAACCCAAGTGGCACGGTGGTTAAGTGCTCACTGTTAACCCACAGATCGGTGGTTCAAGCCCACACAGTAGCTCCAGGGGAGGAAGACCCGGGAGCTGCTTTCACAAAGATTACAGCCGAGAAACCCTATGGGGTCCATGGGAGATGAATCGACCCAACAGCTCCTAACAACGACTGATTACAAATATTTCAGCTAAAAACCCACAGATGGAAGATGAAAACTGTTTCCTGTAGCTAATAAACAAGACACGGGCAGAGCTGACATGTTTTCTAATTCTGAAAGATGCTTACTGCCTGCCACAGTAACAAGGTAAGAATGATTTAATTAGATCTGACAATAGGTTGGTCAGAAAACTGTAGAGTGATGATAAGACAGATACGAGTTTGCGTTTTCTATCAGTGATGTCATCACTGTAAGTGTGTGTTATGCCTTGAGATATTGGCTCAAAACACCGAGTGTTAGCAAGAGTTTTAGAAATTCAGCATTTGGAACATAAAGACACATGACTACCATTTTGGGGAGGTAGTATTTAAAGAAGCACAGCATTCAATTCTGCACATTAGAAGATTTCACTCACAAAATATTTAGAGGTCATATTTATGTTTCTTACTTAACAGCAGAAGACATACCTTTAGGGAAACAATTGGCTTCCTGTTCCAGTTGAAATCGGTAGAAACAGTACATGGAAAACAAGCAGAAATGCATTCTTTTGCCAGCATATGTCATGCCAGCCAAGTGCCATGGAGTATATGTCATGGGAGTTGGCAAAAAATAATAATAATAATTTAAAATTTGCTGAATATTAGCAGAAATAACAAGTATACTAGTGCAAATCACATGTATTGATAATTTGTTATGTAATGAAAGAAAATGTAGATATTTTAAATATTTCTCAAGCAATCATAGCAGCTACATTCTCTTTCAATAGTGAAATACACAGTGGACTCCGTTTTTTATGAGCAACGAAAGGAAACCATGCCCAGACCAGACTCGCTGCTGTAGAGTTGAGTCCAGCTCATAGTGATCCTATAGACACAGTAGAATTACCTCTTAGAGTTTCCAAGGAGTACCGGGTGGATTTGAACTGCTGACTTCTGATTAGCAACCATAGCGCTAAACCACTATGCCACCAGGATTTCCTAGGAAAAAACTATACTGGGAAAAAACATACCAAATATTAAATGACTTTTTAATGAAAACAGTATTTTCTGGAAAACCTGTGTCTATGTAGTCACAGAAGAGTGGCTGCCTTGAATAGAGGGGAAGAAAGATTCTGGGTTAAGGGTTCCCAGCTTCCTGACACATGAGGTACCTTCACTGTATCCCTCAGATGAGAAACTGCACCAAAGACACTGAGACCAGAGCTACGAGCATCTTAGAGAAAGTCACCGTTGTGGTTAATGTTGTAAACTACCACCTCCCAGGGCCGTGGAGTTGATTCCGACTCATAGAGACCCGTTTCCAAGAGCATGCCTGGCTGATTTGAACTGCCAGCCTTTTGGTTAGCAGCCGTAGCGCTTAACCACAACGCCACTAGGGTTTCCCTGTTGTAAAACAAGGCCTTTAAAATACAGCAGAGTATTTGTAATACTTAGTAATGACATGAGAAGTGACTAAGAAAATATTTTATATCACACAGAGGCTCACAGACTGTTTCAAAACAGTACTTAAAACATTGTTGAACTTTAAAACACACATCTTTCTTTGATTTAAAAAGAACTGCTCCAGATTTATTGTCTTGTTTTCTGTGATAAAGAGAATGCTACTTATTAAAACTATTATTAAAAATAAATCCACACACAGTCTAGCGCCTCAAGATAAAACGTGATGCTAACAATGAGTAGGAAAGTTACTGCTTCTTGATACAATCTAGTGCTATGAGGAGACTATTTTGAAACTGGTTATTTGGAAATGTTTCATCATTAGGTGACTCTGTTGCCAAAAACAATAAAAGTGTGCCCCTGTAAAAACTCCCATACTTGCAATTAAAAAAACTTAAGAGTCTAACCAGTTCAAGTCTTCTAACGAAGATTTTTTTGGGACAGCAGTGGTTTATTTATTCATTCGTTATAAACACAAAAATGCGATTGCTTTCACTTAAAGAATAAATGGTTTCTGGAGAAGATGGAAATTTACTAGCTGAATTTCAATAAAAGCCTTTTCGTGATTGGTTTATACCATTGAAATGTGAGGGAGTGAACTGAAGATGCAGGTCTGCTGTCTAGGTCGATGCACCTTTGTGAGTTACTTTTTTCAGCTTTCACAGCCATAAAACCAACTATGCAGATTAGATGGACTTTAAGTCAGATCCTTAAATCTCTCTCTCTCTCTCAAAATATTAAGCAAAACTTGTTCAAATTAAGTAAAAACATCACTTACAGTAAATTTATTACAATTTTTTAAATGAAACAATACTTTTTTGATCATTAACGAGTAAAATAATTATTTTTACCACACTATCTTTAAGTTGTCATTGTATGCTGTATTTTTGCATACATTAAAAAAACACAACAGGCCTTTTGCAGGTAAAGGTTAATTCAGCAGACTTCAGTTGCTCAAACTCTATAGTAGTCACCAAGAAAGGCTTTTCTTTAGGATAGGTCCTTGTCTAGCTCCTGAGGGATGAACTCTGAACCATTGAAATATTCTGTGTGGTAAGAGTTTTTGCATGCTTTTGGCCTTGGACTGTGCATCCAACTTTGGTAAGATGATTTATTCTATGCTAACAATGTAATTCATGGTGAGGCCTGTTTGTGTTTTGGGAAGCTGGAGTCTCAGTAGCTATTGTCAGTCACAAAGGTGCCGCATGTCTCTGTGACTGTTGACATATCCAGAGTACAATTCCCAGTCACCAAAACTCTGGTGATCTTCCCTTTGGTAACACTTCTCATGCGTTGTTGCACATCATTTTTGGAAGTCTTGTCTGTATCTTTGTGATTCCACTAGGAGAGGACCCTTGTACCCAGTTTCTCCACCTGTGGTTTTCGGCTTTGTTAATTTTAACCTGTATTCTTTCACTGTAATGAGCTTTCACTGTGAGCATAACAGCTTTTTCTGAGTCTTGCGAGTCCTCTTAGTGAATTGTCGAGCCAGAGAGTGGTCTTGGGACCAATGACAGCAATGTATATATTATATATCTGCCTGCAGTGCAGTGGATTGATTTTATGTGGCCTTTCTTGCTATAGGCTTGTAACTCCCATCCAGTGGTTAGGTGGTACTGAACAAATAAGGTAATTGTGACCCATCAAGAAGATTGGTCAGTTTTGCCATCCCACTAAGCTTAAAAGAGAGCCAATTTCAGAGTAGAAAGAAGATCTTGCTACTACTGAGGAAGAAGACCTAAGAGTGAAACCTGTGCTTTGGACCTGGGATCCCTGTACTTCTAGAACCAGGAGACCTAGAGAGAGAGAGACAGAGAGACTGAAAGAGCCATGTAACACCCGGGATGATGAGAAGCAGCAGCAGAAAAATGTCAGCATCTGAGGCAGCAACCAGAAGACTGGCAGGAGAACAGCAGGAAATGGTGCAGTGGGCTTACTAGCCCAAGGAGGGCAAGAGCTGAGTGTCTTCAAGCGAGTGGCTTGCTGGAGGAGTGGGGGCTCTGGACACCAGGTGGAGCTACATTTGCTGAGCACCTTTGGACTGAAGCTTATGGAGGAGGAGGGTACCTCCAGGCACTTATCAGCAGAGCTAAAAGAGCTTTGTGACACTTGTCTAAGGTGGGCAGAGGCCAAAGGGCCAGAAGCCAAGGAATGCCAGGCAACCTCCTGGAAGCTAGATAAAACAAAGAATAGATCTTTCCCTAGAGCCTCTGTAGGCAACATGGTCCTGCTGACAGCTTGATTTTGGATTTCTGGCTCCAGACCAATGAGAAAATTAATTTCTGTTGTTTAAAGGCACTAAGGTTGTGGGAGTTCATTGTGGCTGCCCAACATAGCTGTTTGAGTCCCAAAACATGACTCAAAACTGTGATCTCTCTCTCTAAATCTTCATTCATCTGTTTGTCAGAGTTACAACTTATCCTGCAGTTTTTGTTCCTCTACATGGCTGGGAAGAAATGCTGGTGGCGTAACACATAAGAGCCATGTCTGCTAACCAAAAAGTCAGCAGTTCAAATCGGCCAGGTGCTCCTTGGAAACTCTATGGAGCAGCTCTGCTCTGTCCTATGTGGTTGCTATGAGTCTGAATCAACTCAACAGCAGTGGGTTTGATTTTAGGGGGGCATATGGCAGGGAAGATAGCTGATACAAGTACCAAACTTACATTCTCCCAACTTTGAAACCCTAGTAAAAAGAGTTTATTCTCCCAATGTCAATACACCCGGTGCAGGAAAGGATTCTGATTTGGTCCTCTTGGACGAAGCATATTACCAAGGGCAGAGCTCCTGGGGTTGGCCTTGTTTGGGCCATGATACTGTCCCTGCAGCAGGCTGAGCACTCCAACTGACAGCTTCATAAACTACATGGCCAAAGGAAGGGACACCAGGCAGACTAAAGCCACAGATACCCACAGCAAGGCTGTAGGCCTGATTCCTGGGCCTGTCCCCAGCTTGAGACACTGTAAGACAGGTAAGACTGGAGACAAAACATTAGACTTATCCCTGGAATACAGGACACTGGGTATTATCTCCTCCAGATCTAGATGGAGGAACAAACAAGTGTCTTTAGAATTCATGTGGCAACTGGAAAAGCTGCTCGTTTGATCAAATGTTGGGCCCACGCTCCTGTAAGTTGGAGTTGGAGTGGAACCAGATGTGCAAGTAGCCCCAGCAGCCCCTTGAAGTGTAACTGGCAGCAAGAGGCTGTGGATCGGGTTGGGCTTTCTTGATAAGATTCCTGGGACAGGTTATTCATGGCGAGAGGCCAAAGGCTGAAAAAAGCCTCTGCCTCACTCCCCAGCCTCTTAATTTCCCTCCCATTCCACCTTTAGTCTTCTTCTTCTAGGTTCTTGGGTGACCCAAGCTGTTCCCACTCAATCACAAACCTAAAATGGTGCCTTGAACCCACCAGGTGGTGCTGTGGAATAAAGACCTGGTGATCAGCTTCCTCAAAGATTTATAGCCAAGACAACTCAATGGAGCTGTTCTACTCTGTCACACGGGGTCCCCACAAATCAGAACTGCCTCTGGAGCCTCCCTCCTTCTTCTCTCCTTCTCTTTCAGCTCCCACTCTTAGATGGGAGAGGCAACAGAATGCTAATATACTGGCCATAGTCTTTGTAGGAAAGTTATTGGTTTTTTTTTTCCCTACCAAAAAGAAAATGCCTTCCTTTCCCTGATTTTGGAACACTCTATTTAATCAGTATAATCAGTGACATTTATGACAAAACATCACTGACTGGGATTCTCCCAGGGCCTGGGCTGCTCCCCAGGAGTAAATCAGACTATTTGGCGCAATGGTAGGGCTGCTTCAGACCTCTAGGGATTCTTTTTAATGAACCAGCAAAACCTAAAAAAATGCAAGAGAATAAATGCAGCTGCTCAAAGGAACAGACTTGCAGGGAGAAGTGGTGTGGGAGGGAAGTGTGGCTCATTAAGAACGTGTAAACAGGGCAGAAAATATTCTTTTTCATTGATCTTTCATGGTAAAATTCAGGGCATCAACTCCAGAGGGAGTCTTTCTCCGTCGGCTTTGGGGTGGAAGGTCCTTGTTGGCAATCTTCCCTGGTCTGGGAGCTTCTGAGGCACAGGAGCTTGGGGTTCATAGGATGCTGTCTGCTCCCACAACTGCTTTCTTCTTAGTGGTACGATGTCCCCAACTCTCTGCTTGCTTCCCTTTCCTTTATATCCCAAGAGAATGACTTAAGGCACAATACAGTTTTCTAGGCTGAGTCCTGCCTCACTAACACAGCCATTGCACATTCTCCCTTGTTAAAATCTTAGACGCAGGATTTACAACGTGTGGGAACATCACACAACACTAGGAATTATGGCCTAGCTAAACTGCTACACATGTTTTTTAGGGGGGACTCAACAGTGTGTGTCAGGGATCCCCAAGATCACCCCAAGTTCTGGGAATGGTAGGAACCATCCTGAGATCCAAGTTTCCAGACACCAGCCAAGGACCAGCCTTGAAAGCAAATATTCCTAAAGGAAGCAGCCTCAGGCTGTGCTAATGCTTTTCTGCATACAATGCCAATGGAAATTTTTCAATTCTTCAGTCTCCATAATTCACCAACGGCCAGAGCATCTCTTGCTCTAAAGTTATAAAAACAGAACTCGCCAGATAATAAGACACATTAAGAAAGCTCAAATGTTTGTCATGTCTGTAGCTGTCTTCTGAGTGACCTTCTATGCTACGTGCTTATCCTACTGTTTTGGCCGTAAGTGATTAAAACCATGGATCATTACTTGATTCAAAAGCTAATGAGTATAGATTGGACATGAGCGAGACCATGAATCACAAAGTCGGACCGGTAAGGTGAGCCTCAATTAATACACGCTGTTGAGTCTGTCATGGATTGTACTGGGCCCTTTAAAAGAGGTCTAGCAACTTGGCTAGGCCATAATTTCTGGTACTGTGTGAAGTTCCTATGTGTTGTAAATCCTATCTCTATGATGTTAATAAGGGATGAGTGGGTGGTGTTTGTGATAGTGAGGCAGGACTCAATCAGCAAGGTTGGAACAGAAAGGACAGGGAAGCTAGCAGAGAGCTGGGGAATCCTTAGAGTCAGTCTATCCTCTATGGAAGTATAAGTGCCAGGCAGAGAAAGGGAAAGTGGGTAACCAGAGCTCAGACTGGGTGACACCAGTGCTGAGCTAATATTCCAGGTCTCCGTGAAGGTATGCTCCCTGAACTTGGAAAGTATGATTAAGATGGTGATGATGCTTCCTTGCTCACATTCCTGTGTCTCCTAACAACAAACCCATTTCCTTCGCTAATAGAAATGTGTCTGTTCCAAGCAGCCTGAGTAAGCCTATCTAACATCCACCAATTGCTGTCAACTCGATTCTGATTTTGGCATGATCCCTTGTGTGTCAAAATAGAACAGTGCTCCATAAAGTTTTCAGGAGCTGATTTTTTGAAAGGTGATTGCCAGGACTTTCTTCCAAGGCACCTCTGGGTGGACTCAAACCTCCAGCCTTTCGGTCAGCAGCTGAGTGTATTAACCATTTATACCACCCAGGAAATCCTGCACAGGTGAATATATTCTCATTGCAAAAAAAATAAATAAATAAAGGCAACTAAGATGAGAAGAGCTGTTCTAGATGTTTTCCAGGGAGATGAGAATGAGTCTAGTTTGGGTCAATAACAGGAAGTGCTATGTTTACACTGTATAAAAGGAATTTTCAGAACTCCTTCTATCCCCTCAAAAACAGAAAAGGTAAATAGGCATAAGAAAAACTTTAAAAATTATCTGTAAGGTGAAATCACTTTGATGTGACTGGGAAAACTCTGAAGCTATTGCCCTCAAATAATCTTTAAGCCCTACACCAAAAATATCCCCTGAAGTCATTTTAAAACCAAGTAATAGTTTACCTTTACTAAATACTAATCCACCTTGAGCATTGTGCTCTCTTAGAACTCTCTCTGTGGGATAAAATTGACAATAGTCTCTCAAGAGATAAGAGAGAAACCTTAGGGACCAGAGAACTTACATTGTTGGAGCAGGAACAACTCAGAAAAGGAGGGTGATCATGATTGCACAATCTGTAGTGTCACTGAATTCTACATGTAGAAACTAAGGTATTAGCATATGTTTTGCTGTGCATGTTCTAAACAATGACAAAAAAATTTAAAAAAAAGATTAAAAAGCTCAGTTTGCTGGAGTGTTTCCTCGCCTCTGAGGTGGATGTCAGGACATGCCCTCCCAAGATGTAGCTTTGGGGTCCTTGTCACATGCTATCTCAGGCAGAATAAACCCATAATGGTCTGGAGCATTGGTTCCCCAGATGCGTTCCTCCCTGGTTTTATGATGAGGCTGCCAGCAGAGGTTATGAAGTTGAGGCTATTCTCTGAGAATCTGAGCTCCAGAAGCCCCAAACCTTGTATAAACAAGAAGCTGACGTATCCAGACAGGCTCAGTGGAAGCCCAAAATCAGTCCTCTGAGTTCTTTTTACAAGGTTTTGACTTCCAAATTGGACCCTAAACCAGTAACATAGTGTACATAACAACTTGCCTGTAGATTAATTACTTATACCTCAAGAGCATACATTTTGGGACTCTGTAAGGGTGAAGGCCTCCTCACTCCCAGTGGTTAAGTCATACATCTGCTAACCAAAAGGTTGGCATTTAAAATCCGCCAGGCGCTCCTTGGAAAAGAAACTCTGTAGGGTACTTCTACACTGTCACAGAGGGTTACTATGAGTCAGCATCAACTCCATGACTGTGGGTTTGGTTTGGTTTTTAAGGGTAAAAGCAATTAAAAGTTCACTCTATGGCGGCAGCTGAGGCCGGAATTCTCTTGTGAAAGGACTCTCAGAACCACAGGAGATGTGGGGGAAAGTATAGCCTGCCAACTGACTAAGTGCCTGCAGAGACACCCCGTTGATGGCTGTTGGCTGAGACAGGCACGTGATTAGAATGGATGGCTTCATTCCAGCACCTTAAGGGAAAGATAAAGTTTCTTTATCTGGCACATGACCTTTTAGTTGGAGAGTTTGGGTGCTGTTCAGAGACAGTGCTGAATGCAGGTGAATATTGATTCTGTGGTGATTGTTTCCCAGTGCTTCCTGCAGAAAGGTGAGAAAGGTTGTTGGAGATCATCTGGTTTTAGTATTGAGGCCAATTAGATCCTCTGATATTAAAAATGGGCTGAAGTTTTCTTCCTCTGTATAACTGGAAGAAGTATAGCCAGAATTTTCCTTAGAAACATGGGTAATAAGACTTTATCTTATATACTTTCAACATGTTATCAGGAGGGACCAATCCCTGGAGAAAAACATCAGTTTAGTAGAGGGTCAACAAAAAAGAGCAAGACCCTTGATGAGATGGATTGACTCAGTGGCTACAACAGAGGGCTCATGCATGTTTTAGTCAGCTAGGGCTGCTCTAACAGAAATACCACAGAGTGGATGGCTTTAACAAAGAAAGATTTATTCTTACATGGTCCGGTAGGTTGCAAGTCCATATTCAGGGTGTCCGCTCCAGGGGTAGGCTTTCCCCTTGTCGGCTCTGGAGGAAAGTCTGGTATTGCATCAGTCTTTGTCCAGGGAGTGTCCTGACGCAAGAACCTCTGGTCTGAAGGACGCGCTCTGCTCCCGGTGCTGCTTGCTTGATGGTAGCGAGGTTCTCAAATTGTCCTTTGTTTCTTTTTCCTTTTATTCCTTGCAAGCTAAATGCATTAAGGGTGGGGCAAGCCATACTCCAGGGAAACTCCCCCTACAGCAGGAATTTACAGCCCCACCCTAATCCTTTAACATACAGGTTAGCAAAACCATACAATGGAGGACAGTCCCAAGATACTGGGAACCATATCCCAGCCACGTGGCTGCACACATTTTTGGGGGGACACAATTCCAACCATGACATCCCACCCTTTGACAACCCAAGAATCACATCACAAAAACATTTAACACATTCATCTCACCATAGCAAAATTATGTCCATCCATATAACAGAAGTCTTAAATCAGTTCCAAGTCCAAAATACAAAAACTCTTCTACATCTGTGAAACTTAGAAGGCATTAACAGGCAACAGGCAAGTAAACAGAACACATTACATTAGCCCTCAAAGCTTTGGAAATACTCTTACATTTTCTGAGACATTCTACACAACAGCAACGCTCTCCAGACTCTAGGTATCGGCCACACTCTCAGGTTTCTGAGTGGAGACCTCCAGCCCCGTGCTACAACTCTGCCTTCAAGGCCCACTTGGACAGAAACTCTGTCCCATCGGCTTTAGGAGCACCCTAAGCCCAACTGAGTGGCAATTCCACCCTTACGAACACAGCATGCCATGGTTCCACCCTTTCAAACCCCTGAGGTCATGGCCATACCTCTTGAGACTTGAGGCAGCTCAGCTTCTCACGCTATGTGTCTCTTCAGCTTCAGCTTCCTATGGCCGCATGGCCCGGGCCTCAGGCCCACATCTGCCCTGCCGGGCAAGTGTTCCAAAGCTCTGTAGCTCCACTGGTTTAAGTGCCCAGAGGCACCCCACTCTTGCTGGAAAGCGTCCTGCCCAAAGGCACTCAACTCTCTCACTCCGTGGGTCAGCAAGGCCAGCTCCACCGAGTCAAGTGCCCAGAGGCACCCCGTTCTGTGAGGAAAACTCTGCGCAGGCACTGACCTCTCTTGCTCCACGGGTCGGCTCCAGCACTGCCTCTGGTTCTGCTGCTGCCGCTGGAAGAAGTATAGCCAGAATGTTCCTTAGAAACATGGGTAATAAGACTTTATCTTATATACTTTCAACATGTTATCAGGAGGGACCAATCCCTGGAGAAAAACATCATGTTTAGTAGAGGGTCAACAAAAAAGAGCAAGACCCTCGATGAGATGGATTGACTCAGTGGCTACAACAGAGGGCTCATGCATAACAACCTTTGTGAAAATGGCCTAGGGCAGTGCAGTTTTCAGTCTGTTGTACATGTGCTTGCAGCTTTGTGTCTGATTGACTCGATGGCACTAAACAACATACAGCCATGGAAAAATGGATAACTTCCTTAAAGCACTCAGCACACGGGTATGCTTTGGAACAGGGGAATTGCTGGGACTATAGATTCTGACTATAGTATTAGAGACTGGTAGCTTCCTAGCTGCTTGGATCAGTTACCTAACTGAGATGGCAATCCACTAAAACCCCCCAAACCAAACCCATTTTCACTGAGTCAATCCTGACAAATAGAGACTCTATAGGACAGAGTAGACCTGCCCCATAGAGTTTCCAAGGAGTGCCTGCTAGATTCAAACTACAGACCTTTTGGTTAGCCACAGCACTTAACCACTGTGCCACTAGGGTTTCTGGGTAACCCACTGAGTGAGTTCAAACCACCAAAAATAGCTAATGGTAACTGAGCACTCATTCTGTCCTGGGCAGTATGATAAATGTTTTATATACATTACCCAGTTACGTACTCACAAAAACTTTGAGTGAATGTTATTATTCACATTTTGAAGAAGAAAAAATAAAGAACCAAAGAGTTGAGTGTTTTAGGCTAGGTTTTTTAGAGAAATAAAGCCTGTAAAGCACTTAACTAAACATGGAGAGAGATTTCATAGCCAGGAAATGGTTTGTAGAGGCTGGAAAGTCCCAAAGCCCTGGGTGAGGTTACGTGCTTCTCCACTCACGTAGCTGCAGGGGCTGGTGAACTCCAGGTCCAGACCAGGAAGACTGATGAATGCCAAAACTGGAAGGCAAGCTGCTAGTTCAGGTCCCAAGAATTGAACGTCAGATGAACAGAGACAGTGGTAGGATCCAGGATGAACTAAAGCTGGAAAGCTTGCTAGAAAAGTCCACCTATATTGGATGTGGGCCACACTCCTAAGGAAACACCCTTTCCACTGATTGGCTACTCACAACAGATTACATTATATCAGATCTCATCGTGGGGGTTATTATATCCTCATCCGACTGCTAAACTACATCATAACTACCCAACCACTGAGAATCATGACCTGGCAGAGCTGACATACAATAACTATCACAGCTAGTAGTCACTGTATTATTCTTTCAACTTTTCTTTGGTTTGAAAGTTGAAAAGTTGGAATGAGTTTTTAAAACATCTTTTCAAAAAGATTTTTAAGAAAATCCCTGTGAGTTAGGAATTAAGTCCAGAATCTTTAGTCATCTCTCCTGGATCTTGACCTGAGACTCTGCTTGTTACGTCTGGGTAGAGGGGCTAGGCACCGAGAAGAGAAAGTGGACTTCAGAGGGAGCAGTGGAACAGAGACACAGCGGCAGGCAGAGGGCAGAGAGTCTCCATCTCTGGAAAGGGGTATCCTGGGCTTGATTTCTACTCTTCTGGTTTAATCCTAGAGGCCTGGTTTTGGAACAAGACCTAGCTCTTATTTCTACTTCTGAGTTACACAAGATACTCTGGTATCTTTTTCTTTTTAATGTGATCTTTTAGAACAACTTTTTGTTTAGGCTCGCTTGAGTAGTTCTGTTCCTTCTGAACAAAGGGGCTCTGATTAAGATACCTGGGACTCTGTGGTGGCGGGTACACTGAGGCCCTCATGGGACTCTTTCCCTTAGCTGGTCAAGTGTGAAGTGTCACTCAGCTAGAGACTGGGCCCAGCTAGCTGTTCCCTTGGCTCCAATTTGCCCCCAAAATTATGGGAGCTCTTGTGTCCCTCTTCCCCCCAGGGTTTAGCTTACAAGGGAAAGTGCACAGGGTCCTTTCTCAAGTCATCACTGTCGCATTTTTTTCCCTTCCTCCTTTCTCAAACCCTGGATTGGGAGTTGGATCATAAATCATCTTCAGTTCTTCCCAATCTACTGCTTATGGCACATATTCTTATTAGAATACAAAAAAAGCCAGACCTACTGCTATGAAGTCTATTCCAACTCATAGTGATGCCATAGGACAGAGCTGAATTGCTGCATAGAGTTTCCAAGGCCATACATCTTTGTGAAAGCAGACTGCCCTGTCTTTCTCCCACAAAACTGTCAGTGGATTCAAACTGTCAACTTTTGGCCCTTTGATTAGCAATCAAGTGCTTTATTCACTTTAACCACTGCACCACCAGGGCTCGCTCTTATTAGAATACCTACACTGATACAGCTCCCTGGTGTTGCAGTGGTTAAGAGCTCAGATTGATAGCCAAAGGGCAGCAGTTCAAATCCAGCAGCTGCTCCTTGGACACCCTGTGGGACCGTTCTATTCTGTCCAAGCAGTTGCTGTATGAGTCAGAATCGTCTTGACAGCACTCAATGACACACAGCAATAGAATAATTTCATTGTTTTCTTTAATTATGAAATAACTGGAACTAGCAAGAAGAGACTTTTGTTTAATAAGTTTTTCGTAAAATTTACAGAGCAAATTAGTTCCTCAGTTGATAGATTGTAAGTATAGTCTATGACAGAGATTTCATTTTCCGCAACGTGTCACTGCTCTCCCATTTTGTCCTAGGTTCCCTGTTTCCTTTTGTCCTGATTTTCTGTTCTTTCCTGCCTTTTCATCTTTGCTTTGGCCAAGTGTTGCCCTTTTGATCTCATATAATTGATTATTCCAAACAGTGTGTTCCTTTTGGATGTTACCGTTTATTTATAGGTCTGTTTATGGTTTGGCTGAAAGGTGGTCTGTGGGAATGGCTTCAGTTCCAAAGGGCATCTTAGGACTATAGTCTCGGGGATTCCTCCATTCTCTTACCCACCAGTAAGATGGGTATTTTTGCTCTACAATTTTTTGCTCCACAATTTTTCTCCCACTGTCTCTGGGACCGTCTATTGTTAACCCAGCCAGAGTGGTCAGTAACGGTGGCTAGGCACCATCCAATTCTTCTGGTCTCAGAGTTGTGTAGGCTGTGATTCATGTGGTCCATTAGTCCGTTGAACTAATATCTCTTTATGCTTTGCTTTTCTTCACTCTCCTTTCTCCGGACAGTATGAGACCAACAAATGTATCTTGGATGTCTGCTTGCAAGCTTTTAAAGACCTCAAACATTACTCACCAAAGTAGAATGCAGAACTTTGTCTTTATGAACTACCTTGTGCTAAGATGTAGCTGTCTCCTGAGAGCAAAGACAGACTCTGTATTGCCCTTTTAGAAACATGGGAATCATAATTTAATAATGTACAGTTTAGCATGATTTTATACTGAGTCTTTTGGGGCATTAGTTTTTGGCTCTCAAAAATCTCTTTTGCTTGCAAAGCTTATTTTGAAACCTTGAAAATTTTAGGGTCACCATGAGTTGGATTTTATGACAACTGGATTTTATCTATGTCAATGTGATATTCATGAATTTGGGAATTTAAATAGATCTTAGATTTTTTTCTTGCCAGTGTCAAGGTTTTCCTCTATGGAAAGACACAAGATATTTCTTTTGTCAAGTTTCCACTACATAAATCTACTATTTCTCATCTCATCCAACTTGGGTTGGGTGGAGCAAAGTTTCACAGAGGCTATATGCTAGCATGGTATAGTGGTTAAGGGCTATATCTGCTAACCAAAAGATCAGCAGTGCAAATCCACCAGGTGCTCCTTGGAAACTCTATGGGAAGTACTACTCTGTCCTACTGGGTCACTGCAGTTGGAAACTGACTGATGGCAATGGGTTTATACACTAAAGAGTTCGTTCACAGGACAGCTCTTAAGCACTCCAATAAAACCTATTTATTTTTGTTTATATATTGTTCAAACACATTCAGTTACAAGTTTCTGAACTGGCATGGTAAGTAATAGAAGGATCTGTTCGTTTATTACAAACAGTGAGAAAAACCACTGATAGCATGATGACTGCGGAGAAGTTGGAAATACAACAAAAATCAAGTACAAACTTCAAAAGTTTAGTGCAGCCTAGGGCCTGCAGTATAAATATAATGAATCTTTAATTCCCCATTTGTCCCTGTGTCTATACTATAACTGATCATAGTGTCTTAGAGCTCAGTGGGAATATAGAGGAATCTAACCTAACTAGGAAACATGAGATTTCATAATTTAATAATACATAGTATGACAAGATTTTATGCTATGCTCTGAGTCTCTTTGAACATTAGCTATTATTACCTAAAAGTCATGGTTTCGAATCTCAAAATTTGTTCTTCTTGCAAAGACTATTTTGAAACCTTTTCTTAGTCATCCAAACCAAAAAATCAAACCCACTGCCATCAAGTCATTTCCAACTCATAGTGACCGTTTAGGACAGAGTGAAACTGCCCCACAGAGTTTCCAAGAAGCACCTGGGATTTGAACTGCTGACATTTTGGTTAGCAGCCATAGCACTTAACCACTATGCCACTTATTCATGTAGTGCTGCTATAATAGAAAATACCACAAGTGGATGGCTTTAACAAAGAGGAGTTTATTTTGTCACAGTCTAGGAGGCTAGAAGTCCAAATTCAGGGCATCAGCTTCAGGGGAATCGTTTCTCTCTTTGTTGGCTCTGGAGGAATGTCCTTGTCATCAGTCTTCCCTTGGTTGGGGAGTATCTCAGTGCAGCAACCTCAGGTCCAAAGAACACTCTCTGCTCCTGGTCCTACTGTCCTGGTGCTGTGAGGTTCTCCAGCTCTCTACTTGCTTCCCTTTCCTTTTATTTCTTGCAAGATAAAAGCTAGTGCAAACCACCCCAGGGAAACTCCCTTTACATTGGATTGGGAGGTGACCTTAGTGAGGGTGTTATAGTCCCACCCTAATCTTCTTCAACATAATCCACTCTTGCCCTATTGACCGCAGGCAGAGATTAGGATTTACAACATGGGAAAATGACAAAATGGAAGACGATCACATCATACTGGGAATCACTGGCCCAGCCAAGTTACTATACACATTTTTTGGGAGACACAATTCAATTCCTAGCAAACCCCAAAGCTAAGACATGACTTCTTTGCTGGCTTGCTTTCTGCTCTAAAAAAGCCTACCTGAAGCTTTACAATTTGGTGACAGAAAAGTCAAGTGATTTTTCCAAGGTCTCTAAGGAAGTCAAAGACTTGAACCCATGGTTCTCTTCCCATTGGGCGTGCAGCTTGGTGTAGCAGAAGGAATATAAAACTTTAGTTTGGAATCTAGACCTTTCCACTTGGAAGATGGATTTCAGGTTGTAAGCCCTTTAAATTCTAGCCTCAGTTTGCCTATTTATAAAATATGAGCTGTGTGAATTATCCAAGATTAAATTCAAGTTGTATATGTAAAATACCTAGCACAAGCCAGGTATACAACAAATAGCTAACACAAGCAGTGATGAGATTCAAACATCTGGGTGTTTAAAAGGATGTTGTTGTTGTTAGGTGCTGTTAAGTTGGTTCCAACTCTTAGCAACCCTATGAACAATGGAACGAAATACTGCCCGGGCTTGCGCCATGTCCACAATGGTTTTTATGCTAAAGCCTATTGTTGTCGCCACGGTATTAATTCACCTTGTCAAAGGCCTTCCTCTTTTTCACTGACCCTCCACTCTACCAAGCATTATGTCCTTCTCCAGGGACGGACCCTTCCTGACAACAGGGCCTTAAGTATGTAAGATGCGGTTTTGCCATCTTTGCTTCCAAGGTGCACTCTGGTTGGACTTCTTCTGGAACAGATCTGTTCTTTTGGCAGATGTCATGGATTGAATTGTGTCCCCTCAAAAATGTATGTGTTGGTATGACTTGGCTAGGAGTCCCAATGTGGTGCCATCCCTCCCATGTGTTGTGAATCCTGCCTCTGTGATATTGATGATGGAGAATGGTCTGCAGTTGTGTTAGTGAGGCTGGACTCAAGCTACCAGCTTGTGGGGTATAAGGGAGAGAAGTGAGCTGAGGAAGTTGGGAACCTCACACCACCAAGAAAGCAGCACTGAGAGCAGAGCATGTTGTTTGGACCTGAGGTTTCTGTGCTGAGACGTCTACCTGAATTTGGACTTAGCTTAGCAGACTGTGATAAGTACTCTTACTGAGTGGACTTGTAACTTGTTAATGGATTTGTGGCTTACCGGACTGTGACAATAAAATTTCTCTTCATGAAACCTTCTACTGGTGATGTTTTTTGTTAGAGAAGTGCCAGGTGACTAGGACAGCAAGCAGTCCATGGTACACTCAGCATTCTTTTCTAACAACACACTTCAAAGGCATCAATTCTTCTCCTGTCTTGTTTGTTAATCATCCAGTTTTTGTATGCGTATGAAGTGACTGAAAATACTATGGCTTGTGTCAGGCACACTTCAGGCTTCAAGGTGACACCTTTACTTTCCAGTACTTTAAGGAAGTTCTTGGCAGCAGATTTTTCCAATGAAATGTCTGTTGTTTTCTTTACTGTTGCTGCCATGAGTGTTGATTATGGACGCAGGTAAAATGAAATCCGTGACAATCTCAATCCTTTCTCCATTTATGATGATGTTGCTTACTGGTCCATTAGTGAGGATTTTTGCTTTCTTGATGCTGAGGTGCAATCCATAATGAGCGCTGTGGTCCTTGATCTTTATCAGCAAGTGTGTCAAATCTTCACTTTCAGCAAGTAAGGTGATGTTGTCTGCATAATGCAGGTTGCTAATGAGTTGTTCTTAACAATCCCATATTCAAAATATGGAAGTTGTTGGGTGATGCAAATGGTTAACACGCTTGATTGCTAACCCAAAGGTTGGTGGGTCCATCCCACCCAGAGGTGACAAGGAAGAAAGCCCTGGTAATCTACTCCTCTGAATCCAAACACTGAAAAATCCAGTGGAGCAGAGTTCTATCTGACACACCTGGGGTTGCCATGAGTCAGAATCAACTCTACAGTAACTGGTTTCTGATTATTTCAGAATGCTAGGATTATCCAGAACTGTTCATTCTCCAAAGACAGTCAATGGTTGAGATTTTGAGCAAACATAGTGTCTTTTGTACGGTTTTCAACTTCTACGTGTTTAGTTTTCTAGTCCAAGTTTCCCAGTTCTCTTACTTATGATCCATGGCTTCTCTGAGGCTCTCACTGTTAATTTTATTATTATTTTTTACTATATATTATTCTTTCCTGTAGCACCCCCAAGTACCTATAATGAGTGTGTGTTACTTTTAAACCAAGACAAGTCCATCATAAAATCTACCAAGAGATCAGGCAGGAGAAGTACATGGTCATTTTGATAGCTCGGTCATTGCTGACGTCAATGGAAGGCTTTTAAGTGATGATGATTGAAGCCAGACTGCACAGGTGGAGGAGCGAACGAAAGGTGACGATGGGAGGATGGGAAGATGCATATGGATGAGGCTGCAGCTGGGATGCTGTGTTAGAATGAGGGAGATGAAGGCATATTTATAGACTAAGAAGGAGCTTCTGGGGAAGGTAAGATTATGCATACAGACAGCAGAACAAGATCTGGAAGAGCCAAGAGGCATAGGTTTGAGGTACACACAGATGAGGAGGCTAGCCTGGGATAGACACTGCCACTGCTGTCGAGTCGATTTTGACTCATAGCGACCTTATAGGTCAGAGCAGTTTCCAAGGAATGCCTGGTGGATTTGAACTGCTGACCTTTTGGTTGGCAAATGTATCACTTAACCACTATACCACCAGGGTTTCCATCAGAGAATTAGAAGTCTTCCCCTGAAACAGGCAGTCGGGAAGAACGTTAAGGCCCTAACAGATAAGGGCAGAGGAAAAGGGGTGAGGTGAGGGGAGAGGAGTACATCGCTCACCTGCAGCTCTGTGCAAGCCTTACACTGTAACTTGAGTCCTATCAACAGGGCCTCCTCCCAGCTTCCCTTCGCTCAATAGTCCATTTCTCCCCTGTCTTTCACTCACTCTGCTTTCACACACTCTGAGTGTGCCTCTGAGATCGATCCCACTTTGCCAAACAAGTCTTGGCCAAATTTCTTGCTGTTAACTGCACCCCTGCCTCCCAGCGGACTGTGCTTTCCCACACAATCCTTTGTTGCATAAATCTTGTTCCTGGAAGCTGACAAGCTGTGAGTTGCTTAAAATATAATGGTTGTATGAGCAGCACAACTAAATATAGTCATGCGAAATGCAGGATTTTGAACAGAAGTGCATTGTTTAAGCAGATTTTTAATTTTGGGAACAGAAGTGCATTGTTTAAGCAGATTTTAATGTAGAGATAAAATGAGTGGCCTCAGCACAGTTATATAATTTTTTTAATGGAAATTTTAGTGTTCCTTAAATTGTAATGTGAATGTGAACCACCCAGAGGATCTTGTTAAAATGCTGAGTATGATTCAGGAGGTGTGGTGCAGGACCTGAGAATCTGCATTTCTAAAAGAGGTATCAGCCAATCCGTCCGCCAATCACATTTTGAATCACAAAATCTTACGGATTAAAGAGCAGAAGTTCTCAATTCTGGCTGTACATTAGAATCATCTAATGTACTGATCCCTGGTTGGAAAACCCTGGCTGCATAGTGGTTGTGTGCTACAATTGCCAGCCAAATCCTCCAGGCATTCCTTGGAAGCTATGGGGCAGTTCTGCTCTATCCTATAGGCTCACTGTAAGTTGAAATTGACTCAATGGCAGTGGGTCTGGTCCCAAGTCCCAGAAGCCCTGATTTAACTGGCCTTTGTTAGGGCTCAGGCATTGGTGTCTTTTTGAAAATCATCCCCAGGTGATTCTAATTTCAGCAAGGTTTGCAAATTTCTACTCGGTGCTTTTTCAAACTTTAATATATATGTCAATCACCTCAGGATTTTGTTAAAACGCCTATCTGATTCAGTAGGTCTGGGCTGGTGCCTGAGTTTCTGCATTTCTAGAACGTTCTAGGTCCTGCCGAGGCTGCTGGTCTGTTGACCACAGTTGGAGTAGGGATGGTCTAATTTTCAGTTGGGGGGTGCTGTCCTGCATGTGGTAGAATGATTAGTGGCATCTCTGGCCTCTACCCACTAGATGTCAGTAACACCTCCCAAGTTATGACAACCAAAAACGTCTCCATACAATGCCAAAATTCCCCCACGTCATTCCAAGTTGAGAACCACTGGTCAAGAGCGACAATAATCTACAAACGGGCAACACACACATGTGTGTACACTGACAGTGCTTTTGGCTTCGTAGAATCAAATGACAGTTCTTCCCCAGTGCCCCATGCCTTCACCTACCTCTGCATCCTCTTCCCCCAATTCAGACACTCACTTGGATGTTGGACTCAGCAAAGTGGGATCAACAGGGGCCACAATTACATCTGTACAACTTCTTTAAACAGAGGGGTAGGGGGTCATTGTCTCAGTCTGGTGAAACCAGGGCCCTTTCCCTGGTCCTTTCCCCTACCAGAAGAATATCTCTTTCCTGAGTGAGAGAGTCCCTCTCCGAGGTGTTTTCTGTCCCTTTCCACTCCTGGGCCCCTTGGATAGGATCTAAGAAGTCTCAGAAAGGGTGGGCCTGTATGCAGTGGGATAGTTTGGAGTAAGCCTTCGGAGCAGCTGCCTATTGAGATGTTTCCTCTGAGGCTTTGTACATCAATCCTTTCTTTTCACACCTGGGAAATATGTGCTAAACTAGCCACACAACAATAGCTTCAGGCAGGGCACGTGATGTTTCTCAAGATGGATTAATCACCCGAATGATGCACTTCCAATGATAACCTCTCAAAATAAATCCACTCTGTTTTCCAAACTGGAGGGCCATGAGAAATAATGCCACAAGGGGGACATGGAAGGGGGTGTGTGTCATCCCTTACAAATGCTGGGAGAATGTTTTGAAGTCTCTTTGGGTTCCCAAGTTAGGATGCAGCAAGGGCTGATTCCCCTCCTTGTATCCCTTTGTCTGTCTTATAGAACATCTGCCTGTTGGAATAACCTTACTTAGGTTTTTGTAGATGAAAAGCAGTTTCATCTAAAAAAAGATTGCCCCTCTGTGTTTAGAATCCCATGCATCTTGATTTTCACTGTTATTGCTTATGGTAAAATTTTCATTCAAAGCGACAGGAATCAGCCACCACCAAAGACAGCTATGGTGGGCACGCAGTGTTGAGTCCCTGTGGTAACATGAAAAAAAGAGGGGTGCAGGTCAAGAACTCTGCTAAAAGATCACAAGTGATGGTCTGACAGCCAGGGGGATCTCCTGGGAACTTGGCCCCTAGACCTACTACTGCCCCTGTCTAGAAAACACTACTGAGGTTAACTCTGTGGACAAAAATGGACTAAACTCAGTAATACACTGTGACCATATGGTCGGTATACTTTATGATTCTATGGAAAAGGCTGTTCTACTGGTCTCTTTCTAGATGGGAGAGAAGAGGGTGGACAGCAGGGGGCGGGGGCTTGTTAAAGGATGTGACAAGTATAAAATGAAAAGGAGGAGTGTGCTCTCATGGGGCAAGGAGAGCAGAGGAGCTGTAGATAAACAGGCATGCAAAACTGATTTGGTTTATATACTTTCACTTAATTACGATAAAAAAATGACAGGAATCCGATTTGAAAGTGTGAAATATGGAAGCGCCAGTGATCTCTGTCTATCAAAAGAGTAGCGTAATGTTGGGAGGCAAACCAGGCACTTGACACATGTGGGGTTTCCACCGTGTTCCAGAAAACCTTTTGGTACAGTTAGTAGGAGGTATGGCTGCTAGCTAGCAGTTCAGATCCCCCAGGGACTCCTTGGAAACCATACAGGGCAGTTCTACTCTGTCCTACAGGATCGCTCTAAGTCAGAATTGACTAGGTGTCACCGGATTTGGTTTTTTTTGGGCACCATGTTGCAGGTTCTGCGTGAGACATAGGAGATGAAGTTGGAAAAGACACAGTTTGGGATCACTGGTTGTTGGAGGGGGACAATAAAGTAAGTAGTTGACTGCCAACCAGGTCCATCAGCTTACTGACCAGTAGGGGGCTTATGTGGGTACACGTAAGGGGCTCCTTGAGTGAGATGGGGTCAAGTGAATGGTCACAGAGGAGGAGTCATGTAAGCAGATGGGAGTTATCCAGGTGGACGTTAGGGTTGTTGGGCTGGCTGGGGACTGATGATTCCAGGCAAAGAACAATTCAGAGGCTCAGGTGGGAGAGAAGTCATGGAATAGAAGCTCTTTAGTGTGGCTGGAGTAGAAAATGCTGAGTGGAGATTGCTATGAAAGAAGACTAGAGAGAGGTACATGGAAGAGCCCATATGAGGAATTCTGCTGTTGTCTTTCTTCAGGGGCCAGCTGGAGGCCAGGTCTAAAGACACAGATAGCCTTACCACTGGCACCTGGATTGATCTTAGCAAGAACACTGCTAGGGCCTCCTGCTGCCCCTAAATCCAGGTTTCAGGCTCAGTAAGAAGCTAGCAAGCCAAGGGGGTGTTTTATGTCTTGGCAGGTGGGGAAGTTGGAATTCTTGAACTCTGCATGGGTATAGATGTGCTTTGTCACACTGCAGTGTGAGGGCCAGTGTGCATAAATAGTCAGTGCTAACTAGACAAACAGTGACAGAGCTGGAGTTTCTGTCAGCCAGCAGGCATGGATACTGCCAGCTTAAAGGTACAGGGTTATGGTAGACCCTCTGTGCCACGTATCGACATCCTTTCTCCAATTCGGGCAAGCCCATGATCACATAGGCCCCTATGAGATATTCTCAGTTCAGTTCTTTAGGCCTCAGACCACAGGCTTCTTCCCTGTAGTGCATCAGCGCTCTCAAACCCATCAGGGTCTGTTCTCTGCTTCTTGGGATTCCTCTCACTACCCAGTAAATGGCACTACTAATAGAATTCTATCAAATTTCTGAGCCAGAGAGTTTCCAGAACATATTATCCAACTTCTTCATTTAACAGCTGAGGAAACACAATTCACAGTTGAGAGCTGTTGGTGAAAGCCATTATCTACTATGCTGGCTGAGTAATAGAAAGCCTGATTTCAGTGAGAGGCCGTGAAGCAAACAGAAGCCCAGAAGGGAACAGAGATGAGAGATGACAAAAGGAGAGTCCCAGTTGCCTGGTTCCATCTGTTCTTGAGGTCTGGCTGTATGTACCCTTGCCCTCAGACTCCAGGAAACTCTCCTAAATCTTAATCACAAATTCCCTGCTTTGCTGCTGGTAACTAAAGTCAGTTTCTACTACTATATGTCTGTTATTCTGTAGATGTAATAAATCAGAATTCAGGGATGTAAAGTCACCTGTAAGAGAAAGGACAACTCCAGGGCTGATACTGTAAGTCTTGGTACATTAGTTTCTTGTGTCTTCAGTAACAAATGGCCACAGACTTGATGGCTTAGCCATGCCAAGTGCCATCAAGATGGCTTAAAACAACAGTTATTTGTTCCCTCTTAGATGTGAAGGTCAGAAGTCCAAAGTCCGTAAACTGGTTTTAGCGGGACTGCACTCAGTCCAGGGCCATGCTCCTTCCAGAGGTTCTAGGGGAGGAGCTGCACCTTTCAGACTCTTCCAGCGTCCTGTGGCTGCAAGTATTCCCTAGTTTGTGGCCCCTTCACTCCCATGGCTGCCTTTGTCTTTGTGCTACTTCTGTGTATCCAATTTCCCTCTCCCAAACCTGGTAGTATAGTAGTTAAGTGCTATGACTGCCAACCAAAAGATTGACAGTTCAGATCTACCAGATGCTCCTTGGAAACCCTATGGGGCAGTTCTATCTGTCTGTAGGGTCACTATGAGTCAGAAACCACTCAAAGGCAGTGGCTTTGGCTTTTTGGTTTGGATAAGGACACTGGAAACCCTGGTAGTACAGTAATAGTTAAATGCTAAGGCTGCTAACAAAAAGGCTGGTGGTTTGAATCTACCAAGTGCTCCTTAGACACTCTGGGGCAGTTCTACTCTGTCCTGTAGGGTTGCTATGAGTCAGCGTCAACTTGATGGCAGAAAGCTTTGGTTTACAGAGACACTTGTCATTGTTGGGCTGGATGGGTAGTGAGGATCCCAGGCCAAGAGCAATTGAGAGGCTCAGACGGGAGAGAAGTAATGGACTTCTGGCTAATGCAGGATAATCTCCCCATCTCAAAATACTTAACATAATTACATTTGCAGAGACCACTTTTTATGCCACATAAAATAACAGCCATAGCCTTCTGAGATTAAGATATGGATGTGTTTTGGGGGCCAATATTCAGCCTATCACAGTTGGAATATTCCACAGTTGGAATATTTAAAACACAAAAAAGTGCCACTTAAAAAGAGGATTAGCTGGAGAGGAAAGAATAAAGAAAGATAGAGCCAGTGAGTGTTTTCAGCACTGGGTTGAATAAATGGCATGTAGACCCCCGAAGTAAGTATTGATTCTCATGACAGACCCCTTGGGGAGATGGATACATCACGTTATCACAGCTCAGGCACCAGTCATTAGGATCACTCAACTGACATCTTTTGTTCTGATTTTGAGGAACTTTCTGACAGTTTGGTTGCTCATGTACTGACACAGTGTTGACCTATACACCAGTTACGTAGTTTATTGGATCATTAGATTTCTCACTGTAAACTTAAACATCAGAAGTCTGGTTTTCTTGTTCATTGGTTTTTATGAGTTTGAGTAACACACAGGCTTTGAATTGACAGATATGTCTTTTACAAGCTCAGAAGCATCATATATTAGCATACCAACAGTGAATTCATCCCCAAAGGGGGCAGTAAAACTGAGTTGTAATCTGTTAGTCCTAATTTCAAGTTCCCAAGGAAGTAATTGAATTGGCCAAATCCAAATCAATTTCCTGTCTCTGGGACAATAAACTGCAAATAGGGAACGAGGCCCATTTGAATGCTCTGCTTTTATTTTATATGAAATAAAATATAGCAGCCAAGCCAAGTAGCCAAGTGCCGTCGAGTCGGATCCGACTCATGGCGACAGGGATGGGTTATTTTCCATGAAAGTTGGAGAATGTGGCAAATGAAGTAAAATACTTGTTCACATTCAGTCTATGGTGTCTTTTAACTCTCAGAAGACATTCTGCGTCCGAGTGTCACCTGTACCATCTACTGACTCTTCTCTTCTTTTTTTTGTTTATTATGATTGAATGAAAATGTACATTCCATATTAATTTGCATGCCCACTTATATGCAGCTCCCACTACTCTCCCTGCCTGGTAACAGCGCACTCTTCTGTCTGCTCCATACATGTCTTATCCTTCCAACAATCTCCTGTCCCCTCCTCTCCACCCACTGCCCCGCCTCCAGTAAGAGGTCAGCAGGGCGACATCCTATAGATGCATAGAACCATAAAGGACACACATGATATGGTCACTCTGTGCTGTCAAGTCCAATCCACTCCTGTCCAAAGAGGTGACCTCCATTGTGATTTATGGACAGGGGCAGCATCAGGGCCAGGGGCCACGCTCCCAGGGGAACCCCAGGGCCCCTGGACCATCAGTTGCAGTCTTTTAGTAGAGATCTGAGGGTGCACCCATTTTTATTCTTGTGTTGCCAGTGAGACTCAATTTTGTGAGTTCCATCACGGCTATCACTGGTGGTGGCAGGGCACCATCCAATTCTTCCGGTCACAACTCAATGTAGCCACCTGCTCATGTGGATCTCTCTGTCTCATGGATTCTCTTTCCCCCATCTCATTTTACTCCTAGGTGAGCGTCCGTTCCTGCTGAGTTGGGACTGTTTGTTGTACCCTCAGATGGCAGCTTGGCAGCTTTTAAGACCCCAGACACCACTCACCAATGTGGGGTGCGGAGACCCCTCTTAGCAAAGTGCTGGTTGTGCCAACTGGCCTTGATTTCTCCTGAGAGCATAGTCCTGGCCCCCTGTCTCAACTTCTGTGTCCTTGCAATACTGGGTTAAAATGGAAGGAGAAATCATGTTACACTGAAGTCCAGTTAATACTGATCTTCCTTCTAATGTGCATGTCACAGATTTCACCCAACCAAATTTCTGTAAACTATTTAATCCAAACCCTCCCTGCCTCGCCCTGCCTCCCTCCCCACCACTGCAGCCGTCAAAGAGTCTTTTCTTCTATGCATGAGTCTGTTTTTAAGTTCTTATGATAGGGGTCTCATACAATATTTGTCCTTTCATTGCTGACTATTTTCACTCAACATAATGTTCTCCAATCGAAACCAGATTATGAAGTGTTTCCTAAAATCATCGTTGTTCTTTATCATTGCATAGTGTTCCACTGAGTATGTATACCATAGCTTACCTATCCGTTCCTCTGTTGTTGGGCATTTGGGTTGATTCTATCTTTTTGCTATTGTGGACTGTGCTGCAATAAACATTTGAGTGCGGGTATCAGTTGGTGTGAATGGCCTTGATTCTGTAGGATATATTCTGAGCAGTGGAATTACTGGGTCAAATGGTATATGTATATCCAGCTTTTTAAGGAAGTGCCAGATTGCTTTCTAAAGAGGTTGCACCACTTTGCAGTCCCACCGACAGTGTAGGAGGGTTCCAATCTCCCCACAGCCTCTCCGGCATTTGTTGTTTTGCATTTTTTGGATCATGTCCAACCTTGCTGAGGTGCTGAATCTTCTTGATTGTGTATTTGTGTGTACTTTCAGGATTCATGGTAAAACTATAACTTCTACTTCCTTCTATGTATTCTTCTCAATTCTTCTGAATTAATCTCCATGAAATAACTTTGATTTACAAGCTATGATGACTGTTATTCATATACCATCCCTGTGTTTTTAGCCATATCTGTGTATCTCTTGTATTTTATTACTTAATATTTCCCTTTAGATTAACTTACTCTTTAATTAAATCCTTTCATTTAGAAAATAAACTCACTGTACCATAAATAAGAAATGGCCATCTTGTTCCTTACATAGAAGGTAACTGTGTGAATAAATATAGCAGGGACTTAAAATGGAATTCTTTTTGTTACAGTTTTTTCTTTTTAAAAAATTTTATTGTGCTTTACGTGAAAATTTGCAGTGCAAATTAATTTTTCATTCAAACTGTTTTATATGACAGTTTACAATTCCTGTATTCGGTCAGCACTGTCTCTTTTACACTTTCCACCTCAGGGTCCTCTTGTCCATTCTTCTAGTTTTCTTGTTTCTTCCTGCCTTCTCCTCCTTGTTTTTTTGGGGCAGTTGTTACCCACTTGGGTTCTTCTGCTTGACTGAACTAAGAACCATGTTCCTCACATGTGTTACTTTTTGTTTTACAGGCCTGTCTAACCTTTGGCTGACAAATTTGGGGAGTGGTTTCAGTTCTGAGTTAGCAGGGTCTCTAGGGGCTAGGGTGTCAGGGAATCCTCCAGTCTCTGTCAGACTATTAAGTCTGGTCTTCCATTTTGTGGAGTGAATTCTGTTTTACATTTTTCTCCCGTTCTGTCCAGAATCCTCTTTTGTAATCCCTGTCAGTCAGTGGTGGTAGCCGGACACTATCTAGTTCTTCTAGGGTCAGGTTGGTGGAAGCTATGGTTCATGTGGTCCACTAGTCCTTTAGACTAATATTTTCCTCATGTCTTTGGTTTTCTTCATTTTCCTTTGCTCCAGATGGGATGGAACCAATAGATGTATCTTAGTGGGCTACTTGCAAGCTTTTAAGTCCCCAGACACTATCGACCAAAGTAGGGCATGGAACCTTGTCTTTATAAACTATGTTATGGCAATTGATCTAGATGTCCTCTAAGACCGTGGTCCCTAGCCCTCAACCCTAGTAACTTCGTTCCTCAAGATGTTTGGACGTGTCTAGGAAGCTTTCATGGCTTCGCCTTCTCAAGCTGTGCTGACTTCCTCTATATTGTGTGTTGGCTTTTTCCCCACAAAGTTACCACTTGTCTGCTATCTGGTTAGTAATTTCTCCCACTTTCCTTCCTCATAACCATCAGAGATTTTTTTTGTCTGTTTGTGAACATTTTCTTGGACTTTAAAAAAAAAAAAGGTCTCATGCTGTATTTGTCTTTTTGTGATTGATTTATTTCACTCAGCATAATATCCTCCAGATTCATCCATGTTGTGAAATTTTTCACAGATTTGTCATTGTTCTTTCTCATTGTGTAGCATGCCATTGTGTGTGTGTACCACATTTTTTTAAATCCATTCGTCTGTTGATGGGCACTTACGTTGTTTCGAATAATCCTTTGCTGACATGCGTGTGCGTGTGTCTGTTCAAGTGATGGCTTTTTCTCTAGCATATATTCCTAGTAATGCGATTGCTGCAGCAAGTGCTATTTCTATTTCTAGCTTTCTAAAGGAAACACCATATCATTTTTCATAGAGGTTGTACCGTTTTACATTCTCCCAGACAGAAAGTGCCATATGATCCAGAGACTACATCAGCATGAGACCAGAAAAACTAGATGGTGCCTGGCCCCCACCAGTGACTGTGCAGACAGAAACACAGTATACCATTCCTGATGCAGCTGGAGAAAGATGGGTATGCAAAACTACAACTATTAATAAAGACTGTACATGATGGTCCCTCAGACTAGAGGGTCCCCTGAGGACACGGCCCCTGGACTCTCTGTTGGCCCAGAGCTAAAACCAATACCAATGCCAACTCTTTCGACAAGGATTGGACTGGACTTTAGGACACAGTGTGATGCTGGCAGAGAATGTGCTTCTTGGCTTAAGTACGTCCATAGGCTGTCTGGGAATTTGTTATCCAGAGGTGAGATGGGTGGGTGGAGAGGAACAAGAGTTGGTTAAATGTATACTATAGGTACATAGTGGAAAGAACGAGTGTGCGATCACGGGAGGGAAGGTGCAGGGAGAGCAGTTAGAGCTGCATAGCAGTGTGGGTGGGGCGATTTATATGGCAAATTTATTTGCATTGTAAACTTTTGCTTAAAGCTCAATGAAGAGAGTTCCAGTCTCCTCAAAGCCCCTTCAACTTTTGTTATTTTCTGTCCTTTTCTCATGGAGGTGTTGAACTATTTTGTAGAGGTCAGACCCTTGTCAGATATGCCATAGCCAAAAAAAAAAAAAGGACTGTGGGGGCAGCAGGCAGACCCAGGGTGGTGGTAGATTGGTAGTACACTAGCTGAGTGGTATGGTATGACCTGGCAAGAAGGGGAGAAGGTGGTGGGTGTCGGGGGCGGAAGGTTGAGGGGTGAGAAAGCATATTTCTTTGGTTCTGGGTACTCTGTCTCTTATTGGGAGCTATGTGAAGTTGCCTTCCTATACTCCCTGTCTGGGATCATTGCTTGCTGTGTTCCAAGACGGTGACACTGTGTAGTGTTAGTTGGCAGGGAAACTCTATTCTACATATCTTCTCATTCTGTTTTCCCACCATTTCTTTTGTTTAGTTTGATCTAGTT
Source organism: Heterohyrax brucei (assembly GCA_028571685.1). Taxonomy (NCBI): domain Eukaryota; kingdom Metazoa; phylum Chordata; class Mammalia; order Hyracoidea; family Procaviidae; genus Heterohyrax; species Heterohyrax brucei. Next base: position 63,780,494 of record CM053157.1, read on the forward strand.
CTTCCTTTGATGCTTAGGCTTTCAGGATTGATGTTTGTTTTACATAGTTTTTAGGTCCTTTGCTGCATCTATCTAGGCTCTGTCTATCTCTTGTTGGCTCTGCCTTCTATTTAGATTTTCTTTAATTTCTTTCATCTGAATTGTGTATTTTTTAGCATACAAGTCTGGCATATGTTTTGTTAGATTTCTACCTAATTGTTTCATTTTGTTAGCCTTAATAACTGGCATTGCATTTTTAAATTTTTAGTAGCAACAGACATATTTCCATCCACAGTTTTTACAGGTGTTGTTCAATGACACTGGTGACATATTTCACAATGACATCATCATTCTCTAGTCTACCCGTGTTATTACATCACCATTTATTTAGATAACCTACACTTTCAAGTTCTCATTTGTGCTTTAGGTTAATTGTATCAGTTTAAGTGCCCCTTGAATACTCTGGGGGTCAGTTCTACCCTGGCCCCTAGGTTCGCCATGAGTCGGATCTGACTGGACGGCACTTGGCTTGGCTTGGCTTGAACTCGTATAGACAATTCTTTAAAAGACTGCAATACGCAAGGCAAAAATTCTTTATTAATCGACCTAAACTGTTGTTTAGTTTAACAATGGCTTAATGAGATAGTTTCAGTTTAAGGTTATTTCTGGACAGCAGATTCAGGGGTCCTCCAAGCTCGGTGGATCCAGCTAGTCTGGTTTCCACATGAATTTGAAGTTCTGGACCCAATTTTCCCTATTTTAATCAGGATCAATCTATCGGGTCCTTGATCAAAACATGCAGTAATGGTAGCTGGAAGCCATTCATTTTTTTCTGGTTTCAGTGCAGGAAAAGTGGTAGTTTATGGAGGCAATCTTGCAGACCATTTCCTTCTCTTATTCCTGGGTCTCCTTTCTCTGGTATTCCAGGCAGGTAGAAACCAATTCTTGTATCTTGAGTGGCCTCTAGCAAGTTTTTAAGACCCTAGTTGCTACTCACCAAACTTGGAGGTAGAATGGAAACTCAAAAAACAACTTTAGGCCAATTGACTGGATAAATTCATGAAGCTATGACCCTAAATCTTCAAATCAAGGAAACTAATCCCATGAAATGTTTCATTGCATCAAGTAGTAGCAAGAGGTACAGCCTTTTTTTTTTTGGCTGGTGTTACGGTTGTAAAATTATCTAAAACATTTTGTCATTTTACTCCTCTTTTTTTTCCTGGTATACAGCTCAGTGATAACAGCTACATTAGTCAAATTGTAAACCATTACCCATAGCTGATGCCAATTTTCCCTCTGACATAGATGAACATCAGCTCTCCCAATCCCCTCTTGCCCCTAGTAATCATTTGTAATCACTGGTCTGTATATAATTACCTATTCTTGTTATTTTATATAAACGAGGCCATACAGTATTTGTCCTTTTGTGATTAACTTACATCATACAGCATAATGTCTTTGAGGTTCTTTCAATTGTAGCGTGTACCAGGGTGTCATTTTTCTTTAAAGCAGAAGAGTATTCCACTGACAACTTCCAATTTTACTTGATTCATACTTTACACATTCTACGTTCTGATTATTAATGGGTGTTTGCAGCTGTTTGTTCACATTTTAAATTATGCCACTTTGGCAAATAAGGGTCACAGAAGCTTTATTCCATCCATGTTAAGGCCAACTCTATGCTATCCTTGTAGAAAAATATCCATAGGTCTTCAACAAAGACGAGTTAAAATTACTATCACTCAAAGTTATGCACAAGCCACTAATATCAAAGATGAATAAATTGAAGAATTTACCAACTTCTGTAGTCTGAAACTGATCAAACATGCAGTCAAGATGCATTGGCAAATACTAGTAATTGGAAGGTTACAGTTGGACACAAATAAAAAGAATCAAAGGTGGAAAATATGACTCTAATGGCCGAAATGATGCCAGAGATCAGATGATTTAGTTTTACAAGACCAATAACCTATTCATTGGAAGTACTGTTCTTAAACAACATAAATGGTGACTACACCTGGACCTCACCAGATGGAATACATAGGAATCGAACTGACTATATCAGAAGAATTTCAATATCATTAGTTAGAACAAGACCAGGGCCAGCTGTGGAACAGATCATCAATTGCTCTTATGCAAGTTCAAGTTGACGCTAAAGAAACTTACAGATACCCAAGAGAACCACAGTACAACCTGGCATGTATCCCACCTGAGTTTAGAGACCATCTCCAAAATAAATTTGATGCATTGAACACTAACGACCTAAGACTAGACAAGCTGTGGAATGACATCAAGACTATAGCACATGAAGAAAGCAAATGGACAATGTAAAGAGAAGAAATAAAGGAAAAAAACCCAAAATGGATGTCAGAAAAGACTCTGAAATTTGCTCTTGTTGGTAGCTAAAGCAAAAGGAAGAAATGATGGCGTAAAAGGACTGAATAGAAGATTTTAAAGGATAGATTGAAAAGAGAAAATAAATTATTATAATGAAACATACAAAGACCTGGGGTTAGAAAACCAAAAAGGAGAAACACATTCACCATTCCTCATACTGAAAGAGCTGCAGAGAAAGTTCAATCCTTGGGTTGCAATGCTGATGGAATCTATGGGCAAAATATTGAGCAACACAGGACGCATCAAAAGAAGGTGGAAGGAATTTACAGTTACTGTATCAAAAAGACAAACCCTGGTGGCACAGTCGTTAAGAGCCATGGCTGCTCTCCAAAAGGTAGACGGTTTAAATCTACTAGGTACTCCTCGGAAAACCTAAGGGACAGTTCTATCCTGTCCTGTAGGGTCACTGCAAGTTGGAAGTGACTTGGCAGAAAAGGGTTTGGTTTATTTGTTTTTTGGTACTAAAAAGAATTGGTTGATGTTCAATCGTATCAGAAGGTAGCATATAATCAAGAACTAATGATGTTGAAAGAAGCTGAAGCTGCACTGAAAGCACTGACAAAACAATAAAAGTTCCAGGAACCAACAGAATACAACTGAGATGTTTCAACAAATGGATGCAATACTGGAGATGCTCGTTTGTCTGCACCAAGAAAATTGGAAGACAGCTACTTGGTCAACCACTGGAAAAGATCCATATTTGTAACCATTCCAAACAATGGTTATCCAACAGAATGCAGAGATTATTGAGCAATATTATTAATATCAGACATAAGTAAAACCTTGCTGGAGATAATTAAAAGACAGTTGTAACAGTACATCAAGCGGGAAATGCAAGAAATTCAAGCCAAATTCAGAAGAGATGTAGAATACATCCTCTTCTGATATCACAGGGATCTTGGTTGTAATTAGGGAATACCAGAAAGGTATTTGTCTATGCTTTATTGACTACGCAAAGGCATTCAACTGTGTGGATTATAATGAATTATGGGTAACATTATGAAGAATGGCAATTCAAGAACACTTATTGTGCTTACAAGAAATTATTACATGGACCAAGGGACGGTCACTCAAAAACAAAAAGAAGGGAACACTACATAGTTTAAAGCCAGGAAATATGTCCATTGAGGCTGTATTCTTTAATCATACTTATTAAATATGTATGCTGAGCAAATAATCTGAGAAGTGGGAGTATGTGTAGGAGGACTCAACATCAGTTCTGGAAGAAAACTCATCAACTACCTGCAATATGCAAGTGACACAACCTTGCTTGCTGACTGAAGAGGGCTTGAAGCACTCACTGATAAAGGTCAAGGACCTTTAAAACAAAAGTCCTCACAACTGAACCAATAAACAACATCGTAATAAATGGGGAAAAGATTCAAGTTGTCAAAGATTTCATTTTACTTGCATCCACAATCAACATCCATGGAAGTAACATCCACAAAGCAGTCAAGAAATCAAATGACATATTGCATTGGACAAACGTGCTACAAAAGATCCCTTTGAAATGTCGAAAAGCAAAGACGTTACTTTAGGGATTCAAGTGTACCTTACTCGAGCGCGTTATTTTCAGTTGCCTCATATGCATTTGAAAACTCATCCATGAACAAGGAAGACCACGGAAGACTTGTTGCCTTTGAATTAAGCACTAGCAAAGAATATCAAACACAGCATGGACTTCCAAGAGGAACAAACAAATCTGTCTTGGAAGAAACTTCTGTCTTGGCGGAAACTTCATCTCACATACTTTGGACATGTTATGAGAAACATCCAGTTCTGAGAAGGACGGCATACAGTAAAGGGTGAGTTAAAACGAGGAAGAACCTCAATGAGATGGATTGACACAGTGCTGTAACAGCGGATTGTGACAATGGGGCAGGACAGGGCAGTGCTTTGTTTTGTTATGCATAGTGTCACTCTGAGTCAGAACTGACTTGACAGTGCCTAACATCAACAATACACGTACATATATTTAATTAATAATATTTTAAATTATTAGTCAAAAGGTGAGTTGATGGTACAACAAAGATATAATTTAAGATGTGCATGTATACAGTCATGTATACTTTATACAGATGTGTACCAGCAGTCTCTGGATTATGAACATCTGAGTTATAGACAACTTGTACTTTCTGTTTAATGTTATGTAAATCTGCCATCACTTTGAAACGATGGAACAAACCTAGTGAAACAAACTCTTCATCTCAGTCACCTTCACTTGCTGCAGATGCAGCCTCCAAACCATTGAAAAGGCTTCAAGCTCTCTCTTATACTACACAAACCCCATAGAATAAAAAACCTTTGCTGTTGAGTCAGGTCTGACTCATAGTGACCGTAGAGATCAGGACAGAACTGTTCCCTAGAGTTTCCAAGGAGCGCCTGGCAGATTCGAACTGCTGACCTTTTGGTTATCAGATGTAGCACTTAACCCACTACACCACCAAGGTTTACTGAAGTAAGGCTACATAAGAACTGTACACAACCTGTTCCAACTTACTTACAAATTCGTCTTAAAGATACAGCAAAGGATCTCATTCATAATCGAGGGACTGTCTGTATGTGAAAGTTAATGAACTCAAAAATATGTAGACAGACACATACTTAACGATGTTGTAAATTGGTGGACTGTGGTATCTTCCAGAGACACTCAGGGTTTCAGACTTTGGGCTTAGAGGCACATACCTACTCTCGACACAAATTCCAGAGGCAGCATTGAGAGTAAAATGTTCCCTAGTCATACATAGGCAGAAGATCCTGGGTACTTGGCTCGTGGCTTATAATAAACATATTCTCATCCATCAGTTCTGCAGGAATCATATGCAAGGATAGCGACACACACACACACACACACATACACACACACACACGCAGTTGCATACCTGAATTTGGTTAGAGAAAAGTGCCTGAAATGACTTGAATATAGGAAGGAGAGTATATGAATAATTAATTAGCAGAAATGATGTGGGATAAAACCAGTATTTGTTGACTACCCACTATGTTCCAGATACTCTACAAACATTTTTTTTTTATCTTCTGTATCACTCTTTAAATCTGATAATACTAACTCATTTCTTGCAAATAAGTAAGGCTTCAAACCAAAACCAAACTCACCACTGTTGAGTTGTTTCTAACTCATAGAGACCTTACAGGACAGAGTAGAGCTGCCCTCTGGGTTTCCAGGGAATGCCCTAGGATTCAATCTGCTGAGCTTTTGGTTAGCAACCACAGCACTTAACAATTATACTACCAGGGTTTCCAAGTAAGGCTTTGTTGTTGTGGTGGTGGTGAATTGTTGTTGGTTCCAATTCATAGAAACACCATTCACGACATAATGTAGCACTGTCCGGTCCTGTGCCATGCCACAATGATCTGTATGCTTAAGCTCATTGTTGCAGCCACTGTGTCAATACCTCTTGTTGAAGGTCTCCCTCTTTGTCACTGACCCTCTACTTTACCAAGTGTGGTGTCCTTCTCCAGGGATTGATCCCTACTGATAACATGTCTAAAGTATGTGAGATTCATTCTTGTCATTCTTGCTTCCAAGGAGCGTTCTTCAAAGAAGCAAGGTTTAGGGAAGTTAAATAATTTGCCCATGGTGGCTTTTAATATCTGTCAGCACTCATATTGGTACCCAATCCGTCAGGTTCAGGAATCTTCTACTTTGCTGTCTGTCTCTTAGGGGAGAAGGCAGAACTAATAGAAGTCAGGAGATAATAAAACCCCAAAACAAACCCACTGTCGCTGAGTTGGATCTGACTCATAGCGACCCTGTAGGTCAGGGTAGAACTGCCGCATAGTTTCCAAGGAGTGCCTGGCAGATTTGAACTGCCAATGTTTTGGTTACCAGATGTAGCATTTAACTCACTACACCATGAGGATTTCCAGGAGATAATAGAGATATGGTAAAGTCACAGAGGTGGCCAGAGAGGAGAGTGCGGCTTGAATTCACTGACTTCTTCAATCCCTTCTAACCTCATAATTGTGATGAGCTCTGTTCCAGAGGTTGAAGTCGCCTCCTCTCAGGATAAATTTTCATTTCAAGGGAAACAGCTGAGGTGGGTTCTGCTCCCCTTTTGGAGCTGAAGGGAGTTGGCCAGGATTCCCCTCTTCCTGAGCGTACATGACTAAGAAAGATGGGAAGGGCCCCAGCACAGAGACCCAATGCCAAGAACATCTCAGGGTGGAGAGACTTCTGGAACATTTTTTCCACTCTGCATCAGACAGAGTAAAATTGATTAGCATTTAATTGGTTTCAGCTGTTCTTAACATGTTGCATAGAAAACTTCAATGTACTTTGCTAAATTCAATATTCTTTGTGGTTAACAGACTGAAAGCCAAAAGGGTCTTGAAGAAAACACCAGAAATGAGTGCTTTGGACCATACTGAGTCCTTTGCTATTGTGTACTCATTTGGAATACTCTAGGAATGCTAAATACTTTGGACTGGCTACATCAAAGAAACAATCTATGTCTAGTAAGACTTCTGGGTAGAGTGTTGTCGTTGTTACATGATGTGATTGTTGTTGTTGTTACGTGATGTTAAGTCAGTTCTGACTCTTAGCAACCCTATGCACAACAGAGCAAAACACTACCTAGTCTTGCACCTTTATCACAATCGTTGCCACGTTTGAGCCCACGGTTGCCCCCGTTGTGTCAATCCATTTCTTTGAGGGTTTTCCTCCTTTGGACTCACCCTTTACTTTACCAAGCATGATGTCCTTCTCCGGGCACTGGTCCCTCCTGATAACGTCTTGAAAGTATGTGAGATGAAGGCTCATCATCCTCATTTGTAAGCATTCTGGCTGTACTTCTTCCAAGATAGATTTGTTTGTTCTTCTGCCAGTCCATGGTATGTTCAATATTCTATGCCGGCATCATGATTCAAAGTCATCAATTATTTGATTTTCCTTATTCATGATCCAGCTTTCACGTGTGTAGAAAGTGATTGAAAACACAATGGGTTGGGTCAGGGGTACCTTACTCTTCAAAGTGACATCTTTGTTTTCTGCCACTTGTAAGAGGTATTTTGCAGTAGATTTGCCCAATGCAATATGTCCTTTAATTTCCTTCCTGCTCCTGTAGGTGTTGATTGTGGATCCAAGTAAAATGAAATCCTTGACAACTTCAGGATTTTATCTGTTTATCACGATGTTGCCTATTGGTCCAGTTGTGAAAATTTGTGTTTATGTTGAGGTGTAATCTGCTCTGAGCTCTACAGTCTTCGATCTTTATCTGTAAGTGCTTCAAGTCCTGTGCTTTCAGCAAGCAAGTTCGCGTCATCAGTATATCACAGGTTGTTAATGAGTCTTCTTCCAATTACGATGTACTGTTCTTCTTCGCATAGTCCACCTTCCCAGATAATTCACTCAGCACACCAACTGAGTGAGTATGATGGAATGATACCACCCTGATGCATACCTCTCCTGATTTTAAACCACGCAGTATCCCCTTGTTTTTTTGTTCTGTGTACCCAATCTGCATGACCATAATTAAATGTTGCATAGATCACCACCTAGAACTCCAGGCATCTAGACTGTAGCTCTAGCTTTCCTTGGGCAGCCATGTAATTTTGACTTACAACTCTTCATCTCTCTGGATTGCTGTCAGGTTTCTAACCTAGAAAATAAGGAGGTCAAGCTCTGTTCTCAAAGATTGCTTCTATCTCTCATATGCTGTGATTGATTTTCATTGTTCTGATGGAAAACTACAACAGCACAATGTTCTCTCATTAACAAATGTGCAGAAGAAGCAATGGCAGACTGCTTCTTGGAACCCAACAAGGGAGCAGTATTAAAGGAAATACGAGGTCTGTCAATCAAGTCCATAAACTTAATTGTTCTAAGTGCTACATTGTTGAATATTACTACAGTCACCTTTGAAGTACTCCCCTTGAGAAGCTATGTACCGATGCTAGCACCTAGTTCACCCTTCAAAGCAATTATGAACTCTTTCTGGAATGGCCATCATGCATGGTGCCACGGTGGCAAGTTTGTGAACCTAATTGTGTGGTTGTCATTAAGAGAATTTTTAGCCAGTAAGCAAAGAACTGTACGGGAACATCTTCCCTTCTCACCTGATCTGTTCCCCAACGACTTTTTTCTTTATCTAGAGATAAAGAAAATATTGAAAAAAAGACATTTTGATGACATTCATGACATCGAGAGTAATACGACCGAGCCGATGGCCACTGCAGAAAAGGAGTTCCAAAACTGCTCTGAAAGGTGGACTAGGTGCTGGCGTGGATACATAGCTTCCCAAGTAGCATACTTCAAAGCTAACTGTAATATTCAGCAATGAGGTATGCAGCACTTTTTCTAGGATAAATTTGTGAACTTAACTGTTAGACTTCATATCCTGACCAAGGCTAAATAATAAGGCCTTTTAATCTCAAAAGGCCATAGGTCAAATAAGAGACCAGGGAAATCCCTGGCTGCTTCACTGTGTGTTCTTGGATAAGGATACTTCAGTCCTTGCCCTGCCAACTCATTTACCCATTGCTATCAAGCTGATTTCAACTCATAGCGACCCTATCCGGGTGCCTCCAGCTATGAAATGCAAATAAGGCCACCGGCCTGTTACCACAAAAACCTTTGTTAAACTGGTTTCAACTGTAGGACATTAGGCTGAGTGAAAGTAGTCAGCGACAAAAGGACAAATGTTGTATGAGACCCCTACAATAAGAACTTAAAAACAGACTCATGTATAGAAGAAAAGAGTCTTTGGCAGCTGCAAGGGTGAGGCGGTAGGGAGGGTAAGGAGGGGAGGATTTAGATGAGATAGTTAATAGAAATTTGGTTGGGTGAAATCGGTGACAGCACACATTAGAAAGAAGATCAATGATAACTGGACTTCGACACAATTTGAGTACTCTCCTCCCATCCTAATCCAATATTGCAAGGACAGAGTAGCTGGGTCAGGGTGCTGGGGAACATGCTGTCAGGCAAAATCAAGGCCAATTGGCACAGCTAGTGTTTTGTTAATGAGGACTTTCTTCACCCCACATCGGTGAGTGGCATCTGGGGTCTTAAAAGCTGCCAAGCTGCCATCTGAGGGTACAGCAAATGGTCCCAACTCAATTGGAATGGATGATCACCGATGACAAGAATGACATGGAGAAAAGAGAACCCAGAAGACAGAGAGACTCACGTGAGTGGGTGCCTACATAGACTTGGGACCGCAAGAACCGGATGGGCCCGGCCACCACCAGTGATAGCCGCGATGGAGCTCAAAAAGTTGAGTCTCACTGGCAACAAGAGAATAAATAGGGGTGCACTCTGAGATCTCCAATAAAGGACCACAATTGATGTTCTGTGGGCTTTGAGGTTCTCCTGGGAGCATGGCCCCTGGCCCTGATGCTGCCCCACTCCATAAATCATAATGAAGGTCAACTTTTCAGACAGCAATGGATTGGACTTGGTAATGCAGAGTGACCATATCTTGTGGGAATTTTATGGTTCTGTGCATCTATAGGATGTCATCCTGCTGACCTCTTGCTGGAGAAAGGAGAGTGGGTGGAGAGGAGGGGATAGGAGACTGTTGGGAGGATAGAACATGTATGGAGCAGAGATGAGGGCTGTACTGCCACCAGACAGGGAGAGCAGTGGGAGCTACATATAGGTGGGCATACGAATTTATATGGGAATGTACATTTTCATTCAATTATAATAATAAAAAATAAAATAAACCTGTGTTAAAAGTTTGGTCAGAGGTGAGCAAGAGCTGGTGGAATGGACATGGAAAGTACAAAGTGGAAAGGAGGAGTGCATTGTCAGGGGGTGGAGGAGAGCAGTTAGAACTGCACAGTGTTGTGGGTAAAGGGTTTCATATGGCAAATAAGCTTGGGTTGTAAACGTTCATCTAAAGCACAATAAAATATTGAAAGAATTGAAAATATTGAAGAAAAAGAAGTTTGGTCAAAGTAGAGGGTAAAAATAGTGTGTATCAAACATTGAGGGCCACACATAGGGTAGGGCTTTGTTACTCTTTTTCCGTCTTGCCCCCTACTCTTCCCCACATCCCTTTCCACTCCTCATTCTCTAACTTTCTCTTTGCCTCTGCTTCCTCTGCCTTGCTTCTTTCTGGCTTAGTCATCTCAGCTGGGTCATCTCTTTACCAATGCCCATGGGTGACCGAGGCAGCAGCTGGTACAAAATACCCCTAGAGAAGTTCTCCCCTGTGACCCAGGTATTTAGGAGGCCTTTACAGGAAGGACTCTGAGGCCCTGCTTGCTACTCACGATGCTTTATAGGGTCCCCAGCAATTGTTGCACCATTACCACCAAACATCAACTTAGCATCCAACTGACTCTCTACACATAGTCCTACCCCCAAAGCCTGGGGAACTCTTGATCTGTCTCAAACAAATTAGGAACTTTCTCACTGACCCCCAGGGCTGTGAGGTTGAGTACAGACTTATTTGTAATTGAACCTGAGGAACCACAAGGTGCCTACTTTGAAAGTCTCCCCTGTCCTCCAAAGCTAAGAATTCTCCTGTGTTTGAGATAACTCAGGTTGCTGGACCCAGAGCTGGTGCTACTGCATCTGTGGTCCAGGACTCATAGGGCTGAAGACTTTCACAGTCGGAGACAAGGCCAAAGCTGGCCCTGTCACAGTGCTAGAGCCCTGCTGAGAACTGTACATTGGAGCAGAGCTTCAGAATGGTTCTTTCCGGTTTGAACTCCTGCTGAGAATTTGCGTTTCCTCCCCAGATATGCTGAATCAGAATCTACAGTTTAAAAAGTTGCCCAGTTTAAGAACCACTGCTCTACTAATAGTTCTCGTTGGAAATGGTCCCTAACTGGAAGTATTGGCATTGACTGAGAACTTGTTAGAAATGCAAGTTCTCAGCAGGGGTTCAAAGCAGAAAGGAACAGTGCTGAAGAGCTGTGGGCTTTGACTGTGATGGTCCTACAGAGTTCATGTACTTCATGGGCGGAGTAGATTTGTGTAATAAGGCACAGAGCTAGGAGAATGAAGGCACAACTAGATATTGGAGGGTACATGTTGCTTATAAAACTTCATAAGGTGTGTTGTACCGATATGGAACCCTTTTTCCAAGGTCAAATCACACACTGGGTATCTGCAGTGGGAGGGACATATCTATTTTGTCACTGACTTACACACTTGGGGAAACTAGTCTTACAAGGTGGCAAAATGGATAAGGTAGTATTCTCCCCCCTCAGGAAATGTGTCCACATGGGACTCGGAGTAAGGGCTCCAGGTAGTAGGTCTTCCCAGTTTCATCTGGTTGCTCTCTACCATACTCTAAGAGCAGCCTGCACAAAGTGATTCTGAACAGTAGCACAATGTCCTTTGAGTTCCACTGAGACGTTTGTCTCTGAGCATTCCTGGGGGAACCAACTGAAACAGACCCTATAGCGTGAGCCTTCCTGCACAGCAAAATACACAGTATTACACACTGTTTTGTGCTAACTACTTCTGCAGAAATTGGTTCTCTCTTGATTTTTGCTTTGAATCCCTTTGAATCCATTTCTTGGGAATTACACACTATTTCAGGCATCACTTTTCTCAAGAACTCACTCAAGACTGGATGTGTGATGTCTGACAATTAAGTACAGGAAATTAGTTCTAAGTGCTACATACCTCATTGCTGAATACAATCACAGACACCTTGGAAGTATTCCCCTTGGGAAGCTATGAACCAGTGCCAGTGCCTAGTCCACCCTTCAAAGCAATGTTGGAACTCTGTCTGGAACGGCCATTGTGCAAGGTGGCACAGCGGCAAGTTGGCAAGCCTAATTGTGGCAGTTGTCTATGAGTGAGTTTTTAGCCAGTCAACAAACCACTGTATTGAAACATCCTACCTACTCATCTGATCTGGCCCTTAATGAGTTTTTTTCTTTGTCCAAAGATAAAAGAAATATGGAAAAGGAAACATTTGGATGACATTCAGGATATCAAAGGTAATATGGCTACAGCTGTGATGGCCATTCCAGAAAAAGACTTCCAAAATTTCTTTGAAGGGTGAACTAGGTGCTAGCATCACTGCATAGCGTCCCAAGAGGAGCACTTCAAAGGTGACCATAGTGATATTCAGCGATGAGGTATGTAATACTTTTAGGATGGGTTCACAAACTTAACTGGCAATCCTCCTATGAGGGAGTCCAGAAAACAGAAATGAGCAGAAGTTGAACATACTTTGTAAACTCTAAAGCCCTGGTATTGTTATTCTTGTTCGTGACCTATAAAACTCCACTGACCCCTCCCCTATACCAAACCAATCAAACCCATTGCCATTAAGTCGACCTGTAAGACAGCGATCCTGTAAGACAAAACAGAACTGCCCCATAGAGTTTCCAAGGAAAGCCTGGTGGATTCAAATTGCTGACTTTTTGGTTAGTAACTGTAACCTTAACCCCTGTGCCTGTTTTCTATGTGCGGAGTCAAGAAACAAAGCTCTGTCATAGGTGTCCTGTACATTCATGTTCTCCAGGTGGAAGCCCAATCCCATCCTTCTAGGCTGGCCAGCTATACAAAAAACCCAGACTCATCTTCTTAAATCCTGATTCTACTCTTACCTCCCCATGCTGGTAGTGACGTCCTTCCTTACCTATCGAGCCCAGGCATTTTCCTGAATTACCTATCTCTAATTCACCTTAGAAAACCCTGGCCACATAGTGGGTAGGTGGTCTGGCTGCTAACCAGGATGTTGGCAGCTCAAATCGACCAGATGCTCTTCGGAAACTCTATGGGTCAGTTCTACCCTGTTTATAGGGTCACTATGAGCTGGAGTTGACTTGATAGCAGCGGGTTTGGCTTTTTTTTTGTGGTTTAATTTACCTTGAGTCACAGATAAATGACAGAAGATCATGTAAGTCTGTTCTGTTTTGAATATACTGAGAGAAAACAAGAGAGCTTTTATTCATGCAGACGCTCTGTACTTCCCAAATGTTGTTCTGGCTCACGATGGGAGGGGAGGGTGTGGTTAGAATCAGACTCCAGTCCCCTCCAGCTCCCAGCACAGCCTCTGTTTCTCCTCTGGGCTCCTTTCCCAGCCCTTCTGAAGGTTTCTCTTTCTTTCTCTGGCATTCCTTTAGTCTGAACTCATGTAAACTATTTAATAAGCCAGGCAACATTATCCAATTTTTATAAATTGAACGATGGAGGTTTGTAAGAAAACAAGCCATGATTATGAAAGGTGTCTTGAATATCAACTTCTGTACTGCTGGTTTTGAACTGGGCCTTATTAAAAATGAGTTGTAATTCTTTTGGGCTCAGAACTGCTAAAAATATTAAGAAATAACCTGGAAATTCTATGCTTTTATTATGCCTATTTTCCCAGTTTTTTTCTACCAGGAAATCTGACATATCTTAGATACATTGCTTTTACCATAGGCTATACACTTTTATTTCAGCTGCTATACTGTGAAAACCCAGAACACTCAGAATATTGTTATGTATATTCAGAAAAACAGGTTTCCTTTTAATCAGTCAGTTTTACTTTCACAGTAATTAAGTCAACTGGGACAAGCATGCTTTTCTTCTACTTTCTTAGTGATGAAAAAATTGTGAGAAATACTGTATCCCATAATTATGTATTTAGGTATACTTCTATTGAAAAACAGTAATAAAGAGAAAAGAATAAAATGAGATAGATGAATAGAAGAAAACTCTTCCTTCTACCATCCACCCGCCCCTTCCCTTTTTACTGACTACTGCATATCAGCAGTTTCATGAATATCCATGTGAATTTAGCTTCTACTTCTTGTTAGGATGACTTTGGTGGCCTCCTCCTTAACTGAAGATTTTGCGTTCTGAAGTCATTGTGTTCTTAGGCTTTCATCCAGAGTGACTTCATTTTCCCTGCCGGGATTTGAGAGCCTATTAATGTAAGACCAACGTTTTGTGAGCCAAAGATGTCTCTCTTTCTGACTCATGCTAAATAGGACTGAACTGTGTATTAAGACGCCCAACAAGCTTCTCCCAAATTTCAATTAGTGCTACAAAGTTCTACTTGGCTCAACTAGGGAGTTAATTAAAATGTACATTACGGATCTGATGAACTTAACAGTGAATTGGCACTGGGAAAATACAGACACAGCTACTAAAACTTAGTTCTCAGAGAACAGTTCTCCAATCTCATATTAAACACCAAAACCGAAAAAAAAAAAAAAAATTTGCCCTTGAATCATTCTGACTCATACAGAGTAGAGCTACCCACTAGGGTTTTCAAGGAGCAGCTGGTAGAGTCAAACTGCAGACGTTTTGATTAGCTGCCAAGCTCTTAACTACTGCAACACCAGAGCTCTTTATTAAACACACCAAAGTTAATTTCAGCCACGTCAAAAAGTTCACACGAGATAAGCCAAGTGCCGTTGAGTCGGATCCGACTCATGGCGACCCTAGGGGCCAGGGTAGAACTGACACCCAGAGTATTCAAGGAGCGCCAACTGAAAAATCTTCAACCAAAAAAATAATTCCCTGACATCTTCTTAAAACCAAACAACTAGCTTAACTAGTAAAGAATGTCTATCTTGAACTCTGTGCTCTCTTCAGATCTTTCTACATGGGAACTGAAGCCGCAGTGGTACAGTGCTTAAGAGCTTGACTGCTAATCCACCAGCTGCTTCTTGCAGAACCGTATGGGGCAGTTTTACTTTGTCCTACAGAGTCACTTTGAGTTGGAACCAACTCCATAGCAACAGTTTATATGTATGTAAATACAGTATGTATACACATACACGAGGCCTGACAATTAAGTTTGCAAAGTTATCCTAGAAAAAGTGCTAGATGCCTGCTTGCTCAATATCACTACAGTCACCTTTGAAGTCCTCCCCTTGGGAAGTGATGCACCAATGCCAGCTCCTAGTCTACCCTTCAAAGCAACTTTGGAACACTTTTTCTAGAATGGGCGTAAGAGCTGTCTTTGTAATATCTTTGATGTCCTGAATGTCATCAAAATGTCTTCCTTTCAATATTTCCTTTGTCTTTGGGTAAAGAAAAATTAGTCATTGGGGGCCAGAGTTTCAAAATTGCATTGAAGGGTGGACCAGGCACTGGTACCAGCGCATAGCTTCCCAAGGGAAGCACTTCAGAGGTGATCTTAGTGATATTCAGTAATGACGTATGTAGCACTGAGAACAATTGAGTTCTTGGACTTAATTGTTGTACCTTATACTCGTGTGTGTATGTGTGTGTGTGTGTTTGTGTGTGTGTGGGATCTTTTTATAAAGGTACCACACTGGAGGTGCTCACTTGTTTATCACTAGAAAACTGGAAGACAACTACCTTGGCAGCCGACTGGAAGAGATTTAAGTTTGTGCCCATTCCAGAGAAAGGTGATGCAACAGAATGCAGAAATTGTCGAAGAACATCATTAATGCTACATACAGGTAAAATTTCACTGAAGATATTTCAAAAATTGCTGCCACAGTACGTCAACAGGTAACTGCCAGAAATTCAAGTCAGATTCAGAAAAGAACATAGAATGAGGGATATTACTGATGACATCAGATAGACCTTGGCTAAAAGCAGATTACTAGCAGTGACATGTTTACCTGTGTCTTGTTGATTGTATACAGGCATTCAACTATGTGGATCATAACACATTATAGATAGCATTGTGAAGAATGGGGATTCAAGGGTACTTAATTTGTGCTCATGGGAATGTACATGGACCAGCAGGAAGTCATTCAAGCAGAACAAGGGGATATTGTATGATTTAAAACGAGGAATGGTATCTGTCAGGGCTGTTTCCTTTTACCATCCTTATTCAGTCTGTATGCTGAACAAATAATTTGAGTATCTGTACTATATGAAGAACAGGACATAAGGATTAGAGGAAGACTCATTAACCATCTGTGCTATGCATATGACACAACCTTGCTTGCTGAAAGTGAAGAGGACTTGAAGCACTTATTGATGAAGGTCAAAGAATTCAGCCTTCAGAATGGATTATACCTCAACATAAAGAAAAACAAAAATCCTCATAAATGGACTCATAAACAACATCATGATAAATGGGGAAAAGACTGAAGCTGTCAAGTATTTCATTTTACTTGGATCCACAGTCAATACCCATGAAAGCAGCAGTTATGAAATGAAGTGACGTATTACATTGGGCAAATCTGTGCAAAAGAACCCTTTAAGTGTTCAAAAGCAAACATGTCACTTGGTGGACTAAGGTGTAACTGACCCAAGCCATGATATTTTCAGTTGCCTCACATGCATGTGAAAGCTTGGCCATGAATAAAGAAGATGAAAGAAGAATTGATGCCTTTCACAAATATCATAAGAGATCACCACTGTAATAACTCAAGAAAAGGTTTAAGCACAGAAGAAAATAATCTTTGATGGGTGCAACGGAGGGGAAGGAGGGAGATGGCTCTTCATCAATTAGATAGTAATTAGGAACTGGGTTAAGTGAAGGAAGTAACAGCACACAGTAGAAGGGAGATTAACACTGCTGGACCACACAGAAAACTAAGAGGTTGCCTAAATACAACATGACATTTTGAAGGTCTGGGTAGCAGGGACAGGGATTTAGGGACCATGGTTTCAGGGGATATCTAGGTTGACTGGCATAACTAAGGTTTTTGTTTGCTTGTTAGTTTTTTAAAAGAAGATGTTCTGCATCCCATTTTGGTGAGCGGAGTCTGGGGTCCTAAAAGTTAGCAAGCTGCCATCTAAGGAGCATCAATTTGTCCCAGTCCACATACAGCAGAGGAAAATTAAGGACATCAGAAACATGAGGAAAATATGAGCCCCAAAGATGGAAGGAGCTACATGATTGGGAAGCTACATCAGCATGAGACCAGAAGAACTAGATGGTGCCCAGCCAGTACCAGTGACTGCCCTGACAGGGAACACAACATAGAGTCCCCACTCTAGGGGGAGAAAAATGAGAATGCACATCTAGAGTTCTATTAAAAGACCAGGCTTGATGGTCTGACATCTAGGAAGCTTCCCTGAGGACATAGCCCATGGACTCAATGCTAGCCCAGAGCTGAAACCAGTACCAAAGCCAACTCTCCAAAGATTGGACTGGACTGTAAGACATACAGAGATGCTGATGAGGTGTGTGCTTCTTGGCTTAAATATACATGAGGCTGTCAGAGCTGCTCCTGTCCAGAGGTGTGATGACAGGATGGAGAGGGACAACAGGAGCTGGTTGAATGAATACAGGAAGTACAGGGTAGAAAGGAGGAGCATGCTGACACAGAGTGGGGAGTTGCACAGAGGTATGTGTGCAGGGTTTTATATGGCAAATTGACTTGGGTTGTAAACTTTCACTTAAAGCACAATAATTTTTTTTTTAAGATTTGATACCTTTCAATTACGGTGTTGGCAAAGAATGTTGAATATACTATGCACTGTCTTGGAAGAAGTAAAGCCAGAAGGCACCTTGGAAACAAGGATGGCAAGACTTCGTCTCACTTACTTCGGACACATTATAAGAGAAATGAGTCTCTGGAGAAAAACATCACACTTGGTAAGGTAAAGCATCAGTGAAAAAGAGGAAGACCTTCAAGGAGATGGATTGACACAGTGGCTGCAACAATAGGCTGAAATATAGCAATGCTTTTGAGGATGATATGAGTTGGAATTCACTGATTCAATGGCACCTGACATCAACATGTGGGATCAACTTGACAACAGCACCTTGAAAGATGAGATAGAAACCTTAGGGGGCACAGAATTTATGTTAATAGAGGAGAGACAACTCAGAAAAAGAGGGTGAAAATGGTTGCACAACCTGAAAAGTGCAGTCAGCATCAAGGAATGGTACCTGTGGAAACTGTTAAATTGGGACGTGTTTTGTTGTGTATATTCTCCACAACAACAGCAGAATAAAAAAGTTGACTTGAGATTCATTCCCCCCTTTCAAAAAAAAAACTCAGTTTGAATGATATGAAAAAAAAAAAAAGGCAATGGGGTTTCAAAAAGAAAATGAAGAATTTACTAATTTACCCATTAAGAATCATGGTGCTCATATTTAAGCCAGGGTGCTCCTACAGGTAGGCACAGATGAAGCTATTGGACTGAAGATGGAGAAAGGAGGCTTCAACCAGTAAGACTTTTCCCAGGGGCAAGATCAGGCTTTAGGTCCACACATTCTGAGTTGGAATCCAGGCTAAAACAATTAGTAACATCTTAGTTACTAGTATCAAGAAGTCCAGTAACTGGCCAGTGTGAACCAACAAGTCAACACTTGTGAGGGAGCCTATGCTGGAAGAAAACTGGCACTTTAAAAATTATCTCCATCGAGACCCACATGAGTGTGTGACTACATCGACTTGTGACTGGAAGAACCGGATGGTGCCTGGCTACCACCAGTGATAGCCATGATAGAGCTCACAAAGTTGAGTCTCACTGGCAACACAAGAATAAAAAGGGGTACACTCTGACAGCTCCATCTAAAGACTGCAATTGATGGTCCACGGGCCTCAGGGTTCCCCTGGGAGAATGGCCCCTGGCCCTGATGCGGCCCCTGTCCATAAATCACATTGGAGGTCAACTCTTAGACAGGAATCGATTGGACTTGGCAACACACAGTGACCATATCACGTGTATACTTCATGGTTCTATGCATCTGTAGGATGTTGTCCTGCTGACCTCTTACTGGAGGAAGGGGAGTGGGTGGAGAGGAGGGGACAGGAGATGGTGAGAGGATAAGACATGTATGGAGTAGAGAGGAAGAATGTGCTGTCACTGGGCAGCAAGAGCAGTGGAAGATGCATATAGGTGGATACAGGTGGGCATGCAATTTATATGGGAATGTACATTTTCATTCGATCACAATAATAATTAAAACATTATTACTATCTATGAGAAACAAATCAGCAACTTTGAAGAGGAAAGAAACCTCAGATAAGTGAAGCACTACTGCAGGAGAGTAAGACAGTGGGAGGCCTCACTCTACCCACCTTACAACCTACTACACGGCTGCGGTAGTCAAAAGATCAAAAAATCCTACTACTGGTACAAAAAGAGACACAGACCAATTGAACAGAATAGAGAACTCAGAAATATCACCATCCTTTTATGAACAGTTGATACTTGACAAAGGCCCCAAGTCTGTAAACTGGAGTTCAAACACTCTCTTTAACAAATGGTGTTGGCAAAATTGGATATCCATTTGCAAAAAAATGAAACAAGACCCATATCTCACACCTTACACAAAAACTAACTCAAAACAGATCCAAGACCTAAATATCAAACCTAAAATGATAAAAACCATCCAAAACAAAAAAAATTAGGGACAACAATGGAAGTTCTAATACACGACTCAGACTACAAAATCTGACAAATAGTGCATTAACTACAGAAGAAAAAATAGATAAATGGGAACTACTAAGAATCAAACACTTATGCTCATCCATAGACTTTATCAAGAGAGTTAAAAGACTATCTACAAAATGAGAAAAAAATATTCAGCATCTACATGTTAGATTGATATCTGACTTCCATAATCGACAAAGTACAGCAAAATGTCAACAAGAGAAAGACAAATAACTCAGTTAAGCAATGGGCAAAAGAAATGGACAGACACTTCACCAAAGACATGCAAGCAACCAAAAGACACATGAGGAAGTGCTTACAAACCATTAGCTGTTAGGAAAATCCAAACCAAAACTACAATGAGATACTCACCCCAAAAAGGTTGGCTATAATCCAAAAAAACACAAAACAACAAATGCTGGAGAGGCTGTGGAGAGACTGGGGGTTTTTTGTGGCAAGTTGTCCTTCACTGTAAATTTTCACTTAATCACAATAATAAAAAAATTATCTCCAAAAGTCAGTTAATGCAGCCTTTGGGGAAAAGTGGGCAGATTTCAAAGTTCTTTTAAAAAGATAATTCACGATGTAAAAAAAAAAAAGATTCATGTATATGGGTGTTTATTGTAACATTATCACAGTGAGAAAGTTAAATAACAAAATGGTAAAAAAAAAAAGAGAATTGTTTAAACAAATTGCGACACATTCATGCAATGGGATACCATACAATCATAAAATAATTGTTAGTTTGAAGTAATATTAGAGTTCACCAGAAAACCTATGGTATGTTCAGTTAATTAACATGTTATGCATAATAAGAGGAGAAAGCAGTTTACAAGATAGCAGACTCCAAAAGTCAATTGCGGGTACCTCTGGTGAAGTGCCCCCAAATCTGAATTTTTTCTCTCTGCCCTTTTCAATATTTTCTCTGCGATCAGAGAACAGTGTAATAAATGCCTTAGAAAGACATTTTGTTTGCAAATCTGCTGAGAGGGTGGTGTGTATTTTCATCTCCTATTTTTATGTTTTTAATATTAAAACTCCCAAGTCACTTGTCTTTTCAGAACTGCACCTACTTTTTGTACTTGTCATCAATTTGTAAAATGCCGGTCACCTTCTGTCATATTTTAAAATTTGTTGCTTTCCACTTAAAGAGTGCATTGGGAAAATTAAATTTGATTGTTCAAAGTCATCCAAAATGCCTTTAATCTGTTTTTTGCGAATCCACTTTAAATGTTGACAGGTGGTGTTGATAGGCTGTTAAACTGGCCAACAGATGGTTAGGCCTGCAAGAAAAGAGTTCTTTATTACTGCAAAAAACTCCCTGGACAAATTCTAGCTTTAAGCAACATGCAAACCAGAAAGACCAGGCTTTAGGTCTACATATTTAGTGTTGAATTCCAGTCTAAGGCAATTTCACAGGACAAATGATGAGACTCGTCCTAAAGAGTATTAACCTAAACGTCATGTCACTTACCCACTTTGCTTATTTAAGCTTTCTGTCTTTCTTTATTTTTTAATGTTTTTTATTATGGTACTTTAGATGAAGTTTGGCAGAACAAACTACTTTCTCAATAATCTATAATGTTCTACAAAATATCGATAAGAAAAAGACAAATCATCCAATTAAGCAATGGGCAAAGTAGATGGACAGACACTTCTCTAAAGAGGAGATCCAGTCAAAAACCACATGTGGACATGCTCACAATCATTAATTATTAAAGACATTCAAATCAAAACGACAATGAGATACCATCTCACCCCAACAAGATTGGCCATGATCCAAAAAACACAAAACAGTAAATGTTGGAGAGATTGGAACTCTCCTACACTGTTGGTGAGATTGCAGAATGGTGCAACCTCTTTGGAAAGCAATTTGGCGTTCCCTTAGAATAATGGATATAGATGTACCATTTGACCCAGTAATTCCTCTGCTTGGAATATATCCTACAGAATCAAGGCCATTCACACCAACTGCTACATGCACATGAATGTTCATTGCAGCACAGTCCATGATAGCAAAAAGTTGGAATCAACCCAGTTGCCCGACAACAGAAGAACAGATGGGTAAACTTTGGTATATGTACTCAGTGGAGGACTATACGTTGATAAAGAACAACGATGATAGCAGGAAAACATCTCTCAATTTGGTCTCAACTGGAGGACATTATGTTGAGTAAAACTAGTCAGTGACAGAAGGACAATTATTATATGAGACCCCTACAATAAAAACTTAAAAGCATACTCATACATAACAGAAAAGACTCTTTGATGGCTACAAGGGTGGGGAGGGTGGGAGGGCGGGAGGGTGAGGGGCGAGAGTTTAGATTAGATAGTTGTTAGAAATTTGGTTGGGTGAAAATGGTGACAATATACATTAGTAAGAAGATCAATATTAGTGGGACTTTGACACAACTTGTGTACTCCTCCTCTCTTAACCCAATATTGTGAACGCAGAGTATGTACACTTTCATTTTTTTACTTAATAAAAAAAAAGAAAGGAAACAAACAAACAAAATTAGCACACATGTGATTTTATGATATTGGTTAGCAAACCCACAACATGTCAACGCTCTCTCTTCCCGATCTTGGGTTCCCTATTACCAGCTTTCCTGTCCCTTCCTGCCTTCTAGTATTGGCCCCTGGGCTGTACCCCTTTAGTCTCATTTTGTTTTACAGGGCTGTCTAATTTTTGGCTAAAGAGTGAACCTCAGAAGTGAGTTCATTAATGAGATAAAAGGGTGTCCAAATGCCGTACTGTAGAGGTTTCTTTAGTCTCTGTCAGACCAGTAAGTCTGGCGTTTTGTGTGTGAGTTAGAATTTTGTACCAGGTCGCTGGGCCTCATCTAGTTGTGCTGGATTCAGCCTGCTGGAGGCTGTGGGCAGTTGTGTTCCATTAGCCCTCTGGACTAATCTTTCCCTTGTGTCTTTGGTTTTCTTCACTCTCATTTGCTACTGGTGGGGTAAAAGCACTAGAGTATCCTTGATGGACCCTCACAAGCTCTTAAGACTGGACACTACTTGGCAATGTAGAATATAAACATTTTCTTTATAAACCATGATATGCCAGGTGAGCTAGATATTCCCCAAGACCAAGGTCCCTACAGCGCTTGGCTCAGTAATTGGTCTCTTAGGAACTTTGCATGTGTCTTTGGAGCTTCCATGACCTTGGTTTGGACAAGTTGTGCTGGTTTCCCCAGTATTGTGTACTTTCTTACCCTTCACCAGCATTACTACTTATCTATTTTCTAGCAGTGTTTTCCCATCTCCACTCCTCCCCTTCCTCATAACCCTGAAGGATTGTTTCTTTTTGTGTGTAGACCTTTTCATGAGTGTTTATAGTGGTGGTCTCATATAATATTTGTCTTTTTTGTCACTTATTTCTCTTAGAAAAATGCCTTCTAGTTTCATCCATGTTGTGAGATGTTTTGCAGACTCATCATTGTTTTTTACCATTGAGTAGTTTGTTTGTCCATTCGTCTGTTGATGGGCATCTAGGTTGTTTACATCTTTTTGCTACTGTGAAGAACGTTGCAATGAATGTGATTGTGCATATATCTATTTGTATAACAGCTCTTCATTCTCTAGAATATATTCTTATGAGTAGGACTGCTGGATCTTAGGTATCTCTATTTCTAGCTTTCTAAGGAAATACTATTGATTTCCAAAATGGCTGTACCATTTTGCATTCCCACCAGCAGTACCTAAGAGTTTCAATCTTCCTGCAGCCTTTCCAACATTTGTTATTTTCTGTTTTTTTAACTGGTACCATTAAAGTCAGGATGAGTCAGTATCTCACTGTGGTTTTGATTTGCATTTCTCTAACAGCTAGTGATTGAGAACATTTCCTCATGTATCTCTTAGCCACTTGAATGTCTTCTTTAGTGAAATATCTATTCATTTAATGTGCCAAGATTTTTAACTTGATTGTCTTTCTGTGGTAGAGATATTGTATTTTCCTGTAGATTTTAGAGACTAGACTTTTGTTGGATACGCTATAGCCAAAAAATTTTTCCCTGTCTGTCTTTTTACTTTTTGGATGAAATCTTTTGATGAGCTTAAGTGTTTAATTTTTAGAAGATCCCAGTTATCTAGCTTATCTTCTGAAGTTTGTATGTTGCAATTTATGGTTTGTATCCTGTTAATGCTATGTATCAGGACCTCTAGCACTGACTCTATTTTTTCTTCTATGGTCTTTATAGCTTTTAGTTTTATATTCGGGTCTTTGATCCATTTTTGCCTTATTTTTTGAGTGTGGTATGAAGTGCAGATCCTGTTTCACTTTTTGCAAATGGACATCTCTTTTTACTAGCATCATTTGTTAAAAGGATGATCTTTTCCATATTTAATGGATTTCAGATCTTTGTCAAAGATCAGGTAACCTTGGGTGAACAGATTTATATCTGAATTCTTAGTTCTATTCCATTGATCAATGTATCTGTTGTTGTACTAGTACCAAGCTATTTTGACTATTGTAGCTGTACAGTAGGTTCAGAGGTCAGGTAGCACAAGTCCTTCTACTTCTCCTTTTTCAATAGTGCTTTACTTATCCG
This sequence comes from Heterohyrax brucei, assembly GCA_028571685.1. NCBI lineage: Eukaryota > Metazoa > Chordata > Mammalia > Hyracoidea > Procaviidae > Heterohyrax > Heterohyrax brucei. The sequence goes on from CM053157.1 coordinate 63,804,662, forward strand.
GAGTCTCTTTTCTTTAAATATAAAGTTAATGATGAGCTTTTCCTACTATTTAAATAATGTTGTTAGTACTTGAATCAAGATTTTGTTGTATATATAGATTGCTTTGGGTAGAACTGACATTTTCACATGGGTAGATTGAGCTTACCTATCCATGAGCATGGTGTATTTTTCCATTTATATAGATTTTATGTGATTTCTTGCGATAGTGTTTTGTAGTTTTCTTTGTATAGACCTTTGACAGCCTTAGTTAGATTTATTCCTAAGTTCCCCGGGGCTATTACAAATTGTATTGTTTTTCTTCCTGATTTCCTTTTCACAGTTCTCTATTGGTGTATGAGAATCCAACTGATTTGTGTATGTTTATCTTGTATCCTTCTTCTCTATTGAATCTTTCTATTGGTTCCAGTAGTTTTCTCATGGAATCTTTTCAGTTTTCTATGTATAGTTTCAAATCATTTGCAAATAGGAGTTGTTTTACTTCTTCATTACCAATGCAGGTGCACTTTATTTCTTTTTCTTGTCTTATTGCTCTAGCTAGGACTTCCAGCATGGTGTTAAATAGGAGTGATGATGGAGGGCATCTTTGTCTTGTTTCTTTTCTCAAGAGGACTGTTTCCATCCTTACTTTGTTAAGAATGATGTTGACTATAGGTTTTGTATACCCAACCAACCCACTGCCATCAAGTCAATTCCAGTCCATAACAGATAGAACTGCTCCACAGAGTTTCCAAGAAGCACCCAGCAGATTAGAACTGTTGACCTTTTGGTTAGCAAATACAGCACTTAATACTATGCTACCAGAGCTTCTGTTGGTTTTGTATGGATACTGTTTATTGGATCAAGACATGTCCCTTTATTGGGTCAAGATATGTCCCTTCTATACTTATTTTGTGGACAGTTGTTATCAAGAACAGGTCTTTTCTGTGTTGATTGAGAAGATCATGTGATTTCTTTTATTTAAATGATGGAGTGTGTTGATTGGTTTTCTAATGTTGAACTATTCTTGTATATAACTGGTGTGAATCTCACTTGGTTGTGGTGTTACTGTTTTTTGATATGATGCTGAATTCTATTGGCTAGAATTTTGCTGATAATTTTTGCATCTGTATTCATGAGAAACATCTGTCTGTGATTTTCCTTTTTTTGTGTGTGTGTGGTTTTGTTGCCTGGTTTTGATGTTACGGTTATGCTGGATTCATAGAAAGAATTCAGAAATACTCTTACTTGTCTATGTCCTGAAGTAGTTTGAGTAGTACTGGTAGAAGTTCTTTTCTGCATATTTGGTAGAATTCTCCCATGACACTATCTGAGCTAGGGCTTTTTGTTGTTGTTGTTGTTTGTTTAATTATCTTTTCATTCTCTTCTCTTGTTCAGTTTGTTCAGGTTTTCTACATCATTTTGTGTTAGTTTGGGTAGGTAGTGTGGTTCTAGAAATATACTCATTTCCTCTAGGTTTTCAAATTTGTCAGGGTACAGTTTTCCATAGTACTCTGTTACAATCCTTTTTGTTTAGTTGGTTCTGCTGCAGTGTATCCTATTTCATTTCTTATTTGAGTTATTTGTGTCCTGTTCTGTTTTTCTTCTGTCAATTTGGCCAGTCATTTGTCAGTTTTGTCGATCCATTCAAAGAACCAACTTCTTTGGTTTTGTTAATTCTTTCTACTTTTTTTTTTTTAACTCTGTATTTCATTTATTTCTGCCCTGATCTTTATTATTTCCTTCCTTCTTCTGGCTGTGGCATTCTCTTGCTATTTCTCTTCTATTTGTTTGAGTTGTGTTGCCAATGTCCCTTTCTTCTTTTTGGATGTGTGTTTCCATTGCTGTAAATTGACCTCTCAGCAGTGCCTTTGCTGTGTCTCTAAGGTTTTGGTATAGTGTATTTTCATTCTTGTTTGATTGTAGGAATTATCTGAAACCACCTTTGATTTCTTCTATTACCCAGTAGTTTTTAAGCAGAGTGTTAGTCAGTTTCCATGTAACTAATTTTTTTCCTTGGTCTTTCTGTTGTCAAGTTTGACTCTGATGACACTGTGGTCAGAGAAGATCTTCTGTATTATTTCCATGTTTGGGATTTTTTTGAGGGTTACTTTGTGGCCTAAGATGTGGTCTGTTCTGGAGAATGTTCCACATACATTGTGGAACTTGCAGCTGCTGGGTAGAGCGTTCTATGTGGTCAAGTTGTCTGATTGTGGCCTTTAATTCTTCTGTATCTTTGTTGGGTTTCCTTCTAGATATTCTGCCCTTCACTAAGAGTCATATGTTGAAGACTCCTACTATTATTGTGTAATGGTTAATTTCTCTTTTCACTGCTATTAGAGTTTATGTATTATGGCGCCTTGACATGGGGTATGTAACTATTTATGATGGTTATGTCTTCACAACAGATCACCCTTTAATCATTATATAATGCCTTCCTTTGTCTTTTATGATGAATTGTATTTTAAAGTCTATTTTATCTGAGATTTGTTTTGCCACTCCTGCTCCTTTATGATTGCTGTTTGCTTGATACATTTTTTCCATCCTTTGATATTTAGTAAGTTTGTATCTTTGTTCCTAAAATATATCTTTTGTAAAGAGCACATTGATGGATCTTGTTTTTTGTTTTTTAAATCCATTCTGTAACTCTCTGTCTCTTTATGGGTGCATTTAGGCCATTTACATTCAGTGCCAGTATTGGTAAATGTGAGTTCATTGCTATCATTTCATAGTGTTTTACTTTTTATGATGCTGATGTTTCCTTTGTTCCACTTACTCTCATGTACTGAATTCCTTTTGTCTGTAGGTTTTTCATTTCTTTTGTTTTTGTAGGTTTTGTGTTTACTGAGATTTTGTCTTTATTTTGATGAATGGGTCTGTTAACTTTCGTTATGATTACCTTGAAATTTATCCTTATTTTGCTAAGTCTGAATCAGTCATTTATCACTTGGTATTGCCTTGCCTTTCTCTTCATTAGAAAGTTCTATAATTCCACCATTTATTCCTTCTTCCATTGTTCTGAACTTGTTGTCAATTATAGGTTAATCTCTCTAGTTCCCTGTTGTGTATCTTTTAATTTTGATTAATCCTTGTGAATTTACTACCTAGGTTGTTATCTGGCTGACGTGGTCTTGCATCCTAGATTCAGGCCATTGCCTGGTACTGTTTGTTCTTGTAAGTTTTCTTTGTTTTTAACATATTTCCTTAATTTATGTTTATCTAAAAATATCCTAATTTCACCACCATATTTGAGGGAGAGTTTTTAAAAATATAGCATTCTTTGTTGGTAGATTTTTTTTCTTTCAAGGTTTTATGTATGTCCTCCCAGTGCCTTCTTGTCTACATGGTTTCTACTGGGTGATGAGAACTAACTCTTAGTTTCCTCTCTGTAGGTGACATTTTATTTTTCTCAAGCTTCTCTTAAGATTCTTTTCTTGTGTTTTGTTTTAACTAGTATGGTTATGACATGCCCTGTTGGTTTCATTCTGGGAATCTATCCCATATTGGGTTTGTTGTACTTCCTGGATAATCAGCTTCTTATTCTTCATGATATTAGGGAAATTTTCTGTGAGCTAATTTTCAACAAACCTATCTGTGTTTTCTGTTTTATCCTCCTGTTCTGCAACTCCAATCACTTGCAAGTTTTTGCTTTTGATTGCATCCCACATCATTCTCAGGATTTCTTCATTTGTCTTCATTCTTTTGTCTGATTTTTCCTCAAAGTGATATCCAAGTATTTTTCTTCAGTTTTGCTGATCCTGTCTTCTATAACACTGTCCATTTCTGAAATCCTGCTGTCTATCATTCAGATTTCTAATTACTGTTTTTGTATGATTTCTAATTGTAAACTTATTTGACATTTTGTGCCTGCATTACATTCTTGAATTCTTCCATTGGTTTGTTGGTCTTTTCCATGGCTTTGTCCGTTTTTTCATTTCTTTTTCTTCAACTATTGGACAGTGATGCATACTGGAGATTGGAAATTTCTGTCAGGTAGTTCCAGTGTGTTTGTGTCTACTGAAAGGTCATATGGTGTTTTATTTTGGATGCCTACTGAAACCATCCTGTTCTATTTCTTACATGTTTTGATGTTATCTGCTGCTTTGGGGACATTTGGTAGTTATCTTCCTCATTTATTGATTATAAATTTTCTTGTTTCATCCTGCTTTTCTGTCTTACTTGGTTATGTCTGAGCAGGCAGGCTGGGTATTCTTTGACATCTGCTTATATGTGGACATGATATTTTCACCACCTTGTCCAGTGGGCAGAACTAGTTTCTCAGCCAGGGTGCAGCAGGGGAGGTCCAGCAGAAGGAGAGGGGCTGGGATTTTTTTTTTTTTTTTTTTTGGCATGCCCTGGGACTGGTAGAGCAGGGTCAGGAATCACTGCGGGACAGATTCTGGGAGAACGTGTCTGTTTTGTTTGGGAATGCAGTGTTCAAAACAACACAGATGGGTGGGGGGGTAGGTTGTGATGTGTGGAGCTAAGTGGATATAGCAAAAGAGAGACAGAGGGGAGAGAAATAGGAGCCAAAAAAAAAAAAAACAACAAACAAACCTGCTGATGGAGACTGCTGTTGATGTGGTACAGACCCAGGGAAGCTGTGTGTTGATGGCTTTCTAGCAAGGCAGTGTGGCACAGCCCATCAAGGCGGGGCAGATAAGGCATACATAGTTAGATGGACAGGAGGAAGGAAAAGAATGAAGGAAGATAAAAATAAGAAATTAATCTAAAAAGAGAGAGAGAGAGGCATAGACAGCTAGGTGGTGGAGAGAAAGGAAAGGAAGGAATACGGAGAGGGACAAGAAATTGAGCAAAAAGAGAGATGTCAAGTTGTTGGGAGGAAAGAAAGGAGCATAGGTAGAGAGCGATAAAAAAACAAAGGAGAATAAAAACAAGAAAGCAGAAAGGAAACAATGGCCCAAGGAAGCCCACTTAAAGTGGGTCCCCAGCTGAGCAGCACTGCATAGCCCATTCAGAAGAAGTGGAGACAGCACATGGTACCACGCATCCAGGAAAAGGGTGAAGGAAGGGAGGTAGAAAGAGACAAGAAACCAAGGAAAAAAAGAAAAAAGAAAAGACAGAAAAAAAATGTCCCAAGGAAGTTCCCTAGAAATGGGTCCCAAGCCTAGTGGCACTGCACAACCCATCAACAAGGAGCAGAGATGGCACACAGTGCCAGGCGTTCAGGAGAAGGGTAAGGAAGGAAAGTAGAGAGGCAAGAAATTATGAAAAGAGGAAGGGGGGATGCCTCAAAGGAGCCCACTGATACAGTGGCATGGAGAGGGCAAGTAGTTCCCAAGCCTCACAGGGAAGAAGCTGAAATGGCACACATCACCAAGGGTGCAGGAGAAAAGAAGGGAAGAATGGTAGAGAAAGACTAGAAATCAAGCAAGCAAAAAAAAAAAAAATCCCTAAGGGAGCCCTGGTGGTTTGGGAAAGTGGCTCCCAAGCTGCTGGGCCTTGCAGTCTGTCTAGATGGGGCAGGATTGGCACCCAGTGCCAGGTAGTCAGGAGAAAGGAAAAGAAGGAAAGTAAAAAGAGACAAAAAGCTGAGAAATGAAGAAAAACAAAAAGGAAAAAAGGAAAAAAAAATACACCCCCAGGGATCCCATGACATAGCAGCACAGCCTAGGGAAGCAGTACTTCATGGCCTCTCAAGAAGCTGCAGAGATGGCAGATGAAGCTGGGTGTTCGAGAGCAGGGAGGAGAGGGAGGTGAGACAGACAGAAGAAGCTGAAAGAAGCTAAAAAAGACTACCACAGCAACAAGAAAGTGGCACTGAAGGAGGAGATAGGATGAATCCATCTGCACTGTGAATGACCTCAGCCCACCAGAAAGCGGTAGACACAGAGCTGGCGGAGGAAGGACGGGGAATGGGAAAGTGTGTATTGCTGGTTACTGGGTGCGCTGTCTTCTGCTAACTGGCTGTCATCTCAGTGGCCAAGGAGTCTAAGGCGACAAATCTGTGCCATATTAGCTGATGGAGGACTGTAGGTCCCCTCATTCTCTGTTCTCTGTCAGTTTCTTACACTATTCTGTGCTGGGTTGAATTCTTTGTCTCTTCATTTGCACTTAGGGTCCCAGGATTGGCACTGGTCTCTTTAGTTTTCCCAGTCTTTGCTGTGGGGACAGTGTGGTGCTTCTGTCCGTAGCGGCCTGTTGATGCCACCTCTAACCTCTCAGTCTTTCTGTGTTTAGTTTGAGGTGAACTTCTCAGTGTGGTCTTCTCAGTCACCAAGTTTTCCTCTACTGAATCTAGAGCTCATTCTACCTGTTAAGTACTTCTAAAATTTTGAGGTCTGCATTTCCCTTTCAAATCATTGTATTTGGTGATTTTGCATACCAATCTGTCCTTGCTTCATTTCTGCTTATTTTTGTTATGTAATGGCTAGTTCTTTTTATGACATACTTTTCCATTTCATCTCTTTGAGCTTTCTTGTAACCCATTTGTCACACTGTTAAGATTAATTTCCTTCTGGTGTGAGTTCATTTTCTGAGTTTGTTTTTTATTAACTGTCCTTTCTTAGAATCACATTTCATAGATTTCAAAATCTTGATTTGCAAGTTTATTTTGAATTGATTATTGTTTCTTATTAGTCACCTAATTGTCTGTCCATCCATGCATCAATCCATGCATCCGTCCATCCGTCCATCCATCTCTCATCTATCTCTTTTTCTCTCTACCTCTTCATGTTCACGGTTTTCTGGTTGTCTCTTTTCCTGGACCCCTGGGCTCCTATTTCAGAACCAGGTGCTATAAAGATGACTCAGGGATCTTGGTGGTAGTAAAGTCGGAGATATCTCAGGTCCAGTCATCAAGTCCACATGTCATTTGGTTCTTTTCCTAGTTTCAAGGTTGGATATGTGTCCTCTCACCATTCTGAGTCCACAGGCTCCTATAAGTCATAGCTCAGTCAGCGTTTAGCTAAGAGCAACGATCCTGATTTAGGTCCCTTGCCTTAGATGGAGTAGACTCCCAGCCACCACCTCTCAATTCTGGACCTGGAGACCAATAGGTCCATAGCTCTAGACCAACTCACTTTTATTGCATTCTGTTGCCTTTTCTAGTCCACGGACAATAATCTTTTTTTTTTTTCTTTAATTTTGCAATGTCGTTTTTGTTTCCTTTTATTGTTTGTTTATCTTTGATAAGTGTTTGGGAAGAATAGCAATGTCAAAGTGCAGACTATAATAGCTGTTTTTAAAAATCTACTTTGTCATACATTAAATTAATTATCTGTGACAGACAATTGACCATTAGTACCTTGGTCATATTTAGTGACTGAACAGGAAGTTTTATGTTTAGTAAAGTTAGGACGACTTGCTGACTATAAAAGACAGGGTCTTCCCTATCAGAGGTCAAACCATTCTCACGGAATTGACTTGAAAATGCTATAACCCCTGAAGGCAGAAAATCCAGAAGAAAAAAAAAGGCCTAAGTATGTTCTTTCAAGATTTGAAGAAAATAGGTTATCATAGGATTTTAGAAACCAAAGGAATATCAAATTGTTATTATAATTGTGGTATGTTATATAGTTGTGTATACTGTAGCCCCCTTGCTTCTGGATCTGGAAAAGGAGAGCTGGAGAAACAAAAGGACTATATCAAGTTTACACAGTACCCTAGTTGCAGAGCTGGAGCTTGGAATAAAAGAATTCTTCTAAGTTTATGTTTCTTCAATAAATTTGTTCTTAGCATATATCAGAAATGATGAAATTAGTATGTTGGATATACTGTTTCTACTTCAGTTGTTAATTATTTATAATGTAGTGGTGTTTCACAGAACAGATCACATCCAGGTTTCTTAAGGTCTCAATTTCAATTTGCTATGTGTTTTTCAAATGCAAATACGTGCATACAGCCTTTCTTGTTCCAGAAAGAAAGCTGAATTAACCAGGATACTCCTTATTCTGCCTCCCATGTGTTCATATTCTATTAAGAATCTAATTTAGATAAGTATAAGAGAGTAAGAAAGAAGAGCAGATAAGGAAATGGAAGTATTTTTCAGGATCCACGGCTGCAAGCATCAGAAGCTTACTCTGATTAAGCAGAAAAGTAATTTATTACAAGGATTATAGTGTTGGGAAGACTTAGGAACAAGGCCTGAAGATACGCTTCCTGATTTAGGGGCCAAAACCTTAGAAGTAGCCTGATACGAAAACCACTGCAGCTGCAGCAGCAAGTGCTAACCACTGGACGCTATAGGGAACTAGATGGTTTAAACGATCACTGCCACCAGCATGAGTGTCATTTCTGTGCAGAACACATCAGGCTATAAATGGTGCCTACTGGAACTGTGCGGTGTGTTGGCGCTGCTTCATTCATGGGAGCTCAACTTTCAACCCCTGCTGATCCTGAAAGCCAGTCACCTCTGTTAGCACCCTCAGCAGAAAAACAACTTGCGTGCCAAGCTTCTAGCTCAAGGCAGGAATCCCTTGTGCTTGGTATGTCTCATTGGTGGACTCTGGCTCACATGCTTACATGCTAACTTCAAATGAAGGCCTGGGGAAGCAAGTTTCCTCTTTTCAATATTAGAGCAACAGGGCTTATAGTGGAGAAACTTCCCCCAAACAGTGGTGGTCAGGTACTAGGCGACTGGAAAGTTTCCCAATGTCTCCTACACTTAATAAATTAAAATTGCCAAAACCACTGAAGGAGTGGAGGTGCTCGTTGAGGTGCACGTGGGACCCTTCCCCAGAACACCTGTGCTAGGTATTCTCTGTTTACGTCTCTGCGCTGTGCCCCTGGAGGCTGACTTAGATGGACTGTAGTGACCAGCTCCTTGGCCCTCTGACTTCCAGGCGGGTTTAGCCAGTGCGAGGGGCTGGCAGATGAGCAGGTAAGAGAACGGTGAAGTTAGAGAATTTAGCTCCTTAATTCCCTCCTGGCTGGGTTCAAGACCTCTGTTGATTGGCTGTCTCCGAGAGCTCTGGGTTCTGCCCACCGCTTCTTTCTCCAGCTCGTTTATCACCCCCCGCCGTCGAGCTGATTTCGACTCATGGAGACCCTATAGGACACAGTAGAATTGCCCCTGTCAAGTTTCCAAGGAGCACCTGGCAGATTAGAACTGCTGACCTTTCGGTGTAGTGATTTCACTTTTGCTACCCAGGGTTATGTTATCTTTCCTTAGCCTTCTCAACCTTCTGTAAATTCTGTCTTTTAAAACTTAATTATCCATTGTGTGTACTAGCAGTTTCCTGCCAGGATCCTGAATAATACATCTATCCCTACTGTGCCATGTATTCCATATCTTACTTTCTTCTTTTATTGAAGCGCTGGAAAATACAGATATAAATATTTTTATTTTTGTTTTCTTCTCGAACCCAAATTACTAACTGAATTAAATGCAGTTAATATTTTTAAAATAAGACAGTAAGAATAATCTGACATTAAAGATTCAAACAATTTATTTTACATAGCTCTAGCCCAGTTCTTCTCAGTCCTGACCTTGCATCACAATCTAGAAAACTCTTAAAAATCAAGAATTTGTAGCTCCGTTTCAGACCAGGGGAGCGAGAGTGGCAATTGATGGTTTTAATTTTTTAAATGTCTCAGCTGGTTCCGAGGCAGATGCCAGATAGGTGCTAAGGAAGAAGATTCACAGAAACAACACAAAATGGTAAATATTTTTCTTATCTTTCCAGATATTCCTGTGGGTGCACTACCTCTTTCAAGAGTACTGTAACTCTTGGAGAGCTAAAATTTAGGATGCTCGGTGAATTTATTTGTTTACACAAGAAATTGTGCCTAGATTCTCATAAATCTTCACAAAGGGCTTCCTTGCTTCAATTGCTTTTTCCTCAGCTGCTCCTGATGGACGGATAATTTCCTCTTACATTCTAACGGGTGTCTTAGCCATTTCTGCTACCCATAACGTGAACTCTCTTGCACATAAAACTTTTACTAATATAATACAGTAATGGATCAATTGGCATTTCTACTGTACCTTGCTTTTAGGAAAAGGAAGAAAATCGCAAGAAAGCAAGGTCACATCAAGATTACTTAAAACTCAAAAAACAAACTCACTGCTGTCAAGCCAATGCTGACTCACAGCCACCTGAGGCAGTGTGCCAATGATCAATCGTTATTGGCCATCAGTTTCTTTGTCTTTTCTTTCTCTATTTTTTTATTGTGCTTCAGGTGAAAGTTTACAGAGCAAATTAGTTTCTCATTAAACAATTAATACACAAATTATTTTGAGACATTGGTTGCCAGCTGGAGGTTGTCAACACTTTCTGCTTGGGCTGTCCCGTAAATCAGCCCCTGCTGAGAAAGGCATTATCTTCCGTCAGAAAAAATTGCTTCATACGTTCAATATTGACTTATTTTTTTCTATATGCCTAACTTTCTTCCCAGTTTTATGAAAAATGAAGAAATATGATGATATGTGGTGCATACCCTCAAGGAGCTTACAATATATGGGGACAATGGTAAAAATTATTTAAATTATATGCTAAATTGTGTGACCTTCAGTGTAAAGAAGTACAGTCAAGTTTGTCTTAAAAAGAAACAATTTCATTGTCATGAAGTCAATCCCCCCCTCATCATTACAGTATAGGACAGAGTAGAATGATCCCGTGAGGTTTCCAAGGAGCGTTTGGTGGATTTGAACTGCCAACCCTTTAGTTAGCAGCCAAGTTCTTAACCATTGTGCCACCAGAGTCCCTGGCATGGTCCTGTATGAGACATAGTTCAGTGTTCACTCCACCACTCACTGCGATGCTGGTGGTTGAAACCTACCCACTGGCTCCATAGGACAGAAGCAATCAGCTCCATTGAAAATTACAATCTAGAAAATCCTATGGGGCAGTTCTACTCTATCACACGTGACAGCTATAAAATTGAAATCAACAGCGCTTAACAACTGGTCAACCAGCTTGGACCAATGAATCTTTGTGGATGCCATGAATTGAACTGTGTTTCCCCCAAAACGTGTGTGCCTGTTTCCGTGGGCCATTATTCCCCTTATTGTGTGATGGTCCTTTATGTTGTAAACCCTGCCCCTAAGATGTTAATGAGGGAGGCTGGGTGGCAGTTGTGTTAAAGGGGCAGGACTCAATGTGTAAGCTTGTTTTGTGCCTTGAGGCAATCTCTTGAGCTATAAAGGAAAGGAGCTAGAAGAGACATTGGGGGTCTCATACCACCAGAAAGAAAACAGTGCTGGAGCTGATCACGTCCTTTGGAAAGGACCAGGGTCCCTGTGCCTCAGAAGATTCTAGTTCAGGGGAAGAGTGATGGCAAAGACCTTGTTCCAGAGCCAGCAGAGAAAAGCTTCCCCTGGAGTTGACACCATGAATTTGGACTTTTAGCCTGCTGGACTGTGACAAAATAAAGCTGCAAACTATAGATTAAGTGAACATACTGGTTGGTTCTTAATCCATTCATAATTCCCTCCCCAAAAGTATTCACCCAACTTAGAGTGTATTCTTCCAAGATCTTTTCCCCTAGCACTTCTTTACTTCGAGGAATAGTTTGAGGGCTATAACATTGTACTTATTTTCCCAAAGCTTGTCTTTTTCACTCATGAGACGGATCCGACTTGACAGCACTTGGCTGGCTTTGGCCTTTTTCACATCACAATACAGTTAGAGTCTTCCCACGTCGGCATTGCCATATAGTACTCATTCTTTCTTCTGCATAGAGTCCCATAGAGTTTTTTTTAGTACTTTACTCACGTTGATGGACATTAAGTTGACCTGATCAGAACATAGCCCTCAGGAATGAGGACGCAGGTCACACTACCAAGTAAGCTACCAAAATCTGCCAAAGTGACAACTGAGGATAACAGGAATTTCAATCATTCATGACAGGCAGGCCACTCTGGAAGGGGCATGGCGTTGGTCAATGAGACATCTTGATTCATCCTAAAGGCACTCCCAGGATCTAGAATAATATAATCTCTTTGTTTCTGAAGGGCAATCTGGGTGGTGCTTCATAGCATCCACCACACAGGTACATGAGGACTGCTGGGTAAGTCTGCGAACTCATCCTAGAGAAAGTGCTACACACTCATTGCTGAATATCACTGTGGTCACCTTTAAAGTACTCCCCTCGGGAAGTGATGTACCGACACCAGCACCTAGTCCACCTTTCAAAGCCATTTGGAATGGCCATCTTTTTCTGGAATGGCCATCAGAGCTGGGTCAGATCAGGTGAGTAGGGAGGGTGTTCCAATACAATTATTTGTTTCCTGGCTAAAGTCTCCTTCACAAACAACTATATAATTAAGTTATAATTAAGTTGACAAACTTGCCACTGTTCCACTGTGTGCAGTGGCCATTCCAGAAAGAGTTCCAAAATTGCTTTGAAGGGTGGACTAGGCACTGGCATCAGTGTCTAGCTTTCCAAGGTGAGTACTTCAAAGGTAAAACCTCAGTGATATTCAGCAATGAGTTACGTAGCACTTAAAATGGTAAGGTTGCGGACTTGTCAAACTTCGTATGTGTACTGAGACTTTGGAAGCTGATTTAAGCTGTGGAACAGTATGTATTATTTACTATATATCCAATCTGATAAAAATGCATGCACTGTACCACTGCGGGTCAAAGCTAAGGAATCCACAAGTACAGTATATAGCATATGGGGTGGAGGAGAATTAAATAAGAGGGAGAGAGGACTGTTATTTACAGGGGAATTCAAAGAATGTCAGGCTAAATGGAGGAGCAGAAGGATACATTCCTAAATCAAATGATAAAAATGTCATAGAGTCAAGATATTGATGGCATTCTTCAACTATTGAGACATCTGTTTAAAATCTCTATGACAGTCTGAGAATTGAATACATTCTTGGCTTGCCTTCCTTATAATTTCATCTTTCAAAAGGCAGAATGGAATGAAGGGAACTCCTATTTTAGGCTCAATTCTGCCCAGCAAGGAAGAATTTGCTGGTTATGTTTATATGATAGAAACCTTCATTTCAACAAATATGTCAAGTAAATGCAGTCCTTGCCTTCCTAAAGATTAAAAAAAAGAAGAATGTCATCCTAAAATCTGTAATAGGAATTAAATAAAAACCACCTTGGTTCATAATACCCGTTGCCATCAAGTCAATTCTGACTCATAGTGACCCTATAAACAGAATAGAATTGCCCCATAGATTTTCCAAGGAGTGCCTGGAGAATTTGAACTGCTGACCTTCTGGTTAGGAGCTGTAACACTTAACCTCTACGCCACCAGGGTTTCCAGGCTCATAATAAGTATGTAATTTAGGCTTTAGGAAACAGACTTCAAAATTTTCGTAGTGTCAAGGCCCAAGACAATATGAAGAAAAGAAATTGTGAAACTGTGGAAAAGGAAAGTTTATGCTATAACCTGCAGAACCCAATATGACCCAGTCTGAAGTTCTCTGATCAGTCTGTATTTTAAAATGAGAAGTACAAAAGGGAAAAGAAAGGGCACAAGAAGGTGGATTTTAAAAAAAATGATACAAACCCCAGAGGAAAGTGACAGAAGGCAAAAAATCCAGAATGACCTCATGAAAACTAAATGGTTAGTACCAAAGAAAGGGCTTTGAAAATACACACTATTTGAAGCAAGAAGGTAAAGGAAAGGGTAGGCTGGTTGCTTGGGGAAGATTCTGTTAAACGATAACAGAGAAATGGCAGAGCTACTCAATTACTTCTTTTCTTCTCCAGCAAGAAAGGTGATCTTCAAACTGCGAAGGAAAGAAGAGATACCATCGAAAGTCAATTGCAGCATAATCTAAGTGAGCTGAGAGTAAGAGAGAATTCAGCGTGCAGACTTTACAGGCTTAAAAAAATGGATTGCAGGTCTCAGACCCACTGCTTCTCATATCAGAGAAATAGAAAATGGGACAGAGACTAGAAGATGAAGCCAGGCAAGCATAAAATTTTCTAAAAGGAGAAAAAGTGTACTGTGGAATTGATATGAATGAGCTTAGCATTCCTTTCTGCAATATTCTAGAATGTATAACAGATAAATGTTTCTGAGCTAATCATTAAGACAAGCTAAAATAACTTCATATTATTTTTCTGAGAAAGCTAAGGTATAAACTATCAGATGAATCTTTTGTTCAGCAAGACGTTTTGCAAAGATGTGCATAACGTTCATTGGAACAAGGCAGAGAGATGTTGCTCAGTTTGCAGACTAGGTGGAGGATTTACTTCTGACCAAGTAATTGCGTTCAGATGTTCATTAGTGGCTCTATATCCATCACAGAAAAAGGTCTCCAAGGCTGTTTATTTAGAGCTCTATGTGCGTTCCTGTTGTACTCAATTTTTCCTCCTAGAGGTGCAGGTGATGACTGACTACAAGGCTTAGTAGGAAGAATATTATGAAGAGGATTAGAACAAGCAATTCATACAAGAGGAAATGTTAAGACACTTAAACTCCTTAATCATTGGAGCAATTCAGGTTGGTGAAAACAAAGGTATGTTGTTATTATCCAATATTATTGACAGTGTGGGAAATGGTACCTTCATGCACACCAGTGGCAATGTAAATTGGAAAAGCCTTTTTGGAGGAAAACTTGCCATTAGTTACCAAGACTTCACATGTACATTCCTGTCAAGCAGCAGTTCCACTTCCAAGTATAAAGTTTAGAGAATTTCCCACCCATGTGCCCGAAGAGTCACATGTAAGATATTCATCTTCACATATTTTTAGTAGCAAAGAATCCAATGGAGATTCAAGAATGTCTACTTCATCCCCCAAAGTTACCATTTGGTGAGGATTTTGGTCCAGCAGGATCATTCAACAAGGAGATGCTGTCACTGTGAATGGCAAAAGATATTGGGCTATGATGACTGATTATTTTTGGCCCCATTTGGAAGGTGCCACAGCAGCCTGGGTGGTGGCCTGGCTTTTGCTGCCACACGCTAGCCAGTTCTTTTAGGTCCACTGATGTCTATTCTCTTTCCACTTTATCAGGCCCAGCATGTTGGCTGAATTATGCTATTAGTTAGCTCTAGTTATCTGCTTGACAGCTATGAGAGCAGGTATAGGCAAATCCTGTCTTATTTGATGGACAGATCTGCAGTATCCTCCATCGTGGGGATGGTGCTTGCTCTTAATAAGGAGAGTGGGCCAACTCTGTAGGCTCTGAGAGTATAGAGTCTGGGGAGTAAAATCTTCTGGAGTATCTGACCAAACATCTCTCTCTGTCCATGTGTTGGAGTCTCATATTTACCCAAACAGGCCCTGCCCTTTGTATCACAGATCTGCTTAGACTGAGCATTCATGGTCTTTGAAGCTTGATGATTCCATTATTAGATTCTGAGTTTGGTCTTCAGTTCAGTCAGCTTTCCCACTTCGGGAGAGAGAGGCCTCTTTGTAAACTACCAAAAAGGCCCTCTGGCCTTAGTTTTCAATTGCTTGCTATTTTAGTCAGCTAGGGCTGCTCTAACAGAAATACCACAGAGTGGATGGCTTTAACAAAGGAAGGTTTATTCCTGCACAGTCTGGTAGGCTACAAGTCCATATTCAGGGTATCTATTCCAGGGGAAGGCTTTTCCATTGTCAGCTCTGGAGGAAAGTCTGGTATTGCATCAGTCTTTGTCCAGGGAGCATCTTGGCGCAGGAACCTCAGGTCTGAAGGACATGCTCTTCCCCCAGTGCTGCTTTCTTGATGGTATGAGGTTCCCAATTCTCTGCTTCTCTTTCCTTTTATCTCTTGCAGGCTGAAGGGATTAAGGGAGGGGCAAGCCATACTCCAGGGAAACTCCCTTTATAGTGGAGCAGGGAGGTGATTCCATGAAGGGATTTACAGCCCCACCCTAAGCCTTTAACATACAGTTTAGGAAAACCACAAAATGGAGGACAGTCAAAAGCTACTGGGAATCCTGGCCCAGCCACATGGCTGCGCATATTTTTTGGGGGACACAATTCAATTCATGAGATCCCACCCTTTGGTAACCCAAAAATCACATCACAAAAAAATGTAACACATTCATCTCACCATAGCAAAATCATGTCCATCTCTTACGAGGACAAAAGTCTTAAATCGGTTCCAAGTCCAAAACACAAAAACTCTTCTACATCCGTGAAACCTAGAAGGTAAGCTATCTGCTTCTAAAGGTACAATAGCAGAACAGGCACAAGTTAGACATTCCACTGTAAATAGGAGAAATTGCAGGGAAAGAAGGCATTAACAAGCAACAAGTGAGTTAACAGAACACGTTACATTAGCCCTCAAAACTTTGGAAATACTCTTACATTTTCTGAGACATTCTACACAATGGCCCTGCTCTCCAGACTCTAGGTATTGGCCACACACTCTGAATTTTGAGTGGAGACCTCCAGCTCCATGCTACAACTCTGCCTTCAAGGCCCACTTGGACAGAAACTCTGCCCCATCAGCTTTAGGTGCACCCTAAGCCCAACTAAATGGCAATTCTACCCCTACAAACACAGAACATCATGGTTCCACCCTTTCAAACCCCTGAGGTCACGGCCATACCTTTTGAGACTGAAGCAGCTCAGCTTCTCACCCTGTTTGTCTCCTCGGCTTCAGCTTCCTATGGCCACATGGCCCAGGCCTCAGGCCCACATCTGCCCTGCCAGGCAAGTGTTCCAAAGCTCTGTAGCCCCACTGATTTAAATGCCTGGAGGCACCCCACTCTTGCTGGAAAGCATCCTGCCCAAAGGCACTCAGCTCTCTCTGTGGGTCAGCAAGGCCAGCTCCACCGATTTAAGTGCCCAGAGGTACCCCGTTCCGTGAGGAAAGCTCTGCACCGGCACTCAGCTCTCTCGTTCCATGGTTTGGCTCCAGCACTGCCTCTGGTTCTGCTGCCAGTGCTGCTGCCTCCATCAGTCCTCTGTTGTTTCTCACCATCTGTGCCTTCTTCGTTCATTCCTTCTGAGTCTTCTATCCATTTGGTTTCAAAATTGCTCCCACATCTTAGGTATTTGCTAAAGCAGCACCCTACTCTCATGGTACCAAATTCTGTTTTAGTCACCTAGGGCTGCTCTAACAGAAATACAACAGAGTGGATGCCTTTAACAAAGGAAGGTTTATTTCTACACAGTCCAGTAGGCTACAAGTCCATATTCAGGGTGTCCACTCCAGGGGAAGGCTTTCCCCTTGTTGTCTCCGGAGGAAAGTCTGGTATTGCATCAGTCTTTGTCCAGGGAGCATCTTGGCGCAGGAACCTCGGTCTGAAGGATGCGCTCTTCTCCCAGTGCTGCTTTCTTGATGGTATGAGGTTCCCAATTCTCTGCTTGCTTCTCTTTCCTTTCATCTCTTACAGGCTGAAAGGATTAAGAGTGGGGCAAGCCATACTCCAGGGATACTCCCTTTACAGTGGAGCAGGAAGGTAATCCCATGAAGGGATTTACAGCTCCACCCTAATCCTTTAACATACAGTTTAGGAAACCACAAAATGAAGGACAGTCACAAGCTACTGGGAATCATGGCCCAGCCACATGGCTACACATATTTTGGGGGGGATACGATTTAGTCCATTTGATGGACAGATCTGCAATATCCTCCATTGTGGGGATGGTGCTTGCTCTTAATAAGGAGAGTGGGCCAACTCTGTAGGCTTTGAGAGTAGGGTCTGAGGAGTAAAATCTTCTGGAGTATCCAACTAAACATCTCTCTCTATCCATGTGTTGGAGTCTCATATTTGCCCAAACAGGCCCTGCCCTTGGTATCACAGATCTGCTTAGACTGAGCATTCATGGTCTTTGAAGCTTGATGATTCCATTATTAGATTCTGAGTTTGGTCTTCAGTTCAGTCAGCTTTCCCACTTCGGGAGAGAGAGGCCTCTTTGTAAACTACCAAACAGGCCCTCTGACCTTAGTTCTCAATTGCTTGCTAATTGAAAATTAAGCTTCACTTTACAGGGCCTCAGGGCAATTTAATAGCACCAGCCCATTCTGTTATCATGTATGTATAGTTCTCCACAGTCTTCCTACTTTTCACAGCCTGAATTATAACACTTGTGCCACCCCTGATGGAAGCAAGTCTAAGGTATGGCAGATAGGGCGTGTGTTCTGGGAGCTGCAGGAGTGGGGGTGGGGTGGGGGTGAGGAGGAGGGAGTAAACCAAAATCAAACCAAACCTACTGCTGTTGAGTAGGGTCCCACTCACAGCGACCCTAGAGATCAGAGTAGAACTGCCCCATAGTTTCCAAGGAGCACCTGGTAGATTTGAACTGCTGACCTTTTGGTTAGCAGACAGCACTGAACCCACTATACCACCAGGGTTCCCAATGGTAGCAGTACACACTCTCTATTGGCCATCGAACTTTCCATCTCCAGCTGTGAGAAATCATTCAGCAATTTAAACTTATATTGCTATAAGCACTATTCTCCGTAGATACATTCTCCATAGATAGACTGCAGCCAGGGTGTTCTCTGGAACATTGTCCCAAGTCGCTGTAAGAGTTTAGCAACCAGGCTATGTCTTGGATTGGATTGTGTCTCTCCTCTCCCCTAACCATGAAAATGTAGCAATTTGGCTAGGCCATGATTCCTGGTATTGTGACTGTTCCGTTCTGTAAAACCTGTGTCCGTGATGTTAGTGAGGGAAGATGGGCAGCAGTTGTGTTGTTGTGTTGGTGGGGCAGCATTCAAAGTGTCAGAACTGTACTGTACCTTGAGAGCCTCTTGGGATACAAAGGAAAGGAAAGCAAGTGGAGAACTGGGAACCTCATACCACCAAGAAAGCAGTGCCGTGAACAGAACGCAGGGGTCCCTGCACCTCAGAAACTTTCAGTTCAGGAGAAGGTAGACAACAAGGATCTCCCACCAGACCCAGCAGAGAAAGCATTCCCCTGGAGCTGACACCCTGAATTTGGACTTTTAACCTACTGGACTGTGACAAAATAAAATTTCTCTTCTTAAAGACATCCACTTGTGGTATTTCTGTTATAGCAGCACTAGATGCCTAAGACAGGCTACCATCACGTGTCAGACGCTATCCTTGGCTCACACATCTCCCTGAATGGGGTTCTTATTGCCAGCCGGGGAGTGAGTAATCCATGCTTAGCACTTCGCCTTATCATCTGCTTTCTTGGACCATTCTCTGCATCAAATAAGTCTGTTAAGTCCTCCAGAAAGCAAATGCTGAGACATAACCAGGAGCAGAAAAGGTTTATTGGGGAATGGAAAAGGGGTGACAATGCACATGGAAGATGGAGAAGAAAGCAGGGTTGGGTAAAGAAAGCCTTTAGACTATGAAGCAGATCTGATGTCTGTGTGGGGAGGGGGAAGGATGAAGAGAGCAGAATTAGAAAGGGAGAGCATCAGGCTGAAATGCACTTCTGACAGAGATTCCAGTAGGAAACTGGAGATCAAAGATGATCTGTCAGTGTAATGACACGGCAGGCAGGTATTCTCAGGCCCTGCTCACTGCCATGCACAGTCCTTGACAGTGGGCTGCTTGGGAAGAGTGTCATCTTGGCATTACATCTGTAGGCCATCAGATAACTACCATTGCAGCTGAGCTGTGAGTTCTGTCTGGAAGGGAGATCTAAGTGATGCATGCTGCCATACCTTGCTCTATCATGCCCACTCAGACTCAATGGCACAGTCCCACAA
The DNA here is from genome assembly GCA_028571685.1 of Heterohyrax brucei. NCBI lineage: Eukaryota > Metazoa > Chordata > Mammalia > Hyracoidea > Procaviidae > Heterohyrax > Heterohyrax brucei. Next base: position 63,824,145 of record CM053157.1, read on the forward strand.
CCTGCCTTAACCATGGCTTCACAAGAAGGTCTATCATCAGGGGGCATAGACAGGTAGTTTGGGGTAGAGAAAGGGAGCCTTTGTAAAGTAAGTCAATTCATCTTCTGGGAAACTATTTTTGTAGGATGTAAAGAAAACATGGGTTCCTCAGTACTCAGTGGATAGGTCATACAGCTACTGCTTCCAAGATTTCCCCTCATAGGGAAAGCCCATGGATACTCTGGTTCCACTCAGTAGCTCCTTCTACCTTTTGACCTCTTGAGAGTTATTTTGAATCATCTCCACCTCCTCTGAAACTTTTTATTTCTGGCTTCTTTCCAACAGCAATGGATTTGGTTCCTTATACATTCTTTGAGACCAGATTGTTTTGATCCAAACCTTGGCTTTGCTGTCTGATGGTTTTATGACCTTGGGAAAGTTACAGAACCTATTTATTCCTCAGGTTCACCATCTGGAGGATAACAGCATCTGTCTCATAGAGTTTATTATGAAGATCAAATGGTAGATATTCAGTAAGAAGGCAGAAGGCCCCAGGGAGAAGGTAACTCTCACCAGGAGGTTCTCTTTGGAAGCACTTCCCACAGGAGTGCTCATCAAAAGTTAGCATTCTTCCTGCTAGGAATAGATGGGGTACTTCTCCCTCTCTAACGGTAAATCACAGCACCAGAGAGGTTGAAAGGAAGTGACAAGTCCTGCTACTAAATGTCAGATGATATTGTGTTGGATTCTTATAACTGCAATCAGCCACCAATACTCCCCCAAGAAGTGGCAAGACACTGGGCATAGAAGGCTTCATTGAAAGGGCGGGACAGAAGGAACCCAGCTTGACCTCGGTTATACAGCCAGAGGCCTCACTGTCCATGGTGGTTGGATTTAAAGATGTCATTCTCTGAACAGAGGCATCCAGGAAAGACCTCATTTTACTGCAAGGGCTAAGGAAATGGGGAGATTTTCGGGCCTGAAGCACAAGCTGTGCTTTGGATTTAGATTGCCTTGATGGGTGGCATTCTCTGTGTTTATTATCTCACTTGTTATTCTCTGAGTCTGTAGTTCAGTCCTGTCTGAACAACCCAGCCTCACAGAGGCTGTGCAAAAGGATTGTTTGTCTATGATTTCATCAGAGCTTTTACAAAAGGAGACAGTCAGTATGAAGGCAGGAGGCCCCAAGGCGAAGATGCTCTCACCAGGGGGTTCTCTTTGGCAGCATTTCCCACTGGGGTGCTCATCAAAGGTTAACATTCCTCCTGCTAAGAGGGTGACCACTTTGCACAGCAAACATGTGGTTATCACCTCAGGCAAAAAGAGGACCAGTACTAGCCCTCTGTTTTTCTCAAGAGTGTACTTTCTAGGTCTTAAATCCTCCTTCATAAGTAAATATTATTAGTGGCAGTGGTTAACGTTCAAGTAATGGTTTTTAGCCAGTGACTATTCTGAGAATTTTCTAATTATACGTTAGCCCATTTGATCTTCTTAGTAAACTCTATGAGATAGGTGCTGTTATTTTCCAGATGGTGAACCTGAGGAATAGTTTCTGTAACTTTCCCGTGGTCGTAAAACCACCAGACAGCAAAGCCAGGGTTTGGATCAAAACTGCCTGGTCTCAAATCCACACTAAGAACCACTAGACTATAAACTTAAACCTAAACCCAAACCCATCACTAATAAGTCAATTCCAACTGCCCCACAGGGCTTCCAAGGCTGTAATCTTCATGGAAGCAGACTGCCACATCTTTCTTCCATAGAGCAGCTTGTGGCTACAAACTCCTCACCTTTCAGTTAACAGCCCAGGGCTTAACCTCTGCAGCACCAGGGCTCCTACCACTAAACTGTGTTGTCCATGAAGATAATCATCAAGCTCGTAGTGGTACCTAGTGATTATCCAGCGCTGCTATAACAGGAATACCATGTGGATGGCTTTAAAAAACAAAAAATCATTTTCTTACAGTTTAGGAGGCTAGAAGTCTGAATTCAGAGTGCTGGCTCTAGGAAAAGGCCTTTTCTGTCAGCTGTTCAGGAATCTTTGTCACTTCAGTTTCTGTTCACTGTCCCCTGGAGATCTCCTTGTGTCTTGGGGTCTATTTTACCCCATCTCTCTAGTTGTCTTACATTTTTTTCTTTTGTGTCTCAAGATACACCCTACAGACATCTAGGTTAATTTGACATAACAAAGTTTTTCAGGAAAATGTTCTGCATCTCACTTTGGTGAGTGGTGTCTGGGGTCTTAAAAGCTAGCAAGTGGCCATCTAAGTAGCATCAATGGATCCCAATCCACCTGAAGCAGAAGAGAATGAAAGACATCAAAGATACAAGGAAAATTGGGCCCAGTAGACATAAGGGGCCACATAATCCAGAGATCACACCAGCATGAGACCAAAAGAACTGGATGGTGCCCATCCACCAGCAGTGACTGCTCTGAGAGGGAATACAACAGAGAGTCCCTGATGTAGTGGGAGAAAAGTGGAGTGGAGAACTTGAACTCTATTTAAAAGACCAAACTTGATGATCTGACAGACTGGAGGGTCCCTGGAAGACATGACCGCCAGACTTTGTTACCCTAGAACTGAAACCATTCCCCAAATCAACTCCTCAGACAGATTGGACTGGACTATAATACATAAAATGATACTGGCAAAGAGTGTTCTTCTTGGCTTAAGTAGATACAGGAGGCTAATCTGGCAGCTCCTGTCCAGAGGTGAGATGAGAGGGCAGACAGGAACAGGAGCTGGGCGAAACACAGGAAATACAGGGTGGGAAGGAGATGTGTGCTGTCACAGGGTTGGGAGAGCAGGTAGAGTTACATAGCAGTGTGTATGCAAGCTTTTGTATGACAAATTGAATTGGATTGTAAGCTTTCACTTAAAGCACAATAAAATGTTAAAAAAACAAAACAAAACCCTGCACTAATTCTGCCTAATTAACATAACAGAGACAACCCAATCTCAAACAGGATTATAACCACAGGTATACACGTTAGGATTTACAACATATATTTGGGAGGTACATAATTCAACCCATAACAGTGTCTCAAGAAATGACATGATAAGATTCAAGAATAGGTGATTACTGGATAAAATTAAGCCAAACAAATTACTCTCTGGGTCCTTCTCTGGGCAGGATTTCCCACTTGTTTCCCCATTTGGAGTCAATAGAATCGTATGCCAGCTTCTTACCTCTGGGGCTTCTGAGATGACTCTTTAAGTCTGGAAGCTAATTTCCCTCAGAATGTTACTTGTCCTAAGCAACCTTGGTCTATTAGCTAAGCAATTAACAGCCCTTCCCAGCAGCCTTCTACTGCAATTTGTTTCTCTCTTCCTACGTGCTTGCCAAGACTGTTCAGTGAGCCTCTTGGCCTAAGGACCTGTAAGCAGCCTCTTAAATTTACTTTGTTCTTTTCTAAATTGTTTTTTCTACCCTTAGGAAACAAGCAAAGCAATGAACACTTAATAATAGATTAAAGTGGAAAGTAGACTAATCTATTTTAGAAAGATTTTTTCCTACCTGAAAGCTTTTCCAGTTAACCTTCCATTTCCCATTAACCAGAAAATTAATTGAACAAGACTATCTGATTCCTTGGAAACCCTGGTGGCATAGTGGTTAAGTGCTACTGCTGTTAATCAGAAGGTTAGCAGTTTGAATCCCCCAGGTGCTCCTTGGAAACTCTATGGGGCCGTTCCACTCTGTCCTACAGGGTTGCTATGAGTCAGAATTGACTATAAGGCATTGTTTTTGTTTTTAATATGCTTGCATGGAAACCCTGGTGGCATAGTGGCTAAGTGCTACATCTACTAATTAGAAAGTCAATAGTTCAAATCCACCACCAGGCCTTTCTTGGAAACTATAAGACAGTTCTACTCCATCCTATAGGTTTCCTATAAGTCATAATCAACTTAATGGCAGTAAGTTTTCTTTTTAATGTGATTCCATGAGCAAGCTAATCAAGTCAGTATTTTAATGTAAAACAAAATTAGTATTTATAACCATTAATCTGAATTTTCTTTAAAGAATCTATTAAATTGACTAATGTTTTTTTCCCCGTAACTCTCTCATTTACCTTGTGAATCTCACCACTCTAGTTTCTCCCTGTTAGGAAATGATACAAGAATTCTGCTGTGTTTTTAAACCTTAAACTAAAAATATCCCCTGAAGTCTTCCTAAAACCAAACAATAGTGTGGCTTAACTAGTAAAACATGTCTGCCTTGAGCATTATGCTTTTTTAAGAACATCTGTATGGAATCGAATTGACGATAGCAACTCAAAAGATCGAATAGGAACATTTAGGGGGCAGTAAGTTTATGGTAATGGGGGGGAACCACTCAGAAAGTGAGGGGAGAGTAGTTGCCCAACTCAGTTGCATGTCACTGAATTGTACATGCATAAACTGTTGAGCTGGTGTATGCTCTGCTCAATATCAACAATGAAATAGATAAAATAGAATAAAAAAATAATTCTGCCCCGAGTGTAAGAAAAGGTTCAACCCTCACAGGAGCCTGGTACGTGAGATAAATATTGCAGAGAAACTACTCATGGGATCTTGAAATATATACCCTTTTTCTTGTCACTTTAAAGTGTGACAAATGGGAAACCTGGTGGCATAGTGGTTAATTAAGTACTATATCTGCTAACCAAAAGGTCAGTGTTTCAAATCTGCCAGGAGCTCCTTGGAAACTCTACTGGGCAGTTCTACTGTGACCTACAAGGTTGCTGTGAGTTGGAAGCCACTCGACCACAGTGGCTTTGGTTTCAAAGTGCAGTAGTTAGACATCTGTGAGGTTCTGGTTTATGTTCTAGAGCTCCTGGATGATACTGACGAGCCACAATACTGTAATGACGTCTCTTATCAACTGTTAGCATTAACTGTGAACTCCATGCCATGTCCTGTCATTAATTTTGTCTGTTTAGTGTCTATATGATTTTTGACCCTTCAAAGCCTGTGGAGCATTTCCTAGTTATAAGACAGCTCAGTCCTGTTCCTGAAATCCTGGATCATGGACACCTACATAAGGTCACCTCAAGGGCTGCTTTAAAAATGCAGAATACTATGCCCCTGGAAGAACTTCTAAATGGGAAATTAAGGACTAGGTCCCAGATACCTGCCTTTTTATGATTCTTAAGTGCACTGAAGTTTGAGAACCATGGGTTAACTGAGATTAATAGTGGAATCAGCTGAGGGTCAAATTTTTTGTAGGTACACATAAGTCTATTCTACAATTTATACGGAAAAGCAATGCAATTAGAGTAGCCAGAACAATTTTGAAAAAGAGGAATAAGATTGAAGAATTCACACTATCTGGTTTCAATGCTTACTGAAAAGCTACAGGAATCAAAACAGTGAGGGATCAGTGAAACAGAATGGAGAATCCAGAAACACCAAACCTGTTGCTGTCGATTCCAACTTACAACAATCCTGTGGAACAGAGTAGAACTTCCCCATATGGTTTCCAAGACTGTCAGTCTTTACAGACTGCCACATCTTTCTGCTACAGAGTGGCTGATGGATTAGAACTGCCAGCCTTTTAGTTAGCAACTAAGCACTCATCAACTACACCACCAGGACTCCTTGGGAATCCAGAATTACAGCTTCTCAAATGTTGTCAGCTGTTTCTTGATAAAAGTGCAAATACAATTCAGTAGAGAAAGGACAGGCTTTTCAACATAGGGCATAGACACCATCGGATCTCCATATGCATAAAAGTGAACACCAACCTGGGCCCCACACATTCTACAAATGAACTCAAAATGGATGTTGTGAATTGAATTATGTTCCCCCAAATATCTGTTGACTTCATTAGGCCTTGATTCTCACTAGTATGTGATTGCCCATCATTTTGTTGTTTGACTCCTCTATGTGCTATAAATTCCATCACTGTGATGGGAAACTCTGGTTGCATAGTCCCAAAAGGCTGGCAGTTCAAATCTACCAGCCCCTCCTTGGAAACTCTATGGGGCAGTTGTCAGTGTTTTTTTTTTCTTTTCTTAATGATGTGGTAAGATGGATTAGTGGTGGTAACATGGATTATGTTGTTGATGTCTACAAGATTAGATAGTATCTTAAGCCAATTTCTTTTGAGATATAAAAGAGAGAAGCAAGTAGAGAGACCAGCCAAGCCAAGTGCCGTTGAGTCAGATCGGACCTCATATTACCAAGTAAAAGCAGTGCAGGGAGCACAGCACAACCTTTGGACCTGAGGTTCCTACAGTGAGGTGCTCCCAGGCCAAGAGAAAACTGATGACAATGATCTTCTTCTAGAATCAGCCAGCAGAGAGAATAGGGCTTCCCTGAGCCAGTGATCTATATTTGGAATAGTAGCCTACAGGACTGGAAGAGAATAAACATCTCTTTGTTAAAGCCATTCACCTGTGGTATTTCTGCTACAGCGATGCTAGATAACCAAGCCGATAGATAAAATTTGAAACTATAAAACTTCTAGAAGAAAACACAGGAGAAAATGTTTGTGTGTTCAGGGTAGGCAAAGAGTTCTTACATAAGGATAACAAACACATGATCCCTAAAAGAAAAAAATTCATAAATGGGATTTCATCAAAATTTAAAGCTTTTGCCTTGCAAAGATATTGTTAAGAGAATGAGTGACAGCTATAGACTGGGATAAAATAATTGCAAACCACACATTTGACAAAAAACCAAAAAATAGTGCCATCAAGTTGATACCCACTAGTGACCCTATAGGACAGAACAGAACTGCTCCATAGAGTTTCCAAAGAGCATCTGGCAGAATTTGAACTGCTGACCTGTTGGTTAACAGCCACAGCCCTTAACTCAGTATGTCACCAGGGTCTCCTCATATTTGACAGAGGTAACTTTTATCCAGAATATGTAAAGAATTCTCAAAACTCAGCATTAAGAAAACTAATAACCTTTTAAAAAATGGAGAAAAAAATTAATAGATACTTTCCTAAAGAAGATAACACATGGACTGAAAGTAAGCATGTGAAAAGGTGCTCAACATCACAAGTCATTCCTAAAACCAAACCAGAGCCATTGCTGTTCAGTGGATTCCAATTCATAGCAACCCTATATGACAGAGTAGAACTTCCCCATAGAGTTTCCAAGGAGCAGGGGGCAGATTCAAACCACCAACTTTTTGGTTAGAGGCAGTAGCTCTTAACTACTACACCACCAGAGCTTCTCCCAAGCTATTAGGGAAGTGTAAATTAAACCACCATGAGATACCACAATTCACCATTTAAAATGGCCAGAAATCCCCTGGGAGCTTGGCCCCTGGCCCTGATGCTGCCCTTGCCCATAAATCATAACGAAGGTCCACTCTTTGGACATGAATGGATTGGACTTGGTAATGCAGAGTGACCATATACTGGATGCACTTTATGGTTCTATACATCCATAGGATATCAGCCTGCTGACCTCTGGTTGGAGGAAGGAGAGTGGTTGGAGAGGAAGGGAAAGGAGACTGTTGGGAGGATGAGACATGCATGGAGCAGAGAGGAATAGTGTGCTGTCACTGGACAGGGAGAGCAGTGGAAGTTGCATATAGGTGGGCATGTAAATTTATACGGGAATGTACATTTTCACTCAGTCATATCAAATTAAAAAAAAAATGGCCAGAAAACAGGACCCCAAGTGAACAAAAACAAAAACACTGATGATTCCAAGTATTGATAAAAACGTAGAACAACCAGAAATCTCATACATTACTGTTAGGAATACAAAGTGGTACCGCTATCTTATAAGACACATTAACAGTTCTTTATAAAGTTAACCATACACTTAACATATGACCCAGTAAACCTACTCTTATGTATTTATCCAATAAAAATGAAAAGTTCACATAAAAATTTATGTGTGGATATATATAGCAGCTCTATTCACAGTTGCCAAAAACCAGAAACAACCCTAATGTTCTTCAGCTAGTGAATGCATAAACAAACTTTGGTATTTCCATAAAATGGGATACTACTCAACAGTAAGGAATGAACTATTGATAAATATATCAAAATGGGTTAATATCAAATGCATTTTTCTAAGTGAATCAAGCCAGATCTAAAGGCTACATGTTGCATGATGCCCTTTTCATGACTTCCACAAAAGTACCACGGGGTACAAGAACTAATTAGTGGCCATCAGGAGTCAAGGGCAAGGGGACTTTTTTTTGTAAAAAAAAAAAAATTACAAATGTGTAGCATGTATTAGGGGGCTTGGGGCAACAATGGAACTACAGTGAGTTCTAAATGCATAACTCTATGCATTTGTCACAACTTGAAACTGCATGCCAAGAAAAATAAATTTTGTTTATTTATAAAGTGTCTTCCCATAAGGATGTCCTACCTTTGACAGCTCATGGCAGCAGTATTCATGAAGCTATAGTGGCCACATTTATCATGTCTTTTTGGTTAGTCTTGACAAAGAGCCATGAAAAGTTACTCTATCCCACAACATGCAAAATTTATTAAAGTTTGTTATCAAAATGGGTGTTCCATCTTCCAAACATTCCATGTGTTTCATGAAATTTACCATGCACATTATCTTCCCACTGAGAGAACAATTGAACGTTTAATGAAAAAATGTAAAACAACTGGGTCTGTTGCCAATCAAACAACACTTGCCCATCAACAAATTGCATATTCCAGTGGAACCATTGCCACCGTTCATCAAAATGTACGCAAGAACCCATCCCAATCAATTTCTCATTGAGCAGAAGAACTGGCCTTTCCCAATCCACAGTTTGGTGCATTTTGCATCTGGATTTGAAGCTTTACCCTTAGAAATTTGTTTTAACTCAAGAACTGAAGTCCAATGACTGTAGATTGCCCAGTACATTTGTTGACTGAGCTCTGGAGCAAATGGAAGTTGACCCTGCTTTGGGCTGAAAACTCATATTCAGTGACAAGGACCATTTTTGGATGAATGGTTTTGTTAACAAACAAAACTGTTGCATTTGGAATGGTGACAAACCAATGGAGATTCAAGAACATTCAATTTATCCCCCAAAAGTTAGTATTTGGTGTGGGTTTTAGTCTAGTGGAATCACTGGCCTTTATTTTTTCCAAGATGAACAAGGACAGGCTGTGACTGTCAATGGTGAAAAATATCAGGCTATGATAACTGATTATTTTTGGCCCCATTTGGAAGGTGCCACGGTGGCCATTTACCCAAAGTTGTTTTCCACACATAATGCCATCAAATGTACTTCAAAATAAGAAAACAATTAAAACTATATCATTTATACAACTTGTTATACTCACATTCAAAGATAGGACACCATTATTGGAAGACCCTTTATTAAAAAGTGAATAATAAAGATTCAGCTGAGATTCACAACTGACAACAAATCCAAACCAGTGTTTACTGAGCACCTCTTATGAGCAGGGCCTGAACTAATGGTGTGAAATGAACAAAGTTTCATAATAGTTTTCCCTCCCTAGACTTCAGTCCACTGGAAGATACAAGCTGGTACACATGTAACAGCTATGGAACAGTAGGGCATGTATGATCAACACAGGAACAGAGAAGGTATAAGTGGAGACCACTGAATTCATATAGGGAAAATGTAAGCTTGCCAAGCCAGTCCAGTGCCGTCGAGTCGGATCCGACTCATGGCAACCCTTAGAGAATTGTAAAGCTGAGTCACAGGAGAGATAAATCAGATTGTAAACAGGCCAGAAGTAAAACGGAAGAAAGTTATGACCTGGATAAAAACGGTTATTGATAAGGGAGGCAAAGGTAATAAAATCAGACTTCATACATAACTAGATTAAATCAGTGGTTGTAATGCTACTTTACAAAGGCAAGTCAAGTAATTCATTACTGATTCCTCCCAAGGAAGTGAAATAAAGAGATAAAGGGGATGAAGTTGCCCGGTCTGTAGATTCCATGTGCAATTTCTTTACTCTTTTCCTGCCCTCAAGAAAAGTAGTTCCTGTCTCTAAGAAATGCTGTTAGAAATGCAGGTCTTCTGTAAGTGGAGTAGGAATGTTGTTATCAGGAGAGAGCTTTGTCTTTCCTGGGCGTGAGGCAACTATCTGGTAATTAAACTTCAAAGAGGAGTTTGGTTTAAAAAGAAAAAAAAGGCATAAAATCAAAATTCCCCCACTTCCAGCATCAATGCCTAGTGTGGTGGTTCCCAAACTTGTTGGAAATGCAGATTTTCAGGCTTTACCCCAAATCTACTGTGATGGTCAGTGTTACATGTCAATTTGGCTAATCTGTGATTTTCACCTTGACAGACACCATGTAACCACTTTCCACTCTGCCATCTGATGTTGTTGAAATGAGGCATAAGTGAGTCCATTTTGAGGAAGGGCGCAGTAAAAATTCAAGGTATTAAATAAAGCCCCAGGAAACAACTTAATAGCAGAAAATATAGAGTAATCTCACCTTTGTCTTATAAAACATCTGTCACAAGACAAAGCCTGGGGGCAGCCTTGCAAGTGACCCCTAGACCTTGACCACATTTTACAACTAACAGGAATTCCAGGTGGCCTTAACCAATCAATGTAAAGGTCAGTTCCCCACCCCCCTGCTTTGTGATCTCACGGCTTAAAAACTGTGTGCTAGAGAAACTGGGGCTCGCCTCCTTGCTCTGCATAGTTTGGAGTGCGTCCCTGGTACACCAGTCGTTTTCCTTTTAATAAAACTTAACCTTTAAAGAAAATCTTGTGTCACATCTTGAAACCCGGACCCTAACAATGTCAGCAGCCAATCAGTTGAAATGGGAGTTTCCTTTGGGTTGAGACTGTCTCTAAAATAGAAATGGATGTTCTGTCAAAACCTGCTTTCTCTCTCAACCTCTTCTTATTGACTGACCATTGGTTTGTGGGGTGTCTGCCTGCTAAAGTTTCTGACCGTTGCCTGACTTTCAGGGTTTGGATTCCCGAACTGCAACAACCCTGTGAGCCTGCAGAGGCCTCCAGCATGCTGCCTGACCTACATATTTGGGATTTGTCAGCTCCTACAACCACGTGAGCCAGTAGAGGTCTTCAGCCTGTCACCTGAATCACACACTTGGGACTTCCCAACCCCCAAATTGTGGGAAGCAGTTCCTCATAATTGTGTGAGCTGTCTCCTTAGTGTCAATTTTTCTCTATTTATAGACATGTTACTGGCTTTGTTCCTCTAGAGAACCCGGATGAAGACATCTACTGAATCGGAAACTCTGGGTATGGGTTCAGCAATCTGTGTTTTCATGAGTCTATTGTAACCGGCTGTCATGGATTGAATTGTGTCCCCCAAAAACGTGTGTCACAGTTTGGCTGGGCTATAATTACCAGTATTGTATGATGTTTCTAAGTGTTGTAAATCCTGTCTTTATGAGGTTAATGAGGGAGGATGGGCCTACAGTTGCACTGGTGAGTCAGGGCTTGGTCTGGAAGGTTGCACTGTGCCTTGAAGCAATCTCCAGACTTCAGAGGAAAGGGAAGCAGACATCTACCCCTCAGTAAACTAGTTAGTGACATTTTGTTTGTTTGTTTGTTTTAAACTAGTGAGTGTTCTCTGGTCTGGCAGACAGTTGGAGACATATTATCAGAAAATAGCAGAGTGTATCCTTAGAACTAGAGTCCCTGCGCCTCAGAAGCTCTCAGTCCAGGGGAAGATTGATGGCAATAACCTTGTTCCAGTGCCAACAGGGAAAGGCTTCACCTGGAGCTGAGGCTCTGAATTTGGACATTTAGCCTCCTTTTCTATGAGAAAAGAATCTTTTCATTGTTAAAGCCATCCACTTGTGGTATTTCTGTTACAGTGACACCAGATGACTTCAACATCAACTGAGGCTGACAAGGGAATATCAATTTTTAGTGATCGCCATCACCCAGAACTTTAGTGTACCTAACTGAAGATTCTTTGCTGATCAATGAACAGTGGGGCTTCTTTTAACTGATCACGTACAGACCTATGGACTGAGTCTGTCCTATCTAGGGCACTAGCGTTCAATGTTTAATGAACATTATCACCATGACTTCCTTCCCTCTTGTAATGCAGGATTGGGAAAATTTTGACTTTTCTCCCTCAGCAAACTAGCCAGTGAATTTTTTTTTTTAACTAATGAGTGTTCTGTGGTCTGACAAATAAGAAAAGCATGAATTCTGCACTCTTTTATAATGTCAAAGCTCAATGGTCTGGGTTTATTTTTTTACAGAGAGTTAGTCTGCTATGCTAATTCACTATCTTCACTTTTTCAACTGCCTTAGCTTTTTCATCCCTGAATGAGCACCTCAGAATATTCAGAAGATCTATATTCTAATCCCTTGTTCCATCTCCAATTGTGGGAAGGTCTTGGGCAAGCTACTTAACATCTCTGAGAGTCAGTTTTCTTATCTGTAAAAAGCAGAGGTTCTTATCCCAACCTAGCTCAATCAATGTGATGGCCGTGAAGGTACTTGGTAACAAGGAACATGAATATACATGAGAGTATCACTGGTAGGGTTAACAACTGTAAAAGAGTTGATTAAAATTCTTGTTTTGATCTCTGAGGCTGACATGAACTCGGAAATTACAATCATTAAACAGTAACTAAACCAGAGGTTGTGAGGTTTTTTCCAGACCCTGCCCAAGGACCTGAGACAATTCTTTTGAGCCATCACACAGATGGCATCACAGTTACCAGAGCCTTCTGATTCACTACCCTGAGACAATTCAACTCAGATAAACAACACCCCCCTTGGCCCACCCTTTCTCCTACTCCCTATAAAACCTTCTGGCCTGAGATGAGATGTTTTAAGGGTGCTAACCCACCAACTTCTCAGATCACCAGCTATCTGAATCAAGTGCCCTCTGAGTACAATCCCTTCCCATCTCTACATCCGGCTCTGTGGTGACTGGCAGCATGAAGCTGCGACTGAGTTTCTGGTTACCTCTCTGTCATTCTGTGAGTGTTCCTCAGTACCATGCATAATACCTTCTGGGTTTTTTTCCCTCTTGTTGTCAGAGAAGACCAGCCAAAGCTTCCAGGCTGGGTATGGCCCAGGCTCTCCTGGAAACCTAGACAGCTGGGCAATTATTATTGTTTCAGAAGTACTCTGGGCAAATGGAATAGCACGAAATATTCTAGTCTGAGGGATCGCTGACAAAAACACTAGATACTTATAGGAATATGTTATCGATTTTCCATCAGAACTTGGAAATAACATTGCAAATTGGTGTGAGGTTTCACAATAAAGAATGCTTTCATCCTTGGAATGAGCACTCGGCTTCTAGCCAATCTTCTAAGCTTCCCCAAATGGCAGTTCAGTGGAGGTGCTCTGCGTGCCTAGCATCTCATTACCTGACTGCAGACAGATAGGGTACAGATGACGTCAGTGTCTGCAGGCCCAAGGCAATACACTGCTGCTCTGGTAAATAGGTGGTAATTTATGCTGCCTTACTAGCTAAGGGCCAAATTAGACTCTGCAGTGCATGCAGCATTTTTGAAAGGAAAAAAAGAAAAGTCTTCCTGATTAAATAATATCTTGACTCCGTAGCAATTATTACTTCAAAGTATCTGGTACATGAACAATCCTGACTGTTTGCCAGGGCTGCAGGAATAAGAGGATTCTTCCAGAGCAGGCTAACACTGTAAAAAGAGGGAGACAGCCAGGCTTGTAGTTGAAAGAGTCAGGTAAAGAGTAAGTTTTATGGAACAGGGAAGGAGACTTGTCTACCATGTGCTGGGCGCTGAGCTAAATGCTACACATGTGAGGCCTGACAATTAAGTCCGTGAACTCAGATGTTCTAAGTGCTACCTACCTCAGTACTGAATATCACTACGGTCACCTTCAAAGTACTCCTCAGGGGAAGTGATGCACTGACACCAGCACCTAGTCCACCTTTCAAAGCAATTTTGCAACTCTTTATCTGGAATGGCCGTCGGAGGTGTCATCATATTACCCGTGATGTCCTGAATGGCATCAAAATATCTTCCTTTCAGTATTTTCTTAATCTTCAGGTAAAGAAAAAAGTCACTGGGGCCAGACAGGTGAGTAAGAAGGGTGTTCCAATACAGTTATTTGTTTACTGGCTAAAAACTCCCTCACAGACAAGTATACAATTAAGTTTGTGAACTTGCCACTGTGCCACTGTGTGCAGTGGCCATTCTGGAAAGCATTCCAAAATTGCTTGGAAGGCTGGAGTGGGTGCCGGCATCGGTGCAAACTTCCCAAGGAAAGCACTTCAAAGATGACCATAGTGATAGTCAGTAGCGAGGTACGTAGCACTTAGAATAATTGAGTTCATGGACTTAATTGTCAGATTTCCATGTAGAGCTAGATTGATGTCAAGGAAATGGCTCACCCTGTTGTAGAGGCTGGAAAGTCCCAAGTCCCTGGGTCAAGCTGGAGGCTTCTCCTTAATCACATAGCTGTAGGGGCTGGTGAACTCCAGATCAGCAGGTCAGACAGCAGGCCTCTGGCTCACGGACCACAGAGGCTGAAGAACCCCAAGATAGGTCAGATGAACAAAAGCCAAAGCAAGCAAAAGCCAGCAAGCTTTGCCAGGAAGTCCACCCGTATTGGACGTAGGTCATATCCCCAAGGAAACTCTGTTTTGGCTGACTGGCTGCTCCTAAAGATTTCATCATGGAGGTGATTATGTCATTACAAAGCTGCAAAACTACATAACAATTGCAAACCACTGAGAATCATTGGCCAGCCAAGCTGATACACAACCTTAACCATCACTAAGCACAAAACTTTTGGCAATAATTAACTGTAGTAGTCCTAACATTTTCAAAGGTCTTCAAAGTCTAATGTCATAAATGGATTTTATGTATCTATATATTTAAATTGGTTTCGTAATGTTTTTGTACTTCCAATGACAAGATATTTTGGAATCATTTTCTTACATGAAGATAGCAAAGTTATTCTTAGATAATTGCAGCACTTAACACAATAAAGGGAGAGAAACATGAGTAGTATTTTAGAACATCTTTGTCATTACAAAATGTTCCTTTTAACCTCTAGCTATATTTCTTAACTTAATATCTTCTTTGTCTAACATTAATATAACTAAAAGGGAGTTATTTTAATTAGTATTTATACAGTGTATCTTTTCCCATCATTTTATTTGCAACCATTCTGTATCTTTGCCTTTAAAGTGTAACTCTGGTAAATAGCAGAATGTTCATTTTTTTTTTTTTAATCCAGTCCGATAATCACTGTCTTTTAATTGTAGATGATTTCGTTGTTGGTATTTTAGTTACCGTTGTGTTTGCTCTGGCTTATGGCAACTGTGTGTGTAACAAAAAGCAGCATTGCCTAGTTCTGTGCCGTCCTCATAAGCTGTGGTATGCGGGAATCGATTGTTCCAGCCACCATGTCAGTTCATCTGATGGAGCGTTTACCCTGTTTTTGCTGACTCTCTACTTTCACTGTTTCACATTCTAAGTTACCAAACATAATGTCCTTGTCTAGTGACTGGTCTTTCCTGATAATGTGTTCAGAGTAAGCAAGACAAGGTCTTTCCACCTTGCATTTAACAAGCATTCTGGCTGTATTTCCTTCAAGCTGAATTTGCTCCTTCTTCTGGAAGTCCGTGTTATATTCAATATTCTCACTCCAACACCACAGTTCAAATGTGTCAATTGTCTTTGGACCTTTCTTTTTCATTGTCCAGCTTTCACATGCATTTGAGACAATTGAAAAGACCATGGCTTAAGTCAGGAGCAACTTAGTCATCAAGGTAACGGATTGGCTATTTATCACTTTAAAGAGGTCTTTGGCAGCAGATTTTTCCCAATGCACTATGTTGTTTGATTGCTCGACTACTGATTCCATAGGTAGTGATTGGGGATCCAAGTAGAATGCAATCCTTGACTACTGTCATGGATTGGCTTGTGTCCCCCCCAAAATGTGTGTAGATGCGTTGCTGGGCCATGATTCCTGATATCTTGTGACTGTCCTCTATTTTGTGGTTTTTCTATGCTGTATGTTAAAGGATTAAGGTGGGACTGTAAATCCCTTTATAAGATCACCTCCCTGCTCCACTGTAAAAAGAGTTTCCCTGGAGTGTGGCTTGCCCCACCCTTAATCCTTTCAGCCTGCAGGAGATAAAAGGAAAGGAACACAGTCTGAGAATTGGGAACCTCAAGCCATCAAGCAAGCAGCAGTGGGAGAAGAGCACATCCTCCAGACCCGAGGTTCCTAGGCCAAGATGTTCCCTGGACAAAGACTGATACAATACTGGACTTTCCTCCAGAGCTGACAAGGGGGAAAGTGTTCCCCCGGAGTAGACACCTGAATATGGACTTGTAATCTACCGGACTATGTAAGAATAAATCTTCCATTGCTAAAGCCATCCACTCTGTGGTATTTCTGTTAGAGCGGCACTAGCTGACTAAAACAACTACTTTGATTGCTCATGTGCAAGTTCAAGCTGAAGCTGAAAAAAAATCAAAACAAGTCCATGAGAGCCAAAGTACAACCTTCAACACATCCTGCCCGAGTTTGGAGACTATATCAAAAGTAAATTTGACTCACTGAATACTAGTGACCAAAGACCAGATGAGTTGTATAACAACAAGGACATCATACATGAAGAAAGTAAAAGATCATTAAGAAGAGAGGAAAGAAAGAAAAGACCAAAATGAATGTCAGAAAAGACTGAAACTTGCTGTCAAGTGCAAAAATCTAAAACAAACAGAATGATGTAAAAGAGACGAACCGAAGATTTCAAAGGGCAGTTCAAGAAGACAAGGTAAAGTATTATAATGAAATATGGAAAGACCTAGAGTTAAAAAACCAGAGGTAATAAACATGCTCTATATCTCTTCAAGCTGAAGAATTGAAGAGAAAATTTGAGACTCGAGTTGTAATTCTATGGGCAAATGATTGGATGATGCCGGAAGTATCACAAGAAGGTAGAAGGAATACACAGAGTCTCAATACCCAAAACAAGTGGTCAACATTCAACCATTTCAGAAGGTAGCATGTGATTTAGAACTTCAGATAGAAGAATAAACATGTTCAAGCTGTACTGAAGGCATTGATGAAATACAAGACTCCAGAAATGGGTAGAATATCAATTGAGATGTTTCAACAGATGCAACACTGGTAATACTAATCTATGTAGATCATTTACATTTAAAATAATTACTGTGGTGACAGTTTTCTAACATAATGTTACTTACTGTCTCTTTGTCCTGTTGTATTTGTTTCTTTATTCTCATTTCTTGCCTGCTTCTCAGTTAATTGAACATTTTTATTATTTTATTTTTCCTCTTCACCCACATTTTATTTATACATTCTTACATAATTTCTTTAGGGATTACCAAAGAGATTACACTACACATCCTTCTTTCCTTATTGTATTAAAGTCTACATTCAGCTAATAGAATGAAGTCTGTAAGAGCTGGAATTTGGTAGGTCTGCCTTCTTTTTCTGCCTTTTTCTGCAAGTTTTCTGCCTTTGACAGGGTGTAGTCTTACCAGTTTTTCTCTCTCCCATTTTAGAGGGAAATATTTTAATTTTCCTGCTGTCATGGACTGAATTGTGTTTCTCAAAAATATGTGTGTCCATTTGGCTGGGCTATGATTCCCAGTATTGTGTGGTTGTCCACCATTGTGTTATCTGACGTGATTTTTCCTGTGTGTTGCAAATCCCAGAAACCCTAGTGGTATAGTGGTTAAGTGCTAAGGCTGCTGACCAGAAGGTTGGCAGTTTGAACCCATCAGGTGCTCCTTGGAAACTTGATGGGAAGTTCTACTCTACCTATAGGGTCTCTATGAGTCAGAATTGACTCAAGGGCAGTGGGTTTGTTTTTTTTTTTTATCACAAACTCTGTCTCTCTGATGTTGATGAGGTGGGATTAACGGCAGTTATGTTAATGTGGCAGGACTCAGTCTACCAGATTAGGTTGTATTATGGGCTGATCCCTTGAGATATAAAGAGAGAAGCAAATTTAGAGACACAGAGACCTCATACCACCAAGGGACACACACCAGAAGAAGGCACCCTTTGAACCCAGGATCTAAAGCTGCTAATTGTCCCTGCGCTGAGAGCCTCCTCAACCAGGGAGAATTGACGGTAAGGACCTTCCCCTAGAGCCAACGGACATAGAGGGTCTTCCCCTGAAACAGGCACCACGAATTTGGACTCCTAGCCTTCTGCCCTATGAGTAAGAAAACACCTGTTTGTTGAAGCCGCCCACTTATGGTGTTTCTGTTGTGGTGGCACTAGATGACCAAGATACCTTCTCTGACAGCTTTCCACTCCATACAGGTTCAAACTTTGGCAGCTTTTACTGTACTTGCAGTTTTTCCAACTCCTAAACAACCCAAGGAAACCCTGGTGGCATAGTGGTTAAGAACTATGAGTGCTCGCCAAAAGGTCCTTGCTGCTCACCAGGCTCTCCTTGGAAACTCCATGGGGCAGTTCTACTCTGTCCTGTAGGCTTGCCATGAGTCAAGATTAGCTCAAAGGCAGTGGATAAGTTTAAACAAGTCAAAAGGTGCTCTGGAGGCACAATGGTTAAGTACTCAGCTGCTAACTGAAAGTTTGTGGTTCAAAACCACTGAGAGCTCTGAAGAACAAACACCTGGTGACATGTTCCATTAGAGATCATTGCCTAGAAAACCTTATGTGGCAGTTACACTGTGTCACATGGGTCACTGTGAGTCCAAATTGACTCCATGGCATGGAACAGCAACAAACAAGGCAAAATCTTTGCAATATTTTAACTGCATTTCCCTGTTTACTGTGAATATTAGTGTTAGGTTATTGCTATGGTATATTTTGCTTCTACATATGACATTATTGTTGCTGTTTTGAACAGTCAATATTCTTTTCTATTTAATCGTGTATTTTCCCTTCCCAGTGTTCTTCATTACTTTGTCTCCACGCTACCACCTGAGTTCACTCTTCCTCAGACCGAACTTCCTTTAGCTCTTCTTTTTGGTTTACAGTTGCTGGAATTTAGTTCTCTCAGCTCTTATTTGTCTGAAAGCATATTTATTTAATCTTCAATTTTGTTTTCACATCTGTATTTTGGCATCCATGTAATAAAATTCACCCATTTCAAGTGTGCAACTAGGTGGGTTTTGGTAGATGTCAGCAGTCATGAAACCACCAACATAATTCAGTTTTAGAATACTTCCATCCCCCTCTGAAAGTTTCCTCCTGCCTTTTTGCAGTCATTCCTCAGCCCCACAGAACCACTGACCTGCTTCAGGTAACTATAATCTTCTCTTCTGTAGAATTTTATTTAAATGAAGTCATACAATGTCTTGGCTTTTATGACCATTTTTTTTCACTTAGCATGACATTTTTGAGATTCATCTGTGGTAATTGCATGTATCGGCTCATTCTTCTTTATTGTTGAGGAATCTTCCATTGCATAGATACATTACATTTGGCTCGTTCATTCTCTACATGTTAGACATTTGCTTTATTACATATTTTTGCTATCACGAATGCTTATGCTGTAAGTGGAGCCCTGAGTGGTGCAATTGGTTAATGCACTCAGCTGCTAACCGCCAGGTTGGAGATTCAAGTACACCCAGAGGGGCTTCAGAAGAAAGGACTGCCAATATAGTGATGAAAAGATAAAAAGCCACTGAAAACAATTCACAGTTCTACCCTGACACATATGAGGCTACTACAGATCAGAATCAACTCAAGGACAGCTGAAAAACAAACAAACAAAAAAGAAATACTATGAATATTCATGTACAAGTCACTATATACTTTCATTTTTCTTGGGTAAGTATCTAGGTGCAGAATTGCTGGGTCACGTTGTAATTACCTGTTTAACTCCCCCTGCCCCAAGGGGAAACACTTTATTGAGAGTTAGATGAAGGTAAACAGAACAAATTAGTTTCCCATTCAATAATTTTATACACTGTTTTTCAGCAAATGCTAGCATTTTGGTCTTGTAGAATTGAATTTCTAAGAAGTGTGTTCCTCACTGGTATTATTGCTCATAGGCCATCTTATTTGGCTGAGAAGGGATCTCTGAAAGTGGGTTCAGGTCCAAGTTTGAAAGACAGTCTGAAGGCCATCACTGTGGGGATTCTACCAATCACTGTGAGACCATAAGCCTGGTCTTATTTTTTTTCATGGATTTGAATTTTGGTCTATGTTTTTTCCCTCTCTGTCAGAGCAGTCAAAAGTCGTGGCCAACACCATCCAGTTCCTCTGGTCTCAGGCTAGAGGAGGCTGCAGTTCCTGTGGTCCATTAGTCCTTTATGTTAGTTGTTTCCTTGATTCTTCTTCTTCCCCCTACTTTCCTTTGCCCCAGATGTGAGAGACCAGCAGCTGTGTCTTAGGTGACTCCTCTGAAGCTGCTAAGGCCACAGAGGGTACTCATCAAAGTAGGTTGTAGCACATTGTCTTTATAGACTGTTATGCCAGTTCTCCTAGATGTCCCCCATCTTTAACTTTTTGGAAAAACCTTCCAAGACTGCAAGAAGCCATCTAAGAGATATCTACTAGTCCCATCCCAGCGAGAAGTGAGGAGAATGAAGAAGACCAAAGATGCAAGGAAAACATTAGTCCAAAGGACTAATGGACTGCTACCGCCTCAACCTCCACCAGACTAAACTCAGAACAACTATATGGTGCCTGGTTACTATCATCAACAGTTCTGGTAGGGTTCACAATAGAGGATCCTAAACAGAGAAGGAGAAAAATGTAGAACAAAATTCAAATTCATACACACACAAAAAAACCAATCTTGCTGGTCTGACAGAGACTGGAGAAATCCCAAGAGTGTGGCCCCTGGACATTCTTTTAACTTGATACTTAAGTCACTCTTGAGGTTTACCTTTCAGCTGAAGCTTAGACAGGTCTGTAGGGACAACAATAACACACAAAATGGATGTGATTTGTAGTACAGCCACGGAATCAAGACTAATTGGCACACCACCCCAAAAGTAAAGAGGAAAAGACAGGAAAGGACATGAAAACTGAGCAAATGCAAACAGGGAAGCTGTTGGCGTCGAGAAGAACTGGCTTGGCAACCAGTGTCACAAAACTGTTGGTGTATTAACTGTTGAACAGAAGACTAATTTGCCCTGTAAGCTTTCACCTAAATCACAATAAACTAAAAATCCACCATATTGCTTTTCAAAGTGGCTGTATGATTTGGCATTCTTACTTATAATATATGGAGACCCCAGATGCTTGCTTTTTCTAGGGTTTAATATTGTCAGTCTGTTTAATTTTAGCCATCCTAATTTGTAAATTAAAGTCCCTGAGTAGCCAAAATGATTTAATATTCTGTGACACATGGAATCACCATGAGTCAAAATAAACTAAAAGGCAATGGTTGTAGCAGGTAAACTGTAATTTTAATTTGCATTTCCCTAATGACTTGGAGTATCTTCTCACGTACTTGTGAGCTTCCAATATATCTTCTTTGGTTAAGTATCTGTTCAAATCTGTTAACAAATTTGCCTTTGTCAAGTCTTAAAAGTTCTTTACATTTTCTGAATACAAGTCCTTTGTCACGATAAGTGTTCTGTTTCACAAATATTTTCTGTGGCTTGCATTTTTATTTTCATACTGTTGTATTTTGGTGAGCAAACGTTTTAAATTTTGATGAAGCAGAATTTATCAATTTTTATTAAGATTCATGCTGTTTGTGTCCTAAGAAATGTGTACTTAATCTAAGATTGCAAAGATTTTCTTCTATGTTTTCTTCTAGAAGTTTTATGGCTTTAATCTTATTTTGAGAATTCTCTGGGTTGGGTTTGTCAGATGGTTACATGCTCAACTACAAGCCAAAAGGTGAGTGGTTTGAACTCACTGAGGAGTGCCTCAGAAGACAGGTTGGCAATCTGCTTCTAAAAAGCCAAGGCTTTGAAAATTTAATGGAGCAGTTCTATTCAGCACACACAGGGTCACATGAGTCAGAACTGACTTAGGGGTGACAACAACAGTCTTATGTTTAGGTCTATAACACATTTAGATTAATTTTGGTATTCTACATGACAGACAGGAAACCCTGGTGGCGTAGTGGGTTAAGTGCTACGTCTGCTAACCAAAAGTTCAGCAGTGCAAATCCACCAGGTGCTCCTTGGAAATTCTATGAAGCAATTTTACTCTGACCTATAGGGTCACTATGAGTCAGACCCAACTGGACAGCAATGTGTTTGGTTTGTTTTTTGTGTGTGTGTGAGGGATGGGTCCAGGTTCAATTTATTCTACATAGATACCCAATTGTTTCAACTCATTTGTTGAAAGGCCACATTTTCCACTCATTAAATTATCTAGGAAGAAAATCCATCCATGTGCAGGTCTATTTCTAGATTGTGAGTTTAGTTCCGTTGGTGCATATGTCTAACCTTATGTCAATACCATACTGCTTGGATTACTGTAACTTTATAGTAACTCTTAAAATAAGAAATCATAATTCCTCCAACATTCCTTTTTAAAAAAATTGTTTTTTGTCATTTTAGCGTCTTTGTATTTAAATTTTAGAATCTTGTTACTTTCTATAAAAATGTAACTTGGGTTCTGAGTGTGGTTGGGTAGACTTGAGAGGTTGGGTCAATTTGAGAGAACTGTCATTTTAACAAAAATGTCATTCTAACAATATCAACCTGAGGTGAGGCTAAGATTACAGAGTAGTCAGATGCTCCTGTGATCCCTCTAACAACCAACATTGAAAAAGACAAATGAATCAATTATGTATGATATTCTAAGAGCCCTAGATAACAAAGTGAAAACTGAGAAATTAGACTGAGCAACAGGAAAGAGAGAATAGGTCCAGAAGTACTGAGGACTGACCAGACCCTACTTGGTGGGAATGAACACACTGAGGGAGAATCTGTGGCAGCCAGCATGATAAGTGGAGTGGTGGCATTTGGAAAACATCTTCCACAGTGGGAGAGACTGCGTGCAAGACAGCCCACTCACAGCTCCAGTATCAGTGAAAAGCAGCATTCAATCATCAAAAGCTAAGCAGCTTCTGTCTAACCTGATGCATGCAGATCTAAAATGTTCCTTTGGGCTAAACTTCTCTCCTTTTCCCCCCATTGCTTCCCCGTCCCTTCACTGCACTGCACTGGTATGCATAGACTGATACATTACCTGGGCTGGAGGTAGGACCCCTTACATATGCCCTGAGCCATTCTCTCAGACAGGGAGATGGAACAATTTAACAAATGGGGGGGGGGGGTGGAGGGAGAATCTGCCAGCTTCTCTAAGCTGGGAACTCAGAGCAGAAACAAGTCTTTTGTCTAGATGCTGGCACAAGGGCTCCGCAGAATCTGAAAGGCTTACAGCACTTATTGCAGCATCTAACACACCCAGCATCCTGCAGCAAAAGCTTTTCTACCTACTAGCATTAAGGAACAGGGACAAACCTTCCTCAGAGAAACACACAGACAGTTGTCAGCCCCCTACCTTTCTCAGTGTGCACAGCCAAGCACCTGTGCCTTCATCAGTCAATCACCCCCAACCACCTAAGAAAGCAGGGGAGAACCTGCAGTACACACTTGGTAACTGACTATCTGGGCACCCGAGCTGAATATATATGAGAAAAATGGGCATCTGGGCCCACAGGCCTAGTAACAACTCTAACCATTTGGTAACAAGAAGTTAGAAACTGTAAGGTGCCAATAATCAAACTAGCTCACACGACTAGCCTATTTCACATTTCAGAACAAGAAGTTAGAAAACAGTAAGCAAACATAAATAAATACAATGACTTACTGATAGCTTAGAGACGACAGTCAATATCAAACCACTTAAAGAGGCAGACCATGATGGCATCAGAAAGCTCCCCAAACAAACACTCGTCTAAAACAATAAAGATCGTGGAACAAAAAATAGAGGCAACACTGGGAACCCCACTAGAAGGCATAAACAAAACACTAATAACAGTGCACAAGCACCAGAATAGAAAACAGATAACTGGAAACTCCTAAAAATCAAGCATTGATTCTCATCCAAAGCTTTCATTAAAAGAGTAAAAAGACAACCTACATACTTGGGAAAAAAAATTGGCATACAATGTATTTGGTAAGAGTCTAATCTCTAAAATCTACAAGGTACTGTAAAACCTCAAGAACAAAAAGATAAACAATCCACTCAAACAATGGGCAAAGGATAGGAACAGGCACTTCACCAAGGAAGTCAGGTTCCCAACAGATGCATGAAGAAATGCTCATAATCATTAGCCATTATAGAAATGCAAATTGAAACTACAAGGAGATACCATATCACCCCAACAAGGCTGGTATTAATCCCCCAAACACAAAATCATAAATGTTAAAGAGATGTGGAGACACTAACTGGAATAGTAAACTTCCACTTAAAGCACAATGGAAAAAATTAAAATAAAAAAGAGAGTCTAATTTGCTATATAATTTTTCACCAAAAACACAGTGAAATATTAAAAATAAATGAAATAATACAAACAATGTCAACCTGGTATACTCCAGTCTCGCTATACCCCCCTGATATGGAACTTTTTAAAACAGATTCTTTGAGATTTCTCTGCATAAACAGTCATGTTGATGACAAACAGAGACAGTTTTATTTCTTGTCTTGTGTTTTGACACTTGCTTGGACTGCTAGTCGGATGCTGAACAGGAGTGATGAGAATGAGCACCCTTGTCTTATTCCTAGAGCCCAAAGAATCAGATTTACATCGTTAAATGTGATGATATCTGTAGTTAACTCTGTACACATGCCCTTTATTATGTTGATGAAGTTCTCTTCTGTCATGAATTGAATTGTGTCCCCCCAAAATGTATGTGTTGATTTGACTTGCTTAGGAGTTACAATATGGTGCCCTTCCTCCCAGGTGTTGTGAATCCTGCCTCTGTGATATTGATGATGGAGAATGGTTTGCAGTTGTGTTAGTGAGGCAGGATTCAAGCTTGTGGAATAAATATAAGGGAGAGAAGTGAGCTGAGGAAGTTGGGAACCTCATACCACCGAGAGAGAAGCACCGAGAACAGAGCGCGTCCTTTGGACCCGAGGTTCCTGTGCCGAGATGCTCTCACTGGATGTGGACTCAGCCTACTGGACTGCGATGATTTCTTATTCTGAATGAACTTGTATCTTGTTAATGGATTTGTGGCTTACCAGACTCTGATGATAAAAGCTTCTCCTCATGAAACCTTCCACTCATGGTATTTTCTGTTAGAGCAGCCCTAGCTGACTGAGACACCTTCCAAACCTAATTTTTCTGATTTTTTTTTTTAATTCATGAATGGATATTGAATTTGTCAAATGCCTTGTCTGCATCAACTGTTATGATTACGGGAATTTTCTCCTCTAAGCAGTTAAGACACAGATTTTCAAATATTAAACCAGCATTGCATTTATTAGGATGCACACCATATTACAGTGGTTTTTTTGTTAGACTCCATTTGTTAATGTGCTGTTGGGATTTTTTGTGTTTACAAGTGACACTGGTCTCTAGTTTCTTTCTTAGTGCTATATCTCTCTGGTTTCTGCATCAGAATTATGTTGTCCACATAAGTAAACTGGGAAATGTTCCCTCTTTTTCTGTTTTCTGGGAAAAATTGTGTAGGAAGAAATTTCTTCTTTAAACATTTGGCAGATTTGTCTGTTAAATCATCTCGGCTTACAGAGTTTGTTTTCTACAGATTTTTAACTATTCTTTAGTAGCTATAAAATTATGTGGGTTTTCTATTTAATCCTGGATGAGTTCATAGTTTGTCACTTTTGAGGCGCTGGTCCATTTCATTAATTTTATTGGATATATGTGTGTCAAGTTGTGTTTACCGTTCCTTTATTATCCTTTTAATGTCTGTAGGGTCTGCAGTTATATATCCCCTCTTTCATTCTTCATATTGATAATTTGTGTGTGTGTATCTTTTTGTTTTTGTTTTTTCTCCTTTGTCAACACTGCTGGAGGATTATTAGTTTCATTAAGTTTTTTTATTTCAATGACTTTTTTCTATGTGTTTTTCATTTTCAGTTTCATTGATATCCTTCCTTTATCTTCGTGTTTTTCCTCTTTTTTGCTTGCTTTAGGACTACTCTGCTAATCAATTTTTTTGTTTATCATAATGGGAGCTTAGATTACTGATTTGAGTACTTTTTTCTTTGCTGGTATAAATATTTCATGCTATAAATTTTTCTTTAAGCACTACTTTAATTGCATCCTATATACTTTGAAATGTATATTTATTTTTGTTCAGTTTTAGGTATTTTCTAATTCTTGCTTTCAATATTCAAATACACTTTAAAGAACTTAAGAGGAGTTCTGTATATATAGTCATTTTTGTTACTCTCTACTCATTCCTGATGTTCCAAGTTTATTTCTGGTATCATTTTTTTTTTTTTCCTGTCTGAAGAATTTCCTTAGTACTTATTTTTAAAAGACCTACTGGCTATGAATTCTCTTAATGCTCTTTTATTTGAGAATGCCTTTATTTTACCATCCATCATGAAGAACATTTCTTTTCTGGATATAATATTCTTGTTTAACAGCATTTTTTCAAGCACTTTAAAATGTTGTTCTATTTCCTTCTGTTTCTCACACATTTGATAAGAAATTTACAGCCATTTTAGTCATTGTTTGCCTATAAGTAACACGTCATTTTCCTCTCGTCACTATTTATCAAAGTTTATTTTTTAGCAGTGTGTCTGGACACGGATTTCTTTTGGTTTACCCTACTGAGGTTCACTGAGCTTCTGTGACTCTGCAGATTTATGTTTATTACCAAATACGGACAGTTTTAGTCATGGTTTCTTCAAATACATTTTCTGCACTGCGCTCTCCATCCTTTCTTCTGAAACTATAGTGACACCAATTTTTCCGAGAGGTCACTGGAGTTTATTCATTGTTTTAGTCAGCTAGGCTGCTCTAACAGAAATACCACAGAGTGGATGGCTTTAACAAAGAAAGATTTATTCTTACACAGTCTGGTAGGTTGCAAGTCCATATTCAGGGTATCTGCTCCAGGGAAAGACTTTCCCCTTGTCGGCTCTGGAGGAAAGTCCGGTATTGCATCAGTCTTTGTCCAGGGAGCGTCCTCACGCAAGAACCTCTGGTCTGAAGGATGCGCTCTGCTCCCGGTGCTGCTTGCTTGATGGTAGTGAGGTTCTCAAATTGTCCTTGGTTGTTTTTCCTTTTATTCCTTGCAAGCTAAAAGCATTAAGGGTGGGGCAAGCCATACTCCAGGGAAACTTCCCCCACAGCAGGAATTCACAGCCCAACCCTAATCCTTTAACATACAGGTTAGCAAAACCACACAATGGAGGACAGTCCCAAGATACTGGGAACCATATCCCAGCCACATGGCTGCACACATTTTTGGGGGGACACAATTCCAACGATGACATTCATTTTTTTAAATTTATTTTTTTGTACTTTAGGTAAAGATTTACATGCCAAAATAGTTTCTCATTAAACAGTGCACTTTTTTTTTTTTTTTAATGACTTTGGTTAACAACCCTACAACGTGTCAGCATTTTCCCTTCTGAGCCTTGGGTTGCTTATTGCCGGCTTTCCTAACCCCTCCTGCCTTCTAGTCCTTGCCTCTGGACTGGCTTGCCCCTTTAGTCTCATTTAGTTTTATGGACCTGTCCAATCTTTGGCTGAAGGACGAACCTCAGGAGTGACTTCAGTATTGAGCTGAAGGGGTGTCCAAGGGCCATTCTCTCAGGATTCCTCCAGTCTCCATCAGACTAGCAAGTCTGAATTGCTTTTTTTTTTCATGAGTTATGATTTTGTTTTACATTTTTGTCCAGCTCTGTCTAGGACCCTCTGTTGTAGTCCCTGTCAGAACAGTCTGCAGTGGCAGCTGGGCACCATCTAGTTGCACTGGATTCAGTCTCCTGGAAGCTACTGCAGATGTGGTCCATTAGTCCTTTGGACTAATCTTTCCCTTGTTTCTTTAGTTTTCTTCGTTTCTCATTCCTCCTGAAGGTGTAAGACCTGTGGAGTATCCTAAATGGCCGCTCACAGGCTTTTTAGTCCCCAGATGCTACTCGCCAGAGTAGAACATAGAACATTTTCTTTATAAACTATGTTATGCTAATTGAGCTACATGGTCTTCAAGACCACAATCTCCACAGCCCTCTGGCCAGTAGTTTGGTCCCCTAGGGATTTAGGATATGTCTATGGATCTTTCATGACCTTATCTTGTACAAGTTGTCCTGACTTCCCCAGTAGTGTGTACTATCATATCTTTCATCAAAGTTATCAATCATCTATTGTCTATTTAGTGTTTTTCAATTTCCACCCCTCCCCTTCCTGGTAGCCATCAAAGTCTTTTTTTTAAGTGTGTAAAACTTTTCATAAGCTTTTACAGTAATGGTCTCATACAATATTTGTTCTTTTGTGATTGACTTATTTCACTCAACATAGCCAAAGCCAAGTGCTGTCGAGTCAGATCCGACTCATGGCACCCTCCAGTTTCCTCCATGTTATTAGATGACATCCAGTTTTGCCAGGACTATGTGTGAAAAAGACTCTTTTCCCTGTCTGATGGACCTTAGATGCTTGTTGACAGTCAGGTGACCATAGGAGGATGGATTTACATCTGGGTTCTCAATTTTGTTCCATTGGTCAATGTGTTGTTTTTGTACCAGTATCAAATATCTTTGTCTTTAATGTATGTCTGTTGTAAACAACATATTGATGGATCCCGTTTTTTACTTTTATCCATTGACACCTTCTATCTCTTTATCTGTGCATTTATGCCATTTACATTTAATGTCATTACTGATGGGGTGAGTTTATTGCTTTTGTTGTTTTGTACCACTTTTGTCTATGTGGGGTACTGATATTTTCTTTGTTCCTCTTACTCTCCTGTGCTGAATTCCTTTGACTTGTGGATTTCTTTTGTTTTTATAGATTTTGTTTTTATTGGGATTTTATGTTTTTCTTCTTTATTTTGATGAGTAGATTTGTTGACTTTCTTTGTGTTTAGCTTGAGATTTACCCTTACCTTCCTAGGTTTCAATCAGTCTATTAAGTGGCATCACTTTGTCTTCCACTCCGTTAAACTTCCTATACCTACACCATTTATTCCCTCTTTTATTATTCTGACATTATTGCCATTTACAGATTAATCTATTTCCCTGTTGTAGCTCTTTCAGTTTTGGGTAATCCTTAAGAGTTCATTTCCTAGGCTGGTGTCTGGCTGGTAACGTTATTCATTTTTTAAAAATCTTTCTTCTGACCTAAAGAATGGGAAAAAATATTTGACAACTATCTGTCAGACTGATGCCTGATCTCCATAATCTATAAGGTACTATAAAATATCAATAAAAAGATAAATAAAATAATAAAAAAAGATAATAAATAAAAAATAATAAAAAGAAAGATAAATAATCCAATTAAACATTGGGCAAAGAAGATGAACAGACACTTCTCTAAAAAGGATATCCAGGTAGCCGAAAAACACATGCAGACATGCTCACGATCATTAGCTACTAAAGAAATTCAAACAAAACAACAATGAGATACCATCTCACCTCAACAATGTTGGCCATGATCCAAAAAATGCAAAACAACAAATGCTGGAGAGGCTATGGAGAAATTGGAACTCTCCTACACTGTTGGTGGGATTGCAAAATGATCCAACTGCTTTGCAAAGCAATCTGGCACTTCTTTAAAAAGCAGAATCTAGATATACAATTTAACCCATTAATTCCACTGCTCGGAATGTATCCTACAGAATCAAGGCCATTGACACCAACTGATACATGCACATGTTTATTGCAGCACAGTCCACAGTAGCAAAAAGATGGAATTAACCCAGATGCCCAACAACAGAGGAATGGATAGGTAAACTATGGTATATATATTCAATGGAACACTATGCAATGATGAAGAACAACAAGGATTTTAAGAAACATCTCATAACCTGGTTTCAGTTGTAGGACATTATACTGAGTGAAAGTAGTCAGTGACAGAAGGACAAATACTGTAAGAGACTCCTACAATAAGAACTTAAAAACAGACTCACACGTAGGAGAAAGACTCTGACAGCTGCAAGGGTGGGGAGGGGGAGAGGGCAAGGGGAGTAGTGTTTAGATTAAACAGTTGGTAGAAATTTGGTTTGGTGAAATCTGTGACAACACACATTAGAAAGAAAATCAGTATTAACTGGACTTCAACATAACATGATTACTCCTCCCATCTTAATCCAATATTACAAGGACAGAATAGCTGGGGCGGGGGGCCAGAGACCATGCTCTCAGGGCAAACTGAGGCTAGTTGGTGCAACCAGCATTTTGCTAAGAGAGGCTTGTGCACCCCACATTGTTGAGTGACATCCAGGGTCTTAAAAGCTGCCAACTGCCATCTGAGGGTACAGTGAATTGTCCCAACTTAGTAGGAATGGATGATCACCAAGGACCAAAACCACATGGGGGAAAGATAACCCAGAAGACAGAGAGACCCACATCGGTAGGTGACTATATCGACTTGTGACCAGAAGAACAGGATGGTGCCCGGCCACCTCCAAAGATAGTCATAATGGAGCTCACAAAGTTGAGTCTCACTGGCAACACAAGAACAAAAGGGGGTGCACCCTGAGATCTCCATTAAAAGACCACGGTTGATGGTCCATGGGTCTTGGAGTTCTCCTGGGAGCATGGCCCCTGGCCCTGATGCTGACCCTGTCCATAAATCATAATGGAGGTCAAGTCTCCGACAGTAATGGATTGGACTTGGTAACACAGAGTGACCATATCATGTGTACACTTTATGGTTCTATGCATCTGTAGGATGTCATCCTGTTGATCTCTAACTGGAGGAAAGGGAATGGGTGGAGAGGAGGGGATAGGAGTTTGTAGGGAAGATAAGACATGTACGGAGCAGAGAAGAAGAGTGTGCTGTCATCGATCAGGGAGAGCAGTGGGAGCTGCATATTGGTGGGCATGCAAATTTATATGTGAATGTACATTTTCATTCAATCATAATAAAAAAATCTTCGGTTGTTCACTTTCGATGAATTTTATTGCTCTCCAAGTTTATTGTTACTTTCTTCTGTTGCTTGTATTCTGCTACTGAGCCCTTTCAGTGGCTTTTTTTTTTTTTTTAGTTTTGTGTTTTTAGTTCTCAAATTTCTACTCTGAATTTTTAATTTCTAAGCTACGGCTGTACATATATATATTTATTTCTTTTGAGAGTGTTTGCCCTCTTTTCTTGGGCCATTTTTATAAGTTACTGAAAACTCTGTGAAGTTATTCTTTTATTTGTGTCATCTTGGTGCTAGGACCTGTTGACTGTCTTGTCTCACGTGAGATTGAAATTTTCCCGATTCTTCACATACTGATTAATTTTGGGTTATAGTGTAGACACTTTAAATATCACTTTACAGGATTCTGGGTTATGTTTAAATCTTACGGAGTAGAATGATCGTTTTAAAAGACAATTGGCCCAGTTGAGTTCAGGCAGAAATTCCAATGTTATTTCTGTTTTCAAAGACTTCTCACTGGTTGGAAACCCTGGTGGCCTAGTGGTTAAGTGCTATGGCTTCTAACCAGAAGATTAGCAGTTCAAATCCACCAGGCACTCCTGAGAAATTCTAAGGGGCAATTCTGCTCTGTCTGCAGGGTCACTGTGAGTGGGAATCCATTCAGCATTGCTGGAGGTTTTTTTGGTTTTCATGCCAGTGCTCAGATCTGTCTTGTATGTGCACCACCTAGTGGTTACTTTGGGACTTTGGCAGTGGTTTATACAGTAAACAGTCTATGACAAATTAGAGCCAGATATGTGCCACTTGAGAGTAAGCTCAGGAGTTCACAAACATCTTTATGAGCTGCTTTCGCCACCTTGCCATTGAGCAATCATCTCAGCACCTTCTGGTTACCCTGGGCTGCCTTTGTGGTTTTCTTGTCTGAAAGTTTGGACTAGAGTTACTCCACTCTGTTGTACCTGTTTCTTTTGTAACTCTACAATGTCCAGGACTAAGTGGCAGGAGGACAGAGAGAAGGAAAAAACAGTGTGAGTTCACCTCATGTCTTGGGATCTTAGCTCCTCTCGTAAGAGAGGAAAAGGTCCCCTGCCTCAGAATGTTTAGGCTCCAGCAAGCCCTGCTATTATTACTGATTCTGACACCGCAACTTCTGTCATGGGATTACTGAGGGGTTGGAGTGTAAGACAATGAATTAAGGGAAAAAATGGGAGTTTCCTCAACTCTCCTGAGCACTAGGAAGCTTTTTTCCTGTTTTCTGCATCAAAACTAGAGGGCTTCTGCTGGAGTTTTCTTTGTGTGGAGACCAACTTTCAGGTTTGGGACTGCTTGAGGTTCAGCCTGGGATACATTAGAAAAAAGAAACTCACCACCAGTTTGGTAAACTTTGAATTCTCATCTTCTTCCCCAATCACCCACTGCTATTTAATTTCTCATACAGTTGCTCCGTACATTCGTCCCATTTTTTTTTTTAGCCACATTGAGGGTAGAGTATGTATACTCTACTGTACCTGGAACCAGTAACTTCTGTCACATTTGAACCACTGACTTGTTCTTTTGTCACTGTAGCTAAGCCTATCCAATACAGTTGCTAATCCTATGCAGTTAAGTTCGTTAACTTATCCTAGAAAAAGTGTTACATACTTGTTGCTGAATACCACCACAGTCACACTCTCCTTGGGAAGCTATGCGTCCACACCAGCCTAGTCCACCCTTCAAAGCA
Source organism: Heterohyrax brucei (assembly GCA_028571685.1). NCBI lineage: Eukaryota > Metazoa > Chordata > Mammalia > Hyracoidea > Procaviidae > Heterohyrax > Heterohyrax brucei. The sequence continues at coordinate 63,856,666 of CM053157.1, forward strand.
GTTTTGGAGCTCTTTTCTGGAATGCCCATCAGAGCTGTTCTCAGGTTACCCTTGATGCCCTGAATGCCATCAAAATATCTTCCTTTCAATATTTCCTTCATCTTTGGGTAAAGGAAAAAGTGACTGGGGGCCCGATCAGGGGAGTGGGGAAGGTTTTCTAATACAGTCATTGTTTACAGGCTAAAAATTCCCGCACAGACAACTGTACGATTAAGTTCGTGAATTTCCCAGTGTGCTACTGGGCGCAATGGCTGTTCCACAAAGAGTTCCAAAATTGCTTTGAAGGGTAGATGCCTGTGTTGGTGCATAGCTTCCCAACAGGAGTACTTCAAGGGTGACCACAGTGATATTCAGGAATGACGCAGGTATAAAGCACTTGTAACAATTAAATTAGCAGACTTAACTGTCAGACCTTGTGTGCATAGTCCACTGTACCTGGAATTAGAAACTTCTGTCATATTCAAGCCATTGAATTTACTATTGAGTCTTACATCTGAGCCACTGAATTATTGTTGAGTCTTAACATTTGAGCCATTGAATTATTGTTGAGTCTTACATCTGAGCCGTTGAATTATAATTCTTTTGTCACAGTAGCCAAGTCTATCCTAATATGAGTCAGTGTCCTCCTCTCGTTGTTCTTGCATGCATCTACTCTAAAGTTTTATAACTTTTGATGAATCCTGAAATCTACCTTCATGCCCCCAGGATGACAAACTGGGCTGAAAATAAACTGGTGGTTTTTCATTTGCTGTAGCAAGAGTTTTGCACAGCTTCTATCCCACTGTTCCCAGAGTGTTGTGCTAACATTTGTCTCGGTCCTTGAGAATCTTATTTCCTTTCTGCTCACTCTCTCAGCAGTCGTCCCTGCCTCCTACTTCTCAGAGAAGATGTAGGTAGCAGGTAGCTTCTGACCACTTACCTATAGGTGTAGCTGTCTGTGTATCTACCGTCTTGTTTAAAACAGAGGCACCCCCTCCCCTATTTCTCTCGAAAGTTAATGCTTCCTTATACTTCTGATGCTTAACACTGTAAGAATTATTTTTTGACTCATGCAAAGTGTTTTGAGTTGAGTGGCTGTTCTGGGCACCCGGTCTCTGATTTCCTGATCCATGTTCCTGCCATTTCATGACAAAACCATCTTTAACACAAGGCCTCCAGGCCTTCCATGGACAGGAAGATAGCCTGGGGTAGGTTCCCTGTACACGTAATCATCTTGGCTGGGAAATGACTGACCCACTTTCACTGACAATCCTTGAGCCAGAGCTTGTCACATGGTTCTGCATGGAGAAAGCTGGGAAATGCCACTTGTTGAGCAAATGCTTCCTGACATTGAGTTCATCATACAGAAAGGAAGCTTGAATCTTCAGTAGACAGACATCTATATCAGCTGCACCCTTTTACCTCTGACCTTATCACGCCTCCATCTATTTACTGTCCGCATGGTACCTGTAGTGATCTTTGCTAACACAAACATGAGCCTGTCACCTTCTTATTCAGCACTCATCAGTTACTCCTGACTGCCTACTGAATGGAGTTTACACTCTTTATCAAGACATTGAAGACTGTTTAAGATCTAGTCTCTGAATTCTCTCCAGTACCCTCTCTTACAAGGTCTTGTCTTAGACGCCAGTACCACCAGACTGAGTCTAGTTCCCAGAAACTGCTTGTCTCTTTGTCATATGCTCTTTCATCTTTATGAAACGTCCCTCTTTGATGTATCTGGTGGGCACTTTCTACTTTTCCTTTAAAACCTAGTACATGCATCTCTTCTTCTGCAAAGACTACTGTAGCAATCCTGCTTAAGTAAAGTATATCATCTATTCTTTTGTGATACCACTGAGCTTTTGGCAAACCTCCACTGTCGTACACGTTACACTGAGCTGCAGTTCTATTTTACATATCTGTTCTTCCCCTTTTAAACTCCATGAGAACTGGGACCATGACTTGTTATCTTAGTATCTGCAGCCTGTAATATAGTATCTGCCACACAGTGAGTGCTTAATAAGCATCCATGCAATGAATAAATAAATGAATTTACAAGTGAGGTAGACTTGAAATCATTTCTTACACTTAGATTTCAATCTAACATTCATTCAATATTTTAAGATTCTTGGATGAAATAATGAGCTTGTGCTATTTGTTGTATTTTCTAATCAGGAAACATGAAGGGCATTAAGTTAAAGCCCTGTAGAAATACACAGACATAAATTCTTGATTTGATGAAGGAAGCATCTTCACACTCAATCAAGAAACTTAACAAAAGTAATACAAGAGTGGGCTGATGCTACAGGGGGTTAAAGAGACAGAGATTCTTACTGATGCAGAAATAATAGTGAAAAATTTAATGTCAGGAAGCCAAAGAGCACAGAGAACTCTGATAAGCACTGAGGATTTGGGTGACTGAGAGCAAAACTTGAAGAAATGTTGTTTCAGTCTTTAATATAATAATGAAATGTGCAAAGAGGCAACCATGTTTTCCTGAGCTTTTCCCTTCCGAACTATCAACAAAACAAAACAGCTAAACTCTGCTTCACATAAGTTTTGAATTGTCTTTCATCTATAACTCTTTGAAAATTATTATTATCCATCTATGTCATATATGGTAAGATGGTTAATGTTGTGTGTCAACTGGATTAGGTTATGGTTCTCAGTAGTTTGGCAGTTATGTAGTGATGCAATCAGCCTCCTTTTTGTGACCTAATGTAGTCATCTTCCATTTTGCGAGTTAATGTCAGCAGCCAATCAGCTGTAAGGAGAGTTTCCTTAGTGGTGCATCCAATATATACAGACATTCTGGCAAAGCTCATTCACTTTCTCTGAATTCTGCATCCAGCTTGTCATCCTCTGACCTTCAGTTCTTGGGACTTCAACCAGCAGCCTGCAGTACTGCCTGCCACTTTTAAGATTCATCAGCCTCTACAACCTTGGAGGCATTGATCTGCTGTCTGTTACCTGCTCATGTTGGGATTGTCAGTCTCTGCAGCCTGTGAGCCAGCAGCCTGCTGTCAGGCCTGCCAACCTTGAGTTTGTTAATCCCTGAGGTTACATGAGTCAGGAGAAGCCTCCAGACTGGCCATTGACCCACAAACTTGGGACTTGCCAGCCTCTATAAAACCATGGACCACTTTCTTGAGGTAAATCTTTCTCTCTCTCTCTCTCTCTCTCTCTCTGTGTGTATACACTTATGAGGCCTACCAGTTAAGTTCATGAACTCATCCTAGAGAAAGTGCTACATACTTCATTGCTAGATATCACTACAGTCACCCTCGAAGTAGTCCCCCTGGGAAGCTATGCACTGATACCACCACCTAGTCCACCCTCAAGGCAGTTTTAGAACTCTTCCTAGAATGGCCATCAGAGCTGTTATTATATTAACCTTGGTGTCTTGAATATCATTAAAACGGGCTACATCTGTTAACCAAAGGTCAAAAGTTCAAATCCAGCAGGTGCTGTCTGAAAACTCTGCAGGGCAGTTCTACTCTGTCCTATAGGGCCACGGTGAGTCAGAGTTGACTCAACAGCAACTGGTTTAGGTATGTTTTTTATCTTGATCTACGCTGGCACTTTGCCACCTAGGATGGATGGGAGCTGGTGGGGAGCTGGACTGAGGAAGAAACCTGTTTTATAAATTGAAATAAGAATCAGGCAAACTGTCCCAGCCATAGAGGCTGGTTCAGCCCAGAAAATGAGTCTGACCTTCTTGGCTGACATTGTGTTGGCAGGTTATGGAAATAACAGCTGAGAGCCTCCCATCCTGTGAATCTAGAGATCAGGGACCTAAGAAGAACTGGTAAAATTCATACACAAAGGACGTGATTAGCCGCCTGTTGGAGTAAACCAATAGACTGTCTGAAACGTGTTGACCTCACAAACTCCACTCAGGGTAGTTGATTGGAGTGTAATCAGAGAAACTCATGTCCAGAATGTGAATGTCATTTAGTGAGAAGACAGTTAATCAAATGTATTGTACACTGCCTGGGGAAGGACTGCGTGGAGGTGTGAGGAGAGGCAGAAGGCAGGGTGGTCAGCTGGAGTCACAGAAAATGAAAACCCAAGGAATATCACCTAGGCAATGTCCACCCTGCTAGAGAGAGCCCCTGCTGGAGAAGACAGCCTTATTGTGGGTAGGGGTGCCTCTCCTCAGCAGTCTCTGGGCCCTTTGCTCAGGGGTCACGTTCAGCTGGTGCTGGCTTCCCAGACATTCTGGTGCTAGAAGGGGCTTCCCTGGGTGGTGGGCCTAGGCTCTTGGTCTCTAGGATGGAATGCCTCCCAGTGTTCAATGATAAGTTGACCATGAGGTTAGTTTCATAGATTTGACTGACTTGAGCACCCTGTGACTCATAGGAAAGTATAAATGCTGTATTTCGGAATATGGTCATTTCCTCAAGGGGATACTATCCAGGAGAACTCTTAGTGGGTAGCTACAGCCTCCTCCCTGGGACACCCTCATTGTCAGCCCCTTTCCACCTGCAACAGACTATACCTCATCTCCGCTCAGGTCAATGGTTCTCAAAGCTATCTGATCCAATGACCTATTTTTAAATGAGTATTTTGTTGTGTTCCTTTTACTAGTCCCGAAAGAAATTTATAAATAACAAATTCCCCTACAAACCTTTTTTTTAACTCCGTATATTGTTCTAACTGTAAACTAAAAGGAAAATCATGAGGAAACTAGAGTGATCTGTAATAAAATACTATGTCTTACAGTATGGTAATGCTTCGGGATGAATAACTAGGTGATATAAGTAGTCCATGACTTCAGGATCAGAAACCCTGATTCCATGGTGGTTAAGAGCTATGTCTGCTAACCAAAAGGTCAGTGGTTCAAATCTGCCACGTGCTCCTTGGAAACTTGACAGGGCAGTTTTGCTCTAACCTATAGGGTCACTGTGAGTAGGACTTGACTCAGTGGCAGTGGCTTTTTTGGCTAGCCTTGGAATCAGAGGGAACATGACAGGTATAAACACAAGACTGAGACAGATGAGCTAGCAACTCGGATTGTAGAGTGACGCTGCTGTTGATGAATGATTCTATGAAACCATCACTACTGTTGATAAAATAGGAACCCAACAAAGTATAATATTCTCATGTTTTGAAAATACTTAGAGAACCTTGAGGGAAAATTCAATGTATATTAAGATTATTCAAAAGCTACTTATATTTCCAGGTAAAATGGGATCGAGTTCCAGGCCTGGATAATTATAAACAGATTTTTTTTTTCACACAAATGTCAGGGGTGACTTTTGAAGATTGCACAGACACATTTCTAGGTGGTCGTGGCTGTGCTGGACATGACCAGACAGCCAGCATCCTTGATTCCCTCTCACTAAATATCACACACATCTCAATAATTGTGGCAAACAAAAATTGTCTCCAAGTGTCCAATACATCCCCCAGTGAGTAGTTCTACTCCTGCTGAGAAATGCTGAATTAAGTAGACAAAACTTCAGTGAGGGTCAAATAAGATAGACCCTGACATATGCACAACCATTTTGCTGCAATTACAGCAAAAACCAGGCTAGGGAAAATGGACTAGAATTGGATCAAGTATCTACCTCTAGAGGGAGAAGCAGAGTTCCAGGGGTCACAGTAAGTCAAAATTTAGGAGAACAAACTATGGGCTTGGCCTTGGGGCAACATGCAGGGAAGGCAGAAGAGAACTGTGATCTTGGGCTATCTGCATAGCTAAACCCCTTCTTAGCACCCAGAATCCCAGAGTTGGCTGAAAGGTAAGAAGAATTTGGAGCAGGCAACCCCAGAGCCTGGAAGACTTGACTTGTCCCTAGAACTTAGCTCTGGGAAGGTACTTTATTTCTAAAGCCTTATGCTGGTAGTACAGTGGTTAAGAGATCAAGTGCTAACCAAAAGGCTGACAGTTCAAATCCACCACTGCTCCCTGGAAACCTAGGACAGTTCTACTCTGTCCTATAGGGTCGCGGTGAGTCAGAACCAACTCAGAAGCAACAAGGCTTTTTTTTTTTTTTTCTTTTGGTATGCCCAGCTCCAGTAGAAGTGGAACAATGCCTGGCATGTGCTTAATTAACTCTTCTCAAGTAGCAGCAGCTGAGGAGAAAGTAGAGGCAGGAGACATCAAGTTACCTACTGCTGTCTGACTCATAACAACCCTAGAGGTCAGTGTAGAACTGCCCCATAGAGTTTCCAAGGAGCATCTGGCAGATTTGAACTGCCGACCTCTTGGTTAGCAGCCATAGGACTTAACCCATTGCACCACTTGGGTTTCTGGAGAGACCAACTGTCTTAGTGTATCGTGCCAAGTGTGTGTTTGGAGGAGAGACGTCTATGTAACATTTGATTTTCTTGCATTGGAGTGTTTTCTGCCTGCCCTCGATTTAAGACAAACAAGTCAGCTCATTCTTCAAACAAAACTACGGGTCAAGAGAACAAGATGTGGGCATAGCAACCATTCTTCACCCATCCCCCATGTTGATTTTCTGTGGATTTCCTGGTGGATGGACACAAAACAGCTGCTTGGAATTCAGCTTTGGAGCCCATTTCCCAAAGTGAGGTCACAAAGGCGTGGTCATAAATTGAGGCAGTGCTTACACTGAACTGAACACCACAAATGGCAAGGGTGCATACGTAGTGTTGCTAGCAGCCCAGACTGAGACCAGCCCCATAATCCATGCTTTTTGACTCAGAAGCCAAACAACACTCTCAGAAATCTGATTCTCCCTGAAGGCCAGCTGAACAGGAGGGTGCCTCATCTCTTGTGACTCTTCTCCAAATTCCATCCAAGACAATTATCTAATCTCTGGTCAGGATTCAAATTACTTAATGTGTTTACTTCTTCGCTTTGAGCAGGCTCCTTTGGGCATACAGTTCCTGGGAGTGGGAGCAGAGGGGGTGGAGATGATGGTCTCATTACAAAGGGTCAACCTGTCAGAGGTCCCATTACTTCATCTGCCCTACAACATAATATAATGGGACGGTCATGAGAAGGCGTTTAGCTTTGCAATCCTTAGTGAGCAAAATTGAGTCTTAAAAAAGAGAAAGAAAAGATTCATTTACATGAGAAAAAGCTTTTCCACTTTAGCATGCTAAAAGAGGGAATGGGCCAAAGGAGAACTGATCTGCTGTTACAGAATAATCAAGGAGACAGCTGATAGTGTTTTTTCTCCTTTCAGAATTTTCAATTTAAAGATACTTAGAAATTTACTAAATTACACATCTGGAATCCATTGTCATTTGCTGAAGTCTCACCTACTCTTTGACATTTTCTTTTCCCTCGACCCCTTCTTGCTGTCTCCCGGTGTCTCCTAGCTCCTTACGTACAGCATCTGTTACGGATTGAATTGCTTCCCTCCCAAGTGTGTGTCAGTGTCAACTTGACTAGGCCGTGATTCCCAGTATTGTACGGCTGTCCACCATACTGTGATCTGATGTAATTTTCCTATGTGTTGTAAATCCTGACCTCTATGTGGCATAGTGGTTAAGTGCTACATCTAGTAACCAAAAGGTCATCAGTTCAAATCTGCCAGATGCTCCTTGGAAATTCTATGGAGCAGTTCTACTCTGTCCTATCAGGCCACTATAAGTCAGAGTGACTTGGGGGCAGCGGGTGGGTTTTATGAAGTTACCTATGACAGGATTAGAGGCAGTCATGTTAACGAGGCAGGACACAATCTACAGGACTAGGTCGTATCCTTAGTGGGATCTCTTTTGAGATATAGAAGAAAAAAGAGAGCAGAGAGGACAGGGACCTCATACTGAAAACACCACAGAACTTCCCTGACTCTGCCAAGGTCCCCCCTTCCATTTACAGCCCAGGTTGCCGTTTGTGGCTTCGCCCTACCACATTACAACACACCAAGCATGGTTTGGGAGGTTTCAATTTGGCACCCAAATGCCACACATGTGCAGGTGAAGATGTTGATGCAAGCACAGAAACCCCAAAACTGGGTCCTGACAAGAATTGAATCCTGACCCGGCCTTCACTGAAGTGAAAGGTGTTCTACGACATGCGAATGAACCGGATTCATTTGCCAAGCCAAGTGCCGCGGATTCATTTAAGAAGTGAGAAATGCTTTCCTTTCCAGTGTGACTCAGCACTCGGATCTCCAAATATGGGCATGTGGATTTCCGGTGCCGATCTCTACTCCCTGGGCACTGGAGGACACAGAGACTCCCCACTCCCAGTCGGGCTGGGAGCCCTTGGTCTGTTGCCTCCCAAGCCCCATGCTGCTCCTTGTTTTCACAAACAGATTTCTACTTTCCGTGTCCCTTGCAACTGGTGGTGTGACAGGCACCTTATTTTGATGGGCTAATAAGGCAGGACAACAGCTGTGTTTGGTGACAAAGCCATCAAGAAAGAAGTTCACCCGCTGGACCCTGGATCCCTGTGCTGAGAAGATTGATGACAATGACCTTCCCCTAGAACTGACAAAGAGACAAGCCTTCCCTTGCAGCCGGTGCCCTAAATTCAGGCTTCTAGCCTCCTAAGCTGGAAGGCAATCAACTTCTGTTGGTTAAAGCTGCCCCCTGGTAGTATTTCTGTTGTAGCAGCACTAAGAACTAAGACAGCAGCCTCCAAGGCTGCCTCTGCCCCTACCTTTTGCATATGCGCCTCCGACTCGACGGCACTTGGCTTACCTGGCTGAGTAGATTTGAGGGTCGCTCCCTGGCTACTACAGACCAGCATTTGATCCCATAGTAGTTTAAGATCTGAAAGATTGCTGGAAGTAGCTCTGGACGAGGCACTCTGTGAAGAGGAAGGAATCTATATGTATGTGCTAATATATTTCTCTGTGCTTTTTTCTGTTTAATGTATCCTTTAGATTCTCTTCCTATGGCTATCTCAATTTGAAAAAGCTAAATCTAGCTCAGCTTCTCTAATCAGAAACTATTCCTGGCTCCCTACTGCCCATAAAATCAAGTCCAAGTTTCCTATCTTACTACACAAGATCCTCTATAATCTGTCCTCGGAATACCTTTTCAGTGAATCGACTCTTCTAGGTCAAATAAGGAACCCCACTGGCAAGACTGCCAACTGACGGATTGGTAGCTCAAACCCACCAGTGACTTTGAGAAAGAATGATGTGTAGTTAGCTTCTGTAAAGATTACAGCCTTGGAAACTACTGAGGTGGTACTCCTGTGTCCTGTAGGATTGACATGAATCAGAATCCACTTCACAGCAACAGATTTGGGTGTCCTTATGGGTCCAAAGCACATTAAAGCAGTGGTTAGTTATGCACCACTGAGCTCAAAGTTCAACTTAGTCACTCAAGAGCTCTCTCGTCAGGGAAGTTACTTACCCTTCTCTATGACTTCGTTTCCTCAACTGTAAAAATGGGTGAATGGTAATTTAAGCTGTTTGAAGATTAAAGTTAGTTAATAAATGCTAATTACTTAGAATGGTGCTTGATCTGTGAACGCCATCCCCTAATACAGTTATCATCATTCCTTGCCCTATACACGAGCCCCGGTAGTGCAGTGGTTAGCTTAGCTGCTAACTGAAAGGTCAACATTCCAATCGACCAGCGACTCCGTGGGAGAAAAGACCTGATGATCTGTTTTCACAAAGATTAAAATACCAAAAACTTACTGCTGTAAAGTTGAGGCTGACCCATGGCAACCCTATAGGACTGAGGGTTTCCAAGGCTGTAATCTGTACAGAATCAGACAGATACATTTTCCTCCCAAGACACTGCTGCTGGTGGTCATGACTGCCTTGCTGGTCTGTGGGTTAGCAGCCTACTAGAAAACCATTGCATGGCCCGCATTTCTTCTCCATAAACATTCTCCAAACCCATTGCCATCAAGTCGATTCCAACTCATGGTGAAACTACAGACAGAGTAGAACTGCCCCATAGAGTTTCCAAAGAGCATTTGTCAGATTTGAACTGCTGACCTTCTGCTTAGCTGCCATAGCACTGAACCGCTACACCACGAGGGTTTCCACATAAAGATCACAGCCTTCAGAATCCTGTGGGGATTTTCTGTGAGCCAGGATCAACTTCATGGCAGTGGGTTTGGAATTTTTGTTTGTTTATTTTTGGCCTTCTACACATTTGCATTTTCTATCTTTGTACCCTTTCTTACGGTCCAATTTCCAAAATTCTCTGCCCTTTAAATTCTTCCCATTCTTTAAGTCCCTGGTCAAATCCTTCCTTTTCCACAAACTTCCCTGGACTGTCTAGTTTGCAGTATTGTGAATACTAACAGATGTTGCTGTCTATTTCAGTAGTTTCACCAATAGTCATTTGTTGCTTCATGACACTCCTTCTACTGTCATTTTGTAAAATTAAATACTATATTAAAATGCAATTTTTCATGATATCCCCCAATTAGATGGTGAGTTCTTGGCTCTGGGAGAAGGTCCATGTCATCAGTCTTCCCCTGATCTGGGAGCTTCTCAGCTCAGGGAGCCTGCATTGAAAGGACATGCTCTGCTTCCAGTGCTGCTTTCTTGAAGGACTGAGGTCCCCGTGTCTCTCTGCTTGCTTCTCCCTTTTAGATCTCAGATGTGATTGACTTAAAACAATCTAATCTTATGGATTGAATCCTGCCTCATTATCATAACTGCCTCTAATCCCATCTCTTTATCATCATAGAGGTAGGATTTGTAACACACAGGAAAATCACATCAGGTCACAAAACAGTGGGCAATCATGCAATACTAGGAATCATGGTCTACCCAAGTTGACATGCATTTTAGGAGGGATACAATTCAACTCATGACACAGATCTTCCTTTCTCGGCCAGGATTGGATGAGGTAGAAGAGCTAGGATAGTATTAGGTTAAGACTTCCGGGTTCCAGTCCAGATTCTTTCACTAACTTCCCGGGTGACCTTGAACACTGGTATCATCGCCCTAATCTTCAGTTCCTTCGTCTGTCAATGAGGGTGTTGGGTTAATAGGTAACCTCTAGGGTCCCTGCTGTTTCTTAATAATCAGTCATTCTCCGATTCCTCTGAGAATGGAGTCTTTGGTATACAAGTGGGAAGAATCCCTTGGTCTGGAACTCAGATTCTTGTTCTGGTCAGTGGAGTGAAACTCAGTCAGTTTGTAGGGTATGGGATGGTCCCGTTTATTAAGACTGTCTTAGAGTACAGCAGTCCTAGAGTATTCATCCACCAAATCTCGGAAAGTAAGTCTTTGGGATATAGGATAACGGAGAGAAAGCAGGGTAATAATGTGGCAAAAGACTCAAGTTGAGGCTCTGATGGTGCTTTGGTTAAGATTACTCAGCTGCTAACCAGTCAGCAGTTCGAATCCAGCAGCTGCTCCTTGGAAACCTATGGAGTCACTATAAGTTGGAATTGACTTGATGACAACGTGTTTGATTTGGTTTGGTTGGTTTCTGTTTACATAGTTAGTAATTCTTCTAGACTATCACTAAGTGTCCTCCAGATGAAAGCGCTGAAGTCAAAGATGCTGATGAGGGTAGAGGCCCAGGGAAATAAAGCCCGATTGCCCTGAGGCTTAGTGCCAAGTGTGCACTGGTTGTCAGAGAACCCACACAGGCTCAACCTTGTTGGTGCACCACCTAGGTTCTCCCACCCCTCCACTGCTAGAAGGTGCTGTCTCTTTCTGGCTACCCAGATAGCCTCAGCTCCTGGAGTATTATTAGATCAGTGAGACCAGTCTTCTGTCTCCATGTCCACAAGTCCACCTTGTGTCTGAAAATCATGCTGAGGAGGCGCGTGCTGCTGCTGCTGCTGCCAAGGGAAATTGCTGCATCTAGGATCTGGGGAATCCTGCGGCAGGGAGGGAAACCAAGGCGGCATAGTGGTTAAGCACTATGGCTGCTAACAAAAGTTCAGCAGTTCAAATCCACTAGGTACTCCTTGGTGCTATAGGGCAGTTCTACTCTGTCCTATAGGGTCACTATGAGTTAGATGACGAGGAGTTTAGTTTTGGGTGGGTCTCAGGGAGATGACAATCTAGGGCAAACATGAACAAAGATTCTCATAGCACAAGAGGTCAAACACGGAAATGTTCATTTGCCTGGCTGACTTCAGGGCAGTGTGACACAGTCCTGCTTTGTTTTCCCTCTTCCTGGCAATGATATGCACTTGTTTCTGTGAAGCTTGCATGGGGGGATGGGGAGGAGATAGAAAACACAGAGCCTGAACCTCCAAGGGACTTGCATTCTGGTCAGAGAAGTAAAGCACACACATATTTACAAAAAAATCCTGGGGGCCTTTCTCTGGGGTGGATGCTGAGTTTAAGGCGTGTGAAAAAAGACCCCAGTTTATTTTTCAGGGAAAAAGTCCATTTCAAAGCTACAATGAACCCCCAAGGAAGATTAAAAACTGAGCTCAAGTTAGAAGGCCAGGGCAGGAGTCCTGGATTTTCATTTGCTCTCTCTATGATTTTAGGCAAATTGCTTAGCTTCAGTAATCCTCGGTTTCTTAACCCTCGGGTGACCCAATTATTTTCTCCTCTAGATTTTTGTTGATACCATTTGTTTTCACTCACAGAAAGCACATTGATCGATTAAAGGGCCAATTTAGGATTTTTGCTATGAAGTAGGGATGTTAATATCCATTATCTGGAATCACATATGTTTCAGGGAAACCAGATGTAGTAAATTCTACCAATAGGAGTCAAGGAAAAAATCATTTTTTAAATATATATATTTTTTACTTTCTTGAAAATTTGCCCAGTGAGATAAAACATGAAGGGAACTGATAATGACCACATATGCATTTTATTCTAGTATCCTTCTTCTTAGCCTTTCTTATTTTTCATGGAACTTTTCAAAACATGGTACAATGCATTCTTCCTTAGTACAAAAGCAATATTTAGAGCCTAAATAAATAAAGCCAAAGAATTCTGTTTACCTCAGGAAAATTACCACTAGTGTACATTCTTCATTACTGCAAAAGTGGTACTTAGGGACTCAAACCTTGAAAAAAAATTAGCCTACTATGTATTCTTCATGATAACAAGAGCAGTACTAACTGCTGAGAAGCAGACACAACTTCCCTGGAATAGTGCAGACCTGCTCACTGTGGTGCAATCCACCTGTTGCATGTGGAAGCCATGATTGGGCCCTAAATTTGAATGCAGGGTAGGAATAATTAATAAGCACACCAGACTCTTGAAAAGTACTACTGCAATGCATCATTCCTTATTTCAAAAGATATTATTTACTGTACAGAAGCTAGAAAAGCAGTCCTGAAAGATTTCTGAGTAAAGCTTCAGAGCAGAGCAGGAACCCAGTGACAAGTATACCCGGTGAACAGAGCCAAGGAGAAAACGGCCACCATGAATGAATGAAAACTAGAAACAGCTTATTCTCATGATAAGTCCATTCTTATAGAAACAAAGCAACTGGGAAACCTGGTGAGAAGACTCGTGAAACAGAAATAAAGGCCAATCTATCAACCGTTTACAAAATTCACAAAGCCAGGAGACATCATCTAACCCAATGCTCATGCTACAGAATAAAGAGGCTCCAACCCTCACTGTTCCTGAGTTTTGCGTTTCAAAAGGCTTACACTTTGAGACTAAATTCATTAAAACTGAATTGCCAACTTCCAAAGAACTCAAGGCAAAAAAAAAGAAAAAAAAAGTGGCCATTGTTAGGTATCATCAAGAGGGTTCCAACTCATAGTTACCCTACGTACAACAAACAGGACACTGCTGTGTCCTGTGTCATCCTCAGAGTCTTATGCTTGAACTCGTTGTTGCAGCCACTGTGTCAGGAGCCACTTGTTGAGGCTCCTTCTCTTTTTCGATGGCCTGTACTTCACCAAATATGATGTCCTTCTCCAAGAACTGGACCCTCTTGATAACATGTCCAGAGTACATGAGACAAAGTCTCACCATCCTTGCTTTCAGTGAGCATTCTGGCTGTGCTTCTTCCAAGACAGATTTGTTCACTTTTTGGCAGACAATAGCATATTTAGTATTTTTCTCCAATGCCACAGTTCAAAGGCCTCAGTTCTTCTTGCAGCTTTCATAAGCATAAGAGGTGGTTGAAAACACCATGGCTTGGGTCAGGCACCCCTTGGTCCTTAAAGTTAGATCTTTGCTTTCTAATGCTTGAAAGAGGTCTTTTGCAGCAAATTTTCCCAGTGATTTCTTTTTATTATGACTGAGTGAAAATGTACATTCCCATATAAATTTGCATGCCCACCTAGACGCAGCTTCCATTGCTCTCCCTGCCCGGTGACAGCACACTATTCCTCTCTGCTTCTTTTGATTTCTTAAGTGCTGCTTTCATGGGCATAGATTGTGGATCCAAATAAACCCTTGGAAACTTCACTTCTTACTCTGGTTATCTCTGTTGTCATTGATCCAGTTGTGAGGATTTTTGTTTTCTTTACGTAATCCATATTGAAGGCTGTAATCTTTGAAATTTGTCAGTGTTTCTAGTCCTCTTCCTTTCAGCAAGCAAGGTGTGTCCTCTGCCCATCAAAGGTTATCAGTGAGTCTTCTTCCTTTTCTGATGCCCCATTCTCCTTCTTGTAGTCCACCTTCACAGATTATTTGCTCAGCATATAGACCGAATAGATATTGTGAAATGATGTATAACTGGACTGGTCCAAGCCTGCTCCGTGCAACCATAGAGACACAAAATGGGTAAAAGTTAAAGAAAGTTTATTCTTTCTTTATTTATTCAGTCATGCAAAGGTGTACACCAGGACAATAGCTCAAATCTAAATGGGTAAAATAAATCTGGTCTGGGTTCTTCAGGAATGCGTAGAAGTGAGGCCAGCTTACTGACTGGTTTGGCCAAAAAAGGCATTCCTGGGTCAGTCCAGCCTTCCTGTGCTTATTCATTCTAAAAAGAGAAGGTCTTTCCAGCCAGATCTTAGACTCAGACTCCTAGCTTCTGAAGCTTTCCTTCAATCCCAGTTCCATTTGGTGGGAGAAGAGTTCTGCGTCACCCAGATGATGTGGTTGATGGCTCTGCAAATGTCTGGTGGGCCAGATCTAGTTCTTGCCAGTTTCAGCTGGTCCTGAAACCTGGTCTCTTATTTTCAGCTTGGCCAGAAACAGGAAGCACTTCTAAATAAGGAGATAACTTAAACACAAGGTGTTGCTGTTTCACCAAAGAAGGTAGGCATAGCTCTTTGCTTATTGACGATAGTAGGTGGGCTGCTGGTCTCAGATACAACCCTGACACACACTTTTCTTGACTTTAAACTGTGCAGCATCTCCTCATTGTTCTTTTCAAACAACTACCTCTTGGTCTAAGTAGAGAATCTCAAGAAACAATTAGCCAAGCCAAGTGCCGTCGAGTCAATTCTATACAATATTATCCATAATTTGCCATGATCCACACAGTTGAATGCTTTTGCATGGCCAATCTCTCTGGTATCCTCTGCTTTCAGTCAAGGTCCAGTTGACATCAGCAGTGATGTCCCTTGTCCGACATCCTCTTCTGAATCTGGCTTGAATTCCTGGCACTTCCCTGCCTATGGACTGCTGCAGCCATTTTTGAATGCTCTTCAGCAAAATTTTACTTGTATGTGATATTAATGATATTGTTGGATAATTTCCGCATTCTGTTGGTTCTCCTTTCTTTGGAATGGGTACAAATATGCATCTCTTCCAGTTGGTTGGACATGTCTCCAACTTTCTTTGCACAGATGAGTGAGCATTTCCAGTGCTGCATCAGTTGTTCAAATACCTCAGTTAGTCTTCTGACAGTTCCTGGGGACTTGTTTTTCATCAGTGCAAAACAGTGGTTATAATGGATACCACATGTCCCATGAGTCACCAAAGGGTTTTATCTCTAAAATGGGGATGTCAAGGTTACCTACACATCCTGATCACTAACAATGGAGAAAGATAATTACAGTTACAATAGTTCGCTCCTGGCAGTTTTTTTTTTTTTTAATTTTTATTTTTATTCCTGGCAGTTTTTTGATGTAAATATGGCTGTTCTTTCCTGACAGCTGTGGTGCAAGTATAATCATTTTCCTGGCAGTTGAGAGGTAGCCACACCTACAGCCGCCTTCAAGGATGACTTAGAAATGACCTAACCCTTATTTCCATCCTATCTCCATATCATTATCATACTTCTCTGGAGCCACTGATCATGCAATTGCTGACCTACGACTCAAAACTCGATCCTGGAACTACATCATCACCAGAAACTGGAACCACGCCTTATCAGTATATAGAAGGGCCACCAAACCTGTACAGGGTCTGTCTTTTTCCACTCGCTGAGACTGACCCGTTCCCTCTTTGAAACGTACATTCCCTTAATAAAGTTTTTGTCATTTGCTACCAAAAAGGACGCATCCTCATGTGCTTTAGGGGAAGGGTAGCCCAGTTTGCCCCCTGTAAGGAGACCAAACTTGCTTGCTTGATCTCTGGGAACCAAATCAAGGTCTAATCTGTTACGTGACCTCAATAGGGGGACTAATTTCTGCCCTGCTTATCTCAGGGTGGTTATAAAAAGGAGGCACGTTAAAGTACTTCATAGACTGTAAGGCACCATTTAGCAAAAAGGTATCATGGATGTTTCAGTCATCTGGTACTGCCGTAACAGTAATACCACCAACGGATGGCTTTAACAAAAAAGCTTATTTCACAGCCCAGCAGGCTGCAAGTTTGAATGTAGGGTGTCCGCTTCAGGGGAAGGCTTTCTCTCTTTGTCACCTCTAGAGGAAAATCCTTATGTTGCATCAGTCTTTGGTCAGGGAGCATCATGGGAGAGGAACCTT
Organism: Heterohyrax brucei; assembly: GCA_028571685.1. Classification (NCBI taxonomy): domain Eukaryota; kingdom Metazoa; phylum Chordata; class Mammalia; order Hyracoidea; family Procaviidae; genus Heterohyrax; species Heterohyrax brucei. Next base: position 63,873,317 of record CM053157.1, read on the forward strand.
GGGTCTGCACGATGTGTCCTACTCCTGGCGCTGCTTTTCTCAATGGTGTGAGATCCCCAAATATCTCTGCTAGCTTCTCTCCTTTATTATCTCAAGAGGCCACCTCAAGTCACAAAACAAACTTGTTGGGGTCATGCAGCTGATTAGACCCCAAGTGACCTGATTGGGGTTCTGGAGATTGAGCTAGTAAGTTAGGTCTCCCTATGGGTGGCAAACTGGGTTTCCCCTTCCCCCAGAGCACACGAGTATGTATCCTTTTTGGTAGCAAGTGATGACAAGTTTATTAAGGGAAAGCACATTCCAAAGAGGGAACGGGCCAGTTTCCATGACTGGAAAAAGTCCTAGCATAGATTTTGGGGTTGCTTTTTTTTTTTTTTTAACTGTGTTTGAGTGAAAGTTTACAATACAATTTAAATTTGCATACCTGCCTATCTGCAGCTCCCTCTGCTCACCTTGCCCAGTGATAGCACACTCCTCCTTTCCATTCCATACAGGTCATACCCTCTCAACAATCTCCTGTCCCCTCCTTTCTACCCTCTCCATTCCCCTTTAGTAAGAGGCCAGTAGGATGACATTCTACAGATGCATAGAATCATCAAGTGCACACATGATATGGTCACTCTGTGTCCCTGAGTCCATTCCATTCCTATCTGAAGAGTTGGGGCAGCATCAGGTCTAGGGGCCACTCTCCAAAGGAACTCTTGGGTCTTCGACCATCAGTTGTGGTCTTTTAGTGGCGTTCTTAGGGTGTTCTCCTTTTTATTTCTCATGTTGCCACTGGGACTCAACATTGTGAACCCCATCATGACTGTCATTGGTGGTGGCCAGGCACCATCTGGTTCTTTGGGTCACATGTTGATATACAGTCACCTGTTCATGTGAGTCTTTCTGTCTTCTAGGCTTTTTTTCCTTCACGTTGTTGTCACTGGTGGTCATCTGTTCCAGCTGAGTTGGGACCATTTGGTGTTCCTTAGATGGCAGCTTGCTAGCTTTTAAGACCTCAGATGCAACTCACATCCAGGGTGCAGAAGACTATCTTGGCAATAGGCTAGATATGCCAATTTGCCTCGATGTCCCCCAAGAGCATGGTCCTTTGGGGTTGCTTTTCATTGGCAAAATCAGGGGGTGATGTCATAAATGGGAGGCAGAGGTAGTAACTTGGTTTTTGATTGGGTTGGAGGCCACTGTAGCCACTTCACAATAGCCAGGAGGAATTGTTGTGTTTGCATCACAATTGCCAGGGAAAACTGTTGATACGTAGCAGATCAGGTTCCCTTGGTAACCTTATCAATAGTCTGTGTGTTCTATAACATAAACCACGACCTTTGTTAACCCTAGAAAATGTTAGATTTGGGAGTAAAATATGTAGTATGTGGCAGCAGAGATCAGGTTCCCTAGCTAACCTTGACAAAACTTAAAAGGTGAATCCTGTCCTACCTACACAGCTGCTGCCCATCCACCCTCATTAACATCACAGAGGCATGAATTCCAACACGGAGGAATGTCACACACTACCAGGAACAATGTCCCAGCCAAATTGCTACACAGATTTTGGGGGAACACAATTGAATCCGTGACGATGGATATTTAAAACCAAAGCACACAGTTATGCAGAATGATATTAGTTTTAAATATCGATGATACAGACCTTATAGGAACCACAGAGATTGTCTACTCCAATATTTTCCCCTTACAGACAGTGAAACTGATACCAGAAAGGACAAGTGGCTCAGGGACAGACAGCTAATTTGAGACAGAAGCAAGACTGAAAGACAAGCCTCCTCAGAGCTCTGCCCTGGAGCTGCAAGTGTTAAAATGAGGCATAAGTGACTCCATTTTGAGGAAGGGCGCAGTTAAAATTCAAGGTATTAAGGTAGAAAGCTCCAGGAAACAACTTAACAGAAAATAGCAGGAAATACCATAGAGTAATCTCACCTTTGTGTTGCAAAACATCTGTCTGTCACAAGACAAAGCCTGGAGACAGCCTTGCAAATGACCCCCAGACCTTGACCACAATCTACTAAAACATTTGCAAACGACCACATTTTACGACTAACAGAAATTCCAGGTGGCCTCAACCAATCTATGTAAAGGTCAGCTCCCCCTCCTTGCTTTTTGGTCTCACGGCTTAAATACTGCGTGCTAAAGAAGCTTGGGGTCACTTCCTGCTCTGCGTAGTTTGGAGTGTGTCCCTGGTGCACCAGTCTTTTTCCTATTAGGCACATTTTTAATAAAACTTAACTTTAAAGAGAATCTGCATTGTGTCTTGAAATCCAGACCCTAACACAAGAGCAGACAGAGAATTCCATGCTGCTGTCTGTCTCTGCCTACTCTGCTCCAGTCCCCATTGCCATTCCTGACCACCCAGTCACCCCCTCTGCAAATGATTCCAAAGGGATGCCTCCATCTCAAGTCACGTCACCGCCCAGTAACTGATGCCTTTGTGGAGACCCACAGGTGAACTCGACAGCTTGTATAGAAAAGGGAGAGATCCAGTGGCCCACCCAAACAATGCAGGTCAATCCAAATGTGCAGAAAATCCTTGTGAGTCGCACTTTCCAAGGAGTCACTTGCCAAAACTGCTCACCTCTTTGCAAGGCTTGGTACCAGCTCCTGAAACCAACGACACAGAGGCAGCTTGGTGGGAGGGGCCCTTGCATAAAGGTGGGAGCTGGCAAAATGGTACTTGGCTGGCTGGCAAAATGAGGGCTGTGCATTTTCCATCTGTCCCTGTCTCTCCAGCTGCTGCTACTAAGGCTTTGAATGTTACTTGAAACTAAAAGAGAACCCCGGGAACTAGCTTATCCGGGTCACATCTCTGTCTCCAGGTTAGATGCAACCTGCTGCACTTCAGATCACAAATGCTCCTTTCCTTCCATAAATTCTCTCCTAGGGGCAGACAGAGCCATACTCCATGACCCATTCTAGTGTTTCACCACTGTCACAGCTGGAAAAGTGGGCCCCACGTTGACCTTAAGACATCACCTTGACAGTTGATGTTTATTTTCCTGGGCCTCCTAATTAGAGGCTGGGAATACTGACTCACCAAGCTTTCCACTTAAAATTATGCCTTTAAGTACCTGACCATACGGACCTTTGTTAGAACTACATATACCCAGACCTAGTAATTTTAGAAACATTTAATATACTTGCGTAGTGATGACAGTCTTCTAAAGCCGTTCCCTGATCTCTGCTACCGGACCCCCAGTGTTACATCCTTGCAAACTGCCGTACAGAGCTCCCCCAGCCCTTCCCTGAGATACTTGGCTCCCCTTCCTCAGCCCCCGCCTCCCTACTTAAATAACCTTGCTGTGTTTAATTCACCGACATTTGAACAGCTGTACAGTCACAAAATGTTTAATTTGGGAACAGCGTCTGTGGGAAGGAGGCTTTGTTAGTTTCCAAAGTAATGCGAAGCTTAATTTAGAAAGTAATGGAACAATTCTTTCAGTTCCAGAAGTCATGGAGATGATGGGTTACACTGTAGATGAAGGTAGCACATGGTTGCAACCTCTAATGATGTCAGCACTTTGCAACACTGAGTATTTTTTTGTAGCAGTCTCACTTTTATTCCTGCTCTGATACACAGTGGGTCAGTTCAATCAAAGTATTTGCTCCCAGAAGACAAGGCTGTGGTCTTATTCAGGCTGTCTGTACAAGCAGTCTGGCAAGGACAAGCTAGTGGTGAGTTTGTTTTTTTAAATGTTGAATTGCATTTTAGTTTCTGTTGCCTTTTGCTCCCTACCTTGGCCTTCTTGATGTAAAATTTAGTCCAGTTGTGTTCCAAGATGTAAGAACAGGAGCCAAGCACGGAGCAGGGCAGTGATAGGTGTAATCCAATGATACTACCTCTGTCTTTCTTGACTCCAGTGTTACCGAACCTAAAGCAAGTTCGTTCGGAGACAGCACTGGATTCAATGCTTTATTCTCAGATGGCCAACAAATCCAGGGAACAGCAAGAAAATGGTTTCTCCAAAAACCTGTCCCACTTGGGCTATATTTTCAGGGGCTTTTATAGCCAGAATTCAAAGGAAGGGGGTTTTGGCACAGACCAATAGTCAGGAGTCACAAGATTTCATTACGTTTAACAAGTAATGTGGATTAGGAAGAAGAAATGTAGATTTACTCATCTGGCCACCAAGGTAGAGACTAGAATGTAGCTAAGTGACCTGGGAAGAGGAAATGCAGATCTGTTAATCCGGCCTTTACATTTACTGTCTCAAGGAGGCTTAAAGGTACCAAGACTGAAGAACATCATTATGGACCAGGTCCAGTGTTAGACCCTTCGTCTTAGGGACACACATGAGTTAAAAACCCACTGCCGTCTAGTGGATTCCCACTCATAGTGACCCCAAAGGACAGAGAAGAACTGCTCCATAGGAGCACCTGGTGGATTCAATCTGCCAGCCTTTCAGGTAGCCCACGTAGATGTAACCATTACTTGCTGCCAGGGTTCCCCACACACGAGTAGAAACTAAAAAACAATGAGAACATGAGTTGACTCTACTGGATGGTAACTAGTGGTTGTTGTTGGGTGCTCAACAAGTCGACTCCAACTCACAGCGACCCCCATGTAACCCAGTATGAGAGCCCCATAGGGTTTTTTTGGTAGGGACTATGAAATATAGACATTAGGGGGACAAATTGCCACCACCACCACCACCGGAGCACCATGTAACAGTATTTGGAGGCTGGAACCACCACAGCCTCCTCTTGAAGTGTCCTGCCCTGGAGCTCTTCCTTGGGTTCCTGGCAACGGCACTTTCTGTCTGATGCTGAGGGTGCTTCATGGCTGTCATGGAATGCTCTGGATCCTTACAACACATGCTCAGCCACCTGTCTTGATTCTTTGGGGCCCTGAATCCTAGAAGAATTTAATCTCTGTCCCTGTGTGAGTCCAGATTTATAACAACGTGCTGGTGAGCTACAAAAGAAAGAAGGAAGGAGAGGGAGGGAGAGGAAGAAAGAGAGAGAGAGAGACGAAAAGAAGGGAGACAGGCAGGCAGGCAGGAAGGAAGCAAACTAGTTGTTGTTCAGTCGATTTCTGACCCAAGATGCCGCCGGTGGCCTGGCAGAATCGCGCTTCTAGAGTTTTGCACGATTCATCTTTCAGAAGCGGCTCTCCATGCCTTTCTTCCTAGATGCCTTTGGGTACACTCGAACTGCCAACCTTCCGTCTAACAGCCGAGTGCTTTAGCATTTGCACCCATCAGAAACTCCATGTGTGATGAGCTGGGGTTCCCAGCGTCAATTTGGAGAGAGACGCAATAGGACCCTCTGGAGAAAATCATCCTGAGAGAATCAGTTGGGCACAGTGGGCCAGATGGACGGACCTGAAACACCTGAGCACTGGCGATCGAGAGCTTCCAACAGAACAAGATGCCGAGTCCATCCGTGTTTCTCCTGAAGCCCCTCAATCCCTTACCCCAAGAATTCTAGTGTGTCTGAGAATAAAAAACCCACCGCCATTGTGTGAACTCCAACTTACAGTGACCCTGTAGAGCAGAGGAGAACCACCCTGTGGAGTTTCCAAGGAGGGCCTAAAGTATTGGAGTCAGCAGCCACAGCACTTCACCACCACGCCACCAGGGTTTCCATGACTAAGAAAGGAATAGTTGAACTTGAAAAACAAACAGCTTCTCCACTAGAGGTCCAATCGTTTTGGTACAGACATCTTTTTTAAAAGACCTCTAAGGGGTTGCCCTGCAGGTCAGAGACAGAGCTGGGCGCTGTTGGTCAGCGGTCAGTGGGCAGCAGGCGAGCAGCCACCAATGGGTGGTAGAGAGACGGAGCTTGCCTTGGGCAGGGGCAGCCCACCTGGGGGACGGAGAGCCAACAGGGAAGACAAGACGTGACTGCACAGCTGAGTGGTGGCAGAACTAGCCGCTTTAGTATTCCAAGTGTTATTCTGCCAGATTTTGATTTCTTTCAGAGCTCAGCATGCGGGTGGGTTCATCTCCATATATTTCATTAACTTTTACTAGTAGGCTTAGGATGGAACAGAGAGGCAAAAGAAAGAAACTTAGACAGAAGCACAGATGCAGAGAAAACCAGAATGCTAAAAACACGCGCAATAGATACTGAGAGAGCTTGAGAAAAGGATTTTAGAGGCAATTCTCTCCAGAGACATTCGGGAAAGCCTATTAACATGGTGTCACGTGAGATGCTGGCTGGGTCCCCTAAGAGAGAGATCAGAGACCTCCCTGCATTCAGAGCCCGGGAAAAACCACAAAGGTTCATTGTCTGTTGGTTTGGCTCCTGGCACCCCGGGCGCTGAGGTTCTGGCGCACTGCCTGAGCGCCCCCTGCTGGCCGCTCTGCAAAATTTCACCCTCTGGGCCCAAAGTGGAATTGGATTACGTAACTTCTTTCTCAACCTGAGAGCATCTGGTTTTGTTTGTTTCTCGAAGTCTCCGGCTTCTCTGAATCCTGCGGCCTAATCCTAGGGCTTCCAGGCCTTGATTGATGGCATAGTCCTAAGGCCCGGTGAGACAGCCCTTCCAAACGACAGCGCCCTCGGAAAGCTGGATGAGCAAACATTTACCAAGCGCACTGACAGCAAAGCGCAGAAAGTGCTTGAAAACGGCCTGAAGGGACCGTGTTGGCTTTTGGGAGTGTTTGTGCCTCCCGGGGACATTAGGATTAAACTGGCTGTCAGCACAGAGGCGTCATGGGGGCAGGGAGGAGGAGGAAGGGGTTCACCTCACCCCGGGTGACATTGTCGGGCTGACACAAAAATGCCTAAAATTTTTGCGCGGTGTTTCAGCAGAAGTTTACTATTTTTAATAAAAATATCCCTGTAAATTATCATAACAAAAACATTTTCCATAAGCCCATCTTACATGTATCAATACACCTACAAGGCTACAACTCCATTTTAATCTACTTTTTGAATCTTTTAATGTGCTCCAGAGTCCTGGTAGTATAATGGTTACGAGCTATGCCTGCTAAACAAAAGGTCAGCGGTTCAAATCTGCCAGCTGCTCCTTGGAAACCCTATGGGGCAGTTCTGCTCTGTCCTGTGGGGTCCCTGTGAGTCAGAATGGACAGCAGCGGGTTTGGTTTAATCTGTCCGTGTCAGACTAAAGCAAACCAAACCCATTGCCATCAAGTCATTCTGACTCACGGCGACTCTATAGGTCAGGGTAGAACTGCCCCATAGAGTTTTCAAGGAGCGCCTGGTGGATTCGAACTGCCAGCTCTCGGTTAATAGATGTAGCACTCAACCACTACACCACCAGGGTTTCCGTGCACACAGCAAGAGGAGCTTTTCTCATTGTTGCAGGTGTTCTTATCGTCACCAGCTTCAGTCTAACTTTCTGGTATTATAGCTACAATACTGCGATGATTAGTATTTGCGATCCTATATTGGTGCTATAAGGGAACTGGAAATCCTGGTGGCGCACTGATTAAGTGCTGCAGCTGCTGACCAAAAGGTTGGCAGTTCAAATCCGCCAGACCCTCCTTGGAAACTCAATGGGGCAGTTCTCCTTTGTCCTATAGGGTCGCTGTGAGTCAGAATCAACTCGACGGCAGTGAGTTTTATGTGGGGTTTATAACTTATCAGTACAGAAAATATTATTCAAGATTCTGTATGGTCTGGTTGGGAAGCAGGTCCACCAGGGTGAGGAGATGTCGACATCAAGAGTTACAGCCCTGGGCAACACCAACCCTAATGACCCACGGCATCAGGGGTGGGGGTCAGGGTACTCACCCATCCAGTTCTGACCAACTGGACCAGCCTGTGAGGCCACAGCCATGAACTTCTCACTCTGTCTTTTCCTCTTTCTCCCACTTCATCTTTCTCTCCTACTCTGTTTGCTGGTAGAGGAACAATTTTAATGTGCCAGGTACCTGGGGAGGGAGGGAGAGAAGCACAAGCCATAGTTACTGTGAAGAATAGCCTTTATTTCTGGGAGAAGAGGCCGGAGGCCTGTCTCTGTCAGCGGAAAGCTGACTCTAGAGGAGGCAGACCCATCATAGGGAAGACTGGTGGCTCTGTCTTCTTAAAGTGCTGGAGTTCTGAGTCACAAAGGGGTCTGTGGGAGGAGAGAAGTTGGGGAAAGAGATGAGGGAGGAAGAGAGAAATGGGGGGGCTGGTAAGTGTACAGGACATGTCAGTGCAAGCTGGCTGGAGTGGCGACACACACTCCCAGGGAGTGGCCCCTGGCCTCAGCATTAGGGCACGGATGGGGCTCTAGGGAGTGGGCCTCTCCTCTCTGGCTATACACCAGAATCACCTTGAGGGGGAGACAAGTACTGAGAACTCAGACTGGTTCTGATGTTCCCAGTATACCTCGCCACCCCACCCCCAGCTACTCAGAAATTGGAAACCCAGAGCCTCTTTAGAAAGATTATAAAGGCTTTCTTTTATAAAAGTCCTATAGTTCTTTTCAGGATACAAACCCACTGTGTCGAGTCAATTCTGACTCATAGTGACCCTATAGGACAGAGTAGAACTGCCCCCTACAGTTTCCAAGTTGTGCCTGGAGAGTTCAAACTGCCAGCCTTTTGGTTGGCAGCCCTAGCGCTTAACCTCTATGCTCCTAGGGCTTCCAGTGAGAATAGAAAGTATAAATGTGCCAAAAACATTGGGTCAGAGGACTACAGTTACTGTTTAGGACTCTGAGGGAAAACATCAGGAAACATCCCCTTTCCTTTGTTAGCTAAAATTAAAGAGATTTTACAGTTAACTGCACTGCAGAAAGCAAAAACAGTCCTCAGGAAAATAGAGTCTCTAATGGTTAAGAGCTCAGCTGCCAACCAAAAGGCAGGCAGCTCAAATCCACCAGCTGCTCCTTGGAAACCCTGCAGGGCAGTCCTGCTCTGTCCTACAGTGTGCTGTCGAATCTACAGCAAGAGTCTGGTTTTTGTTTTATTCCTGTCCAGCACTTGCCCAGGGTTTTTCTCTGATCTGTCTTCCCTCCTCACCTTTTCTCTTCTTCTCTGAATGCTTATTAAGCCCTTTGCTCACACCACCTCCAGGCGCCCCCAGATTCCAGCTTCCTGCCTCCCTCACCTTTCATGGCCCCTCCTACACTGGACCAGTGGTCAGAGCACTGGTGTGCAACAACAGGGAAGAAAATGTTGGCATTTCAGCTTGGGGTTCCATAATGTCTGATGCTGAAGGTTGCTCTGACAGGTATGACATACACTAAGCAAAGCCAGGAGACAGAGTCGTGCTCTGGGCCTTTCTCTGCTCGACCCTGTCTGCAAACCACCTCTGAGCCAGTACATTTTATTATCTGTTATCCCAAACAGCCGTTGTCCGCTTCTACCATAGAAAGTATTCTACTGCCACACGAGTCGATAGGAGCAGAAGGGTCTTGGCAGGCACCGGATAAGTAAATATCATTTATCACCCATGAAAGTGACTCATAAATAGCCAAAGTTGGCCCACCCAGGTCTGCTTCTGTTGAATAAAAGGAAACACCCATAAATGCCACAAAATAAAATATCCATAATAAAAGAGGAATACTCTACATAGGATGTAATTCCTCCGTAGTGCTATAGCGGAATAGCAATTTCAAAAATGCTTCTGGAAAAGAGATGATTTTGAAAGAAATCCACTCTGCCCTTGTGCTGTGGTTCTGGGCGGCGCGTGACCGGCAGGGGGCAGACTTGAGTTATAAATGGAGACCTGCAGACCGGGAGGTGGGGACCTCGTGGCTTCAGATTCCAGGGTTGCAGACTGCTTACTGCAGGCAGTAAATACCCACTTGAGGGTTACGCAGCCCCAAGAGATCGGGTCCAAGATTCTTGACAAGTTAACGAGAGACTATATTTTAAGGGACCACTTCTAAATAGGGAAGAATACGACTGTAAATATTTCTTTGTTGCAATTAAAATGCAGGCAGAAAAGGCAGATTCTGCACGTGTCCCTCTGGGTACGGCTAGTCACTCCACTGTTGGATATGCAGTCACCTCCCTGAGACGTCCCCATCCAGGGCCTGCCAAGGCCACCTGAGACCACATGTTGTTCAGAGCGGAGGTGTTTGGGCTTTGTCTCTGACTTGGAAAGGAAGACGCTGTGTCCCAGACGTGGTGAGGAAGTCTGCGCTGTTGGGCTCTCTCTTTTGTTGAGTGAATATAATCCCTGGTGGTGTCGTAGTTAAGTGCCAGGGCTGCTAACCAAAAAGTCAGCAGCTACAGCACACCAAGAGATCCTTGGAAATTCTAGGGGGCAATTCTACTCTGTGCTACAGCGTTGCTATGAGTTGAAATTGACTGGATGTCAACGAGTTTGTTTCTTTATTCTCTGAGAAATAGGGACGTTAAGAGTGCAGACTGCTGGAAATATTTCCATACGATTTGGGCCAGCCTAGGGGAGGACTGCATCTTGGTTTAAATACATACATGAGGCTGTCTGAGCAGTTCCTGTCCAGAGACGAGGTGGCAGGGTGAAGGGGGACAGGACTTGGCTGAATGGGTACCGGATGTACAGCGTGGAAAGGAAGAGTGTGCTGTCACAAGAGTATGCTGTCACCGGGTGCTAGTTGCACGTAGATGTGTGTGCCAGGTTTTATATAGCAAATTGACTTGAATTGTAAACTGTTACTTAAAGCACAATAAATATGTGTATGTATGTATATATATGTATATAAATTTGATTCAGCCTAGCAATTCCACTCCTGGTTAAATACCCAAGAGAAATGAAAACATATCTCCACACAAAAACAAGCACATGAATGTTCATAGCAGTGTTATTCATAATAGTCAAAAAAACTAGAAACAACTCAATGTCCACCAACCGATAAGCAAAATGTGGTATATCCATACAATGAAATATTGTTTACTGATAAACAGCAATGCAGTGCTGATACTTCCACATGGATAAACCTTGAAAATGATATGCCAAGTGAAAATTCAATAACCAAAGGTGACCTGTTATGTAATTTCGTTTATAGAAAATTTCCAGAAGAGGCAAATCCACAGAAACAGAATATAGAATAGTTGTGGCCAGGGACTGAGGGTAGGGGTAAATGTGGAGTGATTGCTAACGAGTATGGGATTCTTCGGGGGCGGGGGCATGGTAGCAATGTTTTCAAATTAAATAGAGATGATGCTTGCACAGTTCTGTGCAACTACCAGTAACCACTGAATGTACACCTTAAGGGGGTCCATTTATGGTGCATGAATTATATCTCAATAAAATCATTATGTAAAAAGAATTAAAAAAGTAAAGATTTGGGCCAGGGCAAACGTAGAGGGGAAACTTGAAGCAACAAGCAAAGAAACTATAAAGAAGATTATTTGACTTCTGAGAGAGCCCCCGACCCCAACAGGAGCAGACAACTGCACGAGAACAGAGCAGAACTAGCATGGACTGGAGGCACAGACAGCCAGACTCAGCACATAAGAGGAATTCCCATAAAACCTGTGAAAGCTGGATCCTGGGTAAGCTAGAAAGCTGCTAGAGAAAGAAAATTTGAATATTTTCCACTAAGAAGAGCAACAGAAAAGTCGAAAGTCTGCATGCCTTCTAAGGTGGAAAACTTGCAAGACCCTGAAATCAAGGCAGTCCTGCTGAGTCCTGGCTTTCCCGGGGTTTCACTGTGTCTGCAAAGCAGGACGGACTCTGTGTCTTGTGAAGCATGGGCACCTCGCTGCTTCTGCTGGCATGGGGTAACAAGGGTGCTGTTTTACTCAGGGAAAGGAGCGCCCATCTGTGCTTGCTGTGGTGACCCCCTGTGCAGCAGGAAATGAGGGATAATCTCACTCTTCAGGCCACAGTGAAGAGAAAAACCTCCCATGATCTCAAGAGGTGGCAAGGAAGAGAGGCGATAATAGTCAAGTCACCAGCTCCGCTGCGGGGGGCCTCACCATCACATCTGGATTTCTGGTACTTTGTCGCTGGAGTAGTCCTGAAGCTTGTCCTCCACTCCTCCTGTAGACACCCCCGCACCCTCCAGTGCCATGCAGGCATAGCCCCTGACAGGCTTTAGTGAGCACCTGGGAAAGACAGAGAAAGGAGGAAGTGGATGAGCACACAGCTGAAAAGGACTGGTGACATTTCCTGAGATGGCCAGAGTCTGGGTCAGGCACCACCCTGGTCAGCACATCATAGACGAAGTACCCAGAGCAAGAAGAACACTGAGAAGTTATTTTCTTATTCTTTATGAGAACCTCATTCTACAGATCATTGGGGCAGCCTCATAGGTTCAAAACTCTCAAGCAGGGAGAAGTCCCAGGCATAGCTGGGCACAGCCTTCCACAGCAGGCTTAACACATCTCTTAATTACTTACCTCTGTCCAGTTTCTGGACAGAGACTGTAATACGTTAATGCCATTGTGTGCTACATGAAGAAACGGGGAAAGAGTATGCCCTTTAAATTTTGTGTTTATCTATTAAAAAAAAAAAAAGAGCTTCCTATTCTCTAATTGCTTACGGTGACTAGGGAGAACAGTGATACTTAAGTATGATAAAATACTTTCCAGTCCTGTGTTTTTCTCCAAGTCTCGTCCTCTGGGTGAATGTTACGCATCTCAGGGAACTAGGGACTATGTCTGTGTCTTACAAAACCTCCTTAATTATAGATTCAGCCAAGTGATAGAACTCAGAAACTAATTATGTGCTAGGTTTGTAAGGCTGGCTAGGATCCACCATGCAGCTATTAGGGATGGAAGTGTTTGTAACTAGACTATCGAAAGGACATTGGAGAAAGAGCACCTAGCACTTTATGTTATGCGAGAAATAAGAGGTTATAAGCAGCTGCCAAATATTAATTATATTTCATAAGTTACATGAATTTTGGCAATCTATGCCCCAAATGCAGCCAGTGAAAACTTGAATCACAACAGTCCAATCTGCAGCCAGTTGCCAGGCCTTTCTTCCTGCTTGTAATCCAATTTAGTCTGGAAACTCTGCTGAAATCTGTTTAGCATCATAGCAACATGCAAGTTTCCACTGACAGTCATGGAGGTGCACTGGCCAGAAATCAAACCTGGGTCTCCTTGGAACCTACTAAGTGCCTTGTACTGTTCCAGGTACTAGAGATACAGCAGTGAGCAAAACAGGCAAAAATTCCTGCAGGCCTTGATTATCTTCCAGTGCAGGTGACACAAGAAAGCATAGGTGGTGCACAAAATCTAGAAAATACGAACAGACGAGGGAAAAGGAAGGGGATAAGGAAAGGGGGACGGGAAGGGCAAGAGCAGTGCAGGGTACTGATAATCATGCCAACCAGAAAGAGCACTGCCTTTTATCTTTGTCACTTAGAGGACTTCAGGGTCATGTGTCACAAAAACATACAGGCTGGGCACTGACCCCGAAATCCAGTCCTCTGAAATGTGAAAAGAGAGAATCTTTGCTCTTCTTGCTGCCAGCTTCCCTCCTGCTCTCTCTCCTTTTCATCCCGTGGTGCCTCTGTGTTGCTGCTTCTCTCTCTTTCAGAGTAATTCTACAGTCAGGTGCTCAGCCTTAGAGACTGGTCCTCTTCGTGCAGGCGAATTAGGCAGAGGGCCAGCTGACACAGATCACTGGAATTCCTTCGTCAGTGTTCTGTTGAACACTAACTTCCAGTGATTGCCCTCGAGTCAAGTCTGACTTAGAGAGAGTCTAAAGGACAGCGTACACCATAGTACCCCATAGAGTTTCCAAGGAGAACCCGGTGGATTTGAACTGCTGACCTTTTGGTTAGCGGCTGTAGCACTTAACCACTCTGCCACCAGGATTTCCGTAGAAATGCCGCCATAGTTTGCCAGGAGTGCTTGGCAGATTCGAACAGCTGACCTGTTGTTTAGCAGAAGAAGCGCTTAACCACTACCCACCAGAATTTCTCTCTATCTCTGTAGGCATAACATAATATATGTGTATTTAAGATACTAAGCTGTTGTTGTTTTCACTTGTTGCTTTTTAAGAAGTACAGACTGGTTGCTCTTATCCTGGCTTAAGATCATTAACTCAGCAAATCTCAATAGGTGTCTGTGACCGTGGTGTGAAAAACATCAACAACAAATGTAATAAGAGGCTGCCCTCCTATCCAGCACATAAGTAGCTGCCTTTGGATCTTCCTAAAGCCAGTGTTTACACCCAGATACCTCTGGTTTTCTCGTTTACACTAACAGGCTTATTTCACAAGGCAATTTTATCTCAAAAGACTTTTTTTTTTTTAAAGGAGAGATGGTTTTTGATGAGAGCAAGGAACTTAAACTCAAGAGGCTGGGCTTGGTCATGGTTCTGCTGACCGACTTGAACCAAATAGCTTCCCTTCTCCAAACCTAACATTGCTAATCTATATAATTTGTAGGAGGGACTGAGCAGAGGTTTCCAAGCTGGTCCATGGGGCCCTCAGATTTTCTGGTCAGATTTCTGGACCACCTTTGGAAATCTAAAGAAGAGGCTGAGGTTCCAGAATCACACCTCCTTTTTGCATTCCGCCTTCCCCCGACTCAGTAAACCGACTGCCAGCAAGTCAGCTTCAGCCCACAGCAGCTCCACGTGCATCAGAGTGAACAGTACTCAGTACGGTTCCCAGTGGCTGGTTTTTGAAAGCAGATTGCCAGGGCTTTCTTCTCAGGTGCCTTTGGAGTGGACTCAAACCTCCAACCTTTGAATGAGCTGCTGAGCACATTAACCATTTGCACCACCCAGCGACTCTGCTCTGCTCAGAATAAACCAAAAACCAAACCCAGTGTGTCGAGTCAACTCTGACTCCTAGAGACCCTGCAGGACAAAGTAGAATCGCTCCATAGTTTCCAAGGAGCGCCAGGCAGATTTGAACTGCTGATGTTTAGATAGCAGACGTGGTGCTTAACCCACTATACCACCAGGCTTTCCCCACTCTGAATAGCTCCCCTTTTAGTTGTTTTACAGAGGTGTATTCTTCACAAGATTTTATTGGAAAGAAAGGTTTTACTACTTTGAAGCACTGAAAAATCATCAAAACAGCAGATGATCTGAAAGATCCTTTCTCATTGTAACATTCTGTAGTGTCTGAGTCCAAAAATCAACTCCAGATTTTTTTTTTTTTTTTTTTTTTTTATCAAAATCTCTTTGCTCTTATCGACTCACTCACTGGTCACTCCTAAATTACAGAGACACTCTGCAGATCCCAGCTGCCTGCTAACAATGTGTTACACTAGCTCTAAAGAGCCTGGAAATGAACTTGTCTGGTAATCCTGTCCTGATCCCCTCGTGACCAGCAGGGAAGGCTGTTTGCAGCAGTGCTGATTTGCTGACCAGGGGCTTGATTTTTTTTTTAAACTTGCAGGTGTTTGTTCCAACCACTTTAGAAACACAGTGCCGGGAGCATCCTCACATGCTGCTGCTTTGCCTAGCAGAAGGCTTTCTGCAAAGCTGTTTCTGTTCCCCACTGCTGGGAGCAGGTATTCAGGTAGGATCCCTTGTCTTCTTCTGCACATTGTTTTCATTGTTGTTGTTGGCAGGCTGTCTCGCCGCACGCTCCCAGAGTCGCCTTTGAAAGCAAATGTTCTTCAGCTGCCACTGCAGTCAGGGACAAGCCAGGTTGTGCCAGCCCAGCCCTGCCTGGAGCCATCACTGTTTCTGGTACAGATTGATTTCACACAAGGTGGCCATTTTTCCCAGGATGCAGCAAGAACAGCATTCCTATACAAAGAACGGATCTGGACTTTTATCTGAAATTCACTAGTGCTGAAAGCAGACAAAGAGAAATTCACATTTTCAACTCAGTGACAGCCGGGGCTGCCAGATGCATGAAATCAGAACGTATGAGTCATGCAAAGCAACACTGACTAAGGGTCCTCTTTGTGGTATAGTGGTTAAGTGCTAGCCCTGCTAACCAAACGTCAGCAGTTCAAATCTACCAGGTGCTCTTTGGAAACTCTATGGAGCAGTCCTCCTCTGTCCTATAGAGTTGCTCTGAGTCAGAAGTGACTCAGTGGCAGTGGATTTGGATTTGGTTTCGTGTCACAAAAGCCCCTGGTTGTGCAGTGGTTAGGTGCTCTGCCGCTAACAGAAAGGTCTGCAGTTCAAACTCAGCAATACCTCTGTAAGGGAAAAGACCTGGTGTTCTATCCCCATGAAGATTGCAGCCTAGGAAGCACTATTACGCAGTTTGACTCTGTCCCATAGGGTTTCTACATATGAGACAGAATCCACTTGGCTGCAACGGGTTGGTTGCTTTGTTTTTGGTGTGTGTCACACTGAGTGTTCTTCATCGCATTCAGTCCTTTTAATAAGCGTCTTGTGCAGGTACTTCTACCCTCATTTGTTTGAGGAAGAAGCTGAGGGTCAGAATAACTTGTCTAGACAAACAGTTAGCAACTGGCAGATGTAGCAAATGAACTTGCTCCTTCTGGCACCAAATGCTGAGTTCTTTCCATTGCACCACGCTGCCTTCTTGATGAGCATGCTGACTCATTGGGGAAGTTACATAAGCTTGGAAATTGCAAATTTTGAAATTGCAGAAATGGAGATTCCCAGATAATATAACTGTTTAAAGGAGAGCTAAGTATTGCCACAAGCTGCTTTGCTGCGGTGGCAGAAGCATGAGATTAGAGATGACACCTTTGGAGGACTCAGCAAAAGTGCCCAACAAAGAAGAGGGCTGCAAGGTGGAATCTACATGCCAGGGGCACTCACTTGTCTGTCTCTTCTCCTCCCAAACTTTCTCTGCCAATAAGTAGAATTTTAAGTGTAATTATATAAGCAGATTCTGGTGGTGTAGTGGTTAAGTGCCACGACTGCTAAATAAAGGTTGGGAGTTCAAATCCACCAGGAGCTCCTTGGAAACTCTATGGGAGCAGTTCTACTCTGTCCTACAGGGTCTCTATGAGTTGGAGTTGACTCAACGGCAATGGGTTTTTAGTTTCACGTGATGAATAAAGCCAGCTAGCTATTTAATTCCCGAGTAGCTACTGAAACTCCAACCCAAACTTTGGCAACCTGGAGGAGATATGCCAAATGTGCCCAGGGTCAGGTGCTTTAGTGCCACTCGAGGTAGCTGCTCCATCAGGGAAAATAAGCAAGGCTGGTCTGGAGCACCATCCGTATACCCTTTCTATAGACTAGTGCCGAGCTGTGCTCGCAGTACCACTTCGGGAAGTTACCATCAGCCTCTGTATGCCGAGACAGAGAGTAGTGAGGCAGTGTAGTAGCAGGTGCCGTCAGTGCCCTGCCCATGTCCCCTGGGTACTCACCACCACACAGCAAAGACCTGTGACCCTGTGCTCTGGCTTGGCAGTATGTGCAGCCCACACACAGGCAGGCCAGAAGGCTGGGGAGGTAGTGTCCCTGAGAGCAGCCCCTGCCACTAACCAGTAGGGACATGATGGATAAAAAGCTCAGCTTCCTTGCCTCTTGTTAGGATGACTTTTGTTGTTGTTGTTCTTTAGATGAAGGTTTACAGAGTAAATTAGTTTCTCATTAAACAATTAATACCAGTATTATTTTGTAACATTGTTTGCCAAAGCCATGAGAAACATCGACAGTCTCCCATTCTCCACCTTGAGTTCCCTATTACCAGTTCTCCTGCCCCTCCTACCTTCTCATCCGCACTCCTGGGCTCGTGGCCCATTTAATCTCATTTGCTTTTATGGACCTGTCTCATCTTTGGCTGAAGGATGAACCTCCGAAGCGACTTCAGTACCGAATTACAAATGTGCCCCGGGGGAGCAGGGAGGGATGCATGCTCTCAGAATTTCTCTAGTTCTATCAGACCAATAAGTCTGGTCTTTTTTGTGAGTTAGAATTTTGTTCTACTTTTTTCTCTAGCTCTGTGTAGGCCTCTCTATTGTGATTTTTGTCACAGAAGGCACCATCCAGTTGGGCTGCACCCAGACTGGTGGAGGCTGTGGTAGTGGTGGTCCATTTGCTCTTTGGACTAATCTCTCTCTTGTGTCTTGGTTTTCATCATCCTGCCTTGCTCCAGTTAGGAGATGTCATGGATTGAAATGTGATCTCCCAAAAATGTGTGTAGCCATTTAGCTGGGCCTTGATTCCCAATATTTTATGATCGTCCTCTGTTTTGTGGTTTTCCTGCGCTATATGTTAAAGAGAATTAGCGTGGACAATAAATCCCCTCCCAAGCTTACCTCTCGGCATTTGGCTGGCTTGGCAAGCTTACCTCCCTGCTCCAGTGTAAAGGGAGTTTTCCTGAAATGTGGTTTGCACCACCCTTTATCCTTTTATCTTACAAGTGACAAGGAAAGTGAAGCCACCAGAAAATTGGGAACATCACATCATCAAGAGTAGAGCGCATCCTTCAGACCTGAGGTTCCTGTGCCAAGATACTCCCTGACCCAACACTGATACCACACAAGGCTTTTCATCCAGAGCCAACAGAGGGAAAGCCTTCTCCTGGAATGGACACCCTAAATTCAGACTTGTAGCCTATAGGACCATAAGGATAAACCTTCCTTTGTTAAAGCCATCCACTTTGCGGTGTTTCTGTTACAGCAGCACCTGATGACTAAAACAGGATGGGACTAGTAAAAAAATCTCAGGTGGTCACTTACAAGCTTTGAAAGACACCAAGTGCTGCTCCTGAAAGTAGCATGTAGAACATTTTCCTTACAAACAATGCCATGCCCATCGAGCTAGATGTCTCCTGAGACCATGACCTTAGTTGGGGTAACTCTAAGATGTGTTCCATACCATCTCCCAGAGTTCCCCTGTGGGATTGAGAGACGGTGGTCCACAAGTGCTTGGTTACACACTCCTTATTGACTTCCTTCTCTTCTCTGTCTCCCTTCCCACTTCTCAAATGAACTATGTTTATTCAGATCCTTCTCAGACTCTGTTTCAGGGGGAACCCAAATGAAGATCACTCGATACAGCAGAGAGGACAATGGGAACCACAACAAAGGGAGTAGAAGCAGGAACAGAAAGGAGGAGATGGATATGACCAGTATTCACTCTGAGATGCAGAACTTGAAAGCAAGTTATACGGCATGGTGAGATAGAGGACAAGGAGACAGAGGACTCTACAGCAACCTTGGTCTCTGGATTGAGTTACCGGTTGAATGTTAATGCCTTGAACTGAGCTAGGGAATAATTTTGGGATGGGGAAGAAGGTAAATCCAATTTAGGATATGTCGGAGCATCTGGCTCTGTGATGTCATTAGTAAGCGTGAAAGTATGCCCTTTGCCAAAAGCATCTTTCCGAACCACTTACCATAGTGCTTGAAATTCATGTATTACTCATTCTGCTGGCTTGCTTTTTCCAGAATTCTATTTTTAAAATGCTCCTGAAATTATTGATAATTTTGTTACTGTGATAACAGCATTGTGGTTATGTTAAAAAAATAAATAAATCTGTAACTTACAAATAGATGCCAAAGTACTTATGGGTAAAATGAAGCTGTGTCAAGGGTTGCTTTGAAATAATCCAGCAAAAACAAAATAAAGTCTGTGGGGGGCAGGGGACTATAAAAAAAACACTGTCCAAAATACTTAAAATTGTAAACACTGGGGATGGGTACATGGAGTTCCAATACCTTTCCTCTACTTTGTATTCCTTTATTTGAGAATTTCCACAAAAATACACACACACACACACACACACACACACACACACACACACACACACACCAGTTACCATGATGTAAAAATGCTCCTAGGAGGATATTTTATCCAGCTATCTTTGACACTTGTGAAAAATGACCACACAAATGAGTTTTGAAATTGTGGTTGGGTTTTATACTTTTTAAAAATATTTTCTATCTATTTTTTGAATGTTCAGACAAAAGGGGGCTCGTCCTTGTAAGAAATAGACTTGTGAGTAACTGTATTTTTAAAAAGAGTAGAGCCAGGAATGGGTAAGTTTGACCCTTTCTACCATTCTGCAGAGAGAGAGAGAAGATATCTAAAGACTGACTGTTGCCTTATCGCAATTGTCCTGTATTGGAAATTTTGTATGTGTGATGTCATTTTATCCCCCACAGTTCTGTCTTAGAACCTATTTCATAGATGAGAAAACTGAGGCTAGATCAGTCAGATTATCTGATTAAAAACCATTCAGTAATCAAGTGCCAGGGCATTTGGAGAAAGACCAAGTTTGAAGCGACATTTTTCTGGCTCCAAAATCTGCTATGTTCCACAGCCTCCAGACTAGCACACTGTTGTTGGTCCTAGGTCACCTCACTGTTCAGAAATGTTGTCACACAACAAACTGAGTCCTACTGAACTCATTTTCTGGGAATTGCTTAGAACAAGTCTAAACCGAAAGAAACAAACAGCATGATCACTTGGACACAAGTGACAGGGTGGTAAGAGCTCATAATTCAAGAAGGAAGTTTTAAGAAGGCATAGGACCTATTTATTTCACATCCACATAGGACTGACAGGGTTGGCAAGAAGGCTGGAAGTGGTCATAGCACTTAGAAACCTAGAAGAGCTGGCAGGGTGAGAAGCAGAGATTGAATATATGAAACCAAGTAACTCCATGAGAAAACATAAAATGTTTAGAAAAGTCAATTCTTATTCAAGTATCTTTTTATACTTAAAAAAAATCAACATTAAAGCTGGGTAACCAATAGTTAAGTAAAGTATAATTATGGCTGGTTGACTAACCAATAGTTAAGTATAATTATTTTATCCTGTTGTAATGTTACGTACCTATAAGAAAGACTGTTGAAAAAAGCTTACTTTAAAAACTTAAGTGAAAGAAGCAAGATATAGTATATATAACACAACTACAGCTTTCCCAAAACTCCCTGTGTGTGGAAGAAAAGAACTGAAGGGAAAAAAAGTCAAGCTCTTGTGTGACTGTCCTGCGGTACTGAAAATATGGATTTCTTTACATTTTAATTTTTTGTTCTATTTTTCATTTTCCTGTAATGAACATGCATTGCTTTGGGAGTTAGAAAAAATAATAGACATTATATTAAAAAAGAAACTCATTTTACTTTTTATTCTTATTTTAACCCATGCTCTTGAAGACGTTTATTGGAATAAAAGAAATTAAAGCTATTTTATGATTTCATGTTGAGAAGCTAAGTACAAAGTGGTATGAGCAAATCTGAACCAAAACAAGCCAAGTCCATGGCTGCTGAGTCAATTCCAACTCATAGGGACCCTACAGAACAGAGGGACAGCGTTGAACTGCCCCATAGGTTTTCTAAGGAACAGCTAGTGGATCAAACTGCCAATCTTTTGGTGAGCAGCCAAAGTCTTAAACCACTGCACCACCAGGGATGTTGAAATCTGACCAAGTGATAGTAAATGGTGTCTTTGCTGCCCTCAGACTCTACACATGAAGTAAACCTTATCCCTGCCCTTGTACTACCTTTGCTCATTATTATGGCTTCAACTGTGTCCCCATAAAGTATGTATTGGAATCCTAACCCTTCTCCTGTAGATGTAATCCTGTTTGGAAATAGGGCTTTCTTCATTACATTAATTAGATCATACCAGAGTAGGATGGGTTCTAAATTTAATCATTTTTAACTTCCAAAAAGAGCAGATTAGCCACAGAGACACACTATGGGGCAAGACAGACACCATGTCAAGGTCACTAGAAGGCAAGGAAACCACATAATATCCAGGACTACGTGCAAGAAAGGAACCAACATGACCAAGACCCTGATTTGGACTTTGAACCTCCAAAATGGTGAGATAACACATTTCTGTTCCTTAAAGCCTCCAGCTTGTGATATTTCTGTTAGGACAGCACTAGGAAACAAAGGTGCTCTATCAAGGCAGCTATACAACATTGAGGAGACCTGTTCGCGCAAAGATCAGCCTAATGATAACAGTGCAGATGAGTAGCAATAGGTCTCTCTGGACCTAAATTCGTATGGCAACATTTTAAATTAGCCATCTCCTTAGCATTTTTAGCAGACCTGAAGGGTTAGTAAAAAACCAAATCCAGTGCCATCAAGTCGATTCTGACTCATAATCACCCTATAGTACAGAGTAGAGCCCTACAGAGTTTCCAAGGAGTGCCTGGCATTCGAATTTGAACTGCCAACCTTCTGGTTAGCAGCCATTGCACTTAACCACCATATCGCCAGGGCTTCCAGACCCTAAGGGTTATGCTCAATAAATGATACTTTTGGGGGGGGGGCAGCAGACTGATCGTGGTCCACCCAAGCAAAAACTTCAGCTGTATATTTTACCCAAAGACAGAATTTCTTTCCAAAACTGACGAGCCAAAAGCTATACTACGCCCACCTAAAATATCGACAGAAATTCCTTGATAGAGGGGAGTGGTATCTGTTAGCTGATCCTAAAATTGAAATTTGGGGTATTTGTCATTCAGAAATACGAAGTTCAGTAGCTTTCTTAAGGGGGCTTTTGACCAAGACCCAAGCAAAGAAATGTAAAAATTTCCTTATAATTCACCCAGCCCTAGACTCTGCCAAGGGCAGGGTCCTGTTCCAGACTCTTCCGAGGACACCTAGAAGGCTTGCTGTCAAAGGAGTAGGAGAGACAAACAAGCACAACAATGCCAGAATACCATGAAGAAGAAAAACAGTGGTGTGCATATCCAGGGAAGGAAAAAAAAAATCACATCTACTTGAGAGCTTTACAGAGACGTATTTAGAAATATGTGACATTTGAAGAGGGTATTGATGGACATTCAGTCCTTGACAGATTTCTAGAGGGTGCAGGATGACACTGATAAAGGCAAGAAGGGTACCAAGCAAAGGAATAGATGGGTGACCTTTCTGTTTCACGTTTTTAAGACGTACAAGTTAGCCCCATGAATTGAGACTCTCTTGGAGACCTAGTGCAAACCCTGGTGGCAGAGTGGTTAACAACTATTCTGCTAGCCAAAAAGCCAGCAATCCAAATCCACCAAGTGCTCTCTGGACACTCGATGGGGCAGTTCTACTCCATCCTGTAGGGTTGCTATGAGTTGGAATCAACTCCATGGCAATGAGCTTAGCTTTGGTTTTTGTAGCCCCTGTAGCACAGTGGATAAGAGTTTGGCTGCTCACCAGAAGATTGGCAGTTTGAATCCACCAGCTGCTACTTGGAAACTCTACTGGGCAGTTCTATTCCATCCTATAGTATTGTTAGAAGTCTGATTCAACTCCATAGCAACAAATTTTATTTTTGGTTCAGGAATAGCAGCTTAATCTATGGCTTTGTCCTGCTAAGGACTTTGAGAAGGAAGGAGGAGGAGTAGTCAGCTTGACTGGAAGTGATCCCAGAGGTGACTTGTGGGGGAAAAGAGGAAGTATCAAACATAAGTACTGTTGTCAGGATAATGGACTTCCAGAGAAAGGAGAGAAGTGGAAAGGGCATCGCCATAGCTGGCTGCTGGGTTGGAACTCACTGCTTTTCATGATGCCTAGGTTTTTTGTTTTTTTGTTTTTCTTTGGTACTCTCCTGTGTTAAGTAATTTACCAAAGTTACAATACATACATGTGAAAGCAAACAGTATCTTTTAGGGTATAGGTTACAGTTGACAATAGGAGAATAAATACGAGGTGGTTTGTACAAAGAAAAAGAAGTCATTCCTAGGACATCTTGTTCTGTGATATACTACCTCCTTCACTGCATTCACAGAAACCCCGGTGGTGTAGTGGTTAAGTGCGATGGCTACTAACCAAACGGTCAGCAGTTCAAGCCCACCAGGCAGTTCTTGGAAACTCTATGGGGCAGTTCTACTCTGTCCTATAGGGTCGCTATGAGTCAGAATGAACTCAACAGCAGTGGTTTTTCAGTTTTCACTATATTCATACAAAATCTTCAGAAGTCTACATGAGTGGACAACACTTGAATTTTGAATTTGGGTATATGGGAGCGGGTGGGCAGGCATGGGTATGGAGTATGTGAGCATGGGATGAAAACAAGCAGCAAGAGGGGTCTAGGCACCTTTGAACCCAAATCCACTGCTATCAAGTCAATTCTGACTAAGAGCAATGCTATAGGAGAGAGTATAATTGCCCCATAGAGTTTCCAAGATTTGAACTGCTAATGTTTTGGTTAGTAGATGTAGCACTTAACCAGTACACCACCATGGTTTCTGTAGGCACATTGGTTAATACAAATACTTCGAGGTAAAGAAAGGCAACTGTTCACTCGTTCACTCTCTATAGCGATGATGTCCCAGCCACTGAGCTAGAACTGGGATCCAGGGCTAGCCAAGCCTGATGTGGCCTTGGTATTCAAAGAGCTCACTGTCCAAGGGGGAGTGGACAAGTATTAGTTAAGTTAAAAAAGGTAAAATTAGAATTCTAATTTTTTTATGAAGGAAAGTTCTGTAATGCTACAAAAGCTCACAGGAAGGTTTGACCTTGTCCGTGAGTTAATGGGCTGCAGAATTGAGGGAGTGCTACAGGAAAAATAGGAGTAGTATAGAAGGTGATGCTTAAAGCAGAGTAAAGAGTAAGTGCCAAAGTCCTGGGGAAGGTAGGAACTGAAAAGAAGTCAGTGTAGACAAAGTACAGAAAGTGATGAGGAGCACAGACCCAAGTATGGCTCAAAGAAGCTGAGAGGAGAGCACTCCGGTCATTTAAGTCATATATGAGTTTAATTAGGAGTGACAGAATTGTATGCATTTAAAAAGGTCTGACTTCCAGATGGAAAAGACATGGAAGTGGGGCAAAAGTGGATGTATGTAAAAGGACCAAATGGGAGGCTGTGTGCTCTGCCCAAGCCAGAGATGGTAACAGGGCAGGACTTTATCCCCAAGAAGAAAGCATGACACAGCTTCAACTAAAAGGAATAACCTTTTATGTTAAATTGACAACTTGGAAGAAAATGTTACTTTGCACTTTGTTGGAAACGTATTGTGCCTTTCCAGCACCAATATGTGCTTATGTAACTGACTTTAGTAATAAGAACAGATATATGCTAACATCAGGATGAAAAGTCTGTCTCTGAAGAACAGGAATACAAAATGTAATATTCATAAGCTTTTGGATGTGTTTGCATGACAGATATGCTTCTAAGTGTACTGTATATTTTAGGCAGAAATCTTTTTTTTCCCCCTTCCCTCTGATTGGTTTATATTCAGCACACTAAATAGATGGAGTGAGCAAGCCATTTATGTCTGAGTTTCTTTGCCTTCATGATAAAAACAGTTCACAGACGCATGCCCACTACAGTGTTTCTGCATCACCTTCAATTCACCCTGTGTCTTCTAGTCTTGCTCAAGGAGAAGATTAGCAAACTGCAGTGGCATTGGGAGATTGTAATACCTCTCTGTATTGGAAATAATTCAAGTAGACAAAAATGAATAAAGATACGAGAGATCCAAATCACACAATTAACAAGCTTGAGCTTCCCTTGCACCCACTGAATACAAATTAGACATTCTTTCTAACTCACATGGAACAATTATAAAAATCGGCTATCAATGATACCAAGGTGTGTTCACTTTGTGTTAAGTCATTGAACTGTATGTATTTGACTTGTGCATTTTTCTAAATGTGTGTTAAATTTTGGTAAAGTGATTCCTTAAAAACAAAGCAAACCAAACCAAATAAACCAAAAACTAACCATGTACCCAAAGAGAGTCTCAGTAAATTTTAAAGGGCTGATACCATATGAAGTCCTCTGACCGCATCGTTGTTAGGAGGTATTGAGTTGGTTCTGCCACTCATAGCAGTCCCGTATAACACAATGAAACACCGCCTGGTCCTGGGCCATCTTCACAATCAGTGCTATGTTTGACTCCACTGTTGCAGCCACTGAGTCAGTCTGTCTTGTCGAGGGTCCTCCTCTTTTTTGCTGACCATCTGCCTTACCTACCATGATGCCCTTCTGCAGGGACTGGTCCCTGCTGATAACATGTCCAAAGTATAGGAGACAAAGTTTTGCCATCCTTGCTGCTAAGGAGCATTCTGGCTGCAGTTCTTCCAAGACAGATTTGTTTGTTCTGGCTGTCCATGGTTTACGAGTATGCAGGTGACAAGAAAGACCTGTTTTGACTAGACATCTTGAGCAATGAGTACCTAAATTACTTTATACAGTGATGGCTGGGTGAATTTTCTACATGCTAGCTTCTCAATCTGTATATCTCAAATGTTGCTTCTCCTCCTCTTCCCACATACTGGAGTCCTGGTAACATCATGGTTAAGAGCTTGGCTGCTGACCAAAAAGATTGGCAATTTGGATTCACCAACTGCTCCTTGACAACCCTACAGTACGGCTCTACTCTGCCTTACAGCACGGCTACGAGTCAGAATTGACTCTATCAATATTATAATACCAACTCGGATCTTGCATCCTTGTGGCACTTCAGGGGTGTATTCCCGGAACCCTTTCCTACTGCTGAGTTGACTTTGAATCAAACTAACATATCCCACTAAACCCAAACTTTCTTTTCCTGGATCCTCAAAATGCGTAAATCCACTAATGTGACAGAAAGGAAGTCAGAAAGAAATGACACAGTGCCACGACTGCCATGGAGTCGATTCTGACTCATAATGACTGCATCAGGCACAATAGAACTGCCCCCCCTAGAGTTTCCAAGGAGCACCTGGTGGACTTGAACTGCTGACCTTTTGGTTAGCAGCTGTAGCACTTAACCACTACACCACAAGGGTTTTCAAATTAGTCAGTTGTGGCTAAAATATTTTACTTATTCTAATTTTTCAAAAATGGAATAACCACACGAACCCATTTCCCAGGTTTTTGGAGTTGGCCTACATAAAGGAAAACTCTTCATTAGTTTTACAGTATACCCTGTGCTGGCATTTTTAATGTTAGGACACAATTAAAATATGTAACAAAGGAGAATGTCAAATTCTCTTAATCACTGACGACTTAAATCAGTGAGCACTGGGTTCCTTCTCAATTCAAAGTTAAGAGTTTATTCATGAATTTTCCTCTGTGCCTACCCAGTTAAGAGGAGGAAAGCTTTTCATGTTGCAGCAAGCTGGAACTAAAGCCTTACCTACTTTTCTGACTCCAGCTAAGAGAGGCTATTATCTGCTTCTTACAAGTTCTTACCCACATATTTTGGTCATCCAGTACTGCTCTAACAGACATACAAGTGGAAGATTTTTAGAAGGGAAATTTTATTGTCACTGTCCGTTAGGCTGAAAGTCCAAAAATAGGGTGTCAGCTCTAGGGGAAAATTGTCTCTGCTGGCTGTGGAGGAAGGTCCTTGTTGTCAACCCTCTCCTGGACTGGAAGCTTCTGAGGTGCAGGGACCCCAGATTCTTTCCAAAGGACACACTCTGTCCCTGCAACTGCTCCTTGGTGGTATGAGGTCCTCAAATCTCTCAGCTTCTTTCCTTTGTATCTCAAGAGATTGCCTCAAGGCACAATACAGTCTTACACACTGAGTCCTGCCCTACCAACACAACTGCTGCTCATCCTCCCTTGTTAACATCATAGAAGCAGGATTTGAAACAGGGAGGACATCACACAATACCCAGAACTATAGCCTCGCCAAATTGCTACACACATTTTTGGGGGGAAAACAATTCAATCCAGGATAGTACCTATTTATTTTCTGTTCCCTAAAATCTGCTCCACTCACATAGCTTGAGCACCCTCAGATATTTGTACTTCTTATTTTCTTTACCACTTCATCTCCCCTCTTCCAGCTAATCAAAGGGAAATATACTTAACTGTCTTAGCTATCTAGTGCTGCTATAACAGGAATACCACAAGTAGATGGCTTTAACAAAGAAAATTTTATTCTCTCATAACCTAGGAGATTAGAAGTCTGAATTCAGGGAGCCACCTCCAAGGGAAGCCTTTCTCCATCAGATCTGGGGAAAAATTCTTGCTATCAGTCTTTCCCTGGTCTAGCAGCTCCTCAGTGCAAGGACCCTGGGTCCAAAGGACACATTCCTGGCTCTTTTTGCTTGTAGCAGTAAGGTCCCTTGTCTCTCTTCTCACTTCTCGCTTACACTTCCAGAGAGATTGACTCAAGATACAACCTAATCTTGTAGATTAAATCCTCATCAACATAACTGCCTGCAATCTTGCCTCATTAACATCCTAGAGGGAGAATTTACAACACACAGGAAAATTACATCAGATGAGAAAGTGTCAGGCAATCACGCCATACTGGGAATCATGGCCTAGTCAAGTTGACACACACTTTTTGTGGTCACAATTAAATCTATGACACCTACCTAGTCCTTGTAATCTATATCTTGATAAATCCTACAAGATGCCTAAGAGAAGTAATTCTTTTAAAACAGGAGAAATTCATTGATGAAAATTCTACCTGTAAAATTTCTCCCCACTCAGATTACCTGTTCTGCTTACTGGAGTGTATATGACTACCCTCATCAAAGTTTTGGTCACTTAGTTTCTCAATACGGCCCTCAAATACAATAGGTGTCTGTTGAAAATGAAACTTCAAGTCTTGCAAAAGATGTAGAATTTCATGAAATTGATGACAGTGATGTTGGTGAAGACTGAAGTTACTAATAAAGAAGGATCTCACAGAGCTGAATCAACTAACAAGTGAAAAAGAGAAAATACGAGATCAATGTACCAAAAAGAAATAATGTCATTTAAAGGATTAAAGACGCACTTGGAGAAATTGGAAAAAGCCTTTCAATATTTTTCCAATATGTCCTGATGCAAAAATGCAGGAAATACTACAGATAATGAGCTGTATAAGAAAAACTGTGCCCCCCATCAACATCTGATTTATCAGAGTTAGCACACAGTTGCAGTTATAACCTAAAAACTGTTAAATATGAGACCAGTTTGTTTTTATAATTTTTAGGTGCATTTTTTTCAAGATAAAATTTTGGTCAAGTCTTTTTCTTCCACTGTGGAAACCAGCTCTTAATCTTAAATAAATCTGCTCTCACAGAGCCTTTTCTGGTACTGATTTTATTAGGAAAAGGAGAAACTCCTTTTCAAAAAGATACTTATTTTTGGTGGCAATATACACAACGGAACATATTCCACTCACGATTTCCACACCAACAGTTCAATAACATTGGTTATACACTTCACATTGTGTCACTGTTCTCACTGCCTCTACCCATATTGCTTCATCACCATTACTTCAGGCTTGATGCCACTTAGAGTTCTCATCTGTGCTTTTAATTAACTGTTGTCACTTTATCTTGTGTAGATAATTCTATGCTAGAAGCAAGCTTTTCATTTTAATTGGGCTAAACTATTGCTTAGTTTCATGCTGTCTTCATAGGAAAGTTTTGGTGCAAGGTTTAAAAGATTATTTCTGAGCTCTCAACAATAATAAAATAAAATAAAGTACATAGAAAAATTTAAAATGACTTCCAGAAGACTCCTGTAGTTTGAAATAAAAACAGAAATTGACTTTCAAGAAACCACCCCCCCCCCCAAAGAAGAAGGTGATTTCTGTGCACTAGATTTGGGCTCCCACAGTCACAAGGGATCCAATAAGTCTGGTTTCCACATGTATTTGAAGTTCTGTTTCATACTTTTCTTCCATTGGATTAGGATCCATCACACTATGGCGTAGTGGTTAAGTGCTGCATTTGCTAACCAAAAGGTTGGCAGTTCAAATCCACCAGGCGCTCCTTGGAAACTCTATGGGGCAGTTCTACTCCACTGGGTTACTGTGAGGCAGAATCGACTCAGTGTCACTGGGTTTGGTTTTTTTGATTGGATTCTTGGAGGAGGCATGATGGTACAATGGTTAAACACTTGGCTGTTAACTGAAAACAGCAGTTTTCACACATCAGCGCCATTAGATCCTTGATCAACAATGGTACACAGGCACAGTCCATTTTTTCTGGCTAGTCATTCAAACTCACCAGCTGCTCTGTGGAAGAGAAGACTTGCTGATCTATTCCCATAAACATTCCAAAAACAAACCAAAAAAATCTGTTGCTGTTGAGTTGATTCCAACTCATAGCAAGACTACAGGACAGAGTGGAGCTGTCCCATAAGGCTTGCAAGGAGAAGCTGGCAGATTCAAACGGCAGACCTCTTGATCAGCAGCCATAGCTCTTAACCATCATGCTACCCCCTAAAGATTACAGCCTAGGAAACTCTATGGGGCAGTCCTACTCTGTGCTGTAGGGTCACTGTAAGTTGGAATTAACTTGAGGGCACACAACAACAACAGGTCTAATATCGGGTCTTTGATCAGTCTACATACCAGACACAATCCATTTTTTTCTGGTTTTATGATAATAGAGGCAATAAGCCTGCAGTCCATTTCCTTCTCTGATTTCCAGGTTTCCTTCTCCCTCTGTTGTTCCAGGTGACTAGACACCAACTATATCCTGGGTGGTCACTTGCAAGCTTCTAAAACCCCAGGGTCTACTCACCCAACTAGAAGGTAGAAAAGAAACTCTCAAAACAACTTTAGGCCAATTGACTGGTTAGATTAACAAAGACACAGCATTTCCACCAAGAAAAATAATCCCATGAAGTGTTTAGTAAAATGATATAAAACACTTTATTTTGTATTTCACTTTTTTTTTGGTGTGCAGTTACATTAGTAAGTTGTGTAGACATTGCTATTGTTGTTGTTAGATGCCATCAAGTCGGCTCTTGACTCATAGTCACCCTATGCACAACAGAAAGAAACTGCCCAGTCCCGTACCACACTCATAATCTTGGCTATGTTTGAACCCATCACTGAAGCCACTGTGTCAATCCATCTTATTGAGGGTCTTCTTCTTTTTGGTGACCTTTTACTAAGCATGATGTCTTTCTACAGGGACTGGTCCCTCCTGACTACATGTCTGAAGTATGTGAGACGGAAATAAAAGATAAACAAAGTAGACGAGACAAAGTCTCACTTCAGGGCTGTAGCTCACTCTCTCCCTCAGTCTCCTGGCTTCAAGAGTTTCTCAGCACAGGGCTTCCACGTCCAGAGGACACATGCTCCACTCCTGAATGTTCTTCCCTGATGGTGGTAGGATCCTGTCATTCCTGTGAGATGGTTCATTTCAAGCCCAGCAAGCTAGCAAAACTGACCAGTTTCTTACAGTTCTGCCCAGTGACTGGAAACCCTGATGGTGTAATGGTTAAGGGCTATGTCTGGTAACCAGAAGGTCTGCAGTTTGAATCTGCCAGGCACTCCTTGGACCCTCTATGGGACAGTTCTGCTCTGTCCTGTAGGGTGGCTAAGAGTCAGAATCAACTCGATGGAAGTGGGTTTACCAAATCACTTGTGAGGGCGCTTCAGGACCACTGCAAGAAAAGCCACATAAAAGCTGTCCACTGCACTGTACCCTCCCCACTCCTGCTCCTGGTATCCATTAGCAACTGTTGAGTGCTATGTTCATTACCTATTATTGTCATTTCATGTAAGTGAGACTATACAATATTCGTCCATTTGTGATTTATTTCCCTCATCATAACGTATTCAAGGTTCATCCATGTTATAACAAGAGTCATCCATGTTGTAACATGGAAAAAAGGAAGAACTCTTGTACTCATCGTTATGTTTCCCAAATGCGCAATATTATAAGAATCCTCTCAGACAATTGTAAAAAATTCACACTTCTGGTTTTCCTAGAGTTTTTTATTCACTGCCCAGTATGTTGCTCCCTAAAACCTCGCCTCATGCACACAGCCAGCAGAGTTCCGGCAATTCTATCTATGAAGACTTAAAAATTTTAGAAACTGCTCTTACTTTTCCCGTTGTTTTATTTTCTTAATAATTTTAAACAGCTCTGAACAAGTCAGAACGTTCATTTTTGCTTCTTTAGCATCGAATACAAGTGATTGTTCTCAAATTTCTTTTTTCTATATTCTCAGCCTTCATCTTCAGGAGCCTGTTTTGCTTGATATGCATTTGGATATTTAAACTGCTTTGCAAATACTATCATGTTCTTTCTGTACTGCCTGTCACCTCAAAGGCGAACACTGTGTCCTCCATTTCTTCTTTACTCCGTACTGAGCCTAGCAGATTAACTGACCGTTGTTCGGTCTGCCTCATGTGGTGAATACTTAGTAACTGTTTTAAAGCAGTATTAAAATGTTGAATAAATATGACAGTAATGTTGTTCTCCGTTGTTTACAATGTCATCACTTTCTAGGTCCCTTCTCTGCCTAGCAAACATTTCCTGACATACCAACATGTCCCCAGATATGTCAGGAAAGCCCAAACTTGATTTTGATCCAGTTTTCTTACTGCAGAGAAATACTGTTTACATTTTTTTTCTCCTGTAGAGCGCTTTACTGCTACTCAAAGATCCCCCCAATCAGCAGTAAGATACAATGACTCTGTGATCCTTTTCATATCTCCAAGAATATCTAGTGGCAATCAGTTAACAGGTTAAGCATACTTTCACCTGCAAAGTGCTAAAAGCTCTAAGAATATACAAGAGGTTTTACTATTTCAACTACGCTCTTGTCAATGTGGAGATCCTGGATCAAAGGTCAGCTGTTCAAATCCACCAGGCGCTCCCTGAGATTCTATTGGGCAGTACTTCTCTGCTTTCTGTGGGTAGGAATCAACTTGATGGCTGTGGGTTTGATTTTTAATACATCTTCCCCCCCTCACGTACTACAACCGCACCTATGATAAACATATCTTTATACTGTATGCATCTAATTAATGTAGAGAAACCCTGGTGGTATAGCGGTTAAGGAACTTCACGCTAAGCCGAAAGTTGGCACTTTGAAGCACCAAGCACTCCTCGTAAACCCTACAGGGCAGTTCTCCTCTGTCCTATAGGGTCGCTAAGAGTTGGATTCGATGAGTGACAATGGATTTGTTTTTCGATAAATAAACATAAATAAAGCCTTTCTCTCTTTTTCCTTGACTAGAGACTTAGGTTTTGCAATTCTCACAACATTCTTGCTAGGTGAACAGAAGCCAAGCCAAGTGCCGTCATTATCTCCAGGATATAGAAAACAAAACTCAGAGATGGTAAGTGACTTGCGCAAGGTCACGCTGGTTGGCTGGACCCAGATTCCAGTGTTGTCTCCAGTCTTCGCCAGTCTCAATACAGCTTAACTTCACCGAAGGTTACCTTTACTAGTTTACTAGTTACGTCAGTGAAGACAAAGCTGCTAGGAATAAACAGCAACCCGCTATACACGGCTAACGGCGGAACAGAAAACGAATACTGCGCATGCTCAGATTACTAATAAGGCGGCCAGAACTGAAAGACAAACTCGGGAAAAGCAAGCGGCTGCGGCCCCGGCTACTCTCCTTCCGGAGCCTCGAGCTAACGCGCAGGCGCACTTCCTCAAGCTGACGGTCAGCCTGAACGGGGCGGGACTTAGAACTGCGCAGGCGCAGCCGGGTCGGGGGTCGGCAAGATGTCGTTTCCGAAGTACAAGCCGTCGCGCCTGGCCACTCTGCCCTCTACCCTCGACCCAGCTGAATACGACATATCTCCGGAGACTCGGCAGGCTGAAGCCGAGCGGCTGGCTATAAGATCCCGGCTTAAACGGGAGTATCTGCTTCAGTACAACGATCCCAACCGCCGAGGGGGCGTTGTGAGTGGGGGACCGATCGGGAGGGTATGAACGCGACAGAGTCCAGGGTGGGCAGCCTGGATGGCTCCGACTAGCTAAGGCCCCCAAAGGGGATCGGTCTCTTCCAGGCCCGGACAGTAGGCCAACTCATTAGCCCTTTGACCTTGGGCAGAGAGCTTGGTGGTCAGGAGGGTGCCTTCTGGAGTCAGACCTGGCGGGTTTGAGCCCTGGCTGGGTCACGCCCCTCCGGGGTGATCTTGAGAAAGCTATGTAGCAACCCTAAGCCTCAGTTTCTCTATGTGAAAAATGGGAATAAAGTAGTATTTCCTGCCGTGTTCTCAATAAAGCACGTGAAGGGCCTAGTACAGTGCCTGCTTTGTATTGAGTTCTGAAAGTACTTCTGTGTATTTAACTTTGAAAACTGTTTTCCACCTTTCCGTTCACAGCTAATATCGCAAGTACTCCCTTGTGATAGGAATATGTTGGTTCTTTAACCTCTTTCTTTTAAAGACCCTGCAGCTTTTTGAAGCTTTGGGTTTTGGGGTCTGACCCCAGGCACTATATGTTGACAAACCATAAAACCCTAGACAACTCAGCTAACCTTACTGAAACTCATCTTTAAGTGAGATTGGTAGTTTATTCATAAAGTCGTTGTGAAGTTAAGTGAAATATTGTGTGTAGTAGGTATGGTGTGTAATCATTATTTAGTAATTATTATTTAACAAATGTGCTTTTAGATAATTTTATGTACCCAAAATCAACCCTAAAGAGTAGAACTGCCTTGTAGGTTTTCCAAGGAGCTGCTGGTAGATTCAAACTGCCAACCTTTTGGATATCAGCAGTAGTTCTTAACCATTGGGCTCCCAGGGCTGCCAATTTTATGTACCCTCCCACTGCCGTTGAATTGATTCTGACTCATAATGATCCTATAGGACAGAATGGAACTGCCTCATAGAGTTTTCAAGGAGGTGGATTTGAACTACCAAGCTTTTGGTTAGAAGCCGTAGCTCTTAACTACTGGGCCACCACAGTTTCCAGTGTTATGTTCAAAAAAACAAACCCACTGCTCTCGAGTTGGGTCCACAGAGCTTCTTAAATAGTTGTCAGATATGACTTTAAAAAAAAAAAAAAAAAGCCTAATGGTTGCAGAAGATATTTTGTTGCAGATTTTATAGATGAAAGAAAAGTTACCATGTGCCAGGCACTATGTAGAAACCCTTCCTAAGTATTATTTCATTCAGGTGTCACAACTTTTTAGAGATTTAAACTCTGTTACTGTCCTTGTTTTACAGATGAGAAGACTACTTGGAAAGAACAAGTAGTTCATGCAGAGACACCCAGTTAGCAAGTGAAAGAGCAAAATTTGAATCCTATTCTTTGTACCCAAAGCTTGTCTATTAACCTGTGCACTCTGCTGTCCTCAGCCAGAACCTCAGTTACTGGAACAGAAGGTGTGAGGGAGCCATGTACTGCATACACACTCCTATGATTGGGCTTGATAATAGTGAAAAAGAATGGGAGCTTGGGGTGAGGCAACCGTAAGGTTCAAGCCTCAGATCTCTATTTTCCAGCTCTGTGACCAAGGGGATTTTCTCATATGTCAAATAGACATAATAATACCTGCTTCATAGTTTGGTCTGATAATGAAATGAGTGTCCGCCTCTTAATTTATTGACCAATAAACATGAATTCCCTTACCTGATCTATAAGAGTAATTGACTCAGTCAGTAACTAATTGCTCACAGCCTGTTACATGCCAGGTCCTATTTTAAATGTTAAGGTGACAAAATAGGCATAAAACCCTGTCCTCAGAAAACTTTTTGTAGTTGGGGAGACAAGTAATGAGCAAGTTTGAAAATGAAATTATTTCACATATTAGAGAATATTAAGTGACAGGAAGAAAAACAGAGCAAAGAGGGGGATTGGGGTGTGTGTCTGTGTCTGTGTGTGTGGCGAGAAGGGAGAACAGTTACAATTTTAAATGGGGTGACCAGAGAGGGCTTCTCTTGGAAGATGGTATTTGATTCAAGACCTGCAAGATGGGAGCTGAGGGAGCTAGCTATGTGGCTCTCTGAGGCAGAGGGAAAGCAAGTGCAAGGGTCCCTGGTCAGGAATATTCTTGGTTAATTGAAAAATGCTGAAGATGCCATTGTGACTGAAGTGGAGAGAAGTAAAGACAGAGTGAAAAGAGATGAGATCAGAGAGCTACCTGGGGATAGATGACTCTGCCTTATAAGTCACTGTACGGACTGTTACTGAGTAGGGAATTACGGCCAATAGCCTGTTGCCTTTGAGTTGATTGCGAGTCATAGCATCCTCATGTGTCAGAGTAGACCTGTGTGTGTAGGTTTTTCCCTGGCTGAGCTTTCAGTATTAGTAATCCAGGCACCTCTGGGTGGACTCAAATTGCCAGCCTTAGTTTTACAGCTGAACACACTAACCACTTGCACCAGTCAGGGCCTTGCATTTGGATTTTAACATGATCTCCCTGATGCTTAGTTGAGCCTAGGCGGTGGTGAAGCAAGTAAGGAACTTGTACCGTAATTCAGCTAAGAGATGCTGGTCACTACTAGGGTGGTGACAGTGGGGGCAGCGAGAAGTAGTCAGGTTTGGTATATACATTGAAAGCAGAGCGTACAGATTGACTGGCAGATTGGATGTGGCGTGTGAGAGAAAGAGAGAGGTCAAGGATGATCCTGAAGTTTTGGCCCTAAGGAGTTGGGAAAATGAAGTTCTAACTGTGGAAACCCTAATGGCATAGTGGTTAAGTGCTGCATCTGCTAAGCAAAAGGTTGGCAGTTTGAATCTACCAGGCGCTCCTTGGAAACCCTATGGGGCCAGTCTGTTCTGTTGCTATGAGCTGGAATCAATTCGATGACATTGAGTTTGGTTTTTTGGTTTTGGAGAAGAATGTGAGAGGAGCAGATAAGAAGGTAGAGTAGAATATTAGGAAGTTAGTGTCTTATATTTGAGATAATTTTTAAACAGAGTATAAATGTTTACCAGGTTATTGGATATTAAGCTTTGAGTTCCTAGGAGAGAACTAGGTCTGGAGGAAAAATTTTAGACATTGTCAGGCTATAGATGAATATTTAAGCCATCTCACTGAACGAGAACATCAAGGGAGTTAATGTAGGTAGACAAAATCAGCAGTCTGAGATCCCTGAGCTGAGGCTCTCAGTGTAAAAGATCGGGGAGATGAGGAGGAAGAGAGACAAAGACTTAGGAGGAAATCAAGCAGATTTGGGTCCTGGAAGTTAAGTGAAGAAATGAAGGGGTGTTAATCACATGAGATACTGCCATAATCCATTGATAATCCATTGAACATGGAGTGGTGTCAGAAGGAGACAAGTGTCTCCCCTAGTGTGTCTCTTGGAACCTTTCAACAAAACTAATGGTCAGGGAGCTGTTATTTTTTCCACGAAATGAAATGTCTTTGGGAGACAAAACTGGCAGTTATTAAAGTGTAGAGAAGTGACTGAGAGATTTTTGAACATTCTGTCAGATAGTCATTCAAATACATTTATAGCAGAAGGAATGGAAATAAAAAGACTTGTATTGGTCCTGTCAGGTATTGTGGTCAGACATCCCCCTTGAACCTATCCTCCGTCTGTCTTCCCAATCCTTACTGTTTCTGTTTGGAATATAGAATCATAATAAACTATACCATGGAACACTCCTGCAGCTTACTGGTGGTCTGGAAAGACCCATATAGGGTATCACTAGAGAAGGTTCTGGAAACAAAATCCAAAGTGTGACACAGCATGTAAAACCAGTTTGTCTTCATTGAGAATATAGTGTGCGATTCTGATGGTCATGCTTCAAAATCAGCAAGAAAGGGGAAAAAACAAAAGAGCAGATAAAGTCACAAGGAGAAAGAGTGGCTTCTCTCACAGTTTAAAAAATGAGGATTCCTAAATCTTAGAAAAAGTTAACGTTGGATGGCAACATAAGAGTCTGAAATCCAGAAGGATTTGAACAGGAAAGTTACAAGGACTGCCATTTAAGTCTGCGAACTCACCCTAGAAAAAGTGCGACAGACCTCGTTGCTGAATATCACTGCGGTCACCTTTGAAGTACTCACCTTGGGAAGCTATGCACCAATGCCAGCCTGGGGTCCACCCACCCTTTACAGTAGTTTTGGAACTCTTTCTGGAATGGCCATCAGAGCTGTCATCATACTACCCTTCAGGTCCTGAATGTCATCAAAATACCTTCCTTTCAATATTTCCTTTATCTTCTGGTAAAGAAAAACATCATTGGGGGCCAGATCAGGTGAGTAGGTAGCGTGTTCCAACACAGTTATTTGTTTCCTGGCTAAAAACTCCCTCACAGACAGCTATACAGTTAAGTTCATGAACTTGCCACCTTGCCACCGTGCATGATGGCCATTGCAGAAAGAGTTCCAGAATTGCTTTGAAGGGTGGAGTGCTGCGAAGGTAGCTGTAGTGACACTTAGCAATGAGGGAGGTAGCACTGACGACAATTAAGTTTGCAGACTTAATTGTCAAACCATGTATTCAGCAAATAGTGAGGGAAAAAAAAAAGACCTTCCCTGATGTAGCTTGAGAATATTCAGGTATTCCTTAACTTTTGTAGAAAGTAAAAGATGTATCTCTGAGGTTCTTCCACACAAGTCCTTGTGAAATTCTCTCTCAGTGTGGCTCTTAAGTTCTTGAAAGCTCTTGTTTTGATTCATTTTAGGAAGATCCTGCCTTGACTCGGTGGACCTACGCAAGATCAGCGAATATCTACCCCAATTTCAGGCCTACTCCCAAGACCTCGTTCTTAGGAGCTGCCTTTGGCATTGGACCCCTGTTGTTCTGGTATTATGTTTTCAAAACGGACAGGGTAAGCATAAGCATTAGGACCTGCTGTTAGTATTTGTGGGCTGTGGTCCCTCAGCGGTCCCTCAGCGCTGGCCGCAGCTTTGTCTGATGATTGCCACCACTCCCTGTCCCATCCTGGGTCCTGTGCTCTTCCTTCCGTTTCTCGCTGCTTTTACCTTTATTCCTGTTCAGCAAGAGTTAAAAAGAGTTTTCAGTTATGTGTGTAGTTTTCTTGCTTTATTGTTTCAATTCATAGAAATTTTTTTTTTTTAATCTAAATCATGATAGCCACTGGGTTTTTCAGATTGAATTTAATGGCTTCTCTAGAGTTCATTCTGAACTTAGCTCATGAAAGAATTTCCCTGGTGTGTTTTAGATGATACAGGAAATTGTGTTAAGGGAGTACAGAAATAACTTTTCAACGAGTTCATTTCTTTTTTCTCATAAGGAGATGGGCAGAAATTAAATTGTTCTGTTACAACTCACCTGAGACCATTATCTTTGCAAGTTTTTGTATTTAATTTTTTTAATTCACTTGTTTCTAAAAAAAGGATATCTGGTCTGCATTTCAACCATTAGAAATACATGGCTCCACTAAAAAACAAGCATTAAAAAAGCTAATACAAATACTGGGCAAGTGTGGATCTGCAAGTCTGTGAAGTAGGTGAGGTTTTTACAGAAATATATAAATCATTTAGTGTGTCCCTTGTTTGTATGGTGGTCACATTATGTGAATAAATGTTAAAACTTATAAATGCCCTTAACAGCAGAGGAGCTCAAGCTGTCTGTGCTGTGAACCAGGTCATCAAAGACCTGGGTGTTTGCTTGTTGACTAAGCCAGGCGTCTCTTTGACCCTCGACTGCTCTGCTTACAGACCCCAGGCCTGGCGTTGCCACCTAGGCTGCGCCCGCCCGTCCAGCTCTGCCCTCAACCAGCCAGTCCACTCTTGTGCTAGAGTTCATGCATTTTGATTATCTGATCAATCACCTACTTTATAGATTTGTAGACCACACTTGCCCTGATGTGTGCATTTTGCTTTTAATGTATGCTTTTTAGTGGGGTAATGGGTTTCATTAACAGCTGAAATACCAGAAAGATCTTTTTGAATAGGAGAGCCTTCTAATTGCCATTTTATTTTCCAGACTACTACTTCCCCACTGATCTCCCTGGGTTTAGAAGTGCAGGATTGGAATTAGGTGTAGAATTTTTCATTTCTGTTTTTCAGTTATACAGTGGGTTGTGCCAGACTGTACTCATTTTAAAATGTGCTCTTCTCCCCCCCTATCTTTACAGGATAGGAAAGAAAAACTTATCCAGGAAGGAAAATTGGATCGAACATTTAACATCTCATATTGAGCTTGGAAATGATAACTGTATTCTTGCTTGAATAAATCTTCTATTAATCATTAAATGGATTGTCTATTAATAATATCACCTCGATTACACAAACATTTCATTTTGGGGGTATTGTAGAATTCCTGCTTTCTCAGAGCTCACAATTTAATGAAGAAACAGATTCATGTTCATGTATTCAATCAGTTATTCAACAAATGAGTGTTTACTATGTGCCAGATACTGTACCGTGTACAGAGAAGATAGCAGTCAGTAAGAGAGACTTAGTCCTTGTGCTTCGGGAGTCTGCGTTCTGATAACTGTTTATGCAACAGTTATTTGTATGCTTCTTAGACAAGCCTGGTACTGTTTAGTGTCTCAGAGAAGACAGCAGTGTGGGTGGTTTGTATTAGAATGTGATCTGAAAGAATGATGGTGATGTGAAGAGTGACGGAAGGAAAGCCAGCCAAGCGTGTATTGTTGACCTAGCTACACCTGAGAGTAACGGGCTGAATTCTAAAAGGTCATTTCAGAGAAGGAAGAACAGAGAATTTTATTCCATCTCCTGACTCCTCTGTGGGGTCCCTGTGAGTTAGAATCACTTCAGAGTCAATAGGTATGGATTTTGGAACAGTTACTGTCTCCTTTTCCCATTCAAAACTCCCATATAATTCCTTGTACTTCCCAGGTGGGCGTGCCTCAGAAAGGCTGAGGGAGTTCATACAGGTATCCCATGTGGAGTTGGCAGGAAGCTTAGGGTAGACAGCAAGCAATGTGCTGTGCAGCTGAGGTCAGGTGTTCTCAGGACTTCGACCCGCTTGTACATGCATTAAGTCACTCTTACGGGACCTTCAGGGTGGCAGCCAGCCAGCCACAATCTGTGCAGAAGACTGGAGGGTTAGAGGAGCAAGTTTCAGTCCACAGCATTGCAGCTGATCTTGAAGCTGTAGTTGATAACTCGTCACCTCCCTTCACTGTGCTTTCCAGAGTGCCCGCCCTCTGTGACTTTAGCAGGCCTAGACTGCTTGCCTGGTGGAGTTGTCTCGCCTCTTCCCTTACAAAAGCCAGAACTTCAGTCACTCGAGCCTCCTCAGGCCCCCTTCATTGTAACAGTTGCCTGTTGACACCTGTAACAGACACAAAAGCCCCAAGAACGCCCCAGTGAACCGCGTGCGTTCCAGATGTTCCTTGCCCCCACCATGAAGGGGTGACCCTGCACCACAGAGGGTAGATCGCTGCTGCCAGCGTGGGAACTTTTTGTTTATCTGATTTGTCTACTGTTTCCCAGGCACCGGAAGCCCCAAATGGTAGCCACCACTTCAAGTTAAATGGAATCCTTACTGTGCTTCCCAGTGAAAGTGCTAGTGCTACCCCTCAGTGTGGGAATCGGCCTCTAGACCAGCAGACCCAAATTTGTGGAGAAGGGAAGCACCATAAAGGAGTCACTGGGATAGTGAAAGGAGTTAATCCTGCTGCTTCTCAGTTCTCAGACTAACGTAAGTGCTGGGGTGTAGCACCGTAGATAGGATTGTTGGGTCACTGCATATATCACATGGTCACCTGATGTCTCAGCCATTCAGATGGTTGCCTCAAACTGGCACTTTAGTGTAAAACGGTAGTCTTAGTGTCAAGACTCGTCTAAATTCACAAGGAGTAGAGACAGTTAGCATTAAGATCAGCTCAAAGCTGACTCCTGTGAGATGGGGGTCAGGCCTATCTCCAGCCTCTGATTTTTCACTTGTCCTGACACCTGCTATCCAGCCACAACACTGTCTACTTCTCTGCTGGGTTTGATAATTTGTCACAAAGGCCACACAGAACTCACAGACTGCTCAATGCTTCTGGGGTTTATAGTAGGGCACTAAGAGGTTACAAGTCACGATTAGGATCAGCCTGGAAGTAACAGGAACAACCAATGTGTTCTTAAGAGGAAACAATTTCAAGAGATCTTTATCAGAGAAACCAATTCTGTGTAGTTCAAAAAGTTGCTAGGACTCACAAACTAGTTTGGGGCCTTAAATCCAGGAACAGTGCCCCAAAAGTGGTCTGGTGATGAGGACACCATCGCTGCCACCTGTCCAGCAGTTGCCACTACTGGACACTGGAGCCTGCGCTACCTCTGTTGGCCTAAGTACCCAAGCATTTTGCAGCCATTGCCATCAGTAGAATTCCTCAAGATCTCCGTATCTTCTTATCAATTGCTCCTGAGTCCACATGCATGGAATTGACTCAGCCTAGATCACGTGCCTGAGTTCAGTTGCAAGGGAGGGTGGACAAACAAGCATGTGGTATGTTCAGATCTGTAGAGGGAGGCAGGTAAGGAATCCATTAAGACAGGAAAGGGATCTAAACCCTGAGCATCTGAAACATGGTGTGTGTGTAACAAAGTGATTAAAATAGTTCAACATAAGGATTACAGAAAGCAAGGAGAATGAAACAGATGGGAAGGTCAGGAGAGGGAGAACTCAGGTGCCCAGAGACCAGGTTGCAAGGCCCTTCTCAGCCACAGGTGAGGAGGTTAGATTTCATGCTGATGGCAGTAGGGAGCCATTGAAAGTATTAAGTAGAAACAACCTGATTGGATTTGCATTCTTGGAAAGACTGGTTCCTGGATGGAGGGAGATGACAGGGGACAAAAGAGATTGCAGGAAACCAGGTTTGTTGTAGAACTTCAGGCCAGAATGATTTTCATTTTTGACTCAGCTCTCTGTGTAGAACAAAGTAGTTTCCTACAGTCCCAGGATGATTCATTTGGATGTGAACTTGTCAAAAGCTTTGCCAAAGCTTAAATATATATAACAATATATAAATAAATAAATATATATATCTTTATTAGTTCCTCTTTGTGCACATGCATGAGAAGCTGATCTTAATAATCCCTTGTCTTTGCATGACTTCCTTACCTCTTCTCTGGAACTATATTGCTTCCTAACAGGCTGCTTTGCCTAGTGTGTCTTTTTACACTTTAGTCTGGATCCTGCCTGGAGAGAGAAAAATTATATTCTGTCTCTGATGGAAATCCCATTGAGTTCAGTCCCTGATTTACTTTCCTTTCAGTGTTTTCTCTTTCCTGGTGGCCCTTAACACAGTGTTCTCATAATTTGGGGGAAGAGACAAAATAGTATCTGTCTCTACATTCTTTATAGTCATCACTGGACTATTTGAAGAGTTTACAGATCAGTACAAACAGCTGTCTCCATAAAATTTGTGTGATTAGAAAATATGGAGAGTATTTTAGAATGTCTAAGAATATAGTGTAATTTGGGAAACCCTGGTGGTATAGTGGTTAAGTGCTATAGCTGCTAACCAAAAAAGGCTAGCAGTTCAAATCTGTGACGTGCTCCCTGGAAACTCTGTGGGGCAGTTTTATCTCCCCTGGGGGGTTGCTGTATTGTAAGTCAGAAAGTGACTCAGTGGCAATGTTTTGTATATTTTTTCAAGAATATAATTCTATAAATATATTTAAAGCTTCCACTGTCACTTTGTACCTTTGAGTGAACAGATTGAATTTTACTGTATTTCTGCTTTCTGTTGTGTTTCCTTCAGGACTCATTTATACTATAACTATAATACTTCCACTAGTTGTCCCCTCCAGATGGCTTGTTTACTGCCATCTGTCTGCTTGAGACAGACACAGCTCATTCTGCTGGTACTCACTGTGGCCTGGAGAAACAGTGAGCTGTGTCACCCACCTAACCTCAAAAAACCCAGTGCTATCAAATTGATTCCAACTCATTGTGACCCTACAGGACAGAGTAGAACTGCCCTGTAGAGTTTCAAGGAAAACCTCATGGATCTCAACTACCGATCTTTTAGTTAACAGCTGTAGCACTCAACCACTACGCCACCAAGGTTGTCATCCACCTGGAGACCCTCTTTGTGGAGTTATCAAGAAAGCATAGTGTGTGTTGATCTCTGCCAAGCTCCAGGATGTAATCCTTTCATGACCTGAATTCTTTTTCTGCTTTGAATTTTTTCCTGATACCATTTGCTTTCATCAACAGAAGCATGATGAATTATTGAGTGTGTCTGAATTTTTTTTCTTGCACTCTCCCACAACGCTTTTGTAAGTACTTAGTGGTGCATATGAAATACACTAATTACACCCCAGCGTTGCCACCAGGGTCTATTGATACATATGTGTGACAAATTAAAGATTTCAATATTTCTATTTTTCCTATCAAAAATTCAGATATCTCATACAATACCCTGTAAAACTATGAATTTCTGGCACATGCCTGTTTCCTGGTATCAAATAATCATAAAAGCCTCTGCCTTATGGTAGGACTCGCTGCCAGTCATTCAGCAGCTTCCATAAAAACCCTAGAGGCTGACAAAGTTCATGCTCACTATATGCACTGCTGGGCATGAAAGAAAGCTCAGCAGCTGTCATCAACCTTTGAGTGTCCCTGGGGGGTGGATGGTTGGAGGAACAGCTAAGATTTGTGGAGCAAACCTGGCACTTCTAATTAGAGCTCAAGTTCACTTATCCCCATAATCGCAAGGAGTACCACCTTACCTATTTTGAGGCAATTCTTTGCTTGTATCACCAATGGCATGCAAATCATTCATCTCTTATTGGCAGTTAAGGTCTGGGAAAGTCTTGGAGGTGAACAGAGGTGGAAACTGGCTGAGGGTTGCTCTAGAAATCAACATGAGAAGATTTAGGAGCTACAAACTGTTAGGAAATCGGGTTTTGGGGAAGAAGGTTGGTAGTGGACTTCTGTTGAAACTACCTTTAGTGCAATTATAGACATTTAAAAAACTTACATTATATGTTTCACATCAACCAAAACCACAGCGTTTCTAAAGAGAATTTTATTCATACTTTATTAAGACAGAGAAAGCATCAAAGAGTATTATTTTGTATAGGGTGGTTTGGGTAGACAACAGATGGAGAT
This sequence comes from Heterohyrax brucei, assembly GCA_028571685.1. Classification (NCBI taxonomy): domain Eukaryota; kingdom Metazoa; phylum Chordata; class Mammalia; order Hyracoidea; family Procaviidae; genus Heterohyrax; species Heterohyrax brucei. Next base: position 63,917,611 of record CM053157.1, read on the forward strand.
GGGGAGTGATCAGTTACTCTGAAGTCATCTGTTAGAAGCTGGGAAGGTAGCTTCCCCCTAAAATCATGCTCTGTGAAAGGAATGGTCCAGAAGCGATTTGGTTTTTGCAGGGCATTTGGGAAGAAGTATCAGTGTAGGTCGTGCAAAGTGTGGGCAGCTGTTGGTCTGCAGATGCTGGGGATGGTTAGTTTCCTGTAGCCACTAGAGTGGAGGAGTCTGCATACCATTGAATTCTTGGGGGACATTGGCCTGCAAGTCTTCTTGCCATTGAGCAATCACTTACTGAACCCCTTTTGTTTGCCAGGATATTAATAGGAAGAAGGTACAACTTCTGGAGGAGCTAACAGGAGAGAAAGACGACTATAGCAGCCAGCACTTAATGAGCACTGACACTGTTCCAGGTGCTAAGCTGAATTAAGGGATATACACACCTCAACAACCCTTTTAAGTAGATCCTCCTGTGCCCATTATGTAGACGAGATCTGTTGCTGTGTGTCATTGAGCCAGTTTCAACACATAGCAACCATGTAAGAACCAAAAAATGAAACTCAATGATACCGCATCGATTCCAACTCATAGCGACCCTATATGGCAGAATAGAAATGCTTGGTAGGGTTTCCAAGAAGCACCTGGCAGAATCAAACTGCTGACCTTTTGGTTATTACACATAGTGTTTAACCAACATGCCACCAGGGTTTACATAGCAACCGTACAGGGCAGAGTAAAACTTCCCATAGGGTTCCCAAAGCAGGAGCAAGTCACCTGGTATTTCTCCCACAGAACAGTTGTTAAGTTTGAACCACCAACTTTGTGGCTAACAGCCAAATAACCTCTTAACCACTGCACACCAGGGCTGCCAGATGAAATTTAGAAAGGTTCAGTAATTTCACTAAGTACATAGAGTTAGTAAGGACTGAGACAGGAGTAAAAGCTGGACCGACTAATTCCAGAGGTTGTGTCTTTAATCTTTAAAGGGGATGAGGGCTGATGTTGCAGCGAGTCAGGTACTGAGAAAGGATGCCTAAGTTAGGCTGGAGGGTTTTAGAGAACAGGGTAGATTTAGAGAACAGGGACTTCTGTGTTTTTAGATTTTCCTGCATATTCAAGGCACATAGAATGTTAAAGACGAAGGACCTTTAAAAGTCAGCCAGTCTCACAGCCTACTTACCTATAGAGGTAAGATTTGAAAAGAAGACATGATTCGTCCAAGTCTTCAAGGAGCTGTGCTCATTCAAGGATCAGGACTCCAGAGTTTAATTACAAACTACTGCTCTGACTGCCCATGCAATCATGACTAAAAATGATACTGTCAGTTGCGAAAGACAACTGTAGGACAACTTTCTTACCTGGTACAAAGAGAAGACATACAAAGCCACTTTAATAGAGTCAGGTTGGCAGGATTGCGGGCAGGTGAGGCAGACATTTGAAACATTTTCTATATAAGACAGGTATTAGCATATCAGTGTTCTCTAAGTGTTGTGAGTGTGTTGAGGTATTAGATATAAACCCATATTATTCTCTCTGAAATACCATGAGAAGTTCTCCATGCCAGATACTAGCTATTTCCTGAAGGTGGCCACACCCCTTTCTTTCCCTCCAATAGAACCATGAGTTGTTTAGCAGGCTGGTGGAGATCCGTTCATCTCAGGGAGGATAACTGTGCCTAGTCCCAGGTAATAAGTCAGGGATTGTGGGGGTTGGTAGATTTCAAGGGTAGGAATTGTACATAAGGTGAACTGGAGAGGTGGGTTTGCAACCACCTGTTGAGAACTTGGCATGCTGTATTGTGAACTTTTGGCTTTAAACAGTACCTTTTCTCTGCGTTATTTCCTCCCCATTGCACCCTGCTTCCCGGCTCCATCTTCACACCTCAGTTTTTTCCAGATACCAGATGATGTATTTAGTTCACAGTGAACCTAAGCCCCACCTTGACTTGCCAAAAAAAAAAAGTGGCCATGTGGTCTAATTCTGCACATAAGATGTAAAGAGCTGTCTCTCGGGGAGGGCTTTGGGTCCTGAGTAAGAAGATAACATTTCCCAAGGAGAATGCCATTGGTCTCTTCTTTTTGCATTCTCCTTTACTCTGAATTAGAACATAGATGTGAGGCCTAGAAGTAGAATGCAGGTGATGAAAACAATATGCTAAGAATGGCAGAGCAGGAAATCAAAGAAGCCAGCTCCTGGATAAGTTTATGTTATCTTTGTCCCTGTCCTGAACTGCCAGCCTCAGACATCTTTTGAGATAAAGCCCTCACTGTATACATTTATGTTAGATTTTTACTTGCAGCTGAATGCACTCTTAATTGATACTATACCATTTATTAAGAGAAATGACCTTATACTTGTCTTTCAGATTTTAGTTTTATTCAAAAGGAAGGCAGTATATTCTCTCAAATAAGCAACCCTACTCTAGCTCTTCCAAGGACTGTGTAGAATTGCCTGCAGTTGTTTTTTCATAAGGTATCACTGTTAATAGCACTATAATGGGTTTGTTGAAGATTCTGATACATTTTTTATTTGAAAAACCTACATTAGGCTAATTAGTGTCCAAGAAGCCATAGAATTAGGCAGGATTTCTCTAGGAAAAATTCTACAGACAGTCTTACAAAGATTAGACTGGACTATAAAACATAAAATGGTACTGGTGAAGAGTGTGCTTCTTGGCTGAAGTAGATACAGGAGACTAAATGGGCAGCACCTATCTGGAGACAAGATGAGAAGGAGGAAGAGGACAGGAGCTAGTTGACTGGACATGGAAATTATAGCATGGAGAGGAAGAATGTGCTGTCACATGACAGGGAGAGCAACTAAGGTCACCTAACAATGTGAGCATGAACTTTTGCATGAGAAACTGACTTGAATTGTAAACTTTCACATAACACACAATAAAAAAAAGTAAAACAAAAACTTTGTTGACAGTCTTATGAGAACTACTTGTATCCAAGCTACTTCAGTTGTCTGAACTTTCACTTTAATTGAGCTGTTAATAGACACTGTTAGGCAGCAATGCAGACAGGGATGTGTACACCAATGGTCATTGCAGCACTATTCAAAAAAGTGCCCCAAAGTGGAAACAGTGGAAACTTACATTATCCGATGAATGGCACACACTCAAGAATACACGTATATCAGACAGAATGGTACTCAGCTATAAAGAGGAGGGAAGTCTTGATGCATACCACAACGCGGATGAACTTAAAGGACACAGTGCTGAGTAAAATAAGTCGGACACAAAAGGATAAATATTGTGTGGTATCACTTACATGAAATAAACATTTTAGAGAAACCGCAAGTAATTAGTGTTTACTAGCGGGAAAGTAGAAGTTTTTGCTTAGAATGCATTGAATATATGCTAAAGGTGATAGAATAACTGGGAAAAGGATGCAAATCCAGAATGTTACAGTCACCCTGGGAAGGCTCTGCCACCAGACTGATACTGGAGTGAACCAAAATGGGAGAGCACCTATGTACACGTGTAAGACTGAAAAAGCAAAAACAAAAACAAAAAGCAAGTTGTTGTAGAATGTATGCCAGTGCGTGGTAATCTCCCGTGTGCCCGAGGAGAACTGTGTTTCACAAAGTTTTCAATGGCTGGTTTTTCTGAAGTAGATCTCAGGCTTTTCTTTTTACGAGTCCCTGGGTGGACTCAAACGTTCAACCTCTCAGTTAGCAACCAAGCACGTCAACCATTGCACTACTCAGAGACAGAATAAAACTAAGGTGACAACAAGCCCGCAAAGGAAACAGTAGGGTTTGTGAGTAAAATACTTCAGTGGTTGTCTTCATTTGATTTTAAGAGCCCAAGAAGCACCATAGGAGAGTGCGGAAGGAGGACACCAGCAGCCAGTATGTTATGTCGCTGAGGACTGCAGGGAACCAGGGTAGCACACAGACCTCAGAGATATTGGGAAAGCTGGAATATTGATTGATGAATTTCCATTTGTCATTGTTTGAGGGCTAGTGCTAGGACCATAATTCCTCAGCATCTCTGGTGTGGCTTTGGTTGCAGCTGAGGGCAAAGAGTTGCTGGTGCTGAACCTTTGGAAGCAACCGGCCACTGTGATTGCTGATGGGGCCTGGTGGGCAGTTAGTAACTATTTTGGAGAACTTGAGTGGTGCATACTCCTGCAGGACTTATTTAGGTGTGGCTGAGTGTCACAGGAGCACTGGTGGCACAATAGTTAAGTGCTCAGCTGTTAACCAAAAGGTCGGTGGTCAAACCTACCAGCAGCTCTGCAGGAGAAAAAAACCTGGTGTTCTGCTCACAGCACTGATACCTTATAGGGCACTTCTCTGTTATGTGGGGTGGCTATGAATCCGAATTGACTCCACAGCATACAGCAACAACGAGAAATATCGCTTTCACATTGAAGCTTTCCTTGTCTGTGAAAAGACCTCTCTCAGCATATCCTACCTTTTGTCCTCATCTCAGTCTCTCTTCTTAGCATGTTCCACAGTGTTGCTTTTTTTATTCTGTCTGTCTCCCTTTCTAGAATGTAGCCTCTGTAAAGACAAGAAGCATATCTTATCGCCCTGACCACTGTGTCTCTAGTACAGTTGTCAGATGTAGCAAATAAAAATACAGGCTGCCCAGGTAAATTTGAATTTTCAATAAACCACAAATACTTTTTAGTATAACTATACCTAAATATTGTATGCTGAAACAAAACAAAACATTGCCATCTAAGGGATTCTATAGAGACCCTATAGAACATAATAGAACTGCCTATATAGCGTTTCCAAGGAGTAGCTTGTTGATTTGAGCTGCCAACCTTTCCGTATTGGACATATTTGATGCTAAACATTATTTGTAGCTTGTCTGAAATTCAGATTTAACTGAGTGTCTTGTATGTGATCTAATCTCAGCTCTAATCTCAGAGTCTGTTACATAGCTGAGTCTTCCTTCATGTTGTTGAATGAAAGGCATGTGGGAGTAGCACATCAAAGTTCTTACTATGGTAACAAAGCAGAGGAAATGTGCTAAAATTACAGAACTAAAGGAGCAATAAATATCACTTCCTATCAGGTTTCTATTCTGATTTGTCTGCCTTCTCATTCTCAGAGAATCTAATCGACACACTCCTAAAGTCTTGGGCAGCCCAATTCTCTGGGAAGAATGTGGGTCTGAATAAGGAGCTATAACCTGTTGCATAGAGTCAGTTCCTATTCTTGGCTACCCCATGCATTACAGAACAGAACTTCATATGCAGCCACCGCCTGTCGGTGACTCTTGCATGTTGCTATGATGCTGAACCGGTTTCAGTGGATCTTCCAGATGAAAACGGATTCAGAGGAAGACCTGGTAATCTACTTCTAGAAATTAGCAATGAAAGCTCTATGAGTCACAACACTCCACTCGGTCTGATTGGCACCCGATCGTGGAGACAGCGCAGGAACGCGCATGGAGTTGGTGTGTTGGGCATGAAGTTGCCATAATGGGCTGGCGATAATAGCAAACAAAACAAACCACAGAAAATGAGCAAGTATTTATTGATTAATTAAGCCGACAGTCTCAGAAATTCCCAGATACGTTCTGGTTGCTTCAATGAGAAGAATGAGTTCTCATTTTAGCCAGCCTTCTCCTCCAATGCTGCTAGAGGACACAGGATTTCAAAGGAATATATGTGAATCCATTCCCGATTATGCTAGCAACTATCCAGTCTTAATTAGGACCTGCCGGGTTCCTGGAACCGGGGGTGAAACGACTCTTGAGGGGCTCCCAGCACTTGTAGTAGTTCTCATCCAAACAGTTAGAAGTCTTGAGCCCCCACTTGGTGACAGCCATACTTAAGGAAGATTCAAACATAAATGTCTGTAGGGAAAGCAGATGGGTGAGAGAAGAACAAGTGAGGCGGGTCGTAAAACACATTTGATTAGATGTCAAGAGACTAGCGGGCAGGGAAAATTTTTAAGTAACAAACTGTGCGTGCTAGCATGGTGAGGCTCAAGCCCTGAGTTCTGTCTCCGGTCCCTACCATTTCCAAGCTGGTGACAACTCTGGCTAGACTGCTAACTTCTCAGAACCTTAAGTTTCATTTTGTAATACGACATCGGGCACTTCAGCCTCACACTGTCCTCATAGCATCATGAGGCTAAATTTGCTAGACCCAAGGGCAGAGGTGGAGAGTCCTGGGAATAGGCTTGTCAGTATGAACAGTGTTCGGCTTTGAAGTGGAGTTGGCTTGAGGAGCCCTGATGACACGGACATCAAGGTCAGGATCAAAGCAGGCACTTTGAAGGACAGCCATCCGGGCCTCCCACCGCAGCCTACATCAGAGTCAGGAGTCCTCGGGTGGGAGGTCCTGGGTGACGTCCAGGGGTTCCTCGGGTGGCAGGTCCTGGGTGACGTCCCGTGTTGCACGTGCAGGCATCAGAGACTGGGAAGTACAGCACCTGCAAGTCTTGTTCTGTTGTTTTGGACCGACTAGTGCAGCAGACATGCCCTGCTGGATCCACACTCAGGCCAAGAAACCCCTGAGTGTACGAGGTCTGCCAGTTTAAGCCCGGGAACTTACCTGTTCTAAGTGCTACGTATCTCACTGCTGAATATCACTAAGGTCACATTTGAAGTACTGCCCTTGGGAAGCTGTTTTCCGATGCCAGTGCCTAGTCCACCCTTCAAAGCAATTCTGGAACTGTTTCTAGAATGGCCATTGAGCACGGTGGCATGTTCATGAACTTAACTTACAGTTGTCTGTGAGAGTTTTTATCAGTAAACAAATAACTGTATTGGAACACCCCCTCTACTCACCTGCTCTGGACTCCAATGACTTTTTTGTTTACCTGAAGTTAAAGGCAATATGAAAAGGAAGACATTTGTTGACATTCAGGGCATCAAGGGTAATACGATGACAGCTCTGATGGCCAATCCACAAAAAGAGTTCCAAAACTACTTTGAAGGGTGGAGGAACCTTGAACATATGATGACTGAAATACACCAGACAGACACTGAAGGACAATTCTATGATCTCACTTATGTGAAGTATCTGGAATATTCAAATTTACGGAGGCAAAGTGTAAGTTAGAGATTACCAGGGGCTGTGAGGAGGGAAGAAGGAAGAGTTGTTGCTTAATGAGAAAGAGTTTACAATCCAGGAGATGAAAAAGTTTTGGAAATAGGTGGTGGTATTTGCTGCACCATGTGTTGAATGCAACTAATGCCACTGAATTGCTGATTTAAAAATGGCTTAAAGGGCAAGTTTTATTAATATGTATTTTACCACATAAAAATAGTTAAAAAACAAAGAGAGAGAGAGAGAGAAGAAGAAGAAGAAAAAGTGACAGAGTTGGAAAGTGAGCCTGCTGTTTAAAGCTCTGACCTTGTTCCAAGGTATGGGCTGGAAAATTTGAAGGATAAGGGGGAATGAGGCAAACAAGGCAGGAATGTCAGTGGCACTTGCAAAGGCCCTTTCTCGGGTGGGACTGTTCCACTCCAGAAAGTGGTTGTCGGCAGCAGGAAAAATACACAAGTGTCCCATGCATCTTAGGCATTCCAGCCTCACCAAATGAGATTTTCCTACCTGCTCCAGTGTAAAAAACAAAACAAAACAAAAACCAGAAAACAAAATTCTACAGTTCTTATATATTCACATTGTCATAAATTTTAAAAATAGAGATGGGCAAAGGAAAGTCAGTAAAATTCTCTTATGACACAACCTTGGGGTCTAGTATATGTTCATTTCTTTTTACCTAAGACAATGGAGATGATGATTCCTGCCTGACTTCCTGTGACGGGCTTGATGTCTGGATCCAGTGAGATCATTTGGAAATGATACACAAATTCTAAAGCACTATTCAGATATAAGAGTCCTTATGGAAACCTTGGTGGCATAGTGGTTAAGTGCTCTGTCTGCTAACCAAGAGGTTGGCAGTTCACATCCATCCTTGGATGCGCTCCTTGGAAACTCTGTGGGGCAGTTCTGCTCTGTGCTGTAGGGTCACTATGAGTTGGCATTGACTCAACAGCAGTGGGTTTGGTTATTATGATTATTGTCTTTACTGACTACTTTTTAGGAATCTTGTTGTCTGGAGAGAGAAAAGCTCCATCTCAGCTAAGCAAGGGAGACCATAGTATATCATGTTAATTGCTCCAAACTGGAATAAGGATAAGGTATATAAATGGGCCTGAGTCTGGGTTATGTGATGGGAAATGGTGAGGGTGACCCACAGTTAGGTCAGGGTAAAATGTTGTATCCTCCCCCACCAAGCAGTTCCTACTTCCTACCTACCCAGAGCCTCCCGTGTCCCTCCGTCCCCTTCTCCCTGCATCAGAGAGCTCTTGCTCATTGGCGCACCAGACTCTAGATGTTACCCAAAGTCGTGCTCCTCATAGAAACAGCCCTGTCCTGTCCCTCACTGACACAGAACACTACTCTGGTAACAGAAGCCAAAGCCACTTTGAGGCACCGAAGGCTATTGAGTGGCTCTTCCGGGGTATCCTGGGTACCTCCAGCAGACCTCTGGAGGAGCAGTAACTAAACCAGGATAGTCAAATGGCATCTTTCAGAGACATACAGATTCTATAGAAATTCCACAGAGACCATTGCAAGGGAAGATAGAGCCGAGGCTGGGCAGATGGGCTCTGTGCACCCTCCCTCTCCAGAGCAGCTCCACCAACTCTGACTCTGGGGGTGGCACTGAAAGCAGCCTACCTTGGACAGATGGACAGATCGTGCTTACTGCTTAGCTCATTTGCAAGCTGGGCATGGAGTCAGACTGGTCTGCTCTATAGACTTTAAAGTCAGGCAGCTTGTAGAAGACTTTTATTTAAAGATGTAAAGCAAATTTGCATATGATTTATCATAAAATTACTCCTTGTGGCCCATAAACTTGACCTCCAAGAATGAACAAATAAAATAGAATCAAGTACCGCAGCCAGCTACAATTGTGTTCATCCTCGGTGTTTACAGCTGAATACAGAAGGAATACAAAACAGGTTTTAAATCCTATCAGTCTCGTCCCATGTCAAAGCAAAGCAAAGGAAAATGAGAAAACAGCTGAGAACTGATGTTCACCAGCCCTGACTGCAGTGAGGCAAAGGCTTCCTGACCCTCCGTAGCTTGAGAAATTGACTGAAGGTGACATCCTACCTCCCCTGTTACTGTGCTTCTAGAGGATTGCTTCAAAAAGCAGGAGAGTCTGAGACAGAACTTGTGTACAGAGCTGCATACAGATAAGAGAAGATCTGTGATAGAGTATTAATAATATCTCCTTACATTTGCACACTGTTGGACAGTCTGTAAGGTTCTAAAGTGACGGCCGTCTGCTTGGTTGCAAATAATGCCCTTTGTTCACATGGGGGAAATGAAGCACAGAGAAGTTACATGCTGTATCAAGGACACACAGGAGCGAAGAGAGCTAGGGTTTGAACCCAGTCCTGACACTAAGCTCAAAGCTCTGTCACACTGCACTAGCAGTCTAGTATATACACACGGTGTATGCAAACTCATAAATCTCTTTAGATTCCTTCTCTGTGACTTTAGAGAAATGAAAAAAATAGCCACTCTCACAAGGACGAGGAGCCCAGGAAGTCACCCAGAGTTTGGCATTTGACTTGCGTACCATGGTGCCCTCAGCAGTCCTCTCAGGTGCCAGCTTGGCCTTGCTGGCCTTTTCAAAGCACTCAGCATCGGGCCCGTGGGGGGTCATTGCGCTGTGCAGGCTGCCGCCTCCTGGCTGGAACCCACCTTGTTTTGCCTCATAGTGACCTTTGATGAGTCCCATGAATTCACTCATGCAGTTCCCTGGGAAGGGTAAAATCAGATTTTTACAATCCAAGGCAAGACCAGCAAAAACATCAAAATACCCTCAAATGTTATTTCTACCAGAAAGTCAAGGACAGGAGCATCTGATATATTTTACAGGATTAATAAAGGATAGCCGGTAAACTGGCTCCTGTCAAGTTGACTCCAATTCACTGGAGACCCCATGTGTTCCAGAAAAGAACTGTGCTCCGCAGTGTTTTCAATGGCTGGTTTTTCAAAGTAGGTCTTGAGGCCTTTTTTCTGAGGCACCTTGGGGTAGATGTCTAACCATTTGGCTAACCGCTCAGTGAGTTAACCACTTGCTACCCAGAGATTCTGGAATGAAGGGTACAGATAGACAAAACAACCACACAACATTTATCAGTATGGAAATCTTGGTAGACAGAGATCTTCTGAGTGACTGTGTGGATTATCAGAGATCTTGAGTTCCAGTTTTTGAAAGAAATTAGGATAGATTTAAAGAAGACTGGGGCTACAACAAGAAATGCAATAATTCTAAAAATGCAGATTATAACCGCGAGTGGATGTACTCCATTATCTGAGCTTATAAACCCCACATCAAAGTTATCTTCTCTCGCAGGTAAAATCCCTTTTTCAGACACTTGTAGCCTCATTCTAGTGATGTCACCAAGCTCCCTAGGTGGCACAAAAAGTTTGTGCTCAACTGCTGACCTGAAAGTTGGTGATTTGAACCCACCTAGAGGTACTGCAGAAGAAAGGCCTGGTGAACCGCTTCCATTAAGATTGTGGCCAAGAAAACACTGTGGAGCAGCTCTACTCTATAACATGGGGCTGCCATGAGTTGGAATTAACTTGGTGGTAATACGCCAAAGCATATGTTCTGTTTTAATTTAGTGGCGTCGCCATGTTTCTGGTTCCCAGTCTAGAAAGCTGAGGTGACTGTGTGTGCGTGTGAATGGAGGGGTGATGTAATGGAAAGAACTCTAGTGTTGGGGTCCATTATCAAGTGATAATCTAGGTGAAAGAATGTCTGCGTCTGTAAAACACGGTCTGTAAATGCTATTCCATTGCAGTCTAGTCTATTCTGATACATAGCAATCCTGAAGGGCAGAGTAGAGGTACCTCCTAGTGTTTCCAAGACTGTACTATCGACAGAAACAGGTGGCCACATCTTTCCTCCACAGAATGACTGTGGGTTTAGAACCACTAACCTTTTTGTTAGCAGCCAAGTGCTTAACCATCATGCCACCAGGACTCCTTGTTAGGTGTCATTGAATGAGCTCTGACTCCTAGCAACCCTGTGTACAAAAGAATGAAACACTGCCCAATCTTGTACCATCTTCACAAATTGCTGCTATGTTTGAGCCTATTATTGCAGCCACCGTGTCAGTTCATCTCATGGAGAGTCTTCCTCTTTTTTGTGGACCCTCGATCTTACCATGCATGAGGTGCTTCTCCAGTGACTGGCCCCCCGCTAACATGTCCAGCATAACATGAGATGAAGTCTTGATATCCCTGCTTCCAAAGAGACTTCTGGGTGTATTTCTTCCAAGACAGACTTGTTCACTCTGGCAGTCCATGAATGTGTTCAGTATTCTTCACCAGTGCCGTAATTCAAAGGCAGCAATTCTTTTTCAGTCTTATTCACTGTTCAGCTTTTACATGCATGTGAAGCAATTGAAACTATCATGGCTTGAGTCAGGCACACGATAGCCCTCAAAGTGACATCTTTGCTTGTTGAGCCTTTAAGGAAATCTTTGGCAGCACATTTACCCAGTGCAATGTGTTGTTTAATTTTGTGACTGCGGCTTCCAGGGTATTGATTATGGATCCAAGTAAAATGAAATCTTTGACAACTGCAGTATTTTCTCTATCATGATGTTGCTTATTGCTCCAGTTATGAAGATTTTTGTTTTCTTTATGTTGGGTACTGCCCATACTGAAGGCTGTAGTATTTGTTTTATTGTCTTAATTGTGCATTAGGTGAAGGTTTGCAGAGAAAATTAGCTTCTCATTAAATAATTAATATACACATTGTTTTGTACCATTGCTTGCTATCATGAATTAAATTGATCCCCCAAAATATGTGTATCAGTTTGGCTAGGCCATGATTTCCAGTGTTGTGTTATTGGCTACTGTTTTGTCATTTGATCTGATTTTTCCTGTTTGTTGTAAATCCTATCTCTGTGATATTGTTGAGATGGGATTAGTGGCAGCTATGTTAATGAGGTAGAACTCAATCTACAGGATTAGATTGTGTCTTGAGCTAGTTTGTTTGGGGATGTAAAAAAGAGATGCAAGCAGAGAGCCAAAGGGACTTTATACCACCAAGAAAGCAGTACTAGGAGCAGAGTACATCCTTTGGACCCAGGGTTGCTGCATAGGGAAGCTTCTAGTCCAGGGGAAGATTGATGGCAAGGACCTTCCTCTTGAGCTAACAGAGAAAGACTTCCCCTGGAGGTAACACTTTGAATTGGGACTTCTAGCCTACTGGAGTATGAGGGAATATACTTTTCTTAGTTAAAGTTATCCACTTGTGGTATTTCTTTTTTTTTATTTTGATTTTTTAAAAATTTAATATGACTGAGCAAAAATGTACATTCCCATATAAATTTACAAGCCCACCTATATGCAGCTTCCACTGCTCTCCCTGTCCGGTAACAGCACACTATTCCTCTCTGCTCCATACATGTCTCATCCTTTATAGCAGCACTAGATGACTAAGATGGAATTTGGTACTGGGAGTGGAGTGGTACTCTTAACAGCTACATAAAATTTAGTTTTCAAACTGTGAAGGGACAGAGGACTCAGAAGGAAGAGCAGAAGGCAAGAAGCAGCAGAGAACTGGTTGTGGAAGAACCACGAGATCAGTGCATTATGGCTCTGGAGGAAACCCTGGAACAAGAAGGTGAAGTGGGTTGCCTCCAGGCACTCATGGTTGGAGCTACAGAGCTTTGGAACACTAGCCCCAGGTTGGCAGACTCAGGTGGAGAGACCAAGGAACTAGGAAGCAGAGGCTGAAGAGACAAGGAACACAGGAAGCAGACCTGTCTCAGTCTTAAAGGTATGGCCATAACCTCTGGGGTTTCAAAGGTTGGAGCCATGGCCCCTGGACATTCTAAGGATGGTGATGCCACTCATGTGAACTAGGAGAATGATGTAGCTAAAGTCAAGGGAACAGTGTTGCTGTCCCAGTGGGCCTGGAAGACAGAGCTGAAGCCCGAGGCTGAAGGCTTGCACCCAGAATCAGGAGAGTGGGGTAAATATCTAGAGTCTGGAGGGCAAGGCCATTGTATATATGGTCTCTGAGTACAGACAATTATTTTTAAAGCCTTGAGGGTCAGTGTAATGTGTTATGCAGACTTTCTTGGTGTCTGTCATGCCTTCTTTCCCTCCAGTTTCTTCCATCTGCAGAGAAATTGCTAGGTTGTGCCACTTCCACCATGTTCTTCTTTCAAAGAACTGCTTTCACAGTTCACTTGTATTCCAGATTTCACAGAAGAATTTTTGGACTTTGAACTTAGAGTGGACTTAAGACTTTCGCTGTGATATGATGGATGAATGTATTTTACATGTAGCAAGGACATGAACTTGGGGGGCCAAAGAGGGGAATGTAATGGACTGAATTGTGTCCCCTAAAAATGTGTGTACCAATTTGATGTGATTTTCCTATGTATTGTAAATTCTGTCTCTGAGATACTGATGAAATGGGATCAGCAGTAGTTATGTTAATGAAGTAGGACTCAGTCTATAAGACTGTGTTGTGTCTTAATCACTTTTGAGATGTAAAAGAGAGAAATAAGCAGAGAGACAGTGGGATCTCATATCACTAGGAAAGCAACTTCAGAAGCATAGCACATCCTTTGTATCTGAGTCTTTATGTTGAGAAGCTGCTCAACTAAGGAAGACTGGTGACAAGGACCTTTTCCCAGAGCAGAGAAAGACTCCCTCTGGAGCTGGTACTCTGATTGTGGACTAGACTATTCGACTGTGAAAGAATAAACTTCTCTCTGTTTTCTTCTGTTGCCTGAGGGGTTCCTCTGTTGTTCTCTCTCTACTTGTTCAAGCTGTAGGGTTAGTTCCTTGATTTGGTTTCCTTCTTCCTTCCAGATGTGTGCATTTATGGACATAAACAGACCTTTGAGCACTACTTTGGCTGTATCTCATAGGTTTTGGTAGGAAGTATTTTCATTCTCATTGGAATCCATGAATTTCTTTATTACATCCTTGATTTCTTCTATAACCCATGGTTTTTTGAGCAAGATGTTGTTCTGTTTCCGAGAGTTCCACTTTCTGTGTTTTTTCTGCTATTGATTTCGACATTTATGGCTTTATGATCTGAGAAGATGCTTTGCAGTAATTCAGTGGTATGGATTTTGTTGAGAATTGCATTATGTCCTAACACATGGTCTATTCTGGAGAATGTTCCATGTGCACTGGAGAAGAAGGTGTAGTTGTCTGCTGATGTATGGAAAGTTCTGTATATATCAATGAGGTTTAGTTGGTTAATTGTGGCAATGAGGTCTATATCTTTACTGAGCTTTTTTCTAGATGATCTGTCCAGTATTGAGAGTGGAGTGTTGAAGTCTCCCACTATTATTGTGAAGTGATCTAACTCTATTTTGAGTGTAGTCAGTGTTTCTTCGATGTATTTAGGTGCTCTGATATTGCCAGCCAAGCCATAGGTGCATAAATATTTAGAATAGTTCAGTCTTCGTTGTGTACTGAACCTTTCAGCAATAAATAGTGTCCATCTTTGTCCACAGTGGTGGATTTGACATTAAAACTGATTTTGTCTGAGATTAGAATTGCCACACCTGCTCTTCTTTGTTCATTGTTAGCTTGATATATAGTCTTCCATCCTTTAATTTTCAGTTTGTTCCTATCTTTAGGTCTCCAGTGAGTTTCTTGTAGACAACATATGGATGAGTCGTGTCTTTTGATCCAAGATGTCACTCGATGTCTCTTTACTGGAGCATTCAGTCCATTCACATTCAATGTAATTATTGATAGGTATGTGTTCAGTGCTGCCATTGTGATATGTTTATTTTTGTGTTGATGTTTTCTCTGTTGTTCTTATTAGTCTGTTCTGGGACATTCTTTTCTGTGAGTTGATTTTTCAACTTTTTTCAGAGCTGTTTTTGTAGTTGCTGAGACTCCTGTGTTACATTTCTTGCAATGGTATGATACATCTTTGTTGTGCTTTACAGCTGCCTCTATGATCCCCCTTAATAAAGTATATATAAACCCAATTTTAATTACTACCAGTCTTGTGATCTTCCTCTCCATCTGGAAGGACTATAATGACTGTAGTACATCCCTCTTTTTAATATGATGGCACCATAGTTTTCATGAAAATCACTGGATTGCTTCTTTCAGTATTAAAGCTGTGATTGACTTTGGAGCCTTCCCTAACTGAGTAGAGCTCTGAGTAATGTGTTGTTCTAAAATATAAAGTTAGTGGTTTTGTTCTTCTAAGCCAAAGCCAAGAACTTCTTTCAGTATTTCTTGTAGTTTGGGCTTGGTTTTTACAAAGTTTATGAGTTTCTGTTTATCTGGGAATGTCTTAATTTCATTTTTGTATTTGAAATATAGTTTTGCAGGATATGTAATTCTCAGTTGGAAGTTCTTCTCCTTCAAGGCTTTGAACGTGTCATGCCAATGTCTCTGTGCCAGCATGGTTTCTGTTGAGAAATCTGATGAAAGCCTACAGGGTTTCCCTCTGAATGTTAGCTTTGCTTTGAGTCTTGCTGCCTTTAAGAGTTGCTGCTTATGTTTCATTTTGTTAAGCTTGATTATAATATGTCTTGGAGTCTTTCTTTTGAGCTCGATATTGGGTGGCATACGACATGCATCTGAGATGTCTATATTCTCTTCCTTCATGATTTCTGGGAAGTTTTCTGTCAGCAGCTCAGCAATGATACTCTCTGTGTTCTCAGGTGTCTCATCATGTTCAGGGACTCCAATTAATCAAAGGTTGTTCCTCTTAATAGAGTTCCACATGTTTCTTAATGCTTCTTCATTTTTCTAGTTTCATTGTTCTGATTTCTGCTCATAGACGCTGGTGTCAGTAGCTCTGTCTTCCAAGTCAGAAATTCTTTTTTTCCATTTGTTCCATTCTGTTTTCCTGGCTTTGCATTGAAGTTTCTATGTCTTTGATTTTGTTCTTGATCTGTTGGATTTCAGAGTACTGATGTTCCATCAGATCAAACAACTTGTTTAATTTTTCCTTTTGTTCTGCTGCATTTTGTATAAGGTCTAGAAGGGCTCTGTATATAATCATCTTGTATTCACTTTCTGATGATTTCATAAAAGTTTCTTCATCTGGTTGTTTTGTTTGGGAGCCTTCTGAAGCTATGGGTGATTTCTTGTATGCCACAAGTGTCTGTTGCTTTCTGGGTCCCATGTGAGTAGGTCGAGGCTGGGAGAGATACTGTGAGGATGGACCACAGATGTTTCTCTAGGCTGTCTTAAAATGTAAAATAAAAGGTGTCTGACCCTTCCCAAGTTAATCAGGTTTTCAGGTGTAGAGGTCCCTCTTCCCAACTGGCAAAGTAAGCACCTCTATATTCAACCCCAGATGATACCAACTAGTTCAAAATACAGCAATGCTACTGCCCTGTTGGCCTCTGCTGACAGGGCCCAGCCTTAGGTGACACTGTGTAAACTACTGCTTTTCTGGTATAAAAGTGCTCTCCTGTGGGCAGGCTCTGACTCCTAAGCTAAGAATTAGGTCCATCTGCGACCACCGTATCAAAGATGGCGCCCTCCACACAATCGGCAGATAGAGGGGCTAAAGGTGCCGAGACATAGTGAGTCCTCAGCCTCTGTTGCCGGGCCCCCAACGTAGGCGACACTGTGTAAACTGCTGCTTTTCTGTCGGGGAAGCGCTGTCTTATTTTCAGGTGCTGGTTCCCAGGCTAAGAATCAGGTCCTGCTAAAATCTCTGTATCCAACACGGCATCCCACACATAGGCCCTGCAGTTCTTTACAAACCACACTGTCACAGAGATAAAAAGAGAGGCCCAACATGTAAATTTACATGTGAATGTACATTTTCACTCAATTATGTTAAATAAAAAATAAAAAAAAAAAAAAAGAGAGAGGCCCAAGCTGGCTAGGTATACAGAGTCCTAAACCTTGCTCTCAAAATATGGCAATTTTGCCTGCCTATCCCACCAGCAGTGTGTCTGAGACTAGCCACTAGGCAAGACCCAGCTCTGCCCACCGGCCAAGACAGAGAAAAAAAAAGTCACAATGGTGCATTACCTTCAGTCCGTGAGAGCCAGGGCTAGCCAGGAGCAGGAGTCAGCGAAAGAGGTGATTTTTTATTCAGTGGTATGAAGTCCAAATTAAGCGCCCTGTGCCATGTCCTGGGGCTCACTAGGTGACCAGAAGGCTTGGTTTGATTATCAGTTCAGTTCTTGGTTTCCAGAGGGATATAAGGAGATGTGTGCTTAGTCCACCATCTTGATTCCACCCTTCAACTTCTCTTTATTAAAGCCATCTACTTGTAGTATTTCTGTTATAGTAGCATTACATAAAAGGACAGTTGCCAACCATGATGTGTCAGCACTCTCCCCTTCTTAACCTTGGGCCCTCCATCTCCCTTCATGCAGCTTACCTGTCCTCTCCTGCCTTCTCATCCTTGCCACTGGTCGAGTGTGCCTATTTAGTCTCGTATACATGGTTGAGCTATGCATGTTGTTTGTATTAATAGGACTGTCTAATCTTTGACTGAAATGTAAGTCTTAGGAATGACTTCAGTACATGAGATAAAAGGGTGTTTGAGAGCCATATTTCTAGGTTTCTACAGTCTCTGTCAGACTAGTAAATCTGGTCTTTTACTGTGAGTTTGAATTTTGTTCTACATTTTTTTTCCCAGCTCTGTCCTGGGCCCTCTGTTGTGATCTCTCTCAGAGCAGTCAGTGGTGGTAGCTGGGTACCATATAGTTGTACTGTATTCAGTCTGGTGGAGGCTGTGGTAGTTGAGATCATTAGTTCTTTGGGTTAATCTTTCCCTTGTGTTTTTTCATTATCTGTTGTTTCAGATGAGGTGGGACCAGTAGACATATATTTTAGATGGTCACTCACAAGTTTGAAGACCCCAGATACTACTCAGCAAATTGGAATGTAGAACACTATAGGCTATATTGTGCCATTTGAGCTAGATGTCCCTGGAGACTGTGATCTCCAGAAGGCTGTAGTCTTTGATCTTCATTAGTAAGTGCTTGAAGTCTTCTTTGCTTTCAGGAAGCAGGGTTGTGCCATCTGTGTATCAGAAGTTGTTAATGAATCTTCCAGCAAGCTTGATGCTGCATTCTTCGTCATATAGTCCAGCTTCTCAGAAAAATTGCTCAATATATAAATTGAATAAGTATGGTAAAAGAATACAACCTTGACACACACCTTCCCTGATTTTAAACCAAGCAGTATCTCCTTGTTCTATTCCAATGACTGCCTCTTGGTCTGTGGACAAGTTCTTCATGAGCATAATTAAGTATTCTGGTATTCTCATTCTTAGCAGCATCATCCTTGTGTTAAGATCCACTCAGCTGAATGTCTTTGCATAGTCAATAAGACACAGGTAAACATCTTTCTGGTATTCTTTGCTTTTCAGCCATAATCATCTGACATCAGCAGTGATATCCCTCATTACATATCCTCCTCTGAATCCAGTCTGAACTTCTGGCAGTTCCTTGTCAACCTACTGCTGCAACTGTTTTTTGAATTATCCTTAGCAAAATTTTACTTGTGTGTGATAGCAATCATGTTGTTCCGTAATTTATGCATTCTGCTGGAGCACCTTTCTTTGGAATGGGCACAAAGATCTCTTCCAGTCAGTTGACCTATCTACCCAGCCCAAAGTTCCTTACAAATGCTATATAAAAATAGTATCTTCTCGATCTAAATCTGATGCCGTCTTACTCTTTCATTCTTAAAATTTCCTCTTAGATTCACACATTTTTATTTGTTTCCTTTGATGCTGTCTTTAGTACAGAAGAATTTTTACATAACTCCTGACAGATGACTTCCTAGGCTCATCTGCATGCTTCTTGTGAATGGAAGCTCTCTGTCTACTCTACAAAACAATCTATCATATTACTAGTTAGTTCTGATTGTTAGAAACCTCTTTCTTATGTTAAATGGAAATTTGCCTTTATGTAAATTAATTTACCTTAATTGTGCTTATGGAGTCACACAGAATTTGAGAAGAATCACCACATTCCCAGTGTCCCAATCATGCATTTATATTGAAATAACGCTCTTTGGTATAATAGCAATACATTTGGAGCAAGAGCTAAAGAAATTCAACATCTGAGTAAATTTAGGTGTCTTGCCACTGGAAACCTTGGTGGCATAGTGGTTAAATGCTACATCTGCAAACTAAAAGGTCGGCAGTTCAAATCCACTTGATGGCAGTGGGCTTTTTGGGTTTTACCATCCATCAGAAATGCTGTTGGTGTATTGGTTAAGAGCTATGACTGCTAACCAAAATGTCAGCAGCTCAGATCCACCAGGCATTCCTTGGAAACTATATGGCAGTTCCACTCTGTACTGTACGGTCACTATGGGTCAGAACTGACTTGATGTTACTGAGTTTGGATTTTTTGGTGTTGCCATCCATCTCCGTCTCCATCCATCTATCCATTTGTTCCCCATCCCATCTATCAGCCTCTCCTTCTATTCATACAACTACAAATGTGTTTAGTACTGCAATCCAGAGATAAATAAGAAATAGCCCTTGCTCTGAAACTATTCATAGTCTGTCTCATGAGAGCACAAACCATGTAATCTGTAAAATGATGGGGGACTGAGCCGTCTTCCATATGCTGCTGGGTAGAAATGGCAGTGACACCTGTGCAAAGCCAAACGTTTGACATGATAAATGTTCGCCCTTCTTCCTTATGGGTGGTATATAACTGAGTGCCAAAGTAATTCTGTTGCTGACTGAACAGCCACACCCACCCTGCCCAGGAAACAGAATGCTGCTGCGGTCCCCTGTGGAGACAGTAAGAGGGTGACAGCTCAAGCAGAAATGATGAGACCAGATTACAGCTCTACTTGTTTCTTCACAAAGAGCAAATAGAGGCAAAGAAACAAATTTAAGTATAAAATATCTATATTTTAAAGCAGTTCTGCTCATGACTTTAATATGCTGCTCTTGACTCTGGCACATATCCTCAGGGTCACCTTCATGGCTTAACTTTAAGCAGAGAGCAAAACAGAACTCAGCTGTGCTCTGAATATGAATTTAGGTGGCAAAGAGTTTGGTGGTAACATTTCTCCATTATTTTCTGTATTTCAAAGAACCTTACCTTTTGATTAAAGCTAAATCCAATTGACTAAGATACATTAAGGTAACTGGAGGCAATATTTTACAGAAATGATTCCCCACTTCTGTAAAGCCACATCAAAGTAGCAGAGATTTTCATTATTGCTAAGGTAGTATTTTTAATGCCTCTGGTAAAACTAATTTCAAACTTGGGGTTCTGTGGATTTTCCAACTAACTCAGGGCAACCATACTTTTCTGAGGTCTATTCTAGAGCCAGACTTACTTGAAAGGCATTAAAAAATTATAGAAGACATTTCACAAGACTGTTTCAGAACTACCAATCAAATTTAAGGTTTGGGTTGAGAGCCTTTATTTAGCACAGTAACAAAATTGTCCAAATCTGCTGTTTTTTTAAAAAATTACAGAAAGGCTGGATAGTTTTGCTGAACAAGGGCCTCATTCAAGAGTAACTAGACTTTCCGCTGATGAAAGTCAAATACCTCCAACTGGGAATTCTTTACTCACCCCAACACCATGTGGAAGAAGGCTCAGTCCCCCATCACTTCACCTGCTCCATGGGGCCAGTATTATGTCCTTTCCCTACTAGAGACACCTACCTGCAGTGTCAGGTATTTGCTGAGTTACAGCTGTGCGCCCAGCACTGTACGGGGGAACATAGGGGGGAAACAGGCAGGGAGAAAAGCCCTAGGCTGGTGTTTCTCAACAGACTGTATAGACCTGCATCGGAATCTTTAGTGTGCTAGTTCAGAATGCAAATTCTTAGATTCCTCTCCCAAATCACCTGGGTAAACTCTCCGGGGGTGTGTCGTGGGAATAAACTTTTAATAGAAGATATTTTAGGTGATTTTTATATCACCTCATGTTTTCTGAGTATGGTCCCCAGAACAGTAGCCTCAGTATCACTTGGGAATTTGTTTAAAAATGCAGATTCTCAAGCTGCAACCTGGTCCTACTGAAACAAACTCTGAGGGTGGCACCCAGTAACCTGTGTTTTACCAAGGCCTCTAGGAGACTGTGATGGATGCTAAAATTTGAGAATCACTGTCTCAAACATACCAGTAGCCTCAGTAGAAGACCGATGTGAAATAGTAAATTATCTAGCACTAGCATTTGAAGTATAGGCTAACAGGCAGAGCAGTTCTCTGTCTGTAACCAATAGCCCCTTGAATGAAATAACTTCCAGGAAAAGAATAGTTAGGGCCTGTGATGGCCCTGGCACTCTTGAGGAATGATTTGGCTAAAGTTATGACTGCATTTGTGATGCCTGCTTGGCTTAGGTCTTTGTAGTGATAACTTTCTTCACCATGACAAGAGGTGACACTGGTGTTTGACCATGAAGTGGCCTGCCTTCATGAGGATCTTAGCTCCCTGCTCTACAAAAACCACAGTTGCTTGTTCAGTGTACTGTTGCACACCATTGAGCCCTGACCCCTGGGAGCTTCTCCATACAGAGAGGAGCCTCATGTAAATGATAGACCCTGTAATTAATGAAGGAAAGTGATTTGTCTTCTAGAATGTTCCAGCTGAAAAGAACCTCAGCTTCTTTCCAGAGCTCTGTGTACAAGAAATGTCTCTAGGAAGCAGAGTTATACACTGACCATTAGGTTTTCATCTAGCTACTGCGCCATTAAAAATGTCAGTCTCAAGTACAGCCATGAAGTACCTCATTCATTCCCGGTGATGATGCATTCACTTATTAAATATTTATGAGATGCATACTGTGTATCAGACACTGTGGTAGCCATATTTGGTGGCCACTGAATGTCACCTCTAGCATGAGACCACATGCAATGAAATTTTGGCTCTACCATTTAATTGGAGTCCCTGGGAGGTGCTAACAGTTAAGCACTCAGCTTCTGGCTGAAAAGATTGGAGGTTCAAGTCTACCCAGAGGCATCTCGGAAGAAAGGCCATTGAAAGGCACAGGTCTACTCTGAAAACGTGGTTGTCAGGAGTTGGAATTGACTCAGCAATGACTAGCTATGAGGCCATGAGCAATCTACTTAATCTCTCTTGCGTCCATTTTTATCTCTGAAGTAAAAAACCCTGAAACTAAACCCACTGCCAGTGAGTCAATGCTGACTCAGAGTGATCATATAAGACAGGGTAAAACTGCCCCATAGAGTTTCCGAGGAGTACCTGGTAGATTTGAACTGCTGACCTTTTGGTTAGCAGCTGTAGTACTTAAACCACTGTGCCACCAGGGTTTCCCTGAAAATCAAGGAGGATGAATAATAATAACTACTTGTCTATTTCAACTGTTAGAAAGATTAAAGAACATATAACAATTACAGGATGGTCAATAATTGTTAGCTGCTATAATAATAATAAAGTAATAGATCTAATAGATGTGGCTCTAGGAAACATATGCCCTCCAGAAACTCCTTACTGAATAGTCCCTCCTGTAGTATAGACTGCATTCTGCTCAAAAAACAATACAAAACAAAACCTGTTGAAGTATAGTAGATTCTGACTCATAGTGACCCTGTAGGACAGAGCAGAACTCCTTGTAGGGTTTCTAAAGTGTGGCTGGTGGATTGAAGCCATAGCTCTTAACCCCATCAAAATAACTGAGAAAGGGAAATTGCTTTAGCTCTTGAACCAGATTTAGATAATGAACTAAAAACAACAAACTAGTTAACAACATCCTCACCTTGAACCAGACTTAGATAATGAACATTTTTAACAACAAACTAGTTAACAAAATCCCTACCACCTGTACCCCCTTTTACCCATTGCCCAAAAGGAACAGGTTTAAAATGTAAAGAAACTCCTTGTGCCAAACTGCAGCCTTTCTGTGCCTCTCCGAAGACAGGAAACCGGGATCCAGGTATTACATGTTGTTTCCTTCTAAGAGACAACACATCACTGCCATCATATAGAAGTTGTGATGTTTAAGCACCTAAATGTGTGGGTTGCAGCACCAGAAGTCAGCAGGTAGGATCTTGTGCTGTAGCCAGAAATGACTCAGGCAGAATGCCCGATGGGTATTACTCATCGCTTTGCTCTCTGGGGTTCCCAGATGTGGCTTGGCAAAAGAGAAACATACTGTGGTAATAAGGAGGCCTGAAGGTCTTATCAGCAACGCCCCACCGAGGTGGGAAGATGACAAAATCAGCGATGGCCACTCCAGGGCGGAGAGACTTGGCTGTCAACACCGTGAAAATGGATGGGTCCTGTGAAAGCACAAGGATGAGACTGAACATGTTCTGGAAGGAAGGGGACTGGACAATGGCATGCATGTCACCCACCCATGAAGGTGTTTCCCGGCGGCAGCCTGATCTCACATGAAACTGTGCAGGCCAGGCTAAGAAGTCTGAACTAGTCACTCATTGCTGGTGCACTAATCATTCATCTGACTTTCCTCATTTCTGGGCTTGAAGCAAAGTGAATTAACACTTGTTAATAGAATTCTGGGCTGCTTCTGGGCCTGCTGAGCCCCCACCTCACACAGTACACCCCAGGGGTCTGATAGTCAATGGTGCCTGCTTCCCAACCTTAGGTCAGGGTGATCAGAGCAGGGAAGTGCAGCAGAGCACTCCTGGCAAAAGGGAAGTTCATAGTAAAGTGGAAATGGAACTAAGATAATCCAAGTTTTGATGTAGATGTAGAATGAGCCTGTTCTTGGGGAATCACAGTGATTCCGTAAAGTGAGTAGAAGGCTTGAGACTGGTTTTGTTGTTTTCTTGCCTTTGTTTGGTTTGACTTGCAAATCTAAAATTACTAGTTTTGGTGGTGATAGTGTAAATGGGAGTAGGTTGGGGGATGATATTATGATTTTGAAAGAACTTTAGAACACTCCTATGGAATAATGGAGATTGAACTTAATTGAAATCAGCAATCATGTTAGCTTTCAGATGCTATGTTAGGGTCTGAAGATTAGAAAATAATTGAGATTTGCTCCCTGTTACTTCGGCATCGGTAGTGGTGGAAGGGGAGGGTGAAGGAGGTTGAAGGAGTGATAAAGTGGTTTCAAGAACAACCAGTCAGAGCAAGGTGCTAGGGCAAGTTAGCTTTATAAATAGAGCTCTAAGAGAGTAGGGATCAAAGGATCAGGAGGGACTTCAGATGGGGTGACGTTTGAGGATGGTCCTGAAGAATAAACAGGAGGAAAGCAAGGAAAGAGAAAGATAGGAACGAAGGAAGGGAAACCAGAAAAGGAAGGGTGGGAGGGAGAGAAGAAAAGAGGGAGGGAAGAAGGGAGATGAGAGAGAGAAAAGAAAGGAATTTCAAGCTCAGAAAACTGCAGACATCAAAGTGCACAGAGGTTTCATTAAGAGGAGAGACAGCTCTGCAAGAGTGGGTGCCTTCATCGACTTGGGACCGGAAGAACCGGATGGTGCCCGGCCACCACCAGTGATAGCCACAATGGAGCTCACTAGGTTGAGTCTCACTGGCAACACAAGAATAAAAAAGGGTGCACCCTGAGATCTCCACTAAAAGACCTCAATTGATGGTCCAGCGGTTTTGGGGTTCCCCTGAGAGCATGGTCCCCGGCCCTGATGCTGCCCTTACCCATAAATTATAACAAAGGTCCACTCTTTGGACAGGAATGGATTGGACTTGACAATGCAGAGTGACCATACATTGGTTGCACTTTATGGTTCTATACATCTGTAGGATGTCATCCTGCTGACCTCTGGCTGGAGGAAGGAGAGTGGGTGGAGAGGAGCGGAAAGGAGGCTGTTGGGAGGATGAGACATGTATGGAGCAGAGAGGAATAGTGTGCTGTCACCGGACAGGGAGAGCAGTGGAAGCTGCATATAGGTGGGCATGTAAAGTTATACAGGAATGTACATTTTCACTCAGTCATGTTAAAGAAAAAAGAAAAAAAAAGAGGAGAGACAGCTAAAAAGCCCAGGTGCACTGATGGAAGACAGAGGGACAAGAGAGAGTCCTGGGAATTGAGTTCAGAGCCAGAAGACGAAGAACATCAAGCACCACGCTCCAGAGCTCAGGCTTAATTCTTAGCCATGGGGAGCCTGAGAGGATTTTCTAATGCAGTGACGGAATGACCAGATCCATGTATTAGAAAAATAACTGCATCAGCAGTGCAGAGAAGATTGAACGTGTGTAAATTCAAATCCATAAAGCAACCCTTACTGCTGTGAAAGCTAACACTTCTTCAGCTGCCCTGGGAAATGATGTGAAACTGTAAAAGTAAAGTAGTGAGGCTCAAATAAAGCTTTATCCGTGTCTCAGGATACTTTTTCATGCTGTTTTGAGCTTGGCACCTCACTTCTCTTTTCCCCTTAGTTTTATTAAGAGTTGCTGCTCTTCGCAAAGGTAGTTTTGTTTCCCCAGAGGTAAGCTGAACTGACTCAGAGTAATCTTTCTGTCTCTGACTCTGGCTTCCGCTCTAATTATCCCTCTGGCTTATAAGTTAAGTTAATGTATTATGAACTAAGCTTCACAAGGCACTTTCCCCCAGGATCTCAGAACCAGCATTTTATCAGGAGTTTGGGGTCTTGGGGGGCCTGTGCTATTGGCCAGGGACCTATCTGTAGCCCCCTAAATGAGTGAAAAATTTGGCTAAGTTTTTACTCTAGAATTTCTGTGATTTAATTGTAAGTACTCAACATTATGAACAACTTTAGAAAGACTGCTACATCACTGCTTAGGACAACCAGTGGGGAGGTACCAGGGTAAGCAGCCAGAACAAGTCGAGTGGCCTCTTGATATTGGTGAGAACTCAGCTCAGAGACCTTTCCAAATCCCTCAATTTTCCTTCCTCTTCACTCCATCACTAACAATAGCAGTTGGTTATCTTTTGCACAAAGTAACTAAGCTTTTCCTCATCTATGAGAGTTATTGTGAATATCTATGTAGGGGACTAAGCTGAGTTCAAGGTGAATGTTGAGTGTCTGGCATGGTTCTCTCACTAGCTGTGTGATTTACTCCTACGTCAAAGTCTTGCTGCAGATGATTCAAATTCCTGTCAGCACAGTGATACTGGACTGTATCTAGGTCTTCCAAGGGAGACATGAAATATTAAGTCATCGTGAATGTCAAAGAGTCTGCTGTGGACCCCTCCCTCCTGAGGGTTGCCCCATCCCCAGGGCCTCTAAAGGGTCCAGACTTACGGCGTGGTCAAAGGCCACGGAGTTGATGACCATGAAGTTCTCCAGGTTGTACTTGTAGGGTGTGTAGTTTCCGTGCCAGGCCACCACATTGAACGGGGAGACATCCTGATGACAAAAAGCAGGAAGGGGTGATCTGGTACCTAATGTCTTTGTAGCTGTGATCCTTCAGTATATACGTGGCATCACTGTTTCTTTTTTTAATGATTTGATCTTTTTTCGTAACTTGATTATTCCATCCCTGCACAGAAGTATAACAGGGAAACCTATGGTTGCTTCACAGCCCCTCCAGCCCTTGCTTTGCCACTGACCACTGGGGCTTAGGGGGCATAAGGAGCACACAGAAGCAGTTACTAAGTTTCTGCCTTCCTTGTCACAGACAGATGGGGTGGCGGATAATTTGCCTTGTGTGGCACCCCCTTGTACTTGTGCCCCCCTCTAAGTTCCTTCACTGTGCCTCTGACTAACCCCATTTTTCTAGTTCATAAGCTGCAGCTGTCTCTGGTCACAGGTGCAGAGGCAGTGCAGCACATTCTCCTAATAGTGCCTTTTCAACACTTTTTAACACAATTGTGAGAATCTGTGGATGCCAGCAGTTCTCAGACAATCTGGGCCACCTTCTGGGTTCCTGGTACAGAGGTCATTGACTATGACTCTTTTTTCAGCTAACTGCAGCCCAGAGGAGTTTCCACTAGACACAGTGTCAGGGTTGGTGAGTAGAGAAGAGAGCGGTTTCTAAGACTTTCAGTCCCAAGGATTTAAGATTTCAGAACAATCCTAAGGTGAAACTTCTTGGGCCTACTCTAGGGTAGGTATTCTGCTGTAGGACAGCAATCTACTATGTATGCAATGGGTCTGTTCAGGAGACAGAATCTGAACTCAGATTGTTCTAAATAAAGGAATTGCCTTTAAAGTATTTCCTTTATACTTTAATAAAGTACTTCCTTTATTAAAGGAAATACTTGTGGAGGTGTGATTAGGGCTCAGTGAACTGACTGGACATATTGAAGTATCTGAAGCTATAGTGGGAAGACAAAATTACCATTCATAGTCCTGAGGGATAAAGCAAGGAAATATTGTTATGGGATCCTAGTAAAGCTAGGAGACATATAGAGAAAGTCTGCTCAGTGGTGTGCTGGTAAAAATTTAATGACTAGCTCTCAAAAGAAAAAGAAAACAACCATTGCCATTGAGTTGATTCTGACTCACAGCCACTCTATAGGATAGAACTACTCCATAGGGCTTCCAACGAGTGACTGGTGGATTTCAGCTGCAAACGTTCTGGTTAGCAGTCAAGTTCTTAACCACGGTGCCATCAGGGCTCCTCCTGGCTCTCAGGGAAAAAAAAATCAAAAAGCTAATTTCTGGATATAAAGACTTCCTCTCACTGTAGTTGATTTCATGTTGCCATTGGGACATCACTGAACACGGAGTTGAGAGATGCATATGAGTTCTTATGAGTACTGCACACCACAGGGGCCACCTAACAGGAGCTAAGTCATGCAGCCACTTGCAGAAATACAGTCCCATAGAGGGAGGAAGCAAAGGAAGAAATGGACCATCTTGTCTTTCTTCCCACCTCGGTTTCCTGTGGGTACCTCCCCTTGGCTGAATTCAACTAGAAGCCAGGTGTCTAGGGACCCCAGTGATATAATCATGAGGCCAATGTCCCAGGCCTCAGAACAGGGCAGAGAAGAGATAGTGGGGGCTCACACAGAGAATAAGCAGCACAGGGTTCATGTGGAGATAGAAACTGATGGAACTGCTGGTTGCCTCTGGGATGGTGGTTGTTGTGTGCCCTCAAGTTGAGTCTGACCCATAGTGACCCTGTAGGACAGAGTACAACTGTTTCCTAGACAGAAATCTTTACAGGAACAAATCACCAGGTCTTCTGTCCTGCAGAACTGTTGGTAGGCTCGAACCTGGAACTGTTTGGTTAGCAGCCAACTGTGTAACCATTGTGCTATCAGGGCTCCTTTCTAGTATGGTAGTTCTCTGTTAAGTGTATGCACAAAATACAGTCTGGGGAAATACACTTAACATGAACATAGATTTCCACACCCCATCCCCAGAGGCTATAACTGTTGCCAAGCTGGAGTGGTATCTAGGGATATGCATTTTAGACAAGCCTTCTGAAGGTTTCTGATGCAAGTGGTCCCCCATTCTGACAAATGCTGACCCAGGAAATATGAGGAGGACAGTTTAAGTGTGGTTGTATCTCTGGTTAATTTAAGTGCTAAACTAGTTGACTTCTGCAGGTAGGCATCCCCTTTAGATGTTGCCTGGGAAGATAACATGCACTGGCAAAATGTAAGCAATAAATCAAATAGATAAAATGGGAAAATCAAAAACCCCACTGCCATCAAGTCAAACTGCCACATAGTGTGTCCAAGGAGCATCCAGCAACCATTGGTTAGCAGACATAGCTATGCCACCAGCGTTTCTGACAAAACTAGAACAACCAAATAATGGGAAAGTTAAACAAGGTATTTTGGTAGATTCTTTTTTATTATGTTATCCTTTTATTCTGGTATATTATATGTCAATGTATATTAACATACGCAATATAGAAAACAGTGTGTTAAGTAATACAGTAATATAATACTTGATGGTATAAACTAAGCAAGGCTGATTAACTGAGTTCTGCTTGTTTTGTATTAATCATTGCTTATATTTGAACTGTGGTGGCCAGTCACTGGAAAATGTTAAGTCTTGGCTGATTTGTTTGGTGTTTCCCTTTTCATGACATTATGTGATGCTTTTCCGTACCCTTATAGAGAACTACACTTGCCAAGATTTTTATTGCTTGGTGAGTGGAAAGGCAAAGGCCAGGAGCTTTGAAGTCAGACTGATGTGGGTTTAAGTTCCACCTCTGCCACTTATTGTGACACTGGGTATATTATTTTATCACCTCCTGGTCTGTTGGCATGGCTACAGATATGGCAGTTTGTATGATCTGAGTGGTATGGTGAAGACAAAGGGATAGAATACATTATAAGGTACCAAACATGGTCCTTGGCAAACGGTAGGTGCTCAGTAACTGTTTATTCCCTTCCCTGCCTACTGACCCTCTGACTTTACCTGTTTGGCAGCAAACAGCCTGCCCTGGTACTTATTGATGACAGTGTAACCACCTGGCACTTGACAATCTTCAAACCAGGCAACAGGTATCAAGAAATCACGAGGATTTGCCAAGCCATTGGCTCCTAGAACAGAAAGACCCAAGAGTCGTTTGGACACTTTGAAATCACATAGAAAAGATGCCTGTTGTCACACAGAAAGAAAGGGCATTCTTTCATGTCAAGGGCCACTTTCCCAACTGCTTTCATTGCTTAAAGACTCACTGGAGACTCAGTTTTGGCAAGACAAGGAATGTAATGAGGTTAGAGACCCAGGGGGAACAGATCACAATTACAAGCATCACCAGCATCACCTCCTCCAGTTGCATTTCACATTCATTATTTCATCAGTATAGTGGAGGAGAGGGAAGGAAAGAGGAAAAAGAAGAGATAATATGATTGTAGACCTTTTCTTTCCTTTCCAGTGAAACCCTGGTAACCCTAGAAAGCATTGCCAGTCTTTGGTGTTGGGAAGGAAGGGCCGTGCACTGCTGCCTCCGGCATGCCTCTCTCTGCTCCTTAGACAGAACTTGGAACGTGTATCTGTGAAGCTGCTCTCCAGCCTAACAAATGTGACTGCCACTCAGACAGACAGGACACAGGACTTGCCTGCTTACGTTTACTTAGGAGCAAGTGTTCCCTCCAGAGAAAGAAAGGAAATCAAAAGACCAAAAATGAAAAGCATAAGTGCAAAAACATAATTTAACTCCGAGAGGAAAGACCTGGGGAGTGTTGTATCATTTCCAGCTCCTGGGGTTAGTAAATTATATAGCTCTTTCCAGAGGGTACATGTGCCATGGAGCCTGGAGGCTGGGCTGGCTGTAAAGCAGCAGGAAGCCAGACCAAAGCGGAGGAGTGGGTGGTGATCAGGATGACAGACGGGCCACCATGGCTCCAGCTGCCTCTCTGCTGCCTCCCACCTTCCTCTGACTCTTCAGATCCCCCAGGGGAGTGACCAGAAGGCTCATCCTGGCCTGTCCCTGTTTCCCTTTAAAAAGCTGTTGACAGTAAGGGAAGAACCGAACCGGGAGGTGTGGCTACCGCCCTCAGCAAACTTGCCTAAGATGAAGCCAGGGGCCAATTTTTTCATCTTCTCCTTTCACTCCAAGAGATGTTTTGAGAGCAGCCTGTCCAACCCCCTTCACTTTTCTCCGACATCTCCTGCCTCTGGTTTGCCCGGAGAATGGGGAGGGATGTTTGTTCACTTTTGAAAGCTCTAATCTGTGGCAGGGGGCTGTGGCCTGTAGAGCCTTCACAGTGCTGGGTGACCTGCCTTTTTTTGTGTTGAGTGTGTGGGTTTTTGTGGAGTATGTTCAGGAAGAATATGATGTTTATGGACTATGTGCCACTCAGCTTGTCCTCCCTCTCCGTAGGCGTATAGCCCCAATTGTCTTTCTTGCTTTCCTCATTTTATTGTCTACACACAACCCACTAGCTTAGGAAAGTGATCTTCTTCCTGTTCGCAAAGTATATTCTCACCTGCGTGCTTTTGCCTAAGCTGTTCCCATTCTCTTTCTTTTCTTCAGTGTTTCACCAGAAATCAGACACCTGTTGTTTTATCTATGATGCTGTTTCTACTAACTCTGGCCTACCGTAATCCAAACTCTTACATCCCTTGCAGTCTACACTGGAAAACCAGAAATCCGCTACATACTGTCTTGCCATCCAATTGTCTACATACTATACTAAAGAGAAATTTGCAGTGGGTTGATGTAGGTCATTTTCTGTTGTGTTTTATGAGAAGAGGATTGTCTTACTAATGGTGAGGGGCCTGTCATTGCCTTCAGTGTAACATGGGGCCAAGACTAGCTGATGGATTGATACATAGATGGGTCAACTCAAGAAGGCCTTGTTTCATTGGTGGATCAACTACCCTGTGTGGAGCTTGTAAAACTGGGCCTCTGAAAAGAAAGCCTGAGATTGCTCAGGGTGTTCCAGTGGGTTTCTGAAATTCCAAACTAAGTGTAGAAAAGAACTGGCTTAGAGAGGAAAGTAGAAATTTGAGTATATAGTGAGTGGAGAAGGAGGTTTAACTTGCATGCAGTTAATCTGTGTCCTGTAGTTCAAGCAAGGCTTAGAGGCTTGTAGTAAAGATTTACCAATGGGTCCCAGGTCAGGCAACTCAAAGTGGACCCCGTAGACCTCCAGGATGTAACCCCGGGTCTCCTCGAAGACGTCTATGCTGAACCGCATTCCTCTCTGGAAAGGGAAACAAAGGCTGGTGTGCCCTCCTGGAATCATGCGTGTAGCTACAAAAAAGCTGCTCAGAGCCATGTCCAGCCCCCACCATGTAAAAGTTAAGTTACGTTTGCCTCTGCAGGTGACCAACTAAAAGATGAGGTAGAAAGAAAAACTCCTAATCATGTCTGTGACCCAGGCCAGTTCTAGTCTAACTTCTCACTCAGTCCAGGGAAGAAATTCACCTTCACTGCTTCATCCCCTCTCCATAGAAACAGAGCCTAATCCAGAGAGTGTATAAATATTTGAGGAAGTGAATTGACCATGCTTTGTGCTTTGTAAATGTTTGCTATTTTAAAACACAGCCAGCATCCGAGCCTCTTTAGTCCTCTCCACATGGAGCTTTCTGTGTATCTCAGACTCCCTCCCCCTTGCCCAGGCATGACAGAGAAATTTTAGTGTTGGAAATAGCAGCAGCTCCAACATCTGATGGCTTCAGTTTCACTTAAGCCAAATTAGGAAGAGACAAGGAGGAGAAGGGGACACATCACCCACCTGAATGACGCATATCTCATTGGGCTGCACAAGCATCTTGCCAAACTCGGTGTAAATGAGAAGCTTCCCTTTCTGGGGAACTGATACAACAGACAGGGCAGTGGTGAACAATACTCTTTTTGTAAGGATCATTTTATGAAGAGTAAAAGGGCAATATTGACTTTTTCATTTGAAATGTAAAAAGCTTTATTTAGTCTCATGGTGACATTTGTATTGTCTATTCTGACAATTTAGGTTAACTATCTATAGTTGGTGGGAACCCTGTTGGAATAGTGGTTAAGTGCTACGTTTGCTAACCAAAAGGTTGGCAGTTCAAATCCATTAGACACTCCCTGGAAACTCTTTAGTACAATTCTACTCTGTCCTGTAGGGTCGCTGTGAGTCAGAATCAACTCCACGGCAATTTTTTTTTTAACCCACAGTTGGAGCCCTTGTGGCACAGTGATTAAGAGGTGGGTTGCTACCCAAAAGGTCAGCAGTTCAAATTTACCAGTCACCACTTGGAAACCCTGTGGAGTCCCTGTGAGTCTGAATTAGTGGCAACAGATTGGGTTTTGGTTATGTACAATAATGTGAATGAAAAAAATTGGTGCCACTTTTTTGGTTGCCAGGTAAGGAGCTTGTATAGACACAATATTGTGGATTAACCAAAAAGGAAAACACAAATAGGTTGGAAAATCACCCATTTCTGATGGTTCCAGTGGGAGGCTAGCATTGACATGTCTAACATCTACACCAAAATGTTGACTCTAGAATATCATTACTAAAACTATCCAATAGAATGGACAGACCAGACTGTAACCATTATAGTCTCTAATAGTTATTGAATTTTAGATGATTTCAAGAAAATTGTATTTAATTTGCAGATGTCGATGACAGAATGGTCTTTTCTTGGGTGATTTTGGAGACAAATGGAATTATCTTACTAATTTAATTGCATCTTAGTATTACTTTGCATTTCTTTTCAGCTGTTCATATCTCCTACATCAGAAAGGCACAACAGAGATGGGGAAAGACAGACCAGGGAAATTAGAGTTGGGGTTTTGAGGTACACTAGAAATCTTTCCTGGACTACCAAATGACCTCTAGACCTCGATCTATAGATTGCCCTAAATGAAATGGGACAGAAGCTAAGGGACAAGAATATGTATGAAATAAAAAAACAGCTTGGGACTAGAGATCAGTGTACCAGGACTAGGTATGAAATCTCCAGAACTCACCAATCAAGAAGTCCCCATCTGAATTATAAAAGCATCTGAAAGATAAAAGTAAAGAGTAATTCTGAGATTTTCAATTTTAACACTATCTAATTCATTGCATTCAAATTATTGCATAGTGTTTACAATGTTCGGTGTAGAAAGGAAAACTAAACAGGATCTGCCTTCGTGGAGCTTAGAGTAAGTGGACAGTCACACAGCAATCACATAATTACAAAACTGTTATCACAAATTGTTACAGCACTCTGAAAGACAAATTTCAAGGATTGAAAGAATAGGGGATCTGATGGAATCCAGAGAGTCAGCAAAGGCTTCCTGAAGAAGTGACATATGACCCAAGACATGAAAGACTTGACTACGGTTGGGAGAGGGGGATCATTCCAGGTGAAAGAACAGGATGTGCGAATGCTGTGAAGCAGGAGGCCACATGGCAGGTTGGGAGAACTGATGAAGGCCAGCATGTCTCAGATGGAAAGAGGGCCAAGTGTCTGAAAAGAGACTGGCTCCAAAGAGAGGTCTCTAGTGCTTTATCGTAGGGCTGTGATATTGGCACTGATTCATTACATGTTTTCTGCAAATGTTTGAGTGAAGGCCTAGGCAATCTTATTTATCAAATCGGAAATTGTTAGAGTTTGGGAGGCTTCTCTGAGTCTCCTCTGGTTCCTTGGATTTCAGTTTTAGAAATTTCTGCCTTAAGTCAGTGAGGGAAGAGCTAAATAACTTACTTAGAAACAATTCACCATCACCAAGAGGCTGAAGAGACTGAGAGAAGGGCACGTCCCACCAACGTTTTCATTAAAACAGACAAATACAAAATAAAAAATTGAGGAAAAGAATGGGATGGGGAGTAAGGAGACAGTGTTTAAAAGAACTCATATAGTTTGGACAGAAAGTATAACAACAAAACGCTGCAAAGATTGGAAAACATGTACCTTCTTGGTGAAGGTAACAGGTAACATTTGCTGAGCACTTGCTCTGTCTGGGCTGCATTCTGGGCTGTGGATGCTTCCCAGTTTACATAGCTCAGGGACCTTAAACACCTTCCACAAGGTATCCCAGCCAGAAAGAGTGGAGGTGGGCTTTGGATGTTGTCAGTGGATTGAATTGTGTCCCCCCAAAATATGTGTAGTAATTTGACTGAGCCACAAGTTCTAATATTGTGTGACTGTCCAGCATTGGATGAGATTTTCCTATGTGTTGTAAACTCTACCATTATGATTTAGTAAGGTAGATTAATGGCAGTTATGTTGTGAGGTCTACAAAACTGGATAGTGTCTTAAGCCAGTTTCTTTTGCTGTATAAAAGAGAGGCAAGTAGAGAGACACAACAACCTTATACCACCAAGAAAGCAGTGTTGGCAGTAGAGTGAGTCCTTTGGACCTGAGTTTCCTGCACTGGGATGATCCCAGACCAAGAAAACTCTGGTGAATCACAAGGACTTTCCTCTAGAGTCAACAGTGAGAGAAAGCCTTCCCCTCTGAGTTGGCACCTTGAATTTGGACTTGCAGCCTATTGAACTGTGAGAGAATCAACTTATCTTTGTTAAAGCCATCCATTTATGGTATTTGTGTTGTAGCAGCACTAGATAGACCAAGACAGATGTGAACAGTCTGGTTTCTAGAGACAATATGCAAAGCTAATTAGATATTCTGTTAACAAAGAAAAGGCAGAAACGCCATTTATGGGGCTTTATGATTAACAAATAAATAAAAGCCCGTATACAAGCTTCTCTGTGTAGGAATTAAATAAAGCTGTTGCTGTTGTTAGGTACCTTCAAGTTAGTTGTTACTCATAGTGACCCTGTGCACAACAGAATGAAACACTGCACAGCCCTGTGACATTTTCACAATTGCTTGAGCTCATTGTTGCAGCCAATGTGTCAGTTCATCTCCGTGAGGGTCCGCCTCTTTTTTGCTGACTACTTCATCAAGCATGATGTACTTCACCAGGGACTGATCCCTCCTGAAAACGCATACAAAGTATGTGAGACATAGTCTCGCAATGCTTGATTCTAAAGTGTGTTCTGGTTGCACTTCCTCCAGGACAGATCTGTTTGCTTTTTGGCACTCCATGGTATGTTCATTATTCTTTATCAGCTCCACAATTCAAAGGCATCAGTTCTTCCATCTTCCTTATTCATTGTCCAGCATTTGAGTGTATTTGAGGCAATTGAAAACACCATGGCCTAGGTCAGGTACACCTTAGTCGTCAAGGTGACATCTTTGCTTTTCAACACTTTATAGAGGTCTTTTGCAGCAGATTCACTCTGTATTGCATCTTTTGGTTTCTTAACTGCTGCTTCCATGAGTGTTGATTGTGGACCCAAGTAAAGTGAAATATTTGACAACTTCAGTCTTGTCTGTTTCTCATGATGTTGCATATTAATCCAGTTGTGATGATTTTTATTTTCTTTATGTTGAGGTGTAATCCGTAGTGAAGGCTGTGGTCTTTGATCATCATCAGTAAGTGCTTCAAGTCTTCTCACTTAAAGCAAACAAAGTTGTGTCATCTGCATAATGCAGATTGTTAGTGAGCCTCCCTTCAATCCTGATGCCCTGTTCTTCTTCACAGAGTCTAACTTCTTAGATTATTTGCTTAGCATACAGATCAAATAGGTATGGTGATAGGATACAATCCTGGCA
Source organism: Heterohyrax brucei (assembly GCA_028571685.1). Classification (NCBI taxonomy): domain Eukaryota; kingdom Metazoa; phylum Chordata; class Mammalia; order Hyracoidea; family Procaviidae; genus Heterohyrax; species Heterohyrax brucei. The sequence continues at coordinate 63,953,425 of CM053157.1, forward strand.
TATGCCTTTCCTAACTTTGGTCCATGCAGTATCTCCTTGTTCTGGTCAAATGACTGTCTTTTCATCTATGTATATGTTTTTTCATGAGCACAATTAAGTTTCCTGGGATTCCTGTTCTTTGCAATGTTATCCATAATTTGCTATGATCCACACAGTCGAATGCCCTTGCAATAAGACACAAGTAAATATCTTTCTGATATTGTCTGCTTTTAGCTGGGCCCCATCAGATATCAACTGTGATATCTCTGGTTATATATTGTCTTCTGGATCCAACTTGAATTTCTGGCATTTCCCTGTCAATATATTGCTGCAGCTGCTTTTGAATGATAGTCAGCAAAATTTTACTTGTATGTAATGTCATCACGAGTGGGATCTAACTCAATGGCACTTGGCTTGGCAATATTATTCAATAATTTCTGCATTCATTGGATCACCTTTCTTGGAAATAGGCATAAACATGGATCTCTCTTCTAGTCAGTTGGCCAGGTAGCTTATCTGTCTTCCAAGTTTCTTAGCATAGGTAAGTGGATACTTCCAATGCTACATTCATATGTGGAAACATCTCAATAGGTGTTCCATCAATTCCTATCACCTTGTTTTTTGTCAATGCACTTGGTGCAGCTTGGATTTCTTCTTTTAGTGCCATCAGTTCCTGATCATAGAGGTCTGACAATTAAGTTCACGAACTCATCCTGAAAATAGTGCTGTGTTTTTTGGGTACCTCATTGCTCAACATCACTATGGTCATCTTTGAGATACTCCCCTTGGGAAGCTACCCACTGGTGCTAGCATCTAGTCCACTCTTCAAAGCAATTTTGGAACTCTTTTTCTGGAACGGCCATCAGAGCTGCCATTGTATTGCCCTTGATGCCATCCAAATGCCTTCCTTCAATATTTCCTTTATCTTCAGGATAAAGGGACAGATCAGGTGAGTGGAGAGAGCATCCAAATACAGTTATGTGTTTTCTGGCTAAAAACTCTGTCACAGAGATGTATACAATTAAGTTTGTGAACTTGTCATTGTGCTGCTGTGTGCAATGGCCTTTCCAGAAAAAGAGTTCCACGGTTGCTTTAAAGGATAGACTAGGCACTGGCATCGGTGCATAGCTTCTCAAGGGTAGTACTCTGAAGGTGACCATAGTGATATTCAGCAAGAGGTAGGTAGGACTTACAAGAATTAAGTTCGTGGACTTCATTGTCAGACCTCGTAATACTGTATTTGGTCTCCTTGAGCTGGCCTTTGCAGCTCCTTTACTTAATCATTTCTTCCTTTTGCTTTAATTTCTCCCTGTTCAAGTTTTGGAGCATCTTCTGACATCCATTTTGGTTGTTTCTTTCTTTCTTGTCTTTTTAATGACCTCTTTCTTGATGTATAATGTCTTTGATATTGATCCACAACTAATCTGGTCTTCACTAGTTAGTGTTCCATGCATCAACTATATTCTTGAGAATGGTCTCTAAATTCAGGTAGGATCTACTCAAGGTTGTACTTTGACTCTTGAGGACTTGTCCTATTTTTATTTAGCTTCAATTTGAATTTGCATATGGTCTCTACCAAAGTCGGCCCCTGATAATATTGAGCTTTTCCATTGTCTCTTGCCACAGATGTTGATTTGATTCCTGTATATTCTATCTGGTGAGGTCTATGTGTACAGTTGCCATTTACATTGGTGAAAAAAAACGTAATTGCAATGAAGTCATTGGTTTTGTGAAATTCTGTCATTTGATCTCTGGCATCAGTTCTGTCACCAAGATCATATGTTAGCTGATGCCAATCTGTCACCTTGACCAGCCACCAATAAGTGGCCTTAGTGGCAGCTCATGCAGTGTGACTATGGACTCAATAACAGCCCTGGAGAACCTCAGATTTAAGGATATTCTAACTCAAATCCGGTTAGAGTCAAAATGCCTCTTGGACTACTCCTGTGTAATTTACCAAGGCCCTATCCTCTCAATAGTGTTTGCATTGTTATGTGACTCTCTTGCTTATGTCACAGGAATTGCTTAAGATAAAAAAAGCTTCTTTGTCATCCTTATAAATACACATCAACATTACTCAGGGGGCCAAAAACAACAATAAAAATAATTATGTGTATGTATGACTTTACAAGAGCAAGACTTGGCCTTCACCCTCTGGTCAGTAGCCTCTGGGGAGTGGGACTGCCCTGCCCTGCCCCAGCCCTGGGACACTTACCTGTTCTCCATGGAGATGTTGCAGAGGAAAATGTGAATGGCAAGTCCGTTGTTAGACCGTATGTCTCCAGCTCCACATAAGGTGTGGAGGCCCTGGGAAAGAGCGAGGAATGAATGTGAGTAGTGCCACAGAGGTCAGCCCTCCTTCTGGGCTGTAGGAGTAAGGGTTCTTCCCTTTGGGACCAATGAGACATTTGGCATTCAGGGTGCTTTTGGGGAACCTGGAATTTACTGACTTGCGTTTAGCGTGTGATGGCTTACGGCAGTTGCCAGCCATGGCCCTAAGTCTGGACTGTCTTAATGGCTATGCCAGATGACCTTATGAGACACTAATTCATACTTGGGATTTTATCAGTTTGATGCTTAAGATCAGCCCAAAGGAAGGATTCTGATGGAGGTAATATAAGGTACCTAGGAGGTTGAGGGAGGAATTTTGTAGCATACACCCCACCATGTAGGCACCCTGTGCTTATAAATGATATTAGTCCTAATCTCTCCAGGGCAGGATAAAGCCTTCTGACTAATTCTCCCTGAAGTATAATCAGATTATCCATATCTAAGAAACTTTAATGTGCAAAACCAAAATCAAATCTGTTGCCATCCAGTTGATTCCAACTCATAATAGCCCTAACCTGCAAGCCTTCTCAGAATAACCATCAGCCCCAAACCTGCAGATGGCGAGCCCAAAGGGAGGGCCTTTGCTCTTCCAGATAGCCATAATTCACACAGGGTGGGAGACACTTATTTAAGAGGGTCTACATAGCGCTCAATGCTGATAAGAAAGATGATCCAGACAGTTTGGCTTATGGCTGGGCACTTGGATCGTTTCTAAGTAAGCCATGTACATAGGATGGTCTGCACAGAATCTTCCACTGGGCTCTTTAAGTCACATGTCCTTGTAGCTCCATTCTGACCTCCTCGCCACACTCCTTGCTCTGAGAACTGGTATTCTAACTCTCCCAACACGTATAACTGCCAAGAATGTCTAATTAGCTAGTGTTAACTAGAGTGACCACTCTGAGTTAATGGTGTTACATTCTAGCCTGGAGGTCCATTTCAAGGGTTCCATGAACTTTAATGGGGAAAAACCATCTACACGTTTTTCATGAAACTCTGAAATTTTTCATTTCTTTCAATCAATATGAATGCAAGCAACAAATGACAGTAGTGTTCTTGCATCACAGACATTGTTGCAGATATCAGCAAATATCATATGTCGTCCTTCTAATAACCATAGCTATTAGATCTGTTATAAATGAAAGGAGGGATAAACATTGCCATTAAGTTGATTCCTACTCGTGGCAAGCCTGTGAGATGGAGTAGAACTGCCCCATAGGGTTTCCTAAGCACTACTCTTTATTGAAGTTGACTGCAGCGTCTTTCTGCCACTTAGCAGCTGGTGGCTTTGAACCCCCGATTGTTTCTTCAGCTGCCGAGTGCTTAACTCACTGCACCACCAGGGCTCCTTGGATCTCTTCAGAGATTTTATTTTGTATGTTAATAAGGAAGCATGGATATAAACCAAACTAAGCTTGTTCTTTTAATATTTTAATGACTGTATAGTTGGCTTTTTTAATTTTATGTACTTTGTGCATTTAAAAACATAGGATTCGCCAGAATATCAAAGGGTCTGTGGAGTGAGCAAGGTGAAGAGCCCCTGTTCTAGCCAAAAGCAAACAAACTTAAGGTAGGTGAATATTTAATTTCCTTTGGCTTTGGTGAGATGTTGTAAATATCTCCCGAGTGCCCTTTGATGCCAGAGTCCACATGGTGGTTGTAAGTAAGACATCGCTCAGCCAGCCACCAAAGCGTAGGCAGGTAGTTTTGTCTATATGCCTCCCTCTGAGACTCATTCTGCCTGGCACTCAACCTGCAGATGATCAGATCCATCACGCCAGAAGAGAGGAGGGCCGTGGGAAGGCAGATAGTATGCACTTACGCTGACAAAGTCCACTTGCTTCTGAGATGCTTTTGGAATCTCAAATGGTTTCCATCTAAGCTGGGGAAAAATAATACACACATAGAGGAAAATTATTTTACTGGGAAAAACTGTATACTTTCTCAACAAAGAACATCAATTGCCCAGAGGAAAAAGGACAGTTACTCCCTCTGTGAGGTTCTGACTACTTGTAACTTTGTTATTTTGAAGGTAGTAATTCTCCTTCATTTTCTTCAGGGATTTTGTTGGGACCTGTGTGTATGTGTTTAAACCTGTATGTATATAAGTCATCTTAGTTTCTTTGCACTTAAAAAAAAAAAAAAGTGCCTGGTGACCACCCCTGGAATACCACAGAGAGTTCCTAAAGGGATGGGAGAACAGTGGGATGCAGAACTCAAATTCTAGTAACAAGACCAGACTTCATGGTCTGATGGATACTGGAGGGACCCCAGAAGACATGGACTCTGGACTCTCTGCTAGCCTACAACTGAAACCATTCCCGAAGCCAGCTCTTCAGACAGAATGGACTGGCCTATAAGACATAAAATAATACTGGTTAAGAGTGTGCTTCTTGGCTCAAGTAGAGATGTGCGGCTAACGGAGCAGGAGCTGGTTGCATGGACACAGGAAATACAGGGTAGAGAGGAAGAGTTTGCTATCACACTGTAAGGAGAGCAACTAGAGTCACATAACAATGGGTGTATAAGTTTTTGTATGAGAAACTGACTTGGATTGTAAACTTTCACTTAGAGCATTAAAAAAAAGTCCTTCTATTCATTGCTTGCTCATTCAGAAGCTATTTGTTTCTTTTAATGTTTTGTCCAGCAAATCAGTGAGTTTGACGGAGGCTGCTTTTCACACTGTTCATAATCAGCTCCCCTTCCTGGTGTGCCAGCTTCTCTGCGTGGGCCCCTGACACTCGAGGGGAAGATTCTACTCCTACTTCCAGCTCTTGGAATTTGGAATTATTTCTTTAAGAGAACAAAAAAGCCCCCGGCAGAGACTGGATTTGGTAAGTGCCCTACTGGGCACAGTTGCTTTGCTAAGCCCCGTGTTTGTCCCTAGGTGGCCTGTCAGTTCAGTTTAAATCACAACAGTCTTTAATAATGTAATGATCTGAGGATGTGGGCAGGGAAGTCAGTAGGCTTGAGTCCCACTAGAAATATGAGGGCTGCCAATTAAGTTTGTGAACTTATTCCAGAAAAGGTGCTACATACCTCATTGTTGAATATCACTGTGGTCATCTTGGAAGTACTCCCCTTGGGAAGCTATGTACCCATGCCAGCACCTAGTTCATCCTTCAGAGCAGTTAAGGAACTCTTTCTGGAGTGGCCATCAGAGCTGCCGTCATATTACCCTTGATGTACTGAATGCCATCCAGATGTCTTCCTTTCAATATTTCCCTTATTTTCAGGTAAGGAAAAAGTCGTTGAGGGCCAGATCAGGTGATTAGGGAGGGTGTTCCAATACAGTTATTTGTTTACCCACTAAAAACTCCCTCACAGACAACTCTAAAATTAAGTCTGCAAATTTGCCATCGTGCCACTCTGACCAGTGGCCATGCCAGAAAGAGTTCTAAAATTGCTTTAAAGGGTGGACTAGGCACTGGCATTGGTGCATAGCTTCCCAAGCGGAGTACTTAGAAGGTCACTAGTGATATTCAGCAATGAGGTATGTAGTACTTAGAACAATTAAGTTCTTGGACTTAATCATCAGATCTTGATTAGCCTAGAATTTATTAATCGCCTTGGCACCTGGCCTGACCAAGCTGGCTGGCAGCTGATAAGCCTAGCAGCCTTAGGATGCATCTCCTGGAGTGACCACGCTCCAACACATGGCTCCATTGGCTGCAGTGCTTGTGTTCAAGGCAGGCTGTGCAGGGCCTCCATCAGGTAATGGGTCAGCTCACTCTGTATTTCAGAGGGGGAGCTGAAAGGGAAAGGAAGCAGCAGGTAGAACAGGTGCTTCTGGGATTGTCCTGCCTCACACACACAGACAGGGGCAGCCTTTATTTCATAAGGCAGGATACTATGTTCTGGGACAACTAAGAAAGGATATTAAACACTGATTTGAAAAACATGAGTTGGATCTGACTTGACAGCACTTGGCTTAGCTTGAAAAACCTTGTTTAAATCATGTGTCAGAAGGAAAGAAAGGCTTTAGGATTAATTTAATTAAGGATGCGGTGTCCTAGGGGAGGCTGGGGGGAACTTAGAGGTAGAACCTGGTTGTTGGTTGCTGTTGATTTCCCACTCATGGCAACTCCATGTGTGCAGAATTGAACTGCTCTATAGGGTTTTCAAGGCTAAGAAATTACAGAAGCACATGGCCAGGCCTGTCTTCCAAGACACCTATGGATGAGTTTGAACCACTAGCCTTTTGGCCAGTAGTTGAGTGCTTAACCTTTCACACCAGCAAAGGACGCTGCGGAAGGACCCAGGAATGGTTTCCTTTCCTAAGCACTGTTGACATTTTGTGCCAGATAATTCTTTGCTGTAGGGGACTTTGCTGTGTATTGTAGGATGTTTTGCACCATCCCTAAACTCTACCCACTAGATTTTAGTAAACAAAACAAACCAACCAACCCACTGCCATCCAGTCAGTTCCAACTCATAGCAACTCTATAGACAGAATATAATTGCCCTATGGAGTTTCCAAGGAGCATCTGGTAGATTCGAACTGCCAACCTCTTGGTTAGCAGTCAGAGTGCTTAACCACTATACCACCAGGGTTTCTAGATGCCAGTAGTACCCTTAGATTATAACCAAAAATGTTTCCAGACATTGCCTACTGTTGTCTGGAAGGCAGACTTTGCCTGCTTGAGGGCCAGTGACCCAGAAGGATATTTCCCTGACATCAGGAAAGGCCAGTTAAGTACTATCAGCTCTTTGAGGGGAGGTTGTAGTCTACTACCAGCCATTACTTGCTGCTTTTCTCTATGGCAGCAGTGCAGAGTTTCTACATCCCAGGAAGATTGTCTGACAGGGGCTTATTACATATGGTCTTAGTTCCAGGAACTGAGAGTTCTTATAGATTTCCCAGTGGAAGAGAGCAGCATTAAGTATCACATCAGTGATTGACTAAGAAATCTTTTAGCTCTGTCCAGAAATTCTAGAGAGTCTTTGGATCACAAGACAAAATTAGGTCAGAATCAGTGAAGGTGGGATGCAGACATCATTATTTTATAAAAGTTCTCCACATGATGCTTATGTGCAATTAATGTTTGAGAATAGCACATCTGAGAGAGAGTCTGTGATTCGTGTAGTGCTGAATTATGTTCAGAAAAGTCTGTCCAGTCAACCAGCCAACCAGCCAGTCAACTAGATTGTAGCATTTGGGGCCAGACGTGGTGGTGGCAATGCCAGTACCTAATATAAAGGATATTTCAAAAGTACAAGTCTAAAGATGCATAAATATAAAGAAAAAAAGAGAGAAAGAAGGAAGGCTAAAAGAGAAAAAGAGAAAGATATTCAAATAGTAGGGGTCACACTGGTTTGTTGCACTGAGAACAACCCTTTTGTGTACATTCCTACAATTGAAATACCTGTTGCGGACAGAAATAAAATCCCACCCCCCACCCCCTCAAGAAGAAGTATATCTGCTATGAGTGGGAAAGGCTGACTCCAGGTAGGTTAGCCAGGTTTGCTTGCTGGTTTTCCGAGGTCTGTAGAACATCAGACCTCCAATCATGAGGACAGCCCAGTGTGGTGGGTAGAAGGGCATCCGTTAATGTTATAGGATGCGTGCCTTCAACAGGGCCCTCATTCTGGATGAGGTGGTGGCTGTGAAGAACCTTCTTGAATGCTAAATATTAATATATATGTCCTTTCAAATGACAGATGGTGTAGAGGAGGGCTGATGGCAGCAGGTTACAGGTTTATCATAGAGGACAGGTATATAGGTTCAGAGTATCATGAAGGAATAAAGACTTGTAATAAACCCAGTGCCCAATAAGAAGAAGCTAGCTTTTGATCCTTAGGCAAGAGATACTGGTCAGGAGCTCTGGTGTGACTGTCTGCGTGAATGCGAAGTGAGAGATTTGGGAAGAGGATAAAGAAGAAGAGTCCATGGAGTGAAAATCTCCTGCTCAGCTTACTTGTAAGCTGTGGAGCTGTAACTCAGATCCCAGGCCAGACCAAAGGGGCAGTGTGTTGAGCTAAGCTAAGAGACCTGGGTTCTGGTCTTGCCTCTGTTCTCATTTTCCCTGTGACCTCAGGCACGTCATGTTGTCTCTCTGTATTGTGTCTTTTTCCTCACATGTGACAATGGAGTGCTAGTGAGAATTATAATTCCATAATTCTTTTTAGAGAAATGTTGAGAGTAGTGAAAGATGTTTGTTAACTCACTTATTCCTGTAACTTGTTCACAGTTTTAATTAATACCGTATATTATTACTATGTAACACCATATAAAATTATTAAGGATGGCACTTGGCTTGGCTGGCTTCAGAAAGAATGAAATCAGTTGTAGTTCTGAAGTAATGCCTTGACTGTAATAGATATTAATGAATGTTTGTGGAATGATTGAATATAAGACACCAAGAACATTTTTAATATTTCAAAGAATACAAATAAAGGAAATTTGTAAGATTTTTGGAAATCAAAATGACCTTCAGACAATAGCTACTAAGCTGACAGATGTTTCTAAAGTCCAAAGATTACTTATAAAAATGTAAGCCTGTTCTTCACTTGCAAAGCTTTCCGTTTTTCTATATTGTTGCTAATGTTCTAAGTTGTCCCATCAGTTGTTGAGAGATGTTGAAGTCTCTAGCTGTAATTGTTGATTTGTCTGTTTCCCCTTTCATTTTATCAGGTTTTGCTTCATGTATTTTAAAAGTGTATTCAGAAAACTATACTGGAAAATAAGCCTTCACTTACTAGAAATGGGGTGGTCAAAAAAAAAAAAAGCATCTTCAAATGAGTCCACAATTAGCATGAAAAATGCTTTAAAAATGTGAAAGGAGCAAAACCAAGAACCAGGGGCAAAACTCAGTGATCAAGACGGGAAAAATGCATTCTCAGAGATGAAAAGGAAATGCAGAATTGGCTTCGGTATTTCCGAAGTTAAACGATACTCGGATGAGCTTGATGGTCTGAGTACTCCTTTCAAGGCTGAAATTTTTTGATTTACTCAGCTGAGATTCCCACCAAAGCACCCTGGATTTAGCTAGGTTGGATGAACTGGATGGTGTCCATAACACTGACTGGTTTGAGGGAGGCATGTCATTAGAAGTCAGTATCATCTATACAAGAATTTTGAAGTAATTTGTACATGAAATAGTGATCACAATGTATGAACAATTGGTAGTAGCAGATACGGCTAAGAGAGGCCCAGGATAATCCAGAGCAATGTTGCAATCCAAACTAGGGAAGTAGGGGTAGTTAAACTAAAATAGAGGCTCGTTGAATTATTTAGCAAATTTAACAATTTGAAGAAAAAGGTAACTTGGTTTATATGAGGAAAAATCAGGCATTGAGTGACCAGCTAGGGTTTTTTGAAAAAATACACAAGAGTATAGATAAGGAGAATCCAAGTTACTGTAATTTCTTTAGACTTTCAAAAGGCTTTCATGAGGCTACACAGTGGCAGTCATGGGACTGGGTGATAGTTTGTCGGGGATGGAACCTGGATTCTATTTGACCTTAGCTTTACATGTATTGAACATTTACTGGATGCCATGCTGTTTGCTGAGGGCTTTATATATATTACCCAACACCTACCACAGGGCCTCGCACACATCATCTCACAATTCATATTTTGTTGAATGAGGTTCATTCTCACAACTTTTGGAGGCTTCCATGATTACTATCATCTTTAATTTAGAAGTAAGAACACTGTTGGATTACAGAAAAAACAACCAAACCCAGAGCCATCAAGTTGATCCCAACTCATAGCTACCTTGCCGGACAGAAGAGAGGTGACCCATAGAGTTTCCAAGGAGCTCCTGACAGACTCGAAATGCTGACCTTTGGGTTAGCAGACTAGCACTTAACCACTACACCACCAGGGTTTCCTACTGTTGGATTAGAGAATTTAAGTTTTCTCTACTAGGAACTGATGCCAGCATTTTCCCGGGTCCCTCTTACTAGCCTATACTCTGCCCCTTTGGCTTCATTTTGCCTTTATCTGCTTCTGAAAGTATTTCTGATCTCCTTAGCTCCCAAACCAGACTTTGTTGCTTTTAATGACCTTGCACTTGCTTTTCCAATCTTAACCTTATTTACTGTTCTGCTACTGCTGTTTTGCTCTGGCCCAGTTTGTATCCTGGGACTCAAACCCTGTTAAGGTCTTTCAGGATCAGCATTCCTGTCCAGTCTTTTTAAAATAACTTATTCAAACAATATTTATTGAACCTCTCTGTCTACCAGGTTTTTTGCTAGATGGTAGAAGTAAACATGCTATAGTTTACAGAAGATACTAGAAGTGTGAACACATTTTGATAGAGAAGCGTGGAAAGGGATGTGTGGGAGTGACTTGGGAAGAGAAATGTAAACAGAGATAATACCGAAGCGCAAATCCCGGAATAATAAAAGTACAAAACCCAACCCGATTCTGACTCACAGAAACCCTACAGGACAGAGTAGAACTGTCCAATAGATTTTCCAAGTAGCACCTGGTGGATTGGAACTGCTGACCTTTTGGTTAGCAGCCAAAACTCTTGACCTCTATGCCGTTGCATTTAATACTTTATACAAGAAAAAAAGAAAAAGACATGCACACAAACAAATCATTAGGTTTTCAGACAGTGCCAAAATCTTTCCAGGAAACGAAATGTGAATTAATGGAGATTCACTCCAACGAAGCCAGCCAGGTGTCCAAAAGGGTGGAACAGGCCAGTGTTCACTGCAGTGTTGGCAAAGTCCAGTGCAGGCTAGTCTATTTATAGGATGATGGGATTCAGGCTATCAGAGAGTCAATTTGCCAAATATGTAGGATTCTATTAGGCAAAGGCGTGGTGCTGGGCACTGCAGGTTATACAGAGATGATGGAGATATAGATCTTACTTGGAAACCCTGGTGGCATAATAGTTAAAGTGCTACATCTGCTAACCAAAAGGTTGGCAATTCAGACTTGCCCAATGCTCCTGGGAAACTCCACGGGGCAGTTCTGCTCTGGCTTATAGGCTTGGTATAAGTTGGAATTGATTTGATGGCAGTGTTTTTTTTGGTTTGGTTTTGCACTTGGCTTGGCTGGCTTTGTTTTGAAAGGGTTCACTAAGAAAGTGGTATTTACAATGAACCTTGAATTATGGGTAGAGATTGGATGGGTGAATATGTATGCGAGAAGAAGAGAAAATTTCAGATAGATGAAACAGCATAAAGCACCAAGCATGAAGAATTAGGATATTGCCTGGGATGGTGAAGGTTCCAGTTTGGACTTCGAGTAAGGAACATGGAAAGAGAAGAGGACTTGAAAGGCAATCAGTAGCAACAGTGAATTAGGACTTTTGATTTCCTGTCTCAGGAGTCGCACTTGATTGGCTAGGATATGAGGGGTAGTAGTGGGTGTTACGGATTGAATCGTATCCTCCCAAAATGTGTGTCGACTTGGCTAGACTATGATTCCCAGTGTTGTATGACTGTCCACGATGTGCTGTGATTTTTGTATCTGTTGTAAATTCTACCTCTGTGATATTAATGAGGCAAGATCAGAGACAGATGTGCTAATGAGGTGGGACTCAATCTACAAGATTCGGTTGTGTCTTAAATCAATCTCTTTTAAGATGTAAAAGAGAGAAATGAGCAGAGAGATCTGCGAATCTTATACCATCAAGAAACAAGAGCCGGGAGAATAGCATGTTCTTTGGACATGGAATGCCTGCACCTAGGAGCTCCTTGACTGGGGAAGATTGATGACAAGGATCCTCCCCTAGAGCTGACAAGCAGAGAGAGCCTTCCCCCTTGGAACTGGTACCTTGAATTTGGACTTCTAGCTTCCTAGACTATAAGAGAATAAATTTCTGTTAAAGCCACTCTAGTTATCACTAGCAGTACTAGATAACTAACGCAGTGGGATTTGAAAACTTCTTGATCTGATGGTTTTGCCAGCTGAATCTTGCTTTAGGATATGGGATAGTGTAGGTAAAAATACACGAATCCATTAGGAGGCCGTTATAACTGACCAGGTGAGAGGAAATGAGGCCTGAGCCAGATAGAAATGAGAACAGCACAGGGAGAAGATAGCAGGACATCTTGTAAGCAAACTCTAGTGCAGTATTTCTTGAAGTCTGGGCCTGGGCTAATGTGAATGAGTCATCTGGAGAGCTTCCTGGATATTATCTCCTGTCCATTTAATTAGAGTCTCTGGAGGTCTGAGGCTGGAAAATCTGGAGACTCCTATGCTTATGAAAATTGAGGAGTCACTGCTCAACAGACTTGGCCCTTAATTTAGTTCTCCCCTTTGGAGAGAAAGACAGGAAGGTTGCAGAGATGATTCTGAGCATTCCAACCTGGGTTAGTGAAAGAAAGAATAGTGTGTCAGTGATGGCTAGGGAAGTCAGGGGAAGAAGATAGTTTAAGATTATGACGGCTTCATTAGGAACCCATGGTCAGGTGTAATGTGGATTTTAAATTTGGAGGAGAGATTTGTTAAGTCATTTTGCAGAGAGGTTCATAAAGTCAGAAAATGAATATTTATTAAAGGTTTGAAGGTAGAATCTGGGTGATGGGAAAGATGCTGGAAGGAAGATGAAGTGGGTGATACGAAAGTGAAGGGGATTTCCACAATGAAGGCAGCCTCAGAATGGCTTTCAGATGGCCGAGCAGTGGAACTACCTTCCCGTAATGTGAACTCTCAGGTCATGTCAAGCTTTGAGCTGAAGCCGAGTTGGGTGAAGTTAGAACTACACAGCAAGTATCGTTTCCTAGAGGCAGAAGGGGAGGGATGAAGAGGCAAGCCAGCTTTGGGGAGCTTTGGGAAGCATGGAGGTAAGCTGAGAAAAAAACTCAAGGATTGAGAGAGTTGGAGTCTAGGAGAAATTGGGGAGAGGTGATTTAAATAGAGAAGTTGCTGTAGGTCATAAATTGGACTCTGTAATGTTTGTTTTCAGGAAAAGTACGTAAAGATTGGTGTACTTTCCAGTTACTTTCGATTACTGGCTGGCTGGAACCTCAGGACATTTATTTACATAAATGTACAAAGAAAAAGAATGGAAACAAAGAAACCAAAACATTAGAAATGATTAACTGTGTATTGGTGAGATTATTGAGCACTGATGCTTTTGCTTAAGTTAAAGAAAAACACGTATGAATTTGGGGGGGCACTTGTTGTTTAACAATAACCATTGCTGTTGAGTTGATTGCTGTAGTGAGTGACCTTGTAGGACAGACTACAACTGCCCCATAGAGTTTCCAAGGAGCATCTGATGGATTTCAGCTGCTGAACATTTGGTTAGCAACCCTAGCACTTAACCATTATACCACCAGGGTTTCCTGTTTAATAATAAAGTCTAAATATTTCCATTTGAGTGATCCAGGCAGGCAGAACTGCAAAGGTTGAGGATTAAATAGGAATGACACATTGGTTTAGATTTGTTTCTCAAGAGGTTTGGCAGTGTAGGAGAGTCATGGGCAGATGCTTAATGAGATAAGAAAACCAAGACGTGGGATACTAAGAGCTGAATAGTTGGACAAATTAGGCAGCAAATACCTTGGAAGTGTGTAATGCTTTGAAATATTTTGGAAATTAGTTATGTTCTGGAGGAAGAGGGAGTATTAGAATATAATCTTTACTTATCTTTTAAGTATTTTTCATTTGGTCCAAATTATGTTGGTTGAGAGCTAAGAGGTAATTTCCTTAGCTGAGACCTAGCTGGGTCAAGAGTCTGATTCTCTAACAGTGAAGAGGTTAGGGATATGGTAATAAGAGAAAGAAATTTTTGGAAGACTTTTGCCTTTAAAGAGGAACGCTGACTCAGAAATACCTATAAAATCGTAGTTAAAATTGGATGTGAAGTTGCTCATTAAATTGTGGGATTCCAGAATTTAGAGGAGGATACATGATGAATGAAATTAGATAGCTGCTTATGTGAGATATTAGTGGTATGAACTTGTAATATCCACAGGCTGAATTTAAATATATTCAAAAAGAGTTTGAGCTAATGCTTGGATAGACTAAAGAAAATGAAAGTTTTGGGTGGCTATTCCCTGTGATGGTCAGTTACATGTGTCACCTTGGCTAGGCTATGGTGTCCAGTTGTTTGGTCAAGCACTGATCTAGATGTTACTTTGAAGGTGCTATTTATTTTTTTTAAATCTTGATTATATTTTTTTATTCTTTTATTATACTTCAGGTGAGGGCTAATGGAACAAACTAGTTTCTCCTTTAACAATTAATACACATAGTGTTTTGTGACACTGATTGCCAACCCAAAGATATGTCAATACTTTTCCCCTTCTCCAGCTTGTGTTACCTATCATCAGCTTTCCTCTCCCCTTTGCCTTCTGTCCTTGCCACTTTTTAGTCTCATTTTGTTTTATGGGCCTGTCTCGTCTTTGCCTGATAGGTGAACCTCAGGAGTGACCTCAGTACTGGGTTAAAAGGGTGTTTGGGGACCATGCTCGCAGTTTGTTTTCCATTCTCTGTCAGACCAATAAGTCTGCTCTTTTGTGTGTGTGTGTGTCTCTGTGTGAGTTAGAATTATTTGTTTCTTTTTTTAAATTGCGTCTCATTGAAGGTTTATAATTACGGTCAGTTTGTCATACAAAAACATACACGCGCTTTGCCATGTGACCCTAGCTACTCTCCCCACACTGTAATAGCACAATCCTCTCCTCCAACCTATATTTCCCATGTCCATTTGGCCAGTTCCTCTACTCTTCTGAAGTTCCCCCAGGCCTCTGCCTGGGAGCTGCCTAGTTAGTTTTGTAAGTACCCAAGCCATGAAGCACACTCTTCAATAGTATCTTTTTTTTAGCTTATACATCAGATCAGTTTTGTCTGAGGAGCTGGCTTGCAGAAACCTTTCAGTTCTCGGTTAACAGAGAGTTTGGGGGCTACATTTCCTGGGGGACCTCTAGCCTGTCAGACCATCAAGTCTGGTGTTTTTACTAGATTTTGAATTCTGTGTCCCACATTTTTCTGTCTAAATCAGGGACTTCTTGTTGAGTTCCCTATAAGTGCGGTCATTGGTGGTGGTCGGGCACCGTTTCGTTCCTCTTGTCCCACGTTGTTGTTGCCTTTGGTGTGTGTTGCCCTTTCTATCTTTTGGGCTCACACTTGCGTTTGATTGTTGATGCTCTTCTCTCTCCTTTGCTCCAGGTGGGTTGAAACCAATTAATGCTTCTTCGATGGTCACTTGCTGGCTTTTATGACTCCAGATAACCACTCACCAGAGGGGGATGCAGAACATTTGTTTGAAAAATTTTGTTATGCCAGTTAACCTAAATGTCCCATGAAGGTACAGTCCTCTGACCTCTGACCCTGTTACACTGTCTGTGAAAATGATTGATTTTACTTAGGTTTAGTCCATTTGTGCTGACTTCTCCTCTGTTATGGGTTGCCTCTCCCTTCACCTAAAAGAGTTCTTGTTGATAATCTAATGAGTACCCCTCTCTTTCAAACTCCCCCAACCATCAAATAATATTTTCTTCTCTGCTTAAATCAGTTCTTGAGTCCTTATGATAGCATTCGTCTTTTTACAATTGTCTAATTTTCTCAGTGTGTATTCCAGATTCTTATTTCTTGAGATGTTTCCCAAACTCAGCATTGTTCTTTATCATTACACAGTATTCTGTTGTGTGAATATATCATAGTTTATCCATTCTTCTGTTGAAGGGCACCTAGGTTGATTCCATCTTTTTGCTATTGTGAACAATGCTCGGTGAACATTGGTATGCTTATATCTATTTGTGTGGTAGCTCTTCCTTCTCTAAGGTATATTCCCAGAAATGGGATTCCTGGATTCTGTAGTATTTCTAGCTTTCTAAGAAAGCACCAGATCAATTTCCAGAGTGGTTGTACCATTTTTCATTCCCATAGGTAGTGGAGAAGTGTTCAGTCTTTCCACAGCCTCTCCAACATTTATTACTGTGTATTTTTTGGATTAATGCCAGCCTTGTTTCAGTGAGGTGGTATCTCCTTGTGGTTTTTAATTTGTGTTTCTCTGATGGCTAATTATCAAGAGCATTTTCTCAGGTATCTGTTAGCTGCCTGAATGTCTTCCTTGGTGAAGCACCTGTTCATATCCTGTGTTTGTGCACTTTGTAATCTGTTTATGCGTTGTTTTAAGGCTCCCAGCATTTTTCCTATTTTTTTCTATCATTTTTATCATTTTTGGTTTGACACTTAGGTCTTTGATTCCTTTTGAATTGATTTTTGTGCATGGTATGAGATGTGGGTCTTGGTTTAATTTTTTTTTTTTTGCAGATGGATATCCAGTTATGCCAATACCATTTGTTAAAAAGATCATTTTTTCCCCCTCAGTTTACGAAGTTTGGGCTTTTGTCAAATATCGGTTGCACGTAAGTAGATGATTTTATGTCTGGATTTTCATTTCTGTTCCATTGGTCTGTGTGTCTGTTGTTGTACAAGTACCAGGCTGCTTTGACAAGTGTAGCTGTATAGTAGGTTCTGAAGTAGGGTAGTGTGAGTCCTCTTACTTTCTTTTTCTTTGGTAGTGTTATTATTTATCCAGGGCCTCTTCCCTTTCCACATAAAGTTAATGACTAGTTTTATGTCTCTTTAAAGAATGGTGTTGGTATTTGGACTGATATTGCCATGTGTTTTTAGGTTGCTTAGGGTAGAATTGACATTTTCACAGTGTTAAGTCTACCTATCCATGAGCATAGTATATTTTTTCATTCATGCAGGTAGCTTTTGGTTTCTTTCAGTAGTGTTTTCTAGTTTTCTTTGTAAAGATCTTTTATGTCTCTGGTTGGATTTAGACCTAAGTGTTTTATCTTTTTTTAGGGGCTATTATAAATGATATTGTTTTCCTAGTCTCTTGTTCTCTTTATTGGTGAATAAGAATCCAACTGATTTTTGTATGTTTATCTTGTATACTGCTAGTCTGCTGAATCTTTCTATTAGTTCCAGTAGTTTTCTTGCGGAGTCTGTTGGATTTTCTATGTATAGTATCACATCATCCACAAATAGGGACAATTTTACTTCTTCCTGACCAGTTTAGAGGCCCTTTATTTTTTTTTCTTGCGTTATTGCTCCAGCTAGGACTTCAGCACAGTGTAAAAATGAGCAGTAGTAAAGGGACTCCTTAGTTTGTTTCTGTTCCCAAGGGGAATGTTTTCAGCCTTTCTCCATTAAGGATGATGTTGACTGTTGGTTTGACATAGATGCCCTTTATTATGTAGAGAAATTTTCCTTCTATACCTATTGAGAGTTCATATCAGGAATGGGTGTTAGACTTTGTCAGGTGCCTTTTCGGCATTGATTGAGATGACCATGTGATTCTTCTCTTTCCTTTTATGTATGTGGTGGGTTATGATAACTGATTTTCTAATGTTGAACCATCCTTGCATAACTGGTATGAATACCACTTGGTTGTGGTATATCTTTTTTTGATATAACACTGAATTCTATTGGCTAGAATTTTGTTCAGAAATTTTGCTTCTATGTTTATGAGGGAGACCCCAAAACTCACTGCCATCAAGTCAATTCTGGCTCATAGCAACCCTATAGAAGAGAGTAGAACTGCTCTATAGAGTTTCCAAGGAGCATCTGGAGGATTCAAACTGCCAACTTTTTGGTTAGCAGACATAGAACTTAACCACTGAATCATCGAGGTTTCCATTTATGAGGGTAGTTGTCTGTAATTTTCTTTTTTTGCGATGTCTGTGCTTGGTTTTCGTATCAAGGTTATGCTGGATTCGTAAAATGAATTTGGAAATGTTGTATCCTTTTCTGTGTTCTGACATAATTTGTGTAGTGCTGGTATAAGCTAGTATGTGAATGTTTGGTAGAATTCCCCAGTGACGCCATCTGGGCCAGGGATTTTTGTTGTTATTTTTTATTTTTTTTATTTTTTCAATCTATTCTCTTGTTATGGGTCTGTTCAGATTTTCAGCTTCAGTTTGAATTAGTTTCTACAGGTAATATATTTCTGGAAACCTGTCCTTTTCCTCTAGGTTTTTAAATTTTTTATAGTTTTTCATAGTACTCTGTTACGATCCTTTTTAGTTCAGTCACATCTGTTGTAATGTCCCCCTTTTATAATAATAATAGGATAATAATAGAAAACCTCTCCCGGTTTTCTTTTGTCAGTTTGGCCAGTAGTGTGTCAATTTTGTTGATCCTTTCAAAGAACCAGCCTTTGGTTTTGTTGATTCTTTCTGCTGTTTTTCTGTTTTCTATTTCATTTATTTCTGTTCTGATCTTTATTATTTCTTGTCTTCTGGTGGCTGTGGGATTCTTTTGCTGTTCTCTTTAATGTTTGTTTGAATTGTGTAGCTAATATTTTGATTTTGTCCCTTTCTTCTAACAGTTTTTAAGCAAGGTGTTGTTTGGTTTCCACATGTTCGATTTTTTCCCCTTGTTCTTCCTGTCTCTAATTTTTTAAATTTATTTTTGTTTTCGATAGAATATTTTTCAATTTTATGTTGCTGAGAACATACACAGCAAAACATGCAACAATTTACGCATTTCTACATGTAGAATTCAGTGACTCTGATTACTAAATTGTGCGACCATTCTTATTCTTTTCTGAGTTGTTCCTCTGGTATTAACATAAACTTACTACTCTTTTATGTTCCTATGTAATCTTTCAAGTTGTTGTCACTTTGATCCCATATGGATCTTTAAAGCACATAATCCTCAAGGCAGGCATTTTTTGTTAGTTAAGCTGAACTATTGTTGAGCTTAAAGAAGACTCCAGGGGATTTTTTATTTTACATTTTAAGGATTATCTTAGGGCAGTTGTTTCAAGGGTTCTTCCATCCCCATGGCACCAGAAAGTGCGGAGTCCATGAGAATCTGAAGTTATATTCTGCATTTCTCCCCTTTTGATTAGGATTATTCAATAGAAGATTTGATCTTTGATTACAATTTTTGTTTTTACTTTTGCTTTGTAATAACAACAATTGCCAACAGCTATCGAGTATTTTTTCTATGCCAGTTGCTATGCTGAGTGTTTCACATAATTAGCTCAAAATAACCTTACGAGACTACTCCTATTATTATTACCCTCATTTTTTACATGAGGAACCTAAAGCGTCAAGTAGTGAAATAGTTTTCCCAAGATAACACATCTGATAATTTGTAGAATATACCTTCCTCCACTGTAGTATTGGGTAGTTCCCTGTAATAGTAGTGAGCTTGTTTGCAGAGGATCGATGGTTGGATATGCTAGTTTGCCGGACCTGGGGAAAAGCTAAATTGCTCTGCATGTGAAAGTGATGAGATGCTGAAAAAGGGGGTGAGCTGGGAGAATTATGAGGAAGAGAAAATCCAGAAACAAGACTGATAGGCTCCACCAAGGCTGAGCCTATGTAGGGAAATAGCAAGGTGAGAAGAAGATGGGGTACCTATGAATGGGGCAGCTTATGATGGATTTTGTAGTGAACAGAAATCTAATCATGGGACTATCTTGTTGAGTTACTATTTGTGCGGTATGCAATGTAAACTCACTCCTCTTTTCGCCATGAAATCTTCGGTAAAGCTTACATTACTCTTGTCATTAATGTCTGCTTTAATGGTGTTGTGACCAAAGAAGATACTTTTTATTATCTCAATGTTTTGGATTTTGTTGAGGGTTGCTCTGTGGCCTAAGATGTGGTCTGTTCTGGAGAATGCTCCATGTGCATTGGAAAACAATGTGTACTTTGCTGCTGTTGAGTTGTTGTTATTAGATGCTGTTGAGTCAGTTCTGACTTATGGTGATCCTCTATACAAAAGAACAAAACTCTGCCTGGTCCTGCATCAGGCCTACAGGCATTGTTATGCTTAAGCCCATTGTTGCAGCCACTGTGTCAGTCCATGTTGTTGAGGGTCTTCCTCTTTTTTCTGACTCTGTCTGCTTTACCAAGCATGATGTCCTTCTCCAGAGATTGATCCCTCCTGACAACATATCCAGAGTGCTATTGGGTGGAATGTTCTGTATTTGTCTATGAGGGCATGTTGCTTGATTGTGACCTTTAGATCTTCCATGTCTTCATTGAGTTTCTCTCTTGATGTTTAGTCATTTACTGAAAGTGGTGTGTTGAAGTCTCCTACTATTATTGTTGAACTAGCAATGTCTGTTCAGTGCTGTTAGAATTTTTTATATATATTTTGGAGCTGTGTTGTTGGGTGCACAGATATCTATCATGGTTGTGTCTTCATGGTGTATTATACCTTAAGTAATGAGATAATGCCCTTATTTGTCTTTTATGGTGGCTTTTATTTTCAAGTTTATTTTATCTGAGATTAGTGTTGCCACTCCTGCTTTTTTTGAGTATTTTCATTTTTTGGTACTTTCACTTGGTATTTAGAACTCTACTATTGAGATTTATATCTGTTTTACTGAAGTTTGGGGTCTTTGATGCAGAGGGACAGCATGGTGCTTCCGTCTATAGCACCACATTGGCTCTGGCCTGGAGGTTTTTTAAAAAATGGTGCTGTACATTTATGATCAGTTGACTTTAAGTACAGGAAATCACTCTCAGTAATATGGATGAGCCTCATCCAATCATCTGAAGGCATTAAGAGAGCAGTAACTGACATTTTCCAGAAAGAGGAAGGAATTTTGTCTCCAGACTATAACATAGAAACCCTACCTGAATTTCTACCTGCCAGCCTGCCTACATATGCTAAACTCAAGACTTCAACATCAACTCGTGCTTGAATTTCCAGCCTACAGGTTTTGAACTTGCCAGCCTCCATAATTACATAAGTCAATTCTTTAAAATAAATCTCTTTATATCATGTGCGTATGTATATATGTGTACATAAACCCTGGTGGTGTAGTGGTTAAGTGCTATGGCTGCTACCCAAAAGATTAGCAGTTTGAATCTACCAGGCACTCCTTGGAAACTCTATGGGCCAATTCTAGTCTGTCCTATAGGGTTATTATGAGTTGGAATCAACTTGGTGGCAGTGGGTTATATATGCACATATATATATGTTGTTCTAATAGCTCTGTTTCTCTGGAGACGCTTCATTGACACAGTCTCCAGTCTTCCTGGGAGGGCATATAGGATGATGATAATGATAGCATCTTCCATGATGCCTTCTCAGAAACTGAATGTGAGACTGGAGGAAACCATAGATAATTCTCAAATTTTCAAATTCCCAACAACAATTAATGTAGATAGTTGATAAAGCTGATAAAGTATGAGTTTGGTCGGTGGCATGTGAAGACATGCCCCTTCAGGCTTCAGCTGGGAAGAACTATCAGATAGATTCCTAAATATAATTTTCTCAGACTTGCTTCATGCAAATCTGGGGTACACATACTGGAAGAGATTATGAAGGGGCAAAAGTGATGGATACAGATTGCTGTGGTTAATTACTGAAGCACAAAATTGGAAAGAGATATTAACTTGTCAAGAAAGTGTAAATGAAAAGGCAAAAGATTTCACAAGAACAGCCTGGGTGTTGTGTCAGGGAGCCAGGATGGCATGGCAGGTGAGACAGGTCACAAGACAATTATAAAACCACCACCTTCATGGAGCTGACATTCAGAGAGGCATGATTGAGTGCTGAGCCACATCTGTCCAGTGCACATGGGTACAAGGTCACAAGTGAGCTGGGAAAATATTACAGATGAAATTCATTTGGTGGCCACCGTATAAAAAAATGTTCAGAGGTTTCAAAACAGGAGAAGGGTAGCACTGTTCATGGAGAAATGTAAAGTGAGGTCAGATGGTAATCATGAGGAGCAGTGGAGGAAAAAAATTTAGGGAGCAAGCAGGAATTTTTCTTTCTTTCTTTTCTTTTTTTTGCAAGCAGTAACTTTTAAAGCAGCGACTTTGAGGTGACGAAGCATGTGGTCATATCTCACTCCAGTCTTCTCCTTAGACTGGGCAGGGCATTTTGTCGAGGGTGCAACTTGCATAAACAAACTGATGACCCTGTCTTCACCTCACTCTTGAGTCTCATTGGGGCTCCAGACCTCATCGAACTTTACCACTTATCCTCCACTACTCTGGGGTTAAGAAGGAGTGGGTGAGACTGGTTAAGTAGCAGCTGGTTGATCATCTGTGTTTAATCCTTTGCCTCACTCATTCATCTCATAAAGGGCCATAAACCATTCAAGCCCAAGTCAATCCTCATTCTTTTAGATTCTGGTTGACTCCTAAATGAGTTAAATCTCAAACTGTGTAATTTCTCTCTTTTAAAGTTATGGTCATACTCATTTGTTTTTGATTAATGAATTACTTGACTGTTTACTAACAGGAGTTCTTTTTCCTTTAGAAAATTTAAAGGATGGATATTTGTGTTTTTTGTAGGATTTGTGGTCAGGTTAAATGCCAGTTAAGCATTTAACACACAGTAGGTTTGGGAGGTAGAGAAGGTATTTGGACTACGATAAGGTTTCTAATGTGTTTATTCAGGTGCCAGAGGGAATCTGATTGTTTTCTCAAGTAGAGGCAAATCTTGTATTATACAAAGGGACAGAGTGGTTGTCAAACCAGCAAGTAGGATGAAAATTAAATACAAAAATATTCCTGAAAATCTCTTGTATCACCCATGGAGTGTAGTATACATGGTTTTGTGTGGGCTACTCTGTATGGTAATTCTTATGTATGCTAAATTTGACAACTACTGAACAAGAGTAAAGGGAGAGTTGCAGAAAAAGTCCGTTGCCTTTGGTCTGTGTCATTGCTACAAAGCCAGCATGAAGAGCATATAAATAATGCTGATACCTAGAGGAAAAGCCTGCTCACCACTAGCCCAAGAGAAGGAAACTCCTAGGCCAAGAACAGAGTTCCTAGGTCTGAAGAGAATGTGAGAAGTCTGTCACTATGATCAGACTTATAGAATCCGTCTCTGAAGATGAGTCTCCTGTCCCTATACCAGAGGCTTCTTTTCAGATGTATCAGTATTGAATGTGTTTTTTATATTATACAGTAGAAAAGCATGAAGATATTTTCATCAGTGTATATAACTTCCATTAACCCAACTTACCTGGACATTCTTACTAAGTCTGAATCATCCTGTGCCTTCCTAGGTACCATTGGACTAGAAAGACACAAGCTTACACATGTGCACACATGTTCACTATCAGTCAATTCCAAAATTTCTATCCAAAAGAACAGATACATGCTAGCATTTATTTTAAAACATTGTCTAATTTCTCTAAGACCCAGAGCTGATTTAAATATGCATATACAAGACTTTGGATATACGATAGGTGCTGATTCATAGGACCAGGTTACCTGGTTAGGATCTGGATCAACTTCATCCCAGTTGTGAGTGACATGGCCTTGGTCAATGGATTCAAAGGGCTTGTGAGAAACTGAGGGCAGGATCCTGTACAGCCAACTGTGGGGAAACAAGGACATACAAGCTTTAGGGTCATGTTGTAAGTGATGCGCAGACTGGCTCAGGAAGGACCATCAGGAAGATGTTCAAGTCAGCAACTACCTGAAGACTCTAGAGTGAGAAGCAATGACATAAGCATCACCCCTTAGTGACCACTGCTGCCTGTAGCCCTGGCTTCTTCCCACCTTCCCACTCCATCCATCACCCTTCAGATGGAGGATCTGGCTCTTTGTTACTCATCTGCTGACAAAAACCAACCATTGTCTTTTCCAACAACAACTGTAAAGGAAGAGGAAATACCTTGGGGAACACTTGCACCAGAAAGACCGCAGAAACATTAGTTTACATATCAGAGGATGTTAATCCTCGATCTGAAAATGAGGACAATAAATTCTATGTAGATTAAAAGAATCCTAGCTTTTTAAAAAAAATAAAATGAGCTTTGCATGTTTAAATTATAAAAGTAAGCACGCTAATGACAAAAATAACTCAAGAAATTAAAATAAAAAATAACTCAAAATAAACATTTCTTCTTTCCTCAGGGCTAGTTCCCAGAGGCATTGGAGTTTAAGAGTTTTCTTGTAAAGCCTTCTCAGATATCTCCAGTGGATTTAAAATCAAAAGTGTCAAATCCTTGTGAACACTTTATCTCCCACCAGCAGCATGTGAGAGTGCCTGATCACCCACACCTTCGCAAATACCCGCTACAGCAAGGTGACTCCATCTCATGGCAACCCCATGGGTGTCGGAGTTGAACTGTACACCATTTGGTTTTCAACGGCTGATTTTTCAGAAGTAGGTGACTCAGCCTTTCCTAGGTTAGCAGTCAAATGCAGTAGCTGTTTGCTCCACCCTGGGAATTCTACAAAGTAATGTATTTCATTTTTATATGCTTTATTAGGAGTAATGTTAAGAATTTTTTCATTTGTTTATTTGCTCTTTACAATTTTTCTGTGAATTAGCTGCATGCGTTCGTTGCCTTTTCCTCTTAGATTGTCTTTTTGGTACTATTTTGTAAGCAGTTTAGGAAATGAACACTTTCATACTCCCAGTTTATAAGAATGTATACCTATTTTCTTATAACATATTTGTAATATATATTTTTTAATTACCATCTGTACTTGTCATGGCCTGAGTCGAAAGTCTCTTTGCCATGACCCTGATCCTAGGTCTCAGGAAGGGAGAAACTCAAGGAAGAAAACTCCAATGAAGGATCTGCAGGGTACTCGGAGAGAAACCTCCGGATGTCCAGAGGCACACTGAGATTCACTAAGTGAGATGCAAGTCCTTCTAGATACAGTTACCTTGACAGGGTCCAGAAAGAAGAGGGACCTTTATTTCTCTTAATGGAGGACCAGACCTGCTTTCACAGGATCAGCTCATCTCAGGGAGCAGAATTGACCTGGCCCACACTGATTCAACTGGTTAGGTTTGTCCATCTTCCTTCTGCTTCCTCCAGCTCTCGATGATATGGCCTCAAATCTTTGCTTTTAGGCCAAGAATAAAACTAAGTCTCAGCAGCTTCTGATAGTATATGAGGTTGAGAGCATGTGTTTGTATCTTAGAACCAGTTGTGCATACCTGGGCAAGTTAATAAACATTCTTAATTCTTGATGCATGCATTCCTCATCCTTATCTCCTAGGCTCGCTTGAGGACTCAGAGAGTTTATGCAGTAGGGACTCATATGTTAAGCGCTTATAGAATTGTCTGTCCTCCTCGAATCAACTGAGGTTTTCTACCTGACTCTCTCACTTGACTCTCAACTTTTGCAAGATCCAAGGGATCAAGCTAACTAATATGATTAAAAATAATCCCCGATAAAAGACAGTTTCATGGTGGCCCGCTCACCTGAGGTTTACATGAGTAGTAGCTAACTGCAAGAATTTCAGGCTGGCCTATCTATGGCTAGGTCTCATCCCGTTGTCCCACTGGGGATTTTGAATTTTTTCACAAAGTGCATGTGGATACCTTTGGAGAATTCTAAACAGATGGATGAGCTGTGCCTAGTGTCCCTTGTTTAGCTGAGTCTATAAAACTCCCCAGGCAGTACTACATTGCCCTGGACAGAGACTTAATTCTGATTCAGGGACAAGTGCCAATTTCTTAATGAGATACCAACAGCTCCTTTTCAGCCTCCTGGAACAGAGCTCAGCTCCTGCTAGCTGAAGATATTGCTGAATAATGGGGGCAAGGCAGCAGAATTCAAGCTGAGGTGTCCTGTTATTAGATGGGCCATAAAGTCAAGAGCATAGTTATGAAAGCCAGGTTACCATAAATTAGAACAGACAGGAGTTGTATCTGTGTGCTTATATTACTTTGACTATTTAGACTTCCAGAATTAACTCCTGATTTATTGTACAAGAACTGCCAATTAAGTTTGTGAACTCATCATAGAATAACTACTACATGCCTCATTGCTGAATATCACATGGTCACCTTCGAAGTCCTCCCCTTAGGAAACTGTGTATTGTTGCTGCTTTGTCCACCCTTCAATGCATTTTGGATTCTTTTTGTGGAATGGCCATCTGAGCTGTCATCATATTACCCTTAATGTCCTGAATGTTGTCCAAACGTCTTCCTTTCAATATTTTCTTTGTCATCAGGTAAAATAAAAAGCCTTGGGGGCCAGATCAGGTGAGTAGGTAGGGTGTCCCAATATAGTTATTTGCTTATTGGCTAAAAACTTCTCAACAGACTAACTATATAATTAAGTTCATGAACTTGCTACTGTGCCACCGTGCACACTTGCCACTCTAGAAAGAGTTCCAGAATTGCTTTGAAGGGCAGACTAGGCACTGGAACAGGTGCGTAGCTTCCCAAGGGGGAGTGCTTCAAAGGTAACCATAGTAATATTCAGCAATGAGGTATGTAGCACTTAGAAAAATTAAGTTTGCGTACTTAATTGTTGGACCTCATATGTATGGACAATTTCTCTAACCCTTCCTCCATGCACATATCTGTTGTAAGAGAAGCAGTGTTAATACTGACACTGTAATATAACTTTTGCTGTATCTCTCAGCTTTCACCTTTTTAGGGTTACCTTGGCATTGAGACAGAACTTTGGCTAGGGTGGCAATAATGATGATGATTTTAATAATAACTTACAATATTGAATACTCACCACTTGCCAGACAATGTGGTAACATCTTTGCATACATTCTGCTTTGTTTATTGTTGTTCCAAGTGCACACAGTAGAAATACACCAATTCAAAAATGTCTACTTGTACAATTCAGGGACATTGATCACAGGCTTCAAGCTGTGCAATCTCACCCTCTTTTTCTGAATTGTTCCTGTGCCATTAACGTGAATTCAATGTTCTCTAAGCTTCCTGTCTAATTTTTTGATTTGCTGTTGTCAGTTTGATCCCATATAGATAGTTCTTCAAAAGAACACAGTGGTCAAGGCAAACATTCTTTACTAAATAAGCTGGTTTATTGTTTGATTTAAAGATTTCGGGAGGTATTTTTGGTTCAAGGTTTCAAGCACGTCTCAGGGCAACAGTTTTAAAGGTTCATTCAGCCTCCTCCATTCTTTCTTTGATCCTCACCACATTTATAAAGTAACTGCTGTTATTATCTCTATTTTACAAATGAGAACCAGAGGCCCTGAAAGTGTAGATAAGTTGCCCAAGGTCATGCAGAAAAAGAAGGAGCCACAATTCAAATCCCAGGAGCCTTGTCAAGAATTGAACGGAGTCCTCCCCAAAAGATGGGTAGCAATACGACCAGGTCCTGATTCCTGACATTGGGTGATGCTCCTATGTGTTGTAAGTCCTGTCTCTGTGACATTAATGAGGGAGGATGGGTGGTGGTTGTGTTGGTGGGGCAGGACTCAGTGTGTAAGATTGCGTTGTGCCTTGAGGCAGTCTCCTGTGATATAAAGGAAAGCAGCTAGCAGAGAGCTTTGGGGACCTCTTACCATCAAGGAGCAGTGCCAGAGTACATCCTTTGGACCCAGGGTCCCTAAGCCTCAGAAACTCCCAGTCCAGGGGAAGATTGATGACAAGGACCTTCCTCCAGAGCCAACAGTGAAAGCTTTCCATTAGAGCTGATGCCCTGAATTTGGGCTCTTAGCCTACTTTACTATGAGAAAATAAATTTCTCTTTCCAAAGCCATCCACTGGTGCTATTTCTTTTCAGCAGCACTAGATGACCTAAGACAAGCCTGAAGCTAACATATACATGATTAACCACTAATGGGAAGAATCATTTTCTTTTGTGTGGTCCATGGTGCTATTGGACTCACTATCTCAAGGAGATAAACCCAGACGCACCTGTACTAAAGAGTACAAGACTGCAGACCCTCCTCCCCTAGACCCCAGTGGCAGCAGCAGCCCTCCTCACAGATGGCTGAGCCTGAAATTTTTACAGTCAGACACTCTTTGTTTAACACAACACCTACTGCATTCGTACTGCCTCACAGTAGCTCATCAGGGGAGCGAGTTTATTGGCCTGGCTTGTAGGGCTAGAGCAAACATGGAACATGACATGCCGTGCTGATGAGCGTGCTGGTTTTCCAGCAAAGGCAAATTCCAGAGAGCAAAAACTGTGTTAATTCAAACCACAAGGGGCCTTAACACATGACCTTTCAACTCTCTACGTTTGGGTCATCCAATATTTTCATACAAAGAACATGATGCTACCGGTCAGCTGAGGAACATGTTATGTTACTCTGAATCTTTTATACTTTGAGTTAATCATTATTAAAAAAGTGAGTAAACAAAAAGCCAGCACTCAACTGGACAGTCCTTAGTCAAAGGATGGACTATGAGAAATGTTTTTTCCTGTGTATAGGTGGAAATTTGTGGATGGAACAGTCCATGTATGTTTTCTAGGCCATGTTCAGTTGTTTGCTCACCATCCACTAGTCACTTGATTCTAGCTGGGGACGAGGGCCACGGGGGTGTGTTTTGCTCTGTTTTCATACCTTACTTTACTATGGCCCCAGAACAAAACATGTAAGAAGCAGGTCTGGGAGACTATGGGAGCTGTGGAACCCACCCACTAAACCCACTGCTGTTGAGTTGATTCTGACTCATACAGATCCTATAGGACAGAGTAGAACTGCTCCAAAGAGTTTCCAAGAAGTGACTGGTGGATTCAAACTGCTGACTTTTTGGTTAGCAGAAGTAGCACTTAACCACTATGTCACCAGGGATTCCCAGCTGTGGGAGGCAGTCACTAAATGCTGGTCATTGCTTCACAGCCTGTAGGTGAGAAAGAATCTCACCCTCATACCTTCTCTTGTTGGAGCTCCGTGGACAAGTGAACGCCGATCCTGAGAGCTGCTCAGCATACAGGTTATAGGGACAGACCTGAGGACTATTCTAAAGCAAAGGAGATAATAAAGAACATCACCTATAGAAAAACATCTACAACCCCACAAAGCATTGCAGTGTCAGCATCTCCCCCGATGGGTGTGCTCTGGGTCCCTGTAGCTGTAGAGCCCCATGAACTGGGGTTGGACACTGCAGTGAGAGGCCATGTCAAGAGCCCCTGAAGTGGGAAGCCCCGCACAAGAAAGAGGAGTAAGCTGTTCATCCTCTGGAGGTGATTATACACAGTTCATATAGTGTACTACTTCTTTTAAAAAATAATATTTCATTGAGTTCTAGGTGAAAGTTTACATAGGAAGTTAGGTTGCCATTTGAAAATTTCCACACAAGTTGTTCAGTGTCACAAGTAATGTCACAATTGTCAAATTCTCTTTGTGTTCTGTTCATGTCATTTCCAGTGTTTAGTTTGCCTGCCCTTATCCTCTCATCTTTGCTGTTGGGTAATTGTTGACCTTTTCGTCTCATACTGACAGTATTTAACTAGAGTACTGATCTTACAGGTAACATCCTTTGTGCGCCACTCTGCTACATCACTAAAAGTTAATGTCATGTTTAAAGAGTGTTTCAGAGTCGTCTGCTCTTTAGTGTTCTAGTTTGTATGGGTTTTTCTTTTTCTTTTTTTTAAAATAGGAATTTGATTTCTCCTCAGTATTTTTCTCCCATTTTATCTAACAATGACTATTGTGATCCTGGTCTGTACTGACAGTGGTGGTAGCCGGGCACCATCTAGCTCTTCTGGTCTCATGTTAGATGACCTTGTGGCTCATTGTAGACTTATTTCTTCTTTGAGCTTTTAGTTGCTTTCTTATGATTGTCTCCCTTAAGTAAAGACCCATGGTTATGTCTTAGATGCCTGCACACAAGCTTTTAGGGCCCCAGATGATGCTCGCTTTGGTAAGGACACACTTAATGATCTTTTGGGAACTATATTGTACCAATTGACTGAGTTGTCTCATGAGACTATGTTCCTAAGCTTTCAAACCCAGAAAACCAATACTGGAAGATGTTTGGTTATGTCTAAGGAGTATCTGTTTTTGTGTCATCATAGAATATATGGGTATTTACACATACCTATAGATACTTCTGGAGCCCTGGTGGTGTAGTAGTTAAGAGCTTGGCTGCAACCAGAAGGTCAGCAGTTAAAATTCACCAGCTGCTCCTTGGAAACCTAACATGGCAGTTCTGCTCTGTCCTGTAGTGTTGCTGTGAGTTGTAATTGACAACAACAGGTTTGGCTTTTTTTGTGTGTATATATATATGTATATTTGCTTAAATATTTTTTTTTGTGTGTGTATATATATATGTATATATATACACACACACAAAAAACAAATTTAAGCAAATATAGTATTATTAATAAATATATTAAAATAATAAATATTATATCTATATATTTATGTAGTTTATATTATATAATTAACACATTAAAATAGCCAAGCCAAGTGTCATCAAGTCAGATCCTGTTTTACATTAATATTATATAATACAACAAATGCATTGAATAACATTAATATTTTATATTAATAGTTTAATATTCACAAATAATTTAATATATTAAAATAAGTAAATAAAATACATTTATATATAAATGTAATAAATATATGTGTATATATATACACATATATATATTTATTATTTTTAAAGAGCAGTAGACTCAGGGGTTCCTCTAATCTGTGTTGGTCCAGTAGGTCTGGGCTTTTTTTTGTTGTTGTGATTGAGTGAAAGTGTACAGTCCAGTTTAAATTTGTATGCCTGTCGATCTGCAGTTCTTTCTGCTGTCCTTGTCCAGTGATAGCACACTCCTCCTTTCTGCTCTATACATGTCATATCGTCTTAACAATCTCCTGTCCCCTCTTCTCCACGCCCCCACTCCACTGTAGTAAGAAGCCAGTAGGATAACATCCTATACATGCACAGAACCATAAAGTACATGCATGATATGATCATTCTGAGTCCCCAAGTCCAATCCATTCCTGTCTGAAGCATTGACCTCAGTAATGATTTATGATCAGGGGCAGCACCAGGTCTAGGGGCCATGCTCCCAGTGGAGCAAGACTTCAGCCCATCAGTTACAATCTTTTAGTGGAGTTCCTAGGGTATGCCTCTTTTTTTTCTCAGTTTCCCCCTGGGACTTGACCTTGTGAGCCCCAACACAGCTGTCATGGATGGTGGCTGGGCACCATCTGGTTATTCTGGTCACATGTTGATATAGTCCCCCATTCATGTGGGTCCTTCTGTCTTCTGGGCTCTTTTTCCCTCATGTAATGTCCTTGGTGATCATCTGTTCCAGATGTTGGGACCATTTGGTGTATTCAGATGGCAGCTTGCTAGCTCGTAAGACTCCAGATGCCACTCACCAGTGTGGGGCACAGAAGACTCACTTAGCAATAGGCTAGTTATGCCAATGGCCTTGATGTGGTCTGGCCTTTTTTTCTTTTAAGATTTTAATTTTTGTTCTATAGTTTTCTTCCATTCTATCCGGAACCACCTATTGTGACCCTGGTCAGAATGGTCAGTAGTAGTTGCCAGTTACCATATAGTTCTTCTGGTCGCAGAGTAGATGAGTTAGTGGCTTGTGTAAACTTGATTCTTCTCCGAGCTTTTGGTTGCTTTCCTACTGTTTTGCTCCTGGAGAGTAGAGACCCATACTTGTGTCTTAGATGGCCACTCACAAGCTTTTGAGATCGCAGGCACTACTCACTTCGCTGTTGCAGATGATAATTTTTGTGAACTCTGTTATGCCAGTTGACTGAGTTGTCCCATGAGCAGTGATTGTACTATGTATACTTCTTGGAATAGCTTTTTAAGTGACTTATTTTCTCTGATTGTAAAAGTGTTCCTTGCTTACCACAAAAAATTTATAGACTACGTGTCTCACCATTCAGAAATAATCCACTGCTAACATGTTGGTTTATTTCCTTGTATTTTTATCACCTCTCAAGTGGGGATTCTATGATATATGTAGTCCTGTAATCAGGCCTTTTTTTTTTAAGAAAACACTGTACTGTGTACATTGTTTCATGGTTTGAATTATTCTTCAAATTGCTGAAAAAAGTTCGCTATATTTTTGCTGTTGTCACCAACACTAATATGAACATCTTTGTGCACACATTTTTTTTTTTTTTATTTAACATGACTGAGTGAAAATGTATATTCCTGTATAAATTTACATGCCCACCTATATGCAGCTTTCACTGCTCTCCCTGTCCGGTGACTGCACACTATTCCTCTCTGCTCCATACATGTCTCATCCTCCCAACAGCCTCCTTTCCCCTCCTCTCCATCCACTCCCCTTCCTCCAGCCAGAGGTCAGCAGGATGATATCCTATAGATGCATAGAACCATAAGTGCAACCAATACATGGTCACTCTGCATTGCCAAGTCCAATCCATTCCTGTCCAAAGAGTGGACCTTTGTTATAATTTATGGGTAAGGGCAGCATCAGGGCCAGGGGCCATGCTCTCAGGGGAACCCTGAAACTGCTGGACTATCAATTGAGGTCTTTTAGTGGAAATCTCAGGATGCACCCCTTTTTATTCTTGTGTTGCCAGTGAGACTCAACCTAGTGAGCTCCATCGTGTGCATACATTTTTTAAGGAGACTCAATGGCACTTGGCTTTGGTTGGTTATATTTTTATCATTGTCGTATTGTATGCTCTTGCAGATAATTACAAGAAAGACCCCTTAGACCTTGGCATTCTCTTTGAAATCCTATAGCTAGTCCTACAGCTGTGTTGGGTTTAATGTTTAAGCCACAAATAATCACTAGTCCAACTTTAGTCTTTGAATTGTCATTGGCTTGTATCTCAATTGTCTTAACGGCTTGGTGAAACTCCTAGACAGTTCACAAGTCAAATTACAAGTGCCACGGTGGGTGGAAGTGCTTTGGATTATTTGGACGGTTAGTCATCCATGCTTATGATGCAAAGCTCTATAAGCTCTGTTTACTCATACCTGTCCTATTGGCAGGGCACCTGGGCAGCGAGGGTCCTCCGAGGCACACTCGTTTCCAAATCCTGAAATGTACTGCATGAGACAGAAACACAAATGCCACTCCATTAATGAGATTTAAAGAACGTTTCACAACACTGGTAGTCTTTGAAGGCAAGAATTTCTGTATGGGCATGTGATTGTATATGATGTTCTATATACAATATCTGTGCCATATCTTGGCATATGAACCATCTAGGAAAGACAACATGTTCTGTATGAATTTAAAACACTGCCAGTTAACTGAAAGAAAAGGGCCGAACATAGCGTAGACTTCTTCAACTTTAACTGTAGAACAAGTGGCTGCGTCTTGACCATAACCAGTACTATTTTGTTTCTTAATTCTGTCTCCAAGTACATATTCCCAAGCATAGTCCCTTTCATTTCTCTCAAGTTAAGGACTAATCTGTGCTCTCTTTAGGACTATGGAAAAACAATAATGAGTATGGCTAACACTCTAAAAACCATAAAAGAAAAACAAAGGAATTTGTCTTGTGACCAGGAACATATATGGTGGCCAGACTACCTCTGGGCCCAAAATGCCAATTAAGAGATCAGCACATCTGTGACATGACTGCTGTGACCACCTAAAGAAAAATTAACATACTGCAGATTTCCAGGACTTAACAAATCTTATCCCCTTTTCCTATAAGACCTCCAGCTAGTCTCCATTTCAAGACAGACTTTCACGGAATCTATCTCCTCTGTCTCCTTAGGTACTGGTATATAATAAAACTTCTTGCTTGTCATCTCATCCCTATCTTGAAGATTTGGCTGTTTGTGGCAGGTGGCACAAACTGTTTACGTTTGTAGTAACAGCTGTACTTGGTTGACTTCTGGGCATTTTGTTAGTTACCACCTGTCATGGATTGAATTGTGTCCCCCTAAAAATGTGTGTGGCCATGTGGATGGGCCTTGATTCCCAGCATTTTATGGTTGGCTCCATTTTGTGATTTTCTCATTCTGTATGTTAAAGGATTAGGGTGGGACTGTAAATCCCTTTATAAGATCACCTCCCTGCTCCACTGTAAAGGGAGTTTCCCTGCAATGTGGCTTGCCCTACTCTTAATCTTTTCATCCTACAAGAGATAAAAGGAAAGAGAAACAAGCAGAGAATTGGGAACCTCACACCACCAAGAAAGCACCACTGGGAGAAAAGCGTGTTCTTCATACCTGAGGTTCCTGTGCCAAGATGCTCCTTGGACAAAGACTGATGCAATACCGAACTTTTCTCCAGAACTGACAAGGGGGAAAGCTTTCCCCTGTAGCAGACATCCTGCGTTGGACTTGTAACCTACCAGACTGTGTAAGAATAAACTTTCCTTTGTTAAAGCCATCCACTTTGTGGTATTTCTGTTAGAGCAACACTAGCTGACTAAAACACCACCCCAAGAACAATTTCTTTAATTCTGGTTGTACTGGAGTTCCTGAGAAGGGGGAAGGGTCATGCACCCCCTCAAATCCAAATTAATGAAATCTTCCTGGGCCTAAGTTGCAGCCTTTGCTCCCCCTCCATATTCTAAAACAAGCAACTCTAAAGAGGCTTATGGAAAAGCCCTTGAGAGAAAGCTCTCCAAACTAGCCTGGTTGCAGACAGACACATGCGTTATTTGGTTTGCCTGTGGAGTATTTGTATGTATACGTGTATGTGTGTGTGTATGTATGTGTATGTATGTTGTTGTTATTGCTGGGTGCTGTCAAGTCAGTCCCAATACATAGCAACCCTATGAAGAGAACGAAACACTGCCCGGTCTTGCGACATGTCCACAATCATTTTTATGCTTAAGCGCATACATGTATAAATGTATATGATATACATGTACTAGTAGTACTAGTATTTGTATGGAAGCATAAAAATAAAGGTGTTTGAAGATAAGCGTCAGCCTAGAATCTGTACACAAGGCACAATGGAGTCCACTTTGACATTTCTACACCCAGAGAAAAACAAATAAGGGGCTTGCTCTACAAAGTAAGTTATAAGAATCCTCTTAAACTCACGCCACAGATGTTAGACTTTAACAGTGAATTCTTATCCACCCTCTGGCTTTGAGACAGACTCCCACAGTGCTGTATTCTTTACCTGCTTCCTCGCCTACATCGTTGCATTGTAAGATCTTTCCTTAGCTGAGCTCCCTCAGCCCCCACCAACTTTGCATTTGAATAGTGCTTTTGCTGGGAGGTTGCCTGGTAAACTCCATCGGGTCTGCACCTGCCTTGCATGATTAAAAACATTGCTGGTGTTACATGGTGAACTCCCTGCTCCTAAACCCCATTAAAGGCAACCTGCCCGGCCACCCTCCATGAGCAGCCTTGACAGCAGTAAGCACCACTGACTCCGTTTCCTTGTACAACAAAATAAAGGTGCCTTTTGTTTTCTCACCTCAGTCTCTTGTTCATTGGCCAATATGTGCCAAGTGTGAGCCTGGGGTTTCTACCTGGTAACAGCGTCTCTAGGGCCTTGTAAGTTCCATGAAGACTGGGGCCACTGTAGTCTTGTTTACCTCTAAGTGCCTTGTACCTGACCTGTAGAAGATACTCAGTAGATATGTCAATTGATTTAGTCATCAATTTAGAGCCAATTCCAATATGCCTATGATGCTGTATATATAGGATGCTGTATATGTAGGATGCTGTAAGTGGGGCTAGAGTCCCTTTTCTCTAGCTTAAGTAATGATCTCTCTGTCTCTCACATACAGACAAAACCCACACTCATTTTCACCTTATTTAAAACAAACATCTGTCAAGTCACCTTGGATCCATGGCAACTCCATGGGTGTCAGCGCAGAACTACACCCTCCAAATGGTTTTTAGAGACCAGTTTTTTGGAAGGAGATCACTAGGTTCTTCCTGAATTCTGGGTAGACTTGAACCATCAGCCTTTCAGTTAGCAGCCAAGGGCTTAACCATTTGCATGACCCAGGGACCCAGTGGCTCACTACAGTTGTTCCGAATTATTCGAATAGAATGTTTTAACGACTATTTGAATAGAAACCACCCAGACTGATGAGAGTACAGCCTCCTTCGGTGAGTGAAATGCCACCATCGGAACACATCTCTTTAGGAGGTGGAAGAAGGATGAGAGTAGGTGGAGGGTCAGTGTGCCAGGGTTCCTGGCAGCCTGGAGAAGGAGGAGCTTTATGTGCATGCTTGGATGTGGGAGTGGTGATCCGGCAAACAGCTGTCTACATTTGGAAGGAATATCATATGTGACGTGTTATGACCTAGAAAACAGTGGAAAAGAAATAATTCTTTTTGCACTGAGAACACAATTTATATTTGAAAGTCTATCAACACAAAAACCGTGGAGTTATATTGCTATATACAGGTTGGTTAACAGCAGCAGGACGTGGTGGGGAATGGTTTCTTGGGGGAAGTGGCAGAGAAGATCCAGCATTCTGACCTCTATTGAACACAATTTTCTTCTCTCAAAACGAACCTCATGCTCACCATGAAGGATTGCATTTGAGATGCTGAGAAATGGTAATAACCCAGTATTAAGTTCTGTGAAATGGAACTTTGGACAGCAGCCACTGAGGATTCCAGGGACTTCACTTTGTTCAGCTGCCCTGTTGTTTCTCTTAGTGAGAGAGGAAGGAAGGTTTAAGTGCTGATGAACTCAGCTGAGCCTTTGGACAGGTATGGGGGGATTCACTCATTAACCTTCCCCAGTCCTGGCAGGCTGGCCTCAGAACAAAGTCCAGGGCTAGATGTGTGTTTGGACCAAGGAAAAGAGACTTCATGGTCCCGAAGCACTTGACTCAGACTGTGCTTTAAAAAACAGAAAAGAAGGTAGAAAGAACAGCTGGTGGTTTGGAAGGGAGCCACCTAGCAGTTGGAGAAGTGTGAGTTCTGTATAGGTTTTTCCCAATCTTAGCTGCAGTGCACTGGCTGAAGACTGGGGGAGGGGTGTGTGTTTGTGTGTGTGTGTCTGTGTGTGTGTGTGTGTGTGTGTCTGTGTGTAAACTGCTGAGTCACTGTCAAGTCACTTTTTCCCAATCTACTGACAGAAAAATGATAGGTGAGTTTAGTACAGCTTTAAAATGCCATGGCTCTCGCAGCTGCAGCTGAAGGTATCTGAATTGACGAAGCAGTATTCTGCAACTGATTTCCTGAGGCTTTCAGCTCTAGAACATTCAACTCGAGTTCAGTGACTGTAAAAATATACAAAAAGATAAGTGAACAGTATTCAGCAAGTATGTTTGTATATTTTCTTCAAGGGAGATTTTTAATAATTTGATCCAACATAAAATCATGATATTTCTTTTCAAGAGTAGATTATATGGATACTTCGTAACTGAAGGAACAAATGACTGAGTTGCATGAGACTGCGGGACCATCAGTTCTTTGGCAGGTCATTAGCATGTCACCCTCAGGTGGTCCCCGGGATAGGATTTATTTGTCAGAGTGGTTTTGTGAGGTGATCTCTCTGGACTGTTGATTCTGGGCAACACACTGATAGGATGAGCTGATGGAGTACCTCACTTCCTCTTTTTATTTTATTGAGTTTTTTTGTGGAAGCTTGCACAAGTTAATGACATTAGTGACATTTATCATAATGTGTCAACACACTCTTTAATTGTGTGCTGCTTGTTCCCTTTCTAGTACTCTAGTGTCCCTGACCCCTTATCTTCTCATCTTTGCTTTTGAGTGTTTGTTGACCTTTTGGTCTCACACTATGCTGTTTGAGTAGAACATCAGTCTTACAGGTAATATCCTTTAGGCTGTGTGCTACTCTGCTAAAGAGTGATCTCAGGAGATAGGCTGAGTTCTAGGATTAAACAACATCTCAGGGTAATAGTCTCAGGGAATCCTCGGTTCTCTACTGCTCCAGTTTGGTCTTTTTTTTTTTTTTAAGAGTTTGAGTTCTGCTCCATGTTTTTCTCCCATTCTATCTGGGATCATCTGTTGTGACCTTGGTCAGCATGCTCAGTGTTGGTATCCAGGTACATTCTAGTTCTTCTGGTCTCAGGGTAGGTGAGGTCACAGCTCATACAGGCTTGTTTCTTCTCTGAGTTTTTGGTTACCTTCTTATTATTTTGCTCCTAGCAAGTAGAGACCTGTTAATTGTGTCTTAGATGGCTTTTAAGATCCCAGATGCTGCTTGTTTCACTAGGATGCAGGTATGAAATTTGTGAACTTTTTGATATCTTTTGACTGAGCTGTCTCATGACACTATGATCCTGTGCTTTCAAATCCAGAAAACCAATCTTGGAAGGTATTTGGTTATGTCTGTGGAGTATCCGTATTTGCATCTTCAATGAATATATATGCCTACACCCACATATTTGTACTTTTACATACTAAGTTTGGTTGGAACCTGGGTGATTTAGTGGTTAGGAGCCCATCTGCTACTCAAAGCAGCTCAACTCCACCAGCTGCTCCTTGGAAGCTCAAGGGGGCAGTTCTATTCAGCTTTACAGGGTCACTCTGAGTTGAAATCTGCTTGACAGCAACTGAATTGGTTTCGGTAAGAGCTTGGCTGGGGTCATGCCTGGTCTCTGCCTCGTGAATGACAAAGAAGGTGTCAGTACCTGCAGTCCTCTAAAATGATGTGTCAGCAGAAGCAGGATTCAGTGTGCCTCTGCCTTGTCTTAGAGAGAGGTAATTTCCCTCTTACTGGAGCCTAGACCAATCTGACAACCCTACACAAGACCCTAGGGCTCCCAAGATGTCCGTGTTGCTCCGTTCAGTTATTCCAGGCCCTAGTTCTCAGAGACAATTGAGGAGACATGTGTCTAGTCTGCCATCTTTGTCCCACCCCCTGTTGGCAATTTTTTGATAACATCTTCAATGTCTTTTGTAATGGGTCTGTTTAAATTTTCTATCTCTGTGTTAGTTTGGGTAGGTCACATGTTTCTGGGATTTTGTCCATTTCATGTAGGTTTTCAAATTTTTTGGAGTAGAATTTTTTATAGTAATCTGTTATGACCTTTTTGCTGGGTTGGTTATAATGTTACTGTTTTAGTCAGCTGGGCTGCTGTAGCAGAAATACCACAGAGTGGATGGCAATAAAGGAAAGTTTATTCTTACATAGTCTGGTAGGCTGCAAGTCCATATTCAGGGTGTCCGCTCCAGGCCTTCCCCCTTGTCAGCTTTGGAGGAGAGTCTGGTATTGAATCAGTCTTTGTCCAGGGAGCACCTTGGTGCAGGAACCTCAGGTCTGAAGGATGCGCTCTTCTCCCGGTGCAGCTTTCCTGATGGTGAGAGGTCCCCAATTCTCAGCCTGCTTCCTTTTCCTTTTATCTCTTGCAGGATGAAAGGATTAAGGGTGGGGCAAGCCATACTCCAGGGAAACTCCCTTTACAGTGGAGCAGGGAGGTGATCTTATAAAGGGATTTATAGTCCCACCCTAATCCTTTAACATACAGCTTAGGAAAACCACAAGCTACTGGGAATCCTGGCCCAGCCACATGGCTACACATATTTTTGGGGGGACACAATTCAATCCATGACATCCCACCCTTTGGCACCCCAAAAATCACATCATTGAAATATTTAACACATTTGTCTCATATGATAGAAGTCATAAATCAGTTCCAAGTTGAAAATACAAAAACTCTTCTACGTCCATGAAAGCTAGAATACAGACTATCTACTTCTAAAGGTACAATGGCAGAACAGGCACAAGTTAGACATTCCATTACAAATGGGAGAAATTGCAGGGAAAGAAGGCATTAACAGGCAACAAGCAAGTCTGCAGAACTCTTTACATTAGCCCTCAAAGCTTTGGAAATACTCTTCCACTTCCTGAGACATTCTACACAATGGTCCTGCCCTCCAGACTCTAGGTATTGGCCACGCTCTCTGGATTCTCGGTGGAGACCCCTAGCCCTGAGCTACAACTCTGCCTTCAAGGCCCACTTGGACAGAAACTCTGCCCCACTGGCTTTAGGAGCACCCTAAGCCCAAATGAGTAGCAATTCTGCCCTTACCAACACAGGACACCATGGTTCCACTCTTTCAAACCCCTGAGGTCATGGTCATACCTTTTGAGACTGAGGCAGCTCAGCTTCTCATGCTGTTTGTCTCTTCAGCTTCAGCTTCTTATGGCGGCATGGCCGGAGTCTCAGGCCCACATCTGCCCCACAAGGACAAGTGTTGCAAAGCTCTGTAGCTCCACCAATTCAAGTGCCCTGAGGCACCCCGTTCTGCGAGGAAAACTCTGCACAGGCACTCAGCAATCTAGCCCCTGGGTTGGCTCCAGCGCTGCCTCTGGTTCTGCTGCTACCACCGGTCCTCTGTTGTTTCTCACCATCTGCACCTTCTTCGTTCCTTCTGAATTTTCTATCCATTCGCAGTTTCAAAATGACGTCTACATTTTAGGTATTTGCTAGAGCAGCACCCCACTCTCACGGTACCAAATTCTGTTTTAGTCAGCTAGGGCTGCTGTAGCAGAAATACCACAGAGTGGATGGCTTTAATAAAGGAAAGTTTATTCTTACATAGTCTGGTAGGCTGCAAGTCCATATTCAGGGTGTCTGCTCCAGGGGAAGGCTTTCCCTTTTTCGGCTCAGGAGGAAAGTCTGGTATTGCATCAGTCTTTGTCCTGGGAACATCTTGGTGCAAGAACCTCAGGTCTGAAGGATGCATTCTTCTCCCAGTGCAGCTTTCTTGATGGTGTGAGGTTCCCAATGCTCTACTTGCTTCCCTTTCCTTTTATTTCTTCAAGGACAAAAGGATTAAGTATGGGACAAGCCATACTCCAGGGAAACTCCCTTCACAGTGGAGCAGGGAGGTGATCTTATAAAGGGATTTACAGTCCCACCCTAATCCTTTAACATACAGCTTAGGAAAACCACAAAATGGAGGACAGTCACAAGCTACTGGGAATCATGGCCCAGCCACATGGCTACACATATTTTTGGGGGGACACAATTCAATCCTTGACAGTTACTTACTTCTTTCTTTCTTTTTTCTCTTCTTTTCTTTTTCTGTGCTTTAAGTGTAAGTTCACAGGGTAAATCTGTTGGTCATATAAAAACTTACACACATGTTGTTATGTGACCCTAGTTGCTCTCCATCCTGTATTTCCCATGTTCATTCAGTCAGCTCCTGTCCCTTTCTGCCTTCTCATCTCGCG
The DNA here is from genome assembly GCA_028571685.1 of Heterohyrax brucei. Classification (NCBI taxonomy): domain Eukaryota; kingdom Metazoa; phylum Chordata; class Mammalia; order Hyracoidea; family Procaviidae; genus Heterohyrax; species Heterohyrax brucei. The sequence continues at coordinate 63,994,381 of CM053157.1, forward strand.
TTTTGACAGGAGCTGCCCATTTAGTCTCATTTATCTACTTGGCCCAAGAAGTACACTCTTCACCAGGATGATTTTATGTCTTGTAGTCCAGTTTAATGTCTGTCTGAAGAATTGGCTTTGGGAATGGTTTTAGTTCTGGGCTAGCAGAGAGTCCAGGGGCTGTGTCTTCTGGGGACCTTCCAGTCTGTCAGACCATGAAGTCTGATCTTTTTACTAGAGTTGGAGTTTTGCTCCTTGCTTTTCCTCCACTCTTTCAGGGATTGTCTTTTGTGTTCCCTGTCAGAGTGGTCACTGGGGCTGGCCAGGTACCATCTAGTTCTTCTGGTCTCAAGTTGATGTAGTATCTGATTTATGTGGCCTTTTCTGTCTCTTGGGTCAGTTTCCTTTCTTAATTTGATTGTTTCTTCTGGATTTTTTTTTTCTTTTGTCAATCTAGCCAGTTGTCTATTTTACTGATCCTATCAAAGAACCAACTTTGACTTCTTTGATCTTTCTGTTGTTTTTATTTATTTTTGCCTTCATCTTTATTTTTCCTTTTTTTCTGGTAACTTTTGGCTTCTTTTGCTCTTAGTTTTCTATTTGTTCAAGTTGTCAGTTTCAGTTGGTGATTTTCAGATCATCCTTCTCTTATAATGTAGGCATCTTTGCTGTGAATTTCTCAGTTCTGCTTTTGCTGTATCACAAAAATTTTGATATGTTGTGTTTCTTTATTTTCATGATACTAAGACAGAAAAACCTAACCAAACCCGTTGCCATTTAGTTGATTATGACCCCTAGTGACCCTGTAGAACAGAGTAGAAATGCTGTGTGTGTCAGAGTAAAATTGTGCTCTATAGAGTTTTCAGTGGCTGTGATCTTTCAGAAATAGATCACCAGCCCTTTCTCCTGAGCTGTTGCTGGGTGGATTCAAACCTACAGCTTTTCACTTAGTAGCCAAGCACTTAAATATTTGTACCACTGAGGGACAAGGGGTGAAAATTGGCCTCAAAGTTGTCCATATCCTAAACCCTGGAACCTGAAAATGTTATATAGCAAAAGAGACTGCAGATATGATTAAGTTGAGATGGGGAAATTAGTTTTGATTATCCAGGTTGGCCCAGAATGTAATTACAGGCATACTTATAAAAGAGAGGCAGAGAGAGATTTCACTTAGTAGAGGAAAAGCTAATTACAATGACAGTGTCAGAGATTGGTGTGATATACTTTGAAAATGGATGAAGGAGCCACAAGCCAAGAAATGCAGGTGGCCTCTTTCTGTCTCTAGAATCTAGAAAAGGCAAGGAAATGGATTCTTCCCTTAAGCCTGCAGAGGAAACCAGACCTGCTGATGCCTTCATCTTAGCCCAGTAAAACAAAGTTTAGATTTCTGACCTCCCGAACTGTAAAAGAATTTCTGTTGTTTAAAGCCACTAAATTTTTGGTAATTTGTTACAGTGGCAAAAAAAAAATATTACGGTACTGTAGACCAGTGAGTCTCATACTAGCTAATTGTCTGAGTCACCCAAAAAGCTTGTGAAATGCACAGACCCAGACCAGTGAATCAGAATCTTTAGTGATGGGGGCTCAAGTCTGTTAAAGCAACTCTTTTTTGAGAATGAAGAAACCAAAGTTTGGAGAAGTGAAGCAAGTCCCTCAAGAACATAAAGTAGCCCATTTTATACACAACTTTACTATTTTGTCTTTTTAACTTTCTTCCTCCTTTTATGCTATTTTTATGTAAATGGGACTTCATTTGAGGCTTTGTGATAAAGATGAGGTAGTAAAAGGTGAGAAATATTTTTAAAATTATACAGTGTTTATTGATGCAAATCAGTATGATGCAATGGGGCTTACTGCGTTTAGACTCCTGACCTCTAGTGCTAACCTTTCCCTGTGGAGATTAGGCAGCAGGCTGGGAAAAGTTCCTTTGAAATGGAGGACAAAAACCAGCATGTGATTTACACTGGTGTGCTATTGCTATGCATAATAAGTTATTTAAAAATTACAGCAGGATAGGATTTTAGATATGATTTATTTATAAATGGTATGGATGTTTTCAACCCCTGCTGAACTTCCCCATATGATATTCATCTGGAAACAAAGTTTATGTATGCTTCTTCTTCCAGGACTTCAGTTATCACCGTTTATACAATGATCCCAACATCTGTGCCCCAAACCTTTCCAACTCTCCTAAGATCCGGAGACATATATCCAGCTACCTTCTGAGTTTCTCTACTTGGTTGTCCCACCAGTATCTCAGTTTTGGCTGAAACACTCCGGGATTCCAGAACATGCAGGGCTGTCTGCCTATGCTTTGCACTTGCTGTTTCCTCTAGCTTCCATTCTTGGCTTAGCTAGCTTCTGTGTCTCTTTTAAGACCCAGCTAAGGAAAAGCTCCTTCAAGAAATTTCACTTGACCCTGCCTAACCCAGATTCAGTTCCTCCGCTGTATTAATCTATGGCATCAGGTACCTAGCATGTAATACTTGCTGAGTAAACGAATGAGAGGTAACACTCAGGCATGAAGACAAACAACCACTTCCACTCCACTGCTGAGCATTTTCAGGAACTCAGTGAATTAGAGAGGCTTTGATTCTTCAAATTCAGCATTACTTAAAAAGCATTAAGTAAGTACCAAAAGCCTATATCTAGGAAGAAGTCTGGGTTCTGGCTTCAGCCAAGGTTCTGGCATTCTACTCAGTTCCTCATGCATGTGTTGGGCACTCATGCAACCGTGGTTTTAAAGCACTGGGAACATAGTCCTTTTCCCTGCCTTAAGATACTCAGGCAATAGATGCCACTAAGGCTCCTTTTCGAGGCTTGGCTTTAGAGTCAGACAAACCCAGGCTTTAAATTCCAGTCTCCATCACCTACCAGCAGTGACCATGGGCAAGTCACTTTATCTCTCAGAGTTTAACTTTCTTTTTGATGAAATACAAATAGTAGCACCTACATCCCAGATTTATCCTTAGGATTACAATAGAAATTAATTCAGACTTACGTTGTCTAGCTCCTACTGGCACATAACCCATGCATATGTTCTACTTCCACATTGAATAAAAAGAATTATTTTCTAAATGAGGTTCTAGCGCTTCCACTGTCAAGAGCTGATTTTGAGCTCCATAACAGAATAAATTCAGCAGATCTTATTGGCCAGTGGGAAGCAGCCCAGAATGCAACAGAGTAGAGACAGGAAACAGACACAGTGAAAATGTGAGTGTCTATGGTAAAATAGAACCCTTATGATACTATACACTGCCATACCAGTATTTGAAGTGAACAAGGCAAGAAATGGATAATAGGAGTTTTCTCTGTGCTCTTAAGCACTTCTCCTTCACTATAGCCCAGCCTGTGAAGCCTCTGAAATCAGGGGTATGGACCAGAGACTATCCAAGTCCTTCCCAACTCTAACACAGTGGAGTTTCCACAGGATTCCACAGAGTCTTTCTGGAGCAGCTGAGAACTAATTTCTTACCTTCAACTTGTCCATTCTCCTGCTGCAGTTGAGAGGACTTCAGAAAATCCAGGTCCAGAGAGGAGGACTTCAAAATGCTTCTGTTTCTCCCTGCAACCTGATGTCTGTTTTCCTGTGGTTTGACAGTGCTTCACTGGGCAGCAGATCACTCAGACTGGCCAGAATTGCTTAACTTCCTGATATATTAGGGAGAAAGTACAGAAAACACTTGTTTTTAAACTATTTAAACAACTCTCTTTGTTATTGATTAATCACAGGGCATTTCTGGAAGTGCTTGTGCAGGTCTTACACTTCTGTATGTGATGTAAAGATTGGCCAATCATCTGTTGAAGTTTAAAGAAGGAGGAATGTCACTAAAGGTGGATAGCTTCAAGCTGCCTGGGAAAGGAACAGTGCTGCTGTGTGTGGAAGAAGATTCACCCTCCAGCTCTGACTTAGGTGGGGAAGACACAGGAGAGACAGCTCACACAGTAGCAAGGAAATTAATTATGCCCTAACACTGGTGTGCTAGTGTTTGTGCAAAGTTGCCAAAGACAAGAGCCAAGATCAGAGAGCTTGCCAGGTTTTCCTGCAGGCATTAAACCAAAATCCAAACTCTTTGCCATCAAGTGGATTTCAACTCATAGCTATGAGTCTTAGATACCTAGTGCAGCTACAACAGAACTGCCACAAGTGGATGGCTTTCCCAAAGAGAAATTTATTCTCTCCCAGTCTAGGAGGCTAGAAGTCTGAATTCAGAATGTCAGCTCTAGGGGAAGGTGTTCTCTTTCTTGTCAGTTCAATGCAAAGGTCATTGTCATCAATCTAACCCCTGGTGTAGGAGCTTCTCAGTGAAGGAACCCCAGTTTCAAAGGCCTGTTACCCTTTTAGTTTTTCATTCTTGGTATTATGGGGTCCCCCTGTCTCGGCTCAGTTCTCTCTTTTAAATCTCGAAAGAGATTGACTCAAGATACAACCTAATCTTGTAGCTTGAGTTCTACCTCATTAACGTAACTGCCTCTAATCTTGCCTCATTAACGTCATAGAGATGGGATGTACAACACAGAGGAAAATCATGTCAGATGATAAAACGGTGGACAATCACACAACATTGGGAAAGCCTTGCCTAGCCCAGTTGACACACATTTTTGGAGGACACAATTCAGTCCATAACAACGATCTTATAGGACAGAATGCAAATGCCCCATAGGGTTTCCAAGGCTGTAATCTTCCTTTTTTTTTTTAATTGTAAGTTTATTATTTAGCATTAAAAGCACAGATAAGCACTGGTCTAAATTTTCTAGACTTCAACGTTTGGTTATTGATGTTTTATCAGTTAAACAAAAGAAAAAGTTAAATGATTAAGATGTATTTTTTAATGAATTTTGATTTGACAAGAAATATAGTAAAGACAAAATTATCACTGTGTGTGAACCAACTGATGTGGAAAGATATATCGATACATCCTTAAAATTAAGCTTAGAGAGAATATATTTTTCAAATGTTTTTTTAGATATTTTTCTTATTGTGATTAAGTGAAAGTATACAATCCAAATCAGTTTTGCATACTGGCCTATCTGCAGCTCCTTTTGCTTTCCTTGCCTGATGATAGCACACTCCTCCCTTTCTTTCTATACTTTCAGTATCCACCTAACAAGCCCCTGTCCTCTCCTCTCCATACTTTGATTTTCGGTTTGTTCATATCTTTGAGTCTAACACGTGTTTCTTGTAAGCAATATACAGACAGATCATGTCTTTTCATCCAGGCCATCACTCTATCTCTTTATTGGAGTGTTCAGGCTGTTTGCATTCAGTGTAATTATTGATAGGTATATGGTTAGTGCTGTCATTTTGATGCCTTTGTTTTTGTGTTGTTGATGTTTTCTAGATTCATCTTAACATTCTGTTCTGGGTCATCCTTCTTTATGGGTTGATTTTTCAACTTTTTCAATGTTGGTTTTGTGTTTGTTGAGACTCCTGTACTATCCTTCCTGTTTTGATATGTTGTATTGTTATTTTGCTTTGCAGCTACCCTTGTGATCCCCCTTAAGTTTAAACTTCTGCATATCTTTTTACCCCCTCCATCAGAAAGAGTTATACCTAGTGTAATATATCCCTATTTTTAGTGTGATGACGTCATAGTTTTCATGTTAAGATCACTCACGCCCTTCTTTTAATATCATGGCTTTGATTGAGCTTTGTGACTTCCATGACTGAGTAGGATTCTGGATGTTGTGTGCTGGTTAAACATCAGAAAACCAGTTAATGTGATCAACCACATAAATAACAGAAAGGATAAGAATCATCTGATTTTGTTGATTAATGCAGAAAAGGCTTTTGACAAAGTCCTTCTTAAGTAGGACTTCTTAAGTATACACTTGATATTTTTGTTTTTGTAAACAAAGAGCTTCTTTCAGTATTTCTTGTAGTTTTGGTTTGGTTTTTACAAAGTCTCCAAGCTTCTGTTTATCTGTGAATGTCTTAATTTCACCTTCATATTTGAGAAAGAATTTTGTAAAATATATAATTCTTGGTTAGAAGTTTTTCTCCTTTAAGGCTTTCAGTGTGTCATCCCACTGCCTTCTTGCCAACATTGTTTCTGCTGAGAAGTCAGACAGAAGCCTACAGGGCTTCCCTTTGTACATTAGCTTTGCTTTAAGCCTTGCTGTCTTTAACAGCCTCACTTTATGTTTCATTCTATTAAGCTTGATTATAATATGTCTTCATGTCTTTCTTTTGAGATCTAGTTTTTGTGGTGTTTGATAAGTGTGTTGGATATCTATGTTGTCTTCTTTCATAATTTTAGGAAAGATTTCCATCAGCAACTGTACAACAATACTTCTGTATTTTTGGCTATCCTTGTTCAGGAACTCCAGTTATTCATAGATTATTCCTCTTAACAGACTGCCACATGATTCTTAATGCTTCTTCATTTTTCTTATTTCTTTTCTTTGATTTCTTCTCATAAAAAAAGAAGCAGTCCACCATCGCTCCTGAAAATTCACAAAATAAAGAATCAAAAAAATTTCTCCTCATAAGTGCTGGTGTCAGTTGCTCTGTCCTCAAGCTAACTAACTCTGGCTTGCTTTTCCTCAATCCTGATCTTTTGGCTTGGATTGAATTGTCTAATTATGTAATTTTATTAATGAACTACTGGAGTTCAGATTGTTGATGTTCCATCATTTTAAACAGTCTACTTACTTTTTCATGTTGTTCTGCTGTGTTTTGTTTAATGTCTAGGAATTCTTTATACATAATTCTTTTGTATTCTACATCCAATAATTTCAGAGAGGCTTCTTCATCTGGGAAATTTTTTTGATTCTTTATTTTGTGAGTTTTCAGAGGCCGTGGTGGACTGCTTCTTTACATGGCTAGATATTGATTGTTGTCTTCATGCCATATAGAAACTGGTTTCTCTGGTGTTATCCCAGTGGGAGCTGAGGCATAGTTCTAAGAGGGGAGAAAGGGCACTACTAGATTTGGCCACCAGCCACCTCTGTGTTCTCTAGTGACTGGTCCCAGGTAGACTCTCTGGGGTGGCAGGCCATGCCTCCTGGCTGCTAAAGGTATGAGTTACTTGTGGTGACACTCCTTCATTATGCCAGTTGAGCCTATGTTGTAGCTCAGGGAATGGGAAGAGAAAAGATGTCACCCCACTTGGCTGCCTGGGACCGCTGCACTCTGTAAATGTGTTTAGCTTATTTGCTGAGAGGGGTGCTGTGCAACACCCACCAATAGCAGCTAGGCCCTCAGGGATGGCAGGCTCTGCCTCCTGCATGGCAAAGATGTTGCCCTACTTCTAGAGTCACTGGGGAGTCATCAGCAAATGTTACGATGTGGATCACTAAAAGGTGGTGGAAATGCTGCCACTCTGCTCAGCAGTCAGTTCTCCAGGTGGCCTTATTTTAAAATGGTGCTTTACTGCTGAGGAGCAGCTGTCCATCAGCTGTCAAAATCAGTCAGACCCTCAGGTGTGGCAGGCCCCACTTTCTGGCTGACAATGAGGCAACCTTGTGGGCCATTGCCAGACGCTGTGATGTGGTGCAAAGAAGGAAGTGTTTAGGGCTCCTGCCGCTTTTATCTGCCAGGCCTCAACTGTAATTATGGGCACAATCATCTTAAACACACCTTTTCTGTGGGAGAAGCACTGTCCAGACAGGGAGTGCTGCTCAGTGTCAGAATTAGCCCCAGCTGAGACCTCCGGCATGGCTGACTCCACCTTCCAGCTGACCAAGATGGCGTCCCATCCGAGCTGCCCTTCCTTATGTGAGTCAGCAGAATCTATGGTGCAGCTCAGAGAAAAGAGGGTAGGGGCACTGGTACCCTGAGTTGGCAGCTGGGTTCACAAGATGTGTCCATCCCAAGCACAATCTCTCTGCTGCATTATGAACTGTTAATTACTGACGTTCATCATATTAGCTGGCTCATGCCCAGCCCCCGCCTCCTGGATAATAAAGACGGCATCTGTACCTGCAGTCTTTCCAAATGATGCGTCGGCATATGCAGGAATCATTATGCCTCTACATTGTCTTCAAGAGAGGTAGTTTCTCCTCTACTGGTGCCTAGTCCAATCTGACAACCCTGTGCCAAATCCTAAGGCTCTCAGTCTGTCCATGCTGCTCCATTTAATTATCATTCCAGGCCTTAGTTCTCATAGGGAATCAAGGAACTGTGTGTTTAGTGTGCCATCTTGGCTCTGCCCCTCAATTTTTTTTTTTACTATTCTCATTTTTTAAAATTGTGATTGATAGTGTAGTCCAAGTCAATATGCCGTGAAAAACCCCATACATACACCTATGTGCATCTCCTGTTGCTCCCCCAACCCTGTGACAACACACTCCTCCTTTCCACCCTGTAGTTTCCCTATTCATTCAAGCAACTCTTGTCACCTCCTCTCCACTATCCCGTCTCATTTCTATAGAGTGGCTGCTATGGCCACCTCATGTCTTATAGTCCAGTCCAGTTTTTTTTATGAAGAGTTGTCTTCAGTACTAGTTTCAGCTCTGGGCTAGCAGTGAGTTCAGCACCTATGTTCGCAAGGGACCCTCCAGGATGTCAGACCATGAAGTGTGATTTTTTAATAGAATTCTAGATCTGCATCTCCATTTTTCTCTGGGTATGTGAGGGAGTCTACGTTGTGTTCCCTGTCAAGGCAATCATTGGTGGTGGCTGTTTACCATCTTATTCTTCTTGTGTCATGTTGATGTAGTCTCTGGATCACATGGCCCCTGCTGTCACCTGGGCTAATATCTTCTTCCTATCTTTGATGTCCTACGTTCTGCTCTGTTCCAGGTAGACTGGGATCAGGTGATGCCTTAGATGGTTTCTTACTAGCTTTTAAGACCCCAGGAGAGTGCACCACTCACCAAAATGAGATGCAGAACCTTTTCTTTAAAAACAAACAAACAAGCAAGCAAACAAACTTAGTTATATCAATTGACCTGGAAATCCTGGTGGTGCAGTGAATAAGAGCTTTTGCTGCTAAGCAAAAAGGTTGGCAGCCCCAATATACCAGGCATTCCTTGCAAATTCTATGGAGAATTTCTACTCTGTCATATAGGGTCACTGTGAGCTGAAATTGATAGCAGTGGGTTTGGTTTGGTTTTGCCCAATTGACCTAGATATCCCCTGAAAGCATGGTACCAAGACCCCTGTTCCTGCTACTCTGACCTTCAAAATGTTGAGGAGTAGTTTGGAAACCTCTTTGCTATTGGTATAGTCCAGCAATATTGATCTCCTATTGTGTGCCATCACTTCCTTCACTTAACCCAATTCCTATCTAATATCTAATCTATGTACAGTAAACACTCGTGTACATGTGTTTTAGTCAGCTAGGGCTGCTCTAACAGAAATACCACAGAGTGGATGGCTTTAATAAAAGAAAGTTTATTCTCATATAGTCTGGTAGGCTGCAAGTCCATATTCAGGGTGTCTGCTCCAGGGGAAGGCTTTCCGCTTCTCAGCTCAGGAGGAAAGTCCGGTATTGCATCAGTCTTTGTCAAGGGAGCATCTTGCGCAGGAACCTCAGATCTGAAGGACACACTCTTCTCCCAGTGCTGCTTTCTGGATGGTGTGATGTTCCCAATGCTCTACTTGCTTCCCTTTCCTTTTATTTCTTCAAGGACAAAAGAATTAAGTGTGGGACAAGCCATACTCCAGGGAAACTCCCTTTACAGTGGAGCAGGGAGGTGATCTTATAAAGGGATTTACAGTCCCACCCTAATCCTTTAACATACAGCATAGGAAAACCACAAAATGGAGGACAGTCACAAGATACTGGGAATCATGGCCCAGCCACATGGCTGCATGTGTTTTTGGGGGGACACAGTTCAATCCATGACAACATGTATCTATTTGTGTGACAGCACTTATTTCTGTAGGATATATTACAAGCCATGATATTGCTGGTATTTTATTTCTAGCTTTTTAAGAAAGCACCAAATTGATTTCCAAAGTGGTTGTACCACAGTGTGGAAGAGTTCCACTCTCCATACCTTCCATACCCTCTCTAACATTTGTTGTTTTGTGTTTTTTGGGTTAATGTTAACCCTGTTGGGATGAGATGCCATCTCACTATAGTTTTGATTTGGATTTCTCTAGTGGTTAATGTTCATGAACATTTTCTTGTGTATTTATTAGCTGCTTGGATGTTGTCTTTGGTGAAGTGCCTGTTCGTATCCTTTGCCCATTTTTAATTGTGTTACCTGTTTTTTTTTTCTTGTTGAGGTTTTGCAGTACCTTGTAGATTATGGAGATTGGAAGTCAGTTAGATTAGTAGTTGTCCCCAATTTTTTTCCAGTCTGTAGATAGTCTTACTACTTTCTTGGTGAAACCTTTGGATGAGCACAAGTGTTTGATTTTTAAGAGTTCTCAGTTACCAATTTTTCTTTTTTGGTGTTTGTGCATTTTTAGTAATATTTTGTAGTCTGTTTATGCTGTATATCAGGACTCCTAGCTTTGTACCAACTTTTTCTTCAATATTTATCATTTTGAATATTATATTTAGGTCTTTGATCTATTTTGAGTTAGTTTTTGTGTATGGTGTGAGATATGGGTCTTGTTTTACTTTTTTGCAGATGGATATCCAATTTTGCCAACACCATTTGTTGAAGAGATCTTTTTTCCCCCAATTCATGGACTTTGTGCCTTTGTCAAATATCAGCTGCTGATAGTGGAATGATGTTACATCTGGAGTCTCTGTTTTGTTCCATTTGTCTGCATATCTGTTTTGTACCAGTACCAGGCTGTTTTGACTATCATGGCAGTGTAATAGGTTCTAAAGTCAGGTAATATGAAGCCTCCCACTTTGTTCTGGGACTTCTTCCCTTTCCATGTGGAGATGGTTTTTCCATCTCATTAACAAATGACACTGGAATTTGTGTTGGGATTGACTTGTATCTGCAGATGATTTTGGAAAGGATAGGCATTTTCATGATGTTAAGTCTTCCTATGCATGAACAAAATATGTTTCTCTACTTATGTAGATCTCTCTTGGTCTCTTGCAATAGATTTTTATATTTTTCTTTGTATAAGTCTTTACGTTTCTGGTTAATTTATTCCTAGGTGTTTTATCTTGGGGGCTATTGTAAATGGTAATGATTTCATGACTTACTCTTTGATGATCTGTTTGTCAGTATTAAGGGATCCCCATGAGTTATTTATGTTTGTCTTGTATCCTGATACTTTGCTGAACTCTTCTATGAGTTCCAATAGTTTTTTTGTTTTGTGGATTTGTTAGGGTTTTCTGTGTATAAGATTGTATCTGCTACAAATAAATATATTTGTACTTATATTTTTTATCAAATTGGGTGCCCTTTATTTCTTTTTGTAGCCTGATTGCTCTGGCCAGAACATCTAGCACAATGTTGAATAAAAGTGCTGATAAAGGGCATCCTAGTCTGGTTCCTGTTCTCAAGGGGAATCCTTTCAGTCTCCATTTAGGATGGTGTTGGTTGCTGGTTTTGCATAGATGCTCTTTATTATGTTGAAGAATTTCCCCTCTATTCCTGTTCTGCTGAGTTTTTAATGTGAATGGTGTTGGACTTCATCAAATGCTTTTCCTTCATCAGTTAATAAAATCTTTTATTTATGTCATTGACTACATTGTTTTCTGATGTTGAACTATCCGTACATCCTGGCATGATTCTCACTTGGTCATGGTGAATTTCTTTTTTTTCAGTATGTTACTGAATTCTGTTTGATAGAATTTTGTTGAGAATTTTTGCATGTAAGTTCATGAGGGATATTGGTCTGTAATTTTCCTTTTTTTGTGTTATCTTTACCTAGTTTTTGTATCAGGGTTATCTGGCATCAAAGAATGAATTTGGGAGTAGTCTATCCTTTTCTATGCTGTTAAATACCTTTAGTAATTGTGGTGTTAACTCTTCTCGGAAGAGAGTTAAGTAGAATTCTCCTGTGAAACCATCTGTCCTGGGACATTTTTGGATGAGGGTTTTTAAAATTACTTTTTCAGTTTCTTGTTTTGTGATGGGTTTATTATGTTCTTTTACTTTTGTTTGTGTTAGTTTTGGTAGACAGTGTGTTTCTAGAAATTCGTCCATTTCCTCTAGGCTTTCAGATTTATTAGAGTACAATTTTTCATACTATTCTTTCAGTTTCATTTGGGTTATTTAAGTTATTTGCTTTGCCTCCTGTTTTTGTCAGTTTGGCCAGTGGTTTATTGACTTTGTTATTGACTTTGCTAATCTTTTCAAAAAGCCAGCTTTTGGTCCTGTTAACTCTTTCAGCCATTTTTGTATTCTCTACTTCATTTAGTTCTGCTTTAATTTTTATCATCTGTTTTCTTCTGGGACTTGAGGTATTCCTTTGATGCTCTCTTGCTACTTGTTTTGAGTTGTAGTGTTGATTCTTTGATTTTGGCCCTTTCTCCTTTTTTGGGTGTATGCATTTATCAAGATAAATTGACCTCTGAGCACTGCTTCTGCTGTGTCACACACATTCTGGTAGGATGTGTTCTCTTTCTCATTTAATTCTATGAATTTCTTTTTTCTGTCTTTGATTTCTTCTATAACTCAGACTTTTTGAGCAAAGTGTTGTTCAGTTTCCATGTGTTTGATTTTTTTCCCTTGATTTTTTTCTGCTATCAATTTTGACTTTTATGGCTTTGTTGTCTTAGAACAGGGTTTGCAACATTTCAATGCTTTGAATATTAAGACTTGCCTTATGGCCCAATAGGTGGTCTATTCTGGGGAAAGTTCTGTGTGCATTGGAAAAGGTCTACCAAGGCTGTAGTCTTTATGGAAGTGAATGCCATTTCTTTCCCCTGAGATGCAGCTGGTGGGTTTGAACTGCTGACTTTCTTGGTTAACAACCAAGCATTTAACCATTGCACTACCAGAGCTCCTTTCCAGACATTACTTCATTTTATTTCACAAAACACGTAAACTAGCCTTTATTTACACAAACACAAATGCATACAGTTCGCATAGGAAATGTAACTGAATAAAAACTTCACAAGTTCTTCTCATTCTTTTATGCATGAGTCTTTATAATATGACTTTGATACTCCATCCAGTGAGATGGAGTCTACTTCTCAGTTCCTGAAACTTTATTTTGGCCAGTGGGACATTAGCAAGCATGTCACAAGCAGAGGCTTGAAAAGTGCCTGTGCCTTCAGACTTCTCAGTTTCTTGTTGCCTGAGTCTGCTATGTGAAGAAGCTACAGCATGGAAACTGTGGTGGTGTAGTGGTTAAGAGGCATGGCTGTTAACCAAAAGGGTGGCAGTTTGAATCTACCAGGCATTCCGTGGAAACTGTATAGGGCAGTTTTACTTTGTCTTATAGAGTCACTATGAGTTGATGTTGACTTGACTTGGCAGGTTTGGCTCAGTTTTGTTTATATGTCATGTAGAATGGCAAGAAAAACCTCAAGTGTTGAAGACAAATTTAACAAAAATATGTAAGTTTACTGTGGAAAAAAATAAAGAAGGCTTCACTACAAGGAGTAGTAAACATATTTGTGGAGAAAAAGACTCACAGTGGTCTATCTAGTGGTTATACTTAATTCTAGTCAAAAGTCTACAGGACATATTATGGAATTTGATATGCTAATTCAAAAGTGAAAAAAAAAGTATGCAGATTTCAGATGGTGACGAGTGGCTGTACAGACCCTCCGCTGTAGATAAAGTCTAAGCAACCTCCAGAGGTCTCCAGGTTCCAGCACAGAACAGCAAAAGCGGCAGCAACAGTATTACCATCACCAGCAGCAGCAACAACAATAGCACTGGCAAGCATTGCCTTTGTAGGAGGGACAGCTGTACCAAAAAGGTCACGTGTACAGGAACAAACAAGCAATTAGTAGCAAACTGTGAGGATCGATGCCTGTAGACCAAGCAGTTTACTGGACATCTCAGCTGGTGTCAGCACAGACAGATGACATTACACTGTGATGTTATATAAGTCTCCCTGGAATTTATATGCAAACCTGGGAGTTAATGGAGTGGAAAGCCTGGCTGAGGCTGTCTTCACTAATTCGTGCAATATGGAGACTCCAAAGGGAAGGTAAATTCCAGGATAAGCATGTTTTGCATACCTGAGTTTATGAGTACACTGACTCTTGAAGTCCTGTTGATTTTGGACGTTACCCTTTGGCAGTTAGGAAAGAAAAAAGTGAATGGGTGTCAATGAAAGACAAGCTTTATTACTTAGTATTTTCCATAAAGTGTCTATGCTCTTTTCACTGAATCAGCTTTGAAAGCAGAGATAAGAGGAATTTCAACTCTTTATGAGGTGTAAGAGATTCCTGAAGGAGTAAGAAAGTGATAACAGATCTCTGACTGGATGAAAATTACTTTCAGGGGCCTGAAAACATTTAAAATTTTATGGACCGTAGACTAACTTTAGAAGTTTCTCCAAAGTGGGTTAACTTTATTTCATGTCTTTCTCTGTAATAAGTTAATAATGATTCAAAAGATGAACATTTACTTTGCAACTATTATATGACAGGCACTGCTGTTATATATACAAGGGATGAGGGATAAATAAAACACAGACGCAGATAGTTCTATGTCTGATGGCTTTCCATTTTAATTAATATAATCACACAATTATTTGGCAATTATTGACAAACTATATGTCAGACCTTGTGATTGAGGGGATGGAGACATGACTAAGAGTGTCCTGTTCTCCAGCAGGTCAGCAGAGAGAAGACTGACCAATATATGGCCCTGACAATACAGTGTGGTAAGTGCTGTGAACAGAAAAAGGCTAAGGTGCTGTGGGAGTGACCAGAGGCCATCTAGCCTGAACTAATGGCCAGGAAGGGCTTTCAAGAAATGATGCCTGACACATAAAGTACGAGTTGGATAGGAAGGGCATTGAGTTCAGGGGACGGAGTGTGGTAAGACAGAGAAGTGTTAAGTGCAGTGCATTCAACGATCTTTGTGTAAGGTAGTGTGACTGAAATAGCTGTGCTGTGGTGTTGACACAGGAAAAGCTTCAGGGAAGAGAAGCATTTGGCAGACATTGCCAGGACCAGAGTGGTGTCACAGAATCAAAGCAGGGAGCAGCGAGAACTAAGTTGCCCAGGCACAGGAAGATGGATTCAGTGATCCAGTATGGGGAATGTAAAAGGTGGAGAGCGTGGCAAGAAGCCGGAATTGAAGACACCAGATGTCTTGGTCATCTCGTATTGCTTTAACAGAAATACCACAAGTAGATGGCTTTAAAATAGGAACTGTATTTTGTCACAATCCAGTAGACTAAAAGTCCAAATTCAGGGTGTCAGCTCCAGGGGAAGGTTTTCTCTACTGGCTCTGGAAGAAGGTCTTTGTTGTCAATCTTCCCCTGCACTGGAAGCTCGTGAGGTGCAGGGACCCTGGCCCTTTCCAAAGGATGTGCTCAGCTCCTGGTACTGCTTTTTAGTGGTATGAGGTTCCTGAATCTCTCTGCTAGCATCTTTTTATCTCAAGAGACAGCCTCAAGGCACAAAACAATCTTACAGTTTGAGTCCTGACCCACCAACAGAACTGATGCCCATCCTCCCTCATTAAAATCACAATGGCAGGATTTACATGGAGGGACATCATAGCCTAGCTAAATTGAAACACAGATTTTTGGGGGAACACAATTCATTTCATGACATTCCAGTCTTTGTTTCATACAAGAATCACATCCTTGCAACATGTAGAACATATTCACCCCATCATAGCAAAAGTTTTAAGTTCAAGTCCAAAATCCAGAAATTTATCTTTAGCTGTGAAATCTAGGACACAAGTTATCTGTTTCCAAAATAAAGCGGCAGAAGAGCCAGACACGAGCTAAACATTTCCATCACAAAGGAAAGAAGGCAAAACAGGCAACAAGTCAGCAAAACACATTATATTAGCCCTCAAAGCCTTGAAAATTATGTTCCATTCTCAGACACATTTTACACAATGGCCCTGCCCTCTAGACTCTAGGTATTGTCCACACTCTCCAGAGTCTGAGTGGAAGCCCCCTGGCCCTATGCTGCAGCTCTGTCTTCTAGGCCCACTGGGAGAACAACTCTGCACCCTTGGCTTCAGGTGCACAATTTTCCTAGTCCACCTGAGTGGCAACTCAACTCTCAGACGTACCAGGGGCCATGGCTCCGTCCTTAGCAACCCCTGAGGTCATGGCCATACCTTTTGAGACTGAGGCAGCTCAGCTTTTCTTGCTGCTTCTCTCTTCAGCTTCTGTCTCCTATGGCCTGATGACCTGGGCCTCAGGCCCATACCTTTGTGCTGGGACAAGTGTTCCAAAGCTCTGTAGCTCCACCAGTTTAAGTGCTGGGAGGCACCCCACTCTGCCAGGAAATCTCCTGCACACAGGCACTCAGCTTTCTTGCTCTGTGGGTCGGTAAGCCTAGCTCCACTGATTTAAGTGCCTGGAGGCACACCATGCCACCAGGAAGCCTCCTGTACTCAGGTGCTTAGCTTAGCTCTCTAGCTCCTTTGGTCAGCGTCAGCACTGTTTTGTGCTGCTCTGGTTCTGCTGCTGCTGCCATTGCAGCTCTGCTCCTGCCTCTGCTCCTCTCATCATTTATGTCTTCATTGATGTTAACAGTTCTCCTCAGTTCCTTCTGAATCTTCCATTCATTCACACTTCCAAAACTGCTTCCATATTTTAGGTATTTGTTAGAGCAGCACCCACTCTCTCAGTACCAAATTCTGTCTTTGTCATCAAGTGCTGCTTTAACAGAAATACCAGAAGTGGATGGCTTTAAAAACCTTTGTCACAGTCTGGTAGGCCAGAAGTCGAAATTCAGCACGTCAGCTCCAGGGGAAAGTTTTCTCTGCTGGCTCTGGAAGATGGTCCGTGTTGTCAGTCTTCCCTTGGATTGGGAACTTCTGAGGCTCACGGACTCCATGGTCCTTTCTACAGGACACACTCAGCTCCTGATACTAATTCTTGGTGGTATGAGGTCCCCAAATCTCTCTGCTAGCTTTTGTCCTTAATATCTCAAGAGACTGTCTCAGGGCACAGTACAGTCTTACACCTTGAGTCCTGCCCCACCAACACAACTGCTGCCCATCCTTCCTCAATAACAGCACAGTGGCAGGATTTACAAGGAGGACTATCATGGCCTAGCTAAATGGAAACACAGATTTTTTGGGGGGGGGAACATAGTTCAATCCATGACACTAGGTTTCTACCTCTAGCACAAGACAGGTTTACTCTCCACAGAAGCTCCTCTGAGAAGTTACGGACTCATAGACACCTGGGGGTGGTAGGTGTGACCCCAAACAAGTGTAGTAAGTGAAGAAAAGTCCAGTTAATGATGAAATTTTCATCTTGCTTCCCCCACTGCACTCCCAGAATATTATCATCAAGTGTTTCACCATCTGGTCAAGAGGTTGGAAGATTCTTCCCTAGGATCTGACCGGACCCGACCTGATCCAACCCTTTGCTGTCCAGTCTGTTCCAACTCAGAGGGACCCTATAGGACACAGTAGAACTGTGCTATAGAGTTTCTGTGGAGTGGTTGGTAGATGTGAACTACTGACCTCTTGGTTAGTAACTAAGCTCTTAACCACTACACTACTAAGCCTTTCTTCTTTAGGACAGTGGCCTACAAATACTGTGCATTTGGATAAATGATTATTAAATACAAAAGGATGGATCCCCCAATTTCATATATCCATGGATAAATAGGAAACCCGGGTTGCAGAGTAGTTAAGTGCTGTGGTAGCTAATGAAAAGGTCAGTAGTTCAAATCCACCAGGCACTCCTTGGAAAGCCTACTGGGCAGTTCTACTCTGTCTCCAGGGTTGCTGTGAGTTGGCATGAACTCAGTGGAACTGCGTTTGGTTTTTGGTTTATGGATGAATAATTGCTATTTCTAAAATGAGACAGGTTTCTGAATCCTAACTTCTGGTTTTATAGATACAAGCATTCTGAAAACTTGTCTGCATGAATATGAAGACAATGGAAGGCATTCTGTTACACTAAATATCTTCTGTTTTCTTTCTGAACGAAATACCAAAAATCACAGTGATCTATCATTAAACTTTATTTTGAATGACCAACAACTCGATTATGTTCTCCTTTAACTTTGTGGAAAGCATACAAATTGGAAATCTCATTTGCAAAAGGAATCATCACCTAGCTGCTGGAATTATTCACTCTAATAAGTGCTCCTTTCACTTAGAGGTGTTCTGTGTACCTCATTTACTCAGAAAGGGATGGGAAAATAAAAATGGTAATTTTGTACACCTTTGCCAGTATAATTATTTTTTGATAAAATTATTTTGATCAGACAGGAAGCCTTGCCACGGAAGGACATGCCACAGCCCTCAAAATTTCTTCTCAAAACTCTCCTTGCTTTGTTCTCAAGGACTCTTCCTTGGGAGCTCTGCATGTTTTAGGAGATAGAAGACTGACTCCTGTACAGATTTCTTTGAGAAAAAGCAGAACTGAGATTAATCATGCTGGGCAAACAGAGGCACAAGGAAGGGTTTCTGTATAAGATGATGAGGCAATGGTTAGATGTACCTGGAAGGAACAAAGTGATCAAAACAGCAAGAATGCAGCATGGACAAATGCTCGTGTTCTGTCAACACAGGACAGTCACGTCATGCTTGCCTTTGGCTGTGCAGCCTTGAGAGGGAGAGTTCCATTTCCTGAGGTGAGATCATCATGTAGAGGTGACCAGGTGAACCTGGAAGAACTCTGCTGTACTACGGGTTCAGTAAGTAGAGTCCACAATCCTGGTCTCCTCTCCTTTGTGATGAGTCTATTAGTCCTTCTGAAAGGGTGAACACCTGAGGCTGCCTGCAGCACAGTGACCTCATCCGCCAGTTATGAATGCTAGATCCTGGCCTTGTCCCTATACTTGGAATCAGAATCTAGGGAGCGAAGGTGGGGGAGATAGAAATCCTAGTGTCTTCATTTTAGACAAGCAGTTGAGGGGCTTTTTATGCACTGTAGAATTTCAAAAACATTAAGTCCTTACATGGAGGTACAGATTAATTTTAACTAGAAGTCTGTCCTCTTTCCTACTCAACTGAGTAGCCCTGGCAGGCTCCAGCTCCAGCTATTTCACATCAGGGAAAAATACTGTGGATTATTTGAGGTTCAGGGCTCTCCCAGGGCTACCAAAACCAAACCCATTGCTGTCAGATGAATTCTAACTCAGGACTAGGTATCCTAAGCCACTCTCTCCTACCACAGGGAGCTGGCTCTCAGCCTTGGGAGGATGGAGAAATGAATTCTTTATTCCTTTGCCTCTTTTCCCTGTACCCTCCTTTGAATTTTAACAGATTTTAAATCAATGCAGACATCCTGTTAGACCTTCAAACTTCTTAATGAAAGACGCTACCCCAAACCAAAGCAAACCCAGTACCGTGGAGTTGACTCTTCTTATAATCCTTATAATTCTGCTTCACAGAATTTCCAAGGAGCGCCTGGCAGATTTGAACTGCCAGCCTTCTGGTTAGCAGATGCAGCATTTAAGCACCACACCACCACGGTTTCCAAAAAGGATGCTACCTATCTATGCTTTAAAAATGCAGTGAAAGCAACATCTATTAAATATTCATATAAGGCCTCCCAGTGTTGAGTGCTACAACACACAATATTGAAATGAAGACTCAAAACACTCCACTTAGGGTAGCAATTAGAAGCTGTGTCTTCCCACACAGTCTGTTTCCAGAAAGAACAGTACAAGAGCAGCGTCAGGGCTGTATTACGGAGCCTTGAGTTCAGGAATGCCTGAGAACTCAAGTTAAAGTTGGCATGCAAAGGATCAGTCCCTTTGGGCAGAGCACTTCTGGAATAAGGTGGATCAGCTCAGACACTGGATTCCAAGGGCTTGTCCACCTGAGGGACAGATTCATGTCCAGTGGCTGTTACACTCTGTTGTCTCCACAATGCATGAGGACGCTGGTTGGAAGTCATAATCATAATAGAAAGAAATTTCTCTAATTGTTAGCAAATTGCCCCATTAAGAAAGTAAGAAAATTAAAGATTTAATAAACATTTTTGAGACTATTTTGGTATTTACACTTGTCATTATTTAAAACAAATTTTATGAATAGTTCTCAGGAAGTCTCTGCAAAACTTGTTTTAAAAACATTCTGAAGAACTTTGGCGAGTAACTTTCACTGTGGTCAACAGTTTCATTTTGCTGCTACTCAGACTTGCCATAAACTAATCTTGGAGTATTAAAAAGGATTTTTTTCTTAGAGAACTACAGTGCAGGGTGTCAGGCTGGCAGCAGGAAGGAACAGAGTTGAGGACGACTACTGTTCCTTTTTCTAGGATGGAGTTGTAAGTGATAGCTGTTTTCATTTATTTTCTTAGTAAGGAAGAAAT
Source organism: Heterohyrax brucei (assembly GCA_028571685.1). Classification (NCBI taxonomy): domain Eukaryota; kingdom Metazoa; phylum Chordata; class Mammalia; order Hyracoidea; family Procaviidae; genus Heterohyrax; species Heterohyrax brucei. Next base: position 64,014,608 of record CM053157.1, read on the forward strand.
ACCGAAATTGGAATGAATTTATTTTTTGATTACAAGAAATAGAAAGGGGGGAGGGATAGGAGAGAGAATTTTTTTTTAAAAGCGGAACACAGCTTTAGGTGGCTTCAGTCTGGTGCACGCATTTGGACTTTTGCTTCCCAACTGCACAGCTGCTGGCTGCCAGCACACAGTCGGGCCAAACTCCACGTCACAGAGCACAATTTGCACAGTTCTCCTTTGTGTCCAAAAAGAATTCACAGCTTAGGCTGGTGAGGGCAGAGGCGAAGAAAGACGAAGAATATCCTACCTGATGAAAGGTACTTTAAAAATCCTTTTCTAGACTCTCGAGACTACCCTTCTAAAAGCACCTGCTAACATTCTTATTTTAGTATCTTTTCAGAGTGCTTTGATTTCCAGAATACTTCTGAAGTTTAATGAAAATGGAACGGAAAGTGGATTTAGTGTTTTCCCCTAGTTTTACACTGAGAAGCTGAAACTGTGTATTTATTATCATTATTTTTTTAATATGGAGCAAAATCAGGAGTGCAGAGACCTGCACCAGAGCTGGAGAGAGAACATGGGTGATAAAGTGTTGCTGAATAAGGCAGCGAATTAGAGGTTTTGGAAGTCATCTCTATAAAGGGAGAAATGAGGCAGAGAGAATTAAACATGAATAAAAGATAGTTTTAAAAAAGGTAAACATTATGCATACCCATACACATGATACCTCCAAAATACACAACCTCCTGAAGCAACACCCACCCAAAACAGAAATGAACCAACATGACGGTAAATAAATTACTGAAGGGATTACAAAATCCAAGAATCCAAGTCCATTAATTCATGGAAATGTGCTCGCTTTCGGAATTTTTTTTTTCCTTCTCTTCACAAAGACATTGTTGACACAAAGGAAAATAAATATTCTTCATTTACTATTTCAGGACCTTTTCCTTCAGAAAAATAAAAATGACGAGCCTATAAATCTCTCTCACTGTCCTTGTGCAGGTCTTAGATGCCCAAAAAGAAAACAAGAACATGCAGACCGCGGAAAGGGTGAAAGATCCACTCAGCTAGCTGTCAATTTTTCACCGAATTCTTTTCAGGTACTGCTGTTCTCTCTGCATTATTAAGCTGTATTTATATTTAACTCCCGCTATTAGTCTGCCTCTTGCAGCCACTGAGCGCTGTGTGAAGGAGAGGAGAGGCAGACAAGGGCTGCTATTATTAGGCAGCCCCGTGCGGGACGAGTGGAGACAATTAAATAACACCGTTCTGCTTCTTGGAAAATGACAAAGAAATTGTTTGGGGTGGACAATTCAGGGCTGGTTAACATAACCTTTCCCCTCAAGAAGGTAAAACAATAGAGATACATTTTTGCAGTACTTAATTAAGCCTTCAGCAATGAGTGGGAAAATTACAGATGCATAAGAACCTTCCAGTTCCAGGCAAATCTTCTCTGCGGCACTCTGTCACTGTTCACTTAGTGCATCATTCTGACATCTCATATTTCCACAAGGCTTTTACATAATCTATAAACAGGGACAGGAGGGTGAAGAACAGAGACAATGGGGACAAAATTTGGACCTCCCACCACGGTCACTTCCTTTCATTTTTCCATTAGAATGTGAGGCTGAAGGGTGGCATTTTAAGACGATTTTTCAAAGGCTGAGATGTTAATAACTGACACAGCAAGAGGAAAGCTGCGACGAGCCACCACTGCCTGCTCACTCTTCCAGAGGATGCGCGAGGTTCAGTCATAATGAAGGCTCTTGAACGATCCTCCCCCGAACCTTTTTCGATCAGGAAAGCCTGGAATCTGTAGGCAAGAAAGACAATCACACTATGTCTCAGGCAGGCAGAGTTCAAGTGCCAATGGCCCTTTCCTTCTTTTTCCTCATTTTCTGTTCCTGTTTGGCTGCTAGTTGTGTGTCCCTTAAAGAACCAGCTTTCTGAGGTTTTTAGCTCAGGAAAGCCACTGAAGCTTTTAAATAATGAAAAGAAATTCTGGCAAAATGGGCAAGACGTCCTAATAACTTGGTACCAGTATCGTTGAAATGAGAATAATGGTCACCTTTGGGAGTTTTGTATGAATTATTTGCATTGTGGTAGCCTCTTAAAGTCTTGAGCAAATGATTTTCTTCTATTATTTTGTAATGTCATCTTATTCCTGGCTGCTGCTTGTTTGTTAGACTCGTCTCTGTTCCCTGATTTCCTCCTTTTGTATTTAACAGGCTATAATAAAATCAGTTGCTTATGCCCACAGAAAAGGAGCCCTGGTGGTACTACTGTTATGGGCTCTGCTAACCAAAAGGTTGGTGGTTCAAACTCACCCAGCAGCTCCTCAGAGAAAGATCTGGATCTGTTTCGGCTGGGATTCCCCTGTGGCCGTAGTTAGGTGCTATGAGCTGCAACAACCGTACAGGACAATGTAGAACTGCCCCGTTGGATTTCTGGGGTTATAAATCTTTACAGAAGCAGACTGATACATGTTTCTCCTGTGGACTGGCTGCTGGTTTCAAGCCACTGACCTTTTGGTTAGCAGCTGAGCACTTAGCCACTGCACCCCCAGAACCCTCTGGGGCAGTTCTACTCTGTCACACGTGCTGGCTATGTGTTGGAATCGACTCGAGTGTACCTAACAACAGCAACATGCGTAGGAAGGGCTTTCTCCCACTTTTTTTTTAAAACCATTTCTGTAAATATAGAAATCATCCCTCTCCAAACTTAAGGCTGCATTTTATCAAGAGAAGATAGATACCAACCTGATTACTTTCTCTTAAAAAGTATCTCTTCTCTACGACCTGAGAGAAACAAGGAAGGATTGTAAGTACACACACCTAGATAAAGTGGTAACTGTCATGGCCACTAAGCAAACTAACAAGCTGATACTCAAATTAATAGTCTTTTGAATAGTTCTAGGTGTTCACTTACACAGTGAATTAGTAAGATTAGGATTGTGGGAATGTTCCATAAAGGTCTGCTACATTCTAAAAGCCATATAATGATACGCCAGAAAAAAATAAATGAACAAACAAAAGCCACCAAATAATCAGAGAACAAAATGAAGACACCAATGACATAAGACCCCATGTCCTTCCTAGCACACTGCAGCAAGTCTTGCTGAGCTTCCCGGCATTTGCCACCAATGCCACCAGGTCCCGCAGAGAATCCCTACAATAAAAGCAAAGCACTGTGCTCCCACAATTGTGGCTGTTCTTTAAATGGGAGACCATGTCAGGTAGGGAACTGCCATGTTCACACAGTGAACACAGTGATAAATTCTGCATGTACCCAACGTAGACAGATGGCACAAGATCAAAGTAGTCAATTAGCTTTTTTTTTTATGGACTTCATCTGTTACTAGTTTCTGACTTGTCTGTTATTTGGTCAGTAAGAAAAAAATGAACTAAATGCAGTCGACCTATCTGTGCAAAGCCATCTACTAAGTACAACTGAAAAACCACCCTCAAAATACATGACTAATAACAGTTTAAGAGCACCAGATTTTCAGATAATGTAAAACATTTGAAAAAAATCATGAATTCTGTTCCAGTGCTTGTGAAACTATAGTGGTTGCTGAAGCACAGAAGCAGTGTTCTTTTGCTTACACAGAGCTGCTGTAATGAGCAAAGTTAATCAGATAAGGTTACTGATTATCGGGAGATTTATACTTACAACGGTCACATTTAGTGTTACCAAGCTAAGAATTGCTCTGAGGGACAGCAGTGTCTTCTGGTATACTCTGAGTGGCCTGCGGGCCAAATTATTTGAATTCTTTCTAATCTTGGAGAGTGAGGCTAGGCTACTGAGCCAGGAGAGACTGCAGACAAAGTTCCACTCAGTAGTTTCAGGGTAGAAAAGCTGGTTGATTAGCATAGGTCTCAAAATACTCTTCTCCCTAAAACTCAAGAAGGGACTGACCCCCCTTCTTGTTAAGGGAGTCACCTTGATGACAAGAAAAGGAAACCTCTCATTCTAGAGAAGGGAGGCATTACTAGCCAAGGGAGTCGGGAGGAGGCAAGACTCCTTCTTGGAAAAGTTTTTAAAATACACTAAACTCTACAAGATGTGATGTATAGAAAACCGGGCAAGACTCCAGATTTCGTTGTCAGGTGCCTGGGTTTCCGGCAGCCACCTCAGTCAGGAGGTCTGGCCAATCTCCCAATTTACATTGCTGTGTTTTGACTGAAGCAATGAAGAGAAAAGTTACCTTTCTGTCTTCTCACACCCAATCTGTAATGCCTTTCTCTTACTAAATCTTGTTCCCTCATTAAAATGAACCAATTTCCTCCTCATTTTCTTTTTTAAGTAAAGCCTTGCTTGGTAACTTCAGTCACAGTATTCTATAACCAATCTCTCTAGGCTACAGTTTATTACATCTTATTTTTTTAACCATGAAATTAATATCTTATTAAAAAAATTAAACAACATAATGTGGGACCTCTGCATGTCAGACACAGGTTTACAAGATGTTGCTCTTAAAGGAGAGACTGTTGTATTAGATACGGGCCATGGAAGTACCTACTTTTTTGTTTCTTTTTTTAAATTGTACATTAGATGAGGGTTACATAAGTAGTTTCTCATTCATAGTTACTACACATGTTTTAAGACATTGGTGAATAATCCTATAACAGACTGACATTCTCCTTTCTCAACCTTGTGTCTCCATTACCAGCTTTCCTGTCCCCTCCTGATTTTTAGTCCTTGCCCCTGGGCTGGGGTGCCCCCTTGGTCTCATTTAGTTTTATGGGCCTGTCCAATTGTTGGCTGAAGGGTGAACCCCAGGAGTGACTTCATTACTGAGGTGAAAGAATGTCTAGGAAGCCACACTCTGAGGGACCGACTATGTTTTAACTCTGAAAACAATGAGGAGAGGAATGCTGCTTTTTGCAGTGCTTGCCAATATTTTTCATGCCATGGCAAGCTTAGAAAAATGCTAGGATTTGTACAGCGCACAGGGGTTGATACAAGAGGCTGCCAATCATGCAGTCTCGGGGCACTGGCTGCTCTGAGAACCTGCACGCTGCATACCGGCTGTGAAGTTCTGCAGTGAGGGTGGGTGATATGAAACACGGAGGGGAGCAGGGTTTATCTTTATGTTGACAAACTGGACAGAAGGGTCAAATGCTAGTTAGAAGAAAAGTGATTCATAAAGAAGAACTATGAGGAGGGAAATGTTTTTCTTTGGAGGCTCTCCTTAGAAGGAAATTCAGCACAAATGAAGCTCTTCCAACATGACATGCACCTTTCGACCTGTTCTTCTTCACCATGAAATGCCAATACCACGTAAACAGCTTCACCTTGCTCAGTACTAGGCTATGGAGTCATTTGGCTTTGTGATGGGAAGACAAATAGTGACTCAATTTACCAGTATGCTGAGTCATTCTGCATTTTCATTCCAGTTCAGGGCACTGGGAAGACACTAGTGAGGAGTCACTGGAGGATCAGGGGGATGACCATGTACCCTTATGAAGTAACCTTAACATTTAGGAGAATGGTAACCGCTAGGAGAACAGAGAGAACTCACAGCTTTAACTAAACAGAATTTTGTCAGTTCAGCACCTTTTGGGTGTGAAGACAAAACAGCTGGAAAATGGGGAAACAAGTTGTTTTCAGGAGAGGAATTATTTATTGTTCTTTAAAACTCGACTTCAATCTAGTACTAGCTTTACCCTTTGCTAAGACACCACCAGTGAGGAAATAACTACGTCAGCAGGCTTTGAGCAATTACACTAACAGAAAAGAGAGATCAAAACACCTATTCAGGCTGTGGAGTTCATGGGAAAGGAATCAAGGGCCACAGCATTCTACAGAGAAGTGAAACTCTCATAATATGTAAATTAAGTTTAAAAATACCTTAATGGAAGTCATTACCTTATCAAAAAACCTACTGAGCTTGACAGCATTGGAGGAACCTGCAGCCAAGTAACGTGGATTCGTGCAGTCCTGGAAGACACAACATGAGAGCCACACCGAACAGTTAGCAAACACAAGCTCTTTGTTAGTTGTTGCTGTCATTGCTGCACATTTCTAGAGGAAAGCATTAGGCATAATACTCTCTTAAACACCAAGATAAGTTTCAAATTATGGCCCCAGAAGCAGAGGAAAATGCTAAAGGGAGATAAGGTCACTTACTTTTGTCATTTAAGCAGTTAAGGATGCTACTGAATCAAAGTATTCATCACTAACTAATTCCTAAAGAGAGATAAGACTGCTACTGTCTTACTAGCAACAAAACCAGTCAGACCTACCTACATTTATTCTGGAAATCAGAATGTAGTCATTAAAAACAGTAAACACTTTGCAGTGTAGTTAATTGACCAGTGTTCAACTAATTAAGTACTGTGCAGTTCATGTGAACAGTAGGAAGCTTGAAGCCAGGATTTAGATGAGCAAAGAATGAACAGAACAGTGGGAGAGATTTCTCACTCACAGAGTGCTAAGTACTGCATCTCTTGGTAGGCTACAAAGATACGCTGTTCTTGATAACAATAAACAAAAGTCATATTAGCCAGCCAAGTGCCGTTGAGTTGGATCCGACTTACTATTACATTTAACAGAATTTTTTAAAAAGGGGGGAAGGCACCCAAGAGACAAAACATTGAAGTATTAAAATGACCAGTAAAGCAAAGACTTCAGGCTTACTAGCCCTTCTCCTGGAATTCCAGCATTTCATTGTCTTTGTCACTACTGATGTGCCACTTATGAGACAGTATTTTTGATTTTACTTCAAATGCCACCTAAGACCAGACTATGAGAATATCACGCGGGCCCCTCAGCAAGGGTGATATTTGTCTTTCAGTTGCTGATTCTTTGTGTCCCTTGGGACATTACTGAAATTATGTCACATTTTTTTCTGTTTTGTAACGTCTAGGCCCAGTGAATGTGGTAGCAATAACCTATTTTATCCACATACAGTATTGCAAGGCTTGCATTTTTAATTCTGTCCAGGAACTAGAATACATTCTCCAAAACTGCAAAAAAAACAAAACACCAATTTTTCACAGATCACAGAGGGCTAGAAAAATCCAGGGGTCTTGACACAGCAACCTCTATAAAAACAAATGTCAGTCCCAACAATTCTAGTTGTGTATCATTGGTAATACTGCTAAACCTTCTAGAGTTGAGCCTATTCATTTATGAAATGAGAATGACAACACCTAGCCCGTAAGATTTTTGTGAAAATTAAATGAGATAATGCCTGTCTTGCACACAGAAGGTACCATAATGTGCGTTCTCTTCTCTCTTCATACAAACAGAATGTTGTCAGGGTAAATTGCCAGCCCCCAGAACACCAAATATAAAAAATATAATGCCATATAGGGATTAATAGACTGAAATATCATTGTACAAATTGCTGTATTTTGAAACAATGTTAGAACATATTTCTAAACAAGAGGCAGATAAGAAATAAACCTTAGACAGCTCTGTGTCAGCTAAGTTTTGTAAAATGGATACTGACTATATAGTCATCTGAATCTCAAAAGATTTCAGAAATGAGTCTAAATAGAGCTAAGTTAAGAGTACAAAACATGAAAGATAAAACAAACAGCAAATGAGCAAACAATACTCCCCCCAAAAGTTAGTTCCAAGATTCTGTAATTTCAGGTTGATCGGGCTAAAGAATCCCTATGATATTAACACAAAAATGTTACAGCAGAAAGAGCCATCTGCCATCGATCATGGCTGAGGGCAAAGCCTGAAACTCAGTAGCTCTAAAAAGCTTGTCTAAGCCTGAGGCAAGAATATTAACTAGGGACTAAGATTGAATATGATTGCTTTGAAGTAGACATAACAGAAAAATGTACACTAGACACGAAAAGCCTGAGTTTTTTAAAAAAAGTTATCTTTCTGCTATTTATAACTGAAACAATCTGCATTAATCCAAGCTATGAGACCTTGCATTTTACCTTTGATTTATACTTTTATGTTTCTTTTCTATACTTTTAAAGAAATTCATACAGTAACTGATGTTGCTAACATGAATACTGTCCCACTTGTTTCGTATCTGAGGCTTTATATTGAACTTGTTGAGTCTTTGGACTGCTCTCTCTTCTGGAAATTTCTGTTACCCAGTTTTCCTTCTTGAGTTTTCTTCCTTGCATCTGCAAGAACCTCTCCTCTTATTGCTGCTGCTGTGTTCTTGAGGCTCAGCATTGATGAAAGGCTAAAAGTATGTTGTATGCAAACTCTGTGGAGACTGTGTGTGCCAAAGTCTCACTACTTGAGTACTTTTACAGTCTTATAAACAACTGGAAAGATGGTTCTGCCTGTACAAGGGAAGTAGGAATAACATACGTGGTCTGACAATTAAGTCCGTGAACTTAATTGTTCTAAGTGCTACACACCTCATTGCTCAATATCACTACAGTCCCCTTGGGAAGCTATGCACTGATGCCAGTGCCTAGTCCACTCTTGAAAGCAATTTTGGAACTGTTTTTGGAATGGCCATTGTGCATGGTGGCACAGTGGCATGTTTGTGAACTTAATTACTTGTGTGTGAGGAAGTTTTCACTTAGTCAACAAATAACAGTACTGGAACACCCTCCCTACTCACCTGATCTGGCCCCCAGTGACTTTTTTCTTTACCCGAAGATAAACGAAATATGGAAAGGAAGACATTTTTATGACATTCAGGACATCAAGGGTAATGTGACAATAGCTCTGATGGCCATTCCAGAAAAGAGTTCCAAAATTTTCTTGGAAGGGTGAACTAGGCACTGGTGTCAGTGCATAGCTTCCCACAGGGAGTACGTCAAAGATGACTGCAGTGGTATTCAGCAATGAGGTATGTAGCACTTTTTCTAGGATGAGTTCTCGAACGTAACTGTCGGACTTCATATATTGAGATCATCCTCACAGAAATCCCAAGGCACTAGAAATTCCGAAATAGGTTGTATGCATTGGAACAAATTATGTGCATTCAGTGGTAAATTTCCCTTTGAAAATAATGTTAAATTCACTTCAGCACCTTTCCAACATGGATGTGATACATTCTACACATCAGAAATCTTCTAGAGTACCATGGGACACTGCCAACTACTTGGAGCAGTTATACTGAATATTGATTCCATGGTAGCAGAGAAGAAAAATCAAGCACCTCCACTGCAAAACGGAATGTAAAAAACAGTGGAACAGAACAGAAGGTGACTTAGTTATTGGAGAAGAGTAGGTTGGGGTTAAGTTGAACTAAGCAGTGTTTACAAATGGTGATTCACAAATTAAATGTCATCAGAAACACTGGATCATCTGTTAAAATTATAGGCTCCTGGTCCTCTGGCCAGATCCTAAGAAAAAAAGTCTGCCGGTGGGGCAGTTATTTGAAAATTTTCACATGTAGTACCAGTAATATGAAACATCCAGTTAGGTATGGGTAACTGTTGGAGCACACGATTTTTAAGAGTTCTTTCAGTGGCCCCCTGGGCCCCTCAATTCTTAGTTTAGTTGCAGGACACTTAAGTGGAAAATAGGCTTCTTTGTAGAGTATGCTCTGGAGTCAGAGTACCTGGTTTGACCCGTGTAACCTGTATCTGAAGGACTGATCCCTGGAAAAGGACATCATGCTTGGTAAAGGAGAGGGTCAGCGAAAAAGAGGAAAGCCCTTAATGAGATGGTTTGACATAGTGGCTACAACAATGGGCTCAGGCATACTAACTACTGTGGGGACAGTGCAGGACTGGGCGCGGCTTTGTTCTGTTGTACCCAGGGTCGCTATGAGTCAGGACCAACTGGGTGGCACCTGACAACAATACCAACTCTGCTTGTAGTCTGATGATGCATGTGAGGTCATGTATGCAAGTCACGTAAATGTCAGCCATTAGTACTACTGTACTGCCACCACCCTCCCCAGGCTGCAAGGTCACTGCGCTGAATATGCTATATAAATCCCACTCGTCAGCAGGACATACAATCCACAACAGAAACTGCTGGCCAGCATCCTTCTCTGGGTAACACTAACTGGTTATTAGGAAGACTGTTGCTCCACGTTTTCCGTACCAGGTTCTAGGTGAGCTAGCTATCTCAGGAAGGAACTCAGTCCTCTGTAAAATCATGAATTTCTATAAAGCTGTGCTTGTGAAGCACTCCTAGTTACCTCCTAGTTATAACTTTCTCATTTATCTGTTTGGTTGATCTTGAACGTAAACTATGTAGTATAAAAAGTGAGAGGCTTTTCTAAAGCAAGAGTAATCAAGGTACAATATCAGTGATTGTTGTCATCTTTTTTGATTTTGGTGCGATTAAAAAAAAAAACTTCCATGACAAAGGCCGTGATTGACGTCACTCCTTCAATACAGGCAGTTTCAGGTTCACGGTGGTAACTGGTAGATCAGCATATGAGGAGGCCCAAAGGGACTTTGCCCATTTGGCAGTCAGGGTATGCTGACTCCAATCTTGGCTACATTCTAGAGTAGAACCTAAGCTGCTTAACTTCAAATACAAAGCATCTTTCACTGGCCTACAGTGAAACCTGTGAGAGCTGGAACTCAATGGGACTGCCTCCTTGTTTCTCCGTGTCCTGCAAGTTCCCTGCCATTGACAGGGTGCAGTCTTACCACGCTATCATTCTCTGCTACAGAAAACGTTTGAGTTCTCCTTCTCTGGGGGGTTTCCGTCTTATGCCCATTCCAGATTTCACAGGTTTTACTGTATATGAGGTCCAACAATTAAGTCTGAGAACTTCATTGTTCTAAGTGCTACATACCTCATTGCTGAGTATCACTATGGTCACCTTGGAAGCACTCCCCTTGGGAAGTTATGCACCCATGCCAGTGCCTAGTCCACCCTTCAGAGAAAGTCTGGAATTCTTTCTGGAACGGCCATTGCATGCTGTGGCATGATGGCAAGTTTGCAAACTTCAGTGTAGAACTGTCTGTGAGGGCGATTCTTGCCTTCACCTGTTAATATAAATATGCATTAGTGAGAATACGTACCAAATTAATCTCTTCTGCATTGAAATCCTCAGCCAGGAAAGCAATCCTTGTTAAAACTTCATGGCGTTTGGTTTCATGAATCTGGTCCAGTTTAGTGCCTATCACCAACAGTGGGATTTGGTTATCAGCAAACTGTTCCCGATCATAATCCCTGTGATAAACAATAATGAAGAGGTGAAGAGAACTTACCTTTCTGATAAAGATGTGTAATGTTTAAATGGAGCCAGTTTATACATATATATATATTTTCCACTGCCAGTTTATATTATCTTACTGATAATTTACTGATTCTTAATGTATTACCTATAAAAGTATTTTTCTGTTTCTTCCATCTACTTGTTCACTTATCAATCCATCGTCACGCATCTAACTACTCAAAATTTGTTCCCATGTGTCTTTATAGACTAACTGAAAAACTGAGTGCCCACCATAAATACAGAGTAGGATGACTTGACTCCCCCAAAGGTCTGTCTTCTTAGGGAAGAGCTCAGGAAGGGTTCATTGTGGAAAGAGAGAATGAGTTCACATCTCAGTGTAGAGAAAACCCCGGAGCCTAGCATGGCACTTAAGCCTGTGCATAGTTTCTGTATCTACTGTGTACATTTCTCCCCATGAATAATAAAGAAAAATACATCATTTCAAAACAATAAATACGGATGTTTAAGGTGAGAATGAAGTGAATACAGCTGATAACTATGCCCTGGGGAAAGATGGATTCAACAAAGGGAAGGAAACAAATGAAATGCACAATGTTTGTCCTGACACAAAAGGTCTGGGAGGCGGGTGAAAAGAACCACTCAGGCTTAACAGCCTTGCATTTGCTATTGAAATCATTTTCTTTTTTTTAAACTTTGTTTTCCTATATTCACCCAAAGGTTACAGTGGTGATATAAAGATGCTTCTCATTACTGACAGGAAAATACAGCGCAATGTGGTTGAATTAATTTAAATTCTATTGACATATGAGAAATAAAGTAGATTTAGATTTCTGACAAGCCATAAGCTCAATTTACAAGAGTCAGCAAAATCTGGTTCCAAACAACTTCTGACAGCAAACCAGTATTATGTAATGCAATCAATACAACCTAGTTGAGCAAAGCTTTTTTTCTGCCTTTAACGTTATTTTTCTTTCTCTTTGAGTATCTAAATGGGGGAGGGGCTGTTACTAAATCTTTATGGCCTTTACAGTAATCTTACAGAGCACAGCTGTTTGGCCTTGCAATATAAGTGTTTTGATCTGTGCAACCTCCCTTCTCATCAAAACATTATCATGCTATTTATTGCCTCAAAGCCAGTAACAACCTGAGTTGAAGGCCTTTCTACCGAGACCTTCTCACCAATATCAATCCTGCTTTGAAATAATCCAGGTGAGAGTGGCAGAAGGTGGAGGATGCATGTAGGTGGATGAAACAAAACTGGCCATTGCTGGAAGTGGGTGACAGGTATATAGAGGTTTATTATATTATTATCTATGCTTTGGCTGGCTATGTATGTTTGGAATTTTCTGTAATATAGAGAACCTTTTACATGGTTCAAAGCTTAAATTGACATAAAAAAGTATGTTAGGCAGCTTTGTTTCTAGGCTTATCCCTCTCTACCTACTTCTCCTGGTCCCCAAGAGTAACTGCTTTTATTCGTTTCTTCTTCATCTTTTGTTTATTTACGAAGTCTGACAATTAAGTCCACAAACTTAATGGTTTTAAGTGCCACATACCTCATTGCTGAATATCACTATGGTCACCCTTGAAGTACTCCCCTTGGGAAGCAGTGCACCGACGCCAGCACCTAGTCTACCCTTCAAAGCAATTTTGAAATGCTTTCTGTAATGGCCATTGGGCACGGTGGCACAGTGGCAATTTCGCAAACCTAGTGGTGTACTTGTCTGTGAGGGAGTTTTTAGCCAGTAAACAAATAACTGTACTGGAACACCCTCCTCCCTCACCTGATCTGGAGACTTTTCTGTTTACTTGATGATAAAGAAAATATTGAACGGAAGACACTTTGATGACATTCAGGACATCAAGAGTAATATGATGATAGCTCTGATGGCCATTCCAGAAAAGAGATCCAAAGTTGCTTTGAAGCGTGGACGAGGTGCTGGAGGCGCTGGTGTCAGTGCATAGCTTCCTAAGGGGTGTACTTCGAAGGTGACCGCACTGATACTCGGCAGTGAGGTGTGTAGTACTTTTACTACGCTGAGTTCACAAACTTAATTTGGCAGTCCTTGTGTATAAATATGAATGCATATTGTTATTCCATCCTTTTCTACACAGTATAAGGCATACTACATATACGCTCTGTACTGTGAATTTTTCACCTAACAATATATCCCGGGGATCGCTCTATATTAGTATATAGATCTTCCTATCACCTTTTTTTTTACTCAACGCGTCTTTTGTTGCTGGACATTAGAGTTATTACCAATATTTTGTTACTACAAATAATGCATCAGTGGAGACCAATGTATTAATGTTTTATAATTTGTAGATTCATCCATAACATTAGAATTAGGTTATAGGGTGAAAATGCACATTTGTAATTTTTATTGCCACTCTGAATTCCTTGATACCAATGCAGGTTTCTTTCAGAACTAAATATACTGTCACTCTCTCTGTCTCTTTTTATTGTTTTATTACATTGGTTAACAATCCTACATGTCAACACCCTCTCTTCTCAACCTTGGATTCCCCTACTGCCTTTTAGGCCCCGTCCCTGGGCTGCTGTACTGCTTTAGTCCTGTTTTCTGTTATGGGCCTGTACAGTCTTTCTCCGAAGGGTGAACCTCAGGAGTGGCTTCATTACTGAGCTGTAAGAATTTCTCCAGTCTCTGTCAGGCAGGAAATCTTTCTTTATGAGTTAGAATCTTGTTCTACATTTTACTCCATCTGTGACCCTCTGATGGGACCCTAGTCAGAGCAGTCACAGTGGTGGCAGTCAGGTGCCATCTAGTTGTACTGGACTCAGTTCTGGTAGAATCATTCCACATTTAATGACCCATTAGTCCTTTAGACTAATGTTTCCCTCGTACCTTTAGTTTCCTTCATTCTTCTTTGCTCCCACAGGGGTGAGACCAGTGGAGTATCCTAGATGGTGGCCACAGGCTTTTAAGACCCTGGATGCTGCTCACCAAAGCAGAATGTAGAACATTTCCTTTATAAACTATATTACATCAGTTGAGCTATATGTTCTCCGAGACATCTAGGACATCAGGACATCAACTGTAACACAATGATAGCTCTGATGGCCATTCTAGAAAAACAGTTCCAAAAACTGGTTTGAAGGGTGGGCTAAGTGCTGGCATCAGTGCATAGCTTCTCAAGGGGAGTACTTCAAAGGTGACTGTAGTGATATTCAGCAATGAGGTATGTAGAGCATTTTCTAGGATGAGTTTGTCAACTTAATTGTCAGACCTCCTCAGTGTTTACATATGGATGAATCCTATTTTTATCCATTCTGTCACTCTCTGTCTCTTACTGGGCACATTTAAGCCATTTACATTCAGTGTCATTATTGGTAAGTCTGAGTTCACTGCTCTGATTTTGTAGTACTTTTTTTCTTGTGGTGCCTATATTTTCTTTGTTCTTCTTGCTCTCGTGCCCTGAATCCCTTTTGTTTGTGGATTTATTTTTCATATCTTTTGTTTTTGTGGATTTTGTTTTTTATTGAGACTTTATGTTTTTCTTCTTTATTTTGATGAGTAGGTTTGTTAACTTTCTTGTCATTGCCTTGAAATTTACCCTACTTTCCTAGGCTTCAACCATCTACTGTTACTTCTTATCACCTTGCCTTCCATTCCAATAGAAAGTTCTATACTTAACCTGTTTATTCCCTCTCTTTTATTGTTCTGATGTTGTTGCCATTTACAGATTAACGTCTCCGGTCCCTATTGTAATTCTTCTGGTTTTGGATAGTTTTTTAGAGAGTTTGTTCCCTAGGCTTGTATCTGGCTGGTACAATATTGCTTCCTGGATTCAGGCTTTGGTCTGATATTATTTATTCTCAGACCAAGGGACTCCCTTTAATAATTCTGGTGCTTCTGATTTGGCTTTTACCTAGTCCCTTAATTTGTTTAATTAGAAATGTCCTAATTTCACCATCATATTTTAACGAGAGTTTTGCAGCATATATTATTCTTGCTTGGTAATTATTTTTTTCCTTCAAGGTTTTATATATATCATTCCATTGCCTTCTTGCCTATGTGGTTTCTGCTGAATAATCAGAACTTAGTCCCATTTCTCCTCTGTATGTGACTTTTTCTCAACATGCTCTCAGAACTTTTGTCTTTGGTTTTAGTGAGTGTGATTATGATTTTTCTTTTAAGGTCTACCCTATATGGGGCTCACTGAGCTTCTTGGATGGTCAGTCAGCTTTTCATCTGTCATGACATTAGGGAAGTTTTCTGTCGGCAGTTCTTCAGTGATCCTCTCTCTGTTTTCTGTTTTCTCCTGTTCTAGACCTTCCATCTTATACAAATTTTTGCTTTTGATTGAACCACACACAATTCTCAGGATTTCTTCATTTGCCTTCACTCTTTTTCTCTGATGTCTCCTTACACAGAGTTGTATCCAAGTGTTTGTCTTCAATTTTGGTGATCCTGCCTTCAATCATTTCAGACGTGCTTCTCTGCCCTTTCATGACACTGTCCATTTCAGAAGTCTTGTTATCTTTTGGATTTATAATGGTTGGTGGTGTTTTCTAGTTGTGAATTTATTTTGACATTTTGTTCCTGTATTATTTTCTTTAATTCTTCCATAAATTTGTCTTCTATTATTTCTATTATTTTTGCTGATTTTTTGCTTCAGCTCTTGGACAGCTATCAATATGAGATTTGAATTTCTTGTCAGGTAGTTTTGCTGCCTTATTTTCTGCTGGAACGTTACCTGCTATTTTATTTTGGACACCTACTGGAACCATCCTGTCCTGTTTTTTTTAATAAATTTTGATACTGTTTGCTGTCTTCAGGGCATTCAGTAGTTATTTTCTTATTTATTGATTGTAGATCTGTTTGTTTTGTCCTACTTTTTTGTTTTAATGGCTTATGTCAGAGCAGGTCAGCTGTGCATTCTTCATTGTTCATCTGTGATCACAATACTTTTCACTTCCCTGTCACATGGGCAGGGCGAATTGCTCAGCTATGGTGCACCAGGGCAGGTCCAGCTCAAGGTGAAGGGCTTGGGTAGTTTTTTTGTGGCTTGCATTAGGGCCAACAGGGTGGGCTAGGAGTCAGTGCTGGGCAGGTATTGGTAGGCCATGCCTGCACTGCTTGGGGCCGTGATGTTCAGCACCTGGTACAGACAGGCAGGATGTAGAGGGGATGCTGTGATGTGTAAGCTGAGTATGCAAGAGAGGAGAGAGAGAAACAGGAGTACCCCACCAAAACAAAAAACAAAAACAAAAAGAGTAATAAGGGAATTAACCATTGGAATGGAGAGATGAGAAACTGAGAAATAGGGGGGAGGGAAGAAAGAAAATAAATTACTAGATAAAACTTTGGAAAAGGAAAGAAAGGACCCTCTGTACAAGCCTGGGGAAGTGTCTCTCAAGTTGCACAGTACAGCCTGGCTAGAAGGGGTATTCTGCAGACAAGAAAAGAAGGTAAGTATAGAGAGATGAGAACTGAGAAATGAAAGAAGACAGAAAGCAAAAGAGAGAAGGAAGAAAGAAAAAAAGAAATGTCCTTGGGGATCCCACTGACACTGCCAGTCAGAATGGGGAGTGGGTCCTAAGCTGTGTAGTATAGTCCTGATAGAAGGGGCTCACAAGCTGTGAAAAGAGAAAACAAATAGACAATATAAAACACAACAGACCAAATCAAAGCAAAACAAAGCATTAAATAAAAGAGCCCCAAGGATCCTGCCAGCATGGTGTGACAGGCCAGGAGTGTGGTTTCTCAGTTGAGCAGTGCTTCACAGCCTTTTAAGAATGAGAGAAAGGAGAGGAAGGTGATAGGAGGCATGGAAGAAACCAAAAGAAATGGAAAAAAATAACAGCAGCTACAGACAATGGCACCCTAGGAGCTGGCCAGTGTGGTGGGGTGACTCTAAGTATCCTGGGACCAAAGGAATTTCTTCCTGGCCAAGAAACTGGGGCAGGTGGCAAGCTGAGGAGGCCAGGAAGTGAAGGGCAGGGAAAGGGTGAGGGTTAGGAAAGCATGTATTGCTGGTTACCAGGTGATCTGTGTCTTCCTAGGAGCTCCCCGAAGCTGCTTTGGCATACTCCCTGTCCACTGATCTCCACTGTGGGCAGGGTGAATCCAAGCGGCATGGATGCTGCACTTCCTGGTTCGCAAAGCAGCTAGCCAGGTAGCAGCGGAATTATAGCAGCAGGAAGCAGATGGGGGTGGGAGAACATGTCTTGCTGATTACCAGGTACTTTGTCTCCTGCTGGGATTTCCATGAAGCCAGTTTCCCAAGCTCCTTGTCCCCCTATCTACAGGAGCCTAAGATGGTGAATTAGTTCTACGTTAGCTGACAGAGGGCTTCCGGTTGTATCTCTTCTCATTCTCTGTTTCTTATTCCATTTGGTGTTTGGTTGAATTCTTTGCCTCCTCATTTGACATTGCAGGTTCCAGGATTGATGTCTGTCTTAGTTTTTCCAGCCTTTGCTGTGGAGGGACGGTATGGTGCTTATGTCTAGGCTGCCATGTTGGCTGGAAGTCTGAATATACTGTCACTTAATTCTAAATTTAAGAATAAATTTCTCAAGTAGTTAAAATTTTAGTAGAAAATAAAGCTAGGTTGAAGAAGATACCAGTGATGAAAGGAACTGAGATAGGAAGCAGAAAACATCAACTAGACTTTGAAATATGGATTTGAAATTAGTTGTGTTTATTCCTTAGTATATTTTCCATGAACCCACACTAATGTACTCAAACTTATACTATGCTTGGTTTTCACTTACCAGTTAGATGTCTACACAGAAAACAATCTTCAAAAGACAGTCTTCAATTAAAAATGGAAAACTAGGCTCTGTTCTGGTCATGATGAAGTAAGCACATCCACTCTATCTCACCCACTGACCGCAGTTATAAAACATTCACAGAATGCATCCAGTAGTTTTTGAGGATGCTGAAAAGTTAACAGTACAGGCAGATTGAGGAAGAAGATCAGAATTCAAGGTACCACTAAACTGGCGGTGAGTTAACCATGTTTTTCGTCTTCCCATATCCCCATCTCAAGGCAAATGAGAACGAAACCTAAAAGTGGACAATGCTGTGGATGGAGAGAACTCCAGAAGTACTATAGCTCTGGCTCATGGAAGAGAAAGGAGGTTTCCTAATATTAGAAAGTGGAAATCCATTGATTTTTAACTTCTCTCTGTTTTCTACAGCACCCCTTCCCCCCAGCAATTCCATGATGGTTGTGACAACTGCAGCAACACAATGAGAGTGCTCAGGAGCCAAAACTGATATTTTTCTCATCAAAAATGTTGGAGGCCAGAAGAAAGTAGCACCACCTTTAATGTGTTGAAAGAAATGAACTGCCTACCCATGTTATGTCCAGTGAAAATGTCCTTTAGTGATAAATAAAAACACTGTCAAATGAAGCAAAAGAAAGAAAATTCATTATCAGCAAACCTGTCCTGAAAGAACTGCTAAAGAGAGTTGTTTAGACAGAAGGAAATGTATCAGGAGAAAACTGGACACATCAGAATTAAAAGAGAAGCAACAGAAATGGTAAACAGGTTACGTGGGGTTTTCAGTGTACATAGATGTAACATACGACAGCTTTATACGTGTGTAAATTCAGTATATAATTCATCCAAGACAAGTATAATGCTACGGGAGAAGGCGACCAAAAAAAAAAAAAAAAAAAGAAAAGAAAAAGAAAAAGAACCAAATCTATTGCTGTTGACTCCAACTCACAGTGACCACACAGGATAGAGGAGAACTGCCTCATATAGTTTCCGAGGAGCACCTGGAGGATTCACACTGCTGACCTTCTGTTAGCAGCCATAGCTCTTAACCACATTCCACCAGGGTTTCCTAGGGAGGAAGCTACAAGGATGGATATGGTGGTAAGGTTTCTACATAAAGTAACAACTGTAAATAGATTTTGAAAAGTAAGTATATGTATTGCAATCCCTAGAGCAATCACTAAACACACACACATAAAGAGACACAATAAAAAAACACAGCAGACTAGAGAAGAATAAGAAACATGCACACCAGTCAAAAAAAAGCAGGAAAGGGAAAACAGGTAAAAAAGAAGAGGGAATAAAAAGTAATAAAATAGTAGACTTTAGGCATATGAATAATTAAAGGTAAAATAGTCTAAACATTATCAATTAAAAAATGGAGATTATCAGAATTTTTTAAAAAGTATGAGCCAACTAGAAAACCCTGGTAATGTAGTGGTTAAGAGCTACAACTGCTAAGCAAAAAGTCAGCAGTTTGAATCTACCAGACAGTCCTTGGAAACTCTATGGGGCAGTTTTACTTTATCCTCTAAGGTGCCTGGAAACCCTGGTGGCATAGTGGTTAGGTGCTACCACTGCTAAACAAAAGGTCAGCAGCTGGAATCCACCAGGAGCTGCTTGGAAACTATCGGGAAGTTCTACTCTATCCTAGGGTCACTATGAGTTGGCACTGACTTGAAGGCAGTGGGTGTAGGGTCTCTAGGAATTGGAACTGACTCAGCCGCAATAGGTTTGGATGTGCCAACAACATGCTGTCTATGAGAAACTCATAACATAGAGAGAGGTTAAAAGGACAGGGGTGCAAAAAGGTTTTCCATGTAAGCACTAACCAAAAGAAAGCTGGAGTAGTTATATCAGTAGCTGAATAAAGCAGTATTTAGAAAGAAATTCATACCATTAAACAGTTTTATTAGCAAAAAAGAAAGCTTTCAAATAAAAAAATCTAAGATTTCACCTTAACAAACTATAGTGGTCAAAATAAATATAAAAGCAAGCCAAAGAACAGAACAATAAAAAGCACAAATCAAAGAAAAACAAGAGAGCAAAGAGACGAAGCCAAAAGATGGTTCTTTGAAATGATCGATAAAACTGATAAAACTTTAGCAAGACTGAGAAAGAAACAACCAGAGAAGACACAAATTATTAATGAGGAATGGAAGAGAGGACATTACTACGGGAACCTTCAGATACGAAAAATGGTTAATGAGGAATAATATAAACAACCCCATGCACATACATTTAAAAACTTAAATGAAATAGATCAGTTCTTCAGAAACCATAAACTACCAAAATTCACCCAACGTGACACAGATAACTTGAATAGTCCTAAATTATTCAAGAAGTTAAATTTGTGGTTAAAACTTTTTGAAAAAGAATTCTTAAGGCCCAGATGTTCTCACTGGTGAATTCTACCAAACATTTAAAGAAGAAATAGCACCAACCACACACAGTCTTTTCCAGAAAACATAAAAGGAAGAAACACTTCCCACTCATTTTAAGAGGCCAGCTTTATACTTACACCAAAACCAGCTAAAGACAAAACAAGAACAGAAAACCAATACTCTTCATGAATATGGACAAAAACCATTAAGAAAGTATTAAGAAAAATCAAATACTGCAATTTGTAAAGTGAATAATACATAATGACCAAAGAACGTAAGATGAGTATTTGAATGTAAGTTCAGTATTTGAAAATCAGTGTAATACACCATATTAACAGTCTAAAGAAGAAATCCACAGAACCGTATCATTGGACGTGTGAAATGTTTTAGACAAAATTCAACATCTGTTCATGAGAAAATCTCAGCAAATTAAGAATAAAAGAAAACATTCTCAATTTGATAAATCTGTTTGTTTATAACCCTATACTAACACCATATATATGAGTAAAAAGAATGGAAAAAGATCAAGGTCATTCCTATTTACCATAACAGTAGGAGTCACAGTGCAATAAGGCAAGAAAAAAAAAAATAAAAGGAATACATATTAGAAAGGAAGAAATAAAACTAAGAGGAAAATCCTAAGGATTGTAACAAGAAATTTCTGTTGTTAGGTGATGTCCAGTTGGTTCCGAATCATAGTGACCCTGTGCACAACAGAATAAAACACTGCCTGGTCTTGTGCCACCCTCACAGTTGCTCCAGCCACCATGGCCATCTATCTTATCAGCGTCTACGTCTTTTCTCCTGACCCTCTACTTTACCAAGCATGATGCCCTCCTTCAGAGGTCAATTCCTTCTGATAACATGTCCAAATTATGTGAAATCTACTCTTGCCATCCTTGCTTATAGGGAGCACTCTGATTTTACTTCTACGACAATTTTGTTCTTTCTTTTGGCAGTCCATGGTATAGATAATATTCCTTTCCAACACAATTCAAAGGCATCAATTCTTTTTCTGTCTTTGTTATTCATGGTCCAGCTTTCACATTATGAAGTGACTGAAAACACCATGCCTGACGTTATATGCACCTTGGTCTTTAAGACGACATCTTTGCTTTTCAACACTTTAAAGAAGTCTTTTGTAGCAGATTTGACCAATGCAGTGTGTCTTTTGATTTCTTGAGTCTTGCTTCCATGCGTGTTGTTTGTGCATTCAAGTAAAATGAAATCTTTGACAGCCTGTCTCTGTTTATCGTGATGTTGCTTACTGTTCCAGTTGTGAGGATTTTTGTTTTCTTGATATTAAGGTGTAATCTGTATTGAAGGCTGTGGTCTCTGATCGTCATTAATGTTGCAAGTCCTCTACACCTTCAGGAAGCAAGGTTGTGTCATCTATATAAAGCAAGTTGTTAATAAGTCTTCCTTCAACCCTGATGCCCAGTTATTCATAGTATAGTCTAGCTTCTCAGATTATTTGCTCAGAATGCAGACTGAATAGGCATGGTAAAAGGATACAAACCTGATCTACACCTCTCCTGACTAAAGCATGCAGTATCCCCTTGTTCTGTTCGAATGACTGACTCTTGATCCATGTACAGGTTCCTCATGGGCACAATTAAGTGTTCTAGAATTCCCATTCTTCACAGTGTTACTCATAGTTTGTTATGATCCACAAAGTCAAATGCCTTAAACTTAAAAAAAAAAAAAATTCCTGGAACTAATAAATGTTAGCAAGGTCACATGTCAACACTCAAAATCAACTGTATTTCTCTACATTTAGCACTATGCAGTTTGAAACTGAAATTTAAAGAATAGCACTTATAATACTAAAAAATATTACATACTTAGGTGTAAGTCTAATAAAGCATACACAGAATCTGTAAACCAAAAACTACAAAATGCTGGTTAAAAACAACAAACACCCAAAAACAAAACCAGGAAGACCTAAATAAATGGAGAGATAAGCTGTGTTCATAGACTGAAAGAGTAAAGTAAAACTGTCGATTTTCTTCAATTTGTCTATAGATTTAACACAATTCCAAATAAATTCAAGCAGAACTTTTTGTCCATAAGACAAGCTGTTTCTCAAGTTTATGTGCAAAGGCAAATAAACAGAAAACAATTTCGAAAAGAATAAAGTTGGATCAATAACACAGTGTCATTTTAATATTATTATTACAGAAATGAGGACACTGTAGTATTGGTAAGAGATTAGCCACACAGATAAATACAACAGAATGGAGCCCAGAAATGACCTGTATAAATAGGGCCCACTGCTTCTGGGTAAAGGAGGCAAAGTAATTCAATGAACATGGCCTTTTCAACAAATGATGTTAGAACAATTACACATCCATATGCAAAAGTCAACCTTGACCTAAATCTTGTATCTTATATAAAAACTAACTCAAAAACTAGATCATAGACACTCAAACTTTTGGAAGAAGCATAGGAGAAAACCTTCATGATTTGGAATTAGAAAAACAGTTCTAAGGCATGCCACCAAAAAGGAGAATTCAAAAATGAACCATTTGAGAATTTATACTTGTATCAAACTGACAAATTCTGTGAAAGACACTGCTTCACGAAAGACAGTGCTAAAGAGAGAGGACAATTTGTAACACAAGCCTGGGGGTCAACATGGCTAGGCTGTTATTCTCAGTGTTTTGGCAGGTGTGTAATGTTGTGATTGCTTCCTGGTTGAAACCTGAGATATGATCACTCCCAGGATGGAATCTGCTGAGTGGCAGGGGTAGGGACAGGGCTTATGTGATTCACCAGCGCCTTAGCTTGCTTGCATCTCTCTGCCCTCCACAGTCTAGCTCTTCCTACTTGCCTTGTTGAGGCTTTTCATGTTCCAGAACCGGCTGCAGACTCCCATTCGTCTGACCTCTGGTTCTTAGGACTTGGGCTAGTAGCTTGTTGGCAGTCTTGCCTGACAATCTTGAGATTCATACAACTTCACAGCCTGCAACAGCACTGTTCGCTGACCTGCAGATCTTCGGTTTACCAGCTCCTGTGGCTACATGAGTCCAGCAGCCGCATTCCTGATCCATGGGACATACAGTCTCTAAAAACCATGTGAGCATTTTCCTTGATATAAATCTCTCTCTCTCTCTCTCACACACACACTCCTTACTAGTTTTGCTTCTCTAGAGAATCCAGCCTAAGAAATTCGACAATTAACTCTGTGAACTCATCCTAGACAAAATGCTACAAACCTCACTGCTGGTATCATTACAGTCACCTTTGAAGTACTCCCCTTGGGAAGCTATGCACTGATGCCAGCACCTAGTCTACTTTCAAAGCAGTTTTGGAACTCTTTCTGGAATGGCCATCAGTACTGTTGTCATACTTACCCTTGATGTTCCTGAATGTCGTCAGAGAGTCTGCTTTTCAATATTTCCTTTATCGTCGGGTAAAGAAAAAAAAGTCACTGGAGGCCAGATCACACAAGTAGGGAGGGTGTTCCAATATACTTATCTGTTTACTGTCTGACACCTCCCTCACAGACAGTGCCATGTAAGCTGGTACACTGTCATAATGGAAGAACCAGGAGTTGTTTGTGAAAAGTTCAGGTCATTTTCATCTAACTTTTTCACGCAGGCTTTTCAGCACTTCCAAATGTTCGTGCAGGTGGTACAAATTCATAATGAACAATCCTGATATCAAAAAAGGTTAGCAACATTGTTTTGACTCTTCACTTGGACTGACAGAACTTTTTTGGTCATGAAAAATTGGCTGACTCCCATCGTGCACTCTGATGCTTTGTTTCAGGGTCATACTGGTACTCCCATGTCTCATGACCAGTGAAAACACAGCCCAAAACATCGTCTTGTCTCTGCAAAAGGTCTGGGCAAACTTCAACTCTCCTTTGCTTTTGTTCATTGGTGAGCTCCTTTGCACACATCTTTTCCAAGCCAGGATTTTCAGTTAAGGTATTTCTCTTTCTCTATCGATATTTACTTGGTTTGCTGTGCCCCTCACAGTTAGCTGAAGATTCTGACACACAATTTGACAATTTTTTTAATGTTTTCATCAGTTCTGCTTGTTATTGGCCACCCCAACCTCTTCATCAGTGACGCTTTATCTCCCCTCAGAAAAACATTCAATCCATTTGTACACTGCTGTTTTCTTCATGGCATTATTCCCATAAACATGCCCCTGATTTCACTTCCACATGTCCCTGATTTCACTTCCACTCTCGCCAAGTTTTTAACAAGACATTTAATATGTGTTTGTTGTTTTAATTCAAGCTCTGACATTCTTGTGACAGCATGCAAAAATATGCAACAGTAATGAATGCCACTCAGCAAGACACTGCCCCATGCTGACACAAACATAGCTGTGGGACACTGATATACAAAGGTTATGAAACCTTACTGAGTTGTCTGTACACTGCTGCCAATGTAAGCATGTGGTGGCAAGTTTGCCAGCTTGTCAGACCTTGTAAAACACCACCCAAATGCAAGATGTTAATCAGAGGAGAAACTGCAGGGGAGAGGGAGAATACAGAATCTCTATACTTTTTGCACAATTTTTCTGTAAACCTAAAAGGTCTCTTTTTTTTAAAAAAAAAGTCTATTAAATACATATTTTAATGATTTTTGAAATATTCAGCAGACTGCATTCTAACCGCATCCTATTATTTTACAGTGACCAGCAGCAAAGCATAAAAATACAAGGTTTCTTAGGAATTTCCCCCGTACTGATTACTGCCAATAAAAAAATTTTTGTTTCACAAAAAAAGAAAAACTACAGACCAGGAAAAAATATTTGCAAATCAAATATCTTACAAAATATTATCTTGGATGGTAATTAAAAACCAAAACTCATTGCCACAGAGTCAATTCTGATGCACAGCGACTGTAGAGGACAGAGAACAGCCCCATAGTGCTTCTAAAGATGTAATCCTTATGGAAGCAGACGACGACATCTTTCTCCCAAGAGCAGCTAAACCAAAAAAACCAAACCACCGCCAACAAATCATTTCTGACTCATAGCAACCCAACAGACAGCGTAGAACTGCCCCATAGAGTTTCCAAGGAGAGCCTGGTGGACCTGAACTGCCAATCTTTTGGTTAGCAGCTGCAGCACTTTACTACTATAGCTCCAGGGCTAGTGGGTTCAAACTGCTGTCCTTTCAGTTAGCACTGGGTGCTTTACCCCGGGCTCCTCATTCATACAAATGCTGTAATACTTCAAACCAACTGTGAAGTAATTGGGACTCACCCGTTTGTTACCAAGACTCCAGTTGGTGCTGAGTCTCTGTTGAGAGCTTCCAATGACCAACGATACAAGTTTTGGGATGATTTCTTATTTGTTAAGTCATGTACTAAAATAATACCTAAAGTAATCAGAGAAAATAATATCAATACTATAACATTTCCTCTTCATTTCGCAATTGGCAAAGCTGGGCTTGCATATGTAAGGACTAGGCTGTTCAATGAATGTACTGTTACAGCATGACTAACAAACTCAAAGATGCAATTATTTTAAAAGTTCCTCTACAACTACAAACAACGACAAAACTTTCATTGTCAATTAATAACTTATTCTATCAAGGCTTACAAAATATCATTTAAATTTTTAATATATCCTTTCTTTTTTTTCCTAATTTAGCCAATATGAATGCCTACTCGATACCTGCTCCTAGTTGTAGAAGCACGTCAGTAAAGAGACTTTGAAACCACTTCAAGTATACAAATAATATTCATTCATAAGTTGTTTTTGCACTGCACAGTGTAACAGAGTACTTTCAGAGACATCAATAATACATATATTATTAATATTCACTAAAAAGAATATTAGATAATAATGGCTTGTTAAAATGGTATTGGTTTAATTTGCTATAACTGCTATTCTCTAGCAGACAAAATGTCTTGTACATTTCTTAGGCCTAATCAACCCAAAGTCTAATTTTCTAGTTTTCTGAATTAATGTTTAACTGTAAGTTTGCTGTCTGTGACACTTAGCTAACAGAGCGAAAGTAATATGCCACTAGAAGAGACAGCATATGAATAGTGGAAATAAAGATAAGACACTGGAGAGACTGAGAAAAATAAAATATAGAAACTCCAGTACAATAAAGTAGAATCAGTTAAGATCCTAAACAGAAGGGAAAAACTGGCAATTATTACAATAAGATATAGACATGAGAAAAATCTTTAATGGCTACTGGAATTTAGGATATCAGCTTGTGGTCAAAGACTGGAGGTTGTCAAACCTCAAGCTAACATTTTCCTATGTCATCCACAGTCTACTGTGGAAAGAGGACAAGAAACATCTTCGGGATGTAGGATTCACCAGTTTGAAAAAGAAGGGCAGAAGTAGAAGAATTTGACTCCTTTCATTTTACAGCCATCTGTGCAGCAAAGGTGCTTGTGTACGCTGCTGTTGGCTAGTTCCAACTAGTGCAGATAAACCTGTGTTCTCCTGCGTCTGGAAGACAGATCTGCCTCTTGCTCCCAGATCCAGTTACACTTGTTCGACCTTCCTTAATGAAGGGTTCTAGTAGGCATCAAGGACACATAATACAGAATTCATTAAGATAAAGAATAATAAGCTGCTGCCAAGAGAAATGTTTCAGAACTAGGGTAAAAGAACACAGAAATAGGTCTTTCAATAAACACAACCGATTAGGGATTTTTTTTTTTAACTTTAAGAAATAATATATTTCAGCCGTAGCTGTACAATCATGACATGAATGTGTAATAACATTCAAGGAGGAGACAAATCTCTAAGGAATACCAGGCATAAAAAGATACATAAATATGAATTTAGATAGAATTCTTATTTAGCACTTATGAGTTAGTAACTCAGAGTTCTATTAAGTTTCTGTGATTTGAATGGTTTGATCTTTATTATTTACACTTTATTACTCTACCTCTCTCCCAAGAATACCTAAATAGTAAAGGTATTACATGCCCAGACTTTCCTTTGCTAGGTCAGACTGATATTAACTTTGACAAGTCATTTGGCTGATACAGTCCATGTTATTCACTTGATTCTTGGTTAACTTTCTCCTTTCCTTTTCTCTAAGAAGTCATTTCTAATGTTTTTCCAATTTTAAATTATCTTAATGTTTTTCTCATTTATACACACTGTATTAATATATGCCAGTATCACAGTTTTTTCCATGGTGATGACATATTAATGTCCTTATAAGTATGTTTGGTTTCATTTGTGAGCATTTTGTTTTCTCACCGTGACACTTTCTGATGGATTTATGATTAGATGGGACATGGGACTACGCTAACACAACTCATCCTGTACTCTGAAGTATGTATCCCATGGCAAGAATCTTCTTGACTACTCTGGATACTATCCATAACACCTGAAGATGTGGGAACACGGTGCAAGAGGAAGATAAGGAATAAAGAAGGTGCTCAATAAATGCAATGCTTGCTTAACATTGAAGCATGGTGTAAATGAGAGTCTATTAATAGTTACACAGTTACCAGCAGAGCAGGAATGAGGTGCCAAGTCTTTTGCTATTTCAATCAAAGGCAAACTGAAATTGTATTTTACAGTAGAAGATGTTTTTCAAAAAGAAAAACAAAAAGATCATGAAGGATACCCTAGAGACATCAATGGTTCAGTCCCCTGACACATAGAACATAGTAGGCATTCTATTTATACAGTTATGTCTTCTATTACACACCTCCATCTGGAAGTCAGCTCCAGGATGTGATTCTCTATAGCTGGATATAATTTCTGTACCTGTAAAAACACTCTTGAACAGCTTTTTATAATTATATAAGCCTCTCTTGTAAGCAGCTGATGAAAGAGATCCCTGTATCTCTGCGACATTTGGCTTAGAATGGGACTGCTAATGCTTCTACTGTATTTACTTAATCAACTGGAGAACAACACTCCCAGGGGACAGTGTTTTGAAAGTTCCATGTTTTGTCTTATCCCAAATATAATATTCTCAATATTTTGTTCATGACAATAATAAACCTAGAAGAACTTGGAACTTAATGTTCTGAATTGGTTCAAATCTAGAAACACGAAACCAGAATGTGATATAACGGTTTAAATCAAGAGTGGTGAATACATTAGGTCTTTCTCAAATTAAGACGAGTACAACATCCCACACATTCTATGTCAGATCATCTCCACTCCTAGCTCACTAAGTACGGTAGGAATACAAAACACTTTACCGTTGACAGAATTGTAGAACACTGCTCTAGTGCTCTTCACACTGCTGGCACTGCCCACAGAGCCTCCGACATCCCATAATTCTATATAGTAAGTCTTCTCTTCTGGAGTTCCTTCTTTGTAGTCGTGAACCTAACAAATTAACAGATTAAAATGATTATAGCTATTGAAAAAACTAGTAAGTGACTTCTTTCCAGTTTAAAGCACCGGATGCTCCCTATCAGCCATTAGCTGGTGATCATACAAATCATAACCTCATTGGGCTCCTATGCCTCATCTGTAAAAATTAATAGGTAAGATCCACCCCAAATCTACCCTGGAATGGCGGTGTAACACTAGAAAGCGGCATTTATCTTTGTGGCAAAGGTGTAAATTTTATTAAATTGCCAGCTGGCCTCCTGGTCCACTGTTCTTTGCTCTGTTGCTTTTACTGAGTACCTCTCAAATCAGGAGACAGGGTTAATTAGTGACCCTGTAGGACAGAGAACTGCCCCCACAGAGTTTCCAAGGAGTGCCTGGCAGATTCAAACGACAGACCTTTGGGTTGGCAGATGTAGCCTTTAACCACTATGGCACCAGAGTTTTCCAATTACAGTTATGGAAAGTACTACCGTTCCCATCTTTCTAATCAAATTGCTTTCTTCGAGACACCAGTGGTTTTCACACCAAATCTGAATGCCTCTACTATCTTCAGGCCCTTTCTAATTCCTTGCTGAAATATTCTCTTTTATTGCCCGCTGTCGTGATTCATCTCTCCACTCGTTTTTCTATCCCTTTTACTGGGTTCCCTTGTATTTTCATCATAAATTTGTGCCCATTCTCTAAACCTCACTCCTTACACCCTGTTCTTTCCCTCACTGTATTTTCTTTTGTTTCAGGCACCTTTGGCTTACCAAGCCCACAGCTACTCCCAGGTCCCTTTTCCTATGCCCCCTCTTGCTATATGAGTGCCACCTTGCTTCTCTGTAGTGAGGGATGGCCCTGTCGCCTAGGTCTGCCCAATGAGACTTAAGGGGAAGTTTGCTGGAGGCTTCTGGGAAAGCTTTTGATTTCCTGACAAAAGGAGCAAATGTTGATGTGGTGCCTTCTCCCTTTGCCCTCCCTTAAACAAGGACACGGAGCTTGGAACTACAGAAGCTATGTTGCAGTCTTGAAGCCACAAATGTAACAACATGCTATGAAGGACTGCATAGAAACAGCTTAGGTCTTCGATGGTATCGCTAAGCCACTGCACCAAACTGGGAACTAATAACCTGCAAGCTCCTTGTTATGTGATGTCATTGACTATATTTATTTCTTTAATCAGGAATTACTGAACTGCAGCCCATGGATCAAATGTGGTCTACCACCTGTTTCTGTAAAGGACATTTCATTGAACACTGCCAGGCCCATTCATTTACATATTATGTATGGATGCTGGTTTTTCAGACGGGCAAAGTTAAGTAGTTGTGACCCAGATTTGCAAAGACTAAAATATTTACTACCGGGGCCCTTGACATAAAAAGTTAGCTGATTCTTGGCTATTCTGTAACTTGGAATGAAAAGTAATCCTAATTAATAGAGATGATTCATTCACTTTCAGGGCTTAAATTATTATTTCTCCCTGAGTCTTCAGATCTAAATTTGGATTACTATTTACACTTCTGCATTTGCAATTATATCCCAGCTTCACTACAGACTACTGTGGCGCTTCTCTGGCTCTGTGCCTGCCTGTCCATCTCCTGGTGGCACAGTGGTTAAGTGCTACGGGAAGGTCAGCAGTTCAGATCCTCCAGGCGTTCCTTGGAAACTCTACGGGGCAGTTCCACTCCGTCCTGTAGGGTTGCTATGAATTGGAATCGACTCGACAGCAGTGGGTTATATATATCTGTGGAAATCCTGGTGGCATAGCCATGGCTGCCAACCAAAAGGCTGGCAGTTCAAATTCGTCAGGCGTTCTTTGCAAACTCTGGGACAGTTCTACTCTGTCTACTCTGTCACTATGAGTTAGAACTGATTCAATAGCAGTGTTTACTTATTTACTTTTCTTAATCTATCCCTGGTGGTCCAGTGGTTAGGAGGTCTGTATTTAAATCCACTAGCCACTCCTTGACAACCATATGGGGTAATTCTATAGGAATCCACTTGATATTGAGGGCTTGGGTTTGGTTTCTGCATTTCTGTAGCCATCTTAGTCTACAAAGTTTCAGATTTAACTATTACAGCAGTCTCCCAGCTGCCTATTTCAGTGTCCCATCTCTCACTCCTAACTCCTGACTCAAAGATGAATCGTCAGCAAAATCCTGCTTATCTTTAGCTTCTTTTCTGAGAATGTCTTATTCTAACTGAAACACTGTGCTTCCTTGAGGACAATGCCTCACCTGCAGCCCTCTAAGGAGGTAGGTATTATCTCTAACACTCGTTGTACTATGGGGCCTGGAAGTGAAGTAGTTATTCATCTTGCTGGCTTTGGACTTTAAATTGTCAGATTAACGTCTCTCCCACCGCCCCCAAACCCAGCCCCCCACCCCGAAACCCATTGCTGGGGATTAATGCTTCTTGGTAATCATTCACAGACCATTGGGCTACTTACTTCCTCTCATTCCTTCAAGATTTCAGATGCTAGCTCACTGCTCCTCCCACTACTCCTGTCATAATTTTTTTCTGCTTGTATTTTGTTTTGTTCACAGAGAGACAGGAAGTTGAAAAGAAAGCAATAGATAAAGATATTGCAGGAAATAGATTCCCACTTTATTTTTTAAATTTTATTCTGTTGTTGTTGAGAATATACCTGGCAAAACATACACCAGTTCAACAATTTATACGTATACCATTTAGTGACAATGATTAAATTCTTTGAGTTGTTTAACCGTTCTCATTCTCCATTTCTGAGGTGTTCCTCTCTCTTAACATAGTCACTTCCCCTTAAGGTTCCTTTCCAATCTGTTGAGATGGTATTATCAATTTGCTCCCATATAGTTCTTAAAAGAGGATAAGTCTCAAAATAGACATATTTTACTAGTTAAGATAAACTATTGTTTGGTTTAAGGCTTAAAGATTATCTCAGGTCATTAGGTCCAGACGTTCAGCTAATTGTGATGGCTCCAGGAAGTCTGGAGAACTTGAAATTCTGTTCTTCATTTCTCCCCCTTTCAATCAGGATTCTTTTAAAGAATCTTTGATCAAAGTGTTCAGTAATGGTAGCCAGGTACCATCCAGTTCTTACGGTCTCATGGCAAAGGAGGCAGTATTCACATAGTTAATTAACCACATATTCTGTATCCTCCTCCTGTTCCTGAATCTCCTTCTTCCTCTGTTGCTCCAAGTAAGCAGAGTTCTGTTATAATTCTCAGTGATTTCAATGTTCATATAGGTGATCTTTTTTATACGCTGGCCTCTCAGTTCCTTGCCCTTTTTTCTTCCAATGATCTAGTTCTCTATTTTAGTCACTCCAGTGTCATACCTGAGTCCTCATAAGCACTGACAAACTGTAATCTCTCCATAATCTCAGTTTTGAGTATCTCACTCTCTGATAACTTCCTATCTTTTAAGCTTACTCCTGCTACTCCGACCTGACAGTCTTTGATCCCACAGGGCCCTACAGTTAATTAATCCTAATACCTTTCACAGTCAACTGATAGTCTTTGATCTCACAGGGCTCCACAGTTAATTAATCCTGATGCCTTTCACAGCCCTCTTCCCACTGAGGTCCTGTCTAACTAAGCATAAACTCAACAATCTATTGTTATAATCACCATCCTCCCCTCCCTAATTCCAGCCTTGGTTAAATTGACCTGTCCTTCTACTCCATGCTGGCAACCTGGCTAGCTGGCTGTGGAGCTCAAAAAATATACATTCAAGCCGACTGAATTCACCTAAAATTCAAGTGTGCCTTTAGAGCTGTCCTAGTGGAAACCCTGGTGGTGTAGTGAGTTAAGTGCTACATCTGCTAACCCAAAAGTCAGCAGTTAACATCTGCCAGGCGCTTCTTGGAAACTCTATGGGGCAGTTCTACTCTGACCTCTAGTGTTGCTATGAGTTGGACTCACCTCGACAGCAGTGGGCTTGGTTTTTGGTTTTCTAGAGCTGTCCATCAATCAGTTACATAGTCCATTTAGTCTTCTTCCCTACTAGATAATTATTGCAAACTCTCTCCTTTTTTCAAACTTCTAGTATGTCTTCCTCCTTTTCAGCCACAGCTGAAGACAACTTTGCTTCCTAAGACAGAAGCAATCAAAAGAGAAACTGGTCTGCTCTTCCTACATCCATCCACCAGCCTGCATCTGCATCCATGTAATCTGCCTCCTCTCTTGCTATTACAGACCGTCTGTGCTCCTACGGCCAACTTCTCCTCTTGCGCATAGGCTCTTACCCCCTCCTCTGGCTGACTCAGATGTAACTGTACCAATTCTCCCCTTTCCCCTTTATATCAATGATTCTTTTGTTTCTGCTAGATAATTCCCAGCCACATAAAAAGAGGCCACAGTTTTCCTCATCTTACAAAGTACCTCTTGACTTCAACAGCTACCATGTCACTCTGTTCCTCTTTATAGCAGAGAGAGTCTATTTGCGACTGTAATCTTTTCTGTCATACTTTCTTTTGAACTATCAAACGTTTATCTCAAGCACAACACAGAACTATTCTTTGTTAAGGTCATCGGTGACCTCCTCATTGCTGTATCAAACACTCAATGGCCAGTGTTCACTGTACTCCACGATCCATCACTCCTTCTATCTTGCAATACTTTCCTCACGTACCTTCCTGCATATCATACTTTCCTAGTTTTCTCTCCACCTCAACGGCTAATCCTCAGTCTCCATATTTCTGATTTAACTGTTGGAGAATTCCAAGGTTTAGTTCTTGGATCTCTTTTCTTCTCTACCAACACTTGCTCTTCTGGCAATTTCATCTATTCTTATGACTTTAAGTGTTTACGCTGATGAATTTCAAATTTATGTCCACCTTGGACTATCCCTTGAAATTCACACTAGCATACCCAAATGGTTACACTTCAAATGTCTAATAGGCATCTGAAACGTAACATGTCTGAAAATAATTTCCTGGTATTCTTCTCAGAGCAACTCAGTTTTCTCTGAAAGGAAATTCCACCCTTCCAGTTAACTTAGACTAAAAATTTAAGTCATCCTTAACTGTTCTCTTTTACACTGCACATCAGATTTGTCAGTAAAACCTGTTGCTTTTACTTTATAAATGTATCTGAAAATATACATCACCACTCTCACTATTACTCCTTGGTCAAAGCCTCTATCCATTCTTTGCCTGTTTAATGTAATGGTCACTCAACTGGTTTCCCTACTTGAGCCTTGGCACCCCCTCCTTCATTTATTTCCCACACAGAAGCTACAGTGATTCCTTTAAAATGTGAGTTAGGTCATATTATGTTTCCACTCAAAACCCTCCAGTGACTTTGTCAGTCAGAGTAAACTCCAAAGTTTCTCTTTCTCTCATGCTCTGGAATCTTTAAGTACTTATTGTCTATACTACAAAGCTATTTCAGAAACAAATTCTGATAAATGGCAACCCTACCCATATAGTTAAGAGCCATAGTATAACATGGTGGTTCTTAAAAGGGACAGATACCAGAATCTTCCAAGACTTCTTTTTTCTTAGAAATATATATGCCAATTGTCATTCCAGACCTACTGATTCATCAGGACCTTTGGGGTTCAGCCCTAGACGTGGAGATTTGGAACAATTATCCAAATGATTCTGATATAGCATCTATCTAAGAACCACTGATTTTACTGAATTTTGGACTATTTTGGTATTAAGAGTTACAGATTATAGTCCTTCATTGGCACTGGTTATCCCTGATAGTCAGTTTCTTTCCCTATAAAGGGAAGAAGTTGTATTAGGTAATTTTTCTAAAGTATCTACTAGCTTTGAAATTGTAAGTAAAAAAAAAAGGTGGCTCAGTAGTTAACACAGGTGTTGTAAAATGCCCTAAAGCTCACCTACTATATTCAACAAAATGCTTCATATTTTTACTTATTTGCAGTTTTTTTGGTATAAATTCTTTTGTCCAAGGGAAGGGTTAAATAAGGTACTGTATAGAAGTTATACTGACATAAAGAGAAGACAATTATGAGAGTGACAGTAAAGAGAATAGGACAGAAAAAATGAGAATAACAAAGCCACAGCAGTCTGGGACCACTTTTGGATAGAGGAAATTAATCTTCTCTACTGTGATAACAGATATCATAATTCTGCACTTAACCATTACACTATCGTGGTTTCCATGATTTTGCTATGTGGCATAAATAACTGCTAATAAGTGGTTATGTCAACTCATCAATAAAGATATTTAACTACGTGAGTTCTGTTTAAGAAGGGAGAGGTATCTATCATTTAGCAACATTTTTAAATCAAAACAGTGGAAACAAACAATACAAAGTACTATAAGGGGTAAGTTATCAATTATGAAAAGCTCAGCTGCTTCAGTGATGGTTTCCTGATCCTGCCCCCTTCCCCTGCCCCAAACCAGGGTGGGCTGGCTGTCCCTCCTCTTTGCTCCTGTAGCGCCCTGTACTCTTGTCCATCATTTCACTAACCACACTGTGATATTCATTTGCCCACTTCTTTTCTATTAGACTCTGAGCTTAAGGACAGAGACTCATTACCCTTCATCTTTGGAGCTCCAGAAAATAGCATAATATTAGTACATAATAGGTACCTGGATGTTTGTTGGGTTGATGAATAACTTTAGGATAATTTATCCTTTAAGATTTTGTAATACTCGATATAGTGTTTTACTGAATTCTAAACCAACCAAACCATCAAACCCATTGCGCTGAGTCGATTTCAACTCACAGTGACCCCAACAGGGTTTGCAGGGCTGTAAATCTCCACGGAAGGCGACAGCCACATCTTTAGCCCATGGAGCTGCTGGTGGTCTCAAACTGCCAATCTTCTGATTAGCAGCTGATTGCTTCACCCGCCGTACCGCCAGGGCTCCTTATGGAATGGCAGTAATTCTCCAATACTGTTCTGAGAATGAATTAACTTGGAAGTGGAAGTTCGTTAAAAATACAGATTCCTGGATCACTCTTGAAGGTTGTGGTGTAGGGCTCAAAAATCTGTTATTTTAAAAACAAAAGCAAAACCTCCCTAAGGGACCTAGCTAGGGATCCAGATAGAGCCCCCGTGGCACCGTGGTTAAGTGGCTGCTAACCAAAAAGTCACCAATTTGAAAATACCAGCCACTCCTTGGAAACCCTATGGGGGCAGCTCTACTCTGCCCTGTAGGGTCCTGTGAACTGGAATTGACTTGGGGGTAACAGGTTTGGGTTTTTTGAGGGATCTTGATATGTAGTTATATTCGGCGACCACAGTAGTGCATGTTTTTGCTCTGAAGTTATTTCAGATGTCTAATGTTGCCTCCCCTGAAACACTGTAAATCCTCTGAGAATAGTTATCATGTTACATAATCTGTTTTCCGGCTGCATACACTCCCATCCCAGTTAGACTCCATTGATTTATATTCTTTTCCCCCAACATACTTTCTCTAATCAAATCTCCTCATCCTTCCAGAATTAAAAGACAAGGTATTCTCTTACCAACCCACTCAATCAAATCTGGCTAAATTTAACTTAATTCAAATGGAATGAGTCCTAACAAACTTTAAACTGTAGCTGGCAGCTTGTAGCTATGCTATTTTATTTTTTACATATATGCATGATCTCTGAGGGAAAGCTTGACATTATAACAAGTATTGCTCTTGACACACTCAGTGGTGCCTTGATGTTATACTAAAAGCCCACACCATGTGGTGTAATGCTAAACTGTACGAAATGTTTTTTATATTTAAATCAAGTCACTAAGGACCTGAAATTTCAAGTCACCACAGAGCTTAGAGTTACACAAGAAAGAATCTTCTCAGCAGGAAGCAAAAGTGTGTGCTGACCATCAAATGGAAAAAGGACCCACAATCCTCCGTGCTGCTGTCTACATGGATCCTCTCAATCATTTCTATCTTTACTTTTTTATCAGAAACTAAATTAAGACTAAGAAAAAAAGTTTTTTGGCTCAACTGAAGAGTTCACTCATTGTGTATACACTTTAAAAGGCAAAAACTGATTTAGTAAAAAAAAAAAAATGACATAACACTAAAAAAAAAAGTGTCTGTTGTAGATGCTTCTCAAGAAGTTTGGTTTCATATTTGTGCCGACAGAGTTAATACTTAGAAAGAGACAGGAGAGGAGGAAGACTCGGAGGGAGTTGGGAGAAAAGAGAAGAGGGGAGAAAAGAGCAACTGGGGGTACACTTGGGGAGCAGGAACTGAATTAGTCTCATTTACTGCTGCAACCCCTGTTCCTTGGTGTCTGGTACCCAGAAGGTTATGCACTGTATGCAGTGAATGAACAAATGAATGGCTGAATGATATAAAGATTACTGTTAGTAGCCTATTCCTTTTTAGTGACTACTCTTTTGCTTCCAGCCATGTTCCTTTCCTCTAGTTTGAAAACATTCTTTACTTTTTCCTTCTATTCTATACCTGTCCTGTCCATTATTTAATTTCTCAACTTAGTGCAAGATTGAGCTAAATCTGTCTCAGTTTCCTCTCTGCCTGTTGACATCATTCGGCTTCTGCCACCTATACTCCATTGTCTTTTCAAAGGTCAGTGCTGACTGCATCATCATCAAATTCAATGTGTTTTCCTTTTTTCTCTGATACGAAACCTTGGTGGTACAGTGGTTAAGTCTACAGCTACTAACCAAAAGCACAGCAGTTCAAACCCACCAGGCACTCCCTGCAAATCCCATACAGCAGTTTTACTGTTTCCTACAGGGTCACTATGAGTTGGAATTGACTCAAACGCAGTGGGTTTAGTTTTCTTTTTAAATAATCTTTGCAATATTCCATATTAATGATCAATTCTTCCTAATTCTTCTTTGCTCCTATGGTATTTCACCATCTTGGGTATTTCAGTACCTCTGTGATCAATCTTTCCTTGACCCCTTTTTAACCTTCATCTCTCTATACAAGATCTCCAAGGTTCAAACTGGGCCCTCTCTTTCTAAACTGTCTTTTAAAAAAACTTCGTCAACCCTCATGGTTTAGGATTATGTTTATACAGGTGATTCCAACTCAGAATTCCCTCCTGAGTTTCAGCACCTCACTTCCAATTGCTTTCTGTACAGCTCCAGCTAGATAGCTAGCCAATAGCTTCCCTTTACCATGTCACAACAGAACTCATCACTCCCTTCTCTTTCACTTGTAATACATCACTCTTCATAGGGAAGAATCCATACACCCAGTTGTCCAAGCCAACCATTCAGTATAATTTTCCATTTTTCTCAAGCATCCCTTTTTCTCTTTTGAACTGCCCTAACATTTGTTTTCTACACCAGCACCGTCCAAACAGAACTTTATGTGATGATGACAATGTCCAACACAGTAGCTGTTAGCCACATAGGACTATCAGTTACTTTGAACTCAGGAACTACATTTTAAGTTAAAATTAATTTAAACTAATGTAAGTAGCCATACGAGACTAATACTTACTATTAAGCAGGGGGAAAAAACACCCCACTGCTGTTGAGTCCATTTCAACTCATAGCAACCCTATAGGACAGAGTAGAACTGTTCCATAGAGTTTCCAAGGAGCGCCTGGCAGATTTGAACTGCTGATCATTTGGTTAGTAGCCATAGCACTTAACCACTTGGCCACCAGAATTTCCTATTGAGCAGCATTAGGATATTTTTCTCACCATTCTGGAACATTCTGGAACAAGAGGCAATACAGCACAGTGGTTACGAGCACAGGCTCTTGAACCAGATTTCGTGGGTTTGAACCCCCCAATCCGTCAGTTAATAACAGTGTGACCTTAGATAAGTCAGTTAATACTTCTGGGCCTCAACTGTGTTGTGGCAGAGTTTAAATAAGTGGTATGTCAAATGGATGAATAGCACAAATTAAGCACTATAAAATGTTAGCTACCATTATTACTGTTATTTTATGTCTGTCTGTCTGCTATCTATGTAGCACAAACATGCCACATTAAATGATGAACATATGTGCAAATATATGTACACAAATATGTATATATATATATGTGTGCGTGTGTGTGTATTAAGCCAAGCCAAGTGCCATGTGTGTTTGTGTGTGTGTGTATATATGTATATATATACACAAACCAGGAAGAATCCTAGTGGCACAATGGTTACACACCCAGCTACTAGCTGAAAGGGCAGTGGTTTGAACCTGTGAAGCTGCACTGTGGGAGAAAGATGTGACAATCTGCTACTGTAAACATTACAGTCTAGAAAACCATAGGGGAGCAGTTCTACTTTGTCACATGGGGTCACTGAGATGAAAACTGACTCAACAGCACCTAACAATGACATAGAAACCAGTCCCATCTTGTATTCTTTGTGAACGTAAAGACCATGTGGTTCTGACTGTGGTGCTTGTACACTATTAAGCTGCCCAAAGAGGAGTTCAACATATATTGATTGTATGCAATGTGTAAATTAAACTTAAAATCCCATTAAAGTGAACTGAAAATGACAAAATCAATTTTCTTATAATTTGTGAAAAGGTTGAATTCTGTAAATCCTATTTTCATCATTAAGAGTAGCCATGCAGTTATATCAGCCCCATTACCCTTAGCCAGCAAAATGAGAAGAATGAATGCAGAACACCACAAAATAAAACTTTTCTCCCCTTCAATTCAGTTATGAAACAATGTCCATACTCAATACTGAATTAGAAATGCTGACAGCTACTGAATACGTATATTAAACTCCTGAGCTCCATCAAGTACTCGACATTAAACAACTGCATTATTGTCTTTATCACTGTCTTTTTAGTTGGCTCTTAACAGATTTGAAGGGAGCTCAGTGAGGAAACTGTTTCTAAGAGAGTTTTGAAGAGCGCATATTTGTGGGTCTGCAGCAATTCTGGGCGCCCCCTCCCCCAGGCTTCAATCACACTGAAGCTGTAATTGCAGTACGAAAGTTGCCATGGAAGACAGTGTTCTTTCAAGCTATTTAGGTAAAAACTTTATAAAATTTAATCTTTCTAAAGAGAAGAACTCTGCACTTTATTATAACGAAAGCCAACATGATTTACATGTCTATAGCAACTTTTCTTGAGGTTATAGTTTTAAAATACCTTTTACTTATGGTATCACTCAAGAAAAGTATTTTTCCCAAAGATGGAACACACAGACTACCAGTCTAGGACACACTAAACAGTCATAAAGGCAAGGTCATTTGCAGCCCCACATGTCCCATTCTTCCATAAGGATGCAATTCAGGTCAGACTGGCTTAAAGGGAGCCAATTAGCACCATATTCATCCCACTAATATCAGTCACATCATTAGATGGCATTTGTCTCTGACTACTGCAGCTATTATTCCAGTGTCCTTTGGGGCAGTTTCGTGCTCTCTTCAGTGTTCCTTGTTTAAGTATGGAGGAAATTTAAACATCTGCAAATAGCATAGTATAAACTGACTCAAGGAAACTGTAACTCCACTTTCTCCAAAAGCAGAGGTTTCCAAAGAGTACTGCTGCTGTTACTTCTAAAACTTGGTAAGAACTTTGAGAACTATCTAATCTCATGTTGTCCTATACATTGAGACTGGCACACAGTCCTTGTACACACAACCAAATCTCCACCCTCGTACGTAGGGGACTGCCCCAGGACCAAGTGTCTTTTGGAAACTTTGGTGCCACCAGCCTCCCAGAATACTTTATATGTCACAGTTATCTTTGATTATCATACATTTGGGGCCCTTAACTGGCCTCTTATACCTCTTCTCATGAGCTGCTTTCTTCTTCTGCCCCTCATTCAACCCCCAAATGAGCCCTTCTACCAAATTTCTCCACTTTCCTCCAGGAACAACTCCATGGTTCCAAAGTTCCATTACATCCTATCCCTAATGTCACTGTATTGCCTGACACTGGCCTCCACCTTGGAGATACAACTTCTGTTACCCTCTCAGATGGATGCATTTCATTCTTTTACATTCTGATTAGCTTGAGCTGAGAAAGAGAAAAGGCCTTGCTTATCCTCTAAAGCAATTTCTAGTACATTATTCAAGGACTGTAAGAAAACTCTATGTTTTTCTGAAGCTTTGGCGCACTTAGCTATCCTTCCTTCCCCGTCTGTCCTATTGCTGATACCCATTAAGAGTCTTGTGAGCATCTGGTTCAGTCTTGCCCTCTGTTGTAAGTTTTGCATTAACCACTTCTATAGCCACCTGGAAACTCATTCCATATCCTACCCAGTGTTCCTCAAAGTACCATTCACCTACATTGGAATCATCTTAGGTGCACCTTGAAATGCAGGTTACTGGGCAACATCCGTAGCTCTGAACCAGAGTATCTGGTTTTTAGCAATCTCCGAAATCAAACTAAAAGACTAATGCTAATAGGCTGCTTATGACTTTAAAAAACCACCTATATTCTATCTGTAAGAGACATATCTTAAATATAAGGACATACAGAAAGGATGAAAGTTAAAAGACGGAAACAAGAGATACCATGTAAACACTAATCAAAAATAAGCTGGTATAACTATTTTAGTATCAGAAAAAAATAGGCTTCAAGGTAAGATGTTTTACTGGATATACAGAGAAACATATCACAGTGATAAAATATTATTCAGAAAGCTAAAACACTTCAAAATTAGTACATACCTACTAACAACCTCAAAATATATACACGGAAAAGCTGACAGAAGTGAAATGAGAAACAGGTAAGTTCATACTTAATAAGTGAAGATTAAAACACTCATTCCTTAGCAACTGGTGAAACAAGCAGCCAAAAACATTAGTAAAGATTTGAACTAAACGATGCATAAATCTAACCTATGTAATACGCTGCATCCGACAATTACAGAATACACATTCTCAACACACCCAGAATATTTACTAAAATTGATGACATAATGGCAC
The DNA here is from genome assembly GCA_028571685.1 of Heterohyrax brucei. Taxonomy (NCBI): domain Eukaryota; kingdom Metazoa; phylum Chordata; class Mammalia; order Hyracoidea; family Procaviidae; genus Heterohyrax; species Heterohyrax brucei. The sequence goes on from CM053157.1 coordinate 64,055,882, forward strand.
ATAACACAAACACCAAAGGATAAAACCATACAGTGTGTATTCTCCCAGCACATGAAAATTAAGCTGGAAATCAATGGTTAAAGAAAAATAACAAACATTCTTAGAAATGAAGCAGTAGACTTCTAAATAACCCATGAATCAAAGAAGAAATTACAATAGAAATCAGACAATATTTTGAATTGACCTGTATAACAACCAAAATGTCAGGGATACAGCTGTGATCAGAGAGTAATTTAGACATCAGAGTTCTGAAGACAGCCTGAGAAAGTAAATGTAACAATTACTCATTTTAAGAAGTGAGAGAAAAGATAGCATGTTATACCAAAAGAAAGTATCCACATAGTAAAGGTAAAAGCAGAAATTAATGAAATAGAAAAAAATATATATGCATTTTTAAAAAAGGAGCAAAGACTAGTTCTTGAGAGGACCTGGTAAGACCGATCAGGAAAATAAGAGAAAAGCTACAAATTACCCATACCAGTCGAAACACATATTATTTCAGAGCAACAGATATTGAAAGACAGGAAGAAGATATAAAAACAAATTTGAAAATTTGCATGAAATGAACAAATTATTACAAAACAGAAGTTACCAAAACTGACACAAGGAGAAACACAGTCATACTTTCTATTTATTACTGAAATTAAATGTTATTTAAAACTTTCCACTAAGAAAAGCTTAGGCACTGATGGTGTCACCTGTGAATTCTTTCAGATATCTAAAGAGGAAATAAGACTGATCTCATATAAACTCTTCCAGAGAACACACACAGAGATAATACTCTCCCACTCATTTTATGAAGGTGGTATAATGCTGATACCCAAAACCTACAAGAAGATTATGAGAAAGGAAAATTATAAGCTAACCTTTCTTAGGAAACCCTGGTGGCATAGTGGTTAAGTGTTCTGACTGCTAACCCCAAGGCACTTCTTGGAAACTCTATGGAGCAGCTCTACTCTGTCCTGTAGAATTGCTATGAGTCGAAATCAACTCAGCGGAGGTGGGTTTTAATCTTTCTTACAAATTTACATGTAAGTATCTGGAAAAAAATGTTAGCAAACTGAATCTACTGATATGTGGAAAGACTAATATATAACAACCAAACTGGATTTATTCTGGAAATACAAGATTGGCTTAACATTTAGAAATCAACCAACATAATCTAGCATAATAACAGAGCGAAGCAGGAAAATCACAATTATCCTTAAACAGCAACTGATAAAATTCAACACCCATGCATGACACAAAATCTCATCAAAATAGGAATAGATGAAAATACTTTTACACCCTCTCCTCACCCGACATGGTTAGGTTCCAAAAATCAGGCCATTATGCAAAATTGGTGTTATGCAAAATGGACAATGACTACATCATTATGTAACTGTAAAATTACATCATTATATAATTGTCAAAGCACTGAGAATCACGGCCCAGCCAAGCTGACACCTTAAACCACTACAGCCAATGTTACTCTCACCTACCACCTTGGCGTTCATTATTGTCAGATGTGTCGTTAACATGCAAAACTGATAGTAGATTTTTTACTACTGTTGTAAATGTGAGATGTCAGATGATGAGACAGCTGATTAGTGAGAAGTATAATCTTATAAGGCATGTTACTATTGTTATTTCAACTCATGGTGATCCCACAGCTTCACAGCTGAATTACACTCCACAGGGTTTTCATAGCTGGGACCTTTCAGAAGAGATCACCAGGCCTTTCTTCTAGTTGCCTCTGGGAGAGTTCAAAACCACCAACTTTTTGGTTTGCAGTTCAGCACTTAACCATATATGTCATTATATTGAAAATTATTGAAAACTTATATTGAAAATTTCCCCCAAGATTGGGAATGAGACAAATCAAACTCTGCATTATTACCTCTGTTCAGTATTGAACTGCAGGTTTTAACCAATACAACAAGACAAGAAAAAAAAAAACATAAAGGAAAAGGTAAATAATAAGAGTAGACTGAGCTCTGGGACCAGAAAACTGAACCAAAATTCAGTTTCAACTCCTAATTATAAAGCACTAGACCAGCAATTCTGCATCTGGTAAGCTTCTCTAGTCCTCTCAACAAATCTGTGTGTATATGATTTAAAAGGCTCAGAGAGGTAAACTGACCAGTCTAAAGTCCCTCTTTAATAAACAACAGACAATAATATAAGGGTTGACCTAGGACTTAGAAGTTCAAATATAAGATTCTTTTCAATATATCTTGTTCTCTCACAGAAACAGAGCTCGAAAAGTAAAACTGTGCCTAGAACTCATTATTGGTTTCCCCAAACCTCAGTAGAGTTGCTTTTAACCTTATTATCTAGGCCTTGTTTTTCTTCTGTATCTAGCACTTTGGATGTTACAATGGGCTGAAATGATACACACAGGCCCCCTTCTATTTCAAACTCATAGAGATGCCAGTAAAGTATGAAAAAAAAGAGGTCAAGTGCAAAGAAAGAAAGAGAAATTCCCAGGCACTTGAAATGAAGAACTTAAAATCAGAGTGGAATGTGGGAATTAGCCCAGATTCAGATACAGCCCCAAGGGCTGGTGATGGGAGTTTCAGTGCCCATCTAGGAGGAACAGATCTGTTTTCCAGTTTTTGAGGCAAATGTGTATGTGGATGAGTGATAACAACTAGCCTGCAGTTCCCTTCATGAAATGAGGACTCTTGGTGGGCTGCCTAGTGAGCGAGAGAATAAGACAAATTCTGCCCAGTGGCTCAAAAAACCCACAAGACTGTGCTGTCTGTCAAGAACTTGGGTGGGAGGGGGTAGGCTGAATAAGAGGTCCACAAGAAATGGAAACCTCAGGCCTGTGCCTCACTAGGATGCTGGGGAAAGGAAACCCTGGTGGTGCAGTGGTCAGAGTGCTGTGGCTGCTAACCAAAAGGTCGGCAGTATGAATCTACCAGACGCTCCTTGGAAACTCTATGGGGCAGTTCTACTCTGTCCTATAGGGTCGCTATGGCAAAGTTTTTTGTTTTTTACCAAAAAACAAACCAAACCATTGCTGTTGAGAAGATTCCAACTCATAGGAACTCTACAGAACAGAACAGAACTGCACCATAGGGTTTCTGAGGATCAGCTGGTAGATTTGAACTGCCTACCTTTTGGTCAGCAGCCAAGCTCTTGACCAGTACACCAGGAGGGCTGTAAATCACTTATCTACAATCTTGGTCCATGAGTGCTGTGTGGCTACTGCCAACAGATTTCTGAACTCACGAGCAGACAGTGACAAGGAAGGTACAGCTGGGGTGAGAATTGGCAAAATGTTAGAGTGCAGGTACGTCTGACCTCATGTGGATCAGCCTTGGAGTGGTCTTGATTCACATTATTCCCCCTGAAGTCAGATGGGTTCTGATGGTGCTACCACTATCACTGTGCCCACCCTTTTACAAATGGCTTCAAAGAACTGTATTGAAATAACTGTTGATCTAGCTAACTACTATTCCTACTTTCTTTTTTAACTCAAAGGAGAGAGGCATGCTAGCAGAAGACTTGCTCAGGACTAGCAAGGATCAGAAAAGACCACCAACATCTGGTAAGGTGCTGAACATAGCAAAAACTGCCTCTGTTTCCTAAACATGAAATGGAACAGATGACCCAGATGTGAGGCTCCAAAAGCATCTGCCTTGATACTGAACCTCCAGGCGGAGCATAAGTGAACTCTAGGTATCTATCACAGTAATTAAAAATGATGTGTCTGGAAACAGACTGAGTTCAAACCTTAGCTCTGCTTCTTAGGAACTGAGTGAATCTGGCCAAGTGACTTTACTTCTGCATGCCTTAAGCTTCTGCAGTATAACTCACAGTTTAAAAAAACATTAAACAGACATGTAAAGGATTTAACATAGTCTCTAATACAAACCCAAACCAAATCCACTGCCACTGAGTCCATTTCGACTCATAGCAACGCACAGGACAGAGTAGAACTGCTCTCTAGAGTTTCCAAGGAGTGCCTGGTGGATTCAGACTGCTGACCTTTTGGTTAGCAGACATAGCACTTAACCACTACACCACCAGGGTTTCCCCCTAGTACAAAACAAGTGATTGATAAGGTGGCACAGTGGTCAAGAGCTCAGTAGTTTGCATCCATCAGCTGTTCCCTGGAAATCCTACAGGGCAGTTCTACTGTGTATTTATAAGGTCACATGGAATTGGAATTGACTTGATGGCAACAGGGTTTGGTTTCACATTAATACTTTGTCTTATCTACAGTACTGTGTAAATTTGATCACATAATTTGAAGGTGCCACCACCATCTTTAATGTAACTATTGCAAAACTAAAATATGAAAGGCACATACTCTGACATCCACTGAGCAGCCCACAGTCCATGATGGATTTCCCAGAACTTGATTTTGGCATAAGAGATGAACTAGTGAAGATTTTCCAACACCTGTAAAAGATACAACACTCTATTCACGGAAGTATAAGAAGTATGCTTGGAATATATTTTGGTGTTAAGATGGAAAATTTGTCGTAATAACGATATGCAAAGCATGATTGTTAAAAGGGTGTTCTAACTATATCATTAATACAATCAACTTTACTAAGTAAAGTGAAAAAGATGGTCAAGAGTTCTCAAATCTAGTGTTTATGAGAATCACCTGGAGGGCTTGAACCCCACATTGACAGTTCCCACCCCTAATGTTTCAGACACAGCAAGTGTGTGGTGGGGACCAAGACGCTGCACTTCTAAAAGGTTCCCAGGTGATGCTGATGCTACTCGTTTAGGGGCCTGATTTGGAAAACCAATGGTCAAGGGAAACTTCATGTAAACTAAACCCTTTCTTTTTGAATGATTTCACCTATTTAACCTATTTTAGAATTGTAACTAGATGTAATCTCTATCCTGCATACCAATTCAGAGGCCCTTGTCACAGCTGCTAGTTAGATGGTCCTCCAGACTGTCCTTATGCACTGTCAACAAGTGGGGCTCACCACTCCACAGTTTCCTATTTAGATGCTCCAGTATTCTCATATAGTGATTTCAAAATGTCAGCCAACCCCCTGGCCCTTACCTCCATTTAGGAAAAGAGAGCAATTCTACTCCCTCTTTTATATTCTGACCCTTTACCTTAAGGCAACACTTTATCTTGTTTTAGATCTTTTGGGCTCAGGGAAATCTAGTTACTAACACTAAGGGTAATGTTTCAACACCTGTACAAAAGAGAAAAGAGAAGGAGCTCTCTTCGTACACCTGGTTGTGCAATCACTCATTCAGTTAACAGTATCTTGGGAATACCAATGGCAAGCACAGCTGGCGAACTTTTATGTGTCACTAGTTGTATCAAAGATTTAGGTCATCTCTTGGTGTACATTATCAAGTATCAACCTTTTGCATCATATTTTATTTTATTGTGTTTTAAGTGAAAGTTTACAATTATTTTTATAAAAAGTCACATTCACAAAAAAAATCTAAAAGACATTTGTCACAGATTTAATTGTGCCCCCCTCAAGTATCTGTGAATTTGGTTGGGCCATGATTCCCATGATTGTGTTATCATCCATCAAACTGTCATCTGATGACATTATCCTGTGTATCGTGAGTGCTGTCACTATGACTGAATAAAATGGATTAACAGCAGTTATGTTGTTGTCAGATGCCGTCAGGTTGATTCTGACTCACAGCAACCCTGTGCACAACACAGTGAAACAGCCTGGTCTTGTACCATGTCCACAATTATTTTTATGCTTAAACCCATGGTTGTGGCCACTTTGTCAATCCACCTCGTTGAGGGTCTTCCTCTTTTTCACTGACCCTCCACCCTACCAAGCATGATGTCCTTCTCCAGCGACTGATCCTTCCTGACAACACATCCAAAGCATGTAAGACGCAGTCTTGCCATCTTTGCTTCCAAGGAGCACTCTGGTTGTACTTCTTCCAGAACAGATCTGTTTGCTCTTTTGGTGGTCCATGGTCCATTCAACATTCAGCAGTTATACTGATGAGGTTTACAAGATTAGTGCCTTAAGCCAGTTTATCTTTTTGAGATATAATAGAGAGAAACAGGCAGAAAGACATGGGAACCTCGTAGCATCCAGAAAACACTCCCAGGAACACAGCATGTCCTGTGGACCTGCAGTCCCTGTGCTGAGATGCTCCCAGATCAAAAGAAGACTGACACAACACTAGAACCTTTTTCTAGAGCCAGCAGAGAGAGAAAGTCTTGCCCTGGAGCCACTTCCCTGAATTCGGACTTGTAGCTACTGGGCTGTGAGAGAATGAACTTCTCTGTTAAAGCCATCCACTTCCTGTGGTATTTCTGTTAGAGGAGCACTAGATGTCTAAAACAACATCTATATCTTCTAGAAGACACAGTGACCTGAGGACCACTACTATGTAGGTTTATCTAACTCCATAAGCAGGGTCTTCATATTTACTATATACTGTGTACTTAAAAAGAATAGCATAGCAAAACATAATTAACGTTTCTGAATTGTACATGAAAATTGCTGAAATTCTGTTACATATATACGTACCACAATAATTAAAAAACAATACAAGCCTTTGTTTACATAGCTTGTTCTGTCTGGAATAGTCTATTCCCTGTCCCCACTGGAAGTAGTGAATTAGTCTTTCAAGATTCAGTATTATTGTAGTTGTGAAGTCTTTTGTGACTCCACACAGGTGGAGGAACTAAGTACAATAGCCACTGGGTCTTCATTGTATCCTGTGTATGTTTCTGTCGAGCACTTAACACAAATCATTACAGTTGACCATAGTTTTTATTCACTCTATTTAATTTTAAGCTCTTTGGAGTTTGTGACTGTCTTATTCACCTTTTTATCTTTAGTACTCTGAACAGGGTCTTAATTAGTACTTAGTGACTAATATTTTTAAATGTCCCCATAGTATTTCAGAGAGCAGATATAATTGCCTTAACTAGTCCCTTATAATTACTTGGGTTTTTTTTTTTTTTTTTTTTTAAGTTTTCACTATCCTAAGAAAAACTTACATTTCTGCTCAAACTTCTGTTTGAAGTTAGATTTCCATAGCATACCTCCCAGAAGTTCAATTATTGAGTAAAAGGAAAAGAACATTTAAAGTTCCTGATAGATCTTGACAAGCACCGTACATGTAGTTACACTGCCACTAGCCACACAAGAGTGTGTCATTTTGCATTTCAGCAGTGTCATGTAGTTGCTTCTTTATCTTTGTTAATTTGATTAGAGAAAAAAGAAGTGATATCTTGTTTTACTCTGCATTTCTTTACTTTCCAGTAAAGATATATTCTGTTCATCATTGCTAATCAGTTGCTTCTACTCTTTAGTGATGTGTTTGGCCCATCTATCTACTAGGTTTTAGTCTTCTTTCCAATTAATATCATCTCATCTGACTTGACGGCACTTGGCTGGCTGGCATATATTAGAGACAACTCTCATGTAATTGAATCCAACATTTTCCCAGGTTTCCTTGTATGCTTTTTTTTTTCTACATGCAGACATTTAAGATTTTTGAGTACTCAAACCTAGCTCTGCCTTTGATTTCCTGCACACATCTGACAGCCGTACACTTTATAAGGTATAGTGTTGATTTTTGTGTTTGCATGTAGGTTTATGGCAGAGGCACATATCTGGGCATTTTACTATCAGCTCGATAAAAGGTTTCAGCTGCTTGTTTTGCTTAATTGTTTCTGAGTAAATATTTTTTGGCAGTAATACAATATAGAAACCCACGGCCATCGAGTCAGTTCAGCCCTACAGGACAGAGCAGAACTGTTCCGGACTTTCCAAGGAGTAGCTGGCAGATTTGAACAGCCGAGACAGCATTTCACCACTATACCACTAGGGTTTCCAATACGGGACAGCTCTCCATAAATTAACTACTTTGGTAGGTAAGTCTTAGCTAACACTGTATGAAACTCTAAACAGTAGGAAGAGTTGAAGTGCTAGGAATAGTAGCCAACTATTTATTTCTTTAAAAAATTTGGAGGGTCAGAATGTTCCCCCTCCCACCTCCACTGTTATGTAGTATAATGTAGTTTTGAACTACATTAGATCAAAAGAATACACTAAACTTGCTGAGGAGAAAAAGGAACCAAAACAATAGATGCCAGCTCCAAAGGTAGCTATAATGTATTAAAATCACCCCGAATCTCTGAAAGAACAAAGATAAAACAGTATACTGGTGATGTTTTCAAGATAGTTTACTACATTAGCAAATCTCTCTATTGGGTACAAAGCAAGTTTCTAAATCCCAAGTCGCTCTTTTATAGATTTGTGAAATCCTCAAAATGCCACAAGAGGAATAAACCTTGAGTCAAAAATAAGCTTTGAAGCTGGAAGGCAAAGGCAGATGAAGTGTAAAAAGTATATTCTAATATGACAGTTAGGAAGTCACTGTTAAAAGAGAATTGATAAAGGCAATAACTGACTGTCTAAAGTTAGTGAATGTGACACAAGATCAGTCACTTTGCTGGTGGGCAAGGCTGGGTCTTCTGTTTTTCAGCTAAACTATGACAGGGGAAAAAAGTATACTAATTGCCTGATTTCTTTTCCACATTTTATGCAGCATGTAATTCAACCCGTTACATAAATTTCATGGTTAAAAATCCTAGCATCTAATACAGCACCTGTATAATGGGCATTTAAGTATTAAAAAAACAATCAATCTATTGGTTTCAGCAGTATTTAACATGAAGGATTTGTTAGATGTACCCATAATCAGGAAATAATAGACTAGAGCAAGAACACCCTTCTTTACTGTCATGGAGAACCATTACCAATAATTGCAGTCCTCAGTGTTGGTTGGCAATACCCGTGCCAAGTCCCTTGAGGCCATTACTGATTTCATCTGTAAAAATGAAGCTACTATATTAAATTTACCTCAGTACTACTTCAAAGTTTTATGAAGAACTGGAGTTTACATAAATTGGATTATTCTCAAAGAATTTCATAATGCAACTTTCTTAGGGATGTATTAAATGCTCTCTGTAAAATATTTTACAATGCAGTAATCTTCAGGCAATGTGACCCTCCCTGCCTTTTACATGGTTTCTGTAAGACAAAAGATTTCTGTAAGACTAGTTTTCGAGTGTTTTGAGGTATGTCCTCTCGAACTCCAAGCATCTGGCAGTGTGTCCTTTCTCACTGCACACAGGCAAAAGGTCAGTTCCAGAAAAGTACACCTGGGAGACGCGAGGTTAGCAGTTTTTACAAGTTCTTAAGGAGTATGGGACTAGGCATTATGGTGGTGAAGAAAAGGAGAGTGAAGCAAGAGGGGAAACACAGACTTCAGTTCCAGTTTTCAGATGTCCAAGGTGTCAAAAGAACTTTAACACTAGGACTAAAATTGGGCTCACCACTAAGTCCTACCTGCTTCAGAATACGGCCTTTAACTTCTCTATTACCTACAACCTAGCACACAGGAGGGATCACTCCTCGGAGAAGGACATCATACTTGGTAGAGTGTCATCGAAAAAGAAGACCCTCAACGAGATGGACTGACACGGTGGCCACAACAATGGATTCAAACATAGCAACGACTGTCTAGATGGCACAGGATTGGGCAGTTTCTCTCTGTTATGCATAGGCTCGTTATGAGTCAGAACAGACTCCAGGGTACCTAACAGCAACAGCACACAAGTTTCCAATTAGGAAAACGAGAACAAGAATGAAGAAGACTAATTAAGATTAAAACGTGACAACCTGGTATTTCAATTTATAACACAGCTTGGCGTTTAAGAGCATTGACTCAGGGGTTCAAACGAGTTCTGCCGTTTACATATCTGCCTTACTTCCCTCATCTGTAAAATGGGATAATAGGGCTGTTCTCAAGATTAAATCAGCTAACAACATGCAAAAGCTCGTGGAAGAGCATTCTCAGCACCTTGAAGGCACGATCGTACTTATTTCTGTACAATACTCAAAGCCTGGTATCTTTAAAACAAAGGACTCGATAATATTATCCAAGCTGGGGTAGCTCAGGAGACAGGCGTGAGTAACTTAGAAGACAGAGAAAGACCAGAGCTCTGTGTCCGCCACCCGCGGGACTCCGCCACCTAGTCAAATGCAGCAAAGTCTTCTGGGAAATGTAGTCTTTGGGCTTTAAGAGCTACTTCATTCACGGGACGAAGACCCAGGAAGGTGGAGGGTAAGCAGTGAAGGGGGAGGTTTATTAGACAACTCACAAGTGTCAGGAGCCCCAGAGATGGGTCTGAGCCACTCACCTGAATCTCCTAACACTAACACCTTCACTCGATCCAGGGAAGCCATCTTGCCACTGACTTCCCTGGGTTAACGCCTGTTCCGGGATTCTAGGCCAATCAGAGCTGGGCACGGCGGGCCGACCTTTCAATTTCATTGGCTAGTTGGAGAGTGACTGTCCTGATTGAAAGTTTTACTCTGCTGATTGGGCGGCCTGGGTGAAGGCAGCTTGTGGGCTTCAAAGCTGGTCGCAGGGATAACGCGTCTTCGTTGTCGCACAGGTGGCGTGCTCGTTTAAGCCGGTAGTTGAGGCGCTGAGGGAAGCCGTAGTAGGAGTGTTCGAGGATTCTCTTCGGTAAACCTTGTTCCCAGTTCCTTGGCCCGACGTGGCATTTCAGACTTTCTCCTCCCTTTCACTGTCCTCTTTACCTTAGCCTCCCTCTTGATTTGGTCCTGTTATTGGTCTTCCAAAGAACCATTGACTCTGGAGCGGCCTGTGTGCGACCTCGGGTATGGCTGCGCCGAGTGTGTCCCCAGGACTCAATTGGGAGAGTCCTTGGGAGTGTGGGGTCTCGGGGGGTCTCACGTTGGGGCGGAGCAAACATTACTGAATGGGTCGCGAGGAAGCAGCTGGGTCCGGAGGTTTCTCTGCAGTGTGCCTTTGAACAGACGGAGTTGTGAAGAGTGCCGTGAAATACGGCCACAGAAAATCGCGGTTAGGTGCATAGAATCCCAGTTCTTCTAAGACGAATAAATAGTAGTATGCTGAAATAATCTACCAGGACTCTCGCATCCTCCCCCCGTTTCCTTTTTTCCGTCCTTCTAGTCAGCATAATCCTTTAAAATCGCAAATTTTATCCTGTCAGTCGTGTTTAAAACCATTTTAACAAGAGGGCTTGCAGTAGCCTGTTCTTTGACGTTCTTGAAACAGGAGTTGGGAAAGTGAATTGGGAAGCAGGCATGTTGGAAGAAAACGTGCCTAGGCTATCTGCTCAAAGTTGTAGGGGAGTACCTGAATAGCTGTGCTGGGATTCAGTGACAAACGAGACAGTGCCTGCTGTCAGTCTACTGTTTGGGGGTCAGGAGAGGTAGACACATAGAAAGTACCAGACTGCTGAATGCAACCGAGGAGGAGGGGAACACAAGAAAGGGGATCATTCTAACCTACCTTGGGGAACTTGGGAAGGCCTCTCTGAGAAAATGTTATTTGAGACTTGAAGGATGAGAAAGAGGTTTGGGCTTAGCTTTGGAAGTAGGGGGAACTGCTGGTGGAAATGCCCTTAAAGTGGAGAAGGCATACAGGGCTCGTGAAATTGAGAAAATGCTGGTTCAGTTGGAGGTGAGGCTGGCGAGGACAGGGCTGAGAGTGTATTTCTTTCACCTTTGTTACTCCAGCTCTGTGCCTGCTACACAGCCCTCAAATATCTGTATGATTGGAATCAACCGAAAAAAAGCAAACCAGTTGATATGGGAGTTGATTACAACTCACAGCAGCCCCATGTGTGTCAGAATAGAACTGTGCTTCCTAGCGTTTTTAATGCTTTCTATATTTTTGGATGACCAGGCCTTTTCTTAAGTACGTCTGGGTGGACGTGAACCCCCGACTTTTCAGTTAGCAGGTGAATGCGTTGCTGTTTGCACCACCCAGAGAGTCCCTGATTGGAATGCTGTTGTTAAGTGCTGTCAGGTGGATTTCAATTCAGTGATCCCATGTGACAGAGTAAAACTACCCTTGAAGGTTTTGCGGCCTGTCACCTTTATGAGAGCCAATCACCAGGTCTTTCTTTCATGGAGCCTGAGTGGATTTGAACTGCCAGTCTTTAAATAGGGAGTGCTTGACTGTTGTGCCAGCAGGATCACTGAATACAGAAAACAAAATACAGTTGCCTTTGGGTATCTGGGACAGTTATACTTGGGAAGGCCAGTGAGGCTAGAAGGGACTGACAGACTATGAGGGTGAAAAAACACAAGCTGCTGCTCATAGAGCACATGCTCAAAAGTTCTCTAGAGGCCAGCCGAGCTCCTTCCCTGTCTGAGAGTATCAGTTCCAAGTTAGCTGGCCACTGAGTGGGAATCAGTTTGATGGCAGTGGATTTGGGTTTTGGATTTTGTCTCCATGTGGTAATGTGGACTCATTTTTGCACCCCTCAGATTTTAAAGTGGAGCTTAAAGTTAAAACTGAGATCGTCATAATTTTTAAATGTTGCTAACTACTGTAACTCAGAATTTTTTCAGAATGTTCATTGAGTCACATGGTCAGTGTGGGCTGCCAGTTTGAGAACTGTAGTCTGAGTAATGTAAAAAATCCAGAGGTACTAGGGGATTTAGCAGGAGCAGGACAATGGAAGTCTTGGAGGAGAGAGCGCAGTGGTTAGGAAGGAGGATTTCAGAGTGCAGAGATTTTTTAATGCAGTGGCCCAGCCTGGCTTTGTTCCTGAGCTATGTTTTCATTTGTTCAACTGCCTGTGGACATCTTCACAGGAAGATCCAGTGATATCTCCTTAAAGACAGCATCTAAAAATTAATGCTTCGTTTCTTTCAAACCTGCTCCTCTTCAAATGTTACTTATATCTCATAGTGGTACTTCTCTCTTCCTGTTTACATTGGCTGAAACAGCTATTTTTTAATTTTTCCTCCTCTAATATCCCATTTCCATTGTTAGGTCCTTTTGATTTTATTTCTGTAATGGATGTCATCGGTCTTGTCCTTATAGTTTTTTCTTCGTCCTCAGTTCAGTTTTCATTACTGTAGATCATAATTTTTCGAGAGTACCTCCACCTTCACTCCCTTCAGATGATTCTTCACACTGCTGTAAGAGTTGCTTTCTAAATAGGGGGTCTTACTGATGAACATGGGAGTCCCTGGGTGTTGCAAATGGTTAACACCCTCAGCTGCTAATTGAAACGTTGAAGCTCAGGTCCACTCAGAGGCACCTCAGAAAAAGGCTTGACAGTCTACTTCTAAAACATCAGCCATCAAAAACCCCGTGGTGCACAGTTCTGCTCTGGCACACACGGGGTTGCCATGGGTCTGAATCAGCTGGATGACAACTCGTGTTATGCTGATACCAGTGACGTAATCCAGTTCTTTTGATGTCAGCCCTGAAAGTAGAACACTTTAGATGAATTATCTCATTTAATCCAGTACATCACCCCTGTGAGGAAGACACTATTAATCACTTTTTATATTTGAAGACTCTGAGAATTTTCTGTGAGGATGTGGGGGTTATGTCAGGCTAAAGGAAACAGCTGGGTGATGAGTAATAAGTGCCGCACACATTCACAGACTGTGTAACAGCCAGGTGTTTAGTTTGTCTGCAGCAGTGGCCCATGACTTGCTGCACATCGGAGTCACCTAAAGAGCTTTAAAAAGTAGTGTGATGCCTAATCTGACCATCCCAGACCAGCTGAAACAGAATCCCTGAGAGTGGGGCGCTAGGTCAGTCATCTTAAGATGTTCCCCAGATGTTTCTGCTTTACAGCTGGGTTAAGAACCACTGGTTTGGAATTTGGAGAGTAGGGATGTGTGGGGATACAATAGTAGGAAATAAACTGGAAAGGAAGTGTAGAGGAAGATCACAGACTAGGCTAAGACATTTATTCAGTAGGTAATACAAGAGCCACTGTGGTGTCTGCAGGTATGTGTTCTGTAAGAAACGTGCTCGGATCTGTGCTTCAGGAAGCTGGTAGCAACAGGAAAGAAATGACTGGAGGAGGCAGAGGCATGTAGTAGAAGAGCATGTTCAGGGCAGGGCCAATGGAGAAGAAAGGGTTAATTGGAGCAGCAGCCGGGTTTTAGCAGGTTACATTTGGGACGGTGAGGGGAGGTTAACCAAAAGGTTGAGAGTACTGGGTATGGAGAAAAACCGTTTCCTTAAATGTGAAAGGAACTTATGTCCAGTTTGACCAGAACAGTCCCAGTTTACACTTGTGGTAGGTCAGTTTTCATTTGTTAATTATTATTAGCAACCCCGTTCATTCTTAACCATATCCCGGTATGGACAATAAGTTTTAAATACTTAGTTTACTTGTTGGTGGTCTGACATCCTGGAGGGACCCCTAGGAACATGGACCCTGGGCTTGCTGCTAACCCAGAGCTGAAGCCGGTACTGAAGCCAATACTTCAGACAAAAATTAGACTGGAATGTGAGACAGAGTGATGCAGGTGATATGTGTGCTCCGTGGCATAAGTATATATATGAGGCTGTTCGACCAGTTCCTCCCTAGAGGTGAGAGGGGAGAGTGGAGAGGAAGGGACAAGTGTTGGTTGAATGAACACTGGAAATACAGAGTAGAAAGGAGTGTGCTGTCACAGGGTGAGGACAGCAGATAAAATTGCATAGAGCTGTGTGTTTAGGGTTTTATATGGTAAATTGGATTGTAAACATTCACTTAATCACAATAAAACAAAAAAATACTTAGCTTTCTTAAATGGACTCTCAGGGCGAAGATGTCAGCTATTGTTTCTTCAGCAGAAGAGTCTTTAGAAACACACATTGGATACAATCAGCTGTTGATTACGTGTTAGATAATTGCATACAGTAGTCTAAAAGTTATGCTGTCCCTCCAGCTCTGATAGATACCAGACCAGGAGAGCACAAAGAAAGAGAAATGGTTTTAACTGAAGCTGTGGGACTGGAAAGGCAAAACATTAGCTAGGAAACTATCAGAAAGGGTTTCTGCAGGGAAATCCTGGATTATTTCTTCAGAAGGGTACATTTATTTGTGTATTTCCAGTCCAAGAACGTCTCTATTATGTAAAGCAGTGTTAAACAGTATGAAATTGTAGCTGAGTCAGTCAGTACTTGCTTAGTCACACTGAATCCTTCCCAGGATTGAAAGTGGTTAAGAGTGATGGCTTGTTCATCTATAGTCTGTCTAAAGTAGAATTGGCTTTCCTTGCTGTGACCTTGCACAATTCTTTAGTTTTATACATTTGGATTCTTTAGCTGGAGTAAAGGCTTTCTACTCTCCTTATTTCAGTCTTTCTTTTTCTTAATTATCTGTTTACATCATAATCTTATTCCAACAATTATCAGAAATATACTTTTTGTTTTTGTTTCCTTTATTCTTCCTACTTTATTTCTTCTACCTGAAAGACCTTATTTTTTACCCTAGGTGTTCGTCCCAACTTTTGTCTGCTTCTTGAGGTCCCTTTTATCCTTTAGGACCCAAATCAAATACTGCTTTCTCCATGAATCTTTCTTCAACTTAATTTTCTTCCTTTATACATCCAAGTATTTGGTGTCTTCATTATACTTCTATCAGTGTATAATTTTTGGCTTGCCTTTATAGACTAAAGATACCCGTTGTTGTCAGATTGTTTCCAACTCTTGGTGACCCTCTGGGACAGAGTAGAACTGCCCCATCGGGTTTCCAAGGAATAGCTGATAGATTTGAGCTGCTGACTTTTTAGCTAACAGCTGTGCTGTTAATCTCTGTATCACCAGGGCTTCAACACACTGAAGGCAGAGGTTGTATATTTGTCTCTTTGTCTTATCTTAAAACACACACAGGATGTTTAGTAACTGTTCATTAAATTAATGCTTTTGTTCCTTTTTGAGACAGGAGTACGAGAAGTGATCTGCTTTTAAAGGAATAGTTTGAGCTCATGAAGATTGTTTTGATAGTTGTCTGCCATTCTTTGATCTGCTGGATATTTCCAAAGCCCATATGTTGTCTTTTGCTAACTGCAAAGCATGTAAAACAAAACCAAAACAAAACTAGGTTCAAGTTTAGAGTATATGAGGTCTGACGATTAAATCTGTGAACGTAATTGTTCTAAGTGTCACATACCTCATTGCTGAAGCACTGTGGTCACCTTTGAAGTGTTCCCCTTGGGAAGCTGTACACTCATGCCAGCACCTAGTCCACCCTTCAAAGCAATTTGGAACTGTTTCTGGAATGGCCATTGTGCATGGTGGCATGGTGGCAGGTTTGTGAACTTAATTGTATAGTTGCCTGTGACAGGGTGTTTAGCCAGTAAACAAATAACTGTATTCGAAGAGTCTCCCTACTCACCTGATCTGGTCCCTAATCAGTTCTTTCTTCACCCGAAGATAAAGGAAATATTGAAAGGAAGACATTTGGATGACATTCAGGACATTGAGGATCATATGACAACAGCTCTGATGGCCATTCCAGAAAAAGAGTTCCAAAATGCCTTGAAGGGTGGGCTGGGTGCTGGCATCAGTGCATAGCTTCCCAGAGGAAGTGCTTGGAAGGTGACTGTAGTGATAATTCAGCAGTGAGGTATGTTACAAGTCCTTTGTCTGGGATGAGATGATGACCTTAGTTGGCAGTCCTCGTAGACCAAATTGGAGAGAACAACAAAGTATGCCCTACTGGACTAGGATACTACTGTGGTGTTGAACCTAAGCACTTGCCTGTCACCCTTAAAACCTGGGATGACAGAAAGGTTCTAGGACAGTGAGTTTGGATATGGGAACTAAACTGCTGCCAAAGATTCGTGTTTACTTGATCTGAAGAATAGATGTATAGGATGTTCCACAACCTCTGATGAGTAGTTTGGTTGGTTCTGCAACTATCCACGAGAACCTGCATAACCATCCTTCCTTCCTAAGAGTCTACCTTTTTCATACCTACAAGTGTAGGTAAGGGAAAAATTGGAAGAATGCTTAGTGAATGAGAAAAAAAGAGTTTGTGAGTGAGTGAAAAGGAAGTTGTTATAAAGTATCAACAGAGTCTATCTGCTAGGTAAAAACCAGACAAACTAAAGTTACATTTCATGTATCTTTAGAGCATACTAAGGGAGCCTTTTGGAAGTTGAGCATGCTGTGGTTGTCAGAATGGGAGTCTACTGATGATATTTAGTGGGTGGAGGTGAGCAGTTGCTAGGCATCTTGCAAAAAACAGAATAGTTCTGTACAATAAAAAATGGGCCAACATAATGATCACATGTCCTGCTGGGCAGTCATACAGGAGAATGACTCATTAAGCCTAGAACACAATTCCTGGTTTAGAGAGTAACAGTGTTTTTGTGTGTGTTGCTTTAATATAAAGTACATTCTTTTTCAAGTGTCCACATAAACATCTGCTCTTAATGGTTCCTTTACTTTTTGTATGACTGGCTTCTGGTCTTCATATGTTCCTATACTTGTTCACTGTATCTTATCTGTGTATATAAAATTTATATATGCAATTATGTATATACACGTGTATGAATTGTGATATTGGAGAAAAATATTGAACATACCATCATCTGCGAAAAGAGAAAACAGACTTGTTCCAGAAGAGGTACAGCCAGAGTACTCCTTGGAAGCAACGATGGTGAGATTGTATCTTGCATACTTTGGACATGTTGTCAGAAGGGATCTGTACCTAGAGAAGGACATTGTTCTGGGTAAAGTAGAGGGTCAGTGAGAAGCTTCTCAAGGAGACAGATTGACACAGTGACTACAACCATGGACTTAAGCATAAAAATGATTTTGAGCATGGCACAGGACTGGGTAGTGTTTTGTTGTAGCTCACAGGTTGTTATGAGTTGGAACCAACTCAATGGCGCCTAACAACAGTAACAACAATATATGCATGAATGCACCTGTCTGTTTTATTATCTATTCTTATGTATAGTCATACCCGAGTATAATATGAAGAATATATTTTATTCTAAATGATTCTTTTTTTATTTTTTCATTTATTACAAATAGGTCGTTATGTCTTTACAAAAAATAAGTGTATAACTTGGTTACTTAGGAATTTCTTTTAAGCATAGTAGTGTGAATATAAAAAATATTTCTTATATAGATACGTGTTGAATCTGATAGGGTTAATAACCACAAAACCAAACCAAACTGGCTGCCATCAGGTTGATTCTGACTCAGTGACCATATAGGACTGAGTAGAACTGCTACATAGAGTTAACAAGGAGTGCCTGGTGGATTTGAACTGTTTACTTTTTGTTTAGCAGCCATAGCACTTAACCACTACACCACCAGAGTTTCCTGATAGCCATTATTTCATATAAAACATTCGAGAGAGACTAATATTAGTAACAGAATACAAGTCCCCATTCAGATAGCACAACAGGATGTCTGTTAAAAATTTCACTGTGAAATGGTATTGGCAAAACTAGATATTCATCTGCAGAATAGTGACACATATCTCATACCATGCACAGAAATTAAGTCAAAATGGATCGAAGACCTAGATATAAAATCTAGAATAATAAAGATCATGGAAGAAAAAGACAATGCTGAGAGACCTAATACATGACATAAACAGACTGCAAAATATTACTAACAGTGGACAAACATCAGAAGAAAAAATAGACAACTGGCAACTCCTAAAAATCAAACACTTATGCTCCTCTAAAGAGTTCAGAAAAAAATAAAAGAACTACCTACAGACTTGGAAACAATTTTGGCAGCCATGAATCTGATTGGCAACTAATCTCCATTAGTCACAAGATACTGCAAAACCTCAACAAGAAAAAAAAACAACCCTTTTAAACAGTGGGCCAAGGAAATGAACAGGCAGTTCGCTAAAGAAGACATCCAGGCACCCAAAATACACATGAGGAAATGCTTACGATCACTAGCCATTAGAGAAATCCAGATCAAAATTACAGTGAGATACCATCTCACCCCAACAAGTCTGACATTAACCCAAAAAACACAAAATAATAAATGTCAGAGAGGTTGGGGAGAGACTGGAACCCTTCTGCACAATTGGTAGTAATGTAAAATGGTACAACCACTTTGGAAATTGATTTGGTGCTTTCTTAAAAAGCTAGAAATAGAAATACTATGTGATCCAGCAGTCTCGCTTCTTGGAATATATTTTAGAGAAATAAAGGCTGTCATATGAATAGATACATGCAAACCAATGTTTATTGCTGCACTGTCCACAATAGCAAAAAGACAGAGTCAACCTAGGTGTCCATCAATGGATAAATAGACTATCATATATTCACACAATGAAATATTATGTAATGATAAAAAAATGAATTTGGGAAACATTTCATAACATGGAAGAATTTGGAAGGCATTACACTGAGTGAAATTAGTTGCAAAAGGACAAATACTGTGTTAGACCACTATTACCAGGACTCAAGGAAAGATTTAAGCACAGAAGAAAATAATCTTTGGTGGTGACAAGGGAGGGGAGGGAGGGATAGAGATATTCGTAGTTTATGGATAGTAGATAAGAATTAGGGTTGGTGAAGGGAGTGACAGCACATAGTAGAAAGGAGATTAACACTGCTGGACTGCACCAAAAGTTAGGACGTTTCCTAAATAACAACCTAACATTTCAAAGGACAGAGTAGTGGAGGCAAGGGTCTTGGAACCATGGTTTCAGGCGACATCTACGTCAATTGGCATAACAATTTTTTTTTCCTAGAAAATGTTCTGCCTCCCACTTTGGAGAGTGGCATGTGGGGTCTTAAAAGCTAGCGAGTTGCCATTTAAATGACATCAGTTAGTCTCAGTCCACCTGAAGCAGAAAGGAATGAAGGACATCAAAGATAAGGAAAATATGAGCCCAGGAGATAGAGGGACCATTGATTTGGAGACCACATAAGCATGAGACCAAAAGAACTAGGTGGTGCCTGACCATCACCAATGACTGCCCTAATAGGAAACACAATGTAGAGTCCCTGACACAGTGGGAGAAAACGGGGGTTGCAGAGCTAGAACACTGTTAAAGACCAGACTTGATGGTCTGACATCATGGAGGGTCCCCTGAGGATATGGCCCCTAGACTTTTCTAGACCACAGCTGAAACCAGTACTGAAGCCAACTCTGCAAAGATTCAACTGGACTATAAGACACAGAATGATGTGAGTGAAGTGTGTACTTCTTGGCTTTAATATGCACATGAGGCTGTCAGAATGGCTCCTGCCTAGAGGTGAGAGGGGAAGGTGAAGGGTGGCGGACAGGAGTTGGTTCATTGAATACAGGAGGGTACAGAGTAGAAAGAGGGCCTGGTAGTGTGCTGTCACAGGGTGGGGAGAGCAGCTAGAGTTGTATTGCAGTGTGTATGCAGGGTTTTGTATGGCAAATTGACTTGGGTTGTAAACTTTCACTTAAAGCTCAATAAATTTTTTTAAAAAATTGTAAGTGAAAGTTTACAGTCCAGTTTTTCACGTAAAACCCCAAGAACCTGCCTCTTGACAACCCTGTCGGCTTTCCTCACCCTGTGACAGCACACTCTTCTTTTCCACTCTTTATTTCTAGTTTCCACTCAATCCCACACTTGTCTGCTGCTCCCCACCCTCTCCTCTCCCCTGTAGAAAGAAACCCGCAGGACAGCCTCATGTATATATTAAGCCGTAAAGTACACAACCATGTGCTTCGCTCTGTGTCCCCACGTCCAGCCATTCTTTGTCTGAAGTGTTGGCTTTAGTACTGGTTTCAGCTCTGGGCTAGCAGCAAGTCGAGGGGCCATGTTCCCAGGGAAGCCTCTAAGTTGTTGGATCATCAGGTCTGAAAAAGTTCTTGATCTGTACACCATTTTTTCTCATGCTATTAGGGACTCCGCGTTGTGTTCCTTGTCAGGGATATCTTTGGTCGTAGCCAGGCACCATGTTCTTCCGTTCTCCTACTGATGTTATCTTCCAATCATGAGTCTTTCTGTCTCCTGAGCTTATTTTTCCTCGTGTCTTTGATGTTTTTGGTTGTCATCTGTTCCAGGTAGGTTGGGACCAATTGATGTTCCTCAGATGGCAGTGCTGGCTTTTATGACCCCAGGCCCAACTCACCAATATAGGGTGCAGAGCACTCCCTTACAAAAAGACTAGTTTTGCCAGTTGACCTTGATGTCCCATGAAAACGTGTTCCTCAGACTCGTCTTCCTGCCACTCCGTCTTTTGAGATGTTGGGATGAATTTAGAAAACCTTTTAGCTTATGGCATAGTCTGTCTTCTACTACATGCTGTTGCTCCACCTAACCCAAGTACTATTGACTACTGTATGACTAACACTCACCCTCCCTCCCCTCCCTCGCAGCCATCAGTATTTTCTTCTGTGCTTAAGTCTAAAGTCTTTATAATAGTGATCTCATAGCTGACTGATTTCCTCAGCATAATGTCTTCCAGTTGATTCCAGATTATGAGCTGTTTCATAAAATCATCATTGCATAGTGTTCCATGGTGTATGTATACCGTAGTTCATCTATTCATCTGTGGATGGGCACCTAGATTGAGTCCATCTGTTTGCTCTTGTGAACAGTGCTCCAGTAAACATTCATGTACACATATCTGTTCATGTAACAATCCTTGTTTCTGTAGGATATATTCCAAGTAGTGGGATTGCTGGATCATACGGTATTTCTAGCTTTTTAAGAAAGCACCTAATTACTTTCCAAAGAAGTTATATCATTCTACGTTCCCACCAGCAGTGTAGAAGAGTTCCAGTTTCTCTAACATTTGTTGTTTTGTGTTTTTTAGATTAGTGCCAGCTTTGTTGGGGTGAGATGGTATTTCATTATAATTTTGATTTGGATTTCTCTAACAGCTGATGATCATGAACAATTCCTCCTATGTCTTTTGGCTGCTTAGATGTCTTCTTTGGAGAAGTGTGTGTCTATATCGTTTGCCCATTCTTTAATTGGGTTATTTGTTAAAATATAAATATATATGTGTGTGTATATATATGTGTATATATATTAAATTTACTATGGCATGAGGGAAACCCTGGTGGCATAATGGTTAAGTGCTATGTCTGCTAACTAAAAGGTCGGCAGTTCAAAGCCACCAGGCGCTCCTTGGACACTATGAGGCAGTTCTGCTCTGCCCTATTGGGTCACTGTGAGTCAGAATCAACTCTATGGTAGTGAGTTTGTTTTTGGTTTGGTGTGGTATAGGGAGATTTAACTTATTGTAGTGTGTGTGGATTGTTTTAGCCCTTTTTAGTTTGGAACATACTAAATCAATATGGAAGCTGTCCTTGTCAACCAGTGCTTTCTAAACACTTCAGTCACATATTCATATATTCATGATAGTAATCCCACTGAGATAGATGTTATTGCCCGTATTTCTCAAGAGAGAAAAGTGTAGCTTAAAGTTGTTTAACCACTTGCTCCAGATCACACATCTACCAAAACTCAAGGGTTTTTACCAACCACATGAAATGTAGCTCATGCCAGTTTGGGTTTTCAAAAAACAGTTTTCTGGATTATAATGTGGAAATTGGGTACACACCTTCTGCTTTGTCTTATAAGGAATCCAGTTTTTAAAGACCTCCTAGGTTTTTTTTTAAACTCTTCCCTTTTTTAAAAGATTGCATAGTATTTTTAAAGTCGGCTGTAATATTTATCTTTGCAAGGTTGGCAAAGTTGCCTGGAACTGAGAGTTATTAATTTCTTTGTGTTTTTACAACAGTGAATGATTTTGCAAAACACCCTGCCTGCTGATGACCTATGTGTGTATTGGTTTACTGTGGTTTTATTGTAAGATCATGACTATGTAAAACATCCTAGAATCTATCTTGGTAGAAAAATTTACTTAAGAAATAAAGACACTTCAAGGATCTGCTGACTCTTAGGGTTCTCCAGGGATTTCTAGCAGTCTTGAAGATCTATATCATTAAGAATAATGAACACTTCTTTTAGCTTTTGTGTGTGTGGTTTTCTTTCTGAGATAAAGTAGACTTGATATATCATTGTTTTAACTAATAAATTACTATTAGGTATTACTGGTTAGGAATAAATTCTTCCATACAGTATATTATGGAAGTAATCATTTAAGAAATAAGTCAAACTTTATAGGTGTAATCTTTTCTGCACTCTAGAGGCAGATCTTGCTCTTCTCTGTTAAATGGTTAGGCATTGGAAGTCTTGTAAAACAGTGTTTGAATATCTTCGTGGCCCTTCAAGAATAGTGGTAGCCATCACCTACCAATAATGATTTGATTATTCTAGGTTTAAAATAATTTCCATATCCTTATACCTAGCTAATCTTTTTCCCTTCTTTTTTCTTCAGTAGTTTAGAAGTTGAACTCTCCAGCTAAAGATGGCAGACCCAGATGTCCTCACTGAGGTTCCTGCAGCATTGAAGAGGTTAGCAAAGTATGTGATCCGGGGATTTTATGGCATTGAACATGCCTTGGCCTTGGACATCTTGATTCGCAACCCCTGTGTTAAAGAGGAGGATATGCTGGAGCTGCTCAAGTTTGATCGGAAGCAACTTCGGTCAGTTTTGAATAATTTAAAGGGAGACAAATTCATCAAATGCAGAATGAGAGTAGAGACTGCTGCAGATGGGAAAACTACTCGCCATAACTACTACTTTATCAATTATCGTACTCTTGTTAATGTGGTAAAGTACAAGTTGGACCACATGAGAAGGAGGATTGAAACTGATGAGAGAGATTCCACTAACCGGGCTTCCTTCAAATGTCCTGTCTGTAAAAGTACTTTTACTGACTTGGAAGCTAATCAGCTTTTTGATCCTATGACAGGTAAGGTTTATCTAGTTTATGAATCTTTTAAGTAATCTTTAAAAAAGAAACATGCACCTTTTTTCTTAAGTAGACTCATCTAATTTTTAAGCCAGTTGTATATATCATTGTAAAAGTGAATGAATGGATCAGAGTGAGTCTGCCTACAGTCATTTGTGACCTTACTGCCCTATTTGACAGTTAGGCTTCTTGTAGAAGCTTTGGCTGGCCTGTCTCCTTTGCAAGGGAGTGACCCATCCATGACTGTTCTCTCACCCACAGCCTCCCTGACCCCTGCAGCCTGTTTGAAAGGTTGACTTCTCTGCTACTTTTGAGGCTGTTCTGACAGCATTAGTTTTGACTTCATCCAGTAGTTATGTGAGCACCTACTTATACAAGTCACTTCCAGAGATTTACAATTCATTGTACTTAACTGCCTTTGTTAGTGGAAGTGCTATCAAGATTGTATCATTAAGGTATGTAATACAGACTCAGGATTTGGAGAAGGCCTCTAGAAGAAGTAACAGCTGAGACCTGAAAAATAAGTCAGAGTTAGCCAGATGAAATAAGTTAACAAGCAGATACTCAGTGTTTGTGAGCAAGGTATTAATGAAAGGAAGTTATAAATGAAAGATAAATTATCTTTTTTCATGAGGTGCTATTTCATTTTAACTATTTTCCTTAACTCAGGCTTTAATAAAACATGGCATTTTTTACAGTATGTCTGCAGGTATTAACATGAGAAACTTGGAAGTGGTGGGCCACAGAGTTGTTTTGTCTTGATGTTATTGAATAGCTGGAAAAGAGACCGTAGCTTTGCTAATAGCAGGGCAGTGTTGTGTTACTTTCTTAGACATAAAATCTGTGTGAAGAGCCAGTGCTGTTAAGTTAGATTGTCCCTTTGTTATGGCTGAATTCAGGAGTCTAGGTTACTTTTAGATCATAGATCTGTCTTTTTAAAAGTTTAGCAGAAATTTTTAATTTAAACTCTCACACGTGAAACATTTTGTTTTAAAAACATTACAAGTTTGTGCATGGGTTTAATTTCCTAATTTTTGCATGTTTATGTGTTGTGTATTTTAAAGAATTTATAATTATATTTTTTAGAATAGGTGGTAACCCAGTATCAATTAAGAATATCGACAAAAAGAGCTAGAAACAGCATATGACTTTTTATTATTATTTATTTTGATACAGTCATTTTGGGAAAAAAAGTCTTAAAAAAATTGGCATTTGTATCAAGTGTTTAATTTGTCCAAACCTATTTATATTAAGAGATTTAACTAGGATACCAAAAGAAAAACCTGCGACCTTCAAGTCGATTCCAACTCATAACAACCCTGTAGTACAGGGTAGAACTGCCCCATAGAGTTTCCAAGGAGCACCTGGTGGATTTGAACTGCTGACCTGTTGGTTAGCAGCTGTAGCATTTAGCCACTATACCACTACAGTTTCCTAATTGGGATAGATCTTGGTTGAAAAAAAAACAAAAAACCTAAACCATCCTGGTTATGAGAATTGTTTGAGTGAGCAAGAGTGGAAGGTTTCAGAATATATCTGGAGCTCTTTCTAAATAGAAAAGTCTCTCTTGATTTTTGCCCTTCACTCTGTCCGTTCCTAAAGGAGCTCTGGGTTTTGGTTTTGTGATTCTCTGCAGATGTTGGTGTTTCAGTGGTCCAGTCTCCATCACCGCGGTGGAAGGTGTCATCCAGCCCCTCAGAGAGGGTAATCTAAAGTAATGTGCGTTTCCTACCTTCACTCATCATTTAGTTCTTACTTAATTTCATGAAATTTTCTAAAAGAAGGCTGTTCCACTGGTAAAACAGTATTTAGGTGGATTGAGCAATGATCCGCTTTGCATTTCACCTACTGTTACTCTCTCTATGGAACTAGTTGCAATCAACAGATGGCCACTGGAAGAGATGGTCAGTAATTCTAGAGCTACATGCAATATAGTCCAGATTATTTGAATCAGGGTGTTGAGATAGGGGAGGGAACAGAAAAACATTTTGTAAATGAAACTTAAACTGAAACAACTGTATTGTGCCAGTCTGAATGACAGGGTGCAGGAGAGCAGGAATAAGTCACTTAACACTAGTATCATTTAGGGGCACATGCCCTAATCAGTCAACACTAATATTTGCCTTAACTAATTGACAGTTGCCTTCCTACCAAACCAAACGCCAATGCATATCCATTATGGCTGAGTCGATTCCGACTCACAGTGACTATATAAGATACAATAGAACTGCCCCACAGGGTTTTCAAGGAGTAACTGGTGGATTTTTTTTTTTTAACTAATGTGCTTTAAGTGAAAGTTTGTAATCCAATTCAGTTTGTCATACAAAAACGTACACACGCACTGCTGTGTAACTCCAGCCACTCTCCCCATCCTGTGACAGCGTGCTCCTCCTCTCTGCCTTGTACTTCCTGTGTCCTTCAACTAGTACTTTTCTCCCTCTGCCCTCTCATCTTGCCTCTGGACAGAAGTTGCTCGATTAGCCTCATGTATCTACTTAAGTCAAGAAGTACACGCTTTGCCAGTATCGTTTTATATCTTCTAGTCCAATCTAATCTTTGAAGAGTTGACTTCAGGAATGGTTTCAGTTCAAGATTAGCAGAGTTTGGAGGCCATGGTTTCTGGGGACCCTCCAGTCTGTGAGACCGTCAAGTCTGATCTTTGTAATAGAGTTTGATTCTACACACCCGTTTTTCTCCTGCTGTGTTAGGAACTTGATGTTGTGTTCCCTGTGAGGGCAGCCATTTGTCATGGCCAAGCACCATCGAGTTTTGGTGTCATGCTGATATAATCTCTGGATTATGTGACCCTTTCTGTCTCTGGGCTCATATTTTCCTTATGTCTTTGGTGTCTTTTCATTCTTCTGTGCTCCAGGTGAGTTGAGATTAGTTGGTGCTGCTTAGATAGCTGTTTGCTAGTTTTTAAAACCTCAGACTCCAATTAACAAAGTGAGATGCAGAACATTTTCTTTAAAAATTTTGTTATGCCAGTTGACCTAGATGTCAACTGAAACCATGGTCCCCAAACCCATGTCCCTGCTACTGTGTCCTTCAAAATGCTGGGTTTTATTTAGGAACCTCTTAACCTCTGGTTTAGTCCAGCTGTGTTGACCTCCCCTCCACTCTGCACTGTCCTTCCTTTCACCTAACCTACTTCCTGTCTACTAGCTAATCAGTGAATGCCCATTTCCCTCCCTTCCCACCCTTCTAACCATCAAAGACTATTTTCTTCTGTATGAAAACCTCATCGTGAGTTCTTGTAATAGCTGTCGCATACGATATTTGTCCTTTTCAACTGACTCATTTCACTCAGCATGTGACTGGTAGATTTGAACTGTGAACCTTTTGGTGATCAGCTGAACTCTTAACCACTGGGCCACCAGGGCTGCTGCATCCCTGCCATCCAAACCAAACCCACTGCCACTGAGGCAGTTCTGACTTACAGTGATAGAACAAAGTAGAACTGCCCCGTAGTTTCCAAGGACCACCTGGTAGATTCAAACTGCTGACCTTTTGATTAGCAGCTCTAGTGCTTAACCACCATGCTACCAGGGTTTCCTTCATCCCTATAGTAAAGCCTCAATTTGTAATAATTGGGAGCTTTCATTCTGAGAACATACTTGCCTTTTGATTGTGATTTGGCTTCTCGTTTGGACTTCCATTTAAGGAGAGTGTGCTGATTACGTGGTATTAGGGTCCAGTCTGCTTATCAGTTCTGTTTTGTTTGTTTGACCTCCTCCTTTGGTCTATACATTCCCTTTAGAAATCTGTTATTTTCCTTTTGTTCTTTTCTTGTTTCGCTCCATATTCTGTCTCCATTATGAGGAAGATGGGGAATAAACATTTGGTGTGTATAGTGGGGAGAAGAGAGCAGTCTTTTTCTTCAGTAATGTTTATGCTCTGTTTAAATAGATGCAGTTTTCATTCTAAGCTCAGTCCTGTACTCTCAACTAGGCTGTCTCCTGGTTGCTAAATTCTTAAAATTAACTGTATTTTTGATGGGCATCCAGCTCTCTTTCCTTATCAGCAGCTTTTTGGTGGAGCTGTGGATTCTATAGCAAGTAGAGGGTGTTCAGGAACTTGATTGGAAGCCTCCTAGACTTGACTGTTTCCCTGATAAGAAAGTTCTTAACTCAAGAATTTGGTGTGGATATCTTGCCATTGAACCTGGATAGGTTCCTGAGGAGCATCTCAGCTGCTGGACTCGGAAAGGAAGCCCAGACAGGGTTGTGTGACGAGTGTTCGTTCACACACAGGAGAAGTAGTTTCCTATTTCAGTTTACAGCTTTTCCCCCACTCCATCTCTTTTTCCTAAAGATTTAGGTTCTCTGTAGTTCTCATTCAGGCTTTATCTTTGGTATTCCTGGTTGAGCTACCTCCAAGTGTGCAGTGCTCGGTGTGATCCTTTGTTAACCTTCACTCATTAGTCCCTGGTTTCAGAAGCTCAGTCAAGCAAAACCAGATGTGTTAGTCCCTAAAATTGGATTGGTGGTTCAAATCTACCAGCTGTTCCTTGGAAACTCTGTAGGGTAGTTCTGCTTTGTCTTACAGGATAGCCGTGACTTGGGGTCAGGCTGATGGCAGTGGGTGTTTTTGGACTAAAATTTATAAAATGCCTGGGTTTGTTTTACATAATACCATAACTCCAAGAAGAAAAATAAGAATTTCTGCTTTTGACTTTCAAAAGGCTGGGTCTCATTTATAATTGGGTTTTTGTGTTAAATGTTAAGACCTCGAAATTCGGGCTAGCTTTTCCTCTTATCATATTTGCCAGGGATACAATTGCTGGGAGAGAATTCTGAGTCTCATGTTTATGCATGTCTTCCACGCAGAAGCACTGACTGCCTTTTCTCTGAATTATCTGTTCAAGGATTTTTTTGTACAGTGAATGACCTTGGAAGATAGAGACATTGTGTCTCTCCAGAGTGAAGGCCAGGCTTGCCTGTTATTCAGTGGAGTAAAGATACTGTCCAGAGCAAAAGACAGATTTGTTTAGTGTTCAGTGTAAGGAAGATAATGTCACCCTTCAGAGTAAAGAGCAGGCGTGTTTATGCCCATTTTAAAAGATCTGAGCTCCTTAAGTTTGGGATTTCTCTCCTGTAGCACAACTCATTGTGTGTGCAAGTGTCACCTGGTCCTGTTTGTGTTACCCTGTGGGAACTGGGGCTTAGGGATGCAGCACAAATGTTGACAGTAGCTACTGCTATTGACACGAGTAATGAAGTCCTTTGTCTGTGACCTGGGGTTCTTATGTCTTCTGGCAGCACTACAGGTAGGGTGAAATCTTAGACCTTTCACAGTTCTTGACAGTGATATTAAAGCTACTCATCTAAGAACTGCAAAGTAGACCTCCTATTAGTAGTTCTTGTTAAACGTTAATTTAAATTAAGTCAAGAGTCTCTGGAAGGTCACGTAGATGAGACTAGAATTCAGATTTCTTATAACCATATACTGTATACTCTTATAACTATATACTGTAGTCTTTTATTTTTGTAAAATTACAAAAGTAAATTTATCCAAGTTAAAGTACTGTCATTCTGAAATTGTCCTTCTTATGAAATGATGGTGTCTTAGGCTGGGTTCTCTACAGAGACAAAACCAGAAAAGCCTATTAAGTATCTGTAGAGAGAGATTTATATAGAGGAAATGGCTCATGCAATTGTAAAGGCTGGAATGTCTTCAAACCAGTGATCAGGCTGGAGGCTTCTCCTGGATTGACAGGTGTCAGAGAGCAGGGCTCTTGCTTACCAGCTGCAAAGACCACTGAGTCCCAAGATCAGCAGGTGAGCTGCTAATTCACATTCCCAGAACTAGAGATCAGACAGTAGAAGCCAACTGCAAGACCCAGTGACAATTTCTCTGCCAGTCACTCCATGACATTAGTTACATTTTTCAAGTATGTCGTCATTCCCTTTAATTTTGTTTTGATTGTTCCGTTTCTAGTACTCTACAGTTTCCTTGCCCCTTTATCTTCTTGGGAGACCCTGGTTGTGTAGTGGTTAAGTGCTATGGCTGGTAACCAAAAGGTCAGCAGTTTCAATCTATTAAGTATTCCTTGGGAACTCTATGGGGCATTTGTACCCTATCCTGTAAGGTCTCTGTGAGTTGGAACTGACGCACTCATCTTGGCTTTAGAGTAAATGCTGACCTTTTAGTCTCTTACAGACTTTTAGCATAGCACTGTATTTACAGATAGCATCGTTTAAGGTGCCACTCTGTTGTTTCACTAAAAGATGGTCTCAGGATAGTTTTGGTTTAAAGAGTATGTCAGAGTGATAGTCTCAGGGAATCCTCTGGTCTCTACTGGTCCATTAAGTCTGGACTTCTTAAGAATTTGAGTTTCTGTGCTGCATTTGTCTTCCTGTCTGTTGGAGTCCATCTCTTGTGGCCCTTAGAGAAGTGAGTAGTGGTAGCTGGGTTCCGTCTAGCTCTTCTGGTCTCAGGGTAGATGAGGCCATGGTTTTTCTAGGCTGTCAGCACTGTAGACTAGTTTCTTCTTTGAAACTTTGGTTTCCTTCGTACTCTTTTGCTCTGGACAAGTAGAGACCTGTAGAAGCTGCTTGCAACCTTTTAAGACCACAGACACTATGTAGAATATGAACTTTGTGAATGGTATTATGTCAGTTGACTGAGTTGTCCACTGAGACTATGATCCTAGCCTTTAAATAAAGGTTTAATTTTTAACTGTCACGTGGATTATATTCTTTGTATTTCTGATTGAAGAGCCTGAGGTAGCCAGGAACTGTTAGAAAATAGTCTAAGCATACCAGCTAAGACCTCTTTTGCCAAATCACTAGTTATCCTGTGTAACTAAACATAAAAGCTGGTTTTCATTTCTTAATCTTGAAAAGTTAGCAGTGTCTTGTCCTCTCTGCACCATTTCTGTCTCTCAGCGATTCCTCTTTCTTTGGGTTTATACCTTGTCTGCTTTTCTCATCCTCCTTGAGTTTCTTTGGATACCCTTACTACTCAGTGACTTCATTTACCACCTATATCCTGTTGATTTCTCATACCTAAATTCCTAGTCAAATCTTTTTTCTTGAGCTCTAAGCAGTTGTGATATTGGCTTCTGGTGTATCCATTTGGATGGTCCAAGAGCAGTGTGGATTCATAAAGCAAAAGTAATGATGTCTTTTCCCCACTAAAAAAGAAAGTCCTTTTTCTCTCTTTTATTTTGATAAATGTGGATTCATAAAGCGAATGTAATGATGTCTTTTCCCCACTAAAAAGAAAGTTATTTTTTTTTCCTCTTTTATTTTGATAAATAGTATTCCCATTCACTTGGCTGAACCAGAATCTTGACATTAATGCCAGTCACTCAGAGCCCCCAGAGATGCACCCACGGTTGGCAGTGTTGGATATGTGGCTGCTTTCTGCAGTAAGGAGGCCACACATCGTAGGGAATCATGGGGTGTCTCAGTAAGAAGATGTTAGATGGACTTAAAGAATTTCAGCTTGAGTTATGTAATTGGTGAGGATTCAGGGAATGGATTGAAGTTTCCTTCAAAATTGGGTGCTGTCAAGAAGTGGAGATACTTTTTGAATAGGTATCTTAAATTTTAGCTAGAAGTTAAAAGAACAGGACAAAGCTAAAACTAATTCATTAAAAAATGCTGGCTCTCATGGGGGCAGGAATTTTTTTGTGATTTCCCGGGATCTTGGTTTTTTCTGTGATAGAGACATGATTGCATAGTTGCTTTGTTTTGTCCACACTGTGATCACAGAAGACCTTACCTGATTTTGGTGATCTGTGAGATTTTTTTATTAACAGAAAAGCACCAAAGCCTAACTATGTCCTGGGATGCCTCCTTCCTGTTATGAGTGGTTTTCCTTACCTATTTGGATAGACATAGAAAGCTCAGTAGTGTTTGGACAGCAGGAAGGTAGATCAACAGTGTTTTAGACAGGATATATGAACAAAGAATGACTTTGTATGTGAGGGGAAATGAAGTGATAGTTTGGAATGCATCAGTAGGCTCTGGTGTTGTTGCTGAAGCGGAGGTGCCTTATTTGTTACTGTGATAAGGTTGTGTATTAATCACACATGGGGCCTTTTAAAGCTAAGTAATGTTAAGAGTGTCAGTTTAAGAACAGCAGTTGTGGTTTGAATCCTTCATCCTTCCCCCTCTAGCACGATAGTTGTATGATCTTGTGGGACAATCACTTTTTTGAACCTCTATATTTTATAGATTAATAAGCTAGCAGTATTAATGCCAACCTTAGAAGGTTAGTGATGCCTGTCCATTAGTAAGCACCCAATACACAATAGCCACTGTTACCACTCCTACTCTTTTTAGTGGCTATGTCTCTTTGAACAAATCATGAAACTCCTCAGAACAGTTTTCCATCTGCTTTGCAAGGTTTGTGTAAGGATCAAAAAATATACATGGAAACGTTTTAGAAACAGAAAGCACTGTACATCTAGAGATACATGTTTACTGTATCTGCTCTCATGGAGACTGGGTGACATAAGCAGTTTGTGATGGGCTGCCAACCGAAAGGTGGCAGTTCAAACTCATGGCTCCACAGAAGAAAGTGTTGGTGATCTGCTTCCACAGCAATGATGGCCAAGAAAACCTGGGAAGTAGTTCTGCTGTGTAACACATGGGATTGCCCTGGAGGCCAGCTCAGTGGCAGCTGACCTCCATGGCAATACAGTGTCTCAGATGTTTGAATTTACTTGACAGGGAAGAACTGTGCTTGGGATAGGGTGTTATTGGGCCACGTTATGTATGGTCTTAAATGTTAGGAGGAGACATTTTGATTTGATGCTGTAGGCAAGAAACTCAGCTACCAGGTGGACTTTCCAGCAGATGGATGAGATGATAAAAATGGTGGTTTAAGAAGCTTGGCATTGGAGAGGTAAAATCTTAGAATTTCAGAGACCACAATTAGGAAACTCTTTCACACCAAGTAATGGTGTCTAGATTAGTGTAATGACAGAAGATGTGAGAAAGCTTAGATGTTTCTAAGGAATTAATATCATTTAGTTACCCATTGGATGGCAGCAATACAGAAATAAGAAAAATAAAGTTTTCTTGAACTTTAATTTTGAACATAAACCAAACCCCACGGCCACCGAGTTGATTCTGACTCGTAGTGGTGCTGTAGACAGAGTAGAATTGCTCCATCGACTCTCCAAGGAGTGCTTGTTGGATCTGAACTGCAGACCTTTCAGTTTGCAGATCTAGCTGTTAACCACCGTGCCACCAGGTTTCTAATTTTGAATATGGATTAGTTAAGTTTGTTTAGACATAAATTATATTTTGAAGAAACAGCCTTGGGACAATGCACAGTACCACCTGTTTTAGGTATTTCTTTGTCTCTTAAACTTTCAAGTAGACCCAGATGTGTAAGGTGCTAAAAGAGTCACTGGGAAAGGATACAAGTTTGGGTGGAAGGTTGTGAAGTGATTGCTTTAATCTTAAAATAAGCACAGATGTGCTAGGAATGTAATTTAAAACTGTTGTGCTGAAGTTACTTTCAAATTCATTAAAAAAAAAATCACTGGACAGATGTGATAGTAGTAACCCAAACCAAACCCACTCTGGGTCTGGCTCAGGGCCACCTTATAGGACAGAGTGGAACTGCCCCATAGAGTTTGCCCTGGTGGATTTGAACTGCCGACCTTTTGGTTAGCAGATGTAGCACTTAACCGACTACACCACCAGGGTTTCCTTGTCAATAATAGATGTGGTAAATGTAAGAAAACCTACATTGTAGAATGTAAATTTAAATGAACACGTGTATGCTCACTTACATTATTCCAATTTTTCTCCATGTTTGAAGGTTGTATAACGCATTTAGAGGGGGGTGTAAACTTGGCTAGAGACTCACCTTGAAGACTTCACGTCCCTGACCGGAGACTTCTGTTTATCTCTAGGAACTTTCCGCTGTACCTTTTGTCAGACAGAGGTAGAAGAAGATGAATCAGCAATGCCCAAAAAGGATGCGCGCACACTTTTGGCAAGGTTTAATGAACAAATTGAGCCAATTTATGCACTGCTTCGGGAGACAGAGGATGTGAACTTGGCCTATGAAATACTTGAACCAGAACCCACAGAAATCCCAGCCCTGAAGCAGAGGTGAGAGCAGGTCCTGTGGTCTTAGGAAGAATGCTTTAAGTTTACTTTTGTTTTAACTGCCTGTACTTTGGAGAGCAGATTACAGGTAAGTGATATGCCAGGAAACTAAAGCCTCTATCATTAACATACACTGTAAGCTGTCTGGTACCTTTCTTATTAACTTGTATCTGTGATGAAACGTGTTTGAACTGAATGCAGAACAGTAGGGGCCTTAGGCAAAATCTCCTCAATAGTAAGGTTTGACTTCAAGTACTCACTTTGCTTGGGCCTGCTGAAGCTCAGCCAAGGCAAACCAAACCTGCTGCCGCTGAGTAAGTTTTGACTGTGTAGCAACCCTTTAGGACAGGGTGGAACTGCCTCATAGAGTTTCCAAGGATTGCCTTGTGGATTTGAACTGCCAACCTTTTGATTAGTCACTATGGCTCTTAACCACTATGCCACGAGGGTTTCTGCAAATCAGCCAGCTGTTAGCTGATCCTAAATTGGTTAATGCCTCTTGGGGCTATTTGAATTTTTCTGGCCAACTTCTGTAGGCTGCAGTCCTTTAAGGAACACAGCTGTCGCCATTTTATTTTTTGTTTCTGTAGTATTTTAACTAGTTGTTTCTTGCCCTGCTTAGTTTTAAATACGGCTGCCTTAAAGTTGAAGTATATTACTTGTACCAATGGGTTACTGCTTCTGACTGTGGCTCCCTGTTTTCATGTGTGTACTCTAATTTTGAATTGCAAGGACAGCTTTAGTTTTGCTGTGTCATAAGAAGTGGTTTATATTATTTTTTTTCAAAGTGTTTAAGGGAAATTGGAGTCAGGAAGTTCTTTCCTCTGCTACCATTTTTTCTCCTCTCCTCCCCAAGGTCAAGCTGAGGGCTTAGAGTTTCTGCCCACCTAGTCCCTTCCATAGAGCCCAAAGGTTCGTTTAGACTGTACTTGGGTAGATTTCAGCAGCATTCTTAGTATTTTATTCCTTGGCACTGATGCTGGTGCCCTGGTTTGACCAGTGGATCAGCATTCAGCTGCTAACCAAAAAGTTGGGAGTTCAGATCCACCAGTCGCGCCTTGAAAACCCAAAGGAGCCCTTCTGCTCCGTCCTGCTAGCAGGGTCACTCGGAGTCGGAATTGACTCAGTGACAGTGGAATTAGTTTTGGTTTTGTGCTGATGCTATGGAATGGCCAGTTCTGAGCAGTCTGAGCGCATTGAATTTCTTTTGGGTGGTTAAACAGTTGAGCTGAATAGCAGATTTTATATCTGTACACGCTATGAATTTTCTAGCCTAGCACCGTGTATTATTAGTTGGATTGCTTTTCTGCTGTGCATAACAGAAAAATCAACTGAAGGCAGATTGGACAGTAAGAAAACTTACCTTATGTGACCAGAAGTCCTAAGGTAGTACAGTTCAGAATTGGTTAATTTCACAGCTCAGTTGCATTCCCAGGAATCTGATTTTGTTTCATCTTTATTCTCTGCTGAACATGCCCTCTTGGGATCAAGATGCGGGGGGTGAGTAGCCTAAGATGGCCATGTTTCCATGGCATCCCATAGAGATGATAATGTCCAGATACAGAAAAAGGGCCATTCTTGTGTCCTATTTAAGTGAAGGAAGCTTTCCCGGAGGCACTCCCTCACCCTTTCTAATATATCACTGGCCAGAAGTGATTTGCAGGCTTATTTCTAAACCAGCCTCTGGCAAAGGAAAAGAGAGCACATGATTGGTGCTTAGGCTAATGAAGATTTATCTCCTAGGGCTGGTGAATGATCTAGAGTCCTTTGGAGCGAATAGCTATCAGTAGCCACTCAAAATCAGTAAGCAAAGAAGGGGAGGAGCCACAGTTGGTGGGCAACCAGTGTCAGCCACATTACTGGAAGTCTTAAGTTTCATCAGTGGAAATCTTAAGTTTTTGTTACTGGTCATTGTGTCTTTTGTAAGTTATATTATAGCTCTAATACAAAAGCCAGCAAAGGAAATTTATTTCACTAAAAGGCAAAATATTCTAAGGGTTGCCGTGAGTCAGAATTGACTTGATGGCAGTTGGTTTTGTTTTAGTTTTCATTTATGGCTTGATCACTGCGTGTTGAAATAGGAACTTACTCTATCTCTCGCATTGCTTGCTACAAAGTACAGTACTGTGAGTTGTTTCATCTTCTTACTGTAGCATTTGTCTTGTTTTATTAAGATGCATCCCCACTATAATAACATTCATCCACCACCACCACTGACATCTGCCTCTAATGTTCACCACATACCAGAGTCTTGTCCTTATTCCAGGATCTTTATTTAGATATCTCATACTCCATGCCTAGGAGTCTTAGTGGCATGGTCACACCAGAGACCCAATAGCAGCTTGCTGTATCAAATCACTTGCTTTGTATCAGGAATATGGTAGCTCCAGCAATTAGGAAGAATCAGGAGATAGAGGAAATAAACTGATCAGAAAACAGGATTCCCAACAGTTTGGTGACTAAGTAAGAAAGAACAATTAACAGTTGTTTCCACCTGATCAGGGGAAAGACCATTAAAGCTAAGTTAGAAGATGTTACCCTAACTGAAATGGCCCCACAAAGCATTGGGCAAGCTTTCTTGCTTGAATATAACATCCTATAAGTGGTGTTAATTTAGACTTTCTGTCCTGTAGGATCTATTTGAGACTATAATAATTGTGTAATAGCCCGTTGCACCTCAGATATAAGAAATAAGCATCAAAAGGGAGGTGTGAGAACTCAGGGATGATAGTAATGCATTGCTTTTTTTTTATTATGATTGAGTGAAAATGTACATTCCTATATAAATTTGCATGCCCACCTATCTGCAGCTCCCAGATTTTTTTTTTTTTAGTAAGTAGCACCAGTATTAATTTGGTTATGGGATATGTAACCAGTTAAATCCATCTTGTCCTGGATGGGAAACCAGAGGCTGCCTCTATAGAACTTGTCAACTGGCGTAACCTGAGGGTTGATAGATGGCTCCATCCGGTCGCCGCAGCAATTCATTGATAATATTGGTGTTGTCACTATAGGGTGACACACTGGGTGACATTGTCAGAGGGGATAACACCAGAATGACTGTTTAGAAAATGCGCAGTATTTCAGCAGAAATTTATTATTATTTTTTAATAAAAATACCCTTGTAGTTAGTTGTAACAACAAAAAATTGTTTATTAGGCCAGCTTAAATATATCAGTATACCTTCAAGGATGAAACTATGCCAGTTTACTTTTTGAACTTTCTGATGGGCTCCCTTCAGAGCTATCAGTATTAGCCAGTTATGATGACACCGTGAATCCTGTGGTTTCATCCTTCTTGCTGCTGATGTTTCTGTAGTCACTGATTTGGTTAAATTTTCTGTGCTTTAGCTACAGTGTTTTGGTAATTAGTATTTGTGAGGCTATATCAATAACTGTCTTGGGAAGGGAATAGTAGTTACAAGAAAGGAGAAAAATCACAAAAGGCTTCAACATTGTAACTTATATGTTGTAATTCCTTGTAGGGAGAGTTTACGAAACAATTTCATTGTTAGTATTCATAGAATCTAAGAAACTACATTTAAGTGATTTGTAATTGTATGTATCATGTTATTCTGTGATGAAAATCACATAATAAACTTACGTGTATAACAATTGTGATTATAGAACTGTTTGATAACTAAAGAAGGAAATTTAAAACATGAAAGGGGGGAGATGCTGTTTCTTGATATGTGTTTAGAAATATGACTTATGTCTTAAGTTCAGTTTTATTTCAATTTTAGCTCTTTAAAAATTTTTCTTTAAAAAGTCACTGTGTTGCAAATGCATATGTCTATTAATGACATTTTCAGAGTGTGAATTTGAATCATGGCATGAAAGAATAGTGTCACATTAGGAGTAAATTGCTGAAAGGCATTGATTTCCAGGAAGTCGCTCACAAGTTGGAGGCCTCAAAGGCGGACAGCGAAAACTTCTGATTTAGTCAAGATGTTCACTCAGTACAGAAGTGCTTATATATTGGTTCCTGTTTGTTTTTAATGGTGTTATTTCATTTGTGAATGTATTTCAGTATGTGTTTGTGTACAGTTTTCTACATTATTTGAGCCATTGTTAATTATGAAACCTAATCCGTTAACATGGATCGTATGATAGTAAAGTTTGACATTAAAGTGAATACAATTTTGATGTTCTTGAATGTTTCTACTTCGGATTCTGTTGTTTTCTTATCTGATTTTCATTTTAACCACATGAAATTATGTAAATATAAATCTATTTAGGCTGTGCATGTGATACTGTAACTTAAAGGTGTGATTTTAATTTTGCTTTTTGTTTGTGTCTCTACTATTACATTAGTAATATGTGGGAATTATGATTTACCAGTAACTTAGTACAAAAAACATTGCTAAGGTTCTGTATGATCTAGTAGGTAAAAGGAAGTAATAACATGAGTTGCTTGCACTGAGTGACACCATTGTGTGATATTTAAAATCTCCTATTGTTTAAGTAGACTTCTTGCCAGTAACCTGACCTTTTCTGTTGTCTCTTATTAACAGTTACCTTAAAGACTAATTAAAGAATCTGGTTTAGAAATTATACTCCTTCCCTACGGCTGAGTAAAAGTTATGTCTTTTAAAACATAACAGTTCTAAAATGTCTTAAGTAATGTAAAAAAATTTCAAACCTGAATTGTTACTTTTGTCATCTTCCAGTGAAATGTGTGCATTCTCTCCATAGAAGAAAATTTAAATTTGCAGAGGGAGTGAACATAGGTGTCTTTCATCCAGATTCTCTCCAGTGTTGCGTTTGCTGGTGGTTTAGATTTGTCTGTGTCTCTGGCAAAGCTAGAAATTAAATCTGTGTAGTCAACACTCCATGGTTAAAAATATCTTAAAGTTCTTCCAAATTTTAAAACTTGATTTATGGTCAAATTTCTCCTGCCTCAAACTAGGATAAAACCAATCTTGAATTTCTGAAGAGAGTACTAAAAACGGAAGACCTTTAAATGTTGTCTCTTGCTAACATTTTAATTTTCCTGTTCTTTCTCTGTAGTCTTTTGGTTGTTCTTATGTACTCAAAGTACTGAATACTTGCTAACCTTCAGAAGATAGTCATCAGAATCAGCTCTGAAGATAGCATGTAGATGAAAGCTGTAATGGGGATAATACGTAGTGACAGAGTAACCTCAGAACGAGTGAATGAAATGTTTAAGAGTCTGGAAGGAGAGATGGATGAAGACAAGAATTTAGTTGGCTGTGTGAGAGCGAAAGAAACGTTGAGTGGGTGGAAAGAGAAAAGGCATATGGCCATATAGCTTAGGGAGTCACATTGAGGCACATAGAGCAGACTCAGGATGACAAGAAAAGGACATTGGCTGAGGGTACGAGAGACATTTAAAAATTGTCAAGGAGACACACATTGGTGAGAGAGGAAACACTCAGATGGTAGAATGAGCACAGCAAACAAATAAGTGCCAGTCAGGAGGAGAGGAAGAGGGGAGCGGGCTAGGAGAAGTACAGAAAATAGCCAATGCTGAGGGAGACCTGAGTGAAAAAGCAGTC
The DNA here is from genome assembly GCA_028571685.1 of Heterohyrax brucei. Classification (NCBI taxonomy): domain Eukaryota; kingdom Metazoa; phylum Chordata; class Mammalia; order Hyracoidea; family Procaviidae; genus Heterohyrax; species Heterohyrax brucei. Next base: position 64,095,047 of record CM053157.1, read on the forward strand.
ATTTTTGTACATCAGCTTTCACCCTGAGGTGTAGGAGAAGTTTGTCAGAATTTTAAAGGGTGTGTACACCATTGCTGGATAGATTTATTTGTAATACTTAAACAACCACTCGACTGCCCTTCTTTTCCAATACCAAGACTATAATTTTTCCTCTTACTGTCTTCTGCTAATCTTTTTATATAGCAAGGACCGTGCAGCGACCACTGCTGGAGCTGCTGGCCTAGCAGGGGGGCAACACCGGGAAGCTTGGGCCACCAAAGGCCCCTCCTATGAGGACTTGTACACTCAGAATGTTGTCATTAACATGGATGACCAAGAAGATCTTCATCGAACCTCACTGGAGGGGAAATCTGCCAAAGAGAGACCCATCTGGCTGAGAGAAAGCACTGTCCAAGGGGCGTATAGTTCTGAAGATATGAAAGAAGGTAAGAGGAGAAGGCAGCAAAGTGGATATATCTTGAGTTCAGTAGAAAATGAATTTCAAATCACTGGGCACTTCTCAAATAGTTTTACTGGTAAGTTATTGCATCTGTTTTACAAAACAATACATCGTAACAGGATGTAAGAAATTAAACGAATAACCGTTAAAACCAACCAGTATACTTACATTGTCCTTAATCTTAGTTGAACTAACAAATAGCATTTGGCATGTCCATTTTAGGTTTGAGGAATTGCCATCTCCTTTTCTTTCTTTTAATTGCTTTCTGTGACAGTTCACAGCTCGAGTTAGTTTCTCATACAAACATTTATACACACAGCATTGTTATGTGACCCTAGTTGCTATCGCTAAAATGTGACACACACTCCTCCCTTCCACCGTGGATTTCCTGTGTCTGTTGGACCAGCTGCTGTCCCTTTATGCCTTCTCATATCACCTCTGGACAGCAGCTGCCTGTTTAGTCTCATGTATCTACTTGAACTACTCTTCATAAGGTCCACTTTTTTAAGGGATTTGTGTGAATCAAATATGTAACATGTTTGAAATTTTTTTAAAGAAAAATACTCAGGTAAGATGTTACTGGGAGAGATTTTTGCCGAATTGTATCTTATATGGATTATATCACCACATCATTCCCTCTCCTCCCAGACAGATGTATTCAAACATCTTAGTCCATAAAACCACAGTTGTTTTTATACATCAGCTTTCACCCTGAGGTGTAAGAGAAGTTTGTCAGAATTTTAAAGTATGTGTACATCATTGCTGGGTGAGGAAAAATTATACTCTTTGTATTGGAAAAGAAGGGAAGTTGAAGTGGTTATTTAAGTATTACAAATAAATCCCTACTCTTCACAAGGCACACTCTTCACAAGGTCTAGTCTGTTCTTTGTCTGAGGAATTGGCTATAGGAATGGTTTTAGCTGCGGGTTAGCAATCTGGGGGTCATGCCTTCTGGCGTTCTGCTAGTTTCAATCAGACCATTTAGTGTGGTGTTTTTAACTAGAATTTGAGTTCTGCACCACGCTTTTCTCCTGCTCCATTAGGGACTTCTCTGTTGTGGTCCCTGTCAAGGCAGTCATTGGTGGTAGCCAGGCACCAGCTAGTACTTCTGGTCTCAGGCTGATGGAGTTTATAGTGATGTAGCCCTTTTTGTCTCTTGGGCTAATAGTTTCCTTGTGTCTTTAGCGTTTTTCATTCTTCTTTGCTCTTGGTGAGCTAGGACCAACCGTTGTGTGTTAGATGGCTGCTTGGTACCTTCTAAGATCTCTGATGTCACCCACCAAAGTGGGATGCAGAACATTTTCTTAATAAATTTTGTTATGCCAGTTGATGTAGATGTCCCCTGAAGTCATGGTCTCTAGACCCCTTCTCCAGCTACTCTGTCCCTTGAAGTGTTTGTTTGTGTTCAGGAAACTTCTTAGCTTTTGGTTTAGTCCTGTGGCGCTGACACCCTCTGTACTGTGTATTGTCCTTCCCTTAACCTAAGGGACGTCTTGTCTAGTTTGTGGCCATCTCTTTTTCTTAATGTCTTAGAAAAGTTTTATGTTCCAAGTGGCCAAATTCACCTCTTCTTTAATCTTTTGTGATCCTAACTTGTATTCATTTTTATCTTTCTGTGTTGGGAGCCGTAACTATGCACTAGTACCATAATTTCTTTTTTAATGTTACTTCATAGAAATGGCAAGGAGTTTTTGCTACCTGAGGTATATAAAAAGATATGACAACGATTGTGGAGCTGACATTTTCTCAGTTTAAGAAGACCGGCAGAACTTTATTCTAGAAAATTTTGGAAATCTCTCTGAGCCATAAAGGTTAAGAATTACATAATAATGTTTAGAACATTTTTCTTCTTTCAGTTTAACCACAAGATTTTTCTTCTTTAATTTTAATCTGATTTATTGGAGTCAAAGGCTGTGAGTGATGATGGTTTCGAGGTGTAGAAATAGAAGGCCAAGACTGCGTAAAAGTGACTGCAGTGGACAGGCAGAGGTGACAGGGGGTCTCCGTACAGAGCGCTGGTTAGGTTTCATCTGTGTAAGAATCTGTGTGTCCTTATTCCTAGGTGACATGTCATTACTAACATGTTATCTGAGTGTGACTTCTTTAATGCTAAAGTAGGAAAGGCACGTTTCAGTTTTTCAACCTTTTCCTTACCTCTTTTCTTTACAGGGTATACTAGGCCTTGTAAACATAGGGTAGAGTTACGTAATGAGAAGAAAAGCAAGTAGTACCTCTAATGCGATTTTCTTTGATGTTTTAATTTGTATCAGCAAAAAAAAAATTTCTTTGGCAATCATACTTCACTTTCCCTTCTGCTCACTGATTAGCCCTGGTGGCACAGTGGTTAAGTGCTCAGCTGCTGTGAGGTTGGCAGTTTGAACCTACCAGCTGCTCAACTGAAGGAAGGTGAGGCAGTTGGCTTGCTTAAAGATTACAGCCTTGGCGACTCTATGGGGCAGTTCTACTCTCTCTTGTGGGGTTGCTGTGACTCAAAATCGACTCTATGACAACATCCTTGTTTTTCTACATTTTTGAATGATGTTATTTTGATTTAAGTTGTTCCAAATTATCCAGTATTGGTACACCTGTTTGCCAGACATTTGTTTTCCCCAACTTTGCTTCTCGTTTGTTTCTGAAGAAGCTAAACTGTCTTTTCTTTGAACAGAAACAACATGAAATAAAACTGAACTATTGTTAACTAATATACAATTAGTTTCATAAGTTTAATATTCGGTGTTTATAATTTCTAGAATCAGAGAATTTGAATCATGAGGGCCTTGAATAAGTCTTCTAGTCTACCTAGTTAAGTTCTGTGCATATTTCTGTCTGCAATAGGATGGTATGTTGTCGTGTTTAAATTTGTGTTCATTAAGGTCCATGATACTAGAACAACCTCTCCAATGAATGTGTGAAGTGAGTCATATTTGTCCTAAACTTAATTTTCCTCAAACTTCATGTTACTTTCTTTAAAAACTTTATGGACTTCAATCATATAATGAAGGTTCTGATGCCTTCTGTTTCTGCTTTCCCCCCTTACTCAAGTTTCCTCTGTCCACAAGTTTTGTTTTGTTTGTCTTTCTCTAGACCATTTCTAGTTGCAGTATACTTCACTTGAGACAAGGAGACCTGCTGGTACAGTAGTTAAGAGTTTGGTTGCTGACCAGAAGGTTGGCAGTTCAAACCTATTAGCTCCTGCTTGGAGACCCTATGGGGCAGTTCTGCTGTGTCTGTAGGGTCGCTGTGAGTTGCAATCTACACGACAGCAGTGGGTTTGGCCTTTTGATTTTAACTTGAGACTCAGTGATCGGAACAATCCATGTTATACTAAGCCTGGCTTAGTCATTAATGACTTCAGTTTTATTTCCAGAATTCTTCTGGATTTTACTTGATGTTTGTTGCCTGGTTCTGGAAGCACATAGAACAGCAATGTTAGAAACATGGACAGGGATTTTCGGACTGTTTTTTGATCTATACCTGATAGTTTGGATCTTGTCTTTAAGTGTATTTTATATTATTTTTCTGTAGACAGATTTACTTACACTTGCCATTGTAGGAGCAGATCTGCTACTTTTTTGCCCACTCACACAACTTTCAGGCTTTCTTGCATATTTTCGTGTCATCTTGGCATCTGAGTACCTCGACTTGGTTATTGTCATCGGTGAACTTGATAATTTCACAGAATACATCATCTTTGTAATTTATCACTCTGTCAAGTAAGACTGTTCTAAGCACTATGTTTCTACTTTTCCATCCAAAGATATGCTCCTTTATCCCTTTTTCCCCAAATCTATTTATAACAGAGCAGTTCTTCCCTGTAAACCTGTGAAGATCCTTGTTAGAAGTCTGTCATATGTGACTTCAGTTAATTTGTAGAACTGATTTGATTTTCTCCTAATTTTACACATTTACCAAAGTCTTATGTTGGTAATATGAGCTATTTGAAACATTCTGTTAGAAGCAATGGCTACCTTGAAGACTCACATACATTCCTTGTGAGGTTTTTGTTGTTGTTGAGATACTGCCTTAGCTATATGAGGGGTTCAGCCTATAGCAATGTTTTGAAGCAGATAAAGTTTAATTGTAACTTTCACTTTAACACCCATGTAATCGAAAGCCTGTTTTCTCTCACCTAGTTTCTCTCGCCTAGAACCTTTAACTCATCAATCTGTTCTTCTTTCTCTGTCTTACCTGCTCGGTATGTGACTTCATGGGTCTGTACTTCTAGAACATCTAGGGTTACAGCTAATCTGTTCTAATGTGCTGATGGGAAGATGCTTCCACTTGTGTGGCCAGAACTGGACATTTCTTTCTTTTTTTTAAAACTGTGATTGAGTGAAAGTGTACAGCCAAGCCAGCCAAGTGCCGTCGAGTCGGATCCAGTTTAAATTTGAGTGCTCACCTATCTGCACCTCCTTCTGCTCTCCTTGCTCAGTGACAGCACACTCCTCCTTTCCATTCTATACGTGTCATATCCTCTTAACAATTTCCTGTCCTGTCCTCTCCACCCTCTCCACTCTCATCTAGTAAAAGGCCAGTAGGATGAGATCCTTTAGATGCATAGAACCATAAAGTGCACACATGATATGGCCATGGTGTGTCCCCAAGTCCAATCCATTCCTGTCCAAAGAGTTGACCTCCGTAATGATTTATGATCAGGGGTAGCATCAGTCTAGAGGCCATGCTTCCAGGGGAACCCACAGGCCTTCGGACCATCAGTTGCACCAGAACCAGACGTTTCTGAGCTTTCCTTTGAAGACGATGGCAGATGACACTGTTGTGTCAGGCGTATCCTAAGCACTTCACAGATATTCACTTAATCTCTACAGTAACCCAATGAGTTGGTTCCTTTTTTTGTTCTTTTTTGCACTTGAGAAAATTGAAGCTGAGGAAAGTGAAGTAACTTGGACAAAAACCACATGGCTAGAAAATGTTAGGGTCAGGATGTCAGTCAGGAAGTTGAGTTTCAAACACTTTCACTTATTTAAATGTTTGATATTATCAGAATACATGAAGAAATGTTTTAATCAAGTATTTCTTCTGTAATAGATGCTTACATAGACTAAAAGAAAGTATATGGTGACAGAAGCTTAATTCGTGATGTTAGAGTCCTTTTTATAGAGTTCAAAGTGTGCCTAGTTTGCCTCTGGAAAAATGAAATGGCGTTTCTTCACTCATTCAGAAAGTATTTATTCAGTGCCTCACAGGTGACAGGCACTGTTCTAGGTGCCTGTGGTGTATCAGTGAATGAAAAAGGCACATACCTATCATAGAAGAATCTGCTCCTGGGAAACAGGAAGATAGATGCAAAGGACATACATCATTCGTCATTTATGTCAGAAAGTAAGCGCTCTGGAACAAGGAGAGGTGGACAAGGAGGATTGGAAACGTAGGAGTAGGGATGAGTTCAAGTGGCATTTGAGCAAAGACATGAAAGGTAGGAGGAAGTTAGCCATCATGCTGGGAGCAGAGAAGTACCAGGCAGAAGGAATGGGCAGTACAAAGACCCTTCAGCAGGGGTTATGTCTGGTGTGTATGGAAGTATCACAGAGGCCACTGTGGTTGGAGTAAAATAAACAAACAGGAAGGAGATAAGGAAAGTGGAAGTGGAGGGAGGGAGGGATTTCAGTTGGTAGAGAACATTGTAGGCCGTTGTGACGCTGTTGGCTTTTTCTCTGCACAAGGTAAAGAGCTATGGTTTGATTTCCTACTTGGCCAGCTACTGTACTGTGTCCATTATAGACATTGTTCAGTATGTTGTTGTCCTGAAAAGGTAAAGCTTTTGTCATTCCATTTTATGGAAAGAGGTACTGCAGTTGAGAGACTCAGTAACTTGCTATGGTGGTACAGCTTTGAAGTAGAAGAACTTGGATGCCACTCTGGTCTGTGTTACTGTGACAAATCCATGTACCCAACCACTAGGGTACTTAAGCCTCAGTGTATAAGAAACATTTTGAAGATTTTATGGACAGTAACTCAAAAAACAGAACCAGTGAAGCCTGTGTTACTTTATTTCACAGTTACAGAAGTGCTCTTCTTATAATTCTGGCTTTTCCCTTCAGGTGGCATGGGTATAGATGCCTTCCAGGAGCGGGAGGATGGCCGTGCAGGGCCGGATGATAATGAGGAGGTCATGCGGGCACTGCTCATCCACGAGAAGAAGACTTCCTCGGCCACGGCTGGCTCGGTGGGGACAGCTGCACCCGTGACCACTGCCAACGGAAGTGACTCAGAGAGTGAAACCAGTGAGTCAGAAGATGACTCTCCACCGCACTCGGCGGCTGTGTCTGTGCGCCACCGGGAAGAAGATGAGGAGGAGGACGAGTTTGAAGAGGTGGCCGATGATCCCGTTGTCATGGTGGCTGGCCGTCCGTTTTCCTATAGTGAAGTGAGCCAGCGGCCAGAGCTGGTGGCCCAGATGACACCAGAGGAGAAAGAAGCATATATAGCAATGGGACAGCGTATGTTTGAGGACCTCTTTGAGTGAGCTTTTTCAGCCTTTTCTTCCTTTCTCTAACGGTTGTTTCAAAAAGAAATACCTTGAAGAAAAGTGCTTAAGTGGTTTTCTACCCTCCTTGATGTAAAGCAATTATTAATCTTGTGCAAACAATAAGGGGAGAGAAAAATTTGATTTTTATACGAGAAATTCCCCAGCAATGTGGGTTGACTGTAAGCATTCCTTTCCCTGTGTTTCCTACAGTAGTAGTATTTTACTGTATTTACTTATCTAATTGTTTTCTTTTTTAAGACACACTTTTCTTCCTTGTGCAGTGAATAGAGGGAAGTGTATAAGGTGAGTTCTTCCTGTCTGCAAGCCCACTAGTAATTCACTGCTCATCTCCTTTTTATCTTTTCTGACCAAGTGTTTCCAACAATTCATTACATTGCTGCCTACCAAAGCAGCTCACCAATGGGCAAATCATTGATGAGGGGAAAGAAGTCCTAAAACTTCACATTTCCTCACAGCTGAAGATGGAGTCAGTGTGTTGAGGTGGGGGAGGTGGGGTGGCGAGGGGCCTGGTGAGAGTACGTAGAAGAGGGGTGGCTATACCTGGATCTCGTGATAACTATCAACCCCAAATTTACGTCTTCACAGCTGACCACACTGATTGGTTCTGTTTTCCTTAATGACTTTGATTTGGTGTCGGGTGATAGAAAACAGAAAGTGTGCTTGGTGAAGCCGTATGAAGAAATTAGAAACAAACAAGCAAATCTGGATTTAGGATGAGGAGTCCATGTAAAGGAGTGAAGACTGGCGAGCCTGGGGAACAGTGCCTTCTGAACTAAGTAGGTCATTATTTGAAAATCGTTTCTGAGATTGGGCTCCCACTCTTCTTCTATAGATCTCTTGCCAGTGCTGTGAATTGTCCGATTGAGCTCTTCTGGAAATTGGCATCGAGTAGCTGGTTACTCCCTGCTCCCTCTTTCTCCGAGCGTGATTGAAGGCCTTTTCTGTCTCTCCTTAGAGTCTCATCAGACATGGTATTTTAGAGGAGAGCTAGTGTAGGGTTGGGCGTTCTAACCCCAAGGAACATGGTTTGCTTTCGGTTCTGGTAAGTAGGGTGGTATTATTCCCTAGGGTAGAACCTTAAAAATAAAAAGAACCTTTCATGCAGGGGTCTAACAGAATTGTATTTTTTGTAACATTTCCCCTTGCATTGTAATTTTTAAGTATTTATCATTTTGTAGTACGTGTGTGGAGTTAAGTTTGTACTTTAGAATATTTGAGCCTTGTATGAAGTGCTTTGTTTACCTAGGTTGTATTAATGACTGAATATTGACAATAAATCTATTTTATACTGAATGAAATTTGTTAGTTTCTAGCTCTGTAATATCTTGGAGCATAATTAAAATGAGTACTCTTACCATTTAAAAACTGTTTCAGACTTGTTTCTCTTAATAATGGTATCAGTTAATAGAAGCCATTGTCTAAATGGTCTAAACCTCTTCTGCCGTAAGTTACCTCAAGATCATCTTTTTTTTAAAGAATATTTTGAAACCTATACACATGGGACCATTCAACTCTTAAACTCTATTTTTTAAACTTGCATAGTTATAGAAGGAAGCCTTACTGAAATAAAATCATAATCGAATGTTAATTTTTAAAAATGTAATTATAGGTGAACTGTCAGAGCTCTTTATTTCAGTGAATAAATGTTTCTCATTATTTTTTCTTTTGCATATGCTACTTCCTAAAGCTACTATTCTGTTTTTCTTTCCCTTTACATACCAGCTTCTTAAAAAAATTATGTGTATTAGTTACTTCTTTCCTCCCCCTCTTAAAATCTGGTTTTTATCCTGTTACTACATGGAAATAGCTTTCTCTAGTTCTAAGTAGTCAACCTACCAGCCCTTTATTTCTCTTTTTATTTGGCCTCTCTCCAGTGTTGGATGCTATCTACCCGTCGTTTTTCCTTGAAACTTTGTCATTTAGAGTCCTAGTCGTTATACTCTCTGGTCTGTCTACCTCACTGGCTCTTGCTGCTGGCTGTTCTTCAGACTTGATTATCCTCTGTTGTGTGTATTGTTTGGAAACCTTGGTAACATAGTGGTTAAGTGCTACATCTGCTAACCAAAAGGTTGGCAGTTCAGATCCACCAGGCACTGCTTAGAAAGTCTATGGGGGCAGTTCTGCACTGTCCTCTAGGGTCACTGTGAGTTGTCATCAAGTCAATGGCACTGGGTTTGTTTGTCTGTTTGTTTGTTTTTGGTATATGTGTTGGTACACCATAAGGCTTAGTTTTTTCTTCAGTTTTTTTTCTTCCTATGGAGTTTACATTTTTGGACAAATGTCACAAGTGAAGATAAATATGAATAAAGCTACACATTGTAGTAATGCTTGAAACAGAATAAAATGGAAAGATTGATAGCCAAAGGGAATAATTTGACTGAAGAAAATACCCATAATGTGGTATATACATAAAGATTTAGTTTTTCTACCTTTCTGGGCATTTGTGTGTGTCTGTCTATGAGAGAGTAAAGAAAATAAGCAGCTAACAGTACTTACTAGGTGCTAGACAACAACTTAACTGCTTTACAAGTGTTGACTCAGTCCTTTATAGTAAACCTGTGGGTAGGTATATGTAGGTAAAGAGTACATATTCTGTTAGTAATTGAGGATGACAGTTACGGTCGTCTTACTGCATTACATTGGAAATACATTTCCATCTTGGAGAAAGGATATTTATAATGGATGTTTAATTAATTTCGTGTAGAGGTTACCTGGTAAAATCAACAACAAGGAAATAGCATGACAGTAGCAAACTTCTGTATGTTAATGTTAAGGCTTTTAGATTTTTTTTTCCAAAATCCTGGGTCTGTTATTTCCTTGGACAAATATCTCTGACCTTTTTCTCAAAATTAATAAAATTTAATTTAATATCTAAAATTTTGGACATTTTCCAATCTTATTTAATAAAGCATTTCAAGCTCTCTTGGGTCTTACCCAGATAGCTTTGCTTCTGGCACGGCACCGTATTCTAGAGTGGTGATGAAAGGACCAGACTGAGCCATCCAACTATCAGCCTCATTCATAGAACCAAATTCCTAGTCATTCTGTATTACAGGCTGTGACGACAGCTCCAGCTGTCCTGTAACCACACACATATCCCCAGCCTTGAGTCTAGCCTGCCCTATGAGAGGGATGGCCAGGAATTTGGTTTCTCTGAATGAGGCTGGCTATATTAGCATAACTCAAGTGTCAGCTGTCTGGGATACTTCTTCAGTATCTTTTCTTTGGGGATGGAGGGTCTTGTCTCTTCTGATTCTAGCTGCTTCCCTAGCATCTCTGTCTTTCTTCTGTATCAGCTGTACTGACTCCCCATAATACCACCAACACATCTGTGAAACAGACCTTCAAGCCAAAGTTTCTAGGGTAGTGGCCAAAGGGCAGATGAGTCAGTGAGAGAGATTGCTGTCTCAGCACTGCAGAGTTGGGGTGTAAGATCAGATAGTATACATCCTCGCTCGAAGAGGCTCTTAACGGCACTCACGGGTCATAATCCCAAACAGATTCCTGCCTCTAAGTCTTGCTAACATTTCGTCTTCCTTGTCTCTCTCATCACTCTTTCTTTCCACAGGACTTTGGAAATGCATTAGGGAAATAATGCATTAGGGAAAATAATTTAGTTCTTTTAGTAATCCTTCCAAAACGGTCTTGAAAGCTCTTACTGTATCACAAATGGCCTACCCATCAAGCTGTTTTCCTAAACAAGGAGTTGTCCTTCCACCTGTAAGAGTCAGCATGGGAAGTTAACTATGGCTTTAAGGGCTTTTTTCTCTCCACTGCTCTTAAAAATATTACTCATCCATACTTGGCCACATGTAAGGCAATAGGTGATCCTCAACCTTGTGTCTGGTAGAGAACTGCTTTCCAAGATTATGCTGTCATCTGTGTGCTCTTGCAGCTGAAGATTTTCCCCAAAACTTAAGTAGTATTCAGTTTAATTCATTAAAAGAAAATACTCAGTTTGGCATAATCTGCACGTCAGGAGACTAGGTTCCAGTTGCTGCTATAGTTGACTTGACGGTCTGACACTGTAAGCTGATGTGACCTTTCTAGACTAGTTTCTCCACTCTCAGTAAAGAAAGATTATGCTCAGATCACTTAGATTCCCTTCAGATCCATCAGTTTGGGGAGGTGGTGGTAGTACATTAAAACAGAGGCCACCTAATAACAAAAAAAAACAAAAGTTTTTTCATGCACTAGAGCAATTCAAGGCAGGTGATGGATATTTTATTTGAGGGACTAGTGTATCTGCCAGGTTAGAACTGAGAATGTGTTGAGCCAGAGCATAAACAGTAGCTAGTTAGGTTTTTCTTTCTCCATCTGACCATGGTGCTTCATTTCTGCGCATGAGGATGACTGAGGGAGAAATAATTGAATATTTTATCATTCTTCTTGGGATTGTTTGAAAGAATTGGACATGGAAGGGGAAGAAGATAGAGAAGAGCCATTCCTAGCCAAGGCCACAATAGAAAGATTTACATATGTATTCCTGAGTTTTAAAAAAGGATCAGTAATGACAGTTAAAAAAACAATAAAATCTTTAGAAAACCATATAATTCTACCTTTTCTTTGTTGCATTTTTTTCCATCAGAGTGATTTTAGGTTTATCATTTCTAGTGGAGCTGTGCTATGAAACTTTTTTTTTAAAATCTAAAAGTCGCTTGGGGACACACAGAAGACTGTCAGACAGAAACTGTCAGTGGCAATAAGGTAAATTTGTTCTGTTGACTCTTTATATTTGAAAATAAAATAAACTGAACAATATAAGTATAGATACTCCTGAAACATGTAAAGCCAAAATCAGTGGAGAAGAGGAAGGAGTCATAAAAGTTTACTTCTTTAGAAGAGTCTTTTTAAAAAAAACTAACGTGCTTTTGGTAAAAGTTTACACAGCAAATTAGATTCCCATTAGACAGATTGTTCAGTGACATTGGTTAGATTTCCCACAGTGTGTGGGTACTCTTTTATTTACATTCTGGTTTTCTTTATCCAGTAATCTATTTCCCCTGCCCCTGTTATGGATTGAATTGTGTCTCCCCTCAAAGTATGTGTTGTAAATCCTAACCTCTGTATCTGTGGTTATAATTCTGTTTGGGAATGGCTTTTGTTATATTAATGAGGCAGTATCAGTATAGGGTATGTTTTAAGTCAATCTCCTTTCAGACGTATCTCTTTTATTATTATTATTAGTGTCATTTTAACAAGGGTGAGATGATATCTCCATTGTAGTTTTGATTTGCATCTTTCAAATGACTAATGCTGGAGCCCGGTAGCACAGTGGTGTATACACTCAGCTGCTAACTAAAAAGTCTGTGGTTCAAACCCAGCAGCCTCTCCAAGGGAGAAAGATGTGGCAGTCTGCATCTGTCAAGACCCCCAGCCTTGAACACCCTATAGGGCGGTTCTGCTTTGTCCTGTAGGGTTCCTGTGAGTTGACGGCGGTGATTTTAGTTTAATGCCTAATGATCCACAGAACCTCTTCATGTGCTTGTTGACCACTTCAGTGCTCTGTTTGGTGAAGTGGGTATTCATGTCTTTTATCCAGTCTTTTAATGTGATTTTTGTCTTTGTCTTCCTGAGTTTTTATTAAGGTATTTTAGAGGTTAGTCCCTTATCAGATATGTCATTCCCCCATATTTTCTCCTAGTCTGTAGGTTATTTTTTTATTTCAATAAAAACTTTTGATGAGCTTAAGTATTTAATTTTGATAAGATCCCAATTATCTAATTTATGTTCTGGTATTCATGCATTTATACTTGTATCCACAAATCTATTTTAAAAAAAGGGGGATCCCATAGCATTATTCCTGTGTTTTCTTCCAAGAACTTTATAATTTTATTAGGTCTTTGATCCATTTTGAGTTAGTTTTTGTGTATGCTGTGAGGTAGGGGGGGTCCTGTTTTATTTTCACGCAAGTGGATGTCCCATTTTGTCAGCACCGTTTGTTAAAGAGATTGTTTCTTCCCCATTGAATGGACTTGCATCCCTTGTCGAAACTCGTTTGTCCATAGATTGGTGGATTTACTTCTCGGTTCTGAGTTCTATTCCGTCGGTCTGTGTGGCTATCATTGAACCATTACCAGTGCGTTTCGCTTATTTTAGTTGTGTATTTTGAAGGAAATCCCTGGCAGTATAGTAGTTCAGTGATAAACGGCTGCTAACCAAAAGGTTGGCATTTCAAATCTACCCAGCAATCCTTGGAAACCATACAACAGTTCTGCTCTATCCTACAGGATCACTGTGAGTCAGAATCAACTCAATAGCAGTAGGGTTTTTTTTTTAGTATGTTTTCAGATTGGGGAGTGTCAGGCCTTCTGTGTTGTTCTTCAGTATTGCTTTGGCTATAAATTTAAGGCCTTGTTTCTTTCTGTATAAAGTTGGTGATTAGTATTTACATTTCAGTAAACAGTGTTGAAATTTTGATTGGGATGCATTGCATCTATAGATAGTTTTGAGTAGTGTTGACGTTTTCATAATACTAAGTTTTCCAATCCTTGAGCAAAAATGTCCTTCCATTTATGTATATCTCTTCTAGTCTCTTGTAAGTAGTGTTTTATAGTTTTCATTGTTAAATCTTCTTTGTCCCTAGTTAGGATTACCTCCAGGTATTTTATTATTTTGGGGGCTATTGTAAATAGATAGTTTTCTTGATTTCCTTTTCAGGATTCTCCTTAATAGTGTAAAGGAGCCCAACTTATTTTTTTGTGTTGTCTTGTACCCTGTAACATTGCTGAAGTCACTGTTACATCCAGTACCTTTCTTGTGGAATCTTTGTTATTCTCTGTGTATTCTTCCTCATTTGAGAATTCTGACATGCCCCTAGCTTCTTTTTAGAAGGAAGAACCTCATGGCCTTCTGAGTACAAAAGCAGCCTTTCCTGTTCCAGTTACAAACCAGATAGGCCTAGTGTACTACCCAGTTTCAGTAGTCAACCCACATTTCTTGTTACACAAAAGTACATTTTGCCTGTGTAATGTACATAAATCTGAGAAGTTAGTCAAGAAAGAAGGCTGGTATCAAGTCATTGTCTTGAAACTTGGTAAAGTGTACAAAATTGTCTTACAGTTTTCTTGCGTGTGTGCTTATATAAGTGTATGAATTATTTAAAAGTTTTATCCAGCAAGAAATGCATATAGTAAAAAAAAATGAGAATTCCACATTTCACTGGCTCAATCATTGCTGATTATTTAATGTGTGTATAATCCCAAACCTTTTCTAGGCCTTGAGAAACACATAGTCACAGATAAATCTTTTTTTTAAGCAATGATGGCATAAATGTAGTCACACACAATGCCATTTGCTTTTGATTTATCTTGCAATATCTTTCCATGTCAGTATATTTAGATGTACACTTTGATTTTTAAAATAAGGACTAGATAGAATTTTGTAGTATAGCTGTACCATGGTTTAGGTAACAATTCTGTTATTGATTGGCACTTAAATAGTTTCTAGTTTTCTGTGGTTGCAGCAGTGTAATAAATAACCCTTATATTTTCATTCTTTTGGTTCAGTATTTCTGTAGGAATCTTTTTTAAAAAATACATTTTATTGTGCTTTAAGTGAAAATTTACAATTCAATTTTCCAGAAGTAAACTTACATATATCGCTGTGTGACCCTACTTGCTTTCCCTACAAAGTGACACCACACTCCTCCTCTTTACCCTGTTTTTCCTAGGTCCATTCGACCAGCTCCTGTCCTCTTCTGCCTTCTCATCTCCCCTCTGGACAGCAGCTGCCCATTTAGCCTCCACTGTCTGCTCAAGCCAAGAAATACACTCTTCACCAGTACCATTTTCTGTGTTGTACTACAGTCTAATCATTGTTTCAAGAGCTGGCTGCAAGAATGGTTTTAGTTCTGGACTAACAGTCTGTGGGCCATGTTTTTTGGGACTCTCAAGTCTGCCAGACCATCAAGTCTGGTCATTTCAATAGAGTTTGAGTTCTGACCCCTACTTTTTGTTCTCTGTCAGGATGGTCATTGGTAGTAGCCAGGCATCTTCTCGTTTTCCTGGTCTCATGCTGATGTAGACTCTGGTTTATGTAGCCCTTTCTGTTTCTTGGGTTCCTGTTTTTCTTATGTCTTTGATATTCTTCGTTCTCCTTTGCTCCAGGTGGATTGGGATCAACTGATACTTGTTAGATGGCTGTTTGCTAGCTTTTAAGACTCTGGATGTTGCTCACCAATGTGGAATGCCAGTTGGCCAATTGACCTAGATGTCCTCTGATACTATGGTTTCCAGACAGCTACCTATGCTACTCTGTCCCTTGAAGTATTTGATTGTTCAGGAAACTTAACTTGTTAACCACGGGTTTAGTCTAGTGGTTCTGACTTCCCCAGTATTGTGTGTCATCCTTCCTGTCACCTAAGATAGCTCATCTCTACTATCTAGTTGGTGAAAACATCTCTTCCTTCCTCCTTCTCTCCCCATCTTCCTAACTACCAAAGAATATCTTCTTCAGTGTTTAAACATTTTATTGAGTTCTCATAATAGTCATCTCATAAAATATAAGTTTGCCCTTTGCAACTGACTAATTTCACTCAGCAGTATGCTTTCCAGACTCCTCCATGTTATAATTCCTGTTATTTGTTGGGTAGGAATTCATTGTGTGAACATACCATAATTTATTTATCCATTCATCCGTCAATGGGCACCTAGGTTGTCTCCATCTTTTTGCTATCGTGAAAAGTGCTACGTGTATCTATTCATGTGGTGTTTCTTACTTCTCTAGGATATATTCCAAGCAGTGGGAGTGCTGGTTTGTATGGCACTTCTAGTTCTAGCTTTTAAAGAAGTCCCAAATCGATTTTCAAAGCGGTTGTACCATTTTACATTCCTACCAGCATCGTGTAAGTGTTTCTTTCAATCTATCCACAACTTCCCTGACATTTATAATTTTGTGTCTTTTAAATCAAGGCTAGTCTTGTTGGGATGAGGTGGTATGTCACTGTAGTTTTGATTTGGACTTCTCTAATGGCCTGTCAACATGAACATTTCCTCATGTATGTTACATGCCTAAAGGTCTTCTTTGGTGAAGTGCCTGTTAGATCCCTTGCCTATGTTTTAATTGAGTTATTTGTCTTTTTATTGCTTAGTTTTTGCAGTATCTTGTAGATTGTAGAGATTAGAGACACTGACTGGCTTTGTTGTATTCAGAATTTTATTTCCCAGTCTAAGGGTAGTTATTTTATTCTTGGTAAAGTCTTTGGATGAGCACTAAGTATTTGATTTTCAAGAGTTCCCAATTAATCTATTTTCTCTTCTGGTGTTTGTATATTGATGGTAATGTTTTTTATTCTATTTGTGGCATGTATGAGGGCTCTTGGCATTTTTCCTTTTTTCTTCCATGATCTTTATTGTTTTAGATTTTATATTTAAGTCATTTTTGTGTATGATGTGAGGTATGAGTCTTGTTTCATTTTTTTAAAGAAAGGTATCCAGTGATGCCAGCACCATTTTTTAAAGAGACTATCTTTTCTCCTGTTAATGAAATTTGGGCTCTAGTCAAGTATCATTTGCTAATAGGTGGATGATTTTGTACCTGGATTCTCAGTTATTTTCCACTGGTCTTTGTATCTGTTGTTGTACCAGTATCAGGGTGGTTTGACTTCCATGGCAGTACAATAGGTTCTAAAGTTAGTATGAGGCTTCCCACTTTCTTCTTCTTTAGTAATGCTTTACTTTTGGGGGGCCTCTTCCTTTTACATATGAGGTTGGTTATTTGTTTCTCCATCTCATTAAAAAGAATGTCATTAGGATTACATTGCTCTGTGTAGATTAATGGATATTTTTACTATGTTGACTCTTCCTATTCATGAGCAAGGTATGTTTCTCAACTTACGTGGGGCTCTTTGGGTTTCTTTCGGTAGTGTCTTGTAGTTAGTTGCCTCTGTATAGATCTTTTACGATTCTAGTTAGATTTATTCCTAAGTACTAAATCTTCTTGGGGGTTATTGTAAACGGTATTGACTTGGTGATTTCCTCTTCCATGAACTCTTTGGTATGGAAGAGTGTAACTGATTTTTGTTTGTTTCTTATCCTGATGCTTTGCTGAACTCTTCTATTATTTCCAGTGGTTTTCTTGTGCATTCTTGTGTGTGTGTGTATAAGATCCTATCATCATCAAGTAGGTATAATTTTACTTCTTCCTTACCAATTTGAGTGCCTTTTATTTATTTTTCTAGCCTAATTACTTTGGCTAGAAGCTCCAGCACAATGTTGAATAAAAGTAGTGACAAAGGGCATCTTTGTCTGGTTCTCATTTTCAAGGGAAATGCTTTCAGACTCTTAGGATGATGTAGGCTGTTGGCTTTATATAAGTGTCCTTTATTATGTTTAGGAATTTGCCTTCTGTTTTTATTTCCTGAGTGTTTTTTTTAACATGAATGGATATCAGACTTTGTCAAATGTCTTTCCACATCAAGTGATAAAATCATGTTTCTTTTTTTATTCACGTTATTGATCACATTGATTGCTTTTCTAATGTTGAAACATGCATGTCTGCATACCAATTAAGAGTCTCAGCTCATCGTAGTGAATTATTTTTTGATATGTTGTTGAATTCTGTTGGCTAGAATTTTGTTGAGGATTTTTGTGTCTAAGTTCATGACATATACTGTTCTGTAACTGTCTTTTATGTGGTGTCTTTACCTGGTTTTAGTATCATGGTTATGCTGACTTCATAGAATGAATTTGGGAGTATTCCATCCTTTCCTGTACTCTGAAATACCTTTAGTGATAGTAGTATTAATGCTTCTGTGAAAGTTTGGTAGAATTCTTCAGTGGTGCCATCACGTCCCAGGTATTTTTTGTTTGGAAGTTTTGTAATTACTTTTTCAATCTCTTGTTAGGGGATTTATTTAGTTATTCTACCTCTCTTTGTGTTAGTTTAGGTAGGTAGTGTGTTTCTAGAAATTTGCCCATTTCCTCTAGGTTTTCAGATTTGTTAGAGTAAAATTTTTTTGATATTCTGTTACAATTCTTTAATTTCACTGGTTTCTGTTGTAATATCGCCCATCTTATTTCTTACTCAGGTTGTTTTCTTTCCTTTTACTTTTGTCAGTTTGGCCAGTGACTTACCTATTTTGTTGATCTTTTCAAAGAACTAGTTTTTTATCTTGTTAATGCCTTCAGTTATTTTTCTATTTTCTAAATCATTTAATTCTCTAATTTTTACTACTTACTTTTTTCTGGTGTCTGAGGGCTTCTTCTGTTGCTCTCTGTTAGTTCAAGTTGTAGGGTTAATACTCTGGTTGGAGCCTTTTCTTCTTTTTAGATGTTTACATTTATTGTATAAATTGAACTCTGAGCACTGCTTTTGCTGTGTCCTAAAGCTTTTGGTAGGATGTGTTTTCATTCTCATTTTTGTCTATGGATTTCTTTATTCCATCTTGAATTTCTTCTACAGCCCAATGGTTTTTGAGCAAGATGTTGTTCAGTTGCCATGTTTTTTATTTTTTATTTTTCTGTTATCAATTTCTATTTTTATCACTTTATAGTCAGAAAAGATGCTTTATAATATTTTGATACTTTTCGTTCTGTTAAGGCTTACTTTATGACCTAATATGTGGTCTGTTCTGAAGAGTGTTCCACGCTCATTAGAAAAGAAAATATACTTATCTTCTGTTGGGTGGTGTGTTCTGTATGTGTCTCTGAGGTCAAGTTGGCTGGTTGTAGCATTGAGATCATCCGTGTCTTTAGTTAGCTTCTTTCTGGATATTTTGTTCTTCACCAGAAGCAATGTGTTGAAGTGTCCTACTATTGTGAAGCTGTGTACTTCTCTTTTCAGTGCTATTAGAATTTATGTCATGTATTTAGGAAACCTGCCATTGGGTGCATAAATGTTTAATAGTGATATGTTCTCCTTGTGTATTGACCCTTTAATCATTATATAGGGTCCATCCTTATGCTTGCAGTGGATTTTACTTTAAAGTCTATTTTGTCAGCAAGTAATATTGACACTACTGTACTCTTTTTTTGAATGGTATTTACTTGATATGTTTTTATCGATCCTTGGAGTTTTAATTTGTTTGTGTCTTTTAAATCTAAGGTATGTCTCTTGTAGGAAGCTTATAGACAGATTGTGTTTTTTAATCTAGTGTGCTACTCTCTGTGGCTTTATTGATGAATTTAATCCATTTGCATTCAGCATAGTTATTGATAAGAGTTCAGTGCTGTCATTTTGATGCATTGTTGCCAGTTTCTTTGTTCCACTGAATTTCTGTGCTGAGTCATTTTTCCTCATGTATTTTGTTTTCATCCTTTTCATTGTTGTTACTGTCTGCAGAGTCTTTGTTTTTCCTTTTTTTAAAAAACTTTGGTGTGTGGGATTAATTAGTTTCCTTTGTAGTTACCTTAATATTTACCCCTGTTTTTCAAAGTTTAAACCAGTCTTTTGTTTCTTTATATCATTTTGATTTCTACTGTGTGTGAAAGATCTATGACTACATTTTTTAGTCCCTCATTTTTGGTATAATGTCATCTATTACGCAGTTATGTCTCTTTTTCCCTGTATTCAGTGTTTTAGCCTTGATTTATTTTCATGATTTCCTTGTCTGGATCAATATCTGGTAGCTATGTCCTGTGTTCTAGTCTTCGGTTGTTCTCTGATGTTACTGATTTTCTCACTGAAGGAGTCCCTTTAAAATTGCTTATAATTTTGGTTTTGTGTTTGCCATTTCCGCAAACTTCTCTGTATCTGGAAATGGCCTAATTTTGCCATCATATTTGAGAGGCAGTTTTGCTAGATATGTAATTCTTTTGTGGGCAATTTTTTTGCTTCAAGGAAAGGAAAGTGATTATAATGTGTTATCTTAGTCATCTAGTGCTATGATAACAGAAATATCACAAGTGAGTGGCTTTAAAAAGAAATTTTATTCTGTCACAGTCCAGTAGGCTACAAGTCTAAATTCAGGACATCAACTCCAGGGAAGGATTTCTCTGTCAGTTCTAGAGGAAGGAAGGTCCCTGTTGTCAATCTTTCCTCAGACTGGGATCTTCCAAGGCACAGGGATCCCAGGTCCAAAGGATGTGTCCTGCTCCCAGGACTGCTTCTTTGCTGGTAGTATGAAGTCCACAAATCTTTCTGCTAGCTTCTTTCTTTTATACTTCAAGAGACTGCCTCAAGGCACAGTATAGTCTTACACACTTGAGTCCTGCCCCACTAACTCAACTACCACCCATCTTCCATCATTAACATTCTAGAGACAGTGTTTACAACATACAGGAACATCACACAATGCTAGGAATTATGGCCCAGCCAAATCGCTACATACATTTTGGGGGACACAGTTGAATCCATGGCATATTTCTTAGTGACTTTCTTTTGGAATCTACCTTGTGTGGAGTCTGATGAGCATCTTGGATAGATATTTTGTTTTCCTTTGTGATGTCAGGGAAATTTTCTGCCAAAAATTCTTTAACAATTCTCTCGCTATTTGCTGTTATTGCCACCTTCCACCCTCCACTCCCCTCCCCACCTTTCTGGTACGTCAGTTATTAGTAGGTCATTTCTCTATAGAATCCCACATAATACGTAGGACTTCTTCATGATCTTAAATTCTTTTATCTGATTTTTCCCGAGATATGTTAGTGTCAAGTGCTTTATCTTCTATTTCACTAATTCTGACTTTCCTTGCCTCAATTTTCTACTGACTTGCTTACTTTTGAAGTTTATATACTTAATATTCTGGATTTCTCTTTGCTATCTCTCTGTGGCTTCTAACAGCTTGTTAAATCTGTCATTGTATTCTTTTCTAATCTTTTTTAGTTTATCTATTGCTGTTTTTGTGTGCTTCTTAGCTTGTTCCTTGTTTACCTGATCTCCTTCCTCATCTCTTGAAGAGTTCTCTGTATTTATCTTTCATATTCTTCCCCAGTAATTCCAGGAAGTTGTCTACATTTATGATGTTTTGTGATTATTTGGGGAGCTTTCTGAAGCCATCATGGTCTCCCTCTTTATGTGATTTGATGTTGACTGTTGTCTCCAAGTAATCAGTAAGCTATTGTATTTGTTTATTTGCTTGCTGTGTCCTTGTTTCTTGTTTTGATATGTTCAGATAGGTTGGTCATGTGAGCTAGTGTTATTATTGGTACCTTTGAAGCTATAATGTTCTATCACCAGATGGTTAGAATTGTTACTAGGTATGTAAGTGCAGGAGTTCATTTTCTTTTTTGTGTGGATTCAGCTCAAGTATTCAGGTAGTAAGTCACTGAGTGTATAGTGCTGGCTCACCCCTACAGTCCCAGACAGGCAGGGGTGTTTGGGGTAAGCACAGGTATCTGGCTGCAGTAGGGGGTCATGCTCTGAACAAGGCAGGGAACTAATAGTTACCCCTGGATGTCTGTGAGGAAAGTGTGTCCCTCTTTCTAGAACACATAGGTAGGTGGGTTTTGTAGTCAGACTATGGGTGTCCATTGCTGATGGCTGTAAGGACTGGGAGGCACCACTTATTCTTGGATCCTTGCTGCAGGTGACTGGTTGTTGTGCATGAAGTCACCATTCCTGAGAGCCTTGATGTGGGTAGGTAAGGACCCTGCTTAAAAATAGTATCAGATTTTACAAACCTGCCTTTCCACTCTATGGGTGACAGTAAAATTAGGGTTCACGTTTGTGCCCTGTTGTACTGTGCTAATCAAGGCCTGTGTTGTTGTAGTGGGCCCACACAGAACTGAAAGACATTCAGAATCTGTGCACCCCTTATGCCTGTGCCTAGGCAACAGAACTGTTTCTGTCCTGAGTTCCTGGTTTAGGGGAACTGGCAACTTATTTTTTCCTGTTTTTTAATGTGTTCCCTATCCAGGGCTGAGAGAATGGCTCAGGAATCATAAGGGGTTTTACTTCCAGGAGGTGCGTGAGTTTCTGAAGCCAGCTGGGAACTAGTGCAAAGCTGAAAGTGGGGACGTAAATGGGAGAATAGCCTATCTCAAAGGAGAATTTTTGATTTATACATGGTAGGTTAGATACAAGTTACTTATCTTTTGCCAGTCAAGCGCTGTTTTTTAGTGATTCTGGTGGCATTAGTAGACTCTGTTGCATGGTCTCTCTCAATGTGGAAAATGCATCCTGAATGTCACTGCTTGTGTCATGATGCTTGCACCAGTGAATCTGGCTTGCAGGGTGCTATTTCTCACTGAGTCATGTCTGGAAACCCCTCTCTGCTTATAAACTGGACTCTCCCTCTCTGCTGTTCAGTCCAATTCCTTAACTTTGTTTTTTGGGGTCTTTGTTGTAAGAGGGACTACAGGAAGCATCTGACTACTCTGTCATCTTGGTCCCACCTTCTAGTATAGAGTTTTGAGATAAATTGCCAAACTGTGTGCCTGTGTTCAACTCTGATACATACTGCCAGCTTGTTCTTTGAAAAGATCAATGGAGAATTTTAAGTGGAGGAACAATTTGTAACATTGATAATGGATTGGTGAAGGTTAAACCGGAAGGGAGATAAAGAAACTAATTAAAAGGCCATTTTATTAGTTTGGTGAATAATTTTTTCTAAAGACCTGTCCTAGTCAGTGGGGATGGAAAAGAGCAGACTGAAAAATCTTTGAGGAGGTAGACTTAATGGGATTTGGCAACTGTTTGTATAGTTTAGCACCTTGAATGAAACCTGGTTTCTGGCTGAATGGTGGTTCCATTCACCAAAATTGGAAATACAGAATGAAGCGCAGGTTTTGTTCCATTCTAGGCTCCCCATGTAAGTAAAATGGTGCCACCATTTCTCCAGCATTCTGAAGTCAAAAGTCTAATAGTTGACCATCTTTAATCCTCCTCTTTTTCCATCCCACATCCAATAGATCAGCAAGTCCTGTCAGACTCAAAATACAATCTAATTTATATAATCTAATTTTGAAGGTGGAGATGACAGCCCACTGATGAGTTAAAAATACATTCTAAATCTGACTTCTTATCACTTCTGCCACTCCCACCCTACTCTAAGCCACATCAGCTCTTACCTTAGCTACTGCAGCAGGCTTCCAACTGGTGGCCCCACTTCTACTCACCTCCTGCACCCCAAAGGTTTTAGCCGTTTCACACACAAATACAAGTTTTCTAAAAACATAAATCGAATGATGTCACTGCTGCCTAAACCCTTCATTGGTTTCTTTTAGAGTAACATCTGAATTCTTCACCTCTTATATAGTCCCTGCGTGATCTGGCTCTTGGCTGCTTTTATGACCCCGTCTTTCTACTATCAGGCTCTTTGTCAAGTGCTCTGTAACCACACTGACACGTTCTTTCTGTTTCTCAAATATGCCCAGCCTTTTTCTGCTTTAGGTCTTTGTTCTAGCTCAAACATTCTTGCATAAACACTCTTCCCTACTTTTCTCCCTGTCACTTCTTTTCTCAACTTTAATACAGTCTTCTCAGAAGAGAATTCTCCATCTGCTTCATTGAAGTAACCTCACCCATTCATTCTCCTAGTTTCTCATTTTATTTTCTTGATGGCAAAAATCACTACTTGAAATGAACTTGTTTATTTCTGATTCAATTATTTATGCCTGTTGGCCCCTCCCCCGAGATACCATAATCTTCTCAAGGGCAGGATACCAATATATAGAATTCATTCTGGCACATAATGGGCTTTTAATACGTGCTGGCTGGCTGGATGAATCATTTTGAGTGATAGACAGTAGGGGAATGTACTTTTCTCTGTCAAGGGTGGTCATTTTATTTCTGCCAGAACTTCTCCTTGTGATTCATAGGACCTAGGGCTATTTCTATCACTAGAGGATGCCAGGATATGGCTTGTAGGACATTGCCAATGAGACAGACATCTGTGCTGGTGAGCCATTAACTTGAATGTTCGCAGAAGAAGGAGCTGAGTATTTTGTCAAGGGCTGCACTGTCCAGTAGGTTAGCTATTAGCCACATGTGACTGTTTAGCACTTAAAATGTATTTAACCCAATTCAGATGTGCTATAAATACCACAGGAAACCATGCTGGCGTAGTTGGTTAAGTGCTACATCTGCTAACCAAGAGTTTAGCAGTTCAAATCTACCAGGCACTCCCTGGAAACTGTATGGGACAGTTCTACTGTGACCTCTAGGGTTGCTATGAGTTGGACCTGACTCGATGGTGGGGCGGGTGTGTGTGTGTGTGTATAAGTACCATGTAATTGTTGTTAGGTGCCATTGAGTCAGTTCTGACTTACAGCGACCCTGTGCACAACAGCACGAAATACTACCTGGTCTTGTGCCATGTCCACAGTCACTTTTATGCTTTAGCCCATTGTTGCAGCCACTGTGTCAGTCCGTCTCATTGAGGGTCTTCCTCTTTTTGCTGACCCTCCACTCTGCCAAGCATGATGTCCTTCTCCAGGGACTGATCCTTCTTGGCAACATGTCTAAAGTATATAAGACGCAGTTTTGCCATCTTTGCTTCCAAGGAGCACTCTGGTTGTACTTCTTCCAGAATAGATATGGAATGTACCTGTCCGTGGTATATTCAGCATTCTCTGGCACCAAAATTCAAAGGCATCACTTCTCCTTCTGTCTTGTTTGTTCATTGTCCAGCTATCTCATGCATATGATGCAGTTGACAATACCATGGCTTGGGTCAGGCATACTTTAGTCTTCAAGGTGACATCTTCACTTTTCAATACTATGAAGAGATCCTTTGGAGCAGATTTTCTCAATGCAGTGTGTCCTTTGATTTCATGACTGCTGCTTCCATGGAAGTTGATTGTGGACTCAACTAAAATGAAATCCTTGACAACCTCAATCCTTTCTTCATTTATAACAATGTTGTTTACTGGTCCACTTGTGAGGATTTTTGTTTTGTTGATGTTGAGATGCAATCTTTATTGAAGGCTGTGGTCCTTGATCTTCATCAGTGTTTCAAATCTTCTTCACTTCCAGCAAGTGAGGTGGTGCCATCCGCATAACACAGGTTGTTAATGAGTTGTCCTTCAATCCTGATGCTCGTTGTTCTTAATATAATCTAGCTTCTCAGATATTTGCTCAGCATACAGATTGAAAAGGTGTGGTGAAAGGACATAACCTGACACACGCCTCCTGACTTTACCTGTGGAGTGTCTCCTTGTTCTGTTTGCATGACTGCCTCTTAATCCATGTACAGATTCCTTAAGAGCACAGTTAAGTGTTCTGGAATTCCCATTTTATGCAATGTTAGCC
Source organism: Heterohyrax brucei (assembly GCA_028571685.1). Lineage (NCBI taxonomy): Eukaryota > Metazoa > Chordata > Mammalia > Hyracoidea > Procaviidae > Heterohyrax > Heterohyrax brucei. The sequence goes on from CM053157.1 coordinate 64,120,126, forward strand.
ATAATTGGTTGTGATCTGCACAGTCGAATGCCTTTGCATAGTCAAGGAAACACAGGTAAACATCTCTGCTTTCAGGCAAGATCCATCTGGCATCAGCAGTGATATGCCTGGCTCTGTGTCATGTTCTACATGCAGCTTGAATTTCTGGCAGTTCCTTGTCAATATACTGTTGCAGTCACTGTTGAATGATCTTGAACAAAATTTTACTTGCGTATGATATTGAAGATTTTTTTGGTAATTTCCGTCTTCAGTTGGATCACCTTTCTTTGGAATGGGCATAAATATGCATCTCTTTCAGTCAGTTGGCCAGGTAATTGTCCTTCAGATTTCTTGGCACAAATGAGTGAGCACTTCTCGTGCTGCATCTGTCTGTTGAAATATCTCAGTTGATATTACATCCATTCCTTGTTTTTTGCCAGTGCCTTCAGTGCAGCTTCAACTTCTTCATTCAGTACCATGGGTTCCAGATCATATGCTGCCTCTTCAAATGACTGAACATCGACCTGTTGTTTCTGGTAGAATGGCTCTGTGTATTCCCTCCATCTTGTTTTGATGCTTCCTGCGTTGTGTGATATTTTCCCTGTAGAATCCTTCACTATTGTAACTTGAGGCTTGAATATTTTTCTCTAGTGCTTTCAACTTGAGAAATGCAGAATGTGTTCTTCCCTTCTGGTTTTCCATTTCCAGCTCTTTGCACATGTCATTATAATACTTTTATTTTGTCTTCTCGAGCTGCCCTTTGAAATTCTCTATTTAGGTCTTTACTTCACCATTCCTTACTTTTGCTTTAGCTGCTTGACATTCAAGAGTAAGTTTCATAGTCTCTTCTGACATCCAATTTGATCTTTTCTTTCTTTCCTGTCTTTTTAATGACCTCTTGGTCTCTTCATGGATGATGTCTCTGATGTCATTCCACGATTTGTCTTGGTCTTTGGTCATTAGTAGTCAACACGTCAAATCTGTTCTTGAGATGATCTTTAAACTCAGGAGGGAATGCTAAAGGTCATACTTTGGCTCCTGTGGACTTATTCTAATTTTCTTCAGTTTCTATTTGAATTTGCGTATGAGCAATTGATGACCTGTGCCACAGTCAGCATCTGGTCTTGTTCTGACTGTTCATATGGAGCTTTTCTATCATCTTTTTCCACAGATGTGGTCAGTTTTGTTCCGGTGTATTCCATACACACTGAGTAAATATGACTTACCGAATTTTTTAATATTGATTGATTGTTGAAAAAGTAGTACTCTAGATGTGTTGGGATAAAGAAAATAGACTGAAACATAATTTCATGTGTTTTCTTTTTGCTTTTTCAGTGTGGCTTTTAGAAGATTATAAATATGCAGAGATGGTTCATATATTGTGGCTTATTTTGTATTTCCATTGGACAGAGTTAATCTAGGGCATTTTCTTCAGGTACCAGCTAGACTGATTATACAGCCTTGTGTATTGCACTTAGTGATTGTTGGCAGGACTTCGCCATGTACCGACTTCTGACCTGACTGCTGTGCCTGTCCTCCTCACCCCTCCCCGTCTCAGACAGGTTCGTAGGCCCTTTTGGGGGGGAGCAGTAATAGATTTGGCTTTTTTGTTAATTTTTTCCCTTTTGGGGGGGCTGAGGGAGGTAGTTGGGTGTTGGTTTGTTTTCTGAAGGAGTATGAAATGGGGAGAAAAGAGCAGCAGTGGTGATAAGGAACCAACGAGCTTTTCACTCCTGGGACCGATGGTGCAGTGTGAAGGAGCTGTGACTTCTGGGTACCTGAGGAAGCTGAGCACCCTGCAAAGCCATACGTGAGTTGGAGGAGTGGAGATCCAGTCTTAACACCAGAGAAGTCAGAAGCTCAATGTGTTTGCTTATGAGCATTATGTTCTTTATATGCATTATATTAGTATGCCTTATGTAGTAAATTGCTCATGTTTTACTTTCTGTCTGTTCCTCACTAGAATGTAAGCTCCACAAGGGCAGTAGTACTGTCTTTCTTCCTTCCTGTAGAGTATTCTCACTCAGTCCCTGGCTCAGTGCCTGGCCCACTAGTCATCAATGCATGTTTACATTTATTGAGTGAATAAGTAACTGTGTGGCAGTTTTGTCAGGCCAGAAATAAACAATAACTCTCATGCACAATGCTGGTAGTCTCTGTTATATGTAAAGACCATGGTGATGCAGTGGTTAATTGCTCAGCTGCTGACTGAAAGGTCAGAAGTTCAAGCCCTGCAGAAGGCAGATATGGCAGCTTGCTTCCATAGAGATGACAGCCTTGGGAACCCACTGGGGGAGTTCTCTGTCCTTTAGGGTCACTGAGTTGGAATCAACTTGAAGGCAACAGGTTTGGTTTTTGTTTTGTTTGTTATACATCTACCTAATATTCGTGATGCTGTTTGTATTAATTGACCCTCCAGAAGTTCATGTTCAGAACGCTTACACATGGTGAGGAGTGATCTGTGAAGAAAAGCACATCTTCGCAACAACTGGTGAAACTACCTAACCAGAAGTACGTCTAAGAGATACATCTATCCCAAGGGTTACATGTGAATGTGTCCACTTAGTCTATGTTAAGATTATTCTTTAGAGAAGACATTTGGAAAGAACAGAGTAGGTTTTTTTTTTTTAAATTAATGCCTTGCCCTCAGCTGTGTTGAGTAATCACTGTCATTCAGTGGGATCTAGACAGGGCCTTGTAACCAAGGTGTCTGTATTGGGCATCAGGATGAAGAGAATACGCAAATTCCAGGGCTTGTGACCAGAGCGCCTTTCCTGGCAACAAAATACAGAGAACAGATTCATAGGAGATGTGTATGTGAGGTAAGAATTCCGTATCCTGACTTTTTTTTTCCCCTGAAGGAATTAGTAGGCTCTCTGAATTGGTTGTTACATCTCTTCAGACTAAGTCACAGTGTGGACTTGCCTGGCCTTTCAGCACCCTAGCTGGAACTGTGATCTCTGTGTGACACTATCAGATTCTGTGTGACACTATCAGACCTTGAAGTGCAGGGTCAGAAGTAGGCTAATGTCTTCATTTGGTTAAGTGTCACGTAAAGCCCTTTCCTTCTGCTTGACAGTACTTGGAACTGTACAGATATTGGGGTGATGATGATGGTGACTCTTAACACCCAGAGAATGGATCTAGAACTAAATTGCCTCTCACAAGTATTTGCTCAGTATGAAGTCAGCTTTAATCAGCTCTGTTCCACCGGCTTCAAAAATGGGAGGCTGGTGGCTTTTCCTTTCAGGGTAGTGACCTACCTGGGAGGTCTAAAGAGCATTTCTGACAGTGTTCCAAGAGAATCCTTCCCTGCTGTTCTGTGCCTGTGTGCAGGTCTAATGTGCGTGTGGGAGGGTGGAAAAATGGCAAGACAGAGTGGGCTTTATGTTCAGCAGGTGGGTGGCAAGGACCCACAGTGCTTTGCGTGTCAGTCACATTTCACGTCTCTGACAGGCTGTAACTTCTAGTAAATTTAGTGATTTAATTTCTTTGCTGGCTTTTTTCCCACAGAGACTCATTAAGCTATAAAACTATGGCAGCATTATGGTTATCTACAGGCATATCTCCTGCATCAAGTCTGACTCCTTCAAGACTGACGATGACCTTTCCTTCCCCTCTCCCTGGTGCCAACAGTTAGGAACAAAAACACATACCAAGCCGAGAACTAACAAAGTACGTGACAATGGCTGCTTTTCTCACTGAAACCACTGTTTTGCTGGTGCTTTGGGCTGCTTGGAGAGTTGTTAGATGGGCCCTGGCTGTGTTTTGACTCACAGATCTCAGAGTTTCAGCACCTGTCTGCTCACACCACTTCTCATTCCCCAGAGTCCACTTAGTAGTCTCTTTTGAAACTTGCCCTTCTCCAGAAGTGCTGCTTTCCTTCTGCTACAAATTCTCTTGGTTTCGTCCTTCCTCAGTCCTGTTTTCTCTGCAACCGTCATTTCTGGAACAAGCCCCCCAGACTAAGCTGAATATGCTTTGTTTGCATTTGCTTTCCCACAGCTGCCCTTTTGTCCCTAGTTTTCCATCCATGTGATTGAGCTGCAGTTGACTCCAACCATAGGGACAGATTCAGAGAGGAGCGTTTGACCTGGGCCAGATGAGAGTTACCTCTGGATTTTTGTTGAGATAAAACACAACAAAACAAGCTCACTGCCATCGAGTCAATTCCTACTCATAGTGATTCTGTAGGGCAGAGTAGAACTGTCTCATAGAGTTTTCAAGGAGCACACTGCTGACCTTTGGTTAGCAGATGTAGCACTTAACCACTAGACCACCAGAGTTTCTTGTTGAAATTAGAGGGTTAAAGAAAAGGTACTGTTTTTCTACTAGTGTAACTAAGCTGAAGGACCAAACTGCTAGGGGGAATCTTTATTGAGACTTGAGGACAGCCTGCCTGAAAATGAAACCAACATGAAGGCAGAGATTGGAGATGGAGAAAAAGATTCCCAAGCCATAAAGCTTGACAACCTGAATCCCGCCACACTTGAAACCATTTTTACTCTTGGATTATTTCTGTTACGTGACTGACTGCATTTTACTTTATTCCTAGGTCAGTTGGAGTTGGGTTTCTATCCCATGCAATTAAAAGTCTTGATTAAGGCCATGCTTATCAGCCCTCTCCTACCTCGATTTTCCATCTTCTCCACTTCTCTCTTTCCCTCTGGACCCTATCAGTTAGAAGCGGCACGTTGCTTATCTCCTAAGCCTAGCTCTCAACTCCTCCTTTCAGTGACCCACACTGGTATGATCCCGTACATACACTCATCTAAGGCTCCGTAGTCTACAAACATGCCCGTAACACATCTAATGAGAGCAAGGCTTTGCTACCTGATCTGGTCTTCATGTGAAGCTCTGAGCAAGGTAAAGGAGGCATTAGTATCCCGTTTCATTAGTGGAGGAAACAAGTTGAAACAAGTTAATGGTGCTCTTCCCACATGAAGCTGCTGGCATTCATTGCTGGGACTCAGACCCAAATTTTGTGACTCTAGAGTTCTTCTCTCTCTGTTTCGTTTTTTTTTTTTAATATTGTGCTGCCTCCTCTGGGAGTAGAAACCTGGTTCTAATGTAAACTGCCTCTACCTTGTCCTGTGGAGACTAACACCTATAAACCCACTGGGACAGAAGGCCTCCTCTTTCTTTCCATTGTCTTTGTCAGCTTGGCAGTACTCCCTCTGTTTTACTTCTTTTGAGTTCTGTTTAATCTGTCTGTACCACCAGACTCTTTGGTACTATTGTAGATTCCTTCTTAAGGACTTATTCTAGTCTGAGAATTTGACTTGGGTTCTGGGTTCCATAATGTGACTTTGGGCCTCCTGCCCATTTGAGAACTCCTTGACTTCAAGTGTCCGACTTCTTCAGTGACCTGAGCCTCTCCTGGACAGCACTGCAGATCAATCATCATCTCTAAATATCTTCCTGATCGGATTTTTACCCATTGTGCTCCCACTTCTTGGCTGGAGAATACAGCAGCAGAGATACCAACCATGCCCTAGACGCCTTGTAGCTGCTCTCAGTGGCAGCAGTGCCACGCTGGTTGCTTCTGCTCTCATCTGCATCCTTTTCCAATGTGTACGAGGTCTTGCTTTCTCCCTTTTCTGAAGTCTGAGATCAGTGTCTTTGACACCTGAGATACAACTTCTGCATGAAGCAGTATTGGTTGCTTATTCAGCATCTATTCGCACCTTCCAGATAGTACCTTGATGTTTACTAAGGGAGCCTCCTTCCCCAGGAAATACATGTGCTTCAGGAGAAGCAGACGTCACCGGCATCTCCGTGGTTGGGGCTGATGGAATCAAGGATAATTGTAGTAGTAAATGGGGCTATTAACAATTATTCTAGACCTTTCTTGCCAAATGGTAGGATTGTATTCCTCAGCTCATTGAAGTTTCGTGGCCAGGTGGTTTGCTTTGGCCAATAAAATGTAGGTAGAAGTGATACTTGTCACTTCCCAGGCAGAAGCCTTTAAGATCCAAGGCATGATGCCCCAGGCCGCCTCCGCCCTGCTGCAATGAGTGCCAAAACACATGTCAAGATGATGCCGCTGTCAGCCTGGGGCCTAGAGTGACCCAGGCAGTGCTTTCTCTGCCGACCTATACTGGGCATGTAATGAGTGTGAGAAATAACCTTCTGTTTTGTTGAGCCATTGAGATCGGGGCGGGTTAGCTGTTAGCGTGGTATACGTGAGCCTGTCCAAACACATCATCTTACTCAGCCTGTGCCAGGCAGCCCAGAGCATTCTCAGGCCAAGGAACTGATTGGGAAGAGGACTGATGAGTCCGCTTGGTACACTACGAGAAGAGAAGCTTGCTGGGGTTTGAGGAAATGAGTTTCCTCACTTCTAGAAGTGCCACCAGCCAACTTTTCTTCTGGCTGAGTATAGAGGTTAGGCCTGGAATTCTAGGTGCCTTGCTCCCAGGCTGAGGATAAAACCAGCACTTGGAAAGTAATACCAAAAGACTCACAAGAAGTGAAGCTGGAACCCTGACTGGATCATAACCAGTCCTTACCCTCCTTTGGGACTCTTTTGGTTATGAGAGCTAGTAAGTCCTTTTAACTGTTTAAGCCATTGAAGTTGAGTTTCTGTTACCAGCTTCCAGAGGCATCTTAACAGTTGTAACTTCCTTTCTCATTTGTTGTCTGTGTCTTCTTACCCTTTCATCCGTTCGCACAGGAATAATTATAATAGCATCCATTTGTAGAAGACTCACTTTGTGTCTGACTCCATGCCGAGTGGTTTTTAGAAAGAGATATCAATTTCACTTTGGAGTAACAAACGTGTGAATTCCTTGAGGGCAGGCATCTATCCTTATTTGTATTTGCTTCTCCCATAGTGGTCATGTGGTACAAAGGAGATGCTCAACAAATATTAACTAGATGAACATAAACTGAGCTGGCCCCTTAGGGAATACAGTATTATTCGAGTCTCACAAATCTGAATGGTTAGAGACCAACACAAGCAGTGCATGCTGCTGATTTCTAAACTGGAGATCCCAAGGGCATGGTACAATAAAAGCTATAAATGAAGTAGAGATCAAAGGTTGGAAGGCAAAGCTTTTTGGAGAAGGTCGGGTTTGATCTAGGATAGGGATCAGATCTGAACATGGCAGAGTGGAAGAGCAGGTGCCCCTCAAAGTTAGGGCACAAACAGAAGCAATAGCATGGTGCTGAGAGGAACTTGGTGCAGTTACAAGACTTCAGCATCTTTGGTTTAGGAACTCAGTAAATGGTAGACCTTTTATTTTTCTTATCATGGTAGATAAGAGTGCCATTTTTCCTTGAAATGCCTGATGTAAGCTTGATATAAAAGAATTATGGCCACTATCCAGGCTAGTGGCTTACTTGCTCAACCCCCTTGCACAGTCAAACATGTCTGTGGAATTGCAGATACATCCATTCATGCACTCTTTCTCTCCAGAGAAAGTAGAAGCCACTAGGGGCTTGTCTAGCAAGCGTGCTACTTCCTTTCTGGCTCTCTTAACTCAATATTTGGCACACAGTGAGCCCTTAGTTAAGTACTTTATTGAATTGATTCAAATTATCTGCTTTAGGAAGAAGTTATTTGCCCAGTGAGCCTGGCTTCTCAGCACATCAACACTTCATCAAACCTCTGTCAGATCAGATTCTCAATAGGGTCTCTTAAATACATGTTATTAAAATACCTAAATAGAAGTTCCATCTGTTAGACAGCCTGATGAATCAGCGAGGGAGGTGGGAGGCTGATCCAGCCAGACATGAACTGATAGGGTGGGGAACAGGCAGCTCTCCCTTTCCCATCCCAGAGTGCTGACACTGGAACGGGCAGGTGTACAGGCAGAAAATGCACCAACCAGTTGGCAAAACCTCAAAAGGGAAGCAATCCCCCGGGACAGTATCTGTGGTCTGGTCTACTGAGGTCTGTCTGGGGATCAGGCTGAAGTCTGTCAGAGGCAGAAGCCATGGGACTTGCCCCTGTCATAATTTCTGGCCTTGAATCTAGGCTTGTTTTTCATGCACTCATAAAAAGCACTACCCCCCCCAAAAAGATTTATTTTGGGAATTGTCAGTGATAAAGACACCAAAGACTCAGACCTAAGGTGAGTGACAAGAGCAGCATCTTATTTCCCAGAGCAGGACTGTGCACCAGCATCCATCCCTGATGAGAGTTCATGCAGTCTCGCTTCTCCAGTGGTCTTGGCTGCGAGAGTCAATCGCTGCCAGCTTCTCAGCTGCCATGACCTCTGATTTCATGCCTCCCTTTAAATACCCTGGCTGTGGATTGTACTCATTGATCCTGCCATTTAAAAAGGAAAAAGAATTTCTGAGTTACTCTTCACCGAACCAAAGTATGTGCTTAAAAATGCCTTCTGAGTGCTGTGTGTCTTGGCAGTACTTAACACATGAGACTGCACGTAATAGGTGCTCAATAAATCATCTGTTCAGTTGAATCAAATCACTCGTCAGTTCTCTGAGGTGGGGGGGAACCTGATATGCTTTTTTGTATTACCACCAGTGGTGTGCTGTCATCTTGTCCCCTCTAGCTGCCGTACATACATGCCAACACAGACTCACTCTTTATCACACTCACTGTTTATTATTCTTTCGTGATTTTGTTTATTTTCTTTATTAAATGAGAGGAAAAAGGAGACATGTAATATGTCCGAGTCAAAAGACCTGGATTCTGTTCCTAGCTGTCATTTATTGGCTTTGGATCTCAGCTAGGTGACTGTGCTCAGATTCTTCATTTCTGAAATAAGAAAAAAATAATATGTGCCCAACCTACCGCCTGGGAGTGTTGCAAGTGTCAAATGAGCTAAAATAACTTGAAAGTCCTTCGAGAACAATGAAAGCTTGATAAAGGACTGTTCCCATTATGACTCCTTGCCTCAACTTATGTACTCAACAAAGCACGTATTGTAACATCAAGAAAGACTTCTAGGTTGTATTTCTCTGGGAAATGAGCTACTTCTTAACTTCCCCAGGAGAGGCTATTTGACTGGCTTCCTGGGGCCTGGAAGGGCCACATTTATTCTGATGAATTCACTGGGATCCAGGGTCAAGTCCTCAGCTTTGTGGCATCAGAAGCTTGATCTTGGCAGAGTCTCCGAGTTGATCAGACTCAGGTGCCAATTCATGCTAACCTCCAAGAGACCAATAGATAACCAGAATGCCAGTTTGTTTATAACAGGAAACATTGGCCTGATCTGCCCCTTATCTCCCTATAGACCAGTTGCCTGGGAAGAAGAATCATCACACGGTGCTCAATGAGCAAGGAAGCTTGACGAAGGGAGTTGGATGATTCAAATGTTTTGTAAAATCAGGCTCTGCTCATCTAGGGCTCCATCTTAAAAGAAATCTGCCCTCCAGATGGTCTAGATGTTTCAGGCTCCTTGGCAGGGCACTCCATTCCTGGACCATGCCAGGATGAGCCAGCGTGTGCCATGTGTGCCCTTTTGCTGCGTTCCCTTTGCTGATCCTCTTCTGACCAACACATTGCTCTTTATATATGTTAATCCCTTTCAGACCCCCAGTGGTGGAACTACAGATTCTCAAAGCCAGTCTGTTGACTGGCAACCAGCAGGGCTGGTTGCCTCAACAGCATCTAGAGAACTTACAAAGAAATACAAACTTTTTTTTTGGCTCTAATGGAAATTATAATTTATTGGCTATGATAAGGAGTCCAGGAATCCGAATTTTTACAGGAATCCTAAGTGACTGATCATTGACCATGTTGGGAAGCCACTGATAAAAAGTCATCTTTGACTACAGATCCATACTGTCACTTTAAGATGACTTTGCATATCTCTGATCTGACCCACTATGAATTGATTATATAGATTAACTCTCAGAGCAGAAAGTTCTCAAGGGCCAATCACTGCATGCCCTCAAACCTCTCTTTTCCTCCCTGTACTCCTATACTCCCTTCTTTGCTTCCTTCCTTCCTCCTTCCATTCCACAAATATTTACAAATACCTAGTGTATCAGGAAGATTGTTACCAGGAGAAGACTGTGGCTATTGACCCTCTAAGAGCCAAAAGTAAAAGCTGCTTTTAGGTGATAATAGACCTTGAGGATTAGAGAATATAAACATGGTACATAGACAGCTGTTAGCCAGTAAAACCAAGACCTGAATCAAACAATCTAGAGACAATTTTCTGCTGATAAGTGACCTGGGACCTTGGCATGTTTTCTGAGCTGATGTCCCCCAAGAAACAACATTATGCTCACAAGTAGTCTTGAAGGAAACTTTTTTCTCAAACATGTTGCCATCTCATTGTTGTCTGGCCATGCCTTGCTTCCTGCAGAGCACCGAAATCAAAGGACTAAACCAATAGTCATCCTAGGGAGCTGTCAATGTGTACTCGGCATCTCTTAATATACCAGGCATAGTGACCTCAAACTTTATGTGACTTCAGAACAAAAATCATTGCCGTGAAGTTGATTCCAACTCATAGTGACCCTGCATTACAAACACCAAGGAAATGGCTTTTGATATTCTCCTTTTGCAGAGGAAGAAACCAAGGCTCAAAGGAGTTATGTAACTTGCTAATGGTCTTGCAAGCAGTAAGTGATAGAATTGGGATTTGAATTGAAGCCCACCTGGATCTGAGTTGTGCATCCTTTCCCCTATCCCATACTGCTTGGTAGACATTTGGTTTTGAAGTAGTAGTTTTGAGTACAAGGTTCATTATGCTGTACGTGTGTATTTATAGATAATTCTTATGATTACACTATATAGAATCGCATTTTTACAACACCTATAACATCTGCATTTAAAATACAAAAATCTTAAAAACCAAACATGCTGTTGAATCAATTCCAATTCATAGCGACCTTGTAGGATAGATTAGAACAGCTCCATAGGGCTTCCCAGTCTGTATCTTTACAAGAGCAGACTCTCGCATCTTTCTCCCACAGAGCAGCTAGTGGGTCAAACCCCTGACCATTAGTTTGCAGCTGAGTGCTTAACCAGGGATTCGTGCATATTGAATATATTAGCATCTAAATCTGCATTTGGTTCTTCAGCTAATTCTGATTACATCCAGTGGGGTTGGGGAAGAGGTTATAATTGGGGACAGGATTGGGAGTCTGGCTCTGTCATTTGCTTATTGCATACCTTGGAGAACTTTGTTCTCCTTCTTGGGCCTCAATTCCCTCACCAAAGGGAAGACTGAGTCAGCTCTAACATACTAGGATTCAAAGAACCAGACAACTGTTACCATGTTTCTTCGTTGTTTTACATCAAAGCATAGCAACTACTAGAAAAATGTAGCTGAACACATTTAGAAGGCTATTTAATAGCTAATATTTATGGACTGCTTACTGAATGCAAGGACTGGAACAATAATTACTTATTATTTATTAAAGGGCTGAGCCTTGTGTGGATTGTGACTGTCACATTTGCTACCCATTCTATTTAAAGATGCCTTAATACCAATCTGTCCTTTGATCTGCCTGACAGAAAAGTTTGATAGCTAGGCTAAGCTGTGGTCCAGGAGGCATCACAAACACATTGTTGGTCACACCTGTCCTGAAGGGACAACATCTAGACAAGGCCACAAAAGTATCTGATTCTGACACTAAGGATAAGGCAATAGGGAGAGAGGTGCAGATAGTGTCACTACTTTTTGATTTTCTTTCTGGGTCGCTACCCTCATTAAAGAAACCTCTTTTTGTTCTTTATGTGCCTTTTATTATGTATCTTGCAGGTGGGTTGGAGATAACTGGAAAAAGCTGTCTATAAATTGCTCTGGCTAATTTAGAAGTCATTCTGCATTGTGCACCCAAGCCTACACTTTTAGTAATGTCAGAAAAGTTTGCTTTGTATTTGCAGTGCATCAACAGGCAAAATGGCATTTTTATTAAACCTACAGGTGACACAAAGCTGCAGAGTAGAGCTGGAGAACCAAATGAGAGTTCCAAATTGTCTAGACAGTCTGAAGTGTCTTGTGTAACTCAACAAGATGAAATATATCAGAAGCAATTGCAGAATCCTATATTTAGGTTACAAAGAAAAACAACAGTGCAAGTGCAAGCTGGAGGAGATTACCTGGACAGTATTTATTCATGTGAAAGAACTGGGGACTTCAACCACAAGTTAAATATTTGCCAGCAGTACAAGTGTCTGCTGAAAAAAAATCCATTTTTATGTGAAAGGAAGCAAAGTAGAGATCACAGACACCCCTTCTCTTACTACAGTGGGCTGTGGTCAGACCACATGGAAATATTGGGTTCCATGGTAGGTACCACGGTTTGGGGGGAATGTTGACCAACTAGAGAAAGGCTAATAAGATGGTGAGGATCACCACATCAGAGACAGTTGATAGAAATGGTCACATTTAGCCTGGACAAGAAAGAAAGGCAACTAAGGGAACATCAGAGCATTGTCTGCAAATATTTTAAAGGCTCTCGTGTGTCAGGCAAAGTAAACATGTTCTTCCCTGTAATGATGTAGAGCTAGACCCAGGAGTAGAAGTTACAGGAAGGCAGATTTCAGTTCAGCATGAGAAAGAGCTGTCCAACAGCTGAACCACTGTTTTAGGGAGAGAGCTCCCAGGATCTAGAAGCACTATGGCTAAGGCCACTGTGGAGGAGAGGAGACCCTTACACTGGGCAGAGGTCAGCTGAGTATTGAGACAGTGTTGTTTATTTAATTTATGACCCAGACGAAAGCACTGTCACTGCTTTCATCTACGTGGATTCGTTGCTCTGATTTCACCTGATAGTTCATGTATATTTTGGGGCCTGAGCTGGCTGAAGAACCAGGCCTGAAGATCTGAGACCGATGACTTTCAAAGCAGCACCATATTATGGGTCGAATAGTGACACCTCCATGCCTTCCACAGCCAAATGTATTGAAATCCTAATGTATTGAAATCCTAATTCCTGTTCCTGTAAATATGACCCTACTTGGAGATAGTTTTTTTCCTTTTGTAATGTTAATGAGGTCATACCAGTGTAGCATGCATCCTGAAGAGCACAGTAGACACAGACACACACAGTGGGGAAGAAGGGTAGAGGAAGACAGATGGTGGAGACAGATGCATCTATCCGCCCAGGAACTCGAGGGATTTCTGACAGCTCTTAGAAGCTGAGGAAACTCTGGTGGCACAGTAGTGAAGTGCTACAGCTGCTAGTCAAGAGGTCAGCAGTTCAGATCCACCAGGTGCTCCTCAGAAACTCTATAGAGCAGTTCTACTCTGACCTATAGAGTTGTTACGAGTCGGAACTGACTTGATAGCACCTAACAACAGCAACAACTAAAAGCTGACGCAGACCAGAGAGGATCTGCTGCTAGACCACACCCTGGCTTTGGACTTCTAACCTCTTGGACTGTGAGAAAATAAATTTTTATTCTTGAAAATCACTCACTTGTACACATATTGTTATGTGGCTCTAGTTGCTGTCTCTACAATGTAACACCTCACTCCTCCTCTCTACCCTGTATTTTCTGTGTCCTTTCAAACAGCTCCTGTCCCCTTGTGTCTTCTCATACTGCCTCCAGCAAGGAGCTGCCTGATTAGTCTCGCGTATCTACTTGAGCCAGGAAGCACACTCTTCACCATTGTTTTGTGTCTTACTAAAAATAAACAACCCACTGTTGTGGAGTCAGTTGCGACTCATAGCAACCCTGTAGAACAGAGAAGAAGTGCTCCAAACAGACTCCAAGGAGCACCTGGCAGATTTGAACTGATGACCTTTTGACAGTCAGATGTAGCACTAAACCACTATGCCACCAGAATTTCCTTGCATCTTATAGCCCAGTCTAATCTTTGTCTGAAGTGTTGCCTTTGGGAATGGTTTTAATTTGGGGCTAACAACGAGTCCAGGTACCATGTCTTCTGGGACCCCCCTAGTCTGTCAGACTCTCAAGTCTGGTCTTTCGAACTCAAATGCTACACTCCATTTTTTTCCTTCTGCTTCAAGGACTCTTTGTTGTGTTCCCTGTCAAGGTGGCTATTGGTGGTAGCCAGGCACCATCTAGCTCTTTCAGTCTCCTGTTGATACAATCTCTGGTTTTTGTGGTCCTTTCTCTCTGTTGGACTCATATTTTCTTTGTGTCTTTGGTGTTCTTCATTCTCCTTTGCTCCATGTGGGTTGAGATCAATTGATGCATCTTAGATGGCTTCTTGCTAGCTTCTAAGACCATAGTCACCACTCACCAAAGTGGGATGCAGAACATTTCCTTAATAAATTTTGTTAGGCCAATTGACCTAGATGTGCCCTGAAAACACCAGACCTTCCTGCCCCTTCTACTCTGTTCCTTGAATTGTTTGGTTGTATTCAGGAAACTTCGTAGTTTATGGCTTAGTCCAGCTGTGCTGTCTCCTCCTGTATGGTGTGTTGTCCTTCCTTTCATCTAATGTAATACTTGTCTGCTATCTAGTAAGTGAATAGCCTTCTTCTTCATTCCCTACCCTCATAAGCATCAAAGAATCTCTTGTGCTATGTTTAAACCTTTTTGTGAGCGGTCTCATGACACATTTGTCCTTTTGTGACTGATTAATTTCACTCAGCATGGTGCCTTCCAGTGCTTCATGTTACAAGATTTCTCACGGAGTCATCATCGCTCTTTATTGCTGCTCAATATTCTATTATATGAATATGCCACAATATGTTTATCCATTCATCTACTGATGGGTGCTAAGCTGCTTCCAGATTTTTGCTGTTGTGAACAGTGCTGCAATGAACGTGGCTGTACTCATATCTATTCATGTGACAGCTGTTATTTCTTAAGGATATTTTCCAAGAAGTGGGATTGCTGGATTGTATGGTACTTATAACTTTCTAAGAAAGTACCAACTCACTTTCCAAAGTGGTTGTACTCACCAGCAGTATGTAAGTATTCCAAACTCTTTATAACCTCTCCAACACTGATTATTTTGTGTTTGTTAGGTTAATGCTAGGCTTGTTGGGGGAGGGTGGTATCTCATTGTAGTTTGGATTTGGATTTCTCTACTGGTTAATCAATACGAGCATTTCCTGATGCGTATGTTAGCTGCCTGAACGTCTGCTTTGGTGAAGTGCCTATTCGTATCACTTACCCATTTTTTAATTTAGTTATTTATCTTTTTGTTGCAGAGGTTTTGCAGTATCTTGTATCTTACAGATTTTAGGAATTAGATGCTGTCCTGACCTGGCATATCTAATTTTTTTCCCTTTGGGTCATTTTTTTATTCTTTTGGCGAAGTCTTTGGATTAGCATGTTTGGTCTTTAGGAGTTCGCAGTTGTGTATTTTCTCTTCTGGTGTTTGTGCATTGTTAATAAGGGTTCATATTCTGTTTATGCTTTGTATTAGGGCTGCTAGCATTGCCCCTAGTTTTTCTTCTATAATCTTTGTTGTTTTAGCTTTTCTATTTTTGTCTTTGATCCATTTTGAGTTGGTCTTTGTGCATAGCATGAAGTATGGATGGGTCTTGTTTCATTTTTTTTTTCCAGATAGATATCTGGTTATCCCAACATCATTTGTTAAAGAGACTATCTTTCCCCTGATTAATGGACACTGGGCCTTTATCAAATATCAGCTCCTAGAGGTGAATGATTTTATATCTGGATTTCCAATTATGTTCCATTGATCTCTGTATCTGTTGTTATACAATTAACAGGCTGTTTTTATAATATGATAGTTTTAACTCTAATTTAAATTATTACATTTGAGCTTAATGACAAATAGTACTCTGAGTAACAAAGTCCTGAGGCTTGACTCTGCTAGCTATTAACAAAGGTACCTGGAGATCAACCATCACGGTGGCCCCTGATCACTGTGACCCTACAGTATCCCACTAAGAAGGCTGCAGTCTCATTCTTGATCCAGGAACTTATGAGAATTACAGCCTAAATTACCTTTAGGTTTATTAATATTTGTTACAATTAAAGAAAACATGAAAATTCTGAAAGTAAAAAGAAGAAAAATAGCACTCATAGTTCTACCATCTGAGGCAAGTTTGGACTAGTTTCACTTTATATTTCACACAGGTATAAGAGACAGTAATGTTTTGTTGTTGTTTATGATTTTGAGTGAATTTCTTGGAGCTAGAATGCCCTATGTTTCCTGAGTCATGATGGGTGACAGGGATATAATTTGAAGGTACAAGCTGGTATGTGTGAGTGTGTGTGTCCATGTGTACTAGTGTGTGTGTGCGTACTGAACTGCTCTGCAAAATAAAAGAACCAGGTAAATGAAAATCTCTAGGTGAGGTATGATATAATTTCTAGATTATAACTTCTGCACAATCCCTATTAAAAACAGAGAAGGAAACCATTGAGGCTCTGAGTCTTAGGACTGCCCCTTTGTGATATTTTTTAACCAGTTCTTAATTTGTTGGGAGTGAAGGTGAGTCTCTGAGAACTGGTCCTGAGACACCAGTCCAAGTACTGGTAATCTAAACATGTCATCCAAGTCACTCTTCTCTGGCCCATCCTTCTCAGGGACAACCACAACAGTCTCTTCTGTATTTCTTCATGTCATGTCAGGCTCTTTTTTATGAAACTAGGAGAAGCAGACATGGTCCAACTTAAATCACCTTGGTCAGTAGTGGGAATGCCTGAGAATCTGGACCAGGAAGATTGTTTCCGTGTGCTTTTGCCCTAAAGACAGCTGGCAGAATCAAAGGATAAAATACATAACCAAACTAATTTATAATCACAAGCTAATGTGGCTGACTAATAGCCTAGAGAGGAATTTCACTTAACTATAGAAATCAAGCCATCAATATGATTATTTAAAAATTTATTTTCCTTATTTCTATCCATCAGTTGGGTATTTTGGAAAAGTTTGAAAGCAGTATTTACCTGTTAAATAAATCTGAACCCTCAAGACTGCAGATTTTGATTCTTGCACATTCTGTATTGCCAGAACCCAGCTCAATGAGAAAGATTAAGGGATAAAAAGAATAAGGTAGAATGAGGGCTTCTCTATTTCTGTGGCTAACTTTTAGGGGGAAAAATGATGGCACCAGAAACTTTTTCACTAGACAGCTGTGGATAGGTTTTAGGCTGGATCTAATCAGCCTTGTTGAAAGTATGGGGGAATGAGTTACTCAGTTTGTTAGAGATTATTGGAAAGGGAGAAAGTAAATCTGGAAAATGTAGAGAAAAATCACCTTGAGCAGATCTTCTCTTGAGCATTCGGCCAGGATGACTCCTAGCAAGTACACAGGCTAAACTGGGGCAAAGTGGAGTTTAGAAGCAGGAGCTTCCCAGGCAAAGCCAGGGTGTCCAACGAATACAACTGGAGATAGGGGAAGGATGAGAGGAAGAAGGCCCAGTCCTGGGAGTCCAGAGAATCAAGTCCAAAGAGTGCCAAAGGCTGGGGTTCTAGTCTTGCTGAGGCTCCTGTCTCTGGGTTACATGGAGAGGACGGGGTATCCAAATGATCCAGACCCAAAGGAACCACTGGGGCACTCACAGAGGGCGACTGTCCCTGAAAACACTCCAGGGTTGTTTGGTTCCTGTATTTCTTAGTAATTTTTAGTTGAAAGAAAGAGAGAGACAAAGAGAAAGAAAGAAAGAGAGGAAAGAGACAGAGAGAGGGGAAGAAGATGAAGAAAGAAAGAACGAAAGGAAGAAAGATCTGATAAAAGTATGACTTAAGCAAAATGGATACATAGTTTTCTCTCCAATAATACGGAGTTTGGAAGTTGGTAGTCCAGAGCTGGTACCGCATTTTTGAAATATCACTGATGTTTGGCCATTTGTCTTTCCAATTCCAACATCCTTAGCATGAAATTTTTATCTTCAAGATTGCCTCATGGTCACAGTTGCTTTCTGTAGCTCCAGCCATCACGACCATCGTACAAGTACAGAAAGGTAGAAGCGGGCAAGGGGTGGGCGGTATGGGAAGGAAACACGCGTGTATAAGTGTCAGTCAGCCTTCTTTAAGGAACATTCTTAGCTACTGATTTCTCCTTAACATTTGTTCTCCAAATCGGTTTCACATTGTCAGTCCTAGCTAACTATAAAAGAGCCTACTACTGCGGAGTGGGTGCCGACTCATACTGACACCGTAGGGTTTCCAAGCCTGTAAATCTCTACGGAAGCAGGCTGTCCTATAGCTTCCTCTTGAGGAGCAGCTGGTGATTTTGAATTGCCAACCTTCGGGTTAGCAGTCCGTCACTTGAACCACTGTGCCATCACCAGCTAGGGAAACACAGTGTTTAAACTAGGCACTGAGCCACCTTAAATAAAATCAGGCTTTTCTTAGAAAATAAAAAATGTCTATGGCAATTCAGTAGGCAATTAGCAGTCTCTGCCACAGCCTCCAACCATAGAAAAATTACTCCCAACTCCCACTATGGGTTGAGTGGAGTTCTCAATATATTGATATTCTCTGGTTGTCTTTTCATTGATTCCAAGGAAGAGCTTACAGAGACCTTATTCCAAAACTGGGTGTGAGCTAAACAGGATGAACCTGAATAACAATTATGGTACGATGGGATGCTTCTGGAAAGAGCCTAGAGGAAGGAAGTTTACCACAATGTAACATGGTGGAGTCATGTCTTCTCATTTTTTTTTTTTTTAAATCCACAATAGACTTGTATTTTCTTCAGATGATTAACACAAAGAAAAGATAAAATGAAAAAAATCATCACGGGGAACTTGCAGACATGTGAGCACATGTCTGTGGACTACAGCAAGAGAGCAGTGACATGTTGGCCAGGAGCTTCAACTTCAGCATAAGATAAATTGGGGCTGGGTTTCTCACTGTGTCTCATAAAGCTGTTTGACTCTGGGAAAATGCTATGACCTTCTCAAGTCTTGGTGTCCTCAGGAGTAAAAATCAGGGTAATAGTCGCACTGCCCTCAGAGGTTTGTTGTGTGCATTGGTATCATGCTTGCTATCTAGAAAGTTTGTCTTCTTTGAAGCCTGGCGTTGGGGAGGTGGGATGAACAGCACAGAGCTATCACAGCACCCTGAAGCTAAAGAGGACCATAAGGTCACTAGTAGCACTTTGTGGGCTGAGATCAGAGGCTGGGAAGGCTGAGGAGCTGCCCAAGACCCCATGGGGAGCTGGTAGGGGAGCGGGTACTGAATATGGACCCTCCTGGCTCTCCTTAGGTAGCAAGAAGCAAACCTCAGGTCTTCACTTCCGGCCCTCCATCTACAGAGAGATCATCTTGGACTGTGTTTGCAGTCTTACAAAACATACGTCAGACTGCTATCACTCAAGAGGGAGATTAAGCATCATGAGTTCTTGGTGTATCTCCAAATTCAAGACTACCTCTAGAGTGTAGGAGACTGTAAATGGGCCACTACTAGGGAAACTTCTCATCTCTCTAGTTTTCTGTTACATATGTGTTTATTTAGTTTATTTTCTATCAAGCTCCCTTTCCTCTATTTGAAAAGTACTTGCAAACAAAAGGCACTTGGGCCAATTATTTAAAATGAGACATGTATACAATGTGTAAACCAGGCCAAACGCCTATGCACTGTTTAGGGAACACACCAGGGTGTGTGAAATTGCCGTTGTATAACCATACTGTGTGTGCGATGCTGGTCTCTAGATCACAGAGGAGCCGTAATAAGCTGGAAAAGCCCCCCGAGAAGGGGCCCCTGTGAGTGTTGTTGAAGGGCAGGTGGCCGTGATCTGCACCTTCCACTGTGCCATCTGTGCTTCTGTAGCACCCTCAGGGGCCTCAGGACCCTCAGCACCCTCAGGACCTTTCAACAGTCCTGTCTATAACTAGGAAACTCCGGTGGTATAGAGGTAAGTGCTACATCTGCTAACTAAAAGGTCAGGAGTTCAAATCCACCAGGTGCTCCTTGGAAACTCTGTGAGACAAATCTCCTCTGACTTACAGAGTTGCTATGAGAGTCACAATCAATTTGATAGCAGTGGCTCTTCTCTTTTTTTTTGGTCTTTAACAGCTGCAAGATCCTGGGGAAATCAACCTGTTTTGGTCGTTATTAGCTTATCTAGAAAATAAAGGCATAGGACAAGATGATTGCCATGGGCTGAATTGTATCCCCCCAAAAATATGTGTAGCCGTGTAGCTACGCCATGATTTCCAGTATTTTGTGACTGTCCTCCATTTTATGATTTTCCTGTGCTATATGTTTAAGGATTAGGGTGGGACTGTAAATCCCTTCATAGGATTGCCTCCCTGCTCCACTGTAAAGGGAGTTTCCTAGAGTATGGCTTGCCCCACCCTTAACCTTTCCATCCTACAAGAGATAAAAGAAAAGAGAAGCAAGCATAGATTTGGGAACTTTTACCATCAAGAAAGCAGCACCAGGAGAAGTGTGTGTCCTTCAGACCTGAAGTTCCTGCGCCCAGACGCTCCCTGGACAAAGACTGATACAATACTGGGCTTTCCTCCAGAGCTGACAAAGGGGAAAGCCTTCCCCTGAAGCAGATGTCCTGAATTTGGACTTGTAGCCTACCAGATTGTGTAAGAATAAACTTTCCTTTGTTAAAGCCATCCACTCTGTGATATTTCTGTTAGAGCAGCACTAGCTGGCTAAAACAATCATCATTAACTTTTTTTGCAGTCGTGAATAGTTTTATTTTCTCTAATTGATTGGACCAAGAGAGAAAACTGAAATGTTGGGGGGCATGAGGGTGAGGAAGGAAGTCAGCCAGCAAGTAACTTAACATATGAAGATGTTTAACCAAATGTGGAAAGATTTGGAAGAGGAATGTGAAACCAAAGGGTTAACCTTAGGTGTGTGGTAGCTATATGGAACCTCCTTGGATTGTGAGATTTACCATGCCCCGTTGAAGACCAGAACATGCTGATTGCAATTATGCATCTGGAAGGGCTTCCCACATGCATCTGGTTGCAGGCACACAATTAAAATTCTTGAAACAAGGAATAGCTTCTACAACTACCTAAGTCAATGAAATAGACTAATTCCCATTAGAGAGATGTAATGTACTTATCCTAATATTACACAGTAATTACACAGTTCTCTTAACCTTGCCCTCTAGTTTTCCCTAGTGTCTGTTCTTCCAAAATCCCAGCCCTTTTCCCTTGAAACCTTCACAAGTCTTTTCCTTTTGAAATTCAGAAGCAACCAGTGATCAGTTAAGTTTACTCTCTGAATGTTTTTTAATTGAAAAAGCACATATGTATGTGTGGAAGTGTGTGTATGTGTTTATATGCGTGTGCCCATAAACAGACAAGAGATTGCTATGGTTCTTCTGAAATATTTTCTTGGAAAACATCTTATAATCTCATAGACTGCTCCTATGAGATTGTTTTTCAAATGCAAATACGGCTTTGGATTGTTCAGAAGCAATGGAGCTTCTCTCCCTCACTATCACCTTAGTTACAATGATTTGTTACAATGGCTCTTCCTTGAGCAAAAATTTGCTCATCCTTCCTGGCACCAGTAACTTGAAAGCAAGGCGATAGTGCCTGTTTTCTGGGTTGGTGGGGAAGTCACCAAGCACCACGTGAAGCAAGAGAAAGCCAATCAGTAGAGATTCAGGCTCTTCACCTTTAAAGTGTGTTCAGTGAAGAATCTACTTCTTGGTCTACCTTACTCTGAATCTTTGGGTTGGTTTACATCAACTTCAGATTCTAAAGATTTTGGTCTAAGTCCCTGCATTCTTTTCAGCAAATGGCACTAGTATTGTTCTGCATGAATCTCCTCTTTCAAAATCCCCATCACTGTGACATTTAGGAAACCTTCCCATCCTTGTTCCATCATCTCATCCTCTGGAGAAAGACGTCCCTCTCCTGTCTAGAGATGCTCTCTGTATGGCACACCCCTCCAAAGTTCTTAGCCACCATGTCTTTCTGTAAACCTGAGTATGCTTGGCTAGCTGGTTCTCATTTCAAGGCCAGACTAGGCACGTTATTGGAAACTGAAGAAAACCCAAGGCAGAAAATGCAATTCAGTTTTTACTGAAAGTTTCTTTAGGAGCTGGAGAAGGGATATGCAAAACTTTAAGATATCTCATAGACTCCCCCTTCCAAATCTTTTTTCCTCCTTACCTATACTTCCAGTACTAGATCTTTCCCTCTGGAGGTGAACTTCATCTTCTGAAACCACTTGGCATCTATCAGCTTTTCCAGTGATCTCCCCTCTTCAAAACATGACAAATCTAAGGCCCAATAAGTAGCCACTAGTGGGAACTTTCCTTCATTTTTTAGAAGTTAAGTAGATGGGCAGTGGTTATCATTTAACACTGTAAAACAGAGATAAGAATCTTGCTTCATAGGGTTGTGTGAATTAGGTGACAAATAGATATAAAGTTCTTAGATTAGTAGGTGGCACAAAGGAAGTGCTCAGTATCCTTCAGTTCCTATTACTATTAGCTATTTCATATTACTTGTTTTTCCTTTCCTAGAAATTTCTGTTACCCATTTGCTCCTATTCTTAAACAAGCTATGTTGTTTGACCATTTCTATTTCTTCTTTTTAAAAGAATGGTAAGCTTCTTGAAAAGATCATTCCATTACTATTTTCTGAATGCCCATGATCTCCTGAGGAAACCCTGGTGCGTAGTGGTTAAGTACAGTGGCTGCTAACCCAAAGGTCAGCCGTTCAAATCTGCCAGGGCTCCTTGGAAGTCCACAGGGGCAGTTGTACTCTGTCTGTAGAGTTGTTACAAGTTGTAATTGACTCGATGGCAGTGGGCTTGGTTTTTAAAAAATATTTCATGATGGTGCAGTGGTTAAGAGTTTGGCTGCTAACCAAAAGATTGGCAGTTCAAATAAACCAACCTGTCCTTTGAAACTCTATGGGACAATTCTATTCTGCCCTACAGAAACACTCTGAGTCAGAATCGACTTGAAGACAACTTTTTTTTTAATTACCTCTTGAAGTTCCTGATTTCTAGGAGCTCAAAAGAGGTGAAAATAACACGAGCAGTACATGTTATACATGTACAGTACAACACACTCACACAACTCTGTTAGTGCTGAGACTATGCTGAAACAAGAGGGGTGTCTGATGAGGTCGATGTGGCCAGGAAGGCTTTAGAGGAATTTGGGGAGAAAATAAAAACCAAACCCATTGCTGTCAAGTTGATTCCAACTCATAGCAACCTGGTAGGACAGAGTAGAACTCCTCCATCATGGTTTCCAAGGAGCACCTTGTGTATTTGAACTGCTGGCAGCCATACCTCATAACCACCATCAGGGTTTTCAATTTGGGGAGAAAAAAGATAGTTTTTGGCAGAAAGGCATGAACTGTATGTAGTCTGGAGTAGAAATGTTACGTTAGAGAATAGTGAGTTTCTGCACTGAGGCTGAATATCTGAAACAGAGCAATGCAATATGAGGCTATTGAAGAGCAGTTTTGATGAATAAAGATTATGGGGGAGGTAACTGGTAGAGAACTTAAAGCAAATGCAAAAGAGTCTAGATTTAATGCAGAGAGCAAGAGTAAGATTATATAATTCTGGCTGTATTTATTGATAGTGACAGTGATCAGTCTCATTTTTTGGGGGGCTTACTGTGTGTCAGGTACTGGGCAAAAGCCCCCTAGATGGTCTCCCTGTGTTCCCTCTTGTTCTGCAAATCCTTCCCTCAACATGGCAGCCACAGTAATTTTTTTTTTTTAAATGCAAATCTAATGATGTTACTGACTTCTTCTCATCCCACCCACCCACTTTAAAATTCTTCACCTGCTCCTTTGGTTTTTGCCATGACCTACTGAGCCCTAGAAAATTCTTGTGACATAGTGGTTAAATGCTACAGCTGCCAACCAAAAGGCTGGCTGTTTGAATCCGTGAGGTGCTCCTTGGAAACTCCATGGGGTGGTTCTATTCTGTCCTGTAGGGTTGCTGTGAGTTGGAATCAACTGGGTGGCAGTGAGTTTATGTTTTTGGCTGGGCCCTGCCCATTTGGATTTGAGCCTCTTTAGCTTAAGGACTTGTTCTCTGTTGGTCCCATGACAAAAGCCCCTCCTTCTCCTGGCCTGGGGCTTCTTCCTACCTGCTCTTTCTTATCCTGGACACTTTCTGCCTGCACCCCTCGGTCTGGCTAACACAGCCTGTCCTCCACATCTCAACTCAAATGACACGTCTCAGGGGAGCCTGGGGCAGCTTCTGCATTCTCCTCTCTTATAGCTCAGTATTTTTCCTCCATAGTTTGTGGCAGCTACAGAGGTTCACTGACTGGATCTCCTCTGAGGAAGAACTAGCTGTTCAGCAGCCAGGAGTGCCAGTGACTAACTGCCTCCAGCTGTTAGTGTCTTCAGGAGCTGTTTCAGGTTTCTAGCCAAGACCATGTTCCTCCAGGGAAGTCCAAAGCTAGTGACTAGACAGATTAAGGATCCTAGGGCCTGGCCGTTCTCTTATCTCAGGGGCAGTCACCTGAGTCCTTACTGAGCTGACTGGGCCTTTGACAAATCTGTTTTACAATCTGAAGCCCACTCAGCCCAACTCTGCCTTCTTTCCCTTTAACTTCTCTTAACATTGATCTTCCATAACCCTTTTACCTTTCTGTCTCTGTCTCCATGTGTTTCCTGGAGAACTCAAGTGACACATAGCACCTATCACTATTTAAGCTTATTTGTGGAATGTGAAAGTTACTGAACAATATCATTAATATCACATGCAAGTAAAATTTTGCTGAAGATCATTCAAAGAGTTGTTGCAGCAATGTATCGAGAGTGAACTGCAAGAAATTCAAGTGTGATTCAGAAGAGGACATGGGATAAGGGATATCACTGTTGATGCCAGATGGATCTTGGTTGAAAGCGCAAAATGCCAGGAAGGTGTTTACCTGTGTTTTATTGACTGTACAAAGGCAACTGGCTGCATAGATCATACCAAACTATGGATAACAATGCAAAGAATGAGAATTCCAGACACTTAATTGTGCTTACAAGGAACCTCTATGTGGACCAAGAAGCAGTCATTTGAAAAGGGATACTGTGTGGTTTAAAATCAGGAAAGGTGTGCATCTTGGTTTTATCCTTTCACCGTATTTATTCAGTCTGTGTGCTGAGCAAATAGTCTGAGAAGCTGGACTGTAAGAAGGAGAACATGGCATCAAGATTGGAGGAAGACTCGTTAACAACTTGCTATGCAGATGACAGAAACTTGCTTGCTGAAAGTGTACTCAAAGCACTTATTGATGAAGATCAATATGTAGGCCTCAGTATACACTATACCTCAACATAAAGAAAACAAAAATCCTCACAACCAATGAATGACATCATAATAAATGGAAACAAGATTGAAGTTCTCAAGGATGTCATTTTACGTGGAGCCACAGTCAACGCTCATGGAAGGAGCAGTAAAGAGATTGTGTGAGGCAAATCTGCTACAAGAGACCTCATTAAAGGGTAAAAAAGCAATGTTATTTTAAGAGGAAGGTGCACCCACTCAAGCCATGGTATTTTCAGTCACCTCATATGCATGTGAAAGCTTGTCAATGAACAAGGAAGACTGAAGAAGAATTGATGCCTTTGAACTATGGTGCTTGTGAAGACTACTGACTATATCATAGACTGCCAGAAGAACAAACGTCTGTCTTGGAAGAAGCACAGCCAGAATGCTCCTTAAAAGCAAAGATTACAAGACCTCCTCTCACGTACTTTGGACATGTTGTCAGGAGGGACTGGTTCCTGGAGAAGTGCAATGTGTTTAGTAAAATAGAAGGTCAGCAAAAAAAAAGGAGAACCTTTAATGAGATGGGGTGACACAGTGGCTGCAACAATGGGCACTCAAGCGTGACAGCAAGTGTGAGGATGGCGCAAGCCCAGGCTGTTTTGTTCTGTTGAACGTAGGGTCCCTGTGAGTTAGAACGGACTCAATAGCACTTAACAGCAACAGCGTTTATTTGTGTTACCTAATTAATGTTCGTCACAGACTGCAAGATCCATGAGGACGGGTGTCACATTTGTACGCAGAATGGTATCCCTTATGACCTTCCAAAAGGCTAGGCATGTGACAGTCTACACATAATGCTAATGGAAAGTGAAGAGCTTTTATGTGCATTGCCTCACTAATCTTTTAACAGAGGTACTATCTATTGTACCATTTTAAAGATTAGGAAACTGAGTGCAAGAGATTAACTTGCCCAAATTCGAACCCAGATGTACCTGACTTCAAAGTTCTTCTGATCCTGTACTGAATTCCCTGCCTGAGAAAATTAAAAAAAGGATCAGAATGACTTCACCTCGCACCCTTAGGTTTTAACTTGCTTAGATACTTTCTCCTGCCAGATATTATGGGCTCCGTTTATGAAAGTGTCTTACCAAATTCGTTTTTGTATTTGTTACAGTGCCTGGCACATGAGAGTGCTTGTTCTACGTGTGGTGAACTGGATGGAGAGTGGAGGGCAAGGATGGTGAGTGAAGAGGCTGATTCTTGTTCATTGTAGATGCCGGGAGAGGAGTATGAGTCAGCTCTCCTGCTCCACCCCACCCCCCAAAAGGAATCAATGCCCAGAACTCTGGAGCATAGCCTTCTCTGACCGTGGCCATCTTTCCCCCATTCCTAAGGCTATACAGCAGTATCCTCTGTAAAGAATGCCCATTCATGCTGCTAAGTGCAATCAGTAGGCCGGAAAGCCAATCACATTTCTCTCCCCTTCAGAGCTGGGATGAACCTGATACAGCTAAGAATGAATAGTTGCAGCAGAGCCTGGAAGAACCCTTAGAGAAAGAAAGATTTAGGCTATTTGTTTCACAGATGGAAGAAACCAAAGCTCAGGGAGGTGAGGCAACTCGCCCAAGTAGCTGAGGCAGGACAGGAGCCAGATTGCCTGCCTTGCCCACTCTTGACCTCCAGCTTGCAGAAGAAATTAAGAATATTTTGATTCCTAGCAGTAAGGGATTTTTGCCTTAGACAGAATCATGTGACCACCTTTTGTTGGGCTGTGGCCCAGGGGGTTGAGGAATGGGCTATAAGAACGAATAGGAGATTCTGCCACAGCAGTACTGCGCAAGAATCAGTATTTCCTAGACAAGTCCCACTTCTGACAATAAGATATACTCACTAGTAAGAGAAGTATAATTGCGTGACTACAGAGTTACCTAATCTAGTCTGGATCTCATTGTTGAAAAGACTGATCAAATTTGAATTCTCGTCCTGCACCATTGTCTCATGCTTTGAATGACACTAGCCTAAAGCAATCACTGCTTTCTCCTGAGGAGCTCTTCCCACTGCTGTGACATTGAACGTCTCTCTCTGGGTATGAATATTTGTGCTTTCCTGGTGTTATTTTCATCTTATAAATAAAAGGAGGAGAAAAAAAACAGGTATATGTCCTACCCAGAGGTCACACCAGCTCAATATACAGACCAGTCTCTCCCTCACTAACAAAGGTCAAAGGAAATCTCAACCTAGGAGAGAGGGCTCAGGCAGCCAAGCTTCTCTTCCGGTCCCTGGTCTGCCCTGGTCCTTTTCAGCCTGCCCAGAGCCAACGCTGCAACTCTGTCTCAGTGCCCCTCATCAGCCTGCTGGGTTTGGAGAGCTTCAGGGCACAGGGCCAGTCAAGAAGAAAGGCCACAGAGAAGAAATGAAGAAAAAAATCATCCTGAGGAAATGCATCAAAACAGTGCTGAGAGCAAAACTCTGGCTACAGACGGAGGATTGGCAGCAAAGTGAAAGAGGCCAGCCCAAGGTCAGAGCCATGCAGACATTCTCAGGTTGGAAACTGAAATCAATTCTTCTTTTCTTTCAGCCTGGCAGTGGCATCTGGTGGGTGCCTAGGAAGCTGGAACATGAAGAGACAGCCCCGGCAGCAGCATGAATCAAAAGCAATAGAGCCACAGACACAGGGCTGGGGTCAGGAGAGGGTACATTCATTGGCCCTCATCCTGGGCCCCTTGCTAACAAAGGTGGGGCTGTTCTGTGGTTGACAAAGAGCGTCATGGGAGTATCTATTCTTGTGGGTCCCCATTTTCACCATGATTAATTTTTCATGTTTTTGTTCAACATGAAAATCACACATCCTTTGTAGCTAAGGCCTTGTTTTGATAGAAGCCTGGGTAAAAAGAGATCCTCCCTCTCTTACGAGGCTTCAAATTCAGGACAGGGAAGCTGCTGCGCTTCTTACCAAGATCTGCCTAAGCATCTTGGATTGATGGAGCACAGACCGGGAGAAGTGGGGACTGCAGGGAAAGAAAGATCTTTTTCTCTGTTTTCTGTTTCATTGCTTGGTGGAGTACGTGAAGGTGAACATGATTTAGAGGTAGAGAATATGTCCAGGGCAAACAGTGTCCAGAGAAGGGAGGCATCACAGAATGAGAGCCTTCAGAAAGGGAGGAAAACACTTACCTCGAAAATTTAAACATGAAAGGCACAGTTTCACACACATCTCTGTAGATGTGTAAATATGCAAATAAACTGAGAAAGGAAAAGGGCAAGAAGTGAGGGTCTGGGCATCCGATAGCCAGAACAGGTCTCAGGTGTGTGTGAAGACAGAGTTTCTGACAGCCTCTGTAATGCGGAAGGAAGAGAATAGGTGTAGTGGAAGCTGATAGTCTAACCCTTCACATTTCAATTCAACCAGCCTTGACTGAGCACCTACTGTGTGCCAGGTATTGGGCTGACTACTAGACATTCAGAAACTTAACAAGATAAAAGTTATGCCATTAAGAACTTCACATTTTAGTGGGGCAGACAGACCTCCCGACAACCTTGAAAGTCTCAGAGATAAGAGCAGTACAAGCTGCATGTTACAGGAAGCAGAGGAGGCTGAGACTTAATTCCATCTGGCCTATCAAGGAAGCCCTCCTGGAGGAAGTGGAACTTGATCTGTTATTTGAAAGTTACTTTTTATTTTCCTTTGCTCTGTGTATTGCTATTTTATTTACTGAGTAGATAAGTGCACTGGCTTAAGAGAATTAAATCTGCCAATTTATACAAAACAAT
The DNA here is from genome assembly GCA_028571685.1 of Heterohyrax brucei. Taxonomy (NCBI): domain Eukaryota; kingdom Metazoa; phylum Chordata; class Mammalia; order Hyracoidea; family Procaviidae; genus Heterohyrax; species Heterohyrax brucei. The sequence goes on from CM053157.1 coordinate 64,148,871, forward strand.
GACAGCAGCCACTGGGATGACTCCCTGGGGATATTGTCATTATCTGTCAGAGCATGGGCAATTGCTCTGCTAGCCAAGCAGGGACCTGAGGAAATAAGGGAATGCAGAGGCTAGAGTGCCCCAAGCCACCTACAGTAAGAAATAGAAGCTCTTCAAGAGTAAATGACAACTTGGCACTTAAAGAAAGCAATATTGTGCCCTCTGTAACAATAGACAGATATTGCATCTTTGTGATTACAGCTTAGGTTGTATTTATAATCCATTGCTATTTTTACATGTGAAATTGCTTAAGAACAGAGGAAATAGTAAACGATGTCTCACTAAATTAGATTTTTCGAAGCCAGAGATTGAACACCCTGTGTCTTTTAACCAAAGGTTAGGAAACTCTTCTGTAAAGGCCCAGATAGGAAAATTTTTAGTTTTGCAGTCCACGCAGTCTCTTTTGCAGACTACTCAAGCCCACCACTGTAAAGTGAAAGCAGCCATATAATGAGTACAGCTGTGTTTTAGTAAAACTTTATTTAAAGAAACAGACAGCAAGCTGGATTTGGTCCTAGGACCACAGTTTGACCATTGCTTTTTTTTTTTTTTGAATTGAAAAAGATATTTTATTGTGCTTTAAGTGAAAGTTTACAATCTAAATCAATTTGCCATATAAAAGCCTGCACACCCCTCTATGCGGCTCCAACTGCTCTCATCTTAATTCCCCCCACCATGACAACACACTTCCTGTATCCATTCAACCAATCCCTGTCACCCTGTTATCTCGCCTCTGGAGAGGAGCATTTCAGACCCAAACCCACCGCCGTCGTGTTGATTCTGACTCACGGAGACCCTACAGGACAGAGCAGAACTGCTCCGTAGAGTTTCCAAGGAGTGCCTGGTGAATTTGAATGATAGATCTTTTGGTTAGTGGATGGAGCACTTAACCACTCTGTCACCAGGGTTTCCGCTACTCAGAGAGCCTCCTGTCTATATTTAAATCAAGAAGCACACTCTTCGCCAGCATCACTCCATGTCTTAGAGTCCAGTCCATTCTTTGCCTGAAGATTTGGCTTCAGTACTAGTTTCAGCTCTAGCCTAACAGAGAGACTGTGGGCCATGTTCTCAGGGAATCCACCCGTCTGTCAGACCATCAAGTTTGGTCTTTTCACAGAGTCCTAGTTCTGCACACCCATTCTTCTTCCACTATGTCATGGGCTTTACACTGTGTTCCCTGTCAGAGTAGTCATTGGTGGTGGCAGGGTATCATCTAGTTCTTCTGGTCTCAGGTAGATGTAGTCTCTAGATCATATGGCTCATTCTGTCTCCTGGGCTATATTTTCCTCATGTCTTCGATGTCCTTCATTCTCCTCTGCTCCATGTCGATTGGGACCAACTGATGCTGCTTACATGGCCACTTGCTAGTTTTTAAGACCTTAGATGCCACTCAGCAAACAGGGATGCAGGGCATTTCCTTAAAAAACAAAACAAAAACAAAACTTAGTTATGCCAATTCACCTACATGTCCCCTGAAACCATGGTTCCCAGACCCTTGCCCTGGCTACTCTGTCCTTCACAATGTTACATTGTTAGTTAGTTTAGTTTTTGGTGTAGTCCAGCTTCCCTAACCTCCCTTCTTCTGTCTGCTGTCACTTCCTTCATCTAACCCAATTTTTGTCTATGATCTAGTCTATGAATACCTGTCTCCCTCTCTTCCCACCCTTGTAATCACCAAAGATTATCTTCTTCTATGTTTATACTAAAGTCCATATAATAGTGGTCTCATACTACATTTGTACTCATGCAACTAACTACTTTTACTCAGCATAATGTCCTCCAGTAGAGTCCACATTACCTTTCATAAGATTATTGTTGCTCTTTATCATTGTATAGTAAGCCATTGAGTGACTATACCATAGATTGTTTTTTTATCTGTTGGTGGGCACCTAGGTTGATTCCATCTTTTTGCTATTATGTGCTGCAATAAACATTAGTGTGTATGTATCTATTCATGTGACAGTCCTGATTTCTCTAAGATATATTACAAGAAGTGAGATTGCTGGGTCATATGATATTTCTATTTCTAGTTTTGTAAGAAGGCACTAAATCAATTTCCAAGGTGATTGTACCATTTTACATTCCCACCAGCTGTGTAGAAGAGTTCCAGTCTCTCCATTACCTCTCCAACATTTATTATTTTGTGGTTTTTAGATTAATGTCTAAAAAACATTAGACATTATTATGTGTTTTTTAGATTAAAGTCTAAAAACATTGTTGGGTCGAGATGGTGTCTCATTTTAGGCTTGATTTGAATTTCTCTAATGCCTAATGATTGTGAGCATTTCCTCATTTATCTGTTAGCTGACTGTCTTCTTTGGTGAAGTGCCTGTTTATATTCTTCACCTGTTTTTAAGTTGGATTATTTGTGTTCTTGTTGTTGCTGAGGTTTTGCAGTACCTTGTAGACTGTGAAGATTAGATGCTGATTTGTGGTAACCAGAACTTTTTTCCCAGACCATTGGTAATCTTTTTAGTCTTTTGGTGAAGTCTTCAGATGAGCATAAGTGTTTGATTTTTAGAAATTTCCATGTATCTATTTTTTCTTCTCGTGTTTGTGTGTTGTTAGTAGCATTTTGTATTCTGTTTATGCTGTGTATTAGTGCTCCCAGCATTGTCACTGTTTTTTCTTCTATGATCTTTATGGTTCTAGATTTTATATTTAGGTCTTTGATCCATTTTGAGTTAGTTTTTATGCATGGTGTGAGATATGGGTCTTGTTTCATTTTTTGGCAGATAGATATCCAGTTATGCCAACACCGTTTGTTAAAGAGACAGTCTTTTCTCCAGTTCGTGAACTTTGAGCCTTTGTCAAGTATCAACTGCTCATAGGTAGATGATGTTATATCTGGGCTCTCAGTTCTGTTTCATTGATCTATGTATCTGTTTTTGTACCAGTACCAGCCTGTTTTGACTACTATGACAGTGTAATAGGTTCTAAATTCAGGTAGTGTGAGGCCTCCCATTTTGTTCTTCTTCACTAATGCTTTACTAATCCGTGGCTTCTTCTCTTTCCATATGAAGTTGGTGATTTGTTTCTCCATTTCCTTAAAAAAATGTTATTGGAATTTGTATTGGGATTACATTGTATCTACCAATCACTTTGTGCAGAATAGACATTTTCTATATGTTAAGTGTTCCTATTCATGAGCAGGGTAGGTTTCTCCACTTACGTAGGTCTCTTTTGGTTTCCTGCAGTAAAATCTTGTAATTTTCTTTGTGTAGTCCTTTTATATCTCTGGTTAGATTTAGTTCTAAGTATTTTATCTTCTTGGGGGGCTGTTGTAAATGGTATTGATTTGGTAATTTCCTCCTAGATGGTCTCAATATTGGTATAAAGGACTCCAACTGATTTATATATATTTACTTTATGATACTTTGCTGAATTCTTCTATTAGTTTCAGTAGCTTTTTGTGGATTCTTCAAGATTTTCTGTGTAGAAGATAATATTATCTGGAAATAGTGATACTTTTACTTCTTCCTTACCAATCTGGATGCCCTTTATCTTTTTATCTTGCCTGATTGCTCTGACTGGAACCCCCAGTACAATAATGAGTAAAAGTGGTGACAATGGGCATTTTTGTCTGGTTCCCATTTTCAGGGGGAATGCTTTCAGACTCTCTCCATTTGGGCTGATGTTGGATGTTGGCTTTCATAAACATCCATTATTATGTTGAATAATTTCCCTTCTATTCCTATTTAGCTGAGAGTTTTTAACATGAATGGGTGTTGGACTTTGTCAAATGCCTTTTCTGCATCAGTTGATAAAATTGAGGGGCTCTTGTCCTTTGTTTTATTTATGTAGTTGATTATACTAATCGTTTTTCTAATGTTGAACCATCGTTCGTATAAATCCCACTTGGTCTTGGTAAATAATTGTTTTGACATGTTGTTGAATTCTATTGGCTAGAATTTTGTTGAGGATATTTACATCTAAGTTCATGAGAGATACTGGTCTGTAATCCCCCCTTCCCCACCTTTTTTTTTTTTTTTTTTGCTACCTGTACCTGGTTTTGGTATCAGGGTTATGCAGGCTTCATAGACTGAATGTGAGCCTATTCCATCCTTCTCTATGCTCTGAAATCCTTTAGTAATAGTGGTGTTAAATCTTCTCTAAAAGTTTTGAAGGATTCTCCAGGTAGGTTGTTGGAACTAAAAAGCTTTTTTGTTTTTGTTTGAAAGTTTTTAAATTACCTTCTCAATCTCTTCTTTTGTGATTTGTTTATTTAGTTGTTCTGAGTCTGATCCAATTCATCGACAATGAGTATTTATGTTTGTGTTAGTTTAGGGAGCTACTGTGTTTCTAGAAGTTTACGTATTTCCTCTAGGTTTCTGAATTTATCAGAGTACAATTTTTTTGGTAGTATTCTGTTGTGATTCAGTTTCAGTTGGGTCTGTTGTGATATCACCCATCTCATTTCTTATTTGAGTTATTTGCTTTCTCTCCTGTTATTCTTTTGTCAGTTTGGACAATGGTTTATCAGTTTGGTTGATCTTTTCAAGAAAATAGCTTTTGTTTCTGTTAACTCTTTCAGTTGTTCTATTCTATAATTCATTTAATTCTGCTCTAAGTTTATTATCTGCTTTCTTCTGGTGCCTGAGGGTTTCTTTACTGCTCTCTTTCTACTTGTTCAAGTTGTATGGTTAGTTCTCTGATTTGGCCCCTTTCTTCTTTTTGGATGTATGATTTTACTAAGAGAAATTGACATCTGAGCACTGCTTTTGCTGTGTCCTGTACATTATAGTAGGATGTATTTTCATTCTCATTTGATTCTATTAATTTCTTTATTCCATCCTTGATTTCTTCTATAAACCAGTCAATTTTTAGCAAAGTGTTTTTTAATTTCTATGTGTTTGATTTTGTACTTTTTTTCTGTTATTGATTTCTACTTATATGGCTCTGTGATCTGAAAAGATGCTTTGTAATATTTCAGTACTTTGACTTTTGTTAGGGATTGTTTTGTGGCAATGTTCCATGTGTGTTGGAAAAGAAAGTATACTTGGCTGCTGTTGGGTGGAGTGCTCTGTATGTCTCTGAGGTGAAGCTGGTTGATTATGGCATTTATATCTGTGTCTTTATTGTGTTTCTTTCTAGATATCTATCTGTTTTAGTTATCTAGTGCCACTTTAACATAAATATCACAAGTGGATGGCTTTAAGAAAAGAAATTTTATTTTATCACACTCTAGTATGCTAAAAGTCCAAATTCAGGGTGTCAGCTCCAGGGAAAGGGTTTCTTTGCTGATCTGAAGGAAAGTCTTCATTTTGAGTCTTTCCCTGGGCTGGAAGCTTCTGAAGTGCAGGGACCTGGGTCCTTTCCCAAGGATGTGCTCAGCTTCTAACATAGCTTCTTGGTGGCATAAAGTCCCCAAATCTCTCTGCTAGATTCTCTCCTTTGTATTTCAAGAGATTGCCTCAAGGCACAAAACAATCTTACACACTGAGTCCTGCTCCACAAATATAACTGCCACCCATCCTCCCTCATTAGCCATACAAGCAGGATTTACAACATGAGGGAACATCATATAATACCAGGAATTGTGACCAGCCAAACCTTTGAACACATTTTTTGGGAAACACAATTCAATCCAGAACACTGTCCTTCCCTGAATGTGGTATGTTCAAGTCTCCAGCCATTATTGTGGAGCTGTCTATTTCTGTTTTCAATGCAGTTAGTGGTTGTTTTATGTATTTTGGAGCCCTGTCATTGCATGCATAGTCATGAGGTCTGACAAGTCCGTGAACTTAATTGTTCTAAGTGCTGTCTCCTCATTGCTGAATATCACCATGGTCACCTTTGAAGTACTCTCCTTGGAAAGCTGTACACCAATGCCAGTGCCTAGTCCACCCTTCAAAGCAATTTTGGAACTCTTTTTCTGGAATGGCCATCAGAGCTGTCATCATATCACCGTTGATTTCCTGAATGTTACCCAAATGTCTTCCTTTCATTATTTACTTTACCTTTGGGTAAAGAAAAAGTGATTGAGGGCCAGATCAGGTGAGTAGAGAGGATGTTCCAATACAGTTATTTGTTCAAAAACTCCCTCACAGACAACTGTACAATTAAGTTTGCAAACTCACCATTGTGCTGCCATGTGCAATGATCATTCCAGAAAGAGTTCCAAGATTGCTTTGAAGAGTGGACAAGGTGCTAGCATTGGTGCATAGCTTCCTACAGGGAGTACATCAAATGTGACCATAGTGATATTGAGCAATGAGGTATGTTGCACTTTTTCTAGGATGAGTTCTCTAACTTAATTGGCAATCCTCGTACTCAATGTGGTTGTATCCTCCTGGAGTATAGATCCTTTAATCATTATGTAATGTCTTTCCTTATCCAGTGTGGTGGATTTTACCTTAAAGTCTATTTTAACAGGGACTGATATTGCCACTGCTGCTTTTTTGAATGCTGTTAGCTTGACATATATTTTTTTCCATCATTTGAGTTTTAATTTCTTCGTGTCTTTGAGTCTAAGGCGTGTCTCCCATAAACAGCAAAGTAGATAAGTTGTATCATTTTTAAATCCAGTCTGCCACTCTCTATGTCTTTACTGGTGCATAGAACACATTTACATTCAGCATGATTATTGGTATGTATTAGTTTAGTGCTGTTATTTTGATGTCTTTTTTGTGTCTTGTAGTCAATTCCTTTATTCCATTTAATTTTCTGTGCTGAGTATTTTTCTTTACATGTTTCCATCTTTTTCAGTGTTGATGGCTTTGTATTTGGTGAGACTTCATTTTATTTTTCTTTTAATGCATATGATTGGTAGTTCCCTTTGTGGTTACCTTAATATCTACCCCTATTTTTCTAAATTTAAACTAATCTTTAGTAGAGCTAACAGCCTTCCCTGACTTGCAACTCTCTCCTTGACTTGCTCTTCATATAAAAGATCTATGATTACATTTTCTTTTAAGTCTCTCAGTTTGTTACAATGTTTACATAATGACATCTGTTTCCCTATTTTCAGTGTTTTACCTTTGATTTATTTTTATGATTCCCTTATTTGGGTTGATATCCAGTTGCTCTATTCTGTGCGATAGTCTTAGGTTGTTACCTGAAGCTATTGTTTTTCTCACCAAAAGAGTTCCTTTAGTATTCCTTATAATTTTGGTTTGGTTTTGCAAATTCCCTAAATTTCTGTTTACCTAGAAATGTCCTAATTTCTCTGTCATACCTGAGGGACAGTTTTGCTGGATATATAATTCTTGGCTGGTGATTCTTTTCCTTCAAGCTTTTGTATCTGCCTCTCATTACTTTCTTTCCTGCATGCTTTCTGCTGAGCAATCTGAGCTTAGTCTCAATGATTTTCCTTTGTAGGTAATTTCTCATTTATCCTTAGCTACTTTTAAAATTGTCTCCTTATCTTTAGCTTTAGAAAGTTTGATTACAATATGTCTTCATGTCTTTCTTTTGTATCTATCTTGTATAGAGTTCAATGAGGATCTTGGATAGAGATTTTTTCATCTTTCTTGATATCAGGAAAGTTTCCTATCAACAAATCTTTGACAATTCTCCCTGTATTATCTGTTTATCTCCCGTCTTCTGATATTCCAATCCCTTGTAAATTATTCCACTTGACAGAGTCTTAGATAATTCTTGCTGTTGGTTTTTTAAAAAAATATTTTATCTGATTTTCCCTTAAATACATTTATTTGAGAAAATATATTTTATCTTCAGTCTCACTAATTATGCCTTCCATTGCCTCAATTCTGCTTCTTTGGCTTTCTACTGAGTTGTTTAATTCTGTGATTTTATTATTAATTTTATGAATTTCTATTTCTTGTCTCTGTGTGCCTTCTTGTAGCCTGTTCAGTTTGCCATTACGCTATGCTGCAGTTTGCCTCATCTCTTTCCTGATCTTTGGGAGACCTCTAAATATTAGTCTTTTGTATTCTTCCTCTGGTAATTCCAGGAAGTTCTTTTGCTCTGGAAAATTTGAATTTTTGTTTTAGGGGCTTTCTGAAGTCATAATGATCTGCTCCTTTAAAGACTTGAAATTGACTGTTGTTTCTGAGCCATCAGTAAGTTATATTTATTTATTTTATGTTTGCTGCTATGTTCTAACTTCTTATTTTGTTTTGTTTTGAAATGTCCAGATAGGCTGGTTGTGTGTGATACTTTCGTTATTGGTACCTTTGAAGCTCTAATGTCCTATCACCAGGAAGTTAGAACTACTAGCAGACATGTGAGTCCAAGAGTCCATTCACTTTTCTTGCATAGATTCAGCTCAGATGTCCAGGTAATCAGTCACCAAGTGGGTGGTTCAGACTCTTGCCTACTGTCCTAATGGCTATGGGTGATTACTGAAGACACAAGTATCTGGCTGCAGCCTCTGAGAAAGGAAGGGAGCTAACAGCCTTCCCTGAGAGTCTGTGAAGATTACATGTCTCCTTATATCTTAATCTAGGTGAAGAAATAGTTTCTGCTCTGAATTTCCAGGTCAGGGGAGTCAGTAGATTTTTTTTTTTCTTCTTCTTCCCACCTTCCCCCTGTTTATTTAATTGTTGCTTCTCCAGGTTTTAGAGAATGGCTCATGGTAGGCTTAAGGAGTCCTACTTTCAGCTCAGTTAATAATGTCAGAATGCAGAGCAAGTCACAGAGCAGAAAAGGGAGGGAAGTGATGGGAGAAGGTAGAGAGATATATCCCAAGAGAAAGACTTAGATCTGCATATGTGGTGGGTTATGTACAAAGACTTAGCTTTTGACAGTCTTGTACTGTTCTTCACTGATTCCAGAGGGACAAGTGGATCCTCTGGCCAATGTCTCCCACTGGGGAGGATGCCCTCCAACCACTGTGTTCAGCTCACCACCCTATTCACAGCTGTTTCCTGACAAGTCAGGTCTGGCAAATCCTAGTCTCCCTTCTCCTTTGCTCCATCCGATTTCTCAGCTTTCTCTTTGATGTTCTGTGTTCCTAGGATGTCACATGGAATGAGTTTACATGGGTTGGATTCAATTGTTCTTTTAGGTTTTTGCTGTTAGAGGGGTGAGAGGCAATGTCTGACTACTCCACCATCTTGGCCCTGTCTCTTTGACAATTGTTTTTAATCTTCAGTTTAACTTGACTCTCGCTATCTCTTCTGTCCTCCCACGTATGCAATATAAAGGCCAATGGAAGTTTCCGTTAAGAGTATAGCCTTCCTTTCCAATCATTTTTCCAAATCAATAATTTCCTTTTTATATTTAAATATCAAAACATTCCATCTCTACTTTCTAATCTAAATTTCTACCTCCTTCTACTGTCATTCAGGCATATTTTAATAGTTATATGGATTGATCTTCTTTTCACTTGAGCAACAACTGTGACTAGGCTGCTGTGGAGACACAATTTCCAGAGTTCTCTCCCAAAATGTGAGATAAACTGCCAGTTGTTTACCTGGATATCTATTATATTCTTTCCTTGATTACATAGACTTCAATGTTTGACTAGGTACATAGCCACCCAGAAGACAGACAGCATGATCAGGCATATAGGCAGTAGGATTAAGTAATCAGTTTATAATCAGTGTGAAGTAAACAAGAATATTGTGGAGCACCTTCCAGGAAACCACTTTTAAAGGCAACTGATGAGTTCCTTCTCCGCTGCTTCTACATCCTTTTCTTCATCACATTACCTGGAAAACTGATGACTTAGCTGAGAATTGACTGAACTTTGGTCACCATCTTGAACCATGAGGACAAGAACTTTATCATAAATGACAACATAGTGAGCTGGAAGGAGAATTGATACCTGAACTTTGTGGATTCCCATATTCATACTGAGGGAGAAATAAACTTATATCATGTTTAAGTCACTGTTATTTCAGCAGTACCTAATGTTAATGAATACATTCAGTATGCTTTAAAATTTCCAATAAGGAAATAGATTTTTTTTTTTTTGGCAACAGGGATTGAGGTGAGTTTCAGTATGGTTTTTAAAACAATGGCTATTTTTTAAAAAACAATGATGATTTCAAATGTTACCTCATTGACAGTTTATGATTGTTAAATGTGGCAGAAGAGAGCACAGATGTTGTGTATTCAAATTTATTGGAAGTTTATATTATAGCTTGTAAACTTTCATTGCTTCTTATGAATTCAAATAACAAATAAGGGCAAATGAGAAACATTTGTTATTACCTTAAGTAATTCTGGACTCTGAAGCTGGTCTGGTTCTCTTGCCATAATTGTCGAACAACAGGGCAAAGGTCGTGTTATATGACCAGGTTAAATTGACACAGCAGGGTGCTCAGCAGAGCTGCATCTTTCAGAAGAGCTGAGGGTAGGGAGGCAACATAAATTCTTCCTATAATTCACCACTGCCTACCTTTGACCAGGCTTGCAATCTGCAGCATATTACCCTCTACCCCCTCACACAAAGCTTGTACTCTAAGGCCAGCTTCTTGTGTGTGTTAGAGTGTCTGATAGCACTAGGGAATCTCATAGGCATTAATGCTCACTATGGAGTCTCTAGAGAGGACTTGTTCTTTATTCACCAGTCACACTGCTGAATTCTCCCATAGCCATGGGAGTTCCCTACGAGAGGAAATCCTACTGACCTGTCTGCTTCTGTTGCTTCTCCAATGCTGTGCAGCATAATGTGCCTTTTTCTTCTTTGCACTTAGTTTGGGAGTTCCCTGCCATGATGATTTGTCAGACCCAAAACAGAGGCCAAAGGCATGTCCTACAAGATTATTTGTTTCTTTATGTACCTTCCATTGAGGAATCCAAAGAAAAAACTGCCCTGTTGCTACATCTTACTTAATGAAATAAAAATGGTAAACTGCTATACTTGCCTTGCTGAGAAATGCTGTGAGGTGGAAGTCACAAAGTTTCTGAAAGGCTTGTCTTCCAGGAACCTAAGTTATCTCAGCTCATGAATTATTTTCCAAGTCTATCTCTTCAAAACCTGCACTTTCACCTTCTTGTACAAGGATGGGGAGATGCTCTTTCCTTTCACCTTGTTCATAGGCCAGAACGGATGTTACATCTTTCTTTGGACCTATTATTGATACCTCAGTCCTGGCAGTGATATCAAGTTTAACTAAGCTCTTTTGATTGCAAAGAACAGAGAAATGGGGCAGCAGGAGTGGCTGCTCTAAGGATATACTTGGACTATTTACTGAGCCTAGCAAAGTGACAGGAGCCAGAGTGATTGTAGTGACTGGCTACTTTCTTTAACTCTCTCAGAATCGTGAGGTTTCCCTAGTGCTTTCCCCATTGCTTTCCTTTGGCTCTACTGATTGGCTTCCACTTCATTCACTCAATTATTCTCTGAATCATTCATTCACAAAATATTTAGTGGTCACTTACTGTATGCCAGATACTGCTTCAGGCACCAAGGATACAGCAGTGAAGAGAAGAGACAGAGTCATGAAGTTCAGACTTTAATGGAAAGAAAAGGCAATAAACAAATGATAACTGTGTAATGTCAAGGAGCAATAAAGGCTATGAAGAAAAATAAAGCAGGATAAGGGGGGCAGAGTCAGGATGGCAGACTAAACACATGTCTCCCTAAACCTTTCTGGAAACCAAAACCTGAATTGATAATTAAATGAAACCTTCTGGACACCTAGTGAGCCCTAGGACACAGCAGAGCACTGTCAATTTGGACTTCATACCACTGAATAGAAGACTTCCTCTCTTCCAATGACCCCCACTCTTGGTGAGTGCTGGCTTTCATGGACTGAAGGTAACTCGCAATTTTTACTGTTACTCATCTGTCTTAGCCAACAGGCAGAGCTGGGACTTGACTAGCAGCTAATCTCAGACACATAGCTGGTGGGTTCGGCAGGTGAAATTGCCACATTTTGAGAGCCCAGGTTTAGGATCTGTGCACGTCGGCACCTTTGGTCTCTCTTTCCCCCTCTGCCATTGAGTAGCCTTACGGAGGCAGGTGGAGGGCTTGTGCAGAATGCTATCTTGTTCCACCAGGAGGCAGATATACCCATACGGAGGCCTCAGCTGGACCTAAATCCTGGGATGGGAGGCAGTGCCTGCCTGGAAGAGAGTGCTTTTCTGGTAGAAAAGCAGTATTCTACACAGTGTTGTCTAAGCTGGGGCCCAACAGCAGAGGCGAGCAGAGCAGTAGCCTTTCTGTATTTTCAACTAGTTTATAACATCTGGGGTTGGATATAGAGGTGCTTACTTTGACAGCTGGGGAGAGAACCTGTACACCTGAAAACTTGACTGACTTTGGAAGTGGTCAGATACCTTTTACCTTTCATTTTAAGACAGCCTAAAGAAACAATTGTGGTCCATGTTCACAGCATCTCTTCCAGCCTCTACTGACTCACATGATGCTAAAAAAGCAACAAACTCTGGGGAAAACTATAACCAAGAAATCATCCATGGCTTCAGAAGGCCCCCAAAAGAAAGCACCAAAGGACTTCCCAGATGAAGAAACTTTTCTGAAACTATTGGAAGGTGAAAAGGATTGTATATAGAGCCCTCATAGACCTTATATAAAATGCAGCAGAGCAAAATGAAAAATTAAGCAAGCTGTTCAATCTGATGGAACACCAGTACTCTGAAATCCAACAGATCAAGAACAAAATCAAAGATGTAGAAGCTTCAATTCAAAGCCAAGAAAATAGAATGGAACAAATAGAAAATAGACTGTCTGACTTCGGAGACAGAGCTACTGACTCCAGTATCTACGAGGAGAAATCAGAAAAAAGAAGCAGGATAAGAAGCTAGAAAGCAGCAGAGTGGTATTTCAGATAAGATGGCCACGGAAATTCTCTCTGAGGATGTAAATTCTCAGTGAACACCTGAAAGAATTAAGAAAGGGAACTGTAGGGTAGGAAAACACTCTTGGCTGAGGAAACAGCAAGGACAGAGCCTCTAAGGCAGGAAAGTGCTTGTCATGTCAGAAAATCAACACAGACATTAGTTGTGGGAGCTCTAGAGAAATTTACAAGTAATAGGATCAGAAATGCACATCCAGGGGCAGATTACATGGGCCCTATAGGCCTTGGAGAGGTCTGCTGGTGTTATAAGCAGCTTGTGATTCACTACTACTAACCTAATGGTTGGCAGTTGGAACCTACTCAGCAGTTCTGTGGAAGATGGCTGGGTGATCTGCTTCTGTCAAGATTACAACCAGGAAAACACTGTGTGTCAGTTCTACTCTGTGACACATAGGTTGCTGTGAGTCAAAACTGACTTGATAATGACAGGTTGCGTTTGTGTTTGGTAGGTGGTGGTAGAATAGTCATGACCTGATTTACCATGTGAAAGCACCATTCTGGCTGCTGTGTGGAGAGTAGACTGTAGGGAACAGGAGTAAAAACACTTTGAGGGCAGTGCAGCAAACCAAAAGGGAAATGGTGGTAGAATTGGACTAGTCTGGTACTGACAGGAAAGAAGGAAGTGGTTGGATTGGAATATAAGTGTCTTCCAATAGGATGTCCTATTATTGACAGCTCATGGTGGCCATATTTGTGAAGCTATAGTGACCATATTTATCACAGTTTTTTAAATTAGTTTTGACAAACATTAAAAGTTACATGATTCCACAACACATAGGAATTATTAAAGTTTATTATCAAAATGAGTGTTTTGTTCACCAAATATGCCATCTGTTATGTGAAATTTACTATGTGCATAGTTGTCCCACAGAGAAAACAATTCCATGTTAGATTAAAATATTGGGGACAGCTGGGTCTGCTGCCAATCAGACAATGCCTCTGTGTCAACGAATTACATGTTCCAATATGAAAACATCACCACAGTTCATCAGAGTGTACCAAGATTCCATCCCAGTCAATTTCTCTCAGAGCACAGAAACTGGGCCTTTCATTGACCACAATTTGGTGGATTTTCCATCTGGACTTGAAGCTTTAATCTTACAAAGTTCTTTGAACTTAAGAATTGAAGTCCAATGACCATAGATTGCACTGTATATTTGCTGACTGGGCTCTGGGGCAACTGAAAGCTGACCCTGCTTTTGGCCGAAAAATCATCTTCAATGGTGAGGCCCATTTTTGGATGACTGTTTTGCTAACAAACAAAATTGTCACATTTGCAGCAATGAGAATCTGATGGAGATTCAAGAAAGTCCACTTTATCCCCCCAAAATTTACCATTTCATGTGAATTTTGGTCTGGCAGATCATTCGTCCTTATTTTTTCCAAGACGAATGAGGAGAGGCTGTGACTGTCAATAGTGAAAGATACTGGGCTGTGATGACTGATTATTTTTGGCTCCATTTTGAAGGTACCACAGCAGCCATTTACCCAGAGTTCTTTTCTACAGATAATGCCATCAAATGTACTTCAAAATAATACAACGACTAAAACTGTACCATTTATGTAACTTGTTTTATTCGAGTTCAAAGACAGGGCACTCTTATTGGAAGACCCTTTATTTTAAAGAATTTACTTGTTCAATGGATGTGGCATATGAGGTGATAAAAGAAGTCCAAGAAGACTTAAATTTTTTTGGCCTGAGGAACTGGATGGTGTTATTTTCTGAGAAGGAGAACACCAGACAAAGAGCAGGTTTAAATGTGGAGAGATTAAGAGTTTGCTTTTGAGTACGTTCAGTATCTGAAACCATCTATTAATTTCCAATGGAAATTTCCCTATCATTTCAAGACAGTAGCTTGCTTTTGAACATTTCCATTGAGATACTCATGGCATAGTGACAATTTCAATTAGCAGTTAGATTAGTCCCAGTTTTCACGATCCTTAGTGTGATGAAAAAAGTAGTAGAATATTAACAGCAATGCCCATTTAAATGCCCCTTATTATGTGGCAGACATTGTTCAAATCTCTTTACATAGATTAACTTAAACCTCAGAACAACCTAAGGGGAAACTGAGGCATGGAAAGATTTCTAGTTTTCCCTAGATCACAGAGTTAGTGATGGAGCTGGTATAGAAAACTGTACAGCTGATCCCAGAACTTGTGCTGTCAATCACTACACTTCACTTTCTGTTGAGTTCTTCAGATGGGACTATGGCAGAAGCCCATCAAGCACTTACTTATACCTCCTTTGTCAAGTGGTCATTCAGGACATATTGGCAAAAATTCGTTATGTATCAGGCTTCTTTTCCCATTAAAAGCTAATGCCTCTATTTATTCTATTACATATTCCCTCCTGTCTTCCAAGGAATTTTCTCTCCTAAGTTTTTTTTGCCTATCTTCTATCTTCAGCACTCACTATAGGACAGAGTAGAACCGCTCCACAGAGTTTCTGAAGAGCACCTGGCAGATTTGAACTGTTGACCTTTTGGTTAGTAGACTTATAGCACTTAACCACTATGTCACCAGGGTTTCGTTCAAGTATATATTCCCATTAATTTTTCAACATAAATTGTATTCTTTCCATTAGCATTTAAATTCCAGCATGTTAAATCTCTTCCTCTTTTGAAACAAAACAAAAATTCTCCCTTCTACCAGTGACTGGATAGCCACAGGTTTGGTTTTGTGGTTAACTGTAATCCTCTCCTCTCCTTTACAGTCATGTGTCTTGAGTTACCTTCCCATCTACTCTTCCTGACTCTGTTACAACTTCATTGATTCAGGAAAACTGCTCTCCCTAAAGTCACCTATAACCCTTTTATTAAATCTACCATATACCTCCTAGTTTTCATTTTAACTTGCCTCTAGGAAGCCCGTAACTTGGCTGGCACTGTTTCCAAGCAACCATCTTTTACCTTGGCTTCTCCGGTCCTCTCTGCTTGTTTCCCTCTCACTTCTCTGGCTCTTCCTGTGCAGTCTTTATTGGTTTCTAGTTTACCAGCTGTCTGGCTATAGGGATTGGCTGCTTTCTCACTCACCTAGTCACCCTAGGTTTTTTCATCCACTCCAGTGCCTGCTGTTTCTCTGTATGTAGATAGTTTGCAAATCTCCAGCCCATAATGCTCCTTTGAGCTTCTACCTGCTTCCATCAAGTTGATTCCAATTCAGCAATCCCCCTGGATAGAGTAAGACTGGTATCCAAGGCCATAAATCTTCATGGAAGTAAACTATCACATCTTTCTCCTTTGGAACAGCTGGCAGTTTTAAACTGCTGACTTTTTAGTCAGCATCTGAGTGCCTACCTAGCCGCTGTACCACTGAGGCACTTTCCTGAGCCATAGACTTTTATATTTAGTTGCTGTTGTTTATCTGGAAACCCTGGTGATATAGTGGTTAATTGCTGCATCTGAGAACCAGAAGGTCAGCAGTTTGAATCCACCAGGTGCTCCTTGGAAGCTCTATGGAGCATTTTTGCTCTGCCCCATAGAGTTGCTATGAGTTGGAATTGACTTGATGGCAGTGGTCTGCCTGGTGTTATTGTTTATCTGGAGCCCTGGTGGTGCAGTGGTTATGAGCTATGGCTACTAACCAAATAGTTGGTGGTTTGAATCTACTAGCTGCTTGTTGGAAACCCTATGGGGCAGTTCTACTCTGTCCCATAGGGTCACTATGAGTCAGAATGGACTTGGTGACAACGGGTTTTAGTTTTGTTGTTTATCTAGGGAGGGCTGCTCCCTAGATAAGCACAGCTGTTAAGTGCTTGGCTGGCAGCCAGAAGGTTAGGAGTTGAGCTCACCAGTTCCTACACAGGAGAAACATCAGGGCAATCTGCTTCCTCAGAGATTTACAGCCTCAGAAACCCTATGGAGCAGTGCAAATCTGTTCTATAAGGTCACTGTAAGTTGGGATTGACTCAAGGACAGTGAGTTTGTCTGTATTTTGGTTTATTGTTTATATTGCTTGAATGGCTTGAGCTACCACGGTATATACAAATATGAAGCCGATCTTCTTCTTCAACACATACACACACACACACACACACACACATAAACAGTGCTCTCCACTTCAGCTCCTGGCCCCCCTCTCTTAGAGAATAACTTCCCAATCTATCCAGCTACTCCCAGTAAAAAATAGTTGTCCTGTTAGTGTTTTTTATTTTTTTTAATAACCACTTTGTTGCTATATAATTCACATATAAAATTCACCTTTTAAAAGTGTACAGTTCGGTGATGCACTGGATTCTGCAACTGTCGCTGCTTTCTAATTTCAGATGGTTTCTGTCACTACCCAGAAGGAAACCCCACACCTATGAGCATGTTGTCTGTGACTGTGTTTGTGCCCAGCAGCAGTGAATGGTTGTGACCAAGGCTGTCTGGCCCCCACAGCTCCAAATAGTTACTATCTGGCCCTTTTTAGTAAAAGTTTGCCAACCCTGATCCAGAGAGACATGAAAACATTCAATAATGGCTAGCTATAACTTTTATTAGATTATTGTTACTGATCAGTCTCACTGCTGTTTAAAGACATGCATATATATGCATCTATAGTATTTTAGAAGATTTACAGAACAAGCTAGCTTCTCATTTACATACTGCACATATTGTTTTACAACATTAGTTAATAGCCATATGACATGTCAGCATTCTCCCCTTCTCAACACTGAGCTCACTACTGCTAGCTTTCCTATCTCCTCCTGCCTTCTAGTCCTTTCTCATGGGCTAGTGTACCTCTTTAGCCTTTTTTTTTTGCTTTATGGTCCTGTCCAATCCCCAGGTGAAGGGTAAACCTCAGGAGTGACTTCATTACTGAGCTGTTATGCATGGAATCGTGTTCCCCCCAAAAATGTGTGTAGCAGTTTGGCTGAACTGTGATTCCTGGTGCTGTGTGATGTTCCCTTTTGTTGTAAACTCTGCCCCTATGATGTTAATGAGGGAGGATGCAGGAGCAGCTGTCTTGGTGGGGCAGGATTCAAGATCTAAGACTGTTTTGTGCCTCAAGGCAATCTCTTGAGATATAAAGGAAGAAACTAGCATGGAGATTTGAAGACCTCATAACATCAAGAAAGAAAGCAGTCCTGGGAGCTGAGTGCATCCTTTGGAAAGGACTGGGGTTGCTGAGCCTCATAAACTTCTAGTGCAGGGAAAAATTGATGACAAAGACCTTCCTCCAGATCCAGCAAAGAAAGCCTTACCCTAGAGCCCACACCTTAAATTTGAACTTTTAGCCTACTGGACTGTGACAAAATAAAATTTATCTTTTTAAAGCCGTCCGCTTGTGGTGTTTTTGTTAAAGCAGCACTAGATAACTAAGAGAGCTAAAAGGGTGTCCAGGAGGCCATGATCTCAGGGTTTCTCCAGTCTCTGTCAGGCCAGGAAGTCTGGTCTTTTTTTGTGAGGCAGAATTTTATTCTACATTTGTCTCCATCTCTGTCTGGGACCGTCTATTGTGATCCCTGTCAGAGCAGTCGATGGTGGTAGCTGGGCACCATCTAGGTATTCTGGACTCAGTCTGGTGGAGGCCATAGCAGTTGTGGTCCATTTGTCTTAAAGGCATATTTTACACAGTCCACATTGGCCTCTGTTCTATCTCATTAGATGGCATTTTGCTCACCATGACCTCCGTTCTCAGCCTGGCCTGTCTCCTGTTTCCCTCTCTGATCTCATCTTCCCTCCTTACTCATTCCTCTGTAGCTGTCGGGGCTGTCTGTCAGTTCTGGGAATGTGCCAAGCAATTTCCTTCCTTGGGGTCTTTGTGTTTGCTTTCTCTCTGGAACTTTCTTCCCCTAACCATTCAGAAATCTGAATCTATACCATTGTTCAGAACTCAGCTTAAAAAAAAAAATCACACTTCAAAGAGGCCTTCCCAGAGTATCTTACTAGAATCAGTCTTTGCCTGTGCTATTATTCCTTGCTCAAATTCTCTATTCCTTCATGGTAATACTGATAATCTGTCATTACATGGTTCACCTATTGTTTACTATTTTTTTTGTCTGCATCTCTCACTAGAATGTTAGCTCCTTGAAGACAAGGACTTTGCATTTCTTATCTTCATTATAATGTAGTTATTGTTATCAGTTGCTGTCAAGTCCATTTAGATGCACAGCAGCTCCCTATGTTACAGAACAGGACTGCTCCCTAGAGTTTTCTTGGCTGTAATCTTAATGGGTGGCCCTGGTGGTGCTGTGGTTAAAAAAGCTCAGCTGTTAACCAAAAGGCTGGCAGTTCAAATCCACTAGCTGCCCCTTGGGAACCCAATGGGGCACCTCTACTGTGTCTTACAAGGCTGCTGTAAGCTGGACTCTACTAGATGGCAGTAGATTTGGTGATCTTCATGGAAGCAGATTCCAGGCCTTTTCTCCCATGATGGTGCCTGATGAGTTTGAAGTGTCAATCTTTAGGTTAGCCCCCAAACCAACACGTTACCATGGAGTAGTAGATTCTGACTCATAGAGGCCCTACAGACAGAGTAGAACTGCCCCACAGAGTTTCCAAGGAGCACCTGATGGATTTGAACTGCTGACATTTTGTTTAGCAGCTGTAGCCTTAGTGTAGTCCAGTGCAAATTTATGTCACCTCTAGGGTTTCTATGAGTTGGACCTGACTCCACGGCAGTGGGTTTTTTTTTTTTTTTTTTTTTTTTTGGTTTAGGGACCTGAGTGGTATATAATTGCATTAAAAAAAAAAAAGCCTGTGTAGTATCTGTAATCTGTAAATGCTTTAGAAAATTAAGACTGATTTAATAGTTTGGCTTTAAAACAGTTTTATGTTTTAAATATTACTACCACATAGGGCCATCAATAAATATTTATTAAATAAATGAATGATATTTTAACTTCAGCTCCCATTGTCAAGTGTACTAATTCTTTTGTTTCTGTACCCAATGCCCCTTGCCACCTTTTGGGGGGTCTCATATTACCATACTAGGGTCCTGCTTGCTTTTACCTAAATTTTTGCTCAAGGTCAATCACAGGTCTCTGTCTAGCTATTGTTTGACCTCAGTCCAATATCCTTCCTTGGTCTAATCAACTACAGTCAGGACTGGAGATGAGGTGGAGTCACAGGGATAAAACTTGGCAGCGGGGGTGGGTCTGTGGTGGGGGCAAGGATGGCCTTTCAACAGGGCCTACCAGAGTAGGTAGGAAAAAGATGTTACTTGGCTGGTACAATCTGAAGACAATGGTTTATTTTCCTTCAGTGCCTTAATTCTATAGTTACATCTTCGTCTGCCTCTGAATGAAATCTCAGGCAGACCTAATGGCTCATATATTCATGATTAGATAATATATTGGCTCCTTTGACCATTTGATTTCCTAAAAAAAAAAAAAGTCTTTGTTTTAGGAATGTGTTTAGTCCAGTGTAGTAGTCAAAACCCTTGACTTTATTCTCAGTTAAATCTCCCCTCTCCCAACCTGCTTCGACTGGAATCCTGCTGTGTATGAGGGAATCAACGCTTGCTTCCCATTCTTCTGCCCCGCTTACTAGGCTCTCTGGATCCTCTGCCAGTGAAGCTCAGAGAGGTAAACAACATCTGGAACAAGACTTCCTTGACTTGCTGCACTGTAATCTGGCCTTCACATCCTCAGACTATGGCGGAGACAAAAGCAAACTCTTTAGTGCTTCTTTCGTGGCTCTATCAGATACACTCATTTCCCTGGCTTCTTACCTCTGCACCTCCCCACAACTTCTACATCCATTGATACCCATTTATATTCTTTCTGTTGAAGATTTTCCTGTCATTCACAGGAAACACTCATGGGCAGTATCTTAACCAACTGCAGGCTGGAAGCCTTTCTCCTGCATCGCCCACAACTGATCAGTAGGAGATAAACATCTTAGCCCTGTCTTCAGGAAGGACCTGGTTAGCTCCCAGCTGCAGTGCTCTGTTCTGCTGCCTCAGGTTATCTTAGGAAGCTTCTTTTCTTTAGATTTCCCGCAGCTGACCTGGAGACACATTCTAAACTCTCTGGATACTTTCCTTGACACCTCTCTCACGGGACTTGATGTGCACTGTGGAACCAGATGGTGGTCCAAGGTGGTCATGAGGAGAAAGGACAATGCCACCTACTTCCACAACTCATTCTGTAAAAGCCTTTTTTTCCCCTCTTTTTGTTTTAAATCTCTAAGAACTCTCAGCCTCTCCCACTTTATTTTTATAGGCAGGGATATGGAAGATCATTTAATGGTCATAAAAAGTCTTGCTTCGGGGATCTAGCGCCTCACTCTGGAATGCAGATACAGTTGGTATCAGTTACCTTGGGAGCCTCAGCCAAACAGAGACAGAGTCCCATTTTCACATGCTGTCACACACATCTGGTACTCTCTGAAGTATTACATGTTTCATGCATGAAAAACTCACTTTAACGTGTATGTGTGTGTTGGTGTGTACAACAGTTTTTATTCTAAAGATTGCATCACGTGCTTTCCAATTTGTTCTGGTGGGTCTGCAAAGGCCTGTGGCCGGAAAGTTTTAGCCTCACTTATGAACCAACCTAGGCTAGTGGGTCTGTATCAAAAAAATCATGAACAAAAAATTAAATATTTTTAAAATAGTTTCAGGTGCGCTGGGTGGGGTGGTACAGTTTTACTGCTTGGCAAATTCTGCTTCTGTCCCTTGAGGCATCAGTTTTGTAAAGCAGCTTATAAAGGGAGCAGAAGGTAGTTCTGCGTTTATTACTTGTGTGTTGGTGGAGTGAGAAAGAACAATTTCTAATTTCTGCCAGTAAAGTTCTTTTCTGTTCCTGTCTGTTGAGCTTGTTCTGGCAGTAATCGTATTCTCCCTCCTCCTTTCTCCCTCCGCCTTGCAAAGATACATTTGTGCTCATGCTGGATCGATGCAGGAAGAGTCAAAAACTCTTCTTTTTTTGGAACCATTAATTTCTTCTCGAATTCAGAAATTAGGATTGAGTAGCCTACATTTCTAATTGTCTTCTGCAATATAAAGCGGAGAGAGCTTATGAAGACAGATGAAGAGTTCAATGCTTTGTGGCATTTTATTAACAGCTTGTGTCTCTTTAGCTTTTACTAACTCGTTTTTCTCCAGTGATCTGTCTGTTCATTGACTCATTCCCTGACATCCTTTTTTTTTGTAGGTGGGTGACACTGTGCTTGGACACAATGTGTTGTCGTCAGGTGTCACCGAATCAGTGCTGACTTTTAGCCACCCTATATCCAACAGAACAAAATACTGCCTAGTCCTGCACCATCTTCATAATTGTTGGCTGGCTTGAGCCCATCATTGTCGCCACTGTGTCAGGCCGTTTTGTAGAGGGTCTTCCTCTCTTTTTGTTGACCTTTTACTATACCAAGCATAATGTCCTCCAGAAACTGTTTTCTTCTGATAATACATCCAAAGTATGTGAGATGAAGTCTTGCCATCCTCACTTCCAGGGAGCATTCTGGTTGTACTTCTTTCAGGATAGATTTGTTGGTTCTTCTGGCAGTCTACAGTGTAGTCAATATTCTTTGCCAAGACTGTAGTTCAAAGGCATCAATTCTTCTCCAGTCTTCCTCATTCATTGACCAGTTTTTGCACGCATAAGAGATGACTGAAAATACCACAGCCTTGATCAGGGCCACCTTAGTCCTTAAAGTGCCATCTTTGCTATTTAACACTTTAAAGAGGTCTTAACAGATTTCCCCAATGCAATGTGTTGTTTGAATTCTTGGCTGCTGCTTCTATGGGCCTGGATTGTGAATCCAAGTAAAATGAAATCCTTAGCAATTTCAATATGTTCTCTGTTTATCATGATGTTTCTTATTGGTCCAATTGAGAGAATTTTTGTTTTCCTTAGACTGAGGTGTAATGTGTATTAAAGACTCGGGTCTCTGATCTTCATCAGTGTAGGTGCTCAATGTACGCTATAATAATTTTCAAGCAATTTATGTCAAAATGGATTTCCAAGAGCACTATGATGATATTTATAGGGCTTCTTACGGGAGCTCTGCTAAACTATAGAGTTATCTGGGTACATAGCTCTGAGGTCAAAAGTACTGAAGCTGGAGGGACATCATGAAGCAGAGGTTTGTGTTCTACTTGCTACTAACTTCCCAAAGACGTAACTCATGCAAGAAAACTTTGATCTCTACTTCATGCTCCCAAGGCTGTTATTAGATGGCTGTGGAAAAAGGGAGGGTAGGCTCTTATATACTTTGACTTTACCAAAAAAGTTAGATCCGTGAGTTATGTTTTGTGTCACTCCCAGCTAATGTTTAAATGACCAGTGACTACAGTTCTCAGGAATTCAACCTAACAACAAAGCTTTCCGTTTACAGTTTTCTTTAGTTCTTAAGCACAAGTTTATAGATGGTCATTTCTGGGAATCCTAAGGCACCCTGACAATAAGCCTTGACTTCCTTACCATAAAGACCATACTCAACAATCAGGGAGTGAGCTGCTGTAATTCACTACACTTGTGTCTCTCCCCCGAAAGCTCTTTCTCTCTGTATTGACCTTTTAAATTCTGGATTCTTACTGATAGTCAAAGCTGCTATTTATTAACCTCCCACTAGATCTTATGTTATCTTACATTACCACACTTAATCCTCCAAGTTCCACCCTAAACTCCTAGATTAGTCTGTCTCTCTGTCTATTCACCAAGGAGGACATCTGTTCCAATGAGTTCCGCAGCACCACCACACCTGGTCTCCAAATCTGGATATGTCCACATCACCAGGTCCACGTTACCAAAATCTCAATCAGTATTTCCCCATGGATGATGTGCCATTACCATCCTCTCACTCAATACTCACAAACTTGCCCACTCTCTCTTCCCACCTTCTATTTCTGTGTATCACACCATCAGCTTTTCCGTTACCCAGCTTTAAAACTTGTAGTCATCTTTGACTCATTCTTCTCCTCCTTTCTTCATGTATACATATATATATGTATATATATATATGTGTGTGTGTGTGTGTAGTCATCAGTCCTGTTGATTTTTCTTTTGTTCTGTTTCCTCTACCACAGTGCTGCTTCTGGCCTCTTCACTTTGCACAAGAACTATTGCAACTAACTTAGGGGGCTCTGGGGGAGGTGTGGGCTTCTTGATTGCAACCACTTTAGTCTCTGATGCATGTTGATGCACTCTCTTCCCATGTCACGCTTGTTACTAGCTGTGCACTGAATTGAGCCCACGTTCTCTTCTTGGTCTTACTTAACTCTGTCCGTGGAGGATCATTTTTTTCCCTCCTCTTCCAACGTGTAGTTCCTGCCCTAGTTAAGCCCAAGGTCTCTTGCCACCTTTACCTCTAGCTCTCTGTTCTCTTTGCCTAGAATTTTCTCCCTTCTATTTTATTGAAAAAAAAAAAAAAGAATCCGAGGCTTTGAGAAATTCCAAGGTTTTTCATAAGGTCAGACTGTGAGTGGGTGAGCTCAGCTTAAACTTATTCCCCTGATCCCCAACCCTGTGTTTTCTTCTCTTAGCAGCCACGACTGCTTATTTCAGTGTCATATAAATGTGGGGTAGAACTTATAGATGAAAACTCAAGTTGCATTCGTGAAGTACCTGCCTGGCAATTTATTTGAACACTATCAGTACTAAATACTTCTAGCCCAGGACATGATCAGCCCCCAAGGCTTTCTCCTTTGTACTGAACCCCAGCCCTGCAAACAAAGACATTCTAAAACCTCCAGCTAAATTAATCCGCAGAATGTAGCCATGAATGAATCCGTTTTTAACAGCTTTTCCATCTCTAGTCTCTTAAAGAAAACTTAAAATTCAAAGAAAATGATAGTGGGGTCCACAGTTTGTTCCAAACTCTTTGGAATTCTCCATTAAACTTCAAATTCAGTCATAGTGACATTCTTCTTAGTTGTCCTAGGCTTGTACTTTAAGCTGCATCCAAAGTTCCAGTACTGTTTTTTTTAAGATTCTAAAATAGGATCAGATAGCATATGTTCAAGCTGAGCAAGCTACTAGGATGCCAATAGTATGTATCTGTAAACTTTTGATTGCGGATTTCCTTTTCAAATAGAACTTTGAAGGGTCCTGGCTAGTGTTGCCTTTAAATGAACACATGATCTTTAGTTCAAACAATTATCAAAGATTACTCTTACCTAAAGCCTGTCTGAGGCATTGTTTAGTGCATACAGTGTAGTTGCAATTTGACTGATAACTTGCTAAATAACCAGCAGATCCTTTTGCCATCCCCATTCCTTTCTCTGATGAAGGAAGGTAACAGCTGTTGTCTTCCACTCTCCCTGGGGTATCAAAGGATTAAAGATGTCAGTTAATATTATCAAAACCAGGGTTATGGTTTATTACATAAAGATCTCACAAATGTAATCACTTCATGGCAATACCAAACACCAACCCCAACGTCGACAACTCGATTCCAACTCAGAGCAACCCTATGAGTATGCAACGGGCAGTTTTTGTTTCTTGTTACAGTCAGTGGCATTATTTACCATCTTTGTGCTAGTTCAGTCTGAAAAGCCAGATTCTGTAAAATATAGACATCATATTTGGTTCAAGATCACAACCCTCATGCCCTGACAGATCTTTAAGAAGAATTAGAAAACAGACAGCGATCAAGTCCTGCTTTTCAAATCTTTTCCTCCTTTCTCACATTTTATGGTTTTGGCTCCAGAGGCTGGTTGCTAATGGTAGCAGACAATATGTCAACCTCCTTCCAAACTCCCCAACTCATGAGGAAAAGCTAATAATCTTCTCTGATGAACACAGAAACTACTTTCCCCTGCCCTCCCAGAAAACCACAGATACTACAGACAAGATGCCATTGATTGATAACTCATTCTTTTATTAATTTGGCACCTGCAGTGTGTGAAACTTGCATTGAAATTGGGGAGAGTGGGAAGAAAGATTCAAAGATGAAGAAGACATAAACTCTGCCTTTAAGGAACTCAACAATCCAACATAATTTTGTTGTACTATCAATACCATAATTTGTAATTCACACCTATTAGTTCAGTTATTATTATTTCTTTTAAGCTTTTGTTCTACATGAAATGGTATAAAATATCTCAGATGAGTGATTCATGAATTGGCCCTTAGGATTGGCTAAGCCATTGACCAGCTTGTTTGAACTTCGCAATTCATTTTACTTCTCTGGGCTCCAAGCGTCAAAGCTCTGTGCATCCTGCAACATCCACCAACTATTGCTAGAGCACCTACTAAATGCTAGGTTCTGGGCAGGTAGAAGATACAATTCATTAGTCAGTCACTGCCGTCAAGTCAATTCCAACTCATAGTGACCCTATAGGACAGAGTAGAACTGCCCCATAGTTTCCAAGGAGTGCCTGGTGGATTTGAACTGTCAACCTTCTGCTTAGCGTCTGCAGTACTTAACCACTACACCACCAGGGTTTCCAAATAATTAGTAACCTAAAACAGACATGTTCTTGCCCTTCTCCTTCCTTACATTCTACAGGGGAGGAAAACAAACAGTGAAGAATAAGCATAATAAATGTACAAACAATGCAGTACATTAAAAAGACACACTGCTATGGGATAAAGAACATCATGTGAGGGAGAATGGGGAGAGTGGAGATGGGGAGGGTTTTCAGTTTTATAAATAGGGTTCAGGTGCGCCTGGGTGGGAAGGTGCCATTTAAGCTAAGGCTTGTCAATGTCCTGTTCAGTAGAGTATTGTTTTCCCCAAGGTAAGAGGGAAAAGAATTAAAGAAATGCTGGAGCAGCTATTGCAGACACGGCCCAATCTTTACTTGCTTTGCTCTTTTCCTTCCTTGTGGATGAAGTCAGATGCACCGTCTAGAACTTTTCTGTTCAATATGCTAGCTGTTTGTGACTAGTGAGCTCCTGAGACATGGTTAGTGCAAATTGAGATATTTCTTAACTATAAAATACAACCTGGATTTTGAAGACTTAGTATGAAAAAGAATATAAAATACTTCATTTTCGGCTTGATTACGTGTCAAAATGAAAATATTGTGGGTTAAATAAAATGAAAATATGTTGGATTAAATAAAAAAATTTAAATACATATTTTTTACTTTTTAGTACTTTTTTAAAAGCAGTTACTAGAAAATTTTGGAGTCCCTGGGTGGTGCAAATGGTTAACACCCTCAGCTGCTAACCACAGGGTTGGAGGTTCAAATCCACTCATGGTGCCTCAGAAGGAAGGCCTGGCAATCTCCTTCCAAACCATCAGCCATTGAAGATTTTGTGGAATGCAACTTGACTCTAACACATGCGGGGTTGCCATGAGTTGGAGTCAACTCAGTGGCGGCTGGAACTAGAAAATTCTAAATTACACATGTGGTTCACATTTTATTTCTATTAGGCAGCATACATCTAGAACTTAAAATACGGTTTGAAGTGAATTTTGCCATTAGTGTGAATGTCAGTCTTGCCTAGCTTATTGCTGGGTAAATCATCCCTGATTCTACTGAATGTCATTTCTTCTGGCTTCCCCAAAATTCTTCTCCCTGGGGTCTACAGGCTGAGAGACGCAAGCACGGTTTCACATTTCTGGAATTCAGGATACTTTAGGGCTATAATTAGGATACTAATTTGAGAGAGGGACACGAAGAAAAGGAATTTAGGTTCCAGGATAAAAATAAAATAAAATAAAATAAGTTCACAATAGCATGCTGTAAAATTTATAAGACAGACCATTTTGATTTGGTTGCTTTGCTAATGAAAGTAAATTATTTCTGTCTTTAATCTTCATTGTACACTTAATGACTAAAGATGTTAGCTGCCAGAAGTAGTGAATAAATGAGGGTAATGCTGATATAAAACAGAAATGATTTTCCCCAACCACAGCTTGTCACGGGGGCCTGGTGGCACAGTGGTTGACAGAGGTCAACAAAGTTTGAAAGTCAAAGTTAAAATGAGAAGAACACCAACCGAAAACAAACCCACTGCCATTGAGTTGATGCTGACTCAGATACCCTATAGGACAGAGTAGAACTGCCCATAGAGTTTCCAAGGAGCACCTAGTGGATTTGAACTGCCAGTCTTTAGGTTAGCAGACATAACACTTAACCACTACATGACTAAGTTTTCCAAAATTAGGAGGAAGGAGTACATAAAATACAAATAGTTCTCTTTTTATAGAAAGTCAAGGGATAGAGATTCAATTTAACAGAATAAATAAAGCATGGGACCAATTCAATGTATAGCTTTAAACAATGCGCTTTGGAATCCTGAGGTCCCCTGAATCACATTTTTGCAAGTCCTTTAGAGCAGGTTCTGAAAGATCCTGAAAGATTGTTCCGCTTCCTTCCTTTAAGCAGGCAAAGAATTAGATCCTCCAGATTGGGGAATTTCTGTTCTCCTTCTGATGATTCCCCCAGGATAGCAATAAATACTTATTGAATGACTAGCATTTCCACTCTTTCCCTTGGGAATCTATTTCAGTGCTTCAATCCCTGTGATAACAGAGAAAGCCTTGCTAATGTATAACCCCAAATAATGTTTTTTATTTTTAAGTCAATTTTCTTGTCTTTGGTCCATGGAGAACAATTGATGAGCAGCTGTCTCTTAAACATATTCAAGTATATAAGAAGTCTGAATGCAATTTATGTCTCTCCTTTTTTATTCTTTCCTAAAATCATCATATTAGCTGCATAATTCTATGTAGTTGTACAAACTACATTGTTTCCTATCATGTGCCAATATTTTGGTGTCTCTGTCTATAAATCAACTACCTTGAGTTTTCTTGATTGCATTTCAACCTGTTTTCCTATTTTCCCATTTACAAGGTCATTGTTAAATGTTTTTTCCTCCTTCTCACTCCTCTTAATAAAGACATGTGTTTCTGAAGTATCACAATGTTGTAAACCATGACACTACTAAAATACACTTTCCAGCAGAGAAACAAGAGAAGTGAGGTGTCGAAGAACACTGAAGGGAAGGGACAAAAGATGTGGGGCTATGAAGAAATCATCACCCCCAAACCAGACAGAAATCACGTACCACAGTACACCGGTGAAGAGACAGAGAAAAGAAGAATGTCTCAAAATGATTTCAGAGTTAAATCATATAATCTGAATTATCTCACCTACTAGGCTATTTAGAAGTCCCTCTTCCATCTAGTTTAGAACAATTCAGTTTGACTTCTTTTATCCAGAGCACTTTTCCTTGAGACCAGTTATGGTGGTTATGACTGTGTCACCTTGGAAGCTCTGTGTGGCTGCTGTGTCAAGTGTGGTAGCCTCCCGGCCCGCAGTTCTCATCTCTCCACCTGCCACCACCTACTTCCTGTCTGCTCATGTTGCCAGCAGCTCCTGCTCTCTTTTACCGGAACTAGTAGCTGCTAGATTCATCAATCCTTACAACCGGTGGCCAGTGAGAGTCCTGTTCTCTGACCTGCTGATCCTGGGTTCGCCAGCCCCTGCAGCTCTGTGAATCAGCAGAGACCTTGCAGTCTCACCACCAGCTTTGGACTGCTGGGCCTATACAGCTGGTGATTTACAACTCTGGTCCCTGACCTGCTGACCTTGGGTTCACCAGCTCCTGTGGCCACATGAGGCTTGTTCCAAGACTTGGGACATTTAGCTTCTACAATTGCATGAGGTGTTTCCTTTGTATAAATCTTTCCTTGTATGTATACGTGTCACTGGTTTTGCTTCCCTAGAAAACCCAGCCTAAGATGCCAATGGAAAGTAAATCTTGCTCAAGTCTCAAATGCTCTTAAAGATCTTTCTTTTTAGATTAGTGTCCCTGTTGGAGAGTTCCTGAATTTCACTGCTATCATCTCACTGGGCAACAGATAAAACTTAACTGCAGTGAATATAGCTCCCCCTCCCAAACCCACCCTACTTCCTACCTCACGCCCCCGCCAAAACAAACAAATGAACAAACAAACGAACCAAGTGGTCTAAAGAGTTGTTGCTTCGATAAAATGTAAAATACTCATTAACTCAATTGTCAACTGGTAGACCACTCACCTTGGATAGTAAGGTGGGATCACAAAGCCTTTTGTGACTATGTAGATGGGGAGATAGCAATTTCTAGAAAAGTGTGTGGCAATTCCAGGTATCTGCTATAATCATGGCTATCTAGTTTCTTCACTGTGTCCATCATTGGACTGTGTTTCTTAAGAGTAGTGACTGTGTCCCTGGGTGGCAGTTGATGTATTCATTTTTGGATCTCCAGGCTTCACTTCAGAAGGGCTCAGAAAAAAGTAGATATTCAGTTCATAGTGTATCAGTGAATGAATTCATCTGGGGAGAAATGACTCGAGTAATCTACTTGTTCACAAGCAAAAGTAGTTTCAAAGCCAAATTATTCATTTATTTATTCAAAAAGCATTAATAATAATCTAGTTTATATGTAATCCTCCTCTGTACTAATGAAGTATAAAAGCAGTAAGGGCCCTTTATTTTATATAAATTCAGTGGGAATATAATATAAACCAAGTAGTAACCACTTGCTTTTGAGTTGATTCTGACTCATGGTGATTCCATGTGTTGCGGAGTAGAACTGTGCTCCATAGTGTTTGCATGGCTGTAACCTTTTGGAAGCAGAATGCCAGGCCTTTCTTTTGAGGTGCCTCTGAGTTGGTTCAAATGGCCAACCTCTGAGTTAATAACTAAGTGCTTAACTGTTTACACCACCGAGGAATTATGTGTATACTTATGTGTGTGTGCACATAAACATATATATGTACATGTATGTGTGTGTGTGTGTGGCTCCCAGGAAAACAGACCTGGCAATCTGTTACTGTAAAGATTAAAGCCTGCCAAAACCTATGGGGCAGTTCTACTGTGTCACATAGGGTTGCTGAGTCATAAGTGACTCAGTGGTACCCAACAACAACAAACATACATGTGTGTATATATGTATATATATGTGTGTGTACACACACATACACTACCACATGGAAATGAAAGTCAAGGTGATTATTAGTGTGACCTGTGTTTAATCAAAAAAATAACAAGTGAATCTTGCTATTTTAGACGCTTTGCATTACTTCAATGGTACGGATTTTGTTGAGAATTGCTTTATGTCCCAACACATGGTCTATTCTGGAGAATGTTCCATGTGCACTGGAGAAGAAGGTGTAGTTGTCCACTGATGGGTAAAAAGTTCTGTATATGTCGATGAGGTCTAGATGGTTAATTGAGGCAATAAGGTCTTCTGCATCTTTGTTGAGCTTTTTTCTAGACGACCTGTCCAATATTGAGAGCGAAGTGTTGAAGTGTCCTACTATTACTGTGGAGTAATCTATCTCCTTTTTGAGTGTAGCCAATGTTTCTTTGACATATTTAGGTGCTCTAACATTACGTGCATAAGCATTTAATATTGTTAAGTCCTGCTTGTGTGTTGAAACTTCCAGTAATAAATAGTGTCCATCCTTGTCCACAATGGTGGATTTTACATTAAAATCAATTTTATCTGAGATTAGAATTGCCACACCTGCTCTTCTTTGTTCATTGTTAGCTTGGTATATATTCTTCCGTCCTTTGATTTTCAGTTTGTTCATATCTTTAGGTCTAAGATGAGTTTCTTGTAGGCAACATATCGACGGGTCATGTCTTTTGATCCCAGATGTCACTTGATGTCTCTTTACTGGAGCATTCAGTCCATTCACATTCAGTGTAATTATTGATAGGTATGTGTTCAGTACTGCCATTGTGATATGTTTTTTTTGAATTGACATTTTCTCTGTTATTTTTATTAACCTGTTCTGCGACCTTCTTCCTTGCGGGCTGATTTTTCACCTTTTTCAGGGTTGGTTTTTTGGTTGTTGAGACTCTTGTACTACATTTCTTGATATGGTATGTTGCTTCTTTATTGTGCTTTATGGCTGCCTCTATGATCCCACTTAATAAACTATATATAACCCCAATTTTGATTGCTACCAATCTTGTCAACTTCCTCTCCATCTGGAAGGACTACAACGCCTGTAGTACACCCCTCTTTTTAATATGATGATATCATAGTTTACATGATATGATCACTAGATCATTTCTTTCACTATTATAGCTTTGATTGTGTTTGGAGACTTCCCTAACTGAGTAGGATTCTGGATAATGTGTCCTTTTAAAATACAAAGTTAGTGGTTTTGTTCTTCCAAAGAACGAAGAGATTCTTTCAGTATTTCTTTTGTAGCTTTGGTTTGGTGTTTACAAAATCTCTTGAGTTTCTGTTTATCTGCGAATGTCTTCGTTTCATTTTCATATTTAAGGCTTTGAATGTGTCATGCCACTGTCTCCATGCCAGCATCATTTCTGCTGAGAAATTCAATGAAAGCCTACAGGGTTTCCCTCTGAATGTTAGCTTTGCTTTGAGTCTTGCTGCCTTTAAGAGTTTCTGCTTATGTTTCATTTTGTTAAGCTCGATTATAATATGTCTTGGAGTCTTTTTATTGAGATTTATATTGAGTGGTATTCAATACGTATCTTGGATAACTGTATTCTCTTCCTTCATAATTTCTGGGAAGTTTTCTGTCAGGAGCTCAGCCACAATACTCTCTGTGTTCTCAGGTGTCTCATTCTGTTCAGGAACTCCAAATAATTGTAGATTGTTCTTCTTAATAGAGGCCCACATGCTTCTGAACGCTTCTTCATTTTTCTTGTTTCTTTTTTCTGATTTCTCCTCATAGATGCTGGATTCAGTGGCTCTGTCTTCCAAATCAGAAATTCTCTTTTCCATTTGTTCCATTCTGTTTTCTTGGCTTTGAATTGAAGTCTCTATGTCTTTGATTTTGTTCCTGATCTGTTGGATTTCAGAGTACTGATGTTCCATCAGATTGAACAGCTTGCTTGGTTTTTCGCTTTGCTCTGCTGCATTTTGTATCAGGTCTAGGAGGGCTCTCTATATAATCCTTTTGTATTCACCTTCCAGTAGTTTCAGAAAAGCTTTTTTGTCTGGGAAGTTGTGAGGTGGTTTCTTTTGGGGGCCTTCTGATGCCATTGGTGACTTCCGGGTTACTGTCCTCTTCAACATTTGCTGCTTTGGGGGCATCATGTGGGTCAGTAGAGGCTGAGAGAGAGGCTGTGAAGATGTACCACAGTTGTTTCTCTAGTCTGTCTTAAGATAAGAAGTAAAAAGTATTTGGCACCTTCCAAAGTCAGTCAGGTTTTCAGGTGTCTATGTCCCTCTTCCCAGCTGGCAAAGTAAGTACCGCTATATTGAACACCCGATGTTATAAACTACCTCAAAATACAGAAAGGCTACTGGCCTGCTGGCCTCTGCTGTTGGGCCCCAGCTGTAGGTGATATAGTGTAGAACTCTGTTTTTCTGTTGGAAAAATAGTCTCTTCTGGGTAGAACCTACCTCCCAGCACAGCAATTAAGTCCACCTGGGGCTTCTGTATGGATGATCCTGCCTCCCAGCAAAACAAGACGGTGTCCCACATAAGCTTGCCAGCCAGCAGGGACCAGGCTCCCAGTGGAAAGAGAGACCAAGAGTGCCGAAATAC
Source organism: Heterohyrax brucei (assembly GCA_028571685.1). NCBI lineage: Eukaryota > Metazoa > Chordata > Mammalia > Hyracoidea > Procaviidae > Heterohyrax > Heterohyrax brucei. Next base: position 64,181,992 of record CM053157.1, read on the forward strand.
CCAGAGTCCACAGCCTCTGCTGCTGGGCCCCAGCCCCAGGTGACACTGTGCAAAACACCGCCTTCCTGCTAGAAAAGTGCTCTCCCCCCCGTAGGAGCCACCTCCCAGTGAGAACCTAGTCTGGCTGGGGCCTCTGCCCGGGCTTCTCTGTTTCCTGATAGGCCAGAGGAGCCGGGGTGTATAGAGTCCAAAGCCAGACTCTTAGAACCTGGCAGTTACGCTTGCCATTCCCACCAGCAGTGCGTCCAAGACCAGCAGCTAGTCAAGTCTCAGTTCTGCCTGCTGGCCAAGACAGAGGAAAAAAAAATCGGAGTGGTGAGTTACCTTCTGTCTGTGCAAGCCTGTGCTTGCTGAGAGTGGTGTCAGTGAAAGAGAGGAGGTTTTGCGTTCAGTGGTATGAAGTCCAAATTAACAGCCCTATGGTGCATCCCAGGGCTCACTAGGTGTCCAGAAGGCTCCGTTTAACTATCATTTCAGGTCTTGGTTTCCAGAGGGATTTAGGGAGATGTGCGTTTAGTCCGCCAACTTAACTCATCCCCAAATCTTGCTATTTTAATTGAGATACTGAAATCTTGCTGACTTTAACTGAATGATGGTCATAAATTGATAGAGAGATGTAAAGCACCTGCTAAGCAAAGGGAAATGTCATTGTAAAAAGATCAGAAATAAGAATGGTAACAAGAGAGAGGTGCAAGGAGATACCAATTATACTTAAACCATACAGAGAGTACCAGGAAACCAGGATGTGTTAATATGCACTCACCTATCTATCTATGTATCTTCGAGTCAGTAGGCAGTTACAAAGAATTGATGGTTTTTAAGCAAGAAAATGATGTAATTAAAAAAAATGATTTTCAACACCGTGGAGGAACTGTAGACCAGAGGGAGAAAGTCCAGCTGGGTAGATGCTCTGATACGAAGGTAAGGTGAATAAAAATGATGACCACAGTATTACATACATAGGGAAGACATTCTGTAAGATAAACCACAGAACTTTCTACCAGAATATACACAGAAACAAAGAAAAGCAGTAAAACTAAACCTAAGATTGTAAGCAGGCAGTGAAGATACATGGATCATTAATGAAAATGGAGAAATTAGGAAAGTGTAATATTTTGAAGGTGACAGTTTGTGTCCTATTAAAGTCTAGCGTCATTAATTAAAATACATACCTCAGGGAGTAACTGGAAATTGGGGACTCAAGAAGAGAAGTCAGGGTCAGGGCTAATTTTAAATCTTCCTTTCTCTCAGCCTGGTTGAAATTTTCTGTTTCTTTCTTTCTTAAGGTTTTAGATCTAGTTGCAGACTGACACTTGCTTTTATAGAGAGCTGTATAAGCCTCTGACCCAATGTGATTCTTTCATTTCTTCATTTACCAAGTAATATTAACTTAGTACCTTCACTGCATCAGGAAGAATGCTGATTGTTAATGATACAAAGATGAAAACAGACCACTTAGTGATAATTCAAACAAATAATTACAGTAAATATAATAATTACCAGTGTATCCCAGGTCACTTAGTCATCCTTGCTTGAGAGTTCAAGTCAGAGCACAAAACTAATTTTAAAACTGTTATGTCTTCAGCTCTGTCCCCAACACTCACCGAAAAATTCAGCTTCTTTCCAAATTCTCTGAATAGTTTGGAATTCCTTAGAAAGTGTTACTGAGTTTTCTCTCAGCTACCACATGGCATCTCTTTTAAATACACTTTGTTGTTGTTGGGTGTCATAGTGTCAGTTCTGACTCATAGTGACCCTGAACTGAAAAAACACACACAAAAACAAAAAACACCAAACCTACTGACCCTGTAGACAGGATAGAACTGCCCCATATAGTTTCCAAGGAGTGCCTGGTGGGTTTGAACTGCTGACTTTTTGGTTGGTAGAGGTAGCACTTAACTACTATGCAACCATGGTTTCCATAGTGACCCTAGAGTGCATGAAATGTTCTGGACTTAAACCTACTTCAATATTGTTAGCATGTAAAGCTATGGGGAAGTCTAGTAGGCGATGAGGTTGGACAGGCGGGAGAAGTCTGATAACCAGACTGAACCTCTCTGACTTCTGCAATATTTTCTCATGATTTGCTTCAGTGGAATTGTACCTGGTCTTCACAGGAAGGGCTGATGTCTGTTCAGAGGGACAAAGAAAGGCAAATAAATCACTTTGGATATCTTTTGATGTAAGTTGCGCTAGTTTCTTCTAATGGGATGCTGCCATTTCCTTCTTTTGGACTTCGCATCTCTGTTACTCTTCATTTTGTCTTGTAACAAAATCTCTAATTTAACCCCTGGCTTTCCATTGCTAGATATTTTTCTCCAAGGCATCTATCTCTAGGTCTAAACACTGGCCTTGGTATATCTCAAGAGTGTCCCAGTGCTGGCCTGCCCTTTTGTACATATGTATTTCATCTGTTACCTGCTTTGTTGGTCAAGGAAATGAACCTGTCCTTTCACAAAGAGGTATCATCCTGCCTTCTGTACTACTGCTCCTCTCCCTCCTCAGATGTACCGAGTCTAGCTCTGGTTCCAACTGCAAATCATCTTTTGCCTCTAATTCCAAAGATTAGCCCCTTCTTCCTGTCCCCTCTTGAGATGGTTTGTCATGTTCTTTTGGATTCTCCAGGGACGAATCACTTTAACGTGATAGAAATCACCTGGGAAGCTTGTTAGAATGCAGACTCTAATTTAGAAGGTCTTGGGTGGGAGAAGAAACTCTAGAGGCATAGTGGTTAAGTGCTACATCCGCTAACCAGAAAAAGTTGGCAGCTCGAATCTGTCAGGCACCCCTTGGAAACTCAATGGGGCAATTATGCTCTGACCTGTAGGGTTGCTGTAAGTCAGAATTGACTCACCAGCTATGGGTTTATGTATGGGGTGGGAGAAAGGAGTTCTGGTGGTGTAGTGGTGGAGCACTTGGCCATGACCCAAAAAGTTAGTGGCTTGAACTCACCAGCCACTCCTTGAGAAGTGGATGTGGCAGTCTGCTTCTGTAAAAATCACAGGCTTGGAAACCTTATGGGACAATGTGACTCTGTTCCTTAAGCTCACACTGTGAGTTGAAATAGACTTGACAGCGATGCATTTGGTTTCAGTGGGTTGGGGTGGGCCTGAGATTCCAAACTTCTGGATTATGCATCAGGTAAAACCAATGCTGCTGGTTCATGTGGTCACAATTTTAAGAAGCAAAGTCCTAAAAGACCTAAAGAGAGTCTCATATGCATTCTATACCAGTCCAAGTCTCAGTAAGCCACATAATTGAGAAGTGGTGGTCACCACAGATTCTGCCTTCCTTTCACCTTCATTCTTGGACTTCACAGCTTTCAGTTGGGCTTGCCCAGGGGACTCAACGTGAGTGCAGGTAAACTCAAATTCATGTCTGGTCGCTAAATGTCAGGGAACATCAAAGCAGCCCTTCAGCTGCTCAGCGCACTGTGGTAACCAGACTCCCTAGCTCTCCAGTTCTCATAGCCTCTTGAAGGCAAGCCTGTGGGGACTTTTGGTTTTAAGGGTTTTCTTTCTAGTGGTTTTAGCAAAAGATTTTTTTAAAATTATATTTATAGTAAAAATTATAAAAGATAAAATATAGTCAACAATGGAAGTTTGAATACACAATATAGACAGACTTCAAAATCTGACAAAGTACATTCTTCAGAAGAGAAAATAGATAAATGGGAATTACTAAGAATCAAACACTTCTGTCCATCCAAAGACTTCATCAAAAGAATTAAAAGACCACCTACAGAATGGGAAAAAATATTTGGCAACTATGTCAGACCGACGTCTGATCTCCATAATCTGTAAGGTATTACCAAATATCAACAAGAAAAGGATAAATAATCCAATGAATAGGCGAAGTAGATGGACAGACATTTCTCTAAAGAGGAAATCCTGACAGCCAAATGATACATACACAATTGCTCAGGATCATTAGCTATTAAAGAAATTCAAATCAAATCTACAATGAGATGTCATCTCACCCCAACAAGGTTGGCCATGATTCAAAAAAACACAAAGCAACAAATACTGGAGAGGCTGTGGAGAAATTGGAACTATCCTACACTGCTGGTGGAACTGCAAAATAGTACAAACTCTTTGGAAAACAATCTGACGCTTCCTTAAAAAACTGGAGAAAGATACACCATTTGATCCTGTAATTCCACTGCTTGGAATTTATCCTTCAGAAACAAGGGTTGTCACATGAACAGACACATGTACACGAATGTTTGTTGCAGCACAGTCCACAATAGCAAAAAAAGTTGGAATCAACTCTGATGTCCATCAACAGATGAATGGATGTGCAAACTATGGTACATATACTCATTGGAACACTATGCTATGGTAAAAAACAATGCTAATTTTAGAAAACATAACATGGGCTCACTTGGAAGAGATCATGCTGAGTGAAATCAATCGGTGTCAAAAGGACAAATTTTGTGTGAGACCCCTGTTATAAAGACTTAACAAGAGCATTATCTACAGAAGAAAATGGCTGTATTGGCTATGTGAGTTAGATGAGTTAATGGATAGATGTTAGAAATTTTATTCCTTTATTGTAACTAATAATAAATAAATAAATAGTAGAGTTACAGAGAATAAAGTTCTTAAAATCCTGGTCCCTCTGTATCCAAAGCCATACTTTCTTCTGGATGCCTTGTGTCTTTTATCTTTTGTGTTCTATCTGTTTTTCTGGCTTTGAGATCTCCTTCTTAGTTGCTGTATAAAACCTGACCCAACCTGTGCATGAACCTCTCACTGCTTGCGTCCTCTGACTTTGACTTCCTGGTTCTGGCACCTTGCCCACTCCAATCTGCCCAACCCACCATTTTTTAAAGAACCGGGAAACCTGTGGGATTGACAGTAGTCTCTGAGGTATTTTAGAATGCTAATCCTGCTGATATTGCCATGTGCCGTCGAGTCGGAATTACTTGACTTTATTCCCATTGACCTCAGCTCTGGTTCCTGACTTGTATGTTAGCACTATTATGCCATTGCCTGGGTACGCCATAAACTGATTGTTTCCTACCACTTAATTTGGGATCCTTGTCCCTGTCCCCTTTTTTCAGTTCTAATATACAGACCTGATGTGAAACAACAAGTATTTGGTAGAGGACAGTTAAGGCCATCTCATATTTGTACAAGATTTACTCTTAATGAATTGACTATCCCTGCTGCCCTTTAAAAGAGTTGAAAAATTCCAATTATTTATTGTATATTTGAAATAAATTGAGAAGGTGTGTATTTTTTTTTTTTTTTTAAGTTGGCCTGTTGTTCTCCAACTGCACCGGTTCCTTTGCATATACCGTTTCTTCCTAGCAGTCCCCTCCCTTGTTCTTTACATGGTGGGTTCTTCTCCATCATTCATGTTTCACCTTAAATTATCACCTCTGAAGGCCTTGTCTTTGTTATCTGGGCCTGCTATAACATTAATATCGCAAATATGTGAATTCCACAAGTAGAAATTTACTTCCTTACAGTTTAGGAGGCCAAAAGTGCCAATTCAGGGTGTTGGATGGAAGGGAATTCTTTCTCTCTCTTTTGACTCCAGAGGAAAATACTTGTCTTTTTGAACTTGTGCTTGTGGGTGACTTTCATGCAGTTTGGCATCTCTTTTCATAAATCTCTGCAGCTCACTTATTTGTTTAATCTTGTTTATATCTCAAGAGATTGACTCAAAACACATCCTACACTAATCCTGTCTCAGTAACACGACAAAGGCAACCCACACCCAAGTGGGATTACAGTGGTAAACACAGAGGTTAGGATTTACACCACATAGTTTTTAGGGACACAATTCAATTCAGAACAGACCCTGACCTCCTATCTAATAAGTTTTTGGCTTCTCAACAATTATTCTCAGATACTTTGTTGTTGTTGTTAGGTGCCATTGAGTCTGTTCTGACTCAAAGCCACACTATGAACATCAGAACAAATCACTGTCTGGTCCTGTGCCACACCCACAATCATTTTTATGCTTAAGCCCATTTTGCAGTCACTGTGTCAGTCCACCTCCTTGAGGATCTTATCAACCATGATATCCTTCTCCAGGAACTGATCCCTCTTGATAACGTGTCCAAAGTATGTAAGATGCAGTCTCACCATCCTTGCTTCCAAGGAGCATTCTGGCTGTACTTCTCCCAGAACAGATCTGTTTGTTCTTTTGGCAGTCCATGGTACACTCAATATTCTCCAACACCACAGTTCAAAGGCGTCAATTCTTCTTCTTGTCTTGTCATTCATTGTCCAGCTTTTGCATGCATATGACTTGATTGAAAATACCATAGTTTGAATCAGGCTCACCTTAATTTTCAAAGTAACATCTTTACTTTTCAACACTTTAAAGAGGTCTTTTGCTGCATAGTTTCTTAACGCTATGTGTCTTTTGATTTCCTGACTACTGCTTCCATGGGTGTTGACTGTGGAATAAAAGAAAATCCTTGACAATCTCAGTCCTTTCCCCATTTATCATGACATGCTTACTGGTCCAGATGTAAGGATTTTTGTCTTCTTGTTGTTGAGATTCAATTCATACTGAAGGCTGTGGTCTTTGATCTTCATTAGTGTTTTAAATCCTCTTCGCTTTCAGCAGCAAGTTTGTGTCATCTGCATAACACAGGTTGTTAATGAGTCGTCCTCCACTCCTGATGTATCATTCTTCATGTAGTTCCACTTTTCAGATTATCGTCTCAGCATACAGATCGAAAAGGTATAGTGAAAGGATACAAGTCTGACACACATGTTTCCTCACTCCAGACTACACAATGTCTCCTTGTTCCGTTCACACAATTGCCTCTTGATCCATATACAGATTCCTTATAAACACATTCAGTGTTCTGGAATTTCCATTTTTCACAATGTTATCCATAATTTGTTATGATCCACACAGTCAAATACCTTTGCATGGTCAAGGAAACTCAGGGAAACATCTTTGTGGTATTCTCTGCTTTCAGATACTTCATTCTACTATTTTTTTCTTAGTCTACTCACAATTTCTGCTTACGTGTTTATTCACCTCTTTATCTATTGTTCATCAATCTCACTAGGCTATAAGTTTTGAAAAGACACAGAAACTGGTTATTTCACTATAAAATCAGCAGCATGATATAGGTGATCAATAATTATTTGGTAAATGGATGCTTGAATTGACTTTAACTTTGACTGAAAAAAAAATGCCAGCATTATTTTAGGAAAACTGTTGTGATAGAGTGTGTCAAAGTTCTTCAGTGATGCTGAAGGCCCAAAATCGTTAGTTAAGCTAGACTGAATGAGAAGGCTGTAGAAATACATATAAATAAAGAAATAAAAATAAATATATGTCTGTGCATGAGGTCTGACAATTAAGTAAGCACACTTAGTTGTTCTAAGGGCTACATACTTCATTGCTGAATATCACTATGGTTTCCTTCAAAGAATTCCCCCTAGGAAGCTATGCACCAATGCCAGGGCCTAGGCCACCCTTCAAAGCAATTTTGGAACTCCTTCTGGAATGGCCATTGCACATGGTTGCACAGTGGCAAATCTGCAAACTTAATTGTATAATTGTCTGTGAGGGAGTTTTTAGCCAGTTAACAGAAGACTGTATTGGAACACCCTCCCTACTCACCTGATCTGGCCCACAGTGACTTTTTCCTTTACCTGAAGGTAAAGGAAATACTGAAAGGAAGACATTTTGATGACATTCAGGACATCAAGAGTTATATGACGGTAGCTGTGATGGCCAGTCAAGCAAAAGAGTTCCAAAATTGCTTTGAAGGGTGGACTAGGTGCTGGCACTGGTGCATAGCTTCCCAAGAGGAATACTTTAAAGTTGACCATAGTGATACTCAGCAATGAGGTATGTAGCACTTTTTCTAGGGTGAATTCATGAACTTAGCTGGCAGTCCTTGTATGTGCCCTGCCCTCATTTGTTAACATTTAAATTCCAAAGATCAGGTCAGTGTGTAAAATTAGTGTTAAATGAAAATGGAAGATGACCATAGCAGACTATAAAACACAGGATGATTATACCATTACACAATGGCTTAGTTACATCATTTCAGAACTACCATGTTACATCTCATTACACAGTTGTCCAAATATGCTGTTACATAAGTGCCAAGTTGTATCATTACATAACTACCAAACCACTGAGAATCATAGCCAACCAGCTTGGCACAAAACCCGGACTGTCAAAGCCAGTATTACTGTAATCATGTACCTCGGCATTCTTTTATTCTGGGTGTAAGTCACTGAGGTGAGAAACAGATTTTTTTTACTATTGTTATAAATGCAGAATGTCAGTTAACAAGATAGTTGATAAGTGAAGAGAAAGCGTACATATATTTTGCTGTTGTTGTTAAATGCTGTCAAATTTGTTCTGACTCGTAAGGACCCTACTATGTACAACAGGATGAAAAACTACCTAGTCCAGCACTACCCTCACAATCATTGCTGTGTTTGAGTCTACTATTGCAGCTTCTATGACAATCCATTTTATTGAAGGTCTCCCCTCTTTTGTGCCAATGCTCTACTTTGCTGGGCATGATGTCCTTCCCAGGGATTGATCCCTCCTCATACCATTACCCAAAGTACATGAGTGGAAGTCTTGCCATCCTTGTTTTGATGGATTATTCTGGCTGTACTACCTCTAAGCATCTTTGTTGATTCTTCTGGTAGTCCATCTTATATTCAATATTTTTCACCAACACCATAATTCAAAGGCATCAGTTCTTGTTTTCCTTATTCAGTGTCCAGCTTTTGTACGCATATAAGACAATTGAAAATACTATGGCTTGAGTCAAATGTGATATCTTTGCTTTTCAACACTTTAAAGAGATCTTTAGCAGCAGATTTTCCCAGTGTAATATGTCAATAGATTTCTTAACTACTGCCTCCATGAGTGTTGATTATGGATCCAAGTAAAATGAAATCTTTGATACCTTCAATCTTTTCTCTCTTTATCATGATATTACTTATTGGTACAGTTGTGAGAAGTTTTGTTTTCTTTATGTTGATCTGTAATCCATACTAAGCTATAGTCTTTGTTTGAAGCCCTCTTTGCTTTTCGCAAGAAAGTTTCAGTCATCTGCATATTGCAAGTTTTTAATCAGTTCTCCTTCAGTCCTGATGCTACGTTCTTCATATAGTTCAGCTGCTCAGATTATTTGCTCATCATGCAGACTGAATATATATGGTGAAAGATACAACCCTGAGGAACACCTTTCCTTATTTTAAACCACACAGTGTTCCCTTGTTCTATTTAAATGACCGCCTCTTGGTCTGTGCACAGGCTCTTGATGAGCACAATAGAATATTCTGGAATTCTCATTCTTTGCAATGTTATCTATAATTTGTTAAGATTCACACAGTCAAATACCTTTGCATAGTAAATGAAACACAGTCAAACATCTTTTTGGTATTCTCTGCTTTCAGCCAAGCTCCATCTAATATCAGCAATGACATTCTTCATTTCGTGTCGTCTTCTGAATCTGGCTTGAATTTCTGGCATTTTGCTGTTGATAAATGGCTGCAACAGCTTTTGAATGATCTTCAGCAAATTTTTACTTATGTATAATATAATGATATTATTTGATAATTTCACCATTGTATTAGATCATTTTTATTTGGAATTTTTCCATACATCTATTTGTCTGTCTAACTATTTATGTATCTGTTAATGGCAACAATTGGGGTAAGAGTACAACCCTAATTAGAATCAAGCCTTTAACAGAATAGCGGAGATCTATGTTGTGTTCTGTTATTCAGTAATCACATATGGTTGGATCCTTGACCAAGTTTATGCTGAGATCCCTCCTGAGACTGCCAGAGCTGATCAATTACTTGATTAGCAGACAGAGGATTAATCACATCTCTTGGTTGAAGTCATTGGCAAAACCGGGTAAGGCATTAATATCTTTTTAGTCTGTCTTTTGGAAGGTTATTCTTTTTTCTATGCTTTTAAATCATATGTAGTGGCACCTAGGTATGACTGAAATGATTACCACCTATTGATTTCTTTTTTTCTTTTAGTACAGTTAAGAAAAAAAAAGATATGTGATCTCTAGGCCAAGTAGGAGGTATATGAGGGAGAAGTACAGCTTGATATGATAAGGGAGCAGAACGCTACATGCATATGTTAAACATACGGAGAAAGTTCTCCGAAGATAGCTTTACGTATCATTAAAATCATTTTCAGTCAAGATTGTGTGAAGGGAAAACAGGAATATAGTGAAGATTTTACACAAATTTCTACTCTGTTTTCCAAAGAAGGTTCCATTAGGCTTCAACTATCTAGCTTTGTGAAGACTTTAAGAAGCAAATGAACTTCACGTGAAGAATTAGACATATATGGATATAAGCAAATTTAAAGATGAGAGGAGGAAGAGAAAGGTCATTGTGTGTGGGTACAGCAATAGTGAGGTTCCTTTCGTGGAATGTGAAACCATTAGAAATCCTCTTAGATGTTCTTACAGCATACAGAGAAATAAATATGCTTGCCAGAGCTAAACCCAAATATATTTATACCATTTGACTTGATAATTCCATTCCTAGGTGTATACTCCATAAAAGTGTGTACATACATTCACATTGACAAAAAAATATTGTGCAGTAGAATGAGTGTAGAAGCACAAAACCTTAGGCTGAGTTCTCCAGAGGAGCAAAACCAACGAGGTATACATGCACACACACACACACACACACACACACACACACACAAGGTATGACAGCTAAGCCCATGAAGTTGTTTTAAGTGCTAAGTGCTACATACCTCTCTGCTGAATATCAGTACCATCACCTTCAAAGTACTCCCCTTGGGAAGCTATCCACTGACGCTAGCACCTACTCCATCCTTCAAAGCAATTTTAGAGCTCTTTCCAGAAAGGCCATTGTGCACAGTGGCAGGATGGCAAGTTTACAAACTTACTATAGTTGTCTGTGAGGTAGTCTTTAGCCAATAAACAAATAACTGTATTGAAGGACCTTCACTACTCACCTGATACGACCCCCAATGACTTTTGTCTTTAGCTGAAGATAAAGGAAATATTGAGAGAAGACATTTGGATGACATTCAGGACATCAAGTGTAATACAACAGTTCTGATGGCCAGGCTAGAAAAAGAGTTCCAAAATTGCTTTGAAGGGTGGATTGTTGCTAGTGTTGGTGTGTAGCTTCCCAAAGGGAGTACTTCAAAGGTGACCGTAGTGATATTCAACAATGAGCATTGTATCAGTTTTTCTAGGATGAGTTTGCAAATTCAATTGGCAGTCGTCATACATACATACATACTGAAACCATGGCCATCAAGTTGATTCTGAGTTATAGTGACCCTACAGGACAGAGTAAAACTGCCCCACAGGATTTCCAAGGAGTGGTTGGTGGATTTGAATTGCTGATCTTTCAGTTAGCAGCCTGAACTCTTAGCTATATGTCACCAGTGTTCCTCTCTGTACATGTGTGTACAGAAAGAGAGAGAGAGATTTCAAGGAAATGTCTTACATAGTTGTAGAGGCTGGCAAATTTCAAATCCTAGACATGACTGAAATGATTATCACCCATTGACTTTTTTTCCTTTCAGTACAAGTAAGAAAATAGATACGAGATCTCTAGGCTAAGTGTGAGGTACCTGGGGACAGACGTTAGGCTAGAGGCTTCTCACTGCAGAGGCTGATGAACCTAAAATTGGCAGGTCAGGTGGCAGGCTGCTGCTCACGTCCCATGAACCAGAGGTCGGAGAATGATGAGTTGGATGCAGAGAGGTGGAGTTTTGCATAGATCTATGCATATATTGAATACAGGCCCCACCCTCAGGGAAACTCACATTTCAATTGATTGGCTGCTTAGATCACAAAATGGAGGATGATTATAAAATATCAGCCACCGAGAATCATGGCCTAACCAAGTTGACACATAACCTTAACCATCACAATACACCCCTTATTGACTTGGCATCTATACACATCTCACTAATCCATATATACTCTCTAATAAAGACAATCATGAAGTCATACATACAGCTAGCATGACACAACTAGCATGTGTACAACTGAAAATGCACCAGCCCTGTTTGTACCTTGGAAACCCTTGTGGTATAGTGGTTAACAGCTAAGGCTGCTAGCCTAAAGGTCAGCAGTTTGAATCTACCAGGTGCTCCCTGGAAACCTTATGGGGCAGCTATGAGTCAGAATTGACCTGATGGCAACAGATTTGTTTTCTTGTTTGTTTACATCTTAAATAGGTATAGATTACATATAATTTCCATTATGTTTTTTGAAAATCCTGGTGTCATAGAGGTTAAGAGTTACAGTGACTAACTAAAAGGTCAGCAATTTTAATCCACCAGGTGCTCCTTGGAAACCATGTGGGAATGATTCTATTCTGTCTTTTATAGTTGCTGTGAGTGAGCATCAACTTGATGGCAACATGCATGTATCTATATCTATCTACACATGCACACACACACACACACACACACACACACGCACTCTCTCTCTCATACATGTCACAGATTGAATTGCCTCCCCCCAAAAATGTGTGTGGCAATTTGACTAGGGCATGATTTCCAGTACTATGTGATTCTCCTCATGTTGTAAACCCTGCCTCTATGATTTTAATGAGGATGGATGAGTAACAGTCATGTTGCTGGGGCAGGACTTAATGTGTATGATTGTATTGTGCCTTGAAGCAATCTTTTGGGATATAAAAGAAAGGGAAACAAGCAGAGACTGAGGAACTCATATGACCAAGAAGCAGTGCCAGGAGTAGATTGTGTCCTCTGGAAAGGACTCAGGGTTCCTGTGCATGAAAAGTTCTGAGCCTGGAGGAAAGACTGATGACAAGGACCTTCCTCCAGAGCCAACAGAAAAATCCTTACCCTGGAGCCAACATCCTGAATTTAGACTTTTAGCCTATTGGACTGTGACAAAATAAAATTTCTATTTTTCTTTCTTTTTTTATTATGATTGAATGAAAATGTACATTTACATATCAATTTGTATGCCCATCTATACGCAGCTCCCACTACTCTCCCTGTCTGGTGACAGTACACTCTTCCTCTCTGCTTCATACATGTCTTATCCTTCCAACAATCTCCTTTCCCCTCCTCTCCACCGACTCCCCTTCCTTCAGTAAGAGGTCAGCAGAATGACATCCTATAGATGCATAGAACCATAAAGTGTACATATGATATGATCACTCTGTGTCACCAAGTCCAATAGATTCCTGTCTGAGAGTTGATCTCCATTATGATTTAGGGACAGGGGCAGCATCGGGTCAGGGGCCATGCTCCCAGGGGAACTCCAAAGCCCGTGGACCATGAATTGTGGTCTTTTAATGGCGATCTCAGGGTGTACCCCTTTTTATTCTTGTGTTGTCAGTAAGACCAACTTTGTGAGCTCCATCATGGCTATCACTGGCGGTAGCTGGGCACCATCTGGTTCTTCCTGTCACAAGTCAGTGTAGTCACCCACTCACGTGGATCTCTGTCTTCTGGGTTCTCTTTATCCCATGTCGTTTTGGTCTTTGGTGATCATCCGTTCCTGCTAAGCTGGGTCCATTTGCTGTACTCTCAGATATCAGTTTGGCAGCTTTTAAGGCTCTAGACGCCACTCACCAATGCTCTTTTAGCAAAGTGCTAGTCATGCCAATTGGCCTCAGTTTCCCCTGAAAGCATGGTCTCTGGCCCCCCACCCTAGCTACTCTGTCCTTGTAATACTGGATTAAGACGGGAGGAGTTGAAGTCCAGTTAACATTGACCTTTCTCATGTGTGCTGTCACAGATTTCACTCAACCAAATTTCTATCAACTACCTAATATAAACCATCCCTCCCCCTGCACAATTGCAGCCATCAAAGAGTCTTTTCTTCTATGCATGAGTCTGTTTTTAAGTTCTTATTGTAGGGATCTCATACAGTATTTGTCCTTTTGTTGCTGACTACTTTCACTCACATAATGTCCTCCAACTGAATGAGATGTTTCCTAAAATTATCATTGTTCTTTATCATTGCATAGCGTTCCACTGAGTATATATACCATAGTTTACCTATCCATTCCTCTGTTGGGCATCGGGATTGATTCCATCTTCTTGCTATTGTAGACTGTGCTGCGATAAACATTTTTGTGTATGTATCAGCTGGTGTGAATGACCTTGATTCTGTGGGATATATTCTGAGCAGTGGAATTACTGGGTAAAATGGTACATCTAGATCCAACTTTTTAAGGAAGTGCCAGATTGCTTTCCAAAGTGGTTGCACCATTTTGAAATCTGACCTACAGTGTAAGAGAATTCCAATTTCTCCACAGCCTCTCCAGCATTTGTCGTTTTGTGTTTTGGGGATCATGGTCAACCTTGTTGGGGTGAGATGGTATCTTATTGTACTTTTGATCTGAGGTTCTTTAATAGCTAATGATCATGAGCATGTCTACATGTGTTCTTTGGCTGTTTGGATCTCCTCTTTAGAGTAGTGTTTGTCCATCTCCGTTGTCAAACACTTAACTGGATGATTTATTTTTTTCTTATTTGATATTTTGTAGTGCCTTCTAGATTATGGAGATCAGGCATCTGTCTGACATATAGTTGCCAAATATTTTTTCCTATTCTGTAGGTGGCCTTTTAATTCTATTAATAAAGTCTTTAGATGAGCAAAAGTGTTTGATTCTTAATAGTTCCCATTTGTCTATTTTCTCTTCTGTTGTTTGTGATTTGTTTGAAGTTTGAAGTATGTTTATGTTGTGTATTAAAACTTCCATTGTTGTTCCTACTTTTTCTTGGATAAGCTTTATCTTTTCAGATTTGATATTTAGGTCTTTTATCCAGCTTGAGTTGGTTTTTGTACAAGGTGTAAAATATGGGTCTTGTTTCAATTTATTGCAGATGGATATCCAATTTTGCCAACACCATTTGTTGAAGAGATGTTTTTTTTTTCCCCAGTTTAATGTCTTAGGGCCTTTGTCGAATGTCAACTGTTTGTAGGAAGATGGTACCATCTCTGGGATCTCAATTCTGTTCCATTGATCTATCTGTCTGTTCTTGTACCAGTACCAGACTGTTTTGACTACTGTGGCAGTGTAATAAGTTCTGAAGTCAGGTACTGACAGGCCTCCCAGTGTGTTCTTCTTCTTCAGTAGTGCTTTACTTATCCGAGGTTTCTTCCCTTTCCAGAGAAAGTTGGTGACTTGTTTCTCCATCTCATTAAAAAATGTCCCTCGAATTTGTTTGGGATTGCATTATGCAAGTAGATTGCTTTAGGCAAAATAGACATTTTCACAATGTTAACTCTTCCTATCCATGAGCAGGGTAGGTTTCTCCATTTATGTAAGTCTCTCTTAGTTTCTTGAAGTAAAAACTTGTAGTTCTGTTTGTAAAGGTGTGTTATTTCTCTGGTTAGATTTATTCCTAAGTACTTTATCTTCTTACGGGCTATAGTAAATGGTATTGATTTGGTGATTTCTTCATTAATAATCTTGTTGTTGGTATAAAGGAATCCTACTGATCTACTTATGTTTGTCTTGTATCCTGAGACTTTGCTGAACTCTCCTATCAGTTTGAGTAGTTTACTTATAGATTCTTTAGGATTCTCTGTGTATACAATCATATCATCTGTAAATAGGGAGATTCTGACTTCTTCTTTGCCAATGCAGATGCCCTTTATTTCTTGGTCTTGTCTAATTGCTCGGGCTAGAACTTCTACTACAATGTTGAATAGGAGACGTGAGAGTGGGCATCCTTGTCTTCCTGTTCTCAAGGGAAACTGTTTCAGTCTCTCTCCATTCAGGATGATGTAGGCAGTTGGCTTTGTATGAATGGCCCTTATTGTATTGAGGAATTAGCCATCTATTCCTATTTTGCTGGGAGTTTTTAGCATGAATGGGTGTTGAACTTTATCAAATGCCTTTTCTGAATCAATAGACAAGATCATGTGGTTCTTGTCTTTTGTGGTATTTACGTGGTCGATCACATTAATTGTTTTTCTGATGTTGATGCAGCCTTGCATCCCTGGAATGAATTCAACTTGGTCATGATGGATTATTTTTTTGATATGTTCTTGTATTTTATTGGCAAGAGTTTTGTAGAAGATTTTTGCATCTAGATTCATGAGTCATATTGGTTTGTAGTTCTCCTTTTTGGTCGGTTCTTTCCCTGGCTTTGGCATCAGGATTATGCTGGCTTCATGGAATGAATTTGGGAATATTCCATCCCTTTCTATACTGTAAAATAGTCTCAGTAGTATTGGAGATAACCCTTTTCTAAAAGCTTGGTAGAATTCTGTGGTGAAGCCTTCTGGGCCTGGGATTTTTTTGGTTGGCAGGTTTTTGATGAGATTTTCAATCTATTCCTTTGTGATGGGTTTATTAAGTTGTTCTGCTTCACGTTATGATAATTTGGGTAGGTGATATGAATCAAGGAATTTGTTCACTTCCTTTAGGTTTTCAAATTTATTAGAGTCTTTCAGAGTACTCTGCTATGATAGTTTGGATTTCTGTTGGATCTGTGGTGACAACTCCCCTGTCATTTCTAATTTGGGTTATTTGTTTCCTTTACTGCTTTTCTTTAGTAAGTTTAGCCAATGGTTTGTCAATTTTGTTGATCTTTTCAAAAAACCAGCTTTTGGTCTTTTCAATTTTTTCAGTTGTTCTTCTGTTCTCCAATTTGTTTAGTTCTGCTCTAATCTTTATGATCTGTTTTCTTCTGGTGACTGAGGGGTTCCTCTGTTGTTTTCTCTCTACTTGTTCAAGCTGTAGGGTTAGTTCTTTGATTTGGTTTCTTTCTTCCTTTCAGATGTGTGCATTTATGGAGATAAACTGACTTCTGAGCACTGCTTTGGTTGTATCCCATAGGTTCTGGTAGAAAGTGTTTTCATTCTCATTGGAATCCATACATTACTTTATCCTTGATTTCTTCCATAACCCATGGCTTTTTGAGGAAATTGTTGTTCAGTTTCCATGAGTTCCACTTTCTGTCTATGTTTTTTTTCTACTATTAATTTCAACTTTTATGGCTCTATGATCTGAGAAGATGCTTTGCGTTAATTCAACGGTATGGATTTTGTTGAGAATTGGCTCATGTCCTGACATATGGTCCATTCTGGAGAATGTTCCATGTGCACTGGAGAAGAAGGTGTAGTTGTCCACTCATGGATAGAAAGTTCTGTGTATGTTGATAGTTCTGTCTGTGTTGATAGTTTGTTAATTGTGGCAGTAAGGTCTTTTGTGTCTTTATTGAGCTTTGTTCCAGACAATCTGTCCAATATTGAGAGTGGAGTGTTGAAGTCCTCCACTATTATTGTGGAGTGATGTATCTCATTTTTGAGTGCAGTCAGTGTTTCTTCGATGTATTTAGGTGCTCTAATATTAGGTACACAAATACTTAATATTGTTAAGTCCTGTTTGTGTATTGAACCTTTCAGCAATAAATAGTATCCATCCCTGTCCATGATGGTGGATTTTATATTAAAATCTATTTTATCTGAGATTAGGGTTGCCACATTTGCTCTTCTTTGTGTATCCTTAGCTTCATATATATTCTTCCATCCTTTACTTTTCAGTTTGTTCATGTCTTTAAGTCTAAGGTGAGTTTATTGTAGGCAACTTATGGATGGGTTGTGTCTTTTGATCCAAGATGTCACTTTAGTGGAGTATTCAGTCCATTCACATTCAATGTGATTGTTGATAGGTATGTGTTGAATGCTGCTATTGTGATATGTTTATTTTTGTGGTGATGTTTTCTCTGTTGTTCTTATTAATCTGTTCTGGGACATTCTTCTTTGTGAGTTGATTTTTCACCTTTTTTCAGAGTTGGTTTTGTGGTTGTTGAGATTCCTGTATTATGTTTCTTGATTTGATACATTGTGTCTTTATTGTGCTTTGTGTAACCTCATAAGATCCTCTTTAATAAACTATGTGTAAACCCAACTTCAATTACTACCATTCTTATCAACTTCCTCTCCATCTGGAAGGGCTATAATGACTGTAGTACATACCTCTTTTCAATATGATGACATCATGGTTTTCGTGGTATAATCACTGGATTATTTCTTTCACTATTATAGCTTTGATTGAGTTTGGATTTTTCCCTAACTGAGTAGGATTCTGGTGATATGTCTTGTATTTGCTTCTAAAATATAAAGTTAGTGGTTTTGTTCTTCTAAGTCAAGAGTTCTTTCAGTATTTCTTGTAGCTTTTGTTGGTTTTTACAAAGTCTGTGAGTTTCTGTTTCCAAATGTCTTCATTTCATTTTCATATTTGAAAGATAGCTTTGGTTGGAATATATAATTCTTGGTTGGAACTTGGAACTTGGTTGGAACTTCTTCTCCTTCAAAGCTTTGAATGTGTCATGCCACTGTCTCCATGCCAGCATTGTTTCTGCTGAGAAATCTGATGAAAACCTACAGGGTTTCCCTCTGAATGTTAGCTTTGCTTTGAGTCTTGCTGCCTTTAAGAGTTTCTGCTTATGTTTCATTTTGTTAAGCTTGATCATAATACGTCTTGGAGTTTTTCTTTTGAGATCTATATTGAGTGGCATTTGATATGCATCTTGGTTATCTATATTCTCTTCTTTCATAATTTCTGGGTAGTTTTCTGTCAGCAGCTCAGCAGCAATACTCTGTGTTCTCAGCTGTCTCGCCCTATTCATGAACTCCAATTAGTTATAGACTGTTGTTTGTAATAGAGTCCCACATGCTTCTTAATGCTTCTTTATTTGTCTTGTTTCTGTTTTCTGATTTCTCCTCATAGATGCGGGAGTCAGTAACTCTGTCTTCCAAATCAGAAAATCTATTTTCCAGTTGTTCCATTCTGTTTTCTTGGCTTTGAATTGAAGTTTCAATCTCTTTGATTTTGTTCTTGATCTGTTGGATTTCAGAGTGTTGGTGTTTCATCAGATTGAACAGCTTGCTTAATTTTTCATTTTGCTCTGCTCCATTTTGTATAAGGTCTCAGGGGGCTCTATATATAATTCTTTTGTATTCACCTTCCAGTAGTTTCAGAAAAGCTTTTTGGTCTGGGAAGTTGTGAGACGCTCTCCTTTGGGGGCCTTCTGAAGCCATGGGTGATTTCTTGTTTACGGTTTTCTCCAGAGTTTGTTGCCTTTTTGGCATAATGTGAGTCAGTAGGCACTGGGACAGATGCTGTGAGCATGGACCATAGTTGTTTAGGTTGTCTTAAAATGAGACGTAAAAAGTATCTGACAACTTCCAAGGTCAGTCAGGTTTTCAGGGTATAGGTCCCTCTTCCCAGCTGGCAAAGTAAGCACCTGTATTTAGAACACCAGATGTTATAAACTGGCTCAAAATACAGAAAGGCTACTGCTCTGCTGGCCTCTGCTGTTGGGCCCAAACTGTAGGCCCTGAACTGTAGGCGACACTGTGTAGAATACTGCTTTACTGCCAGAAAATCACTCTCCTCCAGGCAGGTGCTGCCTTCCAGCCCAGGAATTAGGTCCAGCTGAGGCTTCTGTATGGGTATGTCCACCTCGTAGTGTAAAAAGAAGGTGTCCCACTCAAGCTCACCACCTGGCTGGGAGCAAAAGACAGGCCAAAGGTGTCAAGATGCACAGAGTCCACAGACTCTGTTGCTTAGTCCCCGCCATAGACGACACTGTGTAAAATACTGCTTTTCTGCTGGAAAAGTGCTCTCTCCCAGGCAGGCACTGCCTGCAAGCCTAGGAACTAAGTCCAGCTAGGGCCTCTATATGGGTGTCTCTGCCTCCCAGTGGAACAAGATGGTGTCCCGCACAAACTTGCCACGGCCTCGGTACCAGCTACTATATGACAGAGGTGGAAAGAAGGCCAAAGGTGCCAAGATACACAGAATCCAAAGCTGGGCTCTCAAAATATGGCAATTTTGCTTGCCAATCCCACCATCAGTGAGTCTGAGATTAGTGGCTAGTCAAGTTCCAGCTCCACCTGCTGACTAAGACAGAGAAAAAAATTAAAATGGTGAATTACCTTAGGTCTGTACAAACCCACCCTCGCCAAGAGTAGGGTAAGTGAAAGAGAGGAGGTTTTGTGTTCAGTGGTGTTTTAGTCAGCTAGGGCTGCTCTAACAGATATATCACAGAGTGGATAGCTTTAACAAAGGAAGATTTATTCTTACACAGTCTGGTAGGCTGAAAGTCCATATTCAGGGTATCTGCTCCAGGGGAAGGCTTTCCCCTTTGTCAGCTCTGGAGGAAAGTCCAGTATTGCATCAGTCTTTGTCAAGGAAGCATCTTGGCACAGAAACCTCAGGTCTGAAGGACGTGCTTTTCTCCTGGTGCTGTTTTCTTGATGGTGTGAGGTTCCCAATTCTCTGCCTGCTTCTATTTCCTTTTATCTCTTGCAGGATGAAAGGATTAAGGGTAGGCCAAGCCATACTCCAAGGAAACTCCCTTTACAGTGGAGCAGGGAGGTGATCTTATAAAAGGATTTACAGTCCCACCCTAAACCTTTAACATACAGCTTAGGAAAACCACAAAATGGAGGACAGTCACAAGATACTGGGAATCATGGCCCAGCCATGTGGCTACACCTATTTTTTGGGGGACAGAATTCAATCCATGGCAAGTGATATAAAGTCCAAATTAACAGCCCTATGCTGCATCCTGGGGTTCACTAGGTGTCCAGAAGTCTCCATTTAATTATCAGTTTAGATCGTGGTTTCCAGAGGGATTTAGGGAGACGTGTGTTTAGTCTGCCATCTTGTCTCTGCCTCAAAATTTGTATTTTTAAAGCCAACCACTTGTGGTATTTTTGTTATAGCAGCACTAGATGACTAAAACATGTATAACAAAACTAGGGAGAAATTCTAAAAACAATTATACTCCTTATTTCTGCAGCTGGTCTCATGGCTGTAGCTGGTATGTAGAACTACATTCTTCAACCACCCATTTCATTTTCCTTTTGCCTTCGCAAGCACGTCAGTTGAGCATGGCTCTTTGACTTGTGGAGTGACCCAAACCTTCATTTCTGAACGGTCTGGCCATTAATAGTCATGTTAATATAGTAATGGTTGCTGTAGTTTCCCGCTGACTTTAATCACAGGGCATAGTAGTACTAGGAGATGTTCTAAGGGATCTCTTGTATGAGGACTGCCAATTAAGTTCACAAACTCATCCTAGAAAAAATGCTACATACTTCATTGCTGAATATCACTATGGTCACCTTCAAAGTACTCCTCTTGCAGAGTATGCACTGACACCAGTGCTTAGTCCACCCTTCAAAGCAATTTTGGAACTCTTTTTCTGTAATGGCCATCAAAGCTGTCATCGTATTACCCTGAAAGTCATACAAACGTCTTCCTTTCAATACTTCCTTTATCTTCAGATAAAGAAAAAAGTCACTGTGGGCCAAATCAGGGAGGGTGTTTCAACACAGTGTTCTGTTTACTGGCTAAAAACTCCCCCAAAGACAACTGTACAATTAAATTTGCAAACTTGCCACTGTGCCATGATGTGCAATGGCCATTCCAGAGAGAGTTCTAAAATTGCTTTGAAGAGTGGACTAGGCACTGGCATGAATGCATAGTTTCCCAAGGGGAGTACTTTGAAGGTGATTTTAGTGATTTATATTCAGCATTGAAGCATGTAGCACTTAGAACAATTAAGTTTGCAGGCTTAATTGTCAGATCTCGTATTTCATAATACTCTTCTTTACCTCTATTAGGTAACATCTGTCTGTTTTCCCTTTGTTAATTAGGATTAATCACATCAGCCAATACTCTGTTCTGCATCTGTTGATTCAGAGGCATGAGGAGCAGGAAGTGATCAAGTGGCCTTCTTAACTTCTAGTTCAATTGAATCAGTGTTTTGTCTTCTAGTGGGAGCGTTTCTCCCATTGGAACTAAAACTTCTATACCTGCAGAATATAGGGTCACAGGAACAGGAAGCAAAGATTTTGCAAATGGATCATTAGGGATAATAGTGAATGGTGACACTCCTATTTCCACCCCTTGATTTCTAGAACCATGAATGTTGGGAATGCTGACTATGACAGAAACAACACTATATTTTAGACATTGGTTTAGAGCATATATAGTCTTCTGGACAACATTGCTCCAATGCTGCAAAGTATTGCCTAGCTGGTACTGTAATTGTGTCTTCAGAAGGCCATTCCATCATTCTCCTGAGCCAAATGCTTCAGGACAATGGGGAATGTGGTAAGACCAATAAATTCTATGAGCATGGGCCCATTGCTGCACTTAATTTGTTGTAAAGTGAGTCTCTTGATCTGAAATGATGTTTTGTGGGATGCCATGGTGGTGGACGAGGCATCCTGTAAGATAGTAATTTTGTCAGAAGCACTGTGTGCAGTAAGACAAATTCACATTCAGAGTGTCTATCCCAATAGGAACAAAACACTGAACTTTCCATGATGGAAGTAATCCAGTGTAATCAATTTGCTATGACACTGCTGGCTGATCACACCTAGGGATGGTGTTATACTGGGAACTCAGTATTGATCTTTGTAGCTGAAGGACTGGTCATTCAATAGTGGCTGTAGCCAAGTTGGCCTTGGTGAATGTAAGTCTGTGTTGTTGATCCTATATATAAACTCCATCCCTCCCACCATGTCCCTTTGATCATGAGCCCACAGGAGTGGCTGATGAAAGGGGACTGCTATCACAAAACCCACCATCCATCTACTTAGCTGTTAATGCACTCATCTGCTGAGTTCAGCCTTTGGTGAGGGTTCACATGAGATACAAATATCTTCACATCTTTAGCCCAGTCAGAGAGATCTAGCAACATGTCTCTAGCAACATTCCTTCCAAGTCCCTGACCACTCTGCCAAACCATTGGCCACAGCTCATGAATCAGTATACAGTTGTACATCTGGTCATCTCTTCTTGCAAGCAAAACTAACAACTAGGGACAGGACTTGAAGTTCTGCCCACTAGGAAGATTTCCTTTCACTATTGTTCTTCAAGGAGGACACAGAAAGGGGCTGCAGTGCCATGGCCTTCCACTTCCGAGTGGTGCCTGCATATCACACAGAGCTGTCAGTAAACCCAGCATGAGTTTTCTCTTTCTCGGTCAGCTGACTGTAAGGAAATTCCAAGGAGACCAATTAGTGCAGACTGGAAAATAAAGGTAACACTACTGAGTGGAGACTCTGGGCATTTGGGCCACTTACGTACATAATTTACTTGTGCCGTCAGGTCCTACTTGAGCCTGATCTCATATATACATATACTACTTCCATTTAATAATGGAGTGCTTCTGTGCACATCCAAGTTTATGACTCGGTGGGTCGGACAATACTTAGGTCATGATGAACACTTCAGCCTTCATGGTGAGTTGGGTCCCATGGTTAAACATTTGGTGTCTACTAAAGCCCAATAATAAGTCAAAAGCTGTTTCCAACCAATACCCTCACTTTAACTTCATATACTCTTTGAGGTTGCTGAGTCAGCTGGCATTGTAATTCAGCCACTGTTATGATAAGATCCTGGATTTGTTTATCGGAGATATTGGTTCTGTTACTAAAAGAAATATGGTTTTCTTTCAGAGCACAACTGACAATAGTCAGGTCTTTTACATGGTGCTTGAGCCCTGACTCTGAAGCTCCGAGCTCACCTCTTTCTTTCACCTATTTGGCTAGTGATAGCAGGACCAGACAAGTAGCTTCTCTATGCTTTTCATTCTGGCAAAATTACAGAAAGGCGTTGAACATGAATCTTGTTTCTCACAAATATTTGATCCATTGTTGGTAGTATTCTGTGTATTTCCATTGCTATCTCATGCCATGTATTAGCGGTACACTCATTACTACTGGAGGCAGAGTTATTAGCAACTTTAAGACAGCCAAACTTGAGAACTGATTCAGAAAACTTCAGAATCCTTATGATTCTGTTCCTCTAGAATCACTCTCAGTACCACATGTCTTAGGCTGGACATATATTTATGATATATGCATTTTTCTATAGGCATGTGTTATATGTTTTAATTTTTTAACAAAAGGCAGTTGTCCTTTAAGACCAAGGATTTCGTATTTCCCTAATTATCAAACAGTTATTCTCTTTTCTCCTTGTCTCCATCCCACACTTAAAAGGGGAGTAGTAAGCAATTATTTAACTGTCTTAGGCTGAATGAAAGAGTGAGAATTAAAGAAAGCCTAAAAGCAAAAGAAAAAGAATGGAAGGAAAGTAAGAAAAGAAAACCATCATCTACTGTCTGCTCTTTTCTCTTGCATTTGATGACTGAGCTACTAGACTTTCTCCTTCTGGCAGCTGCTATCTTCCCTAAGCCTACATATCACAGAAGAGCCAAATTTTACAGAGTCTGGGGCTCGTCAGAAAGACAGGGCTGAATGGAGAAAAGAGAAAGAATAAAAAGTGAGGAAAGGACAGAAAAAAAGAAAGGTAGCCTCCATTTTCAGAAAGGCTTTTTATGAATCAACACCCTGCACAGTATTTTGAGACTCTTATTTTATTGCCCTTTAACTGTGAGAAATACATTCCATACAAATCATTAGGTTGTAGTTTACCAATCAAACACATTTGAACTAGATAAAAGTTCATCATCTATTCCTTTATATAAGCAAACATCTCAGTTATTCTGTGACTATCAGAACTGACTTTTATCTTTTATTTCAAACAGTGTTTATGTCAGTTAATAGCTTTCTTCTCAAAAAAATTTGATGGCCTATAGGAGATAAAACTAAAAATTACTTTCTGGCATGACTCTTTTGAGTGGCTGAAACCTGACCTGGCTCAGATCAGGGAGTTAAGTCACAGAATAAAAAGGCAAGAGTCAAAGCAGTTTAATCTCAGCTGTCACTGATACATAGAAAGATTGGAGATGACTCTGACCTGTTTCTGGAGTGCCTACATAATACTTTCTGGATGAAAAAGATTGATCTCTGTCATTTATTTAGTTGTTCTACTTACAACACCAAACCTTCAGAAATATCTGGATTACCAATTTTCCATCCATGAGTGAAATACTAGCATAAATTTTATGTTGTCCAATAATCTGGAAAATACTCTCATGGGTCAAAAGAAACTTCAAGGCCTGAAGTCCTGGGTGGGAAAAACTCCAGAGATCACCTAGAGACAATGATTCATCTTTATAGACGAAGAAGCAGAGCTCAGTCAAGGTTAAATGGGTATTTGGTGACTAATGGCCAGACTGACCTCATCTTGTCATCCCTTGGGTAATAATGTGATGCATGTTATCATACTACATACTTTGAATATGTTGTTAGGAAGGATCAGTCCCTGGAGAAGGACATCATGCTTGGCAGACTGGAGGGTCAGTGAAAAAGAGGAAGACCCTCAATGAGTTGGATTGACACAGGGACTGCAATAATGAGCTTAAGCATAAAAACGACTGTGGACACGGCTGGCACAAGACCAGGTAGTGTTTCATTCTGTTGTGCATAGTGTTGCTATGAGTCAGAACTGACTCGATAGCACCTAACAGCAACAACATGTTATCATATATAATTTTAAAGACTGTGGTATCAATTTATTCTCAGGATGCAGAAAAACAACCAAACCAAACCCAGTGCTGTCAAGGAGATTCCAACTCCTAGCGACCCTGTATGACAGGGTAGAACTGCCCCATAGAATTTCCAAGGAAAGCCTGGTGGATTTGAACTGCGGACGTTTTTGTTAGCAGCCATAGAACTCACCCACTGCACCACCAGGGTTTCCCAGGGTGCAGAGAATGATTTAAACTACTTTCGGCGTTTAAATTCTAGATGTTGTTGTTATGTATCCTCCAGTTGTTGATTCCGGCTCACAGCTACCCTATACACAGCAGAATGAAACACTGTCCAATGCTCTACCATCTTTGCAATCATTGCTGTATTTGAGCCCATCATTGCAGCTTCTGCATTAATTCATCTTGTTGAGGGTCTTCCTCTTTTTCACTGGCCTTCTACCTTACCCAGCATTATGGCTTTCTCCAGGGACTGGTCCCTGTGATAATATGCAAGTGAAACAAAGTCTTTCCATCTTTGTTTTTAAGGAGCATTCTGGCTGAACTTCTTTCAAGACAGATTTGTTTGTTCTTCTAGCTGTCCATGGTATATTCAACATTCTGTGCCAACACCATAATTCAAAGGCATCAGTTTTTCTTCACTGTCCACTATTCATTGTCTGGTGTTTGCGGGCATATAAGGTGACTGAAAATGTATGATATGACTTGAGTTAAAAAAGTGACTTAGTCCTCAAAGGGACATCTTTGATTTTTAATACTGAAGAGATGTTTTGTAATAAATTGTTCCAATGCAATATGTCATTTGATTTCTTGACTGCTTCTTCCATGGGCATTTTTTGTGGTTCCAAATAAAATAAAATCTTTGATACCTTCATTTTTTTTCCCTCCATTTATCATGATGTTTATTGGTCCAAAACCAAAAAAAAAAATCTACCATTAACCAGTCAATTCAGACTCTTAGTGGCCCTATAGGACAGAGTAGAACTGACCCATAGAGTTTCCAAGAGTGATAGATTCCAACTGCCAACCTTTTGGTTAAGTTAGGAGCTATAGCACTTAATCGTTGTGCTACCAGAGTTTCCTTCACAGTCCGTTTGTGAGGATTTTTGTCTTCTTTATGTTTAGGTGTAATTCATACTGAAGGATGTAGTCTTTGATATTCATCAGCAGGTGTTACAAGTCCACTTTCAACAAGGAACACTGCCTCATCTGCATATTGCAGCTTGTTAATGAACCTTCCTCCAATCCCGATGTCCTATTCTTCTTCATATAGTCCAGCTTCTTAAATGATTTGCTCAGCATACAGATGGAATACATGTGGTGACAGGATACAACCCTGACACACACCTTTCCCCTTGTTCTGTTGTCACATGTAGTATCCTCTTGTTCTTTTCAAATGACTACCTCTTGTTCTACACACAGGCTCTTTGTAAGCACAGTTAAGTGTTCTGGAATTTCCATTCTTCAAAACATTATTCAGCTTGTTATGATCCATACAGTCAAATGCCTTTGCATAGTCAATAAAATATAGGTAAACATCTTTCTTGTATTTTCTGCTTTCTTCCAAGTTCCATCAGACACGATCATTGATAAACCTTGTTCCACATTCTCTTCTGAATGCAGCTTGAACTTCTGGTAGTTTCCTGTCAGTATACATACTGCTCCAGCAGCTTTTGAATTATCTTTACTGGCCTATGATATTTATGATTTTGTAATGATATGTAATGATAATTTCTACTTTCTGTTGGGAATCATCTTTCTTTGGAATAGGTACAAATACAGATCTTTTCCAGTCAGTTGGCCAGATGTCATCCAAATATCATGGCATGGATAAAGTGAGCATGTCCAGTGTTGAAATTGTTTGTTGAAACATCTCAATTGATATTTTGTCAGTTTCTGGAATCTTTGTTTATGCCAATGTCTTCAGTACAGGTTGGACTTCTTCCTTAAATAGCATCAGTATTTGACCATATGCTGTTTCCTCAATGGTTGAATTTTGACCAATTCTTTTGGTACAGTGACTGTATTTCTTTCATCTTCTTTGGATGCTTCTTGTATCATTCAATGTCTTACCCATAAAATACTTCAGAATTGATCCATGAGGCTTGAATTTTTTCTTCAATTCCTTCAGCTTGGGAAATACCAGGTGTGTTCTTCACTTTTGGTTTTCTGGCTCCAGATCTTGCATATTTCTTTATAATACTTCACTTTGTCTTCTTGAGCTGCCTTTGAAATCTGTTCACCTCTTTGATGTCATCCTTTCTTCCTTTTGCTTTAGCTACTCAGTGTTCAACAGCACGTTTCACAGTGTCTTCTGATATCCATTTTGTTCTTTTCTTTCCAATCTTTTTAATGACCTTTTGCTTTCCTTTTATATGATGTCCTTGATGTCATCCCACAGTTCATCTGTCTTCATTCATAGTGTTCAATGCATCAAATCTTTTCTTGAGATGGTCTCTAATCCAGGTTGTATATAATCAAGTCCATACTTTGGCTCTCATGGGCTTGTTTTAATTTAGCTTCACCTTGAAAGTGCACATGAGCAATTGATGTTCCACAGTTGGCCCCTGGCTTTGTTCTGTCTGATGGTATCGAGCTTTTCCATCATGTATTTGAACAGATGTAGTCACTTTCATTCCTGTGTATCCCATCTGGTGAGGTCCACATGTATAGTCACCATTTAAGTCATCAAAAATAGGTATTTTCAATGAAGAAGTCACTGGTCTTGCAAAATTCTGTCATGTGATAATTTGGCCTCGCATTTTGCAACTAACAATCCTTTTTTCTTTTTAACTTGTGAATTCTAATCATCAGTAATTATCAGTGACTCGTAAGTGCATATTTGATAAATATCTGACAGCAGAAGTTGGCAAGAATCTTCAGTTTCTTCATCTTCAGCATTAAGAGTTGGTGCATAAATTTTAATGATAGTGATTTTAACTGATATTCCTTATAGTTGTATGGATATTATCCTGTCATTGACAGCTTTGTACTTCAGTATAGATCTTGAAGTGTTCTTTTTGATGAGGAATGCTACTCTGTTCCTCTTTAATTTGTCATTCCCTGCATAGTGAACCACATGATTGTCTAATTCAAAATGGCCAAGACCAGTCCATTTCAGTGCCTAGGATATCAATCTTTATGCATTCTATTTTATTTTTGATGGCTTCTAATTTTTCTAGATTCATACTTCATACATTCCATGTTCCAATTATTAATGAATGTTCACAGATCTTTCTTCTCATTTTGAGTCAAACCACATCAGCAAATGTGATTTACTACATCCATGTCATTAAAGTCAATTCTGCTTTCAAGAGGTAGCTCTTCCCTAATTGTATTTTGAGTGTTTTCCAACCTGAGGGACTCATCTCCCAGTCCTACATTTGACAAACTTCCATGGCTGTTCATATAATTTTCAGTCACCCATTTTTTCTGAAGTAGATCATTGGCTCCTTCTTCCTGGTCTGTCATAGTCTAAGTCATGGATTGAATTGAGTGCTCCCAAATATGTGTGTAGCTTTTTGGCTACACCATGATTCCTAGTATTGTGTGATAGTCTCATTTGCTGTAAACACTGCCTGTATGGTGTTAATGAGCGAGGATGGGCAACAGTTGTTTGGGTGGGGTAGGACTCCAAGTGTAAGACTGTATTGTGCCTTGAGGCAATCTCTTGGGATATAAGAGAAACAGAAAAAGCAGACAGTTGGGTACCTCATGCCATCAAGAAGAAGTACCAAGAGACAAAGACAGTCTACAAGCTCAGCTGAAAGCTGTCCACATGGGTGACCCTGCTAGTACTAGCAATATTGATGACATAGCTTCTAGCATCACAGTGAATATGCCAGCCACCACAGCATGACAAACTGACAGATGAGTAGTGGTATCTAAATTGATACTTGATAATTATTAGAGACCTGGGGGTACAGATTGCAGAACAAACCCCACCCCCAAATGCTTCTTCTTTTTAAAATGTGTTCATGCAACAATATTTTCTCTGTCTTTTCATCTGTAACCTTTTTCATCTGTAACTTTTTTCCTACTCTTTCCCAGCATCACTTAGGCTTTCATGACCTGTTTTTATCGATTCTGCTCCTTCCTGGTTCAGCTAGAAGAGGAACCTAAAATAATCACATGTGTGAAAATGTTCATCCCTAGGCCTTTCAGTGGTTTAAATGACCTAGTTATCAGAATATTGAGGTAGGAATAAAATGTTACTTTAATTAAAATCAAGGAGCTGTGGTGGAGCAGTGATTAAATACTTGGCTGCTGATCAGAGAGGTCAGTGGTTTGAACACACCAACTACGCCATGGGAGAAAGACATGCCAGTCAGCTTCCATAAAGGTTACAATATTGGAAACCCTGTGGGGTAGTACTATTCTCTCCTGTACTATAGGGTTCTATGGATCAGAAGAGACTCAATGGCAGTGGTGCTAGTGGGGTGTTTAAGTTAAATGTTACTCAAATGCTACTTAAAAAAAAAAAACTGGTACAGAAAATCATTCTGAATAAAAAAATAATTCATTTCTTTTCTTATTAATCTTGAATAATTCTGAAATTTAATAACAAATAAATGTTTTATTATGTAAGTAAATTTTCAACAAAACCTTTGGAATAACAAAGTCTTTATTTTTCTCATTTGGCAAAACTAAGATTGATGAGTTGTCTCAGACACTAAGATATCATAAGGATGTAATCTTTTATAGTTTACAAGGTATTTTGACATACATTAAATTGCTTAATCCTTATACGATATGGGAACTAGGCATGAGACTCATTATTCCCACTTCAATTCTTATAAAAGTATGGGAACTAGGCAGGAGATCCATTATTCCCATTTCACTGAGGAGGAAATTGCAACTAAGAGAGATAAATAGATATTTGCATGGTCACATAACAAGTTAGTCGTAAGAAAGACATGAAAATGCGTTTTTGTTCCCTAAGTTCATTATTGCTGTTGTTATTTGTTTTTTAATTCTTTATCATGTCTGCTACACCAATTCTCTTTAATTCCCTCCCTACCAATAATTATTCTTTGCACTCCATACAGTACTTCTAAGGTAGACCGTTCATAGCACACTCTCAGGAAGACATATTGAATTGTGAATTCTGGCTGTGTAAGCCTCCACCCTCCTACCCAAATGAAAAATTTCTGGCAATGCCATCTGTTCAGTCAAGCATTTGCCTTATGGCTGTGGGAGGATCGGCAACCGCACCACCATGGATTCAGGCCCTTGGGAGTAAATATTGAAACATGTGTTTGTTTCTGTACATGTGCCCCAGGGCTCAGTGATGGGCACATTTTAAGGATCTAAATAATAATAGTGATGCTGATGCTGCCAGCCCAGTACTGTTATAATACCTGAGCTTCACTTGAAGGTGAGCTGTAGACCTTTTGTTGAGTACATACCGTCTCCCCCATTCATGCTCCATTCAAATTCCATTTTGCCCATATATCTGCTTTAGTTCTCGCTTTCCTACTCTCTCTACTTTTTCTTCTGAAAGGGACCTACTGTGTATTCCTGTGGATTCTTGACAATTGGTTTCTTCCAAGGAGGTACCTAATTTTTCATTGTTCTCATCTATATTCACAACCCTGGAAGCAGTAGTCAAGAAATCAAACAATGCATTGCATTGGGCATATCTCCTGCAAAAGACCTCTTTAAGGTATTAAAAAGCAGACATGTCATATTGAGGACTAAGGTGTGCCTGACCCAAGTCATAATGTTTTCAGTCACCTCATAAGCATGTAAAAATTGGACAATGAGTAAAAAGACCAAAGAAAAATTGATGCTTCGAATTATTGTGTTGGTGAAGAATGTTGAGTATATATACCATGTACTACCAGAACAATGAACAAACCCGTCTTGGAAAAAGTATAGCCAGACACCTCTCAGAAGCAAGGATGGCAAGACTATGTCTCACATACTTTGGACGTGTTGTCAAGAGGGATCAATCCCTGAAGGAAGGGCATTGTCTTAGTCATCTAGTGCTGCTATAACAGAAATACCACAAGTAGGGGGCTTTAACAAAGAGAAGTTTATTTCCTCACAGTGAAAAACAAACCAAACCAGAGCCGCTGAGTCAATTCCAACTCACAGCGACCCCATAGGTCAGAGTAGAACTGCCCCCTAGAATTTCTGTGGAGCACCTGGTGGATTCAAACTGCTGACCTTTGGCTAGGAGACATAGTGCTTAACCACTACACACCAGGGTTTCCTCCTCACATAAAGTAGTCTAAAAGTCTGCTCACTGTCTGCTCACTTCTCTCTTTTATATCTCAAGAGATTTCCTCAAGACACAATCCAGTCTTACAGAATGAGTCCTGCCTCAATAATTCAGTGGCCTCCGGTCTTCTCTCGTTAACATCACAGAGGCAGAATTTATAGCCTAAGAGTTTTGATGATTAAGTCTACAAACTTAATTGTTCTAAGTGCTACATACCTCCTTGCTGAGTATCACTTTGGTTCACCTTCCAAGTCCTCCCCTTGGGAAGCTATGCACTGACCCCAGCACCTAGTCCACAATTCAAAGCAATTTTGGAACCCTTTCTGGATTGGCTATTGTGTACTTGGCGGCCGGTGGTGGGTTCGCCAACTTAATCGTATAGTTGTCTGTTAGGGAATTTTTAGTTAGTAAACAAAAAACTGTATTGGAACACCCTCCCTACTCACCTGACCTGGCCCCCAGTGATTTTTTTCTTTACCTGAAGACAAAGGAAAGATTGAAAGGAAGATGTTCGATGACATTCAGGACATCAAGGGTACTACAATGACAGCTTTGATAGCTATTCCTGAAAAAGAGTTCCAAAATTGCTTTGAAGGTGGATTAGGTGCTGGCATCAGTGCATAGCTTCCCAAGGGGAGTACTTGGAAAGTGACCATAGTGATATTCAGCAATAAGGTATGTAGCACTTTTTCTAGGATGAGTTTGTGAACTTAATTGCCAACTCTCAGCTAGGAAAATTACATAATACCAGGAATCACAGCCCACCCAATTTATGCACACATCTTTTGGATGACACAATTCAATCCATGACAGACATCATGCTTGGTAAAGCAGAGCATCCTTGAGAAAAGGAAGGCCATCAATGAAATGGACTGACTCAGTAGCTGCAACAACGGGCTGACTCAGGCATAACAATTGTGCTGATGGTGCAGTACAGAGCACTGTTTTATTTTGTTTTACAGGCGGTCACTATGAGTTGAAAGTGACTCTATGGCTCCTAACAACACAACAGCAGCATATGGTTGGCTACTTTATGTATCAGTAATAAATAACACAGTCATCAAAGCTTTCTTGAGCAGGGCCTGTTATCAGTTGCTATGGGAATATACAAAAAAATCAAAAGTTGCACCTGCCCTTAAATACTATCATATTTGGTTTAGAAAAAAAAGGATAAGATCATCTAAGAAAAGTAACCCATAAATCCTGTTACCACTGAGTCAGTTTTCATAGGATAGAGTAAAACTGCCCCACAGAGTTCCCAAGCCTATCGTTTTATGGAAGCAGACACCTTTCTGCCAAGGAGTAGCTGGTAGGTTTGAACTGCTGAGTCTTTGGTTAGCAGCAGAACACTTAGCACTTGTGCCACTGGTGCTCCTTAACCTATGAATAAAATCAGACCAAATGTGTTGCAACTGAGTCAATTCTGACTCATAGCAACTCCACAGGACAGGGTAGAACTGCCCTGATTTCCAAGAAGCGGCTGGTGGATTTGAACTGCCAAAGTTTTGCTCAGCAGCTATAGTTTGCCGTAGCTCATTGTAGTTCTTAACCAATGTGACACCAGGGTTGCTAACCTATAATTTGGTATCCAGTGTTATATGTTAACATACTACAGCAGAATCAAAGGACTTTTAAGTAAAGGAAACAGGTGAAGTTACTCAGTGGTGGCTTTTAAGAAGAATCAAGTAGTGGTGACTCAGGGAGCCTTACACCCAATGGGCTCCACTGGTAGTCATTTCCTATCTACTCCAAATAGACGCACAACTCAAACAAACAAACAACAGGCCAGGTTTGTGATGTAATCTCAGCTTCAGTACAAGAACCCTAGTCACTCCTTTCACATCAGGCTGGCAAGCAAGTTGTTGGAAGTCCTGGAGCAACAATGAGAAGTCAGTTTCAAGGGATACCAGGCCTGTGGAATTGTAGAAAGAAGCACTGAAAATATTTTTCCAGCTGGAGGGAGAGATTTGTACACGGGCAGTAACAAATATGGAAAAAAAAGCAAAAGGAAGGCTATGTTGGGCTATCCAGAGAGAAAAGGAGGTTTCTGTAGGCCTGGCTGGATAACGAAGGTTGACTTTTATCAACCTGTAAAACCAATTGCTGTCGAGAGTCACTTCCAACTCATGCCAACCCCATGGGTGTAGGAGTAGAACTGTTCCACAGGGTGTTCAGCAGTGGATTTTTCAGAAACAGATTGCCAGCTGCTTTAGCTGAGGTGCCTCTGGCTGGATTTGAACCTCTAAGCTTTCAGCCAGCAGCCGAGGGTATTAACTGTTTGTACTGCACAGGAACACCAGCATTTATCCAGCCCCAGTTAGACGCTGGGCTCTGAGCTGGGTCTCACTGCACATTGTCTTATTTTAGTCTCATTACAGTCCTGTGAGTGAGGTGCTATAAACCTTATTTTAGGATGAAACAATAAAAGGGACCGAGAGGGTTGATCAAAGCCACAAAGCTGACTCGCTGAATGTACAACTCCTGTAATTTCCTCTTTTCATACTTTAATTCATGAGTTGTTTAGTTTAACTATGTTGTAAAGTAGGGAGCCTTTAGAGGTTTTATTTTTCATTTAAATTTGATTTTGTGTCAGAGTAGCACATGCACATAATTTCAAAAGTGACAAAATGTCGGCTCTCTGTCTAACCAGTCCAGCTCTAGATACTGCTCCTCAGAGAGAACCACATTTATTTCTTTTAGTTTTTTTCATTCGATTTGATTCTCCGTATTTCTAAATTATATGCTTAGAGCACTATGTATTGTTTTGTAATTTTTTAAACAATATTTATTGATTTCTTGTCTTTGTAGATGAGGATTTGTCTTTTATGTACCTCTTTTTCCTCTTTCTGCTTCATCTTCTTCTGAGTTATATGTTTGGGTAAATTGATATTCAATATTTGCATTATGCTGATGATATAAATAATATTTATTGCCGAGCTAAGTAATGTACCCTGATTGTATTTCCTTCTAGCACAATATTTTGCTTTTTTTTGGAGTAAGAAATTACCTTGTTTAATTACTTTGTTTTCTATATACCTATTGCTAATTCTTTCCAGATGTTTTATAGAGTTTTAACATATGTCATACATAATACTATTTCCATATGGCCAATTGCAGATGTAGTTAATCTACCAGTACCTTTTTTTTTAGTCTTTGAGAACCTGCCTGTTGCCCATGTCTCCTGCTCCAAGCTGAACTACTGGTCTATCCATCATTCCTCACTGCTCTTTTGTGTTAGAATTCATGGTTCCTGAATTCTGTCTTCCCACTTCTTGATTTATTTCGTTGCTTTAAGCAGAGCACAGCCCCTAGAAGTATCCTAAGAAAGAGCACACGGTATGTTCAGTTTTGAATCCTCAAATGCCTAAAATGTCTTTTGTCTATTCTCATAATTCATTGATAATTTGGCTATGTATAGAATTTTAAGGCTAAACATAATTTCACTTAGAATTTTGAAGACACTTCTCTTTGATCTTGGCACTTCCAGCGTTGCTCTTGAGAAATCCAATGACTCAATCCTTCGTGACTTGTATTTTAGAGGTTTTCTTTGCTTCTTATGCTCTGCTTTTCCAAATCTTCTGGCATTTTCTCATCCTTTCTGTTCTATTTTCCATCTCTTTGTCATTTATTCGTTATTTGAGGGCTTTCCATGTCTTCATCTTCTGACTCTTCTACTGCATTTTTATTGTCATGTTTTTATTAACCAAAAGTTCTCTTAACTTCGGATTGTTTCTTTTTCTCCCTTTTTGCTCCATGGATGCAAAAGCTTCTCCTCCCCCACCCCCTAACAGATATCTGTTTGTGAGTATTTTGGTTGTGGCAGTTTTTTTCTTCTTGCATTTTCATGGCTTCTTCTACACTTTTATTCTTCAGTTTGTTTAGTCTGTCTTTCATGGGGAAGCCCAGCTGGTTTTCTTTAAAGGTCTGATAGTCTTTTTCTGTCGCTGAGCTCATAGACTAGTGGAAAGGATGACACATTAAAAACAAAACAAAAACAAAAAACCACTATTTAAATTGTCAAGCCACAAACAATTAAGCCCCTAACTGCCAGACAACAAGTAGGGGGCTTGAACTCATACAGAGACACCTAGAAAGATGGGCCTGGAGATCTGCTTCCAAAAGATCACAGCCTAGAAAACCTTATGGAGCAGTCGTGCTTTGCACACGTGAGGTTGCCATGAGTCAGAGTCAACAAAAACCAACAACATCTAAACCATCATCTTAGCTCACAAACATTTCTCTTGCCCACGATGTTGTAAGAGTTTTACTTAAACAATAGTTTGTCTTTAGAATTTCTTCTTTTAGTAGACCTCTAATCTTATGAAGGAAAATCATTAAGAAATAAAAAAAATCACATGTTGGCTCCTAATAGTCACCTCTTACTTCTTTTTCTATGTATTTACAAAACTGCTATAGCGAAATGTAAAAAGGCTTGGAGCTAGAAAACCAAAAGGGAAGAATATACTCAGCATTTCTCAAGCTGAACAAACTGAAGAAAAAAATTCAAGCCTCAAGTTATAACTTTGAAGGGTTCTATAGGGAACATATTGAATGATACAGGAAGCATCAAAAGGAGATGGAAGGAATACACAGAGCGATTGTACCAAAAAAGACAGTCTGATGTTCAGCCCTTTAAGGAAGCAGTATAATTTTAAGAATCAATGGTATTAAAGGAAGAAGTCTAAGCTGCTCTGAAGGCACTGGCAAAAAACAAAGCTTCTGGAATTGACAAAATACCAACGGAGATGTTTCAACAAATGGATGCAGTCTTAGAAGCGCTCACTTGTCTATGCCAAGAAATTTAGAAGACAGGTTTACAAGACCATACCAGTTCATTATGCTCTTTAGGATATGCTTTAAAGTTATCTTAATAAAATAAAAAGCTTCACACATACACACATAAGTTGTCTCTTTCCGACTCGACGGCACTTGGCTGGCTTGGCTTCTAAAAATAAAGAACCTCAAGTGAGAGATGTCTGCAAGTGAGAGTTACTGGGCTCCTATTAACAAGATTTTAGTATAATAATTAAATTCAAAAAGTAAAAAAAAAAAAATGCTTCAAGAATGACTATAACCCATACTCTATCAGCTCATGATTAGAAGCAAAAGACTTTAAGTTTTCCTCTGATTTCCAAATGCAGTCAAGAATTGTGTAAGAGGTATTTTCCATTTTCCCCTTTGACTGTAATTTCACTGTTTATACTGCACCATGATGAGAGGAGCATTATGTGAAATCATTATGAATTATTGTTGGCAGGAAGCAGAACAGCCAGAATAAGTGATTAGAAAAGAAAGAGAGAAGGGTCTG
The DNA here is from genome assembly GCA_028571685.1 of Heterohyrax brucei. Lineage (NCBI taxonomy): Eukaryota > Metazoa > Chordata > Mammalia > Hyracoidea > Procaviidae > Heterohyrax > Heterohyrax brucei. The sequence goes on from CM053157.1 coordinate 64,218,921, forward strand.
GTGGGGATAGGGTGCCGTGCTGCAGCTGCTCCCTCAGCGTGAGAACAGAGACTAGAGACCTGTTTTGCATGCTGGGGGGGAACACATGGTCCACTTCATACTTGCAGGGTCCCTGCTTCCACTGAGTTCTCTGCCGACTCTAGTTTTCAGTCCAGAAGGAACTGGCACAGTGTTTACTACCTGGAGGGATCAGAAATAAAGACCCAAACTCCCATGGTGTCTTTGAACAAGTAAGCTTAGAAAGCCACAGAAGGGTAGACAGATTGCTAATAACAAAGGGAAGGAGATATGCTTTCTTTAGCATGGTCCTTAGGGAGTGCCAGCTATGGGCAACTAGGAAGAGGAAGGGCAAGACTTCTGCCAGAAAAAACAAAAAACAAAATAACTCACTGCCTGGGAAAGGACTGGACAGAGACATTGGCCCTGTGTTTATGCACCGTTCAGTTCAGAAGACAGCTAGGAAGAATAAGCCCACGAAGGTAGCCATCCCCCCGTTGTAAATGGAGAGTTGCTGCACGTTGCAAAGCAATTACGAGGCCACTTAGAAATTTCTTTATTTTGACGTGATGAGTTCTTCATTTTCAACATAAACTCACGGGCACCTGGACACAATGCTCCTCAGAAATTCTCCAGGGTGCATTTTCTGGGACAAGCCCAGTTCATAAGAGGCACTTGGGACCTCAGAATCCTAGAATAAAAAAGCCCGAAGGGGCCTTTGAGGTCATCTAGTCAGCTGTGTGTAACCAACAGACACTGAGTGAATCACGAGTTTTCATCAAGTTTAGCATCTGCCTGGGAATGTACATGATGTCACTTCAGTGCTGACAAACGAGCAGCCTGGCTAGAGCCAACATTTGTGTGGGATGCTTTATCCACAGGCATTAGCTGGTTAACTTGATGATAAATCCTTTTTTTTTTTTTTTGTGACTCAGTGGGCTGTAGCTCCAGTACTTTTGCCTGGTCTGGGCTTCAGTTTTCTATCCCCATCATTGTGCCTGCTGGGTCTCTGGCTTTCCCCTCTTCTCCACTCTGCTGTTGTCTTGCTAGTGGGTTAGCGAATTGGCTCGCTCTTCTCTCTCCTGCCCAGCCCTGCTTGTCTTTTGCTTTCTCACTCTTTCTTCTCACAAATCAGGGACAAGGAGAGGTAGAGATTTGGCCTCTTGTTTCAGGATGACAGTTGATTGCCCATCTTCTCTCAGCCTCCTGAGCCAGGAAATCTTTGTTTCCGCTCCATCCCCTCATTCAGTAGAAGCAGGTGATGGAAAAGGCTGCCTTGCTCCTATTTTCAGCCTGTGGGTCCAGGCCTGGGACCAGGAGAGGACAGGAAGAGGGAACTATAGATATTTAGTTCTACAGAATATTCTTAAGTAGGGTAAAGACTCAGGAGTCTGCCTCTTTAAACTAAGGAGACATCTTAGCTAGAGAAGCAATGAACCAGTGGTGGGCCAGGGCTGCAGGCCTTTCTCTGAAATCCCCTTGACCAAAACCTGTCCCCTAAAGTGAGGTCTGAAAACAAGGGGCACACATATCAGAGCCAAAGACGGGAACATGGCGAGAAACGAATCAGACTCTTAAGGCAAAGGTAAAGTGAACCAACCAACCCTTGTTGACCCCACAAATGTGAGAGTAGAACGGTGCTCCATTGGATTTTCAATGGCTGATTTTTTTTCCCAAAGTAGATCACCAGGCTTTTCTTGGGAGGTGTCCCTGGATAGCCTCAGACTACCAAAGTTTCAGTTAGCTGCCAAGGCTGTCAACCATTTGTACCACCACTCAGGAACTCTCATATCAAAACATGAAGAGACTAATGTCACTTTAAGAACGAATCAACCCAGTGCTTACCCATCCACTGCTGGACCAATGGAGAGAAGCTTGAACTTTATGATAGTTCAACATCTATATTAATGAGAAAAAAGAGCCATATAAATTCTGGTGCAATAATTTTCAACCTTGCCTTCCTGTTGGAATCATCTGGGAAACTTTTAAAAATACTTCTCTGGGTCCTACCATCATAAAATCAAATTTCTATGGTCTCGGGTGCTGCCTGGGCATTAAAAACCCAAACCGAGTCGAGTCGATTCCAACTCACAGCAACTCTATAGGGCAAAGAAGAACTACCCCATAGAGATTCCAAGGAGCAGCTGGTGGATTTGGGCTGCTGGCTTTTTGGTTAGCAGCTGTAGCACTTAACCACTGCACTGTGAGGGTTTCTGCCTAGCTACGGGAAGCTTTCATTTCTGCTCAAGTGTCTCCAATGTGTCAAGGTGGAGAAGCACTGTCCTGAAAGGACATGATCATATGTAGCTAGGTACCTATCTAAAGATTCTATTCTTCTTCTATTCTTTTCTCTGCAGAGACAGGTGCCGTAAAAGCACCTTGGAGTCACTTTGTGAATCTCCTTTAGAAGAGAAATTATCTTGGAGCCTGAAGGTAGTCTTAGGCAGACAGGTGTATAGGACCCCCAGGAGTCTGAACTCAACAGTTGCTGTGTAAATAAGACAGGATAAAATTAGAAGCTGGTCATTTTGAAAGTTCAAAAGAAAAGGCTGCTCAGCCCTTATGTGCATATCCTCAGAGAGAGAGAAAAGATAGTGGTTCTGGGTCAGCTGACATCCTGGCAGGTGGCTGGCTGTAACTCCCGACCTTAGCTTTTGCTGCTCTGTGCCTGAAATTCCCTCTTCCCTCTTATCAAGTTCCCTGCTCAAATATCACCTCTCCTCCCTGCAGTTTTCCCTGACCACCTCAGGTAAGATGAATTTATCTTGCATTCTTAGAGTATTGCATACAGTGTTTCAATTCCTGTACTTGTCACATTGTATCACAGTGATTTGTTTATGCCTGCCTTCCTTCCCAGCTAGACTGTGAGCATCCTAAAACCAGAGTCTTCACTTCTCATATTTATGCAATAAAAGTAGAGAGTGCTTGACATACAGTAGGAGCTTAACAAAAATTTATAGAACTAATCAGAAACAATAGGTTAGTTCACTAAACTATGCTGAAATTCTATTTACCTTACTATGTAATATATACATATATAATATATACAAGAAATTAATGGTAGAGAGCAGTAGTGTAGCATCATTTATCTACCTTTAAAGTTACTATGAAATTTGTTTAAACACATAAAATAAATAAGAATATAAAATACATAATGTAGAATTTTCCCAACATGCTGTCAGCCAGTAATCTAGCATCTTGGAACGTCCTGTGTGTGGGGTGAGGCTGGGAAGCAGGGCTGGAGTTTATTGGGAACAGCTGTAGATGTTGTGAGAGGCATTTGTACTTTACACTATAGTGTGGCAGAGCTAGAGGAGTCTTTAAAGCAGGACCTGCCTTTCAGAAATCAGATTTGTCATTTAGAAAACAGTCAACCTTCTGGTAGATTTACAGCAAAGTTGAGAGAGGGGATAGGTAGGAGGCTACTGTCCAGGTGAGAGATGGAAAATGGATTTTGTGCTTCCAGTTCCAAATAATAGACTCACCAATAAACTTTAAGGGCACAGTTTATTGGTCAGTTGTATGCTGCTCTTATGTATTATTTTCTATGACCCAAAGCTCTAGGGCTTGGTATAGTTTTGGGGCCAGAGAGCAGGCATTTTAACACAAGTCTTAAGCTAAACTTTAAAACAAAGATATTCTAGAAATCCTCAATAGAAACTAAGGTTCTGACAAAGGATATTGTCATGGATTGAATTGGGTACCCCCCAAAAACATATGTAGCAATTTGGCTGGGTTGTGATTCTGGGTATCCTGTGATGTTTCTCCTTGTTATAAGTCCTGCCTCTGTGACGTTAATGAGGGTGAGTGGGCAGCAGTTCTGTGGGTTGGGCTGGACTCAATGAATGAGACTATATTGTGCCTTGTGGCCATCTTTTGAGCCACAAAGGAAAGAAGCTAGCAGAGGAATTTGGGGATGTCATACCACCAAAAAGAAGTGCTGGGAGCAGAGCACATTCTTTGGAAAGGACTGGGGTCTCTGCACCTCGGAAGCTCATAGTCCAGGGGAAGGGTAACAACAAGGACCTTCCTCCAGAGCCAGCAGAGAAAGCCTTTTCCCGGAGGTGACACCCCGAATTTGGAGTTTTAGCCTACTGGACTGTGACAAAAAAAAATTTATCTTTTGAAAGCCATTGACTTGTGGTATTTCTGTTATAACAGCACTAGACAACTAAGACAAAGATAAAGCTTTAAATCAATGATAGGAAAAGATAATTTGTCATCCATTTTAGATTTCCCTGATGAACGTTAGAAACTGAAGCTTGTCACTTTCTCTCTACTCAGACTCAACCCCAAAGATATACTCACAGACACTGAGTGAGAGAACCTATAGGACACTGACTCTGACTCCAATGACCACCAGCTGCTGATGAGTCGACTCTGACTCAGGGGCATCCCATGTGCGTTGGAGTAGAACTGTGCTCTTCAGGGGTTCCTATGGCTGAATTTTTAGAAGTAGATCTTTTGAGGTGCCTCTGGGTGAACTTGAACACTCAACCTTTCAGTTAGCAACTGAACAGTTTAACCATTTGTAGTGCTCAGGGATGCCATAGTCGTCACAGAGATAGATGGTCAAGTGACTCAAAAGAACCAATCTATAGGCTGGGCTTACTGATCAGATCCTGTCCCCCTCTCTCGTTTGAACCATGAAACCTAGAAACTGAGGCATTGGTAGATGAGTCATGCTTATGGTGGGACCCTAGACTGAGAACTGAGAGTGATTATGGCTGAGGTCCCTGATTTCCTGGATTCTTTTGAGACTTCTTGATTTGTCTGAGATATGTATCGTTATAATCAGCCCCACAGCCCTCTTCACTTGAGCTATTTGAGGTAGCTATCTCTTCCTTGCAACCAGATATGCCCTATTACAAAAGACAAAGTGGATTATAAGGCTGAGATTAAGCTCTAGACACTAAAGCCATGAATAATTATTGATATATCCCCAAATGTATGTAATTTCACATATTCTTTTATTTAGAGCAGAGGACACATTCATACCATAATGAGGGCAGAGTAGAGAAACAAAAACAAAAGTGGCAAAGCAGCTGCCTCCATGATTCATATAAACTTCATTTTGAATCTTCTTAAAATAATATTTTCATGTATACGTGAGTAAGTCCATACATATGAATACATGTGCATGCCAAATATACCAGAAAAATGGAAAGACTCTTACTGAGGAAAAGAAAGAAGGCAGAGGCTATGTAATTAAAGCATGAAGTTCCATGATACACATGGAAAGCAAGCAATTTAGAATTTACCCCATAATGCTAATTATATGCAGATGAAGCATGAAGATTATCTCCCCTGCCCTCCCCCCTAGGAAACTCTTCCTAAATCTTCCATTTTCTTCAGCTATTTTAAGGGTCGATAGCCCTTATCAAAACTCATGTATTGTTTCAAATAAGGAAAAATTTAGACACTTTCCTGGTTGGAGGAGGGCTTTCTGGATTCAGTGGACCTTCATTTCTAGGCAGCATCCTGCAGTCAAGATTAAGACCTGAAAATGGCCATTCTAAGTTTTGGCAGAGTGTAGACTTCTGAGGAAGAGTCCTTCTTTACTGCCCCAGAATGATTACCCAAAGAATGGTCCTCTGGTTTGCTCTCGTTAGAAGATACGATGCAGGAGAGGGGCTCTGGCCTTCCCATCTTAGCCTCTGTGAAACAGAAAGTAGTTAGAAGGCAAAGATGCATTGATGAGTCCAGGCTTGCTCAGAGGACAGAGGAAGCAAAGCAGTAAGGTGAAGCTGCTGACCGAGAGGCTGGAGGTAGGAACCCAACCAACTGCTTTACAGGAAAAAGACCTGGCAAACTGCATCCATAAAGACCACAACCGAGAAAACCCTATGGGGCAGTTCTACTCTGCCACACACCATCATTGTGACTTGGAATCAACTCTACGACACCTCAAAACAACAAGACTAACCATATAAGGACAAGATAGGACGGTCTAGTGGTTCAGTGCACAGCTGCTGAAGTCAGACTGCTGGGGCTCAAACTCCAGTCTCTTTTATGTTTACCGAGTTTCTTGACCTCTCTCTGTCCTAATTTCCTTATATGAATTAAGAGTAGGGTAATAATAGTGCTGGCTTCAGGATGCTGCTTTGGGGATTAAACGTAGTAATATATGCAGAATGATTTGCATTCTATCTTGTGTAGGGTAAATGAGTTGTATTATTAACCTGAAGTCCTCCGACCTAGGAGAGAGATAGGTGGAGAGGAGGCAGTGCCAAGGGGCAGGGAGGGGAGAGGGTGGAGGTGTGGGCTGCGTCTCATTCCAACTCCTTCTCCACCTGCACCTGTCAGAGGTAACTGCATTTCTGCCTGGGCGGCTTCACCAACCTATAATAAGGTTTGGAGAACTCCTCAGAAAGTGAAGGTCAGTGGTGCGCTTCTCCTCTCTTTGGCTGCTTTTGATTTCCCGTGAAGGCCACTGTAGCTGCTGAGATGAAAAACAACCCCCTGCGGAAAACAAAAGAAAGAAAGCAAAAATCCTGCTCTCTGGTGAACCAAGAGATTTCAGTAGCAGCCCAGTGACAGAGTATCTGGCTGGCTGGCTCCTGCGCGCTGGCGCCTCTCCACGCCGGCCCATCCCCAGCCTAGGGCTGCTTCCCTCGGCAGAGTCCACCGCATAGCAGCAGAGAGTGTGCTCAGCGGCTCTGCCCAATGACAGCCTGGCCGGCAGCATCCCCCGCGAGAAGCCGGCTGTGATTCAGCCTCCAGAGCACATTTGGAGGGTATTGCTTCTCAGCTGCCAAGACCAGCATTAGATTTTGTATTTTGTTAGCTGATGGGCACTCTTTGGTCACTTTACTAATAAATCAGTTCTCTTGACTACTTAACCCTCTTCCCAAATATCTTGTTTCCTTATCCCTCTTCCCCTATAACTCTCTATTTATTCTTGTCAATAACTGTGTATTTAATATACTGGGGCATTAATTTCTCTCAGCCCATGGATGCATGAAATCTAATTGTGAATCCATTTTGGGGTCTTACCTAACAACAGATGAAGCTGCAGAAAGGAAGTCCCTTAGTCTACATGCCCAAAGCCTGTCCAGTAACAAAGAAGCCCTCTGCCAGTCTGTATGTCCTACAGAGATCTCCTTCAGCTTTCAGCTTCCAGACTCAGGGCCTCAGTGTGTTCTTGTTCGTAATCAGATGATCCTTTCTGCAGCCTAGGACCCTGAGTCTTCAGGGATAGGTCTGATGTCTCACGTTGCCTATGGTGAATCCAGATTATCTCATGTGTGTGCATACTGGATTTTGGAAACCTTGGTGGCATAGTGGTTAAGTTCTACATTTGCTGAGCTAAAGATCAGCAACTCAAATCTGCCAGGTACTCCTTGGAAACTCCATGGGGCCATACTATCCTGTCCTATAAGGTCACTGTAAGTCTGAATTGACTGGATGGCGGTGGGGTTTTGGTTTATATATGTATATATATATATGTATGTACGTATTTTCCAAAGTATGATTTGCAAAGCACAAAGAGATGTTGATTGTGACTGACATATTTATAACATAAAGACACAACTGGAGTACTAAGTTTCCACACAAGTGCCCCAGAGATTGATGTGGTGTAAATGAGTTTGGCGAGAGGTGAGCTGGCAAGTCCTGATCCTTCACCCCAGTTCAAGAAGGGAAGCTGTGCTTTAGGACTTTTGTGTGTTGGTTTTGTGCTGGCTCTTCTTTATTTGCATGTTCAAATCCACTCCCCACCCTTCTCCATTCTGCTCTGTGCTGCCAGGAGGCTGAGTTCTGTGGACCCCATCAGTTGGGCTTCCTTGCCCTCTAGTTTTTACTGGATTCAGCCAATGGGAGGAGTAGCTGGAGGTTGGAGGGCATCAGGAGGGAGAAGTGGAGGTATTTACTCCTCTGACTTCTTCTCTAGGCTGTGGTTTGGCAGTGGCTGCATTCCTCCCCAAAGTCCACAGCGCATCTTTCGGTCCTCTCCTGTAGTTACAGTTCTCACTGGGTTCTGATAACAGTCTGCCCATTCCCTCACCACTTCAGGCCTAGGAGTGGCAATGACATTTCACTGTGACTAGTCCTGAGAACTTTCACTCTCTCTTAACAGGTTTCTCTTTATTCCACCCAGACTTATGTAAATAATCCCTTTATTAAACCCTCCTTATTGCATCCTTTTGACTTTTGTCGCTGTTTTTCATGCTAGGACTGTGATTGATTCAGTCTTCTACTGTAAGCTTTTCTTTAGTAATAAATTGTGCTACTAAAGGAAATTTGGAAAGCCACAGCACTGGACCAATCAGAAGCATTGTGAGAAAAAAATTTCAAATTATTTGTGATTGTAACTTATCAAAGGTGACTGAAGAAGTGGCTTGAAAACAAACTCATTGAATATTAGATGATTTTACCATATAGTATTAAAAGTTTCTATGGGCCAATAGGTGGGTGGAATTCAGTACTAAATTTTGTTACCAAATAGAGGCCAAAAGGATTGTGGAATCAGATTGAATCAAGTCCTGACTGTGACACTTACTAGCTGTATGGCTTACTTATTTTCTCTAGGCCTCAAGTTTCTAATCTTCAAAATGGGAGTAATAACATAAATGAGGTTATGTATACGGAGTGCTTAACCCTCAGCTTGATACTTAGTAAGTACCCAATAAATCTTAGTGCTTGGTGTTATTACTTATGATAATAAAATACAGAATACATCAAACTAGCAAATATCAGCAGGTCAAGGAAAAAGTAGTAGAAAATCTAAAGATCAGGGTGGGAAAGCAACAGGTGCCTTACTTGGATATGGGCAGATCTGGTTCTACCTGGAGCTTGCAAATATTTAAATCAACCTCCATGTCCAAAGATCCGTGGCGAGGCCACATGCATTCTGCGCCAGCTTACAGTCATTGGTGCTGTCGTTAAATTCTTTCCCAGCTAGACTGCAATCCTAAAATCAAGCAAACAAAAGGCAGAGAAGGTACAAGTGACCTGAGAAAGTTCCCAGTGTTGGAGATCTTCCTTCAAATGTTGACTCAAATGCCCTCTTCTTGGTGAGACCTACCTTCAACTTATTTAAAACTGAAGCTCACCCCCAATCCCCAGAACGTCCAATCGCCCATGCCTGCTTCATTTGTTTTCTTAACTTCTTTGCATCTGTCTTCTTTAGCACATCGTACAATGTGTTTGCTTCTTTGTTTCCTCATTATCTTTCTTGCTCACTATCTGTCTCTTCTGGCTAAAATTTAAGGTTCATGAGGGCTGGAATTTTTGTTTAGTACATTGACACTTTCCAGACTGGTATTCAATAGATCTTCACTGAATGTTGTTGAGTCATCTCTGCATACCCTTGGGCATGACCTCTGACTACTCCAGTATGCCAAAAAGGAGCCCTTGTTGTACAGTGGTTAAAGCTCGAGGCTTTAGGTCAACAGTTGGAACTCGCTAGCTGCACCTTGGGAAAAAGATGTGGCCGTCTGCTTATGTGAAGATTTACATTTCTGGAAACCCCACAGGACAGTTCTACTCTGCCCTGCAAGGTCACCAGGCATTGGAATTGACTCACTGGCAGTTGGTTGGCTTTGGTTAGTATGCCAGATGATAACTGTGACTATTTAACTGTATTTAATATATGTTTATATCCATTTAACAGGTGAGTTGCCTTTTATCTTTGGCTTCACTCCAATCTTGTCTGCATTAAGAGTCTGGCACAAAGTAGGCAATTATAGGTGTTAGGCCCCCTGTGTGTGTAACTGTGTGTTAGATACAGACATTTAAAAAAAAAAATCAGTTTTTGTGTACATGTATTTGTGTGGGTGGATACATCTCTGGGCACATCTGTGCTTAAAAGCAGAGTTAAAAGCCTTCAACTATCCATTTGCAGCTTATCAGAGAAGACACTAATTGCTTCTTTAGTGTTACCCTCTAACTTCAAGGACTGGTTGGCCTTGTGGCTCAGTGCTACGTCTCCTAATAAAAAGGTTGGCAGGTCAAATCCACCAGGTGCTCCTTGGAAACTCTATGGAGCAGTTCTACTCTGTTCTATAGGGTCGCTATGAGTAGGAATAGACTCAAAGGCAGTGGGTTTTGGTTTGGTCTCACTTTGAGGAAGCCCTGATGGTGTATACTTAAGTGCTATGGCTGCTAATCAAAAGGTCAGCAGTTCAAATCCACCAGATGCTCTTTGGAAACTCCTTGGGGCAGTTCTACTCTGTCCTATAGGATTGCTATGAGTCGGAATCGACTCCATGGCACTGAGTGTAGTGTTTGTTTCTCACTTTCAGTGTTCCCCCTCATTTCCTTCCCCACTCCCAAGGGTGACACATTTGGTTTTCTAAATTATAACCACTTAGTTTGGTTTCAGAATGGAATGCTTGACAGAATACAAGAGAGCAAACTTGGCAACAAAACATTTCTTAGTTGATGCAGCCTCTGTTTAACTGCTTCTTTCCTTCTCCCTACTGGAAAGCCTCACAGGATTCCTGTCCACATTATCTTCAGAGGTAAGCAGGAGCCCTTTCACTTATTTTTATCTGATCAAAAGTGGGATTGGAAATCAATCTGACAGTCCATAGGATTAAGCCCAAGACCATAGTCCAAAAAGATGGAACAAAGTCCAAAGCAAAGAATTTGCAATGGAAGATACATGAAATAGAATGGAAATATTTTAGAAAGAAAAATCAAAAGAACTAGGAAGAGGAGAGCTTTTACAGGACTTGTGTTTGTGGTTCTAAGCTTCTCTGGATGGCTCTTACCTGTTTTTTGAAAACCTGTAGAGATAAACCTGGTGGTATAGTGGTTAAGCGTTACTGGAGAAACACCGGAGTTTGTGCCACCTGTGGCAAGCCAATCACTGAGACAGGAGGTTAAGGTGAAGTAACCAAAGGTTTTGTTTGTGTGCTAGCTGACACAAAGGTGGTAGAGGGATAGCTCCTCCCCGGATCTGCCAAGCCCATTGTTTCATGGAAGGGTTTTTAAATGGTGAGGCTAAGTGCTAAGATCAGAGGTAAGGAATTCAAGGGGTTAGGGAAGATGCTTTGAAGAGAAATCTGGGCTTCTTCACTGCCTTTGATTTTTCTGGGCCGTCCAAGTGATAAGGCACAGGATACCACCTGGCCCTGCAATCTCACTGGCCGTTATCGGTCTTCAGGGCCATAAGGATTGGGTTCAGGTGCTGTTCAGCCATCTGGAAGGGAAAACTCTAAACAACTCATTTGCCATGCCCTCCCTAGTTCCTTGTCTAAGTTGTCAATTGCAGCTTAGAGCCCAATTACCAGCTTGGAGCCTAATTATTGGGAGAAGAGGAGTTATACATGACCCACGGTGAGGTTGCTGAATTTGTGCTAGTGGTTTTCAAGGTTGTGAGTTCTCCTCTAGGCCGTATGGAATGTGAGGGTTATGTTTTCCAAGGAGGTGTTGGAGTGATTGCTTTGCAGCAGAGCCTCTCAGGCCTTGGCCTCAATTTCCCCGTTGCTAGGAAAACTGGTTTTCAGTCCTCCAGTTTCATAACTGCTAAGGCTGCTGACTAAAAGGGAGGCAGTTCAAATTCGTCAGGCATGCTTTGGAGACACAACAGGACAGTTCTGCTTGGTCCTGTAGGGTCTCCATGAATTGGAATCAACTCGACGGCACTTGGTTTGCTTTTTTTGTGGAAGTAAAATGCTTAACAAGGACAAGCACTTGGGCCACTGTGTATGACTGTGGTAGCAGTTGCCTGGAGCAATGAATCTCAGTGTGGTATCAGAATCACCTGAAAATGTGTTAGAAACATAAATTTTCAGTACTTATTCTAGACCAGTTATATCAGAAACGGGGTCATCTTCATTTTAACAAGTTCTCCAGTTGACTCTGATTCACATCAAGTTTGAGAATAACTGGTCTTGAATACCATGTTGAGAAGGATTTGAATCTGAGTTCTGCAGGGAAAACAAATGAGGTAGCCCCATTCATGAGGGCTATCTTGAGCCTAGGAGGGCCGGAGTGGCAGGGAGTATCCCGTGTCTTTGTGGTCTCACATCTAGGCAGCATGAATAAATGTAATGTAAGTAAATGACCTAAACAAGGTAGTAACTACCCCGAAGTTTGGAAGAACTCAAAGAACAGTTGACCCAAATTAACTAACCAATGCCAGATGGAACAGCGCCAGTGGTCTGATGAAGAGTCACAGGCCTCCCCATCCGTTAACAGTGCTCTGGAAGAGACTCTAGGGATTATGAGTTTCACTTGAAATTTGGCAATATGTGACAGTAATAAACATAACAATTGTTGTGACAGGAAAAAAAAAAAACAACAGCTTGCAAGAATCCAAAACCTCTTTTTTCTCAGTCCATAGGAGAAACATGGGTCTTTTTTGTACAGAGTCAGTAGAAGAGGTGAAGATCAGAACTGAGAGATTTTCAGATAGGTGGTTTTGCTCTTCAGTGGAAAGGAGGAAGTTATTGGAAGGATAAAATAGTGGGTCCCAAAGGCAAAAGGGCTGAGGGATAAGAGCCAGAGTGTGTGGGTTTGAACAGGATTTACTTTGAATTTTGAAGGTAGTTTAGTAGGAGAATTGAAGGAAATAGAAGATATTTAGGGAGAGATGGAAAATTTTAAGAACTTTCACTGTGCAATAGCAGGAAATTCACATTTTTTTGAGACACTTCTGTAAAGACAAACTGCTTTTTAATTTTTCATCTTATTATTACTATTTTCAGCATTTGAACTAGTGGTTTTTTTTTGGAGTGTAATGTCATACTAAAACTGAGCTTATTCAGCTAAATATTTGTATACTTGTTTGTTTTTCCTCTATCTTCCTCTAAAAATGCTTTATTTAAAACGGCTGACAGACAACAGTAATGTCAATAACTTACTTGTTTAAAACTTTGTAATTATAAGAGTGTTTTAACGCAATTGTCTTTTCTGCAAAACATTATAGTGAGATATTAGTCCCATTTTCCTGATGAGGATACTGAAGCTCAGGGAAGTTATATACCTCGCTCTGAGTCAAACAGCTAGTAAGTGCTAAGTCTGGGATTCAAACTCAGGCCACCTAACCCCAAATTCAGCATTCTTTGCCTTGCCTCAGATGGTAATAAAGAATAATGTAAAGGAACAAGTCTCCTGTTCCTGAAGGTAATTTATTTTCAAATTTAAACTTACTTAGTGTCTTACAAGATATGACACTTATAGCCATATCTCGGTATGTAAGGAATAGGTGTCCCATGTGAAAAGTGAGATTATTCAAGATTTCAAATATTTGGGAAAGGGGACCATTTTTCAGACTTGAAAATGGACTGATGGAAGGTTAAAAGCAGAAGGCACCTAGTCTACCTTTGTCTAGCTACAGGAGATTAGTAGGAACTCTTGGTTGGGGTTATTAAGAGAAAGAGACGGGGTGGGATGAATATATGTATTTAGGTAGCAGGTGAGATGAAGTAGGACCAAGAGACACTTGCCACAAGAAAGTCAGAAATCTGTTCTTTGTAAACTGAATTTTTAAAATGTTTTTGTACTGCCTGTTTGTTTCTCATTTTTCTCCTTCTTTCTTTTCTGAATTGTGTTAAAAGTTCTATCCTGCTGAAATCACGCCAAAAGGAGCCCAAGAAAGGGGTTGTGTTCATGTTTGGTTTGGACCTTGACCTGTAAACTCCTGAGTCCTCAAAATGGTAGTGTCAGCTAGGAGACTGACTCGGGATCATGTGGTCAGTTATTTCTTCCTACCTGGATACCCCATGTTAAGGATTAAACTGTTCCTTGGAAGAAAATGTGTTAGAATCTTAACCTTTGTGCCTGTAGATGTACTCTCATTTGGGAATAAGAGTTTCTGTCTTAGGTTAGTAACACCATAACAGAGTATGGTGTGTCCTAAAAGTAATTACTCTTGAGTTACAAAAAGAGCAGCCAACCAAGCCGAAAAGAGCAGCAGAGACAGCAAAAAGCAAGTAGGAACAGGGAAGATGATGCCACAACACAGTAAAGACTTATAAGGAACTGAGGAAGCTGGAAGAGACCAGAAGCTTCCTCCAAGGCTGAGAGAGAGAGAAGCTTCTCCTAGAGCCAGCACCTTGAATTCTGACTCTACCCAGACCAAACTGATTGCTGTCAAGGTGGCCCAGCTCATAGCAACCCTGAAGGACACAACAGAACTGCCCGATAGGGTTTCCAAGGCCTGTAAATCTTTACTGAAGAAATTGGGCACATCATTCTCCTGTGGAGCAGCTGGTAGGTTTGAATTGCTGACCTTTCCGTTAGCAGCTTAGCACTTAACCACTGCGCTATAAACTGTGAGAAAATAAATTTGTCATCTTTAAAGCCACCCACTTGTATTTCTGTTATAACGACATTAGGAAACTAAGACACTGTCCTTCCTTAGATGAAATGCTGGAGAAATGTCTTTTTCTTGTCTTGTTTTTATGTCCTTTTTCAGATAGAGTGCATCCCTGAACAAAGATGGTTGAGAAAGATCACATGCTTTCTGGGAGAATTGATGCTGGGTGAAGGAGTAATTGGATGTGGGGAAAAATAAAAAATAATTATTTTATAGATGCAGAATTTAAAATACAGGTAGGTAGCTAACCTAAGTGGATTCCAACTCATAGCAAGCTTATCTGGCAGAGTAGAACTGCCGCATAAAGTTTCCAAGGAGCACGTGGTGGATTTGTACTGCTAACCATTTAGTTAGCAGATGTAGCACCTAAGCATTATGCCACCAGGGTTTCTGGTAGGTAGGCATGTAGGTAGGTAGGTAGATACAAATAAGAAAAGTCTTTGGAATGAGATTTTTCTCTATTGATGTTGGTCTTTGCACTTTACAGATTTAAAAGGAATATTTCCCTTAAGTAAAACACCACATAGTGTCAGTTGATAGCAAACTCTTGTGGTGTAGTGGGTGCTGTAGTTGCTAACCAAAAAGTCAGCAGTTCAAATCCACCAGGCATTCCTTGGAAACTCTTTGGAGCAGTTCTACTGTTCCCTGTAGGGTTGCTATGAGTCCAAATCCACTCAATGGCAGTGGTTTGGTCAGTTGATAAGTAACACAGTATAGCACTAAAATTAAAAATATGAAATAAATTACAGGGTGTACCTCCATTTTTCCAAGGTGAAGAGAAGAAAAATTAAGGGCCTTATTTGCTTATAAAACCAAAACCTCACTGCTGTTGAGTTGATTCCAAATTGTAGCACCCCTATAGACTTCTAATTTAAAAGCTGAAGAATTTTCCTCTTCTGCTGACTAGGCATCATGAAGTCTGGGAATAAGCAGTGATTGTCACAGACCTCTATCCCATAGAGACCAGAATGAAAAAGCATATTGCCCTAACTCTTCAAACATCATAAAGAGAGAGTAAGAGAGAGACACACAGAGAGAAATAGGGAGAGTGAGAGAAACAGAGAAGAAAGAAAATAAATAAATTTAAAAATATGGTAATTAGAACACAGCCATTCCTGGTTAAATAATCTTGAAATCCCACAAAAGAGTTAAAAAGATTATCACTGACAGGTAACAGTTCAAATATATGTGAATAAGAATGTCAGGATGTGCTATAACATGAGCATATTTTTCTTAGTCTGTATAAATTCTCATTGAAGTGTTACTCACCTAGTGCTACTTCATAATCACCTGCTTGACCTTGGCAGTGAAGGGAAGCCTGCAGAACTAGAAATTTATTTACATTTAACTCTGTGGGGACCCATCCCTGTACTGGTACACTCTGTAGGCTGCCATTTACATGCAAACTAGCCAATTATCTATATTTTTCTTTGTTTCCTCTAAAGCAAAATGGTGAAACCAAGTTCTCAGACGTGAAATTCTGAGGAATACAAATCTAGGAGGCAAAAAGAATTCACAGATTCTGCCCAATAAAGCATACAATTCCAATGCTACCAAGATAACCAGGCATGTTTTTATATGTAAGAAGTGAACTGTAATTTGTTTTCTAAAAGACTCTTTCATGGATATGAGAGAAGGAATCACAAAAAAGGACAGTTTGCTTCTCCCACTTTTCTCTTAGCAGATACTGTCCTGTAGCCAAGTCTGCACAGACAAGTAAGCAATTAACTTTCCTGACTAGCTGAATACCCCAAACAATCAAATACACAAAATCCTTTCCGCAAACTTCGTTTGTAGGCAAGGTAACCACAGAGAATCAATAAGTAAATTGACCAAGCAACTGTAAGAGGAATGAATTTGTCTCAGGGCTGTGTCACTCACTGATAGTGCACCTGACTGGCTTCCTGTCTCTGGGTTCCACTAACACAGGAGCATGCTCCATCTTAGACCCACCAGGAGGCTCTGTTTCCTCCCAGAGTATTGGAGTAAGTTTTCTCCAGCTCATTAACTTATGTCAGATTTGTTGTTGAATTTCTCTAAACCTGGTGTCCCAACTGCTCCTAATTAAGGTCATCTGACATCTCCTAAGAACACCACTGACTGAGGTTCCTGCCAATTTCTCTGGATTCCGTCTCCTTCTCCAAAGCTTACTAACTATTGTCCTAATTTCCAAAGGCTGTCTCATTTGATTTCTGACAGTGGTAGCATGTAATTCACCTCTGATTGCTTACTTTACCAATTGTTTGATAGACATCTTGGATTTGATTTGAAACTCATCAGACTGTACCAGGAAACCCTGGTGGCTTAGTGGATGAGAGTTATGGCTGTTAAAAAGGTCAGCAGTTCAAATCCACTGGGTGCTCCTTGTAAACACTATGAGGCTGTTCTGCTCTGCCCTATATTGACTTGACAGCAATGGGTTTGGTTTGGGGTTTTATAACTAAATTGGGATTCATGTTGTACCTAGTTTTATGGGGTAGCCAGAATAAAAGATATCTAAGTCTTGATCTCTAGAACCTATGAATATGTTAAATTATGTAGTGTTATGAGTTGATTTATGTCCCCCCCAAAGATATGTTTAAGTCCTAACCTCCAGTACCTGTATGACCTTACTTGGAAATAGAGCCTTTGAGGACGTGATTAATCAAAATGAGGTCATACTGGGGAAGGGTAGGCCCTAATCCAATATGACTGGTGTCTTTACAATGAGAGGACAAGAGACACAAGAGAAAAATACACAGAGATAACTCCATGTGAACACAGAAACTGGAGTGATGCATTGACAAATCAAGGAACATCAAAGATAGTTAGCTGTCACCAGAAGCTAGAGAGCAGCTCTCTGAGCCCTTGAAAGGAATCAACATGTCTAACACTTGGATTTTGGACTTGTGGCCTCAAGTCTGTTGTTTTAAGGCACCCGTTTTGTAGTACTTTGTTATAGCAGCCTTGGAAAACTAATACCTCAGCAAAAGAAATTACAGCTAAAGATGGATTTAAGCTTGCTAATCAGTTGATGTTAAAATGGGGAGATTAGCCTGGATTACTCAATATAATCACAGGGTTTTTAAAAGTGGAAGAAGGAGGTAGGAGAAGAGAGTAAAACAGAGAAATGTAATGAAGTCAGGTCAAAGAGACGCTCCTTCTTGGCTTTGAAGGTAGAAGAATGGTGTCTCAAGCTAAGGAATGTGAACCCAAACCAAACTAAACCCACTGCTGCGGAGTTGGGTCTGATTCATTGCTACCCTAGAGGTCAGAGTAGAACTGCCCTATAATTTCCATGGAGCGCCTAGTGGATTTGAACTGCTGACCTTTTGGTTAGCAGATGTAGCACTTCACCAACTGTGCCACTAGGGTTTACAAGAAATGAGAGTAGTCCCTAAAATTGGAAAAGACAAGAAAATGAATTCTTTCCTGCAGTCTCCAGAGAGGAACACAGACCTTCTGACATCTTTTATTTTTATCTCAGTGAGACCCATATCAAACTTCTGAACTACAGAAGATAATGAATTGTTAAGATAGTGAATTTAGTGGTTTAAGTCACTGAATTTGTAATTATTTGTTATGACAGTAATAGAAAACTAACAGATATAAGATCTCCTGACTCCTGGATGTCTTGTCGTGTTTGGACCCCATGCATAGGTGACCCTAAAAGCTGTCCTACCTCCCTTGTCCTAGGCATGCTGTAGCTGAGCTATTCTGCTGCCACTTTGAACCTTAGAACGAGCATACATTAGGTGCGGTGTGGTGTATCAGAGTTTTCATGGACATTAGAGCCAGACTTGACTGCAAGTTCTCCTTTTGCCACTTTCTAGCTGTGTGACTTTATATAAATCACTTAACCTTTCTGAATTCCAGTGATCTTTACCTTATCTACAAAATGAAGATAAGGCAGACTTCTTACTGTGAAGATGAGTGATAATCTATAAATGCACCTAACACAATGTACTTACTGTACATGTTAGGTGTTCAATATTTGGGGGTATTTTACATTTTTTTTCTATTTTTGTCTTTGATTTTTTTATTAATTCTTTCTTTCTTTCTTTTTTTTATTGTGGTTTGCACTAAATAGACAATAGATGTGCGGTAACTTCAGCGAAGGGTGAGCCAGTAGGCAATAGTGGAGAAACAAGCATAGTTTGTTCAAGTGAGGGTCACGGAAGTTTCATAAACACAGCCAAACTCTCAGAGGGATCCAATTGCTGGACTGAGGTCTTTGAGGACTATGGTCTCAGGGAACATCTAGCTCATTTGGCATAAACAATTTATAAAGAAAAGATTCTTCATTCTACTTTGGCGAGTAGTGTCTGGGATCTTACAAGTTCATAAGTGTCTACCTTCAATATTCCACTGGTCTCACCCCATCTGGAGTGAGGGACAATGAAGAAAACAAAAGATATAAAGAAAAGATCAGTCCAAAGCACTAATGGACCACATGAACTACAGCTTCTGACAGAGTGAGTCCAGCATAACTAGATGGTGGCTGGCTGTCACCACTGATTGCACAGATCACACTAGAAGTCCCGAGCATAACTGGATAAAAATGTAGAACAAAATTCTAACTCACAAAAAAGGACTGGAATTACTAGCCTGACAGAAACAGGGGGAACCCTGAGAGTACGACCCTCAGATCCTGTGACAGCTCAGTGATGAAGTCACTCCTGACATTCACCCTTCAAACAAAGATTAGACAGACCCATGAAAACAAAATGAGACTAAATGGACACACCAGTCCAAGGGCAAGGGCGAGAAGGCAGGAGGGGACAGAAAAGCAGTAACAGACAGGAAAGCCGTAACAGGGAAATGAAGTAAAAAAGGGGAGAGTGTTGACATGTCATGAGGTTGGCAACCAATGGCACAAAACAATGTGTTTAATGAGAAGAGAGTTTGCTCTGTCAATCTTCATCTAATGTACAGTTTAAAAAAATTAAAATATTTTTATTGTGCTTTAGGTAAGATTTTAGAGCACAAATTAGTCTCTCTTTTGAAAATTTATACACAGATTGTTTTGTGACGTTGGTTGCAATCCCTACAACATGTCAGCACTCTCCCTGTTTCGTTTATACCCTGAGCTCCCTATGCCCATTTGTCCCATTTTCCTTCCTTTTCCTGCCTCTCTGTCTTTGTTTTTGGTCAGATGCTGACCATGCAGTCTTGCATACTTAATGAAACTAAGCATCACATTTCTTACCTGTGGTTGTTGTTTGTTTTATAGGCATGTGTAATATTTGGCTGAAAGATGGATTTCAGCAGTGGTTCAGTTCTGCTTTAGTAATGTGTCTGGGGGCCATAGTCTCAGGGTTCCTTCCAGTCTCTGTCCAACTACTAAATCTAGTATTTTTTTTTTTTTTTTTTTTTTTGTGAGTTTGAGTTGTTTCTATTTCCCTCTGCTCTTTCTGGAACCCTACATTGTGATCTCTGTCAGAGTGGTTGGGTACCACCTAGTTCTTCTGGACTCAGGCTGGTTGAGGCTGTGGTTCATATGGTCCTGTACACTTTAGGCCTAGTATTTTCCTTGTGTCTTGGGTTTTCTTGATTCTCCTTTGCTCCAAATGTGATGGAACCAATAAATATATCTTAGATGCCCATGCACAAGCTTTTAAGACCCCAGGACACTACTCACCCAAGTGGAATATAAAGCATTTTCTTTTTGAACTGCATTAAACCAAGTGACCTAGATGTTTTTCTAGCACTCAGCCCCAGTAACTGAGCCCCTTGAAGTGTTTGGATGTATCTAGGACACACCTATGGCTTTGTCTTGATCAAGTTGTGCTGACTCCTGTATACTGTGTGTTGTCTTACCTTGAACCAAAGTTAACACTTACCTACTATCTAGTTGCGATTTCCTCTTCCCATTCCTTCCCTCTCTAGTGACCATTAAAGATTGTTTTTTTTGTGTGTAAACCTTTCCTTGGATTTTTATAACAGTGGTCTCATACAATATTTATCCTTCTGTGATTGAGTTATTTCACTTGACACAATGGTCTCCAGATTCATCCATGTTGTGAGATGTTTCATGGATCCATCGTTGTTCTTTATTGTTGCATAATACTCCATTGTGTGTATATAACATAATTTGTTTATGCATTCATCTGTTGATGGACACTTAAGTTGTTTCCATCTTTTTTTGTTGTGAATAATGCTGCAAAGAACATGGGTGTATGTACGTCTATTCGTGTGACAGCTCTTTTTTCTCTAGGATATATTCCTAGGAGTAGGATTGTTGGATCATATGGTATTTCTATTTCTAGCTCTTTTATGGGGGCCATGATCTTTTCTATAGCGGTTGTACCATTTTATAATTCTACCAGCAGTGCATAGGAATTTTAACCTCCCCACAACCTCTCCAGCATTTGTTATTTTCTTTCTTTTTTGTTAGTGGCAGTAATACTGAGATGATATTTCGTTGTACTTTTGATTTGCCTTTCTCTAAAGGCTAATGGGAGCCCTAGTAGTGCAATGGTTAAGAGCTATGGCTGCTAACCAAAAGATTAGCAGTTTGAATCCACCTGCTTCTCCTTGGAAACCCTATGAGGCAGTTCTACTCTGTTCAGTAGGGTCATTATGAATCAGAACCAACTTGATGGCACCTAACTACAACAATGGCTAATGATCTGAGCATTTTGCCATGTGTTTATTAGATGCCTGAGTGTTTTCTTTGATAAAATTCCTTTTCATATCCTTTGCCCATTTTTAAATTGGATTGTTTGTCTTTTTTTGGTTGAGGTTTATTCTATAAATTTTAGAGATTAGACCCTTGTTAAATGTCATACCCCCAATTTTTTTCCCAGTCTGTAGGTTCTCTTTTTCACTCTTTTGGTGAAGTCTCTTGATGAACATAATCATTTAGTTTTTAGGAGCTTCCAGTTATCTAGTTTATCTTCTGGTTTTGTGCATGTTAGTTATGATTTGTATTGAATTTATGCCATGTATTACTGCCCATAGCATTGTCCCTCTTTTCTCTTCATGATCTTTATTACTTTAGGCTTTACATTTAGGTCTCTGATACATTTTGAGTTAGTTTTTGTGTATGGTATAAGATATGAGTTCTATTTCATTCCAACTCGATGGCACTTGGCTTTGGCTTCATTTTTTTTATGGATGGACATCCAGATTTGTCAGTACCACTTGCCAAAATGACTGTCTTTTTCTTCTTTAATGGATTTTGGTCTTTCTCAAAAATCAGCCAACCATAGGTGGGTGGGTTTACGTCTGGGTTCTTGATTTTGTTCCATTGGTCTATGTGTCTGGGTATTTTAAATTCTTAAGACCACTATCTTATTTTCCAAGCATATATGACTTTTATGCAATAAAACACCAGATTATCAAATATAATAGAATCCTGAAGGCAAGAATCAATAAGACAGTATATCTTGTAATACTGGCTGATGAATGGATAAATGTTCAGGAATAGGAACTCATAAAATGATCAAAAACATGCCCAATGAAATTTTTATTTGTTTTTTTGGAGGGAGACCTTGCAGCAAAAAAAGGATAATATCTAGCAGACTGAGTTAATTATGAAGTATCTGCTGCCTAGCAGCAAAGAACGGGAAGATATTTGCACTGTTAAATAATTATACAAGATACTTGAGAGCAGTCTGGAAGATCACAAGCATGTATTCTTTTTCCTTCAAAGAATTCTATACCACAAAGATGTAGTCCCAAAAGAGTCTAAATCTTCTTCATCACAGCATCATGAAATTGAAAGCCACCAAAAGATCTTTAGAGAAGTAGAAGTTATAAAGCAGCTAAAACCCACTCATAATAAAGATAGAATCTTAAAAATATAAGCAAGTTGAAAGAAGAATGCAAGAGTGACACTAAAACTTGGTAGTGAAAGTTGATAGAGTGAAACAGCAATTTCTTTTGAACTTAAAAAATATTCTTCAAGAAAAAGCAATAGTTGTTGGGGATATTAATGTTCTCAGAAAAACAGGGACAAACCAGCTAAGGCAGTACCTTCTGAGTTTAAAAAAACAACTGCAAACTCTGGAATATTCTAAAGCCGTAGTATTTAGCAACTACTGCACCTGAATCAAATAGTGCAGTTTTGCCAGACATTTGCCAACTAGGGATAAAATTAACTTGAAATATATTTTGATGATTAAAATTTATTTGAAATGATAAGAACAAAAGAACATAAGTGAAAGACTTATTAAGAAACAGGAAGATGGTCATTAGTCAATTCCTGTTACTGTAGACTTCTTCAATCTCAAATTCAAAAAAGAGAAATATACAGAGGTACTAGAAACCCTAGTTGCGTAGTGGTTAGGTACTATGGCTGCTAACCATAAGTTGGGTAGTTCAAATCCACCAGGCACTCCTTGGAAACCTATAGGGCAGTTATACTCTGTTCTGTAGGGACACTATGAGTCAGCATTGACTCAACAGCAGTGGGTTTGGTTTTTGGTTTATGGAACCAGTGCTGACAGGAGTCAAAAAACAAGTGGTATCACAGCTGGAGGGACACATGGGGTTCGTGGATCATTCCTATTGCAGAGAGGAACCATGGTGTCCCGGGGGTGAAAGATGAACAGCATCTGTGAGGCAGTAACTCTCTTGAGGATAGGAAAAGCTCTAGAGTGGGACAGAAGTGGGGCATCAGGAAAAAATAGATACCTCCCTCCCAGATGACAGTTGCAGACAGCTTAAAGGCCAGTGTGTCACATATAGTGGGCAAGGAAGTGGGCTTATGAGGAAGTAAGAAGACGGTGGGTATGTTTAGGTTAGGAAGCCAGGGACAACTTAATGTCACTTAGGGTCAAGAGTCAGGAGTAGAATTAGGGGCCATATCATGGGACCTCAAGATTTAGCAGGCTGTTACTTCTAATGATAAGCCAGCTTGTGGGCATGGCCTAATTTCCACAATGTCAGCTAGGTCTTTCTGTCCACTATTCTCATTTCTTGAAGTGGTCAGTCCTGGCCAGGTGCACAACAGCATGAGTCTTGGCAAGCAGCATCTTCATGATTTGATATTACAAAAACAGAGTGTCTTCAGATGGTTGGTCCCAGAATGCAGTCTGGGATTCTGCCAGACAAATATGTCCTGAAATATGCTGGAAAGGCCTTTGCACAGCAAGGCTATGGGCTCTTCTTGCTTCATGTCTGACTAAGGTATCCTCAACTTCTTTAGCCGGTGACAAAATTAAGCACTCATTCTGAACCAGGATTTAACCTGATCTCTGATAGAGCAGAGAAACATGTTTCAAGTTGGGCCATTTCATATTTTTTAGAAGTTTGTGAAATAGGAAAAATGAAATCTCAGATGCTCAGAGCCATTGCAACTGGAAACTTCCAAATTCTTTGCAGCTGTTGATTAATATGATGATTTATGACAAGCAGTGAAAGTCTCAAACTACATTTACAATTCAAGATAGAATATATTGATGTGATGTCTTGCTCCTTGAATTAAGAAAACCTTAACCTCATTCCAGGAGCAATAATGACTCAGTGGTAGAATTTTTTCTTTTCATGACTGAGTCCTAGGATCAGTTTCTGGCCAAGGTACATCACACACAGTTACCACTCATCTCCAGTGGAGACCTGAGTGTTGTTACAACACTGAATCCATTTTAGCAAAGCTTCCAGGCTAAGACTGATGACCTACTTCCAAAAGTTAGCCAACAAAAAAACCCCCAAAATCACAATGGTCTAATTCTTAGTTGGCCATGGGGATGATGCAGGATGGGGCAGTGTTCTGCTCTGTTGTGCCTGGGGGTCACCACGAGTTGAGGATCAACTTGATGGCAGCTAATGACAACAACAACAACCTCATGCCGTAGACTGATAAACGAGTTGTTATATGAACTAGGAGTGTTTGCTCTGGCTTGTCTAGACAGTAACATCTGAAATATTGCAAGTTAATACTGCATACAATCTGGATCTAATCAGAAACAATATTTCAGTTCTGCCTGTTAACTATCACTTAAATCAATTCACATTTTTCTCCCCCCAAGGCTTCCTTGTGATTTCACCCCAGCTCAGGGCACCATCACCTGGATTATTTGAACTGCTTTATAACTGGCCTTCAATCTTCTCCTCTCTCTTTCCTCCATTTTCCTGAATTGCTCATCACTTGCCCCACCAGCTTGAATTTTGTATTGTACATTTCAATTCTACATTTGAATCCCACAGAACAACTTGCAGCTCCAGGGTGCTGTGCCCTCTCACCTCTTTATATTCCGTCTGCTTATCACGTGCTTTGTTACCTCGCCCCCACTCCTCTCCTCTTCAGCTGTCACAGATTATTTCTACTGACTCAGGCCTTACTTGTGCTCACCGGTGTCCACGTCTGCCTTTTCATCCTTGGCAGATGGCTACACTACACTTCCTAGTCTCTTTTGCCATTAGGTGTGACCATGTGACAAAATAAAATGTGAGTGGAAGTGATGTGCTTCTTTCAGGTTTGGCCCATAAAAATCTGCCCACAAGCATGCTTTGTTCTATTTCTCCATCCACCATCTAACTTGGAAGGACTCAGGACTGTGAGGAGCACAAAGCTCCAAGCTGAAGGGTGCCTGGAATCTCTATTTGACTATAACACAAAGAAGAAATAAATTGCTAGTGTGTTAGTTAAGCTGCGGAGAAATTGTACTTTGTTTTTCCAGCTGCTGGCACTGGTTTCCTTTAGCAAAGCAAAGTCTTAGCTTAGTCTTGAATTTCTCTGGGAAACCTCACTTGATTGAAAAGATAGCTTCTTTTCCATGCTACCGTAAGATCAGTGGGGACAGGGATTATTACTTTATTCCCTATTTATCTTTAGTTATTATTACAGTGTCTACATACAATGTAAATGCATAAGAAGCTCTGATGGTGCAAGAGCGAAGTGCTCAGCTGCCAACCAAACTGTTCAGAGTTCAACCCCCTAGTGGCTCTGCACGCAAAAAACTTGGTGATCTGTCCTCATAAAAATTACAGCCTACAGAATCCCATGGGACATTTCTACTCTGTCAACGGGGGTCACTATGTGTTGAAATCAACTCAATGGCACCTAGCAACAACAACATGCACTGCATCATAAAAGAAAAAACAATATTGAGTGTTAAATTAATGGTCTTTATATTTGCTTTGGAAAACCTGGTGGTGTAGTGGTTAAGTGCTATGTCTGCTAACCAAAAAATTGGCAGTTCAACTCTGCCAGGTACTCCCTGAAAATTCTACTTGGAGCAGTTCTACTCTTCCTATAGTTGGAATTGACTCAGGAAGTGGATTATATTTAACTTTGGAAAATACATATTCGAGTGGTCAGGGAAAAACACAAAAAATTAAATTTGGAAAAAATACATTTAATTTATAGGACAGTGAAAATTATGAAAAATTGAAATGTGTTGCATTCAGGCAGCCAAGCAACTTAAAAGATGAAATCAGCCTTTTGGGGACAGAAAGTTAATAGAGAGTAAGATTTTTCCCTCACTTTGGCACTCTAGATGGTCTGTACTTTGATTTTTCTCAGAAGAGAAAACGGTGATAGGGATATCTGTAACCTGGAGTGTCAAGAAGCTTTTGAAAAGCTGTAATCGGCTATGGTTTTCTTATCAGTTTCTGGAGCTCCCAGTATTTGAAACCTGATCAACGTGGCAGTTGACATGTCTGATAATGGTCGGAACATTTTGCTACATGTCCACAACAAGGTGATAGCTATCTACTTGTGAGAAAAACGCTGCCAAAACAGAGACAGAGAGAAATTTGTCTATTTTGTAGCATTAATGTAAAGTGTTTTATAGTTCTTCGAAAAACTGTGGATCTCTTCGTTTGGTCAAGACTTCTGTGTGTGAGGTGGTCACCAGCTCTCCCTTAACTAGGATGTGATGACTTAATGGAGACCTACAGAAATGGTCCTAGAAATGGTTGTTGTTGTTGTTAGGTGCTGTTGAGTTGGTTCCAACTCATAGCAGCAACCCTATGAACAACAGAATGAAACACTGTCTGGTCTTGCGCCATGTCCATAATTGTTTTTATGCTTAAGCCCATTGTTGTGGCCACTGTGTTGATCCACCTCATCGAAGATCTTCCTCTTTTTTGTTGACCCTCCACTCTACCAAGCATGATGTCCTTCTCTAGGGATTGATCTTTCCTGACAACATGTCCAAAGTATGTAAGACAGTCTTGCCATCTATGCTTCCAAGTACAACTCTGGTTGTACTTCTTCCAGAATACCTCTGTTTGTTCTTTTGGTGCTCCATCGTACATTCAACATTCTTCTCCAACACCACAGTTCAAAGGCATCAACTCTTCTTCTATCTTCTTTGTTTATATTGCAGTTTTCGCATGCATATAATGTGATTGAAAATACCATGGCTTGGGTCAGGTGAGTTTTAGTCTTCAAGGTGACATCTTTACTTTTGAATACTTTGAAGAGGTCCTTTGTGGCAGATTTTTCCAGTGCAATGCATCTTGTGATTTCTTGACTGTTGTTTCCAAGGGCATTGATTGTGGACCCAAGTAAAATGAAATCTTTGACAACTTCAATCCTTTCTCCATTTATGACAATGTTGCTTACTGGACCAGTTGTGAGGATTTTTGTTTTCCAGATGTAGAGGTGCAATCCATTCTGAAGGCTATGGTCCTTGATCTCCATCAGTAAATGCCTCAAATCTTCATTTCTAACAAGTAAGCTGGTGTCATCTGCATAACTGTTAAATAGCCGTCCTCCATTTCTTATGCCTGGTTCTTCTTCGTATAATCCAGCTTCTTGGATTATTTGCTTGACACACAGATTAAAAAAGTGTGATGAAAGGATACAACCCTGACACATGCAGTATCCCCTTGTTCTGGTCACACGACTGCCTCTTGATCCATATACAGAATGGTAGAATAAATTAATTTTCAGAGAGCTAAATCCCAGATTTGAAGTAAGAGTGAGGTGAGATCACATACTAGAATATTATCTATGTGAATACAGACCTAAGGTTTTTATATTTCATGGACCTCCTGTCATGGGTTGAATGATGTTCTCCCAAGAATGTGTGTGGAAGTTTGGGCGGGCCATGATTACTGGTATTGTTTGGTGGTCCTTCATGTTCTAAATCCTGCCTCTGTGATGTTAATGAAAATGGATAGGTGGCAGTTGTGTTGGTGGGGCCGGACTCAGTGTGTAAGATTGTATTGTGCCTTGAGGCAATCTCTTGAGATACAAAAGAAAGAATCTAGCAGAAATATTTGGGGACCTTATATCATCAAGAAAGAAGGCAGTGCTGGGAGCTAAGTGTGTCTTTTGGAAAAGACTGGGTTCCCTGTGCCTCAGAAGCTTCCAGTCCTGGGGAAGATTGATGACAGGGACCTTTCTCCAGAGCCAGCAGGGAAAGCCTTCCCTGGGAGCTGCCACCCCGAATTTGGACTTTCACTGGATGTGACAAATAAAGTTTCTCTTTGTAAAGCCATCCACTTGTGGTATTTCTGTTAAGGCAGCCCTAGACGATTAAGATACCTCCCTTCTCTAGAAGTTACACTGTTGATTTTCACTAAAATTCATTACACCATGGAGAGGAGAGGGCAGGGAGAAAGTGGTATTCATAATCTATTTTGTGCTGTATTTACTTTATAAAAAAGTGACTAGATTTCTATTTCACTTCTTTGCTAAAGAAATGCAGAAAATATGGTTTCAGAATGGATATTTAAGGCAAATACCATTCTTTGTCTGCCCGAAATCTTATTTCTTCCTTGCTAACAGAAGCCTGGTTTTGTTTATGCCCAGCCCCAGATGAAGAGGCATGCTAGATAAGCCAATTATGACAACTTTTCTTTCCTTTCCTGGTATCTCTTGCAACTCAGGGTGGTCATCTGACCCAGTTCTAGCTAGAAAGACCTAAAATGAAATCTGCTGATGATATTTCTGGTGAAAATGTTTTCATTGATAAAAAGGGATATGTGTTGCTTGTGTTGCCCTCCTCCTCCTTCCATTCTTCCCACTTTGAATGCAAATACAGACTCTGAAGCTTCAGAAGGCATTTTGCTATCATGAGACAATAAGCAAGAATATAAAATCCAACACATTTTAGATGATAAAGCCAAAAAATAGAAAGAGCCTAAGCCTTGGGCAGTGCTGTGTAGATGAACTCTTATTAGCAAAGATACACACCTGTCTTTAGGCTATCTGTAATGTAAGAAAAATAAACTGCTGTTTGTTTAAACCTTTGCTTAGATTTTCAAAAACATTAAAAAAAACTTGACCAATACATAAAGGAAAAAAAGTAGAAAACATATCAAAACATGTTTAAAGCCCACACCAAATTCCAGTGCATAACTTCTTTCCATTAAAAAACAAAACAAACAAAAAAACTCACAGCCTTGAGTGGATTCCATCTTATAGTGACACTATAGGACAGAGGAGAATCACCCCATAGAGTTTCCAAGGCGTACCTCGTGGAACTGAACTGCCAGCTAACTGGTTAGCAACTGTAGCACTTAACCACTACACTACCACAGTTTCCCTACCATAAAGCCAAAAAACTAAACTCAATGCCATTGACTCGCTTCCAACTCATAGTGACCCTATAGGACAGAGTAGAACTGCCCCATAGAGTTTCCAAGAAGCACTGGCAGATTCGAACTACTAAGCCTTGGGTTTGCAGATGTCACACTTAACCACTACGCCACCAGGGTTTCCTTTCCCACCATAGGATGGCTGAAATAGAATGAAAATAGAGTCTGAGATACAAGAAGCTTTTAAATGTTAAGTTTAATGGTAAAACTGTTCAGATGGGCACACTTAGTGACCAAGTACAAACCATTTGATTAGAAAATGCTGTTGCCAATTACTTAGAAGATGCCTGTGAGTTTTAAAACATGTCTTATTGGCAAAAGCACAGTTACAAGAACATAGGTACTATGTCAGCTGGGACTACAGTCAGGCAGATGACAATAGAATGCTTAGATACTGTTCTTAACACGAGTCTTTTTTTTTTCTTAATTACTCATTAAAAAGAACAGAATTGCCATCAAGTCTGGGGGGCATGGCCAGATCAATAGTCTACGCCAGGTGAGTCCAGCAGTGGGTTAGAGAAGGTAAGACCTTGGCAGATAATTGTCCAGAAACGATTTTGGTAAAGTCATGCTGTATATCCCTATCAGGCTATATGGGAATTAGAGATGTTTGACAGCCAATTCTTAAACTTTTAAGGTAAAGACTGGACTACCTGAATCACTGAGCTGACACAGAACATATTAAGAAAGAGCAAAAGTTTGGAATCAGAAAACCCAGGTTTGAGGTCAGTCCTCTCTCTTAATAGCTATTGACCTTGGGAAAAACTATCTGATCCTCATTTTTCTTACCCATACCGTGAATACAACAGTACTTTCCCTCTTCTGGTGGCACAGTAGTTAACTGCCATAGCTGCCAACCAAAAGGTCTGCAGTTTGAATCCACTAGGTTCTCCTCAGAAACTCTTTGGGGGCAGTTCTCCTCTGTCTTTTAGGGTAGTTGTGAGTCAGAATCAAGTTGATGGCAATGGGTTTGGTTTGGTTTTTCAGTTTCTGTTCCTTGCAAGGTTGATAATGTGTGATATGTTTGGTGTACTGTTAAATGCTAAGTGAATGTTAAGTTATCATCATCATCATGTTATATTGTAGATGGTGATGATGACAGTGACAACAATTCATATGCCCAGTGTGTTGCCTGGTTGTGACTCAACAATTATTAATCTCTGTTAATTACTTCTCTCTAGAAATCACAGCAGAGTCCTGAGCTGTCATTTCATAGATCTGCTGGCTGGATCCAGGGAGCTAACCGAAAACTAGGGTCTGATTGCTGGAATCATGGACATGCTATGAGTTAGTACATTTCTGGTACTCCTTTCTTGTTCCTGCCAACTTGGGGTGTACTTTTCACCTCACAGAATCCTGTCATCTTCTCTCAGAAGCTGGGAGGCTTTTAGTGTGGGAATAAAGTCTAAGAGGCTTTTTCCTCCTTAGTGGTGAAAAGAAGAAAATATGATTGTTTGTCAGAAAAACTATTTATAGGCCTGACAAAGACCTATAAAAAAAAAAAATCCTACATTGTAAAGTACTTTTAAAACGTACTTATCCAACCCGACAGCACTTGGCTGGTGACTTGGCTACGAAATATTTCAGATATATAAAAAATTACAACAAATCTAATGAACATTAATCGACGGCACTTGGCTTGGCCAATGAACATTAATATATCCACCACCCATCTTAGTAAGTAAAACACCAGTGACACAATTAAAGCTTTGGGTACACCTCTGACATTGCATACCAGGTAACAAATCTTGAATGTTATCATATTTTTCTTCTAACCAACATTGACTCCTTGTAAGAGCAAATCTTACTAGATTTACCACAGCTTTAGATCCCCATATTCCTTCTTTGTCTCCTACTTTAAAGATTTAAAACACTTCTTTTTTAAAGTTATAAATGGCTATCAATGTGTTTTTGACATCTCAAGAACTCAGCTTGGTGGAACATATCTGTCTATCTGTATGTAAAAAATGAAGCACAAATAATCATTATCCTTATACATTGGAGAACATCTCTCCCACTCCTCCCCTTTTCCTAAACCTTTTTACTTGCATTGGTATGTGAACTTCTTTCCCCACCAAAGGAGTCAGTGAAGATTGAACGGATGTCAATGTCTCCTGAAAAAAAAGATAAAAGATGCCATACTGTCTTAGATAGCCTCAAAAAGCACCAGTTTAAGCCAACACTGGAAAAAAAAAAATGAGAGAGCTAACAAAAAAAATCTAGATTTCTGGCTTCTTTTAGAAAATTGAAAATTCTGATAACACACTGCCACACTCCCACATGGCAATAATCCACTCGTCCCAGGTAACAGCTGCCTCTTCTTAGACAGGACATTCACCATTTTACCACTTTCCTACTCCCTTTTTCTCCTTAAAATTGAGACTAATGTTTATTGCCATTTATTATCATCATACTTGGACTGCTAACCTTCCTCACTGTAAGGAAAATACTTTTTTTTCTTTAGCCATATAATACTTACTACCAAAAGTGGCAAAACAAAAAACTCAATCAAAAAGGCCATACCCTGCCTGCTCATTCATTTACCTCGGGTACCTTGGCCAAGAAACATGCATATTTTTGACCACTGGTAAAGGATTTAGTCTTGCCATATATTTGTCTTAAGAGACATTTCATTCTACTCTAGTAAACAGATTAGACTTGATGATCTAGCAGACTGGAGGGTCCCCGGAGAACATGGTCGTTAGATTCTCTGTCTGCCCCAAATTAAAACCATTCCCAAACACAACTGCTTAGACAAAGATTACTGAACTCTAAGACATAAAATGATACTGGTAAAGAATGTGCTTCTTGGCTCAAGTAGAGACATGAAACTAAGTGAGCAGCTTCTGTCCAGAGGTGAGATGAGAAAGCAGAAGGGACTGAAGCTGGCTGAATGTATGTTTGGGAAATACAGGGTGAAGACTATGCGTGTGCTGTCATATTGTAGGGAGAGCAATCAGGGTCACATGTGTGTAAGTTTTGTTTGACAACTAATTTCGTTTAAACTTTCAGGCAAAGGACACACACTTAAAAAACACTTAGTTCTACAAATGCGAGTAAGAGCAAAAGCAGCTAATCTACTTTTGAGTGGCAATGCCAAGGGGTGATTTGTGGGAACTTCAACCCATTTCCGCAAACCTTCATCACTGCCAGCCCCACTCTGAAGCCACCCTGAAATAAACAGAGAGTCCAGAAAAAAATAGTGTGCCTGCTTCACAACCACAACTTGAAGAGAATTCCCTTTGCTCCTTTCTCTATCAGATTGCTGTCTTCCAAGGTTCTTCTCTACGGAATTTACGCTGTTTTCCCTGTCTCCCCTTGGCAGCCCCCTCCCCAATGCCAGCCTCTTCCCTGTCTAGGGAAAACCCACTGGTGTAGTGATTAAGTGCTATAGCTGGTAGCCAAAAGGTCAGCAGTTGAATCTACCAGTTCCTCCTTGAAACAGTATGGGACAGTCCTACTCTGTCATACACAGTCACTATGAGTTAGAATTGACTCTATGGTAATAAGTTTGTTTTCAAGTATTTTCCTACCTAGATTCATGTATATTTTAACCTATGAGTGCTGAAAATAAGACAAGAGAAATGTAGGAATGTAATAAATGTTAAAAATACTCCTATTGTAAGCTTATAGCTCTAAATTTAAGGGTGAGGTACAGAAGTTGGCACATAATGGACAGAATTAACCATTTGAAAGCAATTTCACAGAGGAAATCCACTTTGAATATGATTTATAAAGTGTTGCTGGTGAGATTAAGGGATCTGCTTTCTTAGCATGTCATCAGGAAGCCAGTCTAAAAGGTGATGATGTAGAATAAAATCTAACCTTGGTGATTTTAATGAGAGGCCAGGCTGTAATGACAGAAGTGCTTGGTAGACTAATAGGGAATATTAAAAAGGAAGAGAGAGAGGAAAAAGGCACTGGATGTTTGATAAATAGACACAAGAATTCCAGTCACTAGCAAGGTGTTCTCTGTATGGTGCAAGCATACATTTTTCTGCTTTCATATAAATTATTCAAATACCATCTCTCTGGTTTCATGCCTAACAAGCACCTTACAATTATTATTTGGAGAAGAGTATGTCTTAGGTAGCAGACATGAGAACAAGTACTCTCAGATTCATGAACATATAATTTACCAGTAACTGGTACCTTTGGAGTATTTTCCCAATATTACAAACAATCCTGCACCGTAAACCACTGTTTCTAAATGTGATAACCTTGTTATTTGTTCTCCTTTTGCAGATCTCATTATAAGTGAGATAGGAAATAAAATGTTGGTGTCTGCAAGTGTCAACACTACCTTAGTGACTGCTTCTGGAGCTGCCAGTGTCTCTCTTTTCTAGTCTCCTCTTCTCTAGGCCCCTGTGACATCTATGTAGCAGAAGTGAGAGCGGCAAGGGATAGCTGCTAACACAAGGATAAACATATTCTTGCTGTCTTCATGCAGAATCCAGAATGTCATTTCTTATAGAAGTAATGATATATTGTGGTTAAATGTAGTTGAAATAATCCTGTCGGCCCCATACTCAAGCATGTTTTTATAATAGATCAAAATGTGCTTGATTCCAAGTACAGATGGAAGGCATATTCCACTCTTAAAAAAAAAAAAAAAAAAAAAAAAACCTATGTACAAATAAATTTTGGAAGCAACTTATTTCTGAATTTTAGAACCGTTCTTGCTCTATCACTATTGTAAACTACTACTTATCATTAATTTACAGTCTACATTTATCTTTTGATTTAGGGTATGAGGATTTAGGGTATTCAGTTAAAACTGAGGGCCTTAAACTGCATTGCTGAGATTCATCCATTCACTAGTATTAAGTATTTACTATGGGTGGTGGTCAAGATTGTGTCAACTTGGCAACTCCATGTTTGGCTGCTGTATCAAGTGTCAGGGCAGGGCCTGTGTTTGCTTCCCTCCCCTCAGCTCTCTGCCTTCCAATATCTACTTCCTGACTGCTGACATTGCCAGCATCTCCTGCTCTCTTCTGCATCTGGTTTCTGAATCTGAACTAGTAGCTGTTGGATTCATCAACCCTTATAGACAGGGCTTGAAAGTCTTCTTCCCTGACCTGTTGATCCTGGGTTCGCCAGCCTGTGTAGCTCTGCGAGTGAGCAGAGATCTCACAGTCTCTCGCTGACCTACACAGCCGGTGATCTAGAACTCTGGTCTCTGACCTGCTGAACTTGGGTTCACCAGCACATGTGGCCACATGAGACTTGAGCCAGGACTTGGGACATTCAGCTTCTACAATTGCATGAGCTGTTGCCTTTATACATCAATCTTTCCGTATACATATAGTGTTACTGGTTTTGTTTCCCTAGAAAACCCAGCCGAAGACACTATGTATCAGTCACTGTGCTAGGTTAAAACAGATGAGGCTCCTGCCCTCATGAAACTTGAAGTCTAGTGGGGAAGAGAAATACTAAGCAGGAGACCATTCCAATAATTAATCATAAATCTGCTAAATTCAATTAAGGCAAAATGCAGTCTGCTAATTAAGAGCCTAGTAAGGAGGCCAGACCCAGCCTGGGAATTAAAAAATGAAGCAAAATCCACTGTCTTCAAGTAGATTCAGGTTTATACTGACCCTGTAGACAGAGCAGAACTGTCTCCATAGAGATTCCAAGGAGCACCTGGTGGATATGAGCTGCTAACCTTTTGGTTTGCAGCTGTAGCACTTAAGCACTATGCCAATTTTTGGTAGATTCAGTTGTTAACCGCTACACTACCAGAGTTTCCAAATGAATATACCAAAACCAAACCCATTGCCTTGAGTCAGTTCTGACTCATAGAAGCTTTGGCGGCATTGTGGTTAGAGGTTGGCAGTTCATATCTGCCGGACACTCCTTGGAAACTCTATAGGGCAGTTTTATTCTGACCTATAGGGTCACTATGAGTTGATTTGATTTGAAATGAATATAGTCACTAATATTTCCTTCATTTCATCTTCAGTTTTTTAAAACGTAAACAATTTATCAGGTTTTTTTTAGCCTCTAAGCACTTTTCTAGAAGTTGGACAGGAGTTCAGTATCTATGTCAACTCTTTCAAGTCACTAGGAATTCATTTGGGGAACTAAAGTGGCAATTTATTAGCTAACTGGCATGGAAGCCCATTTTCTTATCTTTTTATTTATCTTTACATTTGGACAGTCCTGCAAAGCGGCAAGTTGCTCCTGGTCTGAGAGAGTAAATGCAGCTTCCAGATTGCTTAATGTGTGTCCAATGAGAGATTGCACTGAGAAAATTTAGCTCATTATAAAATGCTTTATAGTATAAGTCTATTGTTGGCATCAGTCTCCTTTAAAAACTGAAATAAATAAAAATAACTAAATGTAATTCAAACCTACCGCTGATATGTATTGAGGTCATTTTCTCCAATAAACAGTGCTTTCTTTGATTATCCAGAAAATTCAGCTTTCAGAGGCAGTTGGGGGGTGGAAAGAATGAGATTTTGGCCCTCCATAGCAAACGACTGCCTTTTCAAATGAGGCACACATGCTTGGTCCATCTGTCTCCAAGGACTCAGCAGAGTAGTCAGTAAAACTTTCTATTCAATGTTCGAAGCTGCATTGCCAAATATTAATAACTCATTTTATTTATAAACTATTCTCCAAAGCAGGAAAAACAGGTGGTACTTAGGAAGATCTCAGTTGTAGCCAAATTTCAAAGGTCAGCTGCTGCAAGTGTGGAATGGAAGAGCATTTCGTGTTCTTACTCTTTACTGTAAAAATGTTTGCCCGTGGCTCCTTTCCCAAACCATAATACTGGTACTTAAGCTTATCTCCCAGCCAAATTATCATTTTCCAGGAAGTTCCCCATGCTGCAGCCTTTTAACAATGTCCTCCTGGTCCTTCATTTCCTAACCACGTGTTCTTGTTCTGATAAGCTTTGACTGGTCTGATCTCAGAAATCAAACCATGAGTGATGATTTCTTGGTGCAAAGTTCATCCTGGAGATAATGCCTTAACCCAAACAACAGCTATGATGGCTACACATTTTAGCTTTATGACCTATCAGCAAAACTAATTAGAGGCAGGCAGGAAATTTCTCAGTAAGCTATCACCCTATGATTATGAGAAGATCAACAAACTTTTGAGAGCTCAAAAATAAAAATAGAAGACATGCCAGGAGACAGCTTAAATGAAGTCTAGATTTTCAAAGAGGGAAGGACCATTGCTTTTGTCTGCCCATTCTTCCTTCTTAACACTTTATGGTTTTGTGGGGGGCATTTTCTCTTTCCCCATTGGGGTGGGATATTAGTTAGGGTGCTTTGATGTCCCTACCCAAGAGGTGGATTTGTGGGTCAAAGAGCTAATCAATTCCCATCCACGGGTAAGCACCAAAAGGTGGATTTTGTGTAGAGTTCATTCACCCTAATAGTAGCACCTTGGAGAGCTCATTTGTGTGTTCTCACTACTGAAGCACCCAGAACTGCATTGGTTCTTGATCTTTCTGAACCTGGTTATTTAATTTTATCATTTAAGTCCTCTCAGTGAATTATTTTTTATTGCCTAAGTTAGCTGAAGTAAAATTCTGTTATTTGTAATCAAAACACAGTAACTGACACAACATTAATTCTGAACCAACGAATTGTGACTTCCATCATATAAAATGTTAGGGGTATGGGTAGTCATTAGTATCATTCTCCAAACATTTCCAATTCCTCTACAACTTCTAGGGTAGGACTGCTCTTGCTGCTCTTCTACGAAGTTAGGTATAATCATGTGACTTTCCTAGGCCAATGAAATATGAATGGAAGTGATATGTAGCATTCTTAGGTAAAAACTTAAAAAGCCAGTGAGTAATTTGTCATTGTTCTGGTGATAAGGGAGTGTGTACCCCAATGAAGTCTCTGTTAATGTTGGTATCTTAGTGACTATGATGAACAGAGACTGTCTGCTGCTCTATTAGACACATAGTATGAAAAAAAAATCTGTTGCTGTTGAATTGATTCCAACTCATTGGAAACCTTGGTGGTCTAGTGCTTAAGCATTATGTGTGCTAATAAAAAGGTTGGCAGTTCAAATCCACCAGGCACTCCCTGGAAACTCTATGGGGCAGTTCTACTCTGTCCCGTAGGATTGCTGTGTGTTGAAATCAACTCGATGCCAATGGGTTTGGTTTGGTTGCATAACAAGCCTATAGGACAGAGGAGAACTGCTCTGGAGCATTTCCAAGGAGTGCCTGGTAGATTCAAACTGCCAACCTTTTGGTTAGCCGTCATAGCTCTTAACCACTATGCCACCAGAGAGAATGATCTCATTTACATCATTCTCAAATAGATCTCAAATAGAAATTTTCGTGAGGTTTAGGCTATTGAGAGTTTGAATTTGTTGTTACTGCTACGTTACTGAGCCTATCCTGGCTGCTACAAGAGTAACTTTAGAAAGTATAGAAAAATGGTTATTTCTGGTTGCTAGCTTGCAGTCTTAAAGGACAAGGTGTGCTGGTTATTTTATTCTTTCATTTTTAAAAAAATGTGTTAAAAATATATATAATAAAACATTTGCCATTCAACATTTTCTCAGTTTTTTAAAATCATAGTTATTAGACTAGAACTACAAGAGAAATGGGAAAGACTGGTTTCTCCCAGACTTGAGCAATATATAAATTCTATGCAGAAGAACGAGGATGGAGTTTATCTAAATATTTTTTAATGATAATTTAATATAAATAAAACTATAAACTGAAATAATTCAATATGAATGCTAATAAAAATACAAAGCCAGTGTCATTTAAATTTACACCATTTAGCTGAAATAAAATTACTGCTTAGCAATGTGAGTATGGTACTGAGGTCCCTGACTCTTATGGATTTGGTCTTCCAATTTCACCATACACTGTGTGGCGATCAGATCATCCACATCTTTTCTTTATTTGAAACTCTGCAAAATCATCATTTATACATGACATAATCATGCCATTCATCCTACTTATGTTTTAAATGCATCATTTAAGTATCAAGGAATTCTCTTTTTGTTGTTGTTTTTTTCTGTTAACTAACCACAATTAAAGTAATACTTCTTGGCATCAAAGTGATATAATTATAGACCCAAGAACTGAAGCACTGTGGCAGTCTTCAGTTATAGAGGTGTCTAAGTTATATTGAATATGTTTGTATTGGTTTTTGAAGCACTATACTCAAAACAAAGGTATAATGTTAGAATAAGTTTCATATGAAACTTGATGACCTCTGAGAATATGCTTGTAGACCATCAGGGGCTGCATAATCTAGTCCAAGAAACATTGTACTTGATATAGAATATCATCTTCAGCAAAATATGGCATGTTGCACAACAGACATCTTTGTGGACAGACAGAGTAACACAGTCATAGTTTAATAATTGTCTACATCTAAATGAGTGACAGAATAATAATTGCAAGGCAGTATTAAAAAAAAAAAACCAAACTCACTGCCATCAAGTCCATTCTGGCTCATAGTGACCCTATAGACAAAGTAGAACTGGCCCATAGAGTTTCCAAGGAGCACCTGGCAGATTTGAACTCCCAACCTTTCTGTGTAAGGCTCCAGTACTTCCTCCCTCATCTTCATTTTTAGAAGATGACTTTGCTTCTTTTTTTCTTGAGAAAATAGAATCAATACTTAATTTCCAAAAGAAAGCACCACCTTTTCTATCTACCCTAAAGCATCCATTACCTTATATGCTGCCTTCTTTGCTGTTACAGTGTATCAACTCTGTATACTTCTAGATGAGGCCAGGCCCTCAAGCTGTTACACGAAATCTTTTTCCTTTGATCTCATTCAAGGATATCTTCCAAAAATTCTCTCCGCATCTCATGTGTCGTCAATTTCCCCTTCTCTAATGGACTATTTACAGTAATAAGCAAGCATGCTGTTTTTCCTCTTATCTTAAACAACAACAACAACAACAAAACAAACAAAAAACCATCCCGGTACCTTTTTTTTTTTAGTGTGTGCTTTAGGTGAGAGTTTCTAGCTTGAGTTAATTTCTCATACAAAATTGATATACATATTGTTTTGTGACGCTAGTTGCAATCCCACAGTATGACAGCACACTCCTGTTTCTCATAATGTCTATTCATCTGTCCCTTCCTGCCTTCTCATCCTGCCTCCAGACACAAGTTGGCCATTTGGTCTCATGTATCTGACTGAAGGAAGAAGAACACTCTTTACATATGTTATTTTTTGTTTTCTAGCCCTGTCTGATCTTTGTCTTGGAAACCCAGGTAGCATAGCAGTTAGGTGCTACAGCTACTAATCATAAGGTCAGTAGTTTAAATCTACCAGCTGCTTTTTGGAAACTCCATCGGGCAGTTCCACTCTGCCCTATAGGGTCACTATGAGTCAGAATCTACTCAACAGCTGTGGGTTAATGTTTGTCTAAAGAGTGGGCTTTGGGAATGGTTTCAGTTCTGGGTTAACAGAACATCCAGGAGCCACAGTTTTTAGGGTTTCCTCCAGTTTCTGCCAGACCGTTAAGTCTGATCTTTTTATATGAATATGAGTTCTGCTCTGCACTTTCCTGCTGCTCCATCTGGGACTCTCTGTTGTGCTCCCATCACAGCAGTAATAGGTGGTAGCTAGATATCATTTAGTTTTTCTAGTCTCAGGCTGGTGGAGACTTTGGTTTATGTGATCCTTTAGTCTCTTGGGCTAATATTTTCCTTCTGTCTTGGTTGTCTTCATTCAGCTTGTTCTAGGTGGAATGAGACCAGTTGATGCATCTTAGATGGCCACTCACAAGTTTTTAAGACCCCAGATGACACTCAGCAAGTTGGGATGCAGAACATTTTTTTTTTTTTTTTTAACAAGCTTTGTCATGCCAGTTGGCCTGGATGTTCTTTGAAACAAATGCCCTCTTCTTGAACTCACTTCCCTTCCATCTCACATGCCATTTCTTTTCTTTTTACAAAACACTAAGAAAAAGGTATTTACATACTTGATCTCCAGTTTCTCTATTCCCATTCTTTCATCAATCAACTTTAAACAGGGTTTTGTCCTTGCTGGCCCACCACAACTACTCTGGTGGATATTATCCATGGCCTCAAGTCTTCATCTTAATAGACTTCCAGCTTTTGCTCCTTGAAATCCTTTCTTCACCTGGTGTGCGAGACATCCTCTACTGGTTTTTCAACTATGTCTTTGGCAGATTTGTTTCACTTTCTACTAGTGATTACCTACACCTCTGTCTTTCTACTTCTTTTCTTTTGTATCTGTATCAATTTCCTTGTCAGTCTCATCCGGTGTCATGCCTTTAAGAAGCGTCCAAGTACTGGTGACTTATTTATATCTTATACCTACAACTTTATATCTTTCTAATATAGACAGCTTACCAGGCTTTCCAATATAAATAGCTCAGGCCTTTCTTCTGGATTTCGAACTTAAATATCTAACTGCCAACTGACTGAAAAAAAAAAAAAACTAAACCCATTGGACAAAAAAGCTAAACCCTATAGGACAGAGTAGAACTGCTCCATCAGGTTTTCAAGGAGCAGCTGGTGGATTTGAACTCCTAACATTTTGGTTATCAGCTGTAGCTCTTAAGCACTGTCCCATGAGGGCTCCTACCAACTAACAGGCACCAAAAGATTAATAAGTCCAAAACTAAGTCCTCATCTGCCCTTCCTTTAAAATTTTCTCCTTCTTGAATCTTCTGCTGATCAGAAGATTCCCTGCTGTTGCTCACATCTGAGATTGTAAATTTCCAGTAGAATTGTACCAGCATGCACTAGACAAATATCACTTGGTTCTTCATTTTAATAACTTTACAAATTACTGATCAATTACTTATCTCAATCTTTCAGGTGAGAATGCTTCTATTTTGTGGTATCTGGATGGTATCCAGCTAATCTCCACATTTCTGGAGTACGTTTCTGGGAACCATGATCCAAGAAAATTATGGATATCTAAAAGTTCTTAAGAAGAATGTGACCAAGATAGCTAGGTAAAGTAAAGCCAGTTTTATTAGGAATAGTTGAAGAAATTGAGGATATATTTAACCTAGAGAAGAAAGAAATTGAAAGAGAAACGATACTGTTGTTATATATTTTTAGTCTTTCATGGGGAAGGGTGATTACCACGTTGGACTACTCATACTATTTCAGCTAGGCCATTAGAAGTATGGCAGTGCTTTCTTCTGGGAATAGATAGTCTTGATAATTAGCCTCTAGGAGAAATGGAACTGCAAGGCTTTGGTCATTACCAATAAACAATGTGTATATATAACAAAAAAGGAAGTTAATATCTTGAGATGTACAGTCTTAGTATCTTGCTGTATGTCCTGAGCATTTCTATGCAATTTTTACTTTGCAATGGCAATACTAGTATATTGCCCAGGGTCTAAAAGAGACCGTTTACTTAGATGTCATCATATATTACATGAGAAAGAGATGAGTAGGTATAGAGAAGGGTAGAGAAGTGGTGAGTGGGTCATCTCCAAAGAACCAGAGCCAGATTCTTGGTGAACTCAGGCACTTCTTCTCAGACATGTAGAAGTTTAAGGAGAAGGAGCTTCCCTCTAGAGGCTGAACACAGATGGGAGGAGTTATACATGATGCCTGTCACTCAGAGTCCTGAGTCTTTCACTCATGCTTTAGAAAAATAACTTCTCATTTAATTTTTGGTCTGGCAAGGAGAAGGTAGTCTTCCTCTGACCTTTAGCTAAGAATTTCCAAGAAAACTTCTTTTAGGACCAATAGATCAACGTTGCAAAGTGTCAGATTTTGTCTTTCTACTGAAACAGCTTTACCACTATCAGGATGTGTTTATCTCCAGAGCAGTGGCTCTTAACTTTGGGTGCATTTGGAATTCCTGGAAAATGTTGAGCAGTGCTGATTTCTGGGTCCCACTTCCAGAGATTCTTATTTTTTAAATCTGGGCTGTAGCCCCAGTATGGAGGTTTTTTTCCTAAGGTTCCCAAGCAGGTTCCATTGTGCAGGCAAGGTTGAGAACAATTTCTCTATTGCCAAGCATAGGTGGCAGTGGGGGAATCTTTCAGATACAGGCTAGATGACCACTTGGAACAAATATTGCTGTGATAGTTTAAACATTAAAAAGTTGCTTGGAGTAGATGGCCTTTTCTATCTTTCCTTACCTTGAGACTCTAATATTTTATATCTATCCACCATAATGCACATATATGTAAGCAAAGATGCTTATACAAGGACACAAATGCCACTGAGCTATATAAATCAAGATGATTTTGCTAGTATAGCTGTGTTTCTAGCAGCTGCCTCTTTGAGTGGGTGAACTATTCTTTTGTTCTGACTGCTTTCCAGTGCACATGACATAGTTTTATTAGATTATATTATGCACAGCATCACTGAGTCAAAGCAAAGCTATTAGTTGACTAGAAGAATCTTCATAACCAGCTGTAAGGGCTTGTTAAGATACATTACACTGTTAATAGTGCATGTGAATGTTATGTGAGTAGGTGGTA
Organism: Heterohyrax brucei; assembly: GCA_028571685.1. Taxonomy (NCBI): domain Eukaryota; kingdom Metazoa; phylum Chordata; class Mammalia; order Hyracoidea; family Procaviidae; genus Heterohyrax; species Heterohyrax brucei. The sequence continues at coordinate 64,261,099 of CM053157.1, forward strand.
GGGGACAGAAATTTAAACTAAATTAAAAATGTGAGAAAGCTTGCAGCATAAGGGAAATAAATGCTCATTGCCACTAGGCTTGATTATTTTCATTATTTTCAAGGTCAAACCGGCAGTTTTTCACAACTCCTACCCACAAATGCCCTTCCTAATGGATTGACTCTTGCAGTTAGAAGCTCTCCTCATACCTAGGAGGCAAGATTGCTTTTTTACTGCATTAAAAATCTAAATGCCAAGTTGAAAAGACTACAGGGCTTCTGTTTATTTTTATCTGTTAATCAAAATATAGTGCAAATTTTAAAGCATTTAGTTTAACATTAATCCAGAATTTTTGAAAAGTCTAAATTATTAAAAAGTAATATACTGAAGGCATATTACGTTAAAAATTATTCTTAATGAACATAAATAAAGTTTTATTATAATCCTAATAGGTAGGAATCCATTTCTTCCCATTTGATAAAGCATTCTGTCAGATGTAGCAAAAGAAAGAAAATCTTGCCTTCACCGTGCCTTCACTATTCCTGTTGTATGACAACAAATAGGTGCTATAGAGTCAATTCTGATTCACAAAGACCCTTTGTACAACAGAGAAAAATACAAATTCTGCTCTATCTATACCACTATGCTCTATCCTCATAACTGTTGTTTTGCATGAGCCCATTGTTGCAGCCACTGCGTAAATCCATCTCATTGAGAGTCTTCTTTTTCACTGATCCTCTACTTTCACAAGCATGATGTCCTTCTCCAGCAACTGGTCCCTCCTGATAACATCCAAAGAATGTGAGACGAAGTCTTGCTATCCTTGCTTCTAAGGAGTGTTCTGGCTTTACTTCCTCCAGAACAGATTTGTTCATTATTCTGGTAGTGTATGGTTTATTCAATATTCTTAGCCAACACTATAATTCAAAGGCATCAATTCTTCTTTGGTCTTTCTTATTCATTGTCCAGCTTTTGCATACATGTGAAGTGATTGAAAATACCATGGCTTGGGTCAGGCGTACTTTCGTCCTTTATGTGACATCTTTGCTTTTTAACACTTTAAAAAGATCTTTTGTAGCAGATTTGCCTAACACAATGCATCAACTGATTTCTTGACTGCTGCTTCCATGGCCTGTGAATCTGAGGCAAATGAAATCCTTGACAACCTCAATCATTTCTCTGTTTATTATGATATGGCTTAGTTGTACAGTTATGAGGATTTTTGTTTTCTTTATATTGAAGTGTAATCCATATTGACAGCTGTCGTCTTTGATCTTCATGAGCAAATGCTTCAAGTCCTCTTCAGTTTCACCAAGCTAGGCAGTGTTATCTGAATAATACATGTTTGTCTTAGTCATCTAGTGCTGCTGTAACAGAAATACCACAAGTGGATAGCTTTAACAAAGAGAAGTTTATTCTCTCATAGTCCAGTAGGCTAGAAGTCTGAATTCAGGGCACTGGCTCCAGAGGAAGACTTTCTGGAGGTAGGTTCTTGTGATATGTTAGTCTTCCCTTGGTCTGGGGGCATCCCAGGACAAGAACCTCGGATCTAACAGATGTTCTCTGCTCCCACCACTGCTTTCTTTGTGGTATGAGGTCTCCCTCTCTGTTCCCTTTCTTTTCCTTTTTAATCTTTTGAGAGAGAGAAGTTGGTACAGGCCACACCCCAGGGAAACTTCCTTTACATTAGATGAGGCTGTGATCTGGGTACCTTGTTAGGCTCTTTTCCTCTTTAACATAAAATTACAATTACGAAATGGAGGACAACCACACAATACTAGGAATCATGGCCTGGCTAAACAGCTCCACATCTTTTTTAGGGGGACATAATTCAACCCATAACAGTGTTGTTAACAAGTCTTCCTTTAACTCTGATGCCCCATTCTTCTTCATATAGTCCAGCTACTTGGATTATTTGTTCAGTATACAGACTGAATAAGTATGATGAAAGAATATAACCCCGACACACAGTTTTCCTGACTTTAAACCACAAAATATCTCCTTGTTTTGTTCAAATGACTACTGCTTGGTTTCTGTACAGGTTTCTCATAAGCCTAATTAAGTGTTTTGGTATTCCTGTTCTCTGTAGTGTTCTTCCTAATTTGTTATGTTCTACACAGTTGAATGCCTTTGCAAGTAGTAATACACAGGTAAATATCTTTCTGGTATTTTGTGACTTCGGCCACAATCCATCAGCGATGATATCCCTGGTTCTGTGTTTCTTCTGAATCTGGCTTAAATTTCTGGTAGTTCCCTGTTGATGTATTCTTGCACTCACTTTTGAATGATCCCCAACAAAATTCTACTCAGGTGTGATGTTAATGAAATTGCTCTACAATTTCCTCATCCTATTGGATTACCTTGCTCACTTAAAGCTGTGTAGGACTTTTCTTCACGATTTTCTTTCTTTCTTTCTTTTTTACTAACATTAAATCATAGCATGGAAAATCAGGGCAAATGAATATTTCAGGTAGAGAACAGGAAAATTTCCTAAGGATTCTTAATTGTTATATCATCCACTGTGTGATGGTTAAGGCTGTGTATCAATTGGCTAGGTCATTATTCTCAGTGTTTATATGTGATCTCTTTCAGAAGGGGATCTGCTGTGAGTAGATCAGTTGAAAGAGTGTTTCCTTGGGGGTGTGGCCTGCATCCAAATATACACAGACATTTGGGCTTTGTGCTTGCTCTCACTTTTGTGGCTTCCTCTTGTTCATCTGACTTCCAGTTCTTGGGATTTGAGCTATCAGTTTATCTGCTGATTTGGGGATTTATGAATCTTCACAGCCTATGATCAGAGCCCTGCTCCCCAACCTGCCAGTCTTGTGTTTGCCAGCCCCTGCAGCTATGTGAAGCAGGAGAACTTTGCAGTCTTGCCTGCCAATTTTAGGATTTGGTGATGTTCTTAGTCTGTGAGTAAGAGCTCTGCTTTCCGACCTACTGATCTTGGGTTCATCTGTCATTGTAGCTACGAGATTTGGGAGAAGCCTCTATTCTAATTCATGGATGTGGGACTTTCCAGCCTCTACAACTGAGTGAGCTATTTTGTTGATATAAATCTCTCTACACATATTTATACACTTTTCTGGTTTTGCTCCTTCAGAGAACCTGGCCTGAGACACACTGGTAAACAGGTAACAAGAAAATGCATGTATCAAATTTGAGAGATGTCAAAAGGTGTACTTCAATGGGAAAATGTGTCCACAAGATGGGAATTAGGGGCTGTTAGAATAAGAGGATAACATTTCTAAAGTCATCATTTTGTTCTAAACAGTATACAATGTGTCAGCCTCCCTTCTTGGCACCAATCTACAGCTATGCCTTTTTGTATGGTGCTCCACTACTAGCTGAAAGGTTGGAAGTTCAAGTTCACCTAGAGGTGCCTCAGAAGATCGGCCTGGCAGTCTGCCTCCAAAAGGTTATAGTCTTGCAAGCACTATGGAACATTTCAGAATTGATTCAAGAACAACTAACAACAATATTATGATAACTGAGAGCAAATGTGGAGTAAGAAGAAAGAGGACCTAGAGTAATGCCTTGAGGTAATCCAATTCCTTTTTGTGAACATAAGGAAAAACCAAAAAGAAGTGGCCAGAGAAGCTGTAACCATGAGAGTGGGCCACTAAAGCCAAGAAAGGAGTGTTTACGAAACTGGGAGTGTCAACTGTGCTGAATGCCTTTGAGTAATCAAATTTGAAGAAGACTGAAAAGTATCCTCTGGTACCAGATATTGACTGAATCTGCCAAATGCTCCTTGGAAATTCTATGGAGCAGTTCTACTCTGTCCTCTATGGTCACTATGAGTCAGAATCAACTTGATGGCTGTGGGTTTGGTTTTGTTTTAGCCATTGGTGACCTTAGCAAGGGTAGTTTCAGTGTAATGGCCAGTAATTGTTGGAGTGTACTGAAAGTTGAAAGAGAAATATGAAGGTTTAAACATTGCTGAAGCATATGGCCATAAAGAATAGTTACTGGAAGGAAATATAGGATTTAAGATGGGTTTTTGCTGTGTTTTAACATTTTCTACTGTGGTAAAATACATATAAAATAGTCTATTTTAATAATTTTTCAATATACAATTCAATGACATTGATTACATTCAGAATGTATGTAACCATCACCATTTTTTCTAAAACTTTTTCATCACTCCAAAGAGAAATTCAGTATCTGTTAAGCAATATCTCCCCAACCCCCACCCTCTAGTAACATCTTATCTGCTATCTGTCTCTATGAACTTGCCTATTATATTTCACATAAATGAAATCACACAATATTTATCCCTTTGTGTCCACATTTCACTTAGTATAATGTTTTTAAGGTTCATCCATACTGTATCATGTATCAGAAATTCACTCCTTTTTATGGCTGAATAATATTCATTGTATGTATTTGGGTCCCTACTTTCAACTCTTTTGGTTATGTATCTAGGGGTGGAATTGTCGGGTCGTACACTAATTTAATGCTTTTCTTTTCTTTTCTTTTCTTTTTTTGAGGAACTACCATAATGTTTTCCACAGTGGCTGCACTACTTAACACGTCTATGCAGGAAGGCTCTAATTTCATCACGTCTTCATCAACATTTTGTGTGTGGGTGTGCCTGTGTTTGTATGTGTGTGTGTGATAACAGCCATCCTAGTGGGCATGATCCAGTGGCATCAATTTCAGTATAGTCCACCTGAGTTTAGAGACCATCACAAGAACAGACTCGATGCATTAAACACTAATGACTGAAGACTAGATGAGTTGTGGAAGAACATTAGAGACATCATCCATGAAGAAAGCAAGACGTCATTAAAGAGACAGGAAAGAAAGAAAAGACCAAACTGAACGTCAGAAGAGACTCTGAAACTTGCTCCTGAATGTCAAGTAGCTAAAGTAAAAGGAAGAAATGATGACTATAACTGAATAGAAGATTTCAAAGAGCACCTTGAGAAGACAAAGTAAAGTATTACAATGACATCTGCAAAGAGACAGAACTGGAAGAATCAAAAGGGAAGAATGCTCTGCATTTCTCAAGCTAAAAGAACTGAAGAAAAAATTCAAACCTCGAGTTGCAATGCTGAAGGATTCTACAGGAGAAATATTACATGACTCAGGAAGCATCAAAAAGGTGGAAGGAATACGCAGTCATTACAGCAGAAAGAACTATCTGACATTTAACCATTTCAAGAGGTAAGCATAGGATCAGGGACTGATGGTAGTGAAGGAAGAAGTCAAAGCTGCATTGAAGGCATTGGTGAAAAACAAGGCTGTAGGTATCAATGAAATATCAATTGAGATGTTTCAACAAGTGGGTGCAGCACTGGAAGTGTGCAGTCATCTACGCCAAGAAATCTGGAGGACGGCTACCTGGCCAACTGACTGGAAAAGATCCACATTTATGCCCATTCCAGTGAAAGGTGATCTAAAGGAATGTGGAAATTACCTAACAATATCAATACAAATATCACATGCATGCAAAATTTTGCTCAAGGTCATTCAAAAGTGATTGCAACAGGATATTGACAAGGAACTACCAGAAATTCAAGCTGGATTCAGAAAAGGATGTGGATATCCACAGATATCATTGCTGATATCACACAGATCTTGGCTGAAAGCAGAGAACACCAGGAAGATGTTTACCTGTGTTTCAGTGACTATGCAAAAGCATTCTACTGTGTGAATCGTAATAAATTATGGCTAACATTGTGGAAAATGGGAATTCCAGAACATTTAATTGTGCTCTTAAGGAACCTGTACATGGATCAGGAGGCAGTTTTGCAAACAGAACAAGGGACATCGGATAGTTTAAAGTCAGGATAGGTGTATGTCAGGGTAGTATCTTTCACCATACCTCTTCAATCTGTATGCTGAGCAACTAATCTGAGAATCTGGACTATATGAAGAAGAACAAGGCATTAGGATTGGAGGAAGATTCATTAGCAACCTGTGTTATGCAGATGACACAGCCTTGCTTACCGTGAATGAAGATCAAAGACAACAGCCTTCAGTGTGGATTGCACCTCAACATCAAGAAAACAAAAATCTTCACAACTGGACCAGTAAGCAACATCATGATAAATAGAGAAAGGATTGAAGTTGTCAAAGATTTCATTTTACTTGGCTCTACGATCAATACCCGTGGAAGCAGCAATCAAGAAATCAAAGGATGTGTCACACTGAGAATATCTGCTGCAAAAGACCCCTTTAAAGTGTTGAAGAGTAAAGATGTCACCTTGAAGACTAAGGTGCACCTGATCCAAGCCATGGTATTTTCAACAACATCATATGCATGTGAAAGCTGGACAATGGCTGAGGAAGATAGAAGAATTGATTCCTTTCAGTTGTGGTGTTAGAGAACAATATTGAGTGCCCATGAACTGCTGTCATGGATTGAATTGTGTCCCCCCCCAAAATAAGTGTAGCCATATGACTGGGCCCTGATTCTCTATATTCTGTGATTTTCCTCCATTTTTTGATTTTCCTATGCTGTATGTTAAAGGATCAGGGTGGTACTGTAAATGCTTTCAGAAGATCACCTCCCTGCTCCACTGTAAAAGGAGTTTTCCTGGAGTGTGGCTTGCATCACCCTTAATCTTTTCATCCTGAGAGAGATAAAATGAAAGGGAAGCAAACACACCATCAAGAAAGTAGCACCAGGAGACGAGAGCATCCTGCAGACCTGAGGTTCCTGCACCTAGGTGCTCCCTGGACAAAGACTGATGCAATATCAGACTTTCCTCCAGAGCCAACAAGGGGAAAAGGCTCCCCCTGGATCAGATATCTTGAATTTGGACTTGTAGCTTACCAGACTGTGTAAGAATAAACATTCTTTTGTTAAAGCCATCAACTCTGTGGTATTTCTGTTAGAGCAGCACTAGCTGACTAAAACAACTGCCAAAGGAACAATCAGTTCTGTTCTGCAAGAAGTACAACCGGAGTGCTCCTTGGAAGCAAAGATGACAAGACTGCATCTTACATACTTTGGACATGTTGTCAGGAAGGATCAGTCCCTGGAGAAGGACATCATGCTTGGTAGAGTGGGGGGTCAGTGAAAAAGAGGAAGGCCCTCGACAAGATGGATTGATACAGTGGCTGCAATGATGGGCTTAAACATAAAAATGATTGTGGACATGGTGCAAGACCAGGCAGTGTTTCACTCTGTTATTCATAAGGTTGCTATGAGTCAGAACCAGCTCAACGGCACCTAACAACAGCAACAACAATATCCTTTCTCTGCTGAATTAAGGATAGCCCTTTCCCAAGAGCTAGTAAATCATTACAAGTAACTATTGGACCTAAGATGGTAATTGGGCTGGTTGGTCTAAAAGAGTGGAAGTCATATGATCTCCCTAATTTGTACCTCGTCTAAAATTCAGGGAGTCATATGAATTACCTAGCTTGCAGATGGCACTTGATGATCTAGCCCAAGGTGAGAGAAAGTGCTGTTGGCAACAGCTCAGGTCTTGACTGAACAGGGACAGAAAGCTGAAATTTCACTGGATTACTTCGAAACCACAGATTGATATCAACAAAAGAGATTCCCTGCAATGACTCCCAACTCTGGGAAGCTTAGTATTTTGGATTAGCAAAGACAAATGGGTGAAGGATTCTGGATGGTTGCTTTGGTCTTTGATTTCTGTAGTTATTTTGGCCTTTGATTTATGGAAAGTTGTTTGGGTTGATGTTATCAAAGCTGTGTTTAGTAAACAATGAATAGCTTTCATTTGCCCACACTCTGTGTCTCATGTATGCAGCTCCATCAGCCTAGATGGACACGGCACCTATAGGGTTGATGCTGTTGGCTATGTATTTATCCTAGTAGTCTTGTGGCTGCTTGAGATTTTAGGATGGCTTCTGAGACATCTTGCATATGTCACATATTTATATATTGTTTTCTGGATTTCCTTTCATTCCTTGTGTTTCCTTCAGCTTTGGAGCATATTTAAAATCATTGTTTCAAAGTTTTTGTCTAGTAAGTCCAAGTCTGGGCCTTCCTAGTTAATTTTGTTCCTATGAAAGGACCATACTTCCTTGTTTCTTGGAATATCTATTCTGTTGTTGTTGAAAACTAGATGATTATATATTATAATATGCTTGGTAACTCTGGAATTCATACTACCCCCCTTCTTTAGGGTTTGCAGTATGTTTAAATATTGAAGGCACTAGTATTTTTGTTGTTTAGTGACTTTCTCAACTATTTGTGCAGAGACTCTATTCGTAGTCGTCTGTGGTCACTGAAGTCTCTGTTCCTTAGCTTATATTTAGCTAGTATTTTGACAGAGATTTCCTGAATGCCCCAAGCTAAAAGAGACAAAAAGACACAAAGAAGGAAAGACATTTCCCAGTCTTTGCAGATTAGCTCTGTGCTGAGGCCCCCTTCATTGCTTAAGCAGTCTTGCACTGAGTCTAGGGATCAGCCCAAGACAAAAGCTTAACATTTTCCCCGGTCTTTTCTAAGTTCATGTTTTGCCCGGGATGTACTAGTATGTGTGGCATTCTAAATTTTCCCATATACACAAGTACTTTTGAATGCCCTACTCAGAGAAGCTGTCTTCCCAGTCTTTCCTCCTACGGCTTAAGCAGTCTCAACCATAATCTTTTACCCCAGGCATCTGTGAGTTGTTCATCCAACTTTCACTGTTTTTGAGCACTACCTGACAGTTTTTTTAATGTGCATGAGTTCTTAGGTGAAACAAAGTTGAGAACCTTGTGTTAGTCCTTCAAGTAGCCCCAAGACAGGTTAGAACACACATACATAATAACTTGTAAATTAGGTCTGCTCTACTCCCTTCAGAACTGCGGACTAGAATTCTGCACTGTAAATCCAGGCTGCCATCTTCAAGACGGTGGCTGATGAGGTGGGGAGAAAAGTAGGCGAAAGGACAAGTAAAAATTCTGCAAAGATTTATTACCATTTTTAAGCTGCCTTTTTCTTGATTCATCACTGGCTTAGTTGTTGCAAATGTTTAACTGTTTTCCAGAGCTCTGACAAGGTTGGTTCTGGTAATTTCTGCTTGTGTTTTGTTTCTGTGGGGAGATGGGAGCTTGGAGTTGCCTACCCTGCCATTTTGGTAATGTTATGTTTTATTCTGTTTATAAGATGGGAGATATTATAGAATGTTTAAATTGATAAGAAAAAGAAAAGTTTGAAGATTCAAGAGAGAGGAGTTAACTAATTGGGTAATGTTCTTGAAAAACTATGTGGTGTAGGATCCAGAGTCCATGGCAGAGGAGAGGAGCAGTCAAAGGAGTAGGGTGGGAGCGAGTGGTTTGGAAAAGGAAGGATGAGTACTGAGGAAGTACTGTTGTGAAATTTTTTTTTTAAAGTTGTGATTGAGTGAAAGTATACAATCCAAATTAAATTTGCATGCCCACCTATCTGCAGCCCCTTCTGTTCTCCTTACCTGGTGACAGCACACTCCTCCTTTTCATTCTATACATGTCATATCCTCTTAACAGTCTCCTGTCCCCTCCACTCTCCTCCCTGTTCTAATAAGAGGCCAGTAGGACAGCATTCTAATAGTTTCACAGAACCATAAAGTACACATACCACATGGTCACTTTATGTCCCCAAGTCCAATCCACTCCTGTCCAAAGAGTTGACCTCAGTAATGCTTTCTGGTGAGAGGCACCAGCAGGTCTAGGGGCCATGCTCCTGGGGAAACCCCAGACCTCTTTTTCTCATGTTGCCACTAGGACTCGACATTGTGTGCCCTATCACAGCTGTCTTTGATGGTGGCTGGGCACTATCTGGTTCTTCTAGTTACATGTTGATACAGTCACCCATTCACTTGCGTCCTTCTGTCTTCTGGGCTCTTTTTCCCTCATGTCTTTGTTGTTCTTGGTGATTATCTCTTCTGGATGAGCTGGGACCATTTGACGTATCTCAGATGGCAGCTTGCTAGATTTTAAGACCTCTGATGCCACTCACCAATATAGGGTGCATAAGACTCTCTTAGCAATAGGCTAGTTATGCCAATTGAGCTTAATGTCCCTTGATAGCATGGTCCTCAGACCCCCACCCCTGCTACTCTATCCTTGCAACATTGGGTTAAGATATGAAGAGTTTTCAGTTTATGTTGAAGTCCAGTTAGGTTGATTTTCTTTCTACTGTGTGCTGTCACTGCTTTCACCCAACCAGATTTCTAGCAACTATTTCATCTATGACTAGTCATCTCCCTCCCTCCCCTCCCTGGCAGCCACCAAAGTGTCTTTTCTTCTGTACCTGAGTCTGTTTTTAAGTCATCCTAGTAGGGGTCTCATACAATATTTGTCTTTGTGCTGATTTCATTCAGCTTAATGTCTTCTAGTTGAAACCAGGTTTCAATTTCTCTCCTTGTCCAGTGACAACACACTTCTCCTTTCCATTCTATACATGTTATGTCCTCTTAACAATGTCCTGTCTCCTCCTCCCCCCCTTTCTAGTAAGAGGCCAGTAGGACAGCATCTTATAGATTCATAAAATCATAAAGTACACACACCATATGGTTACATTATGTCCCCAAGTCCAGTCCAAGGAGATGCTTCCTAAAATCATCATTGTTCTTTATCACTGCATAATGTTCCACTGAGTATGCGTACCATAGTTTGTTTATCCATTCATCTGTTGTTGGGCATCTGGGTTCATTCCATCTTTTAGCTGTTGTGGACTGTGCAGCAATTAAACATTCATGTGCATGTATCTGTTTGTTTGACTGCCCTTGCTTCCGTAAGATATATTCCAAGCAGTGGGGTTACTGGATCAAATGGTATATATATTTCGAGCTTTTTAAGGAAGCGCCAGATTGCTTTCCAAAGAGGTTGTACCATTTTGCAATCCCACCAGCAGTGTAGGAGAGTTCCAATTTCCCCACAGGCTCTCCAGCATTTGTTGTTTTATGTTTTTTGGATCATGGCCAACCTTACTGGGGTGAGATGGTATCTCATTGTAGTTTTGATTTGTATTTCTTTAACAGCTAATGATTGTGAGCATTTCCTCGTGTGTCTTTTGGCTGTCTTGATGTCTTTTTTGGTGTAGTGTCTGTCCATCTCCTTTTCCCATCGCTCAATTGGTTTATTTACTTTTTCTTGTTGATGTTTTGCAGTACCTTGTAGATTATGGAGATCAGATTTTGGTCCAACATGTAGTTGCCAAATATTGTTACTCATTCTGTAGGTGTTATTTTAATTCTTTAGATAAAGTCTTTGGATGAGAAAAAGTGTTTGATCTCTTCTGTTGATCATGCTTTGTTCTGTCTTGAAAAGTTAATGGTAGAAGAATGAAGACATTTCCATTGAATTACTTCCATTTTCTCTATACAGGGCAGTTATTAGCCAGGATATATTAGGAGAAGAGACACTAGAGGGTTAGGAAAAGCAGAAAGGTTATAAAATAGTTGTTGCTCACTCCGAGCTGGTATGATTGGTTATCATATTTCACTTTTGAATATTCAATAGTTTGTTCTCTGGTTCTTCCTCTTTGCTAAATTGTTTTATAAAATTTCTCTTTTTCTCCTATAGTCTCTGGTCCCTCTTTATTATGTCCACCCTTTCTTTTATAGCCAAATTTGCTGAAAGAGTAATTTATAAATAAATGAAACATTTTATCTAATTTGTGGCTTAACTATATCTTCAAATTCAGGGCTGAAATTCTATGATGAAGCATAAACATCATGAACTAGTAGCATTCATTATTGGGAAAATAGGATAGCAGTGTATTACTCAGCTTTCTGATCCCCACTTGAGTCACACATCAGAAGCCTTGGGTCCAGAACATTCCTTGATGATGGATGCTGAGAACCTTACTCCTTTCTCTTAGTGTCTTCTTATTATCAGGGAAACTCCCTTCCTCTTCAGGGTACACAGAAAAATTTTTTCTCTTCTCTGCTTATCCATGTCACATGGCACTTGGTCAATATCAATTCTCTATCTGTTGGCAGTAGAGAAGGGAATGGTGTCCTTCAAACTGCAACACAAAAGAAATTTGTGTAAACCACCAGTCTTTTGCTGGCTGCAGGGAGTGACCTGCTGGCCATGGGGTACTTGCACCCACTACTAAAGCTGATCTCGTTGTCTCTTCTGTCAGTAAAGTGTTGTCCATCTAATGTCCCAGCGTAAGGCATGCTTTTGTTGGTGACTCAGAACCTTGGTTCAACAGTTTGGCACAGTGAGCATGGTAGTCAGTCTCATGCAGCAAGCACAATTGATGTTCATTCATTCAGAAAATATTTATTGAATGCCTACTATGTTCCAGACACTTTTCTAACAGCTAGGGATATAACCATCTACAAAACAGACAAAAGCTATTTTCTCTATGCCATTTCACAAATTATAAAATTGAGGCTTATATCTATGGTGTTTTTCATTCTCATCCTATAACATCAAAGGCCGAAGCCTCCATGAAGCTTGGTATGCAGACAGGAATAAGACCCTGCTATGGATTCACCTGTGCCCTCCAAAATAAGTGTTGTAAATCCTAGTCTCTGTGCTTGTGACCATAGTCATATTTGGGAGTGGGTTATCTCTGTGATGTTAATAAAACAGTATCAATTTACAGTGGGTTTTAAATCAATCTCTTTTAAAAATCTTTTAAAAATGTAAAAACCGGGGTATATATTCTTACAAGCAAGAAGAACCAGAGATGGGAGAAAACAGATGTCAAGTCGTGTGGAGGTCACCTACGAAACAGGAAACAGAGGTTGAAGAGACAAGGACATTACCCCACCCAGAGTTGACAGAGAAAGTGTTCTGTTACAACTCGCACCCTGAATTTAGACTTTTAGCCTTATAAACTGTGGGAAAATGAATTTGTTTGTTAAAGCCATTCATTTGTGGTATTTCTGTTATAGCAGCACTACATAACTAAGACAGCCTCCTTCTTCATCATCTCCTTTACTTCTCACACTCTGTGAATCACATACGTTTGTATCTACTACCTTTGATTACTTTGGCCTTCTTCCTTTGACTGCAGAAACCTCTCTAAAAGTTGTTGCATTATAAATGTGACAACCATTTTTAAAATTTAAAAGTAAGGGTGCGTGTTCTTATAAAAAGTTTATTTTTTCCTATTTCTGAACTTATTTACATAAAAAGTCTTAACAATGTTACAAATCACATTTAATTATACACGTAATGAGTAACCTTTATTTCAAAACAAGACAATTACATGAAGAGAAACAAAAAATTGATCCAAGGTATGAATTTGTTAGTACAATATTTGCATTGTCATTTTCATCATCTCCTATTAAAACGATGGTGTAACATTCTTCTAATTTTGTTTGAAGAACTCAGCTTGTTTAATAATTGTTTATGCTTTCCAGTTTTTTTCCAGCATTTTAGGGCAAGTCTCCAAGTACTTGATGTGGATCTTGGGGAAGGTTTTACTATTCCAATGGTTGTCAATGGTTAGTCCAATTTCTTAACATTATTAATGAGAAAAAAAGATTCAAGAATAAGCAAGCAAGCAAGCAAACAACAAAACTGTATTCAATCTTGGAGTCTGGAGAGAGAGAGGTTGCACATCTTATTTCTATTTGGAAAAATAATGCTTCCATGTTGAAAATCTTAAGATATGTTTAATCATCTTTGATCTTATAGATGCATTTCCCTTCATCCCATTTTTCTACTTCTTGTTAATATACAATTGAAGGACACAGTGTTCAGCAAAAAAATAATATGACTGGGTTAATTGCCTATTTCCCCACATTTAGCATTTTGGGATGGTTGAGAGCTATCATGAGCTGTGGCTGCTAACCAAAAGATTGGCAGTTGAAATCCACCAGCTGCTCTGTGAAAACCACTTGGAGCAGTTCTGTGTTCTGTAGGGTTGCTATGAGTTGGAAGTGACTTGGCATTAATTTGTTTTTTTAGTCTGAACACAACCAAACTTACAGCTTCTAGGAAGATTTTCTTTCTAAAGGTCTAGTTAATATAAATCAGAAAATACTCAGGTATCTACTTACTACCCGAGGTCCAAATAATAAACAGCATTTTAGTAGTTTTTCTGTAAAGTTATTTTATTTTGAGTGATAAAAACAATTTTTTTCTGATAATTCTTCTATAATTACCAGTATTTATAGGAAGCTTTTGGCACAAAAAATAATGAAGGGCTTTATGGAGGGCTTCCCATGTGTCAGGCAGTGTATTGAGTCCCAGCATGAATTCTTTCATTTCACCTTTTCAGAACAGTCCTATGAAGCTAGTAATATTATCTTTCTTTTATACATAAGAAAACCGAAGCACAGAGAAACTAACTTCTTGAAGGTGACACACTTAAAAAGCAGTAGGTTCAGGCCTGTCTGAAACTAAAGTCTTTGTTATTAAAAACACAGTATTGTGTATCCTTGACCAGTAAGTTTTGCCACTCAGATTTAAAAAGCAGCATGCTGAAAAACAGGTGTATTTGTGAAGAACTAGATTTTTTTTTTAAAGATGATTTTGATGGTTTAATGTAACAATGGTGCAGAGCCCCCCCTGAAAATTCAAGATACTTGATTTCTGTAAATAAGCACATTAGACAAAGATACACTTGAAAAACTGCAAAACAAAGTAGCATTAAGTAAAGAAAGCTTATCACTAAAGACAACAGAGAACAGGAACACTGAGGAGGAAGGAATGAGAGAAATAAAATTTGTTTTTCTGAGGAGAGCTAGGGAGAAAAGTCCATAAATCACTCCAGCTGTTACTAAAAAAAATTACTTGTAAAATTCCTCAGCTTGGCAAAGGTTAAGAACAACAACGTTTTGTCAGCCCAGCATAGCCAAGAAGCTGACAGAATCATAAAACTTATCCTGCATCCCCAGAGAGGACCCACTAAAAGGGTTTTCATCTTAGGGTCTGCTTTTGGGTAAGCAAGAAGTCACTCATTCTCTCCCTGCTCTTACAACTTTGTTTTGAAACTTCTGTTTACAGTAAAGCAAAGTCATTCTAGCACAGTGGCTTATCCTCTAAAACTCTTTTGTAGTATAGCTAATAACGAAAATGGATATTTACAGAATTTTCATATTTTAACTGTCTTAGCCATTATAAAAATTAATTCAGAAATGGCATTACTATATTTGTTATTTCCGTAAGTAAAACAGATTCATATGTCTATTTAAATTGCTGAAATATTCATGAGTCATGGTGAATCATAGCTTCAGGAAACAAAAGAGGCTGGGTCTAAAGAGGACTGTTTCCCCTCATTCTCACGCTCCAAATTAAGAAAGGTTGTGAAGCTTTTTGTAGTTTTTATTGTCCACATTAGGGTTGGAGAATCTATGGTAGCCTGAATCTTGCTCCCAACTTCGATTTGAGTAACAAATGTTAAGGGCTTACATCTCTATTTACTTCATCCATAATTGCAAAGGAGTGCTGGTACAGTGGTTAAGAGTCCAAATGCTAACCAAAACGTTGGTAGTTTGAATTCACCAGCAGCTCTTGAAAACCCTACAGAGCAATTCTACTCTGTCCTATAGGGTTGCTATGTGTCAGCATCAACTCAGTGGCAATGGGTTGGTTTGTTTTCAATAGTTGCAAAAACCCAAAAACTGTTGTAAAAGTCTTTAACATTCTTTGAAGATTTGGTAGGTCTTATATATTTATCTTCTGTAGGTCTATTTTGTTACCTCCCTTTCTGTTTTCCCTTGTTCTTATTTTCTCATTTCACCTTCCTAAAATAACTACAGTATACAACTAAATTATAATTTCTATCTGTTGATACAACTGAAAGGGCATTTGTGTTACTGATTTTCAAATCCAGATGTCAAACATGTGGATTACTGAGTTTCTTTCTGTTTTTACTTTTTTATTGTGCTTTAAATGAAAGTTTACAATTCAAGTTAGTTTCTTGTACAGAAATTTATGCACACATTGTTATGTGCCCCTAGTTGCTCTCCATACAATGGCACAGCACACTCCTAGTCTCCACCCTGTATTTCCTGTGTCCATTAGCTCTTATCCCTTTCTACCTTCTCACTTGGCCTCCAGGCAGGAGCTTCCCAACTCTGGTGGCATAGTGGTTAAGTGCTACGTCTCCCAAGTAAAAGGTCGACAGTTCAGATTTGCCATGTGCTTCTTGGAAACTCTATGGGGACGTTCTACGCTGACCGAGAGGGCTGCTATGAGTAGGAATTGACTCGACAGCAGTGAGTTTGGTTTTTGGTTTTATCTACTTAAGCTAAGAAACACACTCTTTATGAGTATCATTTTATGTCTTATAGCCTAGTCCAATCTTTGAAGAGTTGCCTTAGGGAATGGTTTTACTTTTGGGCTATCAGAGAATCCAGGGGCCATAACTTCTAGGGTCCCTCCAGTTTCAGTCAGAGCACTTGAATTCTTTTCACTAGAAACTGAGTTCTGTACTTTACTTTTTTCCTGTGTCACTATGGACTTTTTGTTGTGTTCCTTGTCAGGACAGTCACTGGTGGCAGACAGGCATCATCTAGCTTTTCTGGTCTCAGACTAATGGAGTCTCTGGTTTATGTGTCCCTTTCTGTCTCTTAGGCTAAATGTTCTCCTTGTGTGTGAATTTCCTCATTTTTCTTTGCTTAGGTAAGTTGGGATCAACTGATGCATCTTAGATGGCTGCTTGCTAGCTTTTAAGACCCCAGATACCACTCACCAAAGTGGGATATAGCAGATTGTCTTAATAAGTTCTGTTATGCCAATTGACCTAGATGTCTCCTGAAACCAAGGTCCCCAGATTCCTATCCCTGCTACTCTGAAGTGGTTGGCTATATTCAGGAAACTTCTTAGCTTTTGGTTTGGTCCATCATGCTGACTTACCCGTATTGTGTGTTGTCTTTCCCTTTATCTAAGATAATGCTTGTCTACTACCTAGTTAGTGAATACCCTTTCTCTCCTTCCCTACCCGCCATAATTATGAAAGAATGTCTTCTTCTGTGTTTAAACCTTTTTTGAATTCTTACAATAGTGATCTCATACAATATTTGTCCTTTTGTGACTAATTTCACTCAGCATAATGCCTTCCAGATTCATTGTTCTCTATCATTGTGAATATACCATAATTTGTTTATTCACTCATCTGTTGATGGGCATCTAGTTTGTTTCCATCTTTTTGCTTTTGTGAACAGTGCTGCAATGAACATGGCTTTGCATATATCTATTAGTGTGAGGGTTCTTGTTTCTCTAGGATATATCTCCAGGAGTTGAATTACTGGATTTTATGGTAATGCTGTCTCTAGCTTCTCAAAGAAGTGCCAAATCAATTCTATGAAAGTGATTGTACAAATTTACATTGCCATCAGTACTGTATAAATGTTCCAGTCTCTCCACAACATCTCCAACATTTATTATTTTGTATTTTTTGGATTAATGGTAGCCTTACTGGGTGAGATACCATCTCTCTGTAGTTTTTATTTGGATTTCTCTAATGTTTAATGATTGTGAGCATTTCCTCACTTATCTGGTAGCCACCTGAATGTCTTCTTTGGTGAAGGGCCTCTTCATATCCTTTGTCCATTTTTTAATTGAGTCATTTGTCTTTTTGTTGTCGAGGCTTATAGTATCTTGTAGATTTTAGGTTAGACAATTAGATTTGTCATATCTAAATATATTTTCCCAGTAGTAGGTTATCTTTTTACTGTTTTGGTGAAGTCTTTGAATGAGCATAAGTGTTTGAGTTTTAGGAGCACCTAGTTACCTAGTTTCTCTTCTGGTATTTGTGCACTGTTAATAATGTTTTATAGTCTGTTTATGCCATGTTTTAGGGCTCCTAGCATTGTCCCTAGTTTTTCTTCCATGATCTTTATTGTTTTAGATTTTATCTTTAGGTCTTCGATCTGTTTAGAGATAGTTTTTGTACATGGTGTGAGGTATAGCTCTTGCTTCTTCTTCTTTTTTTTTTTTTTTTTTTTTTTGCAGACAGATATCTAGCTATGCTGTTGGAGAGACTGTCCTCTCCTCAGTTAATGGACTTTACACCTTTGTCAAATATCAGCTGCTTGTAGGTAGATGATTTTAAGTCTGGATTCTCAATTCCTTTCTGTTGGTCTATGTATCCATTGTTGTTGCAGTACCATGACAGTATTACAGGTTCTAAAATCAGGCAGCATGAAATCTCCCACTTTGTTCTTTATCTTCAGTAATTCTTTACTTATCCAGATCTCTTCTCTTTCCATAGGAACTTGATGATTTTTTTTCCATCTCATTAAAAAAATGTCATTTGAATTTGGATCAGGATTCCATTATATGTATAGATCTCATTGTGTAGAAAGATATTTTCACAATATTTAGTTTTCCTATCCATAAAATAAGGTATGTTTTTCCACTTATGTAGATCTCTTTTAGTTTCCTGCAGTACTGTCTTGTCAGTATTTTTTTTATAGGATTTTAAGTCTGGTTAGATTTATTCCTAAGTATTTTATCCTCTTGGGGGCTATTGTAAATGATATTGATTTGGTGATTTTCTCTTCAACATTCTCTCCGTTGGTATAGAGGAATCCAACTGGTTTTTGTATGTGTATTTTGTATGCTAATACTTTGTTGAAATCTTCTATTAGTTTCAGAGCTTTTCTTGTGGATTCTTTGTTTTTTTGTGTGTGTGTATAAGGTACTAACATCCACAAATAGAGATACTTTTATTTCTTGCTTACCTTTGGATGCCCTTTATTTTGTTTTCTAGCCCAGTTGCTCCAGCTAAGACTTTCAGCACAATATTGAGTAAGAGTGATGACAAAGGACATCCTTATCTGGTTCCCATTCTCAAGAGGGATGCTTTCAGTCGTTCTGCATTTAGGCTGATGTTGGGTGTTGGTTTTGTGCAAAAAAAAAATACCCATTGCTGTAAAGTTGAGTCCTACTCGTGGTGACACTACAGACAGAATAGAATTGCCCCATGGAGTTTCCAAGGAGTACCTGGCAAATTTGAACTGCTGACCTGGTAAGCAGCCATATCCCTTAATCACTACAACACCAGGGATTCCGTTGGCTTTATATAAATGTCCTTTATCATGTCGAGGCATTTCCCTTCTCTTCCTATTTTGCTGGGAGTTTTTATCATGAATGGGTGCTGGACTTTGTCAAATGCCTTTTCTGTATTAATTGATAAGATCGTATGATTCTTGTCTTTTATTTACATGATGGGTTACCTTGATGGATTACTTATGATGCATACCTGGTATGAATCCCACTTGGCCATGGTGAGTCATTTTTTTTTTGACACATTAGTGAATTTTATTGGTTAGAATTTAGTTGAGGATTTTTGGGTCTATACTCATCAGGGATATTGGTCTGTAATTTTCTTTTTTTGTGGTATTTTTACCTGGTTTTGGTATCAGGGTTATGTTACTTTCATAGAATAAGGTTGGAAGTATTCAATCCTTTTCTATACTCTGAAATAACCTTTGTTAGTAGTTGTGTTAACTCTTCCCTAACAGTTTGATAGAATTGTCCAGTGAAGCCTTGAGGGCCAAGACTTTTTTTGTGGGGGAAAGTTTTTAAATTATGTTTTCTATCTCTTCTTTCGTTGTAGTCTTATTTAGTTTTTCTAGCTTTGTTTGTGTTAGTTTGAGTAGGTAATGTTTCTAGAAATTAGTTCATTTCTTCTACATTTTCAAATTCGTTAGAGTGAATTTTTTGCAGTATCCTGATTTTTTAAATGTCGGGTATGTGGTGATTATTTCATTTCTTACGTGTATTATTTGCTTCTTCCTATTTTTATTTTTTTCAGCCTGGCCAGTGGTTTGTCAATTTTGTTGATTTTTTCCTAAAGAACCAGCATTTGGTTTTGTTGCGTCTTTTAATTGTTTTTCTATTGTCTCTTTCATTTAATTGTGTTCTAATTTTCATCATTGCCTTTTTCTGGTCTCTAAGGGCTTCTTTTGCTGCTCTCTTTCAATTTGTTCAAGTTGTAGGGTTAATGCTTTGATTTGAGCTCTTTTTTCTTTTTGGATGTGTGCATTTATAGCTGTAAATTGACCTCTGAGGACGGCTTATGCTGTGTCCCAGCAGTTCTGGGAGGATATGTTTTCATTTTCATTTGATTCTGTGAATTTCTTTATTCTAGTTTTTTCTGTAGCCCAGCAGTTTTTGAGCAAGGATGTCCAGCATCTGTGTGTTTCATTACCCCCTCATTACTCATTTCTACTTTTATGACTTTATTGTCAGAAAAGATCTTTGTAATATTTCAGTATTTTGGATTCTGTTAAGGTTTGCTTTATGGCCTACTGTGTGGTCTATTCTGGAGAATGTTCCATGTGCGTTGGAAAATATAGTTGGCTGCTGTTGGCTGGAGTATTTTCTGTATCTGTGTGAGATCAAGTTGGCTGATTGTGGCATTTATGTCTTTCATGTCTTTATGGAGCTTCTTTCTGGAAAGTGGTGTGTTGAAGTCTTCTATTATTGTGGAGCTGTCTGTCTCTCTTTTCAATGCTGTTGGACTATGTTTGATGTATTTTGGATCCTCGTCCTTAGGTGCATGAATATTTTTTATGTTACAACTTCCTGGTATACTGACTCTTTAATCGTTGTATAGCTTCTGCTCACACCCTTTG
Organism: Heterohyrax brucei; assembly: GCA_028571685.1. NCBI lineage: Eukaryota > Metazoa > Chordata > Mammalia > Hyracoidea > Procaviidae > Heterohyrax > Heterohyrax brucei. Next base: position 64,281,531 of record CM053157.1, read on the forward strand.
TGGTGGATTTTACTTTAAAGTCTATTTTTCAGAGATTAATATTTCCACTCCTGCTCTTTTTTGATTGTTGTTTGCTTGGTATATATTTTTTCCATCCTGTGAGTTTTTGTGTCTTTAAAGTGTGCCTTGTGTTGGCAGCATATAGATGTATCATGTTTTTGTATATATTATGCCACTCTGCATCTCTTTATTGGTGTGTTTAGTTCACTTACATTCAGAGTAATTACTGATATGTGTGCATTTACAGCTGCTATTTTGATGTATTTTTTTTGTGGTGTTGACTTTCTTTTTTTCACTTCGTTTTCTGTGCTGAATCATTTTTCTTTATGTATTTTCATGTCTTTCATCATTGCTTTTGTATTGGGGGTGTCTTTATGTTTTTCTTGTGTTTATTTTAATGTGTAGAATTATTACTTTCATTTGTGACTACCTTATATTTGTCCCTATTTTTCTAAGTTTAAACCAGTCTTTTATTTCTTTATATTGCCTTGACTTCTCCAAATGAAAGATCTATGACTACATTTTTCAATTCTTCCTTTTTGGTATAATGTTATTTTTTACATAATGACATCTCTGTCTCTATTTTTAGTATTTTAGCTATGACTTGTTTTTGTGATTTTCCTATCTGAGTTGATATCTAGTTACTCTGTCCTGTGTTCTAGTCCTGGGTTATTATCTGGTGTTATTGGTTCCTAACTGGTGAGCTTTCTTGAGTATTTCCTATAATTTTGGCTTGGCTTTCACAAACTCTGTCAATTTTTGTTTATTTTGAAATGCCTTAATTTCACCATCATATTTAAGAGACAATTTTGATGGGTATATAATTCATGGCTGGCCATTTTTTTTTTCTTCAGGGCTTTATATGTGTGATCTCATTGCCTTGGCTGTATGGTTTCTGCTAAGTAGTCCGAGCTTAGCCTTACTGACTATCTTTTGTAGATGAGTTTTTGTTTATCCCTAGCTGCTCTTAAAATTCTTTATCTTTGCTTTTGATAAATTTGATTGTATGTTTTGGTGACGTTCTTTTTGGCTCTACCTTGGGTGGTCTGCAAAGAACCTCTTAGATAAAGGTCTTTTCATCTTTCATGTTATCAAAAAGTTTTCTGCCAACAAATCTTCATCAGTTCTGTGTACTATGTGTTTTCTCCTGCTCCCATTCTGGTATTCTAATGCATTATAAGTTATTCTTCTTCATAGACTTTTAAAAATTATTTTATCTAACTTTTCTTCAGATATGTTGATGTCAAATACTTTATCTTCATTCTCACTGATTCCGACTTCCATTGCCTCAAATCTGTTCCTACGACTTTCTACTGAGTTGTTGAACTCTGAAATTTTATTGCTAGTCTTCTGGATTTTTGCTTGTTGTCTTTCTATGGATTATTACAGCCTGTTAACTTTGTCATTATCTTCTTCTCTAATCTTCTTAAGTTCCTCTTTTGCTTTATTTGTGTGCTCCTTAGCTTGTTGTATGTTTTACTTGGTCTCCTAAAGAGTTCCGTATATTAACTTTTTCTATTTTATCTCCAGAAACCCTGGTGGTGTAGCGGTTAAGTGTTGTGTCTGCTAACCAAAAAGTCAGCAGTTGGAATCCAACAGGTGCTCATTGGAAACTATATGGGGCAGTTCTATTTTGTCCTATTGGGTTGCTAAGTCAGAATCAGCTTGCCAGCAATGGATTTGGGTATTTTATTTTCAGTAATTCCAGGAAGTTCTCTGCACCCAGAAAATTGCTTGATTTTTTTGTTTTGGGAACTTGCTGAAGCTCTCATGGTCTGCCCCTTCATGTGATTTGATATTGACTTTTGTCTCCAAGTTAGCAAAAAGGTATATTTATTATTTTATGGTTGCTTCTTGTTTTGTTTTGATATGCCTAAATAAGTGGATTATGTGAGCTCGTTTGATTATTGGCACTTTTGAAACTCTAAAATCCTGACACTGGGTGGTTACACATGTTAGTAAGTACGTGAGCCCAGGAGACCACTGGTTTTTCTTATATGGATTCAGCTCAGGTCTCCCAGTAGTCAGTCATGAAATGTGTGGTGCAGGCTCTCACCTACAGTCCTGGACAGGCAGAGGCAATTGGTTTGGGCACATGTATCTGGCTGCAGTTGGGGACCATGCACTGAGCAAGGAAGCAAGCAGACAGCCACCACTGAGTGTCTCTGAAGAAAGGGTAGCTCTGTTTCCTATAGTGTGTAAGGGGGTGGGTTTTGCAGTGAGATTATGGGAACCCAGTGCTGCTGGCTGTAAAAAACAGGAGGCATCACTTATTATAGACCACTGTTGCAGGTAGCTAGGTGATGTGTCTAGGTGGAGCCATCAGTCTTTTGATATGGGTAGGTACAGATCCTACTTAACAGGCAAAGCAGTATCAAATGTCATGAACTTTCCTCTACACTACACAACTGAAGTTAGGCTTCAGGTATTGTCATGGATTGAATTCTGTCACCCAGAAGATATGTGTATCAATTTGTCCATACAATGATTCCCAGAATTGTATGATTATCCACCATTTTGTCATTTAATGGGATTTGCCTACGTGTTGTAAATTCTATCACTATGATTAAATAAGATGGATTAGAAGCAGTTATACTGATGAGGTCTACAGGATTGGAAGTGTCTTAAGCCAACTTCTTTTGAGATATAAAGGACAGAAGTGAGCAGAGAGACTCGGGAACCTCATACCACCAAAAAAGCACTGTTAGGAGCAGTGTGTATTTTGGACCTGAGGTTCCTACACTGAGACACTCCCAGACCATAGGAGGACTGATGACTAGGATCTTTGTCCAGAGCCAAGAGAGAAAGCCTTCACCTGGGTCTGATGCCTTGAACTTGGACTTCTTGCCTACTAGACTATGACGGAATAAATTTCTCTTTCTTAAAGCCATCCACTTGTGGTATTTCTGTTATGGCAGCAATAGATGAGCAAGACAGGTATATAGCCTGTTGTGTTACATTATGCTAATGGATGGTCTACACTCTTGAACTGTGGTGTTGGAGAAGAATGTTGAATGTACCATGGACCATCAAAAGAATAAACAGATCTGTTCTGGAAGAAGTACCATCAGAGTGCTCCTGGGAAGCAAAGATGGAAAGACTGCATCTTACATACTTTGGACATGTTGTCAGGGAAGATCAGTCCCTGAAGAAGGACATTACGCTTGGTAGAGTGGAGGGTCAGCAAAAAAGAGAAAGACCCTTGACGAGATGGATTGACACAGTGGCCGCAACAATGGGCTTAAGCATAAAAACAAAACAATTGTGGACATGGTACAAGACCAGACAGTGTTTTGTTCTGTTATTCATAGGGTTGCTATCAGTTGAAATTGACTCGAAAGCACTTAACAACAACAACACTGTTGAAATGGGCCCACACAGGTATATGCAGGTGTGAAAGGCATTCAAAGTCCCTGGACTCCTTATGTCTGTGCCTAGGTAAAGGGCTGTTTCTATCCTGAGTTCCTGACTTAGGGGAACTGGCAGATTATTTTCTGTTTGTTAATTTGTTCCCTCCCCAAGACTGGCGAAATATCTCAGGGTTCTTGACTAGACCTACAGCTGGCTCAGGGAACATGGAAATCTTTGAAGCTGGCTCAGATCTAGGGCAAAGCAGTCAGAGGGCAGGTAAGTGGGAGAGAGATTTTTCCCAAAGGGTGTTTTTTCATCTGCGCAATTTGTTAGGCCCATGTACTTATCTTTTGTCAGTTGAGTATTGCTTTTCATTGATTCTGGAAGCCTGAGTAGACTCTCAGTCGCTCAGTCTCTCTTGATATGGAAAAACACATCCTGAATATCACTGCTTGCCTCCTTGTTGATGCTGGCTCATCCAGTCTGCAGAGTGCCAGTTCCCACTAGGTCAGGACTGGCACCTCCTCACTGCTTCTAAACCATCTCTCCCTCACCCTGCTGTTCAGTCCAAATCCTCATCTTTGACTTTGATGTTCAGGTCTCCTAGATGGTCATACATAATCGATTCACTTGTTTTTTCATCTCTTGTTTATAAGAGGGATCACAGGAAGTATCTGACTATTTCATCATTTAGGCCTCACTGCCTCTTTATAATCCTAAAGTTCTATGAACACTTTTGTTTTCTCCTCCAATCTCAAATTATAAGCAGTCACATTTTATGTTGTTACATTTTCCTTCTCTGTTCAGTTGATTCTGATTACCAGTTCTTATAATTTTAAATACAGTCTCTCTGAGTTTTGTCAATATTCAAACAAAATAAGTCAATATGGGTTTGTACAGGGTTTAAATTACAAAAGTTCAGTGATACATGAGTTCTCCATAGTTATTGTCTCAGTTTTCTAGGTCTGCCAAAACAATGTCCCATAAAGTGGGTGACTTTAAAGAACAGGAATTTATTATCTCATGGTTCCAGAGGCTAGAAATTCAAATCAGGGTATTAACTGTGTTGATTCCTCTGAAGGCTTTGAAAGAGGAATTGTTTATGCCTCTCTCTTAAGCTTCTAGTGGCTGCTGGCAATCCTTGATGTTCCTTTGCTGCTTGTAGATGTCTGTCTATTCTACTGATTTTTTAAATTTTTTTATTAATTACAATAAAATAATAAAATTTCACATCTATCAATTGTCTCATATATGATAAACCCTCAGCCCTCTCCCATTGTAGCCAACACAGTCATTTTCTTCTTTGGACAATTCTTTTGTTAAGTCCTTACAACAGGGGTCTCATACAAAATTTGTCCTTTTGACATTGATTGATTTTACTCAGCATGATCTCTTCCCAGTGAGATCATGTAATGTTTTCTAAAATCGTCATTGTTTTTTATCATGGCACAGTGTTCCATTGAGTATATGTACCATAGTTTGTTTATCCATTCATTTGTTGATGGGCATTGGGGTTGATTTCATCTTTTTGCTATCATGGACTGTGCTACAACAAGCACATTTGTAAATGTGTCTGTTTGTGTGACAACCTTTGTTTCTGAAGGATAAATTTGAAGCAGTGGAATTACAGGATCAAATGGTATATCTATTTCCAGCTTTTTAAGGAAGCACCAGATTTTTTTCCAAAGAGGTTGTACCATTTTGCAATCCCACCAGCAGTGGAAGGAGAGTTCCAATTCTCCACAGCCTCTCCAGTATTTGTTGTTTTGTGTTTTCTGGATCATGGCCAACCTTGTTGGGGTGAGATGATATCTCATTGTAGTTTTGATTTGAATTTCTTTAATAGCTAATGATCACGAGCATTTCCACATGTGTCTTCTGGCTGTCTGGATATCCTCTTTAGAGAAGTGGCTGTCCATCTCTTTCACTCATTGCTTAATTGGGTTATTTATCTTTTTCCTATTGATATTTTGTAGTACCTTATAGATTATGGAGATCAGATGTTAGTCTGACATACAGTTGCCAAATATTTTTTGCCATTCTGTAGGTGGTCTTTTAATTCTTTTGATGAAGTCTTTGGATGAACAAAAGTGTTTAATTCTTAGTAGTTCCCGTTTCTCTGTTTTCTCTTCTGTTGATTGTGCTTTTTTGTCAGATTTTGAAGTCTGTCTACATTGTGTATTAAAACTTCTATTGTTGATCCTATTTTATTTTGGATGAGCTTTATCATTTTAGATTTTATATTCAGGTCTTTTATCCAATTTGAGTTCGTTTTTGTATAAGGTGTGAGATACGGGTCTTATTTCAATTTTTTGCAGATGGATATCCAATTTTGTCAGCACCATTTGTCAAAGAGTCTGGTCTTACACCAGTTTAAAATCTTACAGCCTTTGTCAAATATCAGCTGTTCATAGGAGGATGGTGGCATCTCTGGAGTCTCTACTCTGTTCCATTGGTCTATATGTCTCTTTTTGTACAAGTACCAGGCTGTTTTGACTACTGTGGCAGTGTAATAAGTTCTAAAGTCAAGTAGTGAGAGGCCTCCCAGTGTGTTCTTCTTCAGTAGTGCTCTACTTATCCGTGGTTTATTCCCTTTCCAAAGTTGGTGATTTGTTTCTCCATCTCATTAAAAAATGTCACTGGAATTTGTATTGGCATTGCATTACATAAGTAGATTGCTTTGGGTAAAATAGACATTTTCACAATGTTGAGTCTTCCTATCCATGAGCAGGATAGATTACTCCATTTATGTAAGTCTCTCTTAGTTTCTTGTATTAAGGTCTTGTAGTTCTCTCTGTAAAGGTCTCTTATTTCTCTAGCTAGATTTATTCCTAGGTATTTTATCTTCTTGGGGGCTATAGTAAATGGAATTGATTTGGTGATTTCTTCTTTAATAATCTCATTGTTGGTATAAAGGAATCCTACTGATTTACTTATGTTTATCTCGTATCCCGATACTTTGCTAAAGTCCTCTACTAGTTCCAATAGTTTATTTATGGATTTTTTGGATTCTCTGTATATACAGTCATATCATCTGCAAATAGGGAAATTTTTACTTCTTCATTGCTGATACTGATGCCCTTTATTTGTCTTGTCTAATTGCTCTGGCTAGAACTTCAAACACAATGTGGAATAGAAGTGGTGAGAGTTGGCATCTTTGTCTTGCTCCCATTCTCACAGGGAATTCTTTCAGTCTTTCACCATTCAGGATGACGAAGGCAGATGGCATTGCATAGATGCTACTGATTGCATTGAGGAATTTTCCCTCTATTCTTATTTTTCTGAGAGTTTTTAGCATGAATGGATGTTGAACTTTGTCAAATGCCTTTTCTGTATCAACTGACGAAATTAGGTGATTCTTGTGTTTTGTGTTATTTATGCAGTTAATTACATTAATTGTTTTTCTGATGTTGAACCAGCCTTGCATCCCTGGAATGAAACCAACTTGATCATGATTAATTATTTTTTTTATATGCTGTTGAGTTCTACTGGCTAGAGTTTTGTTGAAGATTTTTACATCTAGGTTCATGAGTGATATTGGTCTGTAATTTTCTGGTTTTGTGGGATCTTTCCCTGGTTGTGGTATTAGGGTTATACTGGCTTCATAGAATGAATTTGGGAGTATTCCATCCCTTTCTATGGTGTAAAATAGCCTCAACAGTATTGCAGTTAACTCTTCTCTACTTTTTCATAAGATATCGTTCAGAAAGGATTAGAACTAGGACTCACCCTACTGTAGCATAATTTAACTGATAGTATCTTGAAACAAATACTCTATTTCCCCAAAAACACATGTTTCTGGGTACACAATTCAACCTACAACTGGTAGCTAAACTCTTAATGTGCGTTTAAATTGGTGAAATCTTTTAAAAATAAAATTTGGCACAAAGAATAACTTTTGACACAGCAAGGTCCCCTAAAAGGATACAAATCATTGCCAAAGATTTAGTATGAAAGTGTAGTCTCCATTATTATTTATAATAGTTTAAAATTATAAAAATATAAAATATTTAAAAGTACAGATGTTATTAAATTATGGACTATCCATATGGTTGAATATAATATTGATGTTCAATCATGTTTTTGCAGAATATTTAATGAAATGGAGAATGCTGACAATAAAAATTTTAGTTAAAAAACAGAAGTCAAAAATGTAGTCTAGTAAGTTCCAGTTTGTTTCAAAATGTACTGAAAATGAACAGAAAGAAATGTTATAAGTTAGATTTTCTAAAGTTTCTGCAATAAGGTCACCTTACTTTTACAAACAGATAAACATGCATGCACATATAAATAGAACTATGGGAACTGACAGTTTGGTTTGCGAACTCACAATTTGGTTTGCGAACTCTTTCTAGACAAAGTGCTGCATACGTCATTGCTAAATATTACTACAGTCACCTTTGAAGCTACACACCGACACCAGTGCCTAGTTCATCCTAGAATGCCCATCAGAGCTGTTGTTGTATTATCCTTGAATGTCATCAAACTGTCTTACTTTCAACATTTCTTTTATCTTCTGGTAAAGAAAAAAAGTCATTGCAGGCTAGATCAGGTGGGTACGGAGGGTATTCCATTACAGTTATTTGTTTACTGGCTCAAAACTCCCTCACAGACAGTGCCATGTGACCTCATACATTGATGCAAGAGGCATGAGTTGTTAGCAAAAAGTTCAGGTCATTTTTGTCTAACTTTTTCACACAGCCTTTTCAGTACTTCTAAATAGTAAACATGCTTAACTGTTTGTCCAGTTGGTAAAAATTCATAATGAACAAATCCTCTGATATCAAAGACAATTAGCAACACTGTTTTGACTCTTGATTTAGACTGAGGGAACTTTTTGGTTGTGGAGAATTCCTGGACTTCCACTGTGCACTTTGACACTTTGTTTCAGGGTCATATTGGTACACTCATGTTTCATCACCAGAGATAACACAGCCCCAAACATCAGTTTGCGTCTCCAAAAGGTCTTTGCAAACTTCAACTCTCCTATGCTTTTGTTCATCAGTGAGTTTCTTTGGGACCATTTTTGCACACACCTTTCTCACGCCAAGATTTTCAGTTAAGATTTTCCTAATGTTTCTCTCTTCATGTTTACTCAGTGCTTTTCACAGTCAGCCAACAATTTTGATGCACAATTTGAAAATTTTTGCAATGCTTTCATGAGTTCTACTCGTTACTGGCCTCTGTGACCTCTCTTATTCAGTGGCACTTTCCTCTCAGAAAAACATTTAATTCATTTGTACACTGCAGTTTTCTTCATGGCGTTATCCTCATAAACTTGGACTAACATTTCCCTGATTTCACTTCCACTCTTGCCAAGTTTAACAAGAAATTTAATGTCTGTACATTGCTGTAATTTAAGTTTTGACATTCTTGCGACGGCACACAAAAAACACGCAACAATGATCAATGCCACTCAGCAAGACACCACCACATGTCAACATGAACGTAGCTGTGAGACACTGACACACCAAGGTTATCAAACTTTACCGAGTTGTTTGTACAGTACTGCCAGCATAAGTGCACAGTGTAAAGTTCACTAACTTAATTGCCAGACCTTGCATAAACAAAAATGTTGTCTCCAGAAATCTCTAACTGGTAAAAGGATACTCTTGTGAATTCTTGTATTCTTTGCTTACTGTAGCCTGTATTCATGTCTCTTGATCAATAACTCCATGGGTGCCTTATTAGTTACCTTTCTAATGAGACATTGTACTGTCTAAGAACACTTCAGTGAATCTTGACCAAATAAATCACATAAAGACAGAATTTAGGATTGGAAGAAAATTGAAATGTTACCTACTCCAAATCCTTCTCTTATTTTTCAATTTAAGCTATTTATATTAAAAACAATGGGAAAATAAATTCAACTCTAGAGTCAATTTCTATAAACAGATAATGAAAATAATGAGGTATTTGCATAGTAGTTTACATTCTACAAATCATCTTTATACATAATCTCATTTGTTCCTTGTAACAGCCTCTATTTGTTCCTATATAGAAAAATTTGCACTCAAATACTATACAAAAAGTTAGTGGTTGGAATCCATCAGAAGAAAGGCCTGGTGATCTGCTTCCATAAAGGTTATATCCCAAAAAGTCCTATACTGTGTAATCTCTCCTGTGTAATGCATGGGGTCACCAGGAGTCAGAATAAATTTGACAGCAGTGTTTTTTTTTTTTAGTCTTACATAAAAGGAAAAAGTGGTTTAGAGCCTAAAAGTGCTGTTTAGAACCATGGCTAGCAAACCCAGTCCTCTCCAGTGCTAAATCTGTTTCTCTTTCCATATCACAATGTGATGGATGGGTATGTGAAAATCTGTTCTAGAAGATGTACAAAGCTGACTTTAATTACATGTTTGAGAGTAAATATTTGGGTTTTGTCCTAGGAGCCATGAGTTCTGTTTGCAATTCTATCATTTATTGTGTATTGAGCCATACGTTTTATGGTTTTGGTCTCTTGTAATGACCCCTGCCTAACTGAAACCTGTGACAGTGATGACATCATTTAATTAACCCTGTGGTTTCTCCTTCTGTGCACTAGGTTGCATAAGGGATTTTCATGCTAGTTGCTAGTTTCTACCATATGAGAGAAAACAGACAATAATCAACTAGTACTCCTTCTGAAAGATGTATAAGAGCATCAGGAAAAACTTAGATGAAGGTTTAAGAAGAAACAATAGTTCATATTTCTCTTGAAAAATTTGCCACAGAGAGAACATTGGGGGAACCTATTTTTCCATTAAGGTCTCTTAATAAAATGTTAACTCCTAGATTGACAAATAATAAAGGATGGTGCCATAACTTGACTGAAGACTTGGAAGTGAATGACAAATTGAGTTGCTTAGTCTAGGACCTAGTATCTCAGAGCAAGATTAGAAATGTTCATACTTGATAATTTAAATAATTGCCAGCCTCGTCTTATGATAAGTCTCGCTTCATCATCCTCCCTCCACTCATAGTCACTGAGACTGCTCCTTTTCTGAGCAAATTAGTACTGCTTAAAAACAAACAAACCAACAAACAAAAAAAACACCAACCAATTTGTTATTAAATAACTAATTTTCCTCTATTTTTGTGGGGTACTCTCCTGAAACTCTTAATTTATTTCAAATTATACTTTGATTTCTTGTAAGGTTAAGAACTTTACTTATTTTCTTCAAATTCTTCAGCTTTTAGTACTTACTTGTCCCCAACTCCCAAATGTCCACCTTAGCTCCAGTATTTATACTCTACAACAGGTATTTGCCTTTCCTGTCAGTTCTGTGTTGTCATAATTTCCTTTTCTAATATTAAATACATATATCTATAATGTGATTTCTTTGGTTTCTCAAAAGACACTAACAGCATGAGGAAAGAGCTTTGGGATCAAATTTATGTGACTTCCAATTTCTGTATCATAACCTACCAGATATATGATATTGAGAGTATTTCTAACCTTTCTTTGTCTCACTTTTCTTGACTGTTGAGTAATCAATAGCTGCCACACACGGTCGTTGGTGGTATTAAATGAGAAAATAAATGTAAAATAGTTCACACAGTTCTAGCTCTTAGTAGATGTTCTCCTCAAAGAATGTTTGATGAGCATGGAGTCATTATTTCAGAACTGATCCCCTACCTTTTTCCTATTTCAGCTTCTATTTAATCCTCTAATTACTAATAAACCCACTGCCGTTGAGTTACGCCTGACTAATTACCAATAGATAGTAATTAAAAGTATGATTTTAGAGGTTAGGGAGCCTTGGATCTGATGACTGGATTGTCCACCAAAGTCACTGTTGGGAGATTTCTTAAATATTTCTCTCTTTTTTTATTATGATTGAATGAAAATGTACATTCCTATATAAATTTGCATGTTCACCTATATGCAACTTCCAGTGCTCTCCCTGCACGATGACAGCACACTCTTCCTCTCTGGTCCATACATGTCCTATCCTTTAAATATGTCTTATCTTCACGTTTCTGCATATATAAGATAGGTACAATGACACCTATCACACAGAGTTACGATAAGGACCAATTTTAAAAAATGCTTAGAAGTGCTTAGTATAGCATCTGGCATGTAGGTGCCAAAAAAAAAAAAAAAAAAAACCTGGTGGAATTGTATACAAAATGGAGCACTTACATGCTTTTGGTCAGTTTGGCTTAGGATTTTTTTTTTTGGCACTACTGTCAGTTTGGCAATTCTTCCTTGTGTAAAGTACCACATGTGTGCATGCTTTTTACAATGATTGGATAAATTTTGGGGTGTGGAAAGGCACCTTTGAAACTGACTTAGCTTCAGCAGTTTCAGTGTTCAGCAGAATCCAAGGTGGTAAGTTCTTAAAGTGAGTTGTAATATATTTTCAACATTTATCCTAAAATGTATTACATTTGTTAAAATGATTAGATGATTTTGCTCCAGTAACCAAATTTAGACTCCCCCTATTCCCCCAGCTTTTCACACTTCTCATTTTAGGAAGAAATCATTACTGGCTCTAGCCAGTAATTCCTTTCCTTGAGGTATTCATCCATTTTGCAGTGGGATATTTGAAGCTACCATTATTATTATCTGACCTAACTCTGAAATTTCCCCCTGCTGTACTTAGGATTGTTATAAACTGGAACTGGCTGGATGTACCATGTCAATGTCATCAAGTTGACTCTAACTCCTAGAGACCCTATAGGTCAGAGTAGAACTGCACCATAGAGCTTCCAAGAAGTTCCTGGTGGATTTTAACTGCCAAGTTTTTGGTTGGCAGCAACAGCACTTAACCACTATACCACCAGGGTTTCCAGACTTGATAGCATCTAATAATAATAATAACTCTGATGTTTCTCACATTACTTATAAGGTATATTTTGTGGTCAATTCTTATTACATTTCTCAGGGAAATAAAAACTCTAGAGAGTAACATTTTATTTATTCACAATTAATTAAAGATGGAATTTGTTTTCATAGATATTTGTGCTTCATTGTGCTTCTCCATCTACTAAGACTTGTAGGCTGTTATTCTTTATGATGTCCTCTTACATACACTACGCACTTCACTTCTTACTCATTTCTATTCTTTGTTCACAGTCTCTGGATTGGTATCACAAAACTTCTATGCACAGTCTCTCTCCATCTCTGAGATTGCAATTATGTTAAGATTTTTACTTGCTGTCATCTATTCAAACGAACTTACTGGACACTTATTATATATAAGATACTGCACTATCCACTGTGGAGGAATAAATAGATTTAAAACAGTATCAAAGTACATAATCAAAGCATTCTAGTGGTCATATATGTGTATAAATATACATGAAGGATCTTCCAATAAGGATGTTCTATTTTTGACAGCTCATAGTGGTGATATTTGTGAAGCAATAAGTCATATTTATCAGTTTTTTTATAAGTCAGTACTTTGGTATTATTATTAACAAGCTCTGTTGTGTTATCCAGGTTGAAGTCTATAGCTAATCATAGCTCCTTGAGCTGCCCTTTATTTTCATAGATGAAGATATCTGTGTCCAAATTTTCCCCAGTTTCTTGACAAGTCAGGGCTCAAGACCAAATTTTTCCATCCTGATGCTGTATTTTTTTAACTGTACCAAACGGTGCATCTTTCAAAAATGACTGACTCGTAAAAAAGCTTACATTACGTTCTTAACACAGTTTACTGAAATATTTCTCAATATATATATATATATATATATATATACGTCTATATATCTTTCTTTGTATATGTGAAGATGGAGTGGTGGCAAAGGGATAATTCTACTAATTAGGGGAAACACCATGAGCAATCTATTCCTTAAGATCTGGAATGGTGAAGTTCCAAAACCCTCTTAAGTGCAATTCTCTCCTGCTGAGGTAACCCATTAAGCCATTACAAGGTAACAGTTTAGTAGGGGTTCATCACACAAATTGAGTGCAAGTAGGAGAGCAGTGAGGGAATTTCAACAGCTGTGTGTGGAGAGTAAGAAAAAGCGCACAGAGGAGACACTGAAAAACTCTTGCCTGATTGAAAGCAAAGGTCCTCAGCTAGTCCTAAAGTAACCCTTCAGGCAGTTTCTACTCCAGGAGCCCAAGTTCACACGCTTCTCGGCATTCTATTGATCCACACCAGCGTCCTTCAACAGGTAGCGCCAATTACGTCCCACAAGGCACAGCCCTCTAGATTATAGGCCTATGGTGTTGTCAATCAAATCCCTCACCTTTCTAAATTCTTCCCGCCCCCTTCCATTGGTTTTTTTTTTCCCTCAACCTATCGCTGAGTGTCTTCCGCGCCTCCCGACCAAGGTATTTCGTGCAATCGAGCCTGTGATTGGAGGTACGGCTGTTCCCGCCCCCCCCCCCCACGCCTTGCTCTTTCGGCCCCTTTCGCTGGCTCCACTCTGCCGGAGAAGGAGGGGAGGAGGCGGGGGAGAGGAAGGGGGCGGTTCGGGGCGGGGCTTGCCTCCTACGGCGCGAGGGCGGAGCCTGCGGTGAAGCCCGCCTGCTTAGTTAGGACCTCGGAGAGCGCCGGGCACCCAGACCAGAGGTTTCTGAAGAAGCCGCCGGCCGGGCTTTCCGAACCGACGCCTGCCAGCCTGCTCCCTCTGTGCCCTCAGCTTCTCCAGCCGGCAGGTGCCTAAGTCGGGGGTCAAACGGTCATCCCTCTGGGGCATGGGGCTGCTGTCCAGCGCGCGGTTCCCTCACACACCTGCTTGTGTGTTTGTCTGTGTGTTTGTGTCTGTGTGTGTGCGCGTGAGACGGAGTGCGAGCGCCCGCGCGCAAATGTCTGTGTGAGGTGTTTGTATGTGTTCCGGGCGCGCGAAGGTCTGTGTGAGAGTGTTTGTGGGTTTGCGCTACCGCGGGCTACAGCCGGCTCCTGGGCGCTCTGCCAGAGAGGGACCGCGGGAGCGGCGACTCTGTGAGTCCAGCCGGCTGAGGTGGGACCTAGGGCTGCAGAGGTCGCCGCCACCGCCGCAGGTCCCCAGAGAACCGCCGCTGTGCTGTGGAGAGAGCCAGGCAGGAGAGCGCGGCCACGGCGGGCGGGGGGCGGGAAGGGGGGGCGCGGCGGAGGCAGCGGCTGCCGCTGCGCTCTCCTAGGTCGGCTGCTGCTGTGGGGCACCCGCGGGCACTTGGGGGTCTGGGCCGGTGGGAGTGGGGAGTGGAAAAAGGCCTCGTTGCCCGTCATTTCCTACCGAGAAAAAGGGAGCATTGAGGATGATGGAGGGAGAGCTTGGAAGGTGGCGGCAGTGCCAAATAGGGTTTCACTCCCAACATGATTTTTCTGAAAATAAAACACTCTGGGCTGAACATTGAGGAGGAAAGCCCGCCCTTGAGAGAGAGAGAGAGAGTCCTGTTCTCTTGGACCCTGGTTTTGATTGTATAATAATGATGATATAATGCTAATGACGATGATGACACTGCCTTTTATTTTTACCCCAGTGCTGAGGAAGCGTAGCTACAGCTGGGGAGAAGCCCTTGAAAATCTAATGTGCGCGGAAGGAATATTGTTGCGCTTAGAGTTGTGTTTTATTTATTTATTTGTTTGTTTTTGACGATATGATTTTTAGAATTAAAATCTGAGGAAATAAAGCTTTACCTCCCCCACCTCCTCGCCAACTCCCGTCAGTTATAGCCAATGCTTATAAACTGGGGACTGTCTTGACTAAGGAAAAATTACTCACCCAGGTGTAATTCCATGTATTAAGTCTCTCTTTTCCTTTTTTGCATTGAATTTCTCAACAGTTTTTTAAAATGAAGAAGTTTAATTTCCGAAAAGTTTTGGACGGCTTAACTGCCTCCTCTCCTGGCAGTGGCAGTAACAGTGGTGGTGGGGCTGGAAGTGGCCCCGGGCACCCTGCAGGGACTGCAGGGGTTCTCAGAGAGGAGATTCAGGAAACCCTGACTTCAGACTACTTCCAGATTTGCAAGGTAAGTCTAGAGTTGGCATAAAGCCTCTGATTTCTTTATTTTACTGTTGGGAGGAAACGAGAAAAACACAGACACACTGGAAATGGTTGAGATGTCAACATCAAAGAGAGTCTGATGCAGAGAAACCGGTGGACAGGCTCTATTTGAATTAATATATTCCAGGCATCAACTTCAGCATCAACTTCAAAGGCAATGGTAGTTGAATACAGAAAGCAGCAAGCATAAAAAGTAGAATTTATAAGATAATGTTAAGGACCAATAGAGGACAAATTTTTTAATGTAATCTGTATATATATGTAGTAAGCTGAAGGACAAATTCTTCATTATGTTATTTTATTTCACTGTTCGGTGTAAAATGATTAAGGCTATTAAGATGTTAGAATTAAGTAGATAACAACTAGCTAAATATATCTATTTTTGAAGGTTTAGTGACATTGTATAAATTCTGATTTAAAAAAGAAAACCCAGATTCTTAACCTTGTCACAAATAAATAATAAGCAAATAATGCCAGAGACTTAATACTTGCAGGAACTGAAAGATAGTCAGTATTCTGCTTTAGTAAGGGAATACTTTAGATAATTATACTTTGATGTTAAACTTTTAGGCAACATAAAGAATTTCCGATGGGGAGAGATGAAAATTTACAAAACAAACCTTATGGTAGTATACAGAGATATTTTATTTTCTTGATAAACAGTAATTTATAATTTTCATCATCTGTTTTAGGGGAATAGCTTGGGAATGTGCTTTTGATTTGCTGTTTGCAATAAAAAAAGGTCATTTACATGATACAAAGTTTATAATTTTATAACTGTGTCCCAATATATAAGAAATGGCTTACTTTTGAAACCATGGAAATGAAGGACTAAGTTTTTTGGTACTGCAGCAAAAGAACATTTTATGTTCTTGAAATTATTAAAATTACTTTTTGTAGTAAACAAATGCTGTTCAGTGAGATAAGTTTCAATCGTTGCCTTAATATCTGTACCCTGTTGGATCATTATAAAAAATCATTAGATCTGTGGTTATGAAAATATCATAAATTACTGAAAAGCAAATTTATTTAAAATTAGATTAGAAACAAAGATTTAATTCTAACTTACTCTGGGAAATTTGTGTGTAATAGTCATGTTGTTAGCAATATGAAGTAACATTCTGTTAGATCAGGGAAGAATTTAGTTGTGGTTATGAGACAAATGTGTGAAAGTTTCCTGGAGGTCAAATTTGAACTGCTAGGCAGGAGAGTTATCTCCTGATTTTCTGATTTTTGATGTATTGCTATTTTCATGCCTAGATTCTGGAGAAAAAAAATCAACATTCTCTGAATCCGTGGATATGATAGTGATACTCAGTCCCCCAAACCAAACCCACCAATGTTGAATGAATTTGAGTTGACTCTAACTTATAGTGACTCTGTTGACAGACTAGAACTGTACTATAGAGTTTCCAAGGAGTGCTTACTAGATTTGAACTGCCAACTTTTTGATTAGCAACTGTAGCACTTAACCACTATGCCATCGGGATAGCAGGAGAGTTAAAACTGGTAAGAAAATATAAGACTTCTAAAGCAAAGTTCTAAATAACAGTGAAAAGAATCAGGAGAGTGGGTGAATGCTAGAGGAAAATGAAATATATGGTCATCTTCCTATTTATTCAGAAAAGTGGTGGTCATGGGAAATGGCAAAAGTAAAGCAGAGCACTACTTTCAAAAATATGTGGCATGATAGGAAGAGTACTGGCCTAGGAATCAGAAGTTTGTATTATATTTAAAGCTATGCTACTTTCCAGCTGTACAATCTTGGACAGGCTATTGAGCATCCTTGAGCCTTGACTTCCTTATCTAAGGTATAGGAATAAGTAGTTTTGGTCTCCTTTCAGAACAGACAAAACAGTGAAGTGAAGGCAATGTATAAACTGGAAAGGGTGGTAAGATACATATTTATGTTATAGTTATAATTTTTAAAATCATCTTATTCTTGGGAAATGAGCATAACCGGTGGATTATAATAATGTTAGAGAACAATTTTTGAAGAAATTATAAGGATAGATAGCTATATAAACTGTACACTAATAGCACTGAGATTTTACCAAATGGAGAAGATACTGTGGCATTTTTGGATAGGAATCTTGTACTTAATTTTTAGAAGTGGCTTTTTGACTGTATTATAAATTACCTGAACTGGAATAAAACATAAAAAAAAGGATTAAAGAGATTAAAAAATGAAAACTGTTGTTAAAATAGGACTTCATTTACAATCATTTATTAAATGTGCAAAGAACATTCTATTCTGGCTACTAAGGAGTTGGCATCTTCTGGGTGTGTCTGCCTTTCCCACATCGTAAAGCATAAATCTAGACTCTGCTCTTAACCATCCTGTATTCCATGAGCTATCTGATTAACCAGCAAATCCCATCCTAGTTTTTCAGTATGTATTTCTGAGACCTACTCCTTTTCTCCACACCAGTACTTCATTCTCCCATAATTTCTTGCTTGGTTTCTTGGAATTACTTCCTAACTAATTCCTCACCTCTTGTTTTACCCTATTCCTATTCTTTTTATTAATGATACTGGTTATTTTTGAAATACAATGTTAATTATGTCACTCTTCTACTAAAACATCTATATTGGCTTCCCTAAAGCAATGATGGTCTACAAACAAAAAACTATGTGAAACCTCAATAAATGACATCTAGTAAAATCTGTAAATGTGGTAATTTATTGCTGTGTGCTTGTTTTATAAATTACAATGGTAATTACATACTTTATAAAAGCATTTTTTTTCTATTTGATTTTAGTTGTATAGTATCATCCATAGACAGGTAGTAGGGCATTTTCTAGCACTTAAAAAAAAAATTGTAAAGCTACAACCTTCATAATCAGGGACACATCTAAAGAAATTTAAAAAATACAGAAATGACAGATGAAGCTGTGGTTCAGGGTCAGCAAGACAAGTTAATGCACTGGATTATAGTAGTCTGTATCAATGTGGTATGTATGCATTTGAATGGTCCTGTTTCTCAGACATTTCAGAAATACACACATTGTGTTTCTTGAACTTGAATTTTATGAAACACTAATTGAAACCACTGTTCTATACAGAAAATTTCAAACTACTTGATTGGTATATGGTTCCCTTCAGAAGGGATTCCTGTTTACCTTTCTGTCTGTGTTTTCTTAATTCTTGAGGCATACTGCATTCCCTGAGAGCACCATATTTTGTCATATTTCATGCCTTTTCACATTCTGGAATATCTCTTTCTGTTTTAATCTAATTTAATCTAAATCCTGCTTGCCCTTCACTTTACAGTTCAGATACCACTTCCTTCAAGAGATCAGTTCCGATCACACTGCCTTCCTCAACCGTTAGGCAGAGCTAGTTTTCGTTTTCTCTGTTTTCCTATAGCATCTGGCATGTGCCAATGGTGCAGTTAGTGCCTCATGTGATTAAAACAGTTTTTTATTCCCTGACTATGGGCTCTGTAAGAAGCAAATGTGTCTTTGTTTCCTTATCATGAATGAGTGCTCACTATCTAGCAGACCAATGATTCTCAACTCTACTTATCTAAAAGAATGGTTTACAGGCCTGTCTCAGTCTTGGTGAGTCTATTCCAACTCGCAGTGACCCCAGAGTAGGAAGCAGATTGCAAAGGCCGTCTTCTGGTGAGTTTGAACCACCAATCTTTCAGATACGAGTAGGGAGCTTAACTGTGCCACTCAGAGACTTCTTATCTCAGTCTTAGAGAATCACAATCTAGGGACAGAGACAAGGCACTTGCATGTTTAAAAAAAGTCCATTTGGAGATTTTGATCACAGTTAGTACTGAAAGCTGTTATAGTAGGCACTTGATATTTACTTTTTGAATGAATTAAGCAGCTTCTACATGGTTGGTTGATTAATTGAAAAGAGATTAAATAAGGAAGTTACTAATTGTGATGTATGGTTAAGTATTTTCTTTTAACTGAAAACATACAAGTACACATCAATTTACAAATCACTTGATATATGACCAAATTTTTTTATAAGAATTTTGGTCCTCTGATTTGAGTTCTGTGTGAGCTTCTCTTCCTCAAATCATCTCAACCTATTTCTGTCCAGTCACTTCTGACCCATGGTGACCCTATAGGAGTAGAGCTGTACTGTAGGGTTTCCAAGGTAGTAAATCTTTAAGGAAGCAAACTGCCATGTCTTCTCCCACAGAGTGGCTGATAGATTTGAACCACCAAACTTTTGGCTAACATCTGAGTGCTTAACTGTTGAGCTATGAGGGCTCCCTGCAGATCACCCCAAGTATGTGTGTATATGTATATATATATATATATATATATATATATATGAAGTTAAGAGATCAACTGCTAACAAACCAGTTGGTAGTTCAAATCCATCAGTCTCCCTGGAAACCCTATGAGGCAGTTCTACCCTGACCTGTATATGTCCCAAGCCGGACCACATCTCTTCAGTCCCACCACTACCGACCTCATCTGAGATCCAATAGCTGTTGTCCAGACAACTACTGTGTAGCCCCCTAAATGCTTGCCCTGCTTCCACTAAGGCCTCACTTTATAGTCTTCTTCTTATAACAGGTAGATGAATCCTTTTGAAACCTAAATCTTATCGTGCCTTTCCTTTGATCAAAACTTTCCAGTGACTTCTCACTTCTCCTAAAAAGAAAATGATAAGCCGTATCATATTTTATAAAGTTTTAAGTGACCTGGCCCTTTAATGAAGAAAATGACCAAGCTTTATTTTTGATTGATCTTTCCCTTACTTATGCTGCATGAGCTACATTGGCTTTCTTAATGTTGCGCAAACATGATTCCTGCCCCAAGTCATTTTCCTTTGCTTGGAATGCTTTGGCTCAAATAACTGCATTACTTGCTCCCTTCACATCATTCAGCTTTTAGTTCAATTCTTGCCCTCTCAGAGAAGTTTACATTGACCACCCCTACCCCCATTACTTTATAACTGTATCCTGATTTTTTCATTTTGATAACACTTACACCTACATGTTATTAAATTGTAATGTTGTTTGTTGTGCTCTTCCTTGTCTCTTTAGTTTGTAAACTCAGTGAAGGTAGAGCATTGTTTTGTTCACATTTGTATCATCAGTGCATATATGACAGATATTTGTTGAAGGAATAAATTAGAGAAAAGAAACTGAAAGGGAATTAGCTTACTATTCAACATTTAGAAGCTGTTTTTATAAGTGGTGATGGTGTTGGAGCCAACGTTTAACTAACTAATATTTTCTGCAGGGAAATGGATTTGTATTCATGGTGTTCATACCAGATATAGTATCAGATAAATAGGTATAAAATCAGGAACATAGATCTGGACTGTAGGGATATAGGCTTTCTAGGACACCAAGAAGATGAAAATAGACTCAGTGTTGAGATATCTTTGAATACTCTTTTCCTTAAGCTTTCTAGTGTCACGTCACTTTACTTGATATAACTGCAGTGGTCACAAGACCATGATCACAAGTCAACATTTCTATTATCTTTATCCATAAGAACAACTATAGAAGGTTCCAGAGATGTGTAGACTTGTCTTTTTTCTGTGTTTATAAGCTGATAGAATAATAGATAATACAGCTGACCCTGTAGGATAACTTACGGGTAAAGCATCCATCTTAGTTATCTAGTGCTGCTGTAACAGAAATACCACAAGTGGATAATTTTAGAAATAGAAATCTATTCTCTCGCAATTTAGGAGGCTAGAAGCCTGAAATTGGGGCAACAGCCTATTTGTTGGCTGTGGGGGACGATCCTTCTTTCCTTTCAACATCTGTGGGCCAGGTGTTCCTTGGAGATCTCCACTTGTCTTGGCACCATTTATCCTCTGGGTCTAGAAGGTGTTCCTGTTCCTGTCACTAAGAAAGGGTGGTAAGGATGGGTATCTTTAAGAATGGCAATGCAGGCAAACCAGGAGAATTAAGCTACCCTTGTTAAGACTGACATGCTGACAAATTTAAGAAACAAAACCAAAATGGATGTTTCTTTTCTTCTTCTTTTTTCAAGAATCAGAAACCAAAGGCAGGTTACTCAGTACTCTGGGCTCTCTGCCTTGCCTATCCTGACAGCATGAAGGTGAAGGGGCAGATTAGAATAAGAGATTATATAAATAAAAACAAATGTGTTTATAAATTTTTAATGTTATCATTGAGAACAGTCATGTTTTCTCACAAAAGCTCGTTTGGTGCTATATATTGTCAGAAGTTGATGAGGTAATTGCTTTCATTTAGTATGGTAATGTTATGTTCTTAAAAACAAACTCCCATCATTCTCCCTAGATGTCTCAATACAGAAGTGATTAAAAATCTTACATAATTTCTAGGTTTGTTTACCTATAGAATTATTACCAGTGATTAAACAAAATTCCTATTTCTTGATGTTTAATGCATTTCTGTAGACCTTCCTCTGCCTTCTCTTGAATATGTGCCTGTGAAAAATCCTAGGATTAAGTTCTAAACTTGACTTTTAATAATAGCATGATTGTATTGATTCCCCACATTATAGTTCTGTAAAGCCATTTACGTATTAGTTTGCAGTAACTTTGACTCTATTATGAAAAGTTTGAAGTGGAAGCCCTGCTTTAAGCTTTTAAATGGAATTTTTTTCCCATAAGAGCAGCTTGAGCTTTTTATTTCCTCTTAAGTGTCAAAATAATGATCTTTATAAAAGCTTTTGGTTGTAACCACAGTGCTTTTCTTTCTTATTTTCAAAAAGAAGTTAATATTTACAAATTCTTTTTAATATTTGGAAGGCTAATTGCTAAAATGTGTAATACACTTGGGTTTTTATTTACAATATAAAGTGTACTGAGGAATCATTCCTAATTTTCTAAGTAATGCACAGGGCCCCCAGTGGCACAGTGGTTGAGCACTCAGCTACTAATCGAAAGATTAGTGGTTTGAACCCATCAGCCACTCCATGGTAGAAAGATACTGCTTCCATAAAGATTTACAGCCTTGGGAATCCAGTGGGGCAGTTCTGCTGTGTCCTACAGTGTCACTATGAGTCAGAATTGACCTGATAGCAACTGTTTAAATTCGTTTATAAGAACTCCTAGTGAATCAGTGATTGAATTAATGATTTTAAATCAGAGATTAAAAGTTTTATAAAGCCAAAAAAATTGATACGATATTTAAAGAGGTTAGTGAAGATAAAATGTAAAGGAGTACCTGGGTGGTACAAAAAGTGAAGCCCTTGACTGCTAACTGAAATGTTGGCAGTTCAAGTCCACTCAAAGTCACTTTGAAAAATGGGCCTGGTGATCTACTCCTGAAAAATCAGTCACTGTAAACCCTACAGGGCACAGTTCTACTCTGGCACACATGGGGTCCTGTGACTTAGAGTTAACTCAGTAGTAGCTAGCAACAAAAGTATAGAGGATAGACTATAAGATTTCCAAAAAAGTACATAAATAGGCCCACTGTGATACGGAGAGATTTCATTAACTGGAGCATTCATAGTCACTGAAAGAATACAGCAAGAGAGTATTCTGATAAGTTTATTGTTCAAAAGATATTTATTACATAACTTTAAAAATAATTAGAATATTGACTGTTATCAGGAAATAATACTTTTTGATTGGTTTACCAGGAAAGTAACCTTTGATATTTTCTGGATTTATATAAAGTATAAAAAGGGGTATGATTTCAGATTTATTAGAGACCACAAGTTAGTCAGTTGATATTGATGGTATATGGAACAGTTTTGAATGTATAATATAGTGTTTGGAGCCCTGGTAGCACAATGATTAAGAACTTGGCTGCTAACCAAAAAGTTGGCAGTTCAGTTCATCAACCACACTTTGGAAACAATATGGGGCGGTTCTACACTGGCCTACAAGATGGCTGTGAGTTGGAACTGACTCAAAAACACCTAATAATAATAACATAGTATTTAATATTTTAATTTCAGTTGTTTTATAATTGGAGGATATAAATCTAATAGATATTTCTTAAATTCATAATAGCATAAAATCAACATCATGTTAGGATATGTGCATTACATTGTAAGTAAAACTGACCATTTTTAACAGTAGTGTTAAATGCAGATTTAATGCCTAGATTTAGAAAGGCAAGAATTGTAAAAGAAAATTATTATATTCTTTTTTCTGCTTCATTCATGTATACATTTCTAATAATCTATAATCTATAAATTTCAGTGATGTTAGAAATTTAAAATTTTATGTAAGTGAGCCAAATAAAATCAGGGGGGCTGTCAAGAAAATTGACTGGATTGCATAGTATTCAGTCTAATTTGTTATTATAAATTGACTAAAAACCTGTCTATAAATCTTCTTATTGAAAAAGTTTAGAAATTACTAGTGGTACAGTAAATTGAGAAGTTAGATTGAATCTGGAAGAAACACTTTGTAAATAGATGGAAAAAATAAAGGTGACATGAGAAAACTGAACAGAATGATGTGAAGAAAACGAGACTAGAGGCAGATGACTTGGTTTCTTTAGAAAGAATGCTAAGAAAGAAAAAGTTTCATTAGTGTGTCAACGGTACAGAGAGGTCAAAGAATATAAAAGGCAAAACAAATTCAAAACAATATACAACACAGAACTGCTAAGAGGCAGTTGAATTTGACCAAGAAGACGTTGATGGCTTTGGTAATAATATTTTCAGTAAGATTGTGGGTAGAATTAAAGTAATTGGTATAATCAGTAATTTTAAGTCAACGAGTAAAGGCTTGATTTCACGTAAGTGAAAAGTGGTGGGAAAGTAGCAGAGATAAGATTTTGGCGTATTGTGACATTGGTAATTCAACTGAACCACAGAGGAGAAGCTGAGATTACCAGAAAGGAGAGGGTGGGCAACACTGATAAGATTTGTTTTTTGAAGTAGAAGGTATCTGACTTGGTGATTTTTTTTCTTTAAAAATATATATTTCATTTGAATTCCCAATGAAATCTGAGGTTTATCTCCTTTCAGTTTTAAATAGAAACACGTGATTCTACTGGAAGATTGCACTAGTTTCTTATTGCTGTGGTAACGAATTACCAAAACTTAGTATCTTAAAACAACATAAATACATGATTTTATAGCTCTGTAGGTCGGTAGTGTGAAATGGACTAAAATCAAGATTCTAAAAGGGGCTGTGTTCTTTCTGGAGGCTCTATGGAAATCTGTTTTCCTGCCTTTTCTAGCTGTCAGATACTACTCTCATTCCTTGGCTGGTAACCCCCTTGCATCTTCAAAGCCAGCAGTGGCTGGTTCTCAGTTAGTATCAGTCTGATATTAACTTCCCTGCCTTCCTCTTTCACATTTAAGGACTGTTATGATGACCCCCAGGGTCGCCATGAGTCGGATCCGACTTGACGGCACTTGTCTTGGCATGATGACATTAGTTTTGTCCAGATAATCCAGGATTTTATCTCAAAGTTGTTGATTATGGAACCAAGTAAAATGAAATCCTTGACAACCTCAATCCTTTCTTCATTTATCGTGATATTGCTTACTGGTCTGTTTGTGAGGATTTTTTTGATGTTGAGGTGCAATCCATACTGAAGGCTGTGGTCTTTCATCTTCATCAGTAAGTGTTTCAGTTTCTTTTAACTTCTGGCAAGCAGGGTTGTGTCGTTTGGCATAATACCGAGTGTTAATGAGTTTTTCTCCAGTCCTGATGCCTTGTTCTTCTTCATATAGTCCAGCTTCCTGGATTATTTGCTTGGCATACAGGCTGAGAAGATATAGTGAAAGGATAGAAGCCTGACACACAATCAATGCCCATGATAGCTGCAGTCAAGAAATCAAAAGATGCATTGCACTGGGGAAATCTGCTGCAAAGGACCTCTTTAAAGTGTTAGCAGCCTCAGCACTTAGCCACTATGCCACCAGGGTTTTCGTGTATGCATATATACGCACACACGTATAAGTATCAGCTGTCCCTATGTTTTTGTAGGTGGTTATTGTCTTTAGTCATGTAGTGCTGCTATAACAGAAACACCGTAAGTGAATGGCTTCAAAAAGAAATATTATTCTGTCATAGTCTAGTAGGCTACAAGTCCAAATTCAAGGTATTAGCTCTAGGAGAAGTCTTTCTTTTGTTTCTGAAGGAAAGTCCTTGTCATGGATCGAATTGTATCCCCCCAAAAATATGTGTAGCCATGTGGCTGGGCCATGATTTCCAGTATCTTGTGACTGTCCTCCATTTGATAAAGGATTAGGGTGGGGCTGTAAATCCCTTCATAGGATTACCTCCTTGCTCCACTGTAAAGGGACTTTCCCTGGAGTATGGCTTGCCTCACCCTTAATCCTAAGAGGACAGAGAAGCAGGCAGAGAATTGGGAACATCATACTATCGAGCAAGCAGCACTGGGAGAAGAGTGTGTCCTTCAGACCTGAAGTTCCTGCGCCAAGATGCTCCCTGGATAAAGACTGATGCAATACCAGAGTTTCCTCCAGGGCCAACAAGGGGAAAGCTTTCCCCTGGAGTGGACACCCTGAATACGGACTTGTAGCCAACCGGTCTGTGTAAGAATAAACCTTCCTTTGTTAAAGACATCCACTTTGTGTTATTTCTTTTAGAGAAGACCTAGCTGACTAAAACAGTCCTTGTGGTCATTCTCCTTTCGGACTGGGAGTTTCTGAGGCGCAGGGACCTCTGGGTCCTTTCCAAAGGAAGTACTCTGCTCCTGGCATTGCTTCCTGGTAGTATGAGGTCCCCAACTCTCCATTTGCTTCCCTTTCCTTTGTAGCCCCAAAGATTGCCTCAAGGCACAATACAATCTTACACATTGAGTCCTGCCCCACCAGCATCCCTCACTAACATCATTGAGCCAGGGTTTGCAATATATAGGAACATCACACAATACCAGTAAGCAAGGCCCAGCCAAATTGCTACATGCAGTTCGTCCATGATAGTGATGAAAATAAAACTCTTTGTCCAATTCCTTTCTGAACTGGAAAATTGTATATGAGGAAGAGCGTAGGTTGTTCATGGTATCAAAAGAAGGCAAGTACTTTTAAAAGTTGTGTTAAAAAAATTATCAAGTCATCCTAAACTAGTTCTTCTTTGCGATATTATTGTGGGGTAGGTTTCCCTGGGTATGTTAGAAAAGAGAAAACTGTCGTGAAAGACACTGGATATGTCAAACTGAAGAAAAGTGTGTTGGATTCTTTGGGTTTCATTTTTATTTATAAGTTATGAGACGGATAAGAAGCTATCCAGTTTCATGTATCTCTTAAATGAGTATTAAGAAAACAGGTGAAAGTATAAAATATTTGACAAGGATTCACTCTACAGTACTTAGAAAAGAATTATATTAAAAGAAGCTGAAAGTGAATTAGTTCAGTGTCAGCTTTATCTGGAAATTAGGTTTCTTTTAAACTATGGGATGTCAAAGACTCAAGTTAATACGCTAAATACACTTGAACTGGATTGGAGGGCAGTAAGAGGAGGATCAGAATATTGATGAGGACATACTTTGATTTATTGAGTTGTACTTATAAATAATCTATGCAATATGGTTATTGATTACTTATGTAATTCAGAAGGTTCCTTATTTTGATACTTGAATATTCTATGGTAGTTTATTAATGGATCTTTGTTTTTCTTCATTTCTGTCTTAACCAAAACTCTCTGCTATTTAAAGTAATATTCAGTACACTTGTGTTTTGCAATGGCTGCTCAACTAATTATTAGTGAATTTACTTATGTAAACATTTATTGAAGTTTCATTATTTATATAGCCCTTATCCTGAGTAACTGGGCCATCATTTTTTCGGAATGAATTTCAAAGGCAGGCACACACTATATGAGCCATTTGTATTTTTAAGTGATCTATATGATTTGCATCAGTATGTTCTTTGATTTTTCTTGTAACTTTCAAGAAATTACCTCTTGCATCCTTTTTTTTCAATAGCCCAATTTCTTTGTTCCTTGCTGCTTCCTGCCTTATATTTTTTTACTGTTTTTTTAATCCTTTTATGATATGTTTGCTAACATTCTCTTTCTCCTTTTCTTACTTTAATTTCCATTAATTTTCTCTTGGCTAAAAAGCCCTTTTATTCTAAAATGAATGAAAGCACTTGGAAGATGTTTAAAACATAGACTTTCATTTACCAATTTGATTTCTGTAACAAATCTAGTACTCTTTTTGGGACTATTAATGTACCAAAAATAGTTCTTTAAGTCACGGTTTCTCTTTGATTCACCAGTTGATTCTTTAAATGATGGAAAAGTGTTTAATCTCTAATCATCACAGAATTTTCCCCAGATCATCCTTTTTTGATCTCTGATATATAATACTTCAGTTTCTGTCTTTGTCTAGAACAAGATTATATACTTAATATAAATCATTTTATTTAATTTTACCTTTTTGTTTTCCACAATGTCCATTTATTTTATTTAGAGTAGAGCTATGAAACTAAAATCCATTTCCATGGAGTCAATTCTGATTTATAGTGACCTTTTTGGACTAAGTGGAACTTCCTTACAGGGTTTCTAAGGAGCAGCTGGTGAATTCAAACTGCTAACCTTTTAACAGCAGCCAAGCTCTTAACCACTGAGGCACTAGGGCTCACAAGAGAGACAAGTTTGGGGCCACAAATAAGTATTAGGTGGATGAGATACTAAGACATTCATACCTGAAAGGAAAATAGAAAGATCATAGAGTGAAGTATTGGAAGTATAATTTACACACAATAAAATTAGCATACTTTAAATACTCAGTTGAATGAGTTTGGACAGTTATATATATCCATGTAACCATCACTCAAAACAAGATGTCAAATATTTCTGTCATCTTTGAAAGAATCTTCTTGCCCGTTTCCAGAAACAAGTAATTTCTGACTTCCATCATCACAGCTTAGTTTAGGCTGTTCTTGAATTTCATATAAACAGAATCCTACCTTATGTAGTGTGTGTGTGTTTGTGTGTGTGCGCGCGTGCATGCACGCGTGCGTGTGTACTGCCTGGCTTTCACTCAAGTGTTTTGATATTCATCTTTGTTACTGAGTATATCAGTCATTCATTCCTTTTTATTGCTGAGTAATAATTCAAATATTTTTATTGAATGATATTTTTTGCATTATAAATATAGATATGCTTAAAAACAAACACAAAAGGATAGAGAGGAAAAAAAGTCTAAATTATCCCTACTTGGAGCACTCAGAGGCAGACAGCGATTATTAATTTTGCAGTACATTTCATTTCTGTATTATTTATATTTAGTTTTTTTGTCCTGTGAAAACAAAGACCACACAAATGAGTACTCCCGGGGACTATTTATTGAGACCTTACCATAGTAAAGTAGTCAATCATCATTACTTGTGTTGGCAGAGAATCAAAGGCAAGCAGGGAGGTAGGAGAGTTTTATAGAGAAGAAGATTGAAGGCTTTAGGCATGCTGTCTCGAAGTTGTTGACATAGGGAAGCAGAGGGCCCTTTAACTAGTAGCAGGGCGTTATGTATGACTAGCTTGGGGAGCATATTTGGCCTTCTCTGGTGAGTCTGGCATTGGAAACAAGAGTGAAAAATACGAAAGCCAGCAGTCATCGACCAATTCCTGCAATTGAGGGCCAATTGCTGCAGAGGTTGTGGTTTGGCTTCCTAGGCTGGTTGCTACAGGGGTTGTGCTTTGGTTTCCCAGACTGGTTGCTGCAGAGGTTGTGGGTTAAATTTCTTTTATCATATATGGTCTGGCCATTGCTATTTTGTGTATTCAGTCTCTCAGTCATATTCCTGTATATGTTTCAAATCTCATATAGAAATTTGTAATAATATGATTTTTTCACTATATAACACAAACTCATTTCTATCTCATTATAAAATTTTTATTTATATAAATTAAATGGCTCTATTTATGTAAACTGTCTAGTACATACACTCCCTGGTTTATTATAGGTAATTCAGGTTGTTTCCTTTTTTTCTATTTTTAAAATAATGCTGTTATAATACCCTTTAGTATATTTAGTATTTTCTTCAGACTGGATTACTACATGTAAAATAGTTTGGTCATAGGTTTTTTTTTTTTTAATATATCCTGCCAAATTACCTTCCAAAAGGGTTAGGGTTAGGGTTAAGGATCACCAATCTTAATTCAAATTCCAAAAGAATCACCAATCTTAATTCACTCTAGTAATATGTAACTGCTAGTTTAATGGTACATTCATTACCTTTAGATGTTTAAGAATATTTTCCCTAATTCAGTAGGTGAAAATAGAATTTTGTAATTGTTCTAACTTAACATACTTTGATTGTTATTGATCTCAATTATTTTTCTATTTACTTATTAATAAGTTGGGTTTCTTATTTTATTATCTTTTCACATCTTTCACCTTCTTATCCTTCAGTTCTTAGTAATTTTCTTTTAGTTTGTATAATACCTTTACACATTAAATATATTAACCTGTCTGGTGTAAACCCACTGCCATTGAGTCAGGTCCAACTCGTAACAACCCTAGAGGTCAGAGTAGAACTGCCCCATAGAGTTTCCAAGGAGCACCTGGCGGATTTGAACTGTTGAGCTTTTGGTTAGCAGACATAGCACTTAACCCACTATACCACTGGAGTTTCCTCTGTCATAGTTTTGTGAAAATATTCTCTGGCTCATTTTTTTGCATCTTAATCATGATTTTCCTAGTATACATAACTTTATGTATTTTTTCTGTAGTCTGATCTATTGATCTCTTTATTAGTGAATCCTTTTATCTCTTAAGCAAGAAAATGCATCTGTAATCTTGAATTTTGATTATTTGTTTGTATTTTCTTCTATTTTTTTATGCTTTGTTTTGGTGTGTAGTGTTACTCTGAAATTATTTTTTTTTCCAGTCAGCCAGTCAGTTGTACCATCCCATTTATTACCTGGTTCTACCACTGCTAACCACAAGATCAGCAGTTGAAATCCACCAGGTGCTGCTTGAATATTCTGGGGGTTAGTTCTACCCTGGCTCCTAGGGTCGCCATGAGTCAGATCCGACTCATCGGCACTTGGCTTGGCTACCTTTTCCACTGATTTGTGATAGTACTTTGGCATAAATTCACTTTTGACATGTACTAGAATTTGTATCATGGGTAGTTAGGTTCTTCCATCTTTCTGTTTGTTCTGCCAATACTATACCGATTTAATTTGCAGGCTAACGATCAACCCAAAAGAATTTATGGACTGGATTGTGGTGTTGCTTCTTGGCCTTTTAGTGAAGATGAAGTAAAGACTGGATTGTGGAGTATTTAAGGAAATTCATGCCAATAAGCTGAAGAGTGCACACCTGTAGTCAAACAGAGCTAGATTTCTCTCAGGGGATACTGCATACCATAGAGAATCAGGAGACATCTGTGTAGGAGGGATGATAGAGGTTTTTGTTTCTGTCAGGTTGTTTTGCAGAAGGTTCAAAGAACTGTGAAGTGCATGTGTCAGAAAGTAGGAACCATTGTATCATTTGATATTGGAAGAATTTCTGTCAAAGATGTAGGAGGAATGATGTGGAGCTAAAGATATAATAGGTAGCAAAGCAGCAGTTGTCTTCTGTTAGCAAGAGCAGGGGAACTTGTGATCATTTTTGTTTTTCAACATAGTTCTTATTCTTACGAGTTTTCAATCATGATTCCAGAGTGGTCTTCTCTCTGTGTTGCTTTGTCACGGTAATAGAGTGGCCTATTTGATGTCAGTTTTCTATGAAATTGTTCACGTTCAGAGGAGAACACCAAGGCCTAGCTCTAAGTGTCAGCTGACAAGTGTTGCCATTACCACTGCTGTTGAGTCAATTCTGACTAATAGTGACCCTATAGGACAGAGTCGAACTGCTCCATAGAATTTCCAAGGAGTGCCTGGTGGATTTCAACTGTCATATTTCAGTTAGCAGATGTAGTACTTAACTACTATACCACCAAGTTTTCCTGACAAGTGTTAGGGGCTGCTTCTTTTTCTGAGCAGTTTATTACTTTTAAAGTAACTTTTCTAGCTATGGTTGCTACAATATATTGCTCAGTAGGCCAGTTTAAGTAAACAAATTAAAAAAAGTTTCTTATTGATTGACAGCCAAGAATCTATATTGGTTGATGTGTATTTGTTATGTAATTGTGGGACAACAAATAATGTTTAATGTAATTACATATTTGAAATCATGTACTTGAAAACAAATCTAAGCTAATATAAAAATTTTACGTATTTTTATTTGTAGTCATTATTCGCATTTTCGTTCTTCCCCATTTTGAGAAAATAATACAGATCTTATTTCCTTCATATATTATTTCCTAGCAGGCAGCCATTTTTAACCCCACAGGTTGAGGATTTGAAGTAACTTCTATTTTTCTGAAAGTAGGTCAATCCTATCAATCAAATTAGTGTAGCAAGAGAATTCTTGAAATTCCGTTTACTGTATAAATAAAACTACTTTTTCAAGAATCCTACAGGAGACTCTGTTGTATTAGTTTGGTTTTTGAGTTGTGTGCCATAAGTTAAATCAGTTATTTTAACTAGTGTCAAAGAACAGTTATTCTCTGGCTTATGTAACTGGAAACATTTTACTTCACTGGAGCAATTTCACTTCCATGTTTTAGTCTTTCCTTTTTAGCCACTGTCATGTGGTGACAAAAAAATTATTTGGTAAAGAAAATTATGTGACGTAAAATAATAGCCTTAGCAAATATGTGTTTGGAGAAGTTAGTTGTATTTGGTAGTAGGACAGCAGACCATTTGAGTGATTTATACTCAGCAATTTATTCTTCCTGAGGCTGGTAGATATTCAGGCAAGGAGGTACACAAGTACACAAGGCATAGGCACGCAGACAGTTGGTTTAAAGATTGTATTTTTTTTTTTTTTTTAGTTCAGTCAGGTAATAGGCAGAAATTAAGATTTACTATTAAAACCCCAGTTCCCAGAAGAGTGAAGAGTGATGTAGGAGGAACTGTGATACTGGGCAAGAATCCAACCAGGCTTCAAGGTCGTTGGGGTAACCGAAGCTAAGCTGATTCAATGCCAAGTCTACTGACCTTATCCAGTGAAAGAATTAATTTTAAAGGAATGGTGATATTTTTCTGAAGTCACCAAACTTTTTTCTTGTGACTTCATACTACAAAAAATTTCGAGCCTTTTCTGTCCATTTTATTTGTTCTCCCTATTCTTCATTTTTTCATGATTCATATCTTTCTCTAGTTTTCTTTTTTTTTGTTCTTGTTGGTTAGACTTTCTTTTGCTATCTCAGTTGTTTTTGCCAACTCACATTCTCCCTATAGTCCCAAATTAAAGGATAATTTCTGCTGGTGATTGTCATAAAACACTTTAAAATTTCTTCTTGCTATCTTTTAAAATTAAAATTAAAACCTTAACATCTACAATGGAATTATATAATTTAGTCAGAGATTTCAGCATCATATGAATAGCAACTGGAGGAAGACTCATTGACAATCTGCATTATGCAGATGACACAACCTTGCTTGGTGAAAATGAAGAGGACTAGAAGCACCTACTGATGAAGATCAGTATGGATTACACCTCGACATTAAGAAAAATATCCTCACAACTAGGCCAATAAGCAATGTGATAAATAGAGAAAAGACTGAGATTGTCTGGAGTTTCATTTCACTTGGATCCACAATGAATGCCCATGGAAGCAGTAGTTGAGGAATCAAATGATGCATTGCATTGGGTTGATCTTCAGCAATAGACCTCTTTAAAGCATTGAAAAGCAAAGACGCCACCATTAAGGTGTGTCTAACCCAAGACATGGTATTTTCAATTACCACATATGCATGTGAAAGCTGGACACTGAATAAGGATGACTGAAAAAGAATTGAAGCCTTTGAATTGTGTGGTTGCTGAAGAATATTGACTATACCATGGGCTGTTGAAGGAATGCACAAATCTGTTTTGGAAGAAGTACAACCAGAATTTTCCTTAGAAGGAAAGGTGGCAGGACTGTGTCTCATATACTTTGGATGTATCATCAGGAGGGATCAGTCCCTGAGGAAGGACACCATGCTTGGTAAAGTAGAGGGTCAGTAAACCCTCAACCAGATGGACTGACATAGTGACTGCAAAAATGGTCCCAAGCATACAATGGTTATGAGGATAGTGCAGGACTGGGCAGTGTTTTGTTCTGTTGTACATAGGTTTGCTGTGAGTTGGAACTTCTTTAGTGGTACCTAACAATAACAATAATAGTGAATAAATGTTAATGATTTATAGTTTACTGAGTTGTTTCATACAATCCAATCAGATTTTGAAAAATATTAATAAGAGTATAAGTTTAACATTTGCAAATTATTCTTTGTTTTTGTTTGCAAATAATGTATAGTCTTTGCAAACAAATTAGAAAATGTATGTAATGAAAAAGAAGAAAAATCACCCATCATGTGCTCAGATATTACCACCATGAATGTTTTGAAATATGCATTTCCTGATATTTTTCAATGCTTATGAGTACATACGAAAAGTCTTATATAAAAATGATATATTTTTCTTTGAAATTTTTTCCTACTTAATACACTATGACTGTCTTATTTGCCATTTATTTATTTATACATACTGTCTTAGTTTCTTAGTGTTGCTGTAAGAGAAATATCACCAGTGAGTGACTTTAGAAAACAAAAGTTTATTTTCTTACAGATCAGGAGGCTAGAAGTCCAAATTCAAAGTGTGGCTTTAGGAGGAGGTCTTCTTTTTCTGTTTCAGCTTCTGTTAACGAGCAGTTCCTTGGCAATCTTCCTTGGTAATCTTCACATGACATCTATCGTTTCTGTTTGTGCTTCCTTCTGTTTGTAATCTGCTTTTACAATTCAGAAGTGGTTAGGTTTAGGACACAACTTATACCACTATGGCCTCATTAACATGACAAACAAAAGTCTATTTCCAAATAGAATTATATCCGCAGGTATAGGGGTTAAGATGCTAACATGTATTTTGGGAAGACACAGTTTAATCCACAACATCTATGATTGAATGGTTGCCTGGAATTCTATTATATTTGTGCATCTTGACTTATGTCAATTCCCAACTATTTGTAATATTTTCATGAAAATACTACAATAAATATCTGCATATTATATACTCAGAATTTTTCCTTAAGATAAATTCCTAGGAGAATGATTGCTCAGCTAAAGGGTAATCATATGTTCTCAAACTTTTTTTTATATTTTATTTATTTATTGTGATTGAGTGAAAGTGTACAATCCAGTGTAAATTTGAGTGCCAGCCTGTGTGCAGCTCCTACTCTTCTCTTTGCCTGGTGACAGTACAGTCCTTTCTGCTCTATGTGTGTCACATCCTCTTAACAATTTCCTGTCCCCTCTTTTCCACCCTTTCTACTTCTCTCTACCAAGAGGCCAGTAGTACGACCTCCTATAGATGCATAGAACAATAAAGTGAACACACTATATGGTCACTCTGTGTTGCTGAGTCCAGTCTATTCCTGTCCAAGGAGTTGACCTCAGTAATCATTTATGGACAGGGGCAGCATCAAGTATAGGGTTCATGCTTCCAGGGGAATCCTGAGGTCTTTGGACTGTCAATTGTGGTCCTTTAGTGGAATTCTCATAGTGTACCACTTTTTATTCTTGTGTTGTCACTAGAACTCAACTTCGGGAGCCCCATCACGGCTGTCACTGGTAGTGGCCAGACACCATCTGGCTCTTCTGGTCACATGTTGATGTAGTCACCCATTCATGTGGGTCTCTCTGTCTTCTGGGTTCTCTTTCCCTCATGTCATTTTGGACCTTAGTGATCATCTTTTCTGCTGAGTTGTGACCATCTGGTGTACTTCAGATGGTAGCTTGCTAGCTTGTAAGACCCCAGATGCTACTCAACAATATGGGGTGGAGAAGACTCTCTTAGCAATACGCTAGGTATGCCAATTGGCTTCAGTGTCCCCTAAGAGCATGGTCTCTGGATCCCTGGCCCCTGCTTCAAACATTTTTGATATGTATCATTGAATTGTCCCAAAAGGACAATTTTGTTGTCTTAGTCATCTAGTTGGATGTTGTCTTAGTCATCTAGTCCTGCTATAACAGAAGTACTGCAAGTAGATGACTTTAAAAAGAGAAATTTATTTTGTCAGAGTTCAGTACGCTAAGAGTCCAAATTTAACTGTGTATTAGCTCCTGGAGAAGTCTTTCTCTGTGGCTCTAGAGGAAGGTTCTTGTCCTCAGTCTCTGGAAGTGGGAACTTCTGAGCTCCCCGGACCACAGGTCCTTTCCATAGGCTGCTGGCACTGCTGCTGGCACTGCTTCTTGTTTGTATGTGGTCCTTACCTCTCTGCTTGCTTCTCCTTCTTTGTATCCCAAAAGATTGCCTCAACACACAGTATAGTCTTAATACACTGAATCCTGCAGCTCCAACACAAATGCTACCTATAATTCCTCATTAACACCACAGAAGCAGGGTTTATAGCATGTAGAAACATTCACAATACCAGGAATCATGGCCTAGCCAAATTGCTGTATAGATTTTTTGTGGGACACAATTCAATCCATGATAGATGTATAAATTTGTATTTCTAATAGAAGCTTTTATAAGCTTCTATTTTGATAACCCTGGAAATTACCTTTTTTTTGTTTTGTTTTAAATCTCCAATCATATCACTGACAAGAGATGGTTATTCAAGGTTATTTTAATTTGTATTTCATTAGTTAGTTGTGAATTTTTCACATTAAAAATATTTATTGCCCATTTGTATTTCTTCTGCAGTGAATTCAGTGTTAATGTCCCTTGAATTTTTGTGTATTTGTGTATTTGACTTTTTATTATTTATAAGGTCTTTTCATATAGCCAAGTGCCAAGTGCCATTGAGTCGGATCCGACTCATGTCGACTATAATAAAGATATTAATACTTGACTATATTATATATAATATAAAAGCCCAACAAACACACTGCCATAGAGTCAGGTCCAACTTATAGCGACCTTAGAGGTCAGAGTAGAACTGCCCCATAGAGTTTCCAAGGAGCACCTGGTGGATTTGAACTGTTGACCTTTTGGTTACCAGATATAGCAGTTAACCCACTAAGCTACCACAGTTTCCATAGTATGAAAAGCTCTTATAGCATTTCGTTTATTATATAAAAAGGCTTTAAAAATTTCTTACTCTTATGAGAGTACCTGCCAAAACCAATTTGTAATATTTTATGGGTTTTTGTTTTATGTTTCTAATAATACATTTTAATCCATTTTGTATTTTATTTCTGTGTAGTGAGAGATGCCAAAAAGCCAAGTGTTGTTGACAGGGAAGTAATTTTATCAAATCATCACTCAGTTGTACCACAGATATCCATTTATTTTATTTACCTGGCCTATTTTTGAGCATTTAATTGTATTGTATTCTTCCACCTCTTTTTGCATCAGTGCCACATTTTATAATATTTACAGTTTCATAATTTGTTTCAATATTTATTTCTCTTATCCCTTTTATTATCCTTTTCATTATTTTTTGGTTAGTCTTAGATTTGTATTTTTTGGATAAACTTGAGTCTTCTTTTTGTCATGTTTCATACAAAAATCCAGTTGGGATTTTAATGTTAACTCGGAGGAAACTTGATATCTTTTTAATAGCATGTCTTCAATGTGGCTATATAGGACGCCTGTCTTGTTGTGCTTCTTTTTTTTACATTTACTAGGAATACTTTGTAAGTATTTTTTCATTTAAATAGGTGACATAGTCCTTGCTAGGTTTTGTCCTTAGATATTTTGTTTTGTTTGCTAGTTTGAACAGGAGTTTTCTTATAATTTTTTGTTTATTACTAGTTGTGTTAGTTATCTAGTGCTGCTTTAACAGAAATACTACAAGTGAGTGGTGTTAAAAAGAGAAATTTTATTTTGGCACAGTCTGGTTAGCTACAAATCTAAATTCTATATGAGAAATCATCACAGTCTGATGGACTAAGAGTTCAAATGCAATAAGAGCATCCTGGCATGGGAATTTCAGGTCCAAAGGAAGCACTCTGCCCTCAGTGCTGCCTTCTTTCTGGTATGAAGTTCCCAAATCTCAGCTGCCTCCTGTTTCATTTATCCTGAGAGGCCACCCCAAAGTCACAATACATTTCTATACATTAAGTCTTGCCCCACAAAGACAACTGCAGCCCATCTACCCTCATTAACATCACAGAGGCAGGAATTCCAACAGGGAGGAACATCACACAATACCAGGAATGCTGGGCCTAGCTAAAGGGCTACACAGATTTTGGGGGGAATACAATTCAATCCATGATACTAATCTAGAAGAAAAATAATGTTTTGGCATGTTTCTTTTATAAGTTTTTTTATAATCCTACTGAAGAGTTAGGATAGAGAGACTCTAGGCTTTTTGGAGACATATTTAATAGATTGTACCACTTTATATTTTAGGAATAAACTCTATTTACTTTTTAATACTTTTAAAATGATACTACTAGAATTGCTTTCTTCACAGTATTTTACTTTGAAGTTGCCATCTGTGTTTGTAAGTGCAATTGATCTGTAATTTTCTTTTGTGTTTGTGTACTTTTGTGGAGAGTGAGTGTAGTAAATTTAGTATGTGTGTGAACATAGAGTATGTATGTGGCGTGTATATAGTCTGTCAGGTTTCTATTTAGAGCTGTTGTGTTAAATGAATTGAGAAGCTCTCCATCTTTTTCTGTCTGAAAAAAGCACATCTGTTCAGTAAAGCTTTAAAAATCTTTTGTCTGGAATCAATATTTTTTGAAGTTTTTTTTTTTTTCTTTTAGTTTTTGGTAATTGGTCAATTTAGATTATTGCCTTACCTGCCTGACTCGACCGCACTTGGCTGGCTGGCTGTAATGAAATTTAGTAACAAATATTTTCAGAGAATATCACTGCTTTCACCCAGTCTTCCACATTTCTTAGTATAGAATTGTGTATTCTTTTTAAATAATAAAAATCTCCTTTGTAATGATAGTTGTATTTCTCAGTTTTAACATTTTATGTTTTCTTTTTCTCCGTTAACTTTCCTAGAGACTTGTTTGTTTTATTGGCCCTTTGAAAAAACTAGTTCATGAATTTGATATTTTCTGAAAAACAACCCACTGCCATTGAGTTGGTTTTGACTGATAAGGAGTCAAAAAAATAAAAAACAGAAAACAAAAAAACATTGCTTTCACAGCAACCCAGGTCAGTGTGGAACTGTCCCATAGTGTTTCCAAGGAGCAGCTGATGGATTTAAACTGCTGACCTTTTGGTCAGAGCTTTTAACCACTAAGCCACCAGGGGTTCATATATTAAACTTTTAAATTTTGAGCTTATATTTATTTTAATTTTTGCATTTCACTAATGAGGCCACTTTAAATTCTACTTTGGAATTTGAGAATTTTTTGTGCCTCAGTATGTAATGAATCATTATGAAGTTTCAGTAACATTGGAAGGGAGAAAAAAAAAATCAAATCAAATCACTTGTTGTGGAATGAATTCCAACTCACAGTGACCCTATAGGCCAGAGTAGAAAGAACTACCCTATAGAATTTCTAAGGAGCAGACCATGCATTTAAACTATGATCTTTTGATTAGGAGCCAAACTTAACTATGTTGCCACCAGGGCTCTTTAGAAGGGAGAACTGGAAGGTATTTTCTCTTTGTGGAGTACAAAGTTCATTGTTTATGTGTAAATCTTACTCATTATATGTACATTACCTATATATTTTTGTTTGTTTTTTGCTTACTTAATCTGCTGATTACCAAGAGATGTATTGTTCCATACAGCTGTTCTACTGCCGTCCATTTTTCTTTTTCAATGGTTTTTCCTTTATATTTTCATACAATGATATTTGTATCTCCACTATAAGGTATATCCTTTAGCTACATAAGATACTTGATGTACCATTTGATGTTTTTGGCCTTGAATTCTGACATTAATAGGGTTTTCATTACTGTTACAGTAGCATGTGCTGCAAACTTTGGTTTCTATTGCTGTTACCTAATATTTTTCCTATGCCTTTACAAGATTTTTGCTATCTGTTTAAGAGGTTTATCTTTGAAAAGGTTATGTTTAGATTTTGTTTTTTAACCCAAATTGAACACATTTCTCTCATTATTTAAAAAGGAAGCAATATGAGGTCTGAGAATTAATAAGTCTGCCAACTTAATTGTTTTAAGTGCTACATGCTTCACTGCTGAATATCACTACAGTCACCTTCGAAGTACTCCACATGGGAAGCTATGTGCTGATGCTGGTTCCTAATCTACCCTTCAATTTTGAAGAGCAATTTTGAAGCTCTTTCTGGAATGGCCATTGTACACTGTGGCACAGTGGCAAGTTTGCCAACTTAACTGAGTAATTGTCGGTGAGGGAGTTTTTAGCCAGTAAACAAATAACTGTACTGGAACACCCTCCCACTCACCTGATGTGGTCCCCAATGACTTTTTTTCTGTACCCAAAGGTAAAGGAAATATTGAAAGGAAGACATTTTTATGACATTCAGGACATCAAGGGTAATACGACAACAGTTCTGATGGCCATTCCAGAAAAAGAATTCCAGAATTGCTTTGAGGGGTGTACTAGCCTGGCATCGATGCATAGCTTCCCAAAGGGAATACTTCAAAGGTGACTATAGTGATATTCAGCAATGAGATGTGTAGCACTTTTTCCAGGACGAGTTTGTGAACGTATTTGTCAGGCTAGTGCTGAACTCTGAGGCTCTGACACAGTAGCATTGTGAGAAAGCCGTGTCTACTCTTTCCTGCCCTGTTTCACATT
Organism: Heterohyrax brucei; assembly: GCA_028571685.1. Taxonomy (NCBI): domain Eukaryota; kingdom Metazoa; phylum Chordata; class Mammalia; order Hyracoidea; family Procaviidae; genus Heterohyrax; species Heterohyrax brucei. The sequence continues at coordinate 64,321,407 of CM053157.1, forward strand.
GCTTTTAATAATAAATGCATAGAGGGAAAAAGCTCTCCTTACTTAAACAATATCAGTCTTACCCCTGTTTATTCAAAAGTATGATATGTATTTGATTTTTCCCCATAGAAACCAATGCTAGTAAGCTGTACTCTAAATCTTACACTAATTAAGCATTTGGTTGCTAACCAAGAGGTTGGCAGTTCAAATCTACCAGCTGCACCTTGGAAACTCTGCGGCAGTTCTGTTCTGATCCTACAGAGTCTCTTGTAGTAAGATTCAACTGGAAGGCAATGGGAATTATTACTTTTTTAAATAACAGTATTGGAGAACTATTTTAATGATTTTTAAATTTTTTTTGAATTGATCAAATGTACTTCAGTTTTATTTCTGATTCTTCTAAAAGTACCAATATGATTGGTGGAATATTCCATATTTTAGTGGGCTCCTGATATAAATGAATCACTCCCCTTCACATTTTATCATTCTTGTTTCATCTCTTACCACATTTTATGGTTTTTGTTTCATCTATTCTTTCCCCATCTCCTCAAATTCACGTGTATTTTTTTGTCCTTTTGTGCTTAATTTACTTCACTCAGCATAATGCCATTCAGTTTCATACATGTTATATTTCACAGATTCATCATTGTTCTCTGTCACTGCATAGTATTCCATTGTATGTATGTACCGTAGTTTATCCATTCATCTGCTGATGGGCACTTAGGTTGTCTCCATCTTTCTGCTGTTGTGAACAGTGCTGCAGTTAACATGGGTGTGCATATATCTGTTCATGTGGTAGATCTTATTTCTCTAGGACACATTTCTATTGTGGGATTGCTGGATATTGTGGTATTTCTATTTCTAGCTTTTTTTTATTATGATTGAATGAAAATGTACATTCCCATATAAATTTGCATGCTGACCTACATGCAGTTTCCGCTGCTCTCCCTGCACAGTGACAGCACACTCTTCCTCTCTGCTCCATACATGATTTATATCTTCCCAGCAGTCTCCTATCTTCTCCTCTCCACCCATTCCCCTTACTCCAGTATGAGGTCAATAGGATGACCTCTTACAGATGCCTAGAACCATAAAGTGCCCGCACAATATGATCACTCTGCGTCACCAAGTCCAATCCATTGCTGTCGAGAAATTGACCTTCATTATAATTTATAGATGGGGCAGCGTCAGGGCCAGGGGCCGTGCTCCCAGGGGGACCCCAAAATCCCTGGACCATTGATTGTGGCCTTTTAGTGGAGAGCTCAAGGTGCACCCCTATTTATACTTGTGTTGCCAGTGAGACTCAACTTTGTGAGCACCATCATGGCTATCACTGGTGGTGGCCGGGCACCATCTGGTTCTTCTGGTCACAAATCGATGTAGACATCCACTCATGTGGGTCTCTCTGTCTTCTGGATTCTCTTTCCCCCGTGTCGTTAAGGACCTTGGTGATCATCCCTTCCTGCTAAGTTGGGGCCATTTGCTGTAGCCCCAGATGGCAGCTTGGCAGCTTTTAAGACCCCAGGCACCACTTACCAATTTGGGATGTGGAATGTCCTCATTAGCAAAACGCTAGTTGTGCCAATCAACCTCGTTTTTCCCTGAGAGCACGGTCCCTGGCCCCCCACCCCAGCTACTCTGTCCTTGCAATATTGGGTTAAGATGGGAGGAGTACACAAGTTGTACTGAAGTACTGTTAATATTGATCTTCTTACTAATGTGTGCTGTCGCCAATTTCATCCAACCAAATTTCTAACAACTATCTAATCTAAATCCTCCCCCTCCCCCTCCTGCCCTCCCCACCCTTGGAAGTGTCAAAGAGTCTTTTCTGTTGTTCGTGAGTCTACTTTTAAAAGTTCTTATCGTAGAGGTCTCATACAATATTTGACTTTCTGTAGCTGACTACTTGCACTCAACATAATGTCCTCCAGTTGAAACCAGGTTAAGAGATGTTTCCTGCTTTCATCGTTGTTCTTTATCATTGCATAGTGTTCCATTGAGTATATATACCATAGTTTACTTATCAGTTCTTCTGTTGTTGGGCATCGGGGTTGATTCCATCTTTTTGCTATTGTGGACGGTGCTGCGATGAAAATTTGTGTGCATGTATCAGTTGATGTGAATGACCTTGATTCGGTAGGATATATTCCAAGCAGTGGAAATACTGGGTCAAATGGTATATCTATATCCATTATTTTAAGGTAGCACCGGATTGCTTTCCAAAAGGTTGCACCATTTTGCAATCCCACCAACAGTGTAGGAGAGTTACAATCTGTCCTCAGCCTCTCTAGCATTTAGTGTTTTGCATTTTTTGGATTATGGCCAACCTTGTTGGGGTGAGATGGTGTCTCATTGACATTTTGATTTGAATTTCTTTAATAGCTAATGATTGTGAGCATGTCCGCATGTGTTTTTTGGCTGCCTGGATCTCCTCTTTAGAGAAGTGTTTGTCCATCTCCTTTGGCCATTGCTTAATGGGATGATTTATCTGTTACTTATTGATATTTTGTAGTACCTTATAGATTGTGGAGATCAGGCGTCGGTCTGACATAGAGTTGCCAAATATTTAATTCTATTAATAAAGTCTTTGGATGAGCAAAAGTGATTGATTCCTAGTAGTTCCCATTTATCTATTTTCTCTTCTGTTGTTTGTGGTTTTTTTTTGACAGAGTTTGAAGTTTGTCTGCGTTGTATATTAAACCTTCTATTGCTGTTCCTACTTTTTCTTGGATGAGCATTATTGCTTTAGATTTGATATTTAGGTCTTTTATCCAGTTTGAGTTGGTTTTTGTATAAGGTGTAAGATATGGGTCTTCTTTTAATTTAGTACAGATAGATATCCAGTTTTGCCAGCACCATTTGTTGAAGATATTCTTTTTACCACAGTTTAATGTCTTAGGGCTTTTGTCGAATATCAACTGTTCATAGGCAGATGATGTCATCTCTGGGGTCTCGATTCTGTCCCACTGATCTATCTGTCTTTTTTTGTACCAATACCAGGCTGTTTTGACTACGGTGGCAGTGTAATAGGTTCTAAGGTCGGGTAATTCACATATATTTTTTTTAATTGGGCATTTTATTATATTATTGTTGTTTTATTTTGATAGCAGTTCAGACTTACAGAAGGTTGCAGATTCAGTTCAGAGTTGGACGTACCTTCACACCTGATTCCACAAAAATTAACATTTTACTGTGTTTGTTACTACTTTTTCTCATTTTCAGAACTATTTCAGAATAAGTTACAAATAAAAACCAAAAATACCAAACCAACTCCTGTCGAGTCAGGTCGGACTCAGTGATCCTAGAGGTCAGAGCAGAACTGTCCCATAGAGTTTCCAAGGACTGCCTGACAGATTTGAACTGCTGACATTTTGGGTTAGCAGAGGTAGCACTTAACCTACTATGCCACCAGAGTTGCCCATTATTCCTAAGCAGTTAAGTACGTATTTCTTAGAATTAAGGACATTTAACAGTGTATTTAGAAAAATTAGAAAATTTGCATTAATATACTAATATCTAATCTACTGGTTAATTTGCTAGTTGTCTCAATAATGTCCTTTAAGACAAAATAAAAGTAAATGCATATTTCTTTGTATTTACCTATCTTCCCTCTTTAGTCTACTTTAAGATGGACTAATAACTCAGAGTTTTTCTTTGATTTTTCTCATCTTGACATTTTTGAAGAGTATAGGGCAGTTTTACACAGTGCTTTAATCTGAAATTGGTCAAACATACAATCAAGGTGCATTGATAATTACTGGTGATTGGAATGCAAAGGTTGGAAACAAAGAAGAAACAATAGTAGTTGGAAAATATAGCCATGGTGATAGGAATGATGCCAGAGGCTGCATGATACAATTCTGCAAAACCGATGACTTTTTCATTGGAAATACCTTTTTGAATAACACAAAGGATGACTATATACCTGAACCTACTGGATAGATTACATAGGAATCAAATTGACTACATTGGTGGAAATAGACAATGGAGCAGCTCGATATTATCAATTGATACAAAGCTGGGACTGATTGCTGAACAGACCATCAGTTTGTTGGTGTGCAAGTTTAAGTTGAAGGTGAAGAAAATCAAAGCTAGACCATAAGAGACAAGTTTGACTTTTAATATATTACACCCAAATTTGGAGCCCATCTCCAAATATATTTGATGCACTCAACACTAAGACTGAAGACCAAAAGAGCTATGTGTGTGATGGCATCAAGGACATCATATGTGAAGGAAGTGAAAGGTCATTAAAAAGACATGAAAGACAAAAATGAATGCCCCAGAAGAGGCCCTGAAACTTATTATTGCAGAGTAGTGAAAAGAAACAGAAGAAAGTAAAAGAGATGAATCAAAAGTCTTAAAGGGCACTCTAGAAGGCAAGCTAAAATATTACAATGAAATATGCTAAGACCTGGAGTTGGAAAACCAAAAGAGAACAACACAATCTACATTTCTCAGGGTAAATGAACTGAAGAGAAAAATTCAAGCCTTGAGTTGCAGTATTGAAGGATTCTATTCTATTGAAGGATTACATTGATCAGTGTAATTTGTATCAATAAACTGCATGCCTGAAAAATGTTGAATTGGTGAATATTGTATGTATTTGTCTTAGTCATCTAGTGCTGTTGTAACAGAAGTACCACAAGTGGATGGCATTAACAAAAAGAAGTTTATTCTTACACAGTCCAGTAAGCTAGAAGTCCGAATTCAGAGTGCTGGGCTCCACGGGAGGGCTTTCCTTCTCTGTTACCTCTGTAGGAAGGTTGTTATGATGCATCAGTCATTTCTTGGTTTGGGAGCACCCCAGCATAGGAACCTCAGGTCCAAAGGATATACCCTGTTCCTGAAACTTGGTAGTATGAGGTTCCTTTGTCTTTCTGCTTGCTTGTCTCTTTTATGTCTCAAAAGAAATTGGCTTCAGACACTATTCAATCTTGTAGACCTCATCAGTAAACCTGCTGATAATCCATCTTATTAAATCATAGTGATAGAATTTATGACATGTACGACAGTTCCATCAAATGACAAAACAGACAATATGTAATACTGGGAATAATTCCCCAGCCATAGTGATACACAGATTTTTGGGGGGCACATAATTCAATCTATGGCAATATTTTCACAACAATTAAAAAATAAGAAGTAGGAATACACAGAATCACTGTCATCAAAAACAACTGGTCAGTATGTCACCATTTCAGGAGGCAGCATATAATAAAGATCCATTGGTATTGAAGGAACATATTGAAGCTACACTCAAAGGCATTGGTGAAAACAGAGGGCTACAGGAGTTTATGGAATACCATTGAGATGCTTCAGTGAATGGAAGTACCACTGGAAGCACTCACCTGTGTCAAGGAATTTGGAACACAGCTACCTGGTTAATTGACTTCAAGAGATCCATGTTCATGGCATTTGAAAGAAAGGCAAGCCAGTGGAGTGTGAAAATAATCAAGCAAAATCATAAATATTACATGCTAGTAAAATTTTACTGAAGATAATTAAAAATAGCTGCAGATGTTTACTGACTGGGACCTACCAGAAGTTCAAGACACATTCAGAAGAGAACATGGAACAAAGGATATCATTACTGATGTAGCTAGATCATGGCCAAAAGCAGAGAATGCCAGAGGATGTTTGCTTGTGTTTTAAGCACTCCATAAAGCCATTTGACTGTGGATCCTAACAAATTATGGATAACATTGTGAAGAACTGGCATTCTTGAACACTTAGTTGTGTTTATGCCAAATCTCTACATGGATTAAGAGGCAACCTTTCAAGTAGAAGAAAAGGACACTGCTTGATTTAAATTTGGAAAAGGTGTACAGCAAGATTGTATCTTTTAGTTCACTTATTCAATCTATATATACACTTAACAAATAGTCTGAGAAGCTGGGCTATATGAAGAGCATGGCATCAAGTTTGGAGGAAGGTTCATAAACAACCTGTCATATACAGATGACACAATCTTGCTGAAAGTGAAGACCACTTGAAGCATTTACTGATGAAGGTCAAAGATTACAATCTTCAATGTGGATTACACTGGAATCATAAAGAAGACAAAAATCTTGACAATTGGTTCAATAAACTTCATGATAAATGGCAGAAGTGTTAAAGTTCTCACACTTCATTCTACATGGGCCAGCAATAAATTTCCATGGAAGTAGCAGTGAAGAAAGCAAAGAATGTATTGCATTAGGAAAATATACTGCAAAAGACTTCTTTAAAGTTTTATGAAGCAAAGATGTCAAGTGCAGAGCTGTGATTTAAACTCAGGTCTGTTTAACTTGAGAATTAAAGCTCTAAATCAAATCAAATTTGCTAGTTGTGTGGCTTGTTTCTATTGCCAAGTCATTTATTACTAGAAGTTCTGGTTCTTCTGGCTATTTACCTGAAAATAACCCTCAAATCATTTAAATAACTGATTCTTTTAGATTATGTTAGACTTTTTCAGATGGACCTGCCTAGTAACAAAGACAAGCAAGTCTTTCTGTAAAATCCTAAATTACTGCTAAATCAAAGGCTTTCTTGTGAATTCTTCGCTGTAGTTTAGTACATATTTAAGTTTTTGTTGCTGCAGTGTAAAAATATTTGTTGTTTGAGAATTTAGCAACAGATAAAAACAAGGAAAATTTTGATGGGTACATGAGTCCAAAATATTTACATTTATTCTGAAATTCTGAGTTTTCACATCATATTACACTTGTGAGTAGGGTTCTCATAAGTAGGATTCTCTTAAGGATGACTAGCCTGTTATTTTTTAGTAATCTCTGCTCATCTTTCTCCTTTTCTTTCTGAGCACAGACCTGTTCTCCTATTCTTAATGATAAGTTTCTGAGATCTTGTGTCCACTTTACTGTGGACCACCCATCCACTTACTGTATATTTGGCTGTATATTGTTCTTGGCTTTTCATGCTGTATATTTGCAAAATAAACTGTCTTTACATATTCCAGGAAAATTGTTAAACTAACATTTTACATTTGTACAAGTACCTTGAGTTATAAAGTCAGAAGAACTGTGACAGGTCACTGTCTTAGTCATCTAGTTCTGCTATAGCAGAAATAGCACAAGTGGATTTTTTTTTTTTTTTTTTGGCTTTTTGGATGGCTTTAACAAAGAGAAGTTTATTCTCTTACAGTCCAGTAGACTAAAAGACTGCATTCAGGGAGCCAACTCCAGGGGAAGTCTTTCTGTCTCTGTTTGCTGTGGAGGAAGGTCCTGGTGATGCATCAGTCTTCCCTTGGTCTGGTAGCATCTGAACACAGGAGATTCAGGTCCTAAGGATGCTATCTGCTCCTGGCACTGCTTTCTCAGTGGTACAAGATCCTTGTCTCTCTGCTTGCTTCTCTCTTTTCTATCTCAAAAGAGGTTGACTGAAGACACTATTTAATTTTGTAGACCCCATCACTATAGCTGTCACTAAATCATCTCATTACATTATAATGATAGGATTTACAATACTTTGGGAAATCACATCAGATGGCAAAATGGTAGATAAAATACTGAGAACCATGATCCAGACAAGCTGACAAATATTTTGGGGGGACAATTCAATCCATGACAGTCATAGAGATCAAACTTGCTTTCCACCTTAACATGACGTCACTTATTCCAGAATGAGAATAAAAGCATTTTGCTGAGAAATAGGAAGTAAAAAGCATTTTACTGATCTCTAATTCCATTTCTTCCCACTCTATTCCCCAAAGATCAGAGATGAGCACTATTTCTCCTGTTTTGGTGTAGTTTCATTCTCATAATAAAAGCATGAGGCACAGGGATTGCTTGATTTTGTCTGTGTATTTTGGTGAAGTTAGGATCAGAAATATTTGCTGATTCTCATTGTGGTTGCTTTACTCAAAGGCTGATCTTGGCTGTACCCCAAATTAAAGTTCTTGTATTTTTTATAATCCATTTCCAAGCCAGTTCTGGTTCTGGTGTTTAATTTGCGTAGAATGAATCAGGAAGTTACAGTCTTCAATGCTGAGAAAGGATTAGAGGGCCCACAGGCTACAGAGGTCTCACTTCCAAAACCATCAATTAAATTATGTGTTTACTGATTTAGTAACTTATACAAATTAACTTTTCTAAGCCTCAATTTCTTCATGTGGAATGATATCAGCCAAGTGCCGTTGAGTCAGATCCGACTCATGGCGACCCTACGGGCCAGCGTAGAACTGATAAACTGTCTCATGGGTCTATATAAATGGATGAAAATTTGATGAGATTATTCTTGTTTAGAGTTTTCCACTGTGCTTGGTATATAGTGAACAAATGGTAGAGATAGCAGCCTTTGGGGTACTGATTTTATGCATGTGGTCTTCATTGTTTATTTCTTTTTTTTTTATTATGACTGAGTGAAAATGTGCATTCCCATATAAGTTTACATGCCCGCCTATATACAGCTTTCACTGCTCTCCCTGCCTAGTGACAGCACACTATTCCTCTCTGCTCCATACATGTCTCATCCTCCCAGCAGTCTCCTTTCCCCTGCTCTCCACCCACTTTCCTTCCTCCAGCCAGAGGTCAGCAGTTTGATATCCTACAGATGCACAGAACCATAAAGTGCATCCAATGTATGGTCACTCTGCATCGCCAAGTCCAATCCATTCGTGTCCAAAGAGTGGATCTTCGTTATGATTTATGGGCAAGGGCAGCATCAGGGTCAGTGGCCATGCTCCCCGGGGAACCCCGAAGCCGCTGGACCATCAATTGTGGTCTTTTAGTGGAGATCTCAGAGTGCACCCCTTTTTATTCTTGTGTTGCCAGTGAGACTCAGCTTAGTGAGCTCCATCGCAGCTATCACTGGTGGTGGCCGGGCACCATCCGGTTCTTCCAGTTCCATTGTTTATTTCTAATATACTAAAAATGTATTGTGCTTTAGGTGAAAGTATATAGTGCAAATTACTTCCCCATTCAAAAATTTATACATAGATTGTTTTGTGGTAGTGACTGCAGTCCCTGAAATGTGTCAGTGCTTTCCCCATTTTCACCCCAGATTGCCAGTGTCCATCCAGTTTTTCAGTCCTTTCTTACCTCTTGTCTTTGCTTTTTGGCAAATGTTGCCTGTTTATTTGGTCTCCTATACTTGATTGAACTACAAAGTATGCTCCTCATTTGTATTGTTGTTTGTTTTATAGGCCTGACAATCTTTGGCTGAAAGATGGACATTGGGAGTATATTCAGTTCTGAATTACTAGGATGCCTGGAGGCCTTAGTCTTGGTAGTTTCTCTAGTCTCTGTTAGACTAGTAAGTTTGGTAATTTTTTGTCAACACTAATTTTGTCCAACTTTTTGCTCCTTTTCTGTCTAGGACCCTCTGTTGTGAACCCTGTCAGAGCAGTAGTTCGTGGTAGCCAGGCACCATCTAATTCTTCCGGTCTCAGGCTGATGGGAGCCTTGGGTCATGTGGTCTTTTAGTCCTTTGGGCTAATACTTTCTTTGTGTGTTTGATTTTCTGCATTTTCCTTTGCTTAGGATGGGATGGGACCAATAGATGTATCTTGTTTCTTGTAAATTCAGTTTTTAAAATTTCCTTGATTTCTGTTTCTGGAAATATCCTAATTTGCCATCATATTTGAGAAAGAGTTTTATAGGATATATTATTGGTTTTGGTAGGCAGTCTTTTTCCTTTCCTAGTTGTACATATGTCATCCCATTACCTTCTTGCCTGTGTGGTTTCTGCTGAATAATCAGAGTTTAGCCTCACTGTTTCCCCCTTCTAAGGCACTTTTCATGTTTTTCAAGTTGCTCTTAGGTATCTTTTCTTGTCTTTGGTTTTAGCAAGTATTATTATGATGTGTCTTGATAACTGTTTTTTGGGGTCTCTCCTTAATGGCTTTGTTTAGCTTCTGGGATGGTCAGTTTGTGTTTCAAATTTGAGAAGTTTTCTGCCAGTAAATTTTCAACGATCTCCTCAGTGTTTTCTGTTTTCTCCCCTTTTTCTAGAACTCTGATCACATGCAAAAATTTTGCTCTTGATTGTTTCCCACATAATCTTAGGTTTTCTTCATTCTTTTCTCTCAGCTTTCTTCAAAGTAACCTATGTGGATTTGTCTACAGTCTTGCTAATTCTGCTTTCCGTTGTTTCAAATTTTCTTCTGAAACCATCTGTTGAGGTTTCCATTTCTGACATTTTGTCATTTATCTTTTGAGTTTCTAAATATGTTTTTGTGTGGTTTCTGATTGTTTGTTTATTTTGACATTTTGTTCTTGTATTGTTTTCCTGAATTCTTTTGTTGCCTTATCTGTGTTTTCCTTGATTTTGGCTATTTTTACCCTTAGATTTTGTTTGCATTTTCCTTGATCTCTTAGAGAGTCCCAAATATTAGTCTTTTGAATTCCACTTTAGATAGTTCTATTGCCTTTTCTTCTACCTGTAGTTTATTTGATTTTTGTTTTATCACTTTCTGTAGTCATCTTGTCCTGCTTATTATTATTTTACATGTTCATGTTTTGATATTACCTGTTGGCCCCAAGACATTAAGGTATTATTTTCTTTCTTATTTTTTAACTGTATGCTCATTTGTTTCTTCTGCTTTTTTTTGGCTTGGCTTTTTGGTTTTCTTTTAATATATCAGAGTGAGTGGTATGAGTACGATTTAGTGCTTGCTCATCTGAGGGCATGCTAACTTACCACTGTATCTAGGTGGGCAGGGCAGCAGCAGACTTGGTGAGCTTGCTTCACTGTCCACTTAGTTAGCAAAGTGGCTGCAAGTGGACTGCACAGTTACTGTCTGCCGCCTGATGTTGGTGTGACAGTCAGCCTTCACAATCCGTGACCAAATGGGAGGAGGGTTGGATGGGCTGTCGTACAGGCTCACTTCTTACTGTTTAGCAGCTGTTTGAGGGGCAGTGTTACCAATCCAGTGTCCAATAGGCACAAAAGGTCCTTGTCTTTTCCTGGGTAAGAATATGTGAGGAAGACAGAGTGGGTTATAACTTTGGCAAGTTAATTTTATGTCCAACAAGTAAAAGAAGTCAGTGGAGACTGAGCCTCTTCAGAAGACTGATTGTCTAGGGCAGTAAAGTAGGAACTTATATATGTGGGGCTATGGTAATAAGGTTATACATATTCATGAGGGAGGTGCTCATGTCTTCCACAAGATGGAGTGCTTTAGCCTTGTTGCCAGCCTTGTTGAGCATGCACAGTATTGGCCTTGTGAATGGGATCTTGGTTCCACTCCCCAGAGTGGGTCTCAGCTTGCTTCTGTCTCCCATAGAAGGTAGTTAATGACCACCTTTGTTTCAAACTGCACACATGTGGCACAAGGTTTCTTGGAAGAACAACAGCTTAGGAGAAATGAAGAGGGAACAAAGGAAGAATTGGTTACTAATACATTCGCCGATGTGTGCTGAGAAACAAGATTGTGAGCATGAGTCCCACCTATTAGTCTCTTGTCAGCCCTCTCTATATCAGCTGGAGGGAAGGTGCATTGTGGGCCCAGTGTGGTAATGGGCCTGAGAGCCAAAGGTTCTTTGCTGAGGTGGCATGACTGGGACTGGTGGTAAGGGGAGTAAAGGTATATGGGTAAGTGGGAGGGAAAAAGAGTAGAAAAGAGGTGGAATAGTGGGAGCTGGTGTGGTGGGGCAGAGTGGACCCAGAGGCTGGTGGGAAGAGGGGATAGTGCATGGTTAGGTATGAGAAAAAAAGAGAAAAATATAGCAGTATGGTAAGGGCCAGCAGGTGGGGGCAAAGTGGACCCAGGAGAATGGTTGGTTGATGAACCAGTGTACTCTGTCTCTGGTGGTGCAGCAGGGGCAAGCTGGAAGGGGGTTGGCATACAGGGCTAGGTGGGAGTGAGAAAGAAAAGTAAGAAAGGAGAAAAGAAAAAGAAAAAAAAAATGGCACAGTGGGGGCCAGTGAGTTGGGGCAGAGTAGATCTGGGGCCAGTTGGAAGGAAAAGAAATTGGCTGATAGGGATGGGTGGGAGGGAAAATAAAAAGAAAAAAAATTAAGAAAAAAAGAGGAAAAAATGGCAGTGTGGTGGGTGCGGGTGTGGTGGGCTGCAGGGGAGCTATCTAGCCATGGTGACATGGAGGGGACCAGTGAGGGTGGGGGAGGGGAGAGGCTGTGTTCAGAGCTAGAGAGAAAAGATGGCAGTGTGGTGGGGGCCAATGAATGTGGGCAGGGCATTTCTGGGGGACCTGTGGGAAGGGAGGGAAAGGTGGTTTATGGAACTAGCTGGGAGACAGAGGGAAAACAACAGAAAGAAAAAAGAAGGTAGCATCGCAGGATCAGCTTGTGGGGACAAGGTGGACCTGGAGTGGTGTGTTAGTGTGCTGGTGGGATCAGCAGGATGGCACTGGAGATGGCCAGCAGGACTATGTGAAGGGAGAAAGAAAAGTAAGACAGGGAAAGGAAAAAATTGTGGCATGGTAGGTGCCAGCGTGTGAGGGTGTAGCTTATGAGGATATGTGGTAAGGAGAAAGAAAAAGAGAAAAAAAGACGGGGGGTGGGTGGGACAGTGGGATTGGGCAGGTGATGATGGTCTGGTGCACAGGTGGCCCTGTAGCCATGGTAGCACAGCAGGGGTTGTCAGTAAGGGGAGAAGTGACATAACGGACTAGATGGGAGAGAGAAGGAAAAGCAAGAAAGAGAAAAAAATGTGATGGCATGATGGGAGCTGGCAAGTGGGGATGGGGTGGGCCCAGGGCCCAGTTGGAAGGGAGAGGAGGTATCTTATGGGGGTAGATGAAAAGAGGGGGGAAAGGAGAAAAAAAAGGATGGCATGGAGGAAGGCAGCATCAGGGGCTGACAAACCTGCGGGGACATTGGGAAGGGAGGAGACGTGGCTTACAGGGGTGGTGGGAAGGAGAAGTGTAGAGAAGAGCTGGTTGGTGAGGGCAGGGGTAGGTCCTAGGGGGAGAGGGATGGACTTTTTGCTATTGTGACTTTCTAGCCTGGCAGTGTAGTAGGGAGGGGTCTTTGGGCAGGTGGAGGTGGTAGCCTATGGGGGCTAGACAGAAGAGAGAAAGAAAAAGAATAGGGAGAGGAGAAGAATGACATGGTTGGGGCCAACAAGTGGGGATAGGGCAGACCTAGGGGTCACTGATAAAGGAGGGGAGGTGGTGCATAGGGATAGGTGGGAGGAAAAAAGAATGAAAAAGCTGTGTAATGGGAAGGGGTGGCAGTGGGGGCTCTTTTCATGTACCCTAGCAGCAGGGGCTGTGGGGCTGGGTAGTGAGGGGTTCCAGCTGCTACTAACCAGAAGGATGAGAGAGGTGGGAAAGCGTGTTTCTCTGGTTGCTAGTGTCCTGTTTTTGCTGGGAGCTCTGTGAAATTGCCATCTTGCGTTTCCTGTCCAGGGTCTTTGGTGACTGTGATTCAGGACCACCACGTTTTTTGTTAGTTGGTAGGAAACGTCTAGTCCCTATCTTTCCTTTCTCTGGTTTTCATCAGTTTCTTCTATTTGGTGTCTGATCTATTGCCTTATGCCTTCATTTGATGCTCAGGATTCTAGGATTTAGATACTTATCTGTTTTACTTAGTTTTTTTTTTTTTTTTGGTCTTTTCTGCAGAGGGAGAGTGTAATGTGTCTGCCTACGGTGCCATATTAGCTCTGCCTCCTTGAAAAGGAGTCACTTTTAAGTTCCTTGTAACTGAAGTAAGTAGGCTGTGAAAGACATCAGCTCTGCATTTACTTGTTTGGTAGTAGGTGATAAAGCTATTTCTGTAAGTATATTGTGAATATAGATTTTATTTGTAATGGAGGCTTAAGCTATTTTTTTTTGTCCTGTATGTTACTAGAGATATAAGAATTTGCCATTTGAGGAAGAGAGGTATCTGTCAGATATTAAAGGCTATCATATCTCAGTGGACTTTTTGAAATGCAAGTGTGTAGCTTATGAGGGAGCCATTCTAAATAAACAGCAAGTCATATTTAATATGCTGACACCATCATCAGCTAGATAATTAGTTCCTTTGAATCAAAGAGTGAAATGCTAATATAAGCCCATTGTATGTAACTTTGAAGAACACATTCTTTGTGAAAAATACAGAAATACTTATTGCTCACATGTCTGTACTCCTATCATGGTTTCCAGTGCAAATGTTTGAATTGGTTGTACAGCATAGAATTGGAAGCAACCCTAAAATGACTTAGTTCATTCTCTTATTTTACAGATGGAGAAACTGTAATGTGTCCAAATTAGACTGTTACTGACAGAGCTAAAACTGGAAAAAGGTCTTCTAATTCCTAGCACTATATTTTCCCACATATTCTCTATAATTTTGTTTCACAAGGTTTTCCCTTCCTTTTAAAAGTGATTTTATTTTACCCCATAGCCAAATTATTTTCCTATGATTACTAATTTCCATTTTTATTATACAGCATTGAGAAAAGATTTATATGTTTATGGAAATTTGTTTGATAGCTATATAAACACATAAAATAGCTCAATAAAGTGTTATTTTCAAGAATGATACAGAATTAAGTTGTAAAGTGAAGAGATGTTATATAGGTTGAAGAAAGAAATTAGTGTAACCAAGAAGAAAATAAGTTTCAGTCAAGTAGAGTTTAAGTGGAAGTACTAAGGTAGAAAGAAAGATAAAGCATGAAGGTAACAGGGAAAAATATTCTAATTAAAGAGAAAGAACATCAAATCTGTGTTCCTGAAAGGAGATTAGTAGTGGATGATGATGAACCTTTTTTCTTTGAGCTTGATAGGAGATCTGACAAGTCTGTCGGCTTAATTGTTGTAGATATTACATACCTCAGTGCTTCAAAGTACTCCCTTTGGGAAGCTATATACTGATGACAGTGCCTAGTTCACACTTCAGAGCAATTTTGGAATTCTTTCTGGAATGGCAGTTGCACATTCTGGCATGGTGGCAAGTTCACCAATTCAATTGTATGGTTGTCTATGAGTGAGGTTTTATCCAGTAAACAAATAACTGTATTGGAACACCCTCCCTACTCACCTAATCTGTCCCTCAATGAATTGTTTTTTACCCAAAGATAAAGGAAATAATGAAATGAAGACATTTGATGACATTTAGAGCATCAAGGGTAATACGATGACAGCTCTGATGGCCATTCCAGGAAAAAGAGTTCCAAAATTGCTTTCAAGGGTGGACTAGGTGCTGGCATCAGTGCATAGTTTCCCAAAGGGAGTAGTTCAAAGTACTGAATATCACCATAGTGATATTCAGCAATGAGGTGTATAGAACTTTTTCTAGGATAAGTTCGCAAACTTATTGGCAGTCCTTGTATTAATTGATAATGGTCAGTTGAGTTGAAAGAGAGGAGAGAATGATGTAGTCAAAGTGTGTGATTGGTCTAAGCAAGGATATTGAAGACATTAAGTTTATAGGACCCAGAGTAGAGGCAAAATATGTAAACCACATGATAAAATCACCTAAGAAGTCATATGAAAATGAGTCTTAGAGGTGGAAAATAGAAAGACAAAATGAACAAAATAACAGCCACTGGAAATATGTTGGAGATAACAATCAGTTCATGTTACAGACTTTCTATCTTTTCATTCTGTGCTCCTTATTGCAAATAAGGGTAGAATTGAGTAGCTTTTTGGATATATCCATGTTTAGCTCATACAATCAGTGTACTAGTATTCGTATTACTTCTATGAATACATATTAGTGTGTACATCTGTATACTTTTCAATAGCAAGAACTGTAGCTATTAATGTATAGTTTGCTGTGTTTCTTTGAAGTATGTTTTAGCATAAATTTATATGATGTTCTAAGAATGATGTATAATGTATGAGAGAATGTTAGAGAAAGCAAATGAATTTAACTTGAACTTGAATCCTTACTATTGTGGAAGGACACTTTTCTATTAAATACTAAAAATACCCCAAACCTTTTGCCTTCTAGTTAATTCTGACTCATCGCAACTGTATGGGACAGAGTAGAACCACCCTTATAGTATTTCCAAGGAGTGGCTGGTAGATTTGAACTACGTACATTTTGGTTAGCAGTTTTCATCACAGGTTATTACTGAGTCTTTAATTATAATTTCCTACTCTTCTTTATATGTTTCAGTTTCTCAGGTTATTTGTTCAGCATGCAGATTGAATAAGTATGGTCAAAGGATACAACACTGATGCATACTTTTCCTGACTTTAAACCGCGCAATATTCCCTTGTCCTGTTCAAACAACTGCCTCTTGGTCTATGTACATGTTCCGGATGAGCACAGTTTTGTGGAATTCCCATTCTTCACAATGTTATCCATAATTTATTTAGATTCACACAACTGAACACCTTTGCATGATCAGTAAAATAGTGGTAGGCATCTTTCTGGTAATGCTACCTTCAGCCACAATTCATCTGACCTCAGCAATGATATCCCTCATTCTATGTCCTCTTCTGAATCTGGAGTGAATTTTTGGGATGTTTCTACTGATGTACTTCTGCAGCTATTTTGGAATGGTCTTCAGCAAAAATTTACTTGTGTGTAGTATTAACAAAATTGTTCGACAGTTTCCACATTCTTTTGGTCACCTTTCATTGGAATAGAGGCAAAAATGGATCTGTTCCTATGGGTTGGCCAGATAGCTGTCTTCCAAAATTTCTTGGCATAGACAAATGAGCACTTTCAGCACTGCATCCATCTGTTGACACATCTTCATTGATAGCCCGTCAGTTCCTGGAGACTGGTTTTTTGATAATGCCTTCAGTGCAGCTTAGATCTCTTCCTTCAGTACTATCAGTTCTTGATCACATGCTGTCTCCTGAATGGTTGAATATCAACCAGTTATTTTTGGTACAGTGACTGTGTATTCCTTCCATCTTCTTTTGATGCTTGCTGCATCATTTAATATGTTCCCTATAGAATCCTTCAATATTTCAACTAGAAGTTTAAATTTTTTTTGAGTTCATTCAGCTTGAGAAATGCTTAATGTGTTTTCCCTTTTTGGATTTCTGTCTCTAGGTCTTTGCATATTTTGTTGTAATACTTTGTGTTATCAAGCTGCCTTTGAAATCTTCTGTTCAGCTCTTTTGTTTCATCATTTCTTCCTTTTGCTTTAGCTACTTGATGTACAAGTGTGAGTTTCAGAGTCTCATCTGACATCTATTTAGATTTTTTTCCTTTCTCTCTTGTCTTACTCATGATGTCTTGCTTTCTTTATGTATAATGTCCTTCTACAACTTGTCTGCTCTTTGGTCATTAGTGTTCAGTGCATCAATTCTACTCTTGAGATGGCCTCTAAATTCAGACATGAAATACTTAAGGTCATACTTTAGCCCTCAAGGAATTATTCTAACTTTTTTCAACTTCATCTTGAGCTTGCATATGAGCAGTTAATGGTCTGTTCTGCACTCTGCCCTGGCCTTGTTCTGACTAATGATATTGAGCTTTTCCATCATTTCTTCCTGCAGATTTAGTTGATTTGGTTTCTGTGTGTTTAAACTGGCAAGGTCTACATGTATAGCTGACATTTATGTTGTTGAAAAAAGTGTTTGCCATGAAGACTTCTTGTAACTGTCTATCAATTCTATCATGTCATTTCTGTCACCAAGGCCATATTTTTCAGCTGCCAATCCTTATTTTTGTTTCTTACTTTTTTACATTACAATTGCTAGTAATTGTCAGTGCATCATGATTGCATGTGTAATCAATTTCAGTCTCTAGAAATCTTCAGTTTCTTCATCTTTGACCTTAGTGGCTGGTCTTTTAACTTGAATAATAGTCATACTAACTGTTCTTCCTTCTAGCTGTATGGATATTATCACTGACAATGTTGTGGTTCAGGATACATGTTGAAATGTTCTTTTTGATGATGAATACAACATTGATCCTTTTCAATTTGTCATTCCTGGCATAGTAGACCATATGATTTTCTGATTCAAAATGTTCGATACCTGTCCATTTCAGCTCACTAAGGCCTAGAATATCAATGTTCATGTGTTTTATTTCATTTAGATGATTTACAGTATTCCTAGATCTATACTTCATACATTCCATGTTCTAATTATTAATGGATGTTTGCAGCTGTTTCTTCTCATTTTGAGTGATGCTACATTAGCAAATGAAGATCTTTGAAAACCTAATTTCATCCACGTCATTAAGGTTGACTCTACTTTGAGGAAACAGCTCTTCCTTAGTTGTATTTTGAGTGACTTCCAACTTGAGTTGTTGTGAGTCAGTATTGACTTGACAGCAGTGGGTCTGGGTCCAACCTGAAGTACTCATCTTTTGGCACAATATCGGACAGTATTCTGCTGTTATTCATAAAGTTTTCACTGGCCATTCTTCAGAAGTAGAATGCTAAGTCTTCGTGTATAGTCTGGAAGCTCAGCTGAATCCTGTCCACCAAGTGTGATTGTTCGTATTTGAAATACCAGTAGCAAAGCTTGTGGTATCATAGTAATACTCAGCCACCACAGAATGACAAGCTGACAGATGCATGGTGGTCCACTTTTTATATAAAACAGACAAACAAAAAAGCCCAAACTGGTTGCCATAGAGTTAATTGCAACTTATCATGGCCCTCTAAGGCAGAGTAGAACTGCTCCATAAAATTTCCAAGGAGTAGCTGGTGGATTTGAACTGCGGGCCCTTTGAGTAGCAGATGAGCTCATAACTACTGTGTGACCAGAACTATAAATTTATGTTTTCTTGTTATGCTTAACTTATAGAGCATATTTTCATACATTATCTCAATTATAAGTCTTAGGTTTTTTTCTTTTCTTTCAATATTAGAATCTAAGTGACTCGTTATAGAATCAAAGTGACTCACTCTGTTGAACTGCTGTGCTAATACGTCTCGAGTATAAAACAACAGAATCTCTAAATGCAAGTGGTTTACAATCTAAATAATAGGAAAGAAAAAGATTTAGATAGTAAAGAATAATACACTTTTATACTATATTTAATGTCATTGGTATCTGTAAACATACTCTCAATCATATAATGGCATTGTTGTTGTTGTTAGGCACTGTTGAGGCGGTTCTGACTTATAGCAGCCTTATGCACAACAGAACAAAGCACTGCCTGGCCTTGCACCATGATCACAATCGTTTCTGTGCCTAAGCCAGTCTTTGCAGCCACTGTACCAATCCATCTCGTGGAGGGTCTTCCTCTTTTACACTGACACTCCACTCTACTAAGGATGATGTCCTTCCTTCTCCAGAGCCTGATCCCTCCTGACAACATGTCTAAAGTATGTAAGACATAGTCTCATCATCTTTACTTCCAAGGAACACTCTGGTTGTACTTCTGATAGAATGGATCTATTCGTTCTTTTGGCAGTCCATGGGATATTTAGCATTTTTCTCCAGCACCACAATTCAAAGGCATCAATTCTTCTGTCTTCCTTGTTCATTATCCAGCTTTCCTGTGCATGTGATGTGATTGAAAATACCATGGCTTGGGTCAGTGGCACTTTAGTCTTCAAGGTGACATCTTTACTTTTCAAGACTTTAAAGAGATTCTTTGCAGCAGATTTTGCCAATGTAATGTGTCTTTTGATTTCTTGACTTTCTGCTTCCATGGATGTTGATCGTGGACTCGAGTAAAATGAAATCCTTTACAACCTCAATGCTTTCTCCATTTATCACAATGTTGTTTACTGGTCCAATTGTGAGACTTTTGTTTTCTTGATGCTGAGGTGTAATCCATATTGAAGGCTGTGGTCCTTGATCTCCATCAGTAAGTGTTTCAGATCCTCTTCACTTCCAGCAAGTAAGGTGGTGTCATCTGCATAACACAGGTTGTTAATGAGTCATCCTCCAATCCTGGTGCTTTGTTCTTCATATAATTCAACTTCTTGGATTATTTGCTCAGCATGCAGATTGCAAAGGCATGGTGAAAAGATACAATGCTGATGCATACTTTTCCTGACTTTAAACCGTACAGTGTCTCCTTTTTATGTTTGTACATCTGCCTCTTGAACCGTGTATAGATTCCTAAGTGTTCTGGAATTCTCATTCTCTGCAAAATTAGGCATAATTTCTTATGATCCCTACAGTCTAATAGTTTTGTGTAGTCAATGAAACACAGATAAACTTCCTTCTGATAGTCTTTGCTTTCAGCCAAGATCCACCTGATATCAGCAATGATATCCCTGTTTCTACATCCTCTTCTGAGTCCAGATTGAATTTCTGGCAGTTCCTTGTCAATATACTGTTGTAGTCGCTTTTGAATGATCCTGAGTAAAGTTTTGCTTGAGAGTGATAATAACGGTTTAATGACATTATTCAGTAATTTCTGCGTGCGATTGGAACACCTTTCTTTGGAATGGGCATAAATATGGTTCTCTTCTGGTCAGTTGTCTGGGTAGCTGTCCTCCAAATTTCTTGGCATAGGTGATTGAGTGCTTCCAGCACAGCATCTGTTAGATGAAATATCTCAGTTGATATTCTATCAGTTCCTGGAGCCTTGTTTTTTGTCAGTGCCTTCAGTGTAGCTTTGACTTCTTCCTTCAGTACCATCAGTACAATGGCATAAATTAAAAAATTGCCCAAATGTGGATGCTTGTTCTAATAGCATCATGTAGTTCAATCATGTATGGTGACAACAATCACAAAGGTTCTTAGAGGGAAAATAGTAAAAAATAATAGCTATTGATTCATTGTTGTTTTTTATTTTTAGTATGTTTTTATTACTGTTAAAGATAGAGAAAATGACTCCAAATACAGAGATAATTATATATTGATATTAATGTCAGTATAAAGGCTTTATTTCAACCTTTATAAAATATTTGGTTATAATTACTCATCTTTCTTAAAATGTAAGAGAATAGCTTTTGAAGGGAGGACCACTTACATGCACAAATCATCTAAACTTAGAAAATTTAACTTTAATTATAGCATGGGTTCAGTAATGGAAGTAAATTAAAAGCATGGTCCCTGTTTATAAAGTACTTATGTTGAGAGAACAAGTGCCATAAGCATTCTTTAATAGTTTTTAAATAAATGCTAAACTGTATTGTTGGCTTAGAATTTTGGTAAATAGTTTATGTAAGGAATGAGGCGTTGGTCTGGTGTTTGAGGGAGAAGTAGGTGTATTTTCTTTTTGAAATGAATAAAGATTTTTTTTTTTTGAGATATGTTGTTAGGAATTCATTTGTTCATCACTGTGTATAATTACAGTTTTCTGCTTTTAAATTATTATAGATACTTTGAAAAGAGATACTTTGAGCAGTTTGAATCACCGAATGATAATAAAAAAGTTTTTGAAGTATATAAACAAACAATTCCTTCTTGAATACTAATTCTGTTGGGATTTAGTTGTCACAGCTACAATAGAAACTGTTGACATCAACTCTATTTCTAATTGAAATATAAAAGTTGTATTTCTGTAGCATTAAACACACATTGAGAAATTTGAATGTAATCCTGCTATTAAAGATTATGAAAACAGAGTAAGTTGTAGTCTAATGAAAAGTATTTTGTCTTCCTAACCACTTTTATGTTAAAAACCATATTATTGAATGTTACCGAATAAAACACTTGTGTCAGGACTTTTAACAAGTTCAACAGACTACAGATCTATAACTAAAATATAATTGGTGATCTGCCTCCAGTTCTGTTAGTAGTTGGCTATTCCTAATGTAAAGTAACTGAATTTTGTTTACTTGCTTTGTATGTAGACAACTTACCACATCTTTTATTTCTAAAAGTATTAGTAATTTCTTATGTTCCCATATTATTTTAATTTGGTAGCAAGTTTTTTTGTTCATTTTAATTTTAATTGTTCTAGGAGCTATATAGTGGTATTTTGTAATTTTAATTTTAATTTTCCTAATGAGTATACTGTTTGCTCTCTTGCAGACAGTTCGGCATGGTTTTCCTTATCAGCCTACAGCATTAGCCTTTGATCCAGTTCAGAAAATCTTGGCTATTGGGACAAGAACAGGTGCTATACGAATGTATCCTTAATTTTAGTTAATTATTATCTATGTTAATACCTATTACATTTCATAAAACATTCAGGTAAGTGAACTATTTATAAGCTAATAAAATATGTTATTTCTTCAGAAATGAGTAACTGTTGTGAAAACCCATGTTGTCTAATTTATTGGCATACTTTTGATATCTATAAAGTGGTAATTTGTGCCTTCTTTTTATTCTAATCATTCTGGCTAGAAGTTCATCAGTTGTGTTTATTTGCACAAAGATGTGGTTTCTGTAATGTTTTCCTGTATTCTTTTTATTAATTTATACTTTGATCTTTTTTATTTTCTTTCTTGTGCTTATTTTGGGTTTGTTTTCCTTTTCTTTTTTCTTCTTTCTTAAGGGAGAAACTAAGATCATTGATTTGAGACTGTTAATCTTTACATAACAAGCAGGCACTCTGTTGAGGGGTAGCTTGAGGGCCAGTTGCTTGTATACGTTCATTTTCCTGCTGGGTCCCATAGACATTCCTTACCCTTGACAGAAATGGAGAATTCACTTATACTGCTTCATAGATCACCTTCATACTAGGCCCTGCTGGAAGGAAGAGATGTGGAAAGCACAGTGACAACTACAGTCCTTCTACTAGTTTGTTCTACCTTGGTGTAATGGGTATGAGTAGGGGCTCAGTATCTTCTAGGCCTCTCTAACATGGTGGAGCCAGGGAAGACAAGAGTACTAACTAGCCCTGCTTTACACCATCATGCTCAGTCTTGCTGCTGGGTGAGAGTGAAGCCTTAGTTTACTAGTAGACTCCACTGACATTATCTTGTTGGGGGAAATCAAAGCAATACTTCCTTCTGTTAGATGTAGATGGAAGTTCTGCATATCACAGGTTGTTGGTGATTTTTCCTCCAGTCTGATGCCATTTCTTCATATAGTCCAGCTTCATGGATTGTTTGTTTAGCATACAGACTAAGTTCAAAGAATGCAAACTTGCACATCGTTTCCAATTCTGAACCAGTTTTCTAGGCTAGAGATGGAATGTCAGCTCTCTGCTTGGTGCATTGCCAACTACCCTACAGGAACACAGTGCTGCCTACTTCCTCTAAGCAGGGAATGAAAGATTTTTAGTGCCAGGGTTGTCTGTTTCAGCATCACCTGGTGGGTGATTGGTGTGGCTATCCTTAGAAGCACAAATGAGAAAACTTAGTTTGACATGCTTTAAATACATTATCAGGAGGAACTAGTCAGCTAGAGAAAGACATAATGCTTGGTAGAGGGTCAGCGAAAAGGAGAGAGTCCCTTAACTAGATGGATTGACACATTGGTTGCTACAGACTGAAACACAAGAAAGATTGTGAGGATGTTGCACGTTTGGGCAAGGTAGTATCGTGTGATACGTAAAGTCACTGCCAGTAGGAGCTGACAAAGCACCACTAAGGACAATAACAATAATCTGCCTGAGTGGGGGGGGTGGGATGGGTGAAATATCAATTCCTCCTCTGCCCTGCTGAAATACACAGGGGCAGGGTTGGAGGAGAGAGAGGGAAGGAGTGTGATTTTGTTGTTGTTGTTGTTTGTCTGGCATAAAGTTTTATTATACTGCCCAAATTTGTTCTTAGGCCACTCTTCTCTCAATTCGCTGGCAGGTCCATGTCTGGGATATGTAGGAGGAAGTAGGCAAAACCTAAGGAAACCAATGCCGTGTTGCTTCTCAAGTTCTGCAGTACCCGGGTTGTCCTCTTTTTTACCTTTCAGAATTTTCCTGTTTGTTTGCCTTGTTACATTTAGAATTTTTCAGTTGTAAGAGGGAGGACATGGGAGTAATGGGGCAACTCCAGCTTGACAGAATTAAGTCTTCATCCCCAAATTTTGATATGTTGTGTTTCCATTTTCTGTTAATGTATTTTTCACTTACATATGATTTATTTATTTTTGTTTTGACCTGAGGGTTGTCTGTCTGTTATTTGCTTTCAAATACTGAAGATTTTTCCAGAGAGACTTCTTTTACTGATTTTTAATTTAATTTCATTGTAGTAAGAAGACATACTTGTACAGCCAGAATTATTTTAAATTAGTTGAAACTGATTTTATGGACATGTCTGTGGTTTATTTTGATAAATATTAAACGTGCACTTGAAGTAATATGTGTTCTGCTGTTGTTGGATGCATTGTTCTGTAAATGTCAATTAGATTAAATTGATAGTGTTGCAAAAATCTTTATCTGTACTGCTTTTTAAACCTACTTGTTCTATCCATTATTGAGTGTAATATTGAAATCTCCCCGTGATTGTACAGTGATCTATTTATTCTTGTAGTATTATTAGTTTTTGTTTCGTATATCTTAAAACTCTATTATCATCTGTATACACATTTAGGAGTGTTATTTCTCAGTGATGAATTGGGTCCCTTAACTTTATGAAATCACCTTCTTTATTTCTGGTGTTATTCTTTACTTTGAAATCTTCCTTTTCTGATATGGATGTAGCCACTAATTTTTTCTTTTGATTAGTGTTAACATTCTGTATCTTTTCCACTTTTCTTACTTGTAACCTGTTTATGAATTCATACTTGAAGTATATTTCTGTACAGTTAGGTCTTGCTTTAAAAATTTTTTTTATCCAATTTGACAATCTCTGATTTACTTTTCTACTATGAGCAGTTAGTTTTTTCAAAATATGTAAGTGAACATTTACAGTCCAAGTCTATTTGTCATGGAAAAACTTATGCAGAATGCTGTGACTCTAGCTGCTCTTCACACCCTGTGACAACAGACTCCTCCCTTCCACAATGTATTTCCTGTGTTCATTCAACCAGATGCTGTCACCATCTGCCCTCTCATCTTGCCTCTGGCCAGGAGCTGCCCAGTTAGCCTCATGTATCTACTTAAGCCAAGAAGCACACTCTTTGCCAGTATCATTTTATGTCTCATAGTCCAGTCTAACCTTTGTCTGAAGAGTTGGCTTTGGGAAGAATTTCTGTTCTGGGCTAACAGAGAGTCTGGGGACCATGTCTTCCAGTCTGTTAGAACATCAAGTCTGGTCTTTTAACGGAGTTCGAATTCTGCACACCAAGTTTTCTCCTGCTATGTCAGAGGCTCTATGTTGTATTCCCCGACAGGGTGCTCATAGGTGGTAGCCAGGTGCCATTTAGTTCTTCTGATCTCTTGCTGATGTAGCCTCTGGTTTTTGTGGCCCTTTCTGTCTCTTAGATTCATATTTTTCTTATGTCTTTGATGTTTTTCTCCTTTACTCCAGGTGAGTTGGGACCAACTGATGCTTCTTAGATGGTTACTTTGCTAACTTTTAAGACCCTAGACGCCGCACACCAAAGTGGCATGTAGAATATTTTTTTTAAAGAACTTTGTTATGCCAATTGATTTACATGTCACCTGAAACTGCGGTCCCTAGACACCTGCCCCTGCTACTCCATCCTTTGAAGTGTTGAGTTATATACGTGAACCTTCTCAGCGTTTGGTTTAGTCCAGCTGTGCTGACCTACCCTCTACTATATGCTGTCCTTCACTTCACCTGAATACCCCTCTGCCAACCCTTGTAACCTCTTTAACCATCAAAAACTGTTTTCTTCTATGTTTAATTTTTTTTTTTAGTTCTTATAGTAGCGATCTCATGCAATATTTGTCCTTTTGCAACTGACTAATTTCATTCAGCATAATACCTTCCAGATTTCTAAGTGTTGCTGTTGTTACATGTCGTCAAGTCAATTCTGACTCATAGTGATCCCATGAACAACAAAATGAAACACTACCTGGTCTTGTGCCGTGTCTACAATCATTTTTACCCTTAAACCCATTGTTGTGGCCACTTTGTCAATCCATCTCCTTGAGGGTCTTCCTCTTTTTTACTGACCCTCCACTCTACCAAGCATGATGTCTTCCAGGGACTGATCCTTGACAATATCTAAAGTATGTAAAACACAGTCTTGCCATCTTTGCTTCCGAGGAGCACCCTGGTTGTACTTCTTCCAGAACAGATCTGTTTGTTCTTTTGGCGGTCTGTGGTACATTCATCATTCTTCTCCAACACCACGATTCAAAGGCATCAATTCTTCTTCTGTCTGCTTTACTCACCGTCCAGCTTTCATGTGCATATGATGCTATTGAAAATACCATGGTTGAGTCAGGCATACTTTAGTCTTCAGGGTGACATCTTTACTTTTCAAGACTTGAAAGAAATCCTTTGCAGCAGATTTTCCCAGTGCAATGTGTTTTTGATTTCTTGACTGCTGCTTCCATGGGGGTTGATGGTGGAGCCAAGTAAAATGAAACCCTTGACAACTTCAATCCTTTCTCCGTTTATGATGATGTTGCTTCCTGGTCCAGTTGTGAGATTTTTGTTTTCTTGATGTTGAGGTGCAATCCACACTGAAGGCTGTGGTCCTTGATTTTCATCAGTAAGTGTTTCAAATCTTCTTCACTTCCAGCAAGTAAGGTAATGTCATCTGTGTAACACAGATTGTTAATGAGTTGTCCTCCAATCCTGATGCCTTGTTCTTCTTTGTGTAATCCAGCTTCTCGGATTATTTGCTTGGCATACAGATGGAAAAGATACGGTGAAAAGATACAACCCTGATGCACACCTTTCCTGACTTTAAACCATGCTGTGTCCCCTTGTTCTGCTTACACGACTGCCTCTTGATCCATATATAGATTTCTTAAGAGCACAATTAGGTGTTCTGGAATTCTCATTCTCTACAAAGTTAGCCATGGTTTATTATGATCTACACAGTCATATGCCTTTGCATGTCAGTGAAACACAGGTGAACATCTTTCTGATATTCTTGCTTTCAGCCAAGATCCATGTAACATCAGCACCAGATAAGGAAGTCAACAGTTATCAGGTAAGGAGGGTAACAGCATCAAGTAAGGAGGATAACAGTATCAGGTAAGGAAGCTTGCTTGTTTCTGTGATGCTGGAAGCTATTGCACTGGTATTTAGGTACCAGCAAAGTCACCCATGGTAGACAGGTTTCAGCTGAGCTTCCAGACTAAGACAGACTAGGAATAAGGACCTGGAAGTATACTTCTGAAAAATGTTAGCCTGGGAAAACCTTATGAATAGCAGCAGAACCTTTCTAAATATCATGAGATGTTATTTCCCAAGATCATTGTAGTTCTTTATCACTACATAGTATCACATTGTGTGAATATACCATAGTTTGTTTATCCATTTTTCCACTGATGGGGAGCTAGATCGATTCCATCATTTTGCTGTTGTTAACAGTACTGCAATAAACAAGGGTGTGTGTGTATCTATTTGTGTAGCAGCCCTTATTTCTCTAGGATATATTGTAAGGAGTGGGATTGCTGGACTGTATGTTACTTCTAACTTCTAAACAAAACTCAAAGATTTCCAAAGTGGTTGCAATGTTTTACATTCCCACTAGCAGTTTATTTCATTCTCTCCACAGCCTCTCCAATATTTACTACTTTTGTTTTCTGGATTAATGTTAGCAGTGTTGGGGTGAGATGGTACCTCGTTGTAGTTTTGATTTGGATTTCCGTAATGGCTAATGATCATGGGTGTTCTCTCATGTATTGGTTAGCACCTGGATGTCTTATTCAGTGAAGTGTCTGTTCATATCCTTTGCCCATTTTTTAATTGGGTTGTTTGTCTTTTTGTTGTTGAGGTTTTGCAGTGTCTTATAAATTTTGGAGATTAGATGCTGACTGGATTTGTCATAGCCATTTTCTTCCCATGCCCCATTCTATAGGTTGTTGTTTTACTGTTTTGGTGAAGTCTTTGGATGAGCATAAATATTTCATTTTCAGGAGTGCCCATTTATCTTTTTTTCTTGTGGTGTTTGTGCATTGTTAGTAATGTTTTGTGTTCAGTTTATGCTGAGTGTTAAGGCTCCAAGTGTTGTCCCTATTTTTCCTTCCATGATCTTTATAATTTTAGATTTTATATTTAGGAATTTGCTCTATTTTGAGTTAGTTTTTGAGTATGGTGTGAAATATGGGTCTTGTTTCACTTTCTTGCAGGTGGATGTCCAATTATGCTAACTTACTTCATTAAAGGGACTGTCTTTTCACTAAGACTTACCTAGAACCTCTTCCCTTTCTGTATGAAGTGGGTGATTTGTTTCTACATCTCCTTAAAAAATGTCATTGAGGTTTGGATCAGGATTTCATTCTAAGTATAGATCACTTTGGGTAGAATAGATATTTTCACATTGATAAGTCTTCCTATCCATGAGCAAGGTAGATTTCTCTGTAGGTTTCTTGCATTAATGTCTTATAATTTTTTTTGTATAGGTCTTTCACGTCTCTGGTTAAATTTATTCCTAAGTATTGTATTGTCTTGGAGGCTGTTTTAAATCGTATTGATTTGGTGATTTCTTCCTTGATGTTCTCTTTATTGGCATAAAGGAATCCAACAGGATGTCTTGTATCTTGATGTTGTTGTTGTTAGGTGCTTTTGAATCCATTCCGACTGATAGTGACCCTGTGAGCAACAGAATGAAACACTGCCTGGTCTTGCACCATGTTCACAATCGTTTTTATGTTTAAGCCCGATGTTGTGACCACTGTGTCAATCCATCACGTCAAGGGTCTTCCTTCCTTTTTGCTGAGCCTCCACTCTACCAAGCATGATGTCCTTCTCTGGGGACTGATCTTTTCTGACAACATGTCCGAAGTATATAAGACAGTCTTTCCATCTTTGCTTCCAAGGAGCTCTCTGGTTGTACTTCTTCCAGAACAGATCTGTTTGTTCTTTTGGTGGTCCATAGTACATTCAACATTCTTTTCCAACATCACAAGTCAGTGGCATCAATTCTTCTTCTGTTTTCTTTGTTCATGGTCCAGCTTTTACATGCATATGATGTGATTGAAAATATCATGACTTGGGTCAGACGCATTTTGGTCTTCAAGGTGACATCCTTACTTTTGAATACTTTAAAGAGGTCCTTTAAACAAACAAAAAAAGTAAACCAAGTGCCGTTGGTGTGCTTTGCAGCAGATTTTCCCAGTGCAGTGTGTCTTTTGATTTCCTGATTGCTGCTTCCACAGGCATTGATTGTGGACTCAAGTAAGATGAAATCCTTGACAACCTCAATCCTTTCTCCATTTATGACAATGTTACTTGCTGGTCCAGTTGTGAGGATTTTTGTTTTCCTCACATTGAGGTGCAATCCATACTGAAGGCTGTGGTCTTTAATCTTCATCAGTAAGTGTTTCAAATCCTCTTAACTTCCAGCAAACAAGATGGTGTCATCTGCATAACATGGGGTTGTTAATGAGTGATCCTCCAATCCTGATGCCTTGTTCTTCTTCATATATCCAGCTTCTCAGATTATTTGCTTGACATACAGATTAAAAAGGTATGACAAAAGGACACAATCGTGATACACACCTTTCCTGACTTGAAACCATGCAGTGTCCCCTTGTTCTGCTCACACGACTGCCTCTTGATCCATATATAGATTTCTTAAGAGCAGAATTAGGTGTTCTGGAATTCCCATTCTCCGCAATGTTAGCCATAGTTTAGTATGATCCACATAGTCGAATGCTTTTGCATAGTCAATGAAACACAAGTAAACATCGTTCTGGTATTCTTCGCTTTCATCCAAGATCCATCTGACATCAGTGATGATATCCCTGGTCCCACATCCTCTTCTGAATCCAGCTTGAATTTCTGGCAGTTTGTTGTCAATATACTGTTGTAGTCACTATTGAAGGGTCTTGAGCAAAATTTTACTTGAGTGTGGTATCAACGATATTGTTCAGTAATTTCCACATTCGGTTGGATCACGTTTCTTTGGAATGGGCATAAATATGGTTCTCCTCCAGTCAGTTGACAGGTAGCTGTCCTCCAAATTTCTTGGCATAGATGAGTGAGCTCTTCCAGTGCTGCATCTGTTTGTTGAAATATCTCAACTGTTATTCCATCAATTCCTGGACCATTATTTTATGCCAATGCCTTCAATGCAGCTTTGACTTCTTCCTTCAGTACCATTGGTTCCTGATCATGGGCTACCTCTTCAAATGGCTGAACATCGACCAGTTCTTTCTGGTATAATGACTCTGTGTATTCTTTCCATCTTCTTTTGATGTTCCCTGAGTCATTTAATAGTTTTCCTGTAGAGTCCTTTACTACTGCAACTTGAGGCTTGAATTTTTTTCTTCAGTTCTTTCAGCTTAAGAAATGCAGAATGTGCATTCTTCCCTTCTGGTGTTCCATTTCCAGCTCTTTGCACATATCGTTATAGTACTTTCTTTTGTTTTCTTGAGCTGTTCTTTGAAATCTTCTGATTAGGTCTTTTATTTTGCCATTTCTTCCTTTTGCTTTAGCTGCTCAACATTTAAGAGCAAGTTTCAGAGTCTCTTCTGACATCCGATTTGGCCTTTTCTTTCTTTCCTGTGTTTTTAATGACCTCTTGCTCTCTTCATGGATGATGTCTTTGATGTCATTCCACAATTTGTCTGGTCTTCGGTCATTAGTGATTAGCATATCAAATCTGTTGAGATAGTCTTTAAACTCAGAAGGGATATACTCAAGGTCATACTTTGGCTCTTGTGGACTTGCTCTTATTTTCTTCAGTTTCAGTTTGAGTTTGCATATGAGCAATTGATGATCTGTGCCACAGTCATCACCTGGTCTTGTTCTCACTGCTTATGGAGCTTTTCCATCATCTTTTTCCACAGATATAGTCAGCTTTGTTCCTGTGTGTTCCATCTGGTGAGATCCATGTGTACAGTTGCTGTTTGTGTTGGCTAAAAATATATTTGCAATGAAAAAGTCATTAGTCTTGCAAAATTCTATCATTCATTCTCCAGCATTATTTCTATCACAAAGGCTGTGTTTTCTAACTACTGATCCTTCTTGTTTCCAACTTTTGCATTCCAATAACCAGTAATTATCAATGCATCCTGATTGCATGTTCAATCAATTTCAAACTGCAGAAGCTGGTAAAAATCTTCAACCTCTTCATCTTTGGCCTTAGTGGTTGGTGTGTAAATTTGAATAATAGTCATATTAACTGGCCTTCCTTGTAGGTATATGGCTATTGTCCTACCGTGACAGCATTGTACTTCAAGACAGATCTTGAAATGCTCTTTTTGATGATGAACATAACACGGTTCCCCTCCAAGTTTTCATTCCCAGCGTAGTAGAACTATATGACTGTCAGATTCGAAATGCCAAAACCATCCATTTCAGCTCACTAATGTCTAGGATGTTAATGTTATGCATTCCATTTCATTTTTTACAATTTCCAGTTTTCCTACATTCATACTTCGTACATTCCATGTCCCAAATATTAGTGGATGTCTGAAGCTGTTTCTTCTCATTTGGAGTTGTGCTACATCAGTGAACGAAGAACCCAGAGGCCTTACTCCATCCATGTTATTAAGGTTGACTCTACTTTGAGAAGACAGCTCTTCCCCAGTCGTCTTCCGAGTGCCTGCCAATCTGGGGTGCTCACTTTCTGGCACGATATTTAACAATGTTCAGCTGCTATTCATAAGGTTTTTCCAGGCTAATTCCTTTCAGAAGTAGATTGCTGGGTCCTTCTTCCTAGTCTTAGTCTGGAAGCTCAGATGACACTTGTCTACCATGGTTGACCCTACTGGTACCTAAATACTAGTGGTATAGCTTTCTGCATCATAGCAATAGGCAAGCCTTCAAGTATCCTGATCAAGTATCCTGATGCTTTGCTGAATTCTTCTATTAGTTCCAGTAGTATCTTTGTGGATTCTTTACAACTTTCTGTATATAAGATCATGTCATCTACAAATAGAGATACTTTGACTTCTTCCTTACTGATGTGGATGCCCCTTGTTTCTTTATCTTGCTTGATTGTTTTGGCTAGAACTACCAGCACAATGTTGAACAAAAGTGACAAAGAGCATCCTTTTCTGGTTCTCATTCTCAACCTAAATGCTTTCAGAGTGTCTCCTTTTAGGGTGATATTTGCTGTTGGCTTTGTATAAGTACCTTTGTTATGTTGAGGAATTTCCCTTCTATTCCTATTTTGCTGAGAGTTTTTTAACATGAATGAGTGTTGGACTTTGTTAAATGCCTTTTCTGCATCAAGTGATAAAATCAAGTGTCTCTTGTCTTTTGTTTTATTTATGTGGTTGATTCCATTGATTGTTTTTCTAATGTTGAACCATCCCTGCATCCCTGGTGTGAATCCCACTTGGTCATGGTAAGTTATTTTTTTGATACATTGTTGAATTTTGTTAAGAATTTTTGCATCTAAGTTTATGAGAGACATTGATCTGTAATTTTCCTTTTTAGTGCTGGCTTCACCTGGTTTTGATATCAGGGTTACAAGGTCTGAGAATTAAGTTCATGAACTCATCCTAGAAAAAGTACCACATAACTCGTTGCTGAATATCACTATGGTCAGCTTCTAAGTACTCACCTTTGGAAGCTATGCATCAGTGTGAACACCCAGTCCTCCCTTTAAAGCAATTTTGAAACTCTTTCAGGAATGGACATCAAAGCTGTCATCGTATTACCCTTGATGTCCTGAATGTCATCAAAACCTCTTCCTTTCATTACTTCCTTTATCTTCAGGTAAAGAAAAAAGTCATTGGGGGACAGATCAGGTGAGTATGGACCATGTTCCAATACAGTTATTTGCTTACTGTCTAAATACTCCCTCACAGACAGTGATACAATTTAATTTGTGAACTTGCCACTGTGCCACTGTGTGTGTTGGTTATTCGAGAAAGAGTTCCACAATTGCTTTTAAGGGTGAACTAGGCACTGGCTTTGGTGTATAGCTTCCTAAGGGGAGTACTTCAAAGGTGACCGTAGTGATATTCAGCAATGAGATATGTAGCACTTGGAAAAGTTGAGTTTGTGGATTTAATTGTTGGACTAAATATCCTAACTTCATAGAATGAGCTTGGGAATGTCTTCACCAGTAGGTACTGCTCTAGCAAATACCACAAGTGGATGGTTTTAACAAAGAAAACTTTATTCTCATGCAGTCTAGTTAGGCTGGCTGTTCGAATTCAGGGTGCTGGCTTCAGAGAAATGTACTCTCTCTCTGTCAGCTCTGGAGGAATGTCCTTGTGGTGCATCAGTCCTTGTTTGGTCTGGGAGCATCTTGGCAAAAGAACCTCAGGTCCGAAGGACATGCTGTGTTCCAGTGCTGCTTTCTCAATGGGATGAAGTCCCCAGTTCTGTGCTTACCTTTATCTCTTGTAGGCTAAGAGGCCAAAAGTTGATGCAAGCTGCACTCTGAGGAAACTACCTTAATAAGGGTATTACAGTCCCACCCTAATCCTTTTAACATAATGCAGTCAATTAGCCACCAGCAGAGATTAGGATTTACAGCATAGGAAAATCACAAAATGCAAAGTAATACTATAATGCTGGAAATCCTGGTCTGGCTAAATTACTACACATAGTTTTTGGGGAACACAATTCCACTCATGACATTCCACTTTTGACCTCCAAACCAAGTCTTTGAAATGTGAAAAACATGTACATCCCATCATAACAAAAACATATTCATCCCATGTGACAGCAAAAGTCTTAGTTCCAAGTCCAAAATCCAAAAATTCTTCCTCATTTGTGACATCTAGCATATAAATTATCTGCTTCCAAAGGTATAATGGCAGACAAGGCACAAAGCTAGACATTTCCATTACAAATGGGAGAAACTGAAGGAAAAGAATGGTTAAGAGGCAGTAAACAAGTCAACAGACTACATTACATTAGCCCTGAATGCTTTGAAAATAATATTCATTCTCTGAAATATTTTGCACAATGGCCCTGCCCTCGAGATTGTAAATATTTGCCACACTTTCCATATTCTGAGTAGAGGGCCCTGGGCTTCAGCTCTGCCTTCCAGATGCGCTGGGACAGCAACTTTGCTCTCTCAGCTTTAGGCGTCACACTCTTTGAACCCTGGAGGCCATGACTCTACCCTTTGAAACCCGTGAGGTCATGGCCCTAGCTTTTGAAACTGAGGCAGCTCAGTTACTTGTATTCCTCATCTCTGCTACTTCTGCTTCTTGTGGCCACTTGGTCTAGGCCTCATGCTTGTATGTGCCTTGCTGGAGTAAGTGTTCTGAAGCTCTGTAACTTCACCAATAAGTGCCTAGAGGTACCCCTATTCTGCCAGGAAGCCTCCTGTGCATAGGAACTTAGGCCTGTCACTCTGTGGGTCATCTCCAGTGCTGTCTTGTGCTAGTCTGGTTCTGCATTGCTTATTTGCTGCTGCTTTGTCTTAGTCTCTATGCCTTCCTTTGTGGTAACAGTTCTAAGTGCCTTTTGAGACTTCTATCCATTCACAGTTTCAAAATTGCTTCCACATTTTAGGTATCAGTTACAGCAGCTCCCCACTCTCTTGACAGTAAAGTCTGTCTTAGTCATCTAGTACTGCTGTAACAGAAATGCCACAACTGGACGGCTTTAGCAAAGAGACATTTATTCTTACACAGTCTAATAGGCTGAAGTCCAAATTCGGGGCACTGGCTCCAGAGGAATACACTGTGTCTTTGTCAGCTTTGCAGGAAGCTCCTTGTGTTGCCTCAATCCTTCTTTGGTCTAGGAGTATCTCTGTGCAGGAACCTGAGGACCTAAGGACGTGCTCTGCTCCCTGTGCTGCTTTCTTGATGATATGAGATTCCCCAATTCCTTGATTGCCTCCTTTTGCTTTTATATCTTGTAAAAAATCTGAAAGGTGGTGCAAGGCACAATCTAGGGAAAGTCCCTTAGTAAGGGTATTATAGTCCCACCCTAATCCTCTTTAACATAATCCAATCTATTAATCACAGGTAGAGATTAGAATTTACAGCAAAGGAAAGTATCAAAATGGAGGTTAATTACACAGTACTGAAAATCATTGCTACATACATTTTTGTGAGGGAACACAATTCAATCCATGACATGGCTTGCTGATTTCCCTTGTGGTTACTTTAATATTTACACCTATTTTTTTCTAAATTTAAACCAGTCTTTAATTTCTTTATTTCACCTTGAGTTCCCCTCCATATGAAAGATCTGTGACTATATATTTTTAAGTCCTTTCTTGTTATGGAAACTGTGGTGGTGCTGTGGTTAAGTGCTACATCTGCTAACCAAAAGTTGTCAGTTTGAATCTACCAGGTGCTCCTTGGAAACTCTGTGGAGCAGTTCTGTTCTGTCCTGTAGGATCGCCATGAATTGGAATCAACCCAAAGGCAATGGGTTTTTTATTGTTGTTGTTTTTACAGTGTTATGACATCTCTGTTTCCCTATTTTCCATTTTTTGCATTTGATTTATTTTTGTGACTTCCCCGTTTGGGTTGATATCCAGTTGCTTTATATTCTAGTCTTGATTTGTTATCTGGTGCTATTGATTTTGTAACTAAAGGACTTCCTTTAGTATTTCTTGTAATTTTGGCTTGGTTTTTGTAATTTTTCTAAATTTCCGTTTATCTGAAAATGTCCTAATTTGCCATCATGCTTGAGACAATTTTGTTGGATGTGTAATTTGTGGCTGGCTTTCTCTCAAGGCTTTATATATGACATCCCATTACCTTCTTATCTGTATGGTTTCTGCTGAGTACTCTGACTTTAGTCTTATAGATTCTCCTTTTAGATTATATTTTATTTATCCCTAGCCACTTTTAAAAGTGTTTTTTTATTTTATCTTTAGTTTTGGCAAATTTGATTATGATATGGTTTGGTGTCTTTCTGTTGGTATCTACCTTGTGTGAAGTTCGATGAGTGTTTTGGATAGACATATTCTCATCTTTTATGAGATCAGGCAAGTTTTCCACCAACAGAACTTTGACAATTTTCTCTGTATATTCTATTATCTCCCTGTTCTGGTGCTCTAGTCTTTCACAGATTATTCCACTTGATAGAGTTCTATGTAGTTCTTAGTGTTTCTTGATTTTCAAAAATTCTTCTATTTGATTTTTCCTCAAGTATGTTGGTGTTACATGCTTTATCTTTGACCTCACAAATTCAGCTTTCCTTTGCCTCAATTTTACTCCTTTTACTTTCTATTGAGTTGTCTAATTCTGTAACTTTCTTATTAATTTTCCGAATTTCTTTCCCATCTCCGTATGTTTTCTTATAGCCTGTTCATTTAGTCATTATGCTGTACGCATTTTGCCTCATTTCCTTCCTGATCTCTTGAAGAGTTCTAAATATTATTCTTTTGAATGCTACTTCTGTTAATTCCAAGAAGTCTTCTTCATCTGGAAAATTTATTGATTATTGATTTGGGGAAGTTTCTGAAGCCATCATGGTCTGCGTATTTAAATGATTTGAGACTGACTTCTCTCAGAGCCATCAGTAAGTTGTTGAATTTATTTTTTTTATATTTGCTTACTGTGTTCTAGCTTCTTGTTTGCTTTGAAATGTCTAAGCAGGCTGACTGTGTGCTAGTTTGGTTATTGGTGCCTTTGAAGCTCTAATGTCCTGTCACCTGGTAGTTAGAGGTGTTACTTGGCATGTGAGCCCAGAAACCTGTCTACTTTTCTTGTGTGGATTCAGCTTGTCTGTCCAGGAAATCAGTCACCAAATGTGTCAGTGACCAGACTCTTCTCCACTATCCTAGAGTGGCAGGGATGATTGGTGTAGTCACAGGTATCTGGCTGCAGTGCTGAGAAAGCCAGGGACTTACAGCCATCCCTGAGCATCTGTGAGGATGATGGACCCCCTTATATTGATTCTAGGTGAAGGAGCTGTTCCTGCCCTGAATTTATGGCTCAGGAAAGTCAGCAGATTTCTTTTTTTCTTTCCCCTTACTTTTTAGGTAGTTAAATTGTTCCTCCTGCAGGTTTAGGTGAATGACTCAGGATGGGCTTAAAGAGTCCTATTTCTGGTTCAGGTAATGCTGTCTGGAACCAAGTGTAGTGCAGAGAATGGAAGGGGAAGCAGTGTGAAAAGGGAGAGAGGTTTCTCCCAGAGGGAAAATTTAGACCTGTGCACAGTAGGCAGATGCAAACCACTTAGCTTTTGATGAACATGTGCCACTTTTCACTAGCTCTAGGGGTACAAGTTTGTCAATGATTTCATTTTACTTGGGTCACAATCACCGCTCATGGAAGCAGCAGTCAAGAAATCGAAAGACACACTGCACTGGGAAGATCTGCTGTAAAGGACTTCTTTGAAGTATTCAAAAATAAGGATGTCACCTTGAAAACTAAAATGCATCTGACCTAAGCTATGGTATTTTTAATCGCATTGCATGCATGTGAAAGCTGGACCATGAACAAAGAAGACAGAAGAAGAATTGATGCCTTTGACCTGTGGTGTTGGAGAAGAATGTTGAATGTACCACGGACTACCAAAAGAACAAACAGATCTGTTCTGGAAGAAGTACAACTAGAGTGCTCCTTGGAAGCAAAGATGGCAAGACTGTGTCTTATGTACTTTGGACATGTTGTCAGGAAAGATCAGTTGCTGGAGAAGGACATCATGCTTGGGAAAGTGGAGGGTCAGCAAAAAAGAGGAAGACCTCGAGGAGGTGGATTGACACAGTGGCCACAACAATGGGCTTCAGCATAAAAATGATTGTGGACATCATGCAAGACCAGGCAGTGTTTCATTCTGTTGTTCACAGGATCACCATGAGTTGGAACCAACTCGACGGCACCCAACAACAACAGGGTTATAAGTGTACTCTCCACTGCTGGGTCTCTCATACTGAGGAAGATGCCCTCCAGATACCACCGTACTGTTCACCATACTATCTGTAGCTCAGTCTCAGCAGGTTAGATCTGACCAGTCCTAGGTACTTCTGGACTTACTGTCACTTCCTTGTCACTCGTTCTGACTCCTCAACTCTCCCTTTGATGTTCAGAGCTGCTAGGATGTCATGTGTGATTGATTCATTTGTTATTTTGGGTTTTTGTTAGAGGGATCACAGGAAGCTTCTGACTACTCTGCCACATGGTTCCACCCCAAACAGTTAGTTTTTAACACAATGCATATTTTTAAGGGATATGGCTTTCATTGGTGTAGAACACATAAAATAAATTTTTAACTTCAGCTTTAAAAATTTTTCTTACGGTAAAATTGGCTTTTTAAGTTTTGATGTGTGGTTCTATGAATTTAAATACAGATATGGGCTTGTGTCTCTACCACTAGGATCAAGAAACAGAAACATTTCATCACCCTGAGGAAACAAAAACTCCTTCATGTTATCTTTTTATAGTCAGAATTGTGACAACCACTGGTATTGTTTCTACCACTGTAATTGTTTTCATTTGGGGGTTGTCATATGGATTGAATCATATAATATGTGACACTTTGATGTTGGCTTCTTTCACTCAGTATAATACTTTTTAGAGTCAGCCAAACTGGTATTTACATTAAAAAATAATTTCTTTTACTGTAGAGCAGTTGTTCATTGTATAAATGTTAGTCCATCCACTTACTAAGGATATTCAGATAATTTGAAGCTTTTGATTATCACAAGTAGAACTATAACAGTAAAGAAAAGAATTGAACTACCTTATTAAAATTGAAAACTTTTATGTGAAAGAGACTGTTAAGTGAATGAAAAGACAGGCAACAGAACTGGAGAAAATATTTGCAAAATACGTATCTGGTGAAAAGTCTTGTATACTAAAACCAAAATGGCAACAACAAAATAAAATCATTTGCTACCATCTCTTCTTGTATTAGTGGAAAGCTTTGTGTTATCTCTGTCTTTAGAACTATTCTAAAGACTACAAAAATTATCAGCACATACAAACTTTTATCTGCTATCTAATATTATAAATCTTGTTCTGCATATGATTTTTGCCCCAGAGTACAACAAATAACAATCTGATCACATGTTTCACCCTCATATAATAAGAGTCATTAGCTTCCCAACTTGTAGCTCAGTTGTTTTCTTTTTTGTCCTCCATTTAGCTAATGACACATTTAGATACTGTTACCTCTCACTATTTCACTTCTGTTAACAGTTTCTGTACCAGCTATGATTGTTAGTTGTTAATAGCACAAACTATCTGATTGATTAACTAGTAAAGGAATTTATTAAAAACATACTGGCTAACTTACTAGAAGAGCTGGAAAAATGAGATCAAGGCAAGCTTCTAACAATAACACCCCAGACCAGGATATAGAACTGAATTGAGGTGAATTGTATTGATATTCCTAAAACAAATTGGCATTTCTCCCGGACTCTGTCCTTATTGCCTGTGAGAAGAATTTAGGGATGGAAAGGCTAAGAGCAGTAACCAGTTCATGAAAGACCTGGTAAGTCAGGAGATTAAGATTCTATAAGAAATTTGGATATTATTTTCATGGTAGTGGAATTTTAAGCAAGAGTGATATTATAAGATTTTGCTTGTATAAAGGACTCAAAATGCACTGGGGGGAATAGATCAGAAACAGAAAGACCAGTGAAGAGGGAATTTCAGTGCAAAAGGAATGGGCAAAAATAACTGTGTTCCAGAAATATTTGAGAACAGAATTGACTAACACATTTGTTAGATGTGGAGTAGAACAAAGGATAACAGATTTCTTACCTGACCATCTTATGAATGTTATTGCCAATGCTAAGACAGGATACAAGAGTTTTGTAGGGTTACTTCAGTTTCTTACATGCTAAGTGTGATTTTTCTGGCATGTGGAAAAGCCACTATCCATTAGGCAATTAGATATGTTTTATGTAAGTTGAAATAAAATGTGAGTCGAGACACAGATTGGAGAGTCATCAATATATAATGCTAATGAAAGCCTGAGATGGCTCAGCAGAAGTGAGTAAAGTGTCAAAAGAAGTCAGGCTAGAAAGAACATAAGAAAATATTTAAGGAGAGGAGTAAAATAATTTCCCAAAGGAACCTGAGAACAGATGGCAAAAAAGAAAAAAATTAAAACTGACTAACTAACTAAAT
Organism: Heterohyrax brucei; assembly: GCA_028571685.1. Classification (NCBI taxonomy): domain Eukaryota; kingdom Metazoa; phylum Chordata; class Mammalia; order Hyracoidea; family Procaviidae; genus Heterohyrax; species Heterohyrax brucei. Next base: position 64,361,028 of record CM053157.1, read on the forward strand.
AAACAAATAGAAGTCCAGGGAAGAAGATGTATTGATCAAATATTGCAATACTGGTCAAGTAAGACAAAGATTGAAAAGAAATTTTTTTAATGAAGGCGCTTGAAATTTATCGGTCATTTTATTAACCGTTAGATAATGAACTCATGTGATTTTTATAGACTAGCCATTTGATGTAAAACCAGTATGTTATTAAGTACTCTGCAATTATTCCACTGTTTTGCATTAACTATTATATTTTCATATAAGTGCAAAGTTATCTTAATAATTGAAAGATAAATTATAGTCTTTTAAATTAAATTCTATACTTTCAGTTCCGTGAACATACAGTTATATAAACTAAATGTTACCAATGAAAGGTATGAAGCTGATTGTGAAAACATGAATTAAACTGATTCATTAGTTATCGCTTTAAGAAATACTTAGAGGAGGTGGAGCCGAGATGGCAGACTAGACACACGTCTCCTTGATTCTGTCTCAGAATTAAGGTCTGAAATAGTAGGTGAATGGGGCAGTCTGGAGAGTCTGGGAGCCTGAGAATCTAGTGTAGGGTTGTGAGATTGGACTGAATGAAAGGAAAGGGAAAACTACCTCTGTTGGAGATGAGGCAGTGGGCACACTGAGTCCTGCTTCTACTGATGCATCATTTGAGGGGACTGCATGTACAGATGCCTTCTTTGTTATCCAGGAGGCAGGGACTGGGTCTGTCGAGCCTGTGAGCCTGGCACACTAATGCTCTCATGGCAATTCTTAAGTGAACAGCATATACTGCAGCAGAGGGACTGCTTGGGACAGCCACATCTTGAGAGCCTGACTGCCAGTTGAGGGCACCAGTGCCCCTCATCCCTCTCTTCTCTTTCCTGCCCCATAGATTCTGCTGACTCACTGCAGCTATGCCTAAGGTCTCAGCAGGGGCTAATTTTAAAGCTGAGAAACAATGCCTGTCTGGAAAGTGCTTCTCAAGCAGAATAGTTATTTTTGAGACAGTCCTATCTAGAGATTATGGTAGGGCCTGGCAGCAAGGGTAGCAGTGCCCTACCTAGCACCTCCCTTTTGTGAGCCACATCATAGTGTCTGGGGATGGCCTATGAGGCACCATTGTTGTCAGCTGAGAGATGAGGCCTGCCATCCAGGAGATCCTGGCTGCTCTCACTGGCTACTGGACAGTGCCTCTCTGAGCAGTAAGGCAGCTTTTAAAATAAGACCAGCTGGAGAATGCACTGGTGACAGGCGGCTGAGAGGGTTGGCGGCATTTCCACCACTCTTCACTGAACCACATTACAGTGTCTGCTGATGGCCTCCCAGAGACTCCATAAGAAGGACTCTGTCTCTGTCAGCCAGGAGGAGAGGTCTTCCAATCCTGAAAGCCCAGCTGCTCTTGGAGCCTGCTGGACTTTGTCCCTCTAAGCAAAAAAAGAGTTTTTAAGTTAAATGCATCCAGAGAGTGCAGTGGTCCTGGGCAGCCGAGTCCGTGGTGGCATCCTTTTCACCTCCCCTCCCCAAGCTACACCATAGGCTTGACTGATGTAATGACAAAGAGCTGCCACAAGTAAATCACCAGCTTTAGCAGACAGGAGGTGGTGTTTGCCAACCCTGACACTCCAGCTGGGGCCAGTTGCTAGAGAATGCAGAGGCAGCTGGCAGCCAACATAGCAGTGCCCATGTTCCCCTCTTAGAATTATACCACAGCTCTCATTGGTGTAACACTAGAGAAGCTGAGAAGCTTCCTGAAGGCACAAAGACAGCAATCAATATTTAACCATTTAAAGAAGCAGACCACCATGGCTCTGGAAAACTCCCAAAATAAAGACTCAAATACTTCCCAGATGAAGAAGCCTTTCTGATGTTATCAGGAGGGTAGAGTACAAGATAATTATGTATATAAACTCCCTCCTAGTGAGTAAACAAAATGCAGCAGAACAAAATAAAAAATTAAGTAAGCTATATGAACTGCTGGAACATCAGTGATCTAAAATACAGCAGATCAATAATAAACTTACAGATTTAGACAATTCAATCCAAAGCCTAAAGAGCATGACTGAGGAGCTGGAAAGCAGAGTTAGTGAACTTGAAGATAAAGCAACTGACATCAGCAATTATGAGGAGAATTCAGAGAAAAATAAGAAAAATGAAGAAGCATTAGGAAACATGTGGGACTCTATCAAGAGGAATAATGCATGAATAATTGGAGTTCTCAAACAGAGAGGGATAGCCGAAAATACAAAGAGTATTGTTGAAGAGTTGCTGACAGAAAACTTCCCTGAAATTATGAAAGATGAGAGCATGGACATCCAAGATGCTTATTGAGTGCAAAAAAAACTAGACCCTAAAGGAAAGACACTAAGACATATTATATAATCAAGCTTAAAAAAATGAAACATAAAGCAAAACTCTTAAAGGCAGCAAGACTTAAAAAGAAAACTCTCGTACAAAGGGGAGCCCTGTAGGCTTTCATCTGACTTCTTGGCAGAAATCATATTTGCAAGAAGGCAGTGGGATAACAAATGCAGAGCCTTAAAGGAGAAAAACTTCCAACCAAGAATTATATATACTGCAAAATCATCTCTCTAATATGAAGGAGAAATTAAGATATTTGCAGATAAACAAACTTAGAGACTTTGTTTAGAAAAACAAAAGCAACAAATGTATACTTAAGGATGCAATGCAGGACACAACATCCAGAATCCTATTCAGTGAAGGAAGTCACATAGCTCAATCAAAGCTAAAATATTAAAAGAGGAGAATCAGTGATTTTGACACAAAAACTATGACATCATTGCAATATAAAGAGAGATATATTGCAGCAGTTATAACCCTGTTAAGATGGAGAGGAAATTAAGAAGATATACGAAAGTTAAAGACTGGTTTAAACTTACACCATTAAGGGGGATCAAAGGGGTAGCCTCAAAGAAAACTAACAATGTGACATATCAAAGCAAGAAACATAATACAGGAGTCCCAACAAACAGAAAACCAACACTGGAAAAGATGAAAAGTAAACCCATAAAGAAAAACAACCCAGAACAGAATATTAAGAGAAACAAAGAAAACATCAACAACACAAAAATAAAGGCATCAAAGTGACAGTGCTGAACACATATCTATCAATAATTACACTGAATGTAAATGGACTAAATGCTCCAATAAAGAGGCAGAGAGTGACAGCCTGAATCAAAAGACATGATCTGTCTATATGTTGCTTATGAGAAACACACCTTAGACTCAAAGATATGAGCCAACTGAAAATCAAAGGATGGAAGAATACACCAAGCTAATAACACACAAAGAGCAGGATTGGCAATACTAATCTCAGATAAAATAGATTTTAATGTAAGGTCCACCATTGTGGACAAGGATGGTCACTATTTACTACTGAAAGTTTCAATAAATAAGCAGGGTATAACAATAGTAAATATTTATGCACCCAGTATCAGAGTATCTAAATATAAGAAACAAATGCTGACAACATTGAAAAATGAGATAAACCACTCCACAGTAATAGTAGGAAACTTCAACACTCCACTTTCAACACTTCCACTATCCAGAGTAAAGCTCAGTAAAGATATGAGAGATCTTGTTGTGACAGTCAACCAATTAGTCGAGGGTCAGTGAAAAAGAGGAAGACCTTCAAGGATATAGTTTGATACAGTGCCTGCAACAGTGAGCTCAAGAATAACAGTTGGGGTGGTGTTGTAGACTGGGCAGTGTTTTATTCTGTAGTATGTAGGGTCTCTATGAGTCAGAACTGACTCAATGGCACCTAGCAACAGCACTTGCAGAGCCAAAATGGGCCCCGCCCAAAAGTTGGTCATAACTAATTATATCACGTTATGAGAAAGTTTACTATTTGTATAAATTAAATCTCTCAGGCAGGTCCAAAGTGTCTTGAGAGAGCAAGGAAAAGAGACCAGCGTGTGGTTTTTATTGTGACTAGGAGATGTAGGGCTGGGTGAGAGTTCCCTGAGGATATTTTGTTGGAATATCTTTGTCTAGGTTTGGTATCAGGATAATGCTGTCCTGAATGAGCTGGAAAGTATTCATTCCTCTTTGATTTTTTTCAAACATTTATAGAATTGGTATTATTGTTTCCTTCAAGTGCTGTGTAGAATTCACCAGTGATGTCATTTGGGCCTTGAGTATTTGAGGGAAGACTTTTAATTGAAAAGTCAGTGTCACTAATTGATACAGAGTTGTTAAGTTTCCTATTTCACCTTAGGTAATTTGTGTCTTCCCAACAAATTGTCCATTTCATTTAACTTGTCTAATTTACTGACATAAATTTTTCATCATGTTTTTTTATTGTCTTTATTTGTATTGTGCTTTGAATGTTTAGAGGCAAATTAGTTTCTTATTAAACCATTACTACATATACTGTTTTGTGACATAGGCTGCAAACCCCGTGGCATGTCAACACTGTCCCATTCTTTCTACCTTGGGTTCCCTGTTTTCATCTTTCCTGGCCCCTCATGCCTGCTCTCTTTTTACGTGGGTAATGGGCCTATTTAGTCTCATTTTACTTTATGGGCCTGTCTCATCTTTGGTGGAAAGGTGAACCTCAGAAATGACTTCAGTACTGAGTTAAAGGGGTGTCCAGAGACCATGCTCTTGGGGTTTCTCCAGCTTTTGTCAGACCAGTACGTCTAGTCTTTTTTTTTTTTTTTCCCCTAAAGCACAAGTTAGAGTTTTGTTCTGCATTTGTCTCCAGCTCTGTCTGGAACCCTGTATTGTGATACCTGTCAGAGTAGCCAGTCATAGTAGCTAGGCACCATCTAATTGTGCTGGACTCAGTCTTCTGGAGGCTGTGGTAGTTAGTTACTTTAGTCTTTTGGACTAATCTTCCCCTTACGTCTTTGATTTTTTTTTTGTTTTCCCTTGCTCCAGGTAGAGTGGGCTCCATAGAGTATCTTATAGGGTCACTGACAAGCTTTTGAAGACCCTTACAGGCTACTCATGAAAGTAGAATGTGGAACATTTTCTTTTTCTTTTTTATTATGACTGAGTGAAAATGTACATTCCCATATAAATTTACATGCCCACCTATATGCAGCTTCCACTGCTGTCCCTGCACGGTGAGAGCACACTATTCCTCTCTGATCCATGCATGTCTCATCTTCCCAACAGTCTCTTTTCCCCTGCTCTCCACCCACTCTCCTTCTTCCAGCCAGCAGTCAGCAGGATGATATCCTATAGATGCATAGAACCATCAAGTGCTTTAGTAACTATGGTAGATGTCCCCGAGACTATGGTCCCAATCCCTCAACCCAGTTATTTTGTCCCTCAGGAAGTTTGGGTTTGTCTGTGAAGTTTCCATGACCTTGCCTTGGACTTCTTGCCTTGTCTTACCTTTCACAAAAGTTACCACTTACCTGTTGTCTATTTAGTGATTTTCTTTCCCTCCTTGTAACTGTCAAAGATTGTTTCTTTTTGTGAGTAAACCTTTTATGAGTTTTTAAATAGTACTTCTGATAATAGTGGTCTTACACAATATTTGTTCCTTTGTGATTGATTTATTTTGCTCAGTATAATACCCTCAAATTCATCCATATTATGAGAGTTTTGTAGATTCATCATTGTTCTTTATTGTTGCATAGTATTCCATTGTATGGATGTATCACAATTTGCTGATCTATTCATCTGCTAATGGGCACTTAGGTTGTTTCCATCATTTTGCAATTGTTAATAATGTTGTAGTGAATATGGATGTACATGTATCTGCTCATGTGATGGTTCTTATTTCTCTAGGATATATTCTTCAGAGTAGAATTGCTGGATTGTATGGCATTTCTATTTCTAGCTTTTAAAGGAAATACCATATCATTTGCCAAAATGGTTGAACCACTGTGCGTTCTCACCTTTTGACTGTATTTCTAATGTCTGAAAGTTTTGTAGTAAAAGCTCATCTTCTATTCCTTATATTGGACATTTGTATCTTCTTTTTTTTTTTCTCTCTCTTTATCAGTCTGGATGGAAGCTAATCAATTTTACTTTTTCAGTCTATATTTTGGTTGCGTGGATTTTATTTATTGCTATCCTTTATTCTATTTTATTGATTTCTCTGTTCATCAGTGTTAGTGTTCTCCGTTTGCTGACTTTGGTATTATTTTCTCTTCTTTTTCTAAATCCTTAAGATGAAAGCTTAGATCATGTTTCTTAATACAGGTATTATAAACTGAATGTCCCTCAAAGCCTTCTTTAGCTATATCTCACAATTTTGGGTGTTATATATATATGTGTTTTAATTTTTGTAAGATTTAAGTTTTTTCACCAATGCTTATTTGGTAGTTTGCAATATAAAAGTCAAGTATTAGATGTTTTTCTACTTATTTGCTATTCGTTTCTAATTTAATTCCATTGTGGTCGGAGAACATACTGAATACTTTGAAATGTCTTGAGGCTTCTTTTATAGTCCAGAATATTTTTTGCTTTAGTAAATATTCCTTTACACTTGAAAAGTAATATATGCCCCTGTTGTTGGATGGAAGGCTGTATAAATGCCCATTAGGTCATGTTGATTGAGAGTATTTTATGTATGTCTTCTGTATCCTTGGCACTTGGCTTTGGCTCTGTATCCTTACTAGTTATATATTTTCTTAGTTACTGAGACAGAGATGTTGAAATCTCTGGCTGTAATTTAGATACATTTATTTCTCCTTGTGGTTCTATCAGCTTTTTTATATCATGTATTTTGAGGTTCTGTTAGAAGATACATAAATGTGTATGGTTTCTATGTCATTTTTATGAATTGAAAGAATATCTTTAACCCTGATAATATCTTGTGTTCTAAAATTTACCTTGTCTCTTGTATTAACATATTTTTCCATCTGTCTTTGGATTAGTGTTAACATAGTATATCATGCTGCATTTTCTTTAACTTATTACCTGTTTGTGTATATTTAAAGGGTTTTGTGTAGGCAGCATATAGTTGGGTTTTGCTTTTTCATTCAGTCTGACAGTTGCTTTCTTTTAATGGCTGTGTTTACACTATTTACATTTCATGTGATTTCACATGATTGGGTTTAAATCTGTCATCTTGCATTTTTTTCTTTTATTTTTAATCTCTCCCTTTTTACATTCTTTTGGGTTGACTGATTTTTATAATTCAATTCTTTTTTGGCTTATGAGCTAAAATGCTTTATTTATAGTTTTGTTTTATGGTTTATGTATATTTCAATATTCTTATAGTATGTCTAACTTATCACAGTTTACCTTCACTTGACTTGGGAATGGTTTTAGTAGTTTGGGGCTAACAAAGTTTGGGGTCCATATCTTCAGGGTCCCTCCAGTCTCAGTCAGGCATTAAGTCTGGTCTTTTTACTAGAATTTGACTTCTACACCTCTCTTTTTACCTGCTCCACCAGGGAGTCTCTGTTGTGATCCCTCTCGAGGTGGCAGCCAGACACCATCTAGTTCTGATCTCAGGCTGATAGAGTCTTTCCTTTATTTTGTCTTTTTTGTCTCTTGGCTAATATTTTTCTTGTGTCTTTGGTGTTCCTCATTCTCTTTTGCTCCAGGTGGATTGGGACCAACTGATGCAATTTAGATGGCCACTTGCCTGCTTTTAGAACCTCAGATGCCACTCCCCGAACTGGGATACAGAACATTTTCTTGATAAACGTTGTTATGCCAATTTACTTAGATGTCCCCTGAAATTATAGTCCCCAGACTCCTGACCCTACTACACTGGCCCTTCAAATTGTTTGGTTGTATTCCACAAACTTCTTAGCTTTTGGTTTAGTCCAGCTGCACTGACATCCCCTGTATTATGTGTTATCCTGTCACCTAAGATAATTCTTGTCTAATATCTAGCTTGTGAATACCCGTCTGCCTGCTGACCTACTCCTATAACCATCAAAGAATTTTTTTTTCTGCATTGAAACCTTTTCTTGAGTTCTTATAATAGTGATCTCATACAATATTTGTCCTTTGGCAAGTAACTAATTTCACAAAGCCTAATGCCTTCCAGATTAACCCATGTCATGAGATTTTTCATGGATTCATCATTGCTCTTTATTGTGGTGTAGTATTCCATTGTGTAAATTTACCACAATTTGTTTATCCCTTCATCTGTTGATGGGCATCTAGGTTCTTTCGTCTTTTTGCTGTTGTGAACAGTGCTGCGATGAATATAGATGTGCATATATCTATTCATGTGAGAACTCTTATTTTTCTAGGATGTAGTTCAAGGAGTAGTAGGCTTGCTGGATCATATGGGACTTTTATTTCTAGCTTCTTAAAGAAGCACCAAAATCAGTTTCCAAAGTGATCGTACCATATTATATCCCCACCAGCAGTGTGTGTTTTTGTCTGTCCATAACCTCTCCAACATTAATTATGTTATATACTTTGGATTAATGCTAGCCTCATTTTGGTGAGATGCTATCTCATTGTAGTGTTGATTTGTAATTCTCTAATGGCTGATGACTGGGACTGTTACTTCAGGTATCTGTTAGTTTCCTGAATGTTTGGCTTGGTACAATGCCTGTTCGTATCCTTTGCCCATTTTTTTATTGCGTTAGTTGTCTTTTTGTTGATGTTTTGCAGTATCATCTAACTTTTAGAGATAAGGTCCTGATTGAATTTGTCTTGGTCAATTTTTTTTTTCCCATTCTGTGTGTTGTCACCTTACTCTTGGGATGAAATCTTTGGATGAACTTAAGTGTTTGATTCTTATGAGGTCCCAGTCATCTTGCTTCTTTTTTAGTATTTGTACATTGTTAGTAATGGTTTTTCCTCTGTTTATGCCATATATTAAGGCTTCTAACATTATTTCTATTTTGTCTTCCATGATCTTTATTGTTTTAGATTTTATCTTTAGGTCTTTGAACTATTTTGAGTTACTTTCTGTGCATGGTGTGAAGTATGGGTCTTGTTTCATTGTTTTGCAGATAGGTATCAAGTAGTGCCAACACTATCTGTTAAAAAGACTATCTTTTCCCCCATTTATGGACTTTGGGCTTTTGCCAAATATTAGCTGCTCATAAAAACCAAAACTGCAGAACAAAGTGGAAAAGGCCTCACAATACTTGGTTTTAGAAACTATTACACTGATACGGTAGTGAAAACAACCTGGTACTGGTATGATAACAGGTACATAAACCAATAAAACGGAACTGAGAATCCAGGCATAAATTCATCTGCCTATGAGCAGCTACTCTACAAGGCATTTCTACTCTTTTCTAGGGTTGCTATGAGTTAGAATTGACTCAACAGCAATGGTTCTGGTTTTTGTTTTTATTTCACCAGGGTTTCCTAGCTTTGTATAAATGCCCTTTATTATGTTGACATATTTCCTTTCTGTTCTTATTTTGCTGGGAGTTTTTATCATGAATGGGTGCTGGACTTTGTCAGATACCTTTTTCTACATTAGTTGATAATCATTTGGTTCTTGTCTTTTTTTAAAATTTATGTGATGGATTACATTGATTGTTTTTCTAATGTTTAACCATCCTTGCCTACCTAGTTTGAATCACACTTGGTTATGGTGAGTTAGTTTGTTGATATGTTGTTGAATTCTATTGGCTAGAATTTTGTTGAGGATTTTTGCTTCTAAGTTCATGAGGGAAACTGGTTTGTAATTTTCTTTTTTTTTTTTTTTATCTAAATGGTGTATTTACCTGATTTCAGTGTAAGGGTTGGGCTGGCTTCATAGAATGAGTTTGAGTGTATTCCATCTTTTTCTGTGGTCTGAAATACCTTAATAATAGTGGTGTTAGCTCTTGGTAGACTTCTCCAGTGAAGCCGTCAGAACCAAGGCTTGTTTATTTTTGGTTGGGAGTTTTTTAAATTACCATTGCAACATAATGTCTTCCAGTTGAAGCCAGGTTATGAGATGTTTCCTGGAATCATCATTATTCTTTACTATTGCATAGTGCTCCATTGAGTAAAGAGGAATAATATGTGGAAGCTGCATATAGGCAGACATGTAAATTTATATGGGAATGTGCATTTTTCACTCAGTTATAATAAAAAAAAGTTAAAAAAAAACCAAAAAATTACCATTGCAAACTCCCCTTTGTTATAGGTTTGTTTAGTTGTTCTGTGTTTGTTTGTGTTAATTTACATAAGAAGTGTGTTTCTAAAAATTTGTCCATCTCCTCTAGGTTTTCAAATTTGTGAAAGTATAATATTTCATAATATTTTACTGTGATTTTTGAATTTGTATTTTTTAAAAATTTTAAAATTTCAGCTGGGTATGTTATGATATTGCCCATCTCACTTTTTATGTGGATTATTTGCTTCTACTTCTCAGTTTGGCTTTAAGGTTTTTTGACTTTGTTGATCTTTTCAAAGAACCAGCATTTTGTCATTTTAACTCTTTCAACTGTTTTTCTATTTTTATTATTATTATTTTGTTATTTTTATTATTTCTTTTCTTCTGGTTACTGAGGGCTTATGCTGCTCCCTTTCTGTTTTTTAAAATATATGTTGGAGCTCTATTGTTGATGTGCAAATATTCATCATGGTTTTGTCCTCCTGGTATATTGATGCTTTAATCATTATATAGTACTCTTTCTCCTCCTGTGTGGAATTTTACTGTAAAGTCTATTTTGTCATAAATTAATATGCCACTCCTGCTCTTTTTTAATTGTTGTTTGCTTGTTATGTTTTTTTCCATCATTTCAGTTTTTGTTTATGTCTTTTAAGTCTAAGGTATATTCATTGACTCTAGTTACTTTGTGGATTTTTTGGACTTCCATATATAAAAGTATGTCATGTGTGAATAGAGACAATTTTCTTCTCTGATTTGGATGCATTTCAGTTGTTTTTTTCCTTAATTTCTGGGATGCAACTTCCAGTACAATGTTGAATGGCAGTGGTAAAATAAGCATCCTTGTCTTAGAGACAAAGCTTTTAGTTTTTCATCATTTAGTATGATACTTTTCTTTCTTTTTGTGTTCCTCAAAGTATAAAGTTGGATTATTGATTTGACTTTTTTCAACACAGGCAGTTATGGCTGTAAATTTCCCTCTGTGTACGCTCTCTGCTGCATCCCACAAGTTTGACACGTTGTGGGTTTTTTTTCAGTCATAACAAATCAATACTCACTGCCACTGAGTCAATTCAACTCATAGTGACCCTATAGACAGTAGAACTGCCCCAAAGAGTTTCCAAGGAGTGCCTGGTAGATGTAAACTGTTGGCCTTTTGGTTAGCAGCTGTAGCACTTAACCACTATGATACCATGGTTTCTATCCATATCTTTTTCAGTCTTGTATAACTATTTTTAAATTTCCGTTTTGATTTATTCAATGACTTATCGATTTTTAAAAGTATTTTCTTTAGTTCCACTTTTTAGTGAATGTTCTAGTTTTCCTTGTGTTATTGACAATCTAGTTTCATCCATTGTGGTTATGGATATTTTGCATGATTTCAATCATTTAAATTAATTGAGACTAGTTTTGTGACCTAATGTATGGTGTATTGTGGAGAACTATCCATGCCCACTAGAGAAAAATGTGTATTCTGATGTTGTTGGGTGGAGTGTTCTACATGTCTGTTACATTTAGTTGTTTCGTAGTGCACATGATCCCTGTGTTATTGATCTTTTGTTTGTTGCTGAAAGCAGTATCTTGGAATCTTCAGCTATTGTAGAACTGGCTCTTTCTGCCCTTCTGTGAATGTTTGCTTCATTTATTGTGAAGGCTCTGTGATAAGGTGCATATGTATTTGTAATTGTTATATCTTCTTGATAAATTGACTCTTTTATTATTATATATTCCTTGAGTCTTATAAATATTTTTTACTTAAATTCTATTTTGTCTGTTAGTCTTATAACCACTGCAGCTCTCATTTTATAATTAATCACATGTAATATTTTTTGCTATCATTTCACTTGCAACCTGTTTGTGTCTTTGAATCTAAAGTGGATCTTTTGTAGGCAGCATATATTGGGTTCATACATTTTTTAAAAAATCCTTTCTGCCAATTTCTACCTTTTCTTTCTAATTCATTTTAGTTTCATTGTTGTTGAGAATATACACAGCAGGATATATGCCAATTCAGCAATATCTACATGTCCATTTTAGTGGCACTGATTATATTTTTCAAGAGGTACAATCATTCTTTCCCTCTTCTTAGTTGTTTCTTGTCCATTAATGTAAACTTACTGCCTCCTAATTTTTTTATCTAATCTTTCAAGTTTTGTTGCCAATTTCATTGTGTATAGTAGAACTTAAGAGAGCACAATGCTCAAAGCAGATTCTTTACTAGTTATGTTAAATTATTGTTTTATTTTAAGAAGTCTTAAGGGGATATTTTTGGTTTAAGGTTTAAATATTATCTCAAGGCAATAGTTTCAGGGCCTCCAAGGTTCCAGAAAGTCTGGATTCCATGAGCATTGGAAACTCTGTTCTGTGTGTCTTCCCTTTCGATTGAGATTTGTCTATAGAATCTTCGATTAGACAGAGGTGGTGGAGTAGCCACACTCTATGAACCCTCTGACAACAAAGAACTAGAAAAATAAGTGAATGGATCATACAGGACATTCTAGGAGCCCTGAATATCTGGAGGAAAGCTGAGAGATCAGGCTGGGTGACAGGGAAGTGAGGGTGGGTCCACAAGCAACTAGTTCAGCAAGAATTAAATCTGCATCCCACAGAGGAACTCGCTTCTGCCAGCTGAATAGAGCGACAGTGTGGTTGTGAGGCAGCAAACAGAGTAGCAGAGTGGTGAGCAGAGTATGTCTTTCTCAGTGGGAAACTGAGATTCAGATTGTCATACCTACAGAACCATAGAGAACCATAGAGGACTTTCACTTGAGCATCATAAGCTAAGTGCTTACAAACTAGCGTGAATTTAAAATCTCTCCTACAGGGTGCACTTCACTTCCTTTCCCCCCACTCCACCTCCATTCTCTTATTTACACAAGGCACTAAATTATGACACTGTTTCTGGGCCAGCAGTGAGTCACCTCAGGCACATGCCCCGAGGTATCCTTCTGCACTTGGAGAGTGAAGAGAAGGAGGTGGGAGAAAAAAGTTCTGCTGGCTCCCCTGAGCCAGGATCTCCTCTTACCTTTGTTAGTGTGATCATAGCTCTATCCATCTGGTGGCAGGTTGGTGGAATTTCTAAGGCTTCAGTAATCAAACTAGCTCAAATGATGAGACCATTTGGACACCGTAAAATGAAATACATATATATATGTTAGACCACAATAACCAAATATAAATAAATAATAACAACTTTCTAAAGGCTTGGACTTAAAAATCAATTTAAAATCATTAAAAAAGGTAGATCACTGTGACTTCAGAAAATTCCCAAAATGAATAAAAAAATTTTTCAGACAAAGATGACTTCCTGCAACTATCAGAGGTGGAATACAAAACAGTAATATTTAGAGATCTTCAAGACATTAGGGACAAGATCAGGCACAGTGCTGCAGAGCATAATGAAAAATCAAATGGCTGCAGGAAATACTGGAGCAACAATGATGTCAAATTCAGCAGTTTAAAAATAAAATTATAGAAATAGACAATTCAATAGAAAGTCAAAGGAACAGGACTGAGGCAATGGAATTCAGAATTAGTGAGATTGAAGATAAAGCAGCTGACACCAGATTATTTGAGGAAAAAGCGTGTAAAAAATTTAAAAAGAAAAATGAAGAATCTCTAAGAGTTATGTAGGACTTATTAAGAGGACTAATCTAAGGCTAGTTGGAGTACCAGAACTGGGAGGCGGGAACAGAAAATACAGAAAGAATTGTTGAATATATGCCGACAGAAACTGTCTGTGATATCATGAAACATGAGAAAGTATCTATACAAGATGCTCACTGAACTCCACAAAGGTAGATTCCAAAATATCATCAAACACAGCAGAACTAAAGATAAGGAGACACTTTCAAGGCAGCTAGGCTTAAGCAAAAAATAACCTACAAAGGAGAGCCAATTAAACTAAGCTTGGATTACTTAGCAGAAACCATGTTGGTAAGAAGGTGGCGGGATGACATACACAAAGCCTTGAAGGAAAAAAAACTGCCAACCAAGAATTACATATCCTGCAAAATTTCCTCTCAGATACAACAGTGAAATTAGCCTTGGCTGGCGTATAAATAGAAATTCACAGGATCTGTAAAAGTCAAATAAAAATTACAAGAAATACTGAAGTTTTCAGTTAGAAAATCAGTAACATCAGCTATATACTCAAGGACACAAGGTTGGAGAAAACATCCAGATATCAGCATACTTAGGGAAACCACAAAAATAAGTCAAAGCTAAAATACTAAAAATAGGGAAATGATGACAACATTGTACCAAAAAGAGTAATTAATGTATTCATAGATCTTTCAGATGGAGAAGAAATCAAGGAGATACAAAGAACTTAGACTGGTTTAAATTTAGAACACTAGGGGTAAATATAAGGTAACCACAAAGGAAATTAACAATGCTACAGATCAAAATAGGAAACAAAAATTAAGAAGTATCAGCAAATATAAAACCAACACCAATGAAAAAGATGAAAAGAAAACCCATAAAGAAAATTGACTCAGCACAGGAAGTTGAGTGGAACGAAGAAACTGTTAACAATACACACAAAAAGACACCAAAATGACAGCACTAAATTCATACCTTTCAATGATTGCATTGAATGTAAATAGGATTAACCCACCAACAAAGAGACAAAGAGTAGCCGAATGGATTAAAAAAAAACTCCATGATCTGTTTATATGCTGCCCACATGAGACACACCTTAGACTTAAAGATGCAAGCAAACTGAAACTCAAAGGATGGAAAAAATGGATACCAAGCTAACAGCATTCAAAAAAGAGTGCAGGTGGCAGTGTTAATTTTAGATAAAATAGACAAAAGTAAAATTCATTGCAGTAGACAAGAAAGGTCACTACATACTGTTTAAAGGCTCAATACGTCAGGATTATATAACCATATTAAATATTTATGCACTGAATGAGAGAGCTTCTAAATACATCAAATGAAATCTAACAGCATTGAAAAGTGACATAAGCAGCTCCACAATAATAGTAGGAAACTTCAACATATCACTTTCAGTGATGGACAGACCATCCAGAAAGAAACTCAGTAAAAACACAGAAGGTCTGAAAGCCACAATCAACCAACTTGACCTCATAGACATATACAGAACACTCCACTCATCAGCAGACAAGTATACCTTCTTTTCCAGTGCAATGGAACATTCTCCAGAATGAACCACACATTAGGCCATAGAGCAAGTCTTAACAGAATCAAGAGCATTGCAGCATTGCAACACAACTTCTCAGATCTTAAAGCTATAAAAGTTGAGATAAACAGCAGAAAAAGCAAGAGTAAAAAATGAAACACATGGAAACTGAACAATACCTTGCTCAACAACTTCTGGGTCATAGAAGAAACAAGGCCAGAATGAAGAAATTCAAAGACTAAAATCAGAGTGAAAACATAGCCTACCAGAACCTGTGGGACATGGCAAAAGCAGTACTCAGAAGTAAGTTTGTCTCAATAAATGCACACATCCAAAAAGAAGAAAGGGTTCAAGTCAAAGAATTAAACCTACAACTTGAACAAGTGGAAAGAGAGCAGCAAAAGAACCATTTAAATACCAGAAGAAAACAAATAATAAAAATTAGAGCAAAACTAAATGATTTAGAGAATAGAAAAACATTGAAACAGTTAAGAAGACCAGTGGTGGTAGTTTTTTTTTTTTTTTTTTAAGATCAACAAAATTGAGAAACCATTGGCCAAACTGACAAAAGAAAAACCTGAGAGGAAGCAAATAACCCAAATAAGAAATAAGATGGGTAATACCACAACAGACCCAACTGAAATTAAAAAAAAAATCGTAATAGTATACTATGAAAAATTGTACTCTAATACATTTGAAAACCTAAAGTAAGTGGATAAATTTTTAGAAACATGCTACCTACAAAACTAACACAAACAAAAGTAGAACAACGTAATAAACCTATCACAAAAGAAGAGATTGAAAAAGTGATTAAAAAATTACTAACCCAAATAAGTCCTGATTCAGATGGCTTCACTGGAGAATTTTACCAAACTTTTAGACAAGAGTAAACACCATTATTATTAAAGGTATTCCTCAACTTAATGAGGGACATCTAATGCAGAGCCAGCAGTCAGTATCATCCTACATGGAGAAAGTCTGAAAACATTTCCCTCGAGAACAAGAAGCAGACAGGGATGCCTAATGTCACCACTTTTATTTAACATTGTGTTGGCAGTCAGGCAAGATAACAGTATAAAAGGCTTCCAGATTGTCAAGGAAGAAGTAAAAGTACCTCTATTTGCAGGTAATATGATCTTATACACAGAAAAGCCTAAAGCATACACCAGAAAAACCTACTGTAACTAATAGAAGTGTTGATAAGTTACAAGATATAAGATAAACATACATCAATCAGTTTGATTCTTCTATACCACAGAGGAGACCATCAAAGAGTAAATCACCAAATGAATGCCATTTACAGTAGCCCCCAATAAGGCAATATAGGAATAAATCTAACCAGAGAAATAAAGGAACTATGCCCCCCCCCCCCAAATTACAAGACTCTACTGCATGAAACCAAAAGGGACCTATAAAAAGTGGAGCAACGCACCTTGCTCATGGACAGGAAGGCTTAACATTGTGAAAATCTCTATTCTACCCAAAGCAGTCTGTGTATACAATGCACTCCCTACATAAATTCCAATGACATTTTTTAATGAGATGGAGAAACAAATCATCAACTTCATGTGGAAAGGAAAGAAGTACCAGATAAATAAAGCATTACTGAACAAGAACAAAGTAGGTAGCCTCACACTACCTGACTTTAGATCCTGTTATATTGCCACAGTAGTCAAAACAGCCTGGTACTGGTTCAAAAATAGATACATAGAGCAATGAATGGAACAAAATAGAGAATCCAGATATAATATCATCTGCCTGTAAGCCGCTGATATTTGGACAAAGGTCCAGAGCCTGTGAACTGGGGAAAAAGCAGTTTCTTCAACAAATGGTGTTGGCAATCTGGATATCCATTTGCTAAAAAAAAAAAAAAAAATGAAACAAGGCCATATCTCACACCATGCACAAAAACTAACTAAAAAATGGATCAAAACTCAAATATGAAGTCTAGAACAACAATGATCATGGAAGAAAAAATAGGAACAACATTGGGAGCCTGAATACATGACACAAAGAGACTAGAAAATATTACTAACAATGCGTAAACACCAAAAGGGAAAATAGATAACCAGGAACTTCTAAAAATCAGATGCTTATGCTCATCCAAAGAGTTCACCAAAAGAATGGAAAGATTACCTATAAGATTGGGAGAAAATTTTTGGCAACCAAGAATCTGATCACTGTCTAATCTTCATAATCTACAAGGTACTGCAAAACTTCAACAAGAAAAAGACAAATAACTAACTGAAAATGGGCAAAGGACATGAACAGGCACTTCACTGCAGAAGTCATCCAAGTAGCTAAAATATGTATGAGGAAATGCTCATAATCACTAGCCAGTAGGAAAATCCAAATGAAAAATACAATGATATGTCATCTCATTCCAACAAGGCTGGCATTAATCCAAAAAAATACAAAATAATACATGTTGGATAGGTTGTAGAGAGACTGAAACTCTTCTCCATAGCTGTTGGGAATGTCAAATGATGGAACCACTTTGGAAATCATTTTGGCAGTTTCTTAAAAGCTGGAAATAGAAATACCATATGATCCAGCAATCCCTCTGGAGTATATCCTAGAGAAAATAACCTGTCACACAAATAGATAAATGCATACCAATATTTATTGCAGCACTGTCCACAATAGCAAAAAGATGAAATCAACCTAGGTGCCCATCAGCAGATGCATGGATAAACAGACTATGGTATATTCATACAATGGAGTACTATTCAATGACAAAGAACAACTGTGCTCTTGGGAAACATCTGATAACATGGAGTCACCTGGAAGACATCATGCTGAGTGAAATAAGTTGCAAAAGGACAAATATTGTATGAGACTACTTTTATACAAACTCAGGAAAAGGTTAATTAGAGAAGAATATAACCTTTTAACAGTTGCAGGGCATGGGAAGGAGAGGGGTATTCACAGATGATATAGTAGATAAGAGTTGGGTTAGATGAAGAGAGTGACAGCATGAAATAGAAGGGAGATTAACCCTCTTAGAGTATACAAAATGCTAAGAGGTTTCCTAAATGCAACCCAACATTTCAGAGAACAGAGTAGCAGAGGCAGGGGCCTGGGGACCATGATTTCAGGGGACATCTAGGTCAGTTGGCGTAACTAGCTTTTTTTTTTTTTAAAAGAATATTCTGCATCCTATTTTGGTGAGTGGAGTCTGAGATCTTAGTAGCTAGCAAGCTGCCATCTCAGTAGCACTAGTTGGTCCTAATCCACCTGGAGCAGAAGAGAATGAAGGACATCAAAGTTATGAAGGAAATATAAGCCCAAGAGACAAAAAGGGGATTATGATTCATAGACTACATCAGCATGAGACCCAAAGAACCAGATGGTACTGTCAACCATGAATGACTGCCTTGACAGAGAACACAATGTAGAGTCTCTGTTGTAGTAGGAGAAAAAAGGAGGTAAACACTAGAACTCCAGCATCCTGGAGGGTCCCCTAAGAACATGGCTACTCGGCTGACTCTTAGCCCAGAGCTGAAAACAGTATTGACTCCACCTCTCCACAGAAAGATTAGACTGGATGATAAAAAAGACATAGAGTGATGCTGGTTAAGAGTGTGCTTCTTGGCTTATATATATATATGAGGCTGTCAGAGCAGCTTCTGTCCAGAGGCAAGATGGAAGGTTGGATGGGGTATACAGGAGTTGGTTGAGTGAATACAGGAAGTACAGGGTGGAAAGGAGGAGTGTGCTGTCACAGGGTGGGAGAGCAACTAGAATTGCACAGTAGTGGTAGGGGGGAGGGGGTTGTGTAGCAGCTTGACTTGGATTGTAAACTTTCACTTAAAGCACAATAAAATATTTAAAAAATACAATAAAACACAAAGTAAAAACCAAAAACAAGGTAACAACATTACTCATCTCTTCACTGGATTGGGGTGAAGGCTCAAGGAAGCACTCCATGGGGTATGTTAAGTGTAGGTTCTGTCAGCTTGTATCAATCCAAGTATTCTGTTGAGCCCTGAGGTCTTCTTGAAACCAAGTACTAGTTTTGCTTAACTAGTAACATATGCGTGCCTTGAGCATTATGCTCTTTTCTTTTTAATTTTATTTTTTATTAATTTCAGTAAAAGAATAAAATTTCTAACATCTATCAATTATCTCATCTATGATAAATCCTCAGCCCCACCCCCCACCCATGTAGCCAACACAGTCATTCTCTTGTTAAGTCCTTATAACAGGGGTCTCATACAAAATTTGTCCTTTTGACATTGATTGATTTTACACAGTATGATCTCTTCCAAATGAGACCATGTTATGAGATGTTTTCTAAAATTGTCATTGTTTGTTATCATAGCATAGTGTTACATGGAATATATGTACCATAGTTTGCTTATCCATTCATCTGTTGATGGACATTGGGGTTGATTCCAACTTTTTGCTATTGTGGACTGTGCTGCAATAAATATTTGTGTACATGTGTCTGTTCATGTGACAAGCAGTAAAATTATAGGATCAAATAGTATATTTCTTGTAGGAACTATCTATATGGAATCAAATTGACAAGGGAAACTTGAAAGATTACATAGGAAATTCAGGGGGCAGTGAGTTTATGTTAATGAGGGCAGTGAAAATGTTTGCACAACTCGAAGAATGTAGTCTAAGTCACTGAATTGTGCTTGTAAAAAGTGTTGAGTTGATGTATATTTTGGTAGTCTCAGCAACAACTTAAATAATAAATTCTTAAAAAAAAAAAGTATTTGATTGAAATGTTCAATGTTGATAGTTGGGCACCCTCCAGCTCTTGTAGTCTTATTGCAAAGAGGGCAGTTTTTCACAAAGACAGTTAGCCATACCTTATGCATTTAAAGTAATCACAACAAGGAAAGACTTAATTTTGTCATTTTTTAAATGTTGTCTGGGTGTTTTATACTTTTTTGCCTTTCATTTCATCTAATGCTGCTTATTTGTGTATTTGATTTTTTGATAATAAAGCATTGAATTTCCTTCTCATTTGCTTTTGTTCATGTTTCTTTCAGATATTTTCTTTGTGATTACTGTGAATGAACTAAATTTAATACCCTGAACATTGTACTTAAAGTTGATATCAACTTCAGCAACATACAAAAACTCTTGCTATACAGCTCTATAGCCCCCTTTATGTTGTTATATATTTACATCTTTATATATTGTGTGCCCCGTAATATACATTTATAATTAGTTTTTATTCTTTTGTCTTTTAAATCATATAGAATGTAACAGTTACAAACCAAAACTACTATAAAACTGCCCTTTACTGCAAATTTCCTTTACTGGATATCTGTTTCTGTGTACAACTTTAGTCACTGTTTAGTGTCCTTTGTTTCATCCCAAAGGATTCCATCTAGCATTTCTTGTAGTCTTTTGGTAACATACTCTTACAGCTTTTATCTGGAAATGTCTTACTTCTGTTCTCTTTTCTGAATGATATTTTTTCCTCCAGATATAAAATTCTTGGTTGATAGTTCTTTTCTTTTAGCATTTAAGTATTTCATCTCACTGCCTCCTGATCTCCATGGCTTCTGAGGAAAAACTGGCATATAATGATACTGAGGATACCTCATATGTGATGATTCAGTTCTGTTGCTGCTTTCAAGATTCTCTTACTACCTTCAGTTTTTGAGAGTTTGATTTTCTGTCTGAATATGAATCTTCTTGGATTTATTATACTAGAAGTCTTTTGAGTTTTTGCATAGGTAGATTTATGTCTTTCATCAAATTTTGGAAGTTTTTGGCCATTATTTCTTCAAATATTTTTGTTGCCCCTTTCTCTGCCTCTTGTCTCCTCCTTGGACTCTTGTAAAAGTGTCTGATGATTCCCATAGTCTCTTATGCTGTTCTCAAATCTGCTTTTGAACCCCTCAACTGAATTTTTCATTTCAATTATACTTTTTACTCCAGTGTTTTTGTTAAATGATTGCTATAGCTTTATTGATATTCCTGTTTACTTCATGTATCATATTCCTAATTTCCTTTAGTTTTTGTCTGTTTTCCTTTAGTTGTTTTTCTCCAGTTAAAATATGTGAGGTCACTTGACATTGTCCTACAACTCACTGATGTTATTTTTAGAATTTTTTTTCTCTGTAATACATTTTAGATGGTTTCCAGGGCTATATGCACAATTGCAGTAATGTTTGTTTAGTCTTCTGTTGATCCTGTCCTATGTATTTTTTGTCTCAGACAATTTATTTTTATCTTTAAAAATTCTCTTTTATATAACTAGACAGATATGATATAGATCATACATAGATAGAGCTGCTGTTGACTCAGTGCTGACTTGTAACACCGTTATGTACAACAAAATAAAATAATCTCGAGTTATTTGTGATCCACGTGATTGGTGGCATGTTTGAGTCCATTGTTATAGCTGTTGGGCCAGTTTATCTCACTGAGGGTTTCCTCTGCCCTTGTGCCATTGCTTGTCCTGTACTACACCAAATATGATGTCTTCTTCTAGTGATTGTTTCCTGATGGCATGTCCAAAAGTGAGTTAGGCAATGTTTTGTTGTGATCCTTGAGGTTTTCACTGGCTATTTTTCAAAAGTAGGTTATCAGCCATTTCTTTGGTATGTCTTAGTCTAGAGGCTTCACTGAAACCTGTCAACTATGGATATCCTTGCTGGTCTTTATAATAATGGTGGCATAGCTTCCAGTATTACAAGAGCATCCTAACCACCACAGTATGACACACTGACAGATGAGTAGTAGAGAAAAACAGATTGATGGATAGGTATATCTTCCATGTCTCTACTTAGCATGTTCAGTCTTTTCTCCATCTTCTTGAACATATGCAGTATAGTAATAATGAATATTTTAATAATGCTGTATACTCTTTCTTTCACTGTCATTTCTGGATCTGGTTCTATTTATTGGTTTTTTATTCTCATTGAGGACTTACTGCATTTCTTTGAATGGCTGGTTGAATGTTACAGCTTTTGGATTTTACCTTATTAGGTGTTAGATATCATATTTCTGTAAGTATTCTTAGACTGTGTTCTGGGATACAGTTAAATTATGTGGAAATAGTTTGTCTTGTAGAGACATGTTTCTAAGTATTGATAGGCAGGATCAGAGTAGTCTTTATTCTAGTAATGAATTTTCCCCACTCCTGAGGCAGCACCCTTCTGAATACTCTGCACAATGCATCTGAATTCTGAGGTTTTCCATCCTGGCTGGTAGCAACACACAAAAAATTCATTCTCTGCAAGCACTGGAGATTGTTACCTCTGCTTTTATCAGGTTTTTGCTTCCCCAGTCTTAGGTACTTTTCTCAAACCCATTCCCTGATCAATACTTAGCTTTAAGTTCAAGGGGAACATTCTGCATGTCTGGATATGTTATGTGTCACTCTTTTTATTTGGTACTGTGCCCTTTGAACTCTGTGTCCTTTGGCTCACCACACCCTCATCTCTGTCTCCTGAGTGAGCCTGCTGGATTCCATACAGCTTCCGCCTTCCTGTGCTCTATTTAGGCAGTGAACTGGGGGTAATCATAAGGCTCACCTGTATGTTTTTAGGGATCAGTCATTCCCTACCTTTATATACAATGGCCTAAAAACTGTTCATGAAATTTGGAGCAAGTTTTTAATTGTTTCAGAGTAGATAAGTAGGCTAGCCTTTGTTCCTTCATTGGATGGAAGTTAATAGCTCTTGTATAATGTACATATTTTTGAAAGGAAATAAATGATAAATCTGTATGTAAAAATATGTCTTATAAGTTGATATAGAACACATGCAAGTGAATTTTGTTCCACAGGGTTTTCTTATCCACAACTCCTTCTTTCTTTCCTCATCTCTTCTCTCTTTTTTCTTTCTTACATATTATTAAGCTCACTTTATATATTTAATGGCTCTTTTAATCATACATTACTGTTTATTGTTGTTGTTAGGTGCTGCTGAGTTAGTTTGGCCTCATAGTGACCCTATGCACAACAGAACAAAACACTGTCTGATCTTGCACCATGTCCACAGTTGTTTTTATGCTTATCCCGTTGTTGGGACCACTGTGTCAGTCCATCTTTTTGAAGATCTTACTCTTTTCTCTGACTCTCCATTCTTCTAAGCATGATGTCCTTCTCCAGGGACTGATCCCTCCTGACAGCATGTCCAAAGTATATAAGATACAGTTTTTCCATCTTTGATTCCAAGGAGTGCTCTGGTTGTACTTCTTCTAGAACAGATCTTTTTGTTCTTTTGGCAGTCCGTGGTACATTCAGCATTCTTTTCCAACACCACAATTCTAAGGCATCAATTCTTCTGTCTTCCTTGTTCATTGTCCAACTTTCCCATATGTATGATGTGATTGAAAATAATGTGGCTTGGATCAGGGGCACGTCTTCAAGACGTCTTCAAGATGATGTGTTTACTTTTCAGTACTTTAAAGAGGTCCTTTGCAGCAGATTTTCCCAATGCAGTGTGTCTTTTGGTTTCTTGACTGTTGCCATGGACATTGATTGTAGACCCAAGTAAAATGAAATCCTTGACAATCTCAATCCCTTTTCCATTTATGATGATGTTGCTTACTAGTTCAGTTGTGAGGACGTTAGTTTTCTTGATATTGAGATGCAATCCATACTGATGGCTGTGATCTTTGATCTTCATCAGTGTTTCAAATCCTCTTCACTTCCAGCAAACAGGGTGGTGTCATCTGCATAACACGGGGTTGTTAATGAGTCATCCTTCAATCCTGATGCCTCATTCTTCTTCATATAATCTAGCTTATTAGATTATTTGCTCGGCATACAGATTGAAAAGGTATAGTGAAAGGATACAACGCTGATGCATGCCTTTCCTGACTTTAAACCATGCAGTGTCCCCTTGCTCTGTTTGAATGACTGCCTCTTGATCCATGTACAGATTCCTTAAAAGAACAGTTAAGTTCTGGAATTCCCATTCTCTGCAGAGTTAGCCATAATTTGTTATGATTCACACAGTCTAATGCTTGCGTATAGTCACTCAAACACAGGTAAACATCTTTTTGGTGTTCTCTGCTATCAGCCAAGATCCATCTGACATCAGCAATGATATCCCTGGTTCTACATCTTCTTCTGAATCTGGCTCGCATTTTTGGCAGTTCCTTGTTGACATACTGTTGCTTTGGAATGAGACTGCAACAGTATATTACTGTTTAGTTCCTAATATCTCTTTGTCTTTTGTTTTGTTTGCGGTGTTTTTCCATGTGGGAATTTGACATTTTCATGTAAGCAAGTATTTCAATCTATTTATTTGTGATCTATGGATTTTTAGTTCTACTTAAGAAAGTTTTGTACATTACAAGATTATCAACATATGTACATAAATATATATATATTTTACTAATATTCTTGTTTCATTTCTTACATTAAGATCCTTGTGCCAAGGAGAAACTGGTGGATTTGAACTGCCTATCTTTTGGTTAGGAGCCAAACCCTTAACCACTGTGGCACAGGGGCTCTATAATCTTTGACTTCTTTGAATTTACTTTAATGAATGAAGTGTCTAATCAGTTAAACATATCTTCAATAAGATGTCTCTGGTTTTTCAATTCTTGTTGTATTTCATGGAAAAGAAGCTGCTCCCTTTCAAATTACTGTCTTGTATAGTTTATATTGCCATATTATTAAACACAATTACGTATAATTTAATTTGAATGAACTAGGACATGAATTTTAACTCTTTAGTTACAAAACTAGAGATAACTAAAGAGCCAAACATCAGCTGGTAAGAAATGAATTTTTTTTTCTTTACTCACTAATATTAATGCTATTTAAAAATGCTGCTGTCCTTGACTTTAATTATATTAGACTTGGGAGACCTGGTGTTGATTGTTATTGCCAACATGAAAGTGGTGCAGCTGTCCTGCAACTCCAGTTCTTGATCAATGAGGTAAGGATTTGCTTTTTTCCTTCCTTCCTCCCTCCCGGCCTCTCTTACTTCCTTCACCCCACCCCCTTCTTTCTCCTTTCCCTTCTTCTTTCTTTCCCTCTCTCTATTCCTCTTTCCTTCCTTCCTTCCTGTTTAACACACACACACACACACACACACACACAGCCTTAGTTGGTGTACTGTTTTGTACATCATGATTCTAAATGCTTAAAGATGCAGATGTTTCACAGCATTATTCATGGTCTTTTTGTAAAGAAGAGTTGTTTTATCATTAGTTTCTTAAATTTCAATGGAAAAGATTTGTATGTGTCAGGATATCCTGTTATTATGACTATGTAGTATAATTTATAGATTAATATTTAAGTGATCCTAAAAAAAGTTTTCAATTGGTTCACCCACTATTATATATTCCTTCTGTTCCTTCTCTTCCCATCAGCTTTAATTTTTGATAGAGATCTAACTTCATGTTTTGTCGTTATTTTCCGTGAAATAATCTTTTAATTTATTTACAGTGGACTCTTTTGTCTGTATATATCTCCATATGCATATGTACTTATATGTTTTATGACAATTAGTAGTCTGTCCTTTCACTCACAATTTTTAGAGAACTATGTCAGATCTGACTCGGTGGCAGTTGGCTTTTGGCATAGTGATGATGAGAAAGTCCCTTCAAGAAAAGTTTGTATCAAACTCAGAGAAGTTGCAGATCTATCTTTAGTTGATGGTTAGTTACGACCTTCTTCACTCAGATTTTTTCAGTGGATCCTGGATTCTGTTAGAACTGTTTTTTATGTTAAGTGAAACAGACAATGCAAACAAGCTTTACCAAGCATGATATCCTTCTGCAGGGACTTGTCCTTACTGATAACATGCTCAAAATATATGAGATGAAGTCTCCCTATCCTTGCTTCTAAAGAACATTCTGGCTATACCTCTTCCAAGGGATATTTGTTCATTCCCTTGACAGTTCATGGTATATTTGGTATTCTTCACTCACACTAGTTCAAAGAAATGGATTCTTCTTCACTGTTCATTATTCATTGTTCAGCTTTCACGTGCATTATGAGGCAGTTGAAAATACCATTGCTTGGGTCAGGCCCAACTTAGTCCTTAAAGTGAAATTTTTGCTTTTTAACCCTTTAAAGCAATCTTTTGTAGCAAATTTGCCCAGTTTAATATATTGTATGATTTCTTGACTGCTGCTCTCATGGGCATTGATTGTGGATCCAAGTAAAATGAAATCTTTGACAACCTCAGTCTTTTCTCCATTTGTCTAGCGTAAGAATGTTTTGTTAATTTCATATATGACATCCTAAGGAAACTGATGACATAGTGGTTAAGTACTACAGCTACTAACTAAAACTTTGGCAGTGTAAATCACCAGGCATTCCTTGGAAACTCTATGGGGCAGTTGTACTCTGTCTTACAGGGTCGCTGTGAGTTAGAAGTGACTTAACGGGAGTGGATATTCTCATCCTAGTGTAAGTGAACTATACCTTCCTGAGAAATAAGATCAATATCCTCTATCTCAAAAAAAAAATCAATTACAGTCATCAGTCACTTTCTAGAAATTCTAATGATTTTCCAGTTTGTATCTTTGAAGCATTTGAGAATAATTTGCTAATATCACAATCACACACACACAGAAACCCACAAGGCATATATAGGGTACATTTTATCTCATGTTGTCAAAGTATCTTTGAGTTTAAAATGTGTGACTAATGATTAAGTTCACAAATTCATCCTAGAAAAAGTGCTACATACCTCATTACTGAATATCACTATGATTACCTTCAAAGTACTCCCCTTGGGAAGCTACGCCCTGATGCCAGCACTTAGTCTACCCTTCAAAGCAATTTTGGAACTCTTTTTCTGGACTGGCCATCAGAGCTGTTGCTAATGCCCTTGATGTCCTGAATGTCATCTGAATGTCTTCCCTTCAATATTTCCTTTATCTTTGGGTAAAGAAAAAGCCACTGAGGGCCAAATCAGGTGAATCGGTAGGGTGTTCCAATATATTTATTTGTTTCCTGGCTAAAAACTCCCTCACAGACAACTATATAATTATGTTCACGAACTTGCCACCTTACCACTGTGAACAATGGCCATTCCAGAAAGAGTTCCAAAATTGCTTTGATGGGTGGACTAGGTGCTGGCATCAGTGCGTAGTTTCCCAAGAGGGGTACTTCGAAGGTGACCATGGTGATATTCAGTAATGGGGTATGTAGCACTTAGAAAAATTAAGTTCATGGACTTAATTGTTGGACCTCGTATATCTATGTATACCTCTTTGAACATGTATGTTTATATACAAGTATGTGAATTATGTAAATTTTAAGCCTTATTTTATAAATACACTGATTATGATTGATTTTTTAAGCTATTCTCAGACTAAAATCACACACAATCTAAGAAAAACTATTACAGGATACTTGACATTTTTTGGTTTAGAAATTATTAAGGGACGGTATGTACATTCCTATCTTTTCTTCTATAATTTGTAAAGAGGAAGAAGAACAAAATTCTAGTAGTTTCCAGATAGCTCTTTCTAGTATCTAAAATGAAAATCATTTCGATACCTGTGATTGATGTTGTAAATTATGAAACAGTACTTGTGATGCAGTACTTCAGCAAGTATAAAAAACATCAAGTATCTTAGAACCACATCACCGTGGTTCTGCAACATCACTTTTATAGAACCCATTCAGTTCTACAGAGTGGAATTACTCTCTGTCATAGGGAAAACCTTCACATTTTAAGCTGGAAAACTGTAAGTATAATAAACATCCTGCCATAGTATAAGGTGATCTTACTTCAGTGAAATAAACTAAGCTAATATGTATAATCATACACAGCAGCTAGGCATCTGCTCGTATTTTCTGCCATATTAAAAGGTAGGACACATCCAATAGTGCTTGAAATAAGATTTATCTGTACTTAGATGGTGCTCTATACAAAGAACCAGAATTATTTTTGAAGTTATATTAAGTTCTAGTTGGAAAAATGTTTACTTTTATGATAGATTTTTAAAAAATAAAACATGAAGCTAATTGAACTATAAAAAGTAAATTATACTACTTTTTTTAAGAAAAAATATTTACTTTCCACCTAGACAGAAAATTGTTACAGAGATTTTTAATATAATCTTATTACAACTTTTAAAACTAGATTGAATATTTGCATTTCTGTAAAACTGTATAGTATATTGTGTAAATAGTAGCAACAACAAAGTAAATTTTATTTTCCCTAAAGAAAATACAAAAAGAATCCTTAATAGTTACCATGCCAAGCCAGCCAAGTGCCGTCGAGTCGGATCACCATAATGCTACTGTAATTGTGCTTCTCTATGCTGGTAAATGCATATTCCTTTAGCAAGTAATCCTGATCATCTACATGCCATATTTCACTTGCTTCTTCCACTCTCAGCATTATTAACCTTCCTGACTGAAGTATGTGCAACTGTCTTTCCTTATATTTCTAGGTTATATGGCCACAAAATAATTTTTTGAGCAGTGAAAAATTCAGTGAATTGCTCACTCACTGTCTTATTGTTCCAGGGTGCTCTTGTCAGTGCAAGTTCAGATGATACGCTTCATTTGTGGAACCTCAGGCAAAAAAGACCAGCTATTCTTCATTCTCTTAAATTTAACCGAGAACGGTAAGACCGTATGAGTTATTTAAACAATTTTTAAATGCAAAACAAAATTCTCTCCTGAGCAGCTTTTGGGTTGACTTTTTAAAGACATTTTTTATGACCTTAATAGCTAGAAATAATTTACCCTCTATGTTTGCTTCTATAATAGTTTATTTTTCATACAAAATGCATGATTAGTGTCAATCATCTGCTAATGAGGAAAGGCTAACCTTTTTTTTTTAACTCCTAGCTATAAACTAGGAATTCAGCAATGACATTTTCTTTTTCCTGTGTCAGGGTAGTGAAACTCTAGGCCTGTAATTTACAAGTCATGTAAATACTAAATTTATTTCTGTATACTTTTTGATCTTGGCAGTTACCACCTACATTCTAACCATTATGCTTGAACTTTTTTTGTGTTAAAAAAAGGTGTGACAAAAGCTTTAGTTATCCAAATATATTGCTGCTAATTGCTGAACAACACAGAACACACAGGATTAAGTTTTGAAGTTGAAATATAGAATCTGCCATTTTAGAATGAAATGTTAATGATCACAAAGATAAAATTATATCATCACATATAGGAAAAGTTATATTTTATTTGTAATAAGTTGCACCAAACTGTAATGTTTCTAATGGTGGATTCTACCAGACCTAGAATAGAACCAAATCCATTTAATTGACAGTTTATCTAGAGATAAAGTAAAACTTGATTTTATTTTCTGTCTCTGAAATTTAAGTATGAAATAATCTAGTATTTGGTTATTATTTGGGAAACAAACTCTTTGCAGTGAAGGGGACGTACTGTCACAGAAAAACTATATATTAATATAGAAAAAGCTCTGGGAAGTAAACTAACACTGATTAGCAAATACCGTTCAAACTGAGGAAAGTGAAGAATGGAGGTGTTTCCTAATTGACTGAGGGCACAGAATAGTGCTTGCTGTAATGTTATTGAATGTTACCAGTTTAGAAAGAATCATCACCAATGGGTCAAAAATTTAGGCATGTAAGTCTGTTTCTAGAGGTATGTGAGAAAGAAGGATGGCAGCTACGCAGAAGAACTTTGTTCTATGCTTATCTTTTTATTCTCACATGCATATCATACTATGTAAATTATTAATTTTCAATATTCTAAGTAATATTCATGACTACTGCATCTGCAGTGTTTTAGGATTCAACATCAATAAAAATTTTATTTACATCCAATATTTTTGAGAAGGGAAAGAGAAGAGAAATTTATGTTTTAGGTATTTGTTGGAAATAGATGGGACTTTTTTGTATTAGACCTAAGTTTGGTTATTTCATTTAAAATTTAGAGTAAGTACTATAACAGAAATTTCAGGAGACTGAAAGATTTAAAGATAAGCCAAGAGTTATTATACTATTCATTTTTTATCCCCCCAAGTATTACCTATTCAGATATTGCTCTATTGATTTTATTACTCTCTTTCCTCTCACAATTGGGATGCTGATGGGAATGTTCTAGACCCTTTTATGACCTTTTTTCAGGAAGAATTGATCAGTAGTGATAATTTACAATTGTAATTTTGTTAACTCAGTTGTGAATTTAATAGGTTGCAACATAAAACAGCAAGTTGGCAAATTAGGGGAATTTTGCAAGTATTGCATTTTTAATTCTTACAAAGATAATTTCTTAGAAATATACATAGACCTTGTCACATGACTTGAAAATAATCACTATTACAATTTGTTTTTTTTCTTCAAGAGGAGGAAAAAAGTGTTTAAAAGTACAGAGAATTATCAGAGAGATTCATAATGAGGAATTTAAACAAGCATCTTTTTGAACAGCCTCCAAACGCTCTTAAAATTTTTCTATTAGCCATTTGATTGTGTAAAATTTCTACATACCCTTATACATATTTTAGTTTATATAGTTTATGCTGTACATTTTAGTATAGGTTATTAGGGTCTTTAGTCGTATGCTCTTTGAAGCAGACCTAGTA
The DNA here is from genome assembly GCA_028571685.1 of Heterohyrax brucei. Lineage (NCBI taxonomy): Eukaryota > Metazoa > Chordata > Mammalia > Hyracoidea > Procaviidae > Heterohyrax > Heterohyrax brucei. The sequence continues at coordinate 64,391,629 of CM053157.1, forward strand.
TTAGATCATTGAGAAATTAATGTGCTTGGTTAATCTAACTTTCTGGTGCAGAATACTCAGATTCCTTTCAATCTGATTTTAAATCTATATATGGAAAAGAAACTATCTTGGTTTTGTGATGTGCAATATGAATAATGAATAAAATTAAACAGTCACATTTTCAGGATATTTATAGTCCTTGATATAAATTTGTGTGATATTGGGGAATGCATACAGTTGTTTTATATTGCTTTCAAGTGAAAATCAGTAATATAGCTATGATACACAGATTCTTAAGTTATCTGGTTATTATCTCAGAAGTTTTAAAAAATCGTCTGTGGCATACTCCTAATTATTATCATAAATAGTACTTCTAAGGAATATTAACCAAACTAAAGAGAAGAAATATTAAGGACACTAAACCTATAACCCACTGCTGTTAAGTTGGTTCTGACTCATAGTGATATTACAGGAGAGTAGAACTGCAGCACAGAGTTTCTAGGGAATACCTGGTGGATTTGAACTGCCAACCTTCTCGTTAGTAGCTGTAGCACTTAACCACTATATTCTGATTAGTAGCCATAGCACTTAACCACTATACCACTAGAGTTTGCATTAAGAACACTATGGCTTATGAAATGTCTAGCAAACTTGAGTTTTGGGGGACACAAATTATAACCCCAGTTTAAAATGTTTTATTGCTTTATGAATGTATTTAGAATTGTTTATTTTTTAAAAGTTTCTTGAGTAATTAGTGTCTTCACCTGTTTTGGCATACAGTGAAGGCTCTTTCTTCCATCTCTCTCCCCTGAACGCTTAGTCCCTCTAAGCAGAGACAGTGTTAATATTTCATGTGTCTTTCTGGAGATTCACATATAGATATAAAAGCAAGTACATAAAACATATTTTCTTTTCTTATGTAAATACAGATAAATACAAAGATATAAAGTTTTCTTTTGTTACATGCATTTAGTACCTTGCTTTTTTTTTCTTTATAATATATTCTAAAGCTGATTGATTCCTTATTGGTAGGTACATCAAAAGTTTCCTTAGTCTTTTTTTTGGTGTAAATATTGCTGAATTATCAAGAAACTGCATAAATCTTAGTGTATAATTTGGAATAATTTTGTGCCCATGTAACAAACACAAATCAAGAAACATGTAATGACTAAAATCACAGAAACTCATTCACTACCTATCCCATGGATAGGTAATACTACTGATTTCATCCTCTGTAGATTAGTTTTGAAACCCTGGTAGTGCAGTAGTTAAGTGCTACACCTATTAGCCAAAAGGTCCTCAATTCAAATTTTCCACGCTCTCCTTAGAAACTCTATAGGTCAATTCTACTCTTTAGTTCTACCTGCTAATGATGATTATAGATTTTATGATTTTATGCCATTGAGTCTACTATTCCAACTTGTAGCAGCCCTGTGTGACAGTATAACTGCCCCTTGGAGTCTTCTAGGCTGTATCTTTACAGGAGAAGATTGGCACATCTTTTCTACTACAAAGCTGCCTTTGAGTTCAAACTACCAACCTTATGGTTAGTAGCCAAGAGCTCAAACCTTTGTGCCCCCAAGTTTCCTTAATTACAGAGATAGAAGTATGCATATATGTTCACTTGTACCTAGCTTCTTGTACTCAACATTGTGCTTGTGAGTTTCATTCATGTTGGATGTAGCTATAGTTCATGCATTTTCACAGTTAGATAGCATGCAGTTTAATGAGTATACCATAATTCGATTAACCATTCTATACCAACTCCTTTTCCTCTACCTGAAGCTTTGTATTTCAGTTTTAGAAATAGTTTGCCAAATTCTGTAAAAATTCTAGATGAGAGTTTGATTAGGAATTCCTTAAAACTGTATATCAGTGTTTTAGTCAGCTAGGGCTGCTCTAACAGAAGTACCACCCCCTTGTCAGCTCTGGAGGAAAGTCCAGTATTGCATCAGTCTTTGTCCAGGGAGCATCTCGGCGCAGGAACCTCAGGTCTGAAGGATGCACTCTTCTCCCGGTGCTGCTTTCTTGATGGTATGAGGTTCCCAATTCTCTGCCTGCTTCACTGTCCTCTTATCTCTCACAGGATGAAAGGATTAAGGGTGGGGCAAGCCATACTCCAGGGAAACTCCCTTTACAGTGGAGCAGGGAGGTAATCCTATGAAGGGATTTACAGCCCAACCCTAATCCTTTAACATACAGCACAGGAAAATCACAAAATGGAGGACAGTCACAAGATACTGAGAATCATGGCCCAGCCACACAGCTACACATATTTTTGGGGGGACACAATTTGATCCATGACAATCAGTTTCAGAACTTACGTGTTTACAATATTGATTCATTGAATCTGTTAGCATGATCTATATGACATATATGAATAGTACATATCAATTTGGTTTATAGAATCACTTCATGAACATTGTACATACCCATACACCATGCACATGTATATCGATTGTGTGTGTGTGCATGTGATTTATTCCTCCATTTATTAAGGCCTTCTTTGATTTTTCTAAATAGCATTTAGAGATTTCTCTTTACAGATCTTGCACATTTTTGTTAGGTTTGGTCTTAAGTTTTTTTTTTTTGATGCTATACTACTTTATATCTTTTAAAAATATTTTCTGTATAATTTTTATTTTTATATATTGAGTTCATATTTAGTGACTGCTTAAATTAAATTAATAATTCAATAATTTATCTGGTATAGATTTTCTTATTGTACACAACCGTGTCATCTTCACAAAATGGCAGCCTTATTTTCGTCATTGCAATTATATACATGTATTTCTTTTTATTAACTTCCTGTACTGTTAGGGCCTTATATTAATTACTATTACATAGCAATTTTACCACAAATTTAGTGGCTTAAAACAATACACATTTATTATCTCATAGTTTCTGTGAGTCAAGAGACTGAGGATTGTTTCGCTGAGTTTTGTTCTTCAGGCTTTCATAAATTGCAATTGAGACATCTGCTAGGGTTGTAGTACCATTTGAGGCTGGATTGAATAAGGATCCCATTTCAAGCTCTTCTGGTTATTGAAAACATCCAGTTCCTTCCTTGCAGGTTCATGGACCAAGGGCCTGAGTTTTTTTTGCTGCATATGGCTGTCTCCGTATGCCAGTACACAACATGAAAGCTTTCTTCTTCAAGGCCAAAAAGGGAGAGTTTCCTCATAAGAGGAGGTTATAATCATGTTACTTAATCAAAGAAGTGACTCTTGCCATAGTCTAGTGGTTAAAAGCAAGTCACAGGCCCTCCACACACTCACCAGCAGTTTATTATACAAGCAGAAAGAAATTCACTGGGACTGCCTTAGAACTTGTCCACTAAAGACCTCCAGCACATTGTTAAATAAAAAGGACAAAGACAATGCTTTCTTTATCCCATTACTGGTCTTAGGGGGAATCATTTTTATTATTTCCCTGTTAAGAGTGATGTTTACTGTAGATTTCTTTTATCTAAAAGGAAAGTTTCCTTTGCTCCTGATTTGCTATATGCATATTTAAATCATGACTTGGTGCTGAATTTTATCACTTAGTTCTTACACATCTATTGAGGTGATCATGTGATTTTTTTTCCTTTTTTATCTGTTAATGTAATAGACCACATTAGTTAATCTTTGAATATTAAATGACCATTGCATTCCTAGAATAAATAAAATTTTGTAATATATTAGTGCTGTTGTATACGATACTATTATATATGTTGAATTTGCTAGTGTTATTAAATTGTTTGATATTTTTAAACCTACATTGGACAGTGTTTTGTTCTGTTGTGCCTGTAGGGTCACTGTGTGTCAGAACTGACTGTGGCACCTAAAAAGAACAACAGTGCTCATAAGAGTTTAGTGTATAAATTTCCCTTCTTTTAATTTTTGTCAGCTTTTAGTGTCAAAAATATGCTGACCATTTAAAACTGAATGGAGGAAGACTTCTTCCTTTTCAGTTCTTCACAGGTGTTTATAAGTGGTTAGTGGTATTTTTTCCTCAGAATTTGAAAAAAATCACTGGAAAAGTCATTGGGCCTGAGTTTTCCTTTGTGGGAGAGTCTAAATAACAGATTCAATGTTCTTAATAAATTTGGGAATATTAAATAATGATTTAATTTCCTTAATAGTTGTAGGAATATGCAGGTATTCTGTTTCTTCTTGAGTCAGTTTTGGTAAGTTGTGTTTTTTAAGAAATGTATGCCAAGCCAAGTTTCATCTAAATTTTTATTATCTTAAATTGTAGGTCTGTACTAATCTGCTTCACTTAAAATAATAATTCAAGTAGTTTATCTATTACAGATTCTTATTTTAACAGTCTCACCATTTCCAAATAATGGCAGTCTTATTTTCCTCTTTGTAACTATATATAACATTTCCCATTGACGATTTCTGGGAGCTTTCTTTTTCCTTGATGAACACTGCAGAGGATTTATTACTTTTGTAAAAATTCTTTTCAAAGACCTAATAGATTTCTAGATTTCCTAAATTGCTTGTGTGTGTTCTGGTTCACCGGTTTCTGCTCTTTGTTATTACTTTCTGGTGGGCTTGATTTGCTGTCTTTTAACTAGGTTCTTGAGAAGGCAACTTAAAAAATGATTTCAGAATTTCTTCTTTTCTAATATATTAATTTAAGGCTATACTTTCCCTCTAAATAGCGATTTATTGGTATTTCACAGAGTTTAGATCTGTTTTATCTTTATTAATGTGAAGGTACCTTAGTGGTGCACTGGTTAAGAGTTCAGGACCAATGCCAGTGGTTTGAATTCACCAGCTGTTCTACAGGAGAAACGTGCCATTCTACTTTTGTACAGATTACAGCCTTGGAAACCCTATAGGGCAGTTCTGCTCTGTCCTTAAAGGGTCATTATGAGTTGGAATTGACTTGATGGAAAAAAAAAAGTGAAGTTAAAATTTTTCATAATTTCTCCTGTGATTTCTTCTTTAATCTCTGTGTTGTTTAAAAATTAATTACTAAGCAGTTGGAGTTTTCCTATTTGTCTTTTTTATTGTTAGAAAATAATAAAATGCCTCTGTGGAGAATAGTAGTCTATATGGTTTTTGTTTTTTGCTATTTGTGGAGACATGTTTTGTGAACTTTATATGGATAATTCTTGTAAATGTTTGAGCATAAAACCAGCATTTATTAAACTGTTGGTGGATTCAGTGTTCTTCATATGTAAATTAGGCTAGATTAGTTAGTTGTGTTGTGCAGATCTGAAAATTCTTTTTTTCTATTGCATTTTAGATAATGTTTACAGAGAAAATTAATTTCTCATCAAACAGTTGCTACACCTATTGTTCTGTGACAGTAACACCTCCATGACATGTCAACATTCTCCCCTTCTCAACCTTAAGTTCCTAATACCACCATTCCGGTCCCCACCTGACTTCTCATCCCTGCCCCTGGGCTGTTGTGCTCATTGTGTTTCATTTTGTTTTATGGGCTTGTCTAGTCTTTTGCTAAAAGATGAACTTCGGGAGTGACTTTGGTTCTGAGTTAAAAGGGTGTCCAGGGGTCATAGTCTCAGGGTTTCTCCAGTCTTTGTCCGACCAGTAAGTCTTTTTTATTTTGGAAGTTAGTGATTTGTTCTACATTCATCTGTGTCTGGGACTGTCTGTTATGATCCTTGTCCGAGCAGTTGGTTATGGTAGCTGGGCACCATCTAGTTGTGCTGGACTCAGTCTGGTACAGCCTGTGGTAGTTATGGTCCATTAGTTCTTTGGACTAATCTTCCTGTTATGACTTCATTCCCTGTTGCTCCAGATGAGATAAGCAGACTATCTTAGATGACCACTCACAACTTTTTAAGATCCCAGACGCTACTTACCACAGTAGGATGTAGAACATTTTTAGAAATTATGTTATGCCAGTTGAGCTAAATGTTCCCCAATACCATGGTCCCCACAGCCTCAGCCCACTAATTCTTTCCCTCAAGGAGTTTGGATGTGTCTATGGAGCTCTCATGACTTTGCCTTGGTCAAGTTGTGCTGGTTTCCCCAGTATTGTGTACATCTTTGCCTTCACCAAAGTTGCTGCTTTTCTATTGCTTGTTTAGTGTTTTTCTCTCCCAACCCTTCCCCTGTCTAGTAACCATCAAAGATTGTTTCTTTTTAAAAAATATTTTATTTATTGTGATAGAGTGAAAGTATACAATCCAGTTTAAATTTACATGCCTGCCTGTGTGCAGCTCCTGCTGCTCTCCTTGCCTGGTAACAGCACACTTTTCTTTTCTGTTCTATAGAAGTCATAACCTCTGAATAGTCCCCTGTCCCCTCTTCTCCACCCTCTGCACTTCCCTCTGGTAAGAGGCCAGTTGGGCGACATCCTATAGACACATAGAACCATAAAGTGTACACACGATATAGTCACTGTCTGTTGCTGAGTCCAATCTCTTCCTGTCGGAGGAGTTGACCTCAGTAATGATTTATGATTAGGGGCAGCTTCAGGTCTAGGGACCATGCTCACAGGGGAACCCTTAAGCTTTCCAACTATCAATCGTGGTCTTTTAGAGGAGTTTTGTGAGCCTCATCACAGTTGTCACTGGTAGAGGCTGAGCACCATCTGGTTCTTCTGGTTGCATATTGACATAGTCACCCATTCACATGGGTCTTTCTGTTTTTGGGATTCTCTGTCCCTTGTGTCATTTTTGTCCTTGGTGATCATCTGTTCCAGATGAGTTGGGACCATTTGGTGTACCTCAGAGGGCAGCTTCCGAGCTTTTAAGACCCTAGACGCCACTCACCAATATGGGGCGGATAGGACTCTCTTAGCAATAAGCTAGTTATACCAATTGGCCTCGATGTCCTCTAGAGCTTGGTTCCCAGACCCCCACCTCTGCTACTCTGTCCTTACCTATTGGGTTAAGGTTGGAAGAGTTTTCAGGTTATGTTGAAGTCCGGTTAAACTGATTTTCTTTCTAATGTATGCTGTCACTGATTTTACTGAATCAAATTTCTACCAACTATCTAATCTATAACAAGCCCTCTTCCTCCATCCCTCCCTTCCATCCCTTGCAGCTGTCAAAGAGTCTTTTCTTCTGTATGAGTCACTTTTCAAGACCTTAAAGTAGGGGTCTCATACCATATTTGTCCTTGTGCCACTGACTAATTCCACTCAACATGATGGATAGAAAGTTCTGTATATGTCGATGAGGTCTAGTTGGTTAATTGTCACAATAAGATCTTCTGTGTCTTTACTGAGTTTTTTTTTTTTTTTTTTTTTTTTTACAGTATAATCTATTTTATCTGAGATTAGTGTTGCCATACCTGCTCTTCTTTGTATATTGTTAGCTTGGTATATATTATTCCATCTTTTAATTTTCAGTTTGTTCATATCTTTAAGTCTAAGGTGAATCTCTTGTAAGCAGCATATAAACGGGTCATGTCTTTTGATCCAAGATGCCACTCATTGTCTCTTTACTGGAGCGTTCAGTCCATTTACCTTCAATGTGATTGTTGATAGGTATGTGTTTAGAGCTGTCATTTTGCTGCATTACTTTTGTGTTGGTGTTTTCTCTGTTGCTCTTACTATTCTGTTCTGAGACATTCTTCATCGGTTGATTTTTCATGCCTTTTAGTGTTGGTTTTGTGTTTGTTGAGACTCCTGTATTGCATTTCTTGTTTTGATATGTTGCTTCTTTGTTGTACTTTGTGGCTACTCCTGTGATCCCCCTGAATAACGTATGTTTAAACCAGATTTTAACTTCTAAATATCTTATTAACTTCCTCTCCATCTGGACAGACTATGACTGCTGTACTATATCCCTCTTTTTAATGTGATGGTATTGTAATTTTCATGATGTGATCACTGGACCACTTCTTTTGGTATTATAATTTTGGTTGGGGTTTTGTGCCTTCTCTAACTGAGTACATTTCTGGCTGATGTGTTCTGTATTGTCTCCTAAAATATAGTTAATAGTTTTGTTCTTCTAAGCCAAGAGGTTCTTTCAGTATTTCTTGTAGCTTTGATTTGGTTTTTACAAAGTCTCTGAGTTTCTGTTTATCTGTGAAGGTCTTAATTTCATTTTCATATTTGAAAGACAGGCTTTGCAGGTTTTTCTCCTTCAGGGCTTTGAATGCGCCACCCCACTGCCTCTGTGCCAACATGGTTTCTGCCGAGTAGTCAGACAAAAACCTACAGGGTTTCCCTCTGAATGTTAGCTTTGCTTTGAGTCTCACTGCCTTTAAGAGTTTCTGCTTATGTTTCATTTTGTTAAGCTTGATTGTAATATGTCTTGGAGTCTTTCTTTTGGGGTTTATATTGTATGGCAATCAGTATGCATGTTGGATATCTATGTTTTCTTCTTTCATAATTTCTGGGAAGTTTTCTGTTAGCAAGTCAACAACACCACCCTCTGTGTTTTCAGGTGTTCCTTCCTGTTCAGGAACTCCAATTAATTGTAGATTGTTCTTCTTGATAGAGTCCCACATGTTTCTTAATGCTTCTTCATTTTTTTGTGTGTTTTTTCTCTGATTTCTCCTCAAAAATGCTGATGTCAGTAGTTCTGTCAGAAAGTCTCTTTTCCATTTGTTCAATTCTGTTCTCTTGGCTTTGAGTTGAGTTTTCTGATTCTTTAATTTTGTTATCGATCTGTTGAATTTCAGAGTGCTGGAGTTCCATCAGTTCAAACAGCTTGCTTAATTTTCATTTTGGTCTGCTAAATTTTTTATGATGTCTAGGAGGTGTCTATATATAAATCTTTTGTACTCAACCTCTGAAAGTTTCAGAAAGGCTTCTTCATCTGGAAAGTTCTTTGGTTCTTTCTTTTTGGAGCTTCTGTAGCCGTGGTTGGATTTTTCCTTAAGTGTCGGGCCAAATGTTGGGCATCTAGAAGTTGTTTAGTTTATCTGGTGTTGCCTTAACATAAGCTGAAATAGAAGTTGATCACCAGTTACCTTTATGTACTTCCAGCAACTGGGCCCAGTGGATTCTCTGTGATAGCAGGCTCTACCTCCTGGCTGGCAAAGACTCTACCCTTCTTATGGAGTCACTGGGAGGCCGTCAACTGACCCTACATTGTGGGTCAGTCAGGTTTGAAAGAGATGCTGTCAGACTGCACCACAGTTATTTCTCTAGGTAGTCTTATTTTGAAAGGTAAAAGCTATCTGACAGCTTCCATAAACAGTCAGGCTGTCAGGTGTGCAAGTCCCTCTTTCTAACTGGCAATGGAGGCAACTCTATATCCATCCCTAGTTGCTGTGATCTAGTTCAAAGTATGGACAGGCTACTGCCCTGCTGTCATCCGATGCTGGCCCGTACCCGAAAGGTAAACTGTGCTAAACACAGCTTTTCTTCTGAGGAAGTGCTTCCCAGGCTGGCCCTGCCTCCTAGCCTGAGAATTAGCCCCCACTGAGGTCTCCATTTGGGTAGATCCACCTCCCAGTCAGTCAAGATGGCGGCCTGCAGAGGTTCTCGCACCCACTGGGAAATAGTCGAATCAATGGTGGGTTCGGAAAGAAGGGTCGAGTGGCTGCAGTCCTCAGAGTCCAGAGCCAGGCTCTTGAAAAGTGTGGCTATTTCACCTGCTGGTCACATCAGTGGTGTGGTAGAACTCTGCTGCCAGTTAAGCCCAATTGCTGCCACAGGCTAGCAAAAAGGAAAAAACTTAAAGCCAGTAGTTACCTTCAGTCAGCGACAGCTGGCCATTCAACAAGGGCCGGGGGCAGCGAAAGAGAAGAAATTTCCTGATCAGTGGCAGCTACCCCAAAGTGACAGCCCTATACCATGTCATAGGGCTCTTTGGTGTCCAGAAGGCTCTGTTTAATTATCAATCCTGGCCTTAGTTTTCGAAGTGAGTTAAGGAGACATGTGTCTAGTCCGCTGTCTTGACTCCACGCCCCAAGGATTGTTTCTTTTGTCTGTAAATGTTTTAATGAGTTTTTATAATAGTGGTTTCATACTTCATTTGTCTTTTGTGATTGACTTATTTCACTCAGCATAATGTCTTTCCAGATTCATCCATGTGAGATGTTTTGTGTATACACAACACAGTTTGTTTATCCATTCATCTGTTGTTGAACATTTAGGTTCTTTCTGTCTTTTTGCAACTGTGCGTAATGCTGCTGTGTACATGGGTGTGTACGTATGTTTATTTGTGTGATGCATCTTATTTCTCTAGGATGTATTTCTAGGAGTGGGGTTGCTGGATCTTATAGTATTTCTGTTTTTAGTTTTCAAGGAAGCAACATATTGTTTTCCAAAATGGTTGTTTCATTTTGCATTCCCACAAGCAATGCATAAGAGTTCTAATCTCCCTACAGTTTTTCTCCTTTTGTTATTCTCCTTTTTTTGAATCTGTGCCAGTAATGGGGTGAGATGTTATCTCCTTGTGGTTTTGATTTGCATTGCTTTAATGGCATCTGATCATGACCATTTTCTCATGTGTCTGTTAGCTGCCTGGATGTCTTCTTTGGTGAAACCTGTGTTTATATCCTTCTTCCATTTTTTAATTGAATTATTTATGTGTTGGGTAGAGAGGTATTGGATTTTTCTGTAGATTTTAGAGATTAGAACTTAGCAGATTTGTAATGTACAACAAATTTTCTCAGTCTGTAGGTTATCTTTTTAATATTTTGGTAAAATATTTTAATCAGCATAAGTTTAATTTTTAGAAGATCCTAATTATTTAGCTTATCATCTGGTATTTGATGTTGTTAGTCATTGTTTATTCTCTATCTATGCTGTGTATTAGGGCCTTTACTGTTGACCCTATGTTTTCTTCTATGGTATCTATTGTTTTTAGTTTATAACTAGGATTTTGATCTGTCTTGATTTTTTTTGTGTGTGTATGGTGTGGGATATGCATCTTGTTTGGTTTTTTTTTTGCTGATGGACATTCAATTTTGCCAGCACCATTTGTTAAAAAGTCTGTCTTTTCCCATTTGATAGAGTTTGGGCTTTTATTGAAGATTAGGTGATTGTAAGTAGATGGATTTACATCTGGACTTTCGAGTCTGTTCCTTTGATCAGTGTGTTATTATACCAGTACCAGACTGATTTGACTACTATGAGGGTTGATAGTTAAGTTCACAAACTCATCCTAGAAAAAGGGCTACATACCTTGTTGCTGAATGTCACTACTATCACCTTCAGAGTACTCCCTTGTGATGCTATGCACCAATGCCAGCACCTAGTCCCCCTTTCAAAGCAATTTTGGAACTCTTTTTCTGGAATGGCCATCAGAGCTGTCATCATGTTACCCTTGATGCTGTGAACATCATCAACATGTTTTCCTTTCAATATTTCCTTTATTTTTTTGTAAAGAAAAAAGTCACTCGGGGCCAGATCAGATGAGTAGATAGGGTGTTCCAGTACAGTTGTTTCTTTATTGGCTAAAAACTCCATCACAGACACTACACAGTTAAGTTTGTGAACTTGCCACCATGCCACCGTGTACAGTAGTCATACCAGAAAGAGTTCCAAAATTGCTTTGAAGGATGGACTAGGTGATGGCACTAGTGCATAGCTTCCTAAGGGAAGTACTTTGAAGGTGACTCTAGTGATATTCAGCAGCAAGATATGTAGCACTTAGAAAAATTAAGTTCATGGACTTAATTGTTGGAACTTGTACAGCTGTAGTTTCTGAGGTCAGGTAGTGTAAGTCCTCGTACCTTCTTCTTCAATAGTGCTTTGTTTGTCTGAAGCCTATTGCATTTTCATATAAAGTTAATGATTAATTTTTCAATAAATAATGCTTTTGGTATTTGGATCAAATTATGTTGTATTTTCCATGTGTGTAGGTCTTTTTTGGTTTGGTGGTGTAACGGTTAAGTGCAACGTCTGGTAACCAAAAGGTTAGCACTTCAACTCTGCCAGGTGCTCCTTGGAAGCTCTATGGAGCCTTTTTACTCTGTCTGTAGGGTCACTATGAGTCAGAATCAACTTGGTGGCAGTGGGTTTTCAGTAGTGTTTCAAAGTTTTCTTTGTATAGGTCTTTTACATCACTGCTTACATTTATTTCTAATATTTTTTGTGTTTTTTTAGGGGCTATTGTAAGTGGTATTGTTTTCCTGATTTCCCTTTTGTATTTGTCTTTATTGGTATATAAAAATCCAGCTAATTTTGTATATATATCTTGTATCCTGCTAACCTGCTGAATCTTTCTATTGATTCGAGTAGTTTTCTCATTGAGTCTTTTGGGTTTTTTGTATGTAGTATCATAATTATCCACAAATAGGGACAGTTTTTCTTCCTCCTTACTGATTTGGAGGACCTTTATTTCTTTTTCTTGCCTTACTGCTCCAGTTGGACTTCTAGCACAGTGTTAAATAAAAATGTTGACAAAGGGCAACCTAGTATTGTTCTTGTTCTTAAAGGGATTGTTTTCAGCCCCTGTCCACTAAGAATGGTGTTGGTTGTTGGTTTTATGTAGATGCTTCTTATTACGTTGAGAAATTTCCTTCTGTTGTTGTTTAGGTGCCATAGGTGAGTTTTGACTCATGATGACCCTGTGTACAACAGAACAAAACACTGCCTGGTACTGCAGCCTGCCCAGAGTTGTTGTTACGCTTGAGCCTGCTGTGGCAGCAACTGTGTCACTCCATCTCATAGAAGGTCTTCCTCTTTTTTGTTGACCTTCTTCTTTACCAAGTATATGTCCTTCAACAGGGGCTGATCCCTCCTGACGACTAGTTTAAAGTATGTGTCTCACCTTCCTTGCTTCCAAGGAGCTCTCTTGTTCTTCCTCCAAGACAGATCTATTTGTCCTTTTGTCAGTTTATGACACATTCACTGTTCTTCTCCAACACCACAATTCAAAGACATTGTCATGGATTGAATTGTGTCCTCCAAAAAGTATATGTAGCAATTTATCTAGGCCATGATTTCTGGCATTATTTGAAGTTCCTATACGTGTAAAAACTGCCTCTGTGATTTTAAAGAGAGAGGATTATTATCGCAAACCTAAGCAGAGTTTGTGTCACCTTTCCACAAATAGCCAGTCTTTGAGACAAGGTTGAGATAAGAAGCAAGAGGTTTAACTGTGCACTGGTATAAAAGAAGACAGAGGGGATGTATTCCTTCAAAGTCTACCTTCCTGAACTAAGGTCTGTGAGAAGTTTTTATACTAAGTAGGAAAAGAAGAGTTATACAGTTCATTAAATTCCTGAGAAATAGTATGCATATTAAAAAGGGACTGAGACTTGGCATGGAAGTGTGTGAGACTCTTCACTCTCAGATTAAGTCCAGCTATGTATTTTGGTGGTAGATGTCCAGTGATTTCGTTCCTTGGTGTGAGCTCTGTAATTCCTAGGCAGTACTCGTTATGGAATGGAGTCATTTAATGGTCACACAGGTATCTTGTGGGCCTAGCTCTGGCCTGTTGACCTTAAAAGTAATTACAAGCAAGGAGATAAGAGTGGAGCAAGATGAGGATCACATCTTTTGAGATTATTTCATCAAGAGGGTGTTATGAGTTGTTCTTCACATTCCTATGAGGGACACTGATCTATTTCAAAACTTCTTGGTGAAGTTTAAAGAAAGGAAAAAAGAAAAAAAAAGTAGACTGAGTACAGTATGTAAAAGGGGGAATATGGTTCTTATGTCTACCATCAATCCCTGCTTTTGTTATAAATTTCTCAGTCTTGTGAACCTGGGTATCATGTCCTTCTGGCCATTTCTTGCTGGCTGTGGATATTGTTTTGAGGGTGACCCTCAAGGGTGGTGAGCCATAAAAAAGGCAGAGTAGAAAATTTCCACATTGGTATAGACAAGGTAGTGAGTATGTAGAAAACATGAGGAGTCTAATTTTTACAGTTTTGGTGAGTTTGTCTCTTGGCATTTAGGATGGGAAAGAAGTATTCTGGCTCTTTAAGTAAGTCTAGCAGTGAGGACACAGAAAAGTGTACAAGCCCAGAAACTGACAAGTATAGTAAGTACGATCACACTAAGACAACAGTATGATATTCTTAGGGTACATTGAATTTAGTGTGTGGAACATCAGTGAATGAAACCTGGGGCTACTTAGCTGTTACGAACTTTTTTCTTAATCATTGGTACATCTTTCTGTTGAAATTGTTCTGGTCAAACATTTCCAGAAAAACGGGAAAGTAAAAACTTACCTGAAGATAACAAAACTTAATATGGCCATCATTAATTTATAAAAATAAATATTCTTAATAGTAAAAAGATACCGTTTCTTGATTACAAGTGAAATACAAAGGCTAAATCAAATCAAATCTGTTAAAACAATTTAGACAATAATAATTTTTAAATATAACCATTAACCATATTTTTAACAGATTTCAGACATTATATATAATAATCTTCATTCACACTACCATGTAGTCAGGATATACTGAAGTTATGTATACTAAGATTATGAAGTCTCTAAATATTTGAATAGTATAAGAATGACTTCGTAGGTAAATAATTTATATTCCCCAGTCAGAGTGTTGGCTTTGATGATGTTGAATTAAAAAAAAAAAAAAGTTATAGTCAAGTTAACAATTGAGAAATAATAATAAAATCAAGACATCAAATACATAAGAGGAAATAACTAACACATTTTAATTCAGAATCAGGCACTTTTCTTGATTTGAACCTGTGCTGTGTAATTTATTTAAAAAAAAAACCTTTTTAGTACTTTTGCTTTATTAAATGATATTTGTGGCTTTCTGTGAATTTTCAGAGTCATCAGGTAACTTAGTCATCTATTGCTGCTATACCAGAAATACTACAAGTAGATCTGGCTTTAAAACGACAAATGATTATTCTCATAGAAAAGCAGGCTAAACATCTAAATTCAAGGAATCAGCTTCAGAGGGAGTCTTTGTGTCTTGGCTTTGGAGGAAGGTACTTGTTGTTAGTCTTCCCCTGGACTGGGAGTTTTTGAGGCTAAGGAACCCCAGGTCCTTCCAAAGGATACCCTCAACTCCCAGCACTACTTCTTGGTAGTACGAGATCCTCCAGCTCTCTGCTTGTTCCCCTATCATTTGTATCCTTTAAACTGCCTGTGGGGCATTTCTACTCTGTTTTATATGGTCTCTATAGTCCAAATCAACAGAATAGTTTTGATTTTTTGATATAGTGGCTATCTCCTCGGTGTGGCTCTAATTGTTAAGCATTTGACTACAAGCCAACAGGTTGTTGGTTTGAACCCACCCAGAGACATCTTGGAAGACAGTCATAGCAATCTGCATTCAAAAGGTCACAGCCTGAAAACCCTATGGAGCAGTACTTGTCTGCATACATGGGGTCACGTCGGAATCCTGGGGCCACTGTGTGTCAGAATCCACTTGATGGCAACTAACAACAGAATCCTCTTGTGTGAAATGTCTGTTAATGTCTTCTGTCCATTTTCTAATTGGATTTTTTGTTCCTTTACAAATGAATTTTGAAAGGTTTTTTTTTTTACCTTTTTAAAATTGTAATTCAGTGAAAATATACAATCCAAATCAATGTTGCATGCCCACTTATCTGTAGCTCCATCAGCTTTTCTCAACCAGTGATAGCACATTCCTCCTTTTCACTACATATTTCTAGCATCCTCTTTAATGAGCACCTGTTCCCACCTCTCCACCCTCTTCTCTCCCATCTAGAAAGAAACCAGTAGAACAGCCTCCCATGAATGTACAGAACTGCAAAGTGCACACACTATATGGTCACACTGTGTCCCTGAGCCCAGTCTGTTCTTATCTGAAGAGTTGACCTCAAAACTTGTTTCTAGTCAAGGCCAGCAGCAGGTCTAGGAGCCATGTTCCCAGGGGATCCTTCAGGCTGTCGGGCCATCACTTCTGATCTTTTAGTAGAGTTCTGGAGCTGCACACCACTTTTGCTAGTGTTGCTTTAGGGACTTTTGTATCCTTAATGGTGGCCAGGTACAATCTGGTTCTTCTGGATTCATGTTGATACAGTCTGTCATTCATATGGGTCCTTTGGTTTCCTGGGCTCTTTTTTCATTATGTCTTTGTTGCCCTTGTTCATCATCTGTTCCAGATGGATTGGGACCACTTGATGTCCTCAGATGGCACGTTGCTAGCTTTTAAGACCCCAGACACCACTCACCAATTGGGGTGTAGAAGACTTTCAAAGCAAAAGACTAGTTATGCCAATTGGCCTTGATGTCCCCTGAAAACATAGTCCCCAGACCCCTGTCCCTGCTACTCTATCCTTTGAAATATTGGATTGACTGGAGAAATCTACCTTGCTCATGGATAGGAAGACTTATTGTGAAAATGTCTGTTTTACCTAAAGCAGTCTTACATATACAGTGTGATCCCAATACAGATTCCAATGTCATGTTTTTAATCAGATGGAAAAACAAATCACCAACTTTGTTTGGAAAGGGAAGAAACCCTGGATAAGTAAAGCTCTACTGAAGAAAAGGAACACAGTAGGAGGCCTCATGCTACCTGACCTTAGAACCTATTACACTGCCACGGTAGTCAAAACAATCAGGTACTGGTACAAAAACAGACATATAGACCAATAGAAAGAAATGGAGACCACAGAAATATCATCATCCTTTTATGAACAGTTGGTATTGGACAAAGGCCCAAATGTCATAAACTGGGGTAAAAAGAGTCTCTTTGATACATGATGTTGGCAAAATTGGATTATCTATCTATAAAAAATGAAAGTAAGACCCATATCTTACACCTTACACAAAAACTAACTGAAAATGGATCAAAGACCTAAATTTCAAACCTAAAATGATAAAGATCATGGAAGAAAAAATAGGGTCAGCAATGAAAGTTCTAATACATGGCTTAGACAGACTACAAAATCTGACTAACAGTACTTGAGCAACAGAAGAGAAAACAGATAAATAGGAACTACTGAGAATGAAACACTTTTGCTCACCTTAAAGACTTTATCAAGAGAGTTATAAGACTGCCTACAGAATGGGAAAAAATATTTGGCAACTACAGGTCAGATCGATGTTGATTTCCATAATCTATAAGGTACTGCAAAATGTCGACAAGAAAAAGATAAATAATCCAATTAAGCAATGGACAAAGGAGACACCTCACCAAAGAAGATATCCAGGGAGCCAAAAGACACGTGAGGAAATGTTTACATTAGCTATTAGAGAGATCCAAATCAAAACTACAATGAGATACTGTCTCACCCCAACAAGGGTGACAGTAATCCCCCAAACCACAAAACAACAAATGCTGGAGAGGCTGCAGAAAGATTGGAAGTCTCCTACACTGCTGGTGGGATTGAAAAATGGTACAACCTTTTTGGAAAGCAATTGGCCCTTCCTTAAAAAGCTAGAAACAGAAATACCGTATGATCCAGCAATACCACTCCTCAGAATATATCCTACAGAAATAAAGGTGGTCATACTAACAGATGTGTGTACATGAGTGTTTACTGCAGCTCTGTCCACAATAGCAAAAGGATGGAATCAACCTAGGTGCCCATCAACACATGAATGGATAAACAGACCATGGTGTGTACACTTAATGGAACACTATGTAATGATAAAGAACAATGATGATTTTAGGAAGCATCTCGTAAGCTGGTTTCAACTGGAAGACATTATGCTGAGTGAAATCAGTCAGTGGCAAAAGGACAAGTATTGTAAGAGACCTCTGCTATAAGGACTGAAAAATAGACTTATGTACAGAAGAAAAGACTCTTTGATGGCTACAGTGGTAGGGTGGGAGGGAGAGGGTTGGTCGGAGATTAGATAAAAACCCACTGCCGTTTAGTTAGGTCCAACTCGCAGTGACCCCTGAGGTCAGAGTAGAACTGCCCCATAGAGTTTCCAAGGAGTGCCTGGCAGATTTGAACTGCTGATAGATTAGTTTATGGGAATTTGGTTAGGTGAGAGCAGTGACAGCATGCAGCAGAGAGCAGAACAATGTAATTGGACTACACCATAAACTGAAAGGTTTTCTTAATCCAGTATTTCAATGAATGATCCTTATATATTCTAGGCATGAGTACTTTGTCATATAGTGTGGAAGTATTTTCCCTCACCCTGCAGTTGTTTTTTCATCCCTTTAACAGAGTCTTTCCCTGGGAAAATCTTTTAAATTTTGATGAATTCCAATTATCAATTTTGTTTTCCTTTGTAGATATTTTGGTGTCATATCTGTGTCATGTCTTGATGTCTTTACTCAGCCTTATGTCTCAGTGATTTTCTTCTAAGTATTCTAAAATTTCTAAGTTTCATAGTTTATTTTTTAGTTAATAAGCCATTTTGAATTAACTTGTGTGTGAAGCATGTAATTTTTTTTTGCCACTGGATGTCCAGTTCCCTCAGTGCCATTTGTTGGAAAGAAAAACAAACAAACCATTTTTCACATAATTACCCTTACATCTTTGTCAAAACTTGGTTGATATACTTAAGTGGATCCGTTTATGGGTGCTCTATTATGTTCCTCCGTCTGTATTTCTATCCCTCTGGCAGTAACACAAATCTTGATTACTGTAAGTATATATTGTTTTTGTTGGATACTGTTGAGTCAGTTTTCAACTTGTAGTGATACCATATTGACAGAGTACAGTGTCTTCATGAAGTTTTTCCCTGTAATGTTTACAGAAGCAGATTATCAGGCCTTGTTCCTGCAGAGCTACTGGGTAGTTCTGCACCACCAGCCTTTTGCTTAGCAGCTAAGTGCCAAACCATTGTGCCACCAGGCTCCTTGTTACCAATACATTTTCAAATAGTATATAATGATTTCAACCATTTTATCTTTCTCCCAAAAAACTGTTTAACTATTCTCATTTTTTTCCTTTCAGTATAAATTTTAGTTTAAGCTTTTCTATTTCTATAAAATACCTTGTTGGAAATTGGATAGGACATCACTTGGCTTTGGCTTTGGCTTTGTATATTAATTTGGTAAGAACTGATATTATTACCATCTTGAGTCTTCCAATTCATAAACATGGTATCTCCATATATTTAAATCATCTTTTGTCAGTATTTTGTTTTATTGCACACAAGTTCTGTATATGTTATATTACATTTATACCTTAGTTTTTCTCTTTTTATTGGTAGTAAGATATAGATTTTAAATTTTGTTTTATACATGGACATGTATACCAACATATAGAACAATTAATTTTTGCATGTTGATTTTGAATTCTGAAACTTATTAGTTTTAAGTAGAACCAGCTTTATGTGTATGAGACTTACACAGTTACACAGGAGCCTGTGTTTGGCTAAATGCTCTTGCCATCTTAAAATTATTAATAATTTTATCTTTGAACTTGTGTTTTATATGTGAAGTCCAGTGGGGCAGTGGAGCATGTGCATGAGCAGAAGACATAAGCACAATATGTATGTCCACAGTTTCTTGCTGCCCTGTTTACATACAATATTTGTAATATCCATGAGCACAGAATTCTGATGGACCCACCGTCCATGGGAATTTAACAACATAAAAAATGAAAACAAGGTAAGTATGCTGTATTTGTTGCTAAGGAAGTAGGGACATTGATAGCACTGAAAGACCACACTTTGCTTATTAAACACAACATGCTTCAAACGTAGAAAGAAGGCAGTAGCATTGTAAGAATTGTGAATGACCAGGAGTCCTATCACATCCTTACTTATTAGTGTTACTTTCTTATATTAGCTAATTTGTTATGCTGAAAATATTGACACAGAAAGAGAATGATAGAGGTTTGACAGTTAAATCCGTGAATTTAGTTGTTCTAAGTGCTGAAAATTACTATCATCACCTTTGAAGTACTCCCTTTCGTAAGCTATACACTGACACCAGTGCCTAGTCCACCATTCAAAACAATTTTGGAACTCTTTCTGGTATGGCTGTTATACACGGTGGTGTGGTGACAAGTTCAAGAAATTAATTGTATGGTTGTCTGTGAGGGAGTTTTTATCCAGTAAAGAAATCACTTAATTGGAACACCCTCCCTACTCACCCACTCTGGCCCCCATTGACTTTCTTCTTTACCTGAAAATAAAACGAATATTGAAAGAAAGACATTTGGATGACTTTCAGGACATCAAGGGTAATATAGTGACAGCTCTGATGACCATTCCAGAAAAAGAGTTCCAAAATTCCTTTGAAGGGTGGCATTGGTGCCTAGTCTCCCAAGGGGAGTACTTCAAAGGTAACTGCAATGATATTCAGCAGTGAGGTATGTAGCACTTTCACTGGGAGGAGTTTGTGAACTTTATTGTCAGCCTTCACATGACAACTCACAGTTCCATTCCTTTTAGCCTCTCCTTCCTCATCAGTAAGTTGAATGTAGAAAGCATTGGTAACATGTGTATGTGTGTGTGTAAGGAGAGAGAGAAAAATACTGAAGTTAGTTTTAGGCAATGTTTATACACATTTGTGAACTCTAAAATACAAACTGTAATTTTGGAGATTCTGCATATGAATTAAACATTCTTTTTTAATTTTAAACTAATAATTGCGTGATATAATGATCAATGGTAAAGATAATGCTAATAATTTTAAAATTTAACTTTTCAACACAATGAAAGGCCAAGAAAGGACTGAAAGGATGGAGCTCCATATTTTATTATCATTCATGCACTTTGTTTGCTTTATGAACAAGAGGCCTGCCTGTAGTTTCATTTTATGCTAGCCCCAACAATTTACAGAGACAGCCTTAGTTCTAGGAAGTTCTTTTGTTGACTTTATTTTCAATTTTTTTGGTAGGTTCTTTGGGATTTTCTACTTGGACTATCATGTCATCTGTAAATAGGAACAGTTTTGTTTTTTCTTTTCTAATCTGTATGCCATTTATTTTCTTTATTACAATGTTAAATAACCCAGTGTTGTGTTAAGTGAGAGTGGTGTTATCATGAATTGAATTGTGTCCCCCCCAGAATTTGTGTAGCCATGTGGCTGGGCCATGATTCCTGTATTCTATGATTGTCCTCCATTTTGTGATTTTCCTATGTTGTATGGTAAAGGATTAGGGTGGGACTGTAAATCCCTTTATAAGATCACCTCCCTGCTCCACTGTAAAGGGAGTTTCCTTGGAGTATGGCTTGTCCCACACTTAATCCTTTTGTCCTGGAAGAAGTAAAAGGAAAGGGAAGCAATTAGAGCATTGGGAACCTCACACCATCCGGAAAGCAGCACTGGGAGAACAGTGCGTCCTTCAGACCTGAGGTTCCTGTGCCCAGATACTCCCTGAACAAAGACTGATGCAATACTGGACTTTCCTCCAGAGCTGACAAGGTGGAGAGCCTTCCCGTGGAGTGGATATCCTGAATTTGGACTTGTAGCCTACTGGACTTTGTTAAAGCCTTCCACTCTGTGGTATTTCTGTTAGAGCAGCACTAGCTGACTAAAACAGGTGTAAAAACATTAATTTACTTTTTCACCTTTAAGCGTGATGTTAGACGTAAATTTTCTGAGTTGTTAAGTGATGTCTAGTTGAATTGCACCGTAAGATTTTCTTGGCTGTAATCTTTATAGGAACAGATAGCTGGATCTTTCTCCTGTGAAGTCATTGGGTAGGTTCAAATTATCAACCTTTCAGTTAGCATACAAATGCTTAAGTGCTTGTGCCATTAGGTCTTTTTTAATAGATGCTCTTTATCAAGGGGAGGAAATTTCCCTTTATTCTTAGCTTTCTGAGTGCTTTTTTCTTTTTAATCATGAATGGTATCAATATTTTATCAGTTTGAGTAAAATGTCTTTGACGGGAAGGAGTCAAGTGGTGAATAGTCAGATACACCATTCTCTCCTCCTACAGCAAAGACCAGAAAATTAAGTTAAACAGATGTGCGTATAGATCCTGACCCTGAACAACAAAAAGTAAGGATAAAGGGTCAAATAGTAATTGGAAGGACAACTGAATGAACATAGTGGATTAAGAGTAATATTGAATGGAGGGGTGTGCAGCTTTCCTGGCTCAATGTGGCCATCTTAGGCAAAGACAGTATCAACATTGGCTTAGATACACAGGGAGTTGAATTCACAGCATTCCTGTAAGAGACAAAGAAACTGTATAAGCACATCTGATGAGAAATAATGTCAGCAGATCTTGATCTGGCTCTGTCTTGGTCATCTAAGTGCTGCTATGACAGAAAATACCACAAGTGGATGGTTTAAAAAAGAGAAATTTATTATCTCACAGCCTAGTGGGTTGAAAGTCCAAATTTAGAGCATCAACTCCACAGGAAGGCTTTTCTCTGTCAACTCTGGAGGAAGTTCCTTCTCATCAATCTTACCCTGTTTGAGGAGCTTCTTAGACACTGGGACCCTGGCTCCAGAGGGCATGCTCTGCTCCAGGGGTTGTTTTCTTGGTGGTATGAGTTCCCTCTGTCTCTTTGCTAGCTTCTTTGTTTTATATCCCAAAAGATTGCTTCAGGACATTACACAATCTTGTAGATGGAGTCCTGCCTCACCAACACAACTGCTGGTTATTTTACTTCACTAACATAGTGGCAGGCTTTACATCATATAGGAAAATCACACAATACCAGGAATCATGGCCCAGTTGAATTTATGTGCACATTTTGGGGGGGATACAATTCAATCCATGGCACTATCTAAGGAAGGAATACACATAAATGAGAGTGAGACTTACTGGGATGCTGACATCCATAGAGCAGGGATGGAGCCATAAATGAGAGTCAAATATACTCACAGTGACCGTCTTTGACCCCATAGGTGAGTGGTATGCATGAGGAAGTGGATCTGCAGAGTACTGACAGAATGTCGCCTAACCAGCTAAACCCTAGGTGGCTCCCCTCTTTGTACTATGTTGTGGGCAAGTCCTTAATGCTGGCTTTAACAGACAAGAATTGCCATGGTGTCATGGATTGCATTGTGTCCCCCCAAAAATAAGTGTAGCCATGTGGCTGGGCATGATTCCCATATCTTGTGACTGTCCTCCATTTTGTGGTTTTCCTATGCTGTATGTTAAAGGATTAGGGTGGGGCTGTGAATCCCTTCATAGGATTACCTCCCTGCTCCCCTGTAAAGGGAGTTTCCCTGGAGTATGGCTTGCCCCACCCTTAATCCTTTCATCCTGTGGAGATAAAAGGAAAGCGAATCAGGCTGAGCATTGAGAACCTCACAGTATCAAGAAAGCTACACCGGGAGAAGAGCGTGCCCTTCAGACCTGAGGTTCCTGCGCCAAGGTGCTCCCTGGACAAAGACTGATGCAATACCAGACTTTCCTGAGCCGACAAGGAGAAAGCCTTCCCCTGGAGTGGACACCCTGAATGTGAACTTGCAGCCTACTAGACTATGTAAGAATGAACTTTCCTTCATTAAAACCATCCACTCTGTGGTATTTCTGTTAGAGCAGCCCTAGCTGACTAAAACACCTGGTATCTATTTCTACTAGCTGGAGTCCCTCTCACTATGCTCCTGATGCAAATCAGCAGAAGGTCTCATACCCCAGCAGAGCGCGTCCTTGCCTGACTAGAGACCATATTATGACCCTGTCCACTCCCTGCTATCTAGCTCATCGACCATGCTCTTCTGCCCACCTGATGAGTGGTAGCGGATGTACTCCTACATGTGTGTTTGTATTCATCTTCACAACCCACATGCCTGGTAAGTAGCAATGACTATGCAGGCACATGCACACCTGCCTGCTGCTTGCTCCTGTCTGGCCCTGTGAGAAGTGGCAGCATCATGACCAGGCAAGCGCCTTCCCTGTGCTTTCTCCCCTGCCTGACAAGAGGAAGCGGTAGCACAAATGCACATGTACCTCCCTGTTGCTTGCCTCTTTTATTACCTTGCCTGGTGAGGGACAGGTAATAAGCAACAATTGCAAACTGACCTGTCATTCATACTCCCTTGCCCTGAGGAGAGGTGGTGGTAGTGTGACTGTGTGCACACCAGCCTATGACTCACATCCTATCTGGTCGGAGGTGGTGACTGTACCATTACTAACCAGCTACACTGACATACTTGCCACCCCACCCATATGGCAGGTGCCACTATCCACTCCTGTGGCACTAGACCAATGACAAATGGGGGCTAGTGCCCACTCAACTGTTGCTGCACAAGACCAATAATCAGGGACCCATGTTCACACACCCAGCTGCTACCCCTCCCACTTGCAGACAGGTGGCAAATGTCATAGTATGGGCATAGTAGCATGCCTGTCCTGCCTATTCACATACATCAAAAAAAAAAAAAAAAAACCAAGATGCAGAAAACATAAAATTAATAAACAAAATAAAAACACCATAATGCCTTTGAGACAATGTCATGGTTGGAATTGTGTCCCCCCAAAAATGTGTACAGCCACGTGGCTGGGATATGGTTCCCAATATCTTGGGACTGTCCTCCATTGTGTGGTTTTGCTAACCTGTATGTTAAAGGATTAGGGTGGGGCTGTAAATTCCTGCTGTGGGGGGGGAGTTTCCCTGGAGTATGGCTTGCCCCACCCTTAATGCTTTTAGCTTGCAAGGAATAAAAGGAAAAAGAAACAAAGGACAATTTGAGAACCTTGCTACCATCAAGCAAGCAACACCGAGAGCAGAGCGCGTCCTTCAGACTAGAGGTTCTTGTGTGAGGAGGCTCCCTGGACAAAGACTGATGCAACACCGGACTTTCCTCCAGAGCTGACAAGGGGAAAGTCTGGACACCCTGAATATGGACTTGCAACCTACCGGACTGTGTAAGAATAAATCTTTCTTTGTTAAAGCCATCCACTCTGTGGTATTTCTGTTAGAGCAGCCTAGCTGACTAAAACAGACAACATACAATATTAAATTACCTAAAGAAGCAGGATAAGATGACTCCAACAAGTGACCAAAATAAAGAACCAGAAAACCTCCTGGAAGATTTCTTTTTTAATTGCAGATTTCTTAATGGAACTAACTGGCAAGGAATTGAAAAGACTTACCTCGAGGGTTCTTGAAGAGATCAAAGAAAACACAGGAAAACAGAGAAAAACTGCTAGAAAATTTCATGAAAACAACACAGGAACAAAATGACAAAGTAAATAGACATTTGGAACCATATAAAACAGCAACTACAATCAGAAGATTAGCAATGAAATTTTAGAAATAAACAGGATGAAAACATAGAAGAAGAAATAAGTCAATGAAGGGCAGAAATAGTGAAATAGAGGACAAATAATAATAATTTGTTTGAGTAACAGTCAGGAAAAAGAATGAAGAAAAATAAAGAAACCCTAAGAGTTGTATGAGACACTATTAAGTGGAATAACATGACCAGAATCACAGAACAGGGGGAGGCAATAAAAAGCACAGACAGAATTTCTGAAGATTTGCTGGCATAAAATATCCTTAATATCATAAAAAACAAAAAGATATCCATGTAAGGAGCACTATAACTCTATGCAGGATAGACCTCAAAAGAAAATCACGAAGACATAACTTAATCCAATGTTCCAAAACCAAAGACAAGGAAAGAATCCCAAGAGAAACTGAGAAAAACAAAAAGATCGGGGGGGGGGGGGCAGAGTCAAGAAGGTGGACTAAACACACGTCTCCTTATATCCCTCTGGAAACCAAGACCTGAATTGACAATCAAACAGAGCCTTCTGATCACCTAATCAGCCTCAGGATACGGCACAGAGCTGTTAATTGGGACTTCATACCACTCAGCGAAAAACCTCCTCTCTTTTGCTGACTCCCGCTCCTGACTAGCCCTGGCTCTCACAGACGGAAGGTAAACGCACCATTTTGACTTTTTTTTCCCTATGTCTCGGCTGGCGAGCGGAGCTGGGTTTTGCCTGGCGGCTGGACTCAGATGTGCTGCTGTGGGGATAGGCAGGCGAAATTCCCATATTCTGAGAGCCAGGCTCGGGACTCTGTTAATCTAGCCATTTTGAGCCTTTCGTTTTGTAGCTGCCTCAGCGGGGTTTGTGCGCAGCTTTGCAGTCAGTGTGCGGGATGCCATGTTGGTACCGAGATTTTAGCAGGACCTCGTTCTTAGCCTGGGAGCCAGCGCCTGCAAACGGGACAGCGCTTCTCCGACAGAAAAGTAGTGATTTTGCACAGTGCTACCTACGTTGGGGGCCCTGCAACAGAAGCAGAGGAATCACTACCTCTCGGCACCTTTAGCCCCTCTGTCTGCTGCCTGTGTGGAGGATGCCATCTTGGATATGGCTGCAGCTGGACCTAATTCTTAGCTTGGGAGCCAGAGCCTGCCCACAGGAGAGCACTTTTCTATAACAAAACCAGTACTCGACCCAGTGTTGCCTAAGGCTAGGCCCTGTCAGCAGAGGCCAACAGGGCAGTAGCATTGCTGTATTCTGAACTAGTTTGTTATCATCTGGGGTTGGATATAGTGACGCTTACTTTGTCAGATGAGAAGAGGGACCTCTACAACTGAAAACCTAACTGACTTGTGAACTGGTCAGATACCTTTTGCTTTACATTTGAAGACAGCCTAGAGAAACATTTGCAGTCCATCCTCACAGTACCTCTTCTAGCCTCTATATACTCACATGGGACCCAAAAAGCAACCGACAATTGTGGCATAAAAGCAATCACTCATGGCTTCAGAAGGCTCCCAAACAAAGCAATCAAGGAATTTTCCAGATGAAGAAACTTTTATGAAAGCATCAGGAAGTGAATACAAATTGATTAAATACAGAGCCCTTCTAGACCTTATACAAAATGCAGCAGAAAAAAATGAAAAAATAAGCAAGTTGTTCGATCTGACGGAACACCAGTACTCTGAAATCCAACAGATCAAGAAGAAAATCAAAGACATAGACACTTCCATGCAAAGCCACGAAAACAGAATGGAACAAATGGAAAAAAAGAATTTCTGACTTGGAAGACAGACCTACTGATGCCAGCGTCTATGAGCAGAAATCAGGAAAAAGAAACAAGGAAAATGAAGAAACATTAAGAAGTATGTGGGACGCTATTAAGAGGAACAACCTTCGATTAATTGGAGTCCCTGAACAAGGTGAGACATCTGAGAACACAGAGAGTATTGTTGCTGAGCTGCTGAAAGTAAACTTCCCAGAAATCATGAAGGAACAGAATATAGACATCTGAGATGCATATCGTACACCACCCAATATAGATCTCAAAAGAAAGACTCCAAGACATATTATAATCAAGCTTAACAAAATGAAACATAAACAGAAACTCTTAAAGGCAGCAAGACTCAAGGGAAAGCTAACATTCAGAGGGAAACCCTGTAGGCTCTCGTCAGATTTCTCAGCAGAAACCAGACAGTGGCATGACACATTCAAAGTCTTGAAGGAGAAGAACTTCCAACCAAGAATTATATATCCTGCAAAACTATCTTTCAAATATGAAAATGAAATTAAGACATTCCCAGATAAACAGAAACTCAGAGACTTTGTACAAACCAAACCCAAACTACAAGAAATACTGAAAGAAGTTCTTGGCTTTGGCTTAGAAGAACAAAACCACTAACTTTATATTTTAGAACGACACACTACTCAATACTCATTTAGAGAAGGCTCCAAAGTAAATCACAGCTTTGATCTGGGAAGAAGCAATCCAGTGATCATCATGAAAACTATGGTGTCATCATAATAAAAAGAGGGATGTACTACAGTCGTTATAGTCCTTCCAGATGGAGAGGAAGATGACAAGACTGGTAGTAATTAAAATTGGGTTTATAAATAGTTTATTAAGGGGGTTCATAGGGGCAGCTGTAAAGCACAACAAAGATGTATCATACCATTTCAAGAAATCTAACACATGAGTCTCAACAACTATAATACCAGCTCTGAAAAAGGTGAAAAATCAACTCACAAAAAAGAGTGTCCCAGAACAGACTAATAAGAACAACAGAGAAAACATCAACATAAAAATAAACATATCACAATGGCACCAGTGAACACATACCTGTCAATAACTAAATTGAATGTGAATTGACTGAATGCTTCAGTAAAGAGACACCGAGTGTCATCTTGGATCAAAAGACACGACCCATCCATATGTTGTCTACAAGAAACTCACTTGAGACCTAAAGACAGGAACAGACTGAAAATTAAAGGATGGAAGAATATATATCAAGCTAACAATGAACAAAGAAGAGCAGGGGTGGCAATTCTAATTTCAGACAAAATCAATTTTAATGTCCAATCCACCATTGTGGACAAAGACGGACACTATTTATTGCTGAAAGGTTCAGTACACAAGCAAGACTTAACTATATTAAATATTTATGCACCTAATGTCAGAGCACCTAAATATGTCAAAGAAAAACTGACTGTGCTCAAAAGAGTTAGATGACTCCACAATAATACTGGGAGACTTTAACACTCCACTCTCATCACTAGACAGATCATCTAGAAAAAAGCTCAGTAAAGATACAGAAGACCTCATTGACACAATTAACCAACTAAACCTCATTGATATATACAGAACTTTCCACCCATCAGCAGACAACTACACCTTCTTCTCCAGTGCATGTGGAACATTCTCCACAGTTGACCACGTGATAGGCCATAATACAATGCCCAACAAAATCCATACCATTGAATTACTGCAAAGCACCTTCTCAGATCATAAAGCCATCAAGTTGAAATCAATAGCAGAAAAAACATAGATAGAAAGTGGAACTCTTAGAAACTGAACAACATCTTGCTCAAAAAAACATGGGTTATAGAGGAAATCAAGGATGAATTAAAGAAATTCATGGATTCCAATGAGAACGAAAACATTTCCTACCAGAACCTATGGGATACAGCCAAAGCAGTGCTCAGAGGTCTATTTATCTCAATAAATGCACATATCTGGAAGGAAGAAAGAAACCAAATCAAGGAACTAACTCTATAGCTTGAACAAGTAGAAAGAGAACAGAGGAACCCCTTGGGCACCAGAAGAAAGGAGATCATAAAGATTAGAGCAGAGCTAAATGAATTAGAGAATAGAAAAACAATTGAAAAAATTGAAAAGACCAAAAGCTGGTGTTTTGAAAAGATCAACAAAATTGATAAACCACTGGCTAAACTTACTAAAGAAAAGCAGGAAAGGAAACAAATAACCCAAATTAGAAGTGAGAGGGGAGTTGTCACCACAGATGCAACAGAAATCAAAAACATCATAACAGAATACTATGAAAGACTGTACTCTAACAAATTTGAAAACCTAGGGGAAATGGACCAATTCCTTGACTCATACCACCTATCCAAATTATCACAACGTGAAGCAGAACAACTTAATAAACCCGTCACAAAGGAAGAGATTGAAAAGGTCATCAAAACACTACCAACCAAAAAAAGTCCGGGCCCAGATGGCTTCATGGCAGAATTCTACCAGGCATTTAGAGAAGAGTTATCCCCAATACTACTGAGACTATTTCACAGTATAAAAAGGGATGGAGTACTCCCAAACTCATTCTAGGAAGCCAGCATAACCCTGATACCTAAGCCAGGGAAAGATCCAACAAAGACAGAGAACTACAGACCGATATCACTCATGAACCTAGATGCAAAAATCTTCAACAAAATTCTTGCCAACAGAATACAACAACATATCAAGAAAATAATCCATTATGACCAAGTGGGATTCATACCAGGGATGCAAGGCTGGTTCAACATCAGGAAAACAATTAATGTAATTAACCACATAAATAACACAAAAGACAAGGATCACCTGATTTTGTCCATTGATGCCGAAAAGGCATTTGATAAAGTCCAAAACCCATTCATGCTAAAAAACTCTTAGCAAAATGGACATAGACGGCAAATTCCTCAACACAATAAGGGCCATTTATACAAAGCCAATTGCCCACATCATCCTGAATGGAGAGAGAGTGAAATACTTTCCCCTGAGATCAGGAACTAGACAAGGATGCCCACTGTCACCTCTCCTATTCAACATTGTGCTAGAAGTTCTAGCCAGAGCAATTAGACAAGACGAAGAAATAACGGGCATCTCCATCGGCAAAGAGGAAGTTAAAATCTCCCTGTTTGCAGATGATATGATTGTATATGCAGAGAACCCGAAGGGATCTATAAGTAAGCTACTCAAACTGATAGAAGAGTTCAGCAAAGTCTCAGGATACAAGATAAACATAAGTAAATCAGTAGGATTCCTTTATACCAACAACGAGACTGTTAAGGAGGAAATTATCAAATCAATACCATTTATGATAGCCCCTAAGAAGAGAAAGTACCTAGGAATTAATCTAACCAGAGAAACAACAGACCTTTACAAAGAGAGCTACAAGCCCTTGCTTCAAGAAACTAAGAGAGTCTTAGAGAAATGGAAAAACCTACCCTGCTCATGGATAGGAAGACTTAACATTGTGAAAATGTCTATTTTACCCAAACCAATTTGTTTATATAATGCAATCCCAATACAAGTTCCAGCATTATTTTTTAATGAGATGGAGAAACAAATCACCAATTTTGTTTGGAAAGGGAAGAAGCCCTGGATAAGTAAGGTACTACTAAAGAAGAAGAACACACTGGGAGGCCTCTCATTACCCAACCTTAGAACATACTACACTGCCACAGTGGTCAAAACAGCCTGGTACTGGTACAAGAACAGACAGATGGATCAATGGAACAGAATTGAGACCCCAGAGATGACACCATCTGCTTATGAACAGTTGATATTCGACAAAGGCCCTAAGACATTAAACTGGGGTAAAAACAGTGTCTTCAACAAATGGTGCTGGCAAAATTAGTTATCTATCTGCAATAAACTGAATCAAGATCCATATCTTACACCTTATAGAAAAACGAACTCCAACTGCATAAAAGACCTAAATATCAAACCTAAAATGATGAAGCTCATCCAAGAAAAGGTAGGAACAACAATGAAAGTTTTAATATACTATGAGGACAGACTCCAAAATCTGTCAAAGAAACCTCAATCAACAGAAGAGAAAATAGATAAATGGGAACCATTAAGAATCAGACACTTTTGCTCATCCAAAGACTTTATTAACAGAATTAAAAGAACACCCAGAGAATGGGAAAAAATATTTGGCCACTCTATGTCAGACCGACACCTGATCTCCATAATCTATAAGATACTACAAAATATCAATAAGAAGAAGATAAACCATCCAATTAAGCGATGGGCAAAGGACATGGACAGACACTTCACTAAAGACGAGATCCAGGCTGCCAAAAAACACATGCGGACATGTTCACGATCTTTAGTTATTAAAGAAATTCAAATCAAGACAACAATGAGATACCATCTCACCCCAACAAGATTGGCCATGATCCAGAAAACACAAAACAACAAATGCTGGAGAGGCTGTGGAGAAAGTGCAACCCTCCTACACTGTTGGTGGGGTTGCAAAATGGTGCAGCCCCTTTGGAAGGCAATCTGGCGCTACCTTAAAAAAAATGTATATTGATATACCATTTGACCCAGTAATTCCACTACTTGGAATATATCCTACAGAATCAAGGCCTTTCACACCAGCGGACACATGCACCAGAATGTTTATCGCAGCATAGTCCACGATAGCAGAAAGATGGAATCAACCCAGATGCCCAACAATAGAAGAATGGATAGGTAAACTATGGTACATATACGCAATGGAGCACTGTGCAATGATAAAGAATAACGATGATTCCAGGAAACATCTCCTAACCTGGTTTCAACTGGAAGACATTATGTTGAGTGAAAGTAGTCAGCGACAAAGGGACAAATACTGTATGAGACCTCTACAATAAGATCTCAAAAACAGACTTGTGTATAGAAGAAAAGACTCTTTGACAGCTGCAAGGGAGGGGAGGGAGGGAGGTTGAGGGGGGAGGGTTTAGTTTAGATAGTTACTAGAAATCTAGTTGGGAGAAAGTGGTCGTTGCACACATTAGAAACAAGAACAACATTAAGTGGACTTCAGCATAACTTGAGTACTCCTTCCATCTTAACTCAATACTGTAAGGATAGAGTAGCTGGGACCGGGGTTGGGGGACCATGCTCTTAGGCAAATTCCAGGCCAGTTGGCACAACTAGCGTTTTGCTAAGAGAGCTCTCTGCACCCCACATTGGTGAGTGGTGTCTTGGGTCTTAAAAGCTGCCAAGGTGCCATGCGAGGACACACCAAATGGTCCCAACTCAGCAGGAACGGATGCTCACCGAAGACCAAAATGACATGCGGTAAAGACAACCAAGAAGACAGAGAGACCGACAAGAGTCGGTGCCTACATCGACTTGGGAGGAACTGGATGGTGCCCGGCCACCACCAGTGATAGCCACGATGGAGCTCACAGAGAGGAGTCTCACTGGCAACACAAGAATAAAAAAGAGTGCATCATGAGATCTCTGCTAAAAGACCTCAATTGATGGTCCAGCGGTTTTGGGGTTCCTCTGAGAGCAAGGCCCCCAGCCCTGATGCAGCCCTTTCCCGTAAATTATACCAAAGGTCCACTCTTTGGACAGGAATGGATTGGACTTGGCAATGCAGATTGACCATATATTGGAAGCACTTTATGGTTCTATACATCTATAGGATATCATCTTGCTGACTTTTGGCTGGAGGAAGGGGAGTGGACGGAGAGGACGGGAAAGGAGGCTTGTGGGACGATGATACATGTATGGAGCAGAGAGGAATAATGTGCAGTCACTGGACAGGGAGAGCAGTGGAAGCTGCATATAGGTGGGCATGTAAATTTATATGTGAATGTACATTTTCACTCAGTTATGTTAAATAAAAAAAAAAAATAACCCACAAACAGGAGCCAACAAGACTAACCTGTGATTTTTTTTTTTTTGGCAGAAACCATGCAGGAAAAAAGACAGTGGAAAAACATATATAAAATCCTGAAAGAAAAAGATTGGCAGCTAACAATTGTCTATCCATCAAAATTATATCTCAAATATAGTTGGGAAATAAGGACATTTCTAGAAAAGCATTATTTAAGAGAATCTGTAAAAACCAATCAATCTTACAAGAAATATTAAAGGAAGTCCTTTGGACAGAGAACCAGAAACACGAAACAACAACCCAAGTTTAAGACAGATGACAGCATCAGCCAGATATAAACTCATATAAAGAATCCTTAAAAATAAAATAAAGCTATACCTAAAACAAGGAGCCCAAGATAACAATCTGTAAATGATGATGACTTCACAAAAAAGGTGGTGGGAGAATAAGTGGTTATTAGAGAGCTTATACATGGAGTGGAAGTCAAGATGACTGCTTTAAACTTAGAAAGACAGAAGTAAACTTCAGGGTAACCACAAAGAAAATTAACAAAGCCACTCATCAAAATAAAAAAGAAGAAAATTATAAAGACTCAACCAAACCCCTGCCATCAAGTTGATTACAACTCATAGTAACCCAATAAAGTCTATAGAGACTCAGTGTAAAAAAAAAAAAAAAAAAAAAAAAATCAACAACAAAGGTAATGAAAATTATGTGGAACAGAGAAACTGTCAACATCACAAAAAAAGGCGTAACAAAATGATAGCATTGAATTCATACCTATTGATAATCACACTGAATGTAAATGGTTTAAATGCACTAGTAAAGAGGCAGAATGGCAGAATAAATTTAAAAAAAGACCTGTCAATATGCTGTCTACAAAATACACATTTTTGACAGGAAGATATAAATAAACTAAAAATAAAAGGATAGAAAAATTATATTGAGCCAACTAATCAGATAGAATAGCCTTTAAGACAAAATCCATAATAAAACACGTGGAGGCACATTATATAATTTGTATATTAATCTGGAAACCTTAGTGGCATAGTGATTAAGTGCTATGGTTACTAAGCAAAGGGTCAGCGGTTTGAACCCACAGGCACTCCTTGGAAACTCTATGACAGCAGCTGTACTCTGTCCTATACGGCTGCTATCTGTCAGAATCGACTTGATGGCAATGGGTTTGGTTTGGTTTTATGTAACAATCTACAAGGGGGCATAACCATTATAAATATAGATGCACTGAATGGCAAAGCTCCAAAATACATAAAACAAACTAACAGGATTGAAAAGAGAAATATCTCTACAAGCATAATAGAAGGTTTGAATGCATTACTTTCAATAATAGATAGAACAGCTAGGAAAAAAATTCAATAATGATAGACAACCTAATATCACAATTAGCCAACTTGATGACCTCTTAGACATATATGGAACACTTCACTCAAGAGCAGCAGCATACATTCTTTTCCAGCACACATGGGTCATTCTGTAGAACAGACCCATCTCAGACTGCAGAGCAAGCCTCAGTCAGTATAAAAACATCAAAATAATCTCCTCTGATCACAACCTTTTAAAATTAGAAATCAATAAGAAGAACAAGGAAAAAAATCAAATACATGGAAATTGAATAAGACCTTGCCTAAAAACTGCTAGGTAATAGGAGAAATTAAAGATGAAATAATAAAAAAAAAATTTTTTTAAACTCACATGAGAATGGGAATGCAACATTCTAAAACTTTTGGGACAGTGTTCAGAGGTCAATTTATAGCAATAAATGTACACATCAAAAAAGAAAGGCCAAACTTAAAACCTTAAGTCTACAACTCAGACAAATAGAAGAAGATTGGCAAAAGAAGCCCGTGGTCACCAAACAAACAAAAAAAAAAGACATCATAAAAATCAGAGTGGAAACAAATGAAACAGAAAACAGAAAAACAGTTGAAATATCAAGACTAGAAGTTGGTTCTTTGAGAGGATCAACAAAATTGACCGAAAAAACCCCCCAAAAGGTGATGCAAGTATCCAGGTAAAAAATGAGATACATGACATTACAATAGACCCAACTGAAATAAATAGAATCATAACAAAATACTCTGAAACCTGCACAGCAACAAATTTGAAAGCCTAGAGGAAATGAAAAAATTTCTAGAAAAACACTACCTACCTACAGTAAGACAGAATAGAAAATCTGAACAGACCCATAACAAAAGAAGAAACTGAGATCATCTAAAATATATATATATATATATATATATATATATAATCAGTAACAACAAAACTCCCAGTAACAAAAAAGCAGCAGCTCAGATAACTTCACTGGAGACTTCTACCAAACATTGAGAGAAGAGGTGACACTAATACAACTCAAACTATTTCAGAGTGTAGAAAAAGAAGGCACACACGCAAATTCATCTTTTGAAGACAACAAAATGTTGGTGAGGCTGTGGGGAAAGGAAGTCTCATACAGCACTGATAGCAGTGTAAAATGGTACTGCCATTTTAAACAATGTGATACATTTTTTGAAAGCTAGACATAGAAATATGTGATCCAACAATCTCAATCCAAGGTATATATCGAGAAAAATAAGTCATCACATGAATAGGCATGTATGCACACCACTGATTGTTGAAGCATTCTTCACAACAGGAAAAAGTTGGAAATAACTTAAGTGCCCATTAATGGATGAATAGATAAACAAACTATGTACATACACACAAAGAAATACTAACAATGGTAAAGAATAGCGATGAATCCATGAAACATCTCGCATCATGGGTGTATCTGGAGGACATTGTGCTGAGCAAAATCAATTATGAAAGGACAAATTTTGTATGAGACCTCTGTTAGAAAAACCCAAGAAGATAAACACAGAAAGAAACAATCTTTGGGAAGGGTAAGGAGAGGATAGAGAAAAATTATTAACTCCATAGCAGACATGTCAACTTTGATGATTGGAAAGGAAATATACAATGTAGGGGAAGTTAGCACAACAAGGCAAGGAAAGACACTGAGAGAAACACACAAACATGAAAAGGCAACAACAGTAACTAATATAACATTCACAACTCTAGTATAGTAGTAAAAACAAACATTAATTTTAAAAGCAGCTATATAGGTAGAGGTGTTTGTTAAGTAGGTGTAGGGAAGAGTTTAGGAATATACCCACATACAAATAGAGGTTTGGCTATGGATATTTTTACATAATTATTTGTCTGTGTAGTATGCATATTCATACACAAAATAGAGCACACAGTGGTCATATTCATAGAAGCTTGCTAGATACAACCAAGCACTTCATGAGATTAAGTTAGTGGGGCTAAGGGCTAGGGACCATGGTCTCGGGGGACATCTAGTTCAGTTGGCGTAACAAAGTTTATAAAGAAAATATTCTACATACTACTTTGGTGAGTAGCATCTGGAGTCTTAAAAGCTTGAGAGCAGCCGTATGAGATACGTATATTGATCTCATCCTCTCCAAAGCAAGGGAGACAAAGACACAGAAAAGCAATTAGTCCAAAGGACTAATGAATCACACAATCCACAGGCTCCTCAAGCCTGAGTCCAGAAGAATTAGATGCTGCACAGCTATAGCCATCAACTACTTTGACTGGAATCATACTAGGTTCTGGACAGAGCAGGAGAAAAACGTAGAACAAAATTAAAATTCACAAAAAAGACTAGACTTAGTGGTTGGACAGAGACTAGAGGAACCCCTCAAGACTATGGCCCCTAGACATCGTTCTAACCCAGAACTGAAGCCACTCCCAAAGTTCACCTTTCATCCAAATATTAGGTCTGTAAAGTAAACAGCAACATCTGTGAGGAACATGCTCCTTAGAGCAATCAGGTATCTGAGACCAAATGGGCAACACCTGCCTTTAGGGCAGAGTTAAGAAGGCAAAGGAAATGCTGGTGGCATAGTGGTTAAGTGCTACGACTGCTAATCAAAAGGTGAGCAGATCAAATCCAACAGGTGTTCCTTGGAAACTCAATAGAGAGTTCTACTGTGTCCCACAGCATCACTCTGAGTCAGAATCAACTTGATGGTGATGGGGTTAAGAAGGCAAAAAAGTAAAAAACCCACTGCCATCGGGGCAAAACAGGACAGAAAAACTGGACAAATGGAAACGAGCAACTCAAATGGAAATATACAGAGTGCTTATACATTATAGGAATTGCAATCAGTATCACAAAATAATTTGTGTATAAATTATTGAATGGGAAATTAATGTACTCTGTAAACTTTCTCTAAAGCACAATAAAATGTTCAACAAAACAAAGAAATCTTACCCAAATTCGGTCCCTTTTCTGAAACACAATAAAATGTTCAACAACAACAACAACAAAAACTTACCCCCAATTAGATCCCTTTACTGTTTTTCCTTGTTTTAAAAATTTTCTTTACATGTATTGAGAATCACATCAGAGAGTTATAATTTTTGCTTTGACTATCAAACATAATGTTAAAAAACTTGTAAGAACAGTTGATTATATTCACCTATATTTTTACCCTATCTAGAGTCGCCATGAGTTGGGTCCAACTTGATGGCACTTGGCTTGGCTATTGTTCATTTATCATTCTGATGTTCCAAGTTTATCATTTCCTTTCTCTTCGAAAAACTTCCTTAGTCATTGTTATAGTCTGGCAATAAATTGGTTTTCATTCGTTGAGAATATCTTGAGTTTACTTGTATTTCTGAAAATCATTTTTACTGGGTGTAGAATGCTATGCAGACAGTTCTTTCAGCACTTAGAAAATATGTGCCTCTTGCTTCTTGTTTCCATGTCCTTTCAATTGTTTTTTCTTTATGGATGAGTTATTTCTCTGTAACTTGTTTCAACATTTTTCTTTGTTTTTATTTTTCATAAGTTTTACTATGATGTGTCTTGTATTTCTTTTGGCTTATCCTGTTTGAGGATCACTCACCTTTACTGGAATCTGTAGATTTGAGGTTTTCACCAAATTTGAGATATTTTCAGCCATTGTTTCTTCTATCTAACACTGTCTAACACTTTTTATTCTACTTGCATTCAATGATACTAATGTTAGATCTTTTCTTAGTGTCCCATCGGTCCCTGACACTCTTCATTTATTTATTTTTCCTAGTCTGTTTTCCCTTTGCTTGGGTGATTAAGTGATTTATACTGGTATGTCTTAGAGTTTCCTGATCCTTGGCTCTTGACTCTGCTAGTAACTCTATCCAGCACGGTGTTTTATGTTTGTTTGTTTGTTTTGCTTTTGTTATTGTATTATTAAGTTCTGTAATTTCTATTTTTTCATAACTTGTTTCTTTGTTGAGATTTTTAAATTTTTTCATTTGTTTCAAGGATATTTATAATTGCTCAGTGAAACACTGTTATGATTTATTTCAGTTTCCGTGAGGAATGGATGTAAGCATTCAGCAGTTTTATTCCATTTATAACTACAGTTGCACAAAAACATTCCAGAGGCTCTATGGGCAGTCACCTCTGACTCCAAAATGTGTAGTAGATACCATATCCAACTCCATATGTCCACTGTGTGGTTTAGAAATCTTAATACTTCTTCCCTGACTAGTTCAGAACTCAGCTGCCCATACAGCTCTGCTATCTCATTCATAGATACCTGAAGTTAAGTCCTCTCATCCCTAGCCACTTGGGGCTGGGTCATTGGGTACCAGCTATAAGCACAGGGGTCCAATACTCTATGCATTTCAGAGCAGCTGGCTCCAATACTACCTTTAAGCCTGGTAGCAGTGGAATGGCTCACAGAGCTCACTAGAAACACCATTATTATGATGACAGTTTTAATAGAACAGGATAAAAAGAAAGATATGCATACAGTGAGGTCCAGGAGGAGTCCCATCATGGGGTCTCAATGTTTCAAGGGGATATATTTACCTTTCCAAGAGCAGATGTTCACTGACCAACTGGGAAACTTTTAAATCAGGAAATGCACCATTATTTCTCTCAGTTGGTGCTGCTTGATAAGGACCTGGGACAGTTCTCTAGCCCTGAGCTTTCTCTGCCAACACCTCAGACTGCTGTCAGCTGGACCTGTTCTGACCAGGACCTCTGACAGCTTTCTTCCTGTGCTGTTATTGGGTGCTTTCTCTATTGAGTTCTGCCTGTCTGTGGCCAGGTGCCTCCTCCATCTGTAGCTGCTGCTTCTGGGGCTGCTGTCCCCAGTAACCACTGTTAATTGACCCAACCCTTTAACTAGGCATGGGAACTCTGCTCCTGTACAGATCTAGTCTCCCCAGCACAGCTCTTAACTGGTGTTGGAGGGTTTCTAGCACAGGGTTTCTATGTCCTAAATGATGCACTGTCGTTCTTGACTCCTCACTCTGGAAGACCCAACAGAGCTTTCATGTCCTGGAGTTTTTATAAACTAGTCTTGGAGCTCCCTTGTCAGTTACTGAGGTGGGATTCTTGTTGGTTACCAGGAGGTCTCCCCAGCTAGATTGGGCAAAAGTAACAAATCCCTAGGGGGTAATCAACAAAGTGCGAAATCCCCTGATTGATTTCCAAAAACCAAGGGCAAATGATCACATGAAAAGAACTCATTGCACCACAGGTAATGGTCTGACTTGAAAGAACTGACAACAAAGGACACAGAAGGCAATTCCACTCCTCACAGTTCTGTAACAGCTCTTCCCACTTGTGCATATTGATTGTCTTGTCTTAGTCAAGTTGTGATTTTCCTGGTTCTTGTATGATGAGTGATTTTTTTGTTTGATATCTAGAAATTTGGGATATAATTGTGAGACTGTAGATCCAATCTAATCTTTTTTGTCAGGTAGTCAGTCAACCTGTATAGGTGAATCACGTAAATTTGGATAGGGTTGAAGTTTACCTGTTTCCCTCTGACCTTCCTGCCACAAGCTGGTGAAAATGCCACGAAGAAGAGATGTAAGCTAAGTTTGATGCTGAGTACTACTGACATCACATAGGGAGAAGTGGAGTGATTATTGATTAGCCCTACTTTGTACTGCCTAATCAACTTCACTGATGCAGAATCGGGGCAGGTGCTCAGCTCCCTGCTGGAGCACGTTAACACCAAACCAAAAACAAACAAACAAAACAACAAACCGGTGATTGTTGAGTTGATTCCAACTCATAATGAATCTACATGACAGAGTAGAACTGCTTCTATCAACTTTCCAAGGAGTACCTGGCAGATTTGAACTGTCAGTCTTTTGGTGAGCAACTGTAGCTCTTAACCACTACACCACCAGTTTTCACTCTGAGACCAGGGCTGTGGAAAAGTAGGGTTCCAGCTATTTTCTTCTTGCACTAATTTGTTCAGCCTCATTCTGCTAGGCAGTAGTGGAGGCCCAGCTCCATGCTGGTCCCAGCTGACACCAGGGAGTGGGAAAGCAAACAGATAATTCACCCAACTCACACCACATCATTCAACCTTATTACTGGGTCAGGGTAGTGGATCATTTTCACCATTATCTCTCTGATGTATGCCACTAACACCGCCCAAGCAGGGGAATCAGTGTGCTATCTGCTTCCATCCAATAAGGATACAAGATAGTTCCCCACCTGGCCTTGCCAGTATTACCCCTGGGGATTCAGAGGATTACCGTCTATTTCTGGTAGGAACAGATTTGAGTAGATTAGTTCCCTACTCAGCCAACCCTGCTGAAATGTTAGCTAGGGAGCATTTTTTTCTGTTTGTTTGTCTGAATTAGTGTATTCTTTTCTTTATTGTATGAACTAGGGTGTTTTAAAAAATGTGTTCTGTTAGGTAACACTTTTTCATGTTTTGTTTTTACTTGTTTGTTTTTGGTAGGAGATGAAGGCTTTTATAGAGTCTTTTTTTTTGCCTGTGCTTGTTTGCAGTTGTGGGTTGCAGGCTTCTCCAGTGCCTGATCCAAGATATATTTGAGGCAAAAAGGAAGCCTAGGGAATTCACAGTTTGGGGACTCCTCAATTCATGTGATTCATATTTTCTTCCAGCCTGTCAGAATATTTCTATGCTTATTTATTGAGTTATGTCCAGGGATTTTTAATTGTAAGAGAAAGGTTGTACTTCACCTTGGACATAATTGAAAGTCTTAATTTAATTTTCATTAAAAACCTTGAGATAATTGTAGATTCACATATAGTTGTAATACACAACAGACAGAAATCCTATGTATCTGTTATCCAGTTTCACACAGTGGTAACATTTTGTCAAACTATAGTACAGTATCACAACCAATATATTACCATTGATACATTCACAATCAGAGCACTTCCCTCACCATGGGAATCTCTTATTTTCCCTTTATAGCCATGTTCACTTGCCTCACTCCCCATCCCCTCTATCCTTAAACCCTGACAGCCACTAATCTTGTCTTATCTCTGTAATGTAATCATTCCAAGAATGTTATATAACTAAGATAACTATACTGGGTGAAAAAAGCAATGTAAATGGTTACATACTGTATGATTCAAGTTGTTTATTCCCTTTTATTGCTCAATAGTAATAAATAAATGAAAGATTGATACTATTTATTAAATAACAATCAATAAATAATATTCCTCAAGTTGCAACAGTGAAGAATTCGACAGGGCACATATTAAATGATGCGGGGAGCATTAAAAGAAGATGGAATGAACACACAGAGTCATTGTACCAAAAAGAATTGGTCAACTTTCAACCATTTGATGAGGTAGCATATGATCAAGAACTGATGGTACTGAAGGAATAATCTGAAGCTTCATTGAAGGAATTGGCAGAAAACTAGGCTCCAAGAATTGATGGAATATCAACTGAGATATTTCAACAAATGGATGCAGTGCTGGCAGTGCTCATTCATCTGTGTGAAGAAATTTGGAAAACAGCTGTCTGACCAACCAACTGGAAGAGACCCATATTTATGCTTATTCCTAACAAACATAATCCAGCTGAATGCAGAAACTATCTAGCAATATCATTAATATCACGTGATGAGTTGGATCCGACTCAACTGCACTTGGCTGGCTTGGCAAGTAAAATTTTGCTGAAAATCATTGAAAAGTGGCTGCAGCAGTATATTAATAGGGAACTGTCAGAAATTCAAGCCAGATTCAGAAGAGAATGGGGAACCAGGGATATCGTTGGTGATGTCAGACGGACCTTGGCTGAAAGCAGAGAATGCCAGAAAGATGTCTGTGTTTTACTGACTGTGCAAATATGCATTTGACTATGTGGATCATAAGAAATGGTGGCTAACATTGCATAGAATGAGAATTCCAGAAAACTTAGTTGTGCTCATGAGGAATCTATACATGGATCAAGAGGCAGCTACTTGAATAGAACAAGGGGATGATACATAGCTTAAGGTCAGGAAAAGTGTGTGTCAGGGAGGTATCCTTCCACCATACCTTTTCAATCTGTGCGCCAGGCAAATCATCCAAGAAAATGGACTATATGAACAAGAATGGGGCACTGTAATTAGAGAAGACTCAACAACCTGGTTGTGCAGATGACACTAACCTTGCTTGCTGAAGAGGACTTGAAACAGTTACTGATGAAAATCAAAGACCACATCCTTCAGTATGGATTACACCTCAACATCAAGAAAATAAAATTCCTCACAATTGGACCAATAAGTAACATGATAAACAGAGGAAAGATTGAGGTTATCAAGGATTTCATTTTCCTTGGATTCACAATCAACACCAATGGAAACAGCAATCAGAAAATAAAAAGAAGCATTGCTTTGGGAAAATCTGATGCCAAAGACCTCATGAAAGTATTGAAAAGCAAGTATGTCAGCTTGAAGACTAAGTTGCGCCTGACCCAAGCCATGGTATTTTCATTTGCATGATCTACATACAAAAACT
The DNA here is from genome assembly GCA_028571685.1 of Heterohyrax brucei. Classification (NCBI taxonomy): domain Eukaryota; kingdom Metazoa; phylum Chordata; class Mammalia; order Hyracoidea; family Procaviidae; genus Heterohyrax; species Heterohyrax brucei. The sequence continues at coordinate 64,433,905 of CM053157.1, forward strand.
GGACAGTGAGTAAGGAAGACAAAAGAAGAATTGATGCTTTGAATTGTGGTGTTGGAGAAGAACTTGAATATACCATGGAGTTCCAAAAGAAGCAACAGAGCTGTCTTGGAAGAGTGCTCCTTAGAAGCAAGGATAGGGAGACTGTCTCACGTACTTCGGACATGTTGTCAAGAGAGATCAGTCCCTGGAGAAGGACATCATGCTTGGCAAATGAGAGGGTCAGGGAAAGAGAGGAAGACCCTCAATAAGATGGATTGACACAGTGCTGCAAACAATGGGCTCAAGGATAACAAAGATTATGAGCATGGTGCAGGACCAGGCAGTATTTTGTTCTGTTGTACATAGGGTCAGTATGAGTCAGAACTGACTCTATGGCACCTAACAAACAACATTCCATAGTAGTGATGAATCATCTTTTTTTTTTAACCATTCACCATTGAAGGATATCAAGGTTGTTTCCTGTTTTTAGCTAATACAAATAAAGCTGCTGTGAGTATTCATGTACATGTGTTTTTTAACTGTAAGCTTTGACTCCTCTGAGTGCCCAGGGATAAAAATGGAAATTGTATGGTGGTTGCACATGTGGTTTTATAAGAAATTGTCAGTGTGTCTTGTAGCATGATTGTGTTGTTTTACATGCCTACCAGCAGTACGTTGGTTATCCACCTTTTCCACACCTTGACAGCATTTGGTTTTGTCATTTTTTTGAATCCAGTCTTATAGGTGTGTAGTGGCATATCATTGTGGTTTTGATTTGCATTTCCTTGCTAGCTAATGTTTAGTATCTTTTCATGTGCTTATTTGCCATATGTGTAACCTTTTTATGAAATGTCTGTTCATGTATTTTGCCCACTTTTGACTAAATTATTGTTTAATAGACATAAATTTTAGATTTAAGATTTATAGAAAGATTGAGAAGATTGTTCAGAAATTTTCTATGTACCCCCTCACCCTGTTTCCTGTATTTTTAATATCTTAACATTTGTATGGTATATTCGTTACAATTAATAAGCCAATATTCATACATTATTATTAACTAAAGTCCATATTATATTCAGATTTCCCGGAGTTGTCCCTTTTTCTGTCATAGGATCCCATTTGGGTTACCACGTTACATTCATTTGTCATGCCTCCTTGGCTGTGATAGTTTGTCAGATTTTTCTTTTCTTTTTTTATGACATTGACAATTTTGAGGAGTCTTGGCTAAGTGTGTGTTTCACTTTCCCAGTGGATTTTGTTGGATGTTTTTCCCATAATTAAACTGTGGTTATGGATCATTGGGAGGAAGATCACAGAAGTAAAGTGCTGTTGTCATCATGTCATATCAAGAATACAGAACATTAACATCATTTAGCACTGTTGATATTAATCTTTGTCACCTGGGTGAAGTAGTGCCTGTCAGGTTTCTCCTTTATATAGTCTGCATATTAAACAATTGTCATATATAAAGTTCACATATATTTTCTCCCATTCTGGTGGCTTCCTCTTCACTTTCTTGAAAATGTTCTGTGATGCATTAAAGTTTTAAAGATATTTCTGTTTCTTTTTAAAATGTGTATGTATGTATAAACACAGAAAATTTGCCAGTTCAACTTTTTTTTCATGTGAATAACTCAGCTTAACCAATTATATCAATCACGTTGTGCAACCATCACCAAATTTTCCATCACCCTGAGGAGAAACTTGATTTGCCTATTCTAGGTATTTCATATAAATGAGATCATGCAACATTGGTCCTTTTTGTGGTTGACTTACCTCACTCAGCATCATGAAAATTCTTTATTTTGATAAAGAGCAGCATACTTTTTATGTTATTGTTCATGCTTTTGTTTTCATATCTAAAAATCTGCTGCCAAATACAAGGTCTAGAATACTTATCCTTATGCTTTCCTGTAAGAGTTTTATGGTTTTGGCTCTTATTTTGATGCTTTTGGCCCATTTTGAGTTAATTTTTGTATATGGTGTGAGGTAGGGGTACAACTGCATTGTTCTGCATGAGGAAATTCAGATCCCCCGTGAAGCCTCAGCCTCAGACCTAGGGGTAGGGAGAGGAAATGGCCACTCGCTTGTGTCCTCTTTCCCAAGTCGTGGATCCAATGGCTACCTAGACACTGGGGTGATCAGTCCCCTTCCCCAGGGTCACCGGAGCCCAAGCCTCCCGGTTGCACTTGGCTCCAGTAGCTGCCCAGTCACTTGGGTGATGGCCTAACTCCTCTAGGGTCTCCTGAGCTCAGGCTGCCCAGGCACACCGGGTTCCAATGGCTGCCTAGCTGCCGGGAGAATCACTCGCCCTCCCATGGGTCATCTGAGCCCAGCTCTCCCTAGAGCATGTGGCACCAATGGCTGTCTAGCTGCTGGGGCAGTTTCTCCCTGCCTGCCAGTTCACCTGAGCCCAGATCTTCCCGGTGCATGCAACACTAATGGCTGTCAAGCTTGTGGTGATCACTGCCAGTCCCCCATGGTCTCCAGAGCCCAGATCTCCCTGGAGCATGAGCCTCCAATGGCTGCCCAACTGCTAGGGTAATAACTTCTCTGCCTCCAGGTCAGGAGCTCAAACCACCCTGGTGCACTTGGCTCCAATGGCTGCCTAGACCTTGGGGTAATCTCTTCCCTCCTCCTGGCTCACCTGAGCCAAAGCCTTCCTGGTGCATGTAGTTGCTTGTGCTCACTGCCCTTCTTGCATGGTGGCCTGAGCCCAATCTCCTGGGGCACCTGGCTCCAGCGGCTATCCAGCTGCTGGGGGGATCACTCGGACCTGCCCGGTTGCCTGAGCCCAAGCCTCACTGGCCTTCAGCTCAGTCCTCTCCCAGCTGTGGGTATGCACTGTCAGCCCCCCATCCCCAGGCCGCAGGAGCCCACAGCTTCCTGGCCCACTGGCTCCAAGGCTGGTCCCAGCTCTGCCAGCAGCATGACCATTCACTCTGCTCCCACAGGTCTTATGATCTGCTCCATAACAGTAGGGTACCTGAACCCAGGCTTCCTCGTCCCATGCAAGACTAAGGCCCGCTGTGCGGATCAGTCTTGGCGTGCTTCCCCCGGATCTGCCCTTTTCTGCCCTATTGCCCTAGGACACTGGCATTCCTGGCCTCCTGTCCCGGGGTTCCCACCCCCTCTCCCTGTTCCTCCAGCTGAGGCCTCCTGACCCCTTGCCTCTCTGAGTCCAGTGCCTGGCCGCCTGGCCAGTGGGACTGTTGGGGAATGATCGACAGCTGGCCTTGTCTCAGGGTATTCTAACTTGCATGGGAGTCTTCAGGTCTGGGCTGTGGGCTGCGCTGCCAGGCTTAGGCTGGGTCAGGTCTTTTTAGTCCAATTTAAGGTTGCTCCAGCTCTTGTTTCGCCCCTGGCTCCACTTGGTTGTTGAGATTCGCTGGAGGTGCTTTTCTCAAGGTCTCAATTGCCTTCAGTTCGCAAAGAATCTCTGCCCAGGCCCCGTTGTTTTCTCCTAGTTGGTTCAGGGGTCCTGAGATCTTCCTTTCACTCCCTTTTTACTTAGCGTTCTCTAAGCACAGTTTAGTCCTTTTAGATTGCTGTATTTGGTGAATTTCATTAATTTTTGAGGATCTTAGTTCTTTGACAGTTTAGCAGGGACTTGTTATTCCGCCAGCTTGGCTCCGCCTCCTTAAATAAAATTGTAAATGCTATTATTGTAAGTAGAATATTGCAAATATAAATACTTTCTTAATTTCCATTTCAGATTTTTCATTGCTGATGTATAGAAACACAGTTGATTTTTGTATATCGATCTTATACTTTGCCATTTTGCACAATTCTTTTATTAGCTGTAGTAGGTTTCTGTGGAACTTCGCGAGTTTCTATATATAATCATGTCATATACAAATAGAGACAGTTTTACTTCTTCCTTTCTGATTCGAATGTCTTTTCTTTCCTAATTACTCTGGATAGACCTTTCAGTATGACAGTGAATAGCAACGGTGCAAATAGGCATTCTTATTTCTGCGTAGGGGATAGTTTGCAGTTTTTCACCGTTGATTATGATGTTAGGTGTAGGTTTTTTGTCAATATCCTTTACCATGTTGAAAACTTTCCTTTCTATTCCCAGCTCCCTGAGTGGATTTTCTTCTTTCTTTTTTTTTATAAGGGTGTTGGACTTGGTCAAGTGCCTTTTCTGCATCAATTGAGATAATTACGTGATTATTTTCATTTGTTTTATTAATGTAATTATTGTTTTGAATTTCTGGGATAAACCCTAATTGTTCATTGTATATAATCTTTTAATATGCTACTGAATTTAGTATGCTAGTATTTTTTGAGGATTTTTTCATCTTTATGCACAAACGATATTTGTATACAATTTTATTTTTGTATGCTGTTTCTATTGGGCTTTGGTATCAGGGTAATACTGGCCTCATAGAATGCGTTAGGAATTGCTCCTTTCTCTTGTTTTTTGGAAGAGTTTGAGATAAATCGCCATCAGTTTTTGTTTTTTTTTTTTCATTGTTTGATAGATTTCCAAATGAAGCCATGTGGTCCAGTAATTCTATTTGGGTGATTCGGTGTCTTCACTTGTTATATGTCTGTTGAGATTTTCTATTTCTCCTTGAGTAGCTTTAGATATTTTGTAGTTTCTAGGTATTTGTCTATTTTATTCAGATTATCTAATTTGTTGGCGTACATTGTTTCATAATATTCTCATAATTCTCCCCTTGTATTTTTGTTCCATGTAATTGGTAATAATGTCCTCACGTTCATTTCTAATTTTAGTTATTTGTGTCTTCTCTCTTTTTATCTTGACCAATCTAGCTAAAGCATTGTTACTGATTGTTTTCAAAAACCAATTTTTGGTTTTGTTGATTTTCATTATTATTTTCTATTCTGTCTTCATTTATCTCTGCTGTAATCTTCAGTATTTCTTTCCTTCTGGTAGCACCGGGCTTACATTGCTCTTCTTTTTCTAGTTCTTTAAGATGTAAAGTTAGGTTATTGATTTAAGGTCTTTCTTCTTTTTTAATGTAGGTGTTTACAGCTATAAATTCCCCTCTGAACACTGCCTTCGCTGCATCCCATAAATTTTGGTATGTTGTTCTTTAATTTTTATCTCTAAGTTCTTTATAATTTTTCTTGTGATTTCTTCTTTGATTCATTTGTTGCATAATAGTATACTTTCTAATTTACATGTAATTGTCAATTTTATACTTTTTCTTCTTAAGTTTTTGTTCCGTTCTGTTGGGGTCAGAGAGGATAGTTCACATAATTTCAGTCTTTTTAAATTGGCTGAGATTTGTTTTGTGACATAACATAGGGTCGATCCTAGAGAATGATGCATATGCACTTGAGAAGAATGTGTGTTCTGCTCTCGTTGGATGGAATATTCTATATGTATGTATCTGTTAGATCTAGTTGGTTTATAGTATTCAAGTTATATGTCTAAATGTTCTATCCATTATTGAAATGAATGAAGTATTGAAATACTCAATTAGTGCCGTAGAACTATTTTTTTTCTCCCTTTAGTTCTGACCATATTTGCTTTCTATATTTTGGGACTCTCATTAGGTGCATATATATTAATAATTGTTATTTTTTCTTGATGAGTTGATCCCTTTTTAATAATATTTTATTGTGTTTTTGGTGAATGTTTCACAACAAATTAGGTTCCCATCTAACAATTCCTATACATATTGCTCAGTGACATTGGTTACGTTTTTCAGAATGTGTCAGCATACTCATTATTTCCTTTCTGATTGTTCTGCTTCCATTAATCTAGCTTCCTGTTCACTCTTACCTTCTCATCTTTGCTTTAGGAAAATGTTGATTGTTTGGTCTCATATAGATGACTGCTTAAAGTAGCACAGTACTCATGAGTGATATTGTTTATTCTATGGGCAATCTGTTATTAGGCTGAAAGGCGATGCCTGGGAATGGCTTCAGTTCCAAGTTTAAAGCCTATCTCAGGGCAGTAGTCTCAGAGGTTCCTTTAATTTCTACCAGTTCAATAGACTTGACTTCTTTAGGAATTTGAGTGTTGGTCCACCTTTTGTTCCCCATTCTGCCTGGCACGATGTATTGTGTCCCTGGTTGGAAAGGTCAGTACTGGTAGCTGGAAACCATCTAGTTCTTCTAGTCTAAGGATAGATGAAATCATGGTTTGTGTGGGCTATTAGTTCTGTAGACTAGTTTCTTCTTGCAGTCTTTGATTTTTGCTTTCTCTTTTGTTTCAGATGGGTGCAGACCAATAGCTGTTTCTTAGATGGCAGCTCATAACTTTTAAGACCTCCATGCTACTCACCAAATAGAATGTAGATCATTATCTTTATGAACTATGTCATGCTGACTGACTGAGCTTTCCCATAAGACAATCATCCTAAGCATTCAAACTCAGTAAGCTAATGTTACGTCTAGGAAGTCTCCATAAATGTGCCCCCTACGTGCTTTATTATGTTGAATTGATCCTATCATTATATAATGTCCTTGTCTCTTGTAACAGTTTTTGACTCCAGCTTACCAGCACTTTTTTGTTTACTGTTTATACGAATTTTTTTTTCCCCATCCTTTCACTTTCAACCTATTTGTGGCTTTGGATTTAAAGTAAGCCAAAAGCCAAGTGCCGTTGAGTCGGATCTGACTCAAGTCTTTTATAAATAGCATACAGTTGAATATTTTCTTATACAGTCTGCTAATCTCTGGCTTTTGCTTGAAGAATTTATATACATTTAAAGTAACTGCTAAGGATCCCTGGTGACACAGTAGTTAAGCACTCAGCTTTGAATTGAAAGATCAATGGTTTAAATCCACCAACAGCTCTGTGGGAAAAAAAGACCTGGCATTCTGTTTTTGTGAAGATTACAGCCAAGGAAACCCCATGAAACAGTTTTCTTCTGTCCTGTAGTTCACTAGGAGTCAGAATCAGTGCAATGGCATATAACAACAACAAAGTAACTACTGATGAGGAAAGACTTATCAAGATTTGCTGCCATTTTGCTGTATGTTTTCTGTGTGTCTCATACCTTTTTGTCCTTCATTTCCTCAAAGACTGCATTATTTTGTGCTTTTTGTGCACCATTTTTAATTCCTTCTCATTTCCTTTTGCGTATTTTTTTAAAGATGTTTTCTTTGTGGTTAGCATGAGTCTTATATTTAGCCAAGTGCCAAGTGCCGTCACACATACTAAATATTAAAAATATACTGCTTCACAAATTTGCATGTCATACTTTTGCAAAGGTCATGATAATCTTTTCATGTCATTTCAGTTTTAGTATATGTGTTTCCAGAGTTTGCGCTTTTTACTATTTTTGCATTTACTTTGGCAGATTACCCTCATTTTCAACATTTCTTTGGTCAGTACGTTTCCTCTCTTTTCACTGTCTTCAGTAAGGTTGTTTCTAACATAAACAATACATTTAGATTACTTAGTCACAGTCTGCATTCTTTTGTGGATCCCCCAACTTTAAAACAATTTTGTGAAAAAACTTGCATACATTAAGAATCATTTTTTTGTGCTGTAAGATTCTATGTTTTTTGACAAATTTGTAATATTAGGTATCTGTTTTAGTCAGCTAGGACTGCTCTAACAGAAATACCACAGAGTGGATGGCTTTAACACAGGAAGGTTTATTCTTACACAGTCCGGTAGGTTGCAAGTCCATATTCAGGGTGACCGCTCCAGGGAAGGCTTTCCCCTTGTCGGCTCTGGAGGAAAGTCTGGCATTGCATCAATCTTTGTCCAGGGAGTGTCCCAGCGCAGGAACCTCAGGTCTGAAGGACGCTGCTCTCTTGATGGTAACGAGGCTCCCAATTCTCCTTGTTTCTTTTTACTTTTATCTCTTGCAAGCTGAAAGCATTAAGGGTGGGGCAAGCCACACTCCAGGGAAACTCCCCCTACTGCAGAGCAAGGAAGTAATTCTATGCAGGAATTTACAGCCCCTTTAACATACAGTTTAGTGAAACCACACAATGGAGGACAGTCCCAAGATACTGGGAACCATGTCCCAGCCACACGGCTGCACATATTTTTGGGGGGACACAATTCAACCCATGACAGTATCCTTCATTACAGTTTCATAAAGAAAAATTTCACTGCTTTAAAAATCCCCTCTGTCACATACTCAGTTTGCCCTGTATCCCATGAACCCCTAACAATCACTGCTATTTTTACTGGTTCTGGCAAAAATTGTGTCTTTGTGGCTTGGTAGCTCATTTCTTTTCCTTTACTTCCTTCTTCCTTCCTTCATTCCTTTGTTCGTTTCTTGCTTCCTTCCTATCTCTTAGCACACTGCTGTCATTTAATTCTCTTATCCATATGCAATAATCACACAACACATTATTACTAGTATTAATTTAGGATGTTTTTTTAATCAATTAACTAATTGGAAAAGTAAATTATTTTGTTCATCTTCATTTATTCCTTCTCAAACATGCTTCCTTTCTATGTATAGATATAAGTTTCTTACCTATATGGTTTTCATTTTCTTTGAAAAACTTTTGGTTATTTCTTCTTATACCACTATGCTGGCAATAAATTCTTTAGTTTTTTTGTAATTTTAATTTTGTTATTACAGTAAAGGAATAAAATTTCTAACATCTATAAGTTACCTCATCTATGATAAACCCCCAGCTCCCCCCCCCCTTTGTAGCCAACACAGTCATTTTCTTTTGTGGATAATTCTCTTGTTAAAGTTCTTATAATGTGGGTCTCATACAAAATGTGTCCTTTTGACACTGATTGATTTCAATTAGCATGATCTCTTTCAAATGAGACCATGTTATGAGATTTTTTCTAAAATTGTCATTATTTTTTATCATAGCACAGTGTTCCATTGAGTATATGTACCACAGTTTGCTTATCCATTCATCTATTGATGAGCATTGGGGCTGATTCCAACTTTTGCTTTTGTGGACTGTGCTGCAACAACATTTGTGTACATGTGTCTGTTCGTGTGACAACCTTTGTTTCTGAAGGATAAATTCCAAGCAGTAGAATTACAGGATCAAATGGTATATCTGCTTCCAGCTTTTTAAGGAAGCACTAGATCGTTTACCAAAGAGGTTGTACCATTTTGCAATCCCACCAGCAGTGTAGCAGAGTTCCAATTTCTCCATAGCCTCTCCAGTATTTGTTGTTTTGTGTTTTTTGAATCATGGCCAACCTTGTTGGGGTGAGATGGTATCTCACTGTAGTTTTGATTTGAATTTATTTAATAGCTAATGATGGTGAGCAATTTTGCATGTGTCTTTTGGCTGCCTGGATATCCTCTTTAGAGAAATGTCTGTCTATCTCCTTCACCTATTGCTTAATTGGATTATTTATCCTTTTCTTGTTGATATTTTGTAATGCCTTATAGATTATGGAGATCAGACATTGCTCTGACATAGAGTTGCCAAATATTTTTTCCCATTCTGTAGGTGGTCTTTTAATTCATTTGATGAAGTCTTTGGATAAGCAAAAGTGTTTGATTCTTAGTAGTTCCCGTTTATCTATTTTCTCTTCTGTTGACTGTGCTTTGTTTGTCAGATTTTGAAGTCTGTCTACATTATTGTCTACTGCAAATGTTAAAACTTCCATTGTTGATCCTGTTTTATCTTGGGTGAGCTTGACCATTTCAAATTTTATATTTAGATCTTTTGTCAAATTTGAGTTGGTTTTTGTATAGGGTGTGAGATATGGGTCTTGTTTCAGTTTTTGGCAGATGGATATCCAGTTTTGCCAGCACCATTTGTTAAAGAGACCATTTTTACCACAGTTTAAAATCTTGGGTCCTTTGTTAAATATTAGCTGTTCATAGGAGGATGGTGGCATCTCTGGAGTCTCAACTCTGCTCCATTCGTCTATATGTCTCTTTTTGTACAAGTACCAGGCTGTTTTGACTTCTGTGGCAGTATAATAGGTTCTAAAGTGAGGTAGTAAGAGGCTTCCCAGTATGTTCTTCTTCTTCAGTAGTGTTTTACTTATCTGAGGTTTCTTCCCTTCCCAACGTTGATGATTTGTTTCTCCCTCTCATTGAAAAAATGTCGCGGGAATTTGTATTAGGATTGCATCATATAAGTAGATTGCTTTGGACAAAATAGACATTTTGACAATGTTGAGTCTTCTTGTCCATGAGCAGGGTAGATTACTCCATTTATGTAAGTCTTTCTTAGTTTCTTGTAGTAAAGTCTTATAGTTCTTTTTGTAAACATCTCTCATTTCTCTAGTTAAATTTATTCCTAGATATTTTATCTTCTTGGGTGCTATAGTAAATGGAATTGATTTGGTGATTTCTCCTGTAATAATCTCACTGTTGGTATAAAGGAATCCTACTGATTTACTTATGTTTATCTTGTATCCCGTTACTTTGTTAAACTCCTCCATTAGTTTCAATAGTTTACTTATGGATTGCTTTGGATTCTCTGTATAAACGATCATATCATCTGCAAATAGGGAGATATTTACTTCTTCATTGCCAATACAGATGCCCTTTATTTTTTTGTCTTGTCTAATTGCTCTGGCTAGGACTTCTAGCACAATGTTGAATAGTAGTGGTGAGAGTGGGCATCCTTGTCTAGAACCCCTTCTCAAAGGGAATCCTTTCAGTCTTTCACCATTCAGGACAAAGAAGGCAGTTGGCTTTGCATAGCTACTACTGATTGAGTTGAGGAATTTCTCCTCTATTCCTATTTTTGTGAGAGTTTTTAGCATGAATGGGTGTTGAACTTTGTCAAATGCCTTTACTGCATCAATTGACAAAGTCAGGTGATTCTTATGTTTTGTGGTTGACTACATTAATTGTTTTTTTGATGTTGAACCAGCTTTATATCCCTGGAATGAAACCAACTTGATCATGATCAATTACTTTTTTTATATGCTGTTGAATTCTATTGGATAGATTTTTGTTGAAGATTCATTAGTGATTTTGGTCTGTAATTTTCTGTTTTTGTGGGATCTTTCCCTGGCTTTGGTATTAGGGTTATGCTGGCTTCATAGAATAATGTGGGAGTATTCCATCCCTTTCAATGCTGTGAAATAGCCTCAGTAGTCGCAGAGTTAACTCTTCTCTAAAACTTTGGTAGAATTCTCCGGTGAAGCCATCTGGGCCAGGAATTTTTTTGGTTGGTAGATTTTTGATGATTTTTCAATCTTTTCCTTTGTGATAGATTTATTAAGTTGATCTAGTTCTCCTTGTAATACTCTTGGTGAGTGATATGAATCTAGAAATGTGTCAATTTCCTCTAGGTTTTCAAACCTGTTAGAGTATAGCCTTTCATAGTATTCTGTTATGATATTTTTTAATTTCAGCTGGGTCTGTTGTAACAACTCCCATCTCATTTCCTAACTGGATTATTTGTATCTTCTGCTGTTTTTCTTTTGTAAGTTTAGCCAATGGTTTATCAATTTTGTTGATCTTTTTAGAGAATCAGCTTTAGGTTTTGTTAATTTTTTCAATTGTTTTTCTGTTCTCTAATTCATTTAGTTGTGCTCTAATCCTTATAATCTGTTTTCTTCTGGTGTCTGAGGGGTTCTTTTGTTGCTCTCTTTCTAATTGTTCAAGCTGTAAGGTTAATTTTTTAGTTTGGACCCTTCTGGATGTGTTCAGTTACAGATAAACTGACCTTTGAGCACTGCTTTTGCTGTATCTCATAGATTCTCATAGGATGTCTTTTCATTCTCATTTGATTCCATACATTTCTTTATTTTGTCCTTGACTACTTCTATAACCCAGTGCTCTTTAAGCAAAGTGTTATTCAGTTTCTGTAGGTTTGAATTTCTACCTATGAATTTTCTGTTATTGATTTCTACTTTTATAGCTCTGTGGTCTGAGAAGATACTTCGCAGTAAATCAATGATTTGGATTTTATAGAGGATTGCTCTATGATCTAACACATGGTCTATTCTGGAGAATATTCCATGTGCATTGGAGAAGGAGGTGTACTTACCCATTGATGGATGAAAAGATCTATAATTTTGTTTTTTTAAGAAACTTACATTTTTTTTTCTTTCATGTTTGAAGTAGAGTTTTCCTGGATATTGAGTTCTGGCTTGGTGGGGTTTTTGTTCAACACTGTAACTATTTCAACATATTCTTGCCTGCATTGTTTTTGATTAGAACTCCACTGTAATTTTTATCCTTTTATCTTCATATTGATAATGCAAGGTTTTTCCCACCCTTCTCTGGTTTTCTTCAAGATTTTCTCTTTATGGTTAATTTTGGTTGGCAGTTGTAGCACTTAAAAACTGCACCACCTGGGCTTTCTGCACTTTTGATATGCCTGGGTGTAGATTTCTTTTTGTATTTATCCTATTTGAAGTTCTCGGAACCTCATCGATCTTTGATTTACTCTCTTTCATTGAGTTTGAAAATTATCAGCCATTATTACTTAAAATATTTCATCTGCCATGTTCTCCCTTCATCTGGTATTACAATTATGCATATATCATAGTTTTAAAAAAATATTGCACAGGTCCTAGATCTCTGCCCCACCCCCATTTGGATTTAAGTTTGGGAAATGCCTGCTGACTTATCTTCAAGATCACCAATTCTTTCCTTGATGTGTTGATCACTATCACTGATTCTTTCCTTGGTTTATTAATCAAAATCACTGTATTGATAAGCTCTTTGAAGGCATTTGTCATTTCTCTTATAGTATGTTTCATTTATAGCATGTCCTTTTGAGTCTTTCTTAGGGATTCTGTCTTCCTGCTTATAATACTTACCTTATTTATATCTTTTCTACTTTTTCCATTATAACCTTTAACATATTAATCATAGTTATTTTTAATTCCATAACCTGTGTCATATCTAAGCCTGCTTCTGCATGCTTGTTTTGTCTTTTCATGCAGTATTTTTTCTTGCCTTTTAGCTTGTACTATAATTTTTGTTGAAATTCAGACATGATATATGAGGTAATAGGAATTCAACATCCCTTGTGTGTGAAATTTTGTGTTTCTCTGGCAAGGAGTTAGCTGTATGTCATGTTTGTTGTAGCTACAAGAAATTCCTGTGATGTCCTTTTTTTAAAATTGTGATTAAGTGAAAATGTATCCAAATTAATTTTGCATGCCCACCTATCTGAAACTCCTTTTGCTCTCCTTGCCCAGTGACAAGATACTCATCCTTTTCATTCTATCCTTGTGGTATCCTCAGCAAGTTTCTGTCCCCTTCTCTGCACCCTCTTCTCTCTCATCTAGAAAAAGACAAATAGGACAGCTTCCTATAAATGCACAGAACTGTGAAGTGCACATATCATATGGTCACATTGTGTCCTCTTGTCCAGTCCATTTTTGTGTGAAGGGTTGACCTCAGTAGTGTTTTCTGGTCAGGCGCAGCAGCATCAGATCTAGGGGCCATACTCCTAGGGATCCTCCAGTCTGTCAGACCATGAATTGTGGTTTTTCAGTAGAGTTCTTGAGCTGTACCCCCTTGTTTCTTGTGTTGCCACAGGGACTCTATACACTGTGTGCGCCATCATGGCTATCTTTGGTGGTGGCTGGGCATCCTCTGGTTCTTCTGGTGACATGTTGATACAGTCTCCGATTCACATGTGTCCTTCTGTCTCCTGAGCTCTTTTTCCCTTGTGTATTTATTGTTCTTGGTCTTCATCTGTTCTAGCTGAGTTGGAACCATTTGGTGTGCCTCAGATGGCAGCTTAGAAGCTTTTAAGACCCCAGACCCCACTCACCAATATGGGATACAGAAGACTCTCTTAGCAATAGGCTAGTTAAGCTAATTGGCCTCAGTGTCCCCCCAAGGCATGGTCTCCATCCCTGCTACTCTATCTGTGCAATATTGGGTTAAGATTAGAAGAGCTTTCAGTTTATGGTGAAATACAGTTAAGTTGGTCCAATTTCTACTATGTGTTATCACTGCCTTCACCCAACCAAATTTCTATCAACTATCTAATCTATAACCAGCCATCTCCCTCCTTCCCTATCCACCTTTGTAGCCATCAAAGAGTTTTTTCTTCTGTACATAAGTCTTTTTGTTAAGTCCTTATAGCAGGAGTCTCACACAATATTTGTCCTTTTGCTGCTGACTGATTTCACTCAGGATAGTTCTTCCAGTTGAAACAAGGTTATGAGATGCTTCCTAAAATCATTATTGTTCTTTATCATTGTATAGTGTTCCACTGAGTATATGTACCATAGTTTGTTTATCCATTCATCTGTTGATGGGTATCTAGATTCCATCTTTTTACTGTTGTAGACTGTGATGCAGTAAAAATTCATGTGCATGTATCTATTCATGGACAGCCTTTGTTTCTGTAGTATATATTCCAAACAGTGGGATGGTATATCTATTTCCAGCTTTTTAAGGAAGTGCCAGATTGCTTTCCAAAGTGGCTGTATCATTTTGCAATCCCACCAGCGGGGTAGGAGAGTTCCAGTTTCTCCACAGCCTCATTGCATTACTGTTTTGTGGTTTGGGGATTATGGCCAACCTTGTTGGGGTGAGATGGTATCTACATTAAAGTCTATTTTATATGAGATTAGTATTGCCACTGCTGCTCTTCTTTGTATGTTGTTAGCTTGGTATATATTTTTCTGTACTTTAATTTTCAGTTGACTCATACATTTGAGTCTAAGGTGTGTTTCTTATAAACAGCACATAGATGGATCATGTCTTTTGATCCAGGATGTCACTAGCTGTCTCTTTATTGGAGCATTGAGTCCATTTATATTCAGTGTAATTGATAAGTATGTGTTTAGTGCTATCATTTTGATGCATTAGTTTTTGTGTTGTTGAGGTTTTCTCTGTTGCTCTTATTATTCTGTTCTGGGTCATTCTTTACGGGTTGACTTTTAATCTTTTTTCAGTGTTGGTTTTGTGTTTGCTGAGACTCCTGTATTTTGTTTCTTGTTCTGACATGTTGCATTGTTATTGTGCTTTGCAGGTACCCTTATGATCCCTCTTAATATTGTAAGTTTAAACCAGATTTTAATTTCTGCATATCTTTTTAAGTTACTCTCCATCTGAAAGGATTATACCTAGCATACTAGGGTCGCCATGAGTCGGATCTGACTCAACGGCACTTGGCTAATATATACCTCTTTTTATTTTGATGATGTCACACTTTTCATGCTAAGATCATTGGTCCCTTCTAATATAGCTTTGATTGAGCTCTGTGACTTCCCTAACTGAGCCGTCTAGATGCCGCGTCCTGTATTGCCTCCCTAGTATATACCTGATGTTTTCATTTTTCTAAACAAAGAGCTTCTTTCAGTATTTCTTGTAGTTTTGGTTTGGTTTTTGCAAAGTCTTTAAGCCTCTGTTTATCTGTGAATGTCTTAATTTCACCTTTGCATTTGAGAGACAGTTTTGCATGATACATAATACTTGGTTGGAAATTTTTCTCCTTCAAGTCTTTGAATGTGTCATCTCACTGCCTTCTTGCCAACATCTTTTCTGCCAAGAAGTCAGATGAAAGCCTCCAGGGCTTCCCTTTGTACATTAGCTTTGCTTTATGCCTTACTGCGTTTAAGAGCCGCTCTTTATGATTCATTTTATTAAGCTTGATTGTAATATATCTTGGTATCTTTCTCTAGGGGGTGTAGTTTTTGTGGTGTTTGATAACCATCTTGGATATCTATGTTGTCTTCTTTCATAATTTCAGGGAAGTCTTCCATCAGCAACTCTACAACAATACTCTCTGTACTTTCAGCTCTCCCTCCCTGTTCAGGAACTCCAATTTTTCATAGATTATTCCTCCTAATAGAGTCCCACATGTTTCTTAATGTATCTTTATTTTTCTTATTTCTTTTCTCTGCGTTCTTCTCGTAAATGCTGGTGTTGGTTGCTCTACCCTCAGGCTTACTTACTCTGGCTTTCATTTCCTCAATTCTGCTCTTTTGGCTTTGGATTGAATTGTTTAATTGTGTAATTTTATTATTGATCTGCCAGATTTCAGATTATTGATGTTTCATCAGTTCAAATACATTTTGTTTAATCTCTGAGAGGGCTCTATACATAATTCTTTTGTACCCAGCCTTTGATAATTTCAGAAAAGCTTCTTCATTGCAGAATTTTTTTATTCTTTACTTTGGGAGTTTTCCAGAGCCATGGTAGGTGGCTTCTTTAAATGGTTAGCTATTGATTGTTGTCTTCATGCCATCAAGAAGCTGTTCAGTTTCCCTAGTGTTACCTCAACAGAAGCTGAGGCATAGTTCTAAAAGGGGAGTAAAGGCATTACTAGATTTGGTCACTAGCCACCTCTGGATACTCTAGTGACTGGCCACAGATGGACTCTCTAGGGTGGCTGGCCCACCTCCTGGCTGCTAAAAGTGGGAGTCACTTGTGGCAACTCTCTGTTGTTATGCCAGGTAAACCTGTGCTGTTGCTCAGGGATTGGAGGAGAGAGGGATAGCACCCTACTTGGCTGCCCAAGACCACTGCACTCTGTAAATGTGTTTAGCTTACAAACTGTTTATTTCCTGAGAGGGGTGCTGTACAGTGTCCACCAATAGTAGCTGGGCTCTCAGGGGTGGCATGCTCTACCTTCTGGCTGGTAAAGATGGCAGCTGCTTATGGAGTCACTGGGGGGTTATCAGCTGACACTGTGATGTTTATTAGGGAAGGGTGGTAGAGATGCTGCCACCCTATTCAGCAGTTAGATCTCCAGGTGTTCTTATTTTAAAAAGGTCTTTTCTGCTGAGTGAGGAGCTGTCCATCAGCAGCTGAAATCAGGCAGACCTTCAGGTGTGGCAGGTCCAGCCTTACAGCTGACAACAAAAGCACCTCATAGGCTGTCCCCAGACTGTATGATGTGGTTCAAAGAAGAGGGGGAGTAGGGATTTACCAACCACATCCACCAGGCCCCACCCATAACCCTAGGCATGAATTGTCTTAAACACAGCTTTTCTGCTGGAGAAACAGTATCCAGACTGGGCCTGCTGCTTAGCCTGAGAATTAACCCCAGCTGAGACCTTGAGGTACCTGACTCCACCTCCCAGTAGACCAAGATGGTGTCCTGCCCAAGCAGCCCTTCCTACTGTGAGACAACAGAATCTATGGTGCAGCTCAGAAAAGAGACAGTAGAGGGGCAGTGGTGCCCTCAGTCAGCAGCTGGACTCTCAAAATGTGGATACCCCAGTGACAGTCTCTCTGCTGCATGATATGCTGTTTACTTAAGCACTTCAGTTCAGTGTATTCGCTGGCTCATGTCCAGTTGTGTTTTAGTCAGTGTTGTTTTAACAGAAATACCACAGAGTGGATGGCTTTAATAAAGGAAGGTTTATTTTTACATAGTCTGGTAGACTACAAGTTTAAACTTAGGATGTCCACTCTAGGGGAACGCTTTTTCTCGTCAGCTCTGGAGGAAAGTCTGGTATTGCATCATTGTTTGTCTAGGGAGCATCTTGGTGCAGGAACCTCAGATCTGAAGGACATGCTCTTCTCCTGGTACTGTTTGCTTGATGGTGTGAGGTTCCCAATTTTTTTGTCTGTTTCTCTTTCCTTTTATCTCTTGCAGGATGAAAGGATTATGGGTGATGTAAGCCACACTCCAGGGAAACTCCCTTTACAGTGGAGCAGGGAGGTGATCTTCTGAAGGGATTTACAGTCCCACTGTAATCTTTTAACATATAGCAAAATTACAAATGGAGGACAATCATAGAATACGGGGAAACATGGCCCAGCCACATGGTTACACCTATTTTGGGGGGACACAGTTCAATCCATGATGAATTGCCACTTTGTAGATTTCAAAAAAGGTGTCAGTACCTGTAATCATGCCAAATGCTGTGTCAGCAGAAACAGGACTAAGCATGCTGCCACGTCACCTTTGAAAGAGGTGGTTTCCCCCTGTCTGACGCCTAGTCCAGTCTGATAAGCTTATGCCAGATTCTAAGGCTCTCAGGTTGTCCATGCTGCTCTGGTCCATTATCATTCCAGGCCTCAGTACTCAGAGGGAATCGAGGAGATGTGTTTCTAGTCTGCCATCTTGGTCCCACCTCCCTCTAATGTTCTTGATTTTGTCTCCTGTTTCTTTTGGTTTTTCCACTTATGATTTCTTAAATTGAGTTTTAGCTTTGGAGCTCTTCTAGGTCATCCAGTTACAACTAGTATCATATGGTAGCTCTGATGTTATGATGGTGAGGAGTGTGTGAAGGGACCTATTCTATAGTCCTGTGAATAAGTCTCAGTCTTTTAGTGGGCCCGTGTCCTTAGACTGTGACCTTTTCAGTGTTTTCGAGCTATTTTACTGCTTTCCTTTTTAGATCCAATGGGAAAACTCGAGGGGGGTGGAGTTGTGTAATTGCTGTTCTGCCTATACAGTATAAGGTTCTACTAACATCTTTTTCAGGGACCTGCTAATGAAAAGTCTGGCAGTTTAAATCCACTAGCCTCTTCTTGGAAGTCCTGTGAGATTGGTGTACTCTGTGCTAATAGGGTTCCTATCAGTCTGAATTGACTTCACAGCAGCAAGTGCGTAGGAAAGGTCTTTTTTACTGGATAATAGTTCTTTGTTATGGAGCACACACATTTCAAAATGGCTTCTTTTAACCTCCTTTAGAGACTGTCTGGTGATGAGATTATTATTTTGAGAGAAATGAAACAATTAAAAATTTTTAGAACTAACATCTTTTGATATTCAAGTTTTAATGAGGAAATAAGTTTCAGTATTTATTGCAAGATGTATTTTTGACTTTTCATTTCCTAAGTGAACTAAAATAATAAATTTTCATTACTCAGTTCTGCCAAATGATTTTTTAGTTCTGAGTTCCAAAAGGGTTTAGACTGTGTTTTGTGAGTTTTATACATCTAGCATCTAAATGTTGATACACAGTACCTAGAAAATGTTTATTAAGTGAATGGTTGATTTTTTGTACTTGGATAATTACTTTTAGTATATTATTTGACAAAGTGAATTTAGAATCTATGACCCCTTATGAAGTCTTATGGCCGTGTATATTTCTGGCTTGTTCTAACCAATTTTATAATTAGTATTTTAAAAGTCTGTGAAAGTTACATAAACTTTACTTCTATGACAGAAATCAACAACATGGTAAAAAAAGTCCAGATAAAGTTATTGTTCTGTGATTCCCAGTGATGATTAAAATATTTCAAAAAAGATTTCTTGAGACTTTTAGCTAGTAAATTTTTCATGATACCACATATCTGAATAAAACATTTGAATCTGAAGTCAGCAAACTATGTCCTATAGGCCAAATGTGGCCTTCAGCCTGTTTTTGTAAATGAATTCTTTTTTTTTTTTTTTTTTTTTTTTGGTAACACAGCCATACTCATTTATTTACATATTCTGTGTTGGCGACTTTTATGCTATCACAGCAGAATTGAATAGTTGTAAAGAGATCACATGGCCTTCAAGGCCTAAAAAATTTACTGTATTTTTGCCCTTTACAGAAAAAGTTTGCAGTTTCCAGACTGAGATCATTGTTAAATCATTTCTGTAATTGTAGAGATTTGACTTATTTTTTAGAATTGACTTTAGACTGTTTTCCGACTAATCCAAGACCAAATTATGTTAGATTTTCAATTAATAGTTCGCTAAGAAAAGGAGTGAATTTCAACTAAATTTTTGCTTATCTGTTCAATTCTGTCTCTTGCGTTACAATTCAGTAAGAGAAGAGATCTCTTACTAAATTTAGTACAGTGTAGTATCTGTAACTTTAAACCATTTACTTTGTTAAAATATATTTTTGGTTTTGTCTTATGACAATATTTCTCAAATTAAGGTCTATGGGTATGGTATTGGTATGTGAATTTTCTATAATTTATGATTGTAATATTTTTATTCTTAGATCTAATTTATGTTCTGAATCATTTGAATAAACCATTTTATGCAAAAATACAGTCACACAGATTCAATATTTAAAGTTAAATTTATATTTATGATGGTGTTGACATTAAGCAATACTATCTTAATTATTAGCGGTCAATATAATAATAACAGAGGTGGACTATGCACAGAGATTTATGTATTCATGCCAAATGATTGTGAAATTATATGATAGTGTACTCTGGAACAAAGGTTTTAAAGCAAATGACAGTGGTGAGAGAAAAACACAAACTAGACATATCAAACTCAAAAGAACCTGTGTAGTCAGAATCATATTCATATTGTAAGGTTATTTCTGTAAAATATTTTCTCTGAAACATATTATTAATTTGAATTCTGGCTGTCATTTTGTTTTTATCTAAATTGCAATTTTTGTTTTAAGTGTTTACAACATCCATAACTGAGGAACTTATGTCTAATTTTTATGGTATTAAAAGTCAGTCAAAAGTAAGGATCAGCAAAAACTTTTCAAACATTTGTACATTATTCAGCTTGAGAAAGCTATGTTTGTATTTTGATCTTTAATAATCCAATTGAAATACAACTTTCTACACTAACTTTCCTTGATTTTCCTTACTGGAATTAATTCTTCCCTCCTCTGAAGTCTATACAGCAATTAACATTATATTTTAATTTTTCTTATTGTCTACTTGTCCTCTCTCTCCTAGTAAATGTATGCTTTTTTGAGGGAAAAGATGGGTATGATATGATCTAGGACAGTGTTCTTTAAAAAGAGTTATTCAGGGAAGGTTGAATGAATGGATCAGTGAGTGGAGGGCTAGGAATACTAGTATCTTAGATGATTTATTATAGAAGAATCATAGTGGAAATGGCTATAGGAACAAGATTATCTTTCCAAGGCTTATCACATAATACAGAAAACAGTCCTCCATCAGATAGGTGGTGTTAGTAGAAATAAGTTACAAAAGAAGGTGTAACTATTAAAAACAACTAATTATGTAACGATATTAGTTAGTCACTTGCTAGTGATATCAAACACACAGCGCAAGTACAGTCACATCCACTCCCTCACTTAGGTTGATAATCCCAGTTGAATCACATCATTCTTTTTCACTGAATTTATATTAAATCTGATAATCTTTCCTAACCAATTGTTGCAACAACTACTTATCAACTGGATATAGATAAATGAAACATTTTTGTCATCAAGACTCATGTTTCTCCTAAATATAGATCTGAAAAAACAAACAAACAAAAAACCCCAGCATTGATTCAAGGAATAGTTCTAGTTGTGTTAGGATCTGTCTTCTTCATAAAATCCAAATTATTCATGTACTGTAAATCTGTCTTGGAAACACTGGTAGTATAGCGGTTAAGTGCTACATCTGCTAGCCATGAGGCTGACAGTTCATATATGCCAGGTGCTTCTTGGAAATCCTATGGAGCAGTTCTACTCTGTCCTGTAGGGTTGCTATGAGTCAGAACCAACTCAATGGCAGTGTTGTGTTTTTTTTTTTGGTGAATCTGTCTTACATTGAGGTTCTGCTTCTTTCAGGTCTCATTACTCAAACCTACTAATTCTTAGACTTTTCTTGTTACTCCTGGAAATAGCTGTGTAACAGTGAAGTTTGTTCTTTTTCCACCTGAATATTTGTGTTTCTGTCACTGGGTTGTTGGCTTGGCTTAGTGTTTACATTCTATGTGATACACAAAGGGTTATCTCATACTGTCATAAAAATGAGTTTCCTCCTCCTACTTAGACTGAATTAAAAATTGATCCTTCATTGCTTAGGAATTTGACCATTAGATTATTTCCTATGAAACATCATTAAATATCTCTTGGCAACAGCAATTCTTCTAAAATTTGGGTTTTAATCAAAATTGTCCAATATCATACACTTCCTGCATTAATTAGGTTGTCAGTTCTGTTAATGTATATATAACAGAGTGTCTATTTTCTTGGATACACCAGGATACTTGTGAACAGATGAAATTTAACTCAGAGAGTCAGACGCTTAAATAATTCAGCAAACTAGATTGAGAATATAAATTGGACAACCTAGATGTTTACTATTATATAAAGAGGTAGAACCCAGTACCGTCGAGTTGGATCATAAAGAGGTAGAAGATGTCATTTTGTTGAAATTTGTCATTTATGTCCTTTTTCCCCCCAACATTTGTTGATTTCTCTGGTGTCAGAATTCTATTGAACCCTATTAATAGTTACCCACTCCTCTTTGTGTGTATTTATTCTTGACTTCTTAAAAATAATGACCCAATACCATATTTGCCTTTCTGTGATTGCTTTGTTTCGCTCAGCTTAATGTCTTCTAGATTCATGCATGTTATATTTCTCTGATGCCTCACTGTTCTTTATAGCTGTATCGTATTCCCTTATATGTATGTACTGAAATTTATTCATTTGTCAGTTGATGTATACTTACAGTGTTTCCATCTTTTTGCTATTGTGAATAATGCTGCAATGAAAATAGATGTGCATATCGCTGTTTGTTTCACTGTCCCTATAACTCTTGAATATATACCCAGGAGTATGATTGCTAGGTCATAAGATATTTCTATTTCTGGCTTTTTGAGGAGTGCCATATCATTTTCTACAGTGGTGGTACCATTTTACAGTCCCTCCAGCAGTATATCAGAATTCTAACTTTCCTACAACCTTGCCAGCATTTGTTGTTTTCTGTTTTTTTTTTCTTTTTTTGATCATTTTGAAAAACCATTTTTGCAGGAGTAAAATGGTGTCTCATTTAGTTTGATTTGCATCTTTTAAGAGTGGCTGCTAACCAAAAGGCCAGCATTTTCAATCTACCAGTTACTCCTTGGAAACCCTGTGGGGCAGTACTGCTCTGTTCTGTGGGGTCGCTGAGAATTAGAATCTACTTGAAGGCAATGAGTTTGTTCTGTTAATGGCTAGTGATCATGAGCATTTTATCCTGTGTTTGTTGGCTGTCTGAATGTCCTCTTTGGTGAAATGGCTGCTCATGTTCCTTGCCTATTTTTGATTGTGTTGTTTGGCTTTTTGTTATTGAAATTTTCTGCATATTTTGGAGATTAAACCCTTTTCAGATATGCTGTTGGCAAAGATTTTTTTTCCAGTCTACAGTTTCTTGTTTTACTCTTTTGGTAAAGTCTCTTGATAAGCATAAATATTTAACTTTCAGGAATTCTCAGTTATCTAATTTATCATCTGTTGTTCATGCATTTTCAGTTGTGTTTGGTAGTCTATTTATGCCCCAGATTAGGTCCCCTATCTTTGTCTCTATGTTATCTTTGGTGAGCTTTATAGTTTTAGCTTTACCATTTAGGTCTTTGATCCATTTTGAGCTAGTTTTATGTGCATGGTGTGAGGAATGGATCCTGTTTTATTTTTAAGATATCCAGTTTTCGCAGCATCATTTGTTAGAGAGATTATTTCTTTTGCCATTGAATGGACTTTAACCCGTTGTTGAAGATCAGTTGTCGATAGATGGATGGATTTGTTTTTGGATTCTCAATTCTATTCTTTTGGTCTGTTTGTCGTTAAATCAGTATGAGGCCATTTTGATTACTGTGGCTGTATCGTTAAGTGTTGAGACTGGGCAGTGTAAGACCTCTTACTATATTGCTGTTCTTAATATTCAGGGCCTCTTTGCTTTCCTTGAGAGGCTAGAGATTACCTTTTCCATTTTATTAAAGAATGTTGTTGGGATTTGGATTTGGATTGGACAATCTCTATAGATTGCTTTGGGTGGTATTGACATTTTCACTGTTAAGTTTACCAGTCCATGAGTATGCAATGTTTTTCAATCTATATAGGTCTCTTAATGTTTCTGTGTATGTAAGTCTCATAGTTTTCTTTGTGTAAGTCTTCTAAAACCCTGGCTGGTTTTATCCCTAGGTATTTTATCTTTTCAGGGACTATTATAAATGGTATTATTTTCTTGATTTCCTTTTGGAGTTCTGATTTTTGTGTGTTGATCTTGTATGCTGCCATTTTACTGAGTCTTCCTTTAAGTTCTAGTAACTTTATTGTAGAGTCTCTAGTATTTTTTGTGTAGAAGATCATGCCATCTGCAACTAAAGATAGTTTAACTTCTTTTCCGACTTAGGTGCTCTTTATTTCCCTTTCTTGCCTTATTGCTCCAAGATTTCCAGTACAATATTGATTAAGATGGGTGATAATGGGCATCTTTGTCTCATTCCCATACTCAGAAGGAATACTCTCAATCTTTTTCTGTTGAGAATAATATTGACTGTTTTTCTTATATACCTCTGATTCTGTTGAAGAATTTCCCTTTTATTCCTATTTTGCTGAGAGTTATCAGGAAAAGGTGTTAGATTTTATCAAATGCCTTTTCTGCATTGGTTGAGATGATTATGTGATTCTTTTCCTCTATTTTACTTATGTGTGTACATTGACTGATTTTCTATGGTTGAACAAACCTTGCATACCTCCATGAATCCCACTTGATTGTAAGGCATTATTTTTTTTGATATGCTATTGAATCTTGATGAGTACAATTTTCTTGAGTATTTTTATGTCCAGATTCATTAAAAATATTGGTCTGTAATTTTCTATTTTTGTTGTGTGCCTACTTAACTTTGATACAATGTTGTGCAGGCTTCATAGGATGAATTAAGGAGTGTTCCTTACTTTTTAATGTTAAGAAATAGGAGTAGATTGGTGTCAACTCTTCTCTGAATGTTCAGTAGAATTCTGTATTGAAACCATCTGTGGTGGGAGTTTTTATACTGGGAATTTCTTTCTTAAATGACATCTTCAATTTTTTATTTTGTTATGGGTCTGTTCAGATTTTCTACCTCTGTGTTAGTTTAAGTAGGTATTATGTTTCTAGAAATTTGTCCATTTCATCTAGAATTTCCAGTTTGCTGGAGTACAGTGTTTCATAATCTGTTATGGACCTCTTTATCTCAGTTGGCTCTGCTGTAATGTTATTCATTTCCTTTCTTATTTTGGTTATATACATCTTGTCATTTTTTTCCCTTAGTCACTTTGGCCAGTTGTTTGTTGTTTTTGTTAATCCTCCTGTAGGCAACATATTGATGGGTCAGCTTTTTTAAAATCCATTCTACCACTCTGTCTATTGACAGGTGCATTTAATATATTTACATTCAGCGTGATTTTCGATAGGTATGAATTCACTGCTGCCATTTTGTTATGCCTTTCTTTTTTTTCTGTGATGGTAACAGTTTCTTTGTTCTGCTTAATTTTCTGTGGTGGGTTGTTTTTGCACATGAATTTTCTTTTTGCATCCTTTATTTTTGTTCTTTTTGTGAAACTCTGGTGGCATAGTGGGTTACTTACTACCTCTGCTAACCAAAAGATCAGCAGTTCAGATCTGCCAAGTGCTCCTTGGAAATTCCAGGGGGCATTTGTACTCTGACCTCTAGGGTCACCATGAGTCAGACCCAACTCAACAGCAATGGGTTTTGGGTTTTCTGTGTTTACCGAGTTTTAAAAAATTTTTTCCTTTATTTTGGTGAGTAGAGTTATTCATTTTCTTTGTGGTTATTACTCTAAAATTTACCTCTATCTTCCTAAATTTAAAATAGTCTGTTTATAGCTTACTGTCACCTTGACTTTCTCTTCATATGAGCTTCCTACAAGTATGCCATTTACTCTCCATTTTTGTTTCAAAGTTCTCTTCATTTGCAGCTAAACATCTCTGGTTTCCTGTTATCAATTTTGCAGCTTTGTTTTAGTTTGTAGGATTCCTTCTACTTGCTATTCAGGATTCCAAAACCATCATCTGTATTTGCTTCACTTGGTTTCTTGAATCTTTGCTATAGGGGAATGACCCAGTGTGTTTGACTAATCCAGCTTGTGGACTGGATACCCTTCGTTATCTTATTAAGCATGATTAAATAAGCATGATTAGATCTAACTAGAGAGAGTGACAATTCTGGGAATTGAAGACTGGTAGATTCCCCGGTTTCAGAGGTAGGAGTCTTGGTTGCTCTGGATATGGTACAAATTCCCAGAGCTGGTTAGAAAGCGCATTGTAGAGATGAGAGCAGAAGAGAAGAGTACATCTCTGAATTTTTACATTTTCTTTGTGCTACTTGCATGCCAAAAATTTGAAAGAAAAGTGAAATGTTTCATGATCTTCTGTAGACAACCTCTCTGTGAACTCTGAAATTTATATTTATCTGTACCTAATTGCTTGGTTGCTAACCAAAAGTTTGGCAGTTCAAATATGTAAGCTGCTCCTTGGAAACAATGTAGGGCAGTTCTACTCTGTCCTATAAGGTTACTATGAGTTGGAATCTATTCAGTGGCAATGAGTTTGGTTTGGTGTTTTTGGAAGTTTTATTTAAAGTGAGTATTATCTAAAAGATACACAATTTGGCTTTTTGGAAAGATGATAATTTTGCAATCAAACAGGACTCTATTTGAAACCCAGCATTGCCACTTACTAGCTGCCAGCCCTGAGCAAGTTAAAAATAATAATAATTTGTAATTTGTTCACTCCTTGTAAAGCAGAAGCAAATATCTGTCTTGCAGTATTGTTTTCAGAAACAGAAATAATGTATATAAAGTGTATAGCATCATATTGCCTGACCCACATAAGATGCTTATTTAATAGTAGTTATTGGAAATTTAAGTGGCATAGTGGTGAAGTGCTATGTCTGCTAACCATGCAGTCAGCAGTTTGAATCTTTCAGGTGCTCCTGGGAAACTTGATGGAGCAGTTCTACTCAGTCCTGTAGGATTGCTATGAGTTGGAATTAACTCAATGGCAGTGTGTTTGGTTTTTTTTTTTAATTGTTATCATTACTGTTTTTAATGATTTACTAATGTTTACTTTACACTGTGTATGATTAAATGTTGAGTATCTGGTAGATTTTATTATTTATATAGCTATCACTATATGATCAATATACAAAAAGTATAGTGTTTATCAAATATAAAATTTAGATATTTTAATTGTAATTTTCTTTCTTTCAGAATTACTTACTGTCATCTACCTTTCCAGAGTAAATGGCTCTATGTTGGAACAGAAAGAGGAAATACACATATTGTAAATATTGAATCTTTCATTCTTTCTGGATATGTTATCATGTGGAACAAAGCAATTGAACTGTAAGTTTAAACTTCAGTGTCATTTAATTTGGTTTAAATATTTCTTATAGTTATATAACATATTTACTGAATTATAGTTAACTTGTAATACCAATATACTGTTTGATTAATTTTAATGATGATTAATTTAAAATTTAAAACCATAAGACTTAAAAATAGATATTTTAGTATTAATGTATGTTAATTTGGTACTTTTCAAGTACTGTAAATAATTAAGAGTTATATAAAGAAAAGTTGATGATAAAATAGTAAGGCTAAATCTACAAGTTATATGTGGAAATCATCATAGTACTTTTTAGTCAACTTTAGTATAGCCACCTCTAGTGGGAATGGCAAGTAGATTGTGACCACTTTTAGTTTCATGTAAAAATAGCCATAATCAGTTCACTGGTTTTGTAATGCTGGTGTCTTCTTCTTCTTTTACCTCACTAAAATATTTTTCTAGATTCAAAGGAGAAACAATTTATTAATCCCTTCCATGCTGTGATATATACAGCTATTTGAGTATGTTGATAATGGTAATAACAACTTTGACTTTGGCACTGGTATTTATGTTTCTATACATATATATTGTAAAATCCCTAGTGAATGCTAAGCTAGTTATTTTTAGTGCCTACAGATATAATTCACCATGTCCTTTAATTATAAACCGGCTTTTCTTTAATAAATTTTAAATTCTCTAAGCATACTAGATCCTTAATTAGATGCGTTTGATATGAGGCAGCATTATTCTCTCAGACATATTCTAAGTTTATATAATTATTTTTCTCCAAAATTCTAATTAAAGCATCTTATTTTCATGAAGTTTGATTCTTTAAAGTAAATCTGCTATGGACTACCTTCAGTGTTTCTACGTGCCTGTTTATTACTTGACAAGGATAGTCATTATTAGTTATAGTCTTGACATAGTATTCCTTTTGTATCGTGTCCTAATAATGATGACAATTATTCCTCTTTCATTAGATAATTAACTATTCTAGGCCAGAATCTTTGTTGGTGGTGTTTTTCTTTTATTTTTCCATACTTGGCTTATTTGGGTTCTTTCCACACAAAACCAGAAAAACCAAACCTGTTTCTGTTGAGTAAATTCCAACTTATAGCAACCCTACAGGAGAGAGTAGAACTGCCCCATTAGTTTCCAAGGAGTAGCTGGCAGATTCAAATTGCTGATCGTTTGATTAACAGCCTGATTGATTAACTGGTATGCCATCAGGGCTCCTCTTTCCACACAGTGGCTACTAAATGACTTTATGAAGCACTAGTAATAAAAAGTTTCATGCTGCTGTTGGCTTCCTTACAACTTTCATTTATGATTTCAAAATAATTGGTATGAGCTAGTTTGTTATTGAGTCACTTCAAACTTGTTATTGTTTGTTTTAAAGCTCCATATGTGTATTTTTAAAAGCATTGTATCCTATAAACACTTATGTTACACAAAATAAGATTACTTATCTTTTTAGCAATTTGGGAAGACCTTTTTACCCTGTAATCTTTGTCCAATAAATGCAATAAGTAGTACTGACATTAATAAGTAGTACTGACTGTGTTAGAATGTTGATAACAACATGTAAAGATAGACCTGAGAAGCAATTCAGTTATGGAAATTTTAAACAGATGCAATATTAGTATAAATATAATAGCCAAGCAAAGATATATCATTAAATTCAGTTGAATTCTATTAAAGTAATTTAGAAGCTTATTATCTTAAATAGACCATGTATTTTACCATTCTTGCAGTGTTGTTTCCATTAACTTGTTTAACAAAGCCTTTTCATAAGACAGGTTAATACTGTTTAAGCTACTGACTTACATACATATATACTCTATGTCTTATGCTTTTGGGACTAATAAAATCATAATTTAAAATATATATCATATAGGAGGGTAAAATTAAGAAAAAATAAAGAAATAAAATGAAGCACTGTTATTTTTCATAGTGTAATCTTACACATTTGATTCAGCATCAGAATAGCGTTTACCATTTCTACATAAATCTTGTGCTTTATAGAGTTGTACATGCCTATGAAAATGTCCTTGAAATATCCTCAGGAAATTATTAGTATGCAACATATCATCACTCCCTGTCTATTGGTTTATTTAGAGCACTTTTCTAAAACAAACAAAATATGTTCCATCAAACTCTAGTTCCATTGTGATAGATATAATTTAAATGTCAGTTTACAGTCTTCCAGAATTGTCTTTTAATTGGTTTCTACCTCTTGAGATGCACAAGAATACATAAATGTGCTTATTTTTAGTGTGTGTCAAATGTTTGATACAATGATAAAATATGCATTTAATATAAAGAGTCACTTCAGAAGAATTTTAGATAATAAATTTTAACAATATGTTTTTTAAGTATAGTAAATCTAAGAATTGTCTCTAAGAGAAATGTGAGAGTATCTTTGTTTAAAATCCTTATTGGAATTACTGTTCCTCTCATGTTATGTATTTTTCAGCTTTTCAATATTTTCAATAAATTGTCCTAATTCAAATTACGGGCAATTCCTAAAATTCCCAATAGTTTATGTTTCCAAAATGTATATATTTATCATTTGGAGCCTGGAACACAGTTTCCATAGAAACAGTGATGTTTGTAGAATACATTAAAAACTATGGGATTTAACAGCTTTTACAAATATTTTTATGGCAATTCATATTCCAGGTTACACTCTTTTGGTAGGGTAGCCCTAGCATTTAAGAAAGGAAAGGTATCCTTTTATTTCCTACATATTATTTAAAAACGAGCATGAAATTTAGAATTAAATCACAAGTTCAAATCTTAGATTTATCTAACAGTAATTCAAACATAGTTGCTCAGTGGTTAAGCCTTTGGCTGCTAACCAAAAGGTGGGAAGTTTGAGTCCACCAGCCACTCCTTGGAAATTCTGTTGAACAGTTCTACTCTGTCCTATAGAATTGCTATGTGTCAGAATTGACTCAACGGCAGTGAAGTTGGTTTTGTGTTGTTATTATATGCTAGATGCTGGAAACAAATATGAACTGGAAAGACATTGCTGCTGTCCTCTCAAGGTCTACAGTTTACTGAAGGTTAAAGTAAATAAAAAGCAAGTACAATGCAGTGAAAATATAATATAGCAATTTGATAAAAAAAGACACCTAATATAGTCTTGAAGCCTCAGAGAAATATCTGTGAAGAAAGGTACATTACAGTTATATCTGAAAACTGAGTTTCAGTTAGATGAGCAAGAGTAGGAAAAGGGAAGTAAAAAGTATGTAGGCAGAGGGAACAGAATATGTAAAAGCAATCTGTGAAAGAATGTTCTGTACCATTCACATACATTTCAAAAAGTTTAACTGATTGGCATGGTTAGAGGGGAGAGAATGCAAGAGATAAGCCTGGGTTGTTTATCAGGTATATAATGTGAAAGGCCTTGTAGCCAATTTAAGAATTTTGGACCTTATCTAACAGCAGTAGGGAACTACTAGAGTTTGAAAGATTTTAAGTGAGAATGAACTTGATCCAATTTGCATTTTGAGTCACTGCTATGAATACAAGTATGGAGAAATGGTTGGAGAGAGTAAAGACTATTTGGCAAAAGCTATGGTGGTACCTGTAGAAATGGAAATAAACTGGCATATTATAAATTATTTAGATAATAGAAGAGACAGGACTTGGATATTTTTGGAGGAGGTAAGAAAATAAGGAAAAATTAAGAGTGATTTCCAGATGTTTGTCTTGAGCAAGAGTGTACATAATGGTGCCATTTGGTGAAAGAGTGCAAGTGATTGAGTTGGTTTAAGAGTAAAATAATGAGTTCATTTTTTAGATAGGCTGAATTTGTATGTGTTTACGAGGCACTTGAAACCCTGGCTGAGGAATGGGTTGAGTGCTACATCTGCTAACCAAAAGGTCGGCAGTTTAAATCTGCCTGGTGCTCCTTGGAAACTCCATGGGGCAGTTCTACTCTGACCACTAGGGTCACTATGAGTCAGACTTGACTTGACGGCAGTGGGTTTGGTTTTTGGGTGGGTTATGAGGCATTCAAATCGAGTTGTTATATGGGAGATGGTATAAAGTAGGTTGAATGGATCTCAAGGTAATAAGAGAAATCAAAATGTACGTGGTTGTTGAAACCATGAGAATAAATGATACTGTGCATAGAGTGTATAGACAAACTTAGCAAACTGGTAGCCAGTGGATCTATTTTGACTCAAAGATATGTTTTGTTTGACCATCAGAGTATCTAAATATGTCAAATTGTTAGTTTTCAACATTTGAAAATTACTAGAGACACAGACGTGTGCATTTCAAGCTTTTCATAAAATAAAGTCATGATGTGGCAATTCTAGTCCAGCATTCTTTCACAGCAGTAATCAACTGGAGCTGAGTAGCAATTTCCTTTGGAGGTGGATCGTGTGCTATCCAGCTGGTACAGACTCAGCACTTATTCAGCCTATTTTACACATTTATAATACTTGCCTGGCTTCTGTGATCTCTGAAATTTATGACTCTGCATAATGCATGGAAGTAGAAGACAGTGTAGGACAGAATATCAGAGAATACCTATATTTAGGATATGAAAGAAGAAAAAAGTCTGCAAAGGAAAAACTGTCAATTGGAGAAAGCAAAGTAGTAATATTTAGAAGAACTATTGAGCATTGTTTAGATGGGTATTACATATATTTAAGCTTATTGATAATTCTATCTAAAATAATGTTAATGGAATTTACAGAATATAGACTCCACAGACACCTTTTTTTTTTTTTGCTTTTTTGTATCAATTCTTATAATAAAATTAGGCCATAAAGGCTGTGGAAAATGGAACAGTAATAAATTTCTGCTCATATTGTATTTAACCATGACATAATCAGATTGAACCATATAAACTAGGAATTATAAAAGAAATATGACACATATCAGAATAGTTGAAATTTAAAGTCAAATTGATAGAGCACAGCTCCCTTTAACAATAAGCTGTTACAATCATACTTAGCTTTTATTGATTACTGTAACCAAATAAACATGACATAACTATACAAATAGTTCTCCAAGTTTGTCAGTTTCCTAGAAAATGGTTATCAGTAGAAGGAATTTCTTCACAAATCAAAGGGGCCACTACTTTTCTTTAGGAACAAAATCAGAGATTTCATGTCAAAGGAAATCCTAAATCAGGGATGACTTTAAAGTTTCATTAAAATAGGTTTATAGCAACGGCATTGTGGCTGTAGAATTATTTTGTCTGTATAACCATAAATTTTGGATTTTCAGAGGCTCAGATCTGTCAGTAAACATTTCGTGTAATGAAAGATCCATTGTTATGTGGATCTAGGTTCTTAGAACTAATTTTTTTTTTAGAAAAATCACCTTTACTTCAATAGACTTAGAGATCAGTAAAGAAAATGGAAAGTTCAAGTAAGTCTGATGAACTAAAACCCTGAATATTGGAAACTTATTCCAATAAAAGGTCTGGGTGGTACAGTTTGCACTTGACTGCTAACCTAAATTTTGTTGGTTCAAGCCTACCCAGTGGCACCAGGGAAGAGTGGCCTGGAGATCTATTCTGTAAGGATTAAAGCAAAACCAAGCCCACTGCCATCAAGTTGATTCCAACTCATAGCGACCCTACAGGACAGAGTAGAACTGGCCCCATAGAGTTTTCACAGAGCACCTGGTGAATTAAACTATCACTCTTGTGGTTAGCAGCAGTAGCTCTTAACCATTAGGCCATCGGGGTTGCGCATAAAGAGTATAGCCAACAAAATTCTGTGAAGCAGCTCTACCCTGATACTCATGACATTGCCATGGATCAGAATGGATTCAATGGCAATGAGTATTCCAATAATTTCTTAATTTTTTGTTCCAGTTGCTAACTGTAAGATGTTTTAATGTTTATTTTTTTAATTACTCTTTTAAATTGATTTAACAGATCCACAAAGACTCATCCAGGCCCAGTTGTACATTTAAGTGATAGCCCAAGAGATGAAGGGAAAGTGAGTATTGTAATATTATTCTTGGATTTATTTACCTCATTCCTAAATAAAGATGTTTCTTTCAAATATTTCACACCTAACATCTAGCTCAGCTTATAGTATTCACTGTAACCTAAAATTAAAATCTGTTGAGTGAATGAGCAAATGAATGTATGTATGAAGTATTCATGCTAATAATGATACCAAATTAAGTTTTTAGTTTCACGTAGAGCTAAAGCTGATATTTAATTCTAGAATTTTGAGGAAGGCATGTGATACATAGAACAATGTTAATTTTCAAATATTCTGTTGAACTTAACAGTATGATTAATCAGTGTCACTAATCATTAGCCCCTGTTATTCAGTTTTGATAGTGATAAATGACAATATCCAGTAATACAAATAAGCCAATCTTGATATTATAAATAGATAATAATATGGAAAACATTATCAGATTAAAGAAATAGTCTGTTCATCTTTATTTAAAGTTTTCATTTGGTGATGAAAACAAAGTCTATAACTTGAAAAAATGTGT
Organism: Heterohyrax brucei; assembly: GCA_028571685.1. Lineage (NCBI taxonomy): Eukaryota > Metazoa > Chordata > Mammalia > Hyracoidea > Procaviidae > Heterohyrax > Heterohyrax brucei. The sequence goes on from CM053157.1 coordinate 64,467,162, forward strand.
GGTACTAGCATTATAAATAACATTGTTTCTTCAAGAATATTTTTTGCTAAATACTGTAGAAAGTACTTGAATGAATTACCTAGTATAGGTGTGGTCCTTTGTTTAAAGAATATACAGAATTAACTGGATAAATTTTGAACATGAAAGTCAAGTCTACTTGATGGTAAAAGAAACAACATATATTCTAATTAATCTATAAATGCAGTGTAATTCTAATCAGGCCACATCAGACTTTATTTTTAAATAATCAACAATATGATCTGAAAACTCGTTAGAAAAAGAAAATACTTTGGGCAAGACATTTTTGAAAAAGAAATACTATGTGATGTTGCTACAGGGTATACAAGTACAATGGATATCCTAGATATTATGGGAATTTTATATTTTTAAAGCAGCTATTTCAGGACAGAATAAACTACTAAATAAGTGGTGGTGGACAATTGACTAATCATTTGGGGAAAAGAGAGTAAAACCTGTCCCTCCACTTACAGAAATAAATTCCAGGTGAAGAAAATACATATAAATGTGTCTTACCTTAGAGTGTCCCTACTGTATAGTAATAACTCATTCACTATAGTTTCCTTTAATACTTTCAGATATGTAACCTCAATTTAATCATTTGAATTCTTGGAGCTGTTTTTCTATGGATAATCTTTCATTACATAGAAGTTTTGTATTTGATTGTGTTCAGTTTTATCAGTCTTTTCATACGATTCCTGCTTTTAGTTTCTAATATTCAGTAAATTTTTCTTCTCTTGAGTGTAAATATAATTCTATTTTTATATTAATTTTAAGGGTTTATATTTACATTTAATTTCAATCAATATATAATTTATTTTGTGTTGGTTTGAGATAGAGGTGTTTTATTTTTACATGTATGTAGTCCATTTATTGAATCTCATTAACTCATTGCCACTGAGTCGATTGCAACTCATAGCAACCCTATAGGACAGAATAGCTCTGTCTTGTAGAATGTCCAAGGGGAGTACCTGGTGGATTTGAACTCCTGACCTTTTGATTATTAGCCATAGCTGTTAACCAGCGTGTCACTAGGGTTTCCATTTACTGAATAGTCACATTCGATTTGTTGCATATGAATAAGAAATTTATTGTGTTATTTATTGAATACAAATCCACTGACTTATACAGCCACCTCAGTTGTGTATCAAGCTTCTCTATATGAGTGAGTCTTCTTCTGGACTTTTTCTTTCGCTGTATTGTTTATATTGATTTTCACTACTGTCAAGATAACTCCATCTCATGGTAATCTTATGTATAACAGAACAAAACGTTGCCCAGTCCTGTGTTGTTCTCACAGTCTTTTGTATGTTTGAGACCATTGTTGCAGCCACTATGTCAACCCAACTCATGGAGCATTTTTCTTATTTATGGTGACCCTGTACTTTACTGAACATGATGCCCTTTTCTAGCGATTGGTATTTCCTGATGATGTGTCTAAGGTAAATATGATACAGTTTCACCATCTATACTTCTAAGGCACATTATGGCTGCTCTTCCAAGATGGACATGTTCGTTCTCTGGCAGTCCATGATATATTCAATATTCTTTGCCAACACCATAATTCAGAGGCATCAGTTCTTCTTCAGTCTTCCTTATTCATTATGCAGTTTTTACATGCACATGAGGTCAGTGGAAAGACCATGGTTTGGGTCAGGCACACTTTAAGTCTTCAAAGAAACATCATTTTTTAAAAAAAAAAAAGAATAAACAAACAAGCAAGCAAACTTTGGCGAAGTCTTTTGCAGCAGAGTGCAGTAGGGTCTTTGATTTCTTGAATTCTGCTTCCAGGGGTATTGATTGTTGATCCAAATAGAATAAAAGCCTTTACAACTTTTATCTTCTCCATTTATCATGAATCATGATGTTCTTTATTGGTCCAGTTATAAAGACTATTATTTTCTTTGTGTTTAGGTGTAATTCATACTGAAGGGTATAGTCTTTGACTTTCATTGTTAAGTGCTTCAAGTTATCTTCAACTTCTGTAAGCAAGGGTGCACCATCTGCGTATCACAGGTTGTTTATGAGTCTTCCTCCATGTCTAATGCCATGCTCTTCACATAGTCAAACTTCTTAGATTATTTGCTCAGCATACAGGTTGGATAAGTAAGGTCAAAAGACATAATTATGCTGCATACCTTTTCCAAATTTAAGCCCTGCAGTAATCCCTTTTTCTGTTAAAATTACTGACTTTTAATCCATGTGCAGGTTCTGCATAGTATATCTGAATTCTTGTTATTTGTAATATTACTGTAATTTGTTATGACCCACTTCATCAAAAACTTTTCTGTAGTCAACATCTTTCTGGTGTTCTCTGCAGTTTTTCTTTTGTTCCATGTTTTCTTCTGAATCTGGCTTGAACTTGTGTCAATTTCTGTTAATGTATGGCTTTAGCCTTTTTAAAATTATCTTCGGCAAAATTTTGCTACACAAATATGGATGTCTTCCATTCAGAAGCAGCTGTCTTCTAAATCTTTTGACATAGATGAGTAGGCACTTCCAGCATTGCGCCTATCTGTTGAAGTATCTCCATTGGTACTCCACCAATTCCTGGAATTTTATTTTTTGCCAGTGACTTCAATGCAGCTTGAACTTCTCACTTTAGGACAAAGAGTCCTTGATCGTGCGCTACCTTCTGAAATGGTTAAATGTTGACCAGTTCTTTTTGGTACAGCATGTCTGTATATTCCTTCCATCATCTTTTGATGCTACCTGTATCATTCATTATTTTGCCCTCAGAATCCTTCAATATTGTAGCCTTGAGTGTTCCCTTTAGTTCTTTCAGCTTGAGAAATACCAAGCATGTTTTTCTCTTTTGGTTTTATAATGCAAGGTCTTTGCCCCTTTCACTGTAATACTTAATTTTGCCTTTTTGAATTTCACTTTAGAGTCTTTGGTTCGACTATTTTACTTCATAATTTCTTTTGTTCACTTTAGCTTCTTTGTGCTTGAGAGCAAGTTTCTGACATTACTTTTTAAATTTTTTTAATGATTTCTTACTTTTTTCATTTATGATATCCTTGATATCATCTCACCACTGTTGGGTTTTGGTCATCAGTATTCAGTTTGTCAAGTTTATTCTTGTAATGGTCTCTAAATTCAGGTAGGATATGTTCATGTCCCATGCTTGGACTTTCATGGGCTTGCTTTGATTTTCTTCACTGTCAACTTGAAATTGCATATGAATGATTGGTGGTTTGTTCTACAGGTGGTTCCTAGCTTTGTCTTGACTGATAATAGTTAGCATCTTCATTGCCCTCTTCTGTTGATGTATTTGATTTGATTCCTGTGTAATCTACTACTGAAGTCCATGTATATGTTATTTGTTTGTTGACAGAAAGTATTATGATGACTAAGTCATTGTTTTTTCATAATTCTAGTATGCCATCACCAGCTTCATTGTTTTCACTGGGGCCATATTTCCCAACTTCTGTTTGTTCTTTGTTTCCACATTTCATATTCCAATCACCAGTAGTTACCAATACATCTGGATTGCACATCTAATCAGTTCCAGACTGTAGCATTTCATAAGTATCTTTAATTTCTTTATCTTTGGCGTTAGTGCTTGCTTTGTAAATTTGAAAAATCTTCCCTTTAGGTGTGTAGATATTAAATATCACTGATAGCATTGTATTTGATTTCAGGATAGATCTTGAAATGTTACTTCTGATGATGAATGCAACATAGTCTATTATCAGTTTGTTGCTCCTGGTGTAGGTTCTGTTGGTGACCCTGCAGGACAAAGCAGAACTGTCCAAAAGCATTTCCAAGGAAGTGGTGGTAGATTTGAAGTTACGATCTTTGGTTTGTAGCTGAACACTTAACTGCTATGCCACCAGAGCATCATCAGGCCTTCATTATTAGCCCATCTTAGTCTGAATTCTGCTAAGACTTGTTTTATGCACTAATGTATGGTCTTTTCTGAAGAATGTTCCATATACATTGGAAAAGAAAGTATACTTGGCTGCTTTTGAGTGAAGTTTTCTGTATATGTCTATGAGGTCAACTTGATTGATTTTAACGTTTAGATCTTCTTCCTGGATGTTCTGTCCTTCATTGAAAATGGTATGTTGAAGTCTACTATTATCGTGGAGCTGTCTGTTTTTCTTTTCCATGCCATTGGAGTTTGTTTTATGTATTTGGGAGCCCTATCACTGAGTGCGTAAACATTTAATATGGTTATACCCTCCTGGTGCATTGACCCTTTAATCATTATATAGTGTCCTTCCTCATCCTTTGTAGTGGATTTTACTTTAAAGTCTATTTTTTTAGTAGTTAATATTGTCAGTCCTGCTCTTTTTTGAATGTTGTTTGCTTAGTATATATATATATATTTCCATCTTTTGACTTTTAGTTTGTTTGTGTCTTTAAGTGTAAGCTGTATCTGTTGTAGACAGCATATAGACAGATGGTATTTTTTTCATCCATTCTGCCATTGTCTGTCTCTGTATTGGTTCATTTAATCCATTGACATTAAGTGTAATTATTTATAGGTATGAGTTTACTTCTGTCATTTTCATGTCTTTTTGTGTGTGTTGTTGACAGTTTCTTTGTTCCACTTAATTTTCTGTGCTGAGTCATTTTTTTGTGTGTGTATTTTCTTTTCATCTTTTTCATTATTGTTTGTTTTGTATTTGCTGAGTCTTTAAGTTTTTCTTGTTTTTCATTTTGATGTATAGGACTGTTAGATTCCTTTGTGGTTATCTTAATATTTACCCTTGTTTTTCTAAGTTTAAATCAGTCTTTAATTTCTTTATATCATCTTGACTTCCTCTCCGTGTGAAAGATCTATGGCTACATTTTTTAGTCCCTCTTTTTTGTTACAGTGTTGTCATCATTTACATAATGACATCTCCATTTTCCTGTTTTCAGTCTTTTAGCTTTGATTTGTTTTATTATGTCTGTATCTGGGTTGATACCTGGTTGTTCTGTCTTTCATGATAGCCTTGGTTTGTTATGTGATATTATTATCTAACCAAAATATTCCCGTTAGTATTTGTTGTAATTTTGGTTTGGTTTTTGCAAATTCCTTAAATTTCTGTTTATCTGGAAATATCCTAATTTCACCATCATATTTGAGAGACAATTTTGCTGGATATATAATTCTTCTTTGGCAATATTTTTCTTTCAAGATTTTACATATATTATCCTACTGCTTTCTTGCCTGTGTGGTTTCTGAGTAATCCAAACTTATTCTTATGGCTTTCCTTTGTAGATTATTTTTCATTTATTCTTAGCTGCTCCTAAAATTCTCTCTTTATCTTTGGTTTTGACAAGTTTGATTATAATGTTGACTGTTGTTTCTGGGCCATCAATAAGTTATTGTATTCATTTGTTTTATTTTTGCTTGCTCTGTCCTAGCTTCTTATTTTAATACATCCAAATAGGCTGCTTGTATGAGCTGGTTTGATTACTGGCAACTTCGATGCTCTAACATCCTGTCATTAGGTGATTAAAGCTGTTACTAGGTGTATGAGCCCAGGAGTCTGTTTTCTTATATTGATTCAGTTCAGGTGTCCAGGTCACCAAGTGTGTGATGTGGGCTCTCACTTAAAGTCTTAGATGAATGGGGTAGTTGGTATAGGCTCAGGTATCTGGCTACCATGGGTTGTACTCACACAGAGCAAAGTAGGAGGTTGACAAACACCCCTGAGAGCCTGTGAGGATAGCTTGTCTCTGTTCCCTACAGTGTGTAGGTGGATGGGTTTCACAGCTGGACTGTGGGTGCTGATATCATTGGCTGTACCACTTATCTTGGACCCCTGTTGTGGGAGGCTAAATGGCATGGGTGGAGCCACTAGTCCTCAGTCCTCTGAAGTGGGTAGATAAGGATCCAGCTTGAGAGACAGAGTTGTATCAACTGTCACTCGTCTGTTGTGCTGTGCTAGTGAGGGCCTACACTGTTGAAATGGGTCCACATAGATCTATGCAGGTGTGAAAAGTATTCAAAGTCTGTGGATCTTTTATGCCTGTATTTAGGCAAGGGAGCTGTTACTGTCCTCTCTTCCTACGTTAGGGGAACTAGCAGACTATTTTTTCCTCTTAGTTAATTTGTTCCCTCTCCAAGGCCAGGAGAATGGCTCAGGGCATGTGGCAGGTCCTACTTTTGGCCCAGGGGGCATGTCAGTCTCTGAATCCAGCTTGTATCCAGTGCAGAACTGGGGAGAGGGCATGTAAATGGACGAAAGGTTTTTCCCCAAGGGGTATTTTTGATCTGTGCAGTATGATAGATGCAAGTTACTTATCTTTTGCTGAATAAATGTCACCTTTTCACTGATTCTAGAAGTATGAGTGGAGTCTACGTTGCACATTCTCTTCCTATGTGGAAAACATATCCCAAATGCCACTACTTGCCTGGCTGCACTCATGCCGGCAGATCCAACTGTGGGGTACTGATTCCTCCACGATCAGTTCTGGCAAGTCTTTGCTGCTTCTTAAGTGTGTCTCCGTCTGCCACCACTTAGTTTGATTCCTCAACTTTGCCTTTAATATTCGGGCCTCTTAGAATTTCATATATATAATCAATTCACTTGTTTTGTGGGGAGGGTGTTTGTTGTAAGAAGGCATCTGACCACTTGGCCATCTTTGCCGTGCCTAATATATCTTAGTCTGAAAGTTATGCTGCAACCTGTTCACCATGGGTGACCATGTTGGTATTTGAAATACCCTTGGCATAGCTTCCAGCATCATAGAATATGCAAGCCACTACAGTGTAGCAAACTGAAAGACAAATATTATTGTATTTATATATGTTGTACTAATATCACCTTTTACTAATTGCAGTAGCTTTACAAAAGTCTTGATATCTGGTAAGTTATTCCTCTTTCTTCTTTGACACTGTGGATACTTTTGTTCTTCTACGTGAATTTTAGGATCAGCTCATCAAACTTTGATGTGAAACTCCATTGGAATTTTTGTTTGAAAATTGAACTTACAAATTAGAGAAAATTTATATCTTTTAGATGTGGATACTATGTGCAAGAACACATCAGTCTCTTTGTTATTTTATTTTATGTTTTCCTATAGAATTTTATAATCTTTTTTACAAGTTTTACACAACTTATTAGCGTAATCTTAAGTACCATACACATTTCATTGCTACTTGGAATTAATCTTGTTAAAATTAATTACATATGGGTTATTGTTAGTGTATAAAATATTACTGATTTTTAAACATTTTATGTTCAGTTACTTGATTGTAACTGTGTATAAATGTCCCAGTCTCTCCAAAATTTACTTCTATTATTGTTTATTAATGCCAGCTTTATTGGGTGAGATGGTATCCTATTTTAGTTTTGATTTGGATATGTTTAGTGGCTGATGATCATGAGCAGTTCCTCATGTATTTAGCATTTCCTCATGTATGTGTTAGCTGCCTGAATGTCTTCTTTGGTGAAGTGCCTGTTCTTATGTTTTGTCTATTTTTTAATTGGGTTATTTGTCTTTTTGTTGTTGAGGTTTTGCAGTATCTTATAGATTTTTCAGGTCTAGACACTGGTCGAATGTGTGATAGCCATTCTCCACTCCATCCCCCACCCCCTAGTCTGTAGATTGCCTTTTTACTCTTTTGGTGAAGTCTTTGGATGAGCACAAGTGTTTGATTTTTAGGAGTTCCCAGTTGGCTGTTTTCTCTTCTAGTGTTTGTGCATTGTTAGCAATGTTTTGTATTCTGTTTATGCTGTATATTAGGGCTCCCAGTGTTGTGGAATTTTTCCTTCTGTGATCTTTGATCCTCTTCAAGTTAGTTTTTGTGCAAGGTATGAGGTATGAGTCTTGTTTTATTATTTTTTTTCAATGGATATCTAGTTTTGCCACCACCATTTGTTAAACAGACTGTCTCTTCCACAATTTACAGACTTTGGGACTTTGTCAAGTAGCAGCTGCTCATAGATGGATGATGTTGTATCTGGATTCTCAATTCTTTACCGTTGGTCTATTCATCTGTTTTACCAGTACTAAATTGTTTTGGCTGCAGTGGTGGTGTATAAATTCTAAAGTCAGATAGCGTGAGGACTCCCACTTTGTTCTTTTTCATTAATGCTTTCTTATCTGAAGCTTTTTACCTTGCCATATGAAATTAGTCATAGTTTTCTCCATATCACTAAAAAATGCCATTGGAATTTGCATAGGGATTGCACTGTATTTATAGATTGCTTTGGGTAGAATAGTCATTTTCACAATGTTGAGTCTTCCTATCCATGAACAAGGTAATTATCTCCACATATGTAGGTCTCTTTTGGTTTCTTAGATTAATATTTTGTAGTTTTATTATACAGGTATTTTACATCTCTGCTTATATTTATTCCTAAATATTTTATCTTTTGGGTGGCTAATGTAAATGATATTGGTTTGATGATTTCTTCTTTTGTATTCTCTTTGTTGGTATAGAGGAATCCAGCTGATTTTTGTATGCTTATCTAGTATCCTGGTACTTTTCTGAACTCTTTTATTACTTCTGGTAGCTTCTTTCATTTTAGGTTTCTTTTGTTTTAGGTTTTACTATGTATAAGATTGTATCATCTGTAAATAGAGACACTTTTACTTCTTTGCCAATTTGGGTGCCCTTTATTTCTTTTTCTAGCTTGATTGTTCTGGTTAGAACATCCAGCACAGTGTTGAATAAGAGTGATGATGATGGGTATTTTTGTCTGGTTCTTGTTCTCAAGGGGAATGCTTTCAAACTCTTTCCATTTAGTATGATGTTGGCTATTGGCTTTGTATAAATGCCCATTACTGTGCTGAGGAATTTCTCTTCAATTCCTGTTTTGCTAAGAGTTTTTAACATGAATGGGTCTGTGAGTTTGTCTAATGCCTTTTCTGCATAAATTGAGAACATCAAGTGATTATTGTATTTTTGTTTCATTTCTGTGGTTGATTACTTTGATTGTTTTTATAATGTTGAACTAGCCCTTCATACCTGGTAGGTATCCCAGTTGTTCAGTTTTGATAACTAACATCATTCATAATGAGGAGAGGCTGAATGCATTCCCTTTGTGGACAGGAACAAGACAAGAATGGGCTTTAACACTGTTTGTATTTAACATTGTGTTGGAGCAGTAAGAAAATAAAAAGAAATAAGGAGCATCCTAGCTGGTAAGGAAAAAATTAAATTGTCCCTATCTGTGGATAATATGACAGTATACATGGAGAACCCAAAAGACTTCATTAGAAAATGACTGGAACTAACAGAAAGATTCAGCATAGTTGCAGGATATAAGATAAACATACAAAAATTAGTTGAATTCTTGTATGCTAATAAAGACAACTATTAAAAGGAAATCAGCAAACCAATATTTATAATGATCTGTAAAAAAATAAAATATTTAGGACTACATCTAACCCAGGATGTAAAAGAATTATACAATAAAAATTATAAAACACAACTTCAAGAAATTAAAAGAGGCCTATATAAATGAAAAACATACCATGTTTGTGGTTAGATAGCCTTAACATTGTGGAAATGTCAATTCTACCGAAACAAATCTATAAATACAGTGCAACTCCAATCCAAATACCAGCAACATTCTTTAAAGAGATAGAAAAACTAATCATTAACTTCATATGTAAAGAGAAGAGACTGCAGATAAGTGATGCACTGTTGAAGAAGAATAAAGTATAAGAATCACACTACCTGGCCTGTGAACCTCCTATGTAGTTACGGTAGTCAGAACAGGCTGGTACTGGTACAGTGACAGATACATTAACCAATGGACAGAATTGAGATCCCAGAAAACAGTCAGGTACTGGTACAGTGATAGATACATTAACTAATGGACAGAATTGAGAACCCAGATGTAAATCTACCCACTTACAGTTATCTGGTCTTCAACAAGGGCCCAAAGCCCATCAAATAGGGAAAAGACAACCTGTTTTTCACAAATGATTACACAAATACTAATTCAAAATGAATGAAAGACCTAAGTATAAATCCAAAATCTATAAAGATCACAGAAGAAAAAATAGGATCAATGCTAGAGGCCACAATACACATTAACAGGATACAAACCATAACTAACAACATATACACTCCAGAAAATAAGCTAGATAACTGGCATCTTCTGAAAATTAAACACTTAGCTCATCAAAAGACTTCACCAAATGAATAAAGAAGAGATCCTACAGGCTGGGAAAAAAAGTTTAGTTAAGACAAATACAACAAAAGTCTTATCTCTAAAATGTGTGGGAAAATCCAGCACTGCTACAACAAAAATACAAATATTCCAGTTTAAAAAAGGGACATAGGATATGAACAGGAACTTCACCAGAGAAGATATTTAAATAACTGACACACATGAGAAAGTGCTTGTGATCACTAGCCATTAGAAAACGCAAATCAAAAGCACAATGAAATACCATCTCACCCAGGCACAAATAAAAAAAAAACAGAAAGTTAGGGTGTGAGGAGATTAGAACTGTTAGGCACTGTTGGTGGGATATAAAATGGTGTAACTATTTAGGAAAATGATATGGTGCTTCCTTAAAATAATAAAAATAGAAATATCATATGATCCAGCAGTGCTGCTTTTAGGAATATGTTCCAGAGAAATAGGAGCCATCACATGAATAAAAATATGCACACTCATGTTCATTGCAGTATTGTTTGCAATAGCAGAATGATGGAAACAACCTAGGTGCTCATCAGTGGATGAATGGATAAACTAACTATGATACATAGACACAATAGAATTCAATGCAGTGATAAAGAACAATGATGTACTGCAAAGTATCTCACAACATAGATGAATCTGGAGGGCATTATACTGAGTGAAATAAATCAATCACAAAAGGACAAATAGTATATGAGACAACTATTAGAAAAACTCATGAAAAGATTTACCCCAGGGGGGAAAAAAAATCTTTGATAATTATGAGGGAGGGATGGGATGGGGGAACACTAACTAGACAATACATAAGTGGTAAATTTGGCAAAGGGTAAGACAGTACACAGTATTGGGGAAGCCAGCACAACTTGTCCAAGACAAGGTCATAGAAGCTCCATAGATACATCCAAACTCCATGAGGATCAAATTACTGGGCTGAGGCAATTATGATCTTTGGGAACATCTGGCTCAACTGACGTAACATAGTTTATAAAGAAAATGCTCTGCGTTGTACTTTGGTGTGTAGTGTCTGGAGTCTTAGGGGTTTGTGAGCAACCTTGTAAGACATTCCACTGGTCTCACCTGTCTGGAGTAAGGGAGGACATGGAAAACCAAAGGCACAACTACGACAGCCTCCACCAACTGAGCCCAACACAAGTAGATGGTGTCTGCCTGCTGTCATCAACTGTTTTGACAGAGATACAAAAGAGAATCCCAGACAGAGCTGGAGAAAAATACAGAACAAAATTCTAACTCACCAAAATAAGAAGAAGAAGAAAAAGAAGACTAGACTTACTGGCCTGGTGAAAACTAGAGAAAACCTGAGAATATGGTCCCCAGATACCCATATAGGTCAGTAATGAAGTCACTCCTGAGGTTCACCCTTCATCCAAAGATAAGACTAATGGCACACACCAGGCCAGGGGCAAGGACAAGAAGGAAGGAGGGGACAGAAGAGCTAGTAATGGGGAACCTAGGGTTGAAAAGGAGAGTACTGTTACATCATAAGGTTGGCAACCAATTTTACAAAACAGTATGTGCATTGTTTAATGAGAACCTGGTTGCTCTGTAAACCTTCTAAAGTACAATTTAAAAGAAAGAAAAAGAATTGGAAACTGTAGTCTATGAGCTAAATCAGGCCCACTGCTTGTTTCTTATAGAAAGTTTTTCTGAGATGCTCACTGATTAACATTTTGTCTATGGCTGATTTTTCAGTACAACAGCAAAACTGAGTAGTTGAGACAAAGACCGTATGGCTTGCAAAGATTAGAAATTTACTGTCTGGCTTCAAATAAAGTTTTCTTCTCTGTCTTCTAGATAGTAGACCCTCAGGATGAGCTTTTGCAGTTGGATTGTCTCTTGTTTCAAATCAAAGAACTCACTGCAAGTGTCAAGTGGAGTTGTATTAAACCCTTCCATGCAGTAACATCACAATTACTTGAATATTTTTCTATAATTAAATGAGGTGAAGGGCTACTGTAAGCACAAGTCAGTGAGGGATCAAGTGCCTACAGTGCTTAATTTATATGAAGCAGTGATTTATTATAATGATAATGCAGCAGCATGACTTCCTTTGATGAAACTTATCTTAGTTCTCTTTTGCTGCCCAAATTATATCAAATTTAATAGCTTAAAATAACACAAATACACTGTCTTACAGTTCTCTAGGCTGGAAATCCAATGCAGGTGTTACTGGGCTTAAATGAAGAAGTTGACAGCTGTGTTCTTTTTCTGGTACTGTTAGAAGGTAATCTCTTTCTTGCCTTTTCCAGCTTGTAAAGCCTTCATGGAAACCCTGGTGGTATAGTGGTTTAGTGCTCAAGCTGCTAACCAAAAGCCTGGCAATTTGAATATGCCAGGCACTCCTTGGAAACTCTATGGGACCGTTCTACTCTGTCCTGTAGGGTTGCTGTGAGTCAGAATTGACTTGATGGCAGTGGGTTTAGTTTTGGGGTTTAAAGCCTTCATTCATCCGTTAGCCATGGCATCCTGTCTCTATGTTCAAAGCTAACAATATAGCATCTCTCTGACAATTCTTATGTTGTCATATCTCTTTCTGATCTGAGTCAGAAAAGGTTCTCCACACTTAAGGAATCATGTGATTAGATACAGTCCCATTGAATACTCCAGCATAATCTCCTCATCTCAAAATCCAGGCCTTTAATTTTGTCTGAAGAGTCACAGGTTTTGGGGGTTAGGGTATAGACAACTTGTGGGGATCTTTATTTTGCCCAACTCAGTACTGGAGACTGAAAATAAAATAATTAGCTCTAAGCAGTCATAATTACCAACATAAGTTATGCCAGAGATCCTCTAAGGCAGCTTTTTAAAAAAGAACTGTTAGCTCCTGCATTTTTAGGTTAGACTACTAAAAATAGGCACAACATCTGTTTATAAAGACTAACTATATGTCTTTGATAGGTATCATTTGTTTAATTTAGAGCCCCTGATTAGGAAAGAGTGTGACCCTAAGACTTGGGATGGAGAAATCTGTGTGGATAAGCTTGAGAGTATTGTACTGTCCCAGCATCCCTGAATCCTCTTGGGCAGCACGAGTTCCTCTTTCACCATTGCTAGGGAAAAATGTTATCCCATTTCTGGGAGACTGTGTTGTGACCTCACCTAAGGGAAGTTCCTTACATTTTGATACTTGTCCTCACAAGACCAAACTACAACCTCATTACCTGCAGGCCAGCAATCAGAATCATATCTCAGATCTCAGAACAGAGGAATGTGAAATTATAAGCCCTACTCCAGAAAAAAGAGAATAGACACCGAAGACATAGGATACCCAGCAAAAAAAAACTTCAGGACCTGGTTAATACATATGGTCAGGCACAAAAGTGGATGTGTGAGATTTTGTTGTTGTTGTTAAAAAAGGAGACTGAACTTAGAAGGCTGCGTAAAGGAAAATTCATTTACAGTCTCACCCATGATTTGGGATTTAATGCTTTAGCAAGGACACCTGGAACTGGTTCTAATCATTTATTAGTGAGGCTCATTGACACCTACACTCAAAGTCATGTAATAAATGCAAGAGAGGTGCCAGAGTGTTTGTTTTTCATTAGAAAGGGGGAAAAAGGGTCAGAAGACTCAGGAAACTAAGAATGATAAAGTAGATATATTGCATTTGTCATGACAACTCAGCTCTTGAACTTGTTCCCGAGGAAACTCCTAAGGCAACTGCTTCCAATTCACCTACTAAGGAACGCTTTGGAAAGGCATGTGTCAATGTATTTGAGAAGCTTGGTACCAGCTGGCCTTTTTAGGCCTGCATTGAATGTAGGAGACAATAGCACAGAACCAGACTTCATGATATTAATGGAGAGTAAATGTTATGGATTGATAGAGACTAAGTGTCTATATTTAACTACCTAGCAATGTGAGCATTATCATAACAAACAGTAAGGTTGGAAAGGCAATGTAGGAATCTGTAGATAATAGATAATTGATCATGCTGTTTCTGGGAGCAAAATTAGGTGTGTAGCTGATTGGGATTGTACTTCATTTGCATAATAAGGAAAAATATCAAGAGCAAATTAACTCTGCCATTTACTACCAAATGTGAAAAAAGAATACCTCATCAGGTGTTTTAGTTAGCTAGCATTGCTCTAACAGAAATACCACAAAGTGGATGGCTTTGACAAAGGAAAGTTTATTCTTATACTGTTGGGTATGCTACAAGTCCAAATTTGGGATGTCTGCTTCAGAGGAAAGTCTGGTAATACATCACTCTTTGTCCAGGGGGCGTCTTGGTACACAAACCTCAGGTATAAAGGATACACTCTTCTTCCAGTGTTGCTTTGTTGTTGGTGTTAGGTTTTCAATTCTCTGCCTGTTTCTCTTTCCTTTTATCTCTTGCAGGATGAAAGGATTAAGGGTGGGGCAAGCCATACGCCAGGGAAGCACCCTTTACAGTGGAGCCAGGAAGTGATCTTCTGAAGGGATTTACAGTCCCACCCTAATCCTTTAACATACAGTGCAGCAAAATCACAAAGTAGAGGACATTGGTAGAATACAGGGAATCTTGGCCCAGCCACATGGCTACACCTATTTTTGGGGGGACACAATTTGATCTATGACATCCCACCCTTTGGCACCGAAAAAATTATGTTATTGAAGTGTAACATATTTATCTCATCGTAGAAAAATTGTGTCTATTTCATATGATAGAAGTCTTAAATTAGTTTCAAGTCCAAAATTTAAAACTTCTTTTACAGCTATGAAACCTAGAATATAAACCATTTCTAAAGTTACTATGGCAGAACAGGCACAAGTTAGACATTCCATTATAAATAGGAGAAACTGTAGTGAAAGTAGGCATTAACAGGCAATAAGAAAGTCAACAGTACACATTACATTACCCTTCAAAGCTTTGGAAATAATTTTCTACTTCTTGAGACATTTTACACAATGGCGTTGTCCTCCACACTCTAGGTATTGGTAACACTCTCTGGATTTTGAGTGAAAACCCTCAGCCCTGTACTGCAACTCTGTCTTCAAGGCCCACTTGGACAGAAACTCTGTCCAGTCAGCTATAGGTGTACCCTAAGCCCAACTGAGTGGCAATTTCACCCTTATAAACACAGGACACCATGGCTCCATCTTTTTAAACCCTTGAGGTCATGGCCATACCTTTTGAGACTGAGGCAGCTCAGCTTCTCACACTGTTTGTCTCTTTAGCTTTTGTTTCCTATGGCCGCATGGCCCGGGCCTCAGGCCTACATCTGCCCTGCTGGAGCAGGTGTTCTGAAGCTCTGTAGCTCTACTGATTTAAGTGCCCAGAGGTACCCTACTCTTGTTGGAAAGCATCCTGCACAAAGGTACTCAACTCTCTAGCTCTGTGGATCAGCAAGCCTAGTTCCACCAATTCAAGTGTCTGGAGGCACCGCATTCTGCATGAAAAACTCTGTGTGCAGGCACTTAGCGCTCTTGTTCCATGGGTTGTCTCCAGCACTGTCTCTGGTTTTGTTGGTGGTGGTGCTGCTGCTACCAGTCTTCTGTTGTTTCTCACCATTTGCACCCTTTTTGGTGTTGACACTTCTCTTTGGTTTCCTCTGAATCTTTTATTTATTCACAGTTTTAAAATGGCTTCCATATTTTAGGTATTTGCTAGAGTAGCACCCTGTTCCTGGTACCAAATTCTGTTTTAGTCAGCTAATGTTGCTCTAACAGAAATACCACAGAGTGCATGGCTTTAACAAAGAAAAATTTGTTCTTACATAGTCCAGTAAGCTACAAGTCCAAATTTAAGATGTCCACTTCAGTAGAAGGCTTTTCCTCTGGTCAGCTCTGGAGGAAAGTCCAGTAGTACCTCAGTCTTTGTCCAGGGAGTGTCTTGGCACAAGAACCTCAGGTCTAAAGGACACGCTCTTCTCCTGGTGTTGCTTTCTTGGTGGTGTGAGGTTCTCAGTTCTCTGCCTGTTTCTCTTTTCTTTTATCTCTTACAAGATGAAAGGATTAAGGGTCAGACAAGCCACACTCCAAGAAAACTCCTTTTACAGTGGAACAGGGAGGTGATCTTCTGAAGGGATTTATAGTCCCACCCTAAACCTTTAACATACAACATAACAAAATCACAAAGTGGAGAACAGTCATAAAATACAGGAAATCATGGCCCAGCCACATGGCTACACCTACTTTTAGAGAGACACAATTTGATCTATGACATCAGGTTTCCAGACAATAAGTTGGTTCACAGATCCAGACTTATTGATTAAAAGGACAAGACCAGAAACCTCAGAAGAGGGACTATAAAATATTCCCATACAGTAATTATAAAAGCATTTCTTGTTATTTGCAAGAGTAGCTGTTTACTTTTCGAGGACTATTAGCTATGGAGTCAGGACAGACATTGGAACCAGGAGATCCAAAAAGACATTATGGTCTTTCAGTTACAGTTGAGGCTTATGAAACCAGGTGATAAATGAAGTTTTGATATGAGTCTATCTCATAGTATGTTCATTGGTTATACAGATACTCAGTGGTTATTTTCCTCAAATGAATGTTTTGGAAATATATGGTCAGCAGCTGGCACTGTAATTAGAATAATCAGAGGAGGAAGGGAAAATGGGAACCCCTGAAACTGTCTCACTCTACCAAGACTATAATCAGAGACAATGTTGCATTCCTTGGGGAAGATTCAGAGACTAGCACAAGAATCCTTGAATGAAGTAACAGTAGTGGACACTATCACAGTCTTGTTGAGTTTCATTGTCTGGTGTCTGCAAAACATGCAGTTCAGGTTGCTAATAGTAAACATACGTAAAGTTAACCAAGGAGTAGTCCAGTCACTGCTGCCTTGCTATTGATTTACAATGCAATAAATGTTAATTTAGTGAATTCTTTTTGTCAATATTCATCAGCAGAGAGTACCAAAAGAAACCTGCTTTTGCAACAAAGGGATAGGAATTATCACTTCATGTTCTTGCTGAAGACTGCTATTTTCTCCTGCTTTCTGTCATAACATAATCCTCAGCAAACTTGATTATCTTAATATCTTTTAGAAAGTATGGTAGTTCATTTTATGTTGATTGTATCAACCTCATAGGATCTGGTGAGCAGAAATAGCAAGTAAATATATAGTTAATAAGAGTCACATGTCCAGAATTAGAAGAAAATCCCGTAAAGATCCAGGAGCTTGCCCCATAAGTGACACTTTTGAGGTCTAGTGCTCTGGGACATGCAGGGACATCTCCTCTAAAATGAAACATAAACTATTGTGCTTCTTCCCATCAAGAGAGTATCATACCACCTGGTGGGCCTTTTTGGATTTGAGTGATAGTATATAATGCCCTTAAATTACTGCTCCAGATCATTTTTTAAGTTATCAAAAACTCTGCTAGTGTTGAGTGGTGCCCAGAGGAAAAAAGAGCTTTCCGCTAAGTCTAAGCTTCTTTACAAGCTATCCTTCCACTTGGAATCTATGATCTAGTAGATCTGATGTAGTTTAATATATCTGTTAGATAAGAATGCTCTATTAGAAAGTCCAATAGGAGAGCCACACAGTTACTGTCCATTTTCATAGCAACTCCTGGCATGCTAGTGGAGTCTTGTAGAGATTGAATATCTAACTACATAATACCAAATTACTGTGTAACCTGAGCTGTCTATTGTGGGTTAGTTGTTATTGTATCTAGTGAGTCATAAGATTGGGTGAAAGAAATGACAATTCATGTTGCAATGGAAGTGGTGTACTCAGGACATCAGATTTGATGAATAGGGACCCAGAATCTCATGTCACCTTCATTTGTTGCAATAGTGCCTTCTTTCAACATACTTTTCTGGTCTGCTGGAATGGAGAAGGGAGTATGTGAAAACAACTAGTGGAAGAGGAAAGAATTCAGGCTGGTTCACATAAGCCAGATAATTGCTTGGCACTAGTCAGACATAGACTGCTGCTCAATTACATCTCCATTGAGGAGTGACCCTGAACGATACTGGTAAAAAATCCTCATGGTTGCTACAGCCATGACAATATACTTGATAGTTCATTTCCTATGGAGAGTGAAATGTAATAATAACAAAATCCAAAAATAGAACTTCCACATGGAAATTTTAAGACTCTATTAAACAACTCTTAGGTCAAGTAGAAAATACAAGTCAAAATTGAAGAATTTATAAAAAATAGCAATCATAAAGTGCTATATCAATACAACAGCAGTAGGCTTTTATATATATATAATCCATTGTATATGATGAAAATGATGAACATAAAATAATTCATAGCTTTGACACATCAACAAAAATTAAATATTAAAATAAGTAAGTTAAAACTCGAGATGAGAAAGGAATGACAAAATGAAGCAGAAGAAGAGATGTAAAAGTTACAAGTAGAATTTAAGGAGTTGTCTTTATTTTAAGTGATATTATAAATTAATCAAAATGCTGGTTCTTTGAAGAGTACTTAAACAAGGTATACAAATTCTGATTAACCCAATCAAGAACAATAGGGATGAACCAAAGTTACACAAACTAATACACAAAACAAAGGTGAAATACATTAAAATTAAGGTAATTAAAATCAAATCAAATTATTTTGCACAACTATAGGCAGAAAAGTTTGAAAATCTAAAGAAAATGGGTAATTTCTTAGGGAAATAAATTTATCAAACTTGATACCAGTGAGGACCAAGAGTTTAAAGAAGAAAAGACGAATGTTATTAAATGATTACATCCACCAGAAAGTTCCAGGCCCAGGTGGGTTTACAGGGAACTTTTAATAAATTTTCAAAGACTAGATAATCCCTAATGTTACACAACTTGTTCAAAGCAGGGACTGGCGAACTATGGCCAGTGGCCTGCGTCACATTTATGTAAATAATGTTTTAAGGAAGCACAACCCCACTCTTTCATATACTGTCTATGGCTGCTTTTGCACGACAACAATGCAACTGAGTGGATGCAACAGAAACTTTAGGGCCAAGGTAGCCTAAAATATTTGTTATCTGGCTGTTTATAGAAAAAGCTTACTGATTTCTGTCTTAAGCATGGTTAATTTTTTTTCCAAATCATTTTTGTGAGCCAGTTATAAGAATAACAACTATATCTAATAACTATTGCACAAAAAGAATACCATGGATTTATTGGACTTATTAATACTAACGGAAAACTTTTATGTAACACGTAACATATTAATAAGCAAAATCCAACAGCATACTAGACAGACATACGCACCTTGTGACAAGTTGTGTTTTATTCTAGAGATGCAGAGATGGATACTATTAAAAAACCCACTGATAATTTTTCTTGCTAATATATCTCAGGAGAATTATGATAACCTCCCTGACACCGAAAAGGTTTTTGAATAAAAATCAACACTCCTAGTATTTCCACTTTTGATAATCACAGAATCTGTTGTTTCAGATCAGCTGTTCCACTGAGAGAACTAACATTTCTACACAAAACATTTTAAGAATCTGTCTGAAGTCACCAGAGAGTGACTGAGGCAATGAATATTTGTGGGTCCTAGGTTCCAGGGAGATAACACCAGAGAGCTAAATGAAACATATGGCATCATATTTCCCCCCAGGCATTCATCTCTTTGAAAACAATGGTTAAAAGACTGAGTAACTAAATAGAAAATGATTGACTGAGAGGCTAAGCGGTTTTTCAGCAGTTGTATGGGCCAAAAAGACACCAGGGATAAAAATGGAGTTCAGGATAACTAAAAATTAGGGGATCTGGTAAATACTCCAACCTTTCAGTTGTGACTCTAAAGGGGTACACCCCATATGTAAGGTTGAATTAGAAATATACCGGCTCTCTACATGACTGAAATCCTGGTTAACACGGTCTTAATCCTGTTGGGATTAAAGTTAATCTGCCATAAAGTACCTGTCAAAAACAAAGATAAATCTTTTCTGGAAGAAGAAAATATCATCTAGAGCCTCTAATTATTCCTACATTTTTCCCACACATAGCCTGCATATACACAAAAATCAAAATTGCCCAGAGACTAATAGAGACAACAGAAACTAGACATCAGTGGATTCAAATAGCAGTTATCACACATGAGTTTTAAAATAACTGACTAAAATGTTTAATAAATTATACAAGATGGAGGATTTCAGCAGAGATATAAGAACTAGAGAATAGAATGAAAATTCTAGAATGGAAAAAAATAGGTAATTTTAAACAGCTGAAGGGAAGATTAGTGACCTGGAATCCTTCTTGGATGAAAATATCTAGCATGGAGACAAAAAGATGAAGAGCATTTGAGACACAGTGAAAAGGTGTAATATGCATGTTATTAGAGTTCCAGAAGGAGTGGAGAGTGGGAGAACAGCAATGTTTGAAAAAACAGTGGATGTTAATCTTCCAAAACTGATTAAAAGGTATCATAATTCTAGAGGCACTACAGATTCCAAACAGAGTAGTAAAAATTAAACTTCAGCTAGGTAAATCAAAATCAAATAGAAAAATCTTAAAAGCAATCAGAACATGGAAAACAAAAATCTTAAGACTGATAGCTTATATCTCAACAGACAAAAGAGGAAAATAGAGTGATGCTGTTAAAGGGCTAGGAAAAAATAAGTCACTGCCTATACAGAATCTCATACCCCACAAAAATATCCTTTAAAAATGTCATCAAATTATTTTTAGCAAGCAATGCCTTCAGTGAGGAATAAAAAACAAAAAAATAAAGAACTTCAAGAAAATGAATTTAATCCTTAGTAAAAGCACAAAGATAATAAAGGAATGAATGAAGAGTAGCAAACATGAGTAAATTCAAGGAATGTTTTATATTAAAAAACAAAACAAAAACAAACAAAAAACCCACGAACTGTGATATAATAGCTCAAGAATTAAAATACAAGGAAAAAAAGTCAAGATGAGATCCCCTGAATTAAAGTTCCAAGGTCCAGGATATAGCAAATGTGCAAAGCACATTAACTTTTATAAGTCATCGAAACATTTTGTAATCTAGAGGTTAATAAATGTATATATAAGGGATAAATTCATAGTTAAGAAAACTGGGATAATAAAAAAGGACTTACTCTTTTATTCTATTATAAGTATGGTTACTTTGAGTTGAAAGTCACTCTAGCTGTGTTTGGAACAACAACAAATAAGAAAAAAAAGAGAGACAGAAGAAAACATTAAACAGATTAGACAAATGTAAAACCTATTTATTCCAAAATATGTCAGCAATTATGTTACATATTACCGATTCGACAGCACTTGGCTTGGCTTGGCATTAACAGGTTAAATAAACTAATTAAAGGACAGTATTTTCAGACTGTGTAAAAGCAATAATGTGCTATTATAAGAGACACACTTTAAGCCTAAGGATGTCAAAAAGTTTAAAATAAAAGGATGGGAAAAGATACAGCATGCAAACTCTAAGCAGTAAAACTGGTATAGCTATGTCACTATCAGAGAAGCAGACTTTATACTGAAGGCTGTGGTCTTTGATCGTCATCAGTTAAGTGTTTAAAGCCTACTTTAAGGCAAAATTTTTGCTCAAGGTCATTAAAAAGCAATGGCAATGTTACATTGACAAGGAACTGACAGAAGTTCAAGCTAGACTGAGAAGAGGATGTGGAACCTGGGATATCATTGCTGATGTCAGATGGATCTTGGCTGAAAGCAGAGAATACCAGAAAGGTGTTTACCTTTGTTTCATTGACTATGTAAAGGCATTCGACTGTGTGGGTCATAACCAATTATGGCTAACACTGTGTAAAATGGAAGCTCCAGAAAACTTCACTGTGCATCTGTCATGGATCAAGACAGTCGTGGTGTGGAGAGAATTAAGGGACACTGCATAGTTTAAAGTCAGGAAAGGTGTGAGTCAGGGTTGTATCTTTCACCATACCTTTTCAATCTGTATGCAGAACAAATAATCTGAGAAACTGGATTATATGAAAAACAAAGCATCAGGATTGGAGGACAACTCAGGAACAACCTGTGTTACACAGACAACACCACTTCACTTGCTGGAAGTGAAGTAGGCTTTAAACACTTAACTGATGACGATCAAAGACCACAGCCTTCAGTATAAATTACACCTTGACATCAAGAAAACGAAAATCCTCACAACTGGACCAGTAAGCAGCATTATGGTAAACGGAGAAAGGATTGAGGTTGTCAAGGATTTCATTTTACTTGGGTCCACAATCATTGCCCATGGGTGCTGCAGTCAAGAAATCAAAAGATGCATTTCACTGGGAAAATCTGCTGCAAACAATCTCTTTCAAGTATTGAAAAGTAAAGATGTCACCTTGAAGACTAAAGTGCGCCTAGCCCAAATCATGGTGTTTTCAGTCACATCATATACATGGGAAAGCTGGACAATGAAAAAAGAAGACAGAAGAAGAATTGATGCCTTTGAATTGTGGTGCTGGAGAAGAACGTTGACTGTACCATGAACTGGCATAAGAACAAACAGATCAGTTCTGGAAGAAGTACAGCCAGAGTTCTCCTGTGGCAAGACTGCATCTTACATACTTTGGACATGTTGTCAGGAAGGTTCAGTCCCTGGAGAAGAGATCATGCTTGGCAGAATGGAGGGTCAGCAGAAAAGAAGAAGATCCTTGACGAGATGGATTGATACAGTGGCCACAACGATGGATTTAAGCATAAAAAACGATTGTGGATATGACATAGGACCAGGCAGTGTTTCATTCTGTTGTGCATAGGGTTGCTATGAGTCGGAACCAATCTGACACACGCAACAACAACAGACTTTAAGACTAGAATTATTTCTAAGGATAAAGAAGGTTTTGTAGTGGAAATAGAGTCAATTCAGTACATGTAACTGTCCTAAATTTGTACACATGTGATAATACAGCTCTGTTGTGTACTGGCTGTGACTGCTTTGCTCAGTATTATGCTAACTGAAACTTGCACATATCAGAGCCATGTTTCCCTTGATGTATTTGTGTGTGTGTGTGTGTGTGTGTGTGTGTGTGTGTGTGTGTGTGATTTGACAGGACTAAAGTATGTAAAGCAAATTTGACCAAATTGAAAGAAAAAAATAATCAAATCCACAATTACCTTTAGTTATTTTAACACACTTCTCTTTACTAAGAGACAACAAGTGAACAAAGTAACAGGAAAATGAAAATTTGAGCATCTTTAACTAAGTTTACTAACTGAAAATTAACATGCACTACACTGAACCCAATGCTTGCAGACTGAATATTATTTTCAAGTGCATATGGAGTATTTGCCAAAATTTTCCACCTACTGAATCATAAAAAATGTCTCAATAAATTCCAGAGGATTAAAATAACACAAAGTATGTATTTTAAGCACAGGAGAGTTTAACAAGGCATCAAGAAGAAAAGGATAAATAGGAAGTCCCACATGTCCTTAGTAATTAGTGCTACACATCTGAATAACATACATATGTCAAAGAATAAATCAGTGTAGAAATTAAAATATATGTTAAACTAAATTTACAAAGAAAATATAAAATGTCAATGCTCATGGAATATAGCTAAAGCTGTGCTTACAGGGAAGTTTATAGCTTTCATTGCATTTGTTAGAAGGTTTATTAAAGCTGAAAATTAATAGTATTACTGTCCAAATGCTGAATTAAGCTCAGATAAAGTGGACTAAATTTAATAAAAGAGAGCAGAAGTTGAACTATATAGGAAACAAAAATGAGATGCAAAAATAAATTCTTTAAAAATACTAATCAGATTAGCATATTTGTAGAAAGTATGATCAAGAATAAAAGGGAAGGCACAAAGAATCATAATCAATTTGAATTCATCCCAGGAATGTAAACTTGGTGAAACTTTTTGAAATCAATCAATATAGTCACATATTAACATAAAGGAGAAAAATATGAATATAAAGGTGGATACATAAGGAGTATTTGATAAAATTTTACTCTCAGTGCTTTAAAAAAAATACTGTTCTTGAAGTGAAAGTTTACAATCCAAGTCAATTTGCCATATAAAACCCTACACACACATCTGTATGCAGCTCTAGCTACTCTCCCTACCCTGTGACAGCACCATTCTCCTTTCCACACTATACTTACAATATTCATTCAACCACCTCCTGCCCACTCCTTTCCACTCTCCCATCGTGCCTCTAGAGAGGAGCTGCTCTGATAGCTTCATGTATACATTGAAGCCAAGAAACACGTGCTTCACTATGATTACCCGATGTCTTGTAGTCCAGTCCAGTCTTTGTCTCTAGAGTTCGTCTGTGAACTGGCTAGCAGTTAGTACAGGGGTCATGTTCTCAGGAGTCCCTCCAGGATGTCGAGCCATCAAGTCTGATCTTTTAATAGAGTTCTAGATCTGCACCCCCATTCTTCTTCCACTGCATTAGGGACTCTACTTTGTGTTCCCTGTCAAGGCAGTCATTGGTGGTTGCTGGGCACCATTTAGTTCTTCTGGTCTAATGCTGGAGTAGTCTCCCAATCACATGGCCCCTCCTGTCCCGTGGGCTCATATTTTCCCCCATCTTTGATATCCTTTTGTTCTCCTTTGGTCCAGGTGGACTGGGACCAATTGATGCTCCTTAGATGGCCACTTGCCAGTTTTTAAGACCCCAGGCACCACTCACCAAAATGAGATGCAGAACATTTTCTTTAAGAAAAGAAAAATTATACCAATTGACCTAGATACCCCCTGAAACCATGGTTCCCAGACATCTGCCTTTGCTACTTTGACCTTTAAAATTTTGGGTTGTATTTAAGAAATCTCTTAACTTTTGGTATAGTCCAGACGTGTTAATTTCCTTTCTGCTGTGGGCTGTCACTTCCTTGACTTAACCCAATTTGTCTCTACTATCTAGTGTATGAGTATCCATCTTTCTCCCTCCCCTCACTTGTAACCATCAAAGATTATTTTCTTCTTCACTTATACCTTTTTTAAGTCCTTATAATAGTGGAGTCATACATTATTTTTCCTTTTGTGACTGACTAATTTCACTTAGCATAATGTCTACCAGATGACTTCCTGTTATCAGATTTTTCCAAGATCATCACCGTTCTTCATCATTGCATAGTTTTCCATTGTGTGAATGTACCATAGTTCTTTTATCCATTTACCTGTGAATGGGCACCTAGGCTGATTCCATCTTTTTGCTATTGTGGACAGTGCTGCAGTAAACGTTGGTGTGCATGTGTCTTTGTGCGACAGCCCTTATTTCTCTAGAATGTATCCCAACCAGTGGAGTTGCTGGATCGTACGGTGTTTCTATTTCTAGCTTTTTTTAGAAAGTGCCAAATCAATTTCCAAAGTTTTTTTTGTTGTTAGGTGCTGTCCAGTTGGTTCTGACTCATAGAGACCCTATGCACAACAGAATGAAACACTTCCTGGTCTTATACCATGTGCACAATCATTTTTATGCTTAAGCGCATCATTGCAGCCACTGTGTCAAACCATCTCATTGAGGGTCTTCCTCTTTCCCGCTGACCCTCCACTCTATGAAATATGATGTCCTTCTCCAGGGACAGATCCCTCTTGAACAACATGTCCAAAGTATATCAGACACAGTCTTGCCATCTTTGCTTCCAAGGAGCACTCTGGTTGTACTTCTTCCAGAACTGATCTGTTTGTTCTTTTGGTGGTCCATGGTACATTCAACATTCTTCTCTAACACTACAGTTCAAAGGCATCAATTCTTCTTCTGTCTTCCTTGTTCATTGTCCAGCTTTTGCATGTGTGTGATGTGATTGAAAATACATATATTGGGTCAGGCACATTTTAGTCTTCAAGGTGACATCTTTACTTTTCAGTACTTTAAAGAGGTCCTTTGCAGCAGATTTTCCCAATGCAATTGGGAAAATCTTTTGATTTCTTGACTGCAGCACCCATGGGCGTTGATTGTGGACCCAAGTAAAATGAAACCCTTAACAACCTCAATCCTTTCTCAATTTATCACAGAGTTGCATACTGGTCCAGTTGTGAGGATTTTTGTTTTCTTGATGTTGAGGTGCAATCAATACTGAAGGCTATGGTCTTTGATCATCATCAGTAAGTGTCTAAAGCCTCCTTCACTTCCAACAAGTGAAGTGGTGTTGTCTGTGTAACACAGGTTGTTCCTGAGTTGTCCTCCAATCCTGGTGCCTTCTTCTTCGTATAATTCAGCTTCTCGGTTTATTTGCTCTGCATGCAGATTGAAAAGATATGGTGAAAGGACACAACCCTGACTCATATCTTTCCTGACTTTAAACTATGCAATATCCCCTTGTTCTCTTTACACGACTGTCTTGATCTGTGTGTGGATTCCTTCAAAGCACAATTAAATGTTTTGGAATTCCCACTTTACACTTGTTAGCCATAATTTGTTACAATCCACACAGTTGAATGCCTTTCATTATCAATGAAACACAGGTAAACATCTTTCTGCTATTCCCTGTTTTCAGTCAAGATACATCTGACATCAGCAATGATATTCCTGGTTCTACATCTTCTTCTGAATCCAGCTTGCGTATCTGGCAGTTCCTTATCAATACCCTGTTGCAGTCACTTTTGAATGATCTTGAGCAAAATTTTACTTGCATGTGATAGTAATGATATTGTTCAGTAATTTCCACACTTGATTAAATCAGCTGTCTTTGGAATGGGCATAGATATGGATGTCTTCGAGTCAGTTGTCCAGGTAGCTGTTTTCCAAATTTCTTGGCATAGATGAGTGAGCACGTCCAGTGCTGCATCTGTTTGTTGAAATATCTCAAGTGATATTCCATCAATTGTTGGAACCATGTTTTTCGCCAGTGCCTTCAATACAGCTTCAACTTTTTCCTTCAGTACCATTGGTTCCTGATAATATGCTGCCTCTTCAAGTGGCTGAACATCAACCAGTTCTTTCTGGTATAATGACTTTGTGTATTTCTTCCATCTTCTTTTGATGCTTCCTCAATTTTTTAATATTTCCAAAGTGGTTGTGCCAGTTTACATTGCCACCAGCAGTATAGAAGAAGAGTACCAATCTATCCACAACCTCTCCCACATTTATTGTTTTTATTTATTTATTTATTTTAGATTAATGCAAGCCTTGTTTACTCTCATTCCTGATAAGTAAAAATATCTTGGTACAATCAGAATAGGAACTTCATTAGCATGGCCTTCATTAATTTACACCAAACTACAAAAGTATTCTGCTTAACAGTGTATTAATGAAAGTTTTAATTCAGTTATGAGACAGATATACCTACTATAGATCATCTACTAAAGTTAAACATACTCTTACTCTATAGATCAGTACAGAAATGTATACATGTGCTCATCAAAAGATGGGTACAAGCTTGTTCATAGCAGCATTGTTGTATTAACTGTAAAATGACTACATAAATGGTGGTAATAACATGGCCAAACAATGGAGTAATATTATGGTAATGAAAGAGAATTACTTATGAATAAAAATTCTTGGAAAATGGAACCCGTTTTATACATACATATGAGGTCCAAGAATTAAGTTCGCAAACTTAATTGTTGTAAGTGCTACATATTTTGTTGCTGAATATCACCATGGTCAACTTTGAAGTACTCCCCTTGGGAAGCTATGCACTGATGCCAGTGCCTTGTCCCCAATTCAGAGCAACTTTGGAACTCTTTCTGGAATGGACATCACACATGGTGGCATCGTGGCAAGTTTGAGACATTAGCAGTTTAGTTGTCTGTGGAGAGAGGTTCTAGCCAGTAAACAAATAACTATTGGAACACCCTTCCAACTTACCTGATCTGGCCCCCGATGACTTCTTTCTTTACCTCAAGATAAAGGAGATATTGAAAGGAAGACATTTTGAGGACACTCAGGACACCAAGGGTAATACAACAACAGCTCTGATAGCCATTCCGGAAAAAGAGTTCAAAAACTGCTTTCAAGGGTAGACTAGGCACTGGCACAGGTGCATAGCTTCCTAAGGGGAGTGCTTCAAAGGTGACTACGGTGATATTCAGCAGTGAGGTATGTAGCACTTTTCCTAGGATGAGTTCTCAGACTTAGCTGTCAGTCCTCATACATATGTACATATGTATACGTATGTTTAAAATGCACAACTCCATTGATGTAAGATTAAAAAACAGTAGCAGTAACATTGAATATTAGAAACCAGTATATGGTTATATTTAAGGAGGAGAATGGGAATATGGTGGCGTAGTGGTTAAGTGCTACAGCTGCTAACCAAAAGGTTGGCAGTTCAAATCCACCAAGTGTTCCTTGGAAACTCTATGGAGCAGTTCTACTCTGTCCTATAGGGTCACTATGAGTAGGCATTGACTTGATAGCACTTTTTTTTCTAAGGTGTAAAATAGGCTTCTGTGTTGCCTGTACTGTTCTATTTCTTGACCAGGAGTGTGTTTTTAAGGGTATGTTCACTTCACCATAATTCATCAACTACACATCTATAATTTGTGTACTCTTTCTGTGTATACTAAGCTTTAATGAAGTGTTTACTAGAAAACATGTATTCTGCCTCCTTGCCAAAAAGCAACTTATTCCTGGTAAAAGAAATTTGTAAAATACTAATTAACTCATATTTATTTAACATGATTTCCATATATGTAGCTTTCCAGAACCTGGGCTCTTATTTAATGTTATTGTCATTAAAATCAGGAGGAAGGCACAGATGCTCACCCTTTCCACTAACTTTAACACTATAGAAAGTTTTAGCCAATACAATTAGACAAGCACAAACAATTAGAGGTATAAGAATTGGAACAGAAGTAAAACCATCTCTATTTTAGATTATGTGACAATATACCTGGAATGCTGAGAAAATCAAAGTGAATACAAACAGTAAAAAAAAAAAATTTAGAAGGTAGCACCCTAAAATCCGAATCTAGAAACAATACCTTCTTAGATAATAATTTAAATAATAGATAGTACCTATTAATAATAATAGGTATATTAATAATAACAATACCTTCTTAGATAATAATTTAAATAGCAACAGAAAAGCCAAAATAATTAGCTATAAAGTTAATAATAAAACATACATGGGGTAAACTGTTAAGCCTCCTAAACGACATACAAAAAAAAACCCAAAAACAAAACCAAACCCACTGCTGTCGAGTTGAATCCAACTGAAGCGAACCTAGAGATCAGAGAAGAACTGGCCTATAGAGTTTCCAAGGAGCACCTGGTGGATTTCTACTGCTGAGCTTTTGAAACGATATACAAGCATACTTAAATAAGTAAAAAGGTATCTTTTGAACTTAGATAAAATGATTATTTTTATTTTTTCCTTATATTTCCTGAGGTTTATCTTTTTCTTTACCTTTTAAAGTCAAATGTTTGTGTCATCAAATAATCTGTAAGTTTTTCTTCTTTTCATACATATTCATAGAACTATAAATTTCCCTGTTGATGAAGATTCACTTGTATCTCACAAGTTTCAATCTGGAGCATTTTTGTTTGATTCCATTATAGCCAAGCCAACTGCTGTATTTCATTGATTCCTTCTCTGACCATTAATTATTTAGAAGTGTGTTTTTTTTAGTTTCTATGATATTTTCTTAATATGCTAATAATTTTATTGCACTCTTATTAGGGGACTTATTATTTATGATTTTGATTCTTTGGTATTTAACAATTCATGTTTTATAATGTTTACCTAATACTTTGTATAGACGCACTTTCAGGTGTAAGGGATATAGTAGTGAACAGATCACTTATTTTCCTTCGTGATACTTGCACTGTGAGAGATAGACTTTTGAAAAGAGGGTATGTATTATATAAATAATATAATGTTAAATACTGTTAAGTAACATAAAGATTAAAGGGATAGAATTCTCCAGTGAAGCCATCTGGGCCAGGACTTTTTTGGTTGGTAGATTTTTGATGACTTTTTCAACCTCTTCCTTTGTGATAGATTAATTAAGTTGATCTATTTCTCCTTGTGATAGTCTTGGTGAGTCATATGAATCTAGAAATTTGTCCATTTCCCCTAGGTTTTCAAACCTGTTAGAGTATAGCTTTTCATAGTATTCTGTTACGATATATTTTATTTCAGCTGGGTCTGTTGTAACATCTCCCAACTCATTTCTTAATTGGGCTATTTGTTTCTTCTGCTGTTTTTCTTTTGTAAGTTTGGCCAATGGTTTATCAATTTAGTTGATCTGTTTGAAGAACCGGCTTTTGGTTTTGTTAATTTTTTCAATTGTTTTTTTATTGTCTAATTCATTTAGTTCTGCTCTAATCTTTATAATCTGTTTTCTTCTGGTGCCTGAGGGGTTTCTTTGTTGCTCTCGTTCTACTTGTTCAAGCTGTGAGGTTAATTCTTTAGTTTGTGCTCTTTCTTCTTTCCGGAAGTGTGCATTTATAGAGATAAATTGACCTCTGAGCACTGCTTTTGCTATATCCCATAAATTCTGGTAGGATGTGTTTTCGTTCTCATTTGAATCCATAAATTTCTTTAATGTGTGTTTAATTTCTTTTATAATCCAAGGCTTTATGAGTACAGTGTTGTTCAGTTTCCACGTTTGAATTTTTGCCTGCAAATTTTCTGTTGCTGATTTCAACTTTTATAGCTCTGTGGTCCAAGAAGGTACTTTGAAATAAATCAGTGGTTTGGATTTTATGGAGAATTGTTTTATGACCTAACATATGGTCTATTCTGGAGAATGTTCCATGTGCTTTGGAGAAGAAGGTGTATTTATTAGCTGATGGATGAAAAGATCTGTATATGTTGATAAGGTCAAGTTCGTTGATTGTTGGAATAAGATCTTCTGTATCTTTACTAAGTTTTTTTTCTGGATGATCTATCCTTAACTGAAGGGGGAATGTTAAAGTCTCCAACTATTATTGTGGAATGATCAATCTCACTTTTCAATGTTGTCAGTATTTGTTCAATGTATTTAGGTGCTTTGGTATTGGGTGCGTAAATATTTAATATTGTTAAGTCTTGCTTGAGTATTAAACCTTTCAGCAATAAATAGTGACCAGCCTTATCCACAATAGTGTATTTTACATTAAAATCTATTTTATCTGTGATTAATATTGCTACACCTGCTTGTTTTTATGTATTATTACTTTGATATATATTATTCCAACCTTTAATTCTCAACCTGTTCTTGTCTTTAAGTCTAAGATGTATTTCTTGAAAGCAGCATATAGATGGGTCATGCCTTTTGATCCAGGATATCACTCGCTGTCTCTTTACTGGAGCGGTCAGTCCTTTTACATACAATGTGATTATTGATAGGTATATGTTTAGTGGTGTCATTGTGATGTGTTAGTTTTCATGTTGATGTCTTCTCTGTTGTTCTTATTAATCTCTTCTGGGACATTCTTCTTTATGGATTGTATGCGTTTTGATTTTATATTTGTTGAGACTCCTGTATTGTGTTTTTTAATTTCAAATGATATATTGTTAATCTGTTTTATGGCTACATGTATTATCCCCCTTAACATATATTTATTTGAATCAATTTTAACTATTTTATAAATCTGAAACTTTATCTGCATCAAAAACAACTGTAACTATTGTGGTGTATCACTCTTTTAATGTGATGATATTATAGTTGTCATGATATGATCATGGATTCCTTTATTATAATACTGTAGCTTTTGGGTTGGTTTGGTGAAGTTTTGTGCCTTCCTTAACTGATTAGAAATTCGGATGAAGTGCCTTGAATTATCACCTAAAACATACATTTACGGAAGAGTTTCTTTCAATATTTCATGTAATTTTGGTTTAATTTTTATGAAGTCTTTAAATTTCTCTTTATTTTCAAAAGTCTTAATTTCACAATTGTATTTGATAGACAATTTTGCACGATAAATAATTCTAGGATGGAAGTTTTTCTCATTCAAGGTTTTGAATGTGTCTGCCCACTGTTTTCTAGCCAGCATTGCTGTGGCAGAAAAGTCAGATGAAAGTCTGCGGGATTTCCCTTGGAATGTTAGTTTTCATTTGAGCCTTGCTGTCTTCAGAAGCATCTGTTTGTGTTTTAGCTTATTAAGCTTAATTATAATATGCCTTGGCATCCTTCTTTTTGAATCTAAGTTTTGTGGTGTTCGATAAACATCTTGGATACCTATGTTCTCTTTGCTCATAATCTCAGGAAGGTTTTCTGTTCGCATCTCTACAGCAATACTCTCTATGTTGTCATTAATCCTCCCTTGTTCAGGAACTCCAATTAAACGTAAATTATTCCTTGTGATGGAGTTCCATATGTTTCTTAATGCTTCTTCATTTTTCTTATTTCTTTTCTCTGATACACCTCATAAATGCTGTCATTAGTTACTTTGTCTTCTAGGTCACTGATTCTAACTTCCATCTGTTCAATCCTACTCTTCTGGCTTCAGATAGAATATCCAATTCTGTAATTTTGTTATTAATCTAATGTATTTCAGATCATTGATATTCTAGCATTTCAAATAGTTTACCAAAGTTTTCATTTTGTTCTATTGCATTTTGTTTAATCTCTAGGAGGGTTTTGTATATAACTCTTTTGTATTCAACCTCTATTAGATTCAGAAAGGCATGTTCATCTGGGAAATTTTTTGAATCTTTAGGGAATTTTCTGGAGTATTTGAAGGCTGTTTCTTTAAATGATAAATTATGGTCTGCTGCCTGCGTACCATCTAGATACTATTTGATTTCTCTGATAATGGATCTAAGAGAATTGTTGGTCACCAGCTGTCTCTATTACTTTAGTGGTTTGCCCCAGGTGGACTCTCAAGGGTGGAAGGCTCTGCTTATTGGGTAGCAAAGAGGCTGCTCTGTTTATGGAGAAACTGGGGGCTGTCAGCCAATCTTACAATGTGAGTGACGGAAAAGAGGCTTTTCAATAGAGAAATGTTCAGGAAGAAATACAAGCCACTCAGCCTTAAAAGTAAACTGCACTTCTATGCAGGGAGCTGTCCAGGTGATGAACTGGGAGTTGGGAGCTGTCCAACAGGCTGGCCTGAACAGGCAGTAGAAGTCCTGGCCCAGACAGCTTCACCAGAGAATTCTACCAAACTTTTAGAGAAGAATTAACTCCAATACTAATGAGGTGATTTCACACCATAGAAAGAGATGAAACACTTCCAAATTCATTCTATGAAGCCAGCATAACCCTGATACCAAAACCAGGGGAAGATTCCACAAAAAAAGAAAATTACAGACCAATATCACTCATGAATCCAGATGCAAAAATCTTCAACAAAATTCTAGCCAATAGAATTCAACAGTATATAAAAAAATAATTCATCATGATCAAGTTGGTTTCATTCCAGAGAGGCAAGGCTGGTTCAACATCAGAAAAACAATTAATGTAATCAATCACATTACTAACACAAAAGATAAAAATCACCTAGTTTTATCAATTGATGCAGAAAAGGCATTTGACAAAGTTCAACATCCATTAGTGCTTAAAACTCCACTAATGGCATTTGACAAAGTTCAACATCCATTAATGCTTAAAATAGGAATAAAGGGGAAGTTGCTCAATATAATCGGTAGCATCTATGCAAAGCCAACTGCTTTCATCATCCTGAATGGTGAAAGACTGAAAGAATTCTTTTCGAGAATAAGAACTAGACAAGGATGCCCGCTCTCACCACTTCTATTCAACATTGTGCTAGAAGTTCTAGCCAGAGCAATTAGACAACTCAAAGAAATAAAAGGCATGCATATTGACAATGAAGAAGTAAAGATTTCCGTCTTTACAGATGATATGATTGTTTATACAGAGAATCCAAAGAAATCCGTAAGTAAACTATTAGAGCTAATAGAAGAATTTAGCAAAGTATCGGAGTACAAGAGAAACATAACTAAATCAATAGGATTCCTTTATACCAACAGTGAAATTATTAAAGAAGAAATCACCAAATCAATTCCATTTACTATAGCCCCCAAGAAGATAAAATACCTAGGAATAAATATAACTAGAGAAATAAGAGATCTTTACAGAGAAAATTACAAGACCTTACTACAAGAAACTAAGAGAGACTTACATAAGTGAAATAATCTGCCCTGCTCATGGATAGGAAGACTCAATATTGTGAAAATGTCTATTTTGCCCAAAGCAACCTACTTATATAATGCAATCCCAATACAAATTCCAGTGACATTTTTTAATGAGATGGAGAAACAAATTATCAGCTTTATTTGGAAAGAAAAGAAGCCCCGGATAAGTAAAGCACTGCTGAAAAAGAAGAACATACTGGGAGGCCTCTCACTACCTGACTTTAAAACCTATTACATTGCCACAGTAGTCAAAACAGCCTGGTACTGGTACAAAAAGAGACAAATAGATCAATGGAATAAAGTAGAGACTCCAGAGATGCCACCCTCCTCCTATGAACAGCTGATATTTGACAAAGGTCCTAAGATTTTAAACTGGGGTAAGAACAGTCTCTTTAACAAATGGTGCTGGCATAATTGGATATCCATCTGCAAAAAATTGAAACAAGACCCATATCTCACGCCTTATACAAAAATCAACTCAAATTGGATAAAAGACCTAAATATAAAAGCTGAAATGATAAAGCTCATCCAAGATAATATAGGGTCAACAATGGAAGGTTTAATACACAATATAGACAGACTTCAAAATCTGACAAACAAAATACATTCATCATAAGAGAAAATAGATAAATGGGAATTAATAAGAATCAAACACTTCTGCTCATCCAAAGACTTCATGAAAAGAATTAAAAGACTACCTACAGAATGGGAAAAAATATTTGGCAACTCTATGTCAGACTGACACCTGATCTCCATAATCTATAAGGTACTACAAAATGTCAATAAGAAAAAGAAATCATCCAATTAAGCGATAGGCAAAGGAGATGGACAGACACTTCTCTAAAGAGGAGATCTAGGCAGCCAAAAACCACGTCTGGGTATGCTCACAATCATTAATTATTAAAGAAATTCAAATCAAAACGACAATGAGATACCATCTTACCCCAACAAGATTGGCCATGATCCAAAAAACACAAAGCACTAAATGTTGGAGAGGCTGTGGAGAGATTGGAACTCTCCTTCACTGTTGGTGGTATTGCAGAATGGTGCAACCTCTTTGGAAAGCAATTTGGCATTACCTTAAAATAATGGATATAGATATACCATTTGACCCAGTAATTCCTCTGCTTGGAATATATCCTAAAGAATTAAAGTCTTTCACACCAACTGCTACATGCACACAAATGTTCACTGCAGCACAGTCCACGATAGCAAAAAGATGGAATCAACCCAGATGCCCAACAACAGAAGAATGGATGGATAAACTATGGTATATGTATTCAATGGAGTACTATGCACTGATAAAGAACAATGATGATAGCAGGAAACATCTCTCAGTATGGTCTCAACTGGAGGACATTATGTTGAGTGAAACTAGGCAGCGGCAGAAGGACAATTATTATATGAGGCCCCTACGATAAAAACTTCAAAACATACTCACACATAACAGAAAAGACTCTTTGACGGCTACAAGGGTGGGGAGGGTAGGAGGTTGGGAGGGCGAGGAGCAAGGGTTTAGATTAGATAGTTGTTAGAAATTTGGTTAGGTGAAATTGGTGACAGTACACATTAGTAAGAAGATCAGTATTAATGGGACTTCAACACAACTTGTGTATTCCTCCTATCTTAACCCAATATTGTAAGCACAGAGTATGTACACTTTCATTTTTTATTTAATAAAAAAAAAATAAAGTAAAAGATTAAAGGGGTATAAAATGACAGCATTATCTGGCGGGATGCTTTTTTTAGACAAAGTGGTTAGTGAAAGCCTGATATGAGAGTTTATATCTGAGTAAAGGGTAACCCTGGTGGTGTATGGCTACTAAACAAAAGGTCAGCAGTTCAGATCCTCCAGACGCTCCTTGGAAAGTCTGTGGGGCAGTTCTACTCTGACCTATAGGGCCGCTATGAGTCAGAACCAAGTCGATGGCACTGTTTTTTTTCATGTGAGTGAAGTTCTAAAAGAAGTGAAGGCGTAAGCCTTGAAAATTTCAAGTGTGATTCTAATACATTTTTGTTATTTCCTAAGTCATAATACTAAATTATCTAATAATTTATCATGTTTTGAGATTTGGTATTTTGTATCTTATAGTCTTCTGGGACTATTGCTAGACTTGTTTTAGAACATGGCAACTTTTAATTTTCAGAGGTTTATTTCAAAAAACAGTGTTTTGAAATATGATTTTATTACATTTTGAGACTCAAAATTTGCAATGATATGTTGTTCATTTTCTCGCTTTCGTTAGATCTTCCAAACTTTCTACTTAAAAACTTCCCTCTCGAAGTTGCACAAACTTCATAGGAATTGATTTTATTGTGTCATCATTTTCTCTAGTTTGTAAAAAGAATTGATTTGCAGTTAAAACTTATATTATTTCACTGTGTATGAATTTATGGAAATGAATTTTAAAGAATATTATTTAATTGTATATTTAATTTTGACATTTAGCAAGTCTTAGTGGCATTTATTTTAAGTTAACATGAAAGAAGTTGAAAATTTTTTGTGAAGTCTTTTAAAAATATACTGTGTTTTGTGTAATTACTAAATATTTAAATATATGTGATAGCTTTATTACCTGATATTTTAAATTCTCTGTATTTTCTGTTAAAACTATTGCTTGCATATTTTTATTATTTTTTGTGATCCATTATAAAATGATCAGGAAAGTAATAAGGTGTCAGGATGCTATATGTAGATATGTTATAATCACCACCATGTTTTCTGATTTTACCCTGTTTTGAGGGGCTACTGAAAACATCATTATATACTAGATAAGAATTTTTATCAGGTAACTACTGCTAATGGATTTCAAGAAAATCGTCTTCAGACACATTCATAAGGAATATTATTGTTATTTTAATATTGGCCTATTTTTATCCTTCTTCTGTTTAACAGTATCCAACCATAAATAATAAGATCATATAATAGTAAAGTCATTGGCATGGCCTGCAATATTTAGCTTGATGGCTGAATCTTGATTATGGTCGTCTTATAATTGCCATCTGTTATCAGATTCTTCCACTTTGAAAAGAATATTTTCTTGTTAATTTTATTTATTAATTTAAAAAATAGAGTAGAAAATGATTATTAATTATTTTTAGTAATACGAACCTCACCTTTGTGAACTTTGGATTGTTCATAAATGAAGAGTTTGAAATTCTGAATTAAGTCAGAGAGGAAACAGAATTTGACATACAAAAATTCAGAGCTAAGTTTGTGGCCACATTTTTCACATGCATAGAACTTAATGTCATATACATTGTGTATAATACTTATCCCATTTCATCTTACTATTTTCTATACCCCTGTTCTTTTGCTCTGATTTTCTTAGTTATTTTTATTCCAGGCCGTATATATTTACTTGGTTCCTCAAATCTCTTTGAAGTCAGGCAGAGACTATTAGCAAATGTTTTCACTGACACAGATTTTATTTGCCAATTTTATTAAATGTAGGAAATCTGTATTTAGATTCGAGAAAAGTTGGTTTTCTAAATAGAGCTCTATTTTCATTTTATTTAAACATTAATATTTATATGAAGTGAATTAAAATAATTGTTATAATTCAGAAAATTGTTGTTTTAATGTTTTCCAGCTGCTAATAGGTTATGAAAATGGTACTGTAGTACTCTGGGACTTGAAATCTAAAAGGGCAGATCTGCGAGTCTATTATGATGAGGTAAGTGATTTCCACTGAAACATTTGAAAAGGATAATGTGACTTTGTGCCTGTTTTCACCTTTAAACTTTTTAATTTACCAATATTTTGTTATTGGATAACTACCTGGTTGTGATCCAGTGTCTCACATGTTCTGTCAGTATTTGCAGAAGTTCCAACTCTGGGTTATTCTCCATGAGTGGAAATTCTGCCTTGGTTGACTGTTTGGGGTCTCTGCTTGACATTTTATATACTCTGGTGCCTGTTATACGAGTATATACTGCATCCTTACATTTATCTCAATGTCTTTTTCTTCCTGTAGGTCATATGCTTATTTCTTGCCTCACTGGTCTTAAGGTCTCTGAAGACTATTCACAGCTTCCTTAGAAAATTCATTTCCCTTGGTAGAAAGGTTAAGTGGTCAGTTTGAAAGACCTTAACTTCTACTACTTACCTTCTTAGAAAAAAGAGGGATTTAGTAAATCGTGTAAGGGCCAGTTAGATCTTGAAGTTTTATTGTAATATAATTGAGACTTGATTATGTTTTCATTTAGGGGAAACACAGGAGATTTCATCTGTCAAGGAGTAGTCTCTGAGATGACACTTCAGTTATTTGGAGACTGATTCCAGTCCACTAATTGTATTCTCCTTCAGAAGAGGCTAATTTGAAAACAGTGAAACTGGAGGCAAAAGGAGAGAAAGCAGAATTACTACTTGTAGCTGTAGAAAAAAACATGATCAATTATCCTATCAATTAAATTTTAAAAAAATGGTAGAATTGGGGAAAGATAGGAAGAAAGCACAATTTAAAAATCTGTGTTCAGTAACACTCATGCTTATATGGTAAGAGTGCTAAAGCAGTTAAGGCAGCACAGATATAAATA
This sequence comes from Heterohyrax brucei, assembly GCA_028571685.1. Classification (NCBI taxonomy): domain Eukaryota; kingdom Metazoa; phylum Chordata; class Mammalia; order Hyracoidea; family Procaviidae; genus Heterohyrax; species Heterohyrax brucei. Next base: position 64,505,694 of record CM053157.1, read on the forward strand.
GGAAAAAAAGCGGGGGTGGAAGCATTTATTTTAGAATGCTTCCTCATGGAATAGAATGGAAAATGTCACCAAATGAACTCCTCGTTACCCTGGGATACTTCCATCCCTTTATAGTAGTTAATTTTTTTAAGTTGGTACTTAGATATAAACCTTTAGATACCTCATAAACTGCATAATTCATTTCTTAGTGATTCTGGCAAATGAAGATTTTCCTGTATATGCAAGATAATTTTCTTAATAGTAAAGAGTTCAAGAATAACTTACAGTAGCTGAATAATTTGATCATGATTGGTCATGATGTCATACTTTTGTGTTATTTATGATGACCTTCTGGCATCTGGAATCATAAAGAAAGAAAGTATTAGGGAAGAAGCCAGTATATATAAAGACAGGGAATGGTGATTGTTCCCTCTGTAAAGAACAGAAGTTAGATAATAGCTTGAATATAACAGGTTTAGCTAGATGAACTGAGAGTTGTTGCTATAGTTGTGTGCTGTGAAGTCTATTCCACATCATAGTGATTCTATAGGACATAGCAGAACTGTCCCTTTAGGGTTTCCAAAAACCTTAGTGGTGTAGTAGTTAAGTGCTGTAGCTGCTAACCAAAAGGTTGGCGGTTTGAATCCACCAGGCACTCTTTGGAAACTCTGTGGGACAGGTCTACTCTCTCCTATAGGGCTGTCATGAGTCAGAATTGACTTGATGACAGTGGTTTTGGTTTTTGGTTCTTTAGTCTTTGTAAAACAGACTGACACATCTTTCTCTCTTGGGGCTATTGGTGGGTTCAAACTCCTAAGCTTTGAGATAGCAGCCAAGCTCTTAACCACTGAGTACACATCCTTGAACTGAGAATACTAAAAAAAAACAAAAAACAAAAAACAAACCTGTTGCAATCAAGTCAATTACAATTCATAGTGACCCTATAGGAAAAAGTAGAACTGGCCCATACAGTTGCCAAAGTCAGCCTGGTGGATTTGAACTGCTGGCCTTTTGGTTAGCAATCATAGCATTTAGCAGCTATACCACTATACCACCAGGGTTTACAGAACTGAGAATAGGCCAGCTTAAAATGAAATCCAGATGAAAATAGAATATTAATATACTTTTCCAACTTTCCTCAGTACTTCTCATAGCTAGAAACCATTCTATTTATTTTTCCGAGGTTTTTTTTGTCATAACTCACCAATGATCTCTTCATTATGGTACATAGTGATCCCTTGTGTCTTAGTCATCTACTGCTGCTATAACAAATACCACAAGGGGATGGCTTTAAAAAGAGAAATTTTATTTTGTCACAGGCCAGTAGGCTAAAAGTCCAAATTCAGGGTGTCAGCTCCAGAGGAAGGCTTTCTCTGTTGGCTCTGGAAGAAGGTCCTTGTTATCAGTCACCCCCTGGACTGGAAACTTCTGAGGCTCAGGGACCCTGGGTCCTTGCCAAACGACATGCTCTGCTCCTGACACTGCTTCTTGGTGGTACGAAACCCCCAAATCTTTCTCCTAGCTTTTTTCTTTCATGTCTCAAGAGACTGCCTCAAGGCACAATGCAGTCTAATACACGGAGTCCTGCCCCACCAACACAACTGCTGGCCAACTTTCCTCCATAACATCATAGAGACAGAGTTTACATCATATAGAAACATCACACAATACCAGGGATGACGGCCTAACCAAATGGCTACATACATTTTTGGGGGGTGTAATTTAATCACGATGCCTTGTTAGTCTTAAAATTCCTCACCACACCTGTGACTTTGTTAAAATGCTTTATTCCCTTTTCTGTCTGTTTTGACTTCATTGCTCGTTCATTCTTTGTCAGTCACTGTTTCTTTAGCTCTTCTTGTAATTATACTCTTTAGGGGTTTATGTCTTCAGTCTCTTTTCTTACATCCTCCAATTTATATTTATGTTTTTATCATCATTTGTAATTTCAAATATTACCTTTATGCTAATATTTAAAACTCATTTAGGAAAGAGTAGAACTGAGCTGTATATCCAAATATCTAGCAATCTATTTGTTGCTGTCAAATCGATTCCATCTCATAGTGATCTGAAAGAACAGAGTAGAACTGCCCCATACATTTTCCAAGGAGTGTCTTGGATTTGATCTGCCGACATTTTGGATAGATTGCATAGTTCTCAACTACTGCATCACCAGGGTTTCCAGCAACCTGCTGGATAAGTTCAAATAAAAGTCTCCATTGGCACTGAATTTATATTTAAAAGTCCTGAACCTCTTTCTGTGTTCTTTTTTCAGTTCTGAAATTTTGATTAGCTAATTCACTTTAGGATCCCCAGAGTCATATTTGACACTTCTTTTTCATACATCATGTGCAAACAGTTTTACAGTCTTGATCTCTCTTTATATTATCTCTCATTTATTACTTTTTTTTCATATCTTCTGCCAATGCTCTAGTTTAGATTGTTATCTTTAGCACGGGCAGCTCAAAGAGCCTCTTAACTAGTCACCTTTCCTCTGATCTCTTACTGTTTTATTATATCCTTCATTACCAAAATTATAATTTTAATAAATAATTAAGTCATGTAGTTTTCTATCTCAGAACCTTTGAATGGTTCCCCAGTGCCAATAAAATAAAGCATCTATTTTTTGACATGAGATTTCAGGCCTTAGTACTATCTTTTTCCTTTAGCTTAATTCACTGCATTCTTCAACACATTCCTCATTCTTTAGATATATTACTTACTGCACAGGATGGAAATTTCATATCAAATAAACAAAAATGTGAGCACCAATCAGTTTCAGATCAGATACAAATGTAAACACCAGCCAAATCCCCAATTTTTGTACCTCTCTGATCAGTTCTGATAATAGCTGGCCATATGACATTTCTTTATCCGTCCCTAGCCACCTGGAGAAGAAGGCCTGGTGTCGCACTGATTAAATGCTTAATTGCTCACTGAAAGGTTGGTGATCTGAACTCACCAGCCACTGCATGGGAGGAAGATACAGCATTCTACTTCTGTAAAGATTACAGCCTTAGAAACCCTCTGGGACACTTCTACTCAGCTCTCACAAGTTCAAAGACTATGAAGTAGGCGGGTGCTGGCTGCAAGTGTAGTCCACAGTACATCCTCACTTTTGACCTGCTGACATAGATTTGGGATTTTCTCCCTGTAAGACTTCAAAGTGCAAGCTCAGGAGTCCCTCTAGCTTCCTCCATTCCTCATCTGCTGGCTCCTACTACTCATTTGGGTTTGGTAATTTACTGTAATGACTTACAGAACTCATGGAAAGTACTGTACTTACCATTACAGATTTATTACAGTGAAAAGGATACAGAGCAGGATTACCACAAAGAAAAGATGCATAGGGCAAAATTTGGAAGGATTCCTAATGCAAAGCTTTGTGTTTTGTCATCAGATAGCTGCCTTTCTGACCCAGTGTCTCAGGGGCATTAATATTTTATCACTAGCCAGGAAGCCCATGGAGCTTCCATGTCTACAGTTGTTGTTGGGACCTTATTGCATGTTCATGATTCAGGCCTCTTCGCACAGTCATGGTTAGGCATGATGATTAAATCATGCTCCCCTTCCTCCCTGAGATTAGCTGCTTTCAGGTTACTAGATGGTCTTTCTGGCCTGGCTAGTCCCCTACTTATTTGCACAAATCATAAGGTGTTGTTCAGATAACAAAGGTACATTAATTATTTAGGAAATTCCAGGAGTTTAGAGTTATCTGTCAAGAAATAAAGACATAGATCAAAAGCTACATTCTTTAGCCTACACTCACTACCTCCGATACCAACCCCAAATCTGTTGCTGTCAGGTCAATGCTGACTCATAGCATATAGGACTGAATAGAAGTGCCCCTGTAGGAGTGGCTGGTGGATTTGAACAGCCAACTTTTTTGATAGCAGCCAGCTGAGCTTTAACCACTGTGCAGCAAGAGCTGCACTATCTCTTATATGTTTATTTCGTACCTCTAAGATTTGTTCCTGCTAATTACTCATCATGAACTTTCTTTTTTCTTCTTTTGTGTATCAAAATCCTATTAGTTTTTTAGCCATTATGCAGCTACTTAGACTGTCTAATTAGCTTCTTGACAAACAGTCCTTGATAAATTGAGAGTTTTGTTTTGTAAGTCAAAGATTATTTTCAAAAACAGCTGTATGAGTTTTACTTCCATATTAGCTGTGTAACACTGGTTCATGACATCTGTACTCTTCAGATCATCTTTCACAGAAAAATCTTTGGAAGTTTGGCCTGAGGAAAACCTTTTGGTTTCTTAAAACTAGTGTATTTCCCTTTTTTCAGATTGTTACTCAGCTTTGTTGGGTTTCCTTTTTCCTTTGTTTGCAAGAAACTCAGGGAAACCTGAGTTGACTAAACTGGATAGTGTTTATGTTATGTCTTCTAAATTCAGTTTACTATCTTTAATTTTTCTACCTGTATTAATTGTGTTGTATTTTTTCCTTCAATAAACCTATCCTTAAAAAAGAAAGGACTAAGGTATGTTAAAAAGGAAAAAAACAGTACAAATTGTATCTTTAGTCATCAAGTCAGTCATATGCCAACTCTCTATTTGCCATCCTTTTCTGTAACAGCAAATTGATTTTACATGCCTCTTAACCCTCATGGTGTAGTGTTAAGTGCTACAGCTACTAACCAGAAGGTTGGCCATTCAACTGCCAGACTGTCCTTGGAAACTCTATGGGGCAGTTCTACTCTGTCTATGCCAAGCCAAGTGCCGTCGAGTCGGATCCTACTCATGGCTATAAGGTTGCTATAAGTTGGAGTTGACTTGATGGAAGTCGGTTTGGTTTTTTTGGTTTTATTCTATAGTTATGTGTCTTTGATATTACTAATTTTGGCTTTGTGTTATAGCTATTTGTTTCTGAATATTTTTCCTTTGCAATATTAGAATGGCGTATCTACTTTTTTCTCTCTGCTTGTTTTTGTTATTTTATTAGGCTATCCATTCAATTGATTGGCACCATGAGGGCAAGCAGTTCATGTGCAGCCATTCAGATGGCAGCTTGACTTTATGGAATCTGAAAAGTCCAAGTCGCCCTTTTCAGACTACAATTCCACATGGTAAGATGTTTTACAAAATAAATGAATACCAGTCATAGTGCCTTAACCTGAAGTAAGAGAAGTGATAGGTAGTGTTTTTGTTTGGTAGGAAGAAGTGTTAGGGTATGGCTTATACCTCTTTCAGACCCCAACAGTATAACCGAAACTTTCTATACTGCCCTTTTTCACATTTACCACTTGCCTACTTTGTAAGCTGTGCTTATTACATAAAGGCCTTTTTCAAACCAAAAATGGATGGTTAGTGTACTTGAAGCATAGGATATGCTACAGGACATCTGGCCAGTTTTAAGGGTTGAGGAGCAAGTGAGAGAACAGCACTATATATAAATCTCACTTCTCACTTTAGACCTAATTCATATACTGTGTTAAAGTCTGTGGTTTTCTAGATCTCCTATTTATTTCAATTTCTACATTTGCTTCTATTACAGTATGAGGATTGTAGATTTTATTTTATTTTGTTTTGTTTTGTTTTATTGCTATTCACATTGAAAAGGGGTGTTTACAATTCACGTTGGGTCTGTCTACATAACTGAGCAGGATAAAAAATTCAAATGTGTGATTATCTATAATTGATATGACCAAAATTATTTTAGAGAATATTTGTGATTATCTAAGTTATGTGCTTAGCTTACACTGTAGGTTGGTTGTTTAAACAGAGGGATGAAAAACCTAACAATTGATTTACCACATTGTACTTTATAATTTCTGAGCATTTGTTTTAGTGTTGCATTTAGAAAATAGTTATGTATTTTCTATAATGGGTGTCCTGGAGGTATAGTGGCTGAGAGCTCAACTGCTAACCAGAAGAGTGGTAATCTGAATCTACTAGCTGCTCCTGGGAAACCCTATGGGACAGTTTTCCTCTGTCCTGTATAGTCGCTATGAGTTGAAATCAACTCTATGGCAACAGGTTTGGTTTTATAGTTTCTCAAAATCATTCCGTCTTGATTTGGCCTTCTGTTTCTTTTACCGCAGTGGCATACTCTGTAAATTGTTAAATTATTGCAACATTTTAATCTAGATACTTTGTTTAGAGGTTTATATTTGGATGCTTACTTAGGAAATTTTAATTAAAGATTACCATTGTGAAAACCTGGAATAGATGATCCTGTGGTTGCTTTGTTTTCCTCAAAAAAGTCCTGTGTCTTTTATGATCTGTAATATGGTTTTTTATAAATTCTCTGTTTATTTCCTTCTCTTTGCAACAGTTTCTTCTATATATACTCTTTTTTGGCTTAATTGAACATCTGAAACTCCATGTGTTTTACTGTAACTGTAGTGTATCCACCTGAGTATCTGTGTCTCTTGTAAGCAAATTCAACTTCTGCTGCCTTTATCATGACATGGTTAAGCTAGTACCAGTGACTTTGAGAATAGAGGCATCCTTTGTCAAATCTATCAGTTTATATTCTTTGGGTTTATTTTATACTCTGTTTTATTTCTTAACTTGAAATTTTTTACTTCAGCCGCTTTTATTTTCTTAACTGATTTTCTCTAAGTACCACTTTAGCTGTATCCTATGAAACCAAAACCAAACCCATTGCCATTGAGCTGAGCCCAATTCATAGCAATCCTATAAAACAGAGTAGAACTGCTCCTGTGAGATTTAATAGTCTGTAATCTTTACAGAAGCAGACTGCCACATCTTTCTTCTGTAGAGTGACTGGTAGGTTTGAACTGTCAACCTTTTGGTTAACAGCTGAGTGCTTAACCAGGGCTTCTTTCTGTGTCCTCAAGCTTTTGATACTTAGTATTTCAATAATACTAAATTTGGGTCATTTTCTAATTCCTATTATGATTTCTCCTTTGATCTGTTGGTTATCTAGACACGTTTTTTTAAATGTCCAAACCTTTTTCTTAAAAATGGATTTCTAAACTAATTGTTAGAGAAGTATGGGTTGTTACTAGTTCTACAAAATTTACTGAGATTTTCTTTATAATTAGTGTAAAATCAGTCACTGTAAAATTCCTATGTTTGAGAAGAATGTAAATTTCCTTTTGGTAAGAGTGAAACATAGATCATACTTTTCACATTGTGCTGCTCGATTCTCCTCTAAATAGTATTCGATTTTTCAGGGCTGAGAGAGGTAAGTCAAAGTCTCCATTATGTGGATATTTTCCTTGTAATTCTGTTTAGTTTTGTTTTATATCCAGTGGGTCCTCAGGTTAAAAACATCTAACTTACGGACAACTCCCACTTGCCTTTAATGTGTAAATTTGCCCTCACTTTGAAATGATTGAACCAAGCTCTACTTGCAACAGATTCTTCATCTGTCACCTCTACTTGCCACACACTCATACAGCTTTTAAATCATTTAAAAGGCTTCCAGCCTTTTCTTGCACTAAAGTCTAAGTAAGTACCATATGCAAATGTTTTGGCTTACTTACAAATTCAGTTTAAAGACTTAAGGAAGGAGAAGGAACAAATATTATTCATACCCTGGGGACTGCCTATATGTTAAATATCAAATAAATGAAGGTGATTCATAATGTCAGTTATATCCTCTTTGACTTTACTGATATTTTTCTAACCCAAACCTAAATCGAGTGCCATCAAGTGGATTCTGATGATATTTGTCTAGTGCTCACCAGTTGCTGAGAGTGTATATTAAAATTGCCTATGGTGATTTTGAAATTACCTATTTCTCACTTTAATTCTGTCCATTGTTGCTTCAGTGTGGTTAAGAGCTATGGCTACTAGCTAGAGGTTGGCAGTTCAAATCCACCAGCTTATCCTTGGAAACTCCAGGGGCCCTGGTGGTGCAGTGGTTAAAAAGTCAGCTGCTAACCAAAAGACCTGCAATTCAGATCCTATAGGGCAGATCTGCTTTGTCCTTTGAGGTCTCTATGAGTTAGAATTGACTCGATGGTAATGGGTTTGGTTTTCTGGGGGGAGGTTATTGTTAGGTAGGAGTCCTGGCTATGTAGTAGTTTAGATCAGTGATTGCTAATCAAAAGGAGCAGATCGAATCCAACCAGCCATTCTTTGGAAACTCTGCGGGGCAGTTCTGCTCTGTCCTATAAGATTACTATAAGTTGTACTTGACTTGTTGGCAAAAGATTTGTTTTTTGTTTTTTATTATTAGGTAGAACTCTTGTGCTACAGTGGTTAAGAGCTCAGGCTGCTACCCAACTGTTTGGCAGTTCAAATCTACCAGCTATTCCTTGGAAACCCTGTGGGGCAGTTCTGTGTCCTATACAGTCACTATAAGTTGGAATCAACTTGATGGCAGTTGGTTTAGATTTGTTTTTATATTGGTCTTTCAGATACAGTGTTCACTCTGTTAATATTAAATGTCATTATTGATCATCTTATGATTGAATTAGGTCTACAAATTTATTACTTATTTTCTGTTGGTCATAGTCCAAGCCAAGTGCTGTCGAGTTGGATCCGACTCATTGGTCATAGTACTTGTCCCTTTTTTCTTCCTTCATTATTTTGAAATATTTTAATTTTTTAAAAATTTATCTATAGACTTTTTATATTAATGTAATTTTTAATTGGTTGTTCTAGGGATTGCAATAGCTTTTTACACTCTGTTAGTCTATTAGAGCTAATATAAAATTCTTCATAAAATGTAGAAGTTTTACTACCATGTAAGTCCACTTATTTTTTTCTGACTGTCTTTTATGCTGTAGCTTTCATATGTATTACATCTACACTCATGTCTTTTTTTATAGCAGTACCAGACTGTTTTGACGACTGTGACAGTGTAATAAGTTCTAAGGTCAGGTAGTGTGAGGCCTCCCTCTGTGTTCCTGTCCTTCAGTAGTGCTTTGCTTATCTGGGGTTTCCTCTCTTTCCAAACAAAGTTGGTGATTTGTTTCTCTATCTCATTAAAAAATGTCATTGGAATTTCTATTAGGATTGTATGCATTGTATATGTAAATCACTTTGGATAAAATAGTCATTTTCACGATGTTAAGTCTTCTTATCCATGAGCAGGGTAGGTTTCCCCATTTACGTCTCTCTTGGTTTCTTGTAGCAAGGTCTTGTAGTTCTCTTTGTATAGGTTTCTTATTTCTCTAGTTAGATTTTCTAGGTACTTTAATTTTTGGGGGCTATAGTAAATGGCATTGATTTGGTAATTTCTTCTTTGACATAAAAGAATCCTACTGATTTACTTATGTTTATCTTATGTCCTGATACTTTGCTGAACTGTTAGTTTGAGTAGTTTACTTATGGGTTCTTTCAAATTCTCTGCACACACAATCATATCATCTGCAAATAGGGAGATTTTTACTTCTTTGCTGATGCAGATGCCCTTTATTTCTATGTCTTATCTAATTGCTATGACCAGAACTTCTAGTACAATGTTGAATAGAAGTGGTGCCTAGTTCCTCTCCACTCGGGATGATGTAGGTGGTTGACTTCGCATAGATGCCCCTTTTTGCACTGAGGAATTTCACTTCTGTGCCTATTTTGCTGAGAGTTTTTAGCATGAATGGGTGTTGGACTTTGTTGAATGCCTTTTCTGCATCAATTGACAAAATCAGGTGATTCCTATCTTTTCTGTTATTTATGTGGTTGATCACAGTAATTGTTTTTCTGGTGCTGAACCAGACTTACCTCCCAGGTATGAGTCCAACTTGGTTATGATGAATTATTTTTTTGATATGTTGTTGAATTCTACTGGCTAGGATTTTGTTGAAGATTTTTGCTTCTAGGTTCATGAGTGATACTTGCCTGCAATTTTCCTTTTTCATGGGATCTTTACCTGACTTTGGCATCAGGGTTATGCTGGCTTCATAGAATAAATTTGGAAGTATTCCATCCCTTTCTATGTTCTGAAATAGCCTTAGTAGTGTTGGAGTTAACGCTTCCCTGAAAGTTTGTTAGAATTCTCTGGTGAAGCCATCGAGCCAGGACTTTTTTTTTAGTTGGTAGTTTTATGATGACTTTTTCAACCTCTTCCTTTGTGATGGGTTTATTAAGTTAATCTACTTCTCCTTTGAAAATTTTAGTAGGTAGTATGAATCTAGAAATTTGTCTATTTCCTCTAGGTTTTCAAATCTATTAATGTCTTTTGTAGTATTTTGTTATGATACTTTTGATTTCAGTTGGTTCTGTTGTCACATTTCCCATCTCATTTCTCATTTGGGTTATTTGCTTCCTGTTTTTCTTTTGTAAGTTTAGCCAGTGGTTGGCTTGTCAATTTTGTTGATCTTTTTAAAAAGGCACCTTTTTGTTTTGTTAATTTTTCAGTTGTTCTTCTGTTCACTAATTCATTTAGTTCTGTACTAATCTTTATTATGTGGTTTCTTCTGGTACCTGAGGAGTTCCTCTGTTGCTCTCTTTCTACTTGATCAAGCTGTAGGGTTAATTCTTTGGTTTGGGTCCTTTCTTCCTTCTGGATGTGTGCATTTATAGAGATAAATTGACCTCTGAGCACTGCTTTGGCTGTATCCCATAGATTCTGGTAGGATATGTTTTCATTCTCATTTTGATTCCATAAACTTCTGTATTTCTTCTTTCATTTCTTCTACAACCCATGGTTTTTTGAGCATGGTGTTGTTCAGCTTCCTTCAGTTCCAACTTCTATGTATGTTTTGCCTGCTGTTGATTTCAACTTTTATGGCTTTATGATCTGAGAAGATGCTTTGCAATATTTCAGTGGTTTGGATTTTGCTGAGATTTGCTTTATGGCCTAACACGTGATCTATTTTGGAAAGTGTTGCATGTGCATTAGAGAAGAAGATGTACTTATCTGTTGATAGAAAAGAAGTTCTGTATATGTTGATGAGATCTAGGTGGTTAGTTGCTGCAATAAGATCTTCTGTGTCTTTACTGGGCTTTTTTCTGGATCATCTGTCCTTTACTGGAAGTGGAATGTTGAAGTCTCCCACTATCATTGTGGAGTGATCTATCTCATTTTTTGATGTAGTCAGTGTTTGTTTGATGTATTTAGATGCTTTAGTATTGGGTGCATAAATATTTAATACTGTTAAGTCCTGCTTGTGTGTTGAATCTTTCAGCAATAAATACTGACCATCCTTGTCCATGATGATGGATTTTACATTAAAATCTATTTTATCTGAGATTAGTACTGCACCACCTGCTACTCTTTGTATATTGTTGTATTGGTATATATTATTCCATCCTTTAATTTGCAGTTTGTTCATATCTTTAGGTCTAAGGTGTGTTTCTTGTAAGCAATGTATAGACTGGTCATGTCTTTTGATCCAGGATGTCACTCGTTGTCTCTTTATTGGAGCATGCAGTCCATTTATATTCAGTGTAATTATTGATAGGTATTTGTTTTGTGCTGTCATTTTGATGTATTTATTTTTGTGTTGGTGTTTTCTATGTTGTTCTTAATGTTCTGTTCTGGATCTTTCTTCTTTATGGATTGAGTTTTCATCTTTTTCAGTGTTTGTTTTATGTTTGTTGAGACTCCTGTATTACATTTCTTGTTTTGATATGTTGCATTGTTACTGTGCTTTGCAGCTACCCCATAATCCCCCTTAATATTCTAAGTTTACACCCAATTTTAACTTCTATGTATCTTTTTAACTTCCTCTCCATATGAAATGAGTATAACTGCTATAGTATATCCCTCTTTTAATGTGATGGTGTCATAGTTTTGTGATGTAATCCCTACTTCTCATCTTTTAATATTATAGCTTTGATTGAATTTTGTGACTTCCCTAACTGAGTAGGTTTCTGGCTATTGTGTCCTGCATTAACTCCTTAAATATATACTCAATAGTTTTGTTTTTGTAAGTAAAGAGCTTCTTTCATTTTTTCTTGTAGGTTTGGTTTGGTTTTTACAGTCTCTAAGTTTCCGTTTATCTGTGAATGTCTTTATTTCATCTTCATATTTGAGAGACAATTTTGCAGGATATATAATTCTTGGTTGGAAGTTTTTCTTCTTCAAGGCTTTGAATGTGTCATCCCACTGCCTCTTTGCCAACATCATTTCTGCTGAGAAGTTGGATGAAAGCCTGCAGGGTTTCCCTCTGACTGTTAGCTTTGCTTTGAGTTTTGCTACCTTTAAGAGCATCTGTTTATGCTTCATTTTATTAAGCTTGATTATAAAATGTCTTGATGTCTTTCTTTTGAGGTCTGATTTTTGTTGCTTTCAATATACGTCTTGGATATCTATGTTCTCTTCTTTCAGGGAAGTTTTCTGTCAGCAACTCTACAACAATACTCTGTGTTTTCAGCTGTCCCTCCCTGTTCAGGAACTCCAATTAATCATAGATTATTCCTCTTGATAGAGTCCCACTTGTTTCTTAATGCTTCTTCATTTTTCTTATTTCTTTTCTCTGATTTTTCCTCGTAAATGCTGGTGTCAGTTGCTCTATCCTTAGGGTCACTAAGTCTGACTTGCATTTCCTCAGGTCTGCTCTTCTGGCTTTGGATTGAATTGTCTAATTCTGTAATTTTGTTACTGATCTGTTGAATTTCAGATCATTGATGTTCCATCAGTTCGAGTAGCTTGCTTAATTTTTGATTTTGCTCCACTCCATTTTGTTTAATCTCTAGGAGAGCTCTGTGTATAATTCTTTTGTACTCAACCTCTGATAGTTTCAGAAAGCCTTTCTCATCTGGTAAGTTTTTTTTTTGATTCTTTATTTTGGGAGTTTTCCAGAGCAATGGCGGGCTGTTCCTTTAAATGGCTAGTGATGGTTTGTTGCCTTCAGGCCATCTAGAGGCTGTTTAGTTTCTCTGTTGTTACCTCAACAGGAGCTGAGGCATAGTTTTGAGAAGGGAGTTGGTCACCAACCACCTCTGTGTACTCTAGTGACTAGCCCCAGTGGACTCTCTGTTGTGGCCGGCTCTGCCTCCTGGCTGGCAAGGATGACTGCCTACTTATGGAGTCACTGGGGTGGGGGGCTGTCAACTGACCCTATGATGTCTGTTGGTAAAGGCTGGAAGAGATGCTGCTGGGCTGCTCAGCAATTATTTCCCCAGGCAGTCTTATTTTAAAAAGCTGGTAGTTGTCTGAAAGCTGCCCAAATTAGTCAGGCTGTCAGGTGGAGCAGTCCCTGCCTTCTGGCTGGCAGCAGATTTACCTCCTTGGCCATCCCCAGATGCTATGATGTAGTTCAAAATAGGGAGAGGTTATAGCCTTGCTGCCAACCTGAACCGGGCCCTACCCATAAGGTAACACTATGCTAAACACAGTCTTTCTGCTTGAAGAGCACTTTACGGATTGGCGCTGCTTCCCAGCTTGGAAATTATCCCCTACTGATGCCTCCAGTTTGGTAACACCACCTCTCAGCTGACCAAGACGGCATCCGGGCCAAGCTGCCCTTCCCACTGCAAGACAAAGAATCTATTGCAGAGCTCAGAAAAGAGAGGGTGTAGGGTTAGTGGTGCCCTTAGTCAGCAGCTGGTCTCTCAAAATGTGGCTATCCCACACACTGTCCCTCTGCTGCTCTATATGCTGTTTACCTTAGCACTGCAGTTCAGCATATTTGCCAGCTCATGCTCATTCCCTGCCTTCTGGATAACAACAACAACAAGAAAGCATCAGTATCTGTAGTCTGCCCAAGTGGTAAGTCAGCAGAAGCAGGGCTGGGCGTTCACTGACTTATGCCAGAGAGAGGGAGTTTCTTCTATTTTAGTAGCACGTAGTGCAGTCTAACAATCCTATGCTGTATCCTAAGGCTCCCTGGGTGTCCAGAGTGTTCCATTCAATTATCAAACCAGTCCTTAGTTTTCAGAGGGAATTGAGGAGATGTGTGGCTTGTCCACCATCTTGGCTCTGCCCTCCTGCTTAAATTCTTGAAGAAAATTTTTGCTGATTGTAGAATTCTGGGTTGACAGCTGTTGCTGTTGCTTTAATCCCTGAACACTTTAAAGATGTTATTATATGATTGTCTGGTCTCCATAATTTCTGAGTACAGAACCTATGGACGTTCAAGTTGCACTTGCTGTTTATATAACACATCATATTTTGAGTTACCTTCAAAATTTTATCTTTATCTTTTACTTTCATCAATGTGACTGTGATATGTCTGGACTTACTTTATTTAAATATATTCTGTAGTCCCCGCTCCTGAGTGCCTCAAAGTGACTGGTTATATTTAGAAAGCATCTTAGCTTTTGGTTTAGTCCAGTGGTGCTGACTTCCCCTGTATTGTATGTTATCCTTCTCTTCACCTAAGACAGTCATTGTCTATCTATTTAGTAATTCTCCCTCTTCCTCCTTTCCTACCCTAGTGATCATCAAAGAATGTTTTCTTCTGTGTTTAAACCTTTTAACTTCTTCTAATAGTGGTCTCATACAATGTTTGTCCTTTTGTGGGTGATGCATTTCTCTCAACATAATGCCTTCCAGAATCACACATGTTGTGAGATATTTCTCAGATTCAGTTGCAGTTCTTTATCATTACATAAGTATTACATTGCATGGATATACCACAATTTGTTTATCCATAGGTTTGTTGATGGTCACCTAGGTTGTTTCCATCTTTTTGCTATTATGAATAGTGCCACAGTGAGCAAAGGTAAGCATATAGCTCTTCATGTGATGGCTCTTACTTCTCTAGGATATATTCCAAGAAGTGGTATTGCTGGATCATATGGTACCTCTATTTCTAGCTCTTTACGGAAGCACTACATTGATTTCCAATGTGGTTACCATTTCCACCAATACTGTGTAAGTGTTCCAGTCTCTATGCAACCTCTCCAACATTTATTATTTTGTGTTTTGGGGATTAATGCCAGCTTTGTTGCAATGAGATAGTATCTTATTGCAGTTTTGATTTGTATTTCTCTAATGTCTAACTATCATGAGCATTTCCTCTTGTATCTGTTAGCTACCTGAATGTCTTATTTGGAGAAATGCCTGTTCATATCCTGTGCCCAGTTAATTGGGTAATTTGTCTTTTTGTGGTTGAAGTTTTGCAGTATCTTGTAGATTTGAGAGATCAGACACTGATCAAATATGTGGTAGCCAATTTTTTTTCCCATTCTGTAGGTTGTCTTAATGATTAATAATTAGAATATAGAATATATGAAATATGAATCTAGTAAAATTGGAAATCATTGAAAATGACATGGAACATATCATCAGCAATATCCTAGACATTAGTGAGCTAAAGTGGACTGGTATTGGTCATTTTGAATCGAATAATCATATGGTCTCTTGTGACAATAATGACAACTTGAAGAGGAATGAAGAGGCATTCATCATAAACAAAATATTTCAAGATGTATCCTAAAGTACAATATGACAGGGTATTATCCATAAACCTACAAGGAAGAGTAACTAATATGGTTGTTATTCAGATTTACACACCAATGACTGAGGCCAAAGATGAAGAACTTGAAGATTTTTTACCAGCTTCTGTAGTCTGAAATTGGTTGAATATGCAATTAGGATGCATCGATAATTACTTGTGATTGGAATGCAAAAGCTGCAAACAAAGAAGGATCAGTTGTTGGAAAATACAGCCTTCATGATAGAAATAATACCAAAGGTCATATCGTAGAATTTTAAAGAGAACAACAATTTATTCACTGCAAATAACTTTTTTTACCAACATAAATGGAGACAATACCCATGGACTTTGTCAGTTGGAATACACAGTATCAAATCAGCTAAATCTGTGGAAAGAGACAATGGGAAAGCTCAATATCATCAGTCAGAAGAAGATGAGTGACTGACAATGGAACAGATCATCAGTTGCTCATATTTCACTTGTTGCTGTTAGTTGTCATTCAGTCAGTTCTGACTCATGGAGACCTCGTGTGTTCAGAGTAGAGCTCTGGATTTTCAAGTTTGTGATCTTTCAGAAGCAGATCGCTAGGCCTGTCTTCTAAGGCATATCAGAATAGGTCTGAACCACCAACCTTTAAGCTACTACTTGAATGCTTAACTGTTTACACCAAACAGGACTATCCTTATTTTACTTGGTATAATGTTTTTGAGGTTCATCCATGTTGTGGCATGTATCAGTACTTCATTACTTTTTATTTCAGAGCAACATTCCATTGTAGAGATATGCTACATTTTATTTTCCCATTAACCAATTAATGAGCATTTGTGTTATTTTCATTTTTGACTACTATGAATGATGCATCTACAAAAGTAGTGCATAAGTTTTTGTGAGAATGTATTTCTTTTCAGTATATATCTAGGAGCAAAAATTGCTAGATCATATGGTAACTTTATGTTGAGCATTTTGAGAATAGCCAAACTGTGTTCTACAGTAGTTGCAAAACTTTATATTTCAGCAAGTAATGTATTAGGGCCTCGGTTTCTCCACATCTTTCTCAGCACTTGTTTGTAATCTGTCTTTTTTATTATTATTATTTTTATTTTTTTATTTTTATTTAACATAACAGTGAAAATATACATTCACATGTAAATTTACATGCCCCCCTATATGCAGCTTCCACTGCTCTCCCTGTCCGGTGACTGCACACTATTCCTCTCTGCTCCATACATGTCTCATCCTCCCAACAGTCTCCTTTCCCCTCCTCTCCATCCACTCCCCTTCCTCCAGCCAGAGGTCAGCAAGATGATATCCTATAGATGTATAGAACCATAAAGTGCTTCCAATATATGGTTACTCTGCATTGCCAAGTCCATTCCGTTCCTGTCCAAAGAGTGGACCTTTGTTATAATTTATGGGAACGGGCAGCATCAGGGCTGGGGGCCATGCTCTCAGAGGAACCCCAAAACCGCTGGACCATCAATTGAGGTCTTTTAGTGGAGATCTCATGATGCACCCCTTTTTATTCTTGTGTTGCCAGTGAGGCTCCTCTCTGTGAGCTCTGTCACGGCTATCACTGGTGGTGGCCGGGCACCATCCGGTTCTTCCAGTCCCAGGTTGATGTAGGCACCCAATCTTGTGGGTCTCTCTGTCTTCTTGGTTGTCTTTACCGCATGCCATTTTGGCCCTCGGTGAGCATCCATTCCTGCTGAGTTGGGACCATTTGCTATGTCCTCGGATGGCAGCTTGGCAGCTTTTAAGACCCCAGACACCACTGACCAATGTGGGGTGCAGAGAGCTCTCTTAGCAAAACACTAGTTGTGCCAATTGGCCTGGAATTCGCCTAAGAGCATGGTCCCCCGCCCCCCGCCCCAGCTACTCTATCCTTGCAGTATTGAGTTAAGATGGAAGGAGTACTCAAGTTATGCTGAAGTCCACTTAATGTTGTTCTTGTTCCTAATGTGTGCTGTAACCGCTTTCTCCCAACTAGATTTCTAGTAACTACCTAAACTAAACCCACTCCCCCTCGCCCTCCCTCCCTCCTCTCCCTTGCAGCTGTCAAAGAGTCTTTTCTTCTATACACAAGTCTGTTTTTGAGATCTTATCGTAGAGGTCTCATACAGTATTTGTCCTTTTGTCGCTGACTACTTTCACTCAACATAATGTCTTCCAGTTGAAACCAGGTTAGGAGATGTTTCCTGGAATCATCGTTATTCTTTATCATTGCATAGTGCTCCATTGAGTATGTGTACCACAGTTTACCTATCCATTCTTCTATTGTTGGGCATCTGGGTTGATTCCACCTTTTGCTATTGTGGACTGTGCCACAATAAACATTCTAGTGCATGTGTCCGTTGGTGTGAAAGGCCTTGAATCTGTAGGATATATTCCAAGTAGTGGAATTACTGTGTCAAATAGTATATCAATAACCATTTTTTTAAGGAAGCGCCAGACTGACTTCCAAAGAGGCTGGACCATTTTGCAACCCCACCAACAGTGTAGGAGGGTTCCACTTTCTCCACAGCCTCTCCAGCATTTGTTGTTTTGTGTTTTCTGGATCATGGCCAATCTTGTTGGGGTGAGATGGTATCTCATTGTTGTCTTGATTTGAATTTCTTTAATAACTAAAGATCGTGAACATGTCCGCATGTGTTTTTTGGCTGCCTGGATGTCCTCTTTAGTGAAGTGTCTGTCCATCTCCTTTGCCCATCGCTTAATTGGATGGTTTATCTTCTTCTTATTGATATTTTGTAGTATCTTATAGATTATGGAGATCAGGCGTTGATCTGACATAGAGTTGCCAAATATTTTTTCCCACTCTGTGGGTGTTCTTTTAATTCTATTAATAAAGTCTTTGGATGAGCAAAAGTGTTTGATTCTTAATAGTTCCCATTTATCTACTTTCTCTTCTGTTGCTTGAGGTTTCTTTGACAGATTTTGGAGTCTGTCCTCATTGTGTATTAAAACTTCCATTGTTGTTCCTACCTTTTCTTGGATGAGCTTTATCGTTTTAGGTTTGATATTTAGGTCTTTTATCCAGTTGGAGTTGGTTTTTGTATAAGGTGTAAGATATGGATCTTGATTCAGTTTATTGTTAGAGTACAGTCTTTCATAGTATTCTGTTATGATGTTTTTGATTTCTGTTTCATCTGTGGTGACAACTCCCTTCTCATTTCTCATTTGGGTTATTTGCTTCCTTTCCTGCTTTTCTTTAGTAAGTTTAGCCAATGGTTTATCAATTTTGTTGATCTTTTCCAAAAACCAGCTTTTGGTCTTTTCAATTTTTTCAATTGTTTCTCTATTCTCTAATTCATTTAGCTCTGCTCTAATCTTTATGATCTCCTTTCTTCCAGTGCCCGAGGGTTTCCTCTGTTGTTCTCTTTCTACTTGTTCAAGCTGTAGAGTTAGTTCCTTGATTTGGTTTCTTTCTTCCTTCCCGATGTGTGCATTTATGGAGATAAACAGACCTCTGAGCACTGCTTTGGCTGTATCCCATAGGTTCTGGTAGGAAGTGTTTTCGTTCTCATTGGAATCCATGAATTTCTTTAATTGATCCCTGATTTCCTCTATAACCCATGTTTTTTTGAGCAAGATGTTGTTCAGTTTCCAAGAGTTCCACTTTCTATCTCTGTTTTTTCTGCTATTGATTTCAACTTTAATGGCTTTATGATCTGAGAAGAAGCTTTGCAATAATTCAATGGTATGGATTTTGTTGAGCATTGTATTATGGCCTATCACGTGGTCAATTCTGGAGAATGTTCCATGTGCACTGGAGAAGAAGGTGTAGTTGTCTGCTGATGGGTGGAAAGTTCTGTATATATCAATGAGGTTTAGTTGGTTAATTGTGTCAATGAGGTCTTCTGTATCTTTACTGAGCATTTTTCTAGATGATCTGTCTAGTAACGACAGTGGAGTGTTAAAGTCTCCCACTATTATTGTGGAGTCATCTAACTCTCTTTTCAGCATAGTCAGTGTTTCTTCGACATATTTACGTGCTCTGAAATTAGGTGCATAAATGTTTAATATAGTTAAGTCTTGCTTGTGTACTGAACCTTTCAGCAATAAATAGTGTCCATCTTTGTCCACGATGGTGGATTTGACATGAAAGTTGATTTTGTCTGAGATTAGAATTGCCACCCCTGCTCTTCTTTGTTCATTGTTAGCTTGATATATATTCTTCCATCCTTTAATTTTCAGTTTGTTCCTGTCTTTAGGTCTCAAGTGAGTTTCTTGTAGACAACATATGGATGGATCATGTCTTTTGATCCAAGATGACACTCGGTGTCTCTTTACTGGAGCATTCAGTCCATTCACATTCAATGTAATTATTGATAGGTATGTGTTCACTGCTGCTATTGTGATATGTTTATTTTTATGTTGATGTTTTCTCTGTTGTTCTTATTAGTCTGTTCTGAGACACTCTTTTTTGTGAGTTGATTTTTCACCTTTTTCAGAGCTGGTTTTATAGTTGTTGAGACTTGTGTGTTAGATTTCTTGAAATGGTATGATACATCTTTGTTGTGCTTTACAGCTGCCCCTATGAACCCCCTTAATAAACTGTTTATAAACCCAATTTTAATTACTACCAGTCTGGTCATCTTCCTCTCCATCTGGAAGGACTATAACGACTGTAGTACATCCCTCTTTTATTATGATGACACCATAGTTTTCATGATGATCATTGGATGGCTTCTTTCCAAATCAAAGCTGTGATTTACTTTGGAGCCTTCCCTAAATGAGTATTGAGTAGTGTGTTGTTCTAAAATATAAAGTTAGTGGTTTCGTTCTTCTAAGCCAAAGCCAAGAACTTCTTTCAGTATTTCTTGTAGTTTGGGTTTGGTTTTTACAAAGTCTCTGAGTTTCTGTTTATCTGGAAATGTCTTAATTTCATTTTCGTGTTTGAAAGACAGTTTTGCAGGATATATAATTCTTGGTTGGAAGTTCTTCTCCTTCAAGACTTTGAATGTGTCGTGCCACTGTCTCCGTGCCAGCATGGTTTCTGCTGAGAAATCTGATGAGAGCCTACAGGGTTTCCCTCTGAATGTTAGCTTTGCCTTGAGTCTTGCTGCCTTTAAGAGTTGCTGCTTATGTTTCATTTTGTTAAGCTTGATTATAATATGTCTTGGAGTCTTTCTTTTGAGATCTATATTGGGTGGTGTACGATATGCATCTCAGATGTCTATATTCTCTTCTTTCATGATTTCTGGGAAGTTTTCTTTCAGCAGCTCAGCAACAATACTCTCTGTGTTCTGAGATGTCTCACCCCGTTCAGGGACTCCAATAAATCGAAGGTTGTTCCTCTTAATAGAGTCCCACATGCTTATTAATGTTTCTTCATTTTTCTTGTTTCTTTTTTCTGATTTCTGCTCGTAGACACTGGCATCAGTAGGTCTGTCTTCCAAGTCAGAAATTCTTTTTTCCATTTGTTCCATTCTGTTTTCTTGGGTTTGCATGGAAGTTTCTATGTCTTTGATTTTCTTCTTGATCTGTTGGATTTCAGAGTACTGGTGTTCCGTCAGATCGAACAACTTGCTTAATTTTTCATTTTGTTCTGCTGCATTTTGTATAAGGTCTAGAAGGGCCCTGTATATAATCAATTTGTATTCACTTCCTGATGCTTTCATAAAAGTTTCTTCATCTGGAAAACTCCTTGGTTGCTTTTTTTGGCAGCCTTCTGAAGCCATGAGTGATTGCTTGTATGCCACAATTGTCTGTTGCTTTTTGGGTCCCATGTGAGTATATAGAGGCTGGAAGAGGTACTGTGAGGATGGATTGCAAATGTTTCTCTAGGCTGTCTTGAAATGTAAAGCAAAAGGTATCTGACCAGTTCACAAGTCAGTTAGGTTTTCAGGTGTAGAAGTCCCTCTTCCCATCTGACAAAGTAAGCGCCACTGTATCCAACCCCAGATGATAACAAACTAGTTCAGAATACAGCACTGCTAGTGCCCTGGTGGCCTCTGCTCACAGGGTCTAGCCTTATCCAACACTGCGTCGAGTACTGGTTTTGTGATAGAAAAGCGCTCTCTTGTGGGCAGGCTCTGGCTCCCAAGCTACGAATTAGGTCCAGCTGCGGCCACCGTACCCAAGATGGCGTCCTCCACACAGGCAGCAGACAGGGGGGCTAAAGGTGCCCAGAGGCAGCGATTCCTCTGCTTCTGTTGCAGGACCCCCAACGTAGGCAGCACTGTGCAAAATCACTACTTTTCTGTCGGAGAAGCGCTGTCCCATTTGTAGGCGCTGGCTCCCAGGCTAAGAACGAGGTCCCACTAAAATCTTGGTACCAACATGGCGTCCCACACCCTGACCGCGGAGTACCGCACAAATCCCACTGAGGTGGCTACAAAATGAAATTCTCAAAGTGTCTAGATTAACAGAGTCCCGAGCCTGGCTCTCAGAATATGGGAATTTCGCCTGCCTATCCCCCCAGCAGCGTGTCTGAGTCCAGCCACCGGGCAAGGCCTAGCTCTACCCGCCAGCTGAGACCGAGGGGAAAAAAAAGTGAAAATGGTGCATTTACCTTCCCTCCGTGAGAGCCGGGGCTAGCCAGGAGCGGGAGTCAGCGAAAGAGAGGTGATTTTTCGCTGAGTGGTATAAAGTCCCAATTAACAGCTCTGTGCCATGTCCTGAGGCTGATTAGGTGCTTAGAAGGCTCTGTTTGATTGTCAGTTCAGGTCTTGGTTTCCAGAGGGATAGAAGGAGACGCGGGCTTAGTCAGCCATCTTGACTCCGCCCCCCTGTAATCTGTCTTTTTGACTATAGCCATCCTAGTCAGTGTGCAGCAGTATTTCATTGCAGTTTTAGTGTGAATGTGTGTGTGTGTGTTTGGCCTTAGTAAATCCACACTGAGATTATTTAGAGGTAAGGGAACACAATGTCAGATGGTTCAGAAGGCAAATAATGTGTACGATAAAGCAAATATAGAAATAAATTGTTATAAATTTGATAAAGAGTACAAAAGAGTTACCAGAGATGTAAAAGACCTGTATGAAGAAGTACAAGACACTACCACAAGAAAACAAAAGAGGCTTACGTAAGTGAAACTACCTACCTTGCTCATGGGTAGAAAGACTTAATTAACATTGTCAAGATGTCTTGTTTTACCCAAAGTGATCTACATATACAATGCAATCCCAGTACAAATTCCAGTGTCATTTTTTAATGAGATAGAAAAACAAATCACCAACTTCATTTGGAAAGGGAAGAAACCCCGGATAAGTAAAGCACTATTAAAGAAAAGGAACACACTTGGAGTCCTCCCACTACCCAACCTTAGAACCTACTACACTGCCATGATAGTCAAAACAGCCTGGTACAGGTACAAAAAGAGAAATATAGACCAATGGAACAGAGTTGAGACCCTGGAAATATCACCATCCTCTTATGAACAGTTGATATTTGACAAAGGCCAAAAGGTTGTAAACTGGGGTAAAAACAGTTTCTTTAAGAAATAATGTTGCCAAAATTGGATACCTATTTGCAAAAAGTGGAAACAGACTCATATCTTGTACCTTACACAAAAACTAACTGAAAATGGATCAAAGACCTAAATATCAGACCTAGAATGATAATGATCATGCAAGAAAAAATAAAGTCAACAATGGAAGCTCTAATATGTGGCTTACACAGACTTCAAAATCTAACCAACAATACACAAACAACAGAGAAGAAGATAGATAAATTGGAGCTGCTAAGAATCAAACACTTATGCCCCTTCAAAGACTTTATCAAGAGAGTTAAAATACCATCTGCATATGTGAATGTTTATTGCAGTACTGTCCACAATAGCGAAAAGATGGAATCAACCTAGGGGCCCATCAACAGATAAATGGATAAACAAAGTATGGTATGTATACACAATAGAACATCATGCAATGATAAAGAACAATGATGATTTTAGGAAGCATTTCATAACCTGGTTTCAACTAGAAGATATTATGCTGAGTGAAACCAGTCAGTGGCAAAAGGACAAGTATTGTAGGAGACCTCTACTGGCAACTGCATGTCAGATTGACGTATGATTTCCGTAATCTATAAGGTACTACAAAATTGATAAGAAAAGGATAAATAATCCAATTAAGCAATGGGCAAAGGAGATGGACAGACACTTCACCACAGAGGACATCCAGGCAGTCAAAAGACACATGAGGAAGTGCTCTCAATCATTAGCTATCAGAGAAATCCAAATCAGGACTGCAGTAAGATACCATCCCACCCCAACAAGGTTCACAGTAATCCATAAAACACAAAACAACCAATGCTGGAGAGGCTATGAAGGGATTGGAACACTCATACACTGCTATTGGGTTACAGAATGGTACAACTTCTTTGGAAAGCAGTTTGGCTCTTAATTTTAAAAAGCTGGAAATAGAAATATTATTTGATTCAGTAATCCCACTGCTCGGAATATATCCTACAGGCAGTCACAGGAACAGATGCATATGTGAATGTTTATTGCAGCACTGTCCACAATAGCGAAAAGATGGAATCAACCTAGGGGCCCATCAACAGATGACTGGATAAACAAAGTATGGTATGTATACACAATAGAACATCATGCAATGATAAAGAACAATGATGATTTTAGGAAGCATCTCATAACCTGGTTTCAACTAGAAGATATTATGCTGAGTAAAATCAGTCAGTGGCAAAAGGACAAGTATTGTACGAGACCTCTACTATAAAGACTGAAAATTAGACTTTTGTACAGAAGAAAAGACTCTTTTATGTCTACAAGAGTAGGGAGGTAGGGAGACAGTTGTTCATAGATTGAATAATAGATAGGAATTTGATTAGGTGAAAGCAGTGACAGCACACAGTAGAGAGCAGATCAACATAATTGGACTACACCATAAACTGAAAGGTTTTCTAAACTCAAAGGATCGAGTAGCCAGGATGGGGGTCTGGGAACCATGTTTCAGGGGACATTGAGGTCAATTGGCATAACTAATCTTTTGCTAAGAGAGTCTTCTGTACCCGATATTGGTGAGTGCATCTTGGGTCTTAAAAGCTAGCAAGCTGCCATCTGAGGTACGCCAAATGGTCCCAGCCCATCTGGAACAGATGATGACTGAGAATAATGAAGACACAAGGAAAAGAGAGCCCAGGAGACAGAAGGACCCATATAAATGGGAGACCGTATCAACATGAGACCAAAGAACCAAAAGAGACTGCCATGAAGGGGAACACAATGTAGAATTCCTGAGGCAACATGAGAAAAAGAAGAATGCAGTCAAGAACTCTACTAAAAGATGAGAATTGATGGTACAACCGCCTGGAGGGTCCCCTGGAGATCATGGACCCTCAGCATGCTAGTGGCCATGACTGGAAACCAGTACTGAGGTCACCTCTTCAGGCAAGAATGGACTGGACTTAGGGACAAATTGTGTCCATGTGGCATATGTACTTTATGGTTTTGTATGGTTATAGGATCCAACTCGACGGCACTTGGCTCTTGGCTTGGCATAGTTATAGGAAGCTGTACTACTGGTTTCTTTCTAGATTGTAGAGAAGAGGGTGGAGAGGAGGGGGACAGGTGTTCATTAAGAGGACACAAGAAGTACAGAGTGAAAAGGAAGAATATGCTGTCACTGGGTTAGGTGAGCAGATGGAGATGCAGATAGGTGGGCATGCAAAATTGATTTGGATTGCATACTTTGACTTAATCACAACAAAACTTAAAGAACAACAATGACAACAAAAAAGAGATCTACATAAATGGAGAAATCTGTCTTGCTGGTGAATAGGAAGCCTCAATGCTGTGCAAATTCTACCCCAAGCGACTTGTAGATACAATATAATCCCTATCAAAATTCCAGTGGCAGTTTTTAATGAGATGGAGAAACAAATCACCCACTTCATATGGAAAGGGAAAAAGCCTTGGATAAACAAAACGTTACTGAAGAAGTCAGAGGACTCATACGACCTGACTTTAGAATCTATGGCACTGCCACGGTAGTCAAAAGAGCCTGGTTCTGATATAACAACAAATACATAGACCAGTGGGAACAGAACTGAAAATTCAGAAATAAAATTATCCACCTATGAGCAGCTGACATTTAACAAAGTTCATAAACTGGGGAAAAGATAGTCCCTTTAACAAATGGTATTTGCATAGTTGGATACCCATATGCAAAAAAAAGAGGAAGGAAGGAAGGGAAGAAGGGAGGAGGGAAGGAAGGAGCCAAACACAAAATCTCAGAATGGATGTAAGACCTAATTATAAAATTTAAAGTGATAATGATAATAGAATAAAAATAGGGACAATGCTGAGAACTAATACATGGCATAAACAGAACGTACACTGCCAACAACATACAACCACCAGAAGAGAAAACAGACAACTGATAACTCCTAAAAATCAAACAGTTATGCTCATCCAAAGACTTTAGCAAAAGAGCATAAAGACTACCTACGGACTTGGGAAGGATTTTTTGGCTGTGACAAATCCAACCAGCATCTAATCTCTAAAATCTACAAGATACTGCAAAACCTCAGCAAGCAAAAGATAAATAACCCCATTAAGAAATAGACAAAGGATATGAATGACACTTCATCTAAGAAGTCATCAAGAATGTTAACAGAGTATGAGGAAATGCTCATAATCATTATCCACTAGAGAAATGCAAATCAAAACTACAGTGGGATACTATGTCACCCTAACAAGGCTGGGATTAATCCAAAAATAACAGAAAATAATGGTAAATATTGGAGACACTGGAACACTTAAACACTGCAAAATACTACAATCACATCGGAAATCAATTTGGCACTTTTTTTAAAAGCTAGAAATAGAAATACCATGCGATCCAGGAATCCCACTTCTTAGAATATATCCTCGAGAAATAAGAGCTGCCACACAAAAAGATATATACACACTAATGTTCATTGCAGCTTTGTCCACAATAGCAAAAAGATGGAATCAGCCTAGGTGCTCAATACCATGAATGGATAAACAGACTGTGTATATTCACACAATGGAATATTAACAAAATGATAAAGAATGACTGAGAATCTGGGAAACATCTCACAACACAGAGGAATCTTTAAGGCATTATTCTGAGTGAAATTAGTAGAAAAAGGACAAATATTGTGTGAGACTACTATTGTAAGGACTCAAGAAAAGGTTTAAGGACAGAAGAAAACAATAGTCTTTGGTGATTACAAGGGTAGGGAATGGCGAGGGGTATTTAGTTAAAAAAAAACTACAAAGGGGTTATTAGTACTAATGGGATAATTTTTCCTTAAGATTATATCAAACTAAAAGGTTACAGAAAAATGGAGGGCCTTAAAAATATACCAGACCAAAATTGACAGTCTTAGGAGGGAACTGTATGTGAAAATAAAGGAGGATGTAACTGTCGGAAACTTGGTGGCGAAGGGTTCTGCAAAAACAAAAGATAATCACAAAATCTAAAGATAAAATAATACTTCAACTGCCCTCCCCCAGAAAAAAAATATCAATTAATGAAACTGCATTTTGTTCAACTAACAGAAGAAGGTCTTTGAAGACTCAGAAGTGTAGCAAGCCATTGAAACCCTTTACTGTTACCTGTTATTTGTGGTCTATAAAGAACTAAATATTTCAAAATTAACATCAGTTAGAACCTATACGTTCAAAGTTCTTACAAGAGAAAAACGTAGGTAGAGAATATAGACATTTCACTGCCAAAAATTCTATCAATTATTAACCAGAAGCATTTCCAGTTTTCACCTGAGAGATATAGAAAGTGAAAAGTAACATTACTTTCACCCTTACAACAACAAGAAACTGAAGAAGCTGAAAACCACCAACTTTTCTTGGACTCATTAGAGAACTCTCGCATTTCCTTACCTAGGGCAGAATACCATAAAAGCTAGTAGAAAGATTTAACAGAAACATTTGTTCATGAATTCCTAAAGGGTAATTATGTGCTAATGTGAAACTGTAGAACCCCTTGGAGCTATAGATATAAGATTTTTGTAGCATTGAAAGGTTTTTCCCTGTGGACTCTACCAGGCTGCCATCAGGAAGACAAGAGAGAATGCTAAGAACACTTCCCACACCATTTTGACTGGAAAAGCGTGAGAGCAGTTGAGGCCAAATATCCACAAAGGCCCAGCTACCTATCGTTCCTACTTACAAAAGCCTTAATTCTGCAGAGGAATAGCACAAAAACTCACCTGAGAGCACTTGTGGAAACTTATTGCAATTTGTAAAAATGAGGAAGAAAATAAACTGTACCCATGGAGTAAAAACAAAAAAAAACCAATCCCACTGCTACTGAGTCAGTTCCAACTCATAGTGACCCTATAGAACAGAGTAGAACTGCTCCACAGAGTTTCCAAGGAGAACCTGGCAGATTTGAACAGCTGAGCAGTCGTAGCACTTAACCACTATACCACCAGGGTTTCCATCCCTAGAAGTGGGGCAGGAGTACATACTAGACTCAGTCAACTGCTGGAAGAGAGACAGGAATAATTCTGATGGACATGCTCTCAAAATCTAGGTTCACAGAGCCTGTCTAAAACTAATGGTTAATAAAAATTAGAAAATGCCCCACATCATTGTTGCTCCCACCAGTGTGACAAAAATTGAAGAAGTAATGGGTATAAGTAGCAATGGAATAAGGCTGGGAAAAATACAAGAGACAGATTCTCTCTGGGGAGCAAATACTAAGAAAAGCTCTCTGACAATCTAACCCACAGCCTAAACACAAGCTGTAACTAGAGGGATTTGAAGCCATTTATGCATTGAGGGCAGCCATAGTAGCAATAAACTTCAACTATGGATAGGTTAACCCTAGATAAACAAAAATCTCCCCCCATTCCCACTAAAAGCTTGGGAGAAGGGAGATAATTACATCTCTAAGCATGAAAAACTTTTACTTCAGTGTCTGGTGTCCTGTACACCATGTCTAGCTTTGAACTAAAATTTAAGGGACCTATGAAAAAAGACAGCAATAAAAGTTCAGTAGTAAATGTATTATACATCCTTACACTATACATGAAGTAGCACATTATTATTTAATAGTACATTCAGATTTTAAAAAATATATACATATATCGAACTCTAAGGAAATGACTAACCCATGTTTAAGATATATAAATAGAAAGTCAATAGAGGAGATAAAGTACAATCACTTTTTAGACTGATTTTTTTAGGTGCAAAACTAAAGTAGGTAGAAAAAGAGGAAAAGGAAACAATAGAAAACAGCTAGTACTATGACAGCTTTTAATTCTACCATTTCAATAACCACTTTAAATGTTAATAATATGAACAATCCAGTTAAAAAACAGAATCTCAGATTGAATGAAAAAAATTAAACCTATCTATATGCTGTCTACAAGAAGCATTTTTTAAAATAAATACATAAATAAGTTACTAGTAAAAAGATGGAAAAAGATACAACATGGAAACACCAACCCAAAGAAAGATCAAGGAGGTGTATTAATTCCAGACCAAAGAGGCATCAAAGGATATTATCGGGGGTAAAAAGTGACATGAACTATTAATAGAAGAGTCAATTTCCAAAAAAGATGTAGCAATTTTTAATTACTATGTAACTAAAACAGAACTTCAAAACATATGAGGCAAAAACTTACAGATATGAAAATAGCACTAGACAAATGCACAATTATATCTAGAAACTTTAAAACTCATTTCTTAGTAAAACAGAATTCTTTTAAGTAGGCAAGATGTAGCTAGCTGAATGCTATCAACAAACTTTACCTATTTATAGAAAAATTCACCCGCAATAGCAGAATATATTTTTTTTTCATTAAAAAAAAAATGTTATTGTACTTTCAGTGAAAGTTTACAAGCCAAGTCAATTTACCGTAGAAAACCCCACTCTCACACCACTATCCAATTCTAGCTGCTCTCCCAACCCTGTGACAGCACAGTCCTTTTTATCCTGTAGTTCCACATATTCGTTCAACCTGCTCCTGTCCTCTCCTCTACACCTTCCTGTCTTGCTTCTAGAGAAGAGCTGCTCCAACAGCCTCATGTGTATTTAAGCCAAGAAACATACTTCACCATCATCACCCTATCTTTTATCATCCAGTCCTTGTCTGGAAAGTTGACTTAGGCAATGGTTTCAGCTCTGGGCTAGCAGAGAGTCCAGGGCCATGTTCTCAGGGGACCATCCAGGGTGTCGGACCCATCAAGTCTGGTATTTTAATAGAGTTCTAGATCTGTACTCCCATTGTTTTCCCACTGTGCCAGGGACTCTGTGATATGTTCCTTGTCAGGACCGTCATTGGTGGTTGCTGGATACTATCTAGTTCTTGTGGTCTCATGCTGATGTGGTTTCCTGATCACACGACCTCTTCTGGCTCCTGGGCTCATATTTTCTTCATGTGTTTGATGTCCTTTATTCTTGTCTACTCCAGGTAGATTGGGACCAATTGATGCTTGTTAGATGGCCACTTGCTAGCTTTTAAGACCCCAGACACCACTCACCAAAATTGGATGCAGAACATTTTCTTAAAAAAAGAAGTTATACCATTGAGTATATGTACCATAGTTTGTTTACATTCATCTGTTGTTGGGCATCTGGATTGATCCTATCTTTTTTGCTATTGTGGGCTGTGCTGCAACAAACATCCATGTGCATGCATCTGATCTTGTGACTGCCCTTGATGCTGTAGGATATATTCTGAGCAGTCGGAATACTGGATCAAATAGTATATCTATTTCCAGCTTTTTAAGGAAGCGCCAAATTGCTTTCCATAGAAGTTCTACCATTTTTCAACCCCACCAGCACTAGAAGGGAGAGGAGAGGGTAGAGAGGAGGGGACAAGAGATTGTTAAGAGGATGTGACATATATAGAACAAAAAGGAGGAGTGTGCTGTCACCAGACAAGAAGAGCAGAAGTAGCTGCAGATAGGCGGGCATCGGAATTTAATTTGGATTGTATACTTTCATTTAATCACAATAAAAGAAAAAAAAGTTATACCAATTGACCTAGATATCTCCTGAAACTATGGTTCCTCCAGGCCCCTGCCCTTGCTACTTTGACCTTCCAAATATTGGGTTGTGTTTGGGAAACATCTTAGTTTTTGGTGTAGTCCAGCAGTATTAATTTCCTTTCCACTTCCTTCACTTAACCGATCGTAGCTACTATCTAATCTATGAATATCCATCTCTCTCCCCCTCCTCCTTTGTAATCATCAAAGATTCTTTTCTCATGTGCTTAAATCTTCTCATGAGTCCTTCTATTAGTGATATTGTACAATGTACGTCCTTTTGTGACTGACTAAGTGCTCTCAGCATGTCTTCCAGATGACTCTATGTTATCAGATGTTTCCCAAGATCATTGTTATTCTTTATCATTGCACAGTATTCTTCCTGTGTGAGTATATATGTATCTATAATGGTTGCTTATCCATTCATCTGTTGATGGACACCTAGGTTGATTCCATCTTCATGCTATTGTGGACAGTGCTGCAATAAACATTGGTGTGCATGTATCTATTTGTGTGACAGCCCTTATTTCTCTAGGATGTATTCCAAACAGTGGAATTTCTGGATCACATGGTATTTCTATTTCTAGCTTTTTAAGAAAGTCCCAAATTGATTCCTGCCAGCTATGTAAAAGAGTTTCTCTCTACAACCTCTCTAATGTTTGTTATTTTCCATTTTTTAATTTTTTTCTGTGATTAAGTGAAAGTTTACAATCCCAATTTTCCATATCCACCTCTCTGCAACTCTCTCTGCTCTTCTCACCCTGTGACAGCACACTCTTCTTTTTCACTGTTCCGATATCCACTCAACCAACACTTGTCTCCTCCTCTCCACTCTCTCTTGTCCTCTGAGGAAAGAAACCGGTAGGGCAGCCATACATATA
This sequence comes from Heterohyrax brucei, assembly GCA_028571685.1. Classification (NCBI taxonomy): domain Eukaryota; kingdom Metazoa; phylum Chordata; class Mammalia; order Hyracoidea; family Procaviidae; genus Heterohyrax; species Heterohyrax brucei. The sequence continues at coordinate 64,536,747 of CM053157.1, forward strand.
TATACATAACTTGGCTTTGGCATGCATATACAAAACACCATAAAGCACATACACCACATTCATTACTGTGTCCCCAAGTCCAGTCCATTCTTTGAAGTTTTGACTTCAGTACTGGTTTGAGGCCTGGGATAGCAGCAAGTCTAGGGACCATGTTCTCCAAGCTGTCAGAACTCTGGCCTTTTAATAGAGTTCTTGATCTGCATACCTCTTTTTCTCATGCTACATCAGGGGCCATGCATTTTGTTCCCTGTCAGAGCTGTCTTTGCTGGTGGCTTGGCATCATTTGGTTCTTCTGATCATCTTGCTGATGTAGTCTTCCAATCATACAGGTGCTTCTGTCCTGGGCTCATTTTACCTCATGTCTTTGATGTTCTCAGTTGTCATCTGTTCTAGGTAGGTTGGGACCAGTTGATGTCCTTCAGATGGCAGTTTGCTGGCATTTAAGACCCCAGGTGCCACTCACGAATATGGGGTGCAGAAGACTCTCTTAGAAAAAAAACTAGTTATGCCAACTGACTTTGATGTCTCCTGAAAACATGGTCCCCAGACCTGTCCCTGGTACTCTGTCGTTTGAAATGTTGAGTTGAATTGAGAAACCCTTTTGGCTTATGGTATTGTCCATGCTGACCTGCCTTCTACCGCATGCTGTCACTGCTTTCATCTAACTGAATTGCTATCGACTATCTAATCTATGAATAACCCTTTCCTTTCTTCCGACCCTTGTAACCATCAAAGAGTATTTTCATCTGTGCGTAAGTGACTTCTTAAGTCCTTATGATAGTGGTCTGATACAATATTTGTCCTTTTATAGCTGACTGATTTCACTCAGCATATCTTTCAGTTGATTCCAGATTATGAGATGTTTATAAAATCATCATTTTTTTATTATTGTGTAGTGTTCCATTGTGTGTATGTGCCATAGTTTGTTTATCCATTCATCTGTTGATGGGCACCTAGGTTGATTCTATCTTTTTGCTGTTGTGGACAGTGCTGCCATAAACATTCGTGTACATGTATCTATTCATGTGGCAGCCCTTATTTCTGTAGGACATATTCCAAGCTATGTGATTGCTGGATCATATGGTGTTTCCATTTCTAACTTTTAAAGAAAGAGCCAAATTGCTTTTCATAGATGTTGTACCATTTTACATTCCTACCATCAGTGTAGAAGAGTACCATTTTCCATTCCCACCATCAGTGTAGAAGGATTCCGATCTCTCCTCTACAGCATTTGTTGTTTTGTGTCTTTTGGGTTAATACTAGCCTTGTTGTATCTCACTGTAGTTTTGATTTGGATTTCTCTAATGGCTAATGATCATGAACATTTCCTCATGTGTCTTTTGGCTGCCTGGATATCTTCTTTAGTGAAATGTCTGTCTGTCTCCTTTGCCAATTGTTTGTGTTATTTGTCTTTTTCTTGCTGATATTTTGCAGTACCTTGTAGATTATGGAGACCTTGGTGGTGCAGTGCATTAAATGCTACGTCTGCTAACCAAAGGTCAGTAGTTCAAATCTGCCAGGTGCTCCTTGGGAACTCTAGGGGGCAGTTCTACTCTGACCTCTAGGGTCACTATGAATCAGACCTGACTCAACAGCAGTGGGTTGGTTTTTCAGATTATGGAAATTATGTGTCGATCCAAAATGTGGTTGCCAAATATTTTTCGCATTCTGTAGGCAGTCTTTTTACTCCCTTGATAGTTTTTAGATGAGCACGAGTGTTTATTTTTTAGTAGTTCCCATTTATATGTTTTCTCTTCGGCTGTTTGTATGTTTTAGTAAGATTTTGTAATCTGTTTAAGCCATGTAATAGAACTTCTAGTCTTGTCCCTATTTTTTTCTTCCATAACCTTTGTTGTTTTAGATTTGGTATTTAGGTCTTTAATCCATTTTGAGTTGGTTTTTGTGTAAGGTGTGAGATATGGGTCTTGACTGAGTTGTTTTGCAGGTGGATATCCAATTTTGCCAACACCATTTGTTAAAAAGATTGTTTTCACCCTAGTTTACAATCTTAGGGACTTTGTCAAATATCAACTGTTCATAAGAGGACGGTGGCATCTCTGGGGTCTCAAATGTGTTCCATTGCCCTATATGTCTCTTTTTGTACCAGTACCAGGCAGTGTAATAGGTTCTAAGGTCAGGCAGTGTGAGGCCTCCCAGTGTGTCCCTCTTGTTTAGTAGTGGTTTACTTATCCAGAGTTTCTTCCCTTTTCAAAGTTGGTGATTTGTTTCTACATTTTATTTAAAAATGACACTGGAATTTATATTGAAATTGCTTTGTATATGTAGATGGCTTTGGATAGTATAGACATCTTCACAGTGTTGTCTTCCTATCCATGAGCAAGGTAGGTTTCTCCACTTATGTAAGTCACTTTTAGTTTCTTGCAGTAGGGTCCTGTAATTTATTTTTTGTTTTTGTGGGTTAATGTCAACCTTGTTGGGTTTGTTAAACTGTTGATTTAGATTTGGATTTCTCTAACAGCTAATGATTGTGAGCATTTCCTCATAATCTGTTAGCATCCTGGATGGCTTTCTTTGGTTAAGTGCCTGTTCATATCCTATGTCCACTTTTTAATTAGGTTATTTGTCTTTTTTCTTCTTGAGGCTTTGCAGTACCTTGTATCATAGAAATTAGATGCAGGTCAGAATTATAATTGCCTTATTTTGTCTAATTTGTAGATATTTCTTTTTTTCTTTCAGTGATGTCTTTGGATAAATATATGTGTTTGATTTTTAGAAGTTCCCATTTATCTGTTCTCTTCTGGTGTTTGTGCATTGTTAATAATATTTTGTATTCTGTCTATGCCATGTGTTAGGCCTCTCAGTGTTGACCTTATTTCTCCTAGATCTTTGTTGTTTTAGATTTTGTATTTAGGTCTTTTATCCATTTTGAGTTAATTTTTGTATATGGTGCGAGATATGGGTCTTGTTTGGTTTTTTTTTTTTTTTTTTTGCAGATGAATATGCAGTTTTGCCAACATGATTTATTGAAGAGACTGTTTTTTTCTGAGTTCACGGTCATTGGGGCTTTGACAAATATCAACTTCATATAGGTGGACATCTGCTAAACCGGAGGTCAGCAGTTCAAATCCACCCAGCACTCCTTGGAAACTCTGTGGAGCACTTCTACTCAGTCTGATAGGGTCACTTATGAGCTGGAATGCACTCAGTGGCAGTGACTTATAGGTGAATGATATTATATCTGGATTATCTATTCCATTGGTCTGTGTATCTGCTTTTGTAGTAGTACCAGGCTGTTTCAAGTACTGTGGCAATGCAATAGGTTCTAAAGTCAGATAACATGAGGCTGCTCACTTTTTTCTTCTTCTTCATTAATGCTTTACTTATCCAGGGCTTCTTACCTTTTCATACAAAGTCAGTGATTTGTTTCTTTATCTCATTAAAAAATGTCATTGGAATTTGTATTGGGATTGTATTGTATTTATAGATTGCTTTCGGTACAATAGAGATGTTCACAATGTTAAGTCTTCCAGTCTATCAGCCAGGTAGGTTTTTCCACTTATGTAGATCTCTTTTGGTTTCTCACAGTAGAGGCTTGTACGTTTCTTTGTGTAGGTGTTTTCTCTTTTAGGGGGCTGCTTTTGTAAATGTTATTAATTGGGTGATTTCCTGTTGGATGGTCTGTATGTTGATGTAAAAGAATACAACTGATGTATTTATGCTTATGTTATATCCTGATACTTTGTTAAACTCTTAGTTCCCTTAATTGGTTTGTGGATTCTTTAGGGCTTTCTGTATAATATCATATCATCTGCAAATAGAGATACTTTTACTTCCTCCTTACCAGTTTAGATTCCCTTTGTTTCTTTATCTGATTGGCTTGTTTCTTTATCTGATTACTCTGGCTAGAATCTCCACCACAATGTTGAATAAAAGTGGTGGCAGTGGGCATCCTTGTCTTGTTTCCAGTCTCAAGAGAAATGCTTTCAGTGTTTCTCCATCTAGAATGATGTTGGCTATTGGCTTTACTTAGATGCTCATTGTTATGTTCAAGAATTTCTCTTCTATTTCTATTCTACTGAGAGTTTTTAACATGAATGGGTGCTGGACTGTGCCACATGGCTTTTCTGCATCAATTGATAAAATCTAGTGATTCTTATCTTTTGTTTTATTTATGTGGCTGACTACATTAATTGATTTTCTAATATTGAACCATTCTTACATCTCTGGTATGAACCCTACTTGGTTATGGTGAATGATTATTATTATTATTTTTTACATGTTGTTGAATTATATTGGTTAGAATTTTGTTGAGGATTTTTACGTCTAAGTTCATGAGAGATATTGGTTTGTAGTTTTCCTTTTTTGTGCTATCTTTACCCAGTTTTGGTATCAGGGTTATACAGGCTTCAAAGAATGAATTTGGGAGTATTCCATACTTTTCTATGCTGTGAAATGCCTTCAGTAACAGTGGTGTTAACCCTTCTCTAAATGTTTGGTAGAATTCTCCAATGAAGCCATCTGGGCCAGGATTGACAGATTTTTCCCTCAAGGCTTTTAATGTATTATTCCATTGCCTTCTTAACAGCATGATTTCTGCAGAGTAATCTGAGCTTATTCTTATTGAGTCTCCTGTATAAGTTATTTCTTTTTTAAGCCTAGCTGCCTTTGAAAGATTTACCTTATCTTTAGTTTTGGCAAGGCTGATTATGCTATGTCTTGGTGTCTTTCTTTTGGGATCTACCATGTATGGAGTATGATGAGCATCTTGGGTAGATATTTTCTTGTCTTTCATAATACGATACTTGGCTGGCTTGGCTTCATAATACGAAGGAAGTTTTCTGCCAGTGTGTCTTCAAGACTTTTCTCTGATTTTCTTACCCTTAACCCGCCCATTCTAGTACTACACCCCCATTCTAGTACTCCAGTCATTCATAAATTATTTTTCTTAATGGAGTATCCCTTGGAATCTTCATTTCTTTAAATTCGTTTATCTGATTTTTCCTCATATATGCTGTTGTCCTTTGTTTTATCTTCAATCTCACTATTTCAGTATTTCATTGCCTCAATACTGCTTCCTTGACTTTCTGTTGAATTATCTAATTCTGTAATTTTATGTTAATCTGCTAAATTTCAGATTGTTGTTGTTCAAGTATTTCTCACAACCTATTTAATTTGTGATTATGCTATGCTGCACTTAGCCTGATCTTCCTCCTGGTATCTTGGAGAACTCTGAACATTACTCTTTTGTATTCTACCTTCAGTGATTGCAGGAAGTCTTCATCTGGTACATTTTTTGATTCTTTGTTTTGGGAGTTTTCTGAAACCATGGTGATCTGCTTCTGTATATGATTAGAAATTGGTTGTTGTCTCTGAGCAACAACCTTGTGTTCTAGCATATATATTTAATTATATACATATAATTTAGTTCTTGAGTATCCACATAGTCCAGACATTCAAGCTACATTAATTATTTAAGCCTTAAAAATTGCAGTGTACTGTCACCAGATGGATAGAGCTATGAGTGTGCTGAGAAAGGTAGGGGGGTGTTGCTGGCTCAGGGGAACCAAGAGAACTTTTTTCCCCTCTCCTTTTGCTTGTCTCTCTAAGTCTGAGAGAATAGCTTAGGTCATACATGTAAGATGTCCCACTTCTGTCCCAGGTGGTATGTTACAGTTTAGTACCTGGGCAGAGCACGGAAGGGGGAGAAGTGCTAGGAAAAGGGAGAGAAATTAGCATGTAGGAATGTTTAAATCTGCCAGAGTTCTCAAGCACTTAGGTTATGACACTCAGGAGAGCTCTGTGATTGTGTAGGTGCAGGCATCCAAGAAGATCAGCTTTCCTGCTGAGAAATATGAACTTTGCTCACAGCATTGCTGCTCTGTTTGGCCACTGGCTGCTACAGTGCTGTGGCTTCACTTGGCTGCCTGAAGTGGATCCCTCTGTGGGGTATGGATTTAATTCTGGCCAAAGTAATTGCTTCTAGACCTACTCATTTTTCAGTGTCACCTAGTCTGATCTCTGAGCTTTCTGCCTGATATCCAGGACCCCTAGAATGTCCTATATAATCTGTTGAGTTTTTTTTTCTTCCGGGTTTTTGTTGTTAGTGGGATCAGAAAATATCTGTCATTACTCCAACATCTTAGCTCTGCCTCCAAATACAAATTGTTTTCAAGTGGATAGGAAACAGTCACAACTTAGACCCTATTATGGGTCTGGTGGCATGGTAGTTAAGTGCTATGGCTGCTAACCAAAAGGTAGGCAGTTCAAATCCATGAAGTACTCCTTAGGGGTGATATGGGGCAGTTTTACTCTGTCCCATGGGATCACTATGAGTCATAATTGACTCAATGGCAATTTTTAAAAATTTATTTCTTCTCAAATGGGCTATAAAATGAAGCCTACAAAATTAAAAAAAAAAAGAAATGATACAAAGTATGTTCATGGATCATAAGAGACTAAACTAGAAATCAATTGCAGAAAGATTTATAGACAGTCCCAAAATATTTAGAAATTAAACGACCAGCTTTTAAATAGCCAGTGGAACAAAGCAGTCTTAAAAGAAATTAAAACAAATTTTGAAAACAATGGTTCCACAGATCAGAAGTTGTGGCATGCAACCTAAGTAGAAATTAGATTGAATTTGAAGCAGTAAATTATATTGCAAGAAATAGAAAAAGAAAATCTAAAATCAGTAAGCCAGTCTTCCATCTTAAGAAACAGGAGTAAGAGGAGGAAATTAAAATTTCCTTTATTATGCTTGGCTTGAGCTTAAAGATTAGAACAGATATCAGTGAAATTGAAAACAAATAATCAACAGAGATAAAGAAAATGAAACAAAGAAGGGTCTGTGAAAACATTAATAAAATTAACAAGCCTCTAGCCAACTGACCAGAAAAAGAGAGAGGACATGGATTATCAATATCAGCAATGAACAGTTGGTAAAAGGGATAAGAGAATACTATGAACAACTCTATCCACAGTAACTTGACCATTTATATGAAATGTGCCAACTAAAGACATAAAAGTTGGACCAGAAGAGAAACAAAGCATGACTAGTCCTCTATTTTTTTTCAAAGAATTTGGATTTGTACTTTAAATAGTTAAAAAAAAAAAAAAAGTCCAAACTGAGATGGACTTAGTGGCAAATGCCACCAAATAGGTAAGAAAGAAATAATACCAATTTTGCATAACCTATGAAACCCTGGTGGTGTAGTGGTTAAATGCAGTGGCTGCTAACCAAAAGACTGCAGTTCAAGTCCACCAGGTACTCCTTAGACACTCTATGGGGGCAGTTCTACTCTGTCCTATAGGGTTTCTATGAGTTGGCATCCAGTCAACAGCACTGGGTTTGGTTTTCTGGGTTTTATTACAGAAGATAGAATGGAAAGTGACTCTTTCCAACTCATCATATGAGGACAGCATTATTTTAATGCCAGAACCAAAGACATTATAAAAGAAAAACAGACAATATCTTCGTGACAATATATGTCAAAATCTGAAATGAAATACTAGCAATCTATCAAATGGATAATGTATCATGACCATGTAGGCTTTATTTCAGGAAGAGAAAGCTGGTTCAACATTAAAAAATTACTGAATGTAATTCACTGTAGTAACAGATTGAATGAGAAAAACCGTGTGATCATTTCAATAGATACAAAGATTCTGACAAAATTTGACTTTCATTTATAATTAAAACCCTAATAAGCAAGAAGTAAGCAGGAACTTTCTTAGTAGAATAAAGGGTACAATATAAAAGCTGAAGTTAGTATTATACTCAGTATTGAAAGACTGAATGCTTTCTCCTCTAGGTTTGGGAACAAGACAAGAATATCTTTTCTCATCAATCATTCATCGTTGTGATGGAAGTTCTAGGCAGTGCAATAAGTCAAGAAAAAGCAATAAAAGTCTTACAAATTGGAAATAAATAATGCTGACTCTTCTTAGATGCCGTCTTTGTCTGTGGAAAAAATATAAAAGAACTACAAAAAAGGTCCTGGAACTATTAAGTGAGTTTAGCAAAGTTTTGTGATAGAAGTTCAGTATAAAAATGTCAATCATATTGCAGCCTACCTTCAATGAACAATTGAAATTTGAAATTAACTAAAAAATGCCATTTATAATAGCACAAAAAAGAAAATATTTCCTATAAATTGAATAAAAATTTATATTTTTGGATTCATGTACCCCAAACTATAAACTACTGATGAAAAAAATTCAAAGATCTAAATACATAAGAGATAAACTATGTTCAGGGATTGGAACACTCAAAGTACTTAAGATGTTGATTCTCTTCCATTTGACCTGTAGATTAAATGTAATTCCAATCAAAATTTTAGCAATGTTTTCCATAACTGATTCCAAAATTATGTGTAAAGGTAAAAGAACTAAAATAGCCAAAACAATTTTAAAAAGAAGAACAAAATTTGGAGAAATCATACTACCAATTTTTAAGTTTTACTATAAAGGTATATCTCAAGATATAGTGGTATTAGCAAAATGATAAGAATAGAAAATAATTGAGAGACCAGAAGTAGACTTGCACAAATATAGTCAACTGATATTTTATAAATGTGCAAATGTAGTTCAGTGGAAAGAGGATAGTTTTTTCAACAAACAACACAGGCACAATTGGATGTGATATGTATTTTTAAAAAAAGAAGTCAATATGTATACTTCAAAACTTATTTAAAAAAATTAACTCAAAAACATCATAGACCTAAAAGTAAATCCTCAAAGTATAAAACTTCCAAAAGTAAACATAAAAAGTTCTGTTTAATCATGACTTTCCCAAATTTTTAGATGTGACAACAAAAGTAAGATTCATAAAAGAAAAAAAATTAAAATTTGGACTCTACCAGAATAAAAACTTTGCTCTTTTGTCTATTTTCTCTTTTGCTATTTATGCATGATTAGTAATGTTTTGTATTCTGTTTATGTTATATGTTAGGGCTTCCAGTAAAGATCATCTTCCATATGATGTTTATCATTTTAGATTTTATATTTAGATCTTTGATCCATTTTGAGTTAGTTTTTGTGCATGGTATGAGATATAGGTCTTGTTTCATTTTTTTTTGCAGATAGATATCCAGTTATACAAACACCATTTGTTAAAGAGACTGTCTCTTCTCCAATTTATGGACTTCGGGCCTTTTTCAGATATCAGCTGTTCTTAGATGGATGACTTTATGTTTGGATTCTTAATTCTATTCCATTGTTTTATACATCTGCTGTTATACCAGTACAAGACTATTTTGACTACAGTGGTGGTATAATAGTTTCTAGTCAGGTAGTGTGAATCCTCCCATTTTGTTCTTCTTCAGTAATACGTTACTTACCCAGGGCCTCTTCTCTTTCCATATGAAGTTAGTAATTTGTTTCTCCATCTCATCAAAAAACACCATTGAAATTTGGATTGGATTACATTGTATGTATAGATCACTTTTGGTAGAATATGTATTTTCACAATGTTGAGTCTTCCTATCCATGAACCTTGTTGGAGTGTGTTTTAGTCAGCTAGTGCTGCTCTAACAGAAATACCACAGAATGGATGGCTTTAACAAAGGAAAGTTTATTCTTACACAGTCCAGTAGACTACAAGTCCAGATTCAGGATGTCCACTCCAGGAAAAGGCTCTCTCCCTTGTCAGCACTGGAGGAAGGTCTGGTATTGTATCAGTCTTTGTCCAGGGAGCATCTTGACACAGAAGCCTCAGGTCTGAAGGACGACCACTTCTCCTGGTGCTGCTTTCTTGATGGTGTGAGGTTCCCAGTTCTCTGCTGGTTTCTCTTTTCTTTTATCTCTTGCAAGATGAAAGGATTAAGGGTGGTGCAAGCCATACTCCAGGGAAACTCCCTTTACAGTGGGACAGGGAGGTGTCCTATGAAGGGATTTACAGTCCCACCCTAATCCTTTAAAATACAGCATAGGAGAATCACAAAATGGAGGACAATCACAAATTATTGGGAATCATGGGCCAGCCACATGGCTACACATATTTTGGGGGGACACAATTCAATCCATGATCTCACCCTTTGGCACCCAAAAAATTATATCTTTGAAACATGTAACACATTCATCCCTTATGATAGAAGTCTTAAATCAGTTCCAAGTCCAAAATTCAAAAATTTCTTTACATCTATGAAACCTAGAATATAAGCTATCTGCTTGCAAAGGTACAATGGCAGAACATGCACAAATTTGACATTTCTGTTACAAATGGAAGAAATTGCAGGAAAAGAAGGCATTAACAGGCAACAGGCAAGTCAGTAGAACTCGTTACGTTAACCCTCAAAGCTTTGAAAATACTCCTACGTTTTCTGAGACATTCTACACAATGGCCTTGCCCTTCAGACTAGGTATTGGCCACACTGGAGCAAATATCCTGAGTTTGGACTTGTAGCCTACCAGGTTCTGAGTAGAGACCCCCAGCCCTGTAGTACAACTCTGCCTTTAAGGCCCACTGGAACAGAAACTCTATCCCATCAGCTTTAGGTGCACCTTAAGCCCAACTGAGTGGAAATTCCACCCTTACAAACACAGGACTCTATGGTTCCACCCTTTCAAACCCCTGAAGTCGTGGCCATACGTTTTGAGACTGAAGAAGCTTACTTCTCACGCTGTCTCTTGAGCTTCTGCTTCCTGTGGCTTCATGGCCTAGGCCTCAGGCCCACATCTGCCCTGCTGGGGCAAGTGTTCCAAAACTCTGTAGCTCCACTGATTCAAGTGCCTGGAGGCACCCCACTCTTTCTGGAAAGGATCCTGCACAAAGTCAGCTGTCTCACTCTGTGGGTCAGCAAGACTAGCTCCACTAGTGCCCAAAGACACCCCGCTCTGCGAAGAAAACTCTGTGCCTGAGTGCTTAGCTCTCTTGCTCCAAGAGTTGGCTCCAGCATTGCCTCTGGTTCTGTTGCTGCCTCTGCCACTGTTGCTGCCACCAGTCCCCTGTTGTTTCTTACCATCTGTACCTTCTTCATTCCTTCTTAATCTTCTATCCATTCACAGTTTCAAAATGGCTCCCACATTTTAGGTATTTGATAGAGCAGCACCCTACTCCTGGTACCAAATTACATCTTAGTAATGTAGTGCTGCTCCAACAGAAATACCATAGAGTGGATGGCTTTAACAAAGGAAAGTTTATTCTTACACAGTTCAGTAGGCTACAAGTCCAAATTCAGGATATTTGCTCCAGGGGAAGGCTCTCCCCCTTGGCAGCTCTGGAGGAAAGTCCGGTATTATATCAGTCTTTGTCCAGGGAGCATCTTGGCATGGGAACCTCAGGTCTGAAGGATGCACTCTTCTCCTATTGCTGCTTTCTTGATGGTGTGAGGTTCTGAATTCTCTGCTTGTTTCTCTTTCCTTTTATTTCTTGCAGGATGAAAGGATTAAGAGTGGTGCAAGCCATACTCCAGGGAAACTCCCTTAAAGGTGGGGCAGGGAGGTAATCCTATGAGGGGCTTTACAGTTCCACCCTAATCCTTTAACATATAGCACAGAAAAATCACAAAATGGAGGACAATCACAAAATATTGGGAATCATTGACCAGCCACATGGCTACACATATTTTGGGGGGACACAGTTCAGTCCATGACAGAGTGAGATGGTATCTCAATGTAGTTTTGATTTGCATTTCTCATACCCTGGTGGTGTAGTGGGTAAGTGGTATTATCTTCTAGTCAAAAGGTCATCAATTCAAGTCCACCAGAAACTCCTTAGAAATGGTATGGAGAAGTCCTACTTTGTCTGATAGATTTGATATGAGTCAGAATCAAGCGCACTAAGGTTTTTTGTTTTGTTTTTTGGTTAATGGCTAATGATTGAGTGTTTAGGTGAGCAAGTAGGTTTCTCCACTTATGTAAGTATCTTTTAGTTTCTTGTGATATTATCTGATAGTTTTTGTTTTTTGTATAGATCTTTTACATCTCTGATTAGATTTATTTCTAAGTCATCTTCTTGGGCTATTGTAAATGATATTGTTGTGATGATTTCTTCTTTGGAGTTCTCTTTGATGATATAGAGCAATCTAACTGATTTTTATATGTTTATCTTGTATCTTGATACTTTGCTGAACTCTTCTATTAGTCCCCTTAGTTTTCATTTATTTATTTATTTATTTTTGTGGATTCTTTAGGGTTTTCTGTCTATAAGATCATATCATGTGCAAACAAAGATACTTTTACTTCTTCTTTACCAAACTGGATGCCCTTAATTTCTTTTTCTGGCCTGACTGTTCTCTGACTAGAGCCTCCAGTACAATGTCGAATAAAAGTAGTGACAAAGGGCTTCTTTGTATGTTTACTGTTCTTGAGGAGAGTACTTTCAGACTCTCCATTTAAGATGGTGTTGGCTGTTGGCTTTGTATAAATGCTTTTTACTATATAAAGTATTTCCCTTCTATTCCTATTTTGCTGAGAGTTTTTATCATGAAGGATGTTGGACTTTGTCTAATGCCTTTTCTTCATCAACTGATAAAACCAAGTGGTTCTTGTCTTTTGCTTTATTTATGTAGTTGCTTAATCTGCTCTTTTAAATCTCAAAATAGGTCGACTTAAAACACCACACTGATACTGTCTCATTAACACAACAAAGAAATTCCATTCCTAAATGGGATTATAGTGGGGCATGGTGACAGAATACTGGGGTTAGGATTTATAACACAAAGTTTTCGGGGATGCAATCCAGTCTATAACACTCACTCACTGTCTAAGTCCTTGTATTTTAATCAGTTTTCTTTGTATAAAACTTTCATGATCAATTCTCAATCTGGTTTATTAATTTCCACTATCTCTCCCACTCACCTTTTCATCTAAGTGTCATCCTCTAATACTTCTTAGGCCTTCATGTCACTTTTTTGCATGGCTGCAATAAGTTACTTTGTTGTCCAGCTGAAATCTCTTATGCTTTCAAAATTGTCTGTTAAATTAAGCCATATTAATATTTTTGCACATATTACTCCCCAAACTGAAAACTTCAAATGATTCTTCATTGTCTATGATGTGAATCAATTTCTCCAGTTGCTATACCGTGGCTTCTTTGTACCTGATCAATGTTATTTCCACTAATAAAATCTCCAGAATAACCTATTAACACTTTGACATTCTGAACACATTATGCCATCTTTTTTTCTTATACGTCTATCCAAAGTCACTTTTAATGCTCAACCTAGTTTCTAGGAGGCTTTCTATAAAGGACGTCTTTTACCATAAAAAGGAACAGTGTCTTATTCTCTGCTCCTGCAGTACTACATGTTAATCGTTCATCTGCTTATTGTACCTTATGTTGCCATTTTTATATTTGTTTTGTATAATCTAAATTTTACTCATGCCATGAGTCGGATCCGACTCGACGGCACTTGGGCTTGGCAATCTAAATTTTAAGCCTTTTGGTGGTGAGTTAGTTTTTGTGCCCCATTAGTATAGTACTCTGTACAGTAGTAGCAATAAATGTATTTGCTGATAATATTTTTATATAATACAAAATTTAAGCATGTCTCATTTACTAACAGATAATGGATATAATCAAAGTAAAAACTTCACCCCCCAAAATAAAATATTGGAGTTCACTATCTCTGCCATAGAAATTATTGCATAATGTTTCTAATGTGTATTGATTCCATATTATCCTATTCCATATGCACAAAGAATTGCTCATATGCTACTTGGTTTGGCAGTTATGGGGGAAGCACTGAATGAAAGAAGGCAGAAAGATGAATGTGTCTATCAACAGAGGGGAAAGGATGTCTCTCCTTTTGGTTCTGTCAGTCTTCAGTTCTTCTAGCCCCATTTCATCACCTTAAATAGTAACTGCCTTGTCTGTTCCTTATCTCTAAGGCTTCTGTCCAGAATGAATTCCTGAGCATCATGTTCTACATATTATACGGTGCAGATACTTGTTTACCTTTCTTTTTTAAAATGTGAATGATTACAGCCAGTATTGTATTATTGCTTGCTTCTGTAGTCGATACAGAAAGAAAAGACAATGTCAGAAAACATGTCATGGGGCAGATATTCACAAGTTGTTTGCTAATTACCAGATAGATTGACACAATAGCTGTAACATGGGCTCAAACACATAAATGATCAGAAAGATGGCACAGGACTGGGCAACGATTTGTTCTGTAGTAATTAAGGTTGCTATGAGTTGTGGTCAACTGACAGCAGCTATGAACAGCGTTCTGAAACGATCCTGAAAACTTAAACATTATGTTCATGTAACTGTCTCTTTATGTATGTATGTGTTACAGACATTTTTATAGAATAAATAAGACACATTAAAAATAAAACAAGAAATAAACCAAAATTCTCAATTTTATCAATCTGAGACATAGAATTGTAATTAAACACATAACTAGAGCCTTAAGTATATTATGAGCATAAATAGTTCTACCTACATTTCCTTCTGTTTTTTTAATACTTTATTGAAAGTCTAATGGAATCTAAACAGAATAACCCTTCCACTGTAAGAAACTATTATTTTGTGCAAATAGAGTACATCATTACAGTTATTTTTAAAATTATGAAGTATATCATCTTTGTTAACTGTCTAAGAAGCTTTCCTTTAAACAGAGTTGAAAATGAAGTGATTTTAATAGTTTACTTCATGCTTCCTGTATATGGAAAGGTCTGTTTGTACTATGCATAAAAGTTTCTCATAGAAATGTTCACAGGAATATATTTCATTATGCAGAAAAGTATATGTTGCTGTGTGTTTTCAATTCCAAAGTTGCTCATTTTATCTTCAAACTTAAATAATTAAAATAATAACTTTATATGATACTAGATTCATATATGGAGAATATAAAACAATAAATGGATAATTTTATAGATAATTTAATTGATTATACAGCAGTAATTCATAGAATTTTAAGTGATTTACAAATTCAATAAAAATGTTAGCTTGCATAGAAGTGCATTTATTCAATTATGATGTGTACATAATTATGTTCTTACTTTTTACTTATATTCCTTCAGGCAATGTTTTAAAAATTCTTCTGAATGAATACAATTTAAATCAGATTTGATAGAATCCTTTTCTTTCCTTAGGAAAAAGTCAAAGAGAAGGAAGAAAGTCTGAATCTTGTAAACCCATTCTTAAAGTAGAATACAAGACCTGTAGAAACAGGTATGCATTTTTACTTTGGGAAATATGGGAAGATACATAAGAAAAGAGATAAGAAAGACAGTTAACTGTTAATGTACTATTTAAAGTTTTACATAATTATAAATGTATTAACTGACTGAATCCTCTATATTATAGATAACTGATTTCCTGTTGTTTAATAGGCCTTGCTATAATGATCATTATTATGAATATTGCAAATAACAACTGTTAACTATTTTAAAATTTCTAAGATAACTAAGATGAGTACTATATACATTAATTTTAATAATATAGAACTTTTGGCCATGCACATTAGAACTAGCAATCACTTCAAACCAAACCAAACCTGTTGCCATCGAGTCGATTCTTAACTTGCAGTGATCTTACAGAATGCAGTAGAAATGCCCCATAGGGTTTCTAAGGAGTAGCTGGTGGATTCCACCTGTTGACCTTTTTTTGCTTAGCAGCTCAGCCTTAACTCTTCACCATGACACCACCAGGGTCCAGCAGTCCTTTAGTAGGTACTTATTAAACAATAACTACATGCCTACACTACTATTGTACATGTAAGAATTAACTATATAACCCAGTCATTGTACCTTAAAGTTGGAAAGATTACACTTTTCTGGAGAGACAAATGTATGTATTTGCATAGAAAAGAGTATTAAATTTTATGATATAAAAATTCAAATATTTTATCTTTTATATACCACCCCTAAGCATTGACAATATTCGTTTTACTTGCAAAAATTATTAATGGCAACATTCTGATCCAAGATTGCCTAATAAAAGGTTTGCCTAAATCTTAGCTTTATTTCAACTATAAATTTGATGATCTTATTTTATGTTAATTTTATACTCATGTCCTAAAGGCATAGGTGCATGTAATGTTGGACCTGTAGAGTGACTGGCAGATTTGAACTACCAGCCTTTCAGTTAACAGTCAAGAGTTCTTACCATTATGCTACCAGGGTACGTGGTTACCACAATAGGAAGTGATTAAAAGATTAACAGAAAGTAGTTTTCATTTACTACAAGGAACTTGACTGTGCAAGTAACAATAGGTAATGAATTAAATATTCCATTTTTGAAGAAGATAAACATATTAAGCCTTCAGGTCATCTTGGTTGGAATGCTGGTGGATTTGATAGTGCAGAATTATTTTAATAGTATAAAATTATGCTCATTTTAAACCAGTTTATATATAACAACACCTCTTCAGCCCAATCTAATGTTACTATACATGAACTGGTAAAAGTGACTACAGTTTTATAATACCTTAAAATAATTAAAATATTAGAACTTTCAATATTATATGTATATTTCCTCCTTAAAACAGTATTCATAGTTTACAGCTTTGCTTAAGGCTCCAGGTTCATCATTATTTACATCAGATCTACAGTTACGTACTCCAAGGATTAGTGAGATGTGGAGCTACTGTACAGGCTATTGCTGCTAACTTGTGATTTTTTATCTTCTCACTTGTGTATTTGTTTATAAAGTGTTTCCCTCTTCTTCACTTTTTAGGCATCAATACTTCTTACTGTTTTTACTGTGTTATCTACTAGTAAACAGTATTTTGTTTTCTATAGATTAATAAAATTGAAAGCCAAACTTGTTTTTAAAAAAGCTGGTAGGTTCAGGTAAAGGCCTGAGACTACTTTCTGTGGTAAAATACATGGTATGTGGACTTCATAACATCTATTTTGTTGCTTAGGGACTTTGGGGGACATATATTTCTGTGACATTCTAAAGAATATTCAATTTAGTTGAGTTAAAACAATGTTTATTGTTATTACTGAATACTGGGCATTGTGTAGTTTGCTTGGTATACTAAACTGAAAGAGATTAGTGCCTGTCTTCGAATTTTTTTATGGTTTAATAGCAGAAGAAAGATCATAAACTAGTGGTTTCTATATATGTGAGGCACTTTGATAAAGATGCGCTGTGCAAGTGCAGAAAAAGGCACAGATCCCAGCCTTGAAGATGTGGGGAGGAGACCAGTGAAGAGAGGGACTTGTAAATTCTTCTTGGGAAATAAGGTTCAAGTGATCTTAAAGCACAACAAGATGATGATAGACAAAGAAATAAAAGGGTAAAGATTAAGAGAAGGTATTTTAGGAATCAGAAATCAAGTTAAGACAGTGTAAAATAATGATTAAGATAATTGGCTCTTCAGTAGGACAGCTGTGTGACCTTGAAAATTTTAATTAGCAGTTTTTGAATTTGTTTCTTCATCAGAAAATAAGAGTTAATACCTGTCTCATCAGGATGCATGCAGGAATTTAATGGAATAATATTTAGTTTAATTTAATATTTAATAATTTAATGGAATGATTAATGCATGTAGTCATAGCTTTGGTGAGTGGTACATAATGGGTTTCTTAATAAGTAGAAGATATTATTATTTTTGTCATCATCGGACCTGTGATATTCCACATTGTTAAAACTATTCAACTGCTCCTAATGAGTTAGTCTAGTAATTGGTAATCCAACTTTGTGTGAAAGTAATTCTTCAGATTTGTATTATAGAATGATCATATATTGTTGATAATAATTACTGTCATTCCATTTACTGATATTCTTTAGTACATTATACTTATTTTTTTTGTTATTACTACTATAGAAACCCTGGTGACATAGTGGTTAAGTGCTGCTGCTGCTAAGCAAAAGGTCGGCAGTTCAAAACTACCAGATGTTTCTTGGAAACTCTGGGGCAGTTCTACTCTGACCTGTAAGAGTTGCTATGAGTCAGAATCTACTTGATGGTAGCAGGTTTGGTTTTTATTACTGCTACACTAGAAAAGTCACCTCTGGGAGCAGCAGTTTCACAGCTCAGAGCACAAAGAGACTAAAAAGCAGAGAAGAGTAAAGTAAATGAAGGCCTTGAAGTTAAGAGTACTGAAAGGCACTGCCATAGCATACAATCTGCAGTCTGGAAATGGGAATAAATGTATATATTTCCACTCTATTATAAAGCAGAAAGTTGGTGAAGTAAAAAATTGGGATGTCTATGGAAGAAGCAGGTATGAAAGAGTTTTACCATATATACCATAGCAATAGGGCCCCTTAGTGGAGAATATATGATAACATATGTAAGGGCTGTATTTTCTGCTTAGCTGTATCTCCAAGCAATCATCCGCAGACTTGCTTTACAGTTCCAGGGAATAACAACCATTCTACTTGGAAATCATTGACCCCTCCCTCATCATCTTTTTGCCTACTGGCACTCCAACCTAGATGACCTCAAGTCTGAATATGTTTATCTTCTTCAAAAATAGACTTTTAATTTTTTTATCTACTATTACTTGCACAATCAAGTTCCCTGTAGTAAATGAAAATCACTGTCAATCTTTTTTTTATTATTATTATGACTGAGTGAAAATATACATTCCCATATAAATTTGCATGCCCAGCTATGTGCAGCTTCCACTGCTCTCCCTGCCCGGTGACAGCACACTATTCCTCTCTGCTCCATCCATGTCTCATCCTCCCAACAGTCTCCTTTCCCCTCCTCTCCACCCACTCTCCTTCCTCCAGCCAGAGATCAGCAGGATGATATCCTATAGATGCACAGAACCATAAAGTTCATCCAATATGTAGTCACTCTGCGTCACCAAGTCCAATCCCTTGCTGTCCAAAGAGTGAACCTTCATCCTGATTTATGGGCAAGAGCAGCACCAGGGCCAGGGCCCATGCTCCTAGGGGAATCCCGAAGCTGCTGCACCATCAATTGCGGTCTTTTAGTGGAGATCTCAGAGTGCACCCCTTTTTATTCTTGTGTTGCCAGTGAGACTCAACTTTGTGAGCTCCACCGTGGCTATCACTGGTGGTGGCAGGCACCATTCTGTTCTTCCGGTCCCAAGTTGTGTTAATCTTTTTAATCCATTCGTATCATGGTAACCATAAGCCCTGTTGCCACAGTGGTAAAAACTCTTGGCTGCTAACTGAAAGATTGGTGATTCAAATCTACCAGCTACAGGAGGAAGATGTGGCAGTCTACTTCTGTAAATATTACAGCCTTGGAAGCTCTATATATTGGTTTCTATTTCATCCTATATGGTTTCTATGAGTCAGAATCAACTTAACAGCAATGGGTGGTGGTGATGGGTAATGGCAAGCTACTGATAGGCTTCATGTTTCCTTAACTTTCCACGCCTCTATATCCCTGTCTATAGAGTAGGGATTATAGCAATAGCCTTCTCTTTGGAATATTGTAAGGATTAAAAAAATAGTGCACATAAAGTCCTGCACATAATACCTGGAACCTCATAAATAATAAATGTTATCATTAAATATGTATTATTTTATATTACACAACTTACTGTTTGATCTTGTTGCTTTCATGAGACAAAATTTTAATGGTTTCTTATATTTTTTAAATTGACACATAGTAAAATTGACTTTTGTTTTTCTTTCGGCATAAATTCTGTGAATTTTAACACATGTATAGATTTCTATAACCACCATCACAGTCAGAATATGTAACATTTCTATCAAATCAAAACTCCCTTCTTGCTATTTCTTTGTAGTGACACCTTTTCTGCACTTCCAGCCATTGAAAACCACTGATCTCTTTTCCATCACTATAGTTTTATCTTTTTGAGAATGTCATGTAAACACACAATATGTAATCTTTTGTAAATAGCTACTTTCACTCAGCATAATGCCTTTGAGATTCGTCCAAGTTGTGTGTTGATCATTTGTTCCTTTTTATTAATATTTTCTTTATGCATGAGGACATTGTCAATGATATGATTATTTCTTTTGTAAGAGTCCATCTGACAAGTATCTCTTCATAGATTGTTAGTGTTTAGTAAAGGAGACAGCTTAGTGTGGTGTAGCACTTACCAAATTGTTTCTTTAATCACTAGTGGTATTGGGGGCTGGGAAGAAATGATCTGTAGTCCAATAAATTTGAAAAAATCAAGAAATTCTGGATTTAAAAAAATAAACTGGTTTCTTTCATACAGGATTTCTGAGAATCTATATTTTTGTGGTATAAAGTGAAAAAGCCAAAAGAGAAATACAGTTTGAAAATGCTTGTAAAGCTATTAATTTAAAAAAAGAAAACTTTTGTTTTTGTAGAAAAAAATTTATGTTCCATAGTTTCGTAAATGTTACTGTTGTTAGCTGCTGTCCAGTCAGTTCTGATTCATAACAACCCTGCATAAAGCAGAATGAAGCTCTGCTCTGTCCTGCGCCATCCTCGCAGTCAGTGCATTCATTATTGAAGCCGCTGTGTCAGTCCATCTTGTTGAGGGCCTTCCCCTTTTTTTGATAACATGTCCAAAGTATGTGAGAGTTAGCCTTACCATCCCTGCTTCCATGGAGAACTCTGGCTGTATGTCTTCCAAGACAAATTTCACTCATTCTTTTCACACTCCGTGGTATATTCAATATTTGATATCAATTCAAAGATGTCAATTCTTCTTCATTAGACTAGAAAGAAATATTACAGACTTTTAAAGCCAAACAGTAGTTTAACTAGTAAAAAAAGATCCGCTTTGAGCATTATGTTCTTTAAGAACTATGCTCTTTTAAAAGAGGTTGGTTAACTTGACCAGTAAATAACTGAGCTAATATTAAAAAACAGTCTAACTTAAGAGCCCAAACTTTTATATTATACTATATACATTGTAAAAACATTGTCTGAATGGTAATGATAGCCCAGAATGCCAAAGAAGTTTCTCGTGGCAAGAAATTACTTTCTCAGATCTAGAACAGCCATAATCACCATCGATGGCCACCTTCCTTTGACTGGAAGGAAGTCAGCATCGTTGTTGGAAACGCTGATGACATAGTGGTTAACAAAACACCTGCTTACCAAAAGGTCAGCCGTGTAAATCTACCAGATGCTACTTAGAATCCCTGTGGGACAGTTTTACTCTGTCCTGCTGAGTTGCTATGAACTGGAATCAACTTGATGGCACTAGGTTGGGTTGGTGTTGGTATCTGTGTTGAAAACAGCAACTCAAAATTTCAGATAGGAACCTTAGGGGCAATGAATTTATGTTAATGAGGGAGGAATAATTCAGAAAAAGAAGATGAGAATGGTTGCACAACCTGAAGAATGTAATCAGGGTCACTAAAGTGAGTATTTAAAAATTGCTGAATTAGTATGTTTTGCTATGTATATTCTCAATAACAGCAACAAATAAGTAAAATTTAGAAAAAAATATGGGCTTTGAAGCTAAGATTTGAGTCTCTGTCTTGCCACTCACTAGCTGCTCAACTGCCGTATAAAGTTATTTAATCTACATGAATCCTCTTCTGCAAAATGGGGCTAGTAGTACTTTTCTCATTAGGGTTGTTGTGAGGATTACATAAAATTTATATAAACACACAGCACAATACCTATCATTTGGTAAGAATTTTGTAAATTGTTGTAGCTATTTTATACATTAGAGGAAGGAGTGCTGGTGGCACAACATTTAAGCACTCAGCTACTAACTGGAAGTTTGGCAGTTTGAACCCACCAGCTGCTCAGTGGGAGACAGACCAGACAATCTGCTCCTGTAAAGATTACAGCGTAGAAAACCCTGTGAGGAATTTCTGCTCTGCCGCGTGGGATCACTAGGAGTCAGCAATTGAGTTGACGTGATCTAACAACAACAGCAGTATTTTTAGAGGCAATAAAGACTAGTGTTTAGGGATATAGACTTTGGTGTCTGATAGGTCATAATTTTCTTTTGAGTTTTGTCATTTGTTACTTAACCTCCTTAGTAAAATGAGGATAACACTTAATGAAAATTTAAGGTAGTGATAAACATTTAGGATACAATGTCCTCAGGCTTAGTTCTATGACTGTGTTGTCTTAAAGAATTTTTTGGTCTCATTAAATTTTTTTCCTATATAGTGAGCCATTCATAATATTTTCTGGTGGACTGTCCTATGACAAAGCTTGCAGAAGACCAAGTTTAACCATTATGCATGGAAAAGCAATTACAGTGCTTGAAATGGATCATCCAATTGTTGAATTTCTAACTTTATGTGAGACACCCTATCCAAATGGTAAGAAACTAAAATGAAACTATAAATGTTGAAAAATCATTTTTGAAATGTTACATAAAAATTCCTAACAAAATTAAGCTTAAATATTTTCAGTTTTGGCAGCTTACAACCATCGTGATACAGCAATGTGAGCTACAGGTGCTGAAGCAGGTTCTGCAACTGTTCCTACTTGACAAACTGGAAGTAAGACAGCTGTAGTTGCAGCACTGCTGGAGTTTCAGGGTTCTAACACCAGGTAAGTGCTTTAAACTTTGATAAGGATGGTGGAAGCTGAGCTGGGAGGATCTGATAGGGGTCCGGGGTGAAATCACTTGGGGAAACTGGGGTCCCCTAATAGCCTCTCCTAGTCCAGCTCCACCCATCCCATTCCAAAGCCAATCAAAGTTAAAGCACTTACCTGATATCAGTGATCTGGAACTCCGGTGGTGCTGCAGTCACATCTGTTTCACATCTGGCTTTGCATCAGATGCGACTGCAGCACCTCTGATTACTCTAGGATTGCTGATGTGTGGTTAGTGATTTATTTCAATTTTGAGAATAATTAATAATAAGGGCTTTTGGGAGGAGAGATGCTTATATATTTTTATCACCCTGAATGTAAATTAAGATTCTTTGTAAACATAAGAACTAGTCTGAACTTACATGTGAGCTATAAGCTTTTAACAAGAAAATCTAAAAACCAAGAAGGATGAAAACCTGAAAAGGGAAATACGAGTATATACCTCACTAAATTGTCAAGCCAAAGCCAGCCAAGTGCCGTCGAGTTGGATCTGACTCATGGTGACCCTAGGGGCCAGAGTAGAACTGATCCCTAAAATATTCAAGGTGCGCAAGAGGAAACATAAATATATAGGGAAAAATTGCTGGCCTTGGAAACAGATTAGCTATGTGAACTTGGGCAAGTCAATTTACGTTTATGAGTGTGATTTATTGTTTAGAGAAAGAAGATAATAATTTTCACCCAATATGATTACTGGAAAGCCAGACTGAACACACTTTATGAATTATGAAGATACATCAGTTGTTCTACATTGAATATATTATTTTAAATTCTTCAGTTTTCTATTAAAAAGATAGGATAAATCCATATTAAATAGCAATGTAGCATTTTATTTATAGAGTTTCTAGGGACAGGCAAATTACCTGTTATTCATTAATTAAAAAAAAAATTGTTGGGTGTTTCTATGGCCTCACTACTAAATGGACTTGGTAAAATTACAAATAAAGTAGAAATCTGTTCTCTGATGTTGAATTGCCGAAAAAAAAGGTCAGGCAAGGGCAATAACTATAACTTACCAAATTTCAACAATATAAAACCTTAATTCAGTGATGAATTATGACTGTACTACTTTTATTATGTAAATTATAAACTTATGATTATATAAATACAGTACTGATTTTACAGGCTAGTTGGATAGGTGATGACTGGAGTATTCATACAAAGCTTCATGAGGAAAGTGGTGTTTAGGAAGGCCTTAAAGAATGACCCAAGACTTGAAAAAGGATATTACGTGAATATTTTAAAACTATGAGATTTGGTATAGTGAAATCAAATTATAAAGAAACTTAAAAGCCTTCGGAGGTGTTTGGAAGAGAGCTACAGAGAAACTTTGAGAAAATGTTAGAATCAAAGACAGCAATGTTTTAGGGAGATTTGCCCCAAAGTCTTATGTAGGATTGAAGACAGAGACATTCAAATCTGAAACTCCACATTCCAGCTAGGAGACTCTTGTAATGATGCACATTTAAAATGGTCAAGACTAGAAACAGGGTGCTGCTTGTAGGACTGGAAAGAAAAATGTCCCCCGAATTTTGTGAACAACTGGATTAGGGAATGGTAAGACTGATGAGAAAGAACTCTGGTGGTGCAGTGGTTAAGAGCTCAGTTGCTAACCAGAATATCAGAGGTCTAGATCCACCACCTGCTGTACAGGTAAAAGATGTGGCAGTCTGCTTCTGTAAAGATTACAGCCTTGGAAATCCTAGGGGGCAGTTCTACTCTGTCCTATAGGGTTATTGTGAGTCAAAATCAATGTGGCGGCAATGGTTTTTTTTTTAATAGAAGCTTTGGAAAGAGGGAAAGATAACTCCGATTTACAGTCAGCAGAATTGTTTAGAGACCAGGAAAAAAAAAGCTTACAATATTCATTTATAAATCATGAATATGGATGGTCTCTGAAGTTATAAGGATGAATGACAAAGGAATATAAGAAGAACAGAGGATGGAAAGCTAAGCTTAGGTAAATTCCTCCTGTTAAGAGTCTAGAGGAAGAAAATGGGCCAGCAAAAGAAACTAAGAATGTGTAGCTGTGAAGATCAAACACCATGTTTGTGTGTATGTATGTATAATTTCTGTACAACAGGGATGTTAGGACAGTTTCTTACAATGTTCAATAAATATACATGTATCATAACTATGTCTTTTTACTTCTAAGCCACATATATAAATCTTTCTTTTTCCAAGAGGCAATAAGAGTGGACTTTTCATTTGCGTGGGTTAAAGGGAGAAGTTTAAATTTTCTCAATAAAGTATAAATGTATGTTATTAGCTAATTTTAATTAAAGCAGTAATAAACAAAAATAACAGAAAACAAATCCTACAATGCAAAACAGTATATGGTTAAAAGTTCCTCAGTTCCCATCCACAGATAACCACTGTTACTAAGTTTCTTATGAATGCTCCACAAATAATCTATGCATATATATGTGTAATCATTTGTGTCTGTATACATAATGTACCTACACATTTATTATACAAATGATTGCACACTCTGTATACTATTCTGTATCATATTTTTTCATATCATAGTCTATGTTGATTATGACTTTGTATTAGAAAACATGGAACTTTAGTCTTTATTATAGCTGCACAGTGGTAAATGTTGTATTAAAATAATATGCTTTAATAATCGTGACATCTAGCAGTTCAGTTCATTTCTAAAAGAACACAAATGCTTTAATGTAGATTCTGGACTCAGATTTGTCAGCTTCACACCTGGAATTGACGATATCCAGTCCTCTCCAAGCCCCATACATAACACTTTTTGTCTTCAGAGATGTAATAATTATACTAGAGCTCTTCACCTTATTGGAGATTATGATTTGAAGACTAATTCTGTTAATGAATAAATCAAAAGGATAAGGAAAGCAATACAGTTAGCATCTATTGAGCATCTACTATGCTAGGCTTTGAATTAGACATCTTTATATGTTATTTAATTTTTATAAAAGAATAAGGCAGTTATATTCCCATCTTCATGAGTAGAGAAATTGAAGTTCAGAAAGTCAATTAATTCTTCCAAGATCAAACTCTTACTAAACAATTGAGACAAAATTGAGTCTAATACTGTCTGACTTGTAGGGAAAGCTTTTTAATCAATAGTTCCCATAGTGCATAACATATTTCTACAAAGGTGGAACTTTTGTTGCGATTTCCAATTATTTGTAAAAGAACAGCAATAATCTAAAACAGAGGTATCTACCTAAAATGATAATTTACCTATTTATGTCTTATGTTCATTCATGAAAATATCTGTTATTATTTTCTTACTAATGATAATTTTCATAAGGAAGAGACAAAGAAGAAATAATTAGTAATATGAAATTCTGTTGTTTTCTAAACTGAAAAACAAACCAAATAAACCCAGAAGTATTGAAACAATGTAGAGAAATTTTAAGCAGCTCTACTACATAAAGGAGAAGGGGTAAATCTTCAGTTTGAGGATGACAGCAAATAGTACGCAAACTGAATACTGTCACATAAAATGCACCCAAGCAAGCGCATATATTTTCTCAATGTTCTTTTTCTTTTGTGTTCATGTAACTTATAAAACATATGTAGACTGTAGCCACTCAAGACAGGAAGAACTGTTATGGTCATCTATACCAGTTTGCCAGTGAAGACTTAAATCTTCTAAACAAAGTTTTTGTCAAGTGATTTTTGAGCTCTGATAACATGTACATGGATATCTCACAACTAGCTAATAGAAACTGCTGGTATACTGAAAACAGGGTGGAATTTAGACGTAGAAGGCCTAAATTGAAGTTTCATCTCTTTTACGAGCTGAGTAACTTTGTGCCAATCTCAGAACTCATTGGGCCTCAGTTTTTTTCTGTAAAATGAGAAAATAATAATACTTGCTGTAGCTACTGAGAATTAAATAGATGTTTATAAAATGTTTTTGTACATACCTTTTCCTTAAATTGAGACAAACTTTTCCTGTGACTTTCCCTTATTAGCCCTTTGTTGCAGATGAAAACAATTACTTCCCTCCTGTTCTAACTAAATTAGCACCCCCGCCAACCACAAGTTATTCACTATACCATTAATTACGCTTTTCACTTTTTTCATAGCTCATACTACTTTCTGAATTGATCTTGTGTTTTTAATTGCTTATGATTGGTATAAATCCTTAGAATGGTAGCTCCAATATAGAAAGACTTGTCAGTCTCATTCTCCTCTATATTCTTTGTTGTTAACATAGTGCCTGATACATTTAGGAAGAAGGAAAGAAGGAATATAGGAAGTGAGGATGGAAGAAAATAGTATTTGTTCAGAAGATGAAAGAACTATAATTTTGTGGTTTTATCAAACATGCAGTGTGAAACATTTTTATTTTTTCTTATTTATTCTTCAGAATTTCAAGAACCTTATGCTGTCGTCGTTCTTCTGGAGAAAGATCTCATTGTAGTTGATTTGACACAAAGCAAGTAAGTTGTCCATATACAGATTAATGTTAACTATTTTTAAACTCTACTGATTACAGTTAAAATACAGGAAGACACTTCATATAACTGGTATTACGATTCTTTAGATGGTTAAGATTCTTTATGTAAACACTGTTTTGCTATAATTACAGAAATGTAGTTTGGTTCAACAATTAAAACTAAACCAGCATACTTTTGGAAGCACTGAGAAAATTGAAAGATGGGATAAAGGTAACACCTAATGTTTTGAGCCAAGCCTTTAGAGACTGAGGACACTTAAAATAGATCACATCTCTGCTGTCTCCTTAGGCAAACAATTGTTATGGAAATTGTACAATGTAATGCTTGGCCATCTGTTAGTTTGTTGACTAAAGAAAATTACAGGTGATAGAAGTATTGTTAGACTACTACTACAGAGACTACAGAAGAGCAGGGATCTTGGGGACAGGGAAGATAGGGATCATCCTTTACTTTTTTTCCTTTCCACTATGTTGTGACAATTGAAATAAAAAAATACTGTTGTTACAGAAGTCCTCTTCACTCCTTCACATTGGCAGTAAAAGTAGTTTTGAGGAAGATGGATGTTGTCTTCCTTCTATATGTTTTCCTTATAAATGATGATGGACACGTACTAACTAACTTTTCTTTCATCCTTTCTCTGCCTTTAAATGGAATAACCTTACCTTCTTTTTTCTGCTTATTTTGATGTTTTACCAATCAAAATCTCAACTCAGTTATTACTTTCTTTTAACAAAATCCTTCCATTACTATGTAATTTGGTCAGATATTCCACTATTTGGGGAGAAAGATGTGACTATCTGTTTCTGTAAGGATTTACCTTGGAAACCCAATGGAACCATTTTACTCTGTTACAAAGGGTCACTATGAGTCAGAATTGACTCTGTGGTGATGGATTTGGTATCCTATTATTGGCTCTCATAGTCCCTACATTCCCCTCTATAATTTTTAACACTGATGGAATTTTACATGTGTTGTTTAAAGATTATCTCGCTATTAGATTATAGGTCTCATGATGGAAGGGCTGTACCTCAAAGCAGAGTAGGTTCTCAATAATTTTTTTTCTGATGAAATACAATCTGAATTTACTTTCCATCTAATTTGTAAAGGTAAGAGCCAAGATATTTTTTTATGCTAATGGGAAACACATAATATTTCAGATCTGTATTGAATGGCATTCGATATGTATCTTGGATATCTATATTCTCTTCTTTCATAATTTTTGGGAAGTTTCCTATCAGCAGCCCAGCAACAATACTCTGTGTTCTCAGGTGTCTCACCCTGTTCAGGGACTCCATTTAATTGTAGGTTGTTCCTCTTAATAGAGTCCCACATGCTTCTTAATGCCTCTTCATTTTTTCTTGTTTCTTTTTTCTGATTTCTCCCTCATAGGTGCTGGATCCCGCGGTTTTGTCTTCCAAGTCAGAAAGTCTATTTTCCAATTGTCCCATTCTGTTTTCTTCAGTTAGAATTGAATTTTTTGTTTCTTTGATTTTATTAATGATCTGTTGGATTTCAGAGTACTGGAGTTCCATCAGATTGAACAGCTTGGTTATTTTTTCCATTTTGCTCTGTTGCGTTGTGTATAATGCCTAAGAGGGTTCTATATATAACTCTTTTGTACTCAACCTCTGATAGTTTCAGAAAGGTTTCTTTGTCTGGAAAATTCTGTGGTGCTTTCTTTTATGGGTTTTCTGAAGCCATGGGTGATGTCTTGGTTATGCTTTTCCCCATAGTTTATTGCTTTTGAGGCATCATGTGAGTCAGTAGAGCCTGGGAGAGGTGCTGTGAGGATGGACTGCAGTTGTTTCTCTAGGCTGTCTTAAAATGAAAGGCAAAAGGTATCTGACAACTTCCAAAGTCAGTCAGATTTTCCGGTGTACAGGCCCCTCTTCCCAGCTGGCAAAATAAGCACCTCTCTATTGAACGCCAGATGTTATAAACTAACTGAAAACACAGAAAGGCTACTACCCTGCTGGCCTTTGCTGTTGGGCTACAGCTATAGGCGACACTGTGTAGAATTCTGCTTTTCTGCCAGTAAAGCACTCTCCTCTAGGCAGGTGTGGCCTCCTACCTTAGGAATTAGGTCTAGCTGAGGCCTCCATATGGGTATATCCACCGCTCAGTGGAATAAGATGGTGTCCCACACAAGTTCGTCACCTGCCTTGGTATAGGCTACTCTGTGGCAGAAGCAGGAAGAGAGGCCAAAGGTGCCAAGATACGCAGAGTCCAAACCAAAATATGGCAATTTTGCATGCCAGTCCCACAAGCAGCGCATCTGAGATTAGCTGCTAGTCAAGTCCCAGCTCTGCTTGCCGGCTAAAACAGAGAAAAAAAGCTTAAAATGGTGAGTTACCTTTGGTTCATGAAAGCCAGTGCTCACCAGGAGCAGGGCCAGCAAAAGAGAGGAGGTTTTCTGTTCAGTGGTGTGAAGTCCAAATTAAGAACCCTATGCTGTGTCCTACGGCTCACTAGTTGTCCCATAGGCTCCATTTAATTATCATTTTAGGTCTTGGTTTCCAGAGGCATTTAGGAAGACATGTGTTTAGTCTGCTATCTTAACTCCCCCCAACACACATATTTCAATATTTTGAAGGAACTATAGGATTTGGACCATGTTGTTATTGTTATTGTTAAGGCAGTTTTGTTGATGAAGTAAAGCTCAATCTATAAGATTTCAAAATGTAAAAGAGAAGTAAGCAAGGAGACAGTAGAACCTCATACCACCAAGCAAGAGGAGCCAGGAACACACGACCTTTTGACCTGAGATCCCTGTGCTGAAAAGCTCCTGGACCAGGGGAAGATTGATGACAAGCACCTTCTTTCAGAGCTAACAGACAGAAAGCCTTGCCCTGGAGCTATAACCCTGAACTCTGACTTCTAGCCTCTGAATCTGTGAAAGAATACATTTATCTTTGTTAAAGTTACTCACTTGTGATATTTCTGTTACAGTAGCACTAGATAACTAAGACAGGTGCAGTTGAATCAGTTCCAACTCCTAGCCACCCCATGTACAAGAGAAAAAAACACTGACTAGTCCTGTACCATCGTCGTAATCATTGTTATGCTTCAGTCTATTAATGCAGCTGCTAGATCAACTCATCACCTAAAAGGTCTTCCTCTTTTTCACTGAATTTCTGCTGTACCAAGTATGGTGTCCTTCTCCAGGGACTGACCCTTGCTAATAACATGTTTAAAATATGTGAGATGTGGTAACACTAGCCTTGCTTCTAAAGAGCCTTCTGGTTGTATTTCTTCCATGACATTCTTTTGATAGTCTATGATATATTCAATAATCTTTGCCAATACCACAATTCAAAAGTGTCAATTCTTTAGTTTTCCTTATTCATTGTCCAGCTTTTGAATACATAAGAGATGATTTAAAAGACCACAGCCTGGGTCAAGAACACCTTAGTCTTCAAGATAACATCTTTGCTTTTCAGTGCTTTAAAAAGGTCTTTTGCAGCAGATTTGTCCAATGCAGCACTGTTTGATTCCCTGACTGTTGCTTCTGTGGATATTGAATGTGGATCAAGTAAAATGAAATCACTGATAACGTCAGTCTTTTCTTCATTCATCATAATGTTGCTTAGTGGTCCAATTGAGAGGATTTTTGTTGTCTTTTTCCTGAAGCTGTAATCCATACTGAAGACTGTGGTCTTTGATCTTCATCAGTAAATGCTTCAAGTCCTCTTCACTCTCAGCAAGCAAGGTTGTATCATCTACATAATCCAGGTTGCTGAACAGTCTTCCTCCAGTACTAATGCTACGTTCTTCTTCATATATCCACCCTATTGTCCAGTTTCTTGAATTATTTGCTTAGCATATAGATTGAATATTTGCAGTGGTAGAATACAACCCTGTCACACACCTTTCCTGACTTTAAACCACACAGAGTCCACTTGTTCTGTTTGAATGACTGCATCTTGATCTGTGTTTAGGTTTCTCGTGAGCACGATTAAATGTTCTCAGAATTCCCATTCTTCACAACATTATCCACATTTTATTGTGATCCTCATAGTCCAACACCTACACATAGTCAATAAAACACAACTAAGCATCTTTCTGGTATTCTCTGTTTTCAGCCAGGATCCATCTGACATCAGCAGCTATGATATCCCTGGTTCCACATCCTCTTCTGAATCGATCTTGAATTTCTGGCAGTTTCCTGTTAGTATACTTATTCTAATTAAATTAGCATACAAGATTTCAGTATTTTCAAGGGGGCATGGGATTCGGGCCATAAGATTATTATAATTATGAATTCTGCCTAACTACTTTTAACAAAATTGAAGTTGATTAGATTTTATTTCCATATGTTATGCCTCTTCCTTTAAGAATTTCTAGTATTAGTTTCATTCAAATATATTCTCATCGGTACTCAACTGTTTTCTTATTTGTTGGTTCTTCATATCTTGTCTTATTCTCTGACATTCTCCAAGGCCTACTGTATGTTACCTTTTATAGTCACTTTATTCAGTATACATTTATACTTATGTTTTATTACCCTGTATAAATATGTGAATTGACATATTGCAAGTCTTTTTCTAACATTTCGCTTTCTTCTGTAATGTGTTTCCAAATGTATGTGACATTCCCATTTCATTGTCTATTATGTGAGATCAAGTAGTTTTGTTTCAGTCAAATTTAGTATTAAACAACCTGCAGTTTGGGAGTCCTGTTCAATTTTCTCCACTCCCACCTGCAGCACATCCTGTACATGAATGAGAGCATTATGCATGAAGACAGATAAATTTTATTTTTATTGGATTCTTGGAGTCATATTCTCATTTCTGTATCTACATCAACTAATTTATATTTTTACCTCTGAATTCTTATAGCAAAATTTTAGTTATTTTCTCCCTTTTAATGCCTTTTTCCCTCTTTGCTAATATACTAAAATAATTTTCCACAGACTTAAATACTTTTAATGCCTTTTTCCCTCTTTGCTAATATACTACAGTAATTTTCCACAGACATATTAAAGGTATTATTCACCGTGTCAGGAGCCTGTCTTTGTTACCTCCTGTATTTATCAAATCCAAAGACGTAGGCCTGGTCTTCAAGGTGATCTATGTATTTTACTTCTAATTCTTCTATCTCAGAAATGTTAATAATTTCTATTGTGAAAAAAGAATTGTGTGATCCATCTGATTTAACCTATTTGCCATTTGTTACATGCAAATTTCTTCTTCCCATGTGTCTTTGCATATACTATTATTATTGTCTGTAATACTATCTGCGGCACTTCAGATCGGTGGGAAGAAACTCCTACATGCATACACACGCTCACACCATACTCTTTAAAAATTTAATTAAGTGCCTAGTGAAGTTTCTAATAATCTGAGCGGATTATTTTTATTAGTTTTTCAAAAACATTGTATCTGAATAAAGTTGAGTGTCCAGAGTAGGAACAGATGCATCAAATAATGATACTGACTTCCTTCTAGTGAAAGGAAATTGGCTATCAACAGTAGTTGAGGCTGTTCTAGATCTGAGAAAGTAATTTCTTCCCACCAGAAACTTCTTTGACACTCTTGGGTATCAGTATCATTCAGATAGGACTTATATACAGTATAATATAATATAAAAATTTAGGCTCTAAAGTCAAACTACCTGTTTTCAATCCCAGATCAATTTCTTACTGGTCAAGTTGCCTAACCTCTGTTACTTAAGTTTACTATCTATAAAGTAGACATATTAATATGTACCTGCTTCATGAGGTTATGTGAAGATTAAATGAGTTGGCGCATATGAGAGGTTAAAACAATGTTTTGCCCAGAGTTAACACCTGGTATTTTAATTGAAAATGTTTACAAATATTGACATTAGTATTGCCACACCTGCCGTTCTTTGTATATTGTTAGCTTGGTATATATTCTTCCATCCTTTATTTTCAGTTTGTTCATATCTTTAAGTCTAAGGTGAGTTTCTTGTAAGCAACATATAGATAGGTCGTGCCATTTGACCCAGGATGTCACTTGTCTCTTTACTGGAGCCTTTAGTCCGTTTACATTCAATGTATTTATCAATAGGTTGTGTGTTTAGTGCTGCTGTTGTGATGTGTTTTTTTCTGAGTTGATGTTTTCTCTGTTGCTCTTACTGTTCTGTTCTGTGACATTCTTCTTTATGGGTTGATTTTTTACTCTTTTCAGTGTTGGTTTTGTGTTTGTTGAGACTCCTGTATTATGTTTCTTGATTTGATACATTGCATCTTTATTGTGATATATATAGTGCTACCCCTGTGGTCCCCCTTAATAGTCTATGTTTAAACCAAGTTGTAACTTCTACATGTCTTGTTAAGCTTCTGTCCATCTGAAAGGACTATAACTACTATAGTACATCCCTCTTTTTAATAAGATACAATTTTCACGATATGATCACTTGATCACTTTTAATATTATAGCTTTGATTGAGTTTTGTGCTTTCCCTAATTGAGTAGGTTTCCAAATGATGTGTCCTATATTGTCTCCTAAAATATAGAGTTAATGGTTTTGTTCTTCTAAGTCAAGAGCTTCTTTCAGTATTTCTTGTAGCTTTGGTTTGGCTTTTACAAAGTCTCTGAGTTTCTGTTTATCTGTGAATGTGTTAATTTCATGTTCATATTTGAGAGATTGTTTTGCAGGATATATAATTCTCGGTTGGAAGCTCTCCTTCAAGGCTTTGAATGTGTCATCACATTGCCTCTGTGTCAGCAGCATTTCTGCTGAGAAGTCTGATGAAAGCCTGTAGGGTTTCCCTCTGAATGTTGGCTTTGCTTTGAGTCTTGCTGCCTTTAAGATTTTCTGCTTGTGTTTCATTTTGTTAAGCTGATTATAATATGTCTTGGAGTCTTTCATTTGGGATCTATATTGAGTGACATTTCATATGCATCTTGGATATCTATCTTCTCTTCTTTCATAATTTCTGGGAAGTTTTCTATCAGCAGCTCAACAACAATACTCTCGGTGTTTTCAGGTGTCCCTCCCTGCTCAGGAAAACCAATTAGTCATAGATTGTTCCTCTTGACAGAATCCCACATGCTCCATAATGCTTCTTCATTTTTCTTGTTTTTCTTCCTCTGATTTCTCCTCATAGATGCTGGAGTCAGTAGCCCTGTCTCCCAAGTCAGAAAGTCTATTTTCCAGTTGTTCAATTCTGTTTTCTTGGATTTGAATTGAATTGTCTGTTTCTTTGATTTTGTTAATGATCTGTTGGGTTTCAGAATACTGGTGTTTCATCAGTTCGAACAACTTGGTTAATTTTTCATTTTGCTCTGCTGCATTTTGTATAATGCCTAGGAGGTTTCTATATATAATCCTTTTGTACTCAACCTCTGATAGTTTCAGAAAGGCTTCCTTGTCTGGAAAGTTCTGTGGTGCTTTGTTTTGGGGGCTTTCTGGAGCCATAGGTGAATTTTAAGTTTCTGATCAAAGTTTGTTGCTTTTTGAGCATTTAGAGGTTGTTTAGTTTCTCCAGTGTTACTTTAACAGGATGTTAAGCACAGTCTGATAAGGACGGTGATCACCAGTCACCTCTATGTGCTCTAGTGACTGGGCCCAGTGGACTCTCTGGGGTATCAGTCTCCACCTCCTGATTGGCAAAGACATAGCCTTACTTATGGAGTCGCTGGGGGGCTGTCAGCTGACCCTATGATGTGGATCAGTAAAGGCAGGAAGAGATGCCATCAGGATGCACTGCAGTTATTTCCCTAAGTAGTCTTATATTGGAATGTAAAAGCTATCTGACAGCTTCCCTAATCAGTCAGGCGGTCAGGTGTGCAAGCTCTTCTTCCCAGTTGGCAAAGTAAGCACCTCTATATCCAACCCCAGATGCTGTAAACTAGTTCAAAGTATGGAAAGGCTACTGCCTTGCTGTCATCTGCTGCTGGGCCCCACCTATACTGTCGCACTGTGCTAAACAAGCCTTTTCTGTTGGAAAAGTGCTCCCCAGGCTGGAACTGCCTCCCAGTCTGGGAATAACTCCCTGTTGAGGTCTCCACTTGGGTAATTCTGCCTTCCAATCAAACAAGATGGTGTTCCCCACAAGCTCTCCTACCTGCAATGGAATAGCTGATTCAATGGCAGAGGTTCAGAAAGAGAGGTTAGAGGAGCCAAGGTGCATAGAGACCAGAGCCAAGCTCTCAAAATGTGTCTATACTGCCTGCCAGTCCCATCAGCAATGTGGCTTAGCTTTGCTGCCCAAGCCCCACCTTCTGGCTAAGATAGAGAAAAAAATGACAGGTACTGACTCCCAGCCTGGGAATTAGTCCCTGCTGAGACCTCTGTTTGGGTAACTCTGCCTCCCAGTCAAAAAAGATGGCATCCCACACAAGCTCTCCCCCTCTCTGTGGAATA
The DNA here is from genome assembly GCA_028571685.1 of Heterohyrax brucei. Taxonomy (NCBI): domain Eukaryota; kingdom Metazoa; phylum Chordata; class Mammalia; order Hyracoidea; family Procaviidae; genus Heterohyrax; species Heterohyrax brucei. Next base: position 64,571,883 of record CM053157.1, read on the forward strand.
GCCAATTCTATGGCAGAGGTTCATAAAGAGAGGATGGAGGAGCTGAGGTTCACTGAATCCAGAGCCGGGCTCTCAAAATATGGCCATTCTGCCTCCTGGTCCTGTCAGCAGTCGGGCTGCGCTTTGCTGCCAGTTAAGCCCAAGCCCCACCTGCCGGTTAAGACAGGGAAAAAAGTTAAAAGGTACCTTCAGTCTGTGAGAGTCGGCATTCAACAAGGGTGGGGTGAGTGAAAGAGAAAAAATTTCCCATTCAGGGGCATGTAGTCCAAATTGACAGTTCTATGCCGTGTCCTAGGGCACAGTGGGTGTCCAGAAGGCTCCCTTTAATTGTCAGTCCAGGTCTTAGTTTTCAGAGGGAATTAAGGAGGTGTGTGTCTAGACTGCCATCTTGACTCTGCCTCTCAAATGTTTACAAATATTGAGAGACAGTCTGGTTCCAGAGTCAAACTTAATCTGGGACAGAGTTTAGGGGGAAGGAGAAGGTTAAAGTTGATCAGTACCCAGAATTCTAAGAGATGTTTCTGCTCTTTCCTTTTAAGGACCATGAAACTACTGTCTTCTCAAGCCTCTTACTCTTACTTTTATAATTTCCATTTTATTTTCCTGTTCTAATTCAACACTGTGCTTAAAATTTAATTTTTCTATGAAACTGTTACAGGTTAATTTATTCTTCTTCCCTATGATTTTCAAAGCTACTTCTGTTTTGTGTTCTTGAGTGGCACAACATGATCTGCTTTTCTCATCACGCTCTTTCAAAATTTGACAACAGTGTTCATCACCAACTGCCATCACAAAAATCCTTTGTAGTTTATACTAAATATTCCTGGTAGCAAGATAATGTTATTTATGGAGATATTTCTTAGGCTGCTAACTTTTAGAAATGTTTTTCAAATATAAGCAGGATCTCATAGTTATTGTAAAAATACAGAAACAAGTACTCTATACTTGGAAATCTAATTTTCATAATGCAAAAAATATGAAAGAAATATAGATAGTGTTACATGTTTCAAAGGAATAAAAATAAAATCTGCTATGAATATGTGGGAATAGTGCACTCAGTTAACAACTTAAAGTTGCTTTGTCAGATGGTGATGTAACAGTTCAAACTGAACAAAACCAAACATATACTTTAGATCGAATACTACAGTAATCAGACATGAGAAAGAGTAATATAAATAGAATTGCATCATTGTACTTTTTGAACATAAAAATTGTTAGATTGTTTTAAAACAACATTAAATTAAATACATTTGATAATGTTTATAATTTAATTATATTTTTGGTACAAACATACTGTGAGAGAAATATTTTATGAGTTTATCATAATATGGAATATGAGGATTCTGGGATAAATGGATAGAGACATAAATTCTATAGAGCATAAGTTTTGTTGTATATGGTTCATTTTGTAACTATATTTTAGTTCAATATATTATTCTCTTAATAAAAATTCATCCTGTTAGTATAACATGTATCAGTGCTAGGATGTATTCTAATATGTTGGTAGGTAAAAATAAAAGTAATTACATATATAAATTGTGGTACTTTTTGCATGCTTTTTAATGGTTATGGTGGGACTTTTATCATGCACTTTATTAGAGTCATTCAGGATAGAATGTTACAGTCTAATTGTGAGCAAAGGAAGAAATGGACAGATAGGAAGTTGTGTTACTTAAAGAAAGGAGTACTTGAGAAAGAGAGAGAATATTTCCAGCCAAGTATGGGAATCCCAGAGAGTGAGAGATGAAGGAACCAGTGGAAGCAATGAAAGATTGTATCTAGAGATAGGAGTCATATAATCTGTAATCTGAGCTTTTGGAGGTTGAATTTCAGATTTTTAGAACACTTTATTTGAGGACTAAACACAATAAAGGACTAAAAGAGCAAAGAACATTGCCTGGTACATAAAAAGTAATCAATATATTTTGGCTACTGGAATTCTTAATATGTACTAACATCCTTTTTAAAAGTGACAATAGGTTTCCACAATCCAAATCCACTGCTGTAGAGTTGATTTCAACACATAGTGATGCTACGGGACAGAACAGAATTGCCCCGTAGAGTTTCCAAAGAGCACCTGGTAAATTAGAACTGCCAGCCATAGCACTTAACCACTATACCACCAGGGTTTCCAATAATAGGTTTAATGATGTGTATGTATTGCAACCATAAATCTGCATCCAGTGTGTTTCTATAGCAGGTGATCTTTAAAACATACAGTCACACTCACATAAACACACACACACACACACACACACACACACACACACACAATCTTTCAATTATTCCTGCAAACCCAAGGAAAATACCATGTAAAAATTTACTAGAATACTGTATTTATAAACATATTATACAAATTATAATATTATACGCAAAATATTTAGTTGAAACGTATTTAGTAAGGTAATCAGTCAAGTTGTTACATGTTATTTTTAGTTTAATAGAATTCATTGTATTGTATTAACAAAACTGTGTTACTATGAAATGCTGCAATTTTAGGGAAGAAAATGAATTTACTCAGGTATTATTCTACCAGTATTAATATGGTATCTGTAAGATATCTTACAGATAACTATTTAAAAAGATTATTCTTGCTTATATAATTCCTGTTTTATGGTGCTCAAAAAAATTATGTGAATTAGTATTTTAAGACAGGGTTTACTTTATAAAAAAATATTTATGATATTAATACTTTGTTTTTATCTACCAGTTTTCCAATCTTTGAAAATCCGTATCCTATGGACATTCATGAATCACCGGTTACGTGTACTGCATACTTTGCTGATTGCCCTCCGGATTTGATTCTAGTTCTCTATTCTATAGGAGTCAAGCATAAAAAACAAGGGTACAGTAATAAGGTAAAAGCAGCAATTATATATAATTTTTCTTATATTTATGTTTGTGTCATATAATCATACTTTTTCATGTTATTTTATTTTCTTAATTTTCATGGAAGAGGACTTGAACTAATTTCTTTGAAGTCATAAACTGGCATCTATTAAAAGATATAACTTATGAAATTCAAATTTCCTAAATGCTACATAGCTATAGTCTGGAGCCCACCAGCTGTGCTTTGTGGGAGAAAGGTGTACTAGTATGCTTCTGTAAAGATTTACAGCCTTGGAAACTCTATGGGGCAGTTTTACTCTATCATGCAGGGCCACTGTAAGTGAAAATGCACTTGACAAGAGTGAGTGTTTGGGGAAAGTATATAACTACATACTATGGTATACATATGGGTGTGTGTGTGTGTGTGTGTATGGAGCCCTAGTAGTATAGCAGAAACCCTTGTGGTGTAGTTGCTAAGTGCTACATCTGCTAACCAAAAGGTCAGCAGTTCCAATCTGCCAGATGTTCCTTGGAAATTCAGTGGGGCAATTCTACTCTGTCTTGTAAGGTTGCTTTGAGTTGGAATCGACTTGATGGCAGTGGATTTAGCTTTTTGGTTAGTGGTATAGTGGATAAGTGCTTGGTGGTTGACAGGAAGGTCAGCAATTTGAATCTACCACCTGCTCCTTGGAAAGTCTATGGGGCAGTTCTATTTTGTCCTACAAGGTTTATATGAGTTGGAATCTACTCATTGACAATGGTTGTTTTGTTTTTATTACATACATATATAAATTTATATACCCTTTCCCCTATTATCTTTGAGTCAGTTCATATACTAAGTATATACTTTAATATTTGCAATGCAAGATGTAGCCTTTGATTATTTAATTATTTTGTAAGAAACTCAAGTGTCCTTTCTAGTCAATTAGTTATTAATCCACCATTGACTAACAAGACATAATTATCAGAAGTGATTTGTTAAATAGCATTCTAGAATTTTATTTTGTTATATTTAAATATAAGATTGTAAATACTTGCTACTGTAATAGACCACCTGTTATGGATTCTTTTTTTTTGCACAAAGCTATTGAAATGGATAAATCCATGTGATACTATTTATGTTATACTTTTATGTTAAATAACACCACCAGGGTTTAGGAGTGTGTGGATATGTAGCATGTGCAACAATACTACATTTGTAAAATAAAGATATTTTATTCATGTATTATGAATGGTAATATTGATTAAAACTCATATTTTTATGAGTATGGAATTGTACATGTTGAAGTGTTTGTTCAGTTAAATAATTAAAAGATAGTCACAACTTGCCTTTGATTATTTTATAACTATTTATTTTTAAGGCAGCCTGTTATTATTATTTTTAAATATTTTTATTTTAAATTTCTAAGCCATTCCGTTACAAAACAAAACTTATACGTTCTTCCTGGTTACTCTCTTTAGGAGTGGCCAATCAGTGGAGGAGCTTGGAACTTAGGGACACAAACATATCCAGAAATAATTATTACAGGGTAAGTGGGATGAGATTAATTATGTGTTTATCAGCAAAAAGATGTTTATTGAGTTTTTCCCATAATTGTGCCCCATGTAGTATAAAAGTTTAGGAAAAAAATAGATACATAAAGAAAAAGCTTCCATCAAAAGATTATAATAGTAATAAAAATAAAGTCAAAGCACTGGAAACCTAGAATTTTAACAGAAATAATTAAGGATAGATTGCAAGACCAAGGATAGATAGCAAGAAGAATTCAAAAGGGAAATTCATAAGACATTAGTCACAGAAAAATTATTGTAGAAATCATGGACTGTTAGCTGTAGAAAGGCCTTTATCAACATTTCTTGTCTCCTGCCAAATCTAGGAATTAGTTCTGTACATCTCTGACCTGGAAAACCAAACCTATTGCCGTCGTGTTGATTCTGACTCATAGTGACCCTATAGGACTGACTAGAACTGTCCCACAGAGTTTCAAAGGAGCAACTTATGGATTTGAAGTTTCAGACTTTGGGTAGCAGCCAAACTCTTATCCAACACACCCCCAGGGCTCCATATCTCTGACAAGTAGCTGTTTAAAGTATGTTAAAAACTTAGAGTACCAGAGTAGTCACTGCTTCATTAAGCAGCCCACTTTATGTTCTAATATTAGGATTAAACAGAGAGACATAACTTCAGTAGAGATAAAAAAAGATGAGTTCTGCTTCTAGAAAAATGGAGACATGCTTTTCTTTACTTTGTCTGTTCTCAAGTACAAGTAAAAAATGTTGACATTACATGTAAAATGCATGTAGGGTGACCCTGGAAGGTAGAGTGAAACCTGCTTCGACACTCAGAATCAAGGAATGACACGGGCTAAGTTCTTGTTTTTGTTTTTTCTGCCTTTTCTCTTGTTTTGTTTTGGCCTCACATGTTTCAGAATTGGAGATGAAGAAGCTGGTAACCTAGAGCTGTCAATGGGCACAAACAAAAATTCAGCTCTCTAGCCAAGGGAATGGGCCTGTTTAGCAACCCAGGAAACTTTCATGCAATAGCACTCTAGTCAAGCAATAAGCAAAATGGTGACTCTACCCCTACCTATGCCAGCAAAGGCTGAGTGGGTAGCCTATAATTTTATCCTCCTCAGATTGTAATGAGATACCGCACTTCTGTGTAGTATGATATCAAAGAAGGCTGAGTAGGATATCTGGGACTGTCATCTCCACCGGAAGGAAATGTAGCTCCTTCCCTTTGATATCAGTGGAGAGCAGGTGGGTAGCTGGAATTCCTCTTCCCCAGCCCTCCAATATTGAGGAGTAATGAGAAGCTTCACCACTTGGGTGTCAACAGAAGTGGGGAAGGAGAGGAAAAACAGGGCACAGCTGAAAAATTCTGCCAGAAATAATGACTGAAAGCTTTGCAGATTTGGCAAAAGACATGCACTTATGTATTCTAGAAGTTGAGCAAATCCTGATAAGATAAACCCAAGAAAATCTACACCAAGATACATCATAGTCAAATTTGTGAAAAGTAAACACAAAGAAAGAAATCTTGAAAGCAATAAAAGGGAAAAACCGTCTTACTTCCAGGGCAAATCCGATACGAATGATGGTGGATTTCTCAAAAGCCATGGAAAGCAGAAGGACACCTGAATAGTTTTTAGATACTAGAAGAAAAAATACTGTCAAACCAGAATCCTATACCCAGTGAAAGTATCCTTTTTTAATGAAGGAGAAACCAAAAGATATTTAAACTGAAGAAACTAATAGAATTTATCAACAGAAAACTATCTTAAAAGAACAGCTAAGCTCTTGTCCTGAGGTGAGATGAAAGGGCAGAGGAGGGCAGCAGTTGGTTGAATGGATGCAGGAAGTACAGGGTGGAAAGGAGTGTGCTGTCATGGAAAGAGATAGCAGAGTTGCATACAGAGAGGTGTGTGTTTGGGGTTTTATATGGCAAATTGATTCAGATTGTAAATTTTTACTTAAAGCACAGTAAAAAGAAAAATTTAAAAAGGCATAAGTAAGAGCTAAGAAAAGAGAGAGGAAAAAATGGCTAAAGGAAGTTCTCTTCACAGAAACAATATGATAAAGTAGAAACCTTGAAATATCAAGAACGACAAAAGAACACAGTAAGCAAAAAATTACAAGTAAATACAATAATAGGCTTTTCTTTTCCTTTTGAGTTTTCTAAATTATGCTTGGTGGTTAAATAAAGATTGTGGTAATATAGTCTGTTCTAAATGTTTATAGATGAAATATTTAAGACAATATAAAGAAGAAAATAAATGATGGAAAGGGAGGTAAAGTTTCTATACTTCACTTGAATTGTAAAATGACATCAGTATACCACGGTAAGTTGTATACATGTAACACTTAAAGCAACCACAATAAAAGCTATACATCAAAATGAAACTATAAAAACATCAACTAATCCACCTAAATCAAACCCACTACTATTGAGTTGTTGCAATTTACAGTGATGCCATAGACATGGTAGAATTTCCCTGTAGAGTTGGCAAGGCCTGGTAGACTTCAACTCTTGACCTTTCAGTTAGCAGCTGTAGCACTTAACTACTACACAATCAGAGTTTCCCAACTAATTCAGAGGGAGGCAGAAAAAAGAAAACAAAGTCAAAAACAAAACAAAAAAATACAGACTTCAGCCATAACATCAATAATTACATTAAATGTAAATGGTGTAAATACTCCAATTCAAACAGTGGATTAAAAAACATGGCCAAGTTATTTCCTGTCTATGTTAAACCCACTTTAATATAACTATATAGTAGGTTGAGAGTAAAAATATGGAAAAAAATATAAACTATCAAAAGAAAGTAGGAATAGTTGTAGTAATATCAAATAAAATTGACTTAAAAGCAAGAAAATGACCAGAGACAGAGAATTACATTACATAATGATTTTAAAAAATCAGCTTACCAAGATGAAATAACAATCCTAAATGTATGTGCATAAAAAACAGAGCTATAAAACATGTAATGCAGTAAAATTGATAGAACTAAAAAGAGAAGCAGACAAATTCAGAATTATCTTTGTAGACTTCAACACTGCACCTTCACCAGTTGGTAGAACAAGTAGACAGAAAATCAGCAAAGATACCAAAAAATGTTGTGGCACAGTTAGTCATTAGAATTGGTATTTATAGGATATTGCACTAGACAACAGTAATATAAACCAACAAGTGCCCACAGAGAATATTCTAAGACAGATCATCTCTCAGACCATAATACAAATCTCAATAACTATAAATGCATTCAGGTTATGCAGAGTGTAATCAAATTGAAATCAAAAACATAAATATAAAAGAAAATCTGCAAACGCCTAAGAACTAAACACCATGCTCCTAATATCATAAACCCTGAAGACATCAAGAGCACAGTATATGAAAAAAACAACTCTACATACATATATTTGACAGAATGGATTAATTCCTCAAAAAACACAATTACAACTCACCCAGTATGATACACTACAGTGAATAACCCTGTGACTATTAAGGAAATTTAATTTATAATTTAATACTTCTAAAAGACAAAAAAATAAAAAGAGAAACAGACAGATTCACAATCTGGGAGACTGGGAAGCTGCACAGAGCTTTCAGCAATTTAGTGGTGCTAATATAAAAACTAAAGTTCAGAGGCCATGGGATACCTGAGGGTCTAGATCCTAGACAAGCCAGTCTACACAAAGTATGATATCCTGAACTGAAATAAGGTAATATCTTTCTATTTCAGTTACCTGCCAAAAGCAAAATTAAATTTTCTGTGAAGTAAGATAGTATCAATCCTTAAGTTACTTCTTCAATTTTTATTTTTCTGGCTCATGTATGTAATGAAAACTTCCTAAATCCACCAGAAAAGATCATATGACCTAAAACAAAGTATAAATGTAGACCAGAGACTAATTTGTAAATGATCTAGATACTGCTTATATTAGACACTGACATTCATGCATTCAGGAAAATAGATAGAAACATGGAGAATTTCCATAGAGAATGTTTGAATTTCCATCAAGAAGGTTAATGGAAATTATAGAATTGAAAGGCGTAATACCTAAAATTGAGAACTAAACATATTGGTTTACCAGAATATTAGTTGTAGCTAAGGAGAGGATTAGTAAAATGGAAGATAGTAATTTAAAGCAAAACAAAATAAAAAAATCCATATTAAAACACAGGGAAGGAATTTTAGAAAAGCATGAGAGATATATGGCACATGCTGAAGAAGTTTGGACATATATGTAACTGAAAACACAGATAGAAAGGAAACAGAAGAAATTACTAAAATGGTAATGCCAAGCCAAAGCCAAGTGCCGTCGAGTCGGAAAGTGGTAATAGTGAATATTTTTTCTTGAGATACAGATTTTAAAATGCTGTGAACCAAAATCTGAATAAATACAAAGATAACCACCTACACAGATTGTGGTAAAAAATAATGAAAACAAAGGGCAAAAAGAAAAATTATTGAAAACCGTTGTACGTAAAGATACTTTATCTTAAAAGGTGCAACAGTAATGTTGAGAGCTAAACTTTTAAAGAAACTGAAATTAGAGGATAACAGATTATCTGTATAGTGCTCAAAAAAAACCTGTTGATCTAGAATTTCATGCACAGAAAAGCAGTTCTTAAAATATTAAATCAAAGTATTTTAAGACAAATAAATGTCGAAAGAATTTTGTTTGTTTACCAGCAGACCTACACTAATAAAAAAGACTAAGGAGAGTTCTTCATACAGAACAAGAACAATCCTAAATAGAATCATAGAAATATATAAATGAATTAAGAATTATGAGAAAACTGCTTAGGTTGACCTGACAGCTTTAGAAAAGGAGAAATCACTTATTCTGTCTCACTGGTTTTGTCATATTCAGCATTGTTTAGGCATCAGGCAACATCTGCCTAGTGCTGTCTTTAACAAGAACAGACTGTATACTAGTTCCCATTAGAAACTACCCATGCTGTACAGAACAGTGATTAAAAACATTTCACATGGAAAATGTATTATGGACAACCAAATCAAACCCATTACTGTGGAGGCAATTCTGACTCACAGTGACTCTATAGGAGAAAATAGAACTGTCTTATAGGGATTCCAAGGCTATAAGCAGTCTACTACATCTTTCTCTGCAAAGAGGCTGGTGGGTTCAAACTGCTGACCTTTCAGTTAGCAGCAGAGCACTTTAACCACTGAATTAACAGAGCTCCATAAATTAATATGTACTCACTACTTGTTGATATAGACACAAGAATTTTTTAAGTGTAACCTTGTTCCTGAATGTTTTATTCTTTAGTTTAAACGTTGCAATTTTTTATGTAAAAATTCAACTGCTATTAAAAAAGCAAGTCAAGATCAAGTTATAAATTATCTTACTTTATAGATGAAAGGTACTTTAATAAAAGTTGCAAATCAATGGCTTAACAGTAAAGGGAAAATAGTCATTTTAGTAGTTGACATATTTGACTATTGGTCTGTTTCAAATTTTAATATTCATTTCCCCCAATGGATATTTAACTAGTTTGTTTATTAAGATCTATGATACATTGTGCTGAAGATTCAGAAAGAGAGATGCATTTGTTTTCACATATTGATGTGAGCCAGTAAATATGGTTGAAATTTAAAAAAAGAAGAATGGAAGAATTATGTGCAAGAATTAATACAAATAAATATTGAATTTTTGAAAACAATAATATGGGTTTTGGTGTTATTAAAATATCTGATAATCATTTCTAATAATATTATGAAGTAGAATTAAAATAGGTGACAATGATAGCACAAAAAGTGAGAGAGGAAATAGAGAGAAAACGTGTAACATTCCTGCTTTGTCTGGGAAGGGTAAAAGTGCCAGTTTATGTTGGACTCTTAAGGAACGATTTTCTAATATATGTGTTCATCACTTAAAGAATGGCACAAAAATATAATAACAGTAAACTAATAAAATGGAGTAATATTTCTAAATGTGATTAATCCCTAAAAGAACAGAAACTTAAAAATGTACACTATTTTCAGGTGCCCATAAGACATTCACCAAAGTTGCCCCTCTGCCAGACTGTAATAGAAATGTAAACAGAAGTCACAGAACTGTAACCCTATGTAAAATGTCTTCTGACCATGGTGGAACTGAACTGAAAGTTAATGCAAAAAGATATCAATAAAATTAAATTTTGGAAATTAAGCAGTTTACTCCCAGCTAACTTTGGTGTTATTGAGGAAATCACAACAGATATTTTAAAAAATATTTTGAACTGAAACTAAATTATGTTACTAAATTACATATGTTGTTGCTGTTAGGTACCGTCAAGTCAGTTCCAACTTGTGATGTCCCCGTATACAACAGAGCAAACACTGCCCGAGTCCTGCACCATCCTCATGATCCCCATTATGCTTGAGCCCATTGTTGAAGCCACTGTATCAGTACATCTTGTTGACAGTCTTTGTCTTTTTTATTGACCCTCTACAAAGCATGATGTCCTTTTGAAGGGACTGATGCCTCCTAATAACACATAACAGTATGTGAGATGAAGTCCCACCTCCCTGCTTCAAAGGAGCATTCCTGTTGTACTTCTTCCAAGACAGATTTGTTTGTTCTTCAGTTATATAAGTGTCTGTCTTAAGAAGTTAGAAAAAAGAACAGCATAGTAATCCCAAGAAAGTGAAGAAAGAAAATAATGTTAAAAGCATAAGTTAATGTAATAGGAAGCAAATATACAATAGCAAGGAACAACAAAAAGTTAATTATTAGATATAAATTGTAAAATTGAAGAAACATTTGTAGGACTTACCAGAGAAACAGAGGAAGAATAATCTATTAATATTAAAAGTGAAAGAGAGGATGTTCCTAAAGTCTAATCATCAAATAAAAGATAATGAAGCTATATTTATGACGAATGTTGTACTAGTAAAATTGAAGAGATGGGGGAAAAAATAAAACCTAACAAAACTGACACTTTTAAGAAATAGAGAATGTGAATAGTCATGAAACTTTTGAAGGAATTGAACACATAATTTAAAACCCTTCACAAAGAAAATTCTGGGCACATATATCCTCACTGAGGAATCAGTCTAAATATATAAGAAATAGTACCTAAAAAATCTTCCATAGAATAGACAAAGAGGGAATATTTCCCATCTATTTTTATGAGGCCAGCATATTCCAGATATTGAACCAGTCAAGCACATCACAAGAAAGGAAGTATATAGGCCAGTCTCTTTCATGAATATACCACAAAAAAACCCAAACCTGTTGCCATCTAGTTGATTCTGACTCATAGCAACCCTACAGAACAGAGCAAAACTGCCTCATAGAATTTCCAAGGTGGACTTGGTAGATTTGAACTACTGAACTTTTGGTTAGCAGCCATGACACTTAACCACTATGCTACCAGAGTTTCCATGTCATGAATATAGAGGTTAAAAGGTCCTAAATATAATACTCGTGATATAAAAAAGGGTTGTGCCTCAGAACAAACTTGTATTTATTAAAAAAAGGCAATCAGTGTATAATGCAGCACACTAAGTGAACTATCTTATGTGATGAAATCAGAATTTGATAAAATTCAACATTTACTTATGATAAAATCTACCAAGGAATGAATAGGAGGAAAATTCATTAATCTGAAAAAAGAGTTTCTGGAAAAGCGAAACTAAGTTACAACTTGACAGCAAACATGATTCTTATTAGTGACATATTTGAAGTTCTTTTCCATACAACAAATGAGGCAATGATGCTTGTTATCAACACAAAGAAGAATTGATGCCTTTGAATTAATGGTCTTAACAAAAAAAAAAATTGAGTATCGTATGGACTTCCAGAAGAATAAACAAATCTGTCTTAGAAGAAAAATCTCCAGAATGCTCCTTAAAAGTGAGGATGACAAGGTTTCATCTCAGGTACTTTGGGCATGTTAGCAGGAGGAACCAGACCGTGGAGAAGGATATCATGCGTGGTAAAGTAGAGGGTGAGCAAAAGAGAAGAAGACCAAGAAGATGGATTGATACAGTGGCTGCAATGATGGGCTAAAGCATAGCAATGATTTTGAGGATGGCACAGAACTGGATAGTGTTTCATTCTGTTGTAAATGGGGTCACTATGGTCACTATGAGTTGGAACTGACTCAATGACACCTAACAACAACAATATTCAAAATATATAAAGAAATTCTGCAACTCAACAACAAAAGCAGTCAACTCAGTTTAATAAGGGGCAAGGGATTTGAATAGACATTTCTCCAAAGAAGACACACAGGTGTCTAATAAACATGTGAAAAAAGGCTTAATGGTATGAATCATTAGGGGAATGAAAAACAAAACCACAGTGAGATACCATTTCAACCCATTAGGATGATTATTGTCAGAAAAATAAAAAGTACCAAGTGGTGTAAAGATGTTGGAACCCTTATGCATTGCTGGTGGGAAAGTAGGATGGTACAGACACTGGAAGAGTTTGGCAGTTCTTCAGATAGATGCATTTAATTATCATGTGGCCAAGCAACTTATCATAGATTGAACTGTGTCCCCCTAAAAATTTGTGTAGCAATTTGACTGGGACGTGGTTCCAAGTTGTGTGATTGCCCTCCATTTTGTGATATTCCTATACTGTGAGTCCTAAATTCTGACTGTAGGTAATAGATAGAATTATGTAAAAAGAAGATCAAGGTGGAACTGCAACACCATTACTAAGGGAGTTCTCCTGGACTGTGGCGTGCTCCACCTTTTATCCTACAAGATATAAAAGGAAGGTGAGGCAAACAGAGAGTTGGGGATCTCATACCATCAAGAAAGCAGGACCAAGAGCAGAGCACATCCTTTCAACCTGAGGTTCCTGCGCTGATATGCTCTTAGACCAAAAAAATACTAAAACAACACAAAGACCTTCCCCCAGAGCCAACAAACAGGGAAAGCCTTCCCCTGGCACAGACACCCTGAATTCAGACTTGTAGCCTACTGGGCTATGTAAGAATAAACTTCTTTGTTAAAGCCTTCCACTGGTGGTATTTCTGTTAGAGCAGTACCAGATGACTAAGACAGATGTATTCTTGCTTTATACAAAAAAGAATTGAGAGCAGGGATTCAAACAGATACTTACATAACAATTTTGTTGCAGTGTTATGCACAGTAGCCAAAATGTGGAAACAAGTGTCTATCAATAGATGAATGGATAAACAAAGTTAGGTGTATACACACAATGGAATATTTTTCAACCATAAGGAGAAATGAAATTCTGATACAATCTACTATATGGATGAACTTTGAAGACATTGTATTAAGTGAAATAAGGCAGACACAAAAGAATAAATATTGTATGATGCTGCTTATATGAAATATCAATAACAGGCAAATACATAGAGACTAAAGTTTATTAGTGATTAACAGAAGTGGGTGGGAGGGAGAAACTTGCTTAAAGGGTACTGAGCTTCTGTTTGGGTGATAGAAAACTTTTGGATAATTTTTGTATAATTTTAATTAATGTCACTGAATTTTATACTTAGAATGATTAAAACAGCAATTTTTATGTACATTTACCACAGTAAATATAAAAAAAGACAAGAAAAATAAAGGCTACCTATATGTACACAATGGCAGTCATATGGGAGAACAAGAGAGAAAATTTGAAGAAGTAATAACTGAAAACATCCAAACTTTGATGAAAGATACAAACCTGCAAAGTCAAGAAACTCAGCTACGCAGCTAATTGAAGATATCTCAAAGAGATCACCCAAGACACATTATAATCAAATGATAGAAAGACAAAGACAAACACTTTCAAAAAGCAATTGAGAAGTGACTCTTCATGTACCGGCTGTCATCAACAGAAGTAAAAGCCAGTTTCAAATCGGAAACCAGAGAAGTCAGAAGGTAGTGGAATGACATATGTAAAAGTGTTGAGGGGTTGGGGTTGGGTGGGTACAACTCTCAACCAAGAACACTATATCCAGCAACGCTATCCTTTAAAGTGAAGGAAAAAATAAGACATCTTCAGATAAGCAAAAGTTGGAGAAGTTTTCTTTGCTAATCTGCCGTATAGGTCCCTGGCTAAGGCAGGCTGTTAAGTGCTCAGCTGCTAACTGAAATGTTAGTGGTTGGAGTTCCCAGAGGTGCCCCAGAAGAAAGGCCTCGTGATTTTCTTCTGGAAACCTCTGTGGAACACAGACATGTGGGGTCACCGTGAGTCAACACTGAATCCGTGATAACTGGTTTTAGACCTCCCTTTAAGAAATACTAATAGGGTTCCTTCAAGTTAAAATAAAAGGCCACTTAACAGTAACTTGAAGCTATATGAAGAAATAAAGAACACCGATGTTGCTAGGTGTCATCAATTTGGTTTAGACTCATAACAATCGTTTGTATAACAGAATCAAACATTGCTCAATCGTGTGCCATCCTCATAATAATAGATATATTTGGCCTATTATTGCAGCCACTGTATCAGTCCATTTTATTGAGGGGCTTTCTCTTTTTCATTGAGCCTCTGCAAAGCATGACGTTGTTCTTCAGGGACTGCTTCCTCCTGATAACACATCCCAAGTAAGTGAGATGAGCTCACCATCCTCACTTCTAAGGAGCTTCCTGGCTATCCTTCTTCCAAGACAGATTTGTTTGTTCTTTTGGCAGTCCCTGGCATATGTAGTATTTATTCTTTGCCAGCACCATTATTCAAATGCATCAATTCTTTGGTCATTGTCTAGCTTTCACATGTATATGAAGTGACTGAAAAGACCATGGCTTGGGTCAGATGTACCTTAGTCATCAAAGTGATATCTTTAGTTTTTAAGATTTTACAGAGGACTTTTGCAGCAGATTTACACAATGCAATATATCATTTGATGTCTTGACTGCTGCCTCCATGAGCATTGATTGTTGATCCAAGTGAAACTTGACAACTTTAATATTTTCTGCATTTATCATGATGTTATTGGACCACTTGTGAGGATTTTTGTTTTCTTTGTGTTGAGATGTAGTCCATACTGAAGGCTGTGGTCTGATCTACATCAGTAAGTGCTTCAAGTCCTCTTCACTTTTTGTTTCCTTTCTATTGATGCACACTCCATGATGAAAGCTGTAGTCTTTGATCTTCCATTACCTGTCAGTCTGTTGTGCTGTGGTGGCTGGTATGTTGCTGTGATATAGGAAGCTATACCACCAGTATTTGACATATAAGCAGGGTCAACTATGGTAGACTTGTTTTTTCAAAGCTTCTGAAATTAATACAGACTAGGAAAAAGGACCTAGTGGTCTGCTTCCAAAAAAAAAAAACAATGAAAACATTATGAGTAGCATCAGACATTGTTTACTATAGTGCTGAAAGATGAGCCCCTTGGGTTGGAAAGCAATCAAAGTAGAGCTGACCTTAATGATATGGACAAACAGTTTTTTCAGACCTCCCTTTCCTGATGTGCTATGACTCAAAATGAGAAGAAAAAAACCCTGCAAACATTAATTAGTAATTGAAATGTGGAATATATGAAGTATGAATCGAGAAATATTAGAAGTCATCAAAAATGAAATGGAACACTTGAAGACTGATATCCTAGGCATAGTGAACTGAAATGGACTGATACTGGCCACTTTGGCCATATGGTCTATTATGCCAGGAGTGGCAAACTGAAGAGGAATAGCATAGCATTCACTGTCCAAAAAAAAATAATAATAATTCAACTTCTATTCTCCAGAACAAAGCTGTCAGTCATATACTATAAGAAAAATCAATTACTACAACTATTCAAATTTACTCATGAAGCAGTAATTCCAAAGATGAAGAAATTAAAGTCTCTTACCAATGTCTGCAGTCTGAAATTGACCAGATATGTAATCAAGAGCCAGGCCAAGTGCCATCAAGTTGGATGCATTGCTAATTACTGGTGATTGCACAATGAAAGTTGGAAACAGAGAAAGAATCAGAAATTAGAAACTATACCCTTGGTGATAGAAGTGATTCTAGAGAGTACATGATAGAATTCTGCTAGACCGGTGACTTATTCATTGGAAATAGCTGTTTACAACATCATGAATGTCTCCTATAACTGTGGGACCTTGCTGGATGGAAAACACAGGAAACCAATTGACTGTATCTGTGGAATGAGATGATAGAGAAGCTCAATTCATCATTCACAACAAAACCAACAGAAAGACTAATAGACTTGTGGGATAACATGAAGGATATCTTACATGAAGAAAGCAAAAAGTCATTAAAAAGACAGGAAATAAAGAAAAGACTAAAATGTATGGCAGGAGGGGCTCTGAAAATTGCTAGTGGATATAGAGTAAGTGAAGCAAATGGAAGAAATAATGAAGTAAAAAAGCTGAACAGTAGATTTCGAAGGACAACTCGAGAATGTAGTAAAGTAATATAATAAAATATACAGTCACCTAGAGTTAAAAAATCAGAAAGGCAGAACATGCTCAGCATTTGTCAAGCTGAAAGAAGTGAACAAAACATTTAAGGCTTAAGTTGCAATATTGAAAGATGGTATGGGCAAAACAATTGAATGTTGTAGGGGGAATCAAAAGATCAAAGAAAAACAGAGTCTCTACACAAAAGAGAATACGTAGATGTTCAAACAATTCAGGAGGTACCATATGATCAAGAGCTGATGATACTAAAGTAAGAAGTCCAAGCTTTGGTACAGGTACTGGCAACAGCAAGGCTGCAAGAATTTATGAAGTATTAATTGAGATGTGTCAACAAAAGTCTGTCAAGACATTTGTAAGACAGCTACCTGACCAATCACCGGAATGAGATGCATATTCCTGCCCATTACAAAGGAATGTGATTCAGTGGAATGCAGAAATTGTCAAACAAGACCCTTCTTCCAAAGATAGGACAGGTCTATAAAACAAAATGAGACTAAATGGGCACAACAGCCCAGGGACAAGAACAGGAAGGCAGGAGGGACAGGAAAGCTGGTAATGGGAGTCCATGATCAAGAAAGGGAGAGTGCTGACATGTCATGGAGTTGGCAACCAATGTCACAAAAAATATGGGTGTTAACTTTTTAGTGAGGAACTAACTTGTTCTGTAAACCATCTGAAGTGTAATAAAAATAGAAATTGTCAAAAATATTAAGAACATCACATATAAACCAAATTTTGCTGAAAATAATTAAAAAATAACTGGCTGTACGTTGTCAGGGACTCAGTGGATTCAGGATGAATTCAGAAGAGGACATGGGACAAGAGATATCACTCCTGATGTCAAATGGATCTTGGCTAAAATCAGAGAATACCAAAAAGATGTCTACCTATATTTAATTTACTACATTAAAACATTTTACTGTGGAGATCATAACAGATTATGGATACCATTGTGAAGAATGAGAATTCCAAAACACTAAATTGTGCTAATATGGAACCAGTACATAGAACAAGAGGCAGTCATTTCAACAGAACAGGACTATTATATGGTTTAAAATTGGAAACAATGTGCACCAGGGTCTTAGCCTTTCACCTTACTTATACAGTCTATCTATTAATAATCAGAGTAGCTGGACTGTGTGAAGAAGAACAAGGTGTCAGGATTGGAGAAAGACTCGTTAACAACCTGCAATATGCTGCTAACACAATTTTCCTTGCTGAAAGTGAAGAGGACTTGGAGCACTTAATGATGATGATCAGAAACTACAGACTTCATTCAGTACAGTAAATATACAAGCCATTATGACTGCATTGTCAATTTGGATCTCTTTTTCTTCCTGTGTTTGAAGGTGCATGATCAAAAATTATTAATCTATGTTGATATACATATAATATATAAATAATTTATAACAAAACTGAGTGATGCAAAGGAGCAGTTATTTTTATGTTATTGAAGTTAAGTTGGTATTAATTCAAGCTACAGTGTTATAAACTGAGATGCTAATTGTAGTCTCCAGGGCAACAACCAAAAAAATAATTACAAATATACAGAAAAGGAAATGAGAAAGAAATCAAAATAGTACCCTAGAAGAAACAAATTAAAAACAAAATAAAGCAAGAATGGAAGAACTGAGAAGTAAAGCTATGACTTACAGAAAAAAAAATGGCAAAATGACAGAGCTACACCCTTTCGAACGAGTAATGACTTTAAATGTACATAAAACAAGCCAAGCCAAGTGCCGTATTATAATACAGATTGGCTGAATTGATTTTTTAAAAATGTTCCAGCTTTATACTGTCCACAGGAGACTCAGTTTAGATCCAGTGACACAAATAGGTTGAAAGTGAAAGGATAGAAAAAGACAGTTCATGCAACTAGTAACCTAAAGATACCTGGGGTGACTGTGGAGCCCTGGAAACCCCAGTGGTATCGTGATTAAGTGCTGTGGCTGCTAACTAAAAGGTTGGCAGTTTGAAGCCACCAGGTGCTCCTTGAAACTCCATGGGGCAGTTCTACTCTGTACTGTCGGGTCACTATGAGTTGGACTCAATGGCAGTGAGTTTTGGAGTTTTCTATGGAGTCGTGGTGCCACAGTGGTTAAGAGCTTGGCTACTAACTGCAAGATCAGCAATTCACATCCACCAGCCGCTCTTTGGAAACCCTATGGGCTGGTTCTGCTCTGTGCTATGGGGTTACTGTGAGTCAGAATCTACTTGACAGCAATGGGATTGATTTTAGTTTTATGGAGCTCTGGTGGTGCAGTGGTTAAGAAATCACTGGCTAACCAAAAGGTCAGCAGTTCCAATCTACCATCTGCTTGACAGTTATAGGTTTGGTTGTTTGGTATCCTAATGTTAGACAAAATAAACTTTAAGACAAAATTGTTGTAAGAAAAACACAGGACCTCATACATTGATTAAAGGGGTCTATCAAGAATATATAGCCGTTGTAAACATATAGTCAGTAAACAATATAGCCACATAATTTACTAAGCAACAACTGACATAAGAGAGATAGAGTGTTCTACAACAGTAGTTGAAGACATCAGTGCACTTCTTTAAGTAATGAATATTGTTGTTAGATGCTGTTATTTCTGTTGTTAGATGTTATTTCTACAAATCCAAATTTTGGAGAGATTGCTCCAAGCTTTGGATTTCTGAAGGATGTATGAGAAATACTCAGTGTCACATTGTCAGTTCTAGATTCTCATCAGTTTGATAATGAGCTAATAGGGTGACAAAGTTTTATATGACATATTCTTTCTTGTCACTAAAGAGAAATCACTGCACTAGGTGAGAAAATTATCGTTGCCATGCACATAAACTACAAGAACCAAATATGTTTTGTTTAACACAGTCTTATGGATAACCAGTAGCAGTCATTACTAGCAATAACACTATAGTTTGTCTTTATACTTCTTTTTCAAATGCAAGTTCATTTTTGACTCTTACTGACCTCATGTGACACAGTAGAACTGCTGCGTTAGTGTTTTCTAGGCTATAAT
This sequence comes from Heterohyrax brucei, assembly GCA_028571685.1. Lineage (NCBI taxonomy): Eukaryota > Metazoa > Chordata > Mammalia > Hyracoidea > Procaviidae > Heterohyrax > Heterohyrax brucei. Next base: position 64,591,573 of record CM053157.1, read on the forward strand.
CTTTGCGAAAGCAGATTCCTGTGTCTTTTTCCCATAAAGTGACTGAGTGTGTTTGAGTTGCCAACCTTTCAAGTAATAACCACTTGGTTGCTTAACCATTGCTCCAGCAAACTTCCTTAAAAAATACACGGACCATCTAAATAATATCAATAAGGAAAAAGAGGACTTGAACAACACTGCAAGCCAACTAGACCTAACAGTGGTTATAGAATATTCCATTAGCAAATCTAGAATATACAGCATTTTCAAATGAACAGAGAACATTCTCTATGACAAATTACATGTTAGACTGCAAAAAAAATCTCAATAAATTGAAAAAGATTGAGATCACACAAATATTAGAAAATTATAAAAGGTTGAAATAATATAACCACAGTGAAATGAAACTAGAAATCAGTAGGAGAAGAAAAACAGAGAAATTGATACTCCTATGTAAAGTTTAACAGCATACTGTCAAATAACTAACAAGTCCACAAAAACACAAAAAATTAGCTCTGAAACAAATGAATACAAAAACACAATGTACCAAAACTTACAGGATGCAGCAAAGGCAGTGCTCTGAGGGAAATTTATAGCTGTGGATTCTGACATTGAAAAAAAAGGAGCTCAACTCAATAATTTATACTGTTTTGCACTAAAAAAAGAAATGCAATCCATTTTATTTATTGATTTTTAGTCACAAGCTAGAGGGGGAAAAATAGTTGTTTCTTTGAAAAAATTTAGTGTAATTGACAAGACCTCCCCCAGGTGCTCCTTGGAAACTCTGTGAGGCAGTTCTACTTTGTCCTATAGGGTCACTATGAGTTAGGATCAACTTGAAGGCTGTGAATTTTTAGATGCACTGAGCAACAGAAAAAGAGAAATGACTCAAAATTAGAAATGAACTTCGGAACCTTGCTACCAAGCTTATAGAAATAAATATTTTAAGAGAATACTATTAGAAACTGAACACCAACAAGTCAGATACTGTGTATCAAATGGACAAATTTCTAGAAACACACAAACTACCAGAACTCACCCAAGAAGAAAGAGAAAAACTGAACAGGAATACAAGAGATTCAATCAGTAATTAAAACATCCCAGCAAAGAAAAATACAAAATGGTTTCACTGGTAAATTCCATGAAATGTTTAAAGAATTAATACCAATCCTTCTTAACCTCTTCTGAAAAATAGAAGATAGGGGAACACATCCATAACTCATTTTTTGACGCAAATGTTACCCCAACACCAAAGTCCTTGCAAGAAAGGAAAACTATAGATCATAATCTATTATGAATATAGATGCATAAGTCATCAACAGAGTACTAGCAAACCAAATATAGAAATAAAAACAGTTATCCACCATGATCAGTTGGAATTTATCTCTAGAATGCAAAGTGGTTCAATGTACAAAAAAATCAGTCAACATAGTAAACCACATTGATAGAATAAGGGGAAAAATAAAACCTCTTGATTATCTCACTTGATGCAGAAAAGGCATTTCACAAAATTCAGCATACTTTCATGAACACAACACTCAGAAGATATAGATGGGAAATTTCTCCGCATGACCTAGGGCATTTAAAAAAAAAAACTAAAGCTAACTTCACAACCAGAAACCCTGGTGGTATAGTGGTTAAATGCTACAGCTGCTAACCTAAAGGTCAGCCATTCAAATCTACCAGGTGCTCCTTGGAAGCTCTATGGGGCAATTCTACTCAGTCTTACAGGGTCAGCATGAGTCAGAATTGACTCAGTGGCAGTAGGTAGCTTCACAACCAATGGTAAAAGACTGAAAGCTGTCTTCCAAAGCTCAGGAGCAAGAAAAGAAAGCTCACCTTTTGTCGTTTCTGTTCAGCATGGTACTGTAAGTTTTAGCCAGACTAAATAGACCAGAAAAAAAGAAATAAAAGCATCCATATTGGAAATGAAGGGTAATGTCTTTGCAGATAACAAAATTTTACATAGAGAAAATCCTAAAGAATCCACAAAAAATATGATTAGAGCTAATAAATTCAGCAAATTTGCAAAGTAAAAGGTCAGCATAGAAAAATCAGTTGTATTTCTATATACTGGCAATGAGCAATCAAAGATGGAAATTTTAAAAAATTCTGTTTACAGTAAACTTCAAAGAACAAAATACTTGGGGAAAAACTGAAAATAAGGAAAACAAGATTCATAAAGGCAGTCTCTAGATTATGAGCAAGTTCCAATCCTGTTTTTAAATCAAATTTGCATTTAATTCAGAACAATTAGGTATGGTTCACTTCTAACATTAGTTACTCAAATGTTTGTCTTATTTTGTAGTATATAGTGTACATTTCTATGCATAAAAAACAGTAAAGAAACATTTCCAGATACATGAACACATCATTCACATAATAATACAGTAACAATAATGTTTTGAGGCACATCAGCAAGTAACATCCATTTGTTATTACAAACCATTGTATATACTTTGAAATTTTCATGTATTATTATTTATGGCTCTATGGGCCAGTTCTACTCTGACCTATAGGGTCACTGTGAGTTGGAATTGACTTGATGGCAGCTAACAACTACAACTACATAATTTATGTGGGTTGGTTTGTAACTAGGGGCTGTATGTAAGTCAGATGTTCATAACCCGAAGACTGCCTGTGTACTGAAAACTGCAAAGCATTGCTGAAAAACTTAAAGACCTAAATAAATTAAAGGATATCCTATGTTCATGACTGCAAAACTTAATTGTGATTGTTACAGATTTATCACCTTGGCTGGCTCATGATTTTCAGTGGTTTGGCAGTCACATGGTGGTGTAACCGTTTCTATAATGAGAAGTGGTATAGGAGGTCTGAAAATTAAGTTTGTGAACTCATCCTAGAGAAAGTGCTACATACCTCATTGCTGAATATCACTATGGTCACCTTTGAAGTACTCCCACTGGGAAACTGTGCACTGATGCCAGCACCTAGTCCACCCTTTAAAGCAATTTTGGAACTCTTTTTTTCTGGAATGGTCATCAGAGCTGTCATCACATTACCCTTGATGTATAATGTCTTCCTTTCAATATTTCCTTTATCTTCAGGTAAAGAAAAAGTCATTAGGGGCCAGAACAGGTGAGTAGGGAGGCTGTTCCAATACAGTTATTTGTTTACTGACTAAAACTCCTCACATAGCTGTGTGAGCTGGTACATTTATTATGATACAAGATCCATGAGTTATTGGAAAGAAGTTCAGGTTGTATTCATCCAACTTTTTCACGCAGCCTTTTCAGCACTTCTAAATAGTAAACTTTGTTAACTGTTTGTCCAGTTGGTACAAATTCATAATGAACAACCCCTCTGGTATCAGAAAAGGTCAACAACATCATAGTGACTCTTAATTTGGACTGACAATTTGGTCAAATGACTTGGTCATGGACAATTTGCTAACTTCCATTGTGTACTTTGACACTTTGTTTCAGGGTCATATTGGTACACCCGTGTCTCATCACTAGTACTGACACAGCCCCAAACATCATCTTGTCTCTCCAAAAGGTCTTGGCAAACTTTGACTCTTTTGCTTTTGTTCATTGGTGAGGTCCTTTGGGACCATTTTTGCACACAACTTTGTCACACCAATTTTTTCTGTTTCTCTATCCATGTTTACTTGATCTGCTATGCTTCTCACAGATAGCCGAAGATTTCAACACACAATTTGATGAATTTCTGGAATGTTTTTGTTAGTTCTGCTTGCTACTGGTCACTCCGACCTCTCTTCACAAGTGACGTTTCCTCTCCCCTCAGAAAAATGTGTAATACATTTGTACACTGCCATTTAGTTCATGGCATTATCCCCATAAACTTAGACTAGCAGGTCCCTGATTTAACTTCCACTCTTGCCAATTTTAACAAGAAATTGAATGCTTGTTGGTTGCTGTCATTCAAGCTCCAACATTCTTGTGATGCTGCACAAAAACATACAACAACAATAATGAACACCACTCAGCAAGATACCTTGACATGTTGGCACAAACATAGCTGTGAGACACTGATATACCAAGGTAATGAAACCTTACTGAGTTATTTGTACAGTGCTGCCAATGTAAGTGCAGGTGGCAAGTCTACAAACTTAATGGTCAGACCTCATAGTGTGGTTACTTCCAGACTGTGATACGCTGTGAGTAGCCAGTCAGTTGAAAGGGAGTTTCTTTGGTTGTATGGCTTGCACTGAATGTAAGTGGACATTTTGGCAAGACACATGGGCCTGCAGCTGGTTTCTGTTTGTCTGATATCTAGTTCTTGGGACTCCACCTACATCTTTCCTGTGGTCTTGCCTGCTAATCTTGGGATTTGTTGATTTTTGAAGCCTGTTAGTAAGATCTCTGCACTCTGACCTGCCAATCTTGGGTTTGGCAGGTTGTAGCTACATGAATCAGTAGACAGCTCTATTCTGACCCATGGACTTGGGACATTCCAGCCTCTACAACTGCAGGAAAAATTTCCTTGATGTAAATCTTTCTGTATAGATATTTATATGTTTTATTGGTTTTGGTTCTCTAGAAAAAGCAGAACCCAGCTAAAACTAATATTGTTAAAGTGGAGATACTCCACAAAGTAATCTATGTATTCAACATAATACCAAAATTTCAACTTTATTTTTACAAAAATGTAAAAGCTGATTCTAAAATTTATATAGAATTACAAGAAATAACAAATACTCAAAACAACTTCATAAAGAACAGATTTGGAGTACTTATACTTCTCAAGTTTGAAACTTACTAAGAAGATACAGTAATCAAAACAATGTGATACTGCTAAAAGGATAGACATAGAGCAACAGAATAAAATTGAGAGTCTAAATAAAGCAATGCAATTATGATCAATTAATTTTGAACAAGAGTACGAAAGAGTAGTCTTTTCAACATTAGTGCTGAGACAACTGAATATCCACATGCAAAAGAGTGAAATTGGAATTTTACCTCCACACTGTATAGAAAAAAATAACTAAAATTGGATCAAAGACCTAAATGTAAGAACTAAACCTATAAAACTCTTAAAAGAAATCATAAAAGTAAACCTTCATGACCTTGGATTTGGCAAAAGATTCTTAGGTGTGACATGAAAAGCATGAGCAACAAAAGGAAAAATTAGATAAATATAGCTTCATCAAAACACCCTTTTGTCCTTAAAAGGACATTAGCGAAAAAGTGAAAAATCAACCCACGTATCAGGAGAAAATATTTAAAATAATGTATCTGTTAAGTGTCCAGTATCATGAATATATAAAGAAACATGCTACATATAAATATGTGTGCTACAACACAGATGAGTCTTCAAAACATTATGCAAAATGAAGGAGTACAGACAAAAAAGCCGCATATTTTATGATTCTTTTTTTAGGAAATATCCAGGATAGACAAATTCAGAGACAGAAAGCAGACTAGTGTTTGTTAGGGACTAAGTAGACAAGGCAATAGGGAGAGATTGCTTAACGGGTAAAGGGTTTCTTTTTGGGGTGATAAAAATGTTCTTGAATTAGATTGTCATTGTTAGGTACTGCTGAATTAATTTTGACTCATAGTGACCCTACAGAAAACATAATGAAACACTTCCCCAGTCCTGCACCATCCTCACAATGCTTAAGGACATTGTTGCAGCCACTGTTTCAGTCTACCTCATTGATGGTCTTCCTCTCTTTTGCTGACCCTGTATTTTACCAAGCATGATGTCCTTCTCCAGGGAATGATTTGTCCTGATAACATGTTATAAGTAAGTGAGACATAGTCTTGCCGTCTTTGCTGCTAAGAAGCATGCTGGTTATACTTCTTCCAAGACAGATTTGTTCATTCTTTTGGAAGTCTATGGTATATTTAGTGTTCTTCATCAACACCACTATTCAAAGACGTTAGTTCTTCAGTCCTTATTCATCATCCAGCTTTTACATACATATGAAGTGGTTGAAAATACCATAGCTTGGGTCAGGCACACGTTAGTCCTCAAGGTGACATCTTTGCTTTTCAATACTTTAAAAAAGTCTTTTGCAGAAGATATTCTCAATGAAATGCATCTTTTGATTTCTTGACTGCTGCTTCTATGGACGTTGATTCTAGATCCAAGTAAAATGCAATCCTCGACAGCCTCAATCTTTTCTCCATCTGTCGTGATGTTGCTTATTGGTCTAGTTGTAAGGATTTTTGTTTTCTTTATATTCAGTTTTAATCTATACCAAATGCCATGGTCCTTGATCTTTATCAGTAATTGAACATTCGCTTTTACCTTGTGAGGTTGTATTATCTGCATTACACACGTTGTTAATGAGTCTTCTTTCATAGTTCAGTTTAGATTATTTGTTCAGCATACACATTGAATATGTATGGTAAAATGATATAACCCTGATACACACCTTTCCTGATTTTAAACTGTGAACTAGATAGTGGTAATTATTGCACAATATCATGAATATACTTGTCTTTGAGTTGAGCACTTTAAATTGGTTAAAATGGTATATTTTATGTTATATGAATTTTACCACCATAAAAAGTATCACTTCAAAAGAAATGAGCACAAATAGAAAAGAAGCCTGTTTCATGGAAGGGGGACTCAAAATAAGATGATATATTTAAACACAATATATAAGTAATTAAAGTATATATATATGGGCTTTAATTTACATATTAAGACAGGTTTGGTATTGTGCACTGAAAATAATCCAACTCTATATTGTTTAAAAACCCAGATCTAATACATATGGATTGCAGATGACATAACCTTGCATGCTGAAAGTGAATGTTTCTTTGAAGCAAGGATGGTGAGACTATGTCTCACTTACTTTGAATGTGGTATCAGAGGGATCGTTCTCTGGAAAAGAACATCATGTTTGGTAAAGTCAAGGATTAATAAAAAAGAGGAAGACACTCAATAAGATAAATTCACACAATGGCTCCAACAACGGGCTCAAGATAACAATGACCATGAGGATGGTGCAGGACTAGATAGTATTTTGTTCTGTTGTACCTAGGGTCACTGTGAGTCTGAACTTACTAGGCAGCACCTAACAACAATACATATGGATACTGACAAATTTGTCGTGAAAGATGTAAAAGCATGTCCTGAAATTCAGTGAAACCAAAGTCAAATGAAATAGAATACATTTTATAGCCAAAATGAAGACACTCAAAGCAATTTTATTTATAATAGCCAAATATTGGAAACAACCCAAATGTCTATCATCTGGCACATGGTTAAACCAAAGTGGATATATTCATATTCAGCCTGGAGCCCTGGTGGCACAATGGTTAAGAACATGGCTGCTAGCCAGAATGTCAGCAGTTCAGATTGGCCAGCTGCTCCTTGGAAATGCTATGAGGCAGTTCTGCTCTGTTCTGTAATATCTTTATGAGTCAGAAGTGACTTTATACCAATGGATTTGATTTCAGAGTTATGTTCAGCCTTAACAAGGGTCAAAATACTGATATATGAAACAACAAAAGTGAACCTCAAAAAATTACAGTAGGTACCTAACTCTACATAGACACAAAAGATTAATATTGTACAGATTCTACTTATATGAGAATTCTAAGAAAAAAAGGTAAATATATGGAAACAGAAAGGAGATCGTGATTTTCTGTGCCTGGGGATGAGAAAGAGGATTACATGTTTGTATGAGAATACTTTTTAGGGTGATAGAAGTGTTCTAAAATTGAATTGTGGTGTGAGTTAAAATCTTTATAAATTTACTAAAAGTTATCATGCTGTATATTGAAAACAGGTGATTTTTATTGTATATAAATTATACCTCAATCAGCGAGTTAAAAAAAAAATTAAAGTGAGACAGCATTACACTAGTCTTCCCCTTAGGAAAGAATTAATTGACTATACATTTGTGGTTAGTTCCCCAGACTGTCTGCAATGTTCCACTGATAAGTGGCTTTTTCTCCCCACCACTCACAGTCTTGATTACTTGATTTAGAATGAGACTGAATTTTATTTTTTTCAAAATTTCTTTGGCTGTACTTTATTTTTCCACTTACACTATAGAGTCAGATTGTTGTTTTCTACCAAAAAAATGGCAGTATTACAACTGAGATGCGTTGAACCTGTAGGTTACAGTTTGGCAGAAGTGATATCTCAGTAAGTTTTCCAATTCAAAAATATAGCATAACTCTCCATTTTTGTGCATCTTCTTTAATTTCTTTCATCAAGGTCTTGTAGTTTCAGCATACAGGTCTACCAAATATTGTGTTAATTACTCATGTTTTCATGCTATTACAAATGATATTATTTTTAAATGTCAGTCTCTAAATGTGTAAAAGTCCAGTTGATTTTTGTACCTTGACTTTGTATCTTACAACTGAGCTAACCTCACTTAAAAGTTACAGTAATTCTTTTCATAGATTCCTTGGGATTTACTACATAGCCAATCATGGAATCTGAAGATACAGGCAATTTTGTTTGTTCCTTTTGAATTTGTATGCCTTGCATTTCTTTTTCTTCCCTTATTACACTGATGTTGAATAAGAATGGTGAGAGAGAGCGTTTTTGCTTTGTTCTTGATTTTAGGAGAGGGAGAAGCATTCAAGTCTTTCACATTTATATATGTTGTTAATCTGTAGCTTGTTATTTGATGCCTTTTATCAAATTGAGGAAATTTCCTTCTGTTCCTCGTTTGGTGTGAGTGCTATTCATTAATGGATGGTAAATTTTTCTTTCTTTGTTAAGATAATCATATGGCTTTTCTTTATGGTGAATTGTACTGATTTTTTTAATTTTATTTTTTGTTAATTACAGTAAAAGAATAAAATTTCTAACATCTATCAATTATCTTATCTATCATAAATCCTCAGCCCTCCACCCACCCATGTGGCTGACACAGTCATTTTGTACTGTGGATAATTCTCTTTTTAAGTCCTTATAACAGGGGTCTCATACAAAATTTTTCATTTTGATACTGATTGATTTCACTCAGCGTGATCTCTTCCAAATGAGACCATGTTATGTTTTCTAAAATCATCATTTTTTTTATCATAGCATAGTGTTCCCTTCAGTATATGTACCATAATTTGTTTATCCATCCATCTGTTGATGGGCATTGGGATTGATTCCATCTTTTTGCTATTGTGGACTGTGCTGCAAAAAAACATTTTTTTAAAAAAACTATTTAACTTGCCTTGTACTCCTGGAATAAACCCCATTTAACCATGATATATTTTCTATATATTGCTTGATTTGATTTGCTAATATTTTGTTTAAGGATTTCTATGTCTATGCTCATGATAGATATTGGTTTATAATTTTCTTTTCATGTAATATCTTTTTCTGGTTTTGACATCACAGTAGTGGTAACCTCATAAAATGTGCTGGGAAATACTCCATCCTCTTCTATTTTCTTGATGAATTTTTGTGGAATTGGACATTAGGTTATTTACTACCAAATATTGATACAACTCTCAACAGGTTCAGTGGATTTGCTTTTTATTTTTTGAAGCTTAACTTTAACTGTGATATTCACTTTAAATTTACTTTAGTACATAAAAATTAACTCAAGTGTCTTTTTAGCTGGTACAGAAAAAATATATTTACTTTTCATAGGTCAGTTTTCATTGTCTGTTACACGCTGTCTTCTTACAGTAAAATCCAAGAAATTCGTGTTGCTTTTCTCAAGTTAGATTTTAGTGATTTATTTAAAAAGAAAAAAAAATGAAACCACCGTTCTGAACTCAGAGGTTTTTACCACACATTAGTTTCATTTGGAATGGTATTGTTAATCAAAATTTTAACAATTGTAACTTGTGTTTTGTACTCTTAGGTAATTATGATTTTTTATTTACTATTCTTTTTTTTAATTTTTGGTATACTTTCATTAATGCTAATTTATTTCTCATCTAGTCATGCAGATGGATCAATAAAGTTTTGGGATGCTTCTGCAAGTAAGTTTTAAGTTTCTCTTTGTATAACAGAGAAAACTTTGTTAATATCATTCATAACCATCCTTTGCCTTTAGCTTTGTCAGTCAACATGCTGGACACAATTTTAGTATATATATACTTATATATATAGTTACATTGCAAAATAATCTATTATCTGTGTTCTTAGAATGCTATGTGGTACAATCTTACTATACTTTTATTCTATGGTGTAAAACAAACAGATTAAGTTAAAGAGGCGTGGTGTGTTGGACAAGTACTGAACTTTGTCAGATTAACTGTGCTCAAGGAACTTCCTTCATCTCTTATTAATGTATCATTATTATTTTGTCCCTCTGGTCTTCGATCTCCTTACTCACTTGTCTCCCAAGTCTTGTGAGTCTCAAAGGAATTAATTGATCAATGTGAAACTCTTGAGAATTATGTAATTTAAGGAATAAAAGTATTCTACTCAGAATTGAAGGACATGCAGAGATTTAAGACTCAACTGTGTCTATATCCTTCAGAAAACTCACTGTCTTGAGAAAAAATAAAGACATACGTGTATATAGGTACAGGTCAAATAACAAAAGAATTCTAAATGTAGTACAACCCAGACAATATTTGTGATCAGAGATGGGGGAGATTCATTTGAATCAGTAAATCAAGGGAGAGAATTTTTGTGGGGTGATATTTAAAGTGAATTTTGGAGGTCAGTTAAGGTTTGGCAAATTGGAGACTACAGGGAATAAAAACAAGAAATAACTCTAGGTTATGAGTTATCAGGAAGATATAGATAACTCTTTTGGAAATAAGAAATACAGGAGAGATTCAGAGGTTTCAGTTTTGTGGTAACATCAAGAAATGCAAGTGAAAGTGTCCAGCAAGAGAGAGAATAATCAGAAATGAAAACTAACAAAGAAGCACCATAGAAGTGGTATTTGAGTCTCTAGATTAAATAGATTTTGAGAATGGCTGTGATAAATAGAAAAGTGGAGGGAAAGAAGTTGAATATTGTTGATATGCCTAGTCCACAGCTGGAGTCCCTCAAGAGCTAAGCAGAACATCAATGAAGCAAAAAAAATAAAGAAATTAAAGCCGTGGATTCTGAGGTCACTTCCTGATCTCAGGGAGTAAAGAACAAATGCTTAAGAGGAAATTCCACTGGGCAACAGATTTTCTTTTGCTGAGTCTTCTCACGCTAATCTGAATTTATTCCTGAAGTTAAATTAATTGCAGAACAATGCCATTTTTCCTTTCACACCACTTCAAAGTCTTCTCTTACCTTCTAAAACATGACAGGGCATATTAACACTCTAATTACCAGAGTGCACACCACCATTAAGCATGTATGATAAGTAATTTGATAAGTTGTTTTTTTTTTTTTAAATAAAGCATGATTTTATCAATTCAGAATATAGCTGAAGCATGTTTAAAGCTTTTACGATAATCAGCTTTCAGGGTACATCTTTGACTTGAACGATGTTATAAAGACTTAATTTGCTAATATTGGTTTAGTTTTTTGGGAACACCATCTAATGCAGAAAGTGAGATTATATTGAATTTGAATATATTTGACTTATGCTATTATGTGTACTATCTTTCTATTGTTGAGTAACAAATTATCACAATGTAGCAGCTTAAAACAATGCCCATTTATTATCTAATGTTTCTATAAGGCTGGAGTCTGGGCAGTTAGCTGAGTCCTTTGGTCAGAGTCTCACAAGACTGCAATCATGGTATTGACCAGGACTGCAGTTTCATTTTGAGACTCAGTGTCCTCTTCCAGGCTCACATAATTATTGACCAAATTCATTTTTTTGCAGCTCTGGAATTCCTAGTGGCTTGCTTCTTTAAGAGTAGCAAGACGGTGTCTCTAACTTCAGGGAAGCCACTTCCCTCTGAGTTTTTCTTTTAAAGGAATCACCTGATTAGGTCATGCTTATTCAGAATAATCCCTTTGTTGATTAACTCAAAGTGAACTAATAAGAGATTTTAATTATGTATGCAAATCCTTTTATTTTGCATACATAACCATTTAAGGTAGTATAATCATGGGAGTGATAACCCATCTGACTTCAGAAGTCAGGACACAGCTCTTAATACAATGTTTTGTCCATTTTAAGAAATATTTTGGTTTCACGTAATTGCAGGTTCACAGAAAAGTTGAAAAAATGGTACTGTGAAATCCTCTATATACTTCACCCAGACCCCCAGAATGTTAACTTATTTGTTTTATCTTTCTTTCTCTTGTTCTCTTCCCTCCTCTTTTGTTTCTCCCCTCAATATAGTCACAGACATATATATATACAAGCATACACATCCACATAAATATGAGTACATATGTATTTTAAATATGTAGTATATGTGTCTTAATACAGAAATATGTATCTAGGTAGATAAATAGAAAGCTAGCTTTTAGGGGACCATTTGCTATTAAATTTCAGACATGGTGCTGCTCTAACACTTCGTTGTTGTTGTTATTGCTGTTGTTGTTGCTGTTGTTAGGTGCCATCAAGTTTTTTCCCACTCAAAGTGACCCAGTGTACAACAGAACAAAACACTGCTCGGTCTTACTTCATGCTCATAATTGTCATGCTTGAGCCCACTGTGGCAGCCACTGTCTCAATCCATCTTATTGAGGCTTCCTATTTTTTTCTGACCCTCTACTTTACCAAGCATGATGGTGTTCATCAGAGACTGCTCCCTCCTGAAAACGTGTTCAAAGTATGTGGGATGTAGTTTCACCATCCTTGTTCCTAAGGAGCACTCTGGTTATATTTCCCTCAAGACAGATCTGTTTGTACTTTTGGCAGTCCGTGATATACTCAATATTCTTCTCTAACACCACACAGTTCAAAGTTTCAGTTCTTCTACCTGCCTTGTTTATTGTTCAACTTTTGCATGGATATGATGCAAATGAAAATACTATGGCTTGGGTCAGGTGCATCTTAGTCTTCAAGGTGACATCTTTGCTCTTCAACACTTTAAAGAGGTCTCTCACAGCAAATTTTCCCAGTGCAATGCATCTTTTGATTTCTTGACTGCTACTTCTGAGGTGATTATGGAAATAAGGAAAATGAAATCCTTGACAACCTCATTCTTTTGTCCATTTATCATGGCGTTGTTTATTGGTCCAGTTGTGAGAATCTCTGTCTTCTTGATGTTGAGGTGTGATCCATACCAAAGGCTGTGGTCTTTGATCTTCATCAGTATTTCAGTAAGCAAAGTTGTGACATCTGCATAATACAGGTTGTCAGTGAGTCTTCTTCCAATTTTGATGTCATCTTCTTCATATAGTCTAGCTTCTTGGATTATTAGCTGAGTACACAGATTAAGTAGGTATTTTGAAAGGTGACATCTCTGACACATGCCTTTCCTCACTTTAAACCATGCATTGTCCGTTTGTTCTGTTCAAATGACTGCCTCTTGATCCATGTACAGATTCCTCATGAGCACAAATAAGTGTCCTGGAATTCTCATTCTCTGCAGTGTTGTCCATCATTTGTTATGTACCAAACATTCAAATACTTTTGTATAGTCAATAAAACACACTATACTTTTGTATAGTCAATAAAACACATCTTTCTGGTATTCTCTGCTTTCAGCCAAGATCCATCTGACATTAGCAATAATATCCCTGGTTTCACATCCTCCTGTGAATCTGGCCTGAATTTTTGGCACTTCCTTGCCAATATACTGCTGTAGCTGCTTTTGAATAATATTTAGCAAAATTTTACTTGTGTGTGATGTTAATGATATTGTTCCATAATTTCCACATTTGGTTGGATCACCTTTCTTGGGAATAGGTCAGTCAGTTGGCCAGGTCATGTCTTCCAAATTTTTGGCATAGACAAGTGAGCACTTCGTCACTGTATCCATTTGTTGAAACATTTCAGTTGGTATTCCATCAGTTCTTGGAGCCTTGCTTTTCACCAATGCCTTCAGTTCAGCTACAACTTCTGCCTTCAATACCGTAAATTCCTGATCATGCGCAACCTTCTGAAACAGCTGAATGTTGACCAATTCTTTTTGGTATAACAACTCTGTGTATTCCTTCCATCTTCTTTTGATGCTTCCTGCATTCTTTAGTATTTTTACTGCAGAATTCCTCACAATTGCACCTTGAGGCTTGAATTTTTTCTTCAATTCTTTCAGTTTGAAAAATGTGTTCTTCCCTTTTGATTTCCTAACTCCAGCCCTTTTCACGTGTCGTTATAATACTTGGCTGTCTTCTTAAGCTACCCTTGAAATCTTCTGTTCAGCCTTTCACTTCATCATTTCTTCCTTTTCCTTTAGCTACTGGACATTCAAGAGCAACTTTCAGAGTCTCTTCTGACATCCAACTGTGTCTTTTCTTCCTTTCTTGATTTTTTAATGACTTCTTGCTTTCTTCATGTACAGTGTTCTTGATGTCAGTCCACACCTCACCTGGTTTTCACTCAAGTGCTGTACTTTGGCTCTTGTGGGCTTTCTCTAATTTTCGCTAGTTTCAATTTGAGCTTGCATATGAGCAGGTGATGATCTGAGCTGCAGTCGGCCCTGGCCTTGGTTTGACTGATGATATTGAGTTTTCATTCATCTCTCCCTAGATGTAGTTGTTTTGTTTCTTGTGTATTCCATCTTGCAAGGTACATGTGTGTAGTTGTCATTTTTATTGGTTAAAAAAAAAAAAAAGCATTTGCAATGAAGAAGTCATTGGTCCTGTGAAATTCTATTATGTGATCTCTGGCATCATTTCTATTACCAAGGCCATATTTTCCAACAACCAATCCTTCTTCTTTGTTTCCAACTTTTGCATTTCAATCACCAGTAATTATCAGTGCATCTTGATTTCACATCACTCAGTTGAAGACTTCAGGTGCTGGTAAAAATCTTCAATTTCTTCATCTTTGATCTTAGTGGTTGGTAAGTAAATTTGAATCATAGTCGTATTAACCGGTCTTCCTTGTAGGAGTATGGATGTTAGCCTATTGCTAGCAGTATTGTACTTCAGGATAGATCTTCAAATGTTCTTTTTGATGATGAATGCAACACCATTTCTCTTTAAGTTTTCATTCTCGGCATAGTAGACCATATAATTTTCTGATTCAAAATGGCCAATATGAGTCCATTTCATAATGCCTAGGATATTGATGTTTGCACATTCTACTTCATTTTTGACCATTTCCAGTTTTCCTACATTCGTACTTAATGCATGCCATGTTCTGATTATTAGTGGATATTTGCAGCTGTTTCTTCAAATTTTGAGTCATGCCACATCAGCAAATGAAGGCTCTGAAAGCTTGACTCCATCCCTGTTATTAAGGTTGACTCTGTTTTGAGGAATCAGCTTTGCCCCAGTCATCTTTTGAGTGCCTTCCACCCTGGGGGCTTCTCTTCCAGCACTGTAAGATTTTCACTGGCTAATTCTTTTCAAAAGTAGACTTCCAAGTCTTTCTTCCTATTTTGTCTTACTCTAGAAGCTCAGCTGAAGCTTGTCTTCTATGGGATACCTTGCTGCTCTCTGAATGAATAGCTTTTAGCTTCATGGCAACATGCGAGCCCCTATGATAATGACAAATTGACACATATGTGGGAACTGTAATACTGTAAAAGACTAAATACTTTAATACTTTTACCTACAAATAAGGACACTCTCTTACTTAGCTAAAATACCAAACTGAAACAAATTTGTTGCCATCTAGCAATTCCAACTCATAGCAAATCTTGAAGGCTGAATAAAACTGCCCCACAGGGTTTCCAAGGCTGAAATCCTTACAGAAGCAGACTGTCACATCTTTCTCCTATGGAGGAACTGATAGGTTTGAAGCACCAACCTTTCAGTTAGCAACCAAGAGCTTAACCACTGTACCACCAGGGGTTCTTAAACCAAAAGATAGTTATCAAAAATAAGGAGATTAATATTTATATAATACTGTTATTTAATGTACAGTCCCTGGGTGGTGCAAAAAGTTAAATGTTCTCCTATTAGTCACAGTGTTGAAGATTTGAACCTACCCAGAGATGCCTTAGAAGGCAGGCCTGGTGATCTGTTTCTGAAAGGTCACAGCCTTGATAGCTCTATGGAGTGTAGCTCTGCTCTGCAATACATGGAGTCACCATGAATCAGAACCAACTCAACAGCAACAAACAACAATTATTTAATCTATAGATTTTATTCAGCTTTTGCCAATTTCTTAATATATTTTATGATAACAAAATTTAGGATCATCTTTATATCTGAGCAAGTATTTTTTTATACTAGTCTGAAATGTTTCTCTGTGTGCAGACACGTTAAGCTATTAATGATTGAGAAATAGTTCTACAGCAAACATAAAATTTATCTAGAAAATCTACCATGGTCCAGTAGATAGCCAATCACCAAGAAGTAGCTGTTGGTGTTTAAACTTTTGGATAAACTGTAGCATATTTTATATGTTAATACAGTTTTAGCTCCAGAAATACTCTGTTTGTTAGAATTTTAGGAACCACAAACTAACAGTAACAGAAATAATAATTAGTTGCTATTGTTGTGTGCTGTCAAATTAGTTCCAGCTCTGAGTACAACAGAACAAAATACTGCCTGGTTATTTAAAATTCCACTTTCATTGTTACAATCATTACAGAACCCAATTATCATGAATTTTAGTTAGTATTTGTTATTATTTTAATATTGCAGTACTTTTCACATGGCCCACAAGCCAGTCTATAGAGATTAACTCATGTAATATATTAAAAAGTAACAGCCTAAAATGACAAAACAATTTTCATTCTAATTTTGACATTACTAAAGAGGGACTATTCTAGCTCCAAAACTCCCAGACATTTTAAAACTTTTTCAGGGATCCTCTTTAGAGCTAGAGTTTTATAATAAAAGAGTTATCATCATGTTCTTAAGTGGAATAATATTCCCCTGAATAAATAAATATTCCTGAAAACAACTCATAAGCCTGGAGTATTATGAGATTATAACTGAGCTTTCCTGACACAGACTCGTTCAGAAAAGATCCGTTCAGTGATAGATTCTTGGGCTCCCTGTGTTGCTAGCTAGTAGGTGACAAATGTTTCTTACCTGAAGGACTGTCTAAAAATTTGTAAAGGTATGAGTGCTATGGGGATAGTATCAAACTTTATCTAGCAATCGAAGGTGAAAATTATGAAAAAAATGGAGAATTAAGAGACAATAAAGCTGAAATTTTAGAGCTTCAATGTTTTCATCAATAGGCAAGGGTACAAATATCTACCTTAAAGGACTTTTCTGAAGTTCACATAAGATAATGCATACAAGCATCTACATATTCCCTTGGTTTATAGCATATGTTCAATAGATACTTCTTCCCTGTACACTCCCTTTAGCCAAAATACGTGTATGTGGAAACATGATACTGGATACTTATTAGTTAAATGTAATTTTTGTCTAATTTATAGTTCAAAAAATATGTTGAAAAAGTTTTAGCAACATTAAGAAATTAATTCAAATTAGAAGATAACCATATGTCAATATCTTATAGTAACACTGCAGATGCTGTACAAGCTAAAAACTTCAAAAGTGTTTGAAAAACAGAAGGTAGGAGAAGGAAAACAAACATGTGAAATTGTAGAAGAAGATCCATATGCTGTTCAGATGATTTACTGGTGTCCAGAGAGCAGAATATTCTGTGTATCAGGAGTCTCCGCATATGTCATCATTTATAAATTCAGCAGACATGAAATTACAACAGAAATAGTGGTAAGTTATTTAAAATTGAACTTTCATGCTTACAGGTGTTTAAAAAAAAAGATTTTTGCTTCTATTTAGTTTTAAGCCATTCAGACTGCAACACATAGCGAGTAATCCAGTTCATAGGATTCTTAATTATTGTTGTTATTCAGTACAATATGTTAAAAAACAACTTGGCCTGAAATGACAAAAACAATTCTCTATAAAAACTTCGTATTATTAAATAAGATGATTTATGACTGTATATAGGTTTTATATAGTTATTGTTTCATTTTATGCATACTTGTTAAATTAATATAGGCTTAGTTGTATGCTCTTTGAATTTTAAGAAGTTCATCTGATTTGTCTTTTCTTTATCAACTAATTGCCAGAAATGATTATTTCTCAGGATAAGGTTATCTGTAGTGATTTCTATACATATATATTGGCAAGATTTTTTTATGTAGTATAAACAATTATGAGGCTACCTTATCAATTTTAGCTTTTAAAATAATGAAATCATTTGATCATCTAAAGTAATAATGCTCCTATAGGATAAAGTTAACTCTAAATTAAGGCACTGGTAGATGATTGACCTTCCTGCCCAAACCATTTTTACCATTTTACCAAAAGATTAAGGTTTTTCTGTTACATGATTGTCTATGACTGTTTTTACCTCAACAGCTAAAATTCAGTATTTCCCTTTTATAGTGTATTAGTTAAAAGTCCAGACTTTGGAATTAGATAAACCAGAATTTTAATTCTGGCTTTACAATTGAATAACTGTATCAATTATAACTGATATATGTGTATGTATGTATAAAACTGAGAAAATCATAAGGATGGCTAGTCAGTAGTAGAGTCTCATCACCTGTATAATTTCTGTGAAAGTAAAACAGAAAATAACAAAAGGAAAGTAATAACACTAATTTCATAAGGTTCTTGTGAAGATCATATAATCATTATAATAGTGTCCAAACACAGTAAGCACTCAACAATTGCTAATTTTTCACTAGCAATTTTTGTAATTTAAAGGTAATTGGGCAACCATTTGATATCTATTCACCACTTCATAATGATGTTTTTTCATAAGCAGTTTGCAGCCTCAAAATGGTCATTTTGAGATTACAAAGCACATATTTATACTATAAAATGTATCTTGATTGAAATTTAGTGCTGTCATAAGGTACCTAATCTTAACAACTTTTGTTGGAAAAACCAGTTTTCGGGTCACCTTTGAATTTCAGTGAAATCACCATGTGCTTTTCATTAACCATTCTCACAAGGCTAAGAAAATTAAACAAGTAATTTTTAGGCTAATGAAGGAAACAGAAAAAAAAAAGAAATTTCTTTTAGGAAATGTTTACTGAGTTCGCCATGAGTCCAATCCGACTCGATGGCACTTGGCTGGCTGACTGGCTGGCTGACTTACTGAATTAATCCAAACAAAGTGAAAATGGTATGAAAATGTTTTTAAGTAATAAAACCTGTTGCCATAGAATTGATTCCAGCTCACAGTGGCCCCCCCCCCCCATGTGTTATAGAAAAGAAGTGAGCTCTGGTAGGATTTTCTTGGCTGTAATCTCTACAAAAGCAGATGACCAAGTTTTTTTCTTTCACGGGACTGCTAGCTGGCTTCAAACTTCCGATCTTTTGGTCAGTAGGAGAAAGGAAACTGCTTGCATTACTCAGGGACCTGTTGTGAATAATAAAGCCCTTTACAAATAGTAATCAGGTTTTATAGAGATATATAAAACAAATACATGTATGTATGTATATACATATGTGCATATACATATATGTGTATTGTATATACGCACACATATAGTGGAGTGTGTATATATGTGTACGTACAACAACCAAGGAACCAGCTGCCATCAAGTTGATTTAGATTCATACAGAAGTCATATATATTTAGATTCATATATATTCACATGCAAACTTTACACAAATACACATGCACACACATACATGGCAGTTTAATGTCTTTTGTTATGATAACCATAACTAATTTGTTAGTCTAAATGTATCATATACTGAATCATGATTTATACTTTATTTTAAAAATATTAATTACACAGAAAATTTGTCTCTACATTTTTACTATACTTTTGAAAAATTTAAAAATGTTTTACTTTTTCATGATTGCCATTTGAATGTTCTGTATGTTCCTGTAATTCAGTATTTAATTCAGTTTGTAGTTGTTCTCAACTTTATTATGAATTGACTTTATTAATCTGAAAGCATCTTGTTAGCAGTTTCTGCAAAATTTATCAGATAATATGATGACTTGGCTTGGCTTAGATGAATTTAAAAAATTTGTTTTTCAGTCATTAGAAGTACGACTTCAGTACGATGTGGAAGATCTTATTACTCCAGAACCAGAAACAAGCCCTCCGTTTCCAGATCTCTCATCCCAGCTTCCTTCAAGGAGTCTTTCCGGCAGCACTAGCACTGTGTCTAGTGAAGGAATAACAAAGGACAGTATCCCATGCCTTAAGTAAGAGTCCCTATCAAACTTGAAAGCAATAAAATAAGTGATATAGTTCTGTGAAACTGAGCCACATAAAATCACTTTTTTATTTAGATGTTGTCTGTAATCCTCCAAGAAGTACCCCAGTTCCTGTGAAGATCATGAAGAATACAAGGCTGTCATCTTTCACTTACTTATTCTTATACAGTAAAATTTGTGAAAGCCAGAGCATGTGTACTGTTAAATCTGTCAAGGGAAAAAAACTCAAATACTTTCTGCTAAAATGAGCAATAAAAAAGTAATAAGACTGCATCCTGTCCGATGCAGAAAACATTCAGAAAAGTAAAGCAGTTTCGTTAAGTTCCAGCTCTCACAGTTTTCACTGTATTTTTCCCAGAGACACCACAAAGAAAAGTTTGGCAGGGCAGAACCTGATCACTTGCTTGGGTATTTTCCAGGTGACAAAGCCTGTACAGGGAACTACATCAGCACACTCAGGATAAGAAAGCAAACCACACATGCTGGCATCTACAGGAGCACTGTTAGTAAGAAGGCTTTTCTTGTGACCCCTAGTGTACTGCATAGTACTCCTTCTTTCTTTTTTTTCTGATGCTTTGTAGTAGTAAACTGTGATCTTTCAGTATACCTGAAAAAAAATTTAGTGTCATAATCGAATCAAACAAACTCACTGAAATACTAATCCTACTTGTTGAGGTATTGTTTGGTAAGAGTATAAAAGTCTGCAGTTTTCATAAATTACTACTTATTACTACTGTTACACAGTTAAACCAAATCCTTTTAGTCCTAGTTGAGAGAACTGAGCCTAAGCAGGGAGTTTCTCTGAGTTTTATGTGAAAATATGTGAACTCACTACCTCAGATCATTACCTCATTAGTTATTAAAAAAAAAAAATAGTGGAAAATTTAGAGAAAATTTCAGGAGCTAAACCAGTTTACCAGACAACTGTCAATAGCTATCATTGTGGAATCATGTGCTCCTCACCCCACCTGAAACTTTTCTTGTGAACTGAAGAGAGGAAATACAAGCAGGTATTGCTATGAGGAGATCTACAAACAGGAAACATCATCAAAAAATTTTTGCTAATGGATGACATTCACAACGTTTGCTTATTTAAACTGTATATTCTAAAATATGTTATATATTTTAATATATAACATATATTTAAATATATTTAAATATATTTAAATATATTAAATATATTAAATATATTTAAAATATGTTATATATTTAATTTTCCTGTCATTATCACTTTGTTTCATTTAACTGATTTGATAATGGAAAACAGAAAAAAGAATGAACCTCAACAAAGCTCAATAAAGCATTGTAGATGGATTTGTTTTATTTACTAAGAAGGCCTGTTGTTCAAGTATAAGTCATCTAATGACCTAAACATTTATCCATAAAATCGTAAAACTTTAAAAAATAGGAATTTAAAAGACAGGGAAGATCTAGCAAGATCTATCAAGATTAGGTAATGATGAAAGTAAACAATATAACAAATGTTAAAATATAATAGAAACATTTATTGTTGACTTGAAAAGTAATGGAAGCAGTCTTAAAGATAATCAAGATAAAGAAAAATATATACACATACAATCCTATTTTAGATGTATGAAGTCATAGTGAATTGATCCAAGTATATCATCCTGTGAACTACATTCTATTACAAGTGGTTCTTTAACTGCATATAATCCAGATTTGCTAAATTATGTTTGTATACATCCCTAAGCCACTTTCTATTTGCTGAATTTATACTCTCATAATTAGATAATGAATAAGCATTTCAACTAGCCAGCTGTTCATTTTGACAATATTATGGTTCTTATTAATATGCATATTTGTGCATTTGATTACTTTGATTATTTGATTACTTTGCCTTTGTGCTTCCTAATGTATAAAATAAATAATCATCATAGGCCTCATTAATAAAGTGAGATTTAAATTTGAAAAAGTGAAGTAGCTGAACAAGTTAACCAAATGAATCTCTGATGGAAGTAATTTCCAGGCAGAAAACCAAGTGGAACATAGATCAGTATAGATAGAGAAAGGCAGCCAAGTGGGAGATGAGGGAGTAAAGGGTAGTAGCAGCTGAAGTCAGATAGGTAATAGACCACATGAGACCTTGCAGGATATTGTAAGCATCTTGCCTTTCACTCTGAATTAAATGAACAGTTATAGTAGGGTTTTAAGCAGAGACGTGATGCAATCAAATGAATTTTAAATCAAATGTTTTAATGGTTGCATTAAAAATAAATTTTGGTATGCACGTGAAGTGTGGAAGGTAGAAGGCGATTGCAGTAAAATTCGAGATGATGTTAAGGCTGTAAGAGTTAGCAAATAAAAATACAAGATACCCAGGTATATTTCAATTTCAGATAAACAGCTGACATTTTTTTAGTATCCCTGAATACTGTGTGGAACATACTTACACTCAAAAATTATTTGTTTATTTGAAATTGAAATTTACCTGGGCATTCTGTATTTTTGTTTCTATAGGGTAGCAGCAGTAGAGAAGTAAAAAGTGGCCATATTCTGAATTTACATTTTAAAGTATTATCAGTGACATTTGATAACGGATTGGATTTAAGGTATAAGCTAAAGAGGTTAGTCAAGAATTACTTCACGGGTATTTAACTGAATATAAGGATGCGTATACAGTCACCTGAAACAGCGAAAGCTCAAGTGGAGCAGGTTTGGAGGGAAAGACTAGAGATTCAGGTTTTTGATACCTGACCTCTCAAGTTGGCTGATAGGTCATTTTTTTTAGTGTTATATTTACACTTTATATATGTGTATGAAACGTGTAAAAACATATAAAAAATAATTTAAAATTATTTTAAATGAAAATAAAGTTAAATTTAAAAAAAGTAATGAAAGCTAGTTGAAGCTGTGGATCTGAATGACTGAAAATCTACTTAAAGAAATAACTAATTACATGCGGCTCCGTGTATTCTGAGAAAACTAGAAGATATTGTTCACTGGTGTGTGCTCTCAATAACTGATATACATTTCCATAAAAGGTTTATATAAAGTCTTAAGTATGAGCATGCTTATTTAAACTGTATGCTTTAAAAGCAGTAATGTAATTATCTTTTCTCTTCTAGTGTTAAGACCCGTCCAGTGCGGATGCCTCCAGGGTATCAAGCAGAACTTGTTATTCAGTTGGTGTGGGTGGATGGTGAACCTCCCCAGCAGATCACTAGTCTTTCTGTAAGCTCTGCCTATGGAATGTACGTAACTAAACATTCTTCTAATTTATATTATTTAGTAAATATGTTTGATATATGTAGATTTTTTAAAAAATATGTAAGTGTAGTCCTAAAAATGGAAAGAAGTTCTTAGCAGTATTTTTTTTTATTGTGATGGAGTGAAAGTTTACAATACAATTACAATTTGCATGCCCACCTATCTACAGCTCTCTCTGCTCTCCCTGTCTTAGCAGTATTTTTATTACATTAGAGTTGGTATAAGAAAAATAATAATTTAAATATCAACTATGTTTGTTTGTACTTTCTTTATTTTATTTTATTTTTTATTTAAAATGACTGAGTGAAAATGTATATTCCCATATAAATTTACATACCCACCTATATGCAGCTTCCACTGCTCTCCCTGTCTGGTGACAGCACACTATTCCTCTCTGCTCCATACATGTCTCATCCTCCCAACAGTCTCCTTTTCCCTCCTCTCCACCCTCCTTCCTCCAGCCGGAGGTCAGCAGGATGATATCGTATAAATGTATAGAACCATAAAGTGCAACCAATATATGGTCACTGTGCATTGCTAAGTCCAATCCATTCCTGTCCAAAGAGTGGACCTTTGTTATAGTTTATGGGTAAGGGCAGCATCAGGGCCGGGGGCCGTGCTCTCAGGGGAACCCCAAAACTGCTGGACCATCAATTGAGGTCTTTTAGTGGAGCTCTCAGGATGCACCCCTTTTTATTCTTGTGTTGCCAGTGAGACTCAACCTAGTGAGCTCCATCGTGGCTATCACTGGTGGTGGCCGGGCACCATCCAGTTCTTCCAGTCCCAAGTCGATGAAGGCACCCACTCTTGCGGGTCTCTCTGTCTTCTAGGTTGTCTTTACCGCATGTCATTTTGGTCCTCAGTGAGCATCCGTTCCTGCTGAGCTGGGCCCATTTGCTGTGTCCTTGGATGGCAGCTTGGCAGCTTTTAAGACCCCAGACGCCACTCACCAATGTGGGATGCAGAGAGCTGTCTTAGAAAAACGCTATTTGTGCCAATTGGCCTCGATTTCACCTAAGAGCATGGTCCCCTGCCCCCTGCCCCAGCTACTCTATCCTTGCAATATTGGGTTAAGATGGAAGGAGTACTCAAGTTATGCTGAAGTCCACTTAATGTTGTTCTTGTTTCTAATGTGTGCTATCACCGCTTTCTCCCAACTAGATTTCTAGCAACTATCTAAACTAAACCCTCCCTTCTCCCCCTCCCTCCCTCCCCTCCTTTGCAGCTGTCAAAGAGTTTTTTCTTCTATACACAAGTCTGTTTTTGAGATTTTATCGTAGAGGTCTCATACAGTATTTGTCCTTTGTCACTGACTACTTTCACTCAACATAATGTCTTCCAGTTGAAACCAGGTTAGGAGATGTTTCCTGGAATCATCGTTATTCTTTCTTTATCATTGCGTAGTGCTCCATTGAGTATATGTACCATAGTTTACTTATCCATTCTTCTGTTGTTGGGCATCTGGGTTGATACCATCTTTTTGCTATCGTGGGCTGTGCTGTGATAAACATTCTCGTGCATGTGTCCGTTGGTGTGAAAGGCCTTGGATCTGTAGGATATATTCCAAGTAGTGGAATTACTGGGTCAAATGGTATATCGATGTCCTTTTTTTTAAGGAAGCACCAGATTGCTTTCCAAAGAGGCTGGACCATTTTGCAACCTCACCAACAGTGTAGGAGGGTTGCACTTTCTCCACAGCCTCTCCAGCATTTGTTGTTTTGTGTTTTCTGGATCATGGCCAGTCTTGTTGGGGTGAGATGGTATCTCATTGTCGTCTTGATTTGAATTTCTTTAATAACTAAAGATCATGAACATGTCCACATGTGTTTTCTGGCTGTCTGGATCTCCTCTTTAGTAAAATGTCTGTCCATCTCCTTTGCCCATCGCTTGATTGGATAGTTTATCTTCTTCTTATTGATATTTTGTAGTATCTTATAGATTATGGAGACCAGGCATTGGTCTGACATAGAGTTGCCAAATATTTTTTCCCATTCTGTGGGTGTTCTTTTAATTCTATTAATAAAGTCTTTGGATGAGCATAAGTGTTTGATTTTTAATAGTTCCCATTTATCTATTTTCTCTTCTGTTGATTGAGGTTTCTTTGACAGATTTTGGAGTCTGTCATCATTGTGTATTAAAACTTCCATTGTTGTTCCTACCTTTTCTTGGATGAGCTTGATCGTTTTAGGTTTGATATTTAGGTCTTTTATCCAGTTGGAGTTGGTTTTTGTATAAGGTGTAAGATATGGATCTTGATTCAGTTTATTGCAGATGGATAACCAATTTTGCCAGCACCATTTGTTGAAGAGACTGTTTTTACCCCAGTTTAATGTCTTAGGGCCTTTGTCGAATATCAACTGTTCATAGGCAGATGGTGTCATCTCTGGGGTCTCAATTCTGTTCCATTGATCCATCTGTCTGTTCTTGTATCCGTAACAGGCTGTTTTGACCACTGTGGCAGTGTAGTATGTTCTAAGATTGGGTAATGAGAGGCCTCCCAGTGTGTTCTTCTTTAATAGTACTTTACTTATCCGAGGCTTCTTCCCTTTCCAAACAAAATTGGTGATTTGTTTCTCCATCTCATTAAAAAATGATGCTGGAACTGGTATTGGGATTGCATTATATAAACAAATTGCTTTGGGTAAAATAGACATTTTCACAATGTTAAGTCTTCCTATCCATGAGCAGGGTAGGTTTTTCCATTTCTCTAAGTCTCTCTTAGTTTCTTGTAGCAAGGGCTTGTAGTTCTCTTTGTAAAGGTCTGTTGTTTCTCTGGTTAGATTAATTCCTAGGTACCTTATCTTCTCAGGAGCTATCGTAAATAGTATTGATTTGATAATTTCTTCCTTAACAGTCTCGTTGTTGGTATAAAGGAATCCTACTGATTTACTTATGTTTATCTTGTATCCTGAGACTTTGCTGAACTCTTCTATCAGTTTGAGTAGCTTACTTATAGATTCCTTGGGGTTCTCTGCACATACAATCATATCATCTGCAAACAGGGAGATTTTAACTTCCTCTTTGCTGATGCAGATACCCTTTATTTCTTGGTCTTGTCTCATTGCTCTAGCTAGAACTTCTAGCACAATGTTGAATAGGAGAGGTGAGAGTGAGCATCCTTGTCTAGTTCCTGATCTCAAGGGAAAATATTTCAGTCCCTCTCCATTCAGGATGATGTGGGCAGTTGGCTTTGTTGAAGAATTTGCCATCTATGCCCATTTTGCTAAGAGTTTTTAGCATGAATGCATGTTGGACTTTATCAAATGTCTTTTCTGCATCAATGGACAAAATCAGGTGATCCTTGTCTTTTGTGTTATTTATATGGTTAATCACATTGATTGTTTTTCTGATGTTGAACCAGCCTTGCATCCCTGGTATGAATTCCACTTGGTCATGATGTTTGTACTTTCTTGATGTCACACTTGTGATAGTGTCCCTACTTTTGATGTTATTAAGAAGTTGTTAGGATATAATAATGTAATAATTTTTACATTTATGCTAGAGCTTTTCCTTATATCTTATTTCTCTTGTGGTTTTGTTTTTCCTATTCTCTGTTGCTTCCTTATTTCTCATTTTGGATATTTTCTTCTGACTTGTCTCTTAACA
The DNA here is from genome assembly GCA_028571685.1 of Heterohyrax brucei. Taxonomy (NCBI): domain Eukaryota; kingdom Metazoa; phylum Chordata; class Mammalia; order Hyracoidea; family Procaviidae; genus Heterohyrax; species Heterohyrax brucei. The sequence goes on from CM053157.1 coordinate 64,618,445, forward strand.
TTTACTGATTTCCTTTCGATTGTGTCTAATCTGTTGGTAGATCTACCCACAGAATTTAATTTCAATCATTTTTATTTTTCAATTCTAGACATTTTGTTTGTTTCTTTTTAAAGATTATCGTTTTCTTCTTGCATTTTTAGTCTTACCTTTTATTTCTATGAACCTGTTGAATGCAGTGGTTTTAAATGTGTGTTTGATAACTTTGTATCTGATGTCTGTTGTCTGTTGTTATCTCTTGGTGTTTGGTCATGTGTTTTCTTCATGTATGCCTGTCTTATTTTTTTGTTTTTGTGTTTATTTTTAATGAGATATGAACATTATGTAAGTGACATTGTAGAGATAATTTGAAGATCTGGATGATGTTTTCTTTCTCCAAAAAATATTTGCATTTCCTCTGGAATGCTAGGCTAAGAGCAATATAAAACCCAGCTCAACATAGTCCAGTCAGTTGTCATACCGTTGAGAGTTGAAGGTTTTTTTTTTAATGGTGAAATGTATGTAACAAAAAATGCCATTGTAACCATTTTTGAGTACATGTCAGTAATATTAACTTCCAGTGCTGTACAACCTTCACCACTATTTATTTCAAAAGCTTTCCGTCACCCCAAACAGAAATTCTATACCCACTATGCAGTAACTTTTCAATCCTCCCTACTCCCCAAACCTAGTAACAACTAACAAATTTTACCTCCACACTTTTGCCTATTCTAGATATTTCATATAAGTAGAATCATGAACAATCATCCTTTTTTGTCTTATTTCATACTCAGTGAGTTTTCAAGGCTCATCCATATCATAGTATATATCCTAACTTCATTTCTCTTTGTAGCTAAAAAAGATCTCATTGTATGGATGTGTCCCCTTTCGTTTATCCGTTTATCCACTCACATATATTTGAATTGTTCCTGTCTTTTGATTATTGCAAATAATGCAGCAGTGAACTTTGATGTATACGATCTGTTTTAGTCCCTGCTTTTGGTTCTTTTGAGTATATATCTAGGAGTACAGTTGCTGGGTCATATGATAATTCTAAGTTTAACTTTTGGAGAAATTGCCAAACTATTCTCCACAGTGGCTGCACCATTTCACATCCCGACTCACAATGTGTAAGTGCTCCAGTTTCTCTTCATCCTCGCTAACACTCAGTGTTTTTCACTTTTCCAATAACAGCCATTCCATTGGGTGTGAAGCAATAAGCCATTGATGCTTCAATCTGTATTTCCCTAATGACTGGTGAATTGGAGCATCTTTTCGTGTGTTTATTGTATATTCATGTGTGTTCTTTGGAGAAATGTCTATTCACATCCTTCAGCCATTTTTGAATTGTGTTGATTTTTTGTTGGTGAGCTATGGTAGGTCATTATATATTCTGAGTATTAAATATTTATCATAAATACAGTTTCTAAGTGTTTTCTCCCATTTTGTAGGTTGCCTCTTAACTTTCCTGATAAAGACCTTTGGCACTCAAAAGTTTTTAATTTTGATGAACTTGAATTTATTAATTTTCTCTTTTGCTGCTTATGCTGTTGTGTCTTTGGCAGTTTGGTTTAAATCCCTTTACAGGCTAATTTAATTCCAATTAATCCTAATTTCTGAGGTACAGTCTTCTGTGAAGATTGTACCAAATTTACACCAGCAATGTTCAAGAATGCCTAATTCCTTGTTACCTTTCTAACAACAAAAGGGCATAACCAAACTTTTGATCTCTGTCAGTTTACTAGGTAAAAAATACTATATCATTATACTATTAATAGATGTATCTCTTATCTTACATAAAATTGAATATCTTTATATTTACTGTGACATTCTGTTTCTATTCTTTGTCAATTTTCTGCACAGTATTGGCATTTCTTTTACAGATTTGTGAAAGCTCTTTGCCTATTAGGAAAGTTAGATCATTTCTTTACTATAACTTGCAAATATTTTATTTTCATCACTTTATGACTTTGTTTAGGATGTATTAGTTTTAGTTTTTATTACCAGAATAACTTCTTAGAAATCACATAATTCTATTTTTATATTCTCCTTTTGGATTAATGTCAAAAGAGACCTTCCTCACACCAAGATAGTAAAAAAATAGTTCCTCTCGTAATATATTTATTTTTCTATGTTTAGATCTTTGATCTTTGTGGAATTTAAATATAAAATATGAAATGGGAATTAAACTATATTTCTTTTCTGATAACCAAATTGTGCTAACACTGTTTACTGAATGCTTCATCTTTTCTCCATCAATTCAGAATCAACTGTTATCAAATAATACACTTTTCTGCTTGGTTTTATTTCTATACTTTCTACTCCATCCCTGTGCTAAGTCAACTAAGCTTCCAGAGTATGTCTTAAAGATATTCAGAAAGGGTAAGGGCAGCAGCGTAAACCAGGATTTCCAGCCAGTTCTAACCAGTTCATTCAAGATCAACAAAGTGAAATAGGAACAGGCCTGACTTTTCAAAATTTGAGTGACCTGGAATGATAACTGAGACAGGAAAAATTGCAGGTGAAAGGACTGGAATGGGAGACTCACAAGAGGCTTTGTGGGCCCTTTCAAGTAGCCTGATGTGAGAGACTGTATTATTTGCAGGACTGTAGAAAGTGACGTACTTTCAAAGCTGTACAGGCTGCTCCACCTTTGAGAAGGGCACAGCTACTTGCTTCTCTGCTCAAAATCTAATGGGCAAAAGGTTTGTTTGTGCTGCGGTGTGTACACTGCCTTTGTTTCCTAAGTGGAAGATTAAGTTTCTAGTAGGACTTCAAACTATAGTTTTTTCCATTCTGGTTATTATTCCACTTCACCTAAATTCTAAAAATTCATGTCTGTTCCAGTTTCACTTTATCAGCATGACTGAACTGGGCAGAACCAGTTTGAAACCCTGCAGTAAAGAGGAGAAATCTTGTTCTGTGTTCCAGAAGTTTGTAGAGGGGATAGGCAGAAGATGTATGTGAGCATTGATAGGTAATAGATGCGTGCTTCTTGACTAGAAAATACTTTGGTAGTGAAGCTAGCAGGAACAGTCTGTGGATCAGGAAAAGAGTGGAAGGGAGTGTGGGACAACCTGTAGTCCCATTATCTGCTATGGCAAAAATATGTGATTTCTCTCTAGACCAAGTAGTCACCATGGACAGAGTGGCTGAGTTCAAGCCATCAAGGGGCTATGAAGATGTGTCACCAGGATCATGAGCAGAAGGATGTTAGAACAGGTCGGTTAGGGTTAAGAATTTGAACTAGTTTTGCCCATTCCAGTCATGGCTGATGAAATGAAACCAGAACACATTGGAATTTTTAAAATTTGGGTGAAGTGGATAATACCCAGAACAGGAAAAATCGCTGGTCAAAGTCCTGCTAAAAAAACTTAATCTCCCTCTTAGAAAACAAGAATATCATACATGTTGCTTAACAACCAACACTTTTGATTTTGAGTAGATGTGAACACGTTGGTGTACCCTCAACTATGGCAGCTGCCTGCACTACTTTGAATGTGTCTCACTTTCCAGAGTCCTGCCAATAATCCAGTCTCCCTCACTGGGCTCCTTGAAAGGGATCCAACACCTTTTCCAAATCTCCCATTTCAGAGCTTCGACCCATAATTTTTCCTGTTCTGATTATCATTCAGGTTCACCCAAATTTTGAATATTCAGGTCTGTTCCATTTTCACTTCGTCAGTCATGACCTAGCTAATTGGAACAAGTTCAAAGCCCTGGTTAGAGGGCATATTTTCCCCTAAGAATGTATGGGACTGATAGTCACCACAGGGCCTCAGCAGAACCTACACTTACATGAGAAATACAACTTGCACACTTGTCCCATAGAAGATTTGGGTAGCAAAAATGAACAAAAACAACAAACCCAGTTCAAAAGACGCCTGAGTAAATTCCAACAAAATTTTGAGGAATAAGTAATGTTAATATTATAAAAATCTTCCCCACAATAGAGAAAGAGCAACTCATGTTCACCTTATTTTTTGAAGGTAAGATAACTTGATGACAACACTTGAAAATGATATTACATAAACACAGCATTATGAGTCCGCCTCATGCATAAATGTGAAAGTTCTAACCAAGGTATAAATAAATCTAGCAATAAAAAGGGTAATATATCATAACTAAGTTTGGTTTACTTCAGGAATGTAAGATTAATATTTTAATTTTTAATACTTCACTGTGCTTTAAGTGAAAGTTTACAATCCAAGTCCCTTTGCCAAGTCCCCTGCATACACACTGCTGTGCAACTCTAGTTGCTGTCTCTACCCTGTGACAGTACACTCCTTTCCACCGTATACTTACCATATTTATTCAACCAATTCCTGCCTCCCCCTCTTCACCCTTCCATTTCACCTCTGGACAGGAGCTGCTCAGACAGCCTCATGTATATATTTAAGCCAAGAAGCACATATTTCACCAATATCACTCCTTGTCTTATAGTCCAGTCCAATTTTGTCTGAAGAGATGGCTTCGATACTGGTTTTAGATCTGAAATAGCAGACAGTCCAGGGGCCGTGTCCTCAGGGAACCCTCCAGGATGTTGGACCACAAGTCTGGTCCGTTAGTAGAGGTCTAGATCTTCATCCTTGTTTTTCTCCTACTGTGTCAGGGATTCCACATTGTTTTTCCTGTCAGGACAGTCATTGGTGGTGGCCAAGCACCATCTAATTCTTTGATCTCATGCTCCTGATCATATGGCCCTGTCATGATTGAAATGTCTTTCCCTCCCAAAATCTGTAGCAATTTACTAGGCCCTAATTCCTGCTATTATATGTTGTTCTCCATGTTGGAATTCTTGCTTCTATGATGTTAATGAGGGTAGATGGGTGCTGTTGTGTTGGTGGGGCAGAGCTTAATGTATGAAATTGTTTTGTGCCTTGAGGCAGCGTCTTGAGATACAAAAAGAGAGGCAAGCTGACATTTGGGGACCTCTCACCACCAAGAAAGTGCTAGGAGCTGAATGAGTCCTTTATAGAGGACTGGGATCCCTGTACTTCTGAAGTTTTCATTCCAGGGGAAGATTGACAACAAGGACTTTCATCAGTGCCAGCGGAGAAAGCCTTCTCCTGGAGCTGACACCCTGAATTTGGACTTTTATCTTACTGGACTGTGACAAATAAAATTTCTCTTTTTAAAGCCATCTACCTGTGGTGTTTCTGTTGGAGCAGTACCAGGTGACTAAAACAGTCCCCTTCTGTCTCCTGGGCTCCATTTTCCTCGTGGAACCAGTTGATGCTACTTAGATGGAAGCTTGGTAGCACTGAAGACTCCACATGCCACTCACCAAAGTGGGATGCAGAATATTTCCTTAAAAAAAAAAAAAATTCAGAACATTCTTATGCTAATTGGCCTAAATATACCCCGAAACCATGGTTCTCAGACCCTTGACCCTGCTACACTGACCTTTGAAATGCTGGGTTGTATTTAGGAAGCTTCCTATCTTTTGGCGTAGCTCCGCAGTGTTGTTCTCCCTTCTACTGCATGCTGTAACTTCCTGCACTTAACCCAGTTTTTATTTATTATCTTTTCTATGAATACCCATCTCCCTACCTCCCTTCCTTTGTGGTCAAAGATTTTTTCTTCCATGCTTAAACCTTTTCCTGAGTCCTTATAATAGTGCTGTCATACGATATTTGTCCTTTTGCGACTGACCAATTTTACTCACCATGCCTTCCAGATGACTCCATGTTATCTTGTTTCCCCATGTTTCCCCAAGATCATCATTGTTCTTTATCATTGCATAGTATTCTATTGTGTGAATATACCACAGTTTGTTTATCCATTCATCTGTTGATGGGTACCTAGTTTGATTCCATCTTTTTGCTTTTGTGGACAGTGCTGCAATAAACATTGTGTGCAGGTATCTATTCATGTGATAACCCTTATTTCTCTAGGATATATTCTAAGCAGTGGGATTGCTGGATCATATGGTATTTCTATTTCTATCTTTCTAAGAAAGCACCAGATCTATTTCCAAAGCAGTTGTACCAATTTCCTTCCTACCAGCAGGGTAGAAGAGTTCTAATCTCTCCACAGCCTCTCCAACATTTATTGTTTTGTGCTTTTTGGATTAATGCCAGCTTTGTTGGGCTGAGGTGGTATCCCATCACAGCTTCGGTTTGGATTTTTCTGATGGCTAATGGTTGTGATCTTTTCTTCATGTATCTTTTAGCTGCCTGATGTCTTCTTTGGTAAAGTACTTGTTCATATCCTTTGCCCATGTTTTAATTGGATTGTCTGTCTTTTTCTTGTTGCAATTTTGCAGTACTTTTTAGAGTATGGGGATTAACACCAATTGTATTCATGGATGCCAAAAATTTTTTCCCAGTCCGTAGGTAGTCTTTCTACTACTCTTGGCTGAGCATACATATATGGTTTTTAGGTGTTCCCAGTTATCTATTTTCTTTTCCTGTATTTGTGCACTGTTAGTAATATTTTGTAATCCGTTTGTGCCATTATATTAGGGCTCCGAGTATTCTCCCTATTTTTTCTTCCATGATCATTATTTTTCTAGATTTTATATATAGGTCTTTGACCCATTTTGAGTCAGTTTTTGTTCATGGTGTGAGATATGAGTCTTATTTCATTTTTTGCATTTATTGGAAAGCTGTACTGCATTCATGGAATGGAAAATTGAATCATAGGGTAAAAATTTCAAATGATCACAAATTCGTTTATAGAATTACCACAATCTGAATGTAAATTTCAGCAAATTTTTTTCCAGAAATTGAAACCTGATTCTAAAATTTATAGAGATAGGCAAAGGGCTATAAACTATGTTGAAGAAAAGCAGAGTTAGAAGACAATTTAGTAGGAAAAAATTTATTATAAAACATGACAGTATTTTGTAGGCACAAGATAGATAAATAGACCAATGGATAGAAGAGAGAACTAAGAAATGGATTCAGGAATACATGGCAAAGTTAGCTCTACAGCACAATAGGAAATAATTTTTTTTCAATAAATAATATAAGCTCAGTTGTATAAATTTATGAAATTTGGCTTATCCTTCTGACTACACACAAAGGTTATAAAAGGTATTTATGGAGAACATCTTTATAACATTTGGGTTAAGGAAAAAAGTGTCACACAGTACTCAAAGCTCTACTAACTATCAAGGAAAACATTAAGAACTTCTTAGGAAAAAAAGACACTGCTAACAGAATGAGAGGAAAGCACAGGGAAGAATATCTTTGAGTTATATGTAACTACAATGGGATCCCATCCAGTGTCTAAAAGAAGTCACAGTAATCCCTATGAAAAAAGACAACTCAATAGAAAAAATTCACAAGAAATTTGAACAGACATGTTTATTGGATATGAAGTGGCAAAAAATGAACATAATAAATGCACAGTTCCATTAGTAATGCTGGTAGCAGGAACTCTCATGTGCTGCGGCTAAATAGGTAAGCTGGTATATGCAATGTATAAAATTGTCAGGCTTGTCTACTCCAGTTTAGCATATGTGTATACCCTATGGCTTAATAATTTCATTTCTATGTATATATCCAACAGAAATACAAGCATGTGTGTATCAAGAGACAATAGCTTTATTTGCAATGGAAATATTTTTCTTAAGGTAGTCCCAAAGTAGAAACAATCAAATGTCCATCAGAGTAGATTGGATCAAAAAAATTGTAGTATATATATTCAGTTGAATTCTACAGTATATTTGAATGAATTATGTTTACATGTAATAGTATATAAGAAAAAAGTTAGATATATGTTAGTATAACGTGAAGCCATTTATATAAAGTTGAAAAAAGCAAAATTAATTTTAGAACAGGATATCAGACTTCAAAAGAGACTATAGGAAAAATAAATTAGAGGAGCATGAGGGAGCTGCAAATAACATTCAGATTTTTGACCCAGTGCTTGGCTGGCTATATTTATGTGGTAATGTTCACTTGGTTATAATTCACTGAAGCATACAGTTAATTACATTTTTATTTATGTATGCTATAGGGTTGCTATGAGTCAGAATCAACTCAACAGCAATTTTTTTTTAATAGTTGAAACAGAATGTAGTATAAAATTTTTAATAACAGACTAATTTCATTTCTAGGAATTTGATAAATATGATCAGCTGGCATTAGAGTACAAAATGATATACAAAGGGTATTCACTGGTGAATTGCTTATCATAGCAGAAGACTGGAAGCAACTTCATTGTTCATCAGTGAAAGTTGGGTACATTAGAATACATGCAAATACTGTGAAATCATTTTTAAAATTAGGTAGCTCTGTGCTACATTTGTTTACCTGTAATATATTGTGAATGCCCAGAATACATTTTTAATTTCCAAATATTTTTAAGAAAAAGAGAACACAATTCAAAAATAGACAAGGTATGTAAATAGGCAATTCACAGAAGAAGAAATGCAAACTGCCAATAAACAAGAAAAGAAGAGGAATGCTGAGTAAAATAACAATGGAAGAGCAACTTTTACCCATTATATGAGGAATTTTTTTAAGGATTGTTAATATTTACTATTAATGTGACTGATGAAAATGGATCTCATATACATGTATTTTTAGCTTTTAAAATAAAACTAAGCATGACTTGACTCTGAGATTCTAATCTTAGCTAAATTTCTACAATTTCTAGAGACTCCTGTGCGCAAAAAATAGGCAGAAGGCCTCATTTTTTTATAACAGCAAAATGCTCAGAATCCATGAATAGGAAAATAAGAAAATAAAGACATGTTGACTTTGAATCCTGGAATACAACACAGTAATTGAAAAACTCACACAAGGAAATATCTCTAAGATATATTTCAGTAAAAACAAGAAAGATACAGAACAATAATATGCTTGTAAAAAAAAAAAACAACAGAAAAAGGGCAAAGTGGGTATAAGCAAAACCATTCATCACAGTTATCCCTGTAAGGGGGATAGATGTACAGTCAGCTGCTTAAAGAGTTTCTCATTACATTTATTGCTTAATTTTTTAGTGAGAATATTTCAAGTATTTAGTGAGAAACTGTTAGGTTAAAAAAAAAATTTTTTTTAAGGGGGGAAAGAAAATTTTGCACCATGCCTCTGAAAAGTTCCTTCTTTACAAGATGATGAATATTAGTGAGAAGGATCTTGTGTAGAATTGTGAGACCTTTGAAAATGATTACAATCCAGTATTCCAGGAGAGAGCCTCAGAGAACTCAAACTCACTACCATCAAGTGAATTCTGACTCAGCAACCCTATAGGTCAGTGTAGAACTGCTCTATAGTTTCCAAGGAGCACCTGATGGATTTCAACTGCTGACCTTTTGTTTATCAGATGAAGCATCTAACCACTGCACCACCAAGGTTTCCAGGGAAAGAGCCTCATTAGTTTGAAAACTCTAAGCACCAGGTAGAGCAATGAAAACATAGATACGTAATTTCTTTTCTTTTTTAATTTAATTATAGTTTAGGTGAAGGTTTACAGAACAAAGAAGCTTCTCATTAGGCGGTACATAGTTTTATAATATTGGTTAACAACACCACAATAGGTCATCACTTTCCCACCTCAAACTTGGGTCCTCTGTTACCAGTATTCCTGTCCCCTGTTACTTTCGAGTCCTTGCCCCTGGACTGGCATGCCCCTTAGTCTTGTGGTTTTTTGTTTTTTTGTTTTTTTCATGGGGCTGTCCATTCTTTGACTGAAGGGTAAACCTCAGCAGTAACTTTATTAGAGAGCTGAAAGGTTGTCCGGGGGCCCATACTCTCAAGGTTTCTCCATCTCTGTCAGATCAGAAAGTCTAGTCTTTCTTTTTCAGTTAGAATTTTGATCTACATTTTTCTCCAGCTGTCTTTGGGACCCTCTGTTGGGTACCAGAGCAGTCAGTGGTGGTAGCTGATCACCATCTAGTTGTACTGGATTCAGTCTGTTGGAGGCTGTTGAAGATGTTATCCATTAGTCCTTTGGACTGGTCTTTCCCTTGTGTCTTCAGCTTTCTTCACTTTCTTGTGCCCCAAAGGGTGAGACCAGTGTAGTATCCTAAATGGCTGCCCACAGTATTTTAAGACACCAGACACTACTTATCAAAGTAGAATGTAGAGCATTTTTTTTTATAAACCATGTTATGCCAATTGAGCTAGATGTTCCCCAAGATCATGGTCCCCACTGCCTCAGCTCAACATTTCAGTTCCTCAGGGAATTTGGATGTGTCTGTGGACCTTCCATGACCTTGCCTTGTGCACGTTGTGCTGGCTTTTCCAGTATTGTATACTGTCTTAATTTCATCAAAGTTAGCACTTATCTATTGTCTATTTAGTGTTTTTCCATCCTCATCCCTCCCCTTCCTGGTAACCATCAAATATTGTTTCTTTTTATGTGTAAATCTTTTTTTTTAATTTTTTTTTATTTAATATGACTAAGTGAAAATGTACATTCCTGTATAAATTTACATGCCCACCTATATGCAGCTTCCACTGCTCTCCCTGCCCGGTGCCAGCACACTATTCCTCTCTGCTCCATACATGTCTCATCCTCCCAACAGTCTCCTTTCCCCTCCTCTCCACCCACTCTCCTTCCTCCAGCCAGAGGTCAGCTATGTGTAAATCTTTTCATGAGTTTTTACAGTGGTGGTCTCATACAATATTTGTCCTTTTGTCATTGACTTGCTTAACTTACCATTGAAAAGCTGCCGTCCTGTTTCCTACATGTGATGAGATGCTTTACATATTCATCACTGTTCTTTAGTGTTGTTTAATACTCCAATATGTATATATACTGCAATTTGTTTATCTATTCATCTGTTGTTTCTAACTTTTTGGTATTGTGAAAAATGCTGCCATGAGCATAGGTGTGCATATGTCTATTTGTATGACAACTCTTATTTCTTTAGGATGTATTCCTAGAAGTGAGATTTCTGGATTGTATATTTCTACTTCTAGCTTTCCAAGAAAGTACCGTTATTGTTTTCCAAAATGGTTGCATCACTTTGCACTCCCACCAGCAGTGCACAAGAGTTTTGACCTCCTCACAGCCTCTACAACATTTGTTATTTCCTGTTTTTGTGGTTCATGCCAGTAAGATACATGATTTCTTAATATTATAGCATGATTGTGCTTTTAGTCACTTTTTATATACTAATAGTAGACAGGCCTTCAGAGTTGTTCATGATTTTGACCTATAATGACAATAAAAGGCTTTTCTAATTTACATATGATTTTTACAGATAGGATTGCCATGAGTCGGATCCGACTCAACGGCACTTGGCTGGCTGGCTTTACAAATAGGAAGGAAATTATGATTATTGGAAGCAATTCAGTGTCTGTGGAAAATTTTTATTAAGACTGAATTAAGACTAAATTTAAAGTACATTAACATGCTTAGCGATGAGTTGAACAAAATTTTAGGCTAAGTATAAAATTTATCAGTGTCAGTTTCTCCAAAACATAGCCATGTCTCTTACGCACATTGAAAAGGGTTTAACATAGAAATGTCTGAAGTTGGGAGTTGCTATAACATCTGTTGAAGAAAGCTGAGCTGCCTGGTATCCAAGCAGTTAAGACAGTGAACTCACATGAAAGCAGAAGCCAAGCCTTTAATCATTTACTGCAATAGTGCAAGAAAGAGAAACCTAGAGAAAGGTGCTGGCTTCCTCCTATTCCACATTTCCCCAGAAACAGAAATGGATCGTTTCAAATGTAGAGACTATCTCACTGCGGAAAGAATCCTGAATAAAAAAGCTCCTGCTGATCTGGGGGCCCTAGAGTTCTAGGGGTAGGGCAAGGGGAAGGGACCAGAACTGGAAAAGTGTTGAATATTGTGTCAGATTGGCTGGCTTGGCTGTGAAAAATGTCTTTAAGCTTCTCCTTTTGCCCCTGATAAAAAGGCCTTCATATGGAGATACCTGGCCAAAGGATGTAGATATGTGATAGGTTAGTTGGGGGTTAGGGGTTAGTGTGTAAGTTCTTGGCTGCACCTTTCTTCAGAAACCACAGTGCACTGATTATACTCCGGTAAGATCTAATCAACATAACCAAGAAAATATTTTTTCCCATTAAGATTACACCCACAGGTAAAGAGATTAGGACTCCAACATGTATTTTGAGGGGTATGCTGTTCAATCCATAACAGCTGTGCATCAAAATGTGGTTGGGAAGGGCAGTTTTCCTCCCTGAGACATGCAAAATAAAACCTTTGTAACTGTCTATGATCAGGTGTGGAATATCACACTTATATTTTTGTACAAAATACAGACTCCTCGGATCCCTCTCTTTGTATATTACTTGAAAATTGTTCAAGTATCAAAATAACTTATTAATGGATTCAGTTTGATACTAAAGTTCGTGAATTTAGTTGTAATTCCAGAAATTAAAATTTAAGACAATATATCAAGACTTTATTATTTGTTGTTGTTTTTGTAAGATACTGTCAAGGCAGTTCTGGCTTATAGCGACCCTGTGTACAATAGAAGAAAACACAGCCCAGACCTGTGCCATCCTTACAGTTGTTATGCTTGAGCCCGTTGTTGCAGCCACTGTGTTAATCCATCTCACTGAGTGTGTTCCTCTTTTTCACTCACCTTCTATTTTACCAAGCATGATGTCCTTCTCCAGGCACTGATCCCTCTTGTTAACATGTCCTCAGTGCATGAGCTGAAGTGTCACCATCCTTCTTTCTAAGGAGCATTCTGGTTATACTTCTTCCAAGACAGATTTGTTTATTCCTTTGTCACTCCATGATATATTCAATATTCATCACCAACACTGCAATTCAAAGGCATCAGTTCTTCTTCAGTCTTCATTATTTTTTATTGAAGCTCTTTGCTTTAGGGCTAGTGTGTTCATTAGTCTCTTATATGTGATTGAGCTAGAATTTATGTCCTTCATGTGTATTATTGTTGGCGCTGTGGACCTGGGAAACCTTTGCCTAAAGGGTGAACCTCAAGAGTGACTGTATTACTGAGTTAAAGGATATCTGGTGCCCACACTCTTGGGGTGTTTTTCAGTCTATGTGAGACATGCAAATCTGATTTTTTTTTTAATTTTCATTTTGTTCTATGTTTCTCTTCTACTGTATTTGTTCAGGGCCCTCTACTGTGGCCCCTGCCAGAGTAGTCAATGATGTACCTGGGCACAAACTAGCTGTTCTGGGCTCAATCTGGTAGAGACTGTGGCAGCTGTGGTCCGTTAATCTTTTGGACTAATCTTTCCCTCGTGTCTCTGGTTTTTATTTTTCATGCTCCAGTCAGGCTGGTACTAGTAAATGTATATTAGATTCTCACAGGCTTTTAAGACCCCAGCCACTACTCACCGTAGTCAGGTGAGGAACATTTTCTTTATGGACTATGTTACTCCAGTTGAGCTAGATGTCCGCCCAAGACCATGGTACCCAGCTCTCAACACAGTAGCTTGGTCTTTCAGATATGTCTGTGAAGCTTCTGTGACTTTGCCCTCGTCTAGTTGCTAACTTCCTCAGTATTGTGTACTGTGGTGAGAAAATAATCCCAAGACTTGTGTAACCTAGAACAGTGCTATAAAATAAAACCTGCATTTGTGGAAACAATCTACAATCTGTGCTGTTCCATTTAGTACCACTAGTCACATGTATCTTTTAAGCACTTGAAACAAATTCAGTGTAACTAAGGACAAATTTTGGATTCTATTTAGTTGTAATTCATTTAATGTAAATTAAAAGAGTACATCAAATGCTGACATTACTTTATATGGTGGTGACATCAGGGAGGAAACATAAAGCTGCTTTAAAGCCAAAATTATTACATCAGCCAAAATTTTCCAAAGTATCATTTGAGTACAAATGATCCATGGGTGTTTTTCATGTGCAATTATATGTCGTTGTTAGTTGCCATTGAGTTGATTCCAACTTATGGTGCCTGTGCCGCAGAGCAGAACTACACTCCATAGTTTTTAAGGTTGAGACCTTTGGGAAGCAGGTCACCAAGTCTGTTTTCTGGGGTGCTTCTGGTGGGTTTAAACCTTCAACCTTCAGCTAGTAGTTGAGCAAGTAACCATTTTTGCTTCCCATAAGGAAAAATTGTAAGATATCTAAAGCAAATTTTGCTTTTTGTCTTATAATTCAGTATTTGAAATCATTGAAAAAACTCACATTTAAACTACTTTTGTATTTAGAGTTACAGTTTTATCAAGAAAAGAAATTTCTTAAAACACCAACATATTTAAAGATAAGTAGAAATAAAGAGTCTTCCATTAAGGATGTCCTATTTTTGACAGCACACAGAAGCAATATTGTGAAGCTGTAGCAGCTATATTTATCATATTTTTTGATCCATAAAAAGTTACACAATTCCACAACATGTAGAAATTATTAAAGTTCATTCTCAAAATGGGTGTTCCAATCGCCAAACTTTCTGTGCATTGTTGAAATTTATGATGCACATAATCATCTCACCAAGAGAACAGTTTTGCATTTAATCAAACAATTTGAGACAACTGGGTCTGTTGCCAATCAGACAATGCCTGTGCATCAGTGAACCCCACATTCCAACAAAAACATCACAACTGTTCATCAGCGTGTACCCAAGAGTCCATCCCAATCAATTTCTCACAAAGCACAAGAACCCGGGCCTTTCATGGGCCACAATTTGGCAGATTTGTCATCTGAATTTAAAACTTCACCCTAACTTTACCCTTACAAAATTCTTTTAACTCAAGAAGTCCAACAGCAATAGATTGTGCCATGCATTTGCTGACTGGCTTCTGGAACAATTAGAAGTTGACCCTGCTTTGGGCCAAAAGATCGTCTTCAGTGATGAGGCCCATTCTTGGATGAATGATTTTCTTAACAAACAAAACTGTCACAATGAGAACTCAATGGAGATTCAAGAACATCTGCTTTATCCCCTGAAAGTTACCATTTGGTGTGGATTTTGGTCTGGCAAAATCATTGTCCCTTATTTTCCCCAAAATGAATGAGGAGAGGCTGTGACTATCAGTGGGAAAAAATATCAGGCTATGATAGCTGCTTATGTTTGGCTCCATTTGGAAAGTGCCACCACAGCCATTTACGTGAAGTCCTTTTCCACACATGCCATCAAATGTAGTTCAAAATAATAAAAATTTTATTTTATTTAATTATATTTATTTTCTTATATTTAATTATGTATCATTAAAACAGTATTATTTACACAACTTCTTTTATTCAAGTTCAAAGACAGGATACCCTTAGTGGAAGACCCTCTTATATTTTTGAGTTTCACTTATATTTGCATTGTTTGTAAATAATCATTTACATTAACATTGTTTATAAATGCTCTCATAAATAAAACAGGAGATCTTGTTCCTTTGCATTGCTGAGTAGTATTCCATTCTACAGATATCAAAAAAGGTGTTTATGCATTCACATGATGAAAACTTGGGTTATTATCAACTTTTGGCTATTATGAGTACATCTGCTATGGCCATTGCAGTACAAATCTTTGTGAAGCACTTGTGCATCTTGGGTAAATATCTAAGGTGGAATTACTGAGAGCTCTGATTGTGCAATAGTAAGAGTTCAGCTGCTAACTGAAAGGTTGGCAGTTTAGCCCATCCAGTGGCTCCACTGGGAAAGACCTGGTGATCAACTTCCTTAAAGATTACAGCCTAGAACATCCTAAAGGGAAGTTATACTCTGTCACTAGAAGTTGAAATTGACTTGATGTCACATAATAACTTTGTGTGTGTTTAATATAGAGACAAACTATTAATCTAAAGAGGGTGCATCATTTTGCATTTCTATTAGCATTGTATAAAAGTTTCCACTGCTATATCTTTGTCAGCACTTGGTATAGTCAGTCTTTTAATTTTAGCCATTCTGTTGGGTTCAGTAGTATTTTATTATACTTTTAATTTTATATTCCTAGTAACTAAAGATGTTCAGCATTTTTTTCAGATGCTTATGAGTGCATCTTCTTTGGTAAAATAACCTGTTTAAATCTTTTGCCACTAAAAAGATAAAATTGTTACCTTTATTGGGTGTTCTTTTTATATTCTGAGTACAAGATACATGCTTTGCAAATGTTTTCTCAGTCTATGCTTTGCCTTTTTATTTTATTAACAATATCTTCTAGGAGCAAAATGATCTAATACTGATCTGCAGCTTGTCAACTTTTTATTTTTATAGTTTTTTGGAGTTACTTATCCTAACTAACTAATTGTTGCCTAAGTCAAAGGTACTAGATTTTCTCCTGTGATCCATTTTGAGTTAATTTTTGTATATTATATAAAGTAAAATTAAGGTTCAGTTTTTTTTTTAAATCTATATGAAAACTTGTTACTGCCAAGTTGATTCTGACTCATAGCTGGATTTAATTCTAGCTTGTTTCTTTTTTTTTTTTTTTCCTTTCTTTTCTATTTCTACCACCTGTTTCTTTTCCTTTTTTAAAAAAAAATTGAGTGTCTTTTAATGACTTCATTTCCTCTTTTAACTGTTAGCTATACCTGTTTTTTTTTACTGTATGTTCTAGATTTTGCAGTATGAGGACTGACAGTTAAGTTTGCAAACTCATCCTAGAAAAAGTGTTATGTACCTCATTGCTATGTATCACTACAGTCACATTTGTAGTACTCACCTTGGGAAGCTATGCACCAACACCAGCATCTAGTCCACCCTTCAAAGCAATTTGGGAACTCTTTTTCTGGAATGGCCATCAGAGATGTCATCCTATTACCCTTGATGTCCTGAATGCCATCCAAGTGTCTTCCTTTCAATATTTCCTTTATCTTTGGGTAAAGAAAAAAAGTCACTTGGGGCAGATCAGGAGAGTAGGGAAGGTGTTCCAATATGGTTATTTGCTTACTGGCTAAAAACTCCGTGACAGACAGCTATACAGTTAAGTTCACAGACTTGCCACCTTGTCGGTGTGCACAATGGCCATTCCAGAAAGAGTTCCAAAAGTGGTGTGAAAGGTGGGTTAGGTGCTGGTGTTGGTGCATAGCTTCCCAAGTGGAGTGTTTGGAAGATGACCATAGTAATATTCAACAATGAGGTATGTAGCACTTAAAACAATTTAGTTCACAGCCTTTGTTGTCAGACCTTGTATGTATATTTTAAAAGCAGTTTTAATATTCTTATATGCTAATTCTATCATCTGTTTCATTTCTATATGTGTTTTTATTAGTTTATTTTTTTTCTTCCGATGGTATGTAATGTTTTTCTGAATTTTTGTATGCCTGTTACTTTTTGTACACTGGACATTGTAGATTTTAGATATCTTGTTGTTGTATTTTGTTGGAGTCCTTTAAATAGTGTGGAAGCATAGTGGTTTAAGTGCTACGTCTGCTAACCAAAAGGTCAGCAGTTCAAATCTGCCAGGTGCTATGGGGCAGTTCTACCCTGACCTATGGGGTCACTGTGAGTTGGACACAACTTGATGGCAGTAGGTTTTTAAATAGTGTTGGGTTGTTGTTGTTGTTTTTTTACCCTGGAAGGCAGTTAAGGTACTTAGAATCATAATTTTGAAGCTTTTTTAGAGTCCCAAACAGCCTTTAGTCTATAGCTAATTGACTGCCACTGCTGAAGTTATGGTAGTGCATTGGTTAAGGAGTTCAGCTGCTGACCAAATCCACCAGCCACTCCTGAAGTTGTACCCTTTTGAGGCTTCTACTTCTGTCCCATGTGTGAGAACTACAGTCTAGTTGGTGGGAACACAAAATATTCTCAGCCTATGTTAAGTTTTAGGAATTGTTCTGTCTCTTCTTCTCTGGTAGTTCTTTTCTCAGGCAGTTTCTTCACACAAATGTGTAAATCAGTATACAGCCAGTTTCAAGGGATTATTCTGCAAATACCTGGTGTACCCTCGCTGTAAAGATCTTTCCTCTCTAGTATTTTGCCTGGTAAATTCTAGCTGTTTTTTGTAGCTTTGTACTGTGATATCTGTTTCCTCTCAACTCTTCCTGACTACTCACTGCTCTTTGGCTTTCATTCTTTTGTGCTTTGACTGGGATATCTTACCCATCAGGAAGTTAGAATATTTGTAGTATTTATTTTGTTTATTATTCATTTCTGAGGGATCCTATCCAGTGTCTGAAAACTGTTGTTTAATAACTTTTGTCCAGCTTTTCATTTGTTTAAGGTAGGAGATTAAATCCAGATCCCTTCCTGACTTTACAACAATCTTCCTTGACTTCTCTAACCCTAAGGCATAACTTTCCAGTAATATTTTTAATTAAAAGAAAAAGTATTATTTATTATTGCTGTAATACATGCTCACTGTATAAACCTTATCATGTTTGTAGAAGTAATTAGCTATATTATAACATAAAATACTTAAGACTATCAACTTGATACAATATTTAATATGTATAATAATACATTAACTTATTCATTTTTTGTGGAGATGTCAAAATACTTTAATAACTGTTTTCTAGTTTGATGATCATAAAAGCCTGGTGAATCATAGTAAGTCTGGTATTATTCTTATTACTTAGGTAAAGAAACTAAAATCTATCAATTCATTAATTTTTCTCGAAGTCAGATAACCTATAGATAATAGAGATGGCAATAGGACCTAGACCTCATGACTTTTATAACAATACTTTTTCCCTTTCCTAAGCACTGTATTATTGGAATATGTACAGTTTTATATGAATTCTCAAAATATTTACTGTGATAGAATTTTTTTTTTACTTTTGTGGAGGACAGTGTGGTGGAGTGAAATGAATTATACTGAGAGTAAACAGATGATTTGTCAGGTTGATTTATTCTGAATAATGAAACAGTATGGAACTTGTATTTAAAAAAAAAGAAACAATTGCTCTCAAGTCTATTCTGATTCATACACAGGACAGTATAGAACTGCCTTACACGGTTTCTGTTTTAGTCATCAAGTATTGCTCTAGCAAAAATACCACAAATGGCTTTAAAGAAAGAAAAAGTCTGAATTCAGGATGTCTATTCTTGGGGAAAGGCTTCCCTCTTTGTTGTCTCTGGAGAAAGCTCCTTTTGTTGCAGCAGTCTTTGGTCAGGGAGCATTTTGATACAGGAACCTCAGATTGGAAGGATGCTGTCTATCCTGGTGCTGCTTTCTTGGTGTTATGAGGTTCCCAACTCACTGCTTGCTCTCCCTTCCTTTTATCTCTTGTAGGATGAGAGGATAAAAAGTGGTGCAAGCCACACTCTAGGGAAACTCTCTTTACCTTGCAGCAGGGAGGTGACCTTAAGAAAGGTTTTTACAGTCTCACCCTAATTCTCTTTAACATAATGCTATCTGTTAACCACAGGCAGAGATTAAGATTTACAGCACAGGAAGATCACAATATGAAGGGCAGTCACACAATAGTGGGAATCACCAGCCCAGCCAAACTACTTTGCATATTTTGGGGGAGGGGGACACAGATTATTCCATGACAGTTTCCAGGGCTGTCAATCTTCTTGGAAACATATTGCCACATTCTTCTCCCACTGAGCAACTGGTGGTTCCAGTCATTGACTTTTTGGTTAGCAGCCAAGCATTAAACCACTATACCACTGGGGCTCCTTTGCAACTTAAATAAAATGAGCAAAACAAAGTTTTGCTTAAGAATCATATAATGTTTAGCTTAGGAAGCAAAAAGTATGGACTTATAATTGTTTGGCTAAAGAACGTGTTATAAATGGAGAAAAAAAGAATGTATGCCTAATGACTAAGGGAACAGAAATGCCTGTTTAGAAGAGCTATCTGATAATTTCTCAGGAGATTTAGTTAAGATATTAGTCAAAAGTATTTGTCCTTTAACAAATAGGACAAAATAAAGAGAAAAAAGATTGATAAAAATTCAATTTTTCATAAAAGTTATATTTCTGTTTATATATACTACAATGTTAAAAAGTTGGATATATGAAATTAATTTTTATCAAGAAATTTCATGTTAAATATATACCCTCTAGCTAAGAAAGATTTAGCATTGATTTGGAGTCTATAATTATTAGTTTTGTGAAAAAGGCATCTGTTTATATACCTAAGCACTTTTTTCATTAAAGAGTGACATATTTTGACCTGTCTCCTGCTTGCATAGCAAAAATATTTTGTGTAATTCATCTGTAAAATATAGAATTAAGTTTAGGGAGTAGATTACATAATCACTACTTACTGATAAAATTGTTAATAAAATATGATTGCAGCTATCCCTGCTTGCAGTCATGGCTTTATACGAGATCAAGCTTCCCTATGTAAAGCCAAGGCATCCTCCCCAACTGGAACCATTGCCTAACCTCTGCCAACTCTAGGGCATTACATAGTACTCCAACAAACTAGGGCATAGTACTACATAGTACTGGAACAACTCTAGGGCATTACATAATACTACAGCCATTGCCCGACCTCTGCCAACTCTTGGGCATTCCTTTCCAATGTTCTCATTTTTAATGCAAGGATTAAAATAATCATGATTGCATGAGACATTATAATTTTATATTTTTTCTCTTTCAGAGTTGCATTTGGGAACTGCAATGGGTTGGCTGTGGTGGATTTTATGCAGAAGACAGTACTGTTAAGCATGGGAACCATTGATCTGTACAGATCAAGTGACCTGTACCAACGACAACCACGATCTCCTCGAAAAAATAAACAGTTCATTGCAGGTAGGAGCTATAACAAGATGGTTATGAGCTTGATGAGTTCATCTACTTTCTTACTTTGGGATTTCTTGTCTTTTCTCTGATGCTATTAAAATGCATGGCAATCTGCAAGTCAACATAATACTCAGTAGTGTGAAGTAAAATGAATTAGGCAGGAATGGTGAAAAGACATTGAAAGGCCAAGCCAGCTGTTTAAACTTCAATCTGTTGCTGAAGCTAGGAAGCACCCCAAGTTTCTTGAAAGTCAGGCAAAAAATAAGGAATTGTTGCTGTCAAAAATGTCATGTGTTTTGGCAAGACTAATAAGTAGACTTGTTCAATTGTAAAAGAAAGAAAGATTTTCAATACAATCGCAGACTTATACAGAAGGACCCACAGTTTTACTGAAGTTTCAATGTGTATCCAAATATTTGGCTATGTGAACACTGTCAAAATTTTTATAAGTTTCTATCAACTGTTAGACTCTAACTTGTAGAAAGTTAGTTGAGCTGAAAGATTTGCAGGTGGAAATGCACATAAGGTGTTATTTAAAATAATCAATTGAATACTGAAAGCTTTATTAAATATACCCATGCAAAGAATATTTCAAAATAAAAGGAGTACATGATGGCAGGTCTTATTTTCCAATAGCAAGTATGCCAAATTTAACATTTGAATATGGTAACGGATGAAGCTCCCTCTTGGACCAATGAAGAATTACTGGATATACTTTTGTTCTTCTTTGTCTTTTTATTTTCTTGTTAACCTTCTCAAACCTCCCCAGAGTTATTAGTTCAGAATTTTCAATGGGATTTAAGGAAAAAAAACTGTTTTTCAGAACTTTATATTTCTTTGCTTTTTATTACAAATTTCAGCTATCCAAAAAAATTATGCTTTTATCAGCACTTTAGGAGTTCTGAAAATTTACAGTTCTATAGGTTTGACTTTTACCACTACTGACTTTTGAAAAGAAGTCAAAACAATTTTTATATACCATATACCACAAGGTGTCCTCGTGACTGGGAAAGAGAAGGTTGGTTTTTGAAAATTCATGGACTCTAGGGGAAGAAGATAACAGGAGTTACTAGGAAGTGTTTGCATGCTGAAGCAGAAATTTAATCATAAAAACTATGGATTTTGTGACAACAGCTAAGTTATTCTCTGGATTTACCCAGTAGGAGGACCAAGTATACAGTACATTTTGACAAAGGCAGTACAGCTGTTATTTAATTTAATTAGAACTTTTGAAGACTCTACAATTATGATTAGAGCCTAGAATTTTGATGAATTTAAAATCAGGAAACACAACATCATGATGATGTTGTGAATATTTCAGTTTGTATTTAGTGCCTCAGATGAATGCGGTGAGTACTCTTTGTGCATCATAGAAATGTAATTGTAAAGTTGAAGAGTCTAAGCTTTCCTTGTAATTGCTGAAAGATAAAGGACAACCACTTTGATATTATTGATGAGGTAATTTATACATATTATTTACAAGCCAAATAAGTTTATGACATAAACACACATACTGAGAAATACACAATTTATTTTATAAGACATTTGATTAAATAAACAACTATAGCATTCTCATCATTCATCTATCATCTCTTTTTTTTTCTGATTTATTTTCTTAATATCTCCTCTCTAATCTGATTACCAAAACTTGCTCCAATTTCTACATCTATCTTGGCTGTTCTAGATTCTGGTATGCTATCACTTCCTTTCACTTTAGACTATTTTTCTCTCTTTCCTCTGCCTGCTGCTGATGCTGGTGTTCTGGCATGTTCCAAAGACAACTTTTGCATGCGTGGCCTGTCTAACTTTTATCCTGATTTAACGAAACGGATCCGTACTTCCTATCAGAGTAAGTTTTATAACGGTTAGGCAAATAGCTTTTTTAAATCATAATGCTTGAGTAAAATCTATATGTCTGTGCTCAGTAATGTGTTTTTTAAAACACATTCAGCGTGCATGCCATTTTCTGTTTTCTTATGGAAATGCAAACTGATAATTTCAATAAAAATCATTATGAAAATACTTGAAATGATTTTCAAATTATTATTGTCATATACCCCGTTACTCATGCTCCTTGTTTCAGTATTTATTCCAAATCATGCATACCATGTTTTATTAGTCCAAGAGTCAATGTCTATTGTTTTGAGGAAGAATGCCATGGCGTCCTTGTCAATAATAAACCCAATGTACCAGTATCAGTAATAACTGAATAGCTTCTTGTTTGGAAATGTGCCTTTGGCCATTTTATAAAATCTTTCTAGCTGGGGCAACAACATTTGCTTCTTTCAAAGAATTGGTTTTCTTGGAGGTAATTAAGTGTTCCTAATTTCTGATGCTTTTCATTACAATTAAATATACATTTAATTTTCCATAGTGATTTTAGGTACCAAACATTGTGAACTGGGTGAGTTGAGATCACAAATAAAAGAATGAACAACGTTAATATTTACCTCAGTAAAAAGTAAAAACCTGAAGATGGCAGCTGATGTCAGCAATTCTAAAAACTGGTTCAGGAAGTGTAGGGCATGAGGGTGTCACTGGAAGTGAAAATGATAATAGTGGTATTATGGGTGAATATTTATTAACAAGGAAAGACATTTATAATATGTTTATCAATATGTTATGTAAAAAAAATATTGCTAAGCAATATATACAAGACGGCCCCATATGTGTATAATATATACACATACATACTTGTATGTTGTTTGTAATCTTAATTCTTCAAACTTTATCAGTTTGTGGGTACTAATGGAATCACATTGGTTATAAAAACTTAGAACTTTCTTGGTATGTCACCCTAGTTACAGGTAATCAGTCCTGAAAAATTCTTAAAAAAATGTAGGAGTACCTGGAGGATAGCTTATTTGTATTCATAAATTTTCTCTAGTTTTCTACTCTGGCAGAGTACACCATTTTGCCTCTGTTCCTGGTGTCTTGTGTGAGAACATTGATATCCATGCTTGTCATAAAACAGCAACATATTAGATTCTATAATAGTATTTTGTAAGCTCCAGTGGTATAGTGGTTAAGAGTTTAGTTACTAACCCAAAGGCTGGCAGTTTGAATTCACTAGGCACTGCTTGGAAAACCTATAGTACAGTTCTGTCTTGTATATGGTTGCTACAATTTGGAATCAACTCTATGGCAGTAGGTTTGAGTTTTTTTGTTTATAATGATATTTTATGATGTGTGAAAATTACATGAAATTCAATTTTTATTTTCTACAAGTAAAGTTGTATTGGAACACCGCCATACTTAATCATTTCTGTATTATCTATGGCCACTTTCACACTGCAATGGCAGAGTTGAGTAGCTGCAGCAGAAACCATGTCTCACAAAGCCTAAAATATTTAATGGTCCCTGCGTTACACCATCTTTCACACCCATCTTCTGTATCATATAAATCATTTCAGGAAAACCTGTCATGTAAGTAGTCTCCAAGTGGTTTATCCACATATTCAGGTTTAGCTTTCTCAAGGTAGAATCTTGTACAGTGTGTGTGTAAGTGTATCCCTCTGTATATATAAGAATAACTTCTCGAACATGGGATTGTGGATTTTGACAATTTTTTTCTCTTAGCATTAATGTGTTTCCTAACTTTTCTGTAATAAGCATATAATACTTTTTAATAAGGAGAGACAGTGAGCACTGAGGATAAGCTATGGAAGAAGGTCTTAGTTCATAAGAATTCTGTGGTACCAGTCATGATGTAAAGGTTTAAAAATTCTGAGAAACATTAATACCTCTGACGCTTTCAGCAATCTTATATTGACTTTCAGAATAAAAAAAGAAAGTTTTTAGACTTTGATTTACAGTTCTGTAAAGTATAATCTTATCTATATCTTCAAATGAACTTTCTACTCTCATACCAAACCTTCGTGGTGTAGTGGTTAAGCGCTATAGCTGCTAACGGAAAGGTCTGCAGTTCAAATCTACCAAGTGTTGCTTGGAAGCTTTGTGGGGGAGTTCTACTCTGTACTGTAGGGTTGCTATGAATCAGAATTGACTCAACTTGCAATGGGATTGTTTATTTGTTTCTCCTATACAAATACTCCTCTCCAGCCAAGGATATATACCTTACTACCTTAACTATCTTTATAATTCACTCATACCATCCCTCTCTGTAGAAATTTTTTTTCCTGATAACATCAGACCCTTTCATTTAAAAGCCTGCAATGTCTAGAGTGCATAGGTTTGCAAATAGTGGTCCCTGAACCATCTAATTGGCACTTAACCTAGATTCCTTTGTAAAGTTACTTATTTTTATGCATATTCTCTACCTTCCAAAATGCATGACAAGAATCTGAAAGCCACATCTAAAATTCTTTATATTCTCTGCACTCAGCACAAGCAATGAGCTCAGTGAATAAGTAATGGTGGTAGTTGGTTAGAGCTTGTTAGTAGGCTTTTTCTTTCATATGAATAGCCATAAGACTATTCAGATTTGAACAATAAGAGCAGAACTACCTTTATAGTTACTGGTGCAGTGGAGCTTTAGCTTTTCTAAATAAAGACCTAACATCAATATACCAAAAAAACCCCAAAGCCACTGCTGTCAAGTCGAGTCTGACTCATAGAGAGCATTAGTACAGACGCAAAATTAAGTCCTTAGAAGAACTTAAAGAGATCCTCCTGAGTTCTCCTAAAGAAAACTCAGGAAGCCCTAGAATATGACATCAGATTTTATAAAGTCTTTTTTAGATGATCAATATCATATATTGTAAAAAAGGGGCTGGTTATTCCATGACTGTAAAAAATACCCCAGAACTTGCCTTTAAAAATAAATAACTGTTATGTAAATTTGGCTTGAGGTTTAATTTTTGAATAATGTAACCTGGTAATATTTCTGCAGTCTCATTTTTTTATCATAGAGACTGTACATGAATCATTTCCCAACATTCAGAAAAGCATATCTGCATTGCTTCTATTTGGGGAAACTGAATTCACTTCCATTGAATGCTTTGTTCTGGGACTGCGCTAGGTAATTTACCTGATGATCTGCTTCCAAAAGATCCAGCTTGAAAACCCAATGGAATAGTGTCCTACTCTACAACAGAGTATGGGAAATAATAGCAGTCCCTGGAGAGAAAGATCAGAAAAATAAAGGTGAAATTAAAGAAATGGTAAGGTTAAGAATATGAGAGAACTAACAAAGAGAGGCAAATAAGTAAATATGTAATAAAATGACTGGAGAAAGTCAAGAACTGAGGAGAAGTAAGAAAAAAGGAAGGAATAAGACAGAAGGAAGTCTCAGGAAACAAACCAGAAAGTGTTAATAAACAGCAAAAGGAAAGAAAATTATTCTGTTCAAAAGTAAGTATTTTCTATAGGCACTGGGTATACACAACCATGGTGTCACCATGGTTAGGCATTTAGCTGCTAACCAAAAGATTAGCAGTTCAAATCTACCAGTTGCTCCTAGGAAACCCTATGAGGCAATTCTGCTCTGTGCTGTAAGGTCACTGAGTCAGAATTGACTCATCAGCGGTAGTTGTTGTACACAGGTGGGTAAACAATTATGGTTTCTCCCCTAAGGTCGCCATGAGTCGGATCCGACTCGACGGCACTTGGCTGGCTGGATGGCCCCTTAATTTATAACAGATAACATACAGCTAAAGAAATTCTCACATAATGCTGTTATAATTGAAAAAAGACTAACAGTGGTGTAGTAGAGAAAAACAAGATGAGGTGGAGATGTACTTATTTTTGTACCTGTCTTTGGCAGTATTGTGTATGTGAGGAGAAAGCATTTAAATGAAGCTTTCTAAGAAAGAACTAGCTGAGGCTCTGGACTAAGAGTAAAAGGCATCAGATTTAGCCTCCTGCCTGGAAAAAAAAATAAGACAAAATGAATAAAACATGGATTTTAAAATACTGGACAACATCAGACAGTGAAGAACAATGACCCTTGACAAATGGGAAACAGAAGAAATGAGCCCTACAATTACACCTGCTTACTGCTTTAGAGTTTCTAGACTACAGCAAAGGTAAGACAAATTCAGTCAGAAACTCTGAGTTGAAGAGATGGAGCTGAGAAATGAGGGAAACCAATGCAGCTGAAGTTCTCAAAACAGTGTTATTGGAGAAGAGAGACTCTCAGAGATCTACTCCTGGAGGAGAGTACTGATCAGCACATACCAATGACAAAGCTACCCTGGAACAGGTAACCAAGGTAACCAACTGAAAAGGTTAAGGAAATAGTCCCTATTGCCAACAGCCAGACTGAAAAAAAAAAATAGTGATTTACATCAACTTATATTTAACATTGTAGTGGAGATTAGAGCCAATGCAGTCAGGCAATAAAATAAAATGAAAGTCATGTAGACTGGAACCCTGGTAGTAATCTAGGTTGAAATGCTGGTAGCACAGTAGTGAAATGCTCAACTGCTAACCAAAAGATTGAGAACAACTATGGAAGTTATAACGCACGGCTTAAGCGGCCTACAAAATCTGACCAACAAACAATAAAAAATAGATAAATGGGAACTATTAAAACTCAAACACTTATGCCCATCCAAAGACTTTATCAAGAGAATTAAAAGACTATTACAGAATGGAAAGAAATATTTGGCAACTACAGGTTGAACCAATGTTTGATTTCCATAATCTACAAAGTACTGTAAAATATCAGCAAGAAAAAGGTAAATAACCCAATTGAGCAATGGGCCAAGGCGATGGTCAGACACTTCACCGAAGAAGACATCCAGGCACCCAAAAGGCACATGATGAAATGCTCATGACCATTAACTACTAGAGAAATCCGAACAAAAGTTACAATGAGATACTATTTCACCCAATGAGGCTGGCAAAAATCCAAAAAATAAAAAATTCTGGAGAAGCTGTGGAGAGATTGAAGAAGGACATCATGCTTGGTAAAGTAGAGGGTCAGCAAAAAGAGGGAAGTACCTCAATGAGATGGGCTGACAGTGGCTGCTGTAATGAACTCAGACATACCTGCTACAGTGAGGATGATGCAGGACCAGGCTCCGTTTCCTTCTAAGTTGCTATAAGTTGGAGGTGACTTGACAGCATCAAACAACAACAGAGGAAGAAAGCAAAGAATATCGTCATGGCTGTGGATTGGTAATGATTTTTTTAGACAGGAATTAAAAATAAATCACAATAAAATGAAAAAATTGATAAATTGTTCTTCAAGTAAGTTAAACCTTTGCTCATCAAAAGACACCATTACAAAAATGAAAAGTATGCCATATACTAGACAAAAATATTCACAATATATACTCTGTCAAAAGATCCATGCCCACAAATATATAAAGGACTCCTACAACTTAATAATAAAAAGATAAATGACCCGCTAGAAAAATTAGCCAAAGTCTTCCATAGGAATTTCACATAGAAAGACATCACATTATCCAATAAACACACGAGATATTTCTGAACTTCAGTAGTTATTAAGGAAATACAAATGAAAAATATAATACCACTGTAACTAGAAGGGCTAAGATTTAAAAGACCCAATACATGAAGTGTTGGTGAGGATGTGGAACAATTGTTTTCATATAAATTACTGAGGTAAACAGTTTGGCCCGTATGACTCAAAAACAGCACTGCTGTTGTTCACTCAAGAGAGATGAAAACATATTCATACACAATTGTACAACAATCATCATAGCAGGTTTTTTCATAATAGTCAAAAATTGGAAACCACCAAATATCTATCAACAGGAGAATGAACAAAGTGTGATACAGTCGTAAAATAGAATAATAACTTAGTAGTAAAAGAGTATGAAACATTGATTCACACTGGAACATGAGGTTACACAATTTTAAAAATTAGTCAAACTGTATACTTAAGTAAATTTTATTGTATGTAATTTATACCCCAGTTTTAACAGTAATGAAATGATGGGAGGATCAAATGATTAATCATGTCTTTATTTAACATCTAGGTAAATAACTGCCAGTTATCATGCTAGTCACTTTTATATGACTTACATATCCTGCCTATGACTGTCATATTACCTGACAAGAATCCTATATGGCGAGGCCAGCACTTTCATTTTTCTGGTGAAGATACTGAAATTCACAGTAATTAACTCAGAGCCCTGATGGCACTACTGTTAACCAAAAGATCAGCAGTTTAAATCAACCAGCTGCTCCGTGGAAACTACAGGGCAGTTCTACTATGCCCTGTAGTGTTGCTGTGAGTCAAAATTGACTTCTTGATGGCAACGGATTTGAGTTAAAAAAAATTTTTAATGGATAGTAAGAAATGGAGCTTTGAACAAGTGCAAAATTCCTGCCTCAAATTAGTTACAGGCTAAATAGTTTTCTAAAGAGCTGTTTAAGTTTTATGATAGCCTTGTCAAAGATACAAATAAACCTATTTAATATAAGTGGATTGTGGCTCAGAGAGTTTAAATGACTTTTTTAAAACTCTATTTCACTCATTGTGACTTATTTCTCTAGTCAGAAATGAAAGGGAGGACTTAATTTTCTGATTCTAGAGCCAGTGGTTTGTCTTTTATACAGTTCTGCTTTTGCAAAGCGAACATGTTAAATTGTGTTACTTCACTCATCAAAAATTTCCTCTCTCTCTACTATGTTTACAATCACATCCATACTCTTCAGATTTGAAATCCGTTTTATGGCCTCAAATATATTTTCAGCCTCATTTTAATAGGTCTCCATGCCTGTAACACTCTCCATGGTTTGGGATCTTAATTAATTCTCTTTTCTATTAGTGTACTAAACTGGTTGCTGAGATAAGGCATTGCCACAGTAATTCACCCAAGCATAGACTAACCAAATTGTTAAAGTAACTTCTTAATATTTCTTCCCAGTTACAGTGAAGTAAATGTAGCACTCAGATTTCCACTATACTGCATTTCTAAAAGTACTGTTTGGTCTAATTCTTCCTTTCTCCCAAAATTCAAAGAGATACATGTAGTAATCAGTTATAGTTAAAGAGAAGAGAGTGGTTGAAGACTTAGCAGGCAGAAATGCTTTTGGAAGAACTAAGTGGGGAATATAGAATCTAGTGGAGACCTAGAGTAACTGTCTTCCCAGTATAAGCAAAAAAAAACAAAAGAGAGAAGAAAAGCTAACCTGCAAAAGTAATATAATTTATTTTTATCAGACACTATTAAGAGAGGTTGTTACTAGTACTAACACTCTGTTCTTTCCACCTGTAATGTTCACATACTGTGCTTCCATTGCATATTTAATTGATGCCATCGGAGAAGGAACTGTTAACATTTTGTTAACCACTGTACGTGTACTACTGCCAGGGGAAGATCATCCAATGGGCAAGGTGAGCACGGTGCTTACCTGGCCTACCAGATCATCTGTAGTGAACAATTTCACAGTTTTTCACCACATGAAAGACTCTGCTTCTAGGTATGGCTGTCTCCCAATGCCGCAGTACACATTACTACAGAATCAAAGCCTTTTTTCAAATTTACAATTCCTAACAGGGGCAGATGAACCACTAAGCAAGGTAAGCATAGGTTTACTTGTGCTTATTTACTAATTTGCTTTGAACAATTTCTCATGGGTTCACTACAGATTAGTAAGGAAACTCAAGTAAGTTTGTGCTTCCTTTGATTCCTAAATCATCCATCCTTAACTTACAGCATAACCAGTCACCACAGATGTCAAACAGTAATCATTTTATTGTGGTCGGGGCACAGCAACGATGGCTTTTTGGGAATCTTAACTAAGGGCACTCAAACAGCGAGGAGTGACCTAAATGACTGGAGTCTAGATTCATTCGGAGGCATTTTCGAAAATTTACATATCTGGCCCCAGGACTGGAATGACTTGAAGTCTGGGCTCAGAGTGATGACTAGAGCACCTACACATGGTTTCTTCATATGTCTTGGTCTTCAAACAGCAAAGGCAGCTTGTTTCTAAAAGAGAATGTGCAGTCTCCCAAGAACAAGCACTTGAAGCTCTCTAGGCAAAAATTATATAAACTGTTTTTTTTTTTATGACTGAGTGAAAATGTACACTCCCATATAAATATACATGCCCGCCTATATGCAGCTTCCACTGCTCTCCTTTCCCAGTGACAGCACACTATTCCTCTCTGCTCCATATATGTCTCATCCTCCCAACAGCCTCCTTTCCCCTCCTCTCTACCCACTCTCCTTCCTCCAGCCATAGGTCAGCAGAATGATATCCTATAAATGCATAGATAACCTGGTTTCAGAATTCACATGACATCATTTTTCTATACTCCATGTGACAAAGTAGGAGATAGACCCCACTCCTCAGTGGAAGGAGTGCCAAAGAATTAATATGAAACTTAGCATATAGTAATTATTCAATAAATATTTGTTGATGCAAGGAAGGAATAAGTTTGAATTATGGTCTTGAACACATAGAGGAAGTATAAATGTCTTTTAGATAGCAATGGTGACAAAACATGTCACCATTGAGTGGGTTCTGACTGACAGCTGCCCTGCAGGACAGATTAAAACTGCCCCACTGAGTTTCCAAGGATTGGTGGACTCAGACTGCTAACTTTTGGGTTAACAGCCAGGCTTTTAACCACTGCACCACCAGATCTCCATTTTTTAGATAATAATAAGCATTCAATTAATTATAGTACTATATTTTCTAAAATTTTCACGTCTAAGTATGGTGATCATGTAACTCTAGGGAAGACTGGGTCCTTAACTTTAAGCTGCCTGCCTTAAGGGAGACATTTCAAGTCTGATGTATGACTTAAAGCAATTATGTATGTCCTCGTCTAGGTGTGAGTTATCTGTGTGTGTTTCTGAAAATTCATCAAGTTATATACTTAAAATTTGTGTACTTCTCTATTTGTATCCCATAATTCAGTAAAATTACAGTAGAATTCCACAAATGTTTCATGCTTGTTCTGATATTAAATATTTTCCCAAATCTTTTGTTAAAGTAGATGCTTTGTAATTATGTATAGCATATATACCTGTCTTCTCTAAAGTATTCATATTCTGATTAGAAAAAGCCTGGAATTAAATTAAAATTGAGATTAGATGGCATGTATTTATGGGAGATTCAACTTTTGGATTCCTTGACTTTCTCCATCAATGTTTTAGTAGAAAAAGCTCTAGGGTTTAGTCAGTTTTATTTTTAAAATTATTTTTTAAAATAAAAAACAAAGAAAAACACTGCCATCAAGTTGATTCCAACTCATAGCAACCCTATAGGACAGAGTAGAACTGCCCCATAGAGTTTCCAAGGAGCACCTGGCAGATCAGAACTGCTGACTTTTTGGTTAGCAGGATAGCACTTAACCACTGCACTGCTGGGGTTTCCAAATCATTGGTTAGGGTATAAAAAATGAGCTGTTTCAATATTCTATCCAGAGTTTGTGTTGGTATGACTGATTTTCTACTACATGAGATGTCACACTATAATCACAAGACTACTGAACTCTTTCAGAGGGGGAAAAAAAAAGACTTTCACATATAAATATTTATTACAGCATAATTCAGTATAGTATACAGACAGGAAAAGCTTCAATGTTTAACAAAAGAACAGTGATAAGTAAAAGGAGGTCCCTGAGGGGTGCAAACGATTTGAACTCTTCTACTAACTAAAGGCTGGCCCTTCAGATTGACCTGGTGACACTAAAAAGAAAGGCCTGGCATTCTGTATCTGTGAAGATCATAGCCAAGAAAACCCAGTAGAGCAGTCACTCTCTAACACATGTGGCAGCCATGAGTTGAATCAACTTGTCAGCAGCAGGTTTGGTTTAAGTAAAAAAAAAAAAGGTATATCCTTACAATATGTGATGAAATTTTAACAAAATAGGGGAACGGCTCATGGAATAGTGCTATGTGGAAAAATCAGAATATGAACTGTGTTAATTGGATTAAAATAGTCCTGGAAGAAAGAAAATAAGCCAAACTGTGATAAAATTGTGTGTAATTTTTATCTACTCCTCCTCAATGTTATGTATCTCCCAAGTTTTCATTAGGAACAAATATTATTTCCATAGTCAAGAAAAAAGATTTGCTTTTAACTAATGATTGCTTTAAATGTTTTATATAGGACTGAATGATGGTAACCATAAAAGTACTGAGTTTATGGTTTGAATGCATTGTAAATTGACAGATGGGAATAGTTTTATTGTTAGCCCCAGACTGAGTAGGATAGTGGTTGAATTCAGCAGCAACTAGAGAACACAGATTGAATGGATGGCAAGGGGATAGAAAAAGTGGTTATTTTCAGGTAACTGAAGTTTGACCTTTTAACGACCTTTTTCTTTTAAAATTTTAAGTGAAATTCTTTCTAACATACACATACTTTTTTTGAGTATTAAATGTACTGTAGTAACCAAGGAAATGCTGGTAGCTAGTGGATTAAGTGCTATGTCTGCTAACCAAAAGGTGGGTGGTTCAAATCCACCAGGTGCTCCTTGGAAACCCTGTGGGGCAGTTCTGCTCTGACCTCTAGGGTCACTATGAGTCAGACTGGACTCAACAACAGTGGTGGTAGTAACCCCATCCCAGCTTTCATACCTCCAGACTGTGCAACCTTGGACTATTTATGTAGTAGCCTCTCTGCTACTTTTCTCTGTGGGCTAGTAGAATTAAAATCTGTCTTACAGTATTGTTACATCTGAAAGACAAGAAAGATAATGTATACACCTAGCAGAGTATAATATACAAAATAGTAATTATACAGTAAATATTAGCTGCTGTTATTGTGATGATGAAGAACAAGTAGCACATCAGACACTGAATATGTTTAATTGACTGGCTTAATCTGTAGTGATGCTGCCAAGTCTTTCTGACATCTTTAAAACATCCCCTCCTCTATTAAATTGCCCAAGATCACTTGTTAGTTATTATGGTTCCTCTCTCTGCTTTTTATAGTTCTGACTCCTCTTTGTCTGTTCTTCTAAGTCACTTTTCTTAATGTTTTTACTTTTAGTTGTATCCTCTCCTAAATAATCTCCTGCTTCTAATTTGCTGTCAGATAGCAAAGCTTCTTTAAATCAGAAGACTCAAGGAGACTCTGGGGGAGTTCCGTAGCAACTCTGTAGAGTAACATCTACTTCTCATTTAGTCATGGCCTTTTTCCTATGCATTTAATATACTTAGTATTTCTAGAGCTAAGACTATGTTCGGGATAGTTCCAGTTGATGAATATCTACTTCTATATACATAATGATATCAGTAAATATTGTAAGTATAATTAGAAATTTAAAGATTGGATGAGCATGAAGTTGACTATCTTTTAAAAATTAAATGAAATAAGAGTTAGAGAAAAATAAATCTTGCAGCTGGCACTCAAATTTATTTCAGCAGTTGAAATAAATGTTAGTACAGAATAATATGGTATGAAAACATCCATACAATGAGTTTGGGGTTCTGTTCAAATTCTATCACTGACTTAGTTCTGTGACATTAAATAAGTAATTCCAACACTTTGAACTTACAATTTCTCACCTATAAAATGGAAAGTTCGGGCTGTGTTGTCTCATAGAAACTCAGATATTTTACAGAGGAAAATTATATGAGACTCTGCAACATGAATAGGAACACCGTAATGAAAGACATTTTATAAATGGTTTAGGCATGCAGGCCAGCAGACAGTAAGAATTACAAATGTATATTATTAATCTGTTGTGCCTCTCCTTGTATTTTTCAGCAAAATGACAGAAAAGAAAATAAGAAATAAATGAAAATACTACTTGCTATAGGAAGGAATTTAATGCAAGTGAACACAGTATTTTTATAAATAGATAATGCATTTAAAATTCATAGCATCTCTCTCCTTAAATATCTTTTAAAAGCTAGTAACCACTTCTTATGAAGGCAGAGGATTTTGACCAGGTCCTTTGTAGGAGCCCTGGTGGCACAACAGTTAAGTGCTCAGCTACTACCAGAAAGGTGGTCAGTTCAAACCCACCTAATAGCTCCATATGAGAAAGCCTGGAAGAAAACCCTATGGGGCAACTCTATTCTACTCTGTTGCATCAGGTCTCAATCACCTCAGCCACACCCGACAAGGTTCTTTTGAAAACTGCTTCTATTTCTTGTTATTATTGGTCTATTTTCAGATGAAAATAGATCACTACTTAATGTTGGATGTTTTCAAAGTAGCCATTTCCAATGAAAATAATAAGAAATTTTCTCTTTCCACCTGTTGTATTCAGTCATTCTTTGTATGTCAACCAGTGACTGTTCCTAGTTTTTTCTTGTTTCACTTGTTAAAACAAATTTCCAGAATAAATGTCTTAACGTGGGTCTAGGAAAATCATTTTCATTCGAAAAATAAACTCTTTTTAAGCTTGTAGGAATTGAGAAATCAGAATTACTTAGGAAGCACTAGCAAAATTTACCTCATTATTTTTTATATTTTATGTTCAGGTTTAACTGAGCTGAATGACAGTCCAGTACCTTTGGAACTTGAGCGATGCAAATCTCCTACTGCAGGTAAACATATTTGGTGTTTCTCATGTTTCTGGCAACTTACTGTGAGATCTATTGCTTTACTTTCATAATTCTTATAATGTAAACTTCATAATCTTATTAATTAGATGTGATTCAGTCTCTGAAATTTAAAACGTAAACAAGTTGGATTCAAAAATAAAATAAAAATGAATGTCTTTAATGGTATTTTAGGACAAAAATCAAATTAAGATCAGAGGTCTGAGTGTAATACTTTTAAGATGTTTTAACGGAAATTTTTTTTTTCTCAGTTACGTAATGCTCTGTAAGTAGCAAAATGAAAACTGGTAAATTTGCAGAAACTCTTATTACTAGAACTGTTTTAGTGGGAAATACATACTTAAGGTGCAGGAGCAAATGGTACCACCCTTCTGGACCGAAGTTGGAAAACATGTATTAAAGCTTTTAAAAATGTATGTATCATCTAAGAATTTGTTGAAATAATTGCAAAAAGTCTGAAAACATTGTTAGGGCAACATTTCTAATACTGACAACTTAGAACAAAGCTAAAAGCCTTGCAACAGACATTATATACTGAGGTATTAAGACAACATAAAAAATGAGAAAAAATATTCATTGAAAAAGAAAGAAAATGATACTACAATATGGTGCAATGTAAATATCAAGATAAAATATAATCCCGTTAAAATATATGGTGTGTGAATTTTAAGATTTCTCTGTATAAGTCTGTAAACTATATTTTTAAAAATACTGTAGTAGAAATCTCTTCGTGGTAGATAATCAGTGGCTTACTAATTTTTATTTTTTTACTTATCTTTGTTTTCTATAATTTCTCTATAATGAACAAGTGATAACTTTGTAAGACTTTTTACTGCCATCGTATTTTACTTTTTATTGTGGCAAATATGTATGTAGCTCTATTTATGTAATATTGTATTTAATATAATTGATTGCTGCCACATCAATGTTTTTTACAAGCACAATGCAGGTGTATCTTTGATACTGACCTATATATAGTTCTACTTTCTAGAGGATAACAAATTTATAATTTATTTTCATTTAAATTATTTATATTCTTTTTTAACTTCATACAAGCTTACAAATATTATTAATGTCTTTATAAAGCAGTGAATTCAAATCCTTAGAAATTCATTTAGAAGTATATTTCTTCATTGTACCCTATCCCCTCAAGAGGTGTTAGTTCTTTATCCTTGTTCTTAAAGAATATAAGCTAAATGGAAATCTGTTGTATCATGTGTAAATGTTTGTTTTAATCACAGCCTTTTGATCCTTATTTTGTTACTAAAAAAATTCTCATGTATCTTTTCTTTTTTATTCCATTAACGTCATTCTAGCATAGATATGTGACATCTCATACCTAGAATGTCACAAAAAGTGTTCCAGCAGGTGTCTCTTTCCATCTCTGTCTCACACAATTCGTTTTGCATGTTATGATGCAAAACTAGTCTCATTAAAATGTGACTTTGTTTATAATTTTCCACAGTCAGAGATCTTCAATATA
Organism: Heterohyrax brucei; assembly: GCA_028571685.1. Lineage (NCBI taxonomy): Eukaryota > Metazoa > Chordata > Mammalia > Hyracoidea > Procaviidae > Heterohyrax > Heterohyrax brucei. The sequence goes on from CM053157.1 coordinate 64,654,823, forward strand.
AAACAAAGTTCAGTATCCTCTATCAAATTTAAATAACTTATTTCTCATCCATAATCTAAATTTGAATAGAAATACATTTATACAGTTGAAACATCGAAACAAAATGGAAAGAAAGCTCCCCAACATTTTTCCATACATTTTATCCATCCTCCTGAGAGTAACTGTTATTAGTTTCTATTTTTATTATTAATGTCTTGTTTATCCTTCCAATTTATGGTTATAAACAAACCAAAAAGTCATGTATTGTTTTTTGCTTTCTGCTTTATGCAAAATAGTATATCATATGCATTCTATATACTGTACTTGTTTCACTTTAAAGTGTACCTTCTTTTTCCTTTTCATTACAGAAAGCATTTCTTCATTCTTTTTTCACAGTTGTATGATATTCCATTGCATTCCTGTAATTTATGTCCGTGTAATTTATATCCATTGTTAAAGGGCATTAAGTTTGCTACCGATCTTATGCTATTAGAAACAATGCTATAGTGAGCTAAACTTTGTGCATACCTCATTTTAAATGTGTGCTGATATGTCTGTGAGAAGAATTCTTAAAATTGGGGTCAAAGAGTATATGCCCGCCTAATTTTTATAGACACATCTAAATTGGTCTCAGGTTTTACAACAATTTTCTGTCCTTCCAGCAACAACATGCAAACACTGGTTATCAAGTTTTGGGATTTTTGCCAGTCTAATAGGTAAAAAGGATACTTCAGTATAGTTACAATTTAACTTTTATGTAAGTAATATTGAATACCCTTTCATATGTCTGAGAGCTTTTTAACTTTTTGTTCATATATTCATATATAGTCTGCTCATAAATTTTGCCCATGTTCTATTGTGTTAGTTGGCTCTTGTCATATCAGCTTGTAGAACCTCTTTATATGTTAAGGAAATTATCACTTTGTAATGAGATACAAGTGTCTTTCCCAATTTTTCTTAATTCCATCTCTTACAACCCTAGTGGCATAGTGGTTAAGTGCTACAATCGCTAACCAAAAGGACAGCAGTTCAAATCCACCAGATGCTCCTTGGAAACTCTGTGGGGCAGTTCTACCCTGATCTATGGGGTCACTATGAGTCAGCATTAGCTCAACAGCAGTGGGTTTGGTTCTTTGGCTTATGGTGTCCCTGGCTTTACAGCTGTTGTTTTGTTTTTTGTAATCAGACAGCAACCTTTATTCTCAACAGTTTAGATACTGTAGAAATAAATAGAATTCTTTGTTCCCAGTAGTTTAAATATTATTGGAATATCTGCTTTTTAGAGGTTTGGTAGAACCCCTGGTGGAATCATTTATCCCTTATACTTTCCTTTTGTATATCTGTCCTTTCTCTTTAAAGAAAAACATCATTATGGAAATTTTCAAAGCATATGCAAAACTGTAGATATAAATTTTCTTTTAATTAGACTAGCAATCAGTTGATATATTCATTGTTTGTATAACCCAAACATCTAGCTTTAGGTCTATTTAAAGGGCTTTATGGTTTTTTGTTTTTTAACTTATTAATTACTAATTTTGTCTTTATTATTAGTTTATTCCTCTCTTGGTTTATTCTATTTTCCCTTTTTAACTTCTTGTGGTAGATGCTTGATTCATTTGTATTATTTTCTATGTATCAATATAAATATTAAAGGCAAAATTCCACTTTGAACTCAGCTTTAGGGGTATCACATAGCTTCTGTTAAATTGTGGTTTAAGTAACATTATTTCTATATAGTTGGCAATTTACTTATGTGTATTTGAGTTCAGTTACTTAAGATAAATTTGTAGTATTACATAGCAATAAATATTACCTTATCATTTATGTTATGTAAGCCTTAAATGGTCTTGATTACTTGATCTGTTAAAGTGGGGAGAGGTGGAATATAATTTCTTACAATAATGTGTTTCTGTTTACTTTTTTTATTGGAGAGAGGTGGAGTATGATTTCTTACAATAATGTGTTTCTGTCTGCTTTGTATCTTCTATGGTTTTACTCTTGAGAATATTTGTGCTATTTTATTTTGTGTATGCCTCTTCAGAAAGTGTAATCACATTTTGAAATATATCCTTTAGCATTAATCACTATTGCTTGTTTCATACTATGTTTTCTTCTCCTGAGTTCCACCTTGTTCACTCGTAATGTCACAAATCCTGCTTTATTTGGAATTTGCTAGCACACCTGTGCTCTGTCTCTGTTTTTGACAAACTTCTTTTTGCTGAGGTGTAACATAAAAACCAATAGTGCATCAACCTTGAGAGTCTAGCTAGATTATCTTTTTTATAAACTAGTGCACTCACAAAAACAACACCTAGATAAACCTAGAGAATGTTCACTAGAATCCAAGAAGCCAGGTCCTCCCTGCCATTAGCCCCTACAAAGATAGCTGCTGTTCTGATTACATCACCATAATTAGTTTTGCAGACTTTAGAACAGCATATGAATAAATCATACCATGTTTATACTTTTGTTTCATACTTATTTTACTCAGCAACAGTTGTATATTTATCTGTTTTGTTTCGTGATTTTTACCACTCTGTGATATTACCTTGTATGAATACGTCTCAATTTTTTATACAGTTTGTTGTTGCTAAATATTTAGGTGGCTTTTATTTTAGGGATATTAGAAGACTAGTATGACCAACCTTAGCTTTGGCTATGACCAACCTCATGTGTATTGTTAGTACAAATAAAATTTTTGTTAAATATTTATTTGGGAGTAGAATTTTTGAGTCCTAAGTTATATACATATATTCAGCTTTAGTGAACAATACTGACAGTTTTCTAAAGTGGTTTTACAAATCTTGTTTCCATTAATAGGTTATGAGAGTTCCATTTGTTCTACATACTTACTGATGTTTCAAATTGTCTCCCTTTCTCTCTCTTTTGTTTCAGTTGTAATAATTCTGGGATGATTATAGTGCTATTTCATTGTGCAATCAAATTCAATTTCATATGCCTGATTTCTAATGATTTTGGCAGGTTTTTTCATGTTTGTTGGCTATTTTCAATATCTTTTATAGAATATTCAGATCTTTTGCCTATTTTTACTGGATTGCCAAATTTTTAAATGTTTTATAAGAATCCTGCATATATTCTGGATAGAGTCTTTTACCAGATATATGTAGTGCAAAATATCTTCTGCCACTCCGTGACTTGACTTTCATTTGTTTAAAGATGCTCCTTTGATGAACAGAAGTCATTATTGCTAACGTAATCCAATTTATCAGTCTTTTTTACTATTAATAATTTATATGTCCACAAAATGTTTATTATTTATTGAAAATTTTTGTTGTTTAAAAAATGTCCCTACCTCGGAATCATGTAGATATCTTTATTATAGAAGCCTTATTGTTGTTCAAAGACCACCAGTTATGTTCACAAACTCATCCTAGGAAAAATGCTACACACCCCGTTGCTGAATATTGTTATGGTTACCCTTGGGAAGCTTTGCATTGATATCACTGCCTAGTTCACTCTTCAAAGCAATTTTGGAACTCTTTCTGGAATGGCCATCAGAGCTGTTATCGTATTACACTTGATGTCCTGAATGTCACCAAAATGACTTCCCTTCAATATTTTATCTTCAGGTAAAGAAAAAAGTCATTGGGGGGCCAGATCAGGTGAGTGAGGAGGACGTTCCAATGCAGTTATTTGTTTACTGGCTAGAAACTCCCTCACAGACTACTAGACAGTTAAGTTTGCTAACTTGCCACCTTGCCAACTTGTGTAATGGCCATTCCAGAAAGAGTTCCAAAATTGCTTTGAAGGGTGGACTAGGTGCCAGTGTTGGTGCATAGCTGCCCAAGGAGATTACTTTGAAGGTGACCATAGTGATATTTGGCAATGAAGTATGTAGCACCTAAAACAGTTAAGCTTGTGGACTTAATTGCCAGACCCTGTCTTACATGTTTAAAGTGAAGTTTCATGTACAATTTCATTTTTATTTGTGCTTTAGGTGAAAGTTTACAGAGCACCTTAGAGTCTCATTAAACAATTAATACACAAGTAGCCTTGTGACATTGGTTGTTAATCCCATGATGTGTCAACACTGTCCCCTTCATCCTGAGTTCCCTGTTTCCATTTGTCCAATTTTCTTGCCCCTTCCTACCTTCTTGTCTTTGCTTTGGGGCTGGTGTACCCATTTAGTCTAGTATTCGTAATTAAATTAGGAAGCGCATTCCTCATACATTATTGTTTGACCTACAGACTTTTTTAACCTTCCAGTGAAGGTGAACCTTACGGGTGACTTCAATACTGAGTTTAAAGGATACTAAGGAGTAAAATTTATTCATCTCTGTAATGTAAGGTGGGACTCTAAGTTCATCTATTCATCTTGGTTATCCAGTTGATAAGTATCATTTATGAGAAAACTGTCCTTTATGTAACTACAATGAAGAGGTACTTTTCTCTACAAATCAGTAAATTTTATCGTGTGCACGTATACTCACACATATGCGTGTGTGTTTCTAGATTTTATAGTCTCTTCCATTGATGTATTTATCACTTAGCCAGTACCACATTGTGTTAATTGCTGTTGCTTTATAGTTTTGTTATCTGACAGTGCAGATTCTCCAGTTTTGTGTGTTCTTCTTTAAGATAATCATAGCTCTTCTAGTTTTTTGTAGTGCCTTATAACTTTTAGGAAAAAAAACCTACTACCGTGTAAACAAACATTCTTGAATATTGAATGGAATTGCATCAAATCTATAGGTAAATTGGCCATAATGAACATATTCAGCAATATTTTGCAATTGGTATCTCCATTTATGTGTATCTTCTTTGCTTTCAGTAATATTTGAAGTATAATTTATAGAGATCTTATGCACCTTTTATTAAAATTTTTTGTATTTGTTATTTTATGCTCTTTGAAATGTTGTTTTATTTCTTTTTTAATTGTAGCTAGAATATAAAAATACAATTAGCTTTCTTTTATATTGACCTTGTATCTCAGACTATCACCATTACCCAATCACATTTGTTTTTTTCCTAGCAGACTGAGGGTTTTACGTGCAATCAAGTAGTTTGCTTCAAAGCAGGAAGGTTTTGACTACTTTTGTATTATGCTCCTTGAAAAAAATGATTGACTCATGAAATTCATTTACCACTCCAGTATCTCTTCTGAGACTGATTTACCAGGCAGATTCCACTGTTCTTCAAGAATAGCTTTAAGACTAAATATAATTGTGAAATGTGATTTTTTTTTCTTATACAAGCCTTGTAAGCATTGCATATTCTGTTTGTTAAAATATGTAAAATTTATCTGAGACTAGTACCAGTAGATCTTAATGTATCTTAAGGATATTGGGCAAAAATCAGTATTTCTGATTCCATTTATTTCCTGTGAAAGAGAAAATAATTAATTGCATTGTGTCTTTTGAAACTCATAAAGAAGAATTTACTCATTACTATTTCCAGAATATCATAGCAATACATGTACCTAAAACTGCTGTCTGTAATCTCTTGCTCTTGTTGGAACTGATGCATCTATTCTAGGCCTTCAGGCAAGGTATAGTTCATGTACATGCAACGTTTTTATCCCAATCTTGTAATACTAAGGATATCCATGAAGAAAAGCAAATTTAGGGCTTTAAGCAGTAGAGTTTGTTGTCTATAGAGGTAGCAAAGAGTGAAAATGTAAACAATTAAAAAGTTTACATAACTTAGAATCAATATGTATACTTGAGGTAAACTAAAATATTTGTAGTATTTTCTGACTTTTGAGAAATTATGAAAGCAACTATAACCTTCTGAACAACAGACCCTCAGAAACAGTTGAATAGATCTAAATGATAATTGTTACATTTGTATCCGGGTTTATGTCTCTTTTCCTTGGGCATGCATAGCATTTAAGAAAAGTACTATTCTTGCCTTCTACTTTTTCCATTATGTTTTGAGTAGTGGTTCACAAACTGTAATCCACATCAGAATCATGTGAACTGTTTTCTAAAACACAAGTTGCTGAGCCCTGTGTCTCTGACTCAGCAGGTCTGGGCTTGGGCCCAGTGTTTTGCGTTTCTAGCATCTCCAGGTGACACTAATCTTTTGGGTCACAGGACCACACTTTGAGAACCACCACTATGTGAAACATTTTTTTTTTAACATTTTCTTCTCAGTAATCATCTCCCTCTCAGCATCTGTTATGGAATCTCAGACACAACCTTTTCAAAATTTGCTAAAACAAATTAAATCAGTAAATGTCTCTGAAGAGAAGTTGAGAGTTGAAGCCAGGAAAGCAATAATCCTTTTATAACTGATATTCTACATAGATCTCAAACTCATGAATATCCTATTGAACCACAGGGGAATTAGAGTGAGGGCTCATACTATCAAATATTTCCTCGAGACAGTGAAATAGAACAGGGTAGGAATTGGGACTTCCAAGAATCCCAAGCCAACTTGAATGCTAATGTTCTGAATATTCAAAATATTATAATGCTGTCATATTATTTATTTGTTCATTCAACTATTCATCAAATATTTCTCAATATCTATTGTGAGACAGAAGGACTCTTAGTGGTGCAGCATTTAAGCACTCAGCTAACTAGCAAGTTGTTGGTGATCAAACCCAATGGACGCTTCATGGGAAAAAGGTGTGGCAGTTGGCTTCCATAAAGACTGCAACCTTGGGAGCCTGATGAGGCAGTTCTACTTCACCCTACAGGGTTGTTATGAGTCAGAACTGACTAGAAAGCAGTGAGTTTGGTTTTCTCTCTCTCTCTGTTTTTGTTAGTATTGTGAGACAGATGTTTATATTATCCACTAAGAAAAATAATGAACAATATAAACATGTTCCAGGCAAAGTGGAACTTACAGTCTATTGTAGTTTCCTATAACACAGATACCATAAATGGGTGTATTTAAAGAACAGAAATTTACTTTCTTATAGTGCTAGAAACTAGAAGCCAAATGAGGGTCTTGGCCTTACTGATTTTTTGTTGTCTGTAGCCATGGGTGTTCCTTGGTGTTCCTTGGCTTATAGACATCCCCAGTCTTCACGTGGTATCCGTCTTCCTCCATATGTGCATCTGTGTGTCTGTTCTGGTTTTTTGTCACTTAGAAATGACTAAGTTTAGGATTCACCTTACACTGGTATGACATAAAAGAAAAACCCTTTCCAAGCAGAATCAAGGAGCAGGAGTTCAACTCATTTTTAGACACACACAATGAAATACGGCACAGTTTACCTGTGTTTGTATAAAACTATAGAAATTGTTAATTATTTTCCCTTAAAGCTCTATAATCTTTTTCAGTCACCAGGTGAGGTAGCACAATTTGTGTGCTCCACAAATGTAACTCTCAAGACAGTGTGTAAGAGCTACCAGTCAGCCCTCGCCCCACTTAGCTAGCACAGAACTGGAATCCCTAAATAAAACACACCCTTTTTCTTTGAACAAAGAGTTGAAAACTCACAAAGCCTTCAAGTGTAAAGCTATATCTACTCAGAAAGTGTGCATTTCTTTTTCTTTTATTGTACTTTAGGTGAAAGTTTACAGCTCAAGTTAATTTCCCATTCAAAAATATATAGTTTTGTGGCATTGGCTGCTAATCCCTGCAATATGACAGCACCGTCCCCCTTTTTGCCCATTTCCCTGTGTCCCTTCATCTAGATCCTGTCCCTTTCTACCCTCTCATCCTGCTTTTGGGCAGGAGCTGCTCATTTGGTTTCATGTATTTCACTGAACTAAGAAGGATGTTCTTCACCTGTGTTACTTTTTGTTTTATAAACTGTTTAATCTTTGTCCGAAAAGTGGGCTTCAGGAATGATTTCAGGTCTGAGTTAGCATTTCTAAATTGACTTCCTTGAAGATGTGTATTTTTCCTAATCTTCTAAGATGAACATCTTTTTCTGGGTTAGTATCCTGATACTGCTGCTACCTCTACAGCTGTCCACTCTCAGTGTCCACAACCTACAATAGTTTTATGATACCAAGTTTAAGAAATCTTTATCTTAATAAATTAATAAAACTTTATTTATTAAAATATCTCTGACTATATTTATTAAAATATCATGGAAGATAGTGTTATAAAATGCTAACAGAACTGTTACAAAATACTACAAAGGGTACCCCACTCTTTTGTTCTCAACCCTATGTAAGAGCTAGGTCTTATAGCCTCTATTGTATGTTTGTCCTATGTGACTCTGTGTGCCTAACACTCCATTGAGGAGTCCTGGTGGCACAAATTGTAGGCTCAGCAATCAGCTTTAGTCATGATTACAGCCTTCAAAACTGTAAAAATGAGGCCATTCTCTGTCATATGGGTCACTGTGAATCAAATGACTCATCAGTTCTTAACAACAAAATCCCGCTGCATCTCCCAATCAGAAGTCTTCATCCTTCCAAACAGTACTCTGTTGGGGAATTTTATATCTTTATCTGGACCCAAAGTAGACATTCTTTTGAAGGATTATTACACAATTCATCTTTAAGGTAAAAAAAAAAAAAATTTTCTTCACTCGAGGTAGGAAATCACATGGCAATAGTTTTGTATTCCCTTCGTTTGGAACTTGGTATTTGAACTCCTGAGGCAGCACCAGGGTCTTATTGGGATGAAATACCAACTGTTAGACAGAAGAATCAAGTACAGCACTTGCCAGGTGAAGGTGAAAATCTTGATGAACAAACAAGCTATTCGTTTCTTTGCAGTTTTCTAGACTTAGCAATTTGTCTCAAAGGCTCTATTTGCATTTACTTTGGTGAAAATACAGGTTTCTTCATGGTGAATGAAAACAGATTTCCCTGGAGAAATGTCTTAAAACAGCAGATACTCACCTCATGAAATATAAAGTAGAAATTCCTAATGCTTTGAGAAAGATTTTGAAATGGCTAGTAGCATTTTGATAGTGTTGTTTTTCTACTTTAGAGACAAAAATAGTGTGGTTCATAAAAATTGTTCCATAATTCTTCATAGTACAGTGTAACATTTTCCATAATTAGAAATAACCTTAATGATCTTTGAAACTATGCCAAAGAATTACCTGAATTACAGTATTGTTTCTTATAAATGTTAGTGAGCAGAAAGGGAGGTCTTCTGATCTAAATCTTTTCTAAACTAATTGAATATTTGATGCTGCTCCTAGGGTGTGAAGAAACCCTGGTGGTAGTGTTTAAGGGCTAAGGCTGCTAAACAAAATGTTGGTAGTTCAAATCCACTATGAGTCGGAATCGACTGGATGGCACTGGGTTTGGTTTTCATGGGACCTAAAACAGTATCCAACATGGTTTGAATAGTCTCCTTAAATTATGCATGCATTGCCAAATGGCTATGGGCAGATTTGCAACTTTAAGAGGTAAGATTATCAAATAAACCAGAAGCCAAGAAAAAATAAAGGTAATTGTTCATTACTCACAGATTTCTAGGCAGCATCTTTCTTTCTTTTCTTTTTCTCTTCCTTTCTTTCTTAGCTTCTCTCTTTCTTTTCTTTTTCTTTCTCTGTCTTCCTCTTTTCATGTTTAATACAGTACACTTGGGATGTGCCTTTTTTCATGAGAAAGCTAAGGCTCAACTTCAGTTTCATTTGATAGTAAATTCCATGTCTTTCCCCTGATGTTTACTAATAGGATAGGCTAGAGATATGCAAATGATAAAACACACACACACACATACACACAATTATATGACATCTGAGGAATCAGAGCATCAGTGATAAAAAATACAGTGTTTTAACCAAGGACAATTCAAAAGAACTTAAGAAATATACTTTGCCAGAAATATCAGACAGAGTAGCAAATTACCATTTAAGTCTGAAGAAGTAAATATTTTGAAAATGATTTTAGTTCTTACAGTTCATAAAATCAATAACAGTGCAAAAATAACTGGGGTATATACACACAGTGGAATATTATGCAACATTAAAGAATAACAACGTATCAGTAAAACATCTTACAACATAGATGAACCTGGAGGACATTATGCTGAGTAAAATAAGTTAATGACTGTATTAACATTAACATAAGTCATTACTGCAATAAAAGTAGTGAAAAACCTTAATTTATGAATGGATATATAAGTAGCTACTTAAGCCAAACAGGTGTGGGGTGGCATATGGGAGTACACTCAGGAACACATATAGATTTGGCAGAGAATATCTCTACATACACATTTGTATGTCCTGTGGACAAATATATCCATGTATATAGCAGAATACACAGGGGACACATAAAAACTTCTTAACTACAAACAAACACCTCGATGGATTGGGTGGTTGGGCTTGAATTCTTAGGACCATAATCTTGGCAAACATCTAAGTCAACTGGCATAGCATAGTCCGTAAGGAAAATGTTTTAAATCCTGTTTTGGTGAGTAGTGACTAGGGTTTTAAAAGTTTGCAGGTAGCTGTCTAAGATTCAGATGCTGGTCTCTTCCATCTAGTACAAAGAAGAGTAAAGAAAGTCAAAGTTTCAAGTAAACGATTAGTCCAAAGAACTAATGTACCATGTGAACCAAAGCATGAGACCAGAAGAACTAGATGGTGCCCGACTTCTACCACCAACTAATCTGGTTGGGATCACAGTAGACTTGCACAGAGTGGCTGAGAAACGTAGAAAAATTCAAAGTCATAAAAATATACCAGACTTACAGGTCTGATAGAGACTAGTGAAACCCTGAGAATATGATCCTTAGATACCCTTCACACCTGGAACTGAACCCACTCCCAGAGACTGCCTTTTAGCCAAACAACAAACAGGCAGCTAATAAAGTGAATAATAACACACATGATGAATGTGCTTCTCAAAACAATCAACCATATGAGACCAAAAGGGAAGTCTTTGCCCCAAATGAAAGTTCAGAAGGGGCAGGAAAGAGAAGAGAATAGAAATGGGGAACTCAGGGATGAAATGAGTAGATGAGTGCTGTCACACTGAAGGGATTAGAGCTAACGTTCTAAAACAGAATGTGTATAAATTGTTGAATGGAAAACTGATTTACTTGTAAATTTTAATCCTAAGCACAATCAATGTTTAAAAAAATCAAAATAACATGAACACATTTTGAATTTATTAAGGCATATTTGTTAGCTCCACCACTTGTCTGTCAGCTTGTCATATCGTGGAGGCTTGCATTTTGGTATGATGCTGAAAGCTATGCCACTGGCATTTCAAATACCAGCAGGGTCACTCATGGTGGACAAGTTTCTGCTGAGCTTTCAGAATAAAACAGACTTGAAAGAAAGACCTGGTGATCTACTTAATAATTAATAATCAAAACATGTAGTATACAAAGTATGACTCTAGGAAAATTGGAGTTGTCAGAAATGAAGTGGAAACTTTAAAATTGATACACTAGGCATTAGTGAGCTGATGTGGACTGGTATTGGCCATTTTGAATTGCACAGCCCTATGCTCTAGTATACCAGGAAAAACAAATTGAAGTGGAATCCAAGCAGCACATTCATTGTCAAACAGAACATTTCAAGATCTATCTTGAAATATAATACTGTCAGTGATAGGATAATATCTAAACACCTATAAGGAAGACCATGTAGTATAACTATTGTTCAAATTTACACACTAACCACTAATGCCAAAGGTGAAGAAATTGAAAATTCTTACCAACCTACTGTCTGAAACTGATACAAATGTGCAGCCAAAATCCGTAACAATTACTGACAATTGGAAAATGAAAGTTGGAAAGATAGAAGAAGGATCTTTAGTTATAAAATATGGCCTTTGTGACAGACATGACATCATATATCACATAATAGAATTTTACAAAACCAACAGTTTGTTCATTGGAAATACCTTTAAAAAATAAAAATAAATAATAAATGGGGACTATACACATGAAACTCACCAAACTGAAATACACAGGAATCAAATTTCCTGCATCGGTGGAAAGAGTCAGAACAAGGCCAGGGGCTGACTTTAAACAGACTATCCATTGCTTGTATACAAGTTCAATCAGCAGCTACAAAAATTAAAAGATGTACATGAGATCCAAAATATAACCTTGAGCATATCCCACTTGAATTTAGAGACCGTCTCAAGAATAGATTTTTGTATACATTCAACTCTAATGACCAAAGATCAGAGGAACTGTGGGATGACATTAACAGTATTGTACAGAAAGAACACAAAAGGTCATTAAAAGACAGGAAAGAAAGAAAGGACACTAAATTGAATGTGAAATGAGACTCTGAAACTTGCTATTTAACATAAAGTAGCTAAAGTGGATGAAAAAAAATGATGAAGTACAAGAGCTGAACAGAAGATTTCGAAGGGCAGCTCAAGAATACAAAGTATTATAATGAAATGTGCAAGAAATCTGGAATTAGAAAACTGAAAGAGAACACACTCAGCACTTGTCAAACTGAAAGACTAAAAAAACATTGAAGCCTTGAGTCGAAATCTTGAAGGGTTCTATAAACAAAATATTGAGCCATGCTAGAAGCATCAAAAGAAGGTAGAATACAGAGTCACTGTGTTAAAAAGAATTTATCAGCGTTCTCCTGTATTAGCAGGTAGCACATAATCAAGAACCAGTGGTACTGAAGGAAGAATTCCAAGCTGCACTGAAGGCATTGGCAGAAAACAAGTCTCCAGGAATTGTTGGAATACCAACTGAAGTCTTTCCATAAATGGATGCAATGCAGCAAGTGCTCACTCATTTGTGCTAAAAAATTTGTAAGACAGCTACCTGGCCAACCAAATGGAACAGATCCATATACATGCCCCTTTTAAACAAAAATGACCTATCAGAATGCAGAAATTATCAAACCGTGTCATTAGTATCACATAAAAGTAAAATTTTGAAGATCATTCAAAAATGATTTCAGCAGTACATTGACAGGAAACTGTCAGAAATTCAAGCAGGACTTGGAAGAGGACGTAGAATGAGGGACATCATTGCTGATGTGAAATGAATCTTGGCTGAAGGTAGAGAGTAGCAGATGTTTCCCTGTGTTTTATTGCTTATGCAAAGGCATTCAACTGTGTGGGTCATAACAAATTAAGGATAATATTCTGAAGAATGGAAATTCCAGAACACTTAATTGTGTTCATAAGGAACCTGTATTTAGAACTAGAAGCAGTTGTTCAAACAGAACAACAAGGGAATGTTTTGTTTAAAGTCAAGAAAGATGTGTGTCAGGATTGTGTCCTTTCACCATACTTATTCAATCTGTATGCTGAGCAAAAAAAAAAGAAAAAAAAATGAGAAGCTATACTACGTGAAGAAGAATGCAGCATCAGAATTGGAGGAAAACTCATTAACAACTTGCAATATACAGGTGATACAACCTTGCCTGCTGAAAGTGAAGAAGATTTGAAGCACTTACCAATGAAGATCAAAGACCACAGCCTTCAGTATAGATTACATTTCAACAGCAAGAAAACAAGAAATCCTCGCAACTGAATCAAAGCAACATCATGATAAATGCAGAAAATACTGAAATTGCCAAGATTACCTAGATCCACAATCAAAGCCCATGGAACCAGCAGTGGAGATATCCAACAGTGTATTACACTGGGCAAATCTACTGCAAAAGACCTCTTTAAAATGTTGAAAAGCAAATATGTCACTTTGATAACTAGGATGTGCCTGACCCAAGTTATGTTATTTTTATTTGCTTTATATGCATGACAGTGAATAAGGAAGACTGAAGAATTGACACCTTTGAATTAGGCATTGGTGAAGAATATTCATCCTACCACAAATTGCCAGAAAAATGAACAACTTGGTCTTGGATGAGTACAGCCAGAAAGCTCCTAAGTGAGAATGGTTAGAATTCATCTAACTTACACTGGTTGCATCATGCTCATTAAAGCCCCGAACCGAAAACTAAACTCACTGTCATCACGTTAATTCTGACTCATAGCACAGGATGAGCAAAAGCTAGGAAGCCCATCAACAAGATGAAATAACACAGTGGCTACAGCAATGGACTCAAACATGGTAGTGAGTATGAGGATGATCTAGGATCAGGCAGTGTGACTCATAGGGTCACTATGAGTTGGAACTGACTCAACTTGACATATCAACAACAACAACAAAATACATTTGCTGTAACAAAGTTTATTAAGAAAATGTTCTGCATCCCACTCTGGTGAATGACGTTCAGGATGTTGAAATCTAGCAACCAGCCATCTAAGATGCATCGATTGGTCCCAACCTATCTGGAGTGAAGGAAAATGAAGAATACCAAAGACACAAGGAAAATATTATCCCAAGAGGCAGAAGGGGCCATGTAAGTCCACAGACTCTGTCTTAGGCTGGGTTTTCTTGGGAAGCAAAACCAGTAACATGTATATGTACAAAGAAAAATTTGTATAAAGGAAACAATTGTAGAAGCTAAACATCGTAAGTCCTGGCAGAAGCCTCACGAGGCCACAGGAGCTGGTGAACCCAAGGTTGGCAGGTCAGAGGCCACAGTTCTAGATCGCCATCTGTGTAGGTCGGTGGATCCCAAGCTGGCAGGCAAGACCCAGAGGTCTCTGCTGACTCACGGAGCTGCAGGGACTGGTGAACCCAGGATCAGAAAGTCAGGGAACAGGAAGGACTCTCATTTGCCAACTGTAAGGGTCGATGAATCTAGCAGCTGCTAGTTCAGGTCACAGCAACCAGACACAAAAAGAGAAGAGAGCAGAGGCTGCTGGCAACGTGAGCAGACAGGAAGTAAGACGTGGAAGGCGGAAAGATGAGAGCTGAGGGGCAGGAAATTACCACAGGCCCTGCTCCTGCCACTTGATAATGGCTGCCAAACGTGGAGAGCCAAGCTGACACAATCTTAACCACCACAGACTCCATCACCTGAGATCAGAAGAACTAGAAGGTACTTGGCTACCATTAGTTACCACCCTGCTGGGGAACAGGACAGAGAGTTTCTGCCAGGTCAGGAGACAAGTAAGGTGCAGAACTCAAATTCTAGTAAAAAGACCAGACTTAATGGTCTGACTGAGACTGGGGGAACCCCAGAAGACATGGTGCCTGGATTCTTTGCTAACCCAGAACTGAAACCATTCCTGAAGACTGGACTATAAGACATAAAATGATACTCATGAACCGTTTGTTTCTTAGGTCAAGTAGATACATGGGCTAAATGGGAAGCTCTTGTCCAGAGGTGAGGTGAGAAGACAGAAAGGGCTAGGAGCTGGTTGAAAGGACACAGGAAATACAGGGTAGAAACTGGAGGTATGCTGTCACACTGTAGGCATAGCAACTAAGGTCACATAACAATGTGTGTACAACTTTTGTATGAGAAACTAACTTGAGATAAGTTTCACCTAAAGCACAATTTAAAAAAAGGAAAACAAATCTAAAAATTATAATTATCGCCTGTGTAGTACTTTAAACCTAACAAGGCATGTTTCATGTGTATTCTCCTTTAAATGTCGTAACAACCCTGTGAAGTAGAATTGCTCTCATTTTACTTGGATGGGGAATTTTAGAACAGAAACAACAATTTTATAACTTGCTCTACATCACCCTACCAGTAAATGACTGCAACTGAACCAGCCTAGATCTTCGTGTTCAAGATCCTTTGAGCCCACATTCTATGATCTTTATAACAAATTATTCAGTTTCCCTTATACAGCAAAGCAAAAATGTATGTTTAAAAACCCAGTTCTTTTTGTGAGTTTACAGTTCAAGATAGACAGCATTAATCTAAACTTTCAGTCACTGATCAAGTAAATGGCATTAATGTATGTGATTGATTTATTAATATTTAAAATATCAAATAGAATTTTTTAAGGTATTAACATTTTGGTTAGCAGATACAGCATTTAACCACTGTGCCACTGTGGGTTTCCTTAAGAAAATTAGTCATGAAATTAAGCATTTTTATGCTGGGAAATTTTAACAACAGAAACCTCTTTGCCTAGCTATTCCTTTAAAAATAATGAGAAAATGACTATAAAATTGGAGGAATATAGATCTTTCTGCGCTCCACCATGGCATGGTGACACCCCCTCCCCCAAATATTTTTTTTCTTTTCAAACTTTGCTGTCTTAGCTATGTAGTGCTGCCGTAACAGAAAAACCACAAGTGGATGGCTTTAACAAAGAGAAATTTATTTCCTCACAATAAAGTAAGCTGAAAGTCCACATTTAGGGCATCAGCTCCAGGCGAAGGCTCTGTCAGCTGTGGAGAAAGATTCTTTTTGTTAATCTTCCACCAGTCAGGGACCTTCTTATGTGCAGGGTACCCACGTCCAGAGGAAGTGTTCTGCTCCCAGTGCTTCTTTCCAGGTGGCATGAGGCCCCTAACTCTCTGTGTGTTTCCCTTTCCTTTCATCTCTTAAGAGAGAAAAGGTGCTGCAGGCCACAGCCTGGGGAAACTCCTTTTACACTGGATCAAGGAAGTGACCTGGGTAAGGGTGTTACAATCTGGCCAGAATCCTCTGTAACATAAAATTACAATCACAAAATGGAGGATAAACTCACAATACTGGAAATCATGGCTCAGCCAAATTGCTACACACATTTTTAGGGGGACAGAATTTAAATCTTTGCCTGTGTACATACCAAATGTTTTTGTCTTGTTTTATTTTCTGGCTTGGAGAAGACAGAGACAAATGAAATTCATTACTATATTCTAACCTGTCATTTATTCAATAGATAGCTATAGATAAACTACATGAGTGTTTTAAACTGGACAATTTTTGTTTTAATGTAATGTTAGACTTATCTGTTTTGCAGCTAGATATCTAGGCCACACAAGTAGTATCTTCCATATCAGTAAGATCATGTTGCTTACTAGAAAGAGCATAGCTTTTGAGGCAGAGAAATTTGATTCTACCCTACCAAATTCTGACACTAAAACTGACCAAATTTCTTACCCTCACCTACATGCTAGTGTTCATCACACAGACGCTCAGTGATCTGTGGTAGTTGTTACTGTAAAAGCAGTGGTGAGCATCCATGGCCTGTTTAACTCTGAACTTGGTCCCCTTGCTATTCTATATTGGCAGACGTTAGTTTTAGGTTAGGCTTAACAAAAGCCAAACTCTTTCACTAGAAATAAAAAAAATCAATCCAGCTGTTTCTCATTAAGAAACATCTCATCAAAAGCTTTGAATTAGAAAGTTCTAATTATGCTCTTATACTATTTTGCATTGAAGTAGTAGCCATATTCAAGCTCTAATTCAGTATTCAATCTGTTTCTAAAGTTTTGATCCACATGTAGAGCCAAGGATCTGAATGAGACTTGTCCTCACTGTGATGAACTAGGCTACACTATCCATTGACTTTGTATGGAATATTGAGTTATGAGAAAGACATAGGAGTGTTCATTTGGTTGAATGAATAATACCATCACAACACATGAAACCCCCTTAGAGAAACCCTGCTGTAACATCTGAAGTTCTTTTTCTGTTTAGGTCTGAGCATATGACCTCATTCTGGCATGAGTTACAATAAGCCACCAAACTACCTTGCCTTGTTGCTGATTAAACCTTAAGGTGGAAGACATGATCTAGGTGCTGAGATGAATACATCTTTACAAAGGATTATAATCTGGTGTTAGTGTGGGCCTTGACCATCTCCAGTTCTTTAGGCTTGAATTTATAGCTAAATATTAGTATGAATTTTGCCTCCAGTCAATTCTTTCACTCATTTGCATTATCTTTGGTCTCTCGTGCCATCCTACTTGATTTTTAGCATGTCAGAAAGTAATAAATGTAATTAGATTAATGATTAGTGCTTTGTGGGTACTTCTTTTTCTATTTTGGGGGGGTTGTAGATTTATTTGGTATAATTTACATAGAGTAAGTCACAAACAAACTTCTATGGATTTTCTTCCGTTTGCTTTAAAGTTAGTTTTTATTTCCACACACACACACAAAAGAAAACAGTACACCAAGGCAGAGGAAATCCAACAATTTGCCCAGAATCTAACAGAGTAGGGTTCCAAAGAAATCAAAGTATTGTAAGTCTGACCCTCCTCCCAGCAATGTTCCCTTCCCCTTAGCTGCAGTATCTTTGGTATTGTCTACCGTGTTATTTTTTGGAGACAACACAGTTTTTTTAAGGGGCAATGCTGTGCCCCATACTGAAGGGACAGTACTATGTGATGCTGTACAGTATGACTTATAAACGTTTTTTGTAGAGAATAAGCCCATTATGAACCAGCTATGTGATGTCACTCTTCAAAGAACAGGAGAAGCTTAGGAAGCGCTGTTGTGCTAATAGTACTAATAGTATGCATTATTGGAGGCAAAATCGAATGTGCTATGTTTAATCCTAGGCATGAGATTTTTAAGTGGTACATGTTGCTAAGATGAGTCATTTTAACATGGACTACTGTAGAACAATGATCTTTTATGGTCAAGTAAATTTGATAATGACATAAGTGCTTACTGTATACCACCTGCCATGTAAAGTGCTTTACAAAGATTCCCTTAATTATTCCCGATAGCATTTCTGTGAAGTAGAGACTGTTACCCTGGTGGTATAGTGGGTTAAGTGCTACCATTGCTGACCAAAAGATCGGCAGTTCAAATCCACCAGGCACTCCTTGAATACTCTAGGGGGCAGTTCTACTCTGGCCTCTAGGGTCGCCATGAGTCAGACTTGACTCAATGGCACTGGCATTTATAGAGGAGGAGAAACAGTAACTACGATGCCAGGGTCACTCAGCTCGTAAATAGCTGAATCATGATTTGAACCCCCTCACCTATGTTCCTAGTCACTAGGCTTCAATTCATCAAATGCAAGGAAATTTATCTTTGAAAAAAGCAAGAGTCTGTGTGGAACTGTCCAGAGGAACATAAAAGACACATAACCTCTTGTCACATGGGTATTATTATCCTTGTAACTACCACTTTCTACTCCTCATTAGAAAATGGAAGATTAAAGAAAGATATGATGAAAAAAATAATTACTCAAAAAAGAGGAACCAAAGAAAAGAACCTGTTAACTTGAAAAAAATATAGTCATAATCACTTTAAAAAGGCCAGCAAATAGATACATCTGTATTTATCTATCTATATCTACAGAGAAAAGTAATCTTTATAAAGTGCATAAGAAGTACTTCTTATGGAAGTCTTAGGTAAAAGTTCTGAAAGGTTATTTAATGTTCATAAAACCTGAAAGCATTGTTTCTCAAAATGTGATCTGCCAACATAACATCTTGTCATCAGTATTACTTGCAGTGCTTCTCAAGATACAAATTCCTACTGACCTACTTGGAGTATCTGGAGGTGGCTGCTACATGTCTTCAAAATCTGGCATGTGAGAGCAAGAACCAATTACTCTTCATTGCTCTTAGGGTTAGAACTACGGCTAATTGACAATTGGTACAGGACAGTACTTTGAGCTCTAATCAAGGCAATTTTTAGCACTTAATAGCAAACCAAAATTTTGTTTTACCTTTGTAAGTTTCTATCATGGAACTCTTCAAACAGGCAGAGTATTGACAATGTTGTAGGAGAAATACTTACCTGAGTAGAATGTTGGACTAGGTAACCTCTAAGATTCCACTGGGCCAGGAATCTTCAGGTCTCTTCCCTGTACTATGTGCTAAGCCAGTGAGTAGTGAGGGGGTTTTACTTAAATTTTCTGCCTTTTAGATAATAATAGGCATTGATGGTATTGCATATGATTTAGCTTAAATAACAGTAAAAATGAAGAAATTGGAAAGCTGCATTCCCATAGACACACTACAAAGGTTAACAAACATTCTGTTTTCATTCTGTACATTTCCAAGGCTACTTGCCAAAACATCACAGATACAATATTCCTATTCATCTTCCAACCCAAATTCTTCAAATGCTATTATGTAACATATTCCTTAACACTTGGACATGCTTTCTCAAATCTGCTCAGGCTGTCTTCAGAGTAATTCTCTGCCTCTGCCTCCCAACTTTTCTTTTTTGTTCAACATTCGCTGGACAAATACTGTGTACTTACTTTTTCACTAATGCTTTACTAAATACTGAGAATGTGAGCCCTATCCTCAGAGAATTCAATGTTTCAGGATGTTAGTCAGGGTTAGTAGACAATGGAAAACAGAGAAGTATAATAAAACATGTTAAGCATTATAATGGTGATGTATACAGAAAGCTAAGCAAGTTAAAATAAGGGCACCAGATACAGCCTTAAGTTCAGGGGTGCCATTAGAAAGGTGATTTTTGAGTGGTCTTGGAGGATTACTAGTATTAGTCTGACAAGTAAGGTGGAAGATGATTCTGTTCCTAAATAACAGAGGTCAGTTGTTAAAATTGCTGTTAAATAGCCACATCCTTGAACTTCCCCCAGATAAGCATATAAAGTTACAATTTCTAGGACAAGAACCACATTTTTCTTCCCACAATCTGCTCATTAGATCAAAGGCAGAAATTTAAGAAGGACCATTATATAGGGGGCTGAAAGGGACGAATGAATGATGAAGACTCAGATAAACACAGGAGAGAGGTAGGAGAATGCCAACAGTGGTAGCCTTGGAGGAATCAAGAAAAGACGAAATTTCCAGAAGAATGTGCTTTGATGTGACAGACATTGCTAAGACCTGGATTTATTTGGCTGTTGGAGCTAGTTGTTGAACTTGGAGTGATCAAGCAGAATTTCCCTTCAAGGTTACTCTCCTCTTGGCTGCTTTTCTTCCTGTATAGCTAGTACTTTCTTACTTCCTTCTGACAGGCCTTTTCAAAGCTGAATATTCCATGATCTTAACTTTCCACGTTAAAATTAGTTCTATCGTTATTCTTTTTTTTTTTTCTGCTAAGAGTAATAGGTTAATTGGATGAGATAAAATGACTGGTAGGATTATTCTGTTGTAAGAAACACATGCTTTAACTGAGGCAAAATGCATAGGTCCTCAGGAAGCCTTAAGAGCTATTTCAAAAAGAATGCCAGATATGTGACAGACTTGTTTGACAGAGACTTTTGGTTAGGTATGTCTATTAGTATCTTCCAAGAAAGAAATCCAGGTAGGTAGGCAGTTGCTGACTCTGTACATATGAAGCACAAACCACAACATATTGTTTCTTTAAATTAAATACTTAGCTCTTCTTCTAATTTAATTACCTAAATTAAACCAGTTAATATAAGTAATAAAGTAAGGAGTATGCTTTTAATATGATCTGTCTTTATGTCCTTGAGAAAAGATACGAAAAAGATATACCAGTTTAAAATATTTATCATTTGTTCCTTATATGCCAAAACATCACAGATACAATATATAGGAGCAATATCTAGAGTATGATAATGCTGCATCATAGTCAGCAGGAACAGCAGAGATCATGACAACAATGTTATTTGACAGATAAGAAAATTAAGCTGCAAATTGATAAAGGAATTTTTTCCAAAATTGTGGAGCTGGGGTTATATATTAATAAATGGTAAGGAGTTCGATAAAAATGTAATCTAGGTCTTAGAACACAGTACCTAAAGTTTATGGAGCATAGTCACATGCCTCATCTCGTTGTATCTGAATTAAATATTAGAAGGAATGTAATTTCTAACATTTAAAATACAACTGGATCTAATATATATCATTCCCATAGACACACTACAAAGGTTATCAAATATTCTGTTTTCATTCTGTACATTTCCAAGGCTACTTGCCAAAACATCACAGATACAATGTTCCCATTCATCTTCCAACCCAAATTCTTCAAATGCTGGACATGCTTTCTCAAATCTGCTCAGGCTGTCTTCAGAGTAATTCTCTACCTCTGCCTCCCAACTTTTTTTTTTTGTCGAGTCAATTGCAATTCATAGTTCCCAAGGCATTAATTCTTAATATAATCAAACTGCCACATATGACTCTCACAGAGCAGCTAGTGGATTTGAACTGCCTGTTTTCCAGTTAGCAGCAGTTTGTACAACTTCTTTTCTCATTTTCAATTATTTCTCCTGGTCTATCATCCTACATCTTTATTCTAAAATAAGATTTTAGTTGTAAAGAAAATCACTCATTGAAAGATATAAAGTAATTGGTAGTGGCAATTTGAGTGCTTTAAGTGAAAGATTACAAATCAACTGTTAAAAATTTCTATGTGTCTTCTAATGCATTTCTTTCTATGATAATGGACATTCAAGTTAAATATTTTATGAGATGTCCAGTGTAAAGTTTTTGTCAATAGATAAATAAGTGGAAAAGTTTTCAGTAAATTGCAGTTGTATTGGTTTACACAAACATCTTCTGTATAATGTGATTTATTATAATACAATTAATTCAAATGATTTATATTGTAAAGTTTTTTCATAAGTAATCCAAGTATGTGATATTAAATATTGATATCATTTCATCTACAGTATGCATAGTACACTTTCCTTTAACTACATCATATAGATCAGTACTAGAATTTTTTTTCTATTTCAAAAAAATCATTGACAAGGTTGATAGGTTTCTACACGTTTTGTTATAATTTGTGATGCAGCTTACACATTTGTTGCAGTATCCCTTTACCTATTAGAGTTATCTGAAATTGATATTTTTGTTCTTTCCCAATTAAGAAAGCACTTCCCACTCCACACATGAAAGTGTGTAAAGATACGCTGGACTATTCACTCTAAGAACAGTTGCTTTTCTTGTGTTTCTGTGTGCATATTAAATATTTGCTGCTGAATGGCAGCAAACTCACATTGGAACAATATTTCTGATGCTATACATACTCACTAAATGTAGTATTCATTGAGATTTTTGATAATAATGCTGTAAGAGATACTATCCTCCCCTACCTCTTACTTTTTGTATAATTAACAACTGCCTTTTTCCTTCTTCTATTGTTTCAGTTAAAGGATCAAGAAAGTTAAGTCTGCCAACAGATCTTAAGGCTGATCTTGGTATGGTAGGCAAAAGCCAACAATTTTAAGTTTCTTGAATTCATTTGGCTGAACATTTTTACCAACAAATCCATGAATAACACCAGATTCTGAGATGGCAGTGTTTCTAAAAAGACTTTCTTAAAAATCGCCATACATTTCTGTTGGCAGCATCTAGCATTTTCTTTTGTTAACAATCATTTTACGAAATTATGTTTTATAAATCATTGCCACCAAGGTATGTAAACTTATTCTTGTTTTCTTTTTATCATGAAAATATTTTTAAACATTGATTAGTCACACATATGAAGCCTTTGTAACTGTAATCATGTAAGTGAACATGGTTTTCTCTGGAGTTATTTTTCCTACTTTGCATATTAGTATCATTTTTATTTTTCCTGCTTTGAGTATTAGTATCATTTAGAATTAAAGCTCTTAAACAAAAAACAAAAAGTTACATTTGTAAGGGAATGGATAGTGGAGGTCTAGCTATTCCCCCCCCTTATGCTTTAAATGAAAGTTTACAGTTCAAATCAGTTTATTATATAAAACTTACACCTTGCCATGTGACCCTACCTGCTGTTCCCACCCAGTGACAGCACACTCCTTCTCTCCTCCTTGTATTTTCCATGTCCATTCAACCATCTCTTGCCCTCCTTCGTCCTCTTATTTCCCCTCTGAACAGGAGCTGCCCGGTTAGTCTCCTGTGTCTACTTAAGGCAAGAAGCATACTCGTCACCAGCAATATTTTGTGTCTTACAGATCTGTTCAATTTTTGTCTGAAAAGGTGGCTTTAAGTATGGTAGTTACAGAAAATTTGATTTACTTGGACTTTATTTTTTGTATTGATCACAGCTTGTTCATAATTCCAACTCTGGGAAATAAAGTAAGGCTTTATTAAATTGTCCTCATAAATATTTCTTTCAGGAGTTTTTATCCGTTCTAGCTGGTGTTTTGGAAACTTAATTGAATTACCATTATTTTTGTTTCCTTTACTCTGATGTAAAGCCACAGCATTAAAACCCACTAACTCATGGTTAAAATAACAAAACTATAATAACTAGTCCTTATACTGTTCTTTAGAGCTTACAGGACTGTTTCACATACCTTAACTTCCTTAATTTTCTTAGTAACTTTTTTGAGGTTGTTGTCATTACTCCCAGTCTTTTTGTTCCTAGAGTGGAAAACTGAGATTAAATTGTTAATAAAATGGTACAGATAGTCATAACATTGAAATCTAAGCCTTAAAGTGTGGTGTCTGAATAAAATTGCTATAACAAATATAGTTTCTAACATTTAAATACAGTTAGAAATATTTATATAATTTTGATTAAATGGGATAATTATATTACAGTGTTTTTTAATGCAAAGTGCGAACATTAGGTAATATTATTTGTTCAAAATGTTTTAAAAATTGCAAGTTATAGGAGTTGTCAAGGATAACTACAGGATTGAGAATAACATTCATGGAGAGTGCCTTCCTAGAAAAGGATAGGAAACAGGTTTGAGTGGACATAGGAACATCCATATTGAACATTGCACAAGCAATTAAAACTATAGGGCTGAAGTCTCAAAGCCAAATTAGTAAATTACATAAAGGTATTTCTGACCTATGTATGTTGGCCATTTGTATTAGCTGTTTACTGTAGTGACAGAACTCTCACCTACCATGTGGGAGAACCAGGTTTGAGTTCCAGCTAATGTACCTAAAGTATAGCCACCACTTACCTGTCAGTGGAACTTGAGTATTGCTCCATGGTCCACAGGCTTCAGCGGAGTTCCTAGACTGATTCTAATACAGAGCTCAGTTTTGCATTTTCTCAGTCTCTCAGTCAATAAATGTCAATCTCTTCAAATTACTGCTTCCAACTGCTTTGTTCTCACTATCTTTTGTGTATAATTTACCCACTGCCACTGAATTGATTCTGAGTCATAATGACCCTGTAGGTCAGAGTAGAACTGTTCCATAGAGTTTCTAAGGAGCGTCTTGTGGATTCAAACAGCCACCGTTTTGGTTAGCAGGCATAGCACTTATCCAGTGTGCCACCAGGGTTTCCGTGTATACCCTTAGCAAAGATTAATTATGAAAGTCCTGGCAAACAACTTTCAAAAATCAACTGATGAAAAACATTGCAGATCCCAGTGGTCCCAACCCTGTTGTACACTGGGCCACCGTGAATCAGGGGCTGACTTGACTGCATTGCAGCTAATAACTAAAGACCAAAGCAAATGCCAAGATGTTAGACAGCTTTAGATACTAATGTAACTTATTTGTTACAACAATCCTTAACTGTAATAGAAAAAATAATAGTAAAAATTTCATGTATTTGATGTTTATGCAAGTAGCATATTATGAACTAATTGCCATGTTCATGGGAAATTGCTTTATAGCACCGTTTTTGCATATTAATGAGAAATATAATTCTTCTTATTCTGAAAATATGGAATTTTGTATTTAAAAACTAAAAAATGAACTAATTTTATGAAATTAAACTTTCCATTACATAATCTAGGTGCTGTGACATAACGTTGTAAACATATTGAATCCAGTGCATAATAACCCATTGCCACTGCGTCTATGCTGACATATAGTGACCCTATAGGACAGAGTAGAACTGTCCCATGGAGTTTCCAAGGAGCAGCTGGTAGATTCAAGCTGCCCCATAAGTGCTTTAATGATTTTATTATAGGATGAAACTCTAACTACCAAAAATATACCTGGAAAGGCCATGGTTAAAAACAGGTAGTGATTGTTTAATGCAATTAATTGAAGAACTAATGTGAAACAGCAGTGTTAAATATGAGATAGAATGTAAACTTCTAGTCCATGGCAATATAGAAGTATTATTGTAATTTTTAAGTTGAGAGATAGAAGGTAGAGAGGAAGTATAAGTAGCTTAAAAAAGATTAATAAGTCTATAACAAAATTAGATAATTGGTGGTGAATTGAGAGGAAAAGGAAATAGGAGGAAGAATTATATACTAAATTCACCCTTCATAAGTGAAATCAATTGATCCTATGTATAGGTGATTAATTCAAAAACTAAAAATTAAAAAATATACCTTCAAAGTAACTACTAGTAAACACAAATAATCCTAAAACTTAAAAAAATGATCCGATAAGTAATACATGCACAAAAGAAAATAATGTAAACCATAAATAGTGAGAGTAGTCACAGGAAGCATTTTTAAAAAGAAAAAGGAGATACAAGTTACTGCAGAAATGACAGACCTGGCCAGAACCTTTTCACTCCAACTGACCAAAGTCCATGTGTTCTTTTTTCCAAAGGCATCCAGACTACCACAATCCCAGTTTTCTACCCTGTGAAAACACAAGAAATAATGTCCCCAAACAAATTTTTAGCAGGCCTGTCACATGTCACATCTGGAACAGGAGTCACACCCAGATTTCCCTTAGCCCCAATAATCACAAAACCCACATTTACAAGGGAGATGGGAGCCAGGGGGTAGCAGCTCATAACTCCAAGAGTACCATGGACACATCGCAGAAACTGACTGGATTCCCAAGAGCAAGTGGATTGCCGTTTGCAGGCATACCACAGTGCTTATTTCTGGAGTCAGAAAGCATCTGGAAACCAGTCTTAGTACTTAATTGTGCAGCCATTTTTGTGAAGTTCTGCTAGAGAACAAATTTGCCATGGATAGAAGAGCACAACTTACTTCTTTTTGTTTCTGAGTTTGAAAATGAATAGTGAGTAAGTAAGCTCATTAAAAAGCTGGTTTGTTCTGTGGTCCTCCATTGGGGTTGACACCAACGATGTTTTGCTGGCAGCAGCATCATGTGATTTCAAGTGCAGTGTTTCTGCTTATGCTAAAGAAGTGGATGAAAAGCTTGTTGGTATGTCAGGTGGAAGCCGGATACCTTCTGTTTAGCTCATCTTAGAGTTAAGTGATAGCATCACTAGTGGCTGGGTCCGCAGAGTCAGTTTCTCTGCCAGTGGGAGCCACGTGGCACATCAGCCATGATAGCACTGTGTCTATTGCTGATGCCTCAAAAAGTAAAACTGAAGGTTTCAACTCTGAAAACAGTGATCTTGCCACTTCTAAGTGTGCATTTGTCTTGGAAAATAGCACTTTGTACCTGCTGGCCATGACTGCGGTCCAGTGCTCCTTAAGTGTGATAACCACATCTGATTTATCTTAATTTCTAAACCAGACATTCCAAAACAGAGCACGTAGCACAGTCCGTCAACCTTGAAACACTTCTCTGACATGGGCAAGAGGACCACAACCAAGGACTGTAATACAGCTTAGAAGACACTACATGAGAACAGCATTACTTAGGTTCCTAATGATGAAGTGAACAAGTAAAACTGCTGCAAATTTTGTGCTACTGGCATCAATAGAGCCAAGGGTATCTTGAACTTCAAGACCTTAGAGTTTTCTATCAAGGACCTTTGAATAACATGAAGCTGAATAAACCTCTGTGAATAAGCATGGCAAACTGAAAATGATTGCAGCTCTTCCATTTTATATATAGTGAGAAAAACCAGTCACACAAAAACACTGAAATGTATAAACTTGGTCCTTGTTATTCATGAACTTTGTATGTGTACATTTGCCTGCTTGCTGTAGTTTATGTGTAACGCCAAAATCCGTATTCGTGGTGCTTTCATAGTCTCTCGTGGACATGCACAGCAAAAAGTTTGAGTCACTTGACCCACATATTCCATCTGAAACCTAACAAGGCTACGTTCTGCCTTCTTGTTTCACCTGTGCTGTGGTAAATAATTGTCCCTTTCTAGATTTCTTTAGTGTCACATTTGTCTCATTTTTATGCATTTTTTTCCTTCTTGATATTTCACTATTTAAATGACCCCTTAAGCATAGTGCTAAAATTATGTCTAGTGTTTCTAAGCACAAGAAGGCTGTGATACGCCTTGCAGAGAAAATATGATTAAATATACTCAGTTAAGACATGAGTGATAGTGCTGTTGGCTATGTGTTCAATGATAGTGAATCAACAATATATATTAAATAAGATGTCTTTAAACAGATACACATAAAACTAAGTTATGTATTGATTTGGTTGATAAAAATGTTATGACCAGTGACTAGCAGAAATGTAACCCTGCAAGCATCAAAATGAGACTCAAGTATGGCAAAGATCTTGGAATAATCAGACTGAGAATTTAAATTAATTATGTTTTATATAGTTTCTATATGAATCATAAAACCCACTGCCATTGATTCCACTCAGTGACTCTGTGGGACAGAGTAAACTACCCTATAGGATTTTCAAGGCTGTGATCTTTACAGAAGCAGAGTGTCACACCTTCTTTCAGAGCGGCTGGTGTGTT
Source organism: Heterohyrax brucei (assembly GCA_028571685.1). NCBI lineage: Eukaryota > Metazoa > Chordata > Mammalia > Hyracoidea > Procaviidae > Heterohyrax > Heterohyrax brucei. Next base: position 64,682,832 of record CM053157.1, read on the forward strand.
CCAACAGCCACACTTTTGCTTAGCAGCCAAATGCTTAACCACTGAACCCCCAGCACTCCTTTTACGTGAATCATCTAAAACTAAAACCAAATCCATTCCTATTGAGTCCATTCCACTGATAGCAACCTGATAGGACAGGGTGGAACTGCTCCATAGGATTTCTAAGGCTCTAATTTTTGTGGAAGCAGACTGTTATAACTTTCTCCCATGGAGCAGCTGGTGGGTTTGAACCACTGACCTTTTGGTTATAGCCAAGCACTTAGCCCACTGCCCCACCGGGGCTTCTACATGAAGTTAGTTTAAATTCACAGTCCAATTACCTACGGTCAATGTAAGTTCCTGGGTGGTGCAAATGATTTGTGCTCAACTACTGACCTGGTGGCTGGCAACTGGAATCCAGTGCTGCAGGAGAAAGGCCTGGCTTCTACCAAGTTTACAGCCCCAAACTCCATGGAGCAGTTCTTCTCTGTAAGACTTGGGGTTGTCATGAGTCAAAATGAACTCAGTGGCAGTGGCTTTGAAAGTTGTTTAGTTTGTGATTAATATGTTGAAGGCTCTAATGGAAAAAGTAGACAAGATGCAAAAATATATGATAATATAAGTGGAGAAATGGAAACTGTAAGAAGGCATCGAAGGAAATGTTGGAAAGCAGAAACATAGTGACATAAATGAAGATACTTTGACTTGCTTGTTAGTACTGGACAAGACTGAAGAAGAAATCAGTGAACTTCAAGCTACGTCAACAGAAATCTCCTAAACTGAAAAGCAAAAATAAAACATAATAGTAAGAAAACAAAAATGCAGAATAGAATATCCAGAAACTGTGACATAGTTACATTTGTATAATGAAAATATTAACACTAGGATAAATAAAGAAAAGAACAGGAAAAAGAGATACTTAAAGTAATATAATGGTTGAGGATTTTCCAAAGTAATGACAGGCTACAATCCACAGATCCAGGAATCTTGGACAACACCAAGCAGGATGAAGACTAGGAAACCACCAAACTAAAATTCTGTATTCAGCAAAGTTATCCTTCAAAAGTGAAGGAGAAATAAAGTCTTTCTCAGATGAACAAAAATCAAGAGAATTGGTCACAATTATAGCTGCTTTGCAAGAAATGTTAAAAGAAATTCTTCAAAGAGAAGGAGAATGATATAGGTCAGAAACTTGGATCTACATAAAGAAAGGAAAGCATTCAAGAAGAAATAAGTGAAGGTAAAAAAATGTTTTACTTTCCCTGTTCTTAGTTAATCTAACAGAGGACAGTTTGTTTAAGATCAACTCAGCAGCAATGGGTTTGTTTTTGGCTATAGCTTATAGATAAGTGAAATGTATGAAAGAAATTTATAAGGGAAGAATGGTGACTGCTACGTTATAAGGCACTTATACTACTCATGAAGTGAAACAGTGTTTTTGAAATTTTTTTGACAAATGTCCAATGGTGATCAAGATGTAAATATTAGAGGTAAATGGCAGAGAGGGGTTATAGAAATTTTACATATTGTCTTTGCAACTTTTCTGTAAATCTAAAATTGTTCCAAAATGAAGCACTTATTTAAAATAGTAAACACAGAACCTGAACAGACTCTCTACTAAAGATGATATGCAGGTGAAATGCACAGGAAAAGATGTTAAAAATCATTAGCAATTAGCAGAATGCACCTTAAAACAGCAGAATGCTACTACTTATTAGAGTTACTAAAATGAAAAATACTGACCAGAGTAGGTGATGAGGAGGAGGTGACAAATCAGCTGGAATTCTCACATTTTAGAGGTGGCAATGCTAAGTGATACAACCATTCTGGAACACATACTGGCATTTTCATATAAAGTTAAATGTACATTTAATGTTTTATCCAGCAATCCCAATCCTGGATATTTATACTACAGAAATGAGCTTACCTTCACGCAAAAATCTGTACCTGGGTGTTCATAGCAGCTTTATTTGTAATAGCCAAAAACCACACACAATCCAGATGTTCATCACTATTTAAATGATTTAACAAGATGTGGTAGATCTAACATGAAGTACTATTCAACAATTAAAAAAAAAACACATTTTTTTATACATGTGACCACTTGGGTATATATAAAGGAAACTGAGCTAGGTAAAAAAAAAAAGCCTAAAAAGATTATATACTTCATTATTCCACTTTCATAGCAATCTCAAATAATAAAATTATGGAAATGGAGAAATAATTAGCAATTTGCAAAAGTTAAGGATGCAGAGGTAACAGTTGCTGTGGCTGATAGAACAGTTCCGAATCCTGAGTATAATAGTGGTTACCCAAATCTATGTATGTCATACAGTTGAATAGAATTATACATACACTTACACAAATGAGTGCCTGAAAAGCTGATAAAATCTGAGTAAGCCCTGTCAATTATACCAGTGACACTTCTTGGCTTTGATATTTAATTTTAGTTAAGCAAGATATTGCCAGTGGGAAAACTAGGTGAAGAGTACATGGAACTTAACTTGCACACTTTTTTTTTTGGCCATTTGTTGTGGACCTGTAATTATTGTTAAAAATACTGTTGCAAAGAAACATTGTGCCCCCTAAAAGCTGAAGAATATTTCTAAAAATAGACAAATTAGCACGTAATAGTGTAAAATTCACAATGTCTAGCGTGAAAGCAAAGATACTACATAAAGCAGGAAAATAAATTCATTGTGAAGAGAAAAACCAATGCATAAGAACTGGACCACAAATTATACATATGATAGAATTAGCAGACCAAGACCATACAATAGCTGTGTTAACAGCTATTATAAATATAATCCTGTATTTGAGGAAGTAGAGAGAAACACAAGCATGTTAAGAAAAGACATAAAAGGTATAAAGAAAACTCAAACTTTTAGAGAAAAAAAAGTACACTGGATGGAATTAACAGCAGAATTGACAGTATGGAAGGAAGGCTTTCTAAATTAAAATATGTTCTATCCAAAATGAAACAAAAGACCAAAGAGTAAAAAAAAAGGAAAAAAAAAAGGGTGATCTGTTGGACAGCTTCAAGCTGCCTGGTACATCCAGTAAGAGTTGCAGAAGATAAGAGAGAGATGAGGCAAAAAGTCAAAATGTGTGGATAAGTTATTGCCAAAAGTTTTCCTAATTTGATAAACACTATAAATCTGCAGATTCAAGAAGCTTAAGAACTCCAAGCACAAGAATCATGAAGACAATTACACAAAAGCACATCATAATCAAATTTCTTAAAAGCAATGATAACGATAAAATCTCAAAAACAGCCAGAGAAAAAAAGACATATTACGTAGAGGAAAAAATGTAAGAATAATAGCATACATCTCTTCAGAAATAATACAAGCTGGAAGATAGTGAGAGAACATTTCCCTTGTAATTGTAAACATGTGAGACACAAGAGGTTGACTTTACATTTAAACTCGTGAGGAATACCTGTGCATACATGTATTAGGTGTTCAAAATGTATAACCATTTACTGAGTAAAACAAAACAGATTTAATTTATACCTGACAATTCAGTATGACCTCACTGATCTGGCTCTAACCACTATAAAAGAATTGTGCATATTCCACTGCACAGACAGCAGATGCAAATAACTAAAATCAGAAATGAAAGTTAGGGACACCACAACCCATCCTACAGAAATGTGAACATTAAGGTTGTGTGTCAACTTGGCTGGGTTGTGATTCTCAGTGGTTTGATAGTTATGAAATAGCTTGGCAGTCATATGATGATGTGATCACTTCCATGATGGTATTTGAAATAATATGATCACCTCCTCCATTGAGGAGATCTCCTATGTGTAGCCAGTCAATTGAAAGGGTGTTTCCATGGGGATGTGACCTATATCAAAGGTAAGTGGATTCTCTGGCAAGGCTTAGGGGCTTTTGTTTTCTCGGTATCCTGCAGCTGCCTTCTGTTTGTCTGACCTCTGACTCTTGGGACTTGAGCTAACAGCTTACCTGCAGCCTTGCCTGCTGATCTTAGCATTGATTGGTCAACTCTGAAGCCAGTGAACAAGAGCATTGCTGTCTGAGCTGTTAAACTTCAGTTCACCAGCCCCTACAACTATGTGAATCAGGACATTCCAGCCTCTACAATTGTGTGAACCATTTCATTGATATAAATCTCTTTATATTTTTATACACTTAACTGGTTTTGCTTCTCTATAGAACCTAGCCTAAGAAAAGAAATGAAAAGAATCATGAAAGAATAATATGAACAATGATACATGAACAAATTAGATAGCTTAGAAGAAATGAAAGAATTTCTAGAAGCACATAAACTATTACACTGACTCAAGAGGAAATAGAAATCTCAACAGATAAGTGAAGAGACTGAATCATTAATTACTATAGTGTCACAATGATTGCTATATCTGCTAACCAAAAGGTCAGCAGTTCCCAAGAGTCAGAGGTCAGACAAACAGAAGGCAGCTGCAGGCAGCAGTTCAAATCTGCCAGATACTGCTGCCCCGTAGCAGCACGCAGTAACAACATTTATGAAAAAACTACAGCTAACACCATCTTCAATGGAGAAAGACTGAGAGCTTTCTCTTTCAGATCAGGAATAAGACAAGGATGCCTTCTCTCACCACTGTTACTGCATATTTTACTGGCAGCCTTAGCCAGGGTGACTAGGAAAGAAAAAGAAAGAAAGGGTATCCAAGTCACTAAAGAAGAAATAAAGCTGTCCCAATTCACAGATGATGCAATGTTATATACAAGGTCTGACAAGTGCATGAACTTAATTATTCTAAGTGCTACATACCTCATTGCTGAATATCACTGCAGTCAGCTTCAAAGTATTCCCCTTGGGAAGATATGGACTGATGCGTGTGCCTAGTCCACCCTTCAAAGCAATTTTAGAACTCTTTTCAGAATGGCCGTTGCACATGGTGGCACGGTGACAAGTTTGTGAAGTTAATTGCATACCTGTCTGTGAGAGAGTTTTTAGCCAGTACACAAATAACTGCAGTGGAACACCTGCCCTGTAATGACCTTTTTATTTACCTGAAGATAAAGGAAATATTGAAAGGAAAATATTTTGATGACATTCAGGACATCAAGGGTTAAGCAATGACAGCTCTGTTGGCCATTCCAGAAAAACAGTTCCACAATTTCTTTGAAGGGTGGACTAGGTGCTGGCATCAGTGCACAGCTTCCCAAAGGGAAGTACTTTGAAGGTGACCACAGTGATATGCAACATGCAGTATGTAGCACTTTTCCTGAGTTTGTGACTTAATTGACAGTCCTTGTATATAAAATCCCAAAGAATTCATAAGACAGCTACCTCGGCTAATAAATGAATTCAGCAAAGTGGCAGTATACAAGGTCAACACACAAAAATCAGTTGGTTTTCTATGAACCAACAATAAACAATCTGAGTAGAAAATAATTCCATTTATAATAGCATCTAAAATAGTAAAATAGCTAGTAAAATAGCTCAACAGTTAAGTGCTTGGCAGCTGACCAAAAGGTCAGTAGTTCAAACCCATTCAGTGGTTCCACAGGAGAAAATATGTGGCAACCTGCTCGCATAAAGATTTCAGTCTAGGAAACCCTACTGGGCAGTTTACTTTGTCATATAGGGTCTCTACGGGTCAGAAGGGACTCAATAGCATACAACAACAAATGTAAGAATGAAAATTGTAACATACTTAGAACAAAGGGTTGTGTAGTTTTTTTTTTTTCCAGTGGATTCTTGTATAGGACGGTAAAAGCATAAGCAATTAAAAAAAGAGAAATTGGGCTTCATCAAACTTGAAAACTTGTGCACATTAAATATACTTTATTAAAAAAGTGAAGAGACACCTTACAAAATGGGAGAAAATATCTGGAAACTACAGAACAAGAAAAAGACAACCCAGCTTACAATGAGCAAGACTTTGGATAGCCATTTCTCTAAAGAAGATACGCAGTTTCCAATAAGCACATGAATAGATGCTCGAGATCACTGTTCATCGAACCAAAACTTCAATGAGCAGCTGGTGGTTTCAGATTGCTGACGTTTGGTTAGCAGCCGAGCTCTTACCTGCTGAGCCATCAGGGTTCCTATAGTCACTGGGGTAATTCAAATGAAAAGCATGATAACACACCACTTCACCACCACTAGGGTGACTGATACCAGGAAATGAAAAATAATGAGTGTTTTAAAAAATGTGGATAAATCAGAATCCTCACCCGTTGCTGGTGGGACTGTAAAATGATATAGTTGCTGTGGAAAATGGTGTGGCAGTTTCTCTATAAGTTAAACATAGAAATACCATATGATCTACTGATTGCACTGCTGAAAATAACTGAAAGCAGAGACTCAAGTATATACTTGCATATTAATGTTCAAGTTAAGAAATCAAATGACACATTGCATTTGGGCAAATCTGCTGCAAAAGTCCTTGAAAGTATTAAAAAGCAGAGATACTATTTTAAGGACTAAGGTATGCCTGACCCAAGCCGTGGTGTTTTCAGTTGACCCACATGAATGAAAAGCTTGACAATGAGTAAGGAAGACCAAAGACGAGGTGATGCCTTTGAGTTATGGTGTTGGTGAAGAATACTGACTATACCATGAACTACCAAAAGAATGAACAAATCTGTTTTGGAAGAAATCCAGCCAGAGTGGTCCTTACAAACAAAGATGGTAAGACTTCATCACATATACTTTGACATGTTGTCAGGAGGAATCAGTCATTGGAGAAGGACATCATGCTTGGTAACACTGAAGGTCAGCAAAAAAGAGGAAGACCCACAACAAGATGGATTGGCACAGTGGCCACAACAGTGGGCTTAAGTATAACAACAATCTTGAGATTGGCGGTGTTTTTGTTCTGTCCAACATAGGGGTCACTATGAGTTGGTAGTTACTCAGTGACACACCTGACAACAACAATGTTCATTGCAGCATTATTCACAATAGTGAAAAGATGGAAGCCCAAGTGTCAAGCAACAGATGAATAGATAAACAAAATATGGTATATACATACCATGGAATATTATTCAGCCCTAAAAGAGAGATGAAGATCTAATAAATGCTACAACATGGATGTACCTTGAAGATACACTAAATGAACTAAGTCAAACACAGAAAGACAAATGTTATGTGATCTCACTTATATGATATATCTAGACTAGGCAAAAGCGAACAGACAGAAGTTTATTAGTGGTTACCAGGATGGGCTGGAAAGGACAATAGGAAAGTATTGCTTAAGGTACTGAGCTTCTAATAAGGGTGATGAAAAAATACAGAAAACAGATAGTGATAATTCTAGTTGCACAAATGGTGAACATAATTAATGTCACTGAATTGTATGCATAAAAGTGGTTGAATTGGAATATGTTTTGTTACATATATATTCCACCACAATAAAATTAAAGATAATACAAGTTCCCTATAAAAACACTGTTAAAATTTCTTTTAAAAAATGTATAAAATCAAGACAATTGAATAATGAGGGCCCTGACGGCACAGTGGTTAAGTAGTTGGCTGCTAGCTGAGAAAAAGTCACCAGTTTGAATCCACCAGCTGCTCCTCGCAAACCCTAACAGGCAGTTCTACTCTGTCCTACAGGATCACTGAGTTGGAGTCAACTCAACAACAACAGTTCTTTTTGTTTTTGTTATTGATTAATGTATCTATGCCAGTGTAAAATTAGGATAGATAGCTTACACGTTTTCATCACTGGAAAACAAAACATATCGGAAAATGTTTAAAAAAGAAGAAAATAAAAAACATACTTTTAGTGCAATTACTTTCAAGCTTTTTAAGTTGTATCAAAACAAAGTTTGGCTTATAACCTCTAAATAAACTGTACTGTTGCTTTAGAAATGACCAGGTTTAATATCCTGAAATAAAAGAGTTCAGAGTTACTGGAAGTGTTTTATGCACTTGCCATGTATTGTCACAAAAAATATCATAAGGTAGGTAATAATAATGCCAGAGGATACAGTGGCTCAAAGACTTCAGTAAACTTGCACAAGTAAGTGGCAGAACTGGGACTTGAGCCTGGGTGGTGTGACTCCAGAACCAGTTACTGCATAGCAAGGTGCTTCCATTCTATGTTTTAAACTCCAAACACTTGAAGTACTTCCAAAACTTAAATAAATTGGAATGTATTTAAAAGATGTAAAAGAATATCTAATACTACAACTTCCTGTCATCATTAAATGGTAGATTATAAACAGGGGTATCAAGTATTAAGTAGTTATACTATAAAAATAATAGTTAATCAATGTTTTGTGAAAAAGTTGACTAACTACTCAATCATTAAAAAAACATAAAGATTTAGCTGTTTCATACAGTTTTGAAAAAATTCACTCTTCATTTATTAATCTACATACTCGGATGTCCTTCTGTTAAGATTTAATTATAATATTCATGTTGCCTTCCTCCTTTTGTTATAGACCATGTAAATGGACACTGCACAAGTCCAACCTCTCAGAGTTGCGGTTCTGGAAAACGTCTTTCTAGTGCTGATGTTACAAAAATAAATCGCTGGGGTGGAAGACCACCATTTCGAAAGGCGCAATCAGCCGCTTGCATGGAAATTTCTTTACCTGTTACAACAGAAGGTACATTAAACATTGATTTTTGTAGGTCCAGTTAGAATTGGATTTATCATGGCATGAAAACTGGGAGACAAGGGGATGGAAGTCACATATAACAGACATAAAATACTGCACTCAACTCCAATCAAAAGCCAGTTGCCATCGCACTGATTTTGACTCATCAAGACCCTGTGAAATGTGTTCTGTAGGGTTTTCAGTAGCTGCTTTCCAGAAGCAGCTAACCAGCTCTTTTCTTCTGAGATGTCTCTGGCTGGATTCACACTTCCAACCTTTTCACCATGTTCACCACCCAGGGACGCCACAGTCAACTCTACACAGTGAATAACAGAGCCTGGAGGAGCTGCACCATGGCTCCAGATCCATTCCTCACCACACCTCCTTTCTCATCGCCAAAACTAGAGTGGCTTTGCTGTGACTAGCCTTCCTTCCTTCTGTACAATGAGAGATCTATGCCTTAGTCTTTCTCTGTCCTCTGGTGGTGGTTGATAGTTACTCTTTATCTCAGTGGTAACAACTTAGTGTCTATCTATACAACTGTCAAATGAATGTGACCAGAAAAAAATACAAGATACTAACTTTTAAAGTTTATCTTCACTTTCATACGTTCTAAAAAGGAAAGGATTGTTTGCTAATTTATAGAAGGAGTGTGGAGGCAAGAGTAAAGTCAGGAGCTGGAGACCAGAAATGTTGAGGGAGAAAGGAGAATCTTGTCACTTGGCTGGTACTGTCTTGTGGATAACGAGCTTTGGGGAGATAGGAAAATATTAATTCAATGAAGATTTGCTATGATCACTATAAATTAATTCCTTATTCGTTATCCCTCAAAAATCTTGTGATCAAAGACTATATTGTTCTTTAAATTTTTAAATAAAATGTAAGAGTTTCTATTTGTTTCTTTTCTGTTTTGCCATACTAAATCTTGTACCAATACGGTTTATTTTATTGGAATCACATACAGATAATGATGTTTTGTCTGTCTCATAGGTGTCTGTGAATATCAGCCATGAATGTATATCAAAAAATTTTAGAGATATATATTAACTAGAAATGCTATAAAAGAAGCAATGTGTAAAAATTATTGAAGAAGTAATACAATTAGTCACTGGACCGAGAGTTGGAAATTCTGCATTTTAGATAGTTCTGCCTCTAATTTGTGCTGTATTCTGAAAAATTCTACAAATATGTAAAATATATAAATAATCTACCTGATCCCACCCAAATCCTGTAATAATTATGTTTGTAAATTTGATGAGAGGTAGAATAGGGCAATAAGAAATGCTGTATTTTGTTTGAGGAACTATATATAGTCTGAGGAACCTATATTTAGTCCTCTTTTATACAAAGAATTATAAGACACACGTGTGCCTATCAAGAAGGAAAGAATAGTGAAAGAAGTAGAAAGAACAACATGAGAACTGTAAAACCCTTTGCCACTGAGTTCATTCTGACTCACAGGGACCCTACAGGACAAAGTAGAATTGCCCTATAGGGTTTCCAAGGAGTGGCTGGTGGATTGAAACTGCCAATCTTTGGGTTAGCAGCCAAGCTCTTAATCACTGAGCCACTAGGGATCCATTATGAGAAGAATACAATCTTTATAATATCATTTAACTGAGGTGGTTAGTTTATGATTGTTGGAGTATGACAAGTGTTGAGCAGAACTTGAAACCATCCTGTTTTCTGTAATCGGGCTGAGGACTTCTCAGAAAGATAACTGCTGCCACAGGATGACATGATATACAGTTCCTTATCTGACCCTGGGCAAATTTAAGACTGAATTTGGATTTACAGTGGACAGCCTGAAACTAATTCAGGGAAATATTGTCTGTTGTTTGGCCTTAATGAATAGTTCAGTTTTTATAACTGTGTTTACCTCAGATGTGGCAAAACCAAAAATTGTGAAGGTTAGGGGAGTGTGTTAGACACAGAAAATTTGTGTTCTATATGGTTCCCTTTGGATCAATAGCCACAATGTTGTCAGTAGGTAGTAACTGCCAATAAATCATTGGGAACACATCTAGCAATTAAGAGATAGGAGGGAAGCATAATTGAAACAGTACCATGAATTCTTGTAACCCTAACTGTTTAGAACAAACTGTGTTTTTCCCTGCAGGTTAGAGAATTTCAACAAACTTGTGAGGTAATGTAGAAAAAAATAAATGTGAACTGGAACTCAGCATACTCAAGTTCTAGTCCCAGCTCTGCCAAGGTCTATGATACACACTTCTGGACTTCAGTTTCTCCTTTTTCAAAATAAGTTAGTGAGCTGGATAAGCTGCCTTTCAGATCAATTAACAAGGAATGAAACTCTATTTCCCCTTCATAATTGTGGATTTCATATATTTAATCCAACTTCCTTGTCCTGGAAATACACTAACATTTAATTTTTATTTTTTAAATTTTCATAGAAATCCGAGAAAATTCTTATAATCGTTCTAGAAGCTCTAGCATCTCCAGTATTGATAAAGATTCTAAAGAAGCCATCACAGCCCTATACTTCATGGAATCCTTTGCACGGAAAAATGACTCTACCATCTCCCCTTGTCTGTTTGTTGGAACTAGTCTTGGAATGGTGTTAATCATCTCCCTAAACCTCCCTTCAACAGATGAACAAAGGTTTACAGAGCCAGTCATGGTATTGCCAAGTGGTAAGAGTTTTATTTATCTCCTGATTGTTACTCTTTCAAGTGTATGTACATAAGGTGTTATAAAACATTAATGTTTGGGACAAATATTGAGTTTAAACTATTCTGTGTAATTGGAACTAGTAAGAATTTTATGTATCATATGCTATCCTAACATGGTCACATTGCCATTTAACTTTCCTTAAGAGTGAAGTAGTACAACCCTTTCTTTGGTACTAAACTATGGAACTACCAATTGAAAAACTGCCTTGTGAAACAAATTCCTGAAAAACACCAAGGAGAGCTTTCATGCAAAAACTAAAAGTTGATTTTTAATACTCTGAAGCATTTCTTCAAAGTTCCATGCCACGTCAAAGCCTATGAGTGCTTTTAAAACATTCATGAAGACCTTAGGGTGATTAAGTTAGAAGCTGTCTTGATTTAAGGTGATTTTCTAAAGCCTTCTAGAATATTCCTATCTCCTTTTGAGGGCATGATTTCATTTGTTTTTATCACCGTGCAGGGGGAACTTGATGTCAGCTGTGAGTATTGTTGATGAAATATGTGTTCTATTCTCTTCCTATTTGGTTTGTGTTATTTTTTCTTTTAAAGATGGGGTAGATGTTATTCTTCCTATTATTCCTTTGAATATTTTTAAATTTGTTATCTATAACTTACTATCATTCTCTTTCTTACATATGATGAGAAATAGTTTTCAGATAGCTTTGAATGAAAGGATGTTTAATATATAGGGTAAGGGACTTATTTTTAAAGAATATATTTGGTATGACAGATTACAGCGAGTTATGTTTTCTTCTTTAACTGGTAATGCTAAATTTATATGGGTGGATGGTTACTGATTGTGGATGGAATAGATAGCTCTCCACTATTATGACAAATTCAGATTAATGCATTTATTTTAAAAGTTAACCTATTAAGATCACTTTATTTTAATTATAAACATGTTTTACAAAGAGAGATACCTTTACTATGGTCTGAATCTTAAGGAAAGTATGCACAATTCTTTTATATTGATTAAGTTAATCAGAGCCAGATCAGACCAGTGAGGTTATAATGATTTATTAATTACATCCATTGTTTTACTCAGTGTTACAAATTTTGAACATTCATGTGACAGGCATCCCTCCCATTTAAAGGTGTCAACCTCCTGTATCACACAAGGTTATATCCATAAGTAGAAGGCAATTTTCTAACAAGGGATATTCTAGCAAATGTAATTTCATGTGTCTCAAACATAAACAACCTGGAGCTACTGCTAACAGATTTCTCAATATTATGGGAAACTATCAAAGAGAGGTAGATAAAAAATGATGACAAAATACAAAGCAAGTATAGATTTAACATAACATTTTGGCATTTGGTTAATAGATATTTTCAAATTGTTTCATTATTTAGTGAGATGAAATAGAGCTGACCATCGTTTCGAAGTTTCTGTGTTGATATTCATACCATTCTTTCAAGACTTGTTACTAAGCTGCCATTCAGGGCCTGTAGCTTCTGATTTCAGTTATAATTTCAAGCTGACACTAAGTTAAAGAATACAACCTGTAATTTGTTGTTTTCATACCACCAAATGAGCTTGAAGAATTTCCACAAAGATCTACTTGCCTAAAAAGAGTTTTTCTCATCCAAACCGTACCCATTGCCTTTGAGCTGATTCTGATTCATAGCAACTGTGTCAGTAGGACAGAGTAGAAGTGTCTCACAGGATTTCCAGGGAGCAGCTGGTGCATTCAGACTGCTGACCTTCTGATTAGCAGCTGAGCTCTTGATCACTGCACCACCAGGACTCCTTCTCACTTACAGCGCTGTCTCTATAGTCCTGATCCCCAAACCCCTCCTTGTTTAAAAAGTTTTGCTTTGTTTTGTTTTTTATAAAGCCACTATAAAACATTTATTATGAAGCTTCAGGAAGGTTGATTATTAAAAAGCAAAATCCTAGATCCATTCTAGCTAAAGCATGTTCATTAAATAAACTTATTCCTGTAAACTAGATAACTGAGATCTTCTAAAATTAAGTACTTATGCTCATCAAAAGCCTTCACCAAAAGAGTAAAACAAGAACACACGGACTGGGAAGAAATTTTGGGCTATGACAAAACCAACAAAAGTCTAGTGTCCAAAATCTATAGGAAAATCCAACACCATTACAAAAAAAAAAAGAAGAAGAAGAAGACAAATAATCCAATTAAAAAATAAGCAAAAAATATGAACAAACATTTCACCAAAGAAGATGTTGAGGCTTGTGGCTGCACGAGGGAACGCTCATGAGCACTAGCCCTGGTTGTCTTTGGGTTCAGAGCTGCGGGTAAGAGAGCGACACACTGCTGCCGGTCCTCTGCTGTCCTCACCATCCTTGTCATGACTGGGCCCGCTGTGTCATCCCGTCTTGTTGGGAAAGTCTTCCTCTTTTTTTGCTGATCCTCTGCTTTACCAAGCATGATGTCCTTCTCCAGGGACTGATCCCTCCTGATACCATGTGCAGCAGACTAGCCATTAGAGAAATGCGAATCAAAACCACGGTGAGATACCATCTGATCCCACAGTAACAAACATGGATTAAAAAAAAAAAAACAGAAAATAACAGATATTTTATCTAAGTCTCTTTGATAAATAGGGCAAAAAGTTTTCCCATAATTTCGAGCATTCTGTTATAGTAGTTCCAAGTTTTTTATCAGTAAGTTTGAGACACAAGAAATCATAGGACTATACCAGAGAAATGAAAGCCTTCACACAGATAGACATGTGCACACCTGTGTTCACTGCAACATTGTTCACAATAGCAAAACAATGGAAGCAACCTAAGTATCCGTTAATACATGAATGGATAAACAGACTATGAAACATAGACATAATGGAATACTACATAACCATAAAGTACAGTGATGTATTTGTGAAACATCTCACAACATGGATGAATCTAGTGGGCATTATACTGAGTGAAATATGTCAATACAAAAGAACAAATACTATATGAAACCACAATTATAAAAACTCATGAAAAAGTTTTAAAAATAAGAAAATAAACTTCTACCTCCTAGAGGAAATAACTAAGAGATAACCAGTTGGAGAAAATGGTTTCCAAACAAATATACCGCATTAATATAAGAACCATCTGCATCTTCTCTGCCTTCTAGCCTACATGCAATATTGATTCAGGGTACTCTCAATAACTGTTTTACCCCTTGAATAAGCTTTAGAATAGTTTCATTCTCTTCTGTTCATATTTGTAAAGAACTGCACAAATTTAACTTAGCTGGTTAAGGTTATTCATTGTGGTCCTTGATTCTTGATATTCCACAATTGATTCCCTAACATTTAAGTTTTAAATGTTGGTCTGTCTATCAAAACTGAAATTATCTAATTCTGTAAACAGTCACAGAGCTTCATAGTGTACTTAGCACTGTGCTGGCTACACTGAAACAGTGATGTTTGTTACTTTCAGGGAAAATTTGCACAATAGTTCATGACATGTGTTTCATTGTCAGAATGTGTGGCATACCCATTCAAATGGGAAGTATGAAAGAATCACAGGGAATTTTATGAACTTAAGCCTAGCCAAGCAGAGTTAATAGTTGCTGTCCAGTCAACTTCAATTCGTGGTGATCTTATGTACAACGGAACAAAATATTGTCTGATCCTATACGATCCTATAATCTCCAGCATTTTCAAGTCCAGCACTGTAGTTTTTTCACCGTTTTCTCTTACCAAGGGTCTGCCGTGCCTCATGGGCCCTCTGCATTACCAAAAACATTCTTCTCTGGAGAACGATCCCTTCTGATGATGTGTCCAAAGCAAGCAAGTCAGTGTTCTGTTGTGACATGGAAGGTTTTCACTGGTTAATCTTCAGAAGTAGATCACCGTGCCTGTCTTCCAGTCTATCTTAGTTTCAAAGCTTTGCTGAAATCTGTCCACCATGAATGAACATTTTGGCATAACTTCTAGCATCACAGCAGCATGCAAGCTACCGTAGTACAACAAACTGACGGATAAGTGGTGGCCAAGCAGGGTGTGGTAGTATTAATATTTGGATAGATAAGTATGGGTGGGGCAAAGCATTCTGGGTGAAGGAATTGAAGCCAAGAGTGGATGCAACAATGACTCTGGATGATTGGAAGGCAGCAAGAATGCAAAGCTCATAAGGAGAAAATATTGGCTAGACCAGGGAGCTGGTACTGCAAAGTAAGATTAAACAGTGGGATAACTACTTCCAGTATACAGATAGGTTCAATGGGTAAGTGAAAGATGTAAAAGAACATTGCCATGAAAATTAGGTTATGAAACAATACTGAAGTAAGACCACTTTGGTGGCAGTGAGTGAAATGGATCAGAAAATAAACTCAAGTCACGGAGGTCCCTTGGGTAGTAATACGGCAGTGTAAATAGAAATGGAGAGCATGACAAGAAGAACCAGTTTGGGAGAAAAGAGAATCAATTTATTCGGGAGAACTTTGAGTTTAAATACTGAGTTTGGTCATGAATAATTAAAATGCTTCTTTTTTTTTTCATGACGACTTGGCTTGGATTCTTTTTTAAAGCAACACTAGGCTGTTTTTGTGGCAAAATTGATCACTGCAGTTTATAGCTGGCAGCAACATAAAGAGCTGAGTGGGAATGAAATACAATTAAAATTAAGTCTTACTGGGCAGAGCCCACATGACACTATAGACAGAAGTACCATGCTGTCCGTGCACAGCAAAGACCCAAAAAACTAAACAGATGTAAAGATCAGTTCTAGAACCCTAACTGTCAAATGAAGGGATAAAGAACTTGCCCAAGCACTGAACAGAATAAGAAACTGACAGAGGACAGAGACTGAAGAGAGCTACAAGGTGGAATTTTCCTATCAGCCAGCATGGCACAGATCACTGGCTTGGACTCTTCAGCTACCAAGAACAATGGTCAGGGAGTAGGGGAAGGCCACCTCACAGAGCTCTCAGCAAGAGGCAGAGCAGCTGGTAATCAAGGATACATGCTTTCTCACCCACCACCACCTTTCTTCCCTCTGTGCAGCCTCCACTGCTTTGCAGTAGGCCAGGGTCCTTCAATTGGGGGGATGTTGGCACCTTGCCATTTGGACTCACCCTACTCCCTCTGGGTGGCTGTTTCAGTGCCATCTTTTTGCTGCTATTGTTTCTTTTTTGGCTTATTTTGGTTTCTTCTCTCTTTCTCACCTCCGTCCTTTCTTTTCTCCTGAACACCTGGCACTATGTGCCATCTGCTCCTTCTTGGAGGGTGATGTGGTGCTGGTCAGCTGGGGAACCCCTTTCCCAGTGCATGCCACAGGGCTCTGCTGGGGCAATATTTTTCTTTTCTTTTTTTTTTTTTTTTTCTTGTTTTCTTGGTTTTTTGTCTCTGTCTCCCTTTCTTTCTGTCAGTCACCTGGCACTGTGTGTGATCTCAGCTCCTTCTTGATGGGCTGTGCAGTGCCAGTCATCCGGGGATCCCCTTCTCAGATCCACACTGACTCACCAGCTCCCTCAGGGCAATTTTTTTTCTTTTCTTGGTTTATTATCTCTGTCTACCTTCCTTCCTTCCTCTTCTCCAGAACACCTGACGCTGTGTGCCATCTCTACACCTTGATGGTCTGTGCAGCACTGCTTAGCTGGGGAGGTAGTAGCCATGGGCTCCCTCAGAACATTTTTTTTCTTTCTTTTCTCAGTTTCTTGTCTATGTCTGTCTTCCTTCCTCTCCTCCTTCCTGACTACCTGGAGTTTTTTTGTTTTGTTTTGTTTTCTTCCCCTCATGGTTTCTTCTCTCTCTCTCTCTCTCTCTCTCTCTCTCTCTCTCTCTCTCTCTCTCTCTCTCTCTCTCTCTCTCTCTCTCTCTCTCTCCCCCTTTCTTTCCTTTCTCTTAAACATCTGGCTACATGTGCCATTCTTTTCCTAGTTTCTTATCTCTCTTACCTTTTCTTCCCTGCCACATATGCCATCTCTGCCCCTTGATGGGCTGTGCCACACTGCCCAGCTAAGAAACCAACAGCACATAGCCTCTCCAGGTATGCACCACTCTAACAGTAGGCTTCCTGAACACCTTTTGGGGGTGCTTCTGTTTCACTTCTTTCCTACCTGTACACAGCTACGCACATCACATGCTTCCCCCTCCTTCTGCCTATCTGCACTGCACACTGAACACCACATCCCTGAGCAGCACAGCATGGACCACAGAATGCTACCCTGTACTGCCATCAAGCCTTACACTGTTGGCCCCAGTACAGGCCACAAACCACCCATCCCTGCCCCTCCTTTGCTGAAACTACCCTGCTGCACCACAGGGGAGCAACTGGCCCAGCTCACCAGAACAAGATGATGAGAACTAAACCAACAGACAAGGAGGCAACAAAAAATGCCCAGCCCGCCTGTCCAGACATAACTAAATAAAACAAAAAAAGCAGGATGAAACAATCAAACATACAAACAGTAAGTGAAGAAAATAATTCCAGATGACAGCAGACAATATCCGAACATATTTAAAAAATAGGACAGTATAGTTCCAATAGGCATCAAAACTAAAATACCAGATGACCTCTGGTAGAAGAAAAGGCACTGGAACTACCTGATAGGGAATTCAAAACCTTAATGTTGAGGGCTTTCCAAAAAAGAAGGGAAATACAGACAAAAATAAGGAAAAAATAGTCACTTAGCTTCTGTGAGTTTCCACACTGTATAAAATCCAGATAGCCTTCTCTGCACAGTTGCTGGGAGGATTAAATGAGCTTACTCATGTAAAGCACATAAAACATGCTCAAGGGGTGTTAGTTTCACTTTTCTTTTTTAAGGAATCTTTTTATGTTAATTATTTCTGTTGCTCTGACAACAAATTCCAATCAGTTATATGGAAATCTGAATTTTACAGTGGAAAAGCTCCTAGAGATTATGCATTCCAGTAATTACCAAACTTCAGTAAGTATCAGAGTCACTTGGGGAAATTGTTATAACACAGATTGCTGGGTTGCACCGCCAGAGTTTCTGATTCAGTAGCTCTTGGGTGGTGTCTGAACATTTGTAATTTTAATAAACTCCCAGCTGATGCTGATGTTGCAAAGGAAACCCTTCCCAGCCCTACTGTCTGCTAGTGCAGCTTCTTTATTCACAGTTAAAAATAGAGCCCCAGAGAAGTTTAATAAGATGCCACAAACTAGAGAAAGAACTAAATCTAAGTCTCCATTCCTTGAATTTTATTGCACTTTCTAGTTCATTACCCTGAGTTCCTCTGTTCCAAAATCTGATTACTTGTATCTGATGGTTAAGAAAGGCATCAGCTATGGTGAAAAACATTGTGGTCTTGGATAATCAAAATAAACCTCCTAAAGTGTTGTCATATCAGCCTTAAAAGCCCATAAAGAGTAAGACTCTGTCCGAAGAAAATTAGTCAGAGAAGTAAAGATTTTATACAAAAGGACCTCTATCACAACATTCTTTATATTCACTACAAAATTAGAAATAACAGAAATGTCTAATAATTGAAGATTCATTAAATAAGTAATATGATTAAATGTAATGTCATCTACTATTAGTGTATTCATAAAAGACAATGTTTTCAGATAATTTTTAAATATATGGTAGTGGGAGCAGAAACTTGATTTGAAATAGCAGAGTAAATGATCCTAGTTTTATAGGAATGTCTTATATAAAAATATATAAAATATAATGCATAGCACAGCTTGAAAAAATACTTGGAGATATACCAAATATTATCAATAGTGATAGGATAATTGAGTAAGTTTTGTTTTATAGTTTGTCCACATTTTTGAACAAACATTTACTACCTTTTCTTTAAAAGCTATATCGAGAAAAGGTAGAAGGAAAATATTTTAAGCTCAGTGATCCCACGAAACTAGCTTAGTTCACATAGTTAGACTTGGATATCAAGTTTACTTTATCTGAATAGCTCAGAACTAGTTTCTTCAGAATTCTAAGTGTGTACTGAATCTTTGAAGCTGGTTAGTTCGAGTTTGTCTGTTTCATGTGTGTGAGTGTGTCCTCATCTACATTCATTTGCCTAATCTTGGATATGGATTATAAAAGGCTTACTGATTTCATAGTTGGTGGGAACAGTGAGACAAGCCTAAGACATGGCTCCTTCTTATGACAAGATTAATACTTATAATAACAGTATAATATGTTGTTGTTGTTAGGTGCCATCAAATCAGTTCTGACTCATAGTGACCCTATGAACAACAGAACAAGACACTGCTTGGTCTTGTGCCATGTCCACTGTTGTTTTTATCCTTAAGCTCATTGTTGCACCACTGTGTCAATCCCTTTTGTTGAGAGTCTTCCTTCTTTTTGCCCGTACACTCAACCAGTTCCTTCTCCAGGGACTGATCCTTTCTGACATCATGTCCAAAGTATATAAGATGCAGTCTTGCCATCTGGGCTTCCAAGAAGCACTTGGTTGTATTTCTTCCAGAACAGATCTGTTTGTTTTTTGGCAGTCCGTAGTACATTCAACATTCCTCTCCAACACCACAATTCAAAGGCATCAATTCTTCTTCTGTCTTTTTTGTTCATTGTCCAGCTTTCAGATTCGTATGATATGACTGAAAATACCATGGCTTGGGTCAGGTGCATTTTAGTCTGCAAGCTGATGTCTTTACTTTTCGATAATTTAAAGGGATCCTTTGCAGCAGATTTTCCCAGTGCAATGCGTTTTTTGATTTCTTGACTGCTGCTTCCTTGGGGGTTGATTGTGGACCCAAGTAAAATGAAATTCTTGGCACCCGCAATATAACTATTCAGATGCCTGCAGAGTAGGCTTCATAGGCATATAACAATGTAACACAAGGCTCCATCCTCAGCTGGGCCCTCATGTTGGGTTAATGTTCTGTTGTTGCAATCTTGAAATTTTAATAATTGCATCTTTGAACCTGTGTTTTATAAGTGACGTTCAGTGGGACACTGGAGCATGTGCATGAAACCTCAGCTCATTTGAGGTCCCACCATCTGCTACCTACTCAACTTTCCGTGGATCAGAGTTGGGTGCATGCCCCATGGCATCTTGTGGTATAGCATGGTGGCAGCCATTCTTGTCCCAACTAGGCAACGTTTGGTAACTTCAGAGGGCAACCAGCCAGATATCATGTCTTGAGCCTGTCAAGTACCCCTGATCCAGGTACCTACGACTTCATGACACATGTGTTTAAAGATCCTTGGGACAGGGGTCACCCATCTATCATGGTTTTGGATGGCAGACCTATGGGAAGAGGAGATACCAGGCTGGAATTCCCCAGAGCCTCTGCCTGGTTGGAGTGTGATCTTAGCAGCTGTTGAAAGGCAGAAACTGGCAGCCATCAGATTCCAACATGCAAAAGTCCCAGAGTGGGGCTTCCAGATGACTGTGAGGGTCCACACTCACCCTGAAAGTGTGCCCAAGAAATATCACCATGCCCCAGTGTATGTTCCCTCAGATCGAATCCAAGTTGGAGCATCCTTTCTTCCTCTGTCCAACTTTCAGGAGTTTGACTTACATCTTCCGACTTGCTCAATGAGCTAAGAAATATGAGTTATGTAATTTCAGTGATTCTAAATAGGTGAGTGTTCATACGTTATAAATAACATTATAAAGATGAATGATAAAAGTTCATGCTAATTGTTTGCATTTTTAATTTTTCTTTACTTCCAAAAAAGAAAAAATAACTGTTACCATCAAGTCTGACTTACAGTGATCCTACAGGACAGGTAGAACTGCCTCCATAGTTTCTGAGGAGCAGCTGGTGGGTTCAAACTGCTGACCTTTGGGTTAGCAGCCAGTCTTTAAAGTTCTGTGCCACCAGGGCTCCATAGATAACAGTAAACAGCAAAAAAATGCCTAATGAGTTGAGAAAGAGTACAGGATAAAGGAAAAGCTTTATAGTTTAGTGCTTTAATGGTATCTTTTCCCCTGTTTTTTGAACAAGGAGCCTTCATTTTTGTTTTCTACTTGGCCCATGAAATTATGTAGCTGGTCCTGTGTATATACATAAACTAGGATTTTAAAAAATGTAAAAACAAAATGTGAATTGGAGTAGACAGGATATCAACAAATATTTATGGAGCACATGCCATGTCCAGATATTGTAGTAGGCAGCAAAGGTAAAGTAGTGAAGGAGCAAGTCATATAAAGTTTCTACCCTCACAGAGTTTACATTCTAGGGGCGAATTCAGAAAGTCCCTGAATGCTAAGGGAAAAGTAATATTTGAATACTGTATATAAAAACTCAAAAACCACACCCATTGACCTCAAGTAGATGCTGACTCAGAATAACCCAATAGGACATAATAGAACTGCCCTATCGAATTTCCAAGGAGTGTCTGGTGGATTCGAGCTTGCAGCCTTTTAGTTAGTAGACATAGCTCTTAACCACTATACCACCAGGGTTTCCTACTGTACATAAGGGAGAAAAAGAAAAAAGTAGTAACCCTAGAGTCAGCTCCAATTCACGACAACCTTTGTGTGTCAGAATAGAACTGCTCCCCTTGTGGTTTCCAGTGACTGATTTTTTGGAAGTAGACTGCCGTACCTTTCTTCCAGAGCATCTCCCCGTGCATTCAAATGACTAACCTTTTAGTGAGTTGCCATGTTAACTTTTTACACCAACATGTAAGGGAAATAGAAAGTAGATAACTTTGTTTAACCTCCTTAAGACTCCACCTTGAACAGTTCTTCAACCCTGCTGAACCACAATCCGTTGGTCTTACAGGTTTTCATTATCCCTCACTCCTTCACATCCTCACTTCTGCCCTTAAATTTTGTGACCAAGCACTAAAATACCAGCCTTTCGTGTACTCTCAATTTTCTTGTTTCTCTTTTGCATTGTCTGCTCTATCCTGCTTATTTAACTTAGTCACAATCCTGGTTAAATTTACCTCTACATGCTCTGCTTTTTGACGGCACTTGGCTGGCTCTGCTTTTATGCCTGTGTAGCCGATGTGGCAGGAGAAAAAATATATAATCTCACTAAATTGCATGATTTGAAATAAATTATCACTAGCCTCAAGTGTTCTGTTGTTTTCCATAAGGAGGAAAAAAACTGAAATTACCAACGATTTCATTCTACTTGGATGAACAATCAGTGTTCATAGAATGGAGAAAGGAAACGATGTGTTGCACTAGGCATACCTGCTGTTCTTTGAAGTTTTAAAAAGCAGAGATACCACTTTGGTGACTAACGTGCACCTGACCCAAGCCATAGTCTTTTCAGTCACCTCATGTGGGTGCAAAAGCTGGGTGGTGCAAAAGCTGGGCAGTGTAAAAGAAAGACAGACAAATAATTGATGCATTCAAACTGTGATGTTAACAGAGAGTATTGAATATACCACAGACTGCCAAAAGGATGAACAATCAGTCTTGGAAGAAATACACCATGATGCTCCTTAGAAATGAGGATGCCAAGCCGTTCTCTCGCTTCCTTTGGATATCTCATCAGGAAAGACCAATCACTAGAAAAGAAAATCATGTATGGTAAAGTGGAGGATCAGCAAAAACAAGGGAAACCCTCAATGAGATAGATTGATTAGCCAGAGAAGTAGACTCAAACCTACCATTGATCATGATGATAGTGGGTGATTGGGCAGTGTTAACCCAGAATTTAAACCATTCCCAAAACCCACACATCAAAGATTAGACAGCACTATAAACGAAAAATAATGTACCTGAAGAACGTGCTTATTAGTTCACTCAAGAGATATATAGGACCAAATGGGCAACGTCTGTCCCAAAAACAGGATGAGAAGGCAGAAAGGGGCAGGAGCTGATGAAATGCATGCAGGGATCTCAAGGCAAAAGAGAAAAATGTGCTGTCACATTGTGGGGATTGAAACCATTGTCACAAAACAATATGTGTATAGATTTTTGAATGAGTAATTAACTTAAGCTGAAAACTTTCACCTAAAGCACAATTTTTAAAAAATCTCAGACTTTTTTCTAACATCTTGACTTTCTAAAGAGGTAAGGGGCTCATAGGAGAGGAAATCGAAGAGATAATGTGGAGCGAGATCATGTAGGTTCTTACAGGACGCGACAAAGACTTACATTTTTACTTGAAGTGAGATATCAGTATTTTAAGAAGATAAATGACCCAACTAACTTTCATTGACCAGGATCCTTCTTCCTGAAGGGTAAATACTGAAAGAAAGGGTTCAAGGCAGGGAGACTTTAGATTAGTACAATAATTCAGATGTAGAGTGAATGAAGGATAGAAGTAGTGGGAAGTGATCAGAATCTGAATATATTGTGACCTTCAAGCCAACAGGATTTGCTAATAAATTGGATTTAGAATGTGAAAGACAGAGGTCAAGAATGATTCTATGGTCTCTGACTTCAGAAACTGCTAGGATGGAGCTGTTATTAACAGATATGAAAAAGACTGTAGGGAAAAATTTGGAGGGTATCATGGATTGAATCTGCCCTCCTAAACTGGGTGTAGCAATTTGGCTGTGTATTGTGGTATTGTGTGATGTTCCTGTACATTGTAAACCCTGCCTCTATGCTGTTAATAAGGGAGGATGGGTGGCAGTTGTGTTGGTGGGGCAGGACTCAATGTGCAGGATTCTATTGTGCCTTGAGGCAATCTCGTGGGATATAAAGGAAAGGGAAGAAAGCAGAGAGTTGGAGACCTCATACCACGAAGAAGTAGTGCTGAGAACAGTGTGTCCTTTGGAAAGGACCCAGGGTCCCTGCACCTCAGAAGGTCCCAGTCCAGGGGAAGATAGATAACAAGGACTTTCCTCCAAAACCAACAGAGAAAGACTTCCCTTAGAGCTGATGCCCTGAATTTGGACTTGTACCCTACTAGACTGTGATAGAATAAAATGTTTATTTTTAAAGCCATCCACTTGTGGTTTCTCTGTTATAGCAGTACTACATAACTAAGGCATAGAAGAATCTAAGGAGCTCGGTTTCAAACATGTTAAGTTTGAAGTGCTTATTAGAAACCAGAGTGGGTATCAAATATCTTGCATCTGTGTCAGAAGTTCGGGGATATGTTCAGAATGTAGATCTATCACCCATCAGATTATAAATGGTATTTAAAGTCGTGAGGCTGGTGAGTTTCATGTAGAGCTTGAATATAATTAGAAAAGAGAAAAGTATAAGGAGTCAGTCTGGGGACACTCTGATGTTTTAAATTCAGTGAAGTAATGAAGAGCCAGCAAGGAGACTCAGAAGGAACAGCAAACTGGTAAAGAGAAAATCTGATAAATACAGTATTCTATAATCCAAGTGAAATATTTTAATATAGAGATAATGATGAACTATGTACTATGTTGCTAGTATGTCAGTAAGATGTGGCCTAAGAATTGGCAATGGGTGAACAAAATACAGTTTTGTTGAATGGTTTGAGAGAAAGCCTGATTGGGATGGTCTCAGGGAGAATGGGATGATAAAATTGGAAACAATGAATATAAAAAACAATGTTAAGGAATTTTCCAAGACACAGAGGTGAAATGGAATAGCAGAGTCACTTTAAGGAAAGGTTTTTCTTTTTTAACAAGAGAAATAATAGACTATTTGTGTCTGATGGAAAGAAATGCTTATTATAAAGAAAACAGAAAAGGATTCCTGGAGTGATTTTCTTGAGTAGGTGAGAGGGGCTAGAATCTAGTGCACAAAAAATTGAGTTAGAAGCACAGAAAGTTAATTTATAGCAACAAGAAAGAAGGCAGAGGCCATGGAGATACAGGCAGGTGGATTGGTAGATGGTGGCTGCTTGTTGTATTCTCATCTGATTGCTTCAGTTTTCTCAATGAATTAGGATTTACAGCCATTAACTGAGATTGAAAAAGGAGATGGGGACATTAGAGGGTTAGAAAAAGCATTCTATTGTTTTGTACTAACAGCTTGCAAGGATTAAAACCCGAGACTAAACCCATTGCCATCGAGGCAATTCCAACTCATAGCGACCCTAAAGGACAGAGTGGAACTGCCCATCGAGTTTCCAAACTGGCAGTTTCAGACTGCGGACCTCTTTGTTAGAAGACATAGCACTTAACCACTATGCCGCCAGGGTTAGGTATAAGTATAATGGCTTCTGAAATGGGGGTTTCTTGCCTTTTTAACCTACTTTGGGCTATCTCTAAATCCAGTATACTAATATGTTTATACTTATAAAACTCAGCCCTTGGCAGGTAGTCATGGAAATGTGATTTTACAGGTAGAAGGGTCAATCTTAGCTGAACTGTAATTCAAACATTCTTCATAGTTTTTGGCATTATTTCTTCTTAATGGAGGTCAATACCTTGGCCTCCAACTCTTCCTCTCCTATCTTCTTCAATAGACCTGTCCTTGTAGTACACTTACAGGTTTCTTAGTTTTTCATTTAAAAATACAACTGGAATGCTCGATCATTCAAATATGTTATTTTGAATTGCCAGCCATAAGTATTTTAAATTATATATTGTATACAAAAAAGAAACAAACCCATTGCCATTGAGTTGATTCTGACTTACAGTGACCCTGAAGGACAGAGGACAACTTCCCCCACAGAGCTTCCAAGGAGTAATTAGTGGACTTGAACTGCCAACCTTTTGGCTAGCAGTCATAGCACTTACCACTACACTACCAGGGTTTCCATACTCTATACAGTACAATTTTGTCTCCCCTCCCTTTCGAGTCTTTGTCACATGTACACTCTTGAGGCAGATCAGATTGGGTTCACATGCTTACTGTCTCTGCAAAGATGTCAATACAGGGTACTGCTTAGGGAAGAGAGGAGCCCTGAGAGAACAGTGGTTAAGCACCTGGCTGTGAGCCAAAGGGCTGCAAACCCAATAGCTGCTCCACAGGAGGAAGACATAGCAGTCTGCTTCCATAAAGATTTACAGCTTTGGAAATCCTGTGGGGCAGTTTGCCTCTGTCCTATAGGGTTGCCAGGAGTCAGAATCGACTTGATTGCAATGGCATGGGCTTAAGGGAGAGTCTGGAAATTTCCAAAGATCCTAAGGTTTATAGTATCCTCTCCTCTAAGAATGGTAAAAAGCACCCATAGGTAATGGTCTGGCATGGATATTCCACTTTAGAAAACACAGATGAGTAAAGCCCTTTGTTGCATAAAAATGAATAATCCTGCTTAAAGGTTGGAACTAGAAAGACTTTCTTTTTTAAAATAAAATTAAAATTGCCACTGTGTTTTGAAAACAGACCAAGATGATGGTAGCAGAACGTGATGTCACTGACTTGTATATTTAAAAAGGTGAAAATAGCTAACTTTTTGTTATACATATTTTAAATGCTAATATGAATTCTACACATTGAAATTTATCCTGAATGTTCAATTTCAGAAGAAGGAAAAGGATTTTATAGCAAAAGAGTCTGTAAAATAAGAAAATAGATGACATAATAATTTTTTTCCAGTTGAAGTTATTTCTCTACATTAAAACTGATTTTTTTTATACTTGCTTTCTCAAAAGTGATTTTTAGTAGGCATTATTAAATATACTGAACGAATAATGAGTTAGGAGTCAGGTAACCAGAGTTCTAGTCCTGACTCAGACACGAACTTGGTATATAACCTGGCCAAGTCCCATCATCTTTCTGGGTTTTGGTTTTCCCCCGATATAGGAAAATTTGACAGGCTGATGTTTTAGGTGTCTTCCAGACCTAAAATTCTACTGTTTTGATTTTCATATAATCAACTAAATGTATATTATTGCAATATTATGACACTCTAGATAAGATAAAAAAAAATCATAATGTAAAAATTTATTACCCACAGGTGAATAATAGAAGTCTTAGAAAGACTTTCACATGCCAGTGATGTGATATTGTTTTTATAGGTACATTCCTCTCATTGAAAGGAGCTGTGCTAACCTTCTCCTGCATGGACCGAACTGGTGGATTAATGCAACCGCCATATGAAGTTTGGAGGGATCCAAACAATGTAGATGAAACTGAAAAATCTTGGAGAAGAAAACTGGTCATGAACTCCCCATCTCCAGCCCAAGAAATAGGAGATCATCAGTATACAATAATCTGCTCAGAGAAACAAGCCAAAGTCTTCTCACTGCCGTCTCAGACTTGCCTTTATGTGCATAACATCACCGAGACTTCCTTCATACTGCAAGCAGATGTGGTGGTCATGTGTAACAGTGCCTGCCTGGCATGCTTTTGTGCCAACGGGCACATCATGATAATGAGGTACTTGCCTTCTTTATAAATATCTGATAATCACAACAGTGCCAACCAGGCAGAAGTCTGAAAATTGTGTATATGATGTGCACGATGTTATCGAGCAGCAACCTGGGATCATTGTTTTGTCATATTTGTGAATGTTTTACTGTTCAGCAACCTAAGGACAATCAAGGGGTGGGCAAGGACAGGTGCTGGATAACAGTGCTTGGTGTTGTGAATAAAATATACATTTTAATTCACATCAAGAAATGTAAGGGAAGCAATTTTCCAATCACTTGCATACCTTCATTCAACAAATATTTATTGAATATATGTTACCAACACTGGGAATATAAAGGTAAATAAGCTATAAGGAAAAGAACTTAACTATTACTGTGTTTCATGATTCACACAAGAGCTTTACATGTAGAATTTCATTGGATCCTTATAGTTTCTCTCAGTCGTAGAAAAATGAAATATTATTTTTATCCTTGATTTTATATATGTTAATAAATTAAAGTTAAATAATTTCCTGTGGTGAAAGGCCTACAAGAAGATGAGGCCAACACTGAGCAGGATACTAAAATCAAATTAGACACTTCAGAGATGAATTGAGAGATTTCATTCCACTGTTAGTGAAATGAAATAAAATTAGTGAGACATTAAAATAATGACTAGTGATTTTATGAATTCATCAAACAATGGATATATATACTTCAGATCTGACTCAACGGCACTTGGCTTGGCTTGGCATATTACATAGATATATACTTTATAAAAGTCACTGTCATTCTTTTTAATACCTCATGCAGTTTCAAAAGTGATTGAGACAGTTAAGCACTATAACAGGCCTATAAAGGATATAAAATTAGGAAGACGTGGTCCTAGCCCTCAAGAAGCTTGCTGTGAATGGGGAGGTAAGACAGGCACACAAGTAATTTTAGCACAAACAAATGTGAATTCCAACAGAGGAGCTATGAAATTGAATGTCCTGGAATAGTTGGGTGTCTTTTATAAAGGAAGTTGTTGGGAGGAAAGTAAACTGAAGAGGTAGCTTGAGGCAAATTGTTAAGGACCTTGCATGGAAGTCCAAGGAGTTTGACATTAACTAGTCAGATAATTAACAGGGAATAGGAATTTTTAAGCAGGTAATTAACTTCCTCTAAACTATGTACCCTGGTGGCCTAGGGGCTAAGTGTTACAGCTGCTCACCGAAACGTCAGCAGTTCACATTTACCAGGCACTCCTTGGAAACTCTATGGAGCAGTTCTACTCTGTTCTGTACAGTGACAATGACGTGGAATTTACTCCACTACAAGGCGTTTGTTTTTGGTTTAGAAGCAATATATGGATTTTCCCCTCAATCTGAATATGGAGCTTGCCTGTGAAACTTTTTATAAGCCAAAATGGTGCAGAGCAAAGAGCAATTACCATAATTTATGTGGGAAATATTTTTGAGCCTTCCCAGACCCAAAGAATAACCTACTTACAGCTTTATGCAAAGCATTTAACACCCTTATAATCTCTTAGGGTTTTCTGATTCTCAAGAACACATCTTGCTGACTCAGGCACGGAATGAATCTAGATAAAGCGCAGATGCTCACAGACACAGTTCAGAGCTGGACGCTGGGATGCTGAGTGCACTTCCTGCAGAAGGAGCTTTCTGACGCCACTCTCGTTGCTCTGCTTAATGGCTCACTGCAAAACAAGCACACCACACTGTTTCTGTTTCCTGCCCTTTTTCCTAAAAGTGAAAACTCTCTTCAGATTTCTCCCAGTTAGGAAAAACAGGTGCTAATGTAGATCTTTCATACAAGCCAAGTGGTATGAAGTGAACTTTCAAAAAGCAGAAGAACCCTGTGTTAGAAGCTGTGAATGGAGAGGGAGCTGGGGGTGGGCTTTTGAAGGGGAGTGACAGCTGTGCAGAAGGCATGAAGGGAGCAGACACAAGGTATAAAGGAGGGTGTGAAAGACAACAGAAGGAGCTAAGTCTCTGAGGAGAACTTAAAGGTGAAAAAAAGGGGGCTTTCGTTTTGTTTTTTAACTTGGATAACAGTGCTATCTTTCATAGTAGGAGAACTGGAAGGATTTGGAAAGACTAATAATGAGAAGTTTGAGAATAAATGCTTGGAATTACAGTGCTTGTAAGCCTCCAGAGTCCCAGGGTTGGGCAGTTAACACACTCAGCTGCGAAGTGAAAGGTTGGAAGTTCTAATTCATCCAGAAGTACCTCTGAAGAAAGGCCTGGTGATCTACTTCCAAAAATCAGCCACTGAAAACCTATAGACCCCAGTTTTTAACTCTGACTCACACGGGGTTGTCATCAGTCAGAAATGACTCAACAGCATCTGGTTTTTAATAAGGCATCCAAGAGAGATTTAGCAAACTAAGGTCTAGACTCTTAGAAAAACGTAAGTGGAAGATCCAGTTTTGGAAGTGGTCTCTATAAATGCATTAGTGAAAGTTATGACAGTAAATAAAGTCATCAAAGAGAGAACATTTAAAAAAGAGGAATTAGACTGAGCTGAGGATGGAAATTTTGGGTAACCGCATTCATGTAGTAGAAGAAAGATGAGAATCTAGAGAAAGGAGTTGAGACATCAATAGAGAAAGAACTAAAAGACCAGAATGGTATATCTATGTGAAGTAAAAAGGAAACCAACCTGTTGTCATTGACTCTGCCCTAACTCAACATGACCCTTTGTATACAGGAGTAGAACTGTGCTCCACAGTGTTTGCAGTCACTAGTTTTTCAGAAATAGACAGCCAGACCTTTCTTCCAAGCTGCGTCTGAATTCAAACTTCTAATCTTTGGGTTAGCAGCTGAGTACCTTAACTGTTCGCACCACCCAGGTTCCCCCAAAAGGAGACAATAGTATCACAAAGATGAAGGGTGGAGATGATCAAGACATAGGTATAACAGAGAGGTCAGAGAATCTGAGTACAGAAAAAATACTAGATCCAGTCATTAACAGGGTATTGCTCATCTTAGAGAAAGCAGATCTTAGAAACCTGGTAGGGACAAATACTAAACTTTCACCAAAAAGAAACATTGCTGTCCAGTGGATTCCTACTCATAGGTGTAGTAGCTGAGTGCTACAGCTACTAACCAAAAGGTTAGTGGTTCAAATCTTCCAGATACTCTTTGGAAACTCTATGGGAACTGTTCTACTCTGTCCTGTAGGATCGCTGTGAGTCAGAATCAACTCAGCAGCACTGGGTTTTTCGCTGAACGTTTAAAGGGACAAAAACAGAGGCAGTGGTATCTCTTAGCACAAGCAAACTATACCTCACAGTCCAGTCCAGCTCCCTCATCTCCTCCCCACTCCCATTTGCAAGTTAAGAGTGGTTTTTATACTTTAAACGTTGAAAAATAAGTAAGAAGAATATTTAAAGGTGCATGAAACTCCCATTTCAATGGTCATATTTAAGGTTGCTTAAGCATTGTCTGTGGCTGCTTTCGCACCACAGTAGCAGAGTTTAGTGGTTGCAGCAGACTCCATGAGACCTACAGAACCTGAGTTACAAGGACTGCCAGGTAAGTTCACGAACTCATCCTAGAAAAAGTGCTGCGTACTTCATTGCTGAATATCACTACGGTTACCTTCAAAGTACTCTCCTTGAGAAGTTATATACTGATGCCAGCACCTAGTCCACTCTTTGAAGCAATTCTTTCTAGGATGGCCACCAGAGCTTTCATTGTTATTACCCTTGATGTCTTGAATGTCATCAAAATATCTTCCTTTTAATATTTCTTTTACCTTCAGGTAAAGAAAAAAGTCGTTGGGGGCCAGATCAGGTGAGTAGGGAGGGTGTTGCAATACAGTTGTTTCCTGGCTAAAAGCTCCCTTACAGACGACTATACAGTTAAGTTCCCAGACTTGCCACTGTGCCATAGTGTGCAATGGCCTTTCCAGAAAGAGTTCCAAAATTGCTTTAAAGGGTGAACTAGGTGCTGACATTTGTGCATATCTTCCCAAGGGGAGTACTTCAAAGGTGACCTCAGTGATGTTCAGCAATGGCATATGTAGCACTTAGAACAATTACATTTAGGGACTTAATTGTTAGGCCTCCTATTTACTGTAAAAGTAAAGCCTGTTGCTGCCTAGTCATTCCCATGCATAGCAACCCTAGAGGACAGAGTTGTACTGTCCCAAAGGATCTCCAAGGATTGCCTGATGGATTCCAATTGCCAACTGTTTGGTTAGCAGCTGAACACTTAACCGTAGTGTCACCAGGGCTCCAAGATATTTACTGTCTGGATCTTTTAAAAAGTTTGTGGACTCCTGATATAAATTCTTCTTCTTCTTATTCTTTCCATTAAGTTTGTGGTGTAAAAGAGAGAAGAAAGAAAAACTTCAAAAATGAAACTAGGTTCTAAGCATTTTTTGTGTGTGTGTATGTTTTTAATTTTTAGAAGAGGAGACGTGAACAGATCTGTAAGCCAGCAGAAAGTAGTCAGTGAAGGAGAAAATCCTGAAAGAATAAAAACATTCCTTTCATGGTCTGCTTACTTTTTTATGTATTTCTGGTTCTTTCTCTACCTAGTTTTCCCTTTGACAAACCATTTTTTAGCTGTGAAAGTCATTTCACCATTGTTTGGAAACAATGACATTGATGACAAATGACAAAATTAGCTCCTAGACATCTTTGAAGAAAAAAAAATGTGTGTGCATGTGTGTCACAAATGTATGCACCACACCTGTTCTGCTCTCTTCCAAATTAGCATTTAGTCACTCAAAACTTGTCTTACATTAAACTATTGTGTCACAACTGGATGTTTAGTTTGATTATGATTGTTCACCCTCTCTTTTCAAAATTTTAACTTCTTTTTTTCTAAGATGGCATTTTGTCTATCTCAAAATTAATTTTCTATTTAAATGACTATATGCTAATATTTACATTTATGACAAAGGAGATTACTGGAGAAATGAAAAATAAGAAAATTTAAATTGTGACAGAAGTCGTTGATAAAATATTTCAGTATTCCTTTGCTCTTTGTAAAGGCTACTTTACATTAAAATGGCCACTTTGACAATATGTCATAGTTGAAACTTTTTGTTCATGTGAATCATCAAAAAAATTGAAAAGACCAGTGATTTCTGCATGATTTTAGTAACGTATAGTGACTAGGAAATAATGCTATGTAGTCTACTACGTGACTGAAGGAACCCAATCCAGCAAACTGAAATGCTGCTGACCGTAATCATCTCCCCATGTTGAGTATATTTTCAGGATCTTTCCAGACCTCACTGGAATTTAACTGTCCTGAGCCCAGTCTCTCCAAGTCCTGTGTTATGATAAAACCAAAACCAGAGCCGCTACCGCTGAGTCGGTTCTGACTCACAGGGACCCTGTTAGACAGTAGAACTTCCCCATGGTGTTTTCTTGACTGTAATTTTTTTGGAAGCAGATTGCCAAGCCTTTCTCCTGCAGAGATGTTGAGTGGGTTGTAACTGCCGGCCTTCCTAGTCCTTAGCAATCATTCCTGTCCTTTTCTGTCTGAAGTTCCATTTTTATTGTTGTTTTCTTTTCTTGGCTTACATTTATTATGCTGGATAAAGCCCACCAAGAAAGCATGCTGGAATGTCCCCACTGTCCTTACCAATTAATTGGACTGTATTTGTCATGGAAGTATGCTTAACTGGGTTTATTTTGAACCCGCATCCTAAGGAAGTTGGTTCCTGAAGTGCTGCAACAGGGTTGTCTGATAAAAATGTAAAAGTGAACCACCATATAGGCCCCATGTGTAATTTTAACTTCTCTAGGAAGTAGCCAAATTTTTTAATGTAAAAAGAAACAGGTGAAATTAATTTTAGGATTATTTTAATTCAATGTGTCTAAAATATTTCAAATGTCATCAATAAATTATTGAGTTATTTTACATTCTTTTTTCATATGAAGTCTTTGAAATCTGGCATGTACAACTTGTACTTAACACTACATCTTGGATTGAGCTAACTGCATTTCAACTTCTTGATAGCCACAAGCACCTAAACCAAAAACTCATTGCTATAGAGTTGATTCCTACTCATAGCAGCCCCATAGGACAGAGTAGAACTGTCCCATAAGATTTCTAAGAAGTGGCTGATAGATTAGAACTGCTGACCTTTTGGTTAGCAGCCAGATGCTTAAAGACAGCACGATGTTGTTGGGATCACATAAAAGTCTATTTCAAGGGCTAAAGTTTGAGATCTAATTTTATGAAGTAAGATTCTAGGGTTCAAAGTGTATTTACAGACCACTTTTGTAAGTGAGGAAACTCTGGTGGCATAGTGGTTAAGAGCTGGAGCTTCTCACCAAAGGATCAGCAGTTCAAATCCACCTGGCACACCTTGGAAACCCTATGGGGCAGTTCTGCTCTGTCCTTTAGGGTCCCTATGAGTGGAAATTGATGCTATGCAAGGCTTTTTTGTTTGGTTGGTTGGATTTTTTTCTTCGTTAAAAGAAACAAATGCTTTTTTCCCCAAATATCAAATAGTTGCTGTCTGATGATCTAGGGTCATTTAAAATTATTGTGTACCCTTCGGATGGTTTCAAAACTTGAAATTCAACTATAGGCTTATTTGTATCTTTGGCATTAGAGATATGATTAAGAAACAATATGGCAGGTTTCCTTCAGTGGTTTTATAACTGTTTTATAACTGGTTCTAATAACAGTATCGAAAGGGACACCCTGGTGACTAGCTAAGTAAAATTATTCGCTACAACATTAGGGTGAGCATATAGCTACTGGATTAGATGGTTCAGAAATGTGTTATTCATTCAGATGTGCAACGTCTGATCTGTTACTTATAACTTATTCTCATTCCCTTCGAGTCTCTGTCATATTTATTAATCATACCTTCAGAGCAGGTGCCTAAAGCTCTAGACAACTTTCCCTTCCTGTGGATAGAGGTAGTAAAGGAACAGGGAGCAAAGCCAGTCTGTTTCCAGGCACAATCACTCAGACTCACTGTAACATCCTCAGGCTCAGGAGCGTGAGCTTCTGAAGAGACAGTAGAACAAATGTGCAGCCAGCTTCCAGCTTCTCCTGGTGTTTCAGTGTGATGAAAGGCTATGTAGTGGCGTGGCAGGAACCTGTGAAATGCTGCAAAAAGTGCCCCTCAGACTGGCGGCCACTGCGCTGAATCCTCGAAAGGCATTTGCTAGAACATCCATATGAATAATAGAGAAAAGCTGTGCCCATGATTTTCTTTGTGTGATTTTATGTGGAATTCTAGCATATTACCACTGAGGCTTCAAGAGGATGAAAAAAACATAGGCGTACGGTAATGGTTAAAAAAAGAAATGCTGTTTTCTGTAAGGAACAGCAGATTCTGCACAGAAGAATTACCAGCATCTAACAACTGAAGTATGAAATGTGGATCTTCTTTTTCCACTCAGCCTCCCTAGCCTCCGCCCGATGTTGGATGTGAATTACCTGCCACTGACAGACATGAGGATAGCGCGGACGTTCTGTTTTACCAACGAAGGACAGGCACTTTACCTCGTTTCTCCTACTGAAATTCAGCGGTTAACATACAGCCAAGAGATGTGTGATAATCTGCAGGTAGGTCAGCTACACTTAGGAAAAAAGCATCTCATTCAGTTGTAAAAAGAGAGAGAATAAGGGATGTGTCTAAAAGCTAAAATATTTACTGGGTCAGACAATAAATATGCCTTGTCCAGAAGAGGCAAATTTTGAATAGATAACTCTCCATTGTGACCTGACCAGATTCCTAGTGTAGTACTGGGTATGCAGAGAAAAAATAAGAAAGAGAGAGACAATGTGAAGATCCTCCATATTTAATCATCAATCTTTATTTTATTGCTTGGTTTTTGCCCATAAAGAATCCTGTAAAAGTTATCAACTCTTAAAAAAAATTACATAGAATTCAGAAAGTTCATAGATTTTTCTTCGTTTTTCTTTTTTTAAGAAATCCTAATTTTCACTAAGGGCTCTGAAAAATAAATGCATATTCTGTGGGTTACAATTTGGCATTTGTCTTGGATCACAGCAACATGCATAGCCTAGAATCAGGATAGATATGAAACCCTATGTTATGTTGGGAAGGTAAGAATACTCATAATATCTTTAAAGAATGTCTTAGAGATTTATCTGGTGCAACCTCCTTACTTTCCAAATAAGAAGATTAAAACCCATTGATTATACTATAGGAGTTAAAGGCGTAAGCTGTGAACTATTTGAGTTGTATTTTGTCCTCTGCCTCCCATCTGTATTAACTTTGGGTGTGTAACTTAACCTGCCGGTATGGCTGTATGCTCTGTCTCAGACATGGCTGTGATAATTAAATAAAAATTCATACAAGGTGCTGAGTGCACTAACTGATAAATACTGGGCATTATATATATATATATATATATATATATATAAGGAATACAACAAGATAAAAATCCTACCTGCTAGTGTGGAATGAGAGGTACCCAGACAAGCATGTGATGGATGGAAAATGATGTTTATGGCTGCTTTAGTGCTATGGAGACAAGTGGGGGCCAGCTGGGGGAAAGAGCAGAAGGGAGAGGACAGTTAGAGAAGGATCATGGGCAAAGGTGATTTCTGAAGGCTAAGCCCATTAAACCCACTACTGTCCAGTCAAAGAATGCTCTCTAAAGTTTCCAAGGAGCATCTAGTGGCATCACACTGCCCAAGTTTTGATTAGCAGCCTGGCACTTAATCATTACACCAGCGTGGTTTCCTCTGAAGGATAAGTAGGAGTCATTCAAGTGTTTGGGTAGCCAGAAATGGAAAAAGTAGCCTAGACTGAAGCAGTCATTGTTTGGTGCCAGTGAGTCGATTCTGACTCATATGACTCTCTAGGACAGAGTAGTGCCGCCACATAGGATTTCTGCAGAGCTGCTGGTGGATCTGAACTGCCACCTTTTGGTTAGCAGCTGAGCTTTGAGGCACACAGAAACACTAGGGTTCAGGAAAGTGCAGTTGATCAAGTGAAAAGAATGGAGGGAGGGTATTGGAGAGTTCATCAGGAAAGAGCCTAAGTCACCTTGAATACTCTAAAGAAATGTGGCCTTTGTTTCAAGGGCAATAAGAAGTGACTGAAAAGGTTTAGCAGATCTGTTTACTGAAACAAAACATCTGGCAGAAGGATTTTGATGAAGCAAGACTGAAGGTAGAATGATTAGGACTCATTTTTGATTTTTAATAATCAAGGTAGAACATAACAGTGGTTTAAAATAGGGGAGCCAACTCTGAGGATGGAGAAAAGTTAGCAGATTCAATAGCTGTAAAGGAAGTGCAGTCATTTGGATCTGAGAGCTCTTAGACATAGAAGTGAGGGGAAGGAAAGCACTGATACTTATTCCTTGGTTTCCAGCTTGGGGAACTAAACAAATGGTGGAGTTTTTCCCAAAGACAGGAATTCAGGAGGAAGAGCACAGGTCGAGTGAACAGAGACAAGGGGAGAGGAAAAAGATAAGCATACTGCAGGTTCATAGACAAGCTGATGTGTCACACGTTTCCTGATTCTTGAAAAAAGTCGTCTCTCTCATACTGTCCCCCATTCTAGTGGTTCTCATATCTTGGTCTGCTTTAGAAAGAGCTGGAAACCAAGATGGAAATACAGGTAACCAGAGCACACCTGTGTAACCAGGGCAGACCTATGTAGAGCTGATTTAGTGCGTATGGATTGCAGCCTGGGCATCTGGATTTCTAACAAAATGTTTCCCATCATTCTAAGGCACACTGAATATTGGGAACAGTGGCACCTTACCAGGCAGTTGTTGCCTATATTGAATCATTTAAGTTATCTCAAGCCATTTCACAATTTTGTACTTGATAGGAAAAGAGAACCAACCTTCTAGGTATCAAGGGCTTTCTGTTTCATAGGCAGTGCCTGCTGGCCTCATGGAAGGAGACCAGACAGGAAGGAAGCTGTGGTCATGCAACGGGATCAGAGTCTAGATTGGTAGCTACTGAACACAGGTAGATGTTAATGCTGGGGGAAGTGTGACAGCTTCCTATGTTTCCAAATTGTAGAGGGCAGAAAAGTGAAACATTATAGTATGCTAGTTACTCAAGATGAGATGTAAAAGGAGCCAGGGAAAGAAATACTGAAGATCAAACTGAGAGCAAAGCAAAATCACCGGGACAGTATGCGGAAGGCCGAAGGTCCCACCATGATGTGCTCTGACAGGCCTCAGTGTTACCTTTATTACATATTTATTTTTAATTGTATTTTGCTTTAAATTTGGTATAGGACATGCTGGGGGAATTGTTTACTCCCATAGAGACACCAGAAGCACAAAACAGAGGCTTTCTCAAGGGATTGTTTGGTGGCAGTGGACAGACGTTTGACAGAGAGGAACTCTGTGAGTAAACTCCTGGCTATAGAAATGTGTCACAAAAAAGAAGACTTGTTTTTTTCTCTCTCTCTGTCTTTCTTTCTGCCTCTGTGTGTGTGTGTGTTTGTACCTTAATGTAATATGTGATTTCAAATTCTACACTAGGTTCTTTTTTGCTGTTATCTTCAAGTTTGATTATCTGCCTCTATACCATAGAAATTATTCTTACTTACTAGATGTGCATAAAATTGGTTGCTTCATGTTAGGAAATAGTTTAAGAAAAATGGTACATGTAACTCCTGTAAATAATGATCAAGCTAATGATGATGCCACTTTCAGGAAGATTATACCTTCAGGGAAGAGTAATGATGTTCATTTATTAAAGCCCGAAACAAATTTTTGAATCTGCTTGCCTTTAGCCATTGACAGAAAGCAAATTCTTTATTCAGATTAGAATGCTTAATCAACACAACAAAATAAATTACTCTAAACTTTCTCAAGGGAGACTCTTGTGAACTGTAGTAGAAAAGCAGTAGTAAGATACTAAGGAATGCTGTCAGAGAGAAGACAAGACTGTTTTCCAGGATTTTCCACCACCATTTGGTCTTGAAGATCAAAGCTTTGTCTGAGGCTTGTAACTGTGTGGAAGATCTAGGTACCTCCATACAAGGGAGTATTGTTTGGCTGCACAAAGGAAAGATGTTTGATACAAGTTACAACATGGTTGGACCTTAAAAACAACACCAAGTGAAGAAGTCCAGGCGCAAAAAGCCATATATTACAGATTCCACTGGTATGAAATCTCTAGAATAGCAAAGCCATAGAGACAGGAAGTGAATCAGTGGTTGTCAGGTGCTGGAGGAAGTGAAGAATGGGAGTGAGTGGGAAAAGAGCCCTGCTTCCATCCCGGGGTGACAAAAAGGTGCTGAACTCAGTCACAACCACATCAGAATAAATTGCATGGTACGTGAATTACATCTCAATGAAACTATTATCAGATAAAATTTAGGTTCCACCCTTGATGTTATGTCCTTGGAAGTGCTCACAAAATTTCTGCCAAGACATTGTTTTTACAATAAAAATTTTTACTTCATTAAAATTAAATGAGACTGAGCTTTATAAGTGGAAAATTCTTTAGTCTTTTATAAAGTATGAAATTTTAACATAGGTATATTAACATAAGGAGCCTTGGTTTCACAGTGGTTAGAGCAATCAACTGCTATCTGGATGGTCAGCAGTTTGAAACCACTGGTGGCTCTGTGGGATAAAGATGTGGCTTCCACATCTGCTTCCACAGCAATTTACAACCTTGGAAACCGGGTGGGTTCTTTGTGGTCAAAAAAGACTCCATGACAGTGGGTTTGATTTTTGGTTTAGTACGTTGAGATCCATCATGCGTATACCTCGTTTTCTAGAGTTTACACACACAGAAAAAGAGACAGAAGCAATCTTTTTTTTTTTTTAAAGAAAAAAATGAAAAACAAAGGCCTAGAAAGACTATTATCAAGATAAGCAGAGAAAGGTTCAAATGAAGATCTGGGCAGAAACTTAAGAGAAAGATCAGGACTAAGATTGGAACAGACATTAATATAGATTATATATGAGGCATAATAAGTAATATAGGTTATGTACTGGGTATGTTGTTAGGAAGGATCAGTTCCTGGAGAAGGACATCACACCTGGTAGAGTGGAGGGTCAACAAAAACAAGGAAGACCTTCAGTGAGATGGATTCACACAGTGGCTGCAACAATGGGGTTAAGCATAGAAACAGCTGTGAACATGACTTAAGACCAGGCAGTGTGTCATTTTGTTGTGTATAGGGTCACTGTGAGTTGGAACCGACTCAATGGCACGTAACAACGACGACAGCAATATGTATGAGGCCATGTGGGCATCCTGGATGATGGGAATGGTTAAGTACTTGACTATGAAGCAAAAGGCTGGTGGTCAGTTACAGCCAGAGGTCCCTTGGAATGAAGTCCTGGCTATTTGCTCCTGAAAGTTTATGGCCTTGAAGTCCCTCTGGAATGCAGTTCTCCTCTGCAACACGTGGGGTCACCAGGAGTCAGGATAGACTTGATGGCTATGAGTATGGATTTTATGAAATCATATTGATATACAATTTTACCAAATTATATGTAATCTTTCAAAATCCTAGGAAATCATATAATGTATAGGTAACAAGGTCTCTTGTGGTCTCTTAGGCAGTTTTCTTGGATAAGTGCTGATATCTCCAAACACATATATTTGACAGGACCAAATGTGTCTCTATTTTAGGGAGAATTATGACCAAAGAATTTAATATACATACTTTATTTGGATGATATGCTAGAATGAATACATGACTTTCTGATGAAATGTTCTGAATTGTTCTGGCTTGACTTCTCAGTTGGGGAAGCTTCTGCAGGAAAAGCATCCCGAAGCCTCGCCCAGCACATCCCTGGACCAGGTGGTATAGAAGGGATGAAAGGGGCTGCTGGAGGGGTGATGGGAGAGCTGACCCGCGCACGGATTGCACTTGATGAAAGAGGACAGAGGCTAGGGGAGCTGGAAGAGAAGACTGCAGGCATGATGACCAGTGCCGAAGCATTTTCGAAACACGCACATGAGGTATATCACCTGATATAGGCACCTCCATATGGTAGTATATGTTTTTAAATACTGTAATATATTGATGGACCCCTGGTGGCACAGTGGTTAAGAGTTAGAGCTGCTAACCAGAAGTTTAGAGGTTTGAATCTACTAGCTGCTCCTTGGAAACTCCTATGAGGCAGTTCTGCTATAATGATACTTCTTTATCTTAGAGGACAATTTAAGTGAAAATTATCCAGCGGCTCTGATACATTGGCTCTGTATTGTGCATCAATGCCTTAAAAGTTCTGTAGGTAGACTGTGATCTCCCCAAGATGGCATGGGGGACAGTGTAGGTTGGGGTCCACAGACTCTGTTGCTTCTCAATCATTAAGTCATTTCCTTTCAGTCTTTACAGCCTGGCTCTTTTTTTTTTTTTTTTTTTTTTTATCTTTCTCATATGCACTTTATTCCAAAGAATAAAGGAAGCATACAGTTTTATAAGTTTTGAATTTAGCTAGAATATGCATGATTAGCTCAATGTAGGCTTGCTTTGATTAACACTTTTAAAGATTAAACACTTTGTGATGACTTCTTTTCTTTGCAGTTAATGCTCAAATATAAGGATAAGAAATGGTACCAATTCTAAACTTCTAAAGAAGCTGTGACTGCGTTGAGAAACCATTATTCAGGGAAACCAAATTTATTCCCAGCATCATTATTCAACTGCTAGAAGCCAGTTTCTTCTACGAAATGTTTCATTACAGTCCATCTCAAGTGATGATAAAGGAGACATATCAGAGACGCTGTACAAGCCAACGGCTGGAACCCTGGTTAAAATCCCAAGACATGGCTGAATCTGCCTTTTCCCACGTTGAATGGAGCTATCATCTTGGCATGTTGTTTGCTAAGGATTTATATTTAGGAACTATGGGGAGTCCTGGTTTGAATAAAATCCTGTACAAACAAAAGCATTAATGCACTTAATGAAAACAAAAATCTTTGCATGATAAATTAACATCTTAAGAGGAAAAGCAAAAAAGCATGTTGTGACAGAAGAAAAAAGATTTAGGGTAAACTATTTTTATAAATTGGGCTATACCCTACAATTTAAAAATCTGCATTAGAAGAGATCAGTGCATTTCAAGTATACTTGCCATACCCAACTGAAAAAGAAAACAAACGAAACACAGCCCAAAATTTTCTTCTCATCTGTAGCTTTCCTTATTCAGAAGACTAAGACATTATTGATCTTATGTCAGGAATCTAATTCACCTTCTTCTCTCTCCATATTTTACATCATTTACAGTTCTCAGTCGTAAGCAAGTATTACCGATATGGTAAATTATTCCCAACACAATTATTTTCATTTTTATCTTCTTCAGAGAGGATTGCTGTTTTTAGTCACAAACCTTGCAGGTTTAGGTCACCTCAAAGCATTTTGCAGCCTGACCTGTAGTCTGCAGGGGAGTTGATGGTAGATTTGGGAGAAACTAGACTGTAAGAACAAGGGAGTTAGTTCTGAGAACTGATTTCACAAAAAGTGAAACCCCACACACCCTAGTTTCAGTTTCAAAAGTGATACGGTGTTCTTAAAACTCCGTTTGTATCCTTGTCTGCCAAGTACAGAGTCTATTACTGTTCCAGCCCGGGGTGGGGTGTCGGGGAGTTCTTTAGTCCAAAGGTGATGCTAGCAGCCTGACTTTCAGAGAGTAGACTAGGGATTCTTTTTAGAATGACTTAGTAACACCTTCACTACTGTTTGGAGAAGGGATTCTGACTTACTAAATTTCTGATTTACAAGGGCTTTCATTAGAAAATACTTTTCAGCTCAATACCTGGTATTGGAAATCTTTATAGAATGGAGTGATATTTTTAGTTGTCATGGCCTCAGTCATCATCATGGAAAACAGAAATACATAAGAAATTTAATGACACAAAATCAATTATTTTGTCACTCATTAGGCTAAATAACAAAAGCCATGGGATTATGTCAACAAATGCCAAATACTTATTCTTTATTAAAAACTCTTCTTAAAAAGGAATAAAGTAATATGTACTTAACATAGTAAAAATACCATAACTCAACAGGGGAAACATAAAACAGACTCAACAGGGAAGCGCTGAAGGTGAAAGCCAGTGGAAACGACTGCTGCTGTCAGTCAGCACTGCTGTGGAGGTCAAGTCGTGGGCAAGAAACATGCAAGGCTCACCCTGCAGTACTCTGCTCCTTCAAAATGAATCTCTCTTTTTTTGTCATTGTTTTGTTTTGTAGTTAAGGGCTTTTGCTTCTTGAATTTTGGCTAATCAAGATATTACTGAATGTCCATTTACTTTTCTTAAGAATTCACCATTTTTCTGAAGTCCAGATTATTTTAATAGCCAAAAATAGTTATTCTGTTTGTTTCTTTAAATGATGAAGTTATTATTTTTTT
Organism: Heterohyrax brucei; assembly: GCA_028571685.1. Classification (NCBI taxonomy): domain Eukaryota; kingdom Metazoa; phylum Chordata; class Mammalia; order Hyracoidea; family Procaviidae; genus Heterohyrax; species Heterohyrax brucei. The sequence goes on from CM053157.1 coordinate 64,725,424, forward strand.
AATGATGCATCCTATACAGTGTTCCTTGTTATTTTCAGAAGAGTAAAGATAATTGAAGGAGCCAGAAAATATATGCCAGGATAACATTTCTCAGAGTCCTTCAATTCTCCTGATTCTTACAGCCTCCCAGCCATCTCCCCAGACTCTTGTCTTGAACTTGGAATACAGACAGGACACATAAAATCATATGGTAAAAATAGTTAGGAAACTTGAAACCAAGATTTAGAAAACATTGGCAGTTGAATTGCACTGTTTGTACCAAAGGACCCAGTTTTCTGACTTTCTGAACAAATATGTTATCATTTGTATGTGCAAAAAAACTAAGAAATATTAGTTGACTTTAGGAATAACAAAATTCCATCTAAAGTGACATCAAATCCAATGAGTATCTGTAAAGCCACTATTCAGGAGTTGATTTACCATGTTTGACATCAGGGTTTCTCAACAGCAACATTACTGACAGATAACTCACTCTGTGTGAGGACTGTCCTGTGGCATTGCAGGATGTTTAGCGACGTCCTTGGCCTCTGTCCATTAAATGCCAGCACTACCCCCAGTAGTGACAATCAAAATGTCTCCAGTATTGCCAAAATTGTGCCGTTGAGAGACACTGTTCTACATCATTTAGGAGACAGATTAAGTGTGAATATGTAATATATACCTTGTTGTATAAAAGTACACACCATATGTATACAGTGTCTTATCAAGATAAACAGTTACACCCAAAACTTACATGTGTGGTTCATATGCAATAAAATACAATTTTGGAGGAAGTATATGTGAATCAGTGAAAAATAACAATGACAGGATATTTGAAAGCATACCAAAAAGGGCAATATAGTAGTTCACAGTAGAAGTGCTTAGAGCTCCGGCTTCAATGACTAGATTAAGTGTCTCTAATTAGCACATCAGTGAAAGTAAACAGGTGCTTCTGATGTGCTTGAGAAGAATAGGCCCTTTTAAAGAGTTTAAGTATGTATTTCAAAATTGTTTTTATAAACTCCCTTTCCTAATATAAGGGTAACTTCATCCCATAAACTTCTAATTAATGGAATCCAAATTAATGAGGTTTTACTGTATCAAAATATTTTTGTAATTCAAAGAGATAGCAATAACAGGAATCTATCATGGATGTGCTTTTTCTCTTTGAACACTTCCAGTCTATTGCACTGACCTTGGCATCTTTACGTAAACACAATATGCACACCCCATCACCGCCACCGTCATCATCAGCTTTGGAAAAGGAGTACTGTTAATCCAGGTGATTCTTTGGATCTTCTTCATTTTTACTCATTAAATGTCTTCTCTCTGTCTTGAAATATAAGAAAAATACCCTTAGTATCCTGGACAGTGAGAGAGAAAATGACTCTGAGCCTTAGTTTCCATCAAGATTACATTGTTTCCTAAAGTGTCATTTAAGAAGAAAATACTTGCAAACCACAGTGTCAATCAAACAAAAAAAATATGTTACCATTGAGTCAATTTGTAGAAACCCTATGAGACAGAGTAGACTTGCCCCATAGGGTTTCCAAAGAGTGGCAGGTGGATTTGAACAGCCAAGTTCTTAACTACTATGCCACCAGGTCTCCTCAATGTTAATGAGTGGACCTTATCTCCCCATGACACCCTCAAGACATAAGCCCTTCTTAGTGTCCCAGTGGAATATGGATATTTTCAATCCATTCATCAATGAGAAGCTAGAAGAATTGTTATTTCTGGTTCTGATCATCCGAGCAATAATCCCTCCATGAGACCATTAATGCTGGGAGAGGGGAATTGACTGATTTAGCATTTAATTCCCTACAAAAGCAGTGATACTGACTTTGCTTCACACAGTTCATTAAGCCTGGAACTTACTGCTCCAGTCACCATCAGGGGTGTCATCGGACTGCAACTTCAGAAGGACAGTAACAGAAATAAGAGGTCATCCACTAATTCAGTCATGAAGATCAGTTTTCAAATCTCTTATACAGCCTTTGAGGGATTCTCAAGTTAACAAATCAAAATCCGGGTCTCCATCTCTCAAATTCTTAAGGGATTTTGAGAAAAGTTTACTGTAAGATTCTCTTTTTATGTGATCCAAATGTCCAGTTTTAAAGATACCAAGTATCTGTTGTCTACATTAAGAGATCACTGTGTTTTTGAGAGAGAAAAAAGTAAGATTATGCTTCAGGATGGTTGAAGAAGATTTGGTTTCCTTGAGGTGCTTGGTTTAGGCATAAGGGAAAAAAATAAAGCAAGTCTATCGACAGCACTTGGCTTGGCTTGACTATATAAGTAAAGCTAAAAACCTAGTTTAGGATTACTAAGACAACCGAGGAACATATCTGCAGTTACAGCCAGCCCTTGTGGGAACAAAGAACCCTGGATCAGAGGGCACGCCAGATCAGAAAGGGCATACAGTATCAGAGAGGGCACACCGGATCAGAGAGGGCACACTGGATCAGAGAGGGCACACCAGATCAGAGAGGGCACACCGGATCAGAGAGGGCACACCGGATCAGAGAGGGCACACCGGATCAGAGAGGGCACACTGGATCAGAGAGCACACACCGGATCAGAGAGGACACACCGGATCAGAGAGGGCACACCGGATCAGAGAGGACAAAGGCAAATAGAGCTGAGGCCTCTGTATCAGGCCTTGCTCTTTGTGTCAGGGGAAACAAGGTAGCCTTCACAGCTGCTTCTCCTCTGTTCTCTGTAGCCCAACCACATTTGGGGTGTGATACTATTACCACACATGCGCACTGTCCCAGGGCCAGAAATGCTTGCCAGGAAGTCGGGTGCTGCAGTTGAGCGTTACCTCCAGTATGGACCATCCCAGGGAGTATGGTTGTTGACATAGCAAGTTCAGTGCGTGTGTTTGCAGAGGACATAGCCGTGAAAGGATGACATACAAAAGAGGCAAAGTCTGACTTGGGAAAGGAGAAACGAGACATAAGCTTCACTTGGGTGCACACAGGTCAGGGTGAGGAGGGTCACGGGAGCTAGAGTGAAGTGGCCGAGGCATTGACGAAGGAGCACAGGTGGTTACTTCTATTTGTATTTCATCTAGAGGAGTGATTCTCAACCTGAGCCATACTCACCTGAGTATGCTGAGGAGCTTTTAAAATTTGTGGTGAAAACCAGGTGTCAGTATCTTTTAAAGTCCCCAGTGTGGTTCCATTTCAGCCTAGGTGGCTAACCACTGCTTTATGGCCAAATGAAAAACAGACTCTTTTGTCTACTCTAGCTGGTGCCTGAGCCCCACCTCTCAGGGGTCAGGGGAGGGCAAGATGCAGGGGACGGAGTCTTGGCTGGATTGACATTCGCTCCGTGTCTCACATAGAGCCAAAGTGTACGCAAGTTTCTGACCAGGCAGTGATAGGTTAATTCCTAGTAGCCGTCTTTGCAACATTCCACTGTAGCTTGCCCGTTAATTATTCCATCTGAAACATCCAGGTTTTTGTTGTTTTGCTCATGTGATATCCCATGATATCAGAAATATTTCAATAAATTCAAGAGCATGTAAAACTAAGTGGGATTCTCAATAGTTGGACAGTTGTAATTCTCAAAACAATCATTTACTAAATCAGGTCCAAACTCATTATTCATTCTTCTTTTGGAGGAGACGTGGGTACCAGGTACCTGTTGTGATATAGGTATATTTTACTGGACTTGTTCTTGCCAAGAAGGGAGAACAACTCTTCATTTTTGATTGCTGTCTTAGCTCCCAAGGCCACTTGGATTTATTTTCTTAGTTACTGAAAGTGTGTTTAAAGGGAAAAGAATGCCTGTAACTCACTCTCTGACCTCCAATGTCCTAAGAGAGCTTACACCACCAAAAGGGGAGAGGCCAGCCTATCACAGGCTGTAACACACAATGAGAAAGAAATTCAGAGTTATCTGCTTCATACTGCTTCCCTTCTCAACTACAAAGCCAGAAAATAAAACTAGTTGGTGGTTTTGGACAATTGTACACAGGAGCAAAGTCTCTTATAAGTTATAATTTTTAGTACTTAATTATGTGATGTTTTATTCTAGGAAATAAGGAACAGATGACATCATTGATGTATCTTTCTTTCATCTTCAGAATTTTTGCATCTTTTCAGAAAATGACAAATTACTATTTTTCTGTTGCACTCAGCAATTGTGACTAAATAAAATTCTTGTAGTCTGTAGAAATATCAATAAAATTGTATATGTTTGTACATAGATGCTCTCATGTCATGTTGTCATGCACTACTGATGACCTTTGTCAAGATTAAATATAGACGGAGGTAAGATCCTCATTTACAGCACTGAGAAGTATGATTTTTTTCGAAGTGTAATTATTTTTAAAAGGTGGGGTGGGGGTGGGGGAGCAATGTACAATGTGTTGGTTTGAACTAAAAAAATGAAGAAAAAATCCTAAACTCAAGTTTCTTAAAACTCCTAGGTTTAGTTGTGGTTGAGTGCCACTGAGTCAATTCTGACTCATAGTGACCCTACAGAGCATAGTAGACCTGCCCATAGGGTCCCCTAGACTGTAATCTTTATGAGAACAGAGCTTCAGGTCTTTTCCTTTCAGTTTGCAGCCAAGCACTCATTGACCCGTTGCACCACCAGAGCGCCTTTCGATTTTACTGGGTGGTGTTCATCTAAGCCTAGAAATAGGGAGCCATTCAAACTTGCCATCAAATTGGGGACGTGGGCAACTTTTTATTGGAAAACTCTGGAAGACGACTTGTAAAGATGTTGACTGATTTTCGGCTTTGGTGAAAAAGAAAAATACATTTGGTAAGAGTTTTGCTTAAGAAGTTGAGGTTAAATAAACTGTTCTTGCAAGTTTAACATACGGGATTTCACTTCCTCACGTGTTTTCCAGTCAAACCTTAATCTCCTTCGAGGCAGGATTATACTATGATGGGTTTATACTACCACCTAGTGGCTGTAATGAACATTCCCTAACCCCAAACCCAAACCAAATCCATTGCTATCCAGTGGAGAGGCGATTCTAACTCACAGCAACACAAGACAGAGTAGGACTAACCCACAGGGTTTCCAAGGCTGTGATCTTTAAGGGGGAACCTTGAAAGCAAAGTAGTGAAGAACTACGGCTGTAAACCAAAAGGTGGGCTGTCGGAAACCTTAATAGACAGTTCTACTCTGTCCTATAGGGTTGCTAAGAGTCGGAATTGACAACGATGGGAATCTTTACGGGAGCAAACCACCATATCTTTCTCCTGCGGATTGATTAGTGGGTTGCAACTGCCTACCTTTGACTTAGCTTCCGGGCACTAAACTACTGCGCCGCCAGGGCTCGGTCACTAAGCCGTCTCCCAAAATCCTCCAGACAGGATGTGTTCTCCAGCTCCCCTGGATTTTCATCAGCATAATTAATTTCTCTCCAGTTTCTTTATGTTTACTTACTCTATGACCTTAACCAACTAACCTTGCTCTTCCAAATCCCATGTAACTATCTCAGGAAAAATCCACAGACCCACACCCCGCCACAATTTCTCTCCTATTTTTTATTCCATGTAATTTTTTTTTTTAAATCAACCAACTCTAGGCAACAAAATGTTTGTCAATTAACAGTACAAATATAAAGATCCAAAGCCCTAACCCATTGCCATCAAACTGATTCACACCCACAGTGACCCACGGGGTTTCCAAGACTGTGAATCTCTACAGAAGCAGATTGCCACATCTTTCTCCCGGGAAGCCACTGGTAATTTAGAACTGCCAGCCTTTCAGGTAATAGTCAATCACTTTAACCACGGTGCCACCAGGGCTCCTTAAATATAAAGACAGTCCCTTTAAATTCCAAATCCCTATTTCTTCCCTTCAGAATGTCTTCCCACCATCTCTCCTTTCCTCCTTCCCTGCCCTCTTTTCTTTTCTCTCTTCTTTGCCTTCTCTCCGAAAGTGCTTGCCGAGCCTGAGCCGGCGGGCAGCTCCCTGCAAAGATTGCACTGGAGCAGGTGAGATGGCCAGATCATACGCGTAGGAGGTTAGAGCTGGGGGGAAGGCACCCTTTCAGTGGTTAGTAACTGTGGTCTGTCTGAGACAGGCGCTGGAGCAGGGCAGAAAGTTGGAGTGGAATGGAGGAACAAAACGGTTATCTAGTCTCAAAGTATCTTTGCAAAAACTACTTATAACTATGCCAGCCAAGTGCCAAATATATATATAATTTCATACAAGAGGCACCTGGCAGACACCATCTTAATCAGGTGATCATTGACACAACACCGGTAATAGAGCAAATTAGTGATCTGTGCCACCTGACAGGGTGTAAACAATGAAGAGGCTGAAATTTCTTGTGCTATTCCTGCCAAAAATGCTTAAGCTGGGTTTAATACTGGGGAGGGGTGGGGGACAGACAATTTGGACAAAGCCAAACTGAGAGACTGACGACTCTATATTTTTCAAAATTTTCGAGGTCATGAAAGTCAAAGAAAGATGGATGTTTTCTATTTAATGAGACTAGAGAGAAATGTTACAGAGTTCAATATGTGATCTGGGCTTGGAGTCTATTGCTGTAAATGATATAACTGAAGCAATTGGCACTTGGCTTTGGATTGGCTGGAGCAATTAGCAAAATTTGAGTATCGTTTCCCACTTGAATGGTATTCTTTATACTATTGTTGAAACTTTCAAACATTTTATTTATTTTGTTGTTGAGATTATATACAGCAAAACACACCAATTCCACAGTTTCTACATGTAAAATTTAGAGACATTGGTGACATTCTTTGAGCTGTGCAACCTTCTCATCTTCCTTTTCAGATTTGTTCCACCCTCATTAATGTAGACTCATTACACCCTAAACTTCCCATCTAATTTTTTGAGTTCCTGTTATCAGTTTTATCCCATAACACTAGATCTTGAAAGAGCGCAATGCTCAAAGCAGACATTCTTAACCAGGTAAGCTAAACAATTATTTGATTTTAAGAAGCCTGCAGAGTATATTTTTGGTGTAAAGGTTACCTCAGGGCAATAGTTTCAGGGGTTCATTCAGTTTCTATGGATCCAGAAAATCTGGAGTCCATGAGATTCTGAAATTCTTGTTTTGCATTTTCTCCCCTTTTGATCAGGATTCTTCTATAGATTCTTTGATCATACTGTCCAGAGATGGTAGCTGGGCACCATCAATTTCTTCTGGTCTCTTGGTGGAGGATTGTTGAAACCTTTAAGTCTGAAATTGTTTCGTGGCAAAGGATTGTTGACACTTTTAAGTTTGAAATTGTTTCAAAATAAAATTATAAAACTATAAAATATTGTTTCAATTTTGTTGAACTATTTCCATTTCAATGACACTGTCTTCTATCTACCGTAATAAATGGTCAGTTGCTTTAAGAGTTAAAAACAGTGTTTTTGTGAGCTGGTTTGGGAATCTAACCATTATTTAAAACATTTGCTTTTTACTTGTTTGTTTTAACCACACAAATAATACATGAATGCGTATTTGTAATCAAGCCAAATAAATGATTTAGGTCAAATAAAGAGAATGTTTCCCTTGGTCCCCTCCTACACTTACCTATAGTTAGTTATTAGTTTGGTGTTTCCTTCTTAGTATTATTCTCACTGCAACTTGCTTAGTTGTTCACTAGTATGTCTTGGATATCTTTCTTTGTCAATGCTTACAAATATAAGTAATTCTTTTTAATTCATTTATACAGTTCCATGTTAATAAATATAATGCATTTAAACTGTTCTATTGGTAAGCACTTAGCTACTTTCCAATCTCTTGATAGTACAAACAAGACTGCAATGAACCTTGTTGCACATGCCTTTTGTGTAAATATACACCATTGTTTCTCTAGGAAAGATATTAACTGGAGTTGCTGAGCCAAAGCTTTTAAATAGACACAATTTAAATAGTCATGCAAACCTTTCAGATAGATGTTATTTAAATAGTCAATTAAACTGACTATTCTTCCACTGGAACCCTGGTAGCCTATAGTTAAAAGCTGCTAATCAAAAGGTAAGCAGTTCTAATCTACCAGTTACTCCTTGGAAACTCTGTAGGGTAGTTCTACTCTGTCCTATAGGGTCAACTATGAGTCAGAGTCAACTTCACGGCAATGGGTTTTAAGGATTCTTCCATCAGTGTAGAGTTACTATTTCCCTACATCTTCACCTAAATCTCAGTGTTTGTTATTATTTTTAATTTTCACAATCTGAAAGGCTACAACCTGAAAGGCAAAAATGACATTTTTGTGATTTCAATTGGAACTTCCCCAATTTCTAGTGAAATTGACCATTTTTTTATATGAGGTCTGACAACTCAGTTAACAAACTTGCCATCATGCACTTACGTTGGCAGCACTGTACAACTTGGTAAGGTTTTATAACCTTGATATGTCAGTGTCTCACAGTTCTGTTCATGTAGACATGTGGTGGTGTCTTGTGGAGTGGAGTTCATTTTTGTTGTCCCATGTTTTGTGTGCTGTCATGAGAATGTTGGAGCTTGAATCGGAGCAATGAACAAGCATGAAATTTATTCTCAAAAGTGGCAAGACTGGAAGTGAAATCAGGGACACATTAGTCCAAAATATGGGAATAATGCCATGAAGAAAATGGCAATATACAATGAGACGCTTCAACAAACGGCTGCAGCACTGTCTATGCCAAGAAACTTGAAAAGCAGCTATCTGGACTGGAAGAGAACTATATTTATGCCTATTCCCAAGAAAGATGACCCAATCAAATGCAGAAATTATCGAACAACATCATCAGTACCAAACGCAAGTAAAGTTTTCCTCACGGTCATTAAAAAATGATTGCAGCAGTATGTTGACAGGAAATTGCCAGAAATTCCGACCTGATTCAGAAGAAAAGCCATTGCTGTCAAGTCAATTCTGACTCACAGAGACCCTATAGGACTGAGTTACAACTGCCCCATAGAGTTTCCAAGGAGCACCTGGTAGATTCCAACCACCAACCTTCTGACTAGCAGACATAGCCCTTAACCACTACAACACCAGGGTTTGTTTCCTGGATTCAGAATAGGATGTGGCATCAGGGACATCTTTGATAGCAGATGGAGCGTGACTGAAAGCAGAGAATATCCAAAATAAATTTCCCTGTGTTTTACTGACTCTGCAAAGGCATTCAATTGTGTGGCTCATAGTAAGCTATTGATAATATTGTGAAGAATGCAAATTCCAGAATGCTTAATTGTGTTTGTGAGGAAGCTGTACATAGATCAAGAGGCAGTCATTTATACAGTACAAGAGGATACTGTGTGGTTTAAAGTCAGGAAAAATGTACATCAGAGTTGTATTCTTTCACCATATTTATGCAATCTGCATGCTGAGAAAATAATCTGAGAAGCTGGACTATATGAAGAAGAACAGGGCATCAGGATTGGAGGAAGACTCATTTACAACCTGGGCTATGCAGATGGCATAAACTTGCTTCCTGAAAGAAAAGAGGACTTGAAGAGCTTTCTAATAAAGATCAAAGACCACAGCCTTGAATACGGATTATACCTCAACATCAGAAAAACAAGAATCCTCACAACTGGACTAATAAACAGTGTTACAAGTGGAAAAAAGGTTGAAGTTGTCAAGGATTTCATTTTACTTGGACCTGCAATCAATGCCCATGGAAGCAGCAGTCAAGAAATCAAAAGATGCATTGCATTGGGTAAATCTGCAGCAAAACACCTCTTAAAAGTGTCAAAGAGCAAAGATCTCACCTTGAAGACTAAGATGTGCCTGATCCAATCCACTGTGTTTTCACTGGGCTCATATGCATTATTATTATTATTATTAATTTGTCTGATGCTGACTTTTATTGGCTAGAATTTTTGCATCTGTGTTCAAGAGAGATACTGGTGTGTAATTTTATTTTTTTGTGGTGTCTGCTTAACTTTGGTATCAGGGTTATATTGGATTCATAGAATAAATATCGAAGTATCCTTTCCTGTTGTATGTTCTGAAATAATTTGAGGTGTACTGGTGCAAGCTCGTCTCTGAAGGTGTGCTAGAATTCTTCAGTGAAGTGATCTGGGTCAGAGCTTTGTTGGGAATTTCTTTTTTTACTTTTTCAGTTTCTTCTGTTGTTAAGGGTCTGTTCAGATTCTCAACTTCAGTTTGTGTTAGTTTAGGTAAGTAATATGTTTCTGAAAGAGTGTCCCGTTTCCTCAGTTTTTCAAATTTGTTGGAGTATGCTTTTTCACAGTATTCTCTTATGATCTTTTGTATTTTGATTGATTGTGTTGTTATGTCCCCCATTTCATTTCTTATTTGGGTTCTATGTGTCATCTCCTATATTTTGTCAGTTTGGCCAGTGGTTTGTTGATTTTGTTGACCATTTTAGAGAACCAACTTTTGGATTTATTATTTTTATTTTTTTTCTATTCTCTATTCCATTTATTTCTGCTCTGATCTTTATTAATTCCTTTCTTCTGGTGGCTGTGGGCTTCTTTTACTGTCCTCTTTTAGAGTTGTATAGCTAATGTTTTGATTCTGTCCATTCTGTTTTATCTATTGCTATAAATTGACCTCTAGACACTGCCTTTGCTGTGTCCCAAAGGCTTTGGTTATGATGTGTTTTCATCATAACCAATTTTTTACTTGATTCTAGGAATTATTTTACTCCATCTTTGATTTCCTCTATTACCCACTGGCTTTTTCAGCAGGGTGTTATTTAGTTTGCAAGCAGTTGATAATTTTCCTTGCTCTTCCTGTTATTAATTTCTACTTTGCCAGCATTGTGATCAGAGTGTTTTAGATTTTGTTAAGGTTTACTCTGTGGCCTAAGATGTGATCTATTCTGGAGAATGTTCTCTGTACAGTGGAAAAGAATGTGTACTTTGCTGGTGTTGGGTCGAGTGTTCCAAACATGTCTGTGAGGTTGAATTGATCGATTGTGGGCTTTAGATCTTCTCTGTCTTTGCTGAATTTCTTTCTAGATGTTTTTCATTTACTGAAAGTGGTGTGTTGAAATCTCCTACTATTATTGTGGAACTGTCAATTTCTCTTTTCAGTGCTGTTTATCTGTTTTGGAGCTTTGTCCTTGAGGGTGAAAGTATTTATTATAGTTACGTCCTCATGATGTATTGCCCAGTTAATCATTATATAATGTCCTTCCTTGTCTTTTATGGTGAATTTCATGTTACAGTCTATTTTATCTGAGATTAGTATTGCCATTCCTGCTCTTTCTTTGGTTGCTGATTGCTTGATATTTTTTTCCAAATATATTTATGTCACTGTTTCTAAAGTGTCTTGTAGACAGCATATTGATGGGTCTTGCTTTTTTTTTTTTTTTAAATCCATTATCACTCTGTTTTTTTATGGGTGCACATAAACCACTTATGTTCAGTATAACTATTAATAGGTGTGAATTTATTGCTGTAATTTTGTAGTGCTTTTTATATGCTGCTGTTTCCTTTATTTCTATTACTCTCCTGTGGTGAGTAACTTTTGTTTGCAATTTTTTTGTTGTTGTTGTTATTTTCATTTTTGTAGATTTTGTGTTTACTGAGACTTTATATTTTTCTTTATTTTGATGTGTAGTTTTGTTAACATTCTTTCTGGTTACCTTGAAATTTATTCCATCTTCCTAAGTTTAAACCAACCTTTTATTAGTTGAAGTTTCCTTGACTTCCTCTACATTTGAAAGTTCTATAGCTACACCCTTTATTCTTTTGTTGTTTGAATGTTGTTATCACATACAGATTGACGTCTATGGATCCTTATTATAAATCTTTCAATGCATTTTTACCCTTGACTGTCCATTACCTAGGTTGGTCTCTGGCTGATGGTTTCTTGTGTCCTAGATTCAGGCTGTCACCGGATGTCCTTGGTTCTCTTACCAAAGGACTCCCTTTGCTCATTCTTGTAAGTCTGGTTTGAATTTAATTTGTTTATCTGGAAATGTCCTAATGTCACCATCGTATCTGAGTTAGAGTTTTGTTATTCTTGGTTGGCAGTATTTTTCTTTCAAGATTTTATGTCAACCGATTATCTTCTTGCCTGCATGATTTGTGCTGAGTAACCATAGTCTAGTCTTATTGTTTCCCTTCTATGTGTGACTTTTCATTTTTCTTGAGCTGCTCTCAGAATTGTCTTTGGTTTTAGTCAATGCAATTATGATGTCTTGATTGTTTTCCTTAGAAGTCTATCCTGTATGAGGTTCATCAAGTTTCTTAGGTGGCCAGATTTTCAACTTTCATGATACTAATATGGGAAGATTTTTATCAGTAAGTCTTCAAACATCTTTGCGTTTTCCATATCTTTCCCTGTTCTGAACTCCAGCCACACAAACTCTGGCTTTTGATTATATCCCACATCATTCTCAGTATTTCTTCATTCTTTTCTCTGATTTTTCCTGAAACAAAGTGGTATATAAGGATTTGTCTTCAGTTTCATTGATCTTGTCTTTGAATTTACTGTTTTCAAATTTGCTCCTAAAACCTTCTATTACATTGTCCATTTCTGACATCTTGTTTATCTTTTGCATTTCTAATGGCTTTTTTTGTATGATTTCGAGTTGCTCATTTATTTCAGCATCTTGTTCCTGTGGCTGCAACAATGGACTCACATCTAACATTGTGAAGATGGTGCAGGAGGGGGCAGCACTCTGTTCTGTTGTAGATGGGGTCACTATGAACTAGAACCGGCTTGATGGTGCCTAACAGCATTATTTTCGTGAACTCTTCCACTGCCTTCTCTATACTTTTCTTGATTTTGTCGTTCTTTTCCCTTATTTATGTCTGCATTTTCCTTTGTCTTTTGGAAAACCCTGAATATTAGAGTTTTGAACTCCCTATCAGGTAGTCCCACTACTTTTCTTCTACTTGAAGTTCATCTGATGTTTTATTTGGTCAATTTCTGGAGCCATTCTGTCCCATATTTATAGCTATAAAACTATATAGATATATATAACTATCTATGTTATATAGATATGTATATAACATAGATAGTTACATATATATTGTATTTACTGAGACTATATGTATGCACTTGGCTTGGCTATAATACATATAGCTATATATATATCTATATGGCTGGCTGGCTATATATATCTATGTAACTATATATCTACATAACTATATATATAGTTATATAGCTATATATTATATATGCCAGCCAAGTGCCATCAAGTCTTACATGCAGTTATATAGATATAGATATACAGAGGGAGAGTTACATATGGTTATATAGATATATATAGTTATATATATAGTCACAGGCTATATATATATATATATATAGTCCACTGTCCTTGGGACATTTGAGAATTTTTTTTTTTTCATTTTTTGATGTAGATGTGTTTTGTCCTGTTTTTATTTCATTTTGTTATGTCTGGGCAGGCAAATTGAACATGCTTTGTTGCTTGTTCACCTGTAGGCACAATATTTCCCACCACTTTGACCAGCTGGGCAGGGCCAGTCACTGAGCTATGGTGCAGCGTGGCAGGCCTAGCAGGGGAAGGGTAGGGGTGAGATGTTTTTTGCAACATGTACCTGGGCCAATGTGGTGGAGCCAGGGGGCAGTGCACTATGGGATAGGGTGGTCTGTACTAGTACTCCTCAGGGACATGGCACTTATTGTGCAGTGAATTTAGGCGGGAGGGAAAGGAGAGGATGTGATGTGTGGAGCCAGTGGGTGAGAGAAAGAAGACAAGCAAAAAAAGTAAATATAATGGCAGTGAGGAAGAATTCAGTGGATGGCGGTGGGGCACACCCAAGAAGGCTGTATGTCAGTGACACTCTCTAGCCAAGAAGTCTGTCTTGGCCCGTCGAGAAGAGGTGTGGGTGGTACACAGGGTGAGGTGGGAAGGAAAAGGGGAAAGGAAGCAAAGGAGAAAGAGGGAAGAAACCAGAAAAAAAAAGTGGCACCAAAGGGGCCTACCAGTAGGAGAAGCATGGATCCGTGGAGGCTGTGTGCTGGTGGCTCTAGCCAAGTGGTGGGGCTCAGACGTGAAGACAGGCTGTGCATGGCACGTGGTGCTAGGAGAGTGAGAGAAAGGAAAAGGGAGAGAGAGACCAGAAAAAGAAGAGGCACTGAAGAAGTCTGCTAGTGGGGGTGGCAGGGGCCCCTGCAGCCTGGGTGCCAGGAGCTGTCTAGTCGAACGGTGCGGCACAGCCTGTGACAAAGAGGTGTGGATGCCACACGGGGCTAGGTGAGCCAGAGACAGGAAAGGACAAAATGGAAAGAGAGGAAGTCCAGAAAACAAAGTGGACTGACAGGGCCTGCTGGTGAGCACAGAGCAGACCCAGGGAGGCCATATGACGGTGGCTCGCTACCTGAGTGGTGTGGCGCAGCCCATTGAGAAGGAACAGGAACAGCTCATGGGGCTAGCTGGGAGGGAGAAAGAAAAGTGATGACAGAAGAAACTGAAAATAAAAGAAAAACTGGCACTAAGGGAGCCTGCTCGTAGAGACAGAGCAGACCCAGGGGGCTCGTGTGCTGGTGGCTCTCTAGCCAAGTGGTGAGGGAGCAGGAATGTCACATGGGACTAGGTGATAGGAGAAAGTAAATGAAGGAAGGAGGAGAAGAAACAATAAAAGCCTCCCTCTTCCTCAATATACGTCACTGAAGGAGCCAGCCAGTAGGGGCAGGACAAACCCATAGCTCTCCTCACTCTCTGTCACTTTCATTTTCTTATTCCTTTCAGTGCTCGAGCAGACCCGAGGAGGCCGTATGACGGTGGCTCGCTAGCTGAATGGTGTGGCGCAGCAAGTTCTTTATCCAATTACGTGATGCTTAGCATTCCAGGATTGATGTTTGTATCTGTTTTACTTGGTTTTTCAGGTCTGTGCTATGGAGCGATGGCATGGGGCTTGTCTATAGCACAAGGTTGGCTCTGCCTCTCAGTGATACAATCCGTGCCTTCCATGCAAAAGGCCCAGGTTCAACACCCAGAGAATGCACCGTATGTGCAGCCATCGCTGTTCTGTCAGTGGAAAGTTGGGTGTGGTTATGAGGCCGACCATGTTTCAGCAGAATGTCCAGAATAAGGTAAACTAGGAAGAAAGTCCTGGCAATCTACTTCTGAAAAACAGCCAATGAAAACTCCAAAGATCACGATGGTCTGAAAGACCAACAGTCATGGGGATGGCACGAACTGAAGAGTGTTTCATTTCATTAAGTATTAGAGTCTCTATGAGGTGGGGGCCAACCTGACAACGTCACACAACATCAATTGAATCCATAATATGTATGAGTAACTGTTGTTGTTGTGAAGTGCTCTTGAGTTGGTTTAGACTCATAGGGACCCTACACACAACAGAATAAAACACTGCCCCTTTCTGGATGATCCTCACAATCATTTATAGCCCTGCCCATTGTTGCAACTACTGTGTCACACCATCTCCTTGAGGGTCTTCCTCTTTCTCCCGACTCTCCACCTTACCAAGTATGACGACATTCTCCAGTAACTGGTCTATCCTGATAACATTTCTAAAGCATGTGAAACGAAGTCTCACCATCCTAGCTCCTAAGGAGCATTCTGCCTGTATTTCTTCCATGACAGACAAGGAAGACTAAAGAAGAACTGATGCATTTGAATTATACTGCCTCTGACCTCTAAGGGTCGCTATGAGTCAGACCTGACTCGACGGCAATGGGTTTTCTTTGTCATTGATGAAGAATGCAGAATACACTATTGACTGTCAGAAGAATGAATAAATCTGACTTGGAAGAAATTTGTATTGCGTGGCTAATAGGTATTGGTATCTTTTTTCTCCAGGAGAATTTTAAGACACTACCTATCTTTAAAAAAAAAAAAATCCTATTGGGAATTGGACTGTAATGACAATAAATTTATAGATTAATAGATAATACAGTAAAGTTGCAATAATATGTAATAAATTGAGATTTTTTTGCTGGAATTACTTGACTTGGAACATCTTCATCTTTTTTATCACAAATATTTTCTTCGTTTTTGTTAATTTTGTCTCCACTAAGTTTTTCAGGCTGCAAATATAGATCAAATGGTAGCAGTACTAACATTTCCAGTCAGTTATTCTTTTCTTTAAGTCCTTTATGCCCAGAAGTCTAATATTTCTTCCCAGGCTAAATCAAGGTACTGGCAGAGTTCCTTCAGGAGGCTCTAGGGGAGAGCCCATTTCTTTGCTTTTTTCCGGCTCCTAAAGCCATCTGCATTCCTTGCCTTATGGGCCCTTTCATCATCAAAGCTGATAGTGTATTGTCTTTGAATCTGTCTCTGGCTCTATTTCTGACCTTCCTGCCTCCCTTTTGCAAGGATGCTTGTCACTGCACTGGAAACCCAGAGAATCCAGCATAACCTCTGCATCTTCCATCTGCAAAGTATTTGACCAACCAACAGGGCATCCATGGCATAGCCAAGTTGACACATAAAATTTATCATCATGCATAGTGACTGAAATTAGAATTATGTTGTTGGGAGACTAATGTTGTTTAAGTAAACCAAGGTAGCCAGGATTTGTGCCCATCTGAACCATGCAAAATGAGGACTGCTTGTTTTAACACCAGCTGAGAAGTCAGAAAGGGAAAGTGCACATGACTACACGTGCAGGGCAAAGGAAGCAGAAAATACACTGTGATGGTCGAGATTGTGTCAACTGGGCTGTGCCATGTTTGGCTGCTCTGTCAAGTGGCAGAGCAGGGCCTGTGGTGGCTTCCCTCCCATCAGCTCTCATCTCTCCACCTTCCACCACCTATTTCCTGTTTGTTGACGCAGCCAGCAGCTCCTGCTCTTTTGTGTGTCTGGTTCCTAGACCTGAACGAGCAGCTGTTGGATTCCTGAACGCTTTCAGCTGGTGCTTGAGAGTCCTGTTTCCTGACTTGCCAATCCTGAGTTCGCCAGCCTCTGCAGCTCCGTGAGTCAGCAGAGACTCCGCCGTCTCTCCGCCAGCTTGGGATCCCCTGACCTACACCGCCGGTGATCTAGAACTCTGGTCTCTGACCTGCTGACCTTGGGCTCACCATCTCCCCATAGCCACGTGAGGCTCGTGCCAGGACTTGGGACATTCAGCTTCTACAATTGTGTGAGCTATTTCCTTTACACATAAATCTTTCCTTGTACATATACGTGTTACTGTTTTGCTTCCCTAGAAAACTCAACCTAGAGACAATTTGGTATCAGGAGTGGTTCTAGGGAAACAAAATTGTAAAAATGAATCTTTTCAAGTGGTTCTCAAGTCTCGCCAATGTTAACACTGTTGCCAGCTCTGCTCCTAC
This sequence comes from Heterohyrax brucei, assembly GCA_028571685.1. NCBI lineage: Eukaryota > Metazoa > Chordata > Mammalia > Hyracoidea > Procaviidae > Heterohyrax > Heterohyrax brucei. Next base: position 64,742,568 of record CM053157.1, read on the forward strand.
TGGTAAAGAGTGTTGTGCAAGTCAGTGGGCAGTGTGGTGGTACACACCCACAAGATAGTACCACCAATAGATCAGATATTGGTGAAAGGTGATGCTCAGGGTGAAAACATGTGTGATAACTTTTCAAAATTACAAGAGGATGAGAAGTACAAGGAAGTTGGTTGGCTGGTCCTACTCACATTAGACAAACTAGCAAAAGAAAGATGAGCTCAGGGCTTTGGAATCAAAGCTCTCATGCCACGTAAGAGACCTCAAAGCTTCTATTTGCACTTTAAAAGAAAACCTCATTACCTGTAATGGCAGAGCCCATACTGCTGAAAGCCTTTATCCCCTCCACTCCAATCTAGTGAAATTAGCTGTAGCCCAGCTGCCTCTAAAGAGCCCTTGCCTGAGTCATTGCCTGGGGCATGGCCTGAAGCAGATGCTTTATGAGACCATGCTGAGGGTGCTAAAAACGCTTCCACACTACCAGTTTTGGCTTCTAGACCTGTAACTAGACTTAAGTCCCAGCTAGCCCCAAAAGGTGATGCACAAAGTGTGACCCAGGAGGAGAAATGCTATACTCCAAAGGAACTACTTGACTTTTCCAATATGTACAAACAGAAACCTGGTGAATATGCATGGGAATGGCTGCTAAGGGTGTGAGATAATGGTGCCAGGAACACAAAGATGGATCAGTCTCAATTTCTTCACTTGGGTCCACTGAGCACAGATTTGTCATTCAGTGTTTCAGCTCAAGAAGTTAGTAAAGGACCTAATAGTCTGTTTGGCTGCATTGCTGAAGCATGGATGATGCGGTGGCCTACACTAAATCAACCTGAATCGCCAGACCTGTCTTGACATACTGTAGAAGACGGTATCCAAAGGCTTAGGGAGATTGGCGTGCTAGAGTGGATTTATTTGGTTAGACCTTCAAATGCACACATAGAATGTCCAGAGTACACAACTTTTACCACAATTGTGAGAAACAAATTTGTGAATAGAGTTCCAGGAGTCTTAAAGACTGCTGTGATTGCCATTTTATGTAAATCAGGTATGACAGTGGGAGCTGCCCTAAGTGAATTAGGACACCCAACTACAACAGGGCTGACTGGGCCCTGTGGTGGTAGGGGTCAAGTGGCTGCACTCAGTAGATAAAGACAAGGTGGTGTGCTTACAGTAGTGGACAGTGGAGGCAAAAGAGTAACTGTAATAGTATCACTCGTATGGGCATATGGAGTTGGCTACTTGGTCATGGTGTCCCTAGGAGTGAAATAGATAATAAATCTACTAAATATTTGCCTGCTCTGTATGAACAGATGAATTCTAGGTCAGGAGAATAGCAGTCTAACTCAGACCTCCAGAATAGTCATGGTCCCTCCATCAATTCCCAGACTTGAGTGAGTTTAAGGACCCAATTGAATGAAGGGGAAGCCAGGTCCCTTTGAGGAAGAATTCTAATACTCTGCCAAAAATTTATACTGTTAATCCTTCTCCTGCCCTTTCCCAAAGGGATCCAAGGCCTTTTATGAAAGTGACTGTTCACTGGGGAAAAGATAATAATTTGACTTTTGGGGGACTACTGGATACTGGCTCTGAACTGACACTAATTCCAGGAGAATCAAAACGTGACTGGCCCACCTGTCAGAGTGGTGCATATGGAGGTCAGGTTATTAATGGAGTCTTGGCTCATGTTCGTCTCACAGTAGGTCCAGTTCGTCTCACAGTAGGTCCAGTTCGTCTCACAGTAGGTTTGTCTCACAGTGCCCAGTGGGTCCACAAACCCATCCTATAGTGATTTCCCCAGTTCCAGAATACATAATAGCAATAGATATACTCAGCAATTGGCAGAACCCCCACATTGGATCCCTGACAAGTGACATGAGAGCTATTATGGTGGGAAGAGCCAAATGGAAGCCACTAGAACTGCCACTGCCTAGGAAAATAGTGAACCAGAAGCAATACCGCGTTCCTGGAGGGACTGCAGAAATTACTGCCACCATTAAGGACTTGAAGGAGACAGGGGTGGTGATCCCCACCACATCCCCATTCACCTCACCTATTTAGCCTGTGTGAAAAACAGATGGATATTGGATAATGACAGTAGATTATTGCAAACTTAATAAGGTGGTGACCCCCACTGCAGCTGCTATTCCAGGTGTAGTTTCATTGCTTGAGCAAATTAATACATCTCCTGGTACGTGGTATGCAGCTATTGATCTGGCTAATGCCCCCTTCTCCATACCTGTTTCAGAGGACCACCAGAAGTAGTTTGCATTCAGCTGGCAGGGCCAGCAATACACTTTCACTTGCCTGCCCCTGAGCTACATTAACTTTCCAGCCCTATGTCATAATTTAGTTTGCAGGGACCTTAATTACTTTGGTCACCATGAGTCGGATCTGACTCGACGGCACTTGGCTGGGCTCCACAAGATGAGACACTGGTTCATTATATAGCTCACATTATACTGATTAGACCTAGTGAGGAAGAAGCGCCAGTGACTCTGGACTTATTAAACAGTTGTGTGCTAGAGGGTGGAAAATTAACCCCACAAAAATTCAGGCACCTTCCAACTCGGTGAAATTCCTAGGGGTCCAGTGTTGTGGGGCATGTTATCATATTCTTTCTAAAGTGAAGGATAAGTTACTACACCTGGATGCTTTGACAACTAAAAAAGAGGCAGTGCCTAGAGGGTCTGATCAGATTTTAGGGGCAACATAGTCCTCATTTGGGTGTGCTACTTCAGCCTCTTTATCATGTACTCAGAAGCTGCTCCTTTTGTGTGGGGCCTAGAACAACAGAAAGCTCTGCAACAGGTTCAGCCCACTGTGCAGGCTGCTCTGCCACTTGGGCCATGTGATCCAGATGATCTAATAGTGCTTGAAGTGTCAGTGGCAGACAGAGATGCCGTTTGGAGTCTTTGATAGGCCCCTCTTGGTGAAACACAGCACAGACCTTTGGGATTTTGGAGCAAAGCTCTGCCATCCTCTGCAGATAACTACCCTCCTTTTGAAAAACAGCTTTTGGCTTATTACCTGGCCTTAGTAGAGACTAAATGCTTAACCATGGGACACCAAGTCACCACACATCCTGAGCTTCCTATCATCAACTGGGTGTTGTCTGACCCACAGAGTCATACATTGGACCAGCACAGCAGCACTCCACCATTAAATGGAAATGATATTTACAAGATTGTGCCTGTGCAGGACCTGTAGGCACAAGTTGCATGAGGAAGTGGCCCAAATGCCCGTGGTCTCCACTTCTGTAGCATTACACTTCACCTCCCAGTTTGCACCTATGGCCTCATGGAGAGTTCCTTATGACCAGCCAACTGAGGAAGAGAAAATTCGTGCCTGGTTTACAGATGGTTCTGCATGATATACTGGCACCACTCGGAAGTGGACAGCAGCAACACTACAGCCCCTTTCTGGGACTTCCCTGAAGGACAGCGATGAAAGCAAATCCTCCCAATGGGCAAAACTTCAAGCAGGTCATCTGGTTGTTCACTTTGCTTGGAAGGAGAAATGGCCAGATGTGCAGCTGTATACTGATTGATGAGCTGTGTCCAATGGCTTGGCCAGTTGGTCAGGGACTTGGAAGGAACATGATTGGAAGATTGGAGACAATGGTTTATGGGGAAGAGGTATGTGGATAGACCTCTCTGAAGAGGCCAAAAAAGTGAAGATATTTGTTTCTCATGTGTATGCTCATCAAAGAATGACCTCAGCAGAGGATGAGTTTAACAATCAAGTGGATAAGATGATACATACCGTGGGAAACAGTCATCCTCCTTCCTTGCTACTCTGTCACTGCTTAATGAGCTCACGAACAAAGTGGCCATGGTGGCAGGAACAGCGGTTATGCATGGGCCCAGCAACATGGACTCCCACTCACCAAGGCTGATTTGGGTACAGCCACTGCTGAGTGCCCAATTGGCCAGTAGCAAAGACCAACACTGAGTCCTCTATATGGCACTATTCCTCAAGGTGATCAGCTGGCAACCTGGTGGCAAGTTGATTACACTGGACTGCTTCCATCATGGAAAGGGAAGCGTTTTGTCCTTATGGACTACATACTTACTCTGGATATGGATTTGCCTTCCCGACACACCATACTTCTGCCAAAACCACCATCCATGGACTTACAGAATGCCTTTTCCACCATCATGTTACCCCACACAGCATTTCCTCTGATCAAGGGACTCACTTCACAGCAAATGAAGTGTGACCACGGGCCCATGCCCATGGAATTCACTGGTCTTACCATGTTCCCCATCATCCTGAAGCCGCTGACTTGATAGAACGATGGAACGGCCTCCTAAAGACACAACCATGCTGCCAACTAGGTGGCACTACCTTGCAGGGTTGGGAAAGTGTTCTCCAGGAGGCTGTGTATGCTCTAAACCAGCATCCAATATATGGTGCTGTTTCTCCCATAGCCAGGACTCATGGGTCCAGGAATCAAGGGGTGGAAATGGGCATGGCATCACTCACTGTTATCCCTGGCAACCCACTTGCCAGACTTTTGCTTCCTGTCCCCATGACCTTATGCTCTGCAGCATTAAATGTCTTAGTTCCAAAGGGAGGAATGCTGCCACCTGGAGACACATCAACGATTCCACTGAACTGGAAGCTAAAATTGCCACCAGGCTGTTTGGGGCTCCTTGTGCCTCAGAATCAACAAAGAAGGGAGCTACAATACTGGCTGGTGTGACTGATCCCGACTGTGAAGATGAAATTGGATTGACATTACATAACAGCAGTACAGAGGAGTATGTTTGGGAGGCAGGAGATCCCTTAGGATGCCTCCTAGTACTGCCATGGCCTGTGATTGAGGTCAATGGGAAACTACAGCAACCTAACTCCAAAATGAGTGATAATAGCCCAGACCCTTCAGGAATGAAAGTTTGGGTCACCTCACCAGGCAAGGAACCACGACCAGCTGAGGTGCTTGCTGAGAGCAAAGAGAATACAGAATGGGTTGTAGAAGAAGGTAGTTCCAAATATGAGTTATGGCCACATGACCAGTTGTAGAAACAAGGACTGTAATTGTTATATTTCTGCTTCGTATGTGTGTATCAGATATTTTTGTTTACTTATGAAACATAAGATGTAAATGGGCTAATTCCTTTTCACTTGTACATGTGTTAGTTATGTCAGGTTAGACACAACTATCACTGTAATTTTATTCCTTCAGAGACTATAGATGTTAAGGGGGAATGTGTGCAGACACCAAGTTGACAAGGGGTGAACTGTGGTAGTCAGGATTGTGTCAACTTGGCTATACCATGTTTGGCTGCTGTATCAAATGGCAAGGTGGGGCCTGTGGTGTCTCCCCCTTCCGCAGCTCAGCTCTCACCTCTCCGCCTTCCACTGCCTACTTTCTGTCTGGTCACATTGCCCGCAGCTCCTGCTCTCTCCTGGCGTCTGGTTCTCGAACCTGAACTAGCAGCCGCTGGATTCATCATCCTTTACAGCCGGTGAGAGTCCTGTTCCCTGACCTGCCAACTCTGGTTTCACCAGCCTTTGCAGCTCTGTGAGTCAACAGAGACCTTGCAGTCTCCCTGCCAGCTTGGGATCCACCAGCCTACACAATCGGTGATCCAGAACTCTGTTCTCTGACTTGCGGACTTTGGGTTCACCAGCTCCTGTGGCCACATGATGCTTGTGCCAGGACTTGGGATGTTCAGCTTCTACAATTGTGTGAGCTGTTTCCTTTATATATAAATCTTTCCTTGTACATATACGTGTTACTGGTTTTGCTTCCCTAGAAAACCCAGCCTAAAATATACACTCATGTATATTACACTTTATTTATAAAGTTAATCTCTTCTTTATTCTGATGAACAAAAAGAGTTCTTCTGAGAAATGATTATGAATATAATATGCACTTTCTATGTGCTCAGGTATTTTTGCACAATCTACAGAATAAGTAAACAGGAGGCTTAAGTTTCTAACACTCTGAGACCAAACAATCAAAATCAAGAAAAAAACTGAACTGCTGATATAAAGTTTCTCGGAAATTTATTTTATTTCAACAGCAAAATGGTCAGTTCTCCACTCTGACTAGAAGAACAAAGGCCTATCTTTGCAGCGTGGGTGTTCCCATCTGGCCACAGATACATAAGGGGACACTAAGGACTGGTAAGGGGTGCTCTGTTTCTCTGGCGGTATCATATTAAACTGCAATAAAATCACCTGATCTCACAGAACAGGACGCCTCTTGAAGAGGTGCAGCTTATTTTACACAAGTATTCCAAATACGTTCACTGCATGAACTGGGGAAGGAAGAGTCATAAGAAACAGCATTTCATGAACACTTATTCTACTACTCCATGCACACCAATTCTTACTATTTCATAGAATTCATAATTTACTAGCAAATGCTACTTAAAAATACTACTTCGGTAGTCTCAAACTGACAGTGGAGAAAAATCACAGCAAACTGACCCTCGTGGAGTTAGTTGAATCAAATCCTCACTGCCTATGGCTCCAGCTACAGTCTACACCTCAGGTGTCTCCATCTAGGTTGAGAGGTAGAAGAGGCCTGAGAATGCCTCCGGGCCAGCTACAGTCTATACCTCAGGCGTCTCAATCCAGGTCAGGAGGTAGATACAGGCCTGAGAATGCCCCTGGGCCAGCAGCCCCACTTTCTCCCTGCTCAGCTCAGCTGCATGAGGACCCAAAATGTTAAGTGCATGTTTCACGCTTAGGTTCTGAGCATATCTAAAGCCACAGTAAACTATAAATGGCAATTGCACAGATACTCTTTCAGAGTAAGTATAACCATTACACTTGGTATTTCACCTCCAAAAAAGAAGGCTTCTTTATACTACAGAGAATGGACCCTGATAAGTATTTTGAAACTATCACTTTGAAATTAACATCCTATATCCATCAAGTCTTGGTGGTTTGTTTTCACAAAGTACGTTCAAGGGCCATCTCTCTTCTTGCTGTGTGACTGCCCACCAGCCTCCCCAGGAGCCCTGCTCCAGGTGTGGTCAGACATCCAGGCCCTCCAGCCTCCCCGGGAGCCCTGCTCCAGGTGTGGTCAGACATCCAGGCCCTCCAGCCTCCCCAGGAGCCCTGCTCCAGGCGTGGTCAGACATCCAGGCCCTCCAGCCTCCCCAGGAGCCCTGCTCCAGGTGTGGTTAGACATCCAGGCCCTGCAGCTCTCCCCAGGAGCCCCGCTCCAGGCATAGTCAGACATCCAGGCCCTCCAGCCTCCCCAGGAGCCCTGCTCCAGGCATGGTCAGACATCCAGGCCCTGCAGCTGCCCCCAGCTGGCACCGATCTTCACTTTGACTTTCAGTTTCACAGACAGTTTCATGGCCCTTTCCATTTCAGTCTTGACAATCTGAGCCACCTACAAAATAATAATAACGGGTTAACAAAATCTCTGTCCAGTCAAAGAACAATGCTCCCCAAAAATAAACCCCCCCAAATGCCCACCCACTGGGCAGGTGATAACCCAGACTGCAGCCCCTGCCAAATGGTGCTTAAAACCAGCAAAGAGCCAGGCATCTCAAACTCTGGCCTTTACAAATGGGTAGGAATTTCTTACAATTTTAGCTAGAATGCTCAGAGCTCTGAAACTTAGGCCAAGATTCCAAATTCTCATGGGTTTCTCCAAAGCACACGCATCTCTGGCATCGAGAATTTCTTCAGTTTAAGAACATGCATGGAGCTGAGCACTCGTGGCTCCACTCCCGCTGTCAGGACTCAACATTCATACTGCCATCGTGGGGCTGGCTTTGGCAGTCTCATGCCCCGGTTAAAAAGCTATTTGCCAGGCTTACAGTGTCTTAGCTTTCTACAGAATGGACACACACTGCAGAAATACCTGAACAGCATCCTCTTCTGCCACTTCATATAAGAGCTCATCATGGAGTTGAAGGATGAAGAAGGCTCCTCGGATGGGGCAGAACATCCCTGGCAGCCTTCTCTTTGGTAACAATCCTGCCACATGGAACAAGCAGCGGAACTGATCAGAGTGCCATTGTGCACAGGAGGAATTTTTAGACATTCTGAGAAATTGGGAAATTTTAACCAAAAGATTGAAATGAAAAATAATAACACAAAAGAACACTTATTGGCTGCTACCTAGCCTATTCATCCAGTAAACTGAAATCTCCATCAACTTCCTCCCTGAAAGAAGTCAGCGAACAAACTATAAAAAATTCTGCTGCAAACTCCAGCTTAACATAGTTCTCGAAAACCATCAACGCCTTATCTTCTCTTACAACACAGTCCCACTGCCTCAGTCTCTGAGTAGCAGCTCCAGGATAGTGTGGGATGTGATTTTGGGTCCAGGAAATGAAGTGGTATTGTCATTAGGAGTATTTCACAAGGGGAACACTTGCTGTAGCTTTATGATAGAACTGGTGCTTCTCCAATTGGACTATTCACTCTTGACAAGTAATTCTAAACCTAGGGTCCAAAATGTGGTTGTCAGTGAATCCCTTGAAGTTATATGTAAGAGTCTGTGTGCATACACTTTCTGTGGGTACGACCCATGTATTTCAGTAGATTCTCAATCACTGTAATGTACTTAATCTCCACTTCCTAACTAGCTGGGCCTAGTGGGGCAGATCACGACCCTCCGACCACTAAGGTGAAGTTCAACGTGTATGTCTTGTGAGTGACCGCCTTTGCTTGTCTGCCCCTGACTCACAGTTCTTCCTGTCTGTCACCCAGTTTTCCTACCTATTCTTCAGAGACCCTATAGTGGAATATGCATATTCCAGAGAAATATACATATAGGTAAGAGAAATATACATTTAAACATACAAATCCTATAGCCAACAACAGAGCTCTACCTTTTCTGACTCATTTCCTTGGAAAAATTAAAACATGTCTACAACCAGGGTTTGACAACAATCTCAGTGACAGTAAAATAGCATTTAATGAGGAAGACTGGGTATTTGGTAGACCAAGAGGGGAAAAAAAAACCCACCAAACCCACTGCCAGTGATTCTGATTCACAGTGACCCTATAGGACAGAGCAGAACTGCTCCAGAGAGTTTCTGAGGAGCGCCTGGCAGATATGAAGCGCTGATCTTTTGGTTAGCAGCCATAGCACTTCACCACTTGCCACCAGGATTTCCAGGGAAGGGAAAAGTCTGTGTACGTGTTAGGGTACCAATGATCTATTGAAGAAATAGGAGAGAACTTACGAAAAAATATTCTGAAAGTATGAACAGAAAAAAAAGATGGCAATATCAGCAAAGGAACACACACAGACAAGGAAGTCCACTCAGTATATTCTCTGACTTTAGAGAATACTGTGGATCATACGCAGAAAAATCCACATGTGTCTTAAAGAGTCATCTGTAAGGTCAAAACTAGTCTCATCATAATACTAAAATGTTATTTTCATAGTTTATACTCTTATCCTTCTCTAAGTGTACAGTAGCATGACCAACAGTCTCAGATTTAGCATTAAAATTTCCACATCCTGAGAAACTCCTCAGTCCCCAGCAAATGGGATAGTCATCACTATAGACTGTACGAAGGGTTTTCCAGAAGCTATATGCATATAATAGCATAAGAGAATGACGGAAGGAACATATAAAAGAATTTGGCTCTCTTCTTTTAAACCAGACATTAAAGAAACTCAAAACAACCAAAGAACAAAGCTACTCTGACTACTAGTTTCCTTTCATTTTGGAAAATGTGACTTTCTTCATAAAAATGTGTTATTTATGTTAACATGTAATGTTAAATGCTAATAAATATTAAGTCCTCTCAGTTTAATTTCTAATATGGGAAGTATTAGTAGATGTAACTCAAATGAACAGAAGTTCTTTGGGATCCTTAATCATTTTATACAGCATAAAGACAGCATGAAACCAAAACTTCTGAGAATGTTATATTAGAGAAATAAAATACAAAATACTTCCTCTTATGAGTCCTGACAACGTACACAACAGCAAGTCCTGATTAGAGAAGGAGAAGAGTGTGGAGCAGAACTTAAACTTACATGAAAAGATCAGACATGATAGTCCAACAGAAACTAGAGGAACCTCCGAAATTGCAGCCTCCCTGTGCACTGTTAACCCACAACTGAAACCATTCTTGAAGTCTGCTCTTTAGACAAAGATTAGACACAACTATAAAAAAAAAAAAAAGAGTGTGCTTCTTAATTCAATCAGATAAAGTTTAAAAAGAAAAAATGTCATCAAGCAAAATTTATCTCCTAAATATAAGTGTACCTGACAATAATAAAATGTGTGAATTTAACACCACATACTTGATTACAGGAGAAAAACAAAAGGTCGCCTCTGCAGAAACAGTAAAAACATCTGATAAAATTGTACACTGATTAATGACAAAAGAAAGTATCAGCAAGCTAGAGGCACTTGCTTAACCTAAACAATGCTATCTAAACAAAAAACCTGTAACAAACATTTTTAACAGTGAAATCTCACTACCATTCTCTATAAAGTCAGGGAGAAGACAAGGATGCCTGCAATCACTACTGCTATTTAATATTTACTGGAGTCTCTGGCCAATGCAAGATAACGTTAAATACATATTGAAAAGAAAGAAAGAAAATTGTTCTTATTTGCAGACAAAACTTTTAAACACAGAAAATCCTACAAACTACCCGCAGTTAGGACTACTGGTAAGTTTAATAGTGCTTCTAGAGACAAGATCAGTGTGCATAATCAACACTTACATTCACCTACAAATCTAGTAATAATGCAGAAATATAATTAAAAATATCCCATCCACATGAGTAGGAATAAAACCTAAAGTACACAAGAATAACTCTAATGAAGGAAACAAAGAGAGAGCTACGAAATTTTACTGAAGACTGTAAAAGAAGAGCTAATCAATGGAAAACATCCTATATTTAATAAGATAATGCTCAACAAAAGAAATGCTTCCACTTTTCTGGTCTAATTATCTACACCACGTTAGAGTGGGGGCCTAATTTATGAACAAACCTCTTTGGTCACTTTGGAGCCTTCCCTCCCGATGACCGTGGGATTTGAAGGTGGCCTGCAAGGTCTCCAGCTGCTTCTGAATGTTCACTGTGGCTATTTTGACAATATCAGCCGCTGATCCTTGGACCGTTGTGTTGATGGCCTGACGTTCAGCCTGTGAAAAACAACAGCACCTATTTGATGAGGGACACAACGCACTCATTTGTCATGATCTAAAAAATGCCTGGATTTCAGAGTTTTATTGGCTGTATTCCTTTGTACATAGACAGTATCACTGTTTCTATCACTCGCTGCCTTTCTCTGTGGAAGCACACAGCCCCACCTGCCTACCATGGGGTGTGAAACGCCGCTGCTTGTGAAAGGATAGCCGTGACTTTTTTTGGCCAATGAAATGTGAACAAGATCAACATAGCACATATAAGAAATTTTAAGAGCTATCTAACACTGCTACCAAAATGGGCACACCCCAGAAGGGGGCTTTTCTTTCATTTTGAAACTTGTTGTGAAGATAATTCATTTGAGAGCCAGAGTCTTCCCAGAGCCAAACTAACATGAGCAGGATATAAAACTTCTTAGTGTATGCCACTGAAATTCTAGGGTGGTTTTGACCGTGACATGAGCAAGCAAAATATGACTAACATAAATTCCCCTCTCATAATATTGTACTCCCTTGATTTTCTTCCAAATTAAGAAAGTTTGAGCGGTCTTCCCTTTGTGTTGCACAAAGTGTTGGTATTCAGGACTTTTTTTTTTTTTATCTATATAGAGAGATTACATTGGCTTCTGTTTATGGCTTCTAAGCATTAGGACCAACTCTCCCACTGACAACAATTGGAAAGGCTGGACACCATGCAAAAATAACTCTGAATGAATTAGACAGCTAAAAAGTGAAGAATTATAGGACCTTGAGATCTAGAAGTAGGAAAGAAGAAAAAAGAAATCAAGGAAGGTGACACCAGCACTGAGGCTGCCATTTCTCCCAAAGAGAATCAACAGACCCCTGAAGAGGCAGATGAGGGGTTAGAAGCTGAGCAGAGTGTGTGATAGGCTTGAGAGGCTTGGAGAACAAACATTTGGTTTCAGGGGCCAAAAAAGTGCAGGGAGACCTATTAAACCATCAGGTTGTGACTGAAAAACTAATACCCTAGGAACAATGATAGTTCTAACAAAGACCAGTCCTAATAGCCTTGATTCAAATCATCTCTATTTCTAAAGTTGGAACAAAGTAATCCTATCTGTTGGTCATTCTAGGCTCTTGTCCAAAGTATTTAAATGTAAGTCTTCTCTGAAATAAAAGTAACATCATCAAATAGGCTTCAAATTATTTCCACAATGTTTCATATTTGATGTTCGACATTCAATTAAAAATAATCAGGACAACAAGGAGCTGAGACAATATAATTGTCTTTGCAGAAAACTAAGAAGATGCCAGATTTATCAGACCACAGGCTATTATCAAACTTATTAGAGTATAAAATAATTACACTTAACATATCCAATAAAATAAAAAGCCAAAACTAAGTATTTCAGTAGGGAACTAAATACCATAAAATAAAAACTCTAGAAGAGACAAAAATAGCAGAATTTAAAAGTCTAGCAATTAGAAAAGAGTGATCAGGAAACTGGAAGATAACTAGGAGAAAACATTCAGGATAAAGCATAAAGACGCAATAGATGGTCCAGGGGTCTTGGGGTTCCCCTGGGAGCATGGCCCCTGGTCCCGATGCTGCCCTGTCCATAAATCATTACTGAGGTCAGCTCTTCGGACAGGAATGGACTGGACTTGATGAAACAGAGTGACCATATCATGTGTGCACTTTATGGTTCTACGCATCTGTAGGATGTCATCCTGCTGGCTTCTTACTGTAGGAGGGAGAGAGGGTAAAGAGGAGGGGACAGGAGATTGTTAGGAGGATATGACATGTATAGAATGGATAGGAGGAGTGTGCTGTCACCAGGTAAGGAGAGCAGTGGGAACTGCACATAGGCGGGAGTGCAAATTTCTGTATACTGGATTGTACACTTTCACTCAATCACAATAAATAGAAAGAAAAAGAATAAAGCATAAAGAAACAGTAACATGGAAATACAGAGTAGAGAACATAAAATATAAGGGATACGAAAAAACGTAAGTGAATATCTCAGAAAGAGAATGTGACAAAACAATAAGAATAATAGATAAGAATCTCCCAAATACACAAAGTACATCAAGCCACATATTCAGCAAGTCCTAATACCCCCAAGAAAGACCAATTAAAAGGTGGGTGCCAAGATGGAGGAACAGTCAGAGGCTTCCTGTGGTCCTTCTTACAACAAATATAAAAAAAAAAAGTGAACTGATTATATATGACAATCCAGGAGCCCTAAATATCAAAGACAGCTGAGGACTTGAACTAAGCAGCAGACGGAGAGGGATAAAGTTCAAAAAGAAGTGAAGACACGCCAGACCTGAGCTAGCCCACACCCTCTGGGCTGAAATGGCTGGCTCACAAGCTGAGGCAAGCAGTAGCATCTGCTACATGTTTTACCATGTCAGAAGAAACCAGGTGGCGAAGAGTCTGCACAAGCCTCAGGAGCCAGGGGAGAGGGGCTAGGCTTGCAAAAGCTAAGTGTAAGAGTCTAAGCTACCACATGGGATTAAAATGACCCTTCTCCTTCTGGGAGAAATGTCTCTTATCCCCCCACCTGCTCTCTTCCCACTCCAGAAGCCAAAACACAGAAGTATTATAAAGCCTTTTTTTCTAACCACAAAGCCATAAAAGTAGAAATTAATAACAAGAAACGCAAGGGGAAAATAAAAATCAAACACATGAAAATTGAGAAATACCTTGCTCAAAAACTGCTGGGTTGTAAATGAAATCAAGAACAGAATAAATTCATAAAATCAAATGAGAGTGAAATCATACCTTATCAGAACCTCTGAGGCACAGCAAAAAGCAACGGTCAGGAGTCCATTCACAGGAATGATTGCACCCATTCAAAAATAAGAAAGAGCCAAAATCAAAACACTGACTTTTCAAATCAAACAAATAGAGCAGTAAAAACAAACAAACAAACAAAAAAAAACCCAAAAAATGAGGCCTTGGGCACCAGAAGAATGCAAATAATAAAAATTAGAGCAGAAGTAAATGGAAAAGAGACTTAAAAAACAATTGGAAAAGTTAACAAGACCAAAATCTGGTTCTTTGGAAAGATCAACAAAATCAATAAACCTTTGGCCAAACTGACAAAAGAAAGAGAGAAAGCAAGTAACCCAAATAAGAAATGAGATGAATGCTATCACAACAGACCACCCAAAATTAAAAGATTCACAATAGAATACTATGAAAAAAACTGCACTCTAATTTAAGACTAGAGGAAATGGACAAATTTCTATAAACACACTACTCACCTAAACTCACACAAAGAGGTAGAAAAACTAAATACACTTATAATAAAACAAGAGCTTGAAGAGGTAATTAAAAAACTTTCCATTAAAAAAAAAAGTCCAGGCCCTGACAGCTTCACTGAAGAATTCTATCAAAAATCCAGAGAAGAGTTATACCTAGTACTGCTACAATGTACTTTATAACACAGATAAGTTGAATACTTTCAAACTCATTCTACAAAGCCAGCATAACCCTGATACCCAAACTGGGTGAAGACATCACAAAAATAGCCCTTGTGAATGTAGATGCAAAAATCCTTAGCAAAATTCTAGCTAATAAAATTCAAAATCTATCAAAAAGAATAAATTCATCATGACCAGGACTGAGTGATACCAGGTATGCAAGGATGGTTCAAAATTAGAAAAACATTCAATGTAATCTATCACATAAACTAAAGACAAGAACCATATGGTCTTATCAGTAGATGCAGGAAAGGCATTTGACAAAGCCCAACACCCATTCATAATAAAAACTCTCAGAAAAAATAGGAATAGAAGGGAAGATCTTCAACATAATAAAGAGCATTTATACAAAGCCAACAGCTAATATCATCCTAAATGGAGAGAGTCTGAAAGCACTCCTCTTGAGAGCAGGAACCAGACAAGAATGCCTTTTATCACCAGTGTTAGTCAACACTGTGCTGGCAGTACTAGCCAGAGCAATAATGCAAGAAACAGAAATAACAGGCATCCAAATTAGTGAGGAAGAAGTACAAGCATCCCTATTCACAGATGATATAATCCTCTGCAACAGAACACCAAAAGAATCCATAAGAAAACTACTGGAAGATTTCAGCAAAGCATCAGGATACAAGATAAACAAAAAAAATCAGTTGGATTCCTTTATAGGAAAAAAAGAGAACTTCGAAATGGAAATTCTCAAATCAATATTATTTACAATAGCCTTAAAGAAGATAATATATTTAGGGATAAACCTAACCAGAGATGTAAAAGACCAAGACAAAGGAGTCTATAAGGCAATACTACAAGTAACCAAAAGAGAACTACATAAGTGGAAAAGCATACCTTGTTCGTGGATAGGAAGAATCAACATTGTGAAAATGTCCATTCTACCCAGAGTTATCTACAGATACAATACAGTACTGATCCAAATTCTGACTTTTTTTAAACAAGATGCAGAAACAAGTCACGCAATTCATATGGAAAGGGAGGAGGCCCTGGATAAGTCAGGCATTACTGAAGAAGAACAAAGTGAGAGGCCTTATACAACCTAATTTTAAAAGCCTATTATACCACCATAGTAATTAAAACATCCTGGTACCAGTACAACAACAGACACAGAGACCAATGGAACAAAAGTGAGAATCCAGATGTAAATTCATTCACCTATGAGCAGTTGATATTTGACAAAGGCCCAAAGTCTGTTAAATGGGGGAAAAGTTGTGTTTCTAATTCAACACTGGAAACCCTAGTGGTGTAGTGGTTAAGTGCTAACACCTGCTAAGGAAAAGATTGACAGAATCCACCAGCTGCTGTTTGGAAACTTCATGGGGCAGTTATACTCTGTCTTACAGGTCACTATGAGTTGGAATTGACTCAGTGGCAGTGGGTTTTTTTTTTTTGATCCACCTGCAAAACAATGAAACAAAACCCATACTTCCCATTATGTACAAAAACTAACTGAAAATGGATTAAAGATCTAAATATTAAATCAAAAGCAATACAGATAATGGAAGTAGGGACAATGCTAGGAGCCCTAATGCATGGCATAAACAGAATACAAAGCATAGCTAACAATACATAAACATCAGAAGAGAAATTAGACAACTAGGAACTCCTAAAAATCAAACACTCAAAGAATTTCACCAAAAGCATTGGGTGAACTCCTGAAACTATCACCCTGAGATAATATTTAAACATTTAAACCAAAAATATTTCCTGAGGCCTTAAAACCAATCAATAGTTTAGCTTAACTAGTAAAGAATTTAACTTTAAAAAATCTGCCATGAGCATATATCCTTTTAAGAACTAGGTATGCAGGACCAAAATGACAAGAGCAACTCAAAAGACTGGACAGAGGCCTTAGGGGTCAGTGAGTATATGCTGATGAGGAAGAAAGAACTCAGAAAAAGAGGGAGAATGATCCTACAACTAGAAGAACGTGATCAATGAGACCAAATGGTACATGTAGAAACCACTGAACTGGTGTAGGTTTCGCTGCATATATCCTCAGCAATGAGAAAATGAAATTTAGGAAAATAAACAGATGCATGTTTACATTAGTTTCCCAATGGTTGTGTTCTGCACAATCACATATGGTATCACTTGCGAAGTCCTTAAGGAAGCCAATGGTTAGCCTTGTATAAACAGAAGATCCAGTCAATATGCTCGTGGTCCCCGAAGGGGGCATCAGCAGTGCTTGGTCTTCATTGAAAAAGCACATTTTATTAAAATGTTAAGTCAAAAATCCGTAAGAATTTCAACATACATGAGCTTTATGGTAAGGGTTGTTGTCTTTGATTCCTGGCAAATATCGACGCCTTCCCAAAATGGTCCGAACAAACCCATCTCTTCGACAATTTTTCACTGTCTCTTTTATGAAATGATTAATCCCTATAAAGAAAATGCAGAAATAATTACAACTAAATTCCATCCGTAATCTCAGTAATTCAATTTAATGTAGTGAAATATACAAAACTTTACCGTGATTTCTTAATTCTAATACCATGCCATCAACAATTATGCATACAAAATTTTATTTTTTTGTAGACTCAGAAACTTAAAAAGGACTTTATAAATGACATAATATAACCCTAACTTAAAAAAAGTCGGATCCGACTCGACGGCACTTGGCGTTAACTTAAAAAAAAAAAAAAGACTAGCAAAAAAAGGAAAGAAGAAAATGAAACGAAATTCCCAGAACAGAACAAGTTTTAAAACCTAGTTGTTTTTACACCGGGTTGTAAAACCATTCCAAGCTACTTTTCAGAGGGAGTTTTTCCACCCTCTGATGTATTATTCTTTGATCTTATCATTTCCAGGCTTAAAACACTACAATCAATAGCTCCTTGTTATTATCTATGTGATGATGCAGATAGAATCTTACCGAAACTAATACAAGAGTTATAACACATTTTGTTGGGAACATAGTCTATACCAAGACACCAAACCCACTACTGTCAAGTTGATTCCAACTCACAGCAACCCTACAGGACAGGGCAGAACTACCCCATAGAGTTTCCAAGGAGGCCCTGGTAGATTCAAACTGCCAACCTTTTGGTTATTAACTATAGCACTTGACCACCTCACCACAAAATATTCAAAACACTTCTTAAAATTCAAAAAGACAATGTAGAGTATATTATTTAGACACATTCATGTTCTCCAGACCAGCATCCATCCTTTGCAATCTAGATTCATTATTATGTCTTACGGATCTCCATGACAAATCCAGTCTCACCACAGCTCATTCCTGTCTCAGCTCCAGAGGTTCTTCTCTCCCGGAAATTTGTTTCTCTATACTTTTTAAACACAATCAGGTGGAGAGTGTGTGCTGATCTGTTTTTACTCACATGTACAATCTCTGCTTCCTCACAACTCTGCTCACCCTACATAATACACAGTGTGTCTCCCAACAAGGATCCTGATTTGAGGGTGGCTGTTGTGTGTCTGGCACAGGAAGAACACTTGGGGAGATAAGGGATAAAGGGAGATAAGAACACTGTCTTAGTCATGTAATGCTGCTGTAACAGAAATAGCACAAGTGGATGGCTTTAACAAGGAAAAGTGTATTCTCTCACAGCCCAGGAGGCTACAAGTCCAAATCCAAGGCCTCAGCTCCAGGGGAAGGCTTTCTCTCTCTGTTGGCTGTGGAGGAAGGTCCTTATGACGCACCTGTCTTTCCTTGGTCTGGCAGTGTCTCAGCACTGGAACCTCAGGTCCAAAGGAAGCACTCTATTCCCGGCACTGCTGTTCTGGTAGCATGAGGTCCC
This sequence comes from Heterohyrax brucei, assembly GCA_028571685.1. NCBI lineage: Eukaryota > Metazoa > Chordata > Mammalia > Hyracoidea > Procaviidae > Heterohyrax > Heterohyrax brucei. The sequence goes on from CM053157.1 coordinate 64,760,879, forward strand.
CCAGGTCTCCCCTGCACACTTCTTGCTTCTATGTCTCAAAAGAGATTGGCTTAAGACACCATTCAATCTTGCAGCCCTCTTCAATATAACTGCTGCTAATCCATCTTATCAAATCACAGCGATAGAAACTTACAACATGTGAAAATCTCATCACATGACAAAATGGTGGACAATCATACAATACTGGGGATCATGGACCAGCCAAATCGATACAAATGTTTCTGGGGTGACATAATTCAATCCATGATAAACACCCTGTGAAGGAAAGTGGCTGGTGACATCTGACCCCCAGCACAAACATTTCAGAAATGAATCAACTCTTCATCTTTTTCCCATTAAAAATTACTGCAATATTGTTGGCTGAAAAATTACCAAAAGAATGAAATTTAAGAGACACACTCTAAAAATTCTCTTTCCTAAGTTCTGTAGAAGACCTTCAAATATTCAGATACTGCAAGCACTACTTTTAAAAAAATTTATCCTAACATGTAATTTATGCACCATAAAAGGCTTCTAGTTCCAGTGAACAGTGTGACGCATTTTAACAGATACATTTCTACAAAATTGTTGTAACTCAAGAACTGAAATCCAGCGACCACAGATTGTGCCATACGTTTGCTGACTGAGCTCTGGAGCAACTGGAAGTTGACTGTGCTTTGGGCTGAAAATTTTTCTTCTTCATCTTTGTCATAAAAAATGAGGCCGATTTTTGGATAAATGGTTTTGTTAATAAACAAAACCGTCACATTTGGAGCGATGAGAATCCAAAGGAGATTTAAGAATGTCCAATCCATCCCCCAAAAGTTACCATTTGGTGTGTATTTTTGTCCAATGGAATCATTTGGGCCTTATTTTTTCCAAGATGAACGAGGAGAGGCTGAGACTGTGACTGGAAAAAGATATCAGACTATCATTGATTATTTTGGGCCTCATTTGAAAGGTACCGTAGAGGGCATTTTCCCCGAATTCTTTTCCACACATAATACCATCAACTGTACTTCAAAATAAGGCAACAGTTAAAATTGTACCTTTTACCACAACTTGTTTTATTCAAGTTCAAAAATAGGACACCCTTATCGGAAGCCCTTTTAGATATACGTATCTTATCATAGCTAATTTTACAGTGAAGTAATTAGCTGGAGCTTCTTCTAAACTAACTCAAGGGCTTTGATTCCTTTGCTAAAAGTTAATAGGCTGATTACGGAAGCAATGAGGTGATACCATGAAATATACAAAGAAAAAAAAAGGACCATACCATACAGACAGCTCTCACTAATTTTTTAACTAGAAATGTCACCCTCACTTCCAGGGATAATTCTGATAATCTAAAACCTTCCGCAAGTGGAGTAATCACTGCCTCTGACAAAATGCCAGCATCATCCAACTCTTCATCATTGGAGTACATTTTTATGATTTGTGTATTTTTTTATGTATTAAAATAGATCTATAAATTTATATGTAATGTTTCCAACCCCTAAAACAAATGCAGGTTGGGTTTATAAAGTTACTGATAGTAAGAGACAATAATAATGAAAACAAAAACGAAACAAACAAAACAACTAGGGATTCAACATAAATTAGAATTGACTTAGGAGTTACTGATAGTAAGAGACAATAATAATGAAAACAAAAATGAAACAAACAAAACTAGGGATTCAACATAAATTAGAATTGACTTAGGAGGAAATTGTCAAAATGGAACTGGGTCTTCAGTCCAAGTCTATCTGTAATTCCATTGCAGACATCTACCAAAATTTGCTTAACCTTTATTTGCTGATGGACATTTGGACTGTTATCAACATTAGGCTGCCACAAATAAATGAGATGTAACATTCATGTATAAGACTTTCTTTGGACATTTACTCTTACTTTTCTTCGGTGAATGTCTGATAGAAGAATTGTAAGGTCATATGGTTAAGGGTATGCTTGCTTTTTACAAAATAGCCACGCTATTTTCCAAAGTGGTAGTTATCTTATAATTCCACCAGCAATGTAAAAGAAGTAACAATCTTGAAGATTTTAGCCACCCTAGCACATCTATGAGTAGAAAACAACTCAACAGCACTGGACTTTATTTTTGGTAGTACATCTGTAGTGGCATCTCTTTGGGGTTTTAATCTGTTTTTCCTTTATGACAACGTCTAAAACCATCATTCATGTATCTTCTTTTATGAACTGTCCATTCTAATCTTTTCAACATCATTTATTGAACTGTTTGTCTTCTTAGTATACTATTCCTCACTTAGCAGGTATCTTATTCTCAAACATTTCCTTTTACGTTGGAAAAAAAATTTGTTATTTTGAACATTAACATGTAGTTCTGACAGAGAAAGTGCAAAGAGAGAGTAATACTGTCTGAGATAGCTAAGTCAACTTGGTTGATCCATGATTCTCACTGGTTTGGCAGTTACACAATAATGTAATCATCCTCCATTTTGTGATCTGATGGGGTGTCATAGGTGGGTTTTCTAGGGAAGCAAAACCAGTAACATGTGCATGTACAAGGTAAGATTTATATATATAATGTACAAGGAAAGATATATATATAAACATATATAGCACACATATATAAACACATATACATACATATATATACATATATATACACATATATCCATATATATGTATATATGCACATATATACATACATATACATAAACTGCTCACGCAATTTCAGAAGCTGAAGGTTCCAGGTCCTGGCACAAGCCTTACATGGCCATGGGAGCTGATGAACCAAGTCAGCAGGTCAGAGACTAGAGTTTTAGAGCACCAGTTGTATAGGTGGGTGGATCCCAAGCTGGCAGTGAGACAGAGCTGCAGAGGCCATCAAACTCAGGATTGGCAGGTCAGGAAACAGGACTCTTACTCGCTGGCTGTAAGGGTTGATGAATCCAACAGCTGCTAGTTCAAGTCCAGGAACCAGACACCAGAAGCAACCAGGAGCTGCTGGCTATGTGAGCAGCCCAGCAGTAGGTGGTGGAAGGCCGAGAGATGAGAGCTGAGGGGCAGAAAGCCACCACAGGCCCCACCCTGCCACTTAATACAGCAGCCAAACATGGAATAGCCAAGATGACATAATCCTGACCACCAGAGTCCACCCCTCGTCAACTTGGCATCTGCACACATCTCACTTTACCATCCATAGTCTCTGAAGGAATAAAATTACCAAGTCATACTTATGTCTAACATGACATACCCAACACATGTACAAGTGAAAAGGCATTAGCCCATTTACATCTTATGTTTCATAAGTAAACAAAAATATTTGATACACATATACAAAGCAGGAATACTTGTAACAATTACAGTCCTCGTTTCTGCAACTGCTCATGTGGCCATAACTCATATTTAGAACTACCTTCTTCTACAACCATTCTGTATTCCCTTTGCCCTCAGTAAGCACCTCAGCTGGTCGTGGTTCCTTGCCTGGTGAGGTGATCCAAACCTTCATTCCTGAACAGCCTGGGCTATTATGGTCATTTTGGAATTGGGTTGCTGTGGTTTTCCATTGACCTCAATCACAGGCCATGGTAGTACTAGGAGGCGTCCTAAGGGATCTCCTGCATCCCAAACATACTCCTCTTTACTGCTGTTATGTAATGTCAATCCAATTTCATCTTCATAGTTGGGATCAGTCACACCAGCCAGTATTGTAGCTCCCTTCTTTGTCTGTTGATTCAGAGGCACAAGGAGCCCAAAATGGCCTGGTGGCAATTTTAGCTTCCAGTTCAGTGGAATCGTTGATATGTCTCCAGGTGGCAGCATTCCTCCCTTTGGAATTAAGACATTTAACGCTGCAGAGCATAAGGTCATGGGGACAGGAAGCAAAAATCAGGCAAGTGGGTCACCAGGGATAACAGTGAGTGGTGCCACTCCCATTTCCACCCCTTGATTCCTGGACCCATGAGTCCTGGCTATGGGACAAACAGCACCATATATTGGACACAGGTTTCGAGCATATACAGCCTCCTGGAGAACATTTCCTCTGCCCTGCAAAGTACTGCCACTTAGCTAGCAGCGTAATTGTGTCTTCAGGAGGCCATTCCATCATTCTGTCAAATCAGCTGCTTCAGGATAATATGGAACATGGTAAGACCAGTGAATTCCACGACCATGAGCCCACTATCACACTTCATTTGTTGCGAAGTGAGTCCCTTGATCAGAGGCAATGCTGTGTGGCACACCATGATGGTGGATAAGGCATTCTGTAAGTCCACAGATGGTAGTTTTGTCAGAAGCATGGCATGCTGGGAAGGCAAATCCATATCCAGAGTAAATATCTAGTCCCATAAGGACAAATGGCTTCCCTTTCCATGATGGAAGCGGTCCAGTGTAATCAACTTGCCACCAGGTTGCCGACTGATTACCTTGAGGAATAGTGCCGTATCAAGCACTCGGTGTTGGTCTCTGCTGCTGGCAGATTGGGTACTCAGCGGTGGCTGTAGCCAAGCCAGCCTTGGTGAGCGGGTGTCCATGTTGCTGGGCCCATGTATAATCACTGTCCCTGCCACCACGACCACTCTGTTCATAAGCCCATTGAGCAACAACAGGGGTAGCCGGGGAAAGAGCACTATCAGTTCCCACAGAATGCATCATCTTATCTACTTGACTGTTAAAGCGATCTTCTGTTGAGGTCACTCGTTGATGACCATTTGCATGAGATACAAATGTCTTTACTTCTTTGGCCCATTCAGAGAGGTCTATCCACATACCTCTTCTCCATAAATCCTTGTCTCCAATCTTCCAATCATGTTCCTTCCAAGTCCCTGACCAACTGGCCAACCCACTGGACACAGCCCATAAATCAGTATACAGCTGCACATCTGGCCATCTCACCTTCCAAGCAAAGTGAACAACCAGATGCACTACTTGAAGTTCTGCCCATTGGGAGGATTTGCTTTCACCACTGTCCTTGAGGGAAGTCCCAGAAAGGGGCTGTAGTGCTGCTGCTGTCCACTTCCGAGTGGTGCCAGCATATTATGCAGAACCATCTGTAAACCAGGCACGAGTTTTCTCTTCCTCAGTCTGCTGGTCATATGGAACTCCCCATGAGGCCGTAGGTGCAAACTGGGAGATGGGAGGTAATGTTACAGGAATGGAGACCATGGACATTTGGGCCAATTCCTCATGCAACTTAGTTGTGCCTTCAGTTCTTACACAGGCACAATCTTGTAAATATCATTTCCATTTAATGGTGGAGTGCTGCTGTGCTAGTCCAATGTATGACTCTGTGGGTCAGACAACACCCAGTTGATGATAGGCAGCTCAGGATGCGTGGTGACTCGGTGTCCCACGGTTAAGCATTCAGTCTCTACTAAGGCCCAGTAACAAGCCAAAAGCTGTTTTTCAAAAGGAGAGTAGTTATCTGCAGAGGATGGCAGAGCTTTGCTCCAAAATCCTAAAGGTCTGTGCTGTGATTTATCAATAGGGGCCTCCCAAGGACTCCAAACAGCATCTCTGTCTGCCACTGACACTTCAAGCACCATTGGATCAGCTGGATCGTATGGCCCAAGTGGTAGAGCATGCTGCTGTTGCAGAGCTTCTCTTGTTCTGGGCCCCACACAAAAGTAGCAGCCTTTTGAGTCACATGATAAATAGGCTGAAGCAGCACACCCAAATGAGGAATATGTTGCTTCCAAAATCCAAAGAAACCCACCAGGTGTTGTGCCTCTTTTTTAGATGTTGGAGCAGCCAGGTACAGTAACTTATCCTTCAGTTTGGAAGGAATGTCATGACACGCCTCACACCACTGGACCCCTAGGAATTTCACCGAGTTGGAAGGTGCCTGAATTTTTGTGGGATTAATTTTCCACCCTCTAGCACACAAATGTTTAACTAATAAGTCCAGAGTCACTCACCCTTCTTCCTCACTAGGTCTAATCAGTATAATGTGATCTATATAATGGACCAGTGTCTCATCTTGTGGAAGAGAGAAGCAATTAAGGTCCCTGTGAACTCAATTATGACATAGGGCTGGAGAGTTAATGTAGCCTGGAAGGAGACAAGTGAAAGTGTATTACTGGTCCAGCCAGCTGAATGCAAACTACTTCTGGTGGTCCTCTGAAACAGGTATGGAGAAGAAAGCGTTAGCCAGATCAATAGCTGCATACCAAGGAACAGGAGATGTATTAATTTGCTCAAGCAATGAAACTACATCTGGAATATCAGCTGCAATGGGAGTCACCACCTTACTAAGTTTGCAATAATCTACTGTTATTCTCCCAGATCTATCTGTTTCTCACACAGACCAAATAGGCGAGGTGAATGGGGATGTGATGGGGATCACCACCCCTGTCTCCTTCAAGTTCTTAATGGTGGCAGTAATTTCTGCAGTCCCTCCAGGAACACGGTATTGCTTCTGGTTCACTATTTTCCTAGGCAGTGGCAGTTCTAGTGGCTTCCATTTGGCTCTTCCCACCATAATAGCTCTCATGTCATTTGTCAGGGATCCAACGTGGGGTTTTTGCCAATTGCTGAGTATATCTATTGCAATTATGTATTCTGGAACTGGGCAAATCACTACAGGATGGGTTCGGGGACCCACTGGACCTACTGTGAGATGAACATGAGCCAAGACTCCATTAATAACCTGACCTCCATATGCCCCAACTCTGACGGGTGGGCCACAGTGACATTTGGGGTCTCCTAGAATTAGTGTTAGTTCAGAGCCAGTATCCAGTAGTCCCCAAAAAGTCTGATTATTTCCTTTTCCCCAGTGAACAGTTACTCTTGTAAAGGGCCGTAGATCCCTTTGGGGAAGAGCAGGAGAAAAATTAACAGTATAAATTTTTGGCAGGGTATTACAATTCTTCCTCAAAGGGACCTGGCCTCCCCTTCATTCAAGGGGTTGTGGGTCCTCAAACTTGCTCAAGTCTGGGAGTTGACTGAAGGACCGTGACTGTGTATTCTGGCGAACTGATTTAGACTGCTGTTCACCTGACCTAGAATTCATCCGTTCATACAGATCAAGTAAATATTTAGTGAGCTGATCATCTATTTCACTCCTAGGGACGCCATGACTAAGTAGCCAATTCCATAGGTCCATACAAGTCAGACTATTACGGTTACAATTTTGCCTCTGCTGTCCATTACTCTACGCACGCCCACCTTGTCTTTGTCCACTGACTACAGCTACTTGACCCCTACCACCACGGGGCCCAGTCAGCCCTACTGTAGTTAGGTGTCCTAATTCACTTAGGGCAGCTCCCACTGTCATACCTGATTTACATAAAATGGCAATCACAGCAGTCTTCAAGGACCGTGGAGCTCCCTTCACAAATTTGTTTCTCACAGTTGTGGTACAAGTTGTGTCCTCTGGACATTCTGTGTGTGGATTTGAAGGTCTAACCGAATAAATCCACTCTATCATGCCAGTTTCTCTAAGCCTTTGGATACCTTCTTCTACAGTACACCAAGACAGTTCTGGAAATTCAACTTCATTTCGTGTAGGTCACTGCAACATCCATGCTTCAGCAATCCAGCCAAGCAAACTACTAGGTCCTTTCCTAACTTCTTGAGTTGAAACATAGAATCTGCACTCAGTGGACCCATGTCAAGAAATTCAGACTGATCCAACTTTATGTTCCTTGCACCATTATCCCACACCCTTAGCAGCCATTCCCACACATATTCCCCAGATTTCTGTTTGTACACATCAGAGAAGTCAAGTAGTTCCTTTGGAGCATAGTGTATCTCCTTCTGGGTCACACTTTGTACTTCACCTTTTGGGGTTTGCTTGGACTTAAGTCTAGTTACAGGTCTAGAAGCCAAAATCGGTAGTACAGAAGTGTTTTCAGAATCTTCAGCATGTTCTCCTAAAGCATCTGCCTTAGGCCGTGCCCCAGGCAATGAACGAGACAGGGGCTCCTTAGAGGCAGCTGGACTACAGCTAATCTCATTAGAGTGCAGGGGATAATGGCTTTCCTGGGCAGGACGGTTTGGCACACAGATATGAAGTAATCCCTTCACATGGGTGTGGTTCTGCTGGCCAGAGTGATTCACTGGACGTTAGGGGCTCAGTGTCCCCAGCTTTATTGTCACCTGCCGATATGTCTCCACTCCAAGTTTCAGGGTCCCACTTTTTCCCAATCATTGCCCTCACTTTAATTTCAGATACTTCTAAAGATTGGCAATTGAGCTGGCATTGCAATTCCACCGCTCTAATGATAAGCATCTGGGTTTGGTTCTCAGCAGTATCTGCTCTGCTATTACAGGTAATGAGGTTTTCTTTCAAAGCACAAGTGGAAGCTTTGAGGTCTCTTATACGGCATGAGAGCTTTGATTCCAAAGCCTTGAGCTCATCTCTTTCTTTCACCAGTTTATGTAATGCAAGTAGGACCAGCCAACCAACTTCCTCATACTTCTTATCCGCACATAATTTCAAAAAGTTATCACACGTGTTTTCACCCTGCACGTCACCGTTCACCAATATTGTATCTATTGGTGGTGCTATTCTGTGGATGTGTACCTCCACCTCAGCCCATGGACTAGCAGGGTACTCTTTACCGGTAGGAACAGAGTTAGCAAAAGCATTACTATTAGCCAGACTCGAGAACCACTTGAAAGGATTCGCTTTTGCTATTTTGCTTCCCTAGAACCACTCTGGAACCAAATCGTCTTAGGCTGGGTTTTCTAGGCAAGCAAAACCAGTAACACGTGTATGTACAAGAAAAGATACACACATAGGAAACAGCTCACGCAGTTGCAGAAGCTGAATGTCCCAAGTCCTGGCACAAGCCTCTCGTGGCCACAGGAGAGCTGCAGAGGCTGGCAAACCCAGGATCAGCAGGCCAGGGAACAGGACTCTCAAGCACTGGCTGTAAGGACTGATTAATCCAACAGCTGCTGGTTCCAGTCCAGGAACCAGACACGAGAAGCAAGCAGGAACTTCTGGCCTTGTGAGCAGAGCAGACCGGCAGTAAGTGGTGGAAGGCAGAGGCAAGAGCTGAGGGGCAGGAAGCCACCACAGGCTCCGCCCTGGCACTTAATACAGCAGCCAAACCTGGAGCAGCCAAGACGACATGATCCTGACCAGCACAGAGTCATCCTCTGTTTTCACATTAATGCCAATTTCACATGCTGACCAGTCTTTGGAACCTAACATGTAAGTACGTGAGGAGTGGCTATACTGAGTTATAACAGTTCTTTACGTATTCTTGATGTATGTCCTTTGTTACATAATAACCAAAAAAAAAAAAAAAACCCAAGTGTCAGTGCTATCCAGTGGATTCCAACTCATAGCGACCCTATAGAACAGGGTGAAACTGCCCTATAGAGTTTCCAGGAAGCACCTGTCAGATTTGAACGGTTGACTTTTGGTTAGCAGATGTAGAACTTAACTCTATGCTACCAGGGTTTCCACTGTTATATAATAAAAACCAAAAGCCAAACCCAGTGCCATCAAGTCGAGTCCAAATTATAGTGACCAGTCAGTGGCATAGTGGTTAACAGCTACATCTGCTAAGCAAAAGGTCAGCAGTTCAAGTCCACCAGGTGCTCCTTGGAAACTCTATGGAGTGGTGCTATTCTGTCCTATAGAGTCACTATCAGTTGGAATTGATTAAACGGTAGTGGCTTTGGGTTGTATATACGAAGCACTGCAAGTATTTTCTCCCAGTCTATGGCCTGTCTCTAGTTTTTCAAATTGTGTCTTCTATTGATGTTACTCTTTTATGATTAATTGAATGTTCTATGTCCTAATAACTCTTCAGCTTCACTTCTCCTCTTTGTTTCATCCTGACCATTTATACTTTTAGCTATTACTTTTAAGTCTATGCACCATATCAAGTTAGTTTTGGTACAGGGTTATATCAGTTTTCTAGGGCTCCCGTAACAACTTATCACGAACTGTGTGACTTAAGAAATCTCTAGATGGTACATATGGTTAATGCTCTCAGCTGCCAACTGAAAGGTTGGCTTTTTGAACCCATTCACAGATGCCTTGAAAGACAGGCCTGGCAATCTACTTCCAAAACGCCCTACGGAGCACAGTTCTACTGTGACATGTATGGGGTCACTGTGGGTCAAGCCAACATGATAGAAACTGGTTATGTGGTTTAAAACAACAGAAATGTACTGTTTTACAGTACTAGAGGCTGGATGTCTGAATTTATGCTGTTCTCAGGGCCATTCTCTCTCCAAAAGCAGTAAGGGAAGATTCTTGTCTCTACCAGCTTCCAGGAGCCACAACCATTCCTCATTTTAAGGCAGCATAACTCTAATCTCTGCCGTAGTCTTCACACAGCATTTTCCTCTCTACGTCTATCTGTCTCTTCTTTTTTATTTTAATAAGTACGCCAGTCTATAGGATTAAGGGCATACCCTACTTTATTACAATCTCACATTAACTGATTATATCTTCAAAAAAATAACAAACAAAATAACATTCACAAGGACAAGATGTCAGAAATGGAACATGTTTTTAGTAGACCTAATTCAGTCATAATGTAGTATAAGAGGCAAGCTCTGATGATTTTTTTTCTCCATAGTGACATCAAGTTTCTTTAGTACGAAAACATCATCTTTTGTCTATTGAATTGCTATGGCAACTTTGTACAAAATTAGTTCACCACATCTGTCCATGTGTATTTCTGGACCCTTTATGTGTTACATAGTTCTCTCTGTGTCTGTGCTTTCACCTCTCCTGATTATTGTAGTTTTATAATGAGTCTTGAAATCAGAGAGTATAAGTCCTTAACATTATATTTCTTACCAAAGATTATTTTGGCTATTCCAGGACCTTTAAATCTCCATATAAATTTTAGAATTCTATGCAAAAGCCTCATGGAATTTTGACTGGAATTGCACTGAATCTAAAGGACAAGTCAGGGAGAAATGTCACAATACTGTCTTCCTGTAAATGAACATAGTATACCCCAACTTTGTTTAAGCATTCTTCAATTTCTCTCAGGATTGCTTTGGCAATTTTGATTTATAAGTATTACATATATTCTGTTAAATTTATCTCAAATATTACAAGTTTTTATCATGTTATTATAAGTGGTACATATTTTTTATTTCATTATTTTTGTTGCTAGTATATACAAACGTGAATGATTTTTACAGACTGATCTTATATAGTAAACTCTTGCAAAATGTACTTATTCTAGTTGTTGCTTTTCTAGAATCTGTATGACTTCGTATGTACAAGATCATGTCATGTGGGAATAAAGACAGGTTTCATCTTCCTTTCAAATGTACACACTTATTTTCTTGCAACATTGTGTTGGTTACTCTAGTACGAATGGGGACTGGGGAGAGGACCAAATAAAAAGGGGCATGAAAGACCTTTTGGGCATGATGGAAAAGCTATTTAGGCTGTTGTATAGATTATATGACTACATACATTTGGCAAAATTCATAGAACTGTACACCTAAAAACAGCAAATTCGATTGCATGCAAATTATATCTCAACAAACTGCCAAAAGAAGTGCTAATTTAAGACAGTGATATTCAAACTGCTCTATAATAGCAATTGTTTTCACAGAATTTCTAGTACAGAGATCAATGGTTAATTTTTCACACTAAAGCTAGCTAAGCTCAAAGCACACGACAATTCCAGATTTTACCAGGAAACTCTCACTGACAGTTTGCATCAAGCATCAATATACAAATATGATAGTTGTAGCATATACATCAACTACTTTTTGCTGTTCCATCTTGGAATCCTGGTGGTATAGTGGTTAAGCGCTACAGCTGCTAACCCAAAAGTCAGCAGTTCAAATCCACCAAGTGTTCTTTGGGAACTCTATGAGGCAGTCCTACCCTGTCCTATAGGGTCACTGTGAGTTGGAATTAACTCAGTGGCAGTGGGTTTGGTCTCCATTCCTACTTTTATTGAAAAAGCACATCTTAGTAAACAATCACAATGAGTAAGATTAATGTTATTTGCCTTTAACAACGCCTGATGAAATTTCTAATAGAAATTTTAATAGACAATTCTATAACAAAATTTGGTTGAAAAGAACAGTATCAAGAAGATAACTAGCCCTCAAGGCCTTCTTTTACCTGTGTATCTAGATTTGAAGGAGTCAATATAACAAGCAGCATCATTTTCTTTAATGCCCATCTGCTCTCCTAGAGACTTTGCTCCTATTCCATAGATGATTCCATAGCAAATCTGTCAAAAGCAGTCATCACACTGAGTCAGTAAATTAAAAGTCATAGCTACATAAAATGCAGATATTAAAGAGTCTATCAGGACTGGAATTTCTGGTGAACTGTTTACTTCATAGTAAGCCAGGGGAATGCTCAGTTCTGATCTTTTGGTGGGTGAGATCCATGGAGGCTGACATCCAGTGACACCTCTTCTGCTTCTTAGCACTGATTTCTGAAGTGGGGGAGGGATTAACAAATATGACTATGAATGTATGTTTTAAGAAAATAATCCTAGTGATCGAAAAGGGAAGATTTATCTATGACTGTCATTTATCCAGTAGTCTTCAAATCTCTTTCAGATAGCTTTCTGCTTCTCAAAGTGTCCCATTAAGTTCAATTTAAAGAAGTGCCTAGAAGTCTGGGCAGGGAAGCATAGCCTTGCTGGTGTAGTGGTTAAGCACTAGGTCTGCTAACCAAAAGGTTGGCAGTTTGACTCTACCAGGTGTTCCTTGGAAACTCTATGGGGCAGTTCTGCTCTGCCCAGAGAGTTACTATGAGTCAAACCCAACGGCAGTGTTTTGCTTTTATTTTCCTCACGCATAGAGGTTGGGGAGACAGAGACAATCATGAAAGCACAGATCTTTTCCTGAAGAACTCAAGGCAGCCCCAGGACTTGGGAACCCAGTTACAATGAAGGGCTAAATCTGGGCCTCCTAGGAAGGGTTTAATTCAAAATCCTTTTTCCAGAATGGTTAATCCCCTCTGTACTTCTTTTCATCCCTCCAGCAGAACTCTCATCAGGCATATCTACTCTCTAGACAAGTGCAGAGGTCTTTCCTTAAGAGTAAAACATTCCACACCTGTTGACAATCATCAGGTAACAGTTGGCTGTGTACCTGATCATGTCAAAGCAAACTCTCTCATGAAAGTGGTAATCTCAGCCCAGATACAGTGATACCACACAGCTTTCTTTATGTCTCCTTCTTAAACAACAATGGACAGTCAAGGATCACCAGACATAAAGAGGGATAGTTTAAACATATTTTAAAATATCTCAAGAGAAAAATAGCATGTAAGAACCAAAACAAACTTAAAAGAATCCTCTAATTAGGATTTTGTTATTGACGTGTTCATTTATTCAATGAATATTCATTGAGCACCCAAGTCGTCTGTTCTAGGTGGTAAGGATACAGCAGCAAAGAAAACAAATTTCCTGCACTCATGGACTGGATTGAAGAAGAAAATGGAGCCCTAAAACAAAAATAAGGTGCTGTGAAATAGGAATAAATCAGAAGAAAAAAGGCATAGAATATCACTCGTAGAGGTACAATATCTGATAAACAGAAGGTACTTTAAGAAAATAAATTTTCAAAGAAATAAAAATTTCAAGAGCTGATGATGCAAATCTTCAAAGATTGAAAAAGCCCACTTTATATCTACCAAAACTAAAAAAAAAAAAAAATTCCATCATGGAAATTACAGTGAAATTTCAATACACTTAAGGATCAAAAATTATCTTAAAAGCTTCTGCAGAGGAAGAACAGTGCTACCTACAAAGAAAAAGCAATCACACAGGTATAGGCCCTCTTTGAGAAGTTCTGGATGAAAGTTAGCGCTCTAACAAGGCTACCCTCCAGGGTTTTCAGGGAAAATAACTTGTAAATAGGAAGACAGGTAGACCAGGGTTGATTGCAGTTCATTTGTACCTCCCCTTCTCCAGGCCTACAACCATGACAGGACTAGACTTCTTGTCCTTTGACTCAGGGCTCAATCCTACGACTTGCACTTGGTCAGTAGGATATTAGCAGACATTTTCCAGGTCTGCTACAATTAGGCTTAGCTCCTTACACTTCTCCCTTTGCTGTAAGGAGAACATTCTCTGGGGGGCCTACTGATTAAAGAAGGATGAGAAATCTGCAGAGCAAAGCTGGATCCTACATACAGCTTGGAGCCATACCAGCTGAGCTAGAGGAGAAGAGCTGCCCAGCAAACCCACTTGCACAAAAGAAATGAATGACTATTGTTTTATCCCACTGGAGGTTTGTTGGTGATTTCCCACACAGCTTCCTGGACTAGGAACTAATGCAGTCCCATTTCAAAGGTCCAAGCGCAGCATGACGTTTCATAATTGGGTGAGCTAACCAGAGGCTGCAAAAAGCTACAAGGCTATCAGTTACTATGTGTAATTCATGGCTTACAAACATCTATTTTTTCAACAAATATTTAGGGAGCACTCTCTGTACACAGTATCACAGTTCAGTACTGTAGGAAAAGATAAAGACAGAAACATAGAACCTTACCTCAGGGCATGGACAGAACAGAAAAAGAGACTTAAGTGATGATATAGACATAAATAACCACTACCACCACCATAATATCTACCACCTTTAAATAAGCAGCTACTGTGTACCAGGCACTGCTATTAGATGTATTGTGGTTTTAAATGCATACGGCTTGCTGAGACTAAGTGGACTCAGTCCTCAGCCTGTATGGTTCTGTCTATGCTTCTTTGACAGAAAGTATGAATACCAGGAGAGAGGCACAGAAGAATGTGGTCGGAGAGATTCAAAGACAGAGAAATTGTTTCTCAACTGCAAGTCATCGGGATGATCTTAAAGATTTTTTGTATCGTTAAAACTCTTTCTTTATTCTTGAAGGCAATTCCTCACACTAAGATTGAACTGGTAAGATATAAAATGATAACTGGTGAGGAGTGTGCTCCTTGGTTTGAGATTAACTGGGCAGCTCCTTCCAGGAGGCCAGGTGACAACAGACACTGGTTAAAAGGACATGAGAAATAGGGGGTGGAGAGAGGAGATGTGTGCTGTCACAGTGCGAGGAGAGAAGCTAGTGTCACCTGGCAAAGTCTGTGCAGGTTTTTGTATGAGAAATTGACTGGAATTGTAAGCTTTCACTTAAAACACAGTGAAAAAAATATAAATTAAAAAAAATTCTCATTTATAGTAAGTGCATTCACAAAGATCACCTGCTTTGCTTGCTGCCTCAGCTCATCCCCCACAGACTCCAGCTCCATCATTTTCCACTCCGCTGCAATGCTTCTGAAAACGTCGGCACCAGTGTTCAACACGTGAGTGAGCCGAGGATCCTGAGATAAGTGAGCCAAGATCCTCAGTTCCAGTTGAGAGTAATCAGCAGCCAATATTATACCACCTGAAGTAGAGACCATTTCAGAAAAGCTGGTACCAAGATATATTCAAGTTCTATGCCTTGTGGTGTAGTGGTTAAATGCCACAGCAGCTAACCAAAAGGTCAGTTTGAAGTCTGCCCGGCGCTCCTTGGAGACTCCTATGGAGCAGATCTTCTCTGACCTACAGGATCACTGTGAGTTGGAATCAACTGAACAGCAGCAGGACAAGCAGAAATCTAGTTCTAAAATGAAACTGAGGTCATGTGTTCAAAAGTTAAAACTCATTCTTAATTATGATGCAATTTAGTTCTGTAACTTAGATAACATTTTTTCCCATTGAGCTGTCAAGCACATGTAATATGTGTAAAGCCACCCCAACGTCTGCCCATCACCCACTGTGGTAGTGCCTTCTGCAGGGTTCCCCCAGCATCCAGCTCCTACTCTAAAGTGGGTCTTTCATGCTTCTCCCACTCAGCTCTGACTCTTTTAGGAATGAAAGACTGAATTTTTCTTTGCACCCACAGGAAACCTTGCACAGATTCTGATATATAGTACCCAAACTAAACCCAGTTCCGTTGAGTCAATTTTGACTCATAGCGACCTTGTAGGACAGAGTAGAACTACTCCATAGCGTTTTGACGGTTCGCCTGGAGGATGTGAACTGCCAACCTTTTGGTTAGCTGATGTAGCACATCACCACTACATCACCAGGGTTTCCTGGTATGTAATAGGCCATTACTAGGTGGTTGTTGATGAATAAATAGATTAATTAATGAATAGAGAAACTGTTTTCCAAAGTGTAAACACTTTAAGTGGGCCACAGAGAACACTATGTGCTTTTTTGACAATAACAAAGATATTCAATGAAAAAATCATGTGGTCAGATGATGAGTTATTAAGAGGAGTACCATAATTTACCTGTGGATTAGAAAAACTGAATCATACATACACAACAAAAATAAAAGTAGGATTAAAAAAAGTAAAAATATTTGCAACTCACACATCACAAAGGACTCACACCATGTTGAAAAAAAGATAGCTATACAAGGTTCAACAATTAAGTCCACAAACTCAATTGTTCTAAGGGCTACATACTTCACTGCTGAATATCACTATGGCCACTGCGCATGGTGGCACGGTGACAAGTTGGCGAATTTAATCGTATAGCTGTCTGTGAGGGAGTTTTTAGCCAGTAAACAAATAACTGTGTTGGAACATCCTCCCTACTCACCTGATCAGGCCCCCAGTGGCTTTTTCCTTACCCAAAGACAAAAGAAATATTGAAAGGAAGTGATGACATTCAGGACATTAAGGATAACACAATGATGACAGCTCTCATGGCCACTCCAGAAAGAGTTCCAAAATGCTTTGAAGGGTGAACTAGGTGCTGATGTCAGTGCATAGCTTCCCAAGGGCTTCAAAGGTGACCGTAGTCATACTCAGCAATGAGGTGTGTAGCACTTTTTCTAGGTTGAGTTTGCAAACTTAATTGGCAGTCCTCTTATAAATCGAAATTGACTCAATGTCAATGTTTCTTTGTACAAATCAAGAACAATACAAAATATAAATGAGCAATTCACAGCAGTGTAAACCTACACATACCAAAGAATGCTCAATTTCATTCATAATTAAGAGAAACAAAAATTAAAACTATAGCAATAAACATTTCCCAACTGACACTGCACAAATCCAGAAGTTGGACAATACACTGTGTGCAAAGTTCTAGAGAAAGAAACATTCTGAAAACTGTTAACAGGAACATGAAATGGGAAACCCTATTAGAGAGCAATATGGCAATCTCTATCAAAATTAAAAAAGGTTTTGAGACCACTATTATAAGAACTCAAGAAAAGGTTTACATACAGAAAACGAAAACATTCTTTGCTGGCTGTTAGGATGGACAGGGAGGGGAAGGGGAAATCACTCACTAGGTAACAGACGAGCTGAACTTTGGTGGAGGGAAAGACAACACACAGCAGAGAGCAAGTCAGCGTAACTGGACCAAAGCAAACCTGTACAAGCTTCCTAGGCACATCCAAACAATCTGAAGGACTAAGTTGCTGGGGCTGGAGGCTGAAGGCTGGAGACCACAGCCTCAGGCAAAGCTGGGTCAGTTGGCATAACAATTCATAGAGTAAATGTTCTACATCCTACTTCAGTGAGTAGTGTCTGGGGTCTTAAAAATTTGCGAGCAGCCATCTAATGATACACCTATTGGTCCCATCCTGTCAAGGGCAAAGGAGAATGATGAAAACCAAAGAGATGAGAAATATATTACCCCAAAGAATTAAAGTACCACACAAACCCGAGCCTCTAACACCCTGAACCCCATAAACTAGATGGTGTCTGGTTACCACCTCTGACCTCTCTGACAGAGAGCACAACAGACAATCCTGAACAGAGCAGGAGAAAAAGTAGAACAGGAATTAAATTCATGACAAATGACCAGCTTTACTGGTCTGACAGAGACTGGAGGAAACATGAGACTGGGGCCTCTGCATGCTCTGCTGACTCAGAATGAAACCCCTCCTGAAGCCTGCTCCTCTGAGATCCCACAGGTCTGTAAAACAAACAAGAACGTGCATAATGAAGGAACTTCTTATTCAGTCAAACATATGAGACTAAAATGGGCAACTCCTGTCCAAAAGCAAGACAAGAAGGCAGGAAGGGACAAGAACTGGAAGAACAGACATAAGGAACCCGAGGTAGGCAGGGGGACAGTACTGTCACATTGCAGGGATTGCAATCAGTGTCACAAAACAGTATGTGCATAAATTTTTGAATGAGAAACTAACTTAAGCTGTAAACTTATACCTAACAAGCCAATTTTTTTTACTTAAAAAGTTTTTATTTTGTGATTCAGAAACTCACAGATTACTCAAACACATATAAAACTATTTTGTGTTCACATTTCTCTACTCATAGACAGCTGTCTCCAGTATAAACACATTAAGTGAAGAAAGTACAGTGCACAACAGTTCATACTGTATGCTAATTTCTGCATAAGACCAGGAAGTAGAGTACATATTCATATGTGTTTATATCTGTATAAAGCAGCAGGATACATAAGAAACTGGCAGGATATATAAGAAACTCGTATTTGTAGCTGTCTGTAAGAGCTGAAGGTAACGGGGTAGATATGGCAGAGAAGAAAGCAAAGCTTCTAAACATAGATTTTTTGTGTTGCCATGAGTCAGAATCAACTCAACAGCAACTGGTATATCCTTTAGATTTCTGAGCCGTTTGAATGTAACTTATTCCAAATACATAAATACAAATTTAACATAAAAGATAGCTAATTTAAAAGAAACAGCTATCAATTTTATGGCCTCCTGTCATAAAAAAAGAGGATAAGACTGGACAAAATACGTGAAACAAGTATTTTAGATGCTGGACAACAGGCAATGCAATCCTGTGATCACTAAGTGAAGGGAGCAAAATGAGCTAATCCCTACGATTGGCTCTGGTCTCTGTGTGGACTGCAGGGAAGGAAAGCAGAAACAAAGCACTGTGTTCTTTCTGAACCAAGGAAACAAGCACTAGAGCCTACAGAGACAGCTGGAATACGTGAGAACGTGGCAAGAAAGAAGCTGTGCATAAAAGGAGAAAGAGAAACATGCACAGGGACCCCTCTGGATTTTCAGCCAAATACTAAGCTGTGTACGTGCATATAGAAAGTTCAGGACCCCTGCAAAAGAACAATATTCAAGAAATTGCCATTCCTAAAGCAAGAGAGTCCTTGCATAGCCGTCAGCTGAACAACTACCTGAACTTACATCGTGCACCCTGGTGGTGCAGTGGTTAAGTGCTGTGGCTTCTAATCAAAATATTGGCAGTTTGAATCCACCAGGTGCTCCTTGGAAACCCCATAGGGCAGTTCTATCTGTCCTACTGGGTTGCTAGGAGTTGGAATGGACTCAACAGCAATGGGTTTTGGGGCAATGTAACACAGCAATGTAATTACTGAATGCTTTATGCTGACAGCATGAGTTGCAGGGATACTTATGTGAATTGTAATAATAACACTGTCATGTTGCTATTGTAGTTAGAAGCCATTGAGTCCACTGCAACTCACAGCAACCCTATGTACAACAATACAGAACCCAGCCCAGTCTGGTACCATCCTCACAAAACTGAAATACTTATTATTGTAATTAAATATTTTCTATTAAAAATAAGTATGAACTAATTTTAAGCTTTAAAACAAAGGTATATGAATGATGCAGAATTCAGTGAAGATCAAGAAGTTAATCCTATAATTGAAAGCAGAGAAAAAAAAAAGAGACTAGAAGAAGCAATGTCACAAACTTTCTGAAAGAACACAATTGCAGTTTGGGACAGGGCAAACTACAAACCTGTTTGCTTCCCCAGAGCAAAAAAGTTTTCATAGCAATAGGGCGGGAAATATTATGAGATGTCTTCAGTAAGTATTTAGTAAGTTTGATATGGTAAAAGATGGCAATGTGATTTACATTTTCTCATTAATATCACACAGCATATATTATAAAGCTCCAAGGAAAAGAAAAAAACATATTTATGACCTAGCTAGATGCAAAAGAATTTATTTAGGAATTGCAACTTTTCATAATACAAATCAAAACCAAGAAAAATTTAAAGGCTGCTTTGATATCCATATATTTCGAATTGCTTTTCAATTTAAGCAATATTATTCTGAATTCAGTGTAACAGTAATTTAAAAATAATGAACAGACATAAGAATTAGTGAATTTACTTAACTTGGACAGAGGTAGTTTTGAAATGTATATGATTCTGTTTCAAAACCAAATCAATGCTTCTCAAAAAAAAAGATGAACCACTTTCTTCAGTGTAGATGCAAATAATAAAAGCAAACGATTTTTCTGGTATTTATTCAGTTAACGGAAAACTTGAATGTCTGAAACAACTTTGGCACATGAATCTATATTATATCTGGAGAATCTCTGATCTCCATCTCTAAGGACATCTGGATGTCTAGCTTTTTACTTTTGGCCAAAATAAGGGCAGGGGGATGCATGATAACTGTTTTCAGATCTGAAACTCCCCTGCCGACCCCCACGTTCAGTTTCTTTACTAATGGTCTGAAACTGGCCTAAGTCAGCCTGGCTTGACTATATGGCCAGAGAAGCATAAAACTCCCACCGAGAACTTCTGCTTTGAGCACTCCCTCAACCTAGAGTTCCTTCTTAAGCCAGAAAGCATGGCCCCTCTGGGTGAATCAAGAGACCTGTGAGCATGTGCACAGGAGGTCTCAGATCTAGAATTCTTGCCTGTACTTTCTTCTGCCATGCCATCTTCTTCTCTGTAAATAAAAGCTTACACAAGTCTGTTCTGTGGAATGAGGTAAGACCTTTCAAATACTCAAACCAGGGAAATCTTTACAATATGGCTACTAGAAAATTTAAATTCATAAATGTACTTCACACTATACTTCCACTGAAAAGCACTGTTTTAACATCTAGTCATGTTTCTTCCCATACACATAAGAAGAAATCTTGGATTGCATAACCTGTTAGGAATTTATTCATATAC
The DNA here is from genome assembly GCA_028571685.1 of Heterohyrax brucei. NCBI lineage: Eukaryota > Metazoa > Chordata > Mammalia > Hyracoidea > Procaviidae > Heterohyrax > Heterohyrax brucei. The sequence continues at coordinate 64,781,653 of CM053157.1, forward strand.
TGCATAGGCTTTCCAGAGATTCCCCTGGATAATTTTGATTGGATTTTGTTTTACTGATTGTTCATTCTTTAAAAAGCAAAAGTGAAAAGTATCCAACAAGTTCTGCTACCCAAGACCTGAATTCACTCTTGGAATATGAATTTCTCACAGAATTTAAATTAATTTAGATGATGAACTTCAGTCATCTGGACCTGCCAGCTAGCAGAAGACAAAAGATAAATATGCGCAGTAGATGAGATTTGCAAGTTAGATGACAGCTTCAAAATATTTGGATGACCAAAAGGCTTATGACAACACTGAGGTGTCAGTGGGCTGAGTGAAGACAGTTTTGGAATCATCTCATGCAGCAGGAAGCTGTACTAGTGAGAAAGAGAAGAAACAGAAGAGATCAAAGCAATCAGAAAAAGAGACAAAGATAAGAAACAAACCAACCAAGCCCATTGCTGTCAGTGGATTCTGACTCATAACAACCCTAGGGGACAGAGGAGAACTGCCCTGTAGAGTTCCCAAAGAGCACCTGGTGGATCCAAACCGACGACCTTTTGGTTAGCAGCCATATCACTGAGCCACTACGCCACAAGAGTTTCCAAACAGCAGGCTCATATTGTGCCTTCTGAGGTCAAGAGAAGAGAAAATGAGGAAAGAGTGACCAACACTGCAGAACAGTCAGAGGACAGGGACTGAGAAAGTGTCACTGGGTTTTATGAAAAGGTGTACACCAACCTTGGAAAACCTGATGTCAGCGGACTGCTGATGGTGAGCATACACTACAGAAGTTTCATGCTCAGCAGAGCATGAAGACAGTGTTGACTGCCTGCTACACACGCAGCAGAACAGAAGGACCATGCACACTTCACAATCCAGGCCTAACTCACAATCCAGGCCTTAGAAGTGTTTTGAAAACCATTTCCACTACAATGAAGAGCTCAAAAACTGCCAGCCACCTTACCTGGGAAAGGCACAAAGGCATGGCGCATGCTGACAGGAAAGGGCGTTCCTCTGTCGCAAGCTCTCTCCACCACCTGTGCCCGGCGCCCAGGGGTCAGGTTACCAGTCCTTCTTCTTCCTCTGGGGTGCAAACAACATTGTCAGCTGGATGTGAAATAGACTCAAAGATATTTTTAAAGAAGGCTTGATTTCAGTAAGTCGGTATTTCCACCTAAAAAATTTACCAACAGCCTTATTGTTGGAATAAGACTCACTTTTAAAGTTTAACAATGATAACTAGATCTATTTCAGCAAACATTCAATAAAACATTCAGTAAGATACTTTTGTGATAATCTTGCCCACAAATTAGTTCTGAGGGAATTCACTGACATTTAACTTGACCCAGCAAATCTGACTGTATCAACTGCAAATCATTGCTGTGCTTTTTGTGTATGTGGCTAGAGAAGCTCTTCCTTTTAGAATATTGCTTAAACATGCACATAGTATTGGTCGATACAGTCAGTACCCAAAATTTTCAGCTTTTCAACACTAACTAGTAGCTTCTCTACAGAGATTCAGAATCTGAAATACGTAGTGCCTGAAAGGTAAAATTAAACTAATTTCATTATTTTATCCAATGGGTTATTTTCGAGCCCTTCATGTGGCAAAAGTATATTAAAACTATATTAACTATATTAAAAGTACATTAAAACACACAGAGAGAAGTAGAGGTTACCTGTCCAGAGGAAGAAGGCCTTTGCTTAGAGCTTGGGAAGGTGGGCTTTCTGCTACTAGTGTTGGCATTTTGATCTCAAAATCTTTTGGTACATTCTGAATATTTGGATCTATGAAGGTTATTCGTCCTAAAATCACACAGAATGAAGAACACATTAAAATTAGAAAGTAAAAATCAGACATTTGTTTTATTTCTGTTTTGCTGTACTTTAAGTGAAAGTTTGAAATTCAAGTCAGTCTGTCATCAAAAACTTATACATTGTGATATAACTTTAATAATAATTGTATTTCTGAGTTATCTTTGAAAAGCATTCTCTGTCATTGCTTGTTACTGTTGCCACTGAGTCAATGCTGACCATGGCAACCCCATGTGCACAGAGCAGCAATGCTTTACAGTGGGTCTCTGGGGGGTCCAAACTGCCAACCTTTCAGCTAACACTCACATGCTTAACTCTTTGCAACACCCAGGGACCCCTCTGTCATTGCAAAACTAAGAAAAAAAAAAAACGACATTTAAATGAAATAGTTTTATCATGTTCATGTGTCTAAAGATGATAAAATAAGCACATGACAAATCCTAACATAGACAAACATGAATCTGTCACAATGCCATGTTTTACATTAACCTAGCCCTCTAGAAAATGACCCTATGATTAGTGTTTGATGAATTGAGCTATTTCTAAGACACAGTATGAGTATCAGGTGTCAGCACTATAAATTGTGTTGGCAGCTGTATTCATCACAACCACAGTTATAAGGCTAATTAAATGGAACTAGGAGAAATGACTGTTGAAGACTGTAAAAGCAAAGAATGCACACGACAGGGAGAACAGGACCCAGAGAAGAACCCCTGACTGATGAAGACAGCTGGGGCCTGAGAATTAGCTAATGTAGGAGCCAGAACTGCAGTGAGATGCGGAGAGTAAAAACATCACTTTCAAGACGCCTTTTCCTTATTGTCATTGTCACTCCTCATGAGACTCAACAGCAACACTGACATGGCTGGAAACCAGAATCAGTAGGTTCAAGAATTGTCAACCGTGATTTGTTGTAAGGGGCGTAGCCTTCTGGTTTTGTTTTATTTTTCATTTTATGTAGTTAACTTATTGGCTGACTCTTTCTAAAACACATAAATATTATTCAAAAATAAGTGTGTAATTAATTGTTACTACAGTTTTTGTGACACATGGTGACACTAAAAGCCTCTGTTTTACCATAAATTATTATAGCAGTCTCTCTAATAGCTACTATATATTATTTCATCTTTTAATGTATCATTTAAGTGCTTGAACATTGTTTCTTTGATAAATCACTGATATACTATCCTTGTCATTTAGCTTTTAGCACAAAATAAGTGCTCAATTAATGACAGCTATTATGATAACTATCATTATAATTTTTCAGTCTGTTCAGTGAAAAAGCTAGTCAATAGTAGATGGTGTCCAGTGTCTTTCACTACCTCAGAGATTGCTTTTTGTCCTAGAACTGTTCAGTATGATGCCCAGACTTTTAATTGAATTAACACTAGCAAGGAAAAAAAAAAAGGCACTACCAGCTGTAGCTTATGGGGATGCAGTCTAATAATGAAATGACATTGCTATGTACTTCTAAAATATTAAAATGTTGGCATAATATAATGAAAACGAATCAGAAAAAAATTACCTTCTCACTTTATAAATAACAAATAAATGTGTAACACTTTTGAACACTCTAAGTTGGTTTTACTGTTCCATTACCAAGGATTTTATTTTATGCAAGTTTACAGCATTGGCATGTCTCAAAATGAAATTTAAATAGCAACAGGGCAAGAAACCCTTGGCTGAGACGGACTAAAAGTTCAAGTAACTAGCGGACAAGGGACTGTTCGAGGTTGTTCAGATCAGGGAATAGGAGCAGAGAGAAGCAGTCCCCCGTGGCGCCTGCCCCCTTACCGCCAACAACTGACAGAGAGCGCTCTCCCTGCGTGTCTGCTGTGACCCTGAACACCTCACCCATGTTCGTCTGCTTAACCTTCAGAATGACCAGCTGAAATAACTACTGTTGCCTTGTTCCATACACGAGGACACTTGGGCACTAAGAGGTGAAGTACCTCCCCTAAAGATTCACAGTACCAGGGTTTAAATCTTCTTCAAGTCTTATTTCCAAGCCTACATTCTATACCAAGAATGGAAACTGCCTTCTTTCATGATGGAGTAACATAAGCCTCTCTTCCACTGCCCATCAGGCTTGGCAAATATAACATGAGTTATGGATTCCCTAGGAAAGGATAGAAGGGGCTCTGCGGGCACAGTGGTTAAGTGCTCAGCTGCTCACCAAAAGGTCAGGGTTCGAGCCTACCAGCACCTGCATTGGAGAAAAGACCTGATGATCTGTTCCCATAAAGACTGCAACCTAGAAAACCCTATGGGGCAGTTCTATGCTATCATATGGAGTTGCTATGAGTCAGAATCAACTGGAAAACACCACCAACATGGAAAGAGCGCTTTTTGCTCACCTGGGCCTCTTGGACCTAACCCGAGAAGGCTGAGGCATTCTTTTCTGCTTGAGTAAATACGATGCTCACTTATTATAGACATGCCCAGAGGTCCACTTAGATTTAACTTGGGGAGAATTTAAAAGGCTCAGGAGAGGTCCGAAACAAAAAAGTTAGGTGAGATTACTGACTCAGATGAGTACAAGGGTAAGGTCAAAATTATTGCTGCTGGAGTTCCAGTACATACACGAATGAGTTTGTTCCAGACAAAATATGTTTAATTGAGATTCTGTGATCAGTGAATGGCAGCAGATAAGGTGTCTCAGAAATACACTTGTCTTAGTCTCCTTAGCGCACTGTCCAAAACCCAATACTTTTTATACCATGGAAAAAAACTATTTTGAAGTCAGGGCTAATATCAAATTTTTAACCTCACTCAAGTGGACATCTTCCCCAGTCACCAAAGTTTATGGGAATGCTGCTCCACATTAAACAACAGTTTTTAGATAGATGCAGCTTTTTTAAAAAACGTCTGGAAGACCTCAGAGATGAATGAAAAGACAGATTGGCCCAGCTGGTACGGCATCTATCTGGTTTTTGGCATTCCAAAGGGAAAATCTTGACAGATTACATCCAAGGACCAGGGTGATCACAGGAGCTTATTATGAAGAATTTTTAAGAAAACTGAAAACTTTGGTGAGAAAAAGGCCAAGAAAGTTGTGCACCTGTTCATTCTTTGAGGGTAGCAAGAGCTGTCCTATGAGAATTTCAATGGGAAACCCTACCTCATCCATCCTACAGCCTTGATCTTGCCCTTGACGTCTTTTTTTTTTTGTTCCCCAAAGGCCATTTAAAAAGAACACAACGTGAATCCCTCTAGGATATCAAACCCACAGTTTTGACTTGGTACTAATCTAAGAGGGTAGGTTCTTCAGGGAATGGTTAGAGAGACGGAAACACTGCCTTCAGATGTGTACAGATCTCGATGGATACGAGGTCTGACAATTAAGTCTGCAAACTTAATTGTTCTAAGTGTTACATACCTCATTGCTGAATATCACTACAGTCACCTTCAAAGTACTGCCCTTGGGAAGCCATGCACTGATGCCAGTGCCCAGTCCACCCTTCAAAGCAATTTTGGAACTCTTTCCAGAATGGCCATTGCACAAGGTGGCAAGGTGGTAAGTTGGCAAACTTAATTGTATAGTTGCCTGTGAGGGACTTTTTAGCCCGTAAACAAATAACTATCAGAACACCCTCCCTACTCACCTGATCTGGCCCCCAATGACTTTTGTCTTTACCCAGAGATAAAGGATATAGTGAGAAGAAGACACTTTGATGACATTCAGTACATCAAGTATAATACAGTGACATCTCTGATGGCCATTCCAGAAAGAGGGCAAAAATGGATGCTTTTGTTTCACAAAGGTTTCTACAATTTTGTCACGATACTTTGTGACTTACCCTCATATTACTTACTGTGTATATATATACACATATACCTATATGTGCATATAGGTATATGTGTGTGTGTGTATCATCCAAAGCACCTTCTCAGATATTCCAGTTACTCTATGCAATACTTGAAAGAAAGAACTGTACCTCACTAAAATTCATCTGTGAATCTAAGTAGTATCTATGACTTACACATAATATGTGTTTGATAAATGTTTGTGGAACTTCATTGTTCCCAAAGATGAGCATCTGAATTCCATAGTCATCATAAGCAAATATAAAAACATTTTTGCTTTCAAAATTGGATATTATTCATATTTAATATCACTCATCACCTGTAGCAGTGTGTGACTGTGATACTGGGTAGATTCTTTCCATTCCAAGAAAAGGATTCAGACGCTTTTCTCTCTGCAGGGGGAAGACCACTTTGGTAATAGCATTACTGATTCTTCTCCACTCTAATATCAAGCCTGGTAAAGGGTGTAGTGCTTTTAATTTACTTAAAACATCCTGCCAAAGAAAGAAAACAATGTAAGATTAGACTCTTGCCCAATTTCCATATCAAACAAGAATCTCTTTTAGCTAAATAATATAGGCTTTAATAAATCCTGCATCAACAACTCAAAATCACGGTTTGGGTTTTGTTGGAAGTCACTGTAATGACAGAATGAAAACAACTATAGTTTATAAAGTGTAAGCATGTTAATTTTGGTAACATTAGTTTATATACCTTTGTAAAAAATAGCAATACACTGTCAACTTAGCAAAGTTACTGTCTCCCGACTTCCCACTCAAGGGCTTACACCATCTCTTTTCTTTCCCCACTCATTTTCCTCCTACACACCTCACATGACTGCCAGTTTCCCAGTTCTTTTCCTTATTGCTTAGATACTTTGATGGTTTCCGTACCAAAGAAATTAGAAAACACTTATTTTTAAATACTTTGAATTTTTCATGCTATAGAACCATTAAAGAACAGAAGTTTATGAAGTAAAAACTCCAGTGAGACCAAATAGATGAATGTGCCACAGCAGAGAGATGTGGAAACTCCCAAAGGGCAGGCAAGCCACAGCTAGTGGTACTAGTGACAAAATTGTACGGAATAGCACAGCCCTCTGTGGCTACCGTGGCTGTAGGTTCTACCCTTGCTGTTCCCTTATAACTATTCAGGAACAATGTGAAAATAAGCCCTTCATCCCTTCTCTTCCACTGCTGCATATCCTTCCCATGGACTGTGACTAGCCATTTAGCAGATTGGATTCTTAAAACAAAGCCATGAGAGACTTACAAGTCTGGTCCTGGAACTGGGGGAAACTTTTTTTTTTTACATGTATCAGCTATTGTTTTTATGTCTGTTTTTAATTCTCCTATCATGAGTCGGATCCGACTCGATGGCATTTGGCTTATATCCATGCTCGCGTTCATATAACTCATTCAAACTATGTTGTCCTGGAAGTCCAAGGGTAGTGAATAGTAAAAATTAAATAATATCTACAGGTCTGAGTTTAAAAAACCTTTATACTGCTATGATGATAAGAAGGATACAATTACTAATTCATAAACCCGTTGCCACTGAGCTCATTCTGACTCACAGCAACCCTATAGGGCAGAGTAGAACTGCCCTGTGGGGTTTCCAAGGAACGGCTGGTGGACAGCCTTAGCTCTTAACCACTACAATCGTGCTCCACTAACTCAGAGGATGGGCAAAATTTCCATGTTGGAATGTCCCCATATGTTCTGTGGGCTACTGAACTAAAACCTAACTGTTCTTATCTGGAAAATTTCAAATGGTCAGAGAGTGGCTGCGTGGGATCTTGATTTCATCACCATTCCTGCCAATCAAAACGCTAAGAGCAGTAAGGTCCTGCCCTGGAACAGCACCTTGCTAGTGCTAAGCTGTTTGCCAAGCCTCAGGTGGCGCCTATTGTCATGCCCTCGTCTGGTGGAGCCCAGCGTTTTCTTGCCGCTTTGGTTTCTCATGTCTCCATTTGGTGGCAGTTTCAATTCCAAGAATAAAACCTGTAAGAAATTAGTGCTTCTTTAGCTGATAATCCAACGACAGGTACGGTCGTATGGTCACTAAGAAAATATTTTCAAAAAGTTATTTGAGAAAGCAATCTCTAATGTTCAATGAGGGCTTGAAAAATGTTTCCTATGGACGATCTGCAAACCCTAATGGCATAGTGGTTAAGTACCATGTCTGCTAACCAAAACGCTGGCAGTTCAAATCCACAAGGCGCTCCTTGGAAACTCTACACAACAGTTCTACTCTGTTCTATAATAGGGTTGAGTTGGCACCGCCTCAGCGACCACGGTTTTTGTTGTTGTTGTTGTTGTTTTGTTTATGGATAATTAGGAATTATCACAAATCATAGATGATGGCCGTGAATTTATATGCTGTGTAGGCTGCCCATAACCTAAGTTAGGCAGCACTGGGTTAATAATGACACCAGACTCTCAAATAGTCAAGAGCACAGGCATGTATACTCTGTGATGAGCAAGTGGTGAATAAGCCTCTGGCAATGAGGCTTTGGTGGCTCTGAGGGCTGTAAAACCAAAAACCAAACTCACTGCTGTTGAGTGGGGTCTGATTCATAGTGACCCTATAGGTCAGAGTAGAACTGCCCCATAGAGTTTCCAAGGAGCACCTGGTGGATTTGAACTGCTGACCTTTTGGTTAGTGGATGTAGCACTTAACCTCTATGCCACCAGGGTTTCCTCTGAGTGTTGTAAGATGTACTAAATAAACCTTGAACTGGTAGCCAACACAGCTACTCAATCCTTTAACCCCATAGGTAGTCAGTACCATGAATATTATGGGAGTCTACATGGCTATTGTATGATTACAGAATCAGAGAACACTAAAGTTAGGATGCATTCAAAAAGTCACCCAGTCCCACCATCATAAGGATGAACTCTGAGAGTGCTTAGGAACATAGAGTTAGGAGGTTGCTGACCCAGTGGGGCAACACAGGACCCACAAAGGACAGGGATCCAGGCTCTGGGGCAGAGGAAGACCTAATATAAACCTAGAAGTCACTAGTTCCAATTACAAGGGTTGTAACTCAGGAAGTTCAAGACACTATCTTCTGTAACTGTTCATCCATGAATATACCATCAGTGAGCTTTAGTGAACCTTGAGTCATTTTTAAAACTCTAAAAATTGAAATCATTTTTATAAATGTAAGGATTTCTTCTATGTATTGGGCTGGGGGTGAAGGAAAGGATATGTTTGTGCTTCTGTAGACCAGTACTGACTGGGACTTCCAACCGGTTCAAACCACTTTGGTCATAACCGATCAAGTTAAAACTGGAACAGGACCCAATTTGCACAAGATTGATCAGCACACCTGCCAGAAAGGGAAGAATTTTGGGTTGAAGCCAGACAGTAAATAGAGCCTAGAGAGCACTATGAGGCTTCTTAGGAGCCTGATACATGAGATTCGATTGTTGCCAGCATTACAGAGAGTGACACACATTCCAAGCTGTGTGCTCCGCCATCATCTTTGAAGGGCACAGTGCTGTTTCCAACTTTTTGCAAAATCCGACACGTAAGGAATTTTGTTGATATGCTGCCCTTATTTTCTAAGAGGGAGATAAAGTTCTCAGCAGAGCTTATACCTATAATTTGTCCTGTCCTTGTTACCACTCTGGTTCACTCAAATTCTAAAAATTTGGGTCTGTTCTAGTTTCACTTCCTCAGCCCTGACTGAACTGGGCAGATCTGGTTTGAGTCCTGGTAGTCACAAAAATGGAGTTTCAGTTACAAATGATATGAATAACTGGAGTGTTAGGAATGATATTGAGGCCCACTACAGACATTAATAACTTTTCTACCTAAGAATTGTATAATATAGGCATAAACATATGCATACATAAGGATTAGGGGTGTCACATTTAGCAAATAAAATTATAGAATGTCCAGTTAAATGTGAATTGCATGAGTATACTTTTTAGTTTATATGAAATTCTAATTTAATTCACTATCCTGTAATTTATCAGGCAACCCTCACATGGATATCAAAGAGTACATAATAGTAAGTTAGCAGACAGAATAACAGAACTGAATAGGAAAAACAAAACATTATTAAAATAACAATAAATCAGTAATTCCAGAATTTGGTCTGTTCCAATTTTTGCTTTGTCAGCTATGACTGAACTGGTTTGAACTGGTTTGAATTGTACCTTTAAAAGTAATCAAATTATATACTTATAAGTATTTTTATCTTAAGTGTCTGTTTTTGATGAAGCCTTCAAAATTATTTTTGAAAACTTTACATATTAATTAACCTCTCTAGGTCACAATTAGGGGCTCTGGTGGCACAGAAATCAAGTATAAATTGGCAGTTTAAATCCATCATCCATTCCACGGGAAAACTAGGACAGTCTACTTTGGTAAAGATTTATAGCCTAATAACATAGTTCTTTATAAAGAAATGTCCTACATTCTGCTTTGGTGAGTACCAACTGTGGTCTTAAAAGCCTACGAGTGAACATCTAGGATACGCTACTGGTCTTACCCCTTCAAAGAGCAAAGAACAATGAAGAATACTAAAGAAGCAAGGGAAAGATTAGTTCAAAGGACTAGTGGGCCATGTCTACAATGACCTCCATCAGACTGAATCCAGTACAACTAGATGGCACCCAGATACCACCACTAACTACTCTAACAGGGATCACAGCAAAGGGTCCCAGACAGAGCTGAAGAAAAATATAGAACAAAATTTTAGCTCAGAAAGAAAGACCAGACTTGCTGGCATGGCAGAGAATGAAGAAACCCTGACAGTGTGGCCCCCAGACACTCTGTCAACTCTGTAACGAAGTCACTCCTGAGCCAAAGAAACAAAACAAGACTAATGTAGCATGCCACCCAGAGGTAAGGGCTAGAAGGCAGGAGGGACAGGAAAGCTGGTAATACAGAACTCAAGATGGAAAAGGGGGAGTGTTGATCTGTTGTGGGATAGTTAACCAAAGTCATAAAATGTGTACTAACTGTTTAGTGAGAAACTAGTGTCTTCTGTCATCTAAAGAACATTAAGGAAAAAAAAAGACTTACAGCCTAGGAAATCCTATGGAGCAGTTCTACTCTGTACTTTTGAGTCACAATCAACTCAATGGCAGTGGGCATTATAGGTCAGTTAACACCTTGGTGAAATCAGGGGGCTGAGCTAGATGGGGGTAAGAGGCACTAATATTTGTTGAGCAATTACTATGCACCTGTCATTGTGTCAGGTGTTTTAATAAGTGTTATCACATGAAATATTTATAATAACTCTATGACAAAACAAAATTTGGATAGGATCTGAGAGTTAAGAAATGTGCTCAGAATTGCACAGAAACATGCACAAACCTGTATACAGACGTTCTCAAAGTTGCATAGCCAGAAAGCAATGAAATAAGAATTAAAATCCAGGGGCAGAGTCAAGATGGTGGACTAAACACACATCTCCCTAAGTCCCTCTGAAAACCAAGGCCTGACTTGATAATTAAACAGAGCCTTCTGGACACCTAGTGAACCCTAGGATACGGCATAGGGCTGTCTATTTGGTCTACATACCACTGAGTGGGAAACTTCTTCTCTTTCACCAACACCCACCCTTGTTGAGTCCCAGCTCTCACGGACTGAAGGTAAATTGCCATTTTAGTTTTTTTTTTTCCTCTGTCTTAGCTGGTGGGAGGGGCTGAGGTTTGACTGGCAGCAAGGCTCAGACACATTGCATTTTGAGAGCCTGGCCTTAGAAACTGCGCAACTCAGTACCTCTGATATCCCTCTCTTGAAATCTCCAAATCTCCGCCATGGAATAGCCTTTTCCGAGGTGGGCAGGGGAGATTGTGCAGGATGCCATCCTGATTCACTGGGAGGCAGAGTTTCCTATACAGAGGCCTCAGCTGGACCTAATTCCCAGGCTGGGAGGCACTGCCTGCCCAGAGAGTGCTTTTCTGGCAGTAAAGCGGTCTTTGATACACAGGTGCTTACTCAGCCAGCCAGGAAGAGGGATTTGCACACCTGAAAGCCTGACTAAATTTGGAAGCTGTCAGATACCTTTTACCTTCCTATAGAGAAATAACTGTGGTGCATCCAGATGGCATCTCTTCCAGCCTTTACTGAATCACATTATAGGGTCAGCTGATGGCTCCCCAGGGACTCCATAAGTGGGGCTGTGTCTTTGTCAATCAGGAGGGGGAGCCTGCTACTCAGAGATTCCACTGAGCCCAGTCACTGGAGTACATAGAGGTGTCTGGTGATCAACTTCCTTTTCAGACTGAGTTTTTGATCCCATTAAAGTAACACCGGAGAAACAAAACAACCTCCACCCAAAATGCAGCCAAGTTTGGACTGGAACACTAGAAAGAATCCACCTATGGCTTCAGACGGCCCCCAAAGAAAGATCCAAAGAACTTCCCAGACACAGAAGCCTTTCTGAAACTATTGGAGGGCGAGTACAAAACTATTATATAAAGAGCCCTCCTAGACCTTATACAAAATGCAGCACAGCAAAATGAAAAATTAAGCAAGCTGTTTGATCTGATGGAACATCAGTACTTGGAAATCCAACAGATCAAGAACAAAATCAAAGAGACAGAAAATTCAGTTCAAAGCCAAGAAAACAGAATGGAACAAATGGAAAATAGACTTTCTGACTTGGAAGACAGAGCTACTGACTCCAGCATCTATGAGGAGAAATCAGAAAAAAGAAATGAGAAAAATGAAAAAGCATTAAGAAGCATGTGGAACTCTACTAAGAGGAACAACCTATGATTAATTGGAGTTCCTGAACAAGGTAGGACACCTGAGAACACAGAGAGTATTATGATTGAGCTGCTGGCAGAAAACTTCCCAGAAATTATAATGGAAGAGAATATAAAAATCCAAGATGCATATCGAATGCCACTCAATATAGATGCCAAAAGAAAGACTCCAAGACATAGTATAGTCAAGTTTAACAAAATGAAACACAAGCAGAAACTCTTAAAGGCAGTGAGACTCAAAGCAAAGCCAATATTCAGAGGGAAACCCTGTAGGCTTTCACCGGATTTCTCAGCAGAAACGATGCTAGCATGGAGACAATGGGATGACACATTCAAACCCCTGAAAGAGAAGAACTTCCAACCCAGAACTATATATCCCGCAAAACTACCTTTCAAACATGAAAATGAAATCAAGACATTTGCAGATAAACAGAAACTCAGAGACTTTGTGAAAACCAAACCAAAGCTACAAGAAACACTGAAAGAAGCTCTTGGCTTAGAAGAAAAAAAACATTAATTTTATATTTTAGGAGGAAATATAGGACACATCATCCAGAAACCTATTCAGTTAGGGAAGGCTCCAAACTCAATCAAAGCTATAATATTAAAAGAAGTGATCCAGTGATCACATCATGAAACCCATGATGTCATCATATTAAAAAGAGGGATGTACTACCATCGTTATAGTCCTTCCAGATAGAGAGGAAGTTAATAAGACTTATAGGAGTTAAAACTGGGATCAAACATAGACTATTAAGGGCAATCACAGGGGCAGCCACAAAGCACAATAAAGATGCAACATATCAAATCAAGAAATGTAATACAAGAGTCTCAACAACCTCAAAACCAACACTGAAAAAGGTCAAAAATCAACTCATAAAGAAGAATATCCCAGAACAGAATAATAAGAACAACAGAGAAAACATCAACACAAAAATAAACATACCACAATGACAGTATTAAACACACACCTATCAATAATTACATTGAATATGAATGGACTGAACACTCCAGTAAAGAGACAATGAGTGGCATCTTGGATCAAAAGACACAACCCATCCATATGTTGCTTATGAGAAACTCACCTCAGACTTAAAGATTTGACACAAAGATATGAACAAACTGAAAATTAAAGGATGGAAGAACATATATCCACCTAACAATACACAAAGAAGAGCAGGTGTGTCATACTAATCTCAGATAAAATAGATTTTAATGTAAAATTCAACATTGTGAACAAGGATGGACACTATTTATTGGGGAAAGGTTCAATACACAAACAGGACTTAACAATATTAAACATTTATGCACCCAATACTAGAGCATCTAAACACACTGAAGAAACACTGACTGCACTCAAAACCAAGATAGATCACTCCACAATAATAGTGGGACACTTCAACACTCCACTCTCAATACTGGACAGATCTTCTAGAAAAAAGCTCAGTAAAGACACTGAAGATTTTATTGCCACAATTAACCAACTAGACCTCAAGGCTGACTCAACATCAGAAAAACAATTAATGTGATCAACCACATAAATAAAGCAAAAGACAAGAATCACCTGATTTTGTCTATTGATGCAGAAAAGGCATTTCATAAAGTCCAGGACCCATTCATGCTAAAAACTCTCAGCAAAATAGGAATAGATGGCCAATTCCTCAGTGCAATCAGGGCTTTTTATACAAAGCCAACTGCCTACATCATCCTTAATGGAGAGAAACTGAAACAATTTTCCTTGAGAATGGGAACTAGACAATGATATCCACTCTTATCTCTCCTATTCAACATTGTACTAGAAGTTCTAGACAGAGCAATTAGACAAGACCAAGAAATAAAGGGCATCTGCATCAGCAAAGAGGAAGTAAAAATCTCCCTACTTGCGGATGATATGATTGTATATGCAGAGAATCCTAAAGAATCCATAAGTAAACTACTCAAACTGACAGAAGAGCTCAGCAAAGTCTCAGGATAGAGGATAAACATAAGTAAATCCATAGGATTCCTTTATACCAACAACAAGATTGTTAATGAAGAAATCACCAAATCAATACCATTTACTATAAGCCCTGAGAAGATGAAGTACCTAGGAACAAATCTAACCAGAGAAACAGCAGACCTTTCCAAAGAGAACTACAAGATCTTACTACCAGAAACTAAGAGAGACTTACATAAATGGAGAAACCTACCCTGCTGGTGGATAGGAAGACTTAACATTGTGAAAATGTCTATTTTGCCCAAAGCAATCTACTTATATAATGCAATTCCAACAAGTTCCAGTGACATTTTTTAATGAGATGGAGAAACAAATTACCAACTTTGGAAAGGGAAGAAGCTTCGGATAAGTAAAGTACTACTGAAGAAGAAGAACACACTGGGAGGCCTCTCACTACCCGATTTTAGAACCTATTACACTGCCACAGTAGTCAAAACAGCCTGGTACTGGTACAAAAAGAGACAGATAGATCAATGGAACAGAATAGAGACCCCAGAGATGACACCATCCTCCTATGAACAGTTAATATTCTACAAAGGCCCTAAGATATTTTTCTGGGGTAAAAAGAATCTCTTCAACAGATGGTGCTGGAAAAATTGGATATCTACCTGCAATAAATTGAAACAAGACCCACATCTCACACCTTACACAAAAACCAACTCAAACTGGATAAAAGACCTAAATATCAAATCTAAAATGATAAAGTTCATCCAAGAGAAAGTAGGAACAATAATGGAAGCTATAATACACAATGTAGACACACTTCAAAATCTGATAAACCACAAACAACAGAAGAGAAAATAGATAAATGGGAACTACTAAGATTCAAACACTTTTGCTCATTCAAAGACTTTATTAATAGAATTAAAAGGCCACCTACAGAATGGAAAAAAAATATTTGGCAACTATATGTCAGACCGATGTCTGATCTCCCTAATCCATAAGGTACTGCAAAACATCAATAAGAAAAAGATAAATCATCCAATTAAGCGACGGGCAAAGGAGATGGACAGACACTTCACTAAAGAGGAGATCCAGGCAGCCAAAAAACACATGTGGACATGCTCACGATCATTAGCTATTAAAGAAATTCAAATCAAAACTACAATGAGATACATCTCACCTCAACAAGGTTGGCCATGATCCAAAAAACACAAAACAACAAATACTGGAGAGACTGTGGAGAAATCAGAACTCTCCTACACTGTTGATGGGATTGCAAAATGGTGCAACCTCTTTGGAAACCAATCTGGTGCTCCTTAAAAGCTGGATATAGATATACCATTTGAACCAGTAATTCCACTACTTGGAATATATCCTACAGAGTCAAGGCCATTCACACCAATTGATACATGCACACGAATGTTTATTGCAGCACAGTCCACAACAGCAAAAAGATGGAATCAACCCAGATGCCCAACAACAGAGGAATGGATAGGTAAACTGTGGTATATATACTCAGTGGAACACTATGTAATGATAAAGAACAATGATGATTTTAGGAACCAGACGGCACTGGCTTATAACCTGGTTTCAATTGGAAGACATTTTGTTGACTGAAAGTAGTCAGCGACAAAAGGACAAATATTGTATGAGATCCCTACGATAAGAACTTAAAAACAGTCTTATGCACAGAAGAAAAGACTCTTTGACAGTTGCAAGGGTGGGAAGGGAGGGAGGGCAAGCAGGGAGGGTTTACATTAGATAGTTGATAGAAATTTGGTCCGGTGAAATCTGTAATAGCACACATTAGAAAGATCAGTATTAACTGGACTTCAACATAATATGATTACTCCTCCCATCTTAACCCAATATTTCAAGGACAGAGTTGCTGGGGTGTGGGGTTGGGGACCATGCTCTCAGGGGAAATCGAGGCCAAATTGGCACAACTAGCATTTTGCTAAGAGAGCCTTCTGCACCCTACATTGGTGAGTGGCATCTGGGGTTTTAAAAGCTGCCAAGCTGCCATCTGAGGGTACAGCAAATGGTCCCAACTCAACAGGAAGAGACGATCACCAAGGACCAAAACAACATGGGGGAAAGAAAACCCAGAAGACAGACTCATGTGAGTGGGTGACTACATCAACATGTGACCAGAAGAACTGGATGGTGTCCAGCCACCACTAGTGGTAGCTGTGATGGAGCTCACAAAATTGAGTCTCACTGGCAACACAAGAATAAAAAGGCATACACCCTAAGATCTCCTCTAAAAGACCACAACTGATGGTCCAGGGGCCTTGGAGTTCCCCTGGAAGCCTGACTCCTGGCCTTGATGCTGCCCCTGTCCATAAATCATAATGGAGGTCAACTCTCGGACAGGAATGGATTGTTTTTGATGACAAACAGTGACTATATAATATGTGCACTTTATGGTTCTATGCATCCATAGGATGTCGTCCTGCTGGAGGTAGGGGAGTGGGTAGAGAGGAGGGGACAGGAGATCATTCGGAGGATAAGACATGTATGGAGTGGAGAGAAAGAGTGTGCTGTCACTGGGCAGGGAGGGCAGTGGTACCTGCATACAGGAAGGCATGGAAATTTATGTGAGAATGTACATTTTTACTCAGTCATAATAAAAAATTAGATAAAACAACAACAAAAAAAAAACAAGAGTAAGCTCTGCTAAAATTTATGTTAAAAACCAAACAAACTCATTGCCATCAAGTTGATTCCAACTCATAGTAACCCTACAGGGTAGAGTAGAAATGCTCGTGGATTCTACTGCGGATTCAGTGGCCAACCTTTCGTTTAACAGACAAACTATGCCACTATGCTACCCAAATTTCCAAAAATTATGTAGGCAATAAAAACTTTAATTGATTTAACAAACACAGACTCACAAAGATCTTTTTTACATCTGAGAAAAATACTTAATTTTCCATTCTTATAAAGCACATATTGCTAAAGTGCCTCTGGTGTTCCAGGCAATGCTCCTCCTGGAGTTTACAAGAGTCCCCCTCTTTTTAATTTTCTTTTCTTTATTTTTTTAATTTTTTACTACTTACCTTTTTCATAAATATAAAAGTAACTTGTAAATTACATACTAAAATATTCTATTCCCAAAGAAGTCTGGTTAACTACCAGTTTATCCTTGGTATTTAGGTATACACAGCTTAGGAAATATACATACACATAAATTATTTTCAACTCTTAAAAATTACTTTCCTAAATTCTCTATTCCCCTGATACAACCTCAGCGATGTCATCTGAACTGGTGAAGGAAAAACTGTGGCCAGCTAGTTGATAGGCCTGAGTCTCAATCGCATCCAGCTTGGCTTGCATTATGTGTTTCTGGCTTTCACATTCTGCAGTACTGAAGCCAATACCATTTAGTTCTAGCAAGGCCAAGCAGTACTGAGAAGGCATTTCCACATTACAGAAAATATCTGAAAGAGAAAAAAAGGAGGTTAAGACATTGGTTCATCAGCTCGTGACCAAATAGTAGTATTATCTAAAGGTAAGTAGAATTTCTCTAGGAAAATCCAGAGATGCTACTCAACCATCAGGATCTTGTCTCCTGAGCAGCATTCCCAAAACAACAATGAAAGAGGAAAAGCACAGACCACTTTAGCACTAATTACTATCCTGTGTATGCAGAGAATGAAAGAGTTAGCAATCTTGTGAACATTTTCATTTACAAGTAGCCATATTTATCCCAAGATAAAGCTTCAGCTTCTACTCTCAGCAAGAGCAGGGTCTTGAGCCTTGTTTGCTGGGCTGATATCAAAGGGTTAGTTCTCTGAAATCATTTCCAAGATTCTTGTCTCCACAGTACATTCCCGCTTTCACCAAGAACTAAATGCGGAGGTTTCATAATTTGCAGTGCTCTTCTCAAATAGTAAATGATAACATTCCTGAAATAAGAAACTATGTTTTTCTATCTACTGACATTTCTCAGCAGAACACACATTCTACTTTAGTCTTAACCAGGAGTTCATTACAAAAGACATCATAAAGATTCTCTATGAAAAGAGTGGAGTTGAGTATCACTGCACATAGCATGTGCTTCTCCATTTTATAGTCCCTTCTTGGATCCTCACATGGCCTGTTAATACATGAGAAAACATGAAGAAGAGGTTTTTGAGAAAACTTATAGGAGACTTAATTTTGTTTTAACTGAAAAATCCAAACTTCTTTGACTTATTTGGACTAAGGAGGAGGCAAGCGTTTGACTAGAGTACAGTGGCTGAACATCTGTTAAAGGTTTTTGCTATGCTGATACCTGAAACTCAGAGCAAGGGAATAATACTCTCTCGGTTAAAATTATTAGACCACCACCATGGCCTTTTGGAGAACCTAACCAGATCTGATGGAAAACGGCAGCACAGCTGAATGGCGAGTACTTGAGTGACCTCACCCTGCACAATATTTGTTCTACTGAAGGCCTAATTGTTAATGACCAGTTTGGACTGCTAAAGTATACAAGATGGCAGAGGGAATCCTCCAAATGTTAAGTTTGTATGAGAAAATATGGCCAAAAATGTGAAGAGGCAGTCTGCAGTGCAACGAGTTTCTCTTTCTATTTTAGGTCTGACAATTATGTCAACAAACTTATCCTAGAAGAAGCGCTACATACCTCACTGCTGAATATTACTAGGCTCACTTTCAAAGTACTCCCCTGAGGAAGCCATGCACTGGCTTCAGTGCCTAGGCCACCCTTCAAAGCAATTTTGGCACTCTTTTTCTGGAATAGCCATCAGAGCTAGTATCATATTACCCTCGATACCCCAGTATCATCAAAATACCTCCCTTTCAATATTTTACTTATCTTCAGGCAAAGAAAAGAGTCACTGAGGATCAGATCAGGTGAGTAGGCAGAGTGTTCCTATACAGTTATTCATGTTCTGGCTAGAAACTCCCTCAGAGACAGTGCTGTGTGAGTTAGTGTATTGTTCTGATGCAACAGCCATGAGTTGCTGGCACAAACTTCAGGTCATTTTCATCTAAATTTTTCACACAGCCTTTTCAGCACTTCCCAAAACTAAACCTGGTTAAGTCTTTGTCCAGTTGGTACAAATTCATAATAAACAATCCCTCTGATATCAAAAAAGATTAGCAACATTGGTTTGACTCTTGATTTGGACTGACCGAATTTTCTGGCCATGGAGAATTGGCTGACTTCCATTGTGTACTTTGACAGTTTGTTTCAGGGTCATGTGAGTATAGTCATGTTTCATCACCCACGATAACATGGCCCAAAGCACCATCTTGTCTCTCCAAAAGGTGGAAAACTTCAACTCTCCTTTGATTTTGTTCATCAGTGAGCTCCTTCAGGGCCATTTTTGCACACACCTTTCTCATGCTAAGGTTTTCAGTTAAGATTTTCATAACTGTTTCTCTATCAATGTTGAGTTGGTCTGCTATGTTACTCAGTCAGCCAATGATTTTGATGTGCAATTTGATGAATTTTTGCAATGTTTTCATCAGTCCTGCTTGATACTAGCCACCCTGACCTCTCTTCATCAATGACACCTTCTTTCCCCTCAGGAAAATGTTTCATCCATTTGTATACTGCTGTTTTCTTCATGGCATTATCCTCATAAACTTGGACTAATATGTCCTTGATTTCACTTCCACTCTTGCCAAGTTTAACAAGAAATTTAATGTTTGTTCATTGCTCTAATTCAATCTCTGACATTCTCATGACAGCACACAAAAACACACAACAACAATGAATACCACTCAGCAAGACACCACCACACATTGACATGAACACTGCTGTGAGACACTGATACACCAACATTATGAAACCTTAATGAGTTGTTTGTACACTGCTACCAATCTAAGCACACGGTAGCAAGTCTGCAAACTTAACTGTCAGACCTCATATGGCCTTGCTAGCTTTGGGTTTATATTCTGCCAATTATTGTTTGGGCTGCATTCTGGGCTGTGATTAGTCTGTGTTATATTCCTTGCCAAGGATCGGTCAATTTGCTATGCAAATACTGGTGTATAAAGTCATGCAAAAGATAGGTGACTTACAAAGAGCAGTCAGTTTGTGGTCATGCTGGGAGGGCCACGCCTTGAGACTGATGAGGAGTTTAGGGTCACTATGAGTCAGAATTGACTGGACAGTAATAGGTTTGTATGCTTTTTTTTTTTTTTTGCTTATATGACCAGTGAACCTCACAGAGGTTTTTAGAGGTGAGACAGAACAGAGAGGCAGAAGGAATCTCCTAAAGCATTTATAAGATGGATCAAGAGCTGTAATACTGAAGATGGCACAAGATGGCACAAGCCCATAGAGAGTGAGTGGATGCCTCTGGTTAGGAGTCTTGTCAGTTAAACTGAAGAGCTTTAACACTTGCCTAAGAAAGGCAGGAGACTAGGGAGACCCAGCAGCAGAGCCAAGATAAATGGAAGAAAGCTCCTGCTAGGAGGGTAGACCACCATATGTCTGTCAATTTGTCACACTGTGGGGGTTTGCAGGTTGCTGTGTTGCTAGAAGCTATGCCACTGGTATTCAAATACTAGCAGGATCACCCATGGTGAACAGGCATATCTGAACTTCCAGACTAAGACAGACTGGAAAAGACAATCCAGAAGTCTACCTCTGAAAAAAATTAGACATAGAAAACCTTACTAACAGTGGAGGAACACTGTCTGATATAGCACCAGAAGATGAGCCCCTCAGGTTGGAAGGCACTCAAAAGATGACTGCAGAAGAGCTGCCTCTTCAAAGTAGAGTTGACCTTAACGACAAGGATAGAATTAAGTTTTCAGGACCTTTGTTTGCTGATGTGGCATGACTCAAAATGAGAAGAAACATCAGCTAACATCCACTAACAATCAGAACTTGGAATGCACAAAGTATGAATCTAGGAAAACTGGAAATCATCAGAAATGAAATGTAATGCATAAAATATTGACATCCTAGGCATTGGTGAGATGAAATGGACTGATATTGGCCATTCTGAATTGGACAATCACATGGTTTACTATGCTGGGAATGATGACTGACAGAGGAGTGCTGTTACATGCATTGTCAAAAAAAAAAAAAATGTCAAGATCTACCCTGAAGTACAACATTGTCAGTGATAACATAACATCCATATGCCTATAAGGAAGATGAATTAATATGACTATGATTCCAATTTGTGCACCAACCACTAAGGCCAAAGATGAAAAAAATGAAGACTTTTCCCAGCTTCTACAGTCTGAAATTGAGCAAACAAACAATCAGAATGCTTTGACAATTACTGGTGATTGGAAGGCTAAAGTTGGAAACAAAGAAGAAGGACTAGTAGTTGGAAAATACAGTGCTGGTGATAGAAATGATTCTGGAGATAGCATGACAGAATTTTGAAAGACCAATGACTTCTTCATTGCAAATACATATATATTTTTCTACCAACATAAACTGTGACTATAAATACGAACCTTGCCAGTTGGAATACATGGGAATCAAATCAACTATATCTCTGGAAAGAGATGGTGGAAAAGTTCAATGTCATCAGTCAGAGCAAGGCCAGAGGTTGACTGAGGAAGACACCATCCATTGCTCATATGCAAGTTCAAGTTGAAACAAAAGAAAATTAGAACAAGTCCATAAGAGCTAAAGCACAATCTTAAGTATATCCCACCTGATTTTAAAGTCCATCATAAGAATAGATTTGAGATGTTGAACGTTAATGACCAAAGACCCAATGAGTTGTAGGATAACATCAAAGACATCATACATGAAGAAACAAGAGATCATTAAAAAAGACAAGAAAGGAAGACCAAAACAGATGTCAGAAGAGATTCTGAAACTTGCTGTTGGATGTTGAGTCGTGAAAGCAAAAGAAAGAAATGATGAAGTAAAACAACTGAACAGAAGATTTGAAAGGGCAGCTCAAAAGTAAAATATTTCAATCTCATATGCAAAGAGCTGGAGATAGAAAACCAAAAGGGAAGAACATCTTCTGTATTTCCCAAGCTGAAAGAACGGAAGAAAAAATCCAAGCCTTGAGTTGCAGTAGTGAAGGATTCTACAAAGAAAATAGCAGACAACTCAAAAAAAGATGGAAGGGATGCACAGACTCATTATACTATAAAGAACTGGTTAATATTCAACCATTTCAAGAGGTAGCATATAATCAGAAACCAATGGTACTGAAGGAAGACGTCGAAGCTTCACTGAAGGCACTGGCGGAAAACAAGGATCGAGGAAATGATGGAATATCAATTGACGTGTTTCAACAAATGGGTGCAGCACTGTAAGTGCTCATTCATCTATGCCAATAAATGTGGAGGACATCTACCTGGCCAACCAAGTGGCAGAGATCCATTTTGACGCCTATTTCCATGAAAAGTGATCCAATTGAATGCATAAATTACCAAACAATATCATTAACATCACATGCAAGTAAGATTTTGCTAAAAATAATTCAAAAGCAGCTTCAGCAGTACATTGACAGGGAACCGCAGAAATTCAGGCCAGATTCAGAAGAGGACATGGAAACAGGCATGTCACTGATGATGTCAGATGGATCTTGGCTGAAGGCAAATAATGCCAGAAAGATGCTTTCCTGTGTTTCATTGACTATGTGAAGGATTTGACTGTGTTGATCACAACAAATTACAAATAACATTGTGGAAAATGGAAATTCTAGAACACTCATTTGTGCTTGTGAGGAATCTGTACCTGGACCAAGAGTCAGCTATTCGAACAGAACAAGGGGACATTGCATAGTTTAAAGTCGGAAAGGTGATGTGTCAGGGTTATATCGTTTCACCGTTAACTATTCAATCTGTATGCCAAGCAAATAATGTAAGAAGCTGGACTGTGAAGATGTACAGGACATCAGAATTGGTGGAAGACTCATTAACAACGTGTGTTATGCAAGTGACAGTTATGCCTGCTGAAAGTGAAGAGGACTTGAAACACTGATGAAGATCAAAGACTATGGCTTTCAGTATAGATTACACCTCGACATAAAACAAAACTCCTCACAACTGGACCAAAAAGCAAAATGATTAATGGAGAAAAGATTCAGGTTTTCAAGGATTTCATTATACCTGGACCTACAATTAACACTCATGGAGGCAGCAGTCAAGAAATCAAAAGACACACTGCTTTGGAAAAATCTGCTGCAAAAGACCTCTTTAAAATTAGAAAAGCAAAGATAACACCTTGAAGACTAAGGTGCACCTGACCCAAGTCATGGTATTTTCAGTTGCATCATATGCATGCGAAAGCTGGACAGTGAATAAGGAAAATAAAGGAAGAAATGATACCTTTAAATTGCGGTGTTAGAGAAAAATACTAAATATACCATGGACTGCCAGAAGAACAAACAGATCTATCTGGAACGAAGTACAACCAGAATACACCTTAGAAGCAAGGTTGGTGAGAATACACTTTTGGACATGTTGTCATGTCATCATACTTTGGACATGTTGACAGGAGGGATCAGTCCCTGGATAAGGACATGATGCTTGGTAAAGTAGAGATGGAGCCAAAAAGAGGAAGACCCTTAGTGAAATGGACTAAAACAGTGGCTGCAACAATAGGCTTAAGCGTAAAAAACGATTGTGGACACGATGCAAGACCCGGTAGGGTTTCGTTTTGTTGTGTATAGGGTCACTATGAATCAGAAGCAGCTTGACAGCACGTAACAAAGAACACAGCAACCAAACGGGACGCTACAGTAGCCATGAATTGGGCTAGTTAGCAGCAAAGAGGCCAACAGCAGGAAGGCCAGAGGCAGAGAAGGGTGTGTTTACAGCCAAGAGACAGACCTGCCTACATGCACAGTCAAGAGACAGCCGCGAGTTCCAACCAGGGCACTGGTTGGAAGATGTCCTGACAGAGTTGATCTTGTCTCCTGTATTGTATATTGTTCCTTCCAGGTTGCTTCTGTCCCCAAGGTGTAGCCAATTACTTCTGTAATAGGGCCACATAACTGTGAGTATGGTCTGAAGGTTTTGCATGGCCACCACAACAAATTATTGAACCCACCAGAAAAGCAGAAGAGTGCTGTGGGGGGTATGGCTAATGTCAGAAATGATGAAAAAGTTAGAAGTGGGGGTATGTCTGAACTCTGTGTCATGGGAATCAGCTTTGTCCTGATTCTGATTCATATCCATCAGGAATTTAGCAGAGTTTAGATACTACAATACAACTACAAAATCTTTTATTTAATGTACCCATTAACATCCTGGAAGGTAAGTGCTCACAAAATGTACTGTTCGAAATGTTATCTTAAATAATTAAGCCAAAAAAAACTATCAATGGCTTCAGCTTCCAGGACAATGGGTCACCAGGACTCTGAGCAACGCCAACCTGCCCTTTCCCACCCCATGTTCTTTAAGCATTACTTGTCTCAGACAGTGGAGATAGCTCCAGGAACCCACATAACCACCACCAAAACCATCAAACAAATGAGTGCTATCCCCTCTAACTGCTAGGAGCAGGTACTGGAGAGAGGAGCTTGGGTTTGGAGGCCTGGAGCCAGAGGAAAAATTTATGAGATGTGGGATCCATGAGCTATAAGGTACTAGGGCTAGAATAGGAGCAGTCAGAGCACCACAAAGTTAAAGGGGCTAGCGAGCCAGCTTGGATCCACAATAAGTAGGAAAAAAGAAAAAAGTGAAAAAAAAAAACATTGCCATTGGGTCGATTCCAACTCATAGAGACCCTATAGGGCAGAGTAGAACTGCCCCATAGAGTTTCCAAGGAGCACTTTGTGGACTTGAACTGCCAACTTTTGGGCTAGTAGATGCACTTAACTACTGTGCCCCCAGGTTTCCTGTTAGGAGACAGGAGCAAGGCTGTCATGAAAATAAGTTCTATACCAAAGAGAGTGAAAGAAAAAAGACCCTTAAAAGAGCAACAGTAGGAAAAGTTAAGTCTCAGACTTCTGTTCTGAGTCAAAACTTCAAGAAAGCCTAACATGTATCCTTGGATACAGTAGTCAAGAGAGGTAAGTGCAAAGTTTCTGTAGAGGAAGACTTCCCCCAAGCGAGGCCTGCAGAGCTCCATAGATTGAATTCATATGAAGCCATAAAGAGGATGAAAAACTGCAAGATAGCAAAGAAGTATAAACAAGACTGCAGAAACAACAAACAACAAATTTAGGTCCCCAAGAGTTACAGATGTGGAATCACTAGACTCACCATGAGTAAATAGGAGGCAATTACAAATTAGA
The DNA here is from genome assembly GCA_028571685.1 of Heterohyrax brucei. Taxonomy (NCBI): domain Eukaryota; kingdom Metazoa; phylum Chordata; class Mammalia; order Hyracoidea; family Procaviidae; genus Heterohyrax; species Heterohyrax brucei. The sequence goes on from CM053157.1 coordinate 64,807,122, forward strand.
GGGTTTCATTAGAGTCCACAGAAAGATGGCAGTATGAACTGCTGCACAATCCTGCCCCCCAACACATACAGACAGACAGACAGACAGACAGACACACACACACACACACACACAGACAGACACACAAACAAGCAGAGACTGGCAGAAGCAACTTCATCAGAACTCTGGAAACTAGTCAAAGGGCTACGACAGCAAAGCAGGTGCTGACTCAATAAAAAGATAGTATCTGAGCAGTAAGAAAGCTCTGATTTTCTCCTTGCCTGCTCCTCAGCCCCTCCCTGACTCAGCATGGTCATCTCAAAGCTGCAACTACCCATAATCCCTTTTTTTTTACAGGTGAAATAGCTCTCTTTGCCTATAAACAGGATGAAAACATGTAATTATGAAGGCAGCCATGTCCATTTATGCTTGTATTGTCTATAGCTGCTCTTTGGCTATAACAAGAGTATTTGTCATGGAAACCACCTCATGTGGAAAGTCAAAAGTATTTTCTATCTGATCCTTTAAAGAAAAAAGTTTATCAACCCTCCCAAAAAACCGACTGCCTTCTAGTCGATTCTGACTCATAGCAACCTATGGGACAGAGTAGAACTGCACCATAGAGTTTCCAAAGAGCACCTATTAGATTTGAAGCCCCCTACACTAGATAATTCAAAAGTAGGGTCTCCATAAAACATGTAACTTGTGCATTTAAAGAGATGTTAAATATAGAACTACCCCCAGTTTGTAGCATGATAAAAGACCAGACGCTTTGTTTTACCTTGAAGATTTTCCTTCTGCAACAAAGAACTGAGTTTATTCATTGAGTTGAAGACAAGAACAGACTCCACAGATGCTCGGTATCGCCCTGAGTGCTCAGCGCTGGCATTCATCCCCAGGCTCTGAACTCCTTGGCCAGTCTCCATTCCCTCCAGGAGTGGCAAGGCATCAGGACAAAAGCTGGTCACTATGCTGTGAAGAGTTGGCTCCTTAGAATCTGGATCTAATAACCAGCATGCCACCTGAATAGGATTGTGATATGAATACTGTATCTTTAAATGGGAAAAAAAGAAGTTCATTATTCTAATCTTACTCATTTGCCATTAATACTTAATTCAGTGGTCTTCCCAGGAGAAGATACAGAAAGGATAATAAGTTTCATTTTTTGTTTATCAATTAGAGCAGTGATCTCCAAAGAAGGAAAGTTACAACTTTGCCATTACTGCAGTACTTCTGCTGAACAAAGGACCTCTCAGCTAACTAAAATCAGGCCTCTGAAAATGCTTACAAACCCTTCACCACTAAGGTTGATTTTAGCTAAGCTTATAAAACAAAACAGGGCCTACTTAGTTTAAAGTTTGAGAAGGTCTTTCAACATCAGGGGCAAGGAGACATAGTTGTTTTACCACTAAAAGTTCATATCCAGGGTTTCAGAAAAACCTTAGACTTTCCCCTCAGGATAAGGGTCTGTTACCAGGATCATTCAGTTAGTCATTTGATTGCTGTTTTCAGCTTCTTGGTGAGACTAGAAGACGTGTAGTTTTCATACTAATTCTTGGGGAGTGCAGATCTAGAACTCTATTAAAAGACCAGACTTGATGGTCTGACAACCTGGAGGGTCCCCTGAGAACATGGCCCCCAGACCTGCTGCTAGCCCAGAACAGAAACCAGTATTGAAGGCAACACTCAGCTGAGAACGGACTGTACTTGGAGACAGAGTGATGCAGATGGTGTGTGCACTTTATAGTTTTATATATATATATACATATATATATATATGAGGCTGTCCTACTGGTTTATTTTTAGAGGAGAGAGGAAAGGCTGAAAAAGAGGGGACAAGTACTGGTTGAGTGGATACTGGAAGTAAACAGTGGAAAAGAGAAGTGTGTTGTGACAGGGAGGGGAGAGCAGATAGACTTACAGAGAGGTGGGTACTTGGGGTTTTATATGGAGAACTAACTGGGACTGTAAGCTTTCACTTAATCACAGTAAAGAGAAACACTAATTGTTGCAGATAATGAACTGGATTTACAGTAAGGAAAACAGCCTTGGTTGTAATTCTGACAATTACTGTATAAGTCAGTTATTTCTTCTTTTAAATTAAGAATGAAGTTTTATAATATAGTGCTGGATAAGATAGTCTGATATAAAAGTTGGCAAATGTCTTACAAATGTGGGATTTTACAAATTAGTAGTTTATTATCTTAGATTTAAAGACGTTATGACTAATGTAACCAGTCTGAGATATTTCAAGTATTTTAAGACAAAGATACCGCATACATCTAAGATGTTACTGTAGTTTTAATGAGAGGCTCACATAACTCATATGCTTGTTTTGGATTCTGGAGTGTCAAAATCAACTGACAATCTTTTATATCCAGGAAATATCAGTGTAGAGACTATAAAGAATTTATCTGATGCTATTGTTAAAAAATCTTTGCCAAAATAAAAAGCTAAAGAAACTAAAAGTTATCCCATTACTATTGACTATATTGATAACAACTACCAACTAGTAACATTTCTCAACTCTAAATGAATACTCCGCATCTCATATATCCAGTATTAACAGGGGAAAAAATTCACATTTTTATCCCTTTATGGACTGTGATACTAAAAATAAGTATCTTCTAAAAGTGTATGATAATATTGTTGTTGCATGCCACTGAACCAGTTCTTACTCATGGTGACCCTATATAACAGAGGAGAACTGTCCCCGCAGGGTTTTCCAGGCTGCAGTCTTTTAGAGGGCTGATCACCAGGTCTTTTCTCCTGCAGAGCTGCAGGATGGGTTTGACCTACCAGTCTGAATGCTTACCAGTTTGAATGCTTAATCACTGTGTCATCAGGATTCCTTATTAACTACATACAGAGTATATCATAGTTTGCTCCTATTGTATAAGAACATTCTCAGGGGCTAATAAGGTGATTCGCCCCATGACACATGGCCCCTAACTACTACCCCTTTCGACTTCTTAGATCCACCTACTTTTCCTTTTTTTTTTTGCCTCCGCTCTTACAAAGATGCAAAGCATTCTGCTATCATATACCTGAACCTAGCAGTTCTCCTTTCACTTCTAATTTACTGTTGATCAGGAAACTTAGAACTTATGACCAGAAGAAAAATTTTTTATATCTCTGACAATGAACTAGATGGCAACGACTACTGAAATTTCTGATCAGGAAAAATATACGTGAATCCTGATAAAAAGCATTAAAAATGCAGAACAGAGCTGCAAAAATTTTTAAAGACTCTAGACTTGACTGGATTACTGAGGATGCTGGAGGAGTCCCCAAAACTAGACCCCTCAGTGCTCTTCAGACTGGAATTGAAACTATCTCCTAAGACACCTTTAACCTACGTAACAGTTTAGCCCAAAAAGTAAAGATTGTTACACCTGAGTATTACTATTTCTGTAAAAAATAAAAATTATCTACATAAGACCAAAGGGTCAACAGCTATTTTAAAGCATGATGAGGCTGGGGAGCAGGGAAACTAAGTAAATGGGAGTAAAACAACTAGAACAGAAACAGTGAAAATACTGACACAATGAGAAGAATGCAACTAGAGTCGCTATTCTTGTATCTAGAGACAGTAGGGTGGGAATGGGCTTTGCTATGAATATTTTCACCAAAAATAAAATAAGAATCCCTGAGGAAAGGCATGAGCTTTAGTGCTTGCAGTTTGGGACATCCGTTTTATCTCCACAGGCATTTGTGCCTGCTTTTCTGTTCTGATTACTGGGTAGAGGAAGGACTACTCTAAAAGACTTAAAGTGCATTACTGGAGCTAAATGAACACCAAGTCATTGGAGAACTAGCCTCAACACAAATAACCTTTATTTGTTTAAATATGTAAAAACTAAATAAGATACGGAACCTTTGGATCTTCATAACTTTGTTCCAGGGAGATGCCACAAGACTGAAGAAGGATTTTATAGCTCTGGATGAAGTCATAGACAATAACAGAACGTTCTTTATCAGAGTCCTTTCGCAAGCAGGACTGAAGGTGCCGGATCCTGTCTTTCACAGTCAGGCCTGGATCCAGAGAGGGTGGGGCCAAACTAGCACTGATTTCTAAAAAACACATTTTAAGGCAAAGTGACACACATTCATTTCAAGCAGCAACTTTAGTGAAAAGACTGAAAAAGACTCAGAAGCCCTAGGTTCTGTTTCATGTGACCACTAATTCAGCATGACCTTACCCAGGTCCTGTCAGTTATCCACACAGAAGTGCTTCAGAATCTAAAACTCACTGTTTGGGCCAGACAGTTTATAGTGATCTGCTGGTTATTACTGTTGTCATCTGCCAGGAGCTGATCTTGACTCACATTGATCCTCTATGATGTAGCAGAACTGCCCTGTCAGATTTGTAAGCTGAAATCTTTACAAGAGCAGACTGCTACGTCTTTCACCCATTGACTACCAGTTGGGTTTGAACTGTCAACCTTGCAGCTCTCATCTGAGCACTTAATTGTTTGGTCACCAGGGTGGGAGAAAAATCTAAATATAAAATTTTATTCTAAAGACAAAATTACATTTCCTATTAAAGATAGGGAAGGTATTTTGAAATGAATTTTTAGGGAACTTCTTTTAAAGGGACAGTTAGTACAAACATTTAATGCTACATCTAAAATAGAAGTGGAAGTATGTGTAATTAACATATTCTCTAGCAAAACAACTAAAAACGTTTCATGCTTACTCAGCAACAGACACTATATAGCATCCTTTAAAGTGTTTCTTCATTAATTTTGCCCCTGCCTAATACTAATCAATCCTCTGGATAACCAACAGCTATCATCAGATCACAGGCATACCCAGATTGTGTCTTTTCAATCCCAAAGACTTCTTCAAAGTTGTGTGAGTCAACTAATGTGAACTCTAGGTCATCAAGGCCTCTAGGTGAATTCCAAATCCAGCCAATGGGAGAAAAAGGCTAAAAAGAAATTGCTATGATTCAGTCTTTAAAAGCCAACTCTAGGGTGGCCAGGGAGCCTGCATGGCTCCCTGACCCCCCCAGGAAATAAAATATCACAGTAGCAGCAATTTGTGGCAGGCAGCAGACTGATGGTAATGCTTTTTAAAACATTCATTCTAGTTAATGTATGTGATAATAGATATAACTAGTGGGTCTCCAACACAAACTTTTTAAAATCTTACAAAACAAGGTAGATATCAAGAAATTATTCTGGAAAGCAAAATCACTATCCTAGCAGAGATAGTGCTAATATTGTATAGTGACTTAGCTGAAGAGCAACTACTCACCTGAATGCTTCTGTTCTTTCTGTAGTGAAAAATAATAGGCATCATTTCCACCCCAGCATATTGCCAGTCCAACCACTGAGATGTCATCACAGTCTTTAACAGGAAATCCATCATCTCTAATTGGGGTTTCCTGGTGTGAACTAACTAAATAAAAGGGAGAGAGTCAAATCTCTAAAAAAATAAAGCCATGGAAATGATAATAAAAAACTGTACTTGACAAATACTCAAAACCTTTACAAGTTGATTCATAAAGACAGAAATGTAAGAAATCTAATGCAACCTCTGATTTCTGTAACAGACTGCCAAGCTGACTATAGCTACTCCCCAGCATCCAGAATCCACAGCTCATGATAACACAGGAACACACACAGCATCACTTGATCAAATGCTTCAACTGTCTCAAAACTTGTAAGAGCACCACGAGGCTTCAGGATTAACATTTCAATATAGGATTCATGATTATCACTCGAGGCCCAAGTTGTAGTTAAGTCTTAAAAAACACAACTAATGCACATTCCAAAAAATACAATGCCTATTCGCTATGTATTTTTGTAATTATATATGTGAACAAGGCATTACAATTTAGTAGGAAATAACACATGGTCACTAGTGATTAATAAAAGTCATTCTGTCACACTGTAAGGATACCATAAAAATAAATATGTATTATCTCAAGTTTCATAAACTTACAATATTCCAACTAATAGAGTACATGCACCAATTATACCTGCAGGTAACTGAAGGGGCTTCCAACAGGATATCCTATTTTTGACAGCTCATGTTGGTGATCTTTGTGAAGCTACAGCAATCATATTTATCATGTTTTTTACTAGTCTTAACAAATAGCCATGAAAAGTTACATGATTTCACAATGTATGAAATTATTGAAGTTTATTATCAAAATGAGTATTCCATTTACCAAATATTCTGTGCATTACATGAAACTTATGATGCATATCATCGTCCCACAAGAGAACAATTTCACATTTAATCAAAAAGTTCGAGACAACCAGGTCTGTTACCAATGAGAAAATTCTTGTGCATCAACGAAACCCACATTGCAATGAAAACATTGCCACCATTCATCAGCGTGTACACAAGAATCCATTCTAATCAGTTTCTCTCTGAGCACAAAAAATGGGCCTCTCGTAGACCGCTTTTAGCAGATTTTGCATTCAGACTTGAAGCTTTACCCTTACAAAATTTGTTTAATTCAAAACTGAAGCCCAGTGACCATAGACTGCACTATACATTTGCTGACTGGGCTCTGGGGCAACTGAAAGTTGACCCTGCTTTTGACTGCAAAAGCATCTTCAACAACGAGGCCCATTTTTGGATGAATGGTTTTGTTAACAAACAAAACTGCCACATTTGGAGCGATGAGACTCCAATGGAGATGCAAGAATGTCCACTTCATCCCCCAAAAGTTACTGTTTGGTGTGGATTTTGGTCCAATGGAATCGTTGATTGCTATTTTTTCCAAGATGAATGAAGGGAGGCTGTGATTGTCAATGACAAAATATATCACGCTACGATAACTGATTAATTTTGGCCCCATTTGGAAGGTGCCGTGGCAGCCATTTACCCAAAGTTCTTCTCCATAGATAGTGTCATCAAATGGACTTCAAAATAATAAAACAATTAAAACTGTATCATTTACACAATTTGTTTTATTCAAGTTCAAAGATAGGACACCCTTGTTAGAAGACTATTATTCATCTAACCATCTGAATAAATAAGCCTGGTCTAAACATAAACTATTGAGAAATATCTTATAATAAACTTAGTAACTGCTGAATAAACTTATTACATTTCAAATACAAAACAGAACAGTCTAACTCTCATCTTAGCCCACTGATTAGCTTACCAATGAGCGTGAAAAAATTAAAAAAAAAAAACTTACCTTGCTTAAACCTACTACCAATAGTAGCAGTTTTAGAAGTCATCAAATTACTGATTTTCTCGCAAGCCAGTGAGATAGAATATCGCTTTTTGCACCGCCACTCCTTAATGAATGTTTCAAAGAGACCTTGGTCACTGGCTACATCAATTATGATCAAACTTTCTGAACTGCATGAGGTTGCGGTTAAGTGCAACTCGTCCTGAGATACCTGCAGTAAGAAACTTGAGTCCCTAATAGGACTATCTGGCTGGGCTTCTTTGAAATCATTCCTATTCTCTGGGTTTAAATCATGATTTCCAACATCTGAGGGTAAACCATTTGAATAACTTTCACCAGGTTGTAAAACACTGCAGGTTTTCTGAGGTTTTACAGAAGATGTTACAGGAATTCCTGGAAATGCCAGTTTAGAAGCAGATGCTGGAGGGGGTGTCGGGGGAATGAGACCATTATCATCAGCTACACAGCTGTCTTGACGTGGCAGGAGTGGCGAAGCTTTGCTGTGAGTGGCATTGTTTGCTAGGGCCGCAGTCTTGCTTTGGACATCAATTTTATGGGAAAGTGAAATTTCCTGCATTTGTTTTGTCTCCAAATTTGAAGTCATTTCTTGTTTGTCATTTAAATCTGTGTTTCTTCCTTTCAAACTACATAGGTGTATAGTCCTTGATTTTAAATTTTCCTTTTCTAGAGGACTAGATACTTTATCCAAAATCCTTTCTAGTCCTGGGCTTAAATCAAATGATGCCCCTGGCCATATGACTGAATTATTTTGTGCTGTCCCAGTTAATTTGGATTTTCCATCCCTTTCATCTGGATCTCCTCTAATTGCCTCTGTAGCAGGGTGACAGTTACTTAAAATCCCAGGATCACTGAGTTCTAATGCTTTAGGAGATACTACAGTATCATGTTTCCCTTCAACAGGAAATAGATCCACGTTGTCCAAGGCTTCAACCATCTGAACAGAATCCATTTCTGAAAATGTCAGAGACTCATCACTGAGATAGAACAGTCTCTGCTGAACATCTTGATTCTTGTTCATAGCTGATTTTTGGGTTGGGCCTTCTGGGTATAGACACAGAGAATTACCAAAATGTTTTGCCACTGCTTCAGAAGGAAGAAGTTCTTCCACTTGTCCACCTGCCGGTTGCCCTTTTGCTGGGGAGTCGTCGCTGAAACTGTCGAAGAGTAAAACATCACTTGTATTTAAACTCATTTCAGAAACTGGTAGACCCTCCACCTCAATACCAGTGGGAGTGCTCTGTTGAGGAACTGGGGGTACAACTGGTCTCACATTTTCTTGTGTTTGGTAGCCTTGAAGAAAACTATTCAATTGGGAGTCTGTAACAGAAAGATCATTCCCTTTAAAACAACGCCTATCTTCCCACCGCAGTATTGGAGAATGAAAATTGGGGCTCTTTGTAGTCAAGATATCAATCCCATGTGACTCAGTGCTTTGTTTCACAGTATCTACATTGTTAAGTTCATGATATGTACTGGTCACTCCTAAAAAATGCCGTTCACCAGGAAACAACACATGAAGCTTGTTGTCAAAAGAGCTAGGTGAGTTACATGTGTCTAAGCTCTTTGGCGCAATCTCCACTGCCACACTGGTGTCCTTTGCTCCTTCTTGTTTGGCATTTGCAGTTGCCATCTGTTGTATTATTTTTTCTGACTGAGTGTCCAGGTATAAACTGTCTTCAAAATCACAGAGGGCTAAGCCGAAGTCAAGAACAGTATTATTTCTAGTTTTGTTTGCTCCAAGAATATCTGTTTTTTCTCGTTTCTCAGGGGTGCTTAGAAAATTCTCATTCTGCTCTCTGGCTTTACCAAGTGTTCCAGTTGATACAAGTATCCCACTGGGTATCTCAGTGTTACTTATATTATCTCCTAATGTCTGCTTATTACTTGACTTCTTTTCCTCTGCATTTAACTTTGAGTTTTCACATTTGGTATTAACATTTGGGTCCCCAACCATAGGATTATTGACTACATCATGGGGCACTGGTACCTCCATAATTTTTCTCTGTTTTGTATAAGTGTTGGTCTGTTTATTAGACTGCTTCTCGGGGCACTGGTTAATTGGATGGCTGTCATGGTGCTTCATGTAAACCTTCTGATTTTTAAAATCATTTTGTATCACCACATTGTTTATTTTTTCCATATCAACAGCTAATCCTCTTCCATCGTCACTAATGATATGAGTAGCTTGACAAGTTGCTTTCTCATCCTGAGACTTTGTGGTAGAATGCTCTGTGACAGTGTCACTAGTTGCTGTTTTGTTCCTTGAACAACACTGATCTCTTTGTGATGGGAATGATGTTTTATTATATTTTCCTTTAGCACAGAGAGGTACCTTTTTCGCAGATGACCCTGAACTTCTAAATTCCTTATTCTTCTCTTCTAAGATTAAGGGACCTTCACAATAAATAGGATCAGACACAGTTTGTCCTTGTGAGTCAATTCTATGCTTCCCAGAGTCTTTCAAAAGGCTCCTGTCTCCTGATCGTTTTAAACGCTTACTATGTTTCCAAGATTGGATGGTTGTGCTTGGCATTTCTGAACTGAAATTCAAAGCTTCTGTTTTTGTCTTTTCAGATGAGAAAGCCCGAACAACTTTGTTGGTACTTGCTTTTTCCTCCTTGAGAGATGTGTCTATCTGCTCTCTACCAATGTTCCAAGAAGGTCTTTTCCTTGCTCTGGAGATGGAGTGTACACAGCGTTCTGGATTCCCATTCTGCAGCCTAGAGGACGAACATGTAGGCTCCCTGCTTTTATCTAGATCTTGTGTTGCATTTGGTGAATGCTTAACACAAGAATCACTAGTTGTTACAGGGTTACTTTTTTTCTTTGATATTAATCTTCTATGAGAACTCTCAGTTGGGGTAATAAATGCCTGTTCCTCTGTGTCTGACCCACTGCTTGTTGGGGAATGTGTATTGGAATTTAAAAGGGAATTTGGATTCCACTGCACTCCCATTTCGACTAAGTCCTGCTGCAGAATCATTCTGGCTTCTTCCACTATGAGGGCTGCTGCTTCCCTTTCTGTTAAGCCTCTTCTGCCAGACACCCAGATAGTTCGCCTATTCCGGCGCTCTTCAGCTGCTTCCTCTTCCTCATCCACTGCCCTCCGGGCACTGTATGGAATAGAAGAGAATAAAAGATATTAATGCACTTATTCATCCACTCCTACAACAAATGTTTATTAAGCATTCAATCTTAGATTTCTAGGAACTGAGGCAACAGCACGGAACAGGACAGAATCAATCAAATCTATTCTCATGAAGCTTACATTCAAACTGGGGAAATAAGAAAATAAATGTTTAAAATGCATTATATGCCAATCGGTGACAAGAGTTATGTATAAAAATGAAACAGGTGAGGGAGAAAGAGAGCACCACAACGGGTGAGTGGTATCACAATTTTTAAATCTCATGATAAGGGAAGGCCCTCACTAAAACAAGCACTTTAAGCAGGAGCAGAAGGAAAGCGAGGGACGTAAAACTTTAATTGAAACCTGATCCTGTTGCACAACGTGAATTCTGAACAAATTATCTGAAGGACCTGAAGAGTAAACAAAAGAAAAGAGAAACTGGAAGAGAGTAAGGCTGAGAAGAAAGCAGCAGCAATAGGTGAATTTTCATGCTTACCACCTGAAGGCAATCCCCATTAGCACCATGGACAGTGTGTTATAGGTTGAAATGCGTCCCCTGGAAAGATATGGTGAAGTCCTAACCTGTGACTAGGAACTTGTTGGGAAAGAGGGTGTCTGCAGATGCCATTAGTTAACATGAGCTATCACTAGAGTACAGTGGGTCCTAAGCCAGCATAAGAAAACAGAGAGATGAGACAAGAGAGGAATGTGACAACGTGACAATGGAGTTACACTGTAGCTGCAATACATGCGATGCCTGGGGGCTACGAGCAGCCGGGAGAGACAGGACACAATCTTTCCCTGCAGCCCTTGGAGAGGATGTGGACCTGCTGACATCTAAGTTCAGGTTTCCAGCTGCCAGAACTGTGAGGCAATAAATTTTTGTCCTCTGAACCACTCACTTGTGATATTTTGTTAAGGTAGCCTGAGAAAACAAATACAGAGTGGCCAAAAATTAAGAAAAAATCTATAGTCTGTTAATATAGTGATCAACAGAGTTCAGGGTGACTAACAGAATTCGTAACAGAGCTCAGGTTGTCCTCAGGAGTTAGAAATAGAAGAGGGAACGTCCAGAAATAAAAGAGCCCAAGAAGGACAGCCCCAAATTCTTCATATAAACTCTGCCCAGATTACTGGCTGACCTCCAGACCATGCAAGTGTAGGCCAACTCCAAAGTGGCTAGACAAGTTCAAACAACCAACTGGAGATTTGAGCTACTACCCACCACAGGAAAGCAAAGTTTGGAGGTCAAGTTGAGCCATGCTAACTGCTTGGCAAAACAAAATGTTGGTATCTTTGTGGTAACAGAACAGATTCTAGACTCTAAAAAGTCAAATATATATGTAACTGAAGTACCAGGAGAAGAGAGATGCCACAGGTCATAAAAATTATCTTGAAGATTAGCAGCAAAGGTACTTCTGTTTTAAATCAAGGTGGAATAATAGAGGCTGATTTAGCTTCTCACTTGAAACAACTGAAAATTTGAAACTCGTTCATAAGACATTGCAGCTTCTACGCTACTCTCTTTTGAATCACAGGGACGTTCAAGCACTCTAAAGAGGTCCGTGTGGCACAAAGCACCACAGCCAGCCTGTGAGGGAGTCTTCTTCAAAGCAGATCTAATTCAAGCCTTCAGAAGACTACAACCTAATAAGATTCCAATCCAGAACCACTAAACTAAGCTGCTCCCAAATTCATGACTCACAGGAAGAGTGGAATGATAAATATTGTTATTTTTAAGCAACAAATTCTTAATTTGTTATGCATCTACGGTGTTAGGTGCCATAGAGTTGGTTCCAACTCATAGTGACCCTATGCAAACCAGAATGAAACACTGCTTCACCCTGTGCCATGCACACAATTGTGTTTACACTAAAGCCAATCATTGCAGCCACTGTGTCAACCAATCCTGTTGAGTGTCTTCATCTTTTTCACTGACACCCGACTCTACTGAGCATGATGTCCTTCTCTAGGGATTCATCCCTCCTGACAACATGTTCAAAGTATGTGAGATGCAGTCTTGCTATCTTTGCTTCCAAAGAGCATTCTGACTGTACTTTTTCCAGATCTGTTTGTTCTTTTGGCAGTCCATGGTACATTCAATATCCTTCTCCAACTGCACAATTCTTCTCTGTCTCCCTTATTCACTTCACTGTCCAGCTTTCACATGTATATGATGCAACTGAAAATACCATGACTTGGGTCAGGTGTACTTTAGTCTTCAAGGTGACATCTTTACTTTTCAGTAAGTTCAAGAGATCCTTTACAGCAGATTTTCCCAATGCAATGTGTCTTTTGATTTCTTGACTGCTGCTTCCTTGTTGCTGATTATGGACTCAAGTAAAATGAAACCTTTAAAAACCCTATTCCTTTGTCCATTTATCATGATGTTGCTTATTGGTCCAGTTATGAAGATTTTTGTTTTCTTGATGTTGAGGTACCATCCCTACTGAAGGCTGTGGTCTTTGAGCTTCATCAGCGAGTGTTTCAAATCCTTTTCACTTCCAGCAAGCAGGGTTGTTTCATCTGTATAATGCAGGTTGTTAATGAGTCTCCCTCCAATCCCACCCTGATGCCTTGTTCTTCTTCACACAGTCCAGCTTCTCAGATTATTTGCTCAACATACAGATTCAAAAGATAGGGCAAAAATAGTTCATCTATAGAGAAGTAATAAGAATAGTGAAACTAAAGGGTTTCCAATAAGGATGTCCTGTTTTTGACAGTTCATGGTGGCCATGTTTGTGAAGTGATAGCAGCCATACTTATCACGTTTTTTTTTTATTAGTCTTGACAAATAGCCATGAAAAGTTACATGATTCTGCAATGCATAGACAGTATTAAAGATTATAATCAAAATGGGTGTTCTGTTTACTAAACATTCCACGGGTTGTGTACAATTCATGACGTACATAACCAAGAGAACAATTCAACTTTCAACCAAAAAATTTGAGGCAACTGGGTCTGTTGCCAATCAGACAATGCTTGTTGTCAACAAACCACACACTCCAGTGGAAACACTGCCACCACTGGTCACAGTGTATGTGACAATCCATGCCAATCAATTTCTCACTGAGCACAAGAACCGGGCTTTCATTGACCACAATTTGGCACAGATTTTGCATCTGGGTTTGAAACTTTACCCTTACAAAATTATTACAACTCAAGAACTGAAGTCCAACAACCATAGATTGTGTTGTACACTTGCTGACTGGGTTCTGGCACAATTGAAAGTTGATCATGCTTTTGGCTGAAAAATCATCTTCAGCGACGAGGCCCATTTTTGGATGAATGGCATGAGTCGGATCCGACTCGATGGCACTTGGCTGGTTGTGTTAACAAAGAAAACTCTCAGATTTAGAGCCATGAGAATCCAATGGAGATTCAACAAACGTCGACGTCATTCCCCAAAAGTTACTGTATAGTGTGGGTTTGGGTCCGACGGAGTCACTGGCCCTTATTTTTTCCAAGATGAATGAGGACAGTGTCAATGGCAAAAGATATTGAGCTATGAGAACTGATTACTTTTGGTCCCATTTGGCAGTTGCCGTGGCAGCCGTTTACCTGAAGTTCTTTTCCACAGATAATGCCATCAAATGTACTTCAAAAATAATAAAACAACTAAAACTGTATCATTTACACAACTTGTTTTATTCAAGTTCAAAGATAAGACAGCCTTATTGGAAGACCCTTTATTAAACTTTAAAGATATCAGAAACAATCTCAAGGAATCTGTGAAAAAATATCAAATAACTTACAAGGACAAAATATATCAGACTTTTCAAAAGCAACAGATAAAGCAAGATAACAAGGAATGAGCCATTTTTTCTAATTCAATGAAAGTTGGGACCAAGGATTTTATATCCAGGCAAACTGTGCTTGAAATATCAATGCTACAAAAAAATAGTTTTAAATGTACAGGAACTGAAAGTAATTCTGTACTATAAGCCCTTCTTGAGGAATCTACTTGTTTCATTTGATCAAAAAATGCTAGGAATATTTCATCAATAAAACCAATGGTAACAGTTTTCATAAACAAACCTGTATATGCTATATGTCTATCCCCAACACACACAAAGGTGGGGATGACAGTGGAGAATTAATGTACAAATGCTATCTACTGTGACAAGGTAAAAATAATGCACTAATTTCCTAGGGAAATACAGGTTACCAAAACTAACCCACTTAGAGAGAGAAAACTTAAAGAGGTCAATTTCTGAAAAAGGAGACTTATCAAGGAACTATCACCAAGCCAAGAGGGCATTTTAGGGTAATTATATGAAATCTTCAATTACAGTCTCAAGACTCCATAAATTGTTGCAAAGCATTGAAAATGAAGGAAAACTTCCTAATCACTTTTCATGAGACAAGTTAAACAGTGATGACAATACCTGAATACAAATAACAAAAAAAAAAACAAAAGACCAGAAAACTGTATTGTTGTTGTTAGGTGCTGTCGAGTCAGTTTTGACTCATAGTGACCCTATACACAACAGAACAAAACACTGCCCAGTCATGTGCCATGTCCACAATTGATTTTATGCTTAAGCTCAGTGTGGTAGCCACTGTGTCAATTCATCTCCTCTAGGGTCTTCCTCTTTTTCACTGACCTTCTACTCTGCTAAGCATAATATCCTTCTCCAGAGATCGATCCCTCCTGACAACATGTCCAAAATATGTAAGACACAGTCTTGCCATCTTTGCTTCCAAGGAGTACTCTAGTTGTACTTCTTCCAGAATAGATCTATTTGTTCTTTTGGCAGTCCATGGTACATTCAATATTCTTCTCCAACACCACAATTCAAAGGCATCAGTTCTTCTTGCCTTTCTTACCCATTGCCCAGTTTTCACATGCATATGATATGATTGAAAATATCATAAAATTATCTAAACAAAAAGAAAGAAAGAAAATGCTGTGACTTGGGTGAGATGCACTTTAGTCTTCAAGGTGACATCTTTACTTTGCAATAGTTTAAAGACATATTTGCAGTAGATTTCCCAGTGCAATGCATCTTTTGATTTCTTGACTGCTGCTTCCATGGGCATTGATTGCAGACCCAAGCAAAATGAAGTCATCCTTGACAACCTCAATCCTTTCTCCATTTATGACGATGTTGCAGTTGTGAAGATTTTTGTTTCCTTGATGAGGTGCGATCCCTATGAAGGCTGTGGTCTTCGAGTTTCATCAGTGAGTATTTCAAATCCTCTTCACTTCCAGCAAACGAGGTTGTGTCTTCTGTGTAACAGAGATTGTTAATGCACCTTCCTCCAATCCTGATGCCTTGTGCTTCTTCATAGAGTCCAGCTTCTCAGATTATTTGCTCAGCGTACAGATTGAAAAGGTATGGTGAAAAGATGCAACCCTGATGCACGCCTTCCTGACTTTAAACCATTCAGTGTCCCCGTGTTCTATTCACACAACTACATCTTGATCAGTGTACAGATTCCTTAAGAGCACAGTTAAGTCTTCTGGAATTCCCATTCTCTGCAATGTTAGCCATAATTTATTATGATCCACACAGTCAAATAGTCAATGAAACACAGATAAACATCTTTCTGGTATTTTCTACTTTCAGCCAAGATTTATCTGACCATCAGCAATGATATCCTTGGTTCCACATCCTCTTCCAAATACAGCTTGAATTTCTGGTAGTTTCTGGTCAATATACTGTTGCAGTCACTTCTGAATGATCTTTAAGAAACCTTTACTTATGTGTGACGTTAATGATATTGTTTGGTAATTTCCACATTCAGTTGGGTCACTTTTCATGGGAGTAGGCATAAAAATGGATCTCTTAAACTATAGACCAATATTATTTACAAAAATCAATGCAAAAGTATACTAAATATTAGCAAAGAAAATCTGACTTCACATTAAAAAACTTATTCCTTAATCAAGTGAGATTTATTTCAAGAATGAAAGAGTGACTGAATAGTATTAGGAAAACTATATTAAGTACCTGGCTGCCAAATGGAAGACCAATGGTTTGAGCCACCAGCCCCTGCATGGCAGAGAGACGTGGCAGTCATTTCCATCAAGATTATGCCCTTGGCAATCCTATGGGGCAGTTCTACTCTGTCCTATAGGGTTGCTATGAGTTGGGATAAACTCAACAACAATGGGCTTTGGTTTATTAATATATCAAGCTTATAGATGAAATAAAACCCTGGTGACATAGTGGTTAAGTGCTATGGCTGATAACCAAAAGGCTGGCAATTCGAATTCACTGGCTCTCTTTGGAAACTTTATGGGACAGTTCTATTCTGTCCTATAGGGTCGCTGTGAGTTGGAATTGACTAAATGGCAGTGGGTTTGGGTCTTTTTTTAATAGATGAAAGGGAATGTAATGTTATGATTAACTTTATAGATGCTGAAAAAGCCTCTGACAAAATTCAATACCTATTCTTAATTTTTATAAAAAGCATTGTAGAAATCTGTGATAAATGAACATTTCCTTAAACCAATAAAATACATACAAGGTCTAATAATTACATCTGCAAACTTAATGGTTCTAAGCGCTACATACCTCATTGCTGAGTATCACTATGGTCATCTTTGAAGTACTCCCCTTGGGAAACTATGCACCAATATCAGCACCTAGTTCACCCTTCAAAGCAATTTTAGAAATCTTCCTGGAATGGCTATTGCACATGGTGACAAGATGGCAAGTTTGTAAACTTAACTGCATAGTTGTCTGTGAGGGAGTTTTTAGCCAGTAAACAAAAAACTGCATTGAAACACCCTCCCTGCTCACCTGATCTGCCCCCCAGTGACTTTCATCTTCACTCAGAGAAAAAGGAAATATTGAAAGGAAGACATTTGGATAACATTCAACACATCAAGGTAAATACAACAACAGCTCTGATGGCCATTCCAGTAAAAAAAAGGAGTTCCAAAATTGCTTTGAACGGTGGCCTAGGTGCTGGCATCCGTGCATAGCTTCCCAAAGGGAGTACTCTGAAGGTGACCATAGGGATATTCAGCAATGAGGTATACAGCACTTTTTCTAGGATCGTTTGCAAAATTAACTGGCAGTCCTGTGTGTCAGCATTCAGTATCTAACAGATATAAACACCATAAATGAAGAATAATTTTTACCCTTTACTTTTCACCCCTCCTTCCAACCTCAAACCTTAACATTACAAATGAGGAAAAGTAAAAAGGAGAGGAAATGAAAGATTCTAAAGGGCAGTAAGGTATCACCCCTTCCCTCCCTAAATATTTAGCAACTTTCAAAGTTTCAGTTAGGTCAAAACTGAGTGGAAAGAAAGAAGATTTGAGCTGGAAATGAAATTCATGCTTACTTTTAAAGTGTAATTTTATTATTTTAAAATAAAAGTATTTATTAATACTTAAAATTAACTAAACTACTCTAGGATCTGTCTGAGATCCCATATAGGAATAAGCCCAAAGAGCAGCAACAGAGAAGCTATTCCTTTATTGGAAACCCCAGATAATGCGAAAAGTTAGCACACTTAGCTGCCAACTAAGAGACTGGTAGTCTGAGTCTACCCAGAGGCATCTTACAACTACTGCTGAAAATCCAGCCACTGAACTTTCTACGGAGCGCAGCTTTACGCTGACCCGCAGGAAGAGGCCATGAGTCTGAATCTACTCTACAGCACCTTGTTGGGTTTTTTATTCCTTGACTATACACTGAGTCCAGCCTACTCAATGAATTAGTTTTACATGCATACGCACACACACAAGCACACACACGCACACAAGCGCACACATATACACGCACACACACAATAGGCAAAGAATTCTCTTGGCTAGCTTTTGAGGGGCTAGCATTTCAAACATCTGAGACAAGTATGCTTTAAGGTGCTCTTCCATAAAGAATATTCTAAGATGAACCTGGATACCTACTGAAAATCAAAATCCACCCAAGTAGAAAGCATAGGTATGTTTACTTTCACTCAGTCTTACTAGGAGAAAATTACAAGTTAGAACTATTTTAAGTTGAACAACATTTAAAGAGTAATTCTCAAAGAAGGAGAAGAAGCCTCGTTTTTATCCACTTCACTGTGTCATGAGATTATCTAAGAGAAAAATATTCTAACATATCATCATTTACAAATTGACATGACTTTTCATTTAATAATCCTGTGTAGACAGCAGGCTTTCCTACCTTTTGAAAGGCACAGCATTTTTCAGAACAGCCTCCACCTCAGCGGTGTTTGCTCTGGCAAGATCTGCCACAGTGAGAAAGCCAGCAGCATAGAGGAATCTGGCTCGCTGTGCATTAAGTAAGGATACCCGGATCAGGTCACACAGCTCCCTCTGGACACCAAATGTAAGACGCTTCTGGAATTGTGAAAGCAGCAGTTCCATGTTGTGCCAGCCCAGGCGGTTGGAAAACACTGTAATCATCCCTAGAATAGTCATAGGATATTTGCTGAATTAAAAATTCCTTGTAGGCTTCACTTTTCATTGTTTTAGATGAATTTTTTAAACAATGTTCATACGGGTTGAATTGTGTGTTCCCCAAATCCATGTTGGAATCTTAACACCTACACGTGCAGATGTGGTCTCTTTTGGGAATACCTTTTTCTTGGTTACATTAATGAAGTCGTAGTTGCAAGTCAATCACTTTCGAGAGATAAGAAGCAGATGAGAGATGAAGGAAACACAAGTGGAGAAAGACTGTTGCCATGTGGAGATCACCAAGGAACTCAGGAACAGAAAGTTGAAAGAGACAAGGATTTTCCCCCAAGGTGGAAAGCCTGTCCCCAGAGCAAGTACCCTGGATCAGGACTTCTAGTCTCCTACAGGGTCACTATGAGTCGGAATCAACGTGACGCCAACAGGAACAGAGTCTCCTGTGAGAAAACAAGTTTCTGTTCATTAAAGCCACTCACTTGGAGTATTTCTCATACAACAGCTTTAAGAAACTAAGATGGTTTTGTTATACAACTGTAAGGCTAACAGTCCTATTAATCAATAACTTGATGAGAAAACGGAGACCACTGTGTGCTTCAGCAGTACATACACTAAAAGTGGAACACCAGGTCTGACAACTAAGTTTGCGAACTCTTTGTAGAAAAAGTGTCAGATCCCTCATTGCTGAACATCACCATGGTCAATTTCTAAGTACTCTCCTTGGAAAGCTACACACTGACACCAGCACCTAGTCTACCCTTCAAAGCAATTTCTGAGCTCTTTCTCTGGAATGGCCACCAGAGCTGTCCTCGTATTACTCTTGATGTCCTGAATGTCATCGAAATGTCTTCCTTTCAACATTTCCTTTATCTTCAGGTGAAGTCATCGGGGACCAGATCAGTTGAGTAGGGAGGATGTTCCAACACAATTATTTGTTTACTGGCTAAAAACTCCCTCACAGACAGGGCCATGCACACTGTCATGATGTAAGAGAGCCACGGGTTGCTGGTGAGAAGTTCAGGTCATTTTCATCTAAGTTTTTCACATAGCCTTTTCAGCACCTCTAAATAGTAAACTTGGTTAACTGTTTGTCCAGTTGGTACAAATTTGTAATAA
Source organism: Heterohyrax brucei (assembly GCA_028571685.1). Classification (NCBI taxonomy): domain Eukaryota; kingdom Metazoa; phylum Chordata; class Mammalia; order Hyracoidea; family Procaviidae; genus Heterohyrax; species Heterohyrax brucei. Next base: position 64,826,913 of record CM053157.1, read on the forward strand.
AAAAAATCCCTCTAATATCAAAAAAGGTTAGCAACATCCTTTTGACTCTTGATTTGGACTGATGGAATTTTTGGTCACAGTCAATTGCCTGACTTTCGTTGTGCACTCTGACACTCTGTATTAGGGTTGTGTTGGTACACCCACGTTTCATCACCAGTGACAACATGGCCCAAAACATCACCTTGCCTCTCCAAAAGGTCTTGGCAAACTTCAACTTTCCTTTGCTTTTGTTCATCAGTGAGCTCCTTCAGGACCATTTTTGCACATACTTTTTTTTCATGTCAAGATTTTCAGTTAAGATTTTCCTAGCTGTTTCTCTATCAATGTTTAATTGGTCTGCTACGCTTCTTACAGTCAACCAATGATTCTGACATACAATTTGACAAATTTTTGCAATTTTTTTCATTTCCGTTCATTGCTGGCTGCCATGACCTTTCTTCATCAATGATGCTCTCCCCCTCAGAAAAACTTGTATCCCATTTGTACCCTGCCATTTTCTTCATCACATTATCCCCATAAACTTGGAATAACATGTTCCTGATTTCACTTCCACTCTTGCCAAGTTTAAGAAGAAAATTAATGTTTGTTTGCTGCTCTAATTCAAGCTCTGACATACTCACAACAGTACACAAAAACACATGATGACAATAACGAATGCCACTCAGCAAGACACCACCACATGTTGCACAAATACAGCTGTGAGACCCTGACATACCAAGGTTATGAAACCTTACCAAGTTGTTTGCACAATACTGCCAAAAAAAGTGTGTGGTGGCCAAGTTCACGAACTTAACTGTCAGACATCATACAGAGAAGGCTGGCATCTCCTGTGCAATCAAGACATGCAAATTCATGAAGTGTTTCATATTTTTTAAAAAAAGAGAAAGAAAAAGAACACCTAGAACTTTGTTTCTTCTTGTGACAGACAACAGAGAAGGAAAAAGAAAACAGAAAGGAAAGAGATGTTCATCAGGTTCTTAAGAAATGGAAGAGGGATAAGGGCCAAAAGTTCAGCTAGCTTCCAGTGCTCTCTAACAGGGTAACTGAACCTAGAACCATAGTTTTAAGTTTTCTGATGATGACAGAGATTACTTAAGACTATGGCTTTAATGTAGAGTCCTACATTGAAATGAAATTTGGGGAAAACACATTTAAATTTGACCTTAAACCATAGTCTTAAATAAATGTGGAAACTTTTGTTTAACTGACCTGCATAAACAGCAGCTGACTGTTGCAAAGACTGAATCTGTCCACGATTGCATCCATACTTCTGATTAATTTCCTTTAAGGGAACTTCACTGATCAAATCTAATAACACAAGACTGGTGAAAAACCTAAAAAGGAAATTACCAAAAGTATAGTGAAAGGTCACATACATCACCTATGAAAAAGTATAATGTTTGTTTCAAAACAATTAAGAACCAAAAAGACAATAGAGGGTTTACACACCCTGGGAAGATTCATGATGGGAAAAAGTAAATGGGAAAAGACCGAGATCCATAAAGCACAGAACTAGTATCTATATAACAACATTTTTTCCCCATATTTAAATATTGCTAACTGATTTTAAGAAACAAGGTTTGGCTCAAGAAGAATGATGACACAAAAATTTTACAGAAAACTTGATACATAGCTGTGTAGTAGTAGTTGTGGTTGTTAAGTGCTGTCAAGTTGGTTCCAATTCATAGTGACCCTGTGTACAACAGAAGAAAACACTGCCCGGTCTTGCACCATGTCCACCGTCATTTTTATGCTTAAGCCCACTGCTGCAGCCACTGTGTCAGTCCATCTCGTCAAGGGTCTTGCTCTTTTTCACTGACCCGCCAACTCTACCAAGCATGATATCTTTCTTCAGGGACTGATCCCTCCTGACAACATGTCCGAGGTATGTGAGACTCAAAGCTATATGTTCATTTAATCATGTTTCAGTAAAATGGCAGAATCTTATCACTAAATTCAGTTTGGACTAACTGAATAAATGAAGGCAATGATGGCAAAAAAATGCAAGCACATAAATGCTTATAAAATTCACACTTGACTATGTTGTAAATGATTCATGGCGCCACCATGAAACGGAAGCTATTTGATAACAACTGGAACTGGAAATATTTTAAGAAAACTAACTTTATTACATTTCAAAAAAGCTAAAAGCTTATCCAATTCCTTCCTCTGAATCTTTTAATTGGCACTTCCCTCCTAATTATGAGTAACTCCTCAAGATAAAAAGCATAATCCCAAAGGAAGCTACCCAGTTGGCAGTTGCTCTGATTCACCTCTTCCTGAAGAAAGGGATGTAATAAAATGTTCTGATTTGAAAAGTCTTTTTATATAATGTCTGCTAAATTACACGCCATAGGTAGAAAGTAAAATACCAATAAAAATACAGAAAATTTTAAAAGCACACTATGGTCAGTCAAAATTTTTATTTTACTGATAAAAATGACTACAATAAAATGGACATCTACCATAAACGAGACACTGCGTGAAATATGGGAGAGCCTAGGCTTCCTGGATGGTTACTGTCATGGTTTGAATTGTGTCCCCCCAAAAATGTGTGCAGCCACGTGGCTGGGATATGGTTCCCAGTATCTTGGGACTGTCCTCCATTGTGTGGTTTTGCTAACCTGTATGTTAAAGGATTAGGGTGGGGCTGTGAATTCCTGCTATGGGGGAAGTTTCCCTGGAGTATGGCTTGCCCCACCCTTAATGCTTTTAGCTTGCAAGGAATAAAAGGAAAAACAACCAAGGACAATTTGAGAACCTCACTACCATCAAGCAAGCAGCACCGGGAGCAGAGCGCGTCGTTCAGACCAGAGGTTCTTGCGTTAGGACACTCCCTGGACAATGACTGATGCAATACCGGACTTTCCTCCAGAGCCGTCAAGGGGAAAGTCTTTCCCTGGAGCGGACACCCTGAATATGGACTTGCAACCTACCGGACTGTGTAAGAATAAATCTTTCTTTGTTAAAGCCATCCACTCTGTGGTATTTCTGTTAGAGCAGCCCTAGCTGACTAAAACAGTTACCTTTTATGGATGGCCATTTGCCGGTGCTGTCTCTCAGTTCTGGCTACTACTTTCCCCTTCACACAGCGAGCCAAGAATCCTTCTTCAACTCCAACTAGCTCTGCTACCCGTTTCATAGAAGTTGGCAACTTCTCCCACAAACAGAAAAATCGGTACCAATCTATAGTAATCCAATCTTCAAACATTGGTGTAACCTAAAAGGAAAAAGTATCACTCATTAGCTAAGGCCAGGGCCTTACAAAGGGATCAAAATTGCACATGTAAAACCTCATATTAAAAACAGAGGTCTCAGGATTTGAAAAAGTGTTATTTCATTTAAGAGCAAATGGCATTTATCCAAAAAACAAATGACAGCCAGGACAAAAGAACCCCTAACACAACTTTATCCAATTCTAGAGGCCTATCTAATGATGGTGTAGTGGTTAAGTGCCACGTCTGCTTACCAGTTCAAATCCACCAGGTACTGCTTGGAAACACTATGGGGCGGTTCAAATTTGTCCTATAGAGTTACTAAGCAACTAAGCATACAAACTAAATATTATAGAACCCAGTAGTTTAAATATCAAACCAAAAACCAATCCCCTGGCCGATGAGTCAATTTTGACTAGTAGTGACCCTATGGGACTGAGTAGAACCACTTTACAGAGTTTCTAGGGAGTGCCTGGTGGATTTGAACTGCTAACCTTTTAGTTGGCAGCTATAGCTACCAGGGTTAAATTTTTAATCTCAATATTCTGGTGCCAGGTAAATTTCATGTATTTTATATGATTTCCAAGAAAGAACCAGTAAATTGGAAAGAGAAGCTTCTGGGAATAGAAAGAAATAGACAATCTGGAAGATGACATATATATTGGAGAACTTACTAGAAATAGAGATGTGTATTAAATATTTATTAAGATGTCCAACACTCAGCAAAGACTGTCAGTCCTCAGCTGGGTAGAATCATCGTCTCTAATTTTACAGATGGGGAAGTGAACCCTTAAAAGAGGCTAAGTACTTTAACAAGGTCTTACAGTTACTAAGTGATGAGGCTGGAGGTGAAATAAGGCAGAGCCAGAGCCCCAAATCTCAGCTACTGTATATTTAATTGGACTCATTCTTAAGAATATGGTGGCTGCCCCGCTTTGATATTATTCCTAGTCATATTGTAGGAAACAGAACAGATCCTATACCTTTGCAAGAAAAAAAAAAAATGCCCTGTCCACACACTTCTCCTCAGTTTACTTCTATATAGTGTTTTTTACAGTAACATATTTCCTAATAAGTGTTCTTAATTGAGGATTTCCATTTTATCCCCACTTGCTACTTATTAAAATGCATGCATGCTCTTAACTGACAAAATAAATTATTCCTGTTCAGGTTCTTACCTGGAAATATGATCTCAAATGCAATTTTGTCCAATTCTAGAGGCCTGTCTAACGGCGGTGTAGCAGTTAAGTGCTATGTTTGCTTACTAAAAGGTCAGCAGTTCAAATCCACCAGGTGCTCCTTGGAAACTCTGTGGGGCAGTTCTACTCTGTCCTATAGGGTCACTATGAGTCAGAACTGACTCAATGACTGGGTTTGGGTTTGGGTATCTAATGTACACAAACTTGAAAAATTCCTAATTGTGTTTATTCTAGAGCTCTTATCAAGGATATAAGTCACAAAGTATCTTAAGACTGAATTTTGCATAGCCACTGAGATGCAATGTTTTTCCTACATATTTGTTTTGTTTTTTACCTTATGAATATTTAAGCTAATCAAGTTTCTCTTTTTGCTTTAGTAGGTAGAAATCTCAGAAATGAAGTTGGCAACAGCAATTGTACATTACATGATAGTATTCATGTTTTTGTACTGTGACCATTAAGGTCATGTGTCAACTTGGCTGGGTCATAATCCTCAGTGGTTTGGCAGTTATGATGAAGCTTGGCAGTTGCATAAAGATGTGATCACTCCTGTGATGAGTCCGATATAATGTGATCATCTCCATGATGGGATTGGCTGTTGAGTAGCCAAGCAGTTGAAAGGGATTTTCTCTTGGGGTGTGGCTTGTGTTCAGTGCTGTTATTGTTGTTAGGTGCCATCGAGTCAGTTATGACTCATAGCAACCCTATGCATGACAGAACAAGGCACTGCCCAGTCATGCACTATGTCCACAATCGTTTTTATGCTTAAGCCCATTGTTGGGACCATGTGTCAGTTCATTTCCTTGAGGGCCTTCCTCTGTGTCGCTGACCCTCCCCTCTACCAAACATGATATCCTTCTCCAGGGACTGATCCTTCCTGACAGGTAGACAGGTTTCAGCTGAGCTTCCAGACTAAGACAGACTAGAAATAAGGACCTGGCAGTCTACTTTTGAAAAGAATTAGCCAGGGAAAACCTTATGAATAGCAGTGGAACCCAGTGTCCAATACAGGTGGATTTTGGGCAGTACTCCTAGACTTTTGCTAACTCAGTATCATACAGTTGACTCCTGTTTGTCTGACCTTCGGCTCTTGGGACTTGAGCTAGCAGCTTACCTGCTGTCTTGCCTGCTGACCTTGGAATTCATCAGTCTCTGCACCCTGTGAGTTAAAAGCTCTGTTATTTGACCTGCTGATCTTGGGTTCATCAGCTTCTGAAGCTACTTGAGTCAGGAGAAGCCTGATGCAGGGACATGAGTCTGTGAAGTCTCTACAACCAGTTGAGCTTGACATAAATCTCTCTGTATATATTTATATACTGTACTGGTTTTGCTTTCTCTAAAGAACTCAGCCTGAAATACGGACCAATCTTTGTTGGAATTTTACACTATGGTCTTATTTTTAACTTCTTAGTATCCCATCATCCTTTAATGCTCTCTTATGTAGTGCAATGTATATCTATAATATATACTATATATCATATGATATGTGGTATATATTAATACCACATGTCTCATATTATATACAGCATATATTACTATAATATATATCACACTACTATAATACTGTTATATATTACAATATACAAGCAACTCAAATCATTTTTGAAAGGAGGCTAAAGATAGGTGGATAGGTAAGCATAGATTAAAATGTCATTAGAATATTTAGCTTCTTACTTTAAAACAACTTTCTTCTGTATTCTCACCACTACTAATCTGGTTAAGGAATACAAACAAGCTATTCCATTAGGCTATCAATAATCCTCAGAATTCTATCTATATATTTCCTTCCCATTTTCACAAGTTCTGAAGATAACAGAACTTACCAGATAGACAATATGCAGGTCATTCTCTAAAACAAAGCTCTTCATTGCTCTTTGGAGGTCAGCAAAAATATCTAAAGTATCCATTGGAGAGAGTGAAGAAGAAAGAGTAGCTGAACCAAGATGTGTTGGATGGTATACTTTTCCTAGTTTGGGCATGAAAGCAGGGGTGATGGGGGGAGAGATACAAATGTTTTTAAAAAGGTAAATAAAATAATTAGTTAAAATACATAAAATGAATAAAATAAAATTTAATAGATATGTGAATAAACAAAACACTAAATTAAAACAAAACGTATTTAACTAAATAAAATGAAATACATTATACAAAATAGATACAATAAATAAAATTTTATGCGATAACTGAAATAATTATAACCCAATAAATAAACAGATAAAATACATTAAAAGTATAAAATTATCAAAATAAATTAAAAGGATTAGTTTAATGACTTAGTTACATTAAATACTATAAGTAGAATAAGATAATTTAACTAAATATATTTTAAAAATTCATTAGATAAAATATCACAAATAAAAAAATAAATGAACTAAAAAGAAACAGAGTTACTATAAGACATAAAATGATACCGGCAAAGAGTATGATTCTTGGCTTAAGTAGATACATAAGACTAATCGGGCAGTTCCTGTCCAGAGGTGACGTAAGAGGGCAGACGGGGACAGGAGCTAGTTGAATAGACACAGGAAATACAAAGTAGAGAGGAATATGCTGTCACAGAGTTAGGACAGAAGCTAGAGTTACACAGAAGTGTGTAAGTTTTTGTATGACAAACTGACTTGGATTGTAAGCTTTCACTTGAAGCACAATATTTTTTTAAAAAGAAATATAGTTAATTAAATTAAGTATACGAAATACATCAAATATAATACATTCAAATTAATTAAAATAAATACATAAACACATGAATGAATAAATAAAAGTGTCTTTGTACATTCAGGAGTAACTTTCAAGCTCTGAAACATTTAGCAAACAGAATCCTGTGCAATGCAGGAATACAGATAAGCAGGCTCTATGCTAAAAGTCTGAACACAGCACTGACTTACTGAAAGGGAGTTGATAACACTGTTTGAAAAGTCAATTTCCTTTAAACATGAAAAGCTAATTTTCTTCTTCTGACTAAAATCTTACACAGTATGTTGTTAAAGATGAAAAAGTGAGTGTAAGTTGCAACAGAGAATTCATTTTTACCTTCTGTTCCATCACCAACTTCTGAAATTTGTATGAATTCATTCTCTAGCAGCCACCTCACACATGCCTCAATTGCTCCAAATTTAGCAGAATCTTGATTTCTCTGAGTTCCCTGCTTCCCTCCTTTCATACTTGCAGCCAAAAATGTGCAAGAAGCATAAGTTTGCAGATCTTGTGATGTACTTGCCACTCCACCAACTATAATCTGATAGAAAAGGTTTCAAGATTCCTGTAACTTTTTGTAAGACACTCAGGTAGCCATTATTTTATTGAAAAAAATAAAGTGATTTTGTTCTCTTAAAATATTCTCATAATCTTAGAGACCATTTATTAAGTTTTCCATTATCACTTACTGAAAATATGGACAACACCTCCTCATAACATGAAAACTTTTGTTTAAAAATAAAACAGAAAACATGATCTCATAAACTAAAATTACCTATCTGAAATTTCAGAACTAATAACATATTTAAAGGAGGAATTGATGGATATTGGCTAATATTTTTATATAATTAATTTGATGTAATACCACAAATAGGTCCCTAGGTAAAATTCCTAGATGGCACACTATTCCTCTCTGCTCCATACATGTCTCATCCTCCCAACAGCCTCCTTTCCCCTCCTCTCCACCCACTCTCCTTCCTCCAGCCAGAGGTCAGCAGGATGATATCCTATAGATGTATAGAACCATAAAGTGCATCCAATATATGGTCACTCTGCATTGCCAAGTCCAATCCCTTCCTGTCCAAAGAGTGGACCTTAATTATAATTTATGGGTAAGGGCAGCATCAGGGCCGGGGGCCATGCTCTCAGGGGAACCCCGAAACCGCTGGACCATCAGTTGAGGTCTTTTAGTGAAGATCTCAGGATGCACCCCTTTTTATTCTTGTGTTGCCAGTGACACTCCTCTCTGTGAGCTCCGTCGTGGCTATCACTGGTGGTGGCCGGGCACCACCCGGTTCTTCAGGTCCCAAGTCGATGTAGGCACCCACTCTTGTGGGTCTCTCTGTCTTCTAGGTTGTCTTTACCACATGTCATTTTGGTCCTCGGTGAGCATCCATTCCTGCTGAGTTGGGACCATCTGCTGTGTCCTCAGATGGCAGCTTGGCAGCTTTTAAGACCCCAGACACCACTCACCAATGTGGGGTGCAGAGAGCTCTCTTAGCAAAACGCTAGTTGTGCCAATTGGCCTCGATTTCACCTAAGAGCATGGTCCCCCGCCCCCTGCCCCAGCTACTCTATCCTTGCAATATTGGGTTAAGATGGAAGGTGTACTCAAGTTATGCTGAAGTCCACTTAATGTTGTTCTTGTTTCTAATGGGCACACACATTTTTATAGATGTAGTCACATTGACTGGAACTGCAAAAGAGTTTCAGCAACTTATGAGAGGGCCTACTGTCTGACTCCTTGTTGTTGCTGTTATTAGGTGCCATCGAGTCAGTTCTGACTCATAGTGACCCTATGAACAACAGAATGAAACACTGCCCAGTCTTGCACCATGTCCACAATAATTTTTATGCTTAAGTCCATCATTGCAGACACTGCGTTGATCCATCTCATCAAGGGTCTTCCTCTTTTTCACTGACCCTCCACTCTACCAAGCATGATTTTATTTCCAAGCACGAGATTTTATTTCTCATGTTAGATTCCTCTGTATTGTTGGACATTTCCAACCACGTACGTTTCTAACATATTTTAAGGTCAACCAGCATTATCTGAGTGGAAGAACTTGGGTCCATTTTGTCACTTTTTTTTTTAATTTAGGAAAGAATAAATATAGTTTACAAGGAACAGAAAAACCACCCGGCATTTGTGTTTTAATCCACTCTTCTGAAGTGGACTGACATAACACTCCTACAGGGACTGATTTTCCTGACAACATGTCCAAAGTATGTAAAATGCAGTCTTGTCCTCTTTGCTTCCAAGGAACACTCTGGTCGTACTTCTTCCAGAACAGATCTGTTGGTTCTTTTGGCGGTCCATGGTACATTCAATATTCTTCTCCAACACCACAGTTCAAAAGCAGTCCAACTCCTTACCAATACCCTATGTTGTCAACGATTATCTTTTTTTCTTTCTTTTCTAAATTGAGAGTGCAAGTTTAAAAAAGAGTAGAGGTACAAGTGCCAGTACCACAGGCACTGATAATGAAGCCAGCACCAATGCATGCTGGTCCAGGCGTAGGAAAACTTTACTGGATGGATACACGAAATCTTTAACAGGAGTTAACTTGGAAAACTTGGAACAGGACGAGATTTTATTTCTCATGTTAGATTCCTCTGTATTGTTGGACATTTCCAACCACGTACGTTTCTAACATATTTTAAGGTCAACCAGCATTATCTGAGTGGAAGAACTTGGGTCCATTTTGTCACTTTTTTTTTTAATTTAGGAAAGAATAAATATAGTTTACAAGGAACAGAAAAACCACCCGGCATTTGTGTTTTAATCCACTCTTCTGAAGTGGACTGACATAACACTAACTGTGTTCAACTCCAAGGCCTACCTACATAGAATGGAGAAGATTCAGATTTAGGAAGGCTAAACATACAATGGAAGCCTATGTGGCATGGTGGGTTAAGTGCTACATCTGCTAACCATGAGGTCAACAGTTCAAACCCACCAGGTGATCCTTGGCAACTCTACGGGCAGTTCTGCTCTGTCCTAAAGGGTCGCTATGAGTCAGAGTCAACTAGACAGCAGTAAGTTTAAACACATGGTAATCTTACCGAAAAACACAGGCTAAGGTTTCCACATGTTAAAGTATTTCCATCCTAGAATAAGAGCAAAAAGCAAACAGTAATTCAGTGAGCGCTCCCTTACCTCCAGAATCGCTCTGATCATACTGGCCGTGACTTCTTCCCCTTCTTGTCTGCGTAGACAGCTGCGAACAGGTTTCAGAGACCCCTGAAGCAGAGCTATGCCTTTTGACTTCTCAGAGTCCTTACAAAGTAAGATACTCTCACCTATAAAGAAAAAAGCATGCATTTGCAAAATCCCCATCTTATTCGCATAAGATATTCACTAGAAAGAATTTAAGTTGCCTTGTTTGTTCACAAGATAAAAGCTGACAGTGGTTGTTTAGTCACAGACTACGGCTAATGTCTCTATTTTCTGAACTTTTGTTTAACCATTATTATTGAATAATTAAAAAATTAATAAACATAGTTTGAAAAATATAAAGGAAAATTGTTACACATATGTGATGATAATACAAATTCAAAAATACTTAAGATTCTTATACTGCCATCATTTTCATTATAACATTAACTAATCCAAATGCTTTAGGCTGTAAGACGATGAACAAAAATACGTGAAATCACACTTGTAAATGAAAACCATGTGCATATATGTTATTTATGGAGTACTGAATTTCAGTTTGCAGTGATTAAAAAAAAATCACAAAGATTAAGGGCAAGGTTGCACAGTGGATTAATGTGATGGCTGTTGATAAATTGGACACCCAGAAAAAGATTAACCAGAAGAATTTAATCAACATCACTGAATTGTAACACGTAAAATCTTCAACCAGTATATGTTTTTGCTATGAATATTCTCAACAAACAAAAAATAAACATGCACAAATACGTAATTTACACAAACAAATTAACTGTGGCAATTATGACTAAACAAAAACATTTTTTTAAGTGAATCTAACAGCAGGGGAATGAGTGCAGGTAAATAAGATGGTCCAAGAAACAAAACGAATGGCATTTGCATTAGAGAAAAAGAAAAGTAAGAGTGACCTCTTGTAGTAAAGCATATGAAACAATCCGGGCAGAGAGAAGACACAGATTCCTGACACTGACTGCCAAACTGACTGAGAGTCCCGAGATGATAAAGGTCAGGGCTGATAAACCTGGTGCCCACTGGCTAACATCTTACAACTCTTGGGTTAAGAGGTCGACTTCATTAACATAACACTGAATTGTTTTACTAAACACATAGAATAGTTAACACAAACAAATCTTAATTTTACTTATAGTTAGTGTAAGTAGAGAATCAGTGCGTGATAACAGAAAATTATAACTTATACTCACTTTACATCTCAAGTGACTCTGAAAAGATGACATGAGAGTATTGGATAATAAAGAAATACAGCATGAGGAACAGCCAACAGGCACTAGTCAAGCTTCCAGTGGACTGCCCCTGCCCTCTGACAATGCCATTACAGTTAAACTCAAACTTACTCACCTACGGTGTCAACTCCTTTCCTCCCTGCGCGACCCACCATTTGCTTGTAAGTAAGAACGTCCAGAGATCGGCCACTGAAAATCGGAGTCCTAATAATCACACGACGTGCAGGTAAATTGACCCCAGACGAAAGAGTAGATGTTGCTGCCACGACTCGAATGAGTCCTTGACGGAAGGCCCCTTCAATGATATCCCTCTCTTCAGAAGTAAGACCTAAAGGGTGGGGAAAAAAGGATTCCAGTAACATACATTCTTCTGTAAAAATATTTTCTTGATCACTAACAAATAGGTCTGACAATTTGCTACAAGTAGCTGAAGATTTTTTTAAAGCTATTATGACTGTAAAGAAATAAGTCATCCATCTATCTATCTAAGAGCATAATCTGCCATCCCTAATACACTTCTGTCTCATCTTCCAGACGAGAGGCCAGAAAGCTTGTCCTGTAAAGGACCAGTTAATAAATCTTACAGGTTTTGTGGGCCAGATGGTCATCATTCCAACTTCTTAACTCTGCCTTTGTGACGTGAACGTGTTCAGGGAACAAACAGGTATGACTGTATCTCAGTAGAATGGTTCTGACAAACACAGTTGGGGTCTGGATTTGACCAGCAGGCTGTAGTTTGCTGACCCCTGTACTATACAGTGAGCTCCTTGAGGGTAGGGACTACCTGTATCTCCAGGGCCTATGCAACACAGTGGTCAGGAATATTTTTTACAGAAATAAATTTGTGAATAAACACATGGGTAAATGAAAAATAGAATATGTACTCATCTGGCTCATTTTTAATGTTATTAAAAAATCAAAAGGACCACTGTTCATTTTATTAGTATGCATTATAAATTAGGCATACAATGTAAATAGTCTTCCATTTGTGTCTTAATTATTTAGTGCTGCTGTAACAGAAATACCACAAGTGGATAGTTTTTACACACAGAAATCTATTTTCTCATAGTTTAGGAGGTCAGCTATCTGAATTCAGGATGCAAGAACTAGGAGAAGGCTTTCTCTCTGTCTGCTCTGGAGGAAGTTTCTTTCCTCTTCTTTGTTCCTACTCCTGGGTGAGCTTCATGTGGCTTGGTATCTCCTTCCCCCTCTGCTCATTTATTTAATCTTGTTTGTATCTCAAAAGTGATTGACTCAAGATATATCCTGTACTCATCCTGATTCACTAACATGAAAAAGACCAATCCCAAATAAGTTCGCAAACACAGGCTTAAAGGTTAAGATTTACAACACTTATTTGGAGGGAAACAATTCAACCCATAATAGTATGCACATAAATTAATTTTTTAAAAAAATACATTGATTGATAGGGTTAAATTCCTTATCTTAGAAACAAAATATCCTCAGACCCTTAGCAGATATGCTCATGGACTGACCACTGCCTGCAAGAGAATCTTTAATTCAGTGACTGCCAAATTGAGAATCTATCTGTGATGGCTAAGGTTATATGCCAACTTAGCTAGACCATGATGCTCAGTGGTTTGACAGGTCATCCTCCAATTCATGATCTGATGTGAGCAATCAATTAGTTGAAAGCCTGTCAGTTGAAAGCTAATCTGTTTCTTTGGGGTGTAGTCAACATCTAATATATATGGAGGTTCTGCCAAAGCTCTCTCCGATCCTGTATCCATCTCATTATCCTCTGACCTCCAAATGGTCGGGAGAAGTCTCCAGGCTGAAGTCTGACCCATATATTTGAGATTTGCCAGCCTCTACAAATTCATGAGCCATTTTCATGAGATAAATATGTGTGTCTCTCTCTATACATAAGTGAGTATAAGAAGACTGCCAATTAAGTTCACAGATTCATCCTAGAAAAAGTACTACATAGCTCATTGCTAAATATCACTACAGTCACCTCTGAAGTACTTCCCTTGGGAAGCTATGCACTATGCCAAGCACCCAGTCCACCCTTCAAAGCAACTTTGGAACTATTTTTCTGAAATGGCCATCAGAGCTATTGCTGTATTACACTTCCTGTCCTGAATGTCACCAAAATACCTTCCTTTCAATATTTCCTTTATTGTTGCACAGAGAAAAAAGTCACTGGAGGCCAGATCACATGAGTAGGGATGGTGTTCCAATACAGTTATTTGTTTACTGGGCAAAAACTCCCTCACACACAACTGTACAATTAAGTTCTCAAATTTACCATCTTGCCACTATGTGCAATAGCCATTCCAGAAAGAGTTCCAAAATTGCTTTGAGGGTGGCCTAGACACTGGCATTGGTGCATCGCTTCCCAAGGGGAGTACTTTGAAGGTGACCACAGTGATATTCGGCAATGAGATATGTAGCACTTAGAACAATTAAGTCCACAGACTTAATTGTCAGACCTCATGTACATAGTCTTCACCAGTTTTGTTCTTCAAGAAAACCTAGTCTAACACATTATCCAATATATTATTTAAAAATATATACACCTATCAAAATACAGTGGAAACCCTGGTGGCATAGTGGTTAAGTGCTACCTCTGCTAACCATGAGATCAGCTGTTTGAATCTACCAGATGCTCCTTGGAAACTCTATGGAGCAGTCCTACTCTGTCCTATAGGGTCGCTATGAGTCAGAACTGACTCAATGGCAGTAGGTTTTTTGTCTTTTAATCAAAATGCAAAAATTTCTAAAATCAATTTCATTTTTATATGCTTATGAGAATATTCCAATAACTCACAGAATAAAATGAGGCATTTAGTGCCATGTAAAATTCAGGGTAACAAGTACCACCCTAATTTTAGAGAAAAAAGTATAGAGTACTACTTAACATTATAATTCAACTCCACATTCATCTAAAACAACTTGTATCTAGTACTTATAAATTATACAGGTAAGCATACTTAAAGGTGTTTCTTTTACTTTTTTTAAAAACCACCCACTGTCTTAAAGTGAAATCTAAGTATATTTATTGTCATAAACAAATCAAATACACACAAATATGAAAATGTGGAAATTACTATGTTTTCTTGGAGAGAACTTTTTAATAACAGACTGCAAACACGAGTACCTGCATGATGGAAGGCTACTCCCCAGGGCACAGTTTTCTGTAATACAGCGTCCAATCCTGAAGGCAAACGTTTTAGCTGATCCATCACTTCCAGGAGGCCCTTTTGGTCCAGAATTACTGGTGGACATTCAGATGGTTTCACCATTCCTGTACACACACACACACACACACCAAGAAAAAAAAAAAAAATTAATGGAGTTCACCCCGGGTTGGATTCCTTTAAGGGCTATTCTCTAGTGGTATAGCAGTTAAGTGCTATGGTTGCTAACCAAAAAGTTGGTAGTTCCAATCTGCCAGGTACTCCTTGGAAACTCCACAGGGCAGTTCTACTCTGTCTTACAGAATTGCTACGAGTCAGCATTTACTTGACTGCACTGGGCTTGGATTTTTGGTTTGTTACATCATGTTACAGCTAAGTACTAGAGCAATGGTTTCAAAATTACTGCATATTATAGTTACCTCACTGCCATGAGTAGGAATTAACTCAACGGCAAGAAATTTGGTGGTTTGGGTTTTGGAGCTCTTTAAGAAATATTGATGCCTAACTCACTCCAGACACTCCTGTGTAACTGGTATTGAGAATGACCAAGCATCAGGAATTTAACAGCTTTCCAGGTGAATCTAATGTACAGCAAAGCTTGAGAAACATCACACCAAATCTACAGGAGTGACTGAAGGAACCACTTGTAGAAAGGAGAGTGCTGCAAGACTGCTTATCGCGCAAACTCTAACAGTAAACCAGACTTTGGCTCAAACCGTGTCCACGGGTTTTAATTCTGGATCCAAGTAAAGCAAAATCCTTGACAAGTTTGATCTTTTCTCTGTTTATCATCATGCTGCCTATTGGTCCAGTAGTGAGGACTTTTGTTTTATGTTGAAGTGTAATTCATACTGAAGGCTGCAGTCTTTGATCTTCACCAGCAAGTGCTTCCATGCCACATAAGAGGTGAGGATGATGCAGGAGAACAACCCAAGTACTCTCTTCATGTCAACTTTATTTTCATTCTTCAGGATGCATTCTTCCCAGAGTTCCAGATAGAGAAGAGGACCCTTCACCTTCCTCCTCAAACTAACATTCACCATCATCCTCAGGGATCAACCCAGAAGGAAGAAATCTGGCAAAAATCTGTCTCACCACTTTCTCTTTTCCTGGATCCAAGGATTTCCTTCTACTTCCCCTTCCTTTCTTCCAGAGACTTCCCATAGACCATACCTTCCTCCCTTCCCCAATCTACGTTTGTGTCTCTCTCTTCCCTGAACCACAGTAGCGTAACTGGCTGAAGGGAAAGTGACAAGGGATTCGGGGAGGGTGAAAAGACTTAAGCACACATCATTCTAATATTTTCAAAATATCAATACCATTACACATTGCAATGGTTTTGCTCAGTTTCCTTCATGTTTTGGCTTTATTGATAACTTTTTCAGATGAAAATACATAAAGAAAAATGACTCAACACAGAAAATTAAGTGGAACAAAGAAACTATCAACAACTAACACAAAAGAAAAACATCAAAATGACATCATTAAATTCATACCTATAGATAATTCACTGGCTTGGCTATCAATAATTATGCTGAATGTAAATGGACTAAACACACCAATAAATAGAGAGAGAGTGGCAGAATGGATAAGAGAACATGATCCATCTTTATGCTGCCTACAAGAGACACACTTTAGACTCACACACAAACTGAAACTACAAGGATGGAAAACATATATCCAGCAAACAACAATCAAAAAAGAGCAGGTGTGGCAATATTAATATTCGACAATATATACTTTAAAGTAAACTCCACCACAAAGCACAATGTAGGGCACTATATAGTGACTGAAGGACATGAATATAATGAATATTTACACACTCAACAACAGGGCTGCAAATTACATAAAGCAAACTCTAACAGCATTTAAAAGAGAAACAGATAACTCCACAGTAATAGTAGGAGACTTCAACACACTACTTTTGGTGAAGGACAAAACATCCAGAAATAAGCTGAACAAAGACACAGAAAATTTAAATGCCACAATCAACCAACTTAACCTCATAGACATATATAGAACATTCCACCTAACAGCAGCCAAGCATACTTTTTTCCAACGCACATGACACTCTCCAGAATTGATAACATATTAAATCATAAAGCAAGTTTTAACAAAATCCAAAACATTGAAATATTATGAAGCATCTTTTCTAACCATAAAGCCATGAAAGTCAAAATCAGTAACAGAAAAAGCGAAGAAAAAAAGTTAAACAAATAGGAAGTGAACAATGCCTTGCTCAGAAACTACTGGGTTATACAAGAAATTAAGAACAGAATGAAGAAATTCCCAGAATCAAATTCTCATGAAAACATATCCTACCAGGAATTTGGGGACACAGCAAAGGCAGTGCTCAGAGGTCAATTTATTTCAGTAAATACACACATCCAAAAAAGAAGAAAGGGCCCAAATCAAAGAATTAACCCTGCAGCTGGAACAAAAAGAGAATAGCAGAGGAAGCCCTTCGGCACCAGAAAAAAATAAATAATTGCAGAATAGAACTAAATGAAACAGAGAATAGAAAAACAATTGAAAAAGTTTTAAAAAGACCAAAAGCCCAATAAACTACTGGCCAAACTGACAAGAGAAAAAGAGCAGAGGAAGCAAATAACACAAGTAAGAAATGAGATGTGTGATATCACAGCAGATCCAAATGAAATTAAAAGAATCATAACTGAATACTATGAAAAACTGTATTCATACAAATGTGAAAACCTAGAGGAAACAGACAAGTTTCTAGAAACATACTACCTATCTAACCTAATATAAACAGAGGAAGAACAACTAAATAGAACCACAATACAAGAAGAGATTGAAAAGATAATCTAAACCTCCCTCCCCCAAAAGTCCTGGTCCTGATGGTTACCCTGGAAAATTTTGTCAAACTTTGATTTAAGAGTTAACACCACTATTGCTAAAAAGCACAAAAAAGGATGGAATACTCTCAAAGTCTTTCAGTAATGCCAGCATAACCCTGATAACAAAACCAGGTAAAGATAACACCAAGAAAGAAAATTCCAGATCAATATCCCTCATGAACTTAGACATAAAAATAAACAAAATTCTAGATAATAGAGTTCAACGACACATCAAAAAAAAATAATTCAGCATGACCAAGTGATACTCATACCAGGTATGCAGAGATAGGTCAACATTAAGCAAACCAATCAGTGTAATTCACCCCATAAATAAAAGAAGAACCACACGATCTTATTAATTGATGCAGAAAAGGCATTTGACAAAGTCCAACAACTATTCATGACAAAAACTCTCAGCATAACAGGAATAGAAGAGAAATTCTTCAACATGATAGAGGGCCATTATACAAAGCTAACTGTCAACATTCTCCTAAATGAAGACAATCTGAAAGCATTCCCCTGAGAACAGGAACTAGACAAGGAGGCTTTTGATCACCACTGTTATTCAGCACCGGGAAGGAGGTTTTAGTTAGAGCCATTAAATTAGAAAAAGAAATAAAGGGCATCCAAATTGGTAAGGAAGAAGTAAAAGCAACTCTATTTGTAGATGATATGATTTTATTCACAGAAAACCCTACAGAAGATACACATGCACCAAAAAAACAACAAACAAACAAAATAACTACTGGAACTAATGGAAGAATTCAGCAAAGCATTAGTGTACAAAACTCAGTCAGATTCTTCTACACCAACAAAGAGAACATCAAGGAAGAAATCATCAAATCAATACTATTTAAAATAGTCAGGAGTAAATCTAATCAGAGACATAAAAGACCTATTCAAGAAAACTGTAAGACACTACTGCAAGGAACCAAAAAAAAAGACCTGTGTAAATGGAGAAACATACCTTGCTCATGGATAGGAAACTGTCTATTTTACTCAAAGTGATCTGTAGATATGATTCAGTCTTGATTCAAATTCCAAAGGCATTTTCTAAGGACACAGGGAAACTAATCAATGTCGTATGGAAAGCAGAAAAGGCCCAGGATAAGTAAAGCATTACTGAAGAAGAACAAAGTGGGATGCTTCTCTATACCTGACTTTAGAATATATTATACCACCATAGCAGTCAAAACAGCCTGGTACTTGTACAGGTACAACATATACATAGACCAAGTGAACAGAATCGGGAGTCCAGGCATAAAATCATTCAGAAGAGCAGCTGATATTTGACAAAAGGCCCAAAGTCCATAAATGGGGGAAAAGACAGTCTCTTTAACACATGGTGTTGGCATAACTGGACATACATCTGCAAAAAAATGAAACAAGAATCACACCCTACCCCAGGTACAAAAACTAACTCAGACAGAAATGTAAAGTCTAAAATGGTAAAGATCACTGCAGAAAAAGTTCACAGTATAAACTGACTATAAAACATTACTAACAGTGCACAAACTCCAAAAGAGAATATGGACAACTGGGAACTCCTAAAAATCAACACTTAGCTCATCCAAAGACTTCACCGAAAGATTATAAAGAAAACCTAAGGACTGCAATTTTTTTTTAAAACTACAACAAATCTAGTCAGCATCTTGTCTCTAAAATCTAAAAGATACTGTAAAACCTTAACAACAAAAAGACAAATAACCCAATTAAGAAATGAGCAAAAGATCTGAACAGGCACTTCACTGGGAAGACATTCAAGCAGCCAGAGATTCATGCAGAAATGCTCACGATCATTAGCCACTAGAGAAATCCCAACCAAAACTACACTAAGTTATCATCTCATCCCAACAAGGCTGCCATTAATCCCCAAACCACAAAATAACACATGTTGGACAAGTTGTGGAGAGACTAACACGCACTGCTGGAGGGAGTTTAAAATGGTGCAACCACTTTAGAAATCATTGGCTGTGAGAACGTAAGTCGGTAGCTAGACAACCTGGCAAGGCTTGTGGGCTTTTCCTCTTTCTAGATCCTGCTGTTGGTTCTTGTTCATCTGATCTCTAGTTCTTGGGACTTGAGCTAGCAGGTTGCCTGTGGACTTGCCTATAGACTTTTAGGATTTGTAGATCTGTGAAAGAGTCCTGCTCTCCAACTTGCTGACCTTGGGTTTGTCAGCCCCAGTGGCTATGTGCATCTGAAGAAGCCTCTCTACTGACCCAGATTTAGGGTGTTCCAGCCTCCTATGATTGTGTAAGCCATTTCCTTGATATACATCTCTCTATATATGTAACATACACACTTTATTGATTTTACTTCTCTAGAAAATCCAGACTAAGACAACCCACATAAGGTTGTCAATGTTTCATTTTTCTAAATAAGGAAAACTAAAGAATACATGATATATCAACATCTTCATTTCAACAGAAGAATCATTTTAACATCAAAAAATTAAGAGGGACAATTTCAGAATTCAAACTTCAGTTTTAGGAAAAATTTGCAGACTTGTCTTTGTTTTTCTAGTGAAAGTTCATCCCAGGCCAGCTCTATCCAAGGACTAGCATTTGGGAGTTGCTACTACAAATCAAGATAATAGGACTGCAAAAAAAAGACAATAACAGGATTCTAATTATTACAGAATATAAGTCATCATGGTACAGCTTACAGATTTTGCCACAGTACAAAAAGCATTGATCAAGAAGGAAGAGGAAAAGAGATTATAATGTTGGGACAGGGCCTCGTCTATATAAGCTTCAGGCAAAGTTTCCTTGTTACAACTAGGCTTGTATATCAATCACCTGCGCTCATTATGCTACTGGCTGTAATAAATAAAAATACCCTAAAAGTCTGTGATTAGAACTGTTCTATGGCTTCTCTAAATTTATCTTGGGCCCCAAGGGACCATAAGCTAATAAAAGTAATAAGGAAATAGTTGATATCTTTGACTCAGTAAAAATGTATTCTAATATTTATAACTATATAATGGGTCACTACTCGGCCATAGGGACAAATTACTGATAAACATAACATAGATGAACCTCAAAACATTATGTTGGATGAAAACAATCAAACACAAAAGGGTACATACTGTATTACCTCATTTATATGGAACTGTCAGAAAAGGTACAATTAAACTAGAGTGACAAAAAGAAGATTAGTGATTGCCTTGGCTGGGAATGGAGGGCAGAGACTGATGGTAGAAGAGCAAAAGATAACACTTTGGTGTAATGGAAATGTTCTATATAGTAGTGACTAAATAAGTTCATATATTTGCTAACACTCATCAAGTTACATACTTAAAATAGGTGCATTTAATTGTACATAAATTATACCTCAATAAAGATGATTTTAAAATGAGCCAAGCCAAGTGCCAAAATACAGGTATGTAAATGTATGTGTGTGTGTATGCATGTGTGTACCTATATATGCATGATTGTATGATTCTTTCTATAAAACTCACATACTTCTTTGGAAATATGAAGGAAGCTATTATCTCTTCCCTCGGAAAAAAATGAGTATACATGAAGTTTTGCATACAGTTCAAGGGCTTCGCAGCAAATTGATCCCAGAGGAACTTTAGTATACAACTGTA
Source organism: Heterohyrax brucei (assembly GCA_028571685.1). NCBI lineage: Eukaryota > Metazoa > Chordata > Mammalia > Hyracoidea > Procaviidae > Heterohyrax > Heterohyrax brucei. The sequence goes on from CM053157.1 coordinate 64,848,054, forward strand.
TAAATCCAGTATTCTAAAAACACGAAAATTTATTAGACAATGTACACATTGTCTATAACAAGGACAAGATTAGAGTTACAAAGGCATAATTTTATAAAGGACAGGGCAGGTGGTGGCAGTGATGAACATCATGACTTGCTGAGATCATCATTAATGTTGCCTTCAAGTGAAGGTACTAAGTATGGATGCTTTCATTCCCATTTCTAACTTACCTTCAACTTGGTGGTGTAGATTGTAAAACTCTCGGGCAATGGTATCTGCCAGCTTTTCACACCACTTCTTTGATGGGCAGAAAAGTAATACTGAATGGCTATCAAGAATGGTCTCATAGCATAAACTAACAACATGGTCCTCATCTCCCTAAAAAAAAGAAAGAGAAATAGTAACTCTACTGGAACTTTTAAAATATTTCACTTCAGTTTGAATTCACTCCTTTTGCTTCATCAAGGTGTTTTCTACCCCAAGTCTAATAAAAACCATTTGCCAAAGCCAAGTGCCGTCAAGTCGGATCCAACTCATGGTGACCATTTACGAAGTCAATAACAAAACAAAGAAACAAAAAAAGAAAATAAACATCTTATAATGCAAGGTGAGAAGGAAATATTTCCTGTGAATTCTACTAGTATTTATTGAGTGTGAATACTAGGAAATGGGGCTGCAATGGTGAGCAAAGCCAAAGGCCTAACTTCAAGGGGGTTATAGTCTCACTAGGGAGACACACTAAAGTACTAAAGAGACAAGTGTAAAATACAACCATAAGATACACTGTAAAGACAGTTTTATGGAGCTGTAAGGCCTTAGATGAGGTAAAATCAACAGAAAGATCTGAAAATGCTTCCTTGAGAAAATAGCGATTTAGCTGGAGATGTAAATGAGGGGAAGCATTATCTCAGTGGAAGGTAACTGGGTGACAGACAAACCATTTAAGGCAGAATGAAACAGCATTTGTACAGGCTGTGTAGTGGCCCAGTTCGAGAGACTGAGAGGCTAGTGTGTGTAACTGGATTGATTCATCTATCCATTCATTCTTTAAAGAGGTATTTGCTAGTGCTAGATACTGTTCTAGGTGCTGGGGATATACTAGTGAACAAAGCAAAAAACAGACAAGCAAATAAAAGAGGACTTCCTAGTGTCTGTCTTCCAAAAGGAGGAGACAGGTGGTATAGAATAAAAAATCAAGACAAACACATAGTATGCCAGATTTTGAAAACTACTAAGGAGAAAAACAAACCAGGGAAAGACCATAGGGATCAGGAATGGGAGGACATTTTAATTTAGACAAGGTGGCCAGGTAAGGTCGGAGAAAGCACCATTTAATCAAAGGTCTGAAGGTGAGACAGTGAACCTGGGCATTTCACCCATCCTGGGGGATTCAGTGGTAGGGAACACAATCCAGACAAAGAGAACCTGAGGTGGAGATTCTGGGCACGTTAAAGGAATCGCAAGGAGGCCAGTGAGGAGGGACTGTGAAGGAGCAGCATCAGGGAAAAAAGGCCTGGTGGTACAGTAGTTAGGCACCTGGCTGCTAACCCATGGTACCCACCAGCAGCTCCATAGGAGAGAGACGGAGCAGTCCCTTCTGTAAAGAGTACAGCCATGGCAACCCTATAGGGCTGTGATGAATCAGAACCGATTTGATGACACATAACAACAGTATGAGCAGTAGTAATTTCAAGTAGTAGATGAGACTAAGGAGTCCCTGGATGCTTCCAAAAGGTCATGGCCTTGGAAACTGTATTGAGCAGTTCTACTTTACATACATGTACAGCCTTACGAGCCATTATAAAGATGCTGGGAGCCATTACTAGTTTTTTAGCAAAAGTATAACGGCCTGCTGTTCACTGTAAGCATATCACTGCCTCCTGAGTTAAGTACTGAACGAACGGGATAGGTCAGAAACAGAGGGATTAGTGAGACAGTTATTTCAATACTTCAGATAAGAGTTGAAAGTGGCTTCAAACAGCATGGAGGTATAGACATGGCAATAGAAGAAAAAGATGAACAAAAGAGTAAACAAATGAGTATACATACGTATTTATTACAGTAATCAAGGTATAGCCCAGTGAAAGTTAGGAACAAAAGGATTATATTCTTTTCCTACTATTACATGAACATTTTGGGGTATATCTGATTAAAGTATATTCATACACACAGCCTCTCCTCAATTATTGACCTGGTTAGCTTTGAAAGACTGAGTCATTATATGAGATCAGCATTATGCAAAAATCAAGGATGACCATATCAGATCACAGAATCAAGGATGACTACACCATTACACAGCTGTCAAACCACTGAGAATCACAGCCCAGACAAACCAACACATAACCTGAATCCTCACAGGCAGCATGGCTCTCACTTCCCACATCAGCATGCATTACCACCAGATGTGCACTGTTAATGCTCAGAATAGTCAGACAGTAGTTTTTTACTACTGTCATAAATGTATAATGTTAAATAATGAAATGGATATTATGATATATAAAAATGTGTACTATATGTAAACTATGTATATAATTCATGTAGGTATATAGTTTATATATAAATATTACACACATACTTTCTATAAATTGTATATGTATATATCAATGGCACTTGGCTTTGGCTGGCTATATGAATTATATACATAATTTATATTCATATATAAATTATACACACAATTTATATTTATAAATAAGTTATATATAATGTATATCTATAATATACAAGTGGAATATTATATATAAATGTGTAGTACGTAATGTGTATGTATTATAATTTTTTTTGTCTTACTGATAGAAACTGAATATAAGAGAGCTCAGAAGGACTTCTGAAAATAGGAGCTTTCTTCAGGAACCTGAATGAGTCAACCCTAGCTATCCCTTGCAAACAACTGTTGTAACAAGACAACAAAAATTAAGAGTGTAGGTTTAATACGAGAAAATTAAGTGCATACATATGATGGACAAGTTAGACAGTGGTGTCTATACTGAATACTTGAGAAGAAAGGGAGGCATAAGGAAATACATTTATCTGTCCACTAGCATATTCACGCCTGGTCCATTTCAGACTCTACCTTTATTGCTGGGTATGGCTCAAGACAAGGCTAGCAGGTTGGAAGGCAGGCTGTGATCAGACCAGACAATTTTCTAAGCTGTGCTAAAAATGTTGATCTTTATCCTAAGAATAAGAAGAAACAACTGAAGGGTTTTAAGGTGGAACATGATCAGAAGGGATGGGGTAGGAAGAGAAACAGCAGATGCCATTTAGAAGGCAACCACTGTGATCTGGGTAAGAAGTGAGGATGATCTCAAAGAGGATACCAGCAAGAGAAGTAGAAGAAAACAGACAAATTCAACAGATGTTTAGCAGGTAAGACATACAACTTGGTGATAAATGAGATATACCAAATCAACCAAACCCACTGCCTTTGAGTTGATCTGACTCATAGAGACCCTACAAGACAGAGCAGAACTGCCCCACAGAGTTTCCAAGGAACATCTGGCAGATTCAAACTGCTGGCCTTTTGGTTAGCAGACGTAGCACTAATCACAAAGCAACCAGGGTTTCCAAGTGAGATATAGAAGGAGGGAAAATAAAAGTAGCAAAAATGATGTTTAGGTTTCTGTCTTGTGGCAAATGTAAGAATTATATATACACTATTAACAAAGAGAAAATGTGGTTGAAATAACAAGTCTGAGAGTTAAGACAATTAATTTAATTTTGGATACAAAGGGTTTGATGTTTTTAAAATACCTAAGAAACATCAAGCAATTGGGCCATAGGGAGAGGTCTGCGGCAGCACGGAGGTAGACTCTGAAGAGAAGGTTACTAAAGCATAAGAGAAAACCAGAAAGGTTGATTGTTAACCTCTTCTGTAATAATGAGGACAATGGAACCCAAGCAGTAAGCTATAGCACGTGGTAAGACTACCCCAGAAAACTTTTTTAAAAATATCTGTATGACAAATCCAGGTTATTACTCCCCTACACTGGTATTTCACTGTGGACTCTCAGCCAACCTAGAAACAAACAATAAAAACACAGATAATTTTACTATATCATAAAAGGCAATCATATCCATTTAACTTGTTACGGCTAGTTTCCTGACACATTGCATATTGAACACATATTTTCTCTTCCTAAAGATCGGATACAACTTACATTCTAGAGAACCCTTCATCTAAAGTTAACAGGATTGGACTATCCAGTACTCAATTCAGAAAGCTGGAAAGAGTGCCACTGCCACCTAAAACAACAATCCAAACCCGCCGGAGACTCTGCAAATTCACAGCTTTTCTTGAACCCATCAGATAACTGATGTTATAGCATGACTAACCCAAAATCTAAACAAGGACAGAGGCCTCCGAAGAGAAACAGGACACAGCCACTCAGAGGCTCTTCTCTGGAGACCTCACTGGGTGCAGAAAAGGCTGAAGGCAGACTTGGGAAAGCCTCCCTCACAGTGAGAGCTTTGGGGAAGTACAGCAGTCACTGCCTGAAAGACACAAAGACCCACACAGATCCACTGCCCTATCCCCCTCTACAGAGTAAAAAGTGAATGACTTTAAGGGCAGCAAATCCTGTTCTACTCAGGCCACAGTTACCCATTGCAGCTGAGGGGACAGAATGTCTACCCTTAAGGGAGAAACAGGGAAAGTTCTGGACTAAGCTCATTGAAGACCCCCTGCTACTGCTGGGAAAACCAAAAGACAATGGGATGGAATCTTTAAAGTGATTAAAAGAAAAACAGTCCACTCAGAATTCTCTACAAGAAAAAAAGAATTCTATGCCCTTTAAAAAAAAGATGAAGAAATACTTTTCAGACAAACAAAAACAGAGAAGTCATTACCAGACCTGTACTATAAGAAATGAAATTGTTCAGGCAGAAAGAATATGATACCAAACAGAAAGTTGTATCTACAAAAGAAATGACAAAGCCTGGAAACAACATAAATGAAGGTAAATAGAATTTTTTTTCTTTCTTTTTCTTTTTAATAGTTTTAAACCACAGATTAGCAAACTATGGTCTGCAAGCTAAATTTAGTCTACCACCTTTCCTGTAAGGCTTGTGAGCTAAAAATGGTTTTGCATTTTTTTAATGACTAGGGGGAAAAATAGCAAAGGGATAATATTTTATGACCTATGAAAATTATTCAAAATTCCATTTCAGTGTCCATAAATAAAGGTTTGTTGGAATACAGCCATGTTCACTCATGTCTATATTCTCTATGGTTATCGTCATACTATAGCCACAAAGGTGACAAACTGCAGGAGAGACCAAACGGTCAACAAAGCTTAATGTATTTACTATCTGATCCTTTACAAAAGTTTGTGGCCCCTGCTCCAAAACACAACTGATAGTCTACAGAATAACAGTGTCAATGATTTCTGTGTTAACAGCGTATGTTAAAGTAAAATGTATGGCAATAGCACAAATGATGGGAGGGGACATTTTTAAGATTCTTATAACCACATGTGTAGGATAACTTATTTGAAAGTAGGCTGGATTCAAGATGTATGCTATAAATCCTTTAAATAAGTATATATGACACCAGTAGAATATTAAAAATAGAGTGGAATCATAAAAAAATACTTAATTGATCTAAACTCAATTGTCTTCCTAGCCAGCAGAGAATACAAAATTCCAAAACAACTCAGTAGGATTCCATGCTAAGTATGCAGAGCCTACAAATGCTTATCTATCACGTACTGAGAATGCAGTCCTCTCCTCAACCCCAAACTTATAATTAGTTGTTCTAGTTCTCAGAAGCACAGATCTGCATAAAAACAAGAGATGTCTCATTCCATGGACATACATGAGTCAGTTCTTTAAACCTAGGGTTAAAGAATCAAGCTTAGAAAAACAAAATACCATCAGCTAGAACTCTGAAAGTCTGTCTAGGAATGTTGGAAGAACGATCATTTATAAAATCTTCTAAATGCTAGATAATTTTTTAAAAAATCCCATTGCATTCTTACAATTCTATAAACATTATATTCCATTTAGTAGATGAGGACACTAGGTTCAGACAGATTTTGAGATTCAGCTAATACCACAGCCATATTAAGTATCTTCATAAAGTATCCGAGATAGGTCTACCTGACTCCCAAAATTATGTTCTTTCCACTCCACTATATATCTATGTCAGGTGTCCTTCAACAAAAGGTTAATTTTGCACATTAGCCTTTAATGTATACAAAACCATAAGAAAATCTTTCCCCATTAAATAAAAAGGCTAAAATTCTCATTATTACTAGTTTACAAAATTAACCATGAAATGATAATTATTTAAATTGAAGGAATCTCTACATTTCCTCTCTCACCGATTCCACAAGGTTTCGAAGATGAAACCAATTAGCTTAATTGGTTATGTTTAATGTTAACCAGTTAGCTTAATGTTCATATTCCTTCTAATGGCTATATAATGTACATATAGCTACTTTTCAGTTCCTAATTTACCTAATTCAAAAATTAACAACTTGCTATTAAATGCAATCAAACAAAAGATACTCGCAGTAGTGACGTAAAAATATTGACCTTCACTTGTAACATGGGTTGAAATTCTCTCACAAGCTTCATTGAAGAGTCATATATGGAATTTCCAATTTTCACTGATTCCAAAAGTGGCACAGGGCGGAAGTCGGTGTGATAGAGCTCAGCATTCAACCAGGAAGCCACCAGCTGCAAATTAGGAAGAGTGGCACTCATGCCAACAATCTGCACAGCATTAGACTGAGGACTGACTAAATCTGCCGGGCTGTGAGAAGCAAAAGAAAATAAAACATTAAAAGATAGAGTATTAATTACAAATAGTGAAGAGTGTTGCCAACAATTTTCTTGGTCATGTCCTTTGGTACACATGCACGTGCTTTTCTTTTTGGGTACACAAAAAAACCAAATTCAGTGCCACAGAGTCAATTCTGACTCACAGCAGCCCTACAGGACAGAGTAGAACTGCCCCATTGTGTTTCCTAGGAGCACCTGGGGGATTCAAACTGCTGACCTTTTGTTTAGCTGCCATAGCTATTAACCACTATAACAACAAGGTTTCCTTTTGGGTATATACCTAGGAATAAAATTATAGGATCATGGATTATAATTATTTTCATTTTTAGTAGATAATGCCAAACTGTTTACCAAAAGTCTCTTCCAAAGTAACACACTACAATCTGTGATTTCTATTCCTCCACACCCTTGTCACCACTTTGTATCATCCATGTTTTTAACATTAGACATTACAGAGGTGTGTGGTGATATTAAGGAGCACAGTGGTAGGTTGTCTGCACCTATCAGCTGCTTGGTGGAAGATGTAGTAGTTTGCTTCCATAAAGATTTACAGCCTTGGAAACCTATAAGGTTGCTGTGAGTCAGAATTGACTTGATAGCAGTGGGTTTGGTTTTAATAATGGAAATTAGAAGACAATGAAGTCATGACTTCACCACTCTGAGAGAATTTCCAATCTTGAGTTCTATACCTAGATAACACATGAATTAAATAAAAGACATTTATAGACATAAAAGGCCTTCAAAAATTTATACCTATATGTATTTTTCTGAAGTTTCTGGAGGATATCCCTACACAAATCAGTATCAAGAAAAACACAAATCATCAAAAATGAGGGCTTTAAAGCAAGCAAAAGTCAATGTAAATGAGTGATGATGATAAAGGAAGGTCTTAAGATTGCTGCTATCCAGCACATATGTAGATTACCCTATTCAGATAGGAGCAATTAAGCAGGCTGTAGGAGAAACTTCTTTTATAAGATGAAATGGGCAACACTACCCATTGCTGTCAAGTCCATTCCTACTCATAGAGACCCTACATGACAGAATAGAATGGGCCCATAGAGTTTCTAAGGAGCACCTGGTGGATGTGAACCTTCAACCTCTGTGTTAGTAGTCATAACTCTTGACCACTATGCCACCAGGGTGTCCATGAACCTGGTAAAATAGAGAACACATTGAAATATATTGGGTGGAGATTTCTATAACTGGGTAAGAGTTTGGGAACAAATTAGTGAGAAGTCCACAGAAAACCAAGCCATCAAACAAAAAAAAAAGGTATTTATTGAATTTGAGCAACAATAAAGTTATTTAGAAAAGCAAAAGCAATCATAGTATATTACACGGCTCAGTAGACAACGGCATTCCTATAACCATAATAGAGTAACAGGAGTCCCTGGATGGCACAAACAATTAATGTTCTCAGCTGCTGACCAAAAAGCTGATGTTTCCAGGCCTCCCAGAGGTGCTTTAGAAGAAAGGCCTGGTGATCTAGTTCTGGAAAATCAACCTCTGAAAACCCTACGGTGGACAATTCTACTCTGATACACATGGAGTTTTCATCAGCTGAAACCAATGCCAACTGGCTTTTTTAAACAGTGAATACTGATCTAAGCAAAATTATGGCATAATTATACAGGGACAGCAGAAACATGATGAGAGGGAGAGACTGTAAGGCCTATTTTGTGGAAGGAATGTAGGTAGAGATACATACATAAAGAGGTACATAAAAGGGCTAAATCTCCAATAGTAAGGAGGCAATTGATAACATCTAAAGCTAAAACTCAAGTAGCTACATTTAAAAAGAAAGCTCTAAATTAAAAAATTCCAAAGGAAAAAAAAGTTTACAGTTGAAAGAAATCACCTCCAGTAAGTAGGAGGGCAAAAGATATACTGTTTTTCAAAATTAGCCTTGACTACTTAAATTGTATGTATGTATAATTAATGTAAGCTAATTACATGGCAAATACCAAAATTATATTTTTAAAAATCTAGCATAAAAGTATATTTTTTGGTCCTAACCCACATGAGCAAAGGAGAATGAAGAACACCAAAGACACAAGAAAAATAGTAGCCCAGAGACAGAAAGAGCCACATAAACCAGAGACTCCTTCAGCCTGAAACCAGAAAAACTAGATGGTTTGTGGGTACCACCAATGAGTGCCCTAGTGGGGAACACAGCAGACAGACTGTGATAAAGGAGGAGAAAAGTAGCATCCAGAACCAAAATTCTAGTGAAGGAAAAAAAACCAGACTTAATGGTCTGACTGAGACTAGATGGACCTTGGCAGACATGAGCCCTGAATTCTGTTAGCCCAGAACTGAGGTCATTCTTAAAAGCCAACTCTGAAGAATTTCCCTTCTATAACATTAACGAGCCTTTTCTGTGTCAATTGATAGAATCAGGTGGTTCTTTTCTTTTATGTTATTTACGTGGCTTATTGTTTTCCTTATGCTGAACCATTCCTGCATCCATGCTATGAATCCTATCTGGTCTTGATAAAGTATTTTTTTGATGTGTTGTTGTGTTTTGTTAGCTAGGATTTTGTTACGGATTTTTGCATCTAAGTTCATGAGAGATATTGGTCTGTAATTTTCCTTTTTTGTGCTGTCTTTGATAGCAGAGTTATAGTAACTTGATAGAATGAATCTGGGAGTATTCCATCCTTTTCTATACTCTGGAATACCTTTAGAAATAGTGGTGTTAACTCTTCTCTGAATGTTTGATAGAATTCTGCAGTGAAGCCATCCAGGCCAGGGATTTTTGGATGAGTTTTTAAATCACCTTTTCAATTTCTTCCTTTGCAATGGATTTGTTTAGTTGTTCTATCTCTGATTTTACTAGTTTACATAGGTGGTGTTTTTCAAGAAAATGGTTCATTTCCTCTAGGTTTTCAAATTTGTTAGAGTATAATTTTTCATAGTATTCTTCCATGATTCTTTTAATTTTGGTAGGGACCACTGTCATATCTATCACCCATCCCATTTCTAATTGGGATTATTTGTTTCTTCTGTTTTTCTTTTCTCAGTTTGACCAATGGCTTATCAGTTTTGTTGATCTTTTCAGAAACACAGCTTTTGAACTTATCTACTCTTTCAATCATTTTTCTATTTTCTATTTCACTTATTTCTGCTCTAATGTTAATAATTTGCTTTTCTGAAGCCTGATGGATTCTTTTGCTGAGATCTTTCTAATTGTTCAAGTTGATGAGTTAATTCTTTGATTTTGCCCGTTCTTCTTTTTGGATGTAAGCATTTATTTAGAGGAACTGACCTCTGATCACTGCTTTTGCTGTGTCCCATAGATTTTGGTAGGATGTGTCCCCATTCTTATTTTATTGTATAAAATTCTGTACTGCATCCTGATTTTTTCTATCACCCAGTAGTTCTTGAGCAAGATGTTATTCAGTCTTCATGTTTTTTATTCAATTTGCATGTTTTTTCTGTTACTGATTTCTAGTTTTATAACTTTGTAGTCTGAGAAGCTCTGTGTTATTTCAGTAGTTTTAATTTTGTTGAGTATAGCTCTGTGGCCTAATATGTGGTCAATTCTGGAGAATATTCCATGAGTACTGGAAAAGAAAGCATACTTGGCTGCAGTTGGATGAACTGTTCTGAATATTTCTGTAAGGTCAAGTTGGTTAGTTGTGGCATTTACACCTTCCATGTGTTTACTAAGCTTTTTCCAAGATATTCTGTCCTTTACTAGGAATCATGTGTTGAAGTTTCCTACTATTATTGTGGAGCTGTCTATTTCTGTTTTCAGTGCAAATAATGTTTGTTTTATATATTTTGGAGCCTTGTCATTGGGTGCATAGTTATTTGGTATGGTCATGTCCTCCTGTTGAATTGAGCCTTTGACCATTAAATAGTGACCCTCTTTATCTCATGTGGTGGGTTTAACTTTAAAGTCTGTTTTGTCAGAGATCAGTATTTCCACTCTTGCTCTTTTTTGAATGGTATTAGCCTGATACATTTTTTTTTCCAACTTGAGTTGTAGTTTGTGTCTTTAAGTCTAAGGTGTGTCTCCTGTTAGCAGCATAAAGATGGGTCATGTTTTTTATCCAATCTGCTGTTCTCCTCTTAATTGGTACATTTAGTTCATTTACATTCAGTGTGATTACTGATATATATGATGTTAGTGTTATCATTTTGATGCCTTTTTTGTGTATTGTGGACAGTTCCTCTGTTGCACTCCATGTTCTATGCTGAGTCATTTTTCTTTATTTTCTTTTCATAGTTTTCAGTGTTCATTTTCTTGAAATTGTGATTTTTGTATGTTGCTTTTTGAAGTGTAGAATTAGAGATTTCTTTTGCAGTTACTCCCTTAGTCCCCTAATCTAAAAGTAGTCCAAACTTCAGAGTTTGTGTATCTCCTTGTCTTCCTCCACATTGGGAAGGTCTATGTGTACCTTTCTTTAACCCTCTTTTTCAAATGATGTTGTCATGGATTGAACTGTGTCGCTCCCAAAATATGTGTAGCCATCTGGCTAGTCCATGATTCCCAATATTTTATGAGTGTCTTCAATTTTGTGACTTTTCTATGCTATATGTCAAAAGATTAGGGTGTGACTGTAAATCCTTTCATAGGATCATCTCCCTGCTCCACTTTAAAAGGAGTTTCCCTGGAGTATGGCTTGCACCACCCTTAATCCTTTTATCCTACAAGAGATAAAAGGAAAAGGAAGCAAGCAGAGAACTGGGAACCTCACACCCTCAAGAAAGCAGCACTGGGAGAAGAGTACGTCCTTCAGACCTGAGGTTCCCGTGCGAAGATGCTTCTTTGGACAAAGACTAACACAATACTGGACTTTCCTTCAGAGCTGACAAGGGGGAAAGCCTTCCCCTGGAGTGGACATCCTGAATTTGGACTTGTAGCCTACCAGACTGTATAAGAATAAACCTTCCTTTGTTAAAGCCATCTACTCATAGTATTGCCGTTACAGCAGCACTAGCTGACTAAAACAAATGTAATTATCAATTAAACTCTGAGAGCTCAGAATTTCTAGTTTTGGTTATTTGGTTTTGGTTATTGTTTATGGATTGTCTTTCCTGATGGTATCCAGACGCTCTGTTGAACGTTTGATATCTAAGTATATATCTAATGCTATTGATTTTCTAACCCAAGAACTTTCTTTAATGTTTCTTGTAATTTTGGTTTGGTTCATACAAATTCTCTAAATTTCTGTTTATCTGTGAAAGTCTTAATTTCACCTTCACATTTGAGAGGCAGTTTTGCAGAATATATTATTCTGGTTCACAATTGTCTTCCTTCAGGGCTTTGTATAGGTTATCCCATTGTATTCCGGCCAGCATCGTTTCAGCTGAGTAGTCTGAGGATACTCTTAATAATTTTCCTTTGTAGGTTATTTTTTTCCTTACTTCTGACTACCCTCAGTAGTCTCTCCTTGTCTCTAGTTTTATTGAGCTTAATTGAGCTTGGTGTATTTCTTTTGGAATCTGTGTTGAGTGTGGTTCGATGACCATCCTGAATGGAGATCTTCTCATCTTTCATGACATCAGGGAAGTTTTCTGTCAGCAAGTCTTCAACTATTTGCTCTGTACTTTCAGCTGTTACACCTTGCTCTGGTACTCCAAGCATATGAATATTATTTCTCTTAATAGAGTCTCACATCACCCTTAGTGACTCCTCACACTGAGTCTTTTATCTGATTTTTCTCCATGAATGCTGTGTTGTTCACTTCGTCTTCAAGCTCTCACTAGTTCTGCCTTTCATGTCCTCAGTTGTGCTCCTTTGACTTTCTACTGAGTTATTAAGCTTGGAGATTTTATTGTTAATCTGTAGACTTTCATATCATTGCTGCTCAAGCATTTCTTGCAGTTTATTTTTCAGTATGCTCTGCTGCATTTTGCCTGACTTCTCTTCTGATATCTTGCACAGTTCTGTACATTAATCTTTCGTATTCTGTCTCTAACAGTTGCAGGAACTCTTCTTCATATGGGACATCTGTTGATGCTTTATTTGGGGAGTTTTGGAAGCCATGATAGTCACTTCTTCAGGTGTTTATAAATTGATTGTTGTCTACGAGCCATCCAGAAGTCATTGCAATGAAACAGACTTAATAGTTCAATTGGCCTGACTGGTATCTCCCTGTTGGGGGTGGGCCACAGGTTCTCCGTGCAGTCTGATTATTTTCTGTTGTTTGCTCTTACTGTTCTGCAGTGGTCTGCTGCTACTGCTGGCACAGCTCCCAGGTGTAGCAGTTGCACCTGCTTTCAGCAGCACTACCACCACTTCTGTCTCTAGGCTGTGGCAGGGGCATCACTTGTGCATGTGCTGAAAGCCAACTCTTCAGGCAAAGATTAGACTGCACTATAAGACATAAAATGATACTCGTTAAGTGACTGCTTCTTAACTCAAGAAAACACAAGAGACTATATGGGCAGCTCCCATTTATAGGTGAAACGTGAAGTAAAAAGAGACAAGAGCTGGTTGAATAGATACTGGAAGGAAATCTAGCGTGGAAAGGAGGAGCATACTGTCACGTTATAGGTAGAGCAACTAGAGTCACACAATGTGTGGATAAATTTTTGTATGAGAAACTCATTTCAACTGTACACTTTCACTCAAAGCACACACACACACACACACACACATACACACACACGAGTTCATTCACTCAGATCAAGCAAAGTGAACAGTTAGAAATTTAAGAATGTTTACAACGTCATCTAAAATCAATCTCAGTGTGATGTACTTCTTCTGGAACACATAAACATACCACTCTCCTGCTTTAATGAAGGTATGTGATACTTTCCCAACATTCTTCAGAATCTCAAAAACTCAAAGTTATTTCAAGTACTCACCAAGATACTGACTTCTGAGTAACATAGCAAACCTTGGTCAGCAACAGTTCCAGCAGATAGCCCCGCTGAGAGTCTCCCAGCATATGCAGTTCATCCACAACCAACATTCCTAAAAGGATTTTCCAGACACTAGGTTTTACAGAATTTCAGAGTTCTGAGAAGACTTTCAAAAGACTCAATGCTTTATCTTACACAATAAGTAGCTGTCATTACAATATATTGCTAGTTGATGTAGAATTTCTAACCATAAAACAAAAGATTCCACACAATGGACAACTCTTTTCCAAGATGTTTCAGATGTCATGGGTGGTATTCGTATAATATACTCTGAGTGTAAAAATCAATCATTTGCTTACTCCAGGCTAACAAAACCCAGGGAAAACTATCTCTTCCTACTCTATTACATCTAAATTGGCAGTATTGTGGAAATGAATGTACAATGAGATACCAAAGACATCTATGTCAATTATTCAGTGTATTTACTTTTCTGTGGGGAAGCACTCAGGGCAACCATTCTCATTTTAGTAAGTTGCTTGGAAACACAAAATTAAATGAAAGAGAAAGAAATGATTTCAATGGATTTTTTTGGTGATTGTTGTAGGCTACTGAGTCACCCTACTTCAAAGCCTAAGTATGACCATAATGCCCTATTCCACTACTTGAGGAATTGGTCCAATCTACACCACTAGAACAATGCACAATAATTATAAAAAATTTAGTACCAACCAATGCCTTCTTTAGTTAAACATTATCATTACCACTTGCAAAACTTAAGATCTTTCAGACTAGTTCCTTTTGATACATGTTGCTCCTTTTCCTCATCAGTAAGCTGCCTTCAAGTCATGATGAGTTATTTCAGCATTTATTCATTCATCCAAAAAATATTTGCTCTATCCAGTGTGACAGACGTTGTGCTGGGTGCACTGGACATAACACTTAGGATTCAGTCTCAATCCTCAAAATATTTAAAGTCTAATGGGACACACAAGTAACAAGAGAACTGTGATACAAATTGATGCATGTCATTCCACAAGCTTCTGGCGAGTTTTTAATCAGGGTCCACATATTACTAAACTTTGATTCTCACCCATCTACCCAACCTTACTATGGCATTTTAAGTTCAGTAGCTAACTGCTAACTGTCGCCACTGTTGCTACAACCATCCTATTCACATTGCTATCTTTACACAAGGGCCTTGCATAGTGCTTAAAAATCATTTTTAAAAAATCCCAAAAAACTGGAAAACCTTCCTAGAGTCCCAAACTCAAATACAATGGCAATTTCTATATCTCTCCAGCATTTTCCCACTAAATGGGCTGTCTGTGGGTCCAGGCCTAATAAGCACATGATGGCACCAGAGTATGGCAATAAATAGACAAATACATTGATTGGAGAGATGGTAGACCCAGCCCCTACATGCTTCCTTTTATTCCTGGTAAAGTTTATCCAGAAAGAAGGAATAAATTATTCAAGGGCTCAACGACATCCTTTATGTTTAGGAAAACACAAGAAAGTAAGGTCGCACAAGCAATAACAATTGTAGGACACAAAGTGTATACTTTTCAAAAATTAAGTGCTAACATTACAGACACCAATTCTTGCTTCTAGAAGCAGATGAAAAACAACATGGGGTGCACAGAAATCACAACAGCTTGAATGCGCTACTTATTTTATTATTAGACTCACCTACAAGATCCATCTTGTTTTCCCCTATGAGGCGGTTGATCAGACCGTTGGCTCTCTCAATTGTGCAGACAGCAATGTCCAAGGAAGAGAACTTGCCCACTGGAGATGTACTGCCCATAAAGCCATCTACTTTTATTCCTACTTCCTGAAACAGGCTCTAAATCAAGTAAAAAGGAATAATGCATGTAAAAATAATTTACAATGTATGAATTGTAAGTCAAAGCACAAATTGGATCTACCCCAAATCACAGACTATTTATCAGTTTATTGTCTGTACTCCTGGCCAGAACTTATGGATCCTTTTAATATATTTTTATACTAAAAATATTAAGATTAATGAGCAAAATTCAGCAGAGATTTTCTGTTAAGACAGAAACAAAAACTAAGTGTGTCATTTTTAATGGCAGCACTTAACAAAGTAGTTCTGAGAGTTATTTATAGAAATTTAGAGAAAGTGGGTGAAAATTAACTTAGACACTAACATTTTGATCTAATGAATAAGCAAGAAACTAGCTATTTGTACAATGCCAATATAACACACTTCAGAAAACAAATTTATACTTCGTTGGGGAAAGACTCATTATTCCACTAAAGACCAGTTCTATATGGAATGGAAGGAAAGTTTTAAAAAGTTAAAAACAGTGGACTGTGATTCCAACTTTTTTTACTTTAACTTTTAACTAATATACTTGTCAATAAAAAGGATCCGTTCTTCATTTTGTTACTTTGGATCTAAGTTGAAAGCATGTTACCATGTGGGACCAGCTTTGTTGACTATTTGGCCTCTGAAATACCTATAAAAAAGACTTACAGAACTATAGAACTTCAGAATTATTAATTCAGCAAAGCTTTCCTAAGTGCTTACTGCGTTAAGCCACAGTACTATGGTTAACATCCTCGCTTTACAAGCAAAAAAAACAGGCCCAGAATGTTATGTCCCTTGCCTGAAGACACAGTGGCAAAATGAGGACTTAAAAAAAAAATCAAACTCATTGCTGTTGAGTCAATTCTGACTCATAATGATGACCTTTCAGGACACAATAAAACTGTCCTGCAGGGTTTCCAAGGAGTGGCTGGTAGATTTAAACTGCCAATCGTTTGACTAGCCACCAAGCTCTAGAGTTTCTCTCCATAAATGGTCAGCTTTTTTTTTTTTATTTTTTTATTTAACATGACTGAGTGAAAATGTACATTCCCGTATAAATTTACATGCCCACCTATATGTAGCTTCCATTGCTCTCCCTGTCCGGTGACAGCACACTATTCCTCTCTGCTCCATACATGTCTCATCCTCCCAACCGCCTCTTTTCCTCTCCTCTTCAATAAATGGTCAGCTTTTAAAGTGATGTTACAATTCCATTCAAATGAGGAAATTTAAGGTCCCAATAACAGGTCCTTTACCTTTTCAAACTTAGTACAAGAACATTACCTGGAGATAGTATTTCTTCTCTTTAGCCACAGAGACAAAAGGCAGAATAAACAAAGCTTTCTTCCGCATTTCCAAAACCCGCTTCAAAATGAGCAATTCAGCAACAAGAGTCTTTCCAGCACTTGTAGGAGCTAAAATACAATGATTTTGAAAGGTTTTATCACAGAAAGAAGTAATATCTGGCACAGTGCAATAATAGTTTGTCATTGTTAATAGCTCCACAATCAACCACTAACCTGGCATTAATGCCCCAACTAGCATTTGAAACATTTACACTAGCTTGCTAGTCTCACACTGAAAATAAAGCATTACTAAATCACTCTTTATATTAATAAATAGTAAATACTATCAAGTGCCTTGCTTATGTCTAAAGACCTTTAAGTACCAAATGGGTAAAATCCCTGCCCCAGAGAGGTTTACAGATAATTGAGGAAGGAGATGAAATTTTTTTATATATTGGGATAGACAGTATAATAGAGGATGGGGAAGTTGTACAGAAACTTACAGAAAGGGGGCAGAATGCAGTACTGAGAAAAAAGGAAGAGGAAAAGGAATGTCAACCAGAAGAATCAGTATGTCCAAAGGCCTGGACAAAAGCTGGAAGTGTTTGGGTAACTGAAAGTAACTCAGTAAACCTGGAGCATGAAATACAAGTAGGGGGTTGAAAGAAGAGCAAGAAAGGACCAACGAAAGGTTTTGTAATCTCACCACATAAGTTTAGCCTTCATCCTGAGAGCAATGCAGAGTGATGATAAGTCTTATGAAGAAGAGTGACAAGATCATATTTGTACTTTATAAAAATCACTTTGTCTGTAGGAGCAAGGGAAGACCAGAAGCAAGAGATAAACTAGGCTGTTACATAATCTAGAAGATGATAGTGGGCTCAACCCAAGTAATGGACCTGAAAACAGAAGAAGTCACAGTCAAGAGATAGCTGAGATTCCTCAAAAGGTTAGACACAGTTATCACGTGAACTAGCAATTTCACTCCTAAGTACATAACCAGGGAAAATGAAAACAGACATCTCCCCAAAATGTATAAACAAATGTTCTCAGCAGCATTATTCTTTATGGCCAGAAATGGAAAACAATTCAAATATTCATCACCTAATGAACTGATCAATGAAAAGCTAGTATATCCATACTTTGGCGATGTTGTTAGATGCCATGGACTGGTTTCCATGTACAATAGTATGAAGCACTGCCCAGTCCTACACCATCCTTACAATTGCTGTTGTATTTGAACCCATTGCTACACCCAACACGCATTCCATCTTATCGAGGGTCTTCCTCTCTTTTGATGACCCTCTACCTTACAAAGCATGATGTCCTTGTCCAGGGACTTGTCCCTCCTGAAAACACATCCAAAGTACAGGAAATGAAGTCTTGCTATCCTTACTTCCATAGAACACTCTCAATGTACTTCTTCCAAAAGAGACTTGCTTGTTCTTGTGGAAGTTCATGGTATATTCCATATTCTTCTCTAACACTATAATTCAAAGGCATACATTCTTCTTTGGTCTTCCGTATTCATAGTTCAGCTTTCACATACGTATAAGGCAACTGAAAATACCGTGGCTTGACTCAGGTGCATCTTAGTACAACTTTGACTTTTTTTTTTTAACCACTTTAAAGAGGTCTTTTGCAGCAGATATGCCCAGTGAAATACATCACTTGATTTCTTGACTGCTGCCTCCATGGGCATCGACTGTGGATCCAAGAAAAGTGGAATCCTTGACAACTTCAATATTTTCTTAATTTACCATGATGTTGCCTAATGATTTAGTTGTAAGGATTTCTGTTTTGTTTATGTTGAGGTGTAATCCATACCAAAGGCTACATAGTCTATGATCATCGGTAAGTGCTTCAAGTCCTCTTTGCTTTCAGCAAGTACAGTTATAGCCAGAAATGGAAAACAATCCAAATATTCATCACCTAATGAACTGATCAATGAAAAGCTAGTATATCCTTACTGGACATATCTGCTGCAAAAGACCTCTTTAAAGTGGTTAAAAAAAAAAAAAGTCAAAGTTGTACTAAGTTGTACTAAGATGTACCTGACTCAAGCCACAGTATTTTCAGTTGCCTTATACGTATGTGAAAGCTGAACTATGAATACGGAAGACCAAAAAAGAATGTATCTGTGTATCACAGGTTGTTAATATGTCTTCCTCTAATCCTGATGCCCCATTCCCTACATGGCCCAGCTTCTCAGATTAGTTGCTCAGCATGCAGAATGAATAAGTATGGTGAACGGATACAACCCTGATGCACACCTTTCCTGATTTTCAACCACACAGTATCTCCTTATTCTGTTCAAACTGCCTCTTGGTGTCTGCATAAGACCTGTATTGCATAATCAAATATTCTGGAATTCTCATTCCTTACAATGTTACCCATACTTTTTTATAATTCACACAAATGCCTTTATATAGTTTAAACACACATACACACACAGAGAGAGATAAACGTCTTTCTGGTATTTTCTGCTTTCAGCCAAGAGTTACCACACATCATCAGTGACCCTTTATTTCACATTCTTTCCTGAATCTGATTTGAATTTTTGGCAGTTACCTGTCAGTGTACTGCTGCAACGATTTTCTTTTTAATGATCTTCAGCATAATTTTACTTGTGTGTCACATTATTCATATTGTTTAAAATCTACATAATGGTATATTATTTGGCCATAAAAAGAAATGAAGTACTCACACATGTTACAACATGGATGAACCTTGAAAATATTACACTAAGTAAAAGGGGCCAAACACAAAAGGCTGTATTATATGGTTTCACTTATTCATGTAACTTCATCATTCCTAGAACAGGCAACTCTATACAAAAGTGCATCGTACCTGGTACTTCGTCTTTAAAGTCAGTGTAGTACGCACAGGTTAAAACCTGTGTATGTCATGAGGCTATCTGAGTAGCCCCTGCTCAGAGGCGAGACGGGAGGCTGCAGGGGGACAGGAGTTGGTTGGATGGTTGTGGGAAGTGCAGGGTAGAAGGTGTGAGTGTGCTGTTGCAGGATGGGGAGACCAGCTAGAGTTGCACAGGGGCATGGGTATGGGGTTTTATATGGCAAATTGACTTGGATTGTAAACTGTCACTTAGAGCACAATAAAATATTAAAATAATGTATGCCAAAATTTTCTTGAATACCCATAAAAATCTCCTATGAAGTATACTTATATTAAGTATGGTTTTGTATATACAACCCTGTATAAACAAGTCACTTTGTAACTTCTAAAGTATAATGTTCACACCCTGAAAAGCAACCGAGATTACCTGGGGAACAGGAGAGTTAAATCTCTCATCACACAATCATTCTTTCCTAGGGACTGAATTGTGCTCCCCCAAAATATATAAATCCTAATCTCTGTTCACATTTGGGAATAGATTTTCTTTGTAATGTACATGAGGCATTATGATTGTAAGGTCAGCAGCTGGAATCTACCAGACCCTCCCTGGAAATCTTATGGAGAAGTTCTACTCTGTCCTATAGGATCACTATGGGTCACAATCAACTGTTTTGAGATACGAAAGCTGAGTCAGCAGCAGAGAGATGGATGCCAAGCCACATACAGATCACCAAGGACCCAGGAAAAAGAAGCTGAGAAAACACAAGGACTTACCCTCAGAGCCATAGAAAAGAAACCTTCTCTAGAGGTGACACCTGAATTCAGTCATCCAACAATCAATTTCTGTTCATTAAAGCCACCAACTTGTGTTTCTGTTATGGCAGCACTAGATAACTAAGACACTCAGCTACGTGTCTTGAGAGGAATTGCAGGCAGAAACACCCACTCGTCAACTGTAACTTTTCTTGCCTTTTCCCCAGTCATAATGGAATATGCATAAGTTACGTGTGCATGAGACTGCACTCCTCATATTTTTTAAAGTTTGTAAAACATTGTCTCCTGAACCTTTAAAAAATTTGTAACTCTCTCAGTAGAGTATCTTTTACATTCATAATGCCTTAAAATAGTAGTGAGATTAAATTACACAATAGGAATACCTGAATAGACTAAATTCTTTCCTTCCAGGACCTGTCCAAGCAAAAGGCACTCTGCCTGCCACTCAAACATCTTTTTTACACCAAAACTGTGATATTTCTCCAGCACTGGTTTTGGAAGTCCCCAGTTTGCCAACAGCAGCTTGTCTGTTTGGTCCTCAGAAAATGTCTGCTTGCATACCCCTTTCAGGAAAAAGAAAAAAGTAATTAATAGTTAAAATATTATTCGAACATATGACTTTAGCACTTAGCCCTCCACTAGTGTTGGGATTCCTAAGTGATGGAACGAGGCTATTTAAAGTACATCTTGAATTTGAGGAGCTTAGGAGAAATTAAGAAACCCTGATAGTATAGTGGTTAAGTGCTACAGCTGCTAACCAGAAGGTTGGCAGTTCAAATCCACCAGGCGCTCCTTGGAAACTCTACAGAGCAGCTCTACTCTGTCTCAAGAGCCGCTTGAGACAGACTTGACTCTATGGCAGTGGGCTTGTGTTTTTGTTGTTGTTGTTGTTGTTGTTGTTTTGTTTTATTATAAATTAACCATGTGCAGAACAATAAGAATAAATAGCTGTTTAACTACAACTGTTATGGTCAGGTGCCCATGAATTGGCTGCGACTCCTGGTAACCTCATGTATGAGAGAACAAAGCACTGGACAGTTCTTTATCATTTTTGAAGAAGACAGACGTGTATTTGAGTATCTTTCACTCTAGGGGACTCCACTTCCACCGATGTATCAGACAATATCCTAAATAATTGTTTAATTAGATATAATAAAAAACAGTTCCTTAAAAGTGTCAAAGAAACACACACACACACACACACACACACACACATATATATAGGAGTGCTGAAACAATCAAAAGGAATAGATTGCAAACACTGTAGTTAAGTTTGGGACACTTCTACTAAAGTTTTAATACTATGCGGATACATAATCCAATGGTAAAAAATTGAATCAACATTCATTCAACACCCAGCCAATTGAAAAAAAGTCACACGTCCCTTCCAGCCTTCCCCTGGACTTCAAACAGCCTGTGCTATTCTCCAGACCCTAAAATCCGGGATATGGATTTATCTGTGTAAAGAACTAGGTACTATCATTGAAGTTATTGCAACAGGTAATAACATTCGCGAACTGAAAATTATTCCTGAAAAGGTCAAAAGACTCAGACCGTTTTTACCAGCCCTAGGCAGGTAACACCACCACCACCAGAGGTCACCGAATATGGGCGGAAAGCATGTCCATATCCGATCAGAAAAGGATGCAAACGTGAGCTGCAAAGACAGGGTATAGAAGCCAAATAGACCCTACAAACCAACTCCGCGCCATAAGGAGGCTCCGGACACCTCACGTCAGAAGGCCCAATGTCCACCTCACCCTGCTGCACCCAGGGTCCCTGAACTACCTGCAGCAGCGGCCGACAGGCTGCCGCGACCCTTCAAATTGCACCCCAAGCCCTGGGGAGGGCTCAGCACGGCACCCGAGGGGAGCTGGGGGCTGTCACTGCCGTCACCGCCGCTGCCCACGAAGGAGTCTGAGCCTGACGCTGAGCGCCGCCGTTTCCCACTCCGGCGAGGAAGACTCATCGCAAACCCCTTCGGGTAACTGAGAGCAAACCACACTCTCAGCGACCTCCGGCTAGGGCCAAGCCGGTCTGGCAACTGCTGCGGCCGCCATCTTCCCGCCAAGATGTTCAAACCGGGAACTCCCAGCCGCCCCAGGACCATAGAGTACTCGGTGGAGAGAGCGACCTGAGAACAATAGAGTCGTGGGAGGGAGAGGCCCTCGCCCTTAAGGGCTTAGGATAGCGGTTAGGGTAGCGGTTAGGGTAGCCGACCTGGCCTGGGGCTAGATTAAAAGACAGCCCGGGAACTGCCTTTATAACCTTTTATAATCAGAGGAAACCCTGGTGACGTAGTGGTTAAGTGCTACGGCCACTGTCCAGGAGATCGGCGTTTCAAATCCAGCAGGCTCTCCTTGGAAACTCTAGGGGGGCAGTTTTCCTCTGTCCTATAGCGTTGCTATGAGTCGGAATCAACTCGACAGCCGTGGGTTTTGGCTTTGGGGTTATAATCAGACTCTCCTGAATAGATTTCCTTCTCTGGTTTGAATAGCAGGGTTACTATAAACTTCGTAAAATTGGCAGAGCTGTTCTCTTTTCCTGTTTTCTGGAACCATGTGTCTTAAATTCCAAAATTTGGTTAGAACTCTCTTGATAAAATACTCTGATGCTTTTTTTAAAAAAAAGAGAATAAATGTTAACTGTGGATTTCATTTTTTTAGTAATTATACACCCAGTTCGGTTTTCTATTTATCCTTGAATCTGTTTGTGTAATTTATATATCCCCAGAGATTTGTCCATCGACTCCTGTTCATTCTTTCTCTTCCACTTTCTTTATTCCTTTTTTCTTTTTTCTGTATACTTTTCGTTATTATATTTTCTTATGATTTATTCAATAGCTAGTTTATCTGTAATTGTGTTACACTGTTCATTCCTTTAATTTTTGAGTTTGGGGACGGCACTTGGCTTGGCTTGGCTTGACTCATTCTTCTTTGGTTTGTTTTTGATTAATCTTGCCAGTGATTTGCCTATTGATCTTTTCAGAGGACTAGCTTTATTGTATTGTTGTTGATTCTCTGTATTTTTTCCCATTTTATTTCATTTATACTCAAATTTTTATAATTTCTAATTTAGGGGGAGTATTTGCCTGTTGTTTGTCTAATCTACTGGGCTGAACACTTAGTTTGCTAGTTTTTTAGTTCTTTAATTGTGCTGTTCTCCTTTTCTAGAAGTTTATAATTTCTGGTCAGCTTCATCCAGACGTCATTAAAACAAGTATGTTACAATATCTCACAGTGCTCGTGGATTTGTCAATTTGTTCTTGAAATTCTAGCACTCAAGTCCATTAGACACTAACGAAGAAAGAAGAGTTGGGGGAATGAGGGACACAGAAAAATGGGGCAGGACAGAGAAGTGGAGGTATCTGGGCTGAATTAAAACAGAGGCAATTCCCTTTTTACATTGGCCTCAGGGTTCTCATAAGCCTTGGTGGCTTGGTGCTTAAGTGCTATGGCTTCTGATTAAAAGGTCAGCAGTTCAAATCCAGCAGGCGGTCTTTGTGAACTCTATGGGGCAGTTCTACTCTGTCCTATATGGTCACTATGGGTAGGAATTGACTCAACAGCAGTGGGTTTTGAAATTGACTTGATGGTAATAAGTTTTGTTTTGGTTAAGGGTTTGCATATGAAGTGCTGGTGGAGCAATAGTTAAGCACCTTGTTGCCACCTGAAAGGTCAGCAGTGCAAACCTACCAACCACCTCACTACGGTGAAAAAAAGACGAGACATCAGCTCTGAAGAAGTCAGCCTAGGAAACTCGATGGGACATTTCTACTCAGTCCTATAGGGTTGATTAGAGTCTGAATTGACTGAACAGCTCACAACAAAGATTTTTGTGAAATTCTTTGTGGACAGTGATTATGTATGAATACACCACCCCACTGTGTACAGTTCATTGTGATTTTATATAATTAAACTTACATTAACTGTATTGAAATGGTATATATTTCTTCCCAATATTATTATAGTTGAAATCAGCATCTGAGAGAGCCTATTATCTATTACAATCAAAACGTGGTGCCTGTAAATCAAAGAAGTAGCTCTTCTTAACATACTGATATTTTAAGAAGAATTATATCAAATTGTGTGTGTAAAACATTTGTTACCATAGTTATCTAGTGCTAATATAACAGAAATATCACACGTAGGTGGCTTTAACATGTTTATTTTCTCACAATTTAGGAGGCTGGAAGTCCAGATTCAGGGAACTGGCTCTAGGGAAGGCTTTCTCTTTCCGTGGGCTCTGGTGGAAGGTGCTTGTCTCTTAACCTTTTATACCCTGGCTCCTTGGTGATCTGCATGTCAAGGGGTCCCCTCCAGTCTCTTCTTCCTCATTTGCCGTTTGATCTCTTGTATATCTCAAAAGAGATTGACTCAAAGTACACACTATACTAATCTTGCCTTATTAACATAACAAAGACAACCCATTCCCAAGTGGGATTATAACCACAAGTACACCCAAACCAAACCCACTGCCATTGATTCGATTCTGACTCATAACTACCCTATAGGTCAGGGTGTAACTGCTCCATAGAGTTTTTAAGGAGCACCTGGTGGATTTGAACTGCTGATCTTTTGTTAACAGGTGTAACACTTAACCACTGTACCACCAGGGTCTCCAACCACAGTTGCAGAGGTTAGGAATTACAATACACAATTCAATTCATAACAACTTAAAACAGGTAAAACCCAGAATTACTAGTGGAGCGTAGCTCGCTCTGTCAGTATATGAAAATAGATCATGATCTATTTCTGAGAGCTGTTTCTGTTTTAGCCTGTATGCATTGTGAGGACTATGGGATGGGAAATTGGGCATTGCTGGCATACAGACACTTTAGATAGCCATGTGAACATTCAAGGAAAGAACTCTGAATGTGTCCTGAATGATCACACTGAGCCAGAAGTTTATTAATGGGTCTGTGCCTTACCTTTTGGGAAGGTCGAATCAAGCAGATTCTGGATATAAAGTGAGGTCTACTAATTACTTTCACCAAGCAAACGTAATAGGTAAGAAACCTGCCTTGAAGAGGCCGTGCTATTCTGTAACCATAGCCTGTTGCCACTGAGTCAATTCTGACTCATAGCAACCCTATAGGACACAGCAGAACTGCCCCATAGAGTTCCCAAGAAGTGGCTGGTGGATTTGAAGTACCAGTCTTTTGGTTGGCAGATGTAGCACTTAATCACTATGTCACACTTGAAATTTCAAAGTAGTCTGAAAATGGATTCTCTGAGTGGTAAAAAGGGCCCTGGGTGCCACAAACAATTTATGCCTGACTACTAACTGAAAAGTTGGTGATTCAAATCCTCGCAGAGGCCCCAGGCAAGAAAGACCTGGTGGAAGAAGGCCCTGGCAGAAGAAAGGACTGGTTGATCAACTTCTGTAAGATTAAACTAAAAAGAAATACTTTGTGTCTATTCTGACTCCTAGAAACCCTATAGAACAGAGTGGAACTGTCCCATGGGGTTTCCTTTACAGAAGCCTGATCTTTCTCCCGCAGAGCAGCTGACGGGTTTGAACCAATGACCTTGTGCGTAGCAGCTAAGTGCTTAGCCATTGCACCACCGGGGATCCTTTCCATAAGGGTACAGTCATTGAAAACTCTATTGAGCATACTTCTATTCTGACACATGTAGGGTTGTCTCAAGTCCAAATGGACTCAACAGCAACAAATTTTTTTCTAACACATGGTGCAGTTAAGGCAACTGAAAGGTTGAAGGTTTGAGTCCACCTAGAAGCACCTCAGGAGAAATGCCTGGTGACCTGGTTTCCAAAACTTAGCCACTGAAAATTCAGTGGAGCTTGGTTCTGCTCTGACACATCGCCTTGAGTCTGAGTCCAGTGAAGACAACTGATTATACTCAACACACTTTAAGTGACTATATTCTATAATTCCACAAGATGGCAACATCACTCCACAGAGGAAACATTTCTCTTGCTTAGCAAGTTTCTAGGCATTTGTTTATTTAACCCTTCATGGACCTATTTTGTGCTATATGGCAGTGAACGAAATTGAAACATTTCTGAATGTTTCAGTCACCTAGTGCTACTATAACAGAAATACCACATCTGGATGGCTCTAAAAAGAGAAATTTTATTTTGTCGCAGTCCAGCAGGCAAATTCAGGGTGTCAGCTCCAGGAGAAGAAGACTTTCTCTGTTGGCTCTGGAAGAAGATCATTGTCATCAATCTTCCCGTGGACTAGGACCTTCCAAGGCACAGGGTCCCGGGTCCAAAGGACACATTCTGCTCCCAGCACTGCTTCTTGGTGGCCCCCAAATGTCTCTGCTAGCTTCTTTCTTTTATATCTCAAGGGACTGTCTCAAAAGACACAATAAGATCTTGCATATTGAGTCCCACCCCAGTAACACAACTGCTGTTCATCCTCCCTCATTAACATCGTAGAGGCAGGGTTGACGACACACAGGAACATCTCTCAATAGCAGGAATCATGGCCTAACTAAGTTGCTACACATATTTTGGAGAGGGGGGACACAATTTAATCCATGACACTGATTTCAAAGAGCAAGTCTAGAGTAGATAGACATTCCACAAATACATAAATTAATAATTTTAAACTGACAAATGTCAGATGGAAATAACAAGGCAATAAACACATACATGCTATGGAAGACATAAAGGAGGATTCTAACTTAAATTGTGGAGACTGGAAGATTGGATTCTTAGACTGGAAGAACTTGTTGAGATGCAGGATGTCTAGTGGTTACAGTATGATTCTGGAGCCAGTCAGCCTAGGCTGGAGGACAATAACAGCTGTTGTGACCTTAGGCACCCTCTTCATTATAGCCTATTTAGTTATTACAAGGGCAAAATAACTCAGTACGTGTCAAGTTCTTAGAACACTTCCCGGCACACAGTAAGTATTATTTATTTACAGGAAGTGATATTTAAATGTTCTAATGTTTAGATATCCTAATATTGCTCCCCTTGGAAACCCTGGAGGCATAGTGGTTAAGTGCTACAAAAGGTTGGCAGTTCGAGTCCACCAGGATGACCTTGGAAACTCTATGGCGCAGTTCTACTCTGTCCTATAGGGTTGATACAAGTCAGAATTAACTCAATGGCACTGGGTTTGGTGTGGGGTTTTTTTTTTTTTTTTTTTGGCTTTGTGCCAGAAATGGTTCTTTCTCAGTACAATATTGCTGACAGCAGAAACAAAGAAAATGCAAATAAGAACAATTGATGCATATTCAAATACATCATCTAACAATTTTTAGGAAGCTTACAAAGATCATAATCAGAGGCATCTTCACTGAAATTTCAGAGGCTATGTGGAGAAATAAAATTTACACAAGCTACATTGGTGGACCAACTAAAACAGAGTGAGCTATGCAGGCTGCGTGAACTCTGTGCCTCTCACATGGGTGGAAGGGATCTGCAAAGGGGCAAATAAGAAAAAAGCTGTAAAATATATAGCATAAGAAATATGGTGTAAGTGTGGTATTTGTTGGCCCTTACGTGCTTTGGAAACCCTGATGATGTGCTGATTAAGAGCTGTGGCTGCTAGCCAAAAGGTTGGCTGTTCAAATCTACCAGGTACTTCTTGGAAACTCTATGGGGCAGTTCTAGTCTATCCTATAGGGTCACTATAAGTCAAAAGCAATTCAACGGCAGTAGGTTTGGTTTGGTTTGGGTATGTGCTTTGAATAACTGGAAGAAATTTGTTTGGAATCCAGAGGCTCTTAACCCTCAATACACATTAGAATCCCCTGGGCAGCTTTTAAACATACTATTCCATTACCAGAGAGTCTCTTTAATTGCTCTACAATGGAGTCCAGGTCTTGGTACGTGTTAAAAGCTCCCCAGGGGATCCAGTAGAGTGCTGGAATTGAGAACACTCCTATAATCCAAGGAATGAGATCAACTTGAATTCAAGTGGCTTCTGTGAGAAGCATTGTATTGCATTGGGAAAAATATGTTGCAAAGGATCTCTTTAAAGTATTGAAAAGTAAAGATGCCAGCTTGAACACAAAAGTGTGCCTGACCCAAGCCATGATGTCTTCAATCACATCATACACATGCAAAAGCTGGACAGGGAACAAAGAAGACAGAAGAAGAACTGATGGCTTTAAATTATGATGTTGGAGAAGAATGCTGAAGGTACCATGGACCACCAAAAGAAGAAATCGATCTGTTCCAGAAGAAGTACAACCAGAGTGCTCCTTGGAAGCAAAGATGACAAGACTATGTCTTACATATTTTGGACATGTTGTCAGGAAGGATCAGTCCCTTGTTACCTGATTTGGGTCCATGCCCTGGAACAGTCAAGACAGTAAAACATACTCCAAGTTAGAAAGAGGAAGAAGGTTTATTAGGAGAGACTATATCACCAGAGACTCGACAGCAGCACAGGCTGTTCTCTATGGAATCTCAAAAGACAATCTTTACATCAGAGTTTATGCATCATTTCAAGAAATACATCATGTTTTTAAGCACGTAGCCCACAGATAAATGTATACATCACAAAACAATCACAAGAAACTCTTTATTAAACCACAGATATATATGTCAGACACCTGGACTCTAATCTGCATGTTTGCAACAGGCAAAGACAAAACTTATACAAAGTTCCTCAGCTAGTGAAAGCCTTACAAGTTCACTCTGAGGTAAGGAGCAAGAAAGAAAGTTGTGGATACACAGAATGCCAGCAGCCTTCCTAGCTGCTGTTTTCCAGGCTGAAGGCCATTTCTCAGGAGAGTAAAGAAGAGGAGGGAGACCAAGGTCACAGGAGCTGAGGGGGCTCTGCACCACTTTGGAAAGAGGCCAGTGCAGAGGCCAGAGTAGCTGGTGCAGTAAAAAACACTTAACAGATTATTTAGAGTATCATTATGGCATTAGTTACGTGAAGCTCTCAATTATACGTTTCGAAAAGGGGAAAACATGTTGCAAGGTATTAGGGTTACACCCTGGAGAAGGACATCATTCTTGGTAGAGTGGAGGGTCAGTGAAAAAGAGGAAGACTCTCAATGAAATGGATTGACACAGTAGCCGCAACAATGGGCTTAAACATAAAAATGATTGTGGAAGGGGCACAAGACTGGGCAGTGTTTCGTTCTATTGTGTGTAAGATTGCTATGAGCTGGAACTGACTCTGTGGCACCTAACAACAACAACAACAACAAATTTAACAGTGATCCTTGAAAGAAGACTTGCTTCTCCACGAAAACGCAAAGAACTAATAGAGCACATCATGTGGGTAAGGATAGACACTAAATTGAAATAACTGGAAAAGTCTAGATTAAAACATCACCAAGCCAACTTGAAGGTAGCAAAACTCAGCAGCAGGTGCCTGAGACAGACCGGATTAATTCCATATGTGAGAACACAAATCTGTACTTCCAAATTCATGTATGGGTTGTTCCCACAGGTCTTGTCACACCTAACTCAGCTGATTGTTTGTGCAGTGAACTCACTATAGCAGGAACTATGGGGAAAAGGCAGTGAGGCTGGAGCTCTTATTTAAGGGTGTGGTTTGAGGAAGAAATAGCTTTTGATTAGACGGGCAGAGAGATGGGTGCTTTGCCAGGGAAAAGTTATCAGAAAGAGCACGGGTTGAGCCTGACACAGGAAGCCACCTGCTTTTTTATGAGGACAGGGATGGGTACAAGGTCAGCATACATCTAAGTAAGCACTTATGGATCTGGAGGGCCAGAAATAAAGATCTAACACTCGTGTCATGGGAGTTCCAGAAGCAAAAGAGAAAGGCGAGGCTGAAAAGCATTTGTCTTAGTCTGTTAGTGCTGCTTTAACAGAAATACTATGAGTGGATGACTTCAACAAAGAAAAGTTTATGCTTACACTGCCCAGTAGGCTACAAGTTTGAATTCAGATGTCTGCTCCAGTGGAATCCTTTCCCTCTTTGTTGGCTTGGGAGGAAAGTCCTTGTGTTGCGGCAGTCCTTGGTCAGGGGGCATCCTGGTGCCAGGAACCACGGGTCTGAAGGATGCTCTTTACTTCTGGTGCTACTTTTTTGACACTAAGAGGTTCCTAACTCTGTGCTTGCTTTCCTTTTCTTTTATCTCTTGTTGGATGAAAGGATAAAAGGTGGTGCAAGCCACACTCCAGGGAAACTCCCTTTACGTTGGAGCTGGGAGGTGACCTTAGGAACGATGTTACAGTCCCACCCTAATCCTCTCTAACATAATCCACTCTATTAACAACAGGTAGAGATTACAATTTATATACATTTATATTTATATGATTTATCTATGATTTTCTTACGCTTAAGAAAATCACAAAATGGAAGACAATCATAAACTTTAGGGAATGACAGTCCAGTCAAATTGCTACACACATTTGAGGGGGGGAGGACACAGTTCAAGCCATGACAGTGTTTAAAGAAATAATGACCTAAATTTTCCAAAACTTGGCAAAGTTTAAGAAGCTGAGCAAGCGTCAGTCAGAATAAACCCAAAGAAATTCATACCAAGACACATCATAGTAAAACTTCTAAAAACTAAGGATAAAAAGAAAAATGTTGACAGCATCCAGATATAAACAGCACCCTATAAACCAAAATATCAAATCCAGTGCCACTGGGTGGATTCCGACTCACAGTGACCCCATAGGGACAGAGAAGAACTGCTCCATAAAGTTCCAAGAAGCACCTGGCAGATTTGAACTGATCTATTGGTTAGCAGATGTAGCACTTAACCACTATGCCATCACGGTTTCCAGTGCATTACAGACAAGGAAAACGGTTCAAATGAGAGCATATTTCTCATTTAAAGCCATGATGGCCAGAACAAGGTTGCAAAATATTCTTTACATGCTAAAAGGACTGTAAACCAAGAAATCTATAATCAGCAGAAACATCTTGCAGGAATAATGAAGAACTCAAGATATTCTCAGATGAAGAAAAACTGAGAGCAGGGACGAATTATCCGAAAAGCAAGACAAGAATCTGCTTAATGCATTGACAAAACAGGGCCACTCGTTGTCCAGAGGGGAGACCCTGAGATGCCAAGTGGACAGGAAGCAACGTAAAAACCAGAAGGGAACTGGCAGGGCACTGAATGAAATTAATACCATTTTATAAATGGTCTTGGAGTATCTTCGTGTTATGTGTTCTTTTTTTCATTTCAGACTAATTGGATATAACCTCATATTCTGTTCTGTCTGGTGGACCACCTAAGAACGCACCCAAACCCGCTGCCATTCAGTTGCTTCTGACTCATAGCAACCCTCTAAGACTGCCTCATAAGGTTTCCAAGGAGCGGCTAGTAGATTCAAACCACCGGCCATTTGGTTTACAGCTGACCAGTTAACTGCTGGACCACCAGTGCTCCCAGAATGCACCAAGTGCACTATAATCACGTGACTTGTGAGATATCTAGTCCTGCACAGAGAGAACCAAAAGCATCTTCCTGTCAAGCATACCCTTGTAACCAGTTCTTGGCGACCAATTGCGCCCCAGCAGGGTATCCGCGGTAGTCCAAGGAACTGTGAGAATGTAGCATCAAAGGACAGAAACTGAACACGCAAATTTCAACTATTTCCAGACCAAAACACACTCACAGAAGCCTGTGAAAGGCCTGCCAACCAACATGACAAATGAATAATATTATTTCTGATTGCCTTTTAAGTATGATTTCTTTTGACTATCTCAGACCTGAAGACCAAAATTACAGGTTCCAAATCAGTTCTTTTTATGTACTGATGTTCAAATATAAGTTTGTATATTAACATCCAAATACGAACACAAACTTTATTTTATAAATTTTATTTATTTTCAGTTATTCAAATTTATTTGTTATGGTAGATCCAAATTTAAGATTTAACATAATTTTATATCCAGATGAGATGACAACTAAGCAGAGTGCAAAAACAAAAGTTTGCAGGAGATGAAACAGACTTGTGATTTCTAAAGAAAATTCCAAAATTAACTTCCTTTTTTAAAA